>OU342769.1:10475000-15475000 GCA_910591435.1 Acronicta aceris | reverse complement strand
TTGCATACAAGGAAAATGTACAGAGCAAAGTTACTGTAGTGGAAAAGATTTCAACGAGCGCACGCATTTTGTCTTTTTATAACAAGCCTTAGTTTTACACTTTTGCAATTTTGATTATTTAACGATAAATTAGGATTTTTACAAGGGACTGTAGGGACTGTAGTTTTTACAAGGGGATTATGACAAGGGACTGTAGCAAAAGTAAATAATTAGTAATCGACATCATCTTTTAAAAAAAAAACATTTTCTACTATTTTTTTTTTGTCGTAATAGCCATGCCATTCGTATCTATAGGTCAATCTAGGCAAGTGCCCAAAATTCTACTACTTGTAATTCTACTGCTACTTCTTTTGCCGTTCTCTGTCATATCGTAATCATAGGGTCCCCATTAGCCTAAAGTGTCCGGGGCCTGCAAAGGTTAGAGTGTCCTAGAAATCGCTCTTACTTACCTAAATAGCTACGGAGATCATGCCATCGTTACTTTTTTATTCGAATGCCTACAAATACAGGCTCATTCGTAGGTATTGTAAAGTAAAATTCCATTAATAATTCCAATTAAAAGGACTCTAATGCTTTATTTTGTTCGAAAATCATAAATAAACAATCTTAAGTTGTGCTCACAGCTAATGATAAGATTATTTTTTTGTGACTGCTTTGTCACGAGCTACCTTAGTTTCAAGTAGTACTGCCAGATACGACCGTATCACGATTCTCGAAGCCCACGCCCACTTTTGACACTGTGATAAGTATTAGCCAGGATCACATAAAAGTGTGCAGTATGAACCGATATGCTTTTAATTTTATTTGCCCGGTATCTATAAAAGTTGACACCCTACTAGGTATAGAGGGTGGAATTCTTGCGCTTTGATACTTAAGGCATGATAGACGAAAGTAACTTGCATGAAAGTAGGTAACCACACTCAAGACATTTTTAATTTTAGGTTTTCTTGAGCATGATAGGCATACCTGCCTAAAAAATTGGAATACCCCGAAAAGCATAAATTTTCAAGCTTATTTTATTTTAAGAGTTATTCAATATTTCACAAAAGACGATCAACAAAAAACGCGGCAGTTCAACGTACACAAGAGAGTCGCCATTCATTCTACAAGCACGTACCATAGAGCATTGTCTATGGCCATTGTGATGCAAACGCTCCGTTGTTTAGTGCGACCAACAACGCTAATTATAGAACCTTCACGCTCGCTATATGGAATAAGCAGATTTGGCCATCTCCAAATAGGTACCTACGACATTTACACGTGTTCAGTATGAAAGAAAGAATGAAAAAATATTTAACCTCTCGAGGAACAATTTAGCAGACACGACAGAAAAAATCAATAACACTGCTAGAACTGGGTACTGAACCCTGGATCTCTAACGTAACAGTCGCGGTTACAACCACCAGCCAATAGGTTAGTGAGCAATGTTAATTTTTTACACCTATTACTTTTATAAACAGTTTGAACTCTGCCCATAAGGTGACAGTGGCCAAAACTACACAAATGAGCTAGGTGGACCGCTCGCAAACAAAAATCAAAGGTTCTGACAAAAGTTGCTTCACAAGCCTTTGCCTGTCACGAAAACTATCTCCGACATTTACCGTTACTTAACTTAGTAGGTAAGTAATTGTTCAGATTAGGTACAATACCCAATATTATTCATCTTTACAACAATCAACAATCACGACAAATATTTCGTAGTTTTTTAAAACTTGTTGACTGAGTTTATAAAACTTACGTTCCAAATTCAAATTAGGAATGTAACTGTACCTACCTCAGTTTGCAAGTAATAAAATAAAAAGGTTTGATTATTTTTTGTAAAGATACTAAGGTAATTATGTTTTTCTGACCTGATAAGTGCCTCGTGTCTATCTGGGCTGCAGCTGCCACAGCCAGCAACAGGAGGCAGAACGCCTCCCAGGCGCTCCGCATCTTCACTTCACCTCAAACCACATCAACACAATACAAACACTCACAATAATATCAATAAAATTGAGCACTCGCGTTATTATTTTATATTAGTTTAGTGGGACGTGAAGAAAGTTTAGTTCGGGTTGGAAAGTTTTGGTGACGTGTCGATGCGCTCCGCGCGACGACGACCGTGATTACGTGAATTCTTGACGGGCGCGGACTTGCGACTGACGCCGCCGGCCGGCTTCCTCTCGGGGTGGCCAGCCACGCATCCAAAATTGCATTATAAATGTAAGTATTTTATGATTTTTTGCGTATTTTTAATAATATATTTGTTGTTAAGTTGGAATTGCTCTGAAATTGCGTTATGAGGTGAAATTAGTAGATAAAACAGAATAAGAATTCCTAATGCTTGTGCCTCTTACGAAAAAATAAATCACTTTACACATTCTTGTAGGTAGGTCTAAAAACAAAAATGAAAGCATTTATTAACATTACAATCAATCTACAGACGATCCTGTAGTCTACACATTAGATAAATTCGACTAACTGAAATCTTAGATTGCTACAAAAATGAGAAGTTATTTAATTACAATCCTTTCCCTCTATGAACAACCTCAAGTAGGGTACCTACTACAGTTTTATTTTAAAATTTTAATTTTCTACGCTATAATAATCTCTAAAGATCAAACAGCAACAAATCCTATCATCGCAAGTCTCTTACAGAAGTTCCTCAACTCGTGGATATGTTTCTAAGCTAGCAACACTGGCGCTCGCACAGGTGGTCACAGGCACGCGGGGTTGCAGGTAGGCGGTAGCGGGCAAACAGACTCGCTACATCAACTGCCCCTGCACTCCGGAGTACTCCGGACCCTACGATAACTGTGCGTGCGCATCCCTCGGTATCATTGTTAGCGATAACGAGAACAATCATAAAACTTAATAGTTTCTTAGAAAATTAACAAAAAACTTTTTGTGAGATACGGCTGCTATACCACTGTTTAAGATAACTACCATTGTCCTGCTCTAGCACGTGCTCTTGCCATATCATAGCACAGATTATAACGACAGGGGACACGACAACCATTACCATCACGGTTTACGGAATAGTTAAGTTCAGAGTTCTCACACAAAGCTATCCATTATCCAGTGAATGACTACTGTATCATTAATGGCTTAGTGGCTCGCGAACACAGCTGTTGAGTGCTGAACTGCTGAGCGAGTGATCTGATCTGGGCTCGATTCCCAGATCCGGCAAAATAAGCTTGTTACGTAGGTAGGTACCTATTACGTAGTGCCGTCTTTACCATAAGGGCACACGGGGCACGGGCCCAGCTGGCCCCCATTTCACGGGATCCCGGAAATGCCAGTAGGTAGGTATATTCGCATAAACAATAATTTCTATTTTATTGCCAGAGACATTATGTTTTATATTTCGCTACCAATTATAAGAAATTAGAAAAAGGCCAGAGTTTTTCCAAAATAAAAATTGTGACTACCCCGAAACTTCATTAAGTTATCCAGATTCAAGAGCGATATAATAAAAACTAGATAGGTACTTGACAAAAATATCTTTTTCCAAATTCTAGTATGCCCAGGGGCCCTGGAATGGGCTAAGATGGCCCTGTGTTACCTGTTACGAGGCATTATGTGGTGCCTAAAAAACATACGGTTACAGAAAATACACATAATAACCTAACCCCTCTCATTCTGAGAGTATAACCACAGCGTAAGTAGGTAGTTCTTTACTTCTTTAGACTGTGGTATAACCGTGTCCAGCAGTGGAGACAGTAAATTAAATGTGTTGATAATAAAAAAGCGCACAAGTGCGAGTTAGACGCGCACCGAGTCTTTTGTATAGTTACTTGGGTTTGAATTGAAACAAGAACTTGCATTCTGCCACACTAATACGCAAAAAGCTCTCAGTATACAACTTGTAAGTAATATTATTGCCATATTAATTTTTCGAGCAAAAATATAGGGATTTACAACACAGTTCACTGGTAAAGTACCTACTTACATTTTAGGTCCTATGTTATTGGGCGACCGTACAGATTGCTAGTAGGAGGAAATTTCATATTTAACCAAAAATCAGAATATATTTTACTTGACCAGGAAATTGAACCCAGGACCTCACACTCGGCAAGCGCTCTTACAAACACTGAATGAATAATGTAACAATTGATTAGACCAGGGGTCGGCAAACTGCGGCTCGCGAGGCCCATGCGGCTCTTTGAAGAGTCAGCTGGGGCTCTTCAAGTTCCCCTCCAAATTTTTTTTTATATTCTAATGAGATCAAATGTTTCGTAAATAGCGCGAGCCAAATAAGTGTTTCTTTATTTAGAACCTAAAACAGCGTATCCATTAAGCAGCCTCCTCGTACCGCATTTTTTTTAAATCTCATGATTTGCCACAGCCACAATTTTTTACGTAAGTAAATAATTACTTACAGTGACAGTTAATAAAGTCATTTTATGTTCTTAATGTTCATTGTCGTTTGTTATCTTATTAAAATTTGGTATACAGTGAAAAACCTTAAACAGAAAACTGCGGCTTTTTTATTTTCTGCTTTCGGAAAATTAAAATTTTTCGGCATCTGGCACTTTGTCTAAAAAGATTTTCGTCGATATACCAAGGGGAAAATCTTATGCAAAAACGGACGATACGGCTGCAGAGGATATTTATCGCGTAAGAACCATCCGAAATACCGATTGAATTTGATAATCAACATTAACATTCTTAAATCAGAATGTTAATGTTGATTATCAAATTCAATCCTTGATGATTTCTAAGAACAGCTTATATTTTACCTCAAGTATTTTCCTATTTCCTAAATGTCTAGTTGATCAATTTTAGATACTTGGTTGGTTGAATTGTTTTGTCTTCAAAATGAAAATGCATTTCATGTTACTCGTCCTCTTTAGTAAATAGCGGATCTTAGTACAAGTAATACTCTAGAGGTCAAGGGTTCGATTCCCAGATCGAACAAAGTTTTTCTATGCTATTCTTAGTAGCACCTCGGAGTTTAGGTCGTACCCGGTTAATGGTTAAACACCCGCGGGGTGCCAAAACTAGGTGTAGCCGTGTAGGTACCTTAGTACCTACCTAAATTGTACAGGGTTATTTTTCAATTTTCAATATTACGAAGATTGGGCCCCAAGTTGATGGACGCCGCATCCGCTCTGTCGCGGTTGCTGCCCAACTTGAGGGGGCCTAACGTCTCTTGTCGGAGGCTTTACGTGGGGATCGTACGGTCCATGGCGCTCTATGGGGCGCCAGTGTGGGCGGACACCCTGTCAGCCCGAAACGCTACCCTGCTGCGAAGACCACAGCGGGCAATGGCCATCAGGGTGATCAGGGGATACTGTACGATCTCTTTTGAGGTGGCGATCCTCCTTACCGGATCCGCGCCCTGGGATCTCGAAGCGAAAACCCTCGCGTCACTATATCGGTGGCGCGGAGAGGCGCTAGAGCGGGGCGAGCTGCCGTTGCCTCGCGAAACTGAGGCACAGCGTATCGCGCTCCACCAGATCCTAGTGGTGGAGTGGAAGACGCGGCTTGCGCAACCCAGTGCAGGGCACGCCACGATAGTGGCAATAAGACCGTTGATGGAGGAGTGGCTGGAGAGGCGCCATGGCGCTCTCAGTTTCCGGCTGACACAGGTGCTCTCGGGACATGGCTGTTTCGGGAAGTACCTGTGTCGGATACGCCGGGAGCAAACGCCCGGTTGTCACCACTGCGTGAGCTGCCCCGAGGACACGGCGCAGCATACGCTGGAGGTATGCCAAGCTTGGGCAGAGCAGCGCCGTGATCTTGTTGCAGCAGTAGGTGGTGACCTCTCGCTTCCGGCCATAATTCAAGCCATGGTCAACAGCGAGAGCGCGTGGGAAGCTGCCGCCTCCTATTGCGAGCGACTTGCTAAGGAGGCGGCGGAAAGGGAGAGAGAATTATCCACTTCTCTCCCGATCCGCAGTAGACGCACCGGGCGCAGGAGAGCGCAGACAGACCTCCGGAATGTCATGAATCCCATGGCCATGACTATAGGGCAAAGCAAGGCATGTACGGTTTTTAGTCGGTACGAGTCCGACATACCCTGCCGCCTCCCAGGGTGACAGACGATCCATGCGGATTTTCCGTACAAAAAAAAAATTACAGAAGTTTACTGGTTTCTGACACTTACGCGAATATTAGACATTGAAATAAAACTACTTTTTACGGATTTTATCGTGTTGTATTGATATTAATTTATTCATATTGATATTAAATGTTTCGGATCCTTTACAGTATCCCTGGTCACGGGTAGACTGAGGTGTTGGACTTCTTAATGTTAAAATTACTAACAGCTACCTTACATTTTTGTTAATTATGATCATAGATGCTAACCTACGTGTGATTCTGATTATTTCTGATTATCCTGTAGGCTGTACTGTACCACTAGTCAAGGTAGCCAATTAACCAATGCTTCACTGTCTTGGAAAATGTGCAAATTAAAATTGCACATTTGCAAAACAGTATTTTCTAATAAAAATTAATGTATCAGTTATAAATATATTTTCAGTTGATTTACACAGCATAAAGTAGTGTACCAATATCGTTTCGGACCGATATGAATGCCCGAAATTCATTTCAAGCTCTGGATTTTACGAATTATGAATGTTTGCTAACGCACTTCGGGGCCCCTTATTGTTGTATGTATGTGTATTTTAATTTCAACTTTTTCCCTGAGCTGGAGAGCTTCGCTCAGGAGTCGGCAAACTTTTTAGACAATAAGCCAGATGGACGGGAAAAAATATTTATTTATATATAAATATATATAATATATTATTTTTTTGGAAGCTCAAAGAGCCGTAGTTTTCGATTTCCTAGTAGTAAAATTATAATATCTATCCTTTGTCTTTTGGGCACCTTCCCGGACAACAGCGATGTCGAGGAATACTTTGACGCTTAGTCACGCCTCTGTCTTTTAAATGAATTTAAATAGCTTTTTTTTCGTTCATGTACTTTATATAAGTAGTGTATAAAAGTAAAAATAAAAGTTCATTAGATACCAAAAAAAATATATTTTAAGGGAACTTGAAGAGCCGCGTGTGACCTTTCAAAGAGCCGCAACTGATGTTTCGAAGAGCCGCAGGTGGGTGACCCCTGGTGAGGTGAATAAATATGTAGGTATAATAGAAAATCTTTGGAAAAGGATCAACTCTCAAAGATTTTTATTAATTTTATTTCTGGCAACAGTGTTCACAATCGCTTTATTTTCATAACTGGCAATTTTAGTCAGCATTGTTAGATGTCAGAATGGCACAAAGGCCTCAGTAGCCATGCCAAAAAATTACAAAAATAAAATGATGTCAGTTAAATGTCTACTGAGATGTTAACGAATTGTCAATCTTTAATGTTTCATTGTTCCAGTTTCGTCAAACTCATACAATCCTGAGCATGAAATTGTACATTTTCTCGTTCTTACACATGGAAATGGAATATTTGCCGTACTTACGGCGGCGATGCTAAAGATTTCATAATCATCAGTCTATTAAGGAACGCGCTGGCGAAGTCAAACAACGGGATTTGTGATGATAGAACAAAAAAAAATGTTTTAAAATCAGTAAATAATAATAATTCAGTAAAACGCTGACTAAAAATCAGCCATAATGACGACAAATGAACAGCCGGACCTTTTGTTTTTCGATACGTTCTCTCACGATACCAGTGAGGTACAAAACCCCATCAAATATTGGCGAGAGCACAGTAGTATTTTTACCACAATCTGCTAAAAGTTTGGTATATCTTTGAATAATATGTTTCCAGGAGCTGAATTTAGACTTGGTCCAATTCCCAAAGTCTGTTTATGTGAGGGAAATACGTATAATACCTCTAGGAGCGCGCGTGGAAGGCGACTTCCCGGGTGGAGTGCGCCTAGGCGCCACCAATCCTACAAAGTTCCACATAGACTTCTTCGTGAATGACTTGAGTAAACCTGGTGCATCCACCTTTGAGGCTTTGGGCAGCTTGGACTACTGTCAGAATGGACAAATACATATGGAATGCGGTGATGGGCTTGATCAACCGCGGATACCAACTGATGGGCTTGTTCTTAGAGGTTAGTAATGGTCTAAATTTTTTTTGTACAATACAAGTATGCTCAGAATAGATTTACAATACCAAAATTCTTTTGGAAGAGTTTGGCAAATAACTTGTTAACATTTTTTGCATTTTGCGCATTTTCTAAAGTTTCAAAATTCAGCAGATATATTTAGCAAACTAAGCTATCAATGAGGTATCTGCCCATCTTTTTCTTTTCAACTTCTATGTAAAAGTGTCCAGCAACATCTATTTATATAATATTTTTATTGATTACACATACATAGGTAGGTACATGATAATTTCATTTAATTATTACAAATTGTTAATTGACAGCAGCATCTATTAGCATATTTTAAGAACATTAAGGTTTCTTCTGAGGATACCATAGTAGATGCCCATACCATTGATAAGTGATAATTCAGCACCTGTCTTGTAAATGTTTATTTTTTCTAGTATCTATTTCATAACATTACATACCATCATACCTGTATTCCCCGAAGGGTAAGGCAGAGGTTAGGTCCCATGTAATAGGGGGCAAGCCTATTGCCATTAACCGGGCACAAATACCAAACTGAGCTGCTACTGAGAATTTCACAGTAAAACCCAATAACACTTTGCTCGACCTGGAAATCGAACCCAGGTTTGATTTCCAGGTTAGGTGGAACCACTAGACTAATGAGGTGGGTATATATTTCATGAATAATTAAAGCATATACTACTATACTATTTTATACTGCTACCTACATACCAATGTGTAAATTAACTTAGCATGATGGGTTATCAAGAATACTAGTAATATGCGACCCATATTACTAGTAAGCTTTTTTAAAAAAACATAAAAACTTATTACCCATACTGACCCCTGGAGACAATAATACAGGCATTGACAGTAGTAAATCAATTTAATGTTGCTGTTAATTTGCAATACTGGTTGCTCCAACAACAAATTATTATAATCAAGTATCTATACTTCTTGTATTATAACATATAACACCAACATTATCAATGTTCATAAAAATCAAAGTCCTGTTTATTGACCGATAGACAATGCACAGTCCTGCTAGTCATGAAGTTTGGAGGATATATTGTCTTGATGGCTGTACTATATTTGTTTAATGGATTAATCAATTTTGATGGGGTTTTTTTTTGTACTGTTGGCGCCAATTGTATAGGCAGTTCTTAAACATACTTGGACCCGGTAGGTGGCGCTGTTGTCAACATCATTTGACATGCAAGTCAAACTGTTTCAATATAAGCTTTATTATTTCTCAATATAAAAAAAGAAATGTAATCTAGTTACCATTTATAAATAAATATAATCTCTAAAATGCAGCAAGTAATAATTACAACAATGCAATAACAATAGTTGTAGTTACGTCGCCATTATTTGTCTAATACTAAGTAAATGGGTCATTTATCAATTCTGAACTTAGTGTCTAAAACCTAAATACATTTATTGTAGGTTGGTACACAACCATCACTTTGGCTGTTTATGGGAACCTGACTCAAGTACTTCCAGAGACACCTGTGGGTGTGAATCCTCCTCCAGTAGTACAGAGACCAGTGGTTGCACGCGAAGTCCCACCAGCTCCCCCAGCTACAGTCACTTCAAACCCTGAATGGACTCCAGAGCCCTCAGTCCCTATACCTGCATACACTGGCAGTGTAGCCACAGCCAACCCTGACACTTATGGACCCACTAACTATCCTGAGAACTATGAAGGTCAGATATACAGAGCTGATTACTATGATACTGAACAACCAAAAGATCCCCGAACTTATCAGCATATTGAAGATAGCAACTGGGAGAAAAGAGATCTTAGCTGTGAAAGAGATCCTGACAGGTTACGTCATAGTCCCCGTTCAATCGACCATGATAGGGATCGGAGAGACACTCGTAGTCGGAGACGTTCCCTCGATAGGGGACGCAGCCGGGAGCCATCCAGACTCCGTGATAGAAGCAGGGAGATTGACAGGATGGATAGACTGCGCTCGCGGTCGAGGAGTCGCGACCGGGATTATGTGGTGAAGGGAGAATATCGCCCACTTAGTCGATCGAGGTCCCGCAGCATCGACAGAATGCGTGCAATATCCACCGACCGCGACTGGGACAGGGGATCCTACAAGAAGGATGATTACCGCCGCCATCGCGAGCCGTCGTACGACCGATCTCGCGGTGGGTCATACGATAAGGAAGGCGGGCCCTATGAGCGTCGGTCCCCTTACGACAAGCGTGCACCATCTTACGAAAGAAAAATACCGTATGAAAAACGTTTGTCTCCATACGAAAAACGTGCATCGTCGTATGAAAGACGAGCACCCTCCTACGAGAAGCAGTCTGCATATGATAGGAAGCGTCATTCGCCTTATAGTCGCATCAGGGGCTCCAGTTATAGCAGTAGGTCTCCTAGTCGCGATGATCCAAGGAAGAGACCCAGGACTCCGCCAGGAGAGAGCAGTCGCCGACCTGTGTCACCGCGAGAAGTGGACGCATCCAGTCCCATCAACTCTATCAGGTCTGAAGAGGGTGTTGAGTACGATAGAAGTGGAAAACAAATCCCGAGAGTCGACTTTTATCACCAGAGCTATCGACACAAAACCTCTATCCGTAGTCCTTCTCAAGAAGCTGAGAATGCGGCGTATGTAGAACAACAACATTCCAGCTTAGTTACTGTTCAAATCGTTGACAATGCCACCGCTAAGACCGTAGAGTCACCAAACAGAAACCCAGAGGAAGACAGGTCTATGGATGCTGAACAATTTGAGCCTATTCTATCAGACGAAGACATCTGTGACGATCTTGAAGGCCCTGCATATATGGAGGTCGATTACGACGTGAACGATTACTGTGGTGTCGATGACATCATCAAGTATTACAATCCATTCAAATGCGAATGGAATAAATATGAAAATGCAAATAAGGTTCATTTACTCGGCCCAAAAAGGGAAGGCGTTAAAGATGTGCTGAACGCGACGTTTGATGAGTTGTGTGATGCTAGTCCTGAATTATTCAAGATATCTGAAATGGCGAAGTCCAATAAAAAATTAGACCAAAAGTATTTTGCGAACACTTTCGGGGATATTGACAACACCGCTAGAGAGGAATGGGTTCACCAATGTGAGCAACTTTACGTCGCGATGACAGCTCTTTGCAAGAACACCGATATTGTACTAAGAATATTCAAGAATCCAAACCGAAATGATATACCAGATGAGTTTACTGAGATCTATTACTTATTTGTAACCTTCTGCAAAATTGGATTAAACTTTGAGTTTGCGTTAGCTCAACAACAACCTACATACAAGATCAGGCACATGAAATGTGGTATCCGACTTGCTGAAGCTCTCATGGGTCATAGACATAATGGTGAGGTTATGAAAATACTTTTGATATCTGGCATAGATATGCCTATGTTACTACTAGAAATGTATGCTAAAGAATACATGGCTTTAAGCATACGGCTCATGATATTAAAAGCATTGAACGCTTGTCTTTCATCAAAAGAGTCCATAGAGCACTTTATGAGAGAAAGTGTTTTTCCGAAATTTGATAAAAATGATGACAGAAAACCGAGGAATGGGTATCAAGCTTTGTTAACAATGATGCAAAGTAACCCACTCTCTAGACTCAAGTTTTCCATTAGTGCATTGATTAAGAAGTTGAATATTTATGAGTTATTAAGCAAAATGCATGATTTGGTTGTAAACTATAGTAAGAGAAGTAATCAAGATGATTCCGAATTTTCGGAAGCCGATGCAAATTTTATTGCGGATTCTCTGGAAGAGGTATTGTACATGTATCGTTCGCAGTGCTTCCACTTGTCGCAACCAAAGAGGTTCCTCCCAGTATCGGCGCAGTTTGAAATCAACAAGGAATGCTCAAACGAAACATTATTGGAATTCTTTGACACTCATCAAATACTAGAAGTTTGTCTGTATTTGCTGACTTGTCCTTCCACTTGCAATAATCTCGTTGTGGTTAGTCCGATCCATGATTTTATCTATGAGCTTATAAACTCCCAAAGCGGGTTAAATTTCTTATACAAGAATATGGAAATGAGTGGATTGCTCTTTAAAACTTTGACCCTTCCCTACAGCCAACAGAACACTGAGGAGTTTCTCTATCCCCATGACTTGAGTAACTACAGTGATCTACAAATCTTGGGGTTAGAGTTGGCTTACAGATTGAAAGCTCTTTATCATTTGCACTCGATCTGCGATCATCAGGCCGGGAAGGCTGACGAAAACGAACTCATAGATCGACTGCAGTCACTGTATTGTTTAAGTTTCGGTAACATCGGCAGAACGGCTGTACCAGACGTAATCGTCATGGGAGATAATGCCGAATGCTTAATGGAGGTTTTCGAGAACGACTTGAGAGGCAAGAGCAAAACTGACTCACCTTTAAAACAAAAGTCGCCAGCAAAAGGGTATGCCATTGAGCTGATAGTTTCGGCAGTGAGGTTCGCAGCCAATGTTCCATTCTTGAAGAAATATGGACAAAGATTAATAAACGTGTCAAGAGAACATGACAGATTTGAACCAAGTGTTTCAAGTGTGCTGCAAGAGGTGATTCCTTACCTTAAGCCTGTTGAGAAACCTACAGTTTTATCAGGAGAAGACATGGCCGAATGCGTAGAAATATTAAAGGCTAGTTCAGAGCACGCGCCCGACTTGCCAGGAGAGCTCATGACGTGTTTGAGAATCTTGAGACACTACTGCATATCGGATTACGAAAATAACGTAACAATAGCCTGCGAGTCAGCCACAGAGGAATATGTGGAACTTAAATATAAATACAATGTACTTCAACTTTTCTCACTGGACGGCGTGGCGCATTTAGCGGGAGTTCTGGACCGGTTGGCCACACATTTCGATCAGCCGAGCATGCACACATCATTGTTTGCATCAGTGAAAGGCTTACAACTGGCCCAGATACTGCTGCCGACTCTGCGACTGCTAGACTCGATGTTGGCGAGAGTCGTTCGCTGTCGAGGACCAAGATTCCGAGATATAACGGCAGCACCAGTTTTACTAAAAACGTATGGAATAGCGAAGGCATTCCCAGTAGGCTCTGTAGGAAGTAGAACTGCTGCAAAAGCAGCAGAAGCATCGGTTAGAGCATTATTGGCGTACGCCCAACCTATAGCTGATGACGCAAATGACGGTGACTCTATCCGACGAGGTCCTTGGACTTCTCTTTGCTCTGAAGTCATATCTTACATTACGACGGCTCCGTACACCTTTGTTCCTGGTCTACTAGTCTTTTCTGAACTGTTACCGCTGCCGCTGCCAATGCAGACTAAAACGCCTCCAACCGACAGAGAGATAGCCGACGCATCTAATGAGAGACGTTTATGGTCAGCACACCTTCACGCGCTGTCGAAAGACTTAACAGATATGATCCAGATAATTTGTATGTCAACCTATAGACCTGTCGTGCATATGCTTCGTCGAGTTTGCGTTCAAATAGCCGACTTAGCCCCTAACACAGCCGCTACCGTTGCGCGAGCTGCTGTTGGTGCTGTCACCAGAGAACTGAAGACTGGAGAGCCGGCCACAGCCAGTATTGCTCGAGTTTTGGGCTTTCTAGCATGCTTGGTGTCCCACGCACCGGTCAAGTGCGCTGTCTTACATTCTATGAATAGCGGAGGGCCTAGAGCGACTGACGTGCAAACTGCCCTTTGCTCTGTACTTGGTCTGGCTAACGCAACAAATGAACATGCTGCGGCTCAAGAATACGCAGCACACGCATTAGCAGCGTTTTGTGATGCTGAAATTACCCTGACTCCTGTCAACGGCTCTTCTGATATCATCTTATCGAACTCTTTGCCAAATAAGGATGCTCTGGCGGCATTTCTGGACGCAACAGCAGACTGTCTTGAATCAACAACTAAGACCTGTTCCGTCGCGTCGTCCATACTCCGAGCTTACTTCGTGTTGACTGAACATGATTATGGTTTCCAGCAGTTCAGAAAGTTTGTATCCAAAAGGAGAGAAAGCCTGGGAAAGTTTTTCAAGTGGGCCTTGGAAGGTCAGGGGGAAGACAAGGCCGAGTGCATGAGTTTATACATAGATTTAATCAGGATTCTTAAGATGGAAGAAGGCGAAGGTCCCGTGGGCAGGAAGACTATGCTGACGGTGAGCGAAATGGCTGACATGGTGGGGTACTCACCTTCTGATGAAGAACACCCTGTTTTGAAGTTGGATAAGATTTTAAGGGTAAGAGCTGATTATTTATTGCAATCATAAAATAGTACCCTCCTTGCTTCTTTTATTTTTCTTTTTTATTTAATTTATGTAGATTAGATATTAAGAGTAGACTTTCCTTCCACAGCCAAGAGAACAACACAGCAATTTTAATCACCGTTTTCAGGAAAGAAACTCCGACGAAGATGCTCTAGCGAACGCGAGCTTCCTCGCAAGCCAGCTACAGAAGTTGAAGACCCTGGATGAGCCAGCCACGCCTCCCGAAGCCCAGGAACTTGGACTGCCAGGTCCGGAGAGCTTGGTGGCGCAGTTCCAGGCCAGGACCATATACTCTATAGGCGAGGCTAGCGATGAGAGATTGACGTCCAGTTATTGGCTGAATGTGCCGGCCGCCGGCGGGGAGGATGATGTCAATGATAGTGAGCTGGTAAGTTCGTGCCATTTTCTAGTGAAGATAATTATGTTGAATTATAAAAACTCCCATTTGGTTCAGGAAATTTTTTAATAAATCAATTCAAATAACTTAAACAAGAGGTAACCTGAGCTTGCCACGGTTGGTCTGTGGATGGGTCTGTGGATGGGTGATCACTCTTGTTACATCGAGAACCCTCCGTGCGTTGGAGAGCACTAAAACCGTCGTCCCCGTTTTCATACGACACCTATGATAATCGTTAGTGGTAGTCAGAAGACCAAAAAGGCTGAAAAGCAGTCTTCCGGTCTGATGACTTGTAAAATACTAATATTTGGCCGCATCTGGATAGAATAGAAGCCGACCCCACAGTTGGGAAAAGATTAGAACAATGAGGATGATATTTTAAAACCCCCACAGCATCAAGACTTGGTTACCTTCCAATCCAATCCCTTCATGAACCAGAAAAGAGCTGATAAAATAAATCATAGCTAAGAACAATCTCGAACAAGTCAACTTTCAAACATAAAAACTGTATCAAAATCGGTCTATTCGTTTGGGTGCTACGATGCAACAGACAGACAGACGGATGCTCGGACCTTAAACTTATAACACCCCTCTTTTTGCGTCGGGGCCTCGGGGGTTAGTGAGTGATGTAGCCTTCAATATCAAGACTGTGATGTTTGGTTAGGTATCGTGTGACCTGATGGAGATAGCGTCGGGCTACGTGTGCGGCGGCGGCGAGGCGCTGAGCGGCGCCGTGCGGCGGCTGGCGGGCTGCCTGCTGCACGCTGACCCCGCCCCGCCCGACGACAAGCGCCCGCCGGGTAACTATACACATCCTCATCTGTAGACCGGCTGGCGGGCTGCCTGCTGCACGCTGACCCCGCGCCGCCCGACGACAAGCGCCCGCCGGGTAACTATACACATCCTCATCTGTAGACCGGCTGGCGGGCTGCCTGCTGCACGCTGACCCCGCGCCGCCCGACGACAAGCGCCCGCCGGGTAACTATACACATCCTCATCTGTAGACCGGCTGGCGGGCTGCCTGCTGCACGCTGACCCCGCGCCGCCCGACGACAAGCGCCCGCCGGGTAACTATACACATCCTCATCTGTAGACCGGCTGGCGGGCTGCCTGCTGCACGCTGACCCCGCGCCGCCCGACGACAAGCGCCCGCCGGGTAACTATACACATCCTCATCTGTAGACCGGCTGGCGGGCTGCCTGCTGCACGCTGACCCCGCGCCGCCCGACGACAAGCGCCCGCCGGGTAACTATACACATCCTCATCTGTAGACCGGCTGGCGGGCTGCCTGCTGCACGCTGACCCCGCGCCGCCCGACGACAAGCGCCCGCCGGGTAACTATACACATCCTCATCTGTAGACCGGCTGGCGGGCTGCCTGCTGCACGCTGACCCCGCGCCGCCCGACGACAAGCGCCCGCCGGGTAACTATACACATCCTCATCTGTAGACCGGCTGGCGGGCTGCCTGCTGCACGCTGACCCCGCCCCGCCCGACGACAAGCGCCCGCCGGGTAACTATATGTATACTTCCTCACCTGTATAGCCATTTCAGTAGTGTTTACTACGTAAAATATCATTTTTACATTGTGTACGTGCACGTGCCTAGGAACGTTCATGACAAAGAAAAATATAAAATGAGGCATGGCAACGCAGGCCGGGGAGCATGCTAATTGTATGCATCTTGAAACCCAAACATATGATCATACAATTTTCTTAAACCAAATCTCTAATTTGTTACTTTCGATTGTTTACAGTAGCACTGACGCGCGTGCGCACGGAGGGTGGCGCGGACGCGTTCCGGTCGCGTCCACCGAATACGTCACGTCCGCCCTCCCTGCATGTCGATGACTTCACCGCCCTGCACCAGCCCTACACCGCCACGCAAGTCACAAGGTAACACGCTAACTTTCTTCGCAGGGACTAGCTAGAAGATATACATTGTACATTATAATAAGTCCATTCCAAAATCCAATTAATACTTAATCTCCACTAGATTTAAAATAATACTAATAAATAAATAATTGATTTTATTATTTCTTACGATACGATATAAAGTTATATACATACATACCATCACGCCCGTATTCCCTGAAGGATTAGGCAGAGGTGTACTAATCCCCATAGTTCGCCGGTATGTTTAGATCCCATGTAAAAGAGGGCGAACCGAACGGTTCGGGATTTGTACCCAGTTGGCAATAGCCATTAACCAGGCAGAAATACTATACTTCGAGCTGCTATTGAGAATTTAATAGAAAAACCCAATAAATCTGCTCGACCTGGGAATCGAACCCAGGACCTCTAGCTTAGTTAGTTGTCGCGCCTGGGACCACTAGACTAACGAGGCATTCTATAGAAAGTTATTAAAAAATATCCGTTCTATGGTACATGTAGAGGCTATCCCGTATTGCACGTGATGGTCCTTCCATCTGACACCGTTCCTGCTATCGTCTATCATCTATAGCATAGGTAGGTTTACTCGTGGAGCATATTTTGTATTGCTCTTTCCTTAGCATTAAATCTGCTTCATTGTCCGACTTCTAAATGTGAGATTCTGGGTACGATTTCAAGGCCAAGAATAATATTACTGACCCTGAGGCGACCGTGAAACAAGAGCGCATTTTTTTTTTAAAAAAAAAAGCTTCCTACCAATGTTACACATTACTAGTATTGTTGTTAACCCCTTGTGCTAAATTAAATGCTTATGTTACGAGAAGGTTCACGTCGGTCGTCGGTGGGCGGGTTTCGAACCGGCAACCACATGATCGCAAGTCCGAAGCCCGGGATGGCGAACCTTTTTTTGTCTACGTGCATTTTTTTCTATAGGATTTTTTTATGACGTCATGACATGCCATCAAACAGTTTCACGAGTAGAACCTCAGAATAATAACAGTCGTAGAACTAAACATTAACAACTTTCGTAAGAATTCTCAAAAAAAACGTATTTCAGTCGCGAAATCTCTTTTCTCTGTCTATTAACTGGATACGAACAGACGAGTTTCGATTACTTGCCTAAATTCCTACCAAAGTCCCGTGCCCAAAATACTTTGTCGCGTGCCAACGATGGCACGCGTGCCATTGGTTCGCCATCACTGCCCTAGCCATTAGGCTAGCGTCGCTTCTATAAATAATATTAATTGCATATTTAATAAGTTTCGGCAGATTTTTCATAAGTTTGATGTGTGCAGCGGCGGCGCGGTGCGGCGCGGCATGCGGCGCGGCATGGCGGCGCCGGACCGCGGCCGCTTCGCCTCCGCCGCGCCCATGCACGCGCACTACCGACATCTGTGAGTATACACCCGATAACTACTGTCTCTCTTACTAGTCGCCGATCTGTGGCGCGAACATACCGCAGTTTTATAATTTACTAGCTGTCCCCCGGCATGCGTCTTATGCCTCTTATCGTTTTTCTTTTTTTTACCTAGAGGTATGAAATTTACTTTGCGACCTATTGTCATACCTACCAAATATACATAAAAAATATCATAAAAATCGGTCGAGCCGTTTGGGAGGAGTACGACCACAAACACCGTCATATGAGATATTTATATATCGATAGATTTATCCTTACAGAAAGCTTCCAGCAAACGGTACTATAACCAAATCTTTAGTAGATAATTTAAAAAATTAGAGCCAAAAAATTGTTCAAAATGGAATGTCTATTGGAAATCTTGGGCACTTTAGGATAATAATTATTATATTACAATGATATGATAGAGAGCTGCCTTTTCCTAGGGTATCATAGATAGCAAGGCCCTCGGCACTTTCCCAGAGTGACCACTGAAAAACGGGCCTGGGTAAGAATCGAGATGTCAGTACTCCCGAAAATGCCCGAAATAACAACGCGCGTGTAAAGTTATTATTATTATTACAATTATTCACAAATGCGAGTCAATTACGACACTTCAGTTGGTGTTAGACACACCTAGTTTTATAATTTACCACAGTAAAACCATTTGCGGATAACTTCAGACGTGCGTTGTTATTTCAGGGGTCTGCATGGAACTTATGCCAATGCTAGTCCTACGTTCATATTGAAGCTATTCGAGTAAAGACATGACGACAGGTTTAGCGTAGCGGCTGAGCGATCGGCTTCTGCGCTACGTGTTGTGGGTTCGATCCCCACATGGTACAGGAGAAAATCCTAGTGTGGGGCTAGATACATTTATTTTTCAAAACAAGTTCTTTTAAAGCATATCTATAAGCATGTTAAAAAAAACAAATTCCCTAATTTATATAATTGATCATGTTATTTCAGCCGCGGTCGCGGTGCGTGGGAGATGGGTGGCTCACATTTCGGACACTTCCCGCCAGCCTCGCAATACATGATGGGTATGTTATTTTACTGTATCTACTTGTGACTTGCCTGCTCAATAATTGATTGTTATATCTTCAACATTATGGTTATTTTTTTCCTTGGAATAATGTCAGTATTAGAATTTGTATGGTGCACCGCACATGAACGATTTGACGTCACAACGTACTACTGCTATGGTACACTCTGTCTAGCATAAAATTAAAATGTTTATAATTTCCTTATTTTTTAACCGATTTCAATTTTATTTTTGTTGTTTGGTTCTATTTCTCTCTTGGTCGTAGTCAATCCACCAATTTATAAGAGTTCGTTGTGTTGCAGGTGGCATGGGGTGGGGCGGGGCGGCGCGCATGCGCGGGCCGCGGCATCGCTCCTTCATGCGATGACCCGCGCGCGGCCGCCTGCGCACCACGTCCCGCGTCCCGCCGTGACCTAGTGCACGGGACACCGCTACAGGGACCGATCATCGTCTATGAACTATTAACGATACCATCTTGATGTCGTTACTGTAATTACGTGCGCAATATATTAAAAAAAACTTGGTGTCCTTGTATGGACACCAAGGTAAAATGTGTATGTATACTATGTACGAAATAACTGCGTATCAGAAGTTAAAATCTTTTTAGTGATTTTGTACAAAAATATCGAAATCTGTAAAGATAATAATTACGAATGCGTAACATTTTACGACTGCAATTGTATTTATACTAACTTATAAAAAAAGTTAGAATAATTAAAAACAACAATAAATGTAATAATTAAAAAAGCTACTTGCGGATAACTTCAGACGCTCATCGCGGCCGTACGTTATTCCACAAAGCACATGACACATCTCAATAATCTATAACATTACCTATTCATATGACAGACAGATGAAATTGAATTTTTCATTTGTATAAATACAACAAAGAATGCTATAATAACATTCTAATATACATGATTCTTTCTTGAACATTGATACACGGTTAAAACTCCTTGTACCCACAAATACTTCTATTGTGAAGTCACAATGCGCTGATTGATAAGTATTAACTAGTGCATTGCTTCGTGGAGAATAATTGTGCAAAGATATTTATATAATTGATTAGTTTGAATGGTAATAATATTATTACTTTATGTTAGGTGCTGAATACAGCATAGGCAATGACGTATTATTATATAGACGCGTCACGCACGAACATTACGGCTATCAAAAACAGCGCAACTATTAGATAGAGACTAATACGTACGATGAAAGGGAAACAAGTGTAATTTGTGTATTGTCTATATACACATGAAGGCATGTTGTTTTCACGTATTATAAAACTATTTAGCACTCGGAATTATTTTTACGGAACGTATTGTCGCAACGCTAGTTGGCGCGTAACTAAACGCGATCACGGCAACTGCCTTGATTTCTTGTTGTCATTTTAGAGTGCGGGTAACGTATCTATAGTTTTTATATCATTGAGCATAGGCGTAGTTAAGGGGGCAAGGGTGGGTAATGCCCACTAGATAAATAGACAGTGTTGAAGATGTACTTGTTATCTCTCATTCGCCAATACCGCTAATGTAGCTCGTCTCGAGCGAGTTGATAATGTAGATTCTAAGGGAAACCAATAAATAAAACTAAACCTAATAAAATAAACCTTTAATAAATTGTACTTCTAAAAAATATACCTTCTTTTATTAATGAAATCTATTTTTAACTGACTTCAAAAAAGGAGGAGGTTCTATTTTCGTCTGTATTGTATTTTTTTATGTAGGTATGTTCACAGATATTTTCTTCAGTTGTAGACCGTTCTGTTGTTGTGTGTAATGTTGAAATAATATACTTTATCAAAAAGTAAAACCACCTTGAAAAACCTTAAAAAATAATGATGTGCAAAACAGTTTCAGAAGTCGGTGTCTTCAATTTGGTCGGATCGATTTGGTTTCGCCACCGACTTCCGAAGACACTTAACATTATTTTTAATGATTTTGAAGGTGGTTTTACTTTTTGTTAAAAGTTATTGTCTTTTATTGAAACTAACTGATACCTTGAACCAATTGTGTCAAGAAGATTAAAATGTTGTGTTTTATTTCGTAACAACAATGTATACAGATGTTTGGATGCATAGTAATTTTATTCGTAATTTACCACGAACTCAAGATAATCTAGGCAGGCAAGTGTGTTTAAAAAAAATGTTTAACTACATTGATACGCCTGTATTCCCACGTTAACGTTCGAACGTTAACGTTCACCCACTGTTTGCCGTTATATTAAGGTCCCAAGTAATAGAGCTTTTTATATATTTAGACGTCGGCAAACGAGCAGACAAGCCACCTGGTGGTAAGCAGTCATCGTCGCCCATAGACATCTGCAGCACCAGACGAGTTGCTGATGCGTTGCCGGCCCTAAAAGCTTATTGCTATTAACCGAACATAAATCCAATTTCTGAGCTACTACTAAAATATAATAGAAAAACCTTATAACACTGCTCGACTTGGGGATCGAACCTAGGATCTCTAGCATAGTAGTCGCTTAGGTCCATTGGAGTAATGAGGCACCTATTTAATTTGATGATTCCGAAAGATCTCGAGCATTATTGCGACTATAAAAATAAAATAATGTGTGTGGTGGTAATTGAAAATAATTATAAATAAATATTATTACACTGTATAAACAAATAAAATAATTTTTAAAAGCAATATCGTCAAATAGTGCTAAGTACCTACTTACTCCCATCAAGGAAAGTAAATACTATATTAGGTAGGTACGCTAGAAGAATAATGGACTACCACACTATCCTCATCATTTCTCTATGAGAGCGGTTATTTCACCATCGCTGGCCAATTGCGGGTTGTTGGCACGTGGCAGAGACAAATTACACACAGCGTCGAGTATGAACCTCTCAGGTATAGAGGTTTCACACGATGTTTTCCTTCACTACGCAAATCTAGCCAGTAAATCATCTTCATACTCTGTTGTAAATATTCTGTTTAAAAATACACACAATTACCTCCTCATAATGGCGGGTAGACAGAAGTTGAAGATTACTTGTTACACTAATAGCACTAACTTCAATCGTCTTGTCTCGAAAGTGATCACAAACAATTTACTATCTACCACAAATACACTGTACAATATAAATTGAGTGCCCATCTCATAGAGAATTAATTCAACAAACTAAAATTCACTTATAAAATTCCCGCTATTACCTACCCTACGTATTCCATTTGATTTTTTTACGACTGTCATATTTAAGGTTGTTGACATCTTTTTTTTCTGATGATTTGACACCAAGCCTTTTTGACCCAATAACAAAAAATACTTACGCATGCTAAACATTTAATCATGTTTTATTTCTTTATTAGTAAATTACAAGTAAACAAAGATCACACCTCAAAGTTGTTACTATACAGTTTTTCGTATGTTTTCCAGGAGGATGGTATAGTAGGATGAATGGTAATGTTTCATCGCCAGCACTGCAGCATATTAAATTTTGATTGATAAATTCTTTAAGTACCTACAACATATTGTTGGTGTTGGAAAATACGATATAATATTGTTTCTACTAGGGTACAAGCCATCAGCTTGAGGTGGATGTTGTCTGTGTCACGGGGATTCAGTCTCCTTCCTATAGTGGATAGAACACAAAGGAAACAATGTTAGAAAATTTAGAAACAAATCAACTTTATTATCAAGATGAAAAAGATCAAATCATATCATATTTATAATAATATATAAGCTTAAGAAACAGATATGTAAACCGCGAGAATCACAGTACTGCTAACATAACCCTTGCTTTACTATACCTTACTGCAAAACAAAACAAACGTCCACTATACATACATAATAAGTATATTATAATTTACATTATACATATCAAATAAAAACAAACTATCATTTTCGCGTTTAAACTAAAGAGTAACGTTGTAAAATTTACAATAATAAGTATAATTAATACTCCACCAAGAATTTTCCATAGCGCTTCGTTTACTATAATTGTCTTTGTTTTTTTTCTTATTTTTGTTTAATCATTAAACGGTAAAACATCTCACTAACATAAGTTTATATTTACAAGGCCCGTGGGCACAGTCAGTTCAGTATAAAAGTATCACTCGCGACATGGCACGGGCGGCACCACGCCGCACTACTAGTCTCCGGGGTGCTCGGGGCACGATCTGTTCACTTCAAACCATTGGTCTATACATCTGGAACATACAGAAAAATACATATTATTATTTTACATAATAAATATAATTACCCTTGGAGAAAAAAACCTTTTATGAGAATTCATAAAATGTTTTTTTCTCGTTGGTGGTATAAAAATAATGAAATCACTATAGACTAAATACATTTTATTATCCCTTTGTGTAGATTTTGAATTATTTCGCAAAAAGATAAATCTACACTACACTGGTAGGTACTGCCATCTAGTACTGACGAGCATAGTTACACATTTGAATTGACTCAATAGATGGCGCAAGTAGCCGTGATTTAGATTTAGCTACAATCCACACCACATGCATTAATTTACCGTAACGATAGTTCCACACAATAATAATGTAAATAGGTACAGACAGGTTCGGTAGGGTAGAGGCATGGTTTAGGTCAAATACTCTCGAGGCCATTATCAGGCGACCTAGATCGCGGAGGGTCTTATCGGGGCTTTGTATTGGGCTCCCTTTGAGGCCTAGGTAGTGCGCCACTGGAGGGTAAGTAGTGTGCAAAATAGCTATGTTGAAGAGGGTTTAGTGTTTCGTCAATACTCGTATTACATGGAACTAGAGATAGCTGGTATATAAAGGGGGTTTTCTATATTCCTTTAATATATATATAATAATAATAGTGCGAACTGCCAGCCTGTGATTATAACCACAGACCGCCAAGTAGCCAACGATTATCGTTAGAAAACCTGGGCCCATTGGTGTTAAATAACCAAAATAAAAGATCTAGGTACTTCTTCCACGCTACTTTACAAACAATTACATAAACACGCATACCTAATAAAACATAAGTAGATACTTGTTAATAGATATTCATTACTAACATGAGTGATTACAATGCTATTTTAAATAACTGCATGTTTAATGCACTTCCTGTTAATCGTGTTATAATCAATAATAATCACAGCACACCTACTATCTAACGGTAGAATCAGATAACGGACGGTTATCGACTAATTGATTGTGAAACCATTATTTTGTACTATCCGCTTTACCTTCGAATATACAAGATATTTTAATTAATATTTTTTATGATATTTATGGTATTAATTCCCATGTTTCAATTCCTATTAAGTACATATTTGCGTACTTAAGTGTCAGCAATCAGTAAGTAGTTAAGTAGGTTAATATTTTGATGATATCATAAATCATTATTGAATGAAATAACGTGAATATAAAAATAAAAGTTTTATTTCAATTAGACCAATATTTCAGATGCTTTTGAATTGTCAAAATTAGGTGCACGGTTCCAAATAGTGCGTGTTATGGATAAGAACAGGAAACTCCATAGATACTCCTTTAAATAACATTGTTAAAAACTTATAATGAGAAGAGATGGCCGGTTATCTAGACATTTTTAATCAATTTTGGGACGCATGTTGTACGTGTTGGTAATCAAATACTATATAGGTAACTTGTTATGAATCTTATGTAATTTAAACTAGTTGACATAAGTGATTGCTTACACAATGTGTCATATTAAGAAACTAGTTATACCTATTATGATTACTGCGCAATCAGCGAGATTATTTACGTTCCAAGCAACTTAATGAAGCAGCTATATTTTTTATTCAATACTGCTTTAATTACTTCCGGTTTTAATATAACACGATTAGCAAAATTCAGGTACTTAGATCGATTATATGTATACTCAAATAATATATTAAAATTTTCTTTTCGCGACTTCGTCTGCGTAAAACTCAACTTGAGTAAAAAGTATGCTATGTGCTATTCTAGACAAAATTTTATCTAGATCTGTTCAGCCGTGATTGAGTAACAAACATTCAATCATTCAAACTTTCGCATTTATAAATAACACAGTAAATTATTAAGGTTGTTTGCATCAACATGGTCATGCCATCAGGAATTATTACATAAACTTTCTCTGGATAACTGAACAATATAATCAAATACGTTGGACGAGAGTTGTTGCACTACTTAGATATCACCGCATTTTGATACGTATTTACTTCTAGAAAGACTGACAAAGAGGCCCATTGAGCTCTCCCGTTTCAGTTGGATGCCATACGGTTACCTTAATAACAAAAACATACCATCACGCCTATATTCCCCGAAGGGTTAGACAAAGATGTATTAATGTGCACCAGTGCACCCACAATTAGGTCCCATGTAATAGGGGGGCGAGTCTATTGTCGGGCACAAATCCAGACTACGAGCTGCTACTGAGAATTTCATAGAAAAACCCAATAACACTGGTCGACCTGGGAATCGACCCAGGAGTTCTAGTTTAGCAGTCGCGCTTGGGACCACTAGACAAATCTTTGTTGCGCTTGGAGAGAGCACTAAGTCATGTACCAACTAAAATATGTATTTATACACCTTTTGTACACTTAGTCTGGTTTATTATGAATATAGGTCAATAGGTTGGTAAATACATAAATTTGTCAAATAACAAACACATATATTTGATTTTATGATATGAACGACGGTCTTACCCCTTGTGGTAGATGCAAAGGCAGGGCAGGCGGGCTATGGTGTCTCCAGCGGAGAGCTCCTCCAGGCAGATCACACACTCACCCTTGGAGTCACTCAGCACGTCCTCTGAAACACCACGTCATACTGTTGTAAGTAAACATTAATAAATGGCATATTTTGGAGTGTAAAGTTAAGAAGAATAGGTAGGTAGTTAAATAATAATATGTATGTATCTTTTGACCACAACAGTTAACCAAAATGTGCCCAGCATACCACGGTCACGGCTGGGTGACAGGTTTCTATAGAAAATTCGGAGTTTGGCGCCGAGTGCACGCTTTTTAAGCACGGTTAAGAACAAAAAGAAGCACGAAAAAGCAACATCGATTCATGGTGGACATTCAGAAAACCCGAACGTACCACTGAATTGTGGAATGCGCTTCCCGAGTGGGTCTTCCCCGATAGATACCATCTGGGTGTCTTTAAATCATCGCTCCATCGTAGATCGCAGTGTGCTTAACATCAGACGAACTGGCGGTCAAGCGTAAACGTAATTATCTTTTTTTTATGAATAAAAAAAGAAAGATATTTGTAAAGTCTCATAATACTTTGGTACTTTTAGTTGTAAGTGCCTGGCTGCTAACTAGTTTACAAGTATAGTTTAATTTGTAATCAAATGACAAACACGCAAGTTAGTTTTACTGTGATTTAAGTAACTTGTTAGAAGTTATGTGTAAACATAGTTACAAACTTTATTAAATTGCTATCGCCGTAAACTTATGTTTCCCACAACATTCAACTAACTCGGTACCTATATACCTAATATATATTTTTGTGTAAATTAATAATGAAAACTGTTGTGAATACATGTTATTGTTCTCTCGTATTCACATAACATTATGCATACATGGGTACATTTTATACCTTATTTTATAACCTACTAGTTAATTTAGTTAATTATGTATTCTGTGACTTATAAATTTGTACTTAACATTATTTTTTGGTGTGCAATAAAGAATATTCTATTCTATGTAGAATTTTCATTTTGTCCAGTGTCGTTTTAATTTTAATTCTTTAGTAAAAAAAACCAGACATCATAGGTAAAGCTTGATACGCATTCAGGCATATAATGACTTAGTATACCTATTTAAAACTACCTACGTGATATCCTATTTTGAAAAAAAAAATGCCAGGAAACTCCTAATAGCAAAACTTCTACGTCAACGACAGTAGTACGAGAACAGTAATCAAAGAAATGGCAAGATAAGTATAATTGTAGTCTTGTCTTGTCTCGGCATTTCTGCATAAATGTTTAACGAGCTATTTCACTCAAAGTCTTGCTTGTAATTACCGGGAAAGCCTCTGTCCTGGTTTACAGTACTTATTTCCTATTTCCTATTTCCCGGCAAATCCTATTGTGAATAACACAGAGCTGCTTTTTGAAATCTCTTCTTGGCAGTTGCCACGCTAATTATGATAAAGGAATTATTCGTTTTAATTCAAGATGGTAAATATATTCTTTGAATGCAGTTAATTGATGAAAGATTATTTATCACCATAAAAGACTTGGAATATGAAACTAATTAAAAAAGCTTTGCCTTAAAAACATAGTAACTAATAATGTTTTAAGGAAACCTTTGTGACATGACATCATATAGTAGGTCTTATTTTTAGTCTGGGTTTAGCTTAGACTAAACGTAAACCATCTTTAGCAATTACAATATGGGAACAGGCATTTGTGACGTGGAAACTTCAATTTAGACACTTAAGTAGCTTAGCTAGGACACTGCTTATATGTATTTCTACGAACAAAGAGTCGTTCCGGAAATGACTCAGCCGGAATAAACAGTTAAAATGATTCATTTCATCATTTCTCTTTTGCAGTGGGAATCAGACGACTAAACTCTTTCTTGGTCGAAATTCAAACCTATTTCATGAAAACGAAGTCCGCTCCGCTTAGACATTTCCGGCTTATTACTCTTTCGCGTTGGAAACCGGGCTTTAGAGTTCTTAAACTCTACCGAAACACTGAATAATAAACGTGTTACTAACCGTTATAGGAGAGCCGAGGCCTGGTGAGACACATGACGAGATGGCACTCTATGTCGTCCGGCAACACAAACTTGCTGCACACCGGACATTTTATACCTGGAACACAAACAAACACATGTTTAATTTACATTCTGGACTATACGACACATATACAGTACCCCCGAGATAATAACGCGTGTGGGAAGTTTCGTTAGCCATTGCAAACGGCCGCACAGCTCAAATGTTCTATGCTATTGAAATCAGTAAGGGCAATATTGACTAATTCGAAACAATTACGACCCCAACTGTCTTTATACTGAGTTTTTATATTAAAATTGACCACGGCAAAACCAATAGGGTATTTAATATATATATACTAATGTTTGAATAATTAAAAATACCAAGCTGAGTGAAAAATGAAATTAAATACAAATCGTATAAAGTTCAAAGATGCTTTGGGGGATGCTTTGTCCCTCTCCCCCAAATGAGTGTTAGTATAGGATTTGTATGGCGCATTAGTGACGTCATAAACAAGTATAGTGCGTTCTCTGTCTAGCATAACATTAAAATGCTTGTAACTTCCTTATTTTTGAACCGATTTCAATTTTCTTCTCATTGATGGGTTCTATTTATTTATAAAAAATTTGCATAAGACGATAAAAAAATAATCAGTCAAATAACCTATTGCGGATAACTTCAAATGCGCGTTGTTCTACTGTACACTAGTGTACAGAGACAATTTGTTTCAGTTGGGGTCAACCTGCAGTCTAAAGACCAGTCATCTATCCACTATGAAGATTAAACTTATCTTCTACATCATTCGCAACTTTTAATGTAAGAGAAGTTAGAGAAGGCTTCGTGCTATCGTAGTATCATAATGTACTTAACATGATATAATTCTTGATAATCAGTGGTAATATTTAAATGTCTTTGCTTCCAAGCAATCTTACTCTATACGGAGCTATATTTTATTACAGGAACAAAAAACTAATTCGTCTTCGATCTATAACTACCAAACAGCAATAACTAATAAAGTTATCCATCAGGTTTACTACGTCATAAACCTGTTATACTAGAATATTGAATTTAGTGTCAATACGTAAATATAAATAAACGGATAAGCTTTATTTGGAGTTTATCTCAAGAGCACGGTAAATATGGCCGCTGTGTCATATAAAATTCTGTATGTCCGCGCAATTTCACGTAATCCTGTACGAGTAAGGCCATTTAACGCCCTTTTCGTGTGTAGGTACTCATTATGTATTTAAGACTGTGTAGGTTGTTTTTCCTTTAAAGGACAAGTACAAAAGCAGTATAAAAATTAATCGACATTGACGTGGTTTTACGAGTTACTACTTTAGTCCTTACATTGTGTATGTATTAGGTCTAAAGTGGCCTGTATTTGTAAAATTGTGGTTATCTAAATTATACTTTGTCAGTCTACCTAAGACTACTACACTATTAGGGCTTTAAGAATCCTCTATGAGCTTAGCAATGGGTTTTAAGGTCCTGTGTAGTATGCATGGTTTTCGTTTCGATTGGATGCTTCTCGAGCTTAACTTTTTAGGACCAAAAGTAGTCTGTAAAGTAACATTCTGATGTAAATCGTTATGTGAAGTAGACAGCTTCCAAATCTGTCCACTCTGTGTGGGACCATCTCGGAACTATATACCTACTAACAAAAAAAAAGTCGACAACAGAAAAATCCTACACTCGAATTGATCTCCTTCATCCTTTTTGAAGTCGTTTAAAAGCTAGCACATTGTAGCAAATTCACTCTTCACATTATTAAATTGTAGGTCTACTAATATCCACTTAACTATTCATCATAAATGATTCAAGTATAATTATTCCGATATGCAATCAAGCACAGTGGTTGCAAGCAGGTAGGCAAGTGCCTAGTGAGTATCAATAGTGACTGTCAATCAAAACGACTAGCGTAGTTATACTAAAATCGATATTAATTCGTGTAGGAGAATGCTTTTCACTATAGCAATCGAGTTTTAAATATAATTACGTCAGTTTGTCTGAGGGGCTGATGGTTGTCGTAGTCTGTTTAAAAAAATCACAACAACTTGTATCGAACAAAGCACTTTTCTTCCCTTGCCTTATGGGAATGACACCGACAGGCTGTGAAAAGCCCGCTTGAAAAGGATGCATTGGATAATTGCATATCGCATCCTTCGCCAATACCTGTCTGATATTTACTGGGCTGTATTTTCCCTCAATAAGGCAAAAAATATATCTTTTTAATTTTATAAGACACGCTTCATTATCATATCTTAGTGCGTATGTGTAGCTCGACGTGTGTATCTAGTTAGACTGTTTACTAGATTTTGTTATAAATTAATAAATTATGTATGGGTTCGTTTTCCAGTCATTCTTCATATGCAATGCAACGTCTTTGTGACGTGTCATGCGGCAATGTTGTAATATTCCATTTGTAGTAACTAAAATCAAGTTTATGACGACAAGCCTCTTGAAATCATTTGTCTAGCTAGATAAATTGCGTATCAAGCACAGGTTTCCTACGCTATATCACGCCTTGAAGCGATAAAATTGAGAAATACTCTACTTAAATATATTTGTAATTCTGGCAAATGTTTGAAGTTGATGATATTTAAATTAGTTATATTTAGAGCTAATTGAATTTAGTAAATCGTTCTGAAATTTATAATTAACTAGCGGCCCGACTCCGCACGGGTTGACATTACTAAGTTTTAGGCATAGCATCCTAATGGATAAATATTTTTTATAGATAAACCATTTAAAATGAATTTCTTCTAAGTCTTCGACTCAAGGAATTCACGACGTCCGCAATGATGGGAATTAATCGACTTAAAGCCGACCAGAAACTATTCGAGAACAAATTAATTTGTTTATTTATTATTTCTAACGAAAAATCTCATCATAAAGACAGTGCCTATCAATATTGGGCATGCAGACACGACGCTCTTCAGCCATCTAATGGTAACAAGTCAATTACCACGCGCTGCCTAGCAGAAACACTCAATGTTGACGCATAAAAAACGAGCTACCGAAGTCTCACTCCGAACAACGCGCTATATTTCAACAGCATTACATGTCATTGCAACAGAAGATAATTATAAATTGCATGCGAATCACTAAAAGTACACACATTCGCATAGTCTAAAATTACTGAATACATAAAATTATGCTATAAATCGTGCCAAATATCATTAAATTAGGTTAGCTGGTATTAAGTTGAGAGGGAATGCGTGTAACAGACCACCCTTTTGGTTGTTAATCTTCTGTAATTATCTGTATGGGCCCATCTGTGAGAGCACTAGACTGTGGTTAATAGTGCTCTGATATTGCCTGGCAGCGGGCTCCACTTGGCAGGTGAGGACACTTGGTTTACTTTTATTATGACGTGATGTTATAGGATTTATTATGGCAGGTTTTGAACTACAATCATAAATATACCGTATGCGCAAGCTCATGAATCACATCCCTAAATATAATAACGGTTGCAGGTTGCAGTACACGCCGCATGCTGCAGTCACTTCGTGGATGGGTGAATCTTCATAATAAGTATACGCTTCCAATGCCTGGTATTGCTTCGATAAATTTGTAAGTTATCAGAATGCGAGACGATGATCGTAGCAAGGTAGCGAATAATTCATATTCCTAAATCACTGTCTTCTCAGACAAAGAACTGAATCACATTAATATCACGAGTGGGTAACGTTAGCATTCCGTCTCGCGCATCGACAACAAAAACACGGACATCGTATTCTGTACCGCACATTGCGAGTAAAGTCACGCGCGCGCCGCACCCGCTGGGGTCTGCATCATCATGAGGTTTCTGTAATGTTTAGCATCGAATTATTATACAAGATTCCATACTCATAACATTTTCAAATTTTGTTTTTTTTTTTTACTTGTATTCATAATACTAATAAATCAAATCTTGTTTTTGTTTGACTATGTGAAAATGTGTTAAGTTACTCATATCTCATAAACTTTCCGGATATAAGTCACCCGGAGAAGGTGGAAAGTAGGTTTATGTCGGACGATGTACGAATCCCATAATAATATTATCGGAGTATATTCCCTACCGTTATGAGATTCGTTTAAAAATTGTACAAAAGGTGTACTTTATTTATTTATAAAGTGATAAAGTCATCATTGCTCTGCCCGTAGCAAACTAGGTATGGTGATTATTCGTCCTTTTTTTATGGAATAGGGGGCAAACGAGCAGGCGAATTGCCTGATGGTAAGCGATTACCGCCGCCCATGGACACCCGCAACACCAGAGGAGTCACAAGTGCGTTGCGGGCCTTTTAAAAAGGAGTACGCTCTTTTCTTGAAGGTTTGAAGGTCGTATTGGTCCGGAAATACTGCATACTGCGTCCTGTCGGTCCTGTATAGCTCTATCACTTTCTTGCACTGTTGGCAATGTTGTATATTACGTGTTTATACGGATGCAGGTCTTATTCCGTCTCTGAGCCCTCTGCCAATATATTGTGTCACGTCTTCAGCGTTTTTCAACACAGGTAAAGAGTATCAGGATGGCCCTACAGGCACTCCATCATCACGGGACACTAAAATTGTCTGCTGCATAAATAAGTATTACTTTATCGTACAGTGCAAAATTATAGTAGAGCAATCTATTTAACTTTGTTACAGGCACATCAGGTTAAGCTGTCTCATCGGTTTATCTCATAGATTGCAAACGCGGCTGCCGAGTGTGAAGACCAGAATTCGAGCAGTGTTATTAAAATTCGTTCGTTCGTTTAGATTTGTACCAGATTAATAGCAATAGAATTGCCCGCAGTTAAATGGGACTTAAAACATATTGGCGTAGTCTAGGTGTACAGTCAACAGCACATCTAGTTACTACAAACTATCAATTTTTTCCAATGGATAATAAACTCTATAATTTTGAGACTGAATTGAAAATCGATTAAAGAAATTTGTCAGTTTTGGATACCATTATGCGCTGTTGACTGTACATCATCTCTGCCTAAGCTTTCGGGGATGCAAGCGTGATAGCATGTTATGTTTTATGTCATACGTCTATGGTCACAGGTGTTAACACGAATAAATACTACAGTAAAACAATGAAATCTATTTCAATATTCGCTCCATTTCTGTTTTGTGCTAAAACTAATTGTTAACAAATAAATAGATTACTGTAGCGGCTGTGTAATCACTTATGTTTGACGCTGTAAATGTAACTACCACTGCTACATATGGAGGTAAGCAGTTCCAATGACTGATAGGTAACTAATGTAAGAATAAAGAGTAAATTGAAATAAAACTACTTTTTACGGATTTTATCGCGTTGTATTGATATTATCCTAGGATCCTTTACAGCATCCATGGTCACGGGTAGACTCAAAAAACATCAATATAACGCGATAAAATCCGTAAAAAATAGTTATATTTCGATGTCTAATATTCGCGTAAGTGTCAGAAACCAGTATATAAAGAGTAAATATTAAAAAAGGGTATTAATTTCCCTAAATTTTAGTGACATTATTATTGGTTAATACAAGGATAAGTGTATTAACCAATGTGTAAGCATATGAATGTTTATTTATTTATTTAACACGAAAATAAGTTTAAAAAATATCTTTCCACGTAACATCACACGAAATTGTTTAGGCATTGATATAATTTTCTTTGATTCTTTATCGGTTTTAAGAGCGCGTTTTGCAAAACCTTGCGAAATGCGTAAATTAATCACATACGTACCCTTTTAGCCGACAACCACTCCTAGATACCAGACCCCTAATCTTATCTCACCGAATAAAAACCCAACTAACTGACCCGTATACAACATACATCAGGTCAACCACTGGACAGTGAACACACAGAAGTTCCACATGCGCGAAATACAGCACGTGCGCGAAGGGACGGAATAACAAATAGTAAAAAATAGTTATTTCTTTAAATAGATCTTTAAAGTCACTTTTACAAGTAAATGATTTAAATTCTTTAAAGATAGCCTCGGATAAGAAATACTGAAATAAACTCAGAGAAACATTGGAGTATTCTGTGTAATTATGCTCAATTAATGCTCTTTAAACAGGTTTGTATTTATTAGTAAGATTAATTTCTGTTTTTCTTATATATTTTTATAGCGTGGCTTTGTTTTCTGTATTAATTATGTAATTAAATTGCGTCTGGTAAGTTAATATAATTATTTAGCCTTTATTTTACTGTTTGTTGTATGAAAGAAACATAAAACATGGTACAAATCACTTTAAACATGCTCTTAGAATTTATCTTCGCCCTTAGAACCAAGCGACAATTAGTGTATTCACATTTGAGCTTTGTTGTTGAACCTTCTGAAGCTTCAAGTACAGTGGTTTGAACCCAGCTCATCTGTAGTTTACACACGTAGGTACGGCCGAGAGTGACGGCTGACGGCTCATTGTGCCGGTTACGGTCCGGACCGGCCTAACGACCGGCTACTGGCGCGTCCTGCTCTTCAATTGATCATTGTTCTAGGTGTTCTGTGATCAATTGTGTTTGTTCAACTAAATGTTCTGTCAGAGTTTGTATAACAATGACTCGACGTTAGAAGGAAACCTTCTGGACATAGAAACGGCAACTAGACAAAGAGTAGGCTAAACTGATTTCAATTTCAATCCCCTTTACTGGACTCTTAAAGAAAAAAAATACTCCATAGCGCATGAGTGTCAAGCTGTCAAAATGTAAAGTTTACAGAGTTCTACACTAATTAGCTAAGTCAATAAATACTGTTTGTTAAACCAATGTTTTGCTACAGTTTCAATCAAGAGCACATCGTCTCCAATATCGAATCGATCGAAGTTCTTTTCAATAATAACTAAACTAGGAAAAAAGGTCACTAGAGGTTTTATGTTGACTTAGATTTTCGTGTACCTCTTTGTATGGCTCGACCTCAAAACGACTAATTCTCTAACAATAAATGAAAAGACTACACAATATGCTAAATGACTCTTTGAGCGAAATTGCGGCCGACCGTTATATGTCCGGAAAATAGTAACTTACATTTTTCTATATTTACCATGTCATGACATGACCAAACATTACTGGAAAGAAAACACACAATTATTAATGAAATTGGGTACTGAATGTAGCTTCTACGGAATTATAAAAAAGCTAAAATATTGAAACATAGATATGATCTGTTATGAAATTTCAATTGCATATTCAATCGTCTTCGAATAATGAATGAAGTCAAGATAATTAGGTTTAAAAAAAATTAAAATGTAAACTTAACTAACATGCAATGAATCAAAATGGCTTTTCAACACCATCTTTGCTATAAACTTGTGTAACTATAACGGTGTTTCCAAAACCATCAATCTCAAACACTGAACACCTGGTACCTTGATAACTAAAACAAATAACTTCACGGAACATAAATTGCTTTTGCAATGTTTGCGTAACGCACCGCAGAAATATATTATACATCAGTAGCAAACTCGCTCCGAACAAACGATAGACAAAATAGTGTTTAACTTAAATTAATAAAGATGTACGCTTTCCGAACGGATGTTGAAAAATTTGATGAAAAAATCGGGTATGGATTGTTATTGTTATATTAAAAATTGGATGCAATATGGGTACCGATTCAGGAGTTGCATTATTGGTATTGCATGAAAAATATGAAGATTCTATAGGCACGTTTATTTTATTTTTGGCGTTCATTAGGGCTTTTAATTCGCTGCTACAGTTATGGAATCATTTTATTATCGAAATATGGCGCAATTATTAATACCAAATAAAATAAACTACGTCAATTATTTTAGAGGTTTAAACCAAGCAATGATATACAATGATGTTTTCCTGCATTGACTCATAGCAATCAAAATATCCTGGATCAAACGAGTGATTTAAACAAACATACTTGAACCAACAAATAACTTTACACATCTTGTTTTTCTTTAAGCGCAAGACATGCATGAAATTTAATATCGTTGCCAATGGTGCTGAAAACGAAACATAACATTTTAAAGCGAATATTTCAATGCTAAGGGCAATATGGCTTTCACACCGCCAACCACCGGTCGACGTAACCTTAATTGATTGGTCTATGAAGTCTTGTTGACATGTAGGAGCGCCGGGGCATATATAAACACAATAGCTGAATTTATTGGCTCCGTTATATCGATCAGAACTGTTCTGTGTGGTTTCTAAATTAAATTTCCAATAGTCAGAATATTGTTTAGTGAGTTCTAAATTTCCATTGCTCCGTGTGAATTTTGGCGTTATTAGTGGCGTGTAAAAACGGTGTGCACTTAAGTGATATTTGTAAGGATCAGGATCAGGCATTGAGATAAGAAAAATTAGACAAAAAAATCGTCCAAATTGGTTAGGGTGTACAGGTTATTAATTTAAAAAAATCATCTTCCAGGTGTCCAGTACTGTTACTACTAACATTGCTGATTATCCTACCATCAAGCTCAGGCTACATAGACTGCAGGATATCCTGCCGACGCTGCCACGAAAACACCGAACACCCTTCAGTCTTAGAAGTGTATTGTGCCATGTGCGAGGAATGTAAGCAAAGGCGACGAGAAAGGTAACTATTACATTCAAATTTGATGCCGTCTTTTGGAGGTAAATTCTATTTTTTTTTATGAAGAAAACCGAGAAGATGACCTTCTTCTAGCATATTAGACAGTCTTGATCTACTACAAGTATGCTATTATTGTTTTTCAAGGATGCAAGGTCGCACTACTTCTTCAAGGACTACAATGGGAATTGTAAAACCTTTAGTCAGAGTGCGGGACGGGACAGATGATAGTTCGGAAGGGCTGATAAGGTCCCCGACAGCACCTCATCCACCGCCGCCGGTGGTGCAGTACACCATCGTGCAGCATCAGCCGCCGCAGCCACCGCCGCCACATGCGCCCGCGTCATCCCCAAGAGTAGCTCAACGCGAAGCCTACGACCCAGCGCTAATCGGTAAAACTGATGATTATCTATTAGATGTTTGGAAAATGTTGAGAGTCAAATTGTCACTTCTTTTTCAATAAACCTTTCCGAATACATCAATTTCAATTAGTTTTTAAGTAGCACTTCCAAGCACGAATAATCGTTTGAATATGATAATTTTCATGATTATTATCAAACCCAGTAGCAATAATTATTCCTAAAATAAAACTAATCAGCTTATTTCAATCGATGTTTGTACTAGACAATCACGAGAAGTATTGTGATTGTCTAATACAAACATAATATTGAATTGACAAACTGTACCGAACCACACCTCCACAAGTAAGTGGAATCCATATGTACATACATTTATCCGGAACGACGCGTCTTGTACTCAGTATATTATATTAGTTTGGTCTCATTGAATTTTATTTTCAGGTTGGCCATCCGGTTGCCCGACACCTCCGACTTGTTCCGATTCAGACGAGGAGCCGCAGAGTCTTCTGTATCCTCCCACCCAGCCACCGACTACCACTACGACCACGACGACACCAGTGCCAACCACGCCATGTCCTCCAGTGCCAGTGTGCAAGAAGAAGAAGAAAAGTCCTATGATGCAGATGATGCCATGCATGCCGTGCATGCCTATGTGTCCTTGCCCTATGTACACGTATCCTCAAAATTTGATGATGCCGGTGACCACGACGGCCCCGACGACTCATGTCGATTATCACTACGTGTATATTGGACTGCCAAAGAATGCATTAACGAGTTAGTAATGTGTCCTTGTGTATTACTATCGTCTGTTGAATATGTTGATTGGTGTAATGTCTTCCATTTTTGGTTGTGTTGGAGAAAATGCTTGCGAGTGTGAGTAAAGTAATTGTAATTTTATGTAGTCTCTATGCAGTAATTAATGTTATTTAGTTTCATGTTACTAGTAGTAATAAATTAAGTCGTTTTGTATGCAATTATTTACATATGTATTAAGGGTATAATAAGGTTGTGGTCGATTGTGTCGATTACAACTCTAGAACCTTCCAATTAATGTGCGTTACGTTTTACATTCGATAACCTGGATAAATAAAGTATGTGATACATAAGTGCATATACTCCTGATAAGTGTACCTATCATTCTGAACACGTAGAATCCAATTACCAGTGCAGTGGTACTGATAATTACTATATCTACGAGGACACTTGAACTCAATTAAAATTAACGTATATTAAAGAAAAGGTACAAAACTACAGATTATGTGCAATCAACACTTCTACATCATAAGTTAACAGTTTCAATATTAGAATCAACTCTAAGTATGAGAAAAACGAAATCCTCATTGTAAGTACTTGTTGTAAATACCAATAAGTCAAGAACGTACTAGAAATTAAATTCTTACGTCATTATAATTCTCAATTAGGCTAATGATGATGATAATATACTATACGAACAATGCGCTAGCTTCATTTCGCGAGTTTTTAAAATGCATATGGATCTTCTGTTTCAATCTGCTTAGTGTAAATAAACAGTTTCTGAGAAGTACGTCTACGATAACTGTATTTTGGCCCTGAACTATCGCTATAACCTATGTAATGATAACCTATGTAATACCTATCAAATAAATTGATTTTGTTATACAATTTAGTTTGTCGCAATATATTATTTGGATGGTTATGTCATTTAAATACACACTTTGTGGTGTGATCTTCTGTTTATATTAAAAATATTATTAACAAATCTGTGTCATGTGGATGCGGTTCTCACAGTGGTATTACTGGAGGTCTAACGTAAAATCTGGTGCATGTTTCAACTTGATCGCGGCTTAGAAGCAGAATTATAGTAAGTCAATGCTTTTGGGACGCGAGTGAAACTGCGAGGAACAGCTAGTAACTAAATAAAGAGCATCAACGGAAATCTAGAAGCATGATAAAGCGAAATCGTTTCATGGTGGACAATCCAAAAAAACCGAACGAAACGCTCAAGTCCACTTTTATCATGCGTACCGCTGAAATGTGGAATGCGCTTCCCGGGTGGGTCTTCCCCGATAAATATAATCTGGGTGTCTTTAAATCACGAGTAAATCGGTATCTTTTAGGCATCCGCGCTCCATCGTAGATTGCAGTGTCGCTTGTCAGGCGAACTGGCGGTCAAACGTAAGCCTACCAAGAATTTAAAAGGCCTATTTACTGCTGTGGTCGTCTATGAGCTGGCGGCGGAAGACTGGTATTGAAGCAGTCTACATATTTACACATAAATAGACCTTATACTGCCAGGCTTGTGTGAGCGGACCTGTCCTGTTCCTAATTTATCCGAGGTTGTCACAGCAAGTCAGTCACCCCAAAATTCACTTCCTTTCGGCCGCTCAATTTTCGCATCGTTCTCATTTGATTCTTCTACATGATCTTCCTGTTACCGACCAACACTCGTCAAATAGCAGTAAGTATATAGTGTTAAACTTGCGTGTTTGCGAGACAAGTAGAGAATCTTGTAACCAAGTTGTGCTTACCTGCAAGCGTTTATTAGCGGAGCTGTCAACCGCTGTGTTTTAGAACACGTATATAATTGCGTGATACTATTCTACATACGTGAATTTAGTTTCGTATAATAATTTTAATTAAAATCTACAGTGAAGTGCAGTTTCATAGTAACACAATAATAATAGCTTGTTGTAATTCTCCTAATCTAAGGAAACATGACATTTTAATGTCATTTTCGACATTTGACATTTAACATCACATGACATAAACAAATGCCGATCCGTATCGCTACAGCAGTACTTATGTTGCGTGTTGTAAATGATACAAATCACTAACGTAGTGATATAGGGGCGTATTTTTTTTTCAAGCAAGCATACGGACCGCCTCATGGTAACCCACCATTAAATAGACGCCAGTCACACCAGTGGCAATACTCGCGCGGCTTCTTTTTGAGACCTCAGTTGAAGTATCATCTGCTCAGGACTGGCTATATGACCCTCTAAATCAGACGATAATAAAGCTAGCACAATATTATACGAGAATATTTGATGGCGCAGTTGTACCAACCGAGACGAAAGACCAAAGATTAGGGTTATGCCAACTCAGTAGGTATTGTCGTACAGTTTCAAGCTGCCAGTAAAAATATTAAATAAAAAATGGTCGCTGTGTCGGTCACCAGTCGCTTGAAAGAAAGAAAGAAATACATTTATTTTGTCCTCACAACATAATGGTATATAAGGACACAGAAGAAAAAGGAAAACACTGAATAAAAAAATAAAATAAAATTATGAATATGCTGCTTTGTGAGAACAAAAAAGGACCCTAGCTCAGCATATGCCACTACATTACAATAAATGACGCAGCGCTGGTATTCTTCTAGGACCTTGAGCGATATCACGGATATCGGCCACCTGCCTTACATAACCAACCCATTATATAGTCCCACTGTTGGGCACGGGTCTCCTCTCAAATGAGAGGGATTGGCTGTAGTCCGCCACGCTGACCTAGTGCAGGTTGGCAGACTTCACACGTCATCGAGAAAATCTATCAGGCATGCAGGTTTCCTCACGATGTTTTCCTGCACCGTTTAAGCGCGTGATTATTAACTATTAATACGCACATGACTTCGAAAAATCAGAGGTGCGTGCCTTGGATTCGAACCCTTTGACTTGGCAGTCCAACGGTCATACCACTAAGCTATCACTGCTCTCGCATTAGGCTATCACTGCTCTCGCACTAGGCTATCACTGCTCTCGCACTAGGCTATCTCTGCCACCTGCAGATCACAGAAAAGGCGTTCACCACTCACATTTACACAATTATTATCATCTTCTCTTCAGACATGCTTCGGTGTAGCCCAGATTATTCTCTGGTTATGTATCGAAGATCACTTGTAGCTTGAATGTAGCTAGAACATCGATCGCTTATGTTATCTATAAACTGTGTGATACAGATAGCGGGACAAAGTTGGATGGTGTAGAGATTGTATCTAGGTCATTGTGGAATAATTTTGGGATGTTAATCTTCATATAAAACTACATATTATATGTAGAATGTACGTATGTCAGAGTGTGTGTTTGTTATGAATGTACCTGGGCTGTAAATAAGTAGATTTTGTTGAAATTTTTAATTGGACAGGTTTCACACATATTTTTACAAACGTATTTTATTCACAATACTTGTTAGTTAGTCTAGTGGTTCCAAGCGCGACTGCTACGCTAGAGGTCCTGTATTCGAATCCCAGATCGAGCAGTGTTATTGGGTTTTTCTATGGCACTGAAACATACCGGCGAACTGTGGGTGTACATTAGTACGCCTCTGCCTAACCCTTCGGGGTATACAGGCATTATGGTATGTTCTGCTAGTAACTATTACTCAATTTGTGCAGGTATTGTTAGCAATTATTTGGTAGCAAATGGAATCAAAACCTTACAATACAAATAATACAGTTTTAAAAACGTGCCAGAGCCTACAATAGAGGCACTCGTAGTCTATAAACTACACAATGACAGCAGCTTTAACTTTAAAGGAAAACAATACCCATCAATAAAAGTAATGTTGGAGCCACGTTCGTGATCGAAGGTCGTAAGCCAACACCAAGGGTTGAACGAGCCAGTTCCATTGCACATAACTTCGTTAAGTTTTGTTTTTTGACTAGTTTATCTAAAAGAGATGCCCTTGTAAACGAAACGTCGTCAAAAATTGATTTCGGAACTTCGGGTGTTCAAATTGAAGCGCAAAAGTCTCATATCCAGAGACGGAAATTGCATGGATTTCTACACTTCCTCATTGCATATTATTTGCTATTATACACAATATAGTTTTGGTTTTCCCAACATTTTTTCCTTTAATATTAGTCAGTAGCGCTACGCAGAAAAGTATACCACTACGTATAAACAGTCACCCCGCCGCGTCTATGTCTGAACACGATAAACTCAAAAGTACCGAACGGATTTTCATACGGTTTCCACGAACGGACAGAGTAATTCATGAGGAAAGGTATAGGCTATTTAAAATCACGATACAACCCTTATAAAAAGGGCACAGCGGGTGAAACAGCGGGATACAGTTAGGTCGTCATTAAAAAAGTGCACCTCTAAAACTATAAAAGTTGGGTTTGAATTCGTAATCATTGCGAGATATCTAATATCTCTCTTCTCACATTTGTAATTGGGTGAAAGATTTTCATTTCCTAGACTGATCTGTTAGACCCGCCAATCAGGACTTAAGATATCAGTTAAGAAGGACATTGAGTGTTAGTTTTATTAATGCGACATTGGGAGCGAAGTAATTAAAAGAAAGATTTTCTGCCAAATTTTTTGAGTTCATAAAAATTGTTACAAAGAACGTACATATTCAATCAATCATTTAATAGTACTCGCAAGCACAAAAATATTAATTCTACGGAGCTGAATACACACAAACAAAGTACTCGCATTGACGACCAACTGACTTTTATGACTTGTTCCATAATCGTTTTATTTCAGTCAATATACGAGTACATTGGCTTCAAGCTATCTGACCCTGGTGATTAGGATTGGAACTAAAGCTATAATAGTACCATTTATGTAATATACTTCTAAACATGCGAAGCCTAATGTGAAATACTTTTCATCGCCTATGGAAACCCAGCAATTACAGAATTATATTTTTCTTTTTCTTTTTTAAATAAAAACGTTGCCCCACACTAGGATTTTCTCCTGTATAGTATGTGCGTTTACAAACACAAATTCTCACACACAAATGCCCAGACCCGGAACAACTACCTGTAGGTCATACAAATATTTGCTCTGTCTGAGGATCGGACCCACAACATGTGACGGAGAATCCGATCGCTCAGCCGCTAGGTCATACATGTCGTCAAAAATATTTTATATTTATTATTATTATTATCTTTGGGATATCGGTATTGCCCAGAGATTGGGTAACGGAGGTCTGACAGCAGTCGTTTCTTGTAATATACTGATATTCAGCCTCATCTGACAGACTGGAATCCGATCTCAACGGAGTTGGCAAAAGGCTAGGTCATGAGAAGCAAACTGGTAAGAATAAATAGAATAAGATAGTGATGAATATTAGCGTTGCTTCAACTAGGAGCAGAAAACTATGGCAGTGTACATAAACTTGAAGTCAATGGACTAAGAAAACATAATGACGTCAATATAAGGATCGATGATCATTAGACACTATTAAGCTGTGCTCCTAACACCAATTGGTGTGTATTTGTACGATTAACAGCACTATAATGGTATCCGACACTGTCAAATTTCTTCAATCGATTTTCAATTTAATCTCCAAATAGAGTTTATTATCAATTGTACATTGCCCCCCACAACCCACAAGTCATAACGACTATAAAATGCAGTTTCGGAAGTTGATTTGATCGGATCTTTTGATTTCGCCACCGACTTCCGAAACTGTTTCGCACATAACATTATTTTTTGTTTTAATTTTTTTTTTTCAGATATTTCAACATTTTGAGTAGCGAGTAGAATTTTACGTATAGGTACCTAGACGACGTTATCATTTACTTGGTCGTTACGTGTTATTGTCATTTTGATCTACATTTTGTGATCAGATCTTGACCAAATTTTTATGGGACCACCTCTGTACCATGAAGCATGACCTACCGATCAAAAAACGAATCATCAAAATTGATTCATAATCGACGAAATAATCGCGTAAAAAACATACAGAAATAAAACATACAATCGAATTGAGAACCTCCTCCTTTTTGAAGTCGGTTAAAAATAAACAACTGGGCACAGGAGTTACCCTCTAGAGGTCCGATGAAGCGGTGGAAGTAGAAATGACAAGGACTGCTACAGAAACAGTAAGTAACAAGTTCAAAACATAATTAATTATTAAATAGTAATTGTTTTTGGTTCCAAAGTGAGCGTCAAAATAATTATCGAGTAATTGTGACTAGAAACTCCATAATAATATTTGTTTGTATTGGACTAAAATAATTTTCCTTGAATAATAATAGCTTTATGCTGGTTTTACCTCGAATTCAAATAAACAAGGCACGACAAGTGTCAAACCAATAAGGCACGACGAAATTGCATACCGTATAAAATCCTCCTGGGTGGCCGCCGCGTCTGAGCACCATACGCCGAGTCCTGCTCAGCATCAGGCACACACGTTCCTATTATAATACCCATCGCCACCATACCACTAGTCCGCACACACATCAGAAAACTCACAATTACCTCATATTAAAAATTACACTTGAGGACAAAAAATGTCACACTTCACTTTATTTTAATATACACAGTATAATTACGGTAAAGTTTTTATAGAAAAATGCTATACTAGAACGTGCGTTCGTCGTTAGAGTCGGAATGTAACTGGCTGTGGTTTGCTACCGGTGTGATAGGTCGCGAGGTCCTCGTCACGTTTGGCACGCAACTCGTGACGTCACTAGCGCGCGTCACTTGTTCAGGACCGCTTTACATTACCTGCCTTGAACGTGCAAATAAGGCGATATTAATAGAGTCGGTAAATGGAATTAAAACGCGGAAAAAAGCGTTCGTTGTTTCATTTATTTATTGTACACAGAGTCCATATTTCTTAACTTGGCAGTTATTTCTGAATACATGGTTTTTATTTTACGTTGTCGGTGTTGACGTCAAAATGCAAATGAGCAATCAAGTCCTCTAATCTCTGAAATCGTTCTAATAGCGATTTGTACCGATATACCTTCTAATGGCGGGATGGCTTGGATGTCTTTCTAGACAATGGGAAGGAAGTAGCACATCAACGAGCAAAGTGGAAAAATGGGGGAGGCCTTTGCTCACGAGTGGGACAGATAATACAGGCTAATAAAAAATAGCATCTAGGATCACAGCAACCTAATAATAATATGTCGCATGTGAAAGAATAGTAACTTTTACTGCGTTAAGTGATGGCGGCGGTGAAAATGTCACTAAACTAATAAGATTCATAAGTGTTAGGCTGGCTGCGACGAAAATAGAAATGGATTTCAGTAATTTGATTAGTGACGTGCGAATTCGTGGAAATGGACGCCGAATAATGATATAATGAAGTAACCGATGACATTTTGTCTTATCTATTTGACTGAAATATTATGAAATACGTCATTTTTTAGAATATTTACAAGTTTTACTAATTTATACAGCTTTTTAAAAATCTGCTCAAGACCGGGATGGTTGGCGCTCCTTGGGGGAGGCCTACGTTCAGCAGTGGACGGCAATAGGTTGATTTGATTGATTGATTTAAAAATTTGTGGGCCGAGAAATATAACTGCCTGATTAGCCTAATGATCCTAAGCGCAACAGCTACGGTAGAGGTGTTGGGTTCGATCAAAGTGATATTGGTATTTACTATAAAATTATCCGCAGCGGCTCGGAGATTGGATTGGTGAATTCGGGGAATACAGTTGTGATGGTGTTTTATGTAACAAATTCAAGATCTATCTCTATGCAGTATGTTAGCTAGTTTGATTATAATACTTTTTTATAAATTGCAACTATCAGATGGCACGTGTGATGTTATTCGATAACCTATGCCTATTTCAACGACAAATACCGTGCAGGTCACGTACACGAACAACGTGCCATGCGTGCCATTGCATGCGTTCAGCATTGTAACGGTCATTAAGAGACAAATATTAAATTTTTATACGTGCTACAGAAATAGTTGTAAATCGTACAATACCATCACGCTTGTACCCCTGTTAAGATTAGGCAGAGGTGTATTATATACCTACCTACATTCACACCACAGTATTCCTGTATATTTTATGTCCCATTTTTTATTTTTTTTTGTGTGAGCCTATTGCCCGCGAACAAAACACAAACTCCGATCTGCTACTAGGAATTTCCCAACATAAAAATACTCTTCGATCGCGGAATCAAATCCGGGACTACACGGTTAGCAGCCGCGCTTCCAACTAGACTAACGAGCTAGTTAGGAAATACTATATCTTCAAACGAATTCCATCACAAACAGTTACAAATATTAGTTGCAAGAAACTTTGTATAAATATGAAGGTTTAATGAACCAATGACATGAAAGCGAAACGAATCATTTGTCTACATATTTAGTCGACTTGTATCTCTTTGCGTAATGTCTTGTGTATTTTGTTCTCTGAACAGTTGAACCAACCAAATATACGTAACTTTGAAATAGTAATATTTAATCTTGCATACAAAATGTAAACAAAATGGAAGCAGTTTGTATTAACTCGATAAAATAAAAGAGGACTGTTTTCCGGTCCCTGAAGGATTAGATAAAGGGGTATGAAAGTAGATTTGCCGTTCCCCAGTATGTTTTAGGGCATAATCGAACACATGTTCAAACTCAGAGTTGCTACTGAGAACTTCATATTGCAATAAAAATGCTCGACCTGGGAATCGGATTAGAGCCTCACTGTCAGCAGATGCATTTGACCATTGGCGGCAGGCTATCTTAAACTAAATGGACGTAAAAAAACCCACGATGGCACTAAAATTCCTCTCCATAAGAAGACAAACAGCGGTCATTGATATACATTCCCTCTACCTTATAGATCAATAACACATACTAATTAGTTATATCAAGGAATTCAACCTCTTTAATTTCTTTTATAAATTATAAAAAAAAACTTACTGTTATTTTTTTTTAATAAAAATGAGACCATAGAACTCTTCGAGGCGCCTAAAATATAGAAAGCTACTATTAATCAAGTAACCTCAACAAGAAAAGGTTAGGTGTGAATGCGTTGCGTGCCGCTAATGTCTGTTGACTGCGACCTGGCACAGATCTGATACCCTTGTTATTTAAACCAAGCAACCAACAAAAGATATTTAAAGAAACTTGAATGACATTCATTTCTTCTATAGAGAAATTCTGTTTTATAAATGCATGTTGACAAACTCAAATGCATGTGACTTCACAATACTCGTATGATGAAACAAAAATGTCTTCGCTAGTAGTAAACTGAATATATTTTGGACAATAGATACAGAATTGAATGGCAGCCGAAATACAGAAGCGTACAGGAAAAAATAATTAATAGAGTGAAACGTTTTACGTTTTACGTGAAATAAGAACAAAAATTTTATGTTAGTTCCAATCCAAAATATTATTATTGATGAAAAAATTTGATCATCACTGTCATGCTTCCTCAATTGCGTTAGGAGACAAGAAAATACAGTCAGAACTTCCGCTTCGCTACAACTTCATCAATTAGTAATACCAGAAGTACTGCCTCTACCTCAGAAAGGAGTCCGCAATAAATAAAGAACTAGTTCACGACCACCACCGCTTGTTATCTGCTATCAAGTCGAGTACATAATGATTACCCTTAAGGGATCGCTGTCATTTGCGGAGCCGCGAATGAGGCTACCTCGACACGCAACACCACAAAACAGATTTCACGGACAAACTATAAATAAACAACAGAACTATTCAATATAGCTCTAGGTTCTAGAGAAATAAATGTAATGTGTACTTTATTTGGCTCCGAGTGTATCCGAAGGGCCTTCCCAGCTATAATAATAAATATTTTTATAACCCTAATATGTGGAGTTGTGTAGCAATGTCGATATTTTCAGATAGAAAGTTTATTGTGTCCGTAGTAGTCCGCAAATATACGCGCTAAAAGCCATTTCAATCAAAGCACTTCTATTTATTGGATATATCAAAATATCAGTCTATTATTACATGAAATAGTTCAATCGAAATCAAATACAAGATCTCTACACACCTTCCAAATAATCTATTATAGACCGCAATGAAAGGCGGTTCGATGATAAAAGTAATCATTCGCTGCTACGTAATTTTAGTAATAAATCTTCCGTAACAATTTTCAATTACATTTTCATCTTTTAGCAAACGTTCGCCATCATTCATTCGGGAACCAGAATTGTAACAAATAAAGATAATAAATAAAACGAATACAAAGATGAAAATTGTATAGGGACATCGATCGGACGAATTTCGTTGGCCTCCAGTGTACGTCGGAAGATTAATACGGAACCAGCGGTTGTATGACACGACTTTCATGGGGAAATGGCAACGATTCATTGACGCGCGGAACCCTAAAATGGACAAATTACTACAATTTGGGGAAAATGAATCAAAGTGAGCCGGATTGTTTTAGTTTGGTCAAGTTACGTGTTATTTTTCAAAGTGATATAATATGTTTGTACGAACATTAAATATATTTATGTTGGGACTTGGGACCGATACAAGGCTTGTGAGCTTAAGTAATGACTTGTGGCAAGTTTGTAGCGGGTGTTACAACGAATAAAAGTTTTAGTCTTAAATCTGAGAAAAAGGTAGCCTTAGTAGGATAAAATTGAAGTGCCGAGAACATAACCCTATGGATGAAGATGATGAAAATAATAAAATTGTAAAGTTTAAAACATCAGCAAGTAAGCAACATCTTATCTAAATAAATTACTTTGTAGAAGTGTTCTCCAATTTTAGCAACAGTCTGAAGGAACGCTTGAACAATATCTATTGAGACAATAGCGATCTACTGTAAATACATTCACTAGTAAAATTTTATGGAAACTAAATTTGTATTGTATCGATACTCGATAAAGTGTACGCTCTCAATGTTTCTATTTCAAGAATATTTTAAAGGCAGACGAAGGACAATTTACAACGAACTATTTTAGCTTAGACTATACATTTTTTTTTTTTAATAATTTATTGCTCTTGCCATATAAGAGGGATTAGGTACGTCATAGTTTTTCACACGCCATAGCTTCACACATTTGATATGATTTGAAGGGTTTGAAGGATTTGAAGGGTTTCTTCACGTTTCTCTTTCTTCTTACAATACACAACAATTACAATAGTAAATGTTCAATCAGGTCATTTCGTTTATTTTTATTATATTATATTCAAAGCAAAGACCTTAAAAAAACATATTAGTAGAAAGAGCAATAAGATGAATAGGAACTTTATTATGTGTCTGTGAACCCGTTTCAAGAAGATACGATGATAAAGTGTCTTTCTTCAAGCCACTTCAATGAGTAATCTAAAACTACCCGCAAATAGAAAGCCAAGAGATTCGTTAGCCACGATTGTACTTAAGTATAGCACAGCATGGTGGCTGACGTCACGACAAATTGCCGACCATTATCGCAATGGGGTTTATTAGTATCTACAGCTGTAAGTAGCAGGGGTATGTTGAAAACATATAATTTAGGTGCAAGTTATTCTCGTGAAGAGAAATACTATGTGATTATCACGTACAAAATGACCACGAACATGCGCCTAGTGTATTTACGAAAATTACAAATACATTCGGTATGCTTACTAGTACAAATTGTAATTGTATTTATCTTGAACTAATATTATAACGAGGAAAGATTTGTATGTATGTTTGTAACGAATTGGCTCAAAAAGTACTGGACCGATTTCAAATATTCTTTTGCCGTTAGAAAGCTTCATTATCACTGAGTAACATAGGCTATATAAGATCACGCTACGCCTCTTAGGAACGGAGCAGCGCGGGTGAAACCGCGAGCGGGTACTAGTCTTGAATAATTTTTAACACAAGATTTAATATGGGCACAGAAAAAAGCTGCGTGAAAGCTTCTGAAAATTCTCAAAATTTAAATAAACAAGTGTGTAGGTTCAGATAAATAGTTTAAAAAAACCATGACGTACATATGTCAATGAACAAAGATCGCCCCATTTACGTTGTGACAACGATGTGTCATTTTAAATACACATTCACACACCATTAACTGTATGTGTGTGTAAACTAATGTGCGTGCGAGTCATCCGCGTCTTAATATAGATAGACTCGACCTTAAGGGCACTGAACTAGTCTTAAACAAATGAAATATTGTGATTTTTATGTTATTAACCGACTGTCTATTATCTGTGTGCTGTGTTAGAAACGCATTATTTTTTAGCAAATAAAAACAGGTTTTGACGAGAAAGGCCGAACTCTTATGAAAAGTTTGAACTGATACCAGGTTTTACTTTGATGCCAAAATTATTTGGTTTGGTAGGTCTAGGAACTGAAATGATATCGGAGACCGAGTTGTCATAATTATCACATTATTAGCGATATCTGCGAAAATATATTGATTTTACAACATGTCTAAAGCTTGAAACTAAGAAAATACAAAACTTTACTCAATATTTTATCAGTAACAACGTAATGGGTTTATGAAAAGTAAAAAAAAATGTAAGTAAATATTCAACGGAGACGTTAGCAAAAAAGTTAACTTAACAGCATCTTAATAACAATTTTATTAAAGCAAAAGAAAATATTACAGGCTTCAAATTTAGGCCGGCCTAAAAACTAAAGTTTGAAGTATCTTAAAAAATATCTGCAAAAGAAGGAGCGGAGCTATTTATAGAAATAAAGCTTGCGGTAGCTTAGCGATGAAAGAATTACCATAGAAGAACACGCATAAGGCTGGCCGCACACGTTCGGTTTCCTGATCCGGAATTCAGATTCGCGGTTCCGCGGCACTAGCGCAAACATCCGTTCTTTTGTATTATTCGAATTCCGAAACGAACTTCAGGTATTTTTTCGTTCGGAAATAGTAAGAACGTGTGCGCGTTGTTGAACATTGTGTATATAAGCGGAGCATTCAGGTTTCCGAATCAGGAAACCGAACGTGTGTGGCCAGCCTATATCAAATAACATTGGAGTTCATACAACTCGACATATTTCCACAGTCGGACTCGGAAGTCATTACTACTTATGAAAACTATGACCTAAATCTCGGACATTATACCGTTCACTGTGATATTTTTGGTCTTTTGTGAGCTTCCTAAATAAAAATGAAAATCCATCGATTAGATAGGATATCTCACATCTATGTATAACGATGTACATAACATAACATGCTATCACGTCTGTATTTCCCAAAGGGTTAGGTAGATGCGTACTAATGTACATTCACAGTTCGCCGGTATGTTCAGGCCCCATGTAACAGGGGGCGAGGCTATTGCCATTAACCGGGCACAAATTCCAAACTCCAAGCTGCTACTGAGAATTTCACAGAAAAACCCAATAACACTTTGCTCGACCTTAGAACCGAACCCAGGGCCTCTAGCGTAGCAGTCGCGCCTGAGACCACGAATCTAACAAGGCAGTTGATCTTAACGATATTTAGCTATATTATTTTATACAGGCGAATATTAAAGTACACAACTCCTCGCCATGGTTTTTCAAACCACCACAGGCGTTCCTTGCATATTTATAAGCAACGTTTTGCGTAGTTCGAATCTATTTTTGTTTGGAGATAAAAACGCACATCACGGAAATATATCGTTTTTCTACATTAGCCTACGCTTCCTTCTGTAGATATTTTACGGATGATCCCATCTCACCAGGAAATCAGTTCTACTTTATTGTCATCTTCTTGGCACAAAATTGGGAAACACAATATGTGGTAAACAGTGTTTCGTTTAACATAATATTGTAGCTTATTTACTATAAATCTAAGCGTCTTTGTAAACGTATTCTCTCTGTTTGTAATAGCTCTATCTATTTTCATTGCTATTTTAACATAACTGATCACTTCACAACTCTTAAAGCTATTAACTTCTATATAACCTATCAAGTCAACAACTCAAACTGTGTGATCAGAACTAATAGTACCTACTAACTCCAATATCCCATCGGTATTGATCAGCGTTGATTGCAAAAAGTAGTGTCGATGCGAGCCAGCGGGCCGTGCAGGCGGGCGCGGGTCAACCGGTCCAATTAAAACATTTTAAACATCAACGGCTACGTTTATAGGTGATAGATTTCGTGGAAATACTAGTTGGGATGTTCTAGATGACCTAGAATTTATATTAAATTGTACGTCCAAACGTACGTTCAACGATGGATGATTGAATTAAAAAATAGTGAAGTTAAAAAAACACATATCGAAACAACAAACCTTATGTTAATGTAAGATCTAAGAAAGTAGCAATTACAAAATCAAAGTTCAAATTAGCAATATTTCAAAACCACTTAATCCTTAAATCCCTCACAATCCGGAACAGACGTGTAAATTGTGTTACATTAAAACATGACACGCGTCAGTTGACGTGTCGACGTAATTGAAACACATCCGAGCACTCGCTAATGCGACTCAGAGAATCCCGCAAAACGCTCGTACGAGCGACTTCATTTCAACGGCTTAACCATTGGCGTCACATAGGCCTCGCCAACGTTCATTTTCCTCCATATTACGTTACATTTTACAAAAGTTTTCACATTTTACACGTCAAATTTAATTTAATGGCAGAAATTTTGATTGCTCTTGCGTTTTATTAAATTTAAACGTTATAAGCTAGGATATTAAAGTATTTAACTTTCAGACAAGTAAATGGCCTGGCTTTAACGAATTGGATTAAGTTAATACTACAATAATAATAGAAAAAGAACTATATACAACGAAGAATTGGAAATTAAAATTTCTGTACTATTTTTTCATCAAATATACTTAGAAATTTAAATAAGATTTTACTAGCAACATAGAAATGTAACGTAAGTGCAATTAGTTGCATCTGCTATTTCTATTTTCATGTTCAGAGAAGTAGGTTGTAGTAAAGTTTAAACTCAATTTTATGCTTGGATAGATTCTTCAAAAGCTATCGAAGCGGTGCGCCATCTCACTTCACATTAGTTCAGCTTGAAATGTTACTCCTGAAGAAAGCACACCAATACTAAGCTTTGGCTGTAGTTCAAATATTTCCAACGCAATTGGATAAGTTAATATATTAATTTAATGAAAAGCAATAGAATTGGAACCATGAAAAAGCGATCTAGGAGAAATCTCAACACACAATATCTAATTTAAAAATCTTGAGCGTTGTTTAGACTATAGGCATAAACATATAAAGAAAATAATCTTTGCAGTCTGCTGCTGTAACAAGCCGGGGTCTGGCTTCAGCTGATAGCTCCTCGCTGTCAATAAATCGTGGCTTTTCTTCAAGATTTCCTCGTACATCGTGGGATTAGTTTTCTCCCCTCCCCGCATTAATACGTCACGGCCGAGCAAATCTCAATTCTCTTGACGGTATCAGTTCAGGGCACAATTTCCTTCTGCCAAAACTTGAGGACCATAAATTGTGTTTCAAAATATTTAGTGACAGTAAAATTGGTTTATATGGAAAGAATGTTACCACAAACTGTTCTATGGAGTAAATTCTTTTCTACAACTTCGCTATTTTTAACCTAAGTTATTATGTGTACTTTACAGGCTTATATAATTTGAAACTCAAGGCTATATTACTAAACCTTCTAATCTAAATACGCTCACGAAATTTACACCAAATCCAAATATATTAGTCTAATTAGTTAATTAAACCTTAATATGTGGACGACAATATCTGAAAGTAACAGTCTAGTAAATCTAATTGTATGATTGTGTTATCTAGGACTAAAATAAAGTTTCGAAATATTTCTTTCATCTAGTAAAGCGTTCAGCTAAAATGCCCTGATGAACTCACAGATGGTATTTTAAATAAAATCATGAAATTATAATAATGTCGTAAAAATAAATAACTTCATAATTCATTCAACTTTACATAACATTTTTGATAAAATTTCGGTACTATGAACCGACTAACATTTTAAATGTCGTGGAAAATTCGCAGAGATAAGATTGTGGGTTACAATTGAATTAAAACGGGAACAATCAGCATAATTAAACTGCCTGCTACTACTGTTGATTTTATAAATTCCACTTTTACCCCTTTGATTTTTAGGCGACCATCTTTGTCTCGGAGGGTAAGTACGGTGACATTGCCATCACTGTATTGGTTTTGTGGTAATTTAGGTATAATTGCAGATCTCGTATTTTGATTTAGGACTATTTTGGACTGTCAAAAAATATCCCAAAATGTGGGATTGTGTTTCTGAAAAATCTGGATTGGAATTGCGATAGGATCGACGTTTACTGGGACATTTGATCTTATACCGTAATAGGAAAAAAGTAGGTCAATGACGGGATTGACATAACACCCCTTCATTTCTTTCACCCCTTTATTTGGCCTGCTACCACCGAGTCCTGTTGACGGTGATGTTATTGACCCGAGTCGTTGAGCTCCCATATATAAGATATAGGGATATTAGGTAGCTACTGAGATAGGCCTACTCAAATTGACATGGCTCTTATTAAAGTTCATACATTTTCATGGTTGTAAAGGGACGTCGACCTATGATTTTGTTCCTGTGTTTCTTTGTGCGGTCAGGTATGTAACACCGACCTCATCGTCATTGTTAATCCAATTAAAATTGATATAAAATACAATCTCAGCAATGTTGATTTCAATTCCAGTTAAATCCAAATAGATCACAGAACAACAGAATTTAAAAATGTCAGCCGAGGTGAAAACAAAAGCTGAAAAGTAGAACGCTCCCATTAAAGTAAGCTTAACAGAGAGTAATTATTTATTTACTCTATACGTATGTATATAATATGCACAACAGTACAGAGTCGAACTTAAGCATTTGCAAGAGGACAGTACTCGTATTAAATTTTTACTCAAAATTCGCAGCTTCTGTTACAGCCTCATTTTCTGTTATACTTGTTATATTAAAAAAAAACTGTATAAGAGTTATTTTAGTAAAGGAAAAATTCAATCGCGGGCAGGATTCGAACCTGCGTCTTCTGGTTAGATACACCAGACGCTCTGACCATCTGACGCTAAGCCATCACGAGTCCCACCCGCTTGATCGAAATTTGCCTTCACATTCTGAATTTACATCATAAGGTGACGTGTTTTGCAACTTCAAACTGTATATGGAATAATATACAATATGATATAAAATCATCAGACGGTGTTGATAACGGCGCGGCGATCGATGCAAGGGAATTACCTACCATACAACCATATAATTATTTATAGTGAGACATGTACATGTGTGTGTGCGTGGTCAACGAGGGCTCATTAGGGGGAATTTCCTTCATTTGAATCATAGGGTTTTAGCATAGGATTTTCTATTCTTTTGTGTAATGCTGCAACGAAATGTTATTATTTCTGTCATGATAAATGGTTTTATCTGTTTAAATAGAAACCCCACAAATCTATTTTTAGATATCATTATTGCAAATGGTGACATTTTCCCATGGTTGGGAAATCCCATGGTTAAAATTGGTTACGGAATGAATAGTAGTTTACATCTACTATTCATTCCGTTTGTCAGTCTTTCGAAGAGTTTTATTGTTGCAAAAACAAAATACTAGAAAATTTTAGTTAAGCTACAGCTTAGCTTAAGTAATCAGAGAAAGTTTTAAGTAGAAAAAGCTGCAAACTGTCCGTCCGAGAATAAAAGCGTAGTCTACTAAAGACCTCTCCAGAAATTCAGTCATTAAAGTGCGAGTTGTATTCGCTTTAATTTGTGTATTTATAAACTCTTCAACCATTCAAATCAAGGTTAATGTTGAGTGTTTCAAGAGCAAAACTGAAATTGATGATGAAAGGCTATAATCGTTGGGAAAATACTGAGTACATAAACACTACAGGTTTCTCAATACTCGAGTTTGAAGAGGTCGGTCTTTGTGAATGAGTCATGGAAGATTATAAAGCCAAGCCCGTCTATCCTGCAAGATTGCAAGCTGATGTCGTTATCTTTAACTGTAATAGACATTCACGCACGCCTTTCTCCACAATACAGGAGAAAAACAGCGGTTTGTTTTTCAATTAAAATTGAGAAGTATTTTGGTGGGTGAGGGGTACAATTCTGATTAGGTATTTCTTTTTAAATAAAATACCTGAGAAAAGGTCTTTGTTTTGTGCAGAAAAATTATAAAATCTGCTGTTACTTTAAGAAACTATATAGTCATATATAAAAGCCAATGAACGTCTCTTAATTTCAATCAAAAGCAATATGCCAGTATTGTTATTCGCAGATTCATATAAAAACAAGATTATCAAGGCCACCGTTATTATATTTAAATGTTAAATTCATTCTTCATTGAGGCTTAGCAAATAACAATAACGTCTGCTCTTCATTTGAACTTCGTTTTTATTAAAAAATACCCTCACACTCACGAAAATAAGGCTCGAGTTTTAGTCTAAGGATTACTTTTAAAAGAATTAGGGACACTAAAAGTGTTGTACGACTTTTTAGGTTTGCTTTCTTTTAAACTAAAGTCTAAAGTAAAAATGTTTTATTTCAATTAGACTAGATTCTAAACTGGTATCTACAGTCAACAGAACATCAAGTTACCACAAACTGTCCAATTTCCCCAGTGGATAATAAACTCTATTATTTGGAGATTAAATTGAAAATCGATTAAGGAAATTTGACAGTTTTGAATAACATGATGGGCTATTGACCGGACTTTTGAAAAGTCAAAACTAATTGTACAGTTCCAAAATGTGGGCTTATGGAGAAGAGCTGGCAAGAAATCCCATAGACACACGCAAAAAAGTTACGAGGTACGTTAAGTTTTCTTACTTTTGCATAACATCACAAATTTCTTAACAAGACATAGGTACCTATATTTTTGTGAATATTTTTCATTTGCCTTTTTTTAGTGATGGAAAAATTCAGTCGCGGGCAGGATTCGAAACTGCGTCTTCTGGTTAGATACACCAGACGCTCTGACCTCTAAGCCACCGCGAGTCCCACCCGCCAGATCGAATTTTTACTTTTTATTTTATAGAAATACATATTTTCTACAAACCGAAATATATCAAGAAGGTTGTCTCATTTCAGATACTCCCCAGTGACGAAGTATCTCTGCGCGACACCGGTGTATGTGGTGAGAAAGGGCGGAAACTATCCGTCGGCGGATGCGGTCCCTCCCGCCCCCGCCTAACGCAGCCGGAAGCGGAAATAAAGACACCGAACGACACCTTCGGGCAAAGACCCACGTTCAACAATAGGTACCGTTTTACTGCAACTGGTTGCTTTTTTTATAACTTTTTCTTAAATAACTTCTTTAATTTTGTTATATTAAAGTGTTTTCTGTATATTGGAAGTTCATGCGAAATATTGAGAAACCATGTTGAAGCGTTTGTCACAAAATGACATGGACATAATGTATTTATAGAACAAAGGCCCGCGCCGCGCCCTGTTTATATCAAAAACTACTGAACGGATTCTTATGGGGTTTTAACTAATGGACGGAGTGATTCATGAGAAGGGTTTTAAGCTATTTAACATCGCGCTACGACTCTTAGAAACGGGGCAACGCGGGTTAAACCGCGGACGGCTCGGCACCTACTTTATAAATAAAAACTGTATTTAGGGAAATATCGCATATCGTTTCCAATGTATATTTTTGTCTGTTATCAGTGGCATCTATTGATTTATGGATACGTGGGCGCGTTTATGTTGATTGGTAAACTAATATTTTGATGTATGAATATAATTTTATTTATCAATATTCTGCTGTGAAGAATATTTTTGTATAATGCCTTTGGGGAAGAGAGGTGCAATGATGAAGGAACTTTTGTAGAAAGAAAGAAAGAATGAAAAGTATATTATTTTGAACCAAGTGTACACCCATACAACACAGTAAAAAAAAACAAGTTGAGTTTTCATTCCCATATTAAGATGAACTTCTAGAGGCATAATAAGAGGAACCTGAGGTTTAGGTAGCCACATCTGTGCCTAACTTTCCATACAGAATATGAAGGCATGATAGTATGATTTAGCAACTTATCACTAGACTAATAAGATTGATATCTAAACTCACTAGCACTAAGCTAAAGAGATGAGTCCATCGCAGTATAATTCAATTAAGCCTTTAAAGGTTTCAAGCCATAACTTCGCTGTCAGTTAGCAAACCACTTCTTTTTTAAGAACTACAGACTCGTAATCCATCTAGATTTTTGATAAGAAAAAGTAAAACATTGAAAAACATAAAAAAATAATGTTATGTGCGAAACAGTTTCGGAAGTCGGTGCCTTTCATTTGATCGGATCTTTTGATTTCGCCACCGACTTCCGAAATGGGACTTTTAAATTTTTATGGCACCACCTCTGAAATATGACCTATTGATTATAATCGTGTAACAGACATACAAAAAAAACATACAAGTCAGTTGAAAAGGTCACCGAGTCAAGATGATACAAAAAATGGCGAAGTTTCAAAGAAATGAGATAAAGATATCGAAAGACACTAACCCGACTCACTTCATTATATTAAACTGAATCTAGTTCTCAAGAAAATTGACGTCTGGAGATATTGACGACTACAAAGTCGATAAAATTTACACTCTTCGCAATTTCATCAATTCTGGTCCTGCAAGTGAGTCTTTGTCCTGCAATGCAGACTTCGATATGTCCTGCAACTTAGAATAAAAGTGGTCTTTTGAATAAACTGCCTCATTCGTTTAGAGGTTCACTGCTATCGGTCGATTCCCAGATCGACCAAAATGTTATTCGAGAACTGCTACTGAGAATCTCATAGAAAAATGAGATTATTCTCAGTAGCACTTCGGAGTTTTTATTTGTGTCTATATAAACATACCGGCGAACTGTGGGTGTACAATTATTACACCTCTATCTTACCCTTATCCCTGATCCCTTAACCCCGGGGAATACAAGTACGTGTACCTGATGGTATGTTATGTTGTATCTTAATTTCAATAATTTAAAAAAAATGTCTCAAGAAAGGTCAGGTTAAGAGCACCCAAATCCGACGATAATGCATGAGAAGATTAATGAACGTAGACGAAGCGAAAGTGGTCTGCCAGGATCGAAGCAAGTGGAAATCTATAGTCTCTGTCTACACCAATAGGCAGACAGGCGTGAAAATATGTATGTGTGTAAGATATAATAAATATTATTGTAAACCATAACTAGCAAAAACAAAGTAATGTATTTTATAGATTCTTTTGAAGTATAATTTTTTTGTTTCGTTACGCAAGTGCGTTTACCTTAAATCACTTTACATAAATTCTTTTCCACCCTAAGGTTGTCTGTAGGAGATCGTTGATTACGATTAAACCGCACTTTGCCCTTTTTAAAATAGAAAAATATATTTGTAGCAAAGAAAAACAAAAATAATTATAGGAATAATAAAAAACCCGTGCGTCAGGTCAGTTTAAAAAACGTTGTAAATAAAGTACGACTAGTGGTAAAGAAAACCATCAATTCATTTCCTCTTATTCAAAGATGCAAACAGACAGTTATTCCCACAGTTTTAAACCACGTACATAAAAATAAATTATTTATGGCTTCGAATAAGCAACAATCAGATCTTTTATGCATCAATAAAACGCAATAGAGTGAATATTTAGATTTTACTGCAAACAAACGTCGTCAGAGGACGCATTGAGGAAATTTCTGCAATTCCAACCAAACGAAATATTATCGCAATATTTTTGGCCGTTCCAAGAATTCGCCTTGGTGTGCTTTTTAAGAAAATGCTACTTATACCGTTCTCCCTTGTGGGTGTTTTTAATTAAATCTAATTGTGTTTTGTTTTGGAATGTTTTGTTTAAGGTCAAATCAGAGCTAAGTAGTATTATTTTATGGTATAGCGGTAAATGCCGGGAATATTGTTTTTTAAGTAAAGTCAGTCACGCCAAGTCGTGAAATTCTTAGCTCTACGAAGATTTATAGGAGAAATCAAGACAATAAAGAGACTAACTTAATAAAAAGTATATCTTAAAGCAAAAATTAATCAAAACTTGTTCACAACTCTCGTAGAGTGGAACCCACTGTCTTCATTTGTTGCCCTTCCGTTGTTAATCAAAGTGAAATTAGTAGAATACAACTTAATAATGCCTTTTGGGAGGCAATTTAGTGATTAATATAGTACCTTTATACCTGGCACTTAACCGCTTAACGATTCATGAAACCACAGTCAGTTAAATTATAAGAAGGATGTATAAAAACACACACGTGAGCGTTTATTCCAATAGAGGGAAGTAAGTAAAACGGTTATCTAGGGTAATGCCATCAGTATTATAGAATTCGGGGGCGAGAGATTGAGCGCGGCGACGCGACCGGCCGCGACTGGCGCCCGACGGCGACTGCCGCGAGGACGCCGAGGAGCAGGGAGCTGGAAATATGGAAAAACCAGAAAACAAGGTACGAGGGTGCATGTACAAGACGAGCCTTTAAGGATAAAATATAGAACGCGAAACAAGACGCGATTCTCTCTGAATAATATTTAATTAAAACAAAGGTGCAGTTAGGGGGAATTTACGGAATAATGACCGTGGAGGATTTACTTACCGTCTAATTAACTACTTTGTATCGTTTTGTTTGTCGGCTGGGCACCGAGTTTAAAACATAGTTGTTTTTTATATCTTACGCAGTTAAACGTACACGGTTAAAATGATTCTACAACAATATTATGTTTTTGGATTTAAACTCGGAATGGATTCAATAGGAGTTTTCCAAATGTTATTTTTAGTTTCTGGAACCTTTCTCGGAACCCTACAATTATGCGATGAATGTACTTCAAATAATTAAACATATTTCGAATCCTTAGTTGTAATACGACTTCAGTTGAAAATATCGTAACAATACATATTGGTTTAGTCTCCCCGAACTCAAAAGGTTTCACGCCCGACTGACATACACACCCACCAACACTTTATACTGGTATAATATTCGATAAAGAAAATTACATTTGTAACAACCCTGTTATACCTATTCTCTGTTATACTCATTCACTCTAACCGAAGCCACCTTTGTTTCTGAAACAGCTTGTGTAGCTCAGCGCTGTGTATCAATAAAAGTACATATGAGGTACCATTCAAAAGTATAGGGCAGGAGACAGAAGAAGAGAGAAAGAGTAACAATAGATCAATCACAGAAACCAGGAGTAGGCAGATATACAACATATAAAAATAAAAATACCCCGCAGCATCAAGTCCTGCTACCATGTTTTTGCAATATTCAAATAAATCAAACCTGTGGAAGTTGCTCACATCCCTTCGTCGAGTAGAAAAGAGCTAATAATCTTCGGTTGTCTAGATTTTCTTAAATCATACCTAAGAACACTATTGATCAACTCATCTTTCAAACGTCAAAAATGTCAAAAGTCGTTTGGAAGCTACGAGGCCACAGACAGATACATTAAACTTATAACATCTCACTTTTTTGCGTTGCGGGTTAAAAAAACATAACACTTATTAAGAAGTAATTTTTATTTTTATTTTTACAAAACTTTTTTTGTATAGGTATTGGACAGGCTAGCGTTTGACCACTACTTCACGAGATTTTATCGACGATGGACACCTTGGATGGCTTGCCTAGAAGTCATTTATTCACTCATTGCTTGAATACCCCCTCTACGTAACTGGAAACAGACTCCAGCAAAGAGTTTCACTCCCTAGAAGTTCGTATGAGAAATAGTACAAGGGGATTCTGGAAGAAAATCTGAAAGTTCTTTCACTGATATAGCTACATTATCCCGAGTACTATGTTTTATTGTAATAACATCCACGCGGACGAAGTTGCGGCTGAGAGATACTAATATTATAAATGCGAAATTGTCTGTTTCACGCTTCAACGGTTGAACCAATTTGATATAGAGATAGACTGGTCCTCAGACTCAGACTTTTTTCGCACAGGGTCAGGCAGAAACTACAGACCGCCACTTGCTACGATATTCCTAAGTTTTGTCTCAAAAAGTCCTTTGGGTTACGAGTGAAACCACAGGTAACAGCTAGTGTTCTAACCCTGCAAATAGTCCTGACACTTGGTTTAGTTCTCCAATTTACATTTATAGCAAGCGATTGTTTCTATAGCTATGTGGTATAATTTGAGAGCCATAATCCGGCGTTCGGTTCGACATGTCTGCAAACAAATTGGTTTGTTTGCGAACAGCACAACACGCTGAGAGGCGATGCGGTGACGTCAAACACACAAGTAAGTACACACCGCTACACATATAGGATTGTGAGGCTGTTTGTATAGCTTATTAAGTCCACTGCTGGACATACCTAGTCTTGCTTGGAGAAGTATGTCTTTATTGGTGTCTGGGTCTAAGTTAGTGACGATTCAGTCTGATATAAAATCGTGTATTTAAAACATGCATAACCTCTTTTAAATTACATAATATCACTGTGCACTAACGTCAAAATGTTCTTTTAAAAATATTTTGCTAAATGGACTATTAAGTACTGCTGGAGCTGACAAGTCCTCCTCACAAGAATAGATGCAAATATTTACTTAAACATCACATCTCGGCACATTAGCGAGACCAGGCGTAATTATTAGGCAAATAAATACGTACGTACTTGAAGATGTTGCTATTCTGGACGACGTACTTACGCAAATAGTCTAAAATTAATAGTAATATAGTGTTTATGTTTAAAATCATAGTTAGGTAACGCATTAGTTGAGATAATTGCGGAATTTAGAACCTTATTACTGTAATTACAAAAACTAACGAATTAAAATTCTGATGGTGCAAATTGCACTACAATATTTGTATTTATAGGGTTCCAATGACTTTTGAGTTCTGACCTACTAAGGCAGGACTCTTACAAAACTTGGCGAAAAAATAATAACAACGCGCGAACTTTTAATAAACATATATCAAAGGGCAGTACATAAAACACGGGTGTAAGCCGTAAAGTCAACAAAGAGGAAACAACAAAAAGGCAAAGTACTTAATTCTTTAACTATAAAGTGAGCCTTAAACTTTTTTAATAAGACTGCCGAATGGCGACGAAGCTTGGACCAAAAAGTTACAATATTTACAGATTCCCAAACGGAAAGAAAGCTCGTGAATCCTTATGAAATATGTAATTGGAACACTTTAAAATAATGCTCTATTGCTGAGGATGATGAACTATCCCTGTTTACAATGTTCGCTTCCGATTCAATAATGGAGTCTGTAATAGTGGGATTTGCGTGTTATTGTCGTTTATATTTAGACTTGTTTCGAAAAATCTTTTGTACTTTTCAAGAGAGCATTTTTAATTACGAATTGATTTGATATACCTATCAAAATATCCGACGAAAAGCTCACGTGCGACGTTCAATTTTGTTTTAACGCCAGACTGTATTTGTTCAGGAGTGTTGAGGATTGAGGCACATTTAGCAATTCCACTATAATCAATTCATATTTTCGTTATTTCAGAACGCATAGCAGTTACTTAGTTATTTGCCTTTCTAGCCCAGTAGGACTGTTACCTCAAAATACGATATTTCATCAATGTAACCAGTATTTTATGCGCACAAAGTTGCAGTCAGTATTTAGGGCAAGCACGGAACTGCAAAAGGGCACGATCAATACACATTGCTGTTTCCTGTGCCATATTTCACATCGCACATGCACCGGTGCATTCTACAGTAATTTCCTTTAAACATCTGTATAAGCGCGATTAGTTCCGAGATGTGGGTGAGCAGACTGGGTTGAAATCTTATCACATTTTTACATGGATGCCTTTGAACTTCTTTTCACGAAGAAGTGGCACGGATAAACATAAATAATACGGAATTTTGAAAATAATATTTTTTGTGGAGTAGAGATCAAACCATTAAACGCAAAAGTGCTGAATAGATGGTACCATGACAAAGGAACTTTTGTTCATTTATAAATGTTTGTCATTTACGTCGACATTCAATATAAATTCTCTTTGATATTACCATGCTAAGTGACAATACGTAAGACGATTAAGATATATCTAAATGAAAAAAAAAAACAAACCTAAAAATAGAAAATCTATATAATTTTCCTTCACGTTTCTGTTGTGGAAGCACCACTGGCCTTGTCCATGATTTATCAGGCTTCCACGCGTCAGGTCGGACGATTATCAAACTTAATTGCTGGAAGACCCCACTGGCTTGACAGTATGACAAATGGCTGCCGTGTACCTGCATGTAATCAACTAGAATAACTGACACTAATCTCACCAGTTCCTCGTGTGACAACTGTAATGGGAGATGTGTGGACTGCATGGAGCTTAACAGTAATAGTATTTTCTTCTATATGATTAGAAGAAAAAATTGTAGTGGAAGATACAGTAGTTTTCTTGTATTCCCATCTCATGTGGGAGAAAATAGTTATTAAAATTGAAGACTTGAGTTTTAATAATATCTTGTTTTGTTTCACGTGACCTGAGTGCGCATGACATATTTGCATATAATTGTCAATTACTTTGAAACAAGAACACAACTGTCAGACGGTTTAAATTGTTAACTCGTGACTGTCAACTTTAAATTAATAATTCTGATTCCAAACCTATACATTTATAATAAAATGCTTTGTCCTGAATGACTGACTGACGGATCATCGCACAGCCTAAACCGCTGATCGTAGAGACCTGACTTGGAGGGCGTGTTCTTTGTATGACGTAGGCATCTGATAAGAAAGGATTTTCCGAAATTCTAACCTTAAGCGGGTGAAAAGGAGGGTGAAAGTTTGTATTGAAGTCATTTCATGTCATTTTTTAGCAGGTGAAACCGCGGGGTAAAGCTAGTTTAAGAATATAACCGCCTCATCAGCAATGCATCAGCGTTACTGGTGTTACATCAGCTAGAGGAGCATAGTTGCCGGGGAATGCAATAAGCTAGCCCAGGGCTGGCATGGCAAGCAGGCGGGATGCCAAACTGTCGCAACGCTTGCCAACCGCCCTGCCAGGGTTCGATACCCTGACGAGTTTGAGGGCTGCTACGTGCTTTAGTTTCGGTAACTGTATCGGTTAAGATTGTAGTAGACAACTGTTTAATTTTGAATTAGGGTAACTAAAGATTTAGTAGTTAAAAAGTTGTAATACGAAGGCTCACTTAGGATGATCAGACAAAGTAAGCATACGGCTTCATACATAACGACTATTGCTCCATATAGGTCCTGCACACATATTCGGAATGGCACTTCTTAGGGTTCCATACCCAAAGGGTAAAACGGGACCTTATTACTAAGACTCCGCTGTCCGTCCGTCTGTCTGTCTATCCGTCTGTCACCAGGCTATATCTCATGAACGGTGATAATTAGAAAGTTGAAATTTTCACAGATGATGTATTTCTGTTGCCGATATAACAACAAATACTAAAAATACATGATTTTTTGTCGTTTTCTTCGTGCGCGAGACTGACTCGCACTCGGCCGGTTTTTTTTTTTTTTTTTTATCTCTACATGTTTTTTTGTATTAAAATACACTCTATCCTCGATAGTACGTCTAGATATTACAAGAATGTTGCCTATACTCGTAGTATAAAGAGTTACGTAATTAAAACGGTCCTGACGTTTAGTTTTATTACGGAGAAGTAATAATGTTGAATTACATCAGATAGACTTATATTGGTGTCGTTATAATTAATTGTGTCATTACTTACGCTTCCTGGCTGCAATTATGTAATATGCCATCCTTACCTGCAACAAGAAACATTTAAAAAAATTAGAAATATAAATGTGTGTACGTAAATGTGAGCGGAATTCATAGAAGTTTTATAAAACCGCATTTGCCGCATTTGTCAAGCCATAACAAGCGAGACTGCCGAGTATGAAAGCGTGGGTTCAATTCTCGAGTAAAATGATATCGGGTTTTCTATGAAATTCTCAGTAGTAGCTAGGAGTTTCGATTTGTGCCTAGTTGATGGCAATAGGCTTGTCTAGTAACAAATTACTTGGGACCAACAGTACACTTATGCGTTTTCGGGACTATAGAAGTGATGGTACTATTCTATAATGCGTACATAGAATATATTTTTCAATATTTTAGTTCAACTTCAAGCAGTATATAATATATTAAACTTCCCGTGCGCAGCTTCGCCTGTGTACTTAGGTAATTCTCGTTTCTAAAATATACTGTGCGACTGTACCTGCACCGTGGAGGTTTCATATTCATATAATTGTCAAAGAATACAATTGTCAAAATGTCAACAGCGAATGACAGCTGTACTATACTATGAAATCATGGAAATTGTAAATTATCTTGACGATGTCATCGTTTCTTAAATATGTATGTGTGTGTGTGTGTCAAACGCAAGGTAGTGTGTGCGGACTTTCATACAACATTTCACCAAATTTCATTTTGAATTACCAAAAACCCTTTCTTAGTGCTCGTCTACAGTGCAAAAGGAACCAGCATGCAAACTTTCAGGGATCTAGCTCATGTAGTTTCGGCTGTGCGTTGATACGTCAGTCAGTCAGTCAGGTTCTTCTGTTATATATATATAGATAACTTTGAATATACAATACCCTTATTTAAATTAGTTATATCGGAACTAGCTGTGTCTTTGGCACCTAATATTGTATCAGAGTTGTTCTCGAACTAGTCTCTAGCGACCAAGTTAGGTTCCAAGTTTGGGGGCTAGGTGTCGAGGTGTTACATGTAAATGTTGGCACATAACTTTAGTCCGACAAGTTTGTTTATAATTTTATATTAAATATTAAACTGCCATAAGCAGGTAATAATTTGCGTGAAATGGTACTTGTAGATATTTTATAGAGCGATAAAATGAGTTTGCATTTCAGTATGACGTGGGGACCTATACATAAGTACATACAGCCATCATTGAATAGACACAATCATAGAAAAATAAGCTATTAGTATCATAAATTATGTAATTCCATAACTGCCTCATTAGTCTAGTGTTCAGAAGCGCGACTTCTGTTTTAGGCTCGATTCCCAGGTCTTGCAGTGTTATTGGCCTTTTCTATGCAATTCTCAGTAGTAGCTGGGAGTTTAGATTTGCGTCCAGTTAAGGGCAATAAACTCACCGTCTATCATATGGGACCTAATTATACAGATAAACTGTAGGGTACTTCAGTACCTACACCTCTGCCTTACACTTAGGGAATACAGGCGTTCTGAGTAGACAGACCACCACTAAGGTCGCACACTCGTGCAGATCCTGACCGTGACATCATGGAGACTTTCACGACTCCCATTCCGAGGACAGTTAATCGAACACTTCTAACAAGATCAAGTATAAAGGCTGGAGGTTCTGATCTGACACTTGACAGCATTATAAACAATCATTTTACACCAAAAATAACTTCCTAGTTAATAAATATAAGGCAATTTTCCTCAACATTTTCGTGGAATAGTTTGTTGAATCTAAACCAGATTCTGACGGGCACGCCAACAGCGGCAACTCTAACAGGTTAAAAATACCGCCGGTATACGTGATGACTTACTTATTGAGCGTTATAAGGGAGCTGCCATTAGGCACCGAGCATACGTGCCTAATGCTGCGGCTGACTTACTGCCGGTGCCAATATCAAATCCGTCGATAGATTTGCTTACTAAAGTTAATTATAATTTTGACATTACTAGTATGTACTTTTATGTCAAAATCCTATCTCTAATAAGCAAATCTATTGACGGATTTGATATTGGGACCGGCCGTTAGACGATCAAGTAGTGAACAAGAGCCAGTTTTTGGGGATTTGGGGAATGAGGATTACAGTGTCGTACTAATTGCCTTATCATCTTCCTTCCCTTGTCCCAATTTATTTGAGGTCGGCGCAGCAAGTGCTTTTTGTCATTCATCCTTGTCAGCCGTCACCTTATCATTCACTCCCTTTTCGATCATATCAGCTTACCTCTCCAAGTATCTTTTCTTTGGTCTCCCTCATCCCCTCCGTCCCTCCACATTCATATTCAGCCCACTTTTAGTCACATGCATTTCATCCCTCGTCATCACATGCCCATACCAAGGCAAAGTTGGCGCTCCAGACATCCACCATAACATTCTCATCTCCGCTGCATGCAGTCTTCTTTAGCAGATACAAGATAAATGCCTAGGGGACTAAAATTGCTACTTTTGATGAATCGTAATGCCAATAAAATATGGTATGGAAGTGTTTTCGTAAGTGTTTCAATAAGAGATCTGCTTATACTAGGATGGTATAGCAGGTTGTGTAGCCGAATGTCCGTCAATCATACTGTAATGCATCAAGTGTCTATTTGAGCCCGCCTGTTCTTGCTAACTCAATATAACGTAACGCAATATAGAATATCAAACCAGGCATCCGAGTCTGCCATTTCATTGTAACCGGTGGCCAATGACACAAGGAGGGCCAGATTTCGTAAATTTGTTTAGAATTTCATTGATTTAAGATTTAATTGTGTCAAAATCGTCATACAATGACTTCGGAATTGTTGATTTGTGACAGTTTAGTCTACCAAAACTGTCATTTCTTATTTCATTGTACCACCATTCTGATAAAAGCTAGTGAAATAGCATATTTTATGAAATAAATCTTTGCCGGCACGTTTGGCGTAATGGCTGAGCGATCGGCTTCTACGTAACGTATTGTGGGTTTAATCCCCGCGCGGAACAAACATTCGTAAGACCTACAGGTAGTTCTTCCGCGTCCGAGTGTTTTTGTATGTGATTATTTGTGTTTGTAAACACACTCACGATGTAGGAGAAAATCCTAGTGAGGGGTAATGTTTTTTTAAAAAAATATATCAGTATTTTTAATGAGTATGAAACTAAAAATAAAAAAATACCTGACGTGTGAAATCAGCAATCGCTAAAGCTAATCGCGTGTACTCCAAGCCTTATAACCGGAGCAGCCATTACACATTGTGTGCGAACGCGATGCATTTGTGCAGTGACGTCAGGACCATCGACGGGCAAATGGATGTACCGGATCGGGTCGTTGCCTCACTGAACTGATGTCAAAAATTCAGTACAACAGATTTATCTTCGTATTGTGAAAGAATTGTAACTGTTTTTTTTTATGTAACGTTATTCATATGTAGGTTAAAGATCGTGCATAGACAAAAGAGGTCTACTTTTAGATCTGTATTCGGGCGAATTATTTAGCATAAGTGATGAAGGTGAAATAGAACTAATCGGGAGGGAGGACTCTTCTATAATACTTGCATTGGATTTTGTTAGAAATAAACCTGAGTACATAGTTGGTCCGTATGTATGTTGGTAACGTAAGCTATTTACAGATTTTTATACAAAGTGAGAAGCGGTTAGTCGTGTTTACGCCTGCAGTCGCCGGGCCGGCGGCTAAACAACACACAAATACGCATACGACCATATGCAACGTACACATACACATGCGGCCAAATGCAAGCAACGCAGAAATATTTTTTTATACATTTACTTGCAAATTAAACATGCAGTAAACATGACAAGTGTTTTTAATTGGAATACTATTATTAGAATAATTATTTTAAGTTTTGCGTAGCTTATGCTTGTATTGAAATCAACGTGCATTTTTATGTGTGAAAACAATTCAATACGTAATGCTAGGGACCGTCTAGACGGTAGGATATCTGAAACAATGATTAGTAAGTGTTTTTAAAGATACCTTTATAGAAAGCTTTTCTACCTAAAAATATTTTCATTATATTCATGTATTTTTGTGATGATGTTAATTTGGTGATTATTTCATTGAATCGTTCTCAACACTAAGAACAGTGGTACATTTCCAACAAAACTCCGGTTTCTAAATAAATGGTTTTCCAAAAATAGTCTTAAATAAGATTTTTTCCAATGGCAGGCGAATATTACCAAGATAACTAAATAAGCCAAGATTAAATTAACAGTGTTACAGTAATTACGAAGACAATTAACTAATTAAGCTTATCTCTTAAGTCTTCAATAATTAGTTTGTTTTCTGTGTTTGAGTACAAAGGAATAACTTGTAGTGTTAAAGGTACACGAGTTTACAGTGTAAATGAATTAAAGCTGAATCAATTTTGTATTTCATTAACTGCCTCAATAGCCTAGTGGTCCTGAATACGACTGCTACGCTAGAAGTCCTTGGTACGATCCCCAGGTCGAGCAGTGTTATTGGGTTTTTCTATGAAATTCTCAGTACCAGCTCAGAGTTGGAATTTGTGCCCAGTTTATGGCAATAGGCTCGCAGCCCCCTATTACATGGGACCTAAACATACCGGCGAAGTGGGTACATTAGTACGCCTCTGCCTAAACTTTCGGGGAATACAGGCGTGATGGTATGACCAGGGATAGCCGAATTCAATCCGAAGCTCTGACCTGAGACTATTTTGCAATCTTGTGTGTTATTTAGTTATCGCTTAAACGTTGAAACAAAACATTTTGAGTTGAGGAAACCTGAAGTTGTGAGATTTTCTTGACGGTGTGTGATCTCTGCCAATACACACTAGGGCACAGTGGTGGACAGCCGGACCGCTCTCAATCTAAGATGAGAACCATGTCCACAAGTAGAACCATAGTTTAATTTTATTGTTAGGAGTCTTTTGACTAGGTTTGAATAATAATAATTAAGATGCTTAGTGTCCTTCTAGTACAAAAGCCTGCTCTTAACATGAGAGAAGTCAGAGAATCTTCAGTCACTTGCACTTTAACTGAAGACTCAGGAAAAAACAGAGTCTAACACTAAATATCCGCTATACAACATATAGACATTTTTCTCCCTTTTTAACAAAAGGAAACTTCACAGAGTTCCCGCTGACTTTACACAAGGAGTACATAAAACATATTATGAATATTTTAACCGTATTTTCTTTTCCAAACAACTATTAAAGATCTTTCACATAACACGACCTACTTGCCAAAAGACACCGTTACAACAGTTATTCGTGATTTGTGCGAATGTTTTCATTAGTGATAAGTCTCACGGCAGCGTCATATGATTCTGTCTAGAAGGAACAACACTATACATATTCGTACATATAAATAGGTACCTATTATGTTAATTATTCCACGTTATTACTTAAAACAGAGATAACTGTCATCTTATCTGATCTAGTACTTATGGGATCGCTTGTGTTTTGCGTGTTCCCTGGCATAATCATCACAAATAGCTGATTAAGTTAAAAAAAAAATATCTGCTCAATTAATTAAGGGTTTTTTTAAAGTACTGCCTCGTTAGTCTAGTGGTCCCAAGCGAGGTTCAAGTCAAGTTTTTATATGTAATTCTCACTAGCATCTCATAGTTTGGATTTGTGCCCGGTTAATGGCAATAGTCTCGATTATATGAGACCTAAACGTACCGGTGAACTGTGGGTGTGTCTATAATACACCTCTGCCTAACCCTTCGGGGATGGCATGATGATAGTATATATTAATAATGGTATAATAAGAAGACATGGAGATACATAGATTTTAAAGCATTGTATATATTATGTTACCTGATTTTATAGAGCCAGCTACCTGACTCCAAACAAATGTAATTTATTCTCCCCTGCAAACGCGCGCATTCAGCGAGAAATATCGTAAATCTGTAGTGTCTGCCACTTCCCACTATTATTCAAGCAGTATTTTCTACAGTTTAATGAAAAACTTTCAATAACGTCTAGTCTACGTAAAACAGTGGTATTTAAAAGAACTATAGTAGTGAAAAAAGGTAGCTAGGGTTATATATAATTTCTGAAAAATATTGAGGTTGGAAATAGAAGAATTTGTAGAAGTTCGTGACTGAAAACAACAAAAATAACTGACAAATTTAACCAATAACGTGGTGAATAACCGTTCGTCTGCTTTCTTGAATCTGTGCCTAAAGAGGCGAATTACTGCAAAATATATAAATTTTGCTGGACTGCTACGCTTGAGGTCCCGGGTTCGATTCCCAGGTCGAGCAAAGTGTTATTGGGTTTTTCAATGAAATTCTCAGTAGCAGCTCGGAGTTGGTAATTTGTGCCTGGTTAATGGCAATAGGCTCGCCCTCTATTACATGGGACCTATACATACAGGCTGTTTACATTAGTACGCCTCTGCCTAATCCTTCGGGGAATACAGGTGTGATTGTACGTACCTACCTATGATATTATATTTCGGAAATCTCATATTGCTATATCAACACTTTACAAATAGCACAATAATTCAATATTATTCCAATCCTAGCTTCAACAACACTTGAAGCACTCGTATTTTCCTTTCAGTCTGAAATCAAAAACCACATTTCGCATAAAGATTTTACCGCGTAAATAAAAACACATGTACCCACATATTCGTGCAGACTAACAACGTAGTAATAGTGCTGAGCATAAAGCCGTATATTCAAGTGGTTCATTTTTCTGTCCGCCATTGCATCCGAGTCTGTTATTTCTAGGGCTGGCGCTAAGTGAAAACAGGGAAAAGACTGTTAATTGAAAGCTGAATTCATATTTTATGTGTTATTGTGACGATAATGGCGTTATTTTGTGTTAAAACGTGTATTAAAGCCATTGTATTTTCTCTCCCCATTTAATATTTTCTAAAAGGAAACCTATACCTAATTATGCGCTTATGACTGCCTTATTAGCCTAGTGGTCCTGAGAGCGACCATTACGCTAAAGGTCCCGGGTTCGATTCCCAAGTCGAACAGTGTTATTGAGTTCTTCTATGAAATTCTCAGTAGCAGTTTGGAATTTGTGCCCGGTTAATGGCAATAGGCTCGCCTCTTATTATAAGGGTCTAAACATACCGATGATCTGAGGCTGTACGTACATTATTACGCCTCTGCCTAATCCCTTTGGAGAATACAGGCGTGAATGTATGTATGGCCTATTTATAGGATCTACTAGGGTATTTTTTTTGCTAAAGATATTTTTGCGTCATTAAAATATTTGTAAAATGAATTACTAAAGCAAAATCGTGTCTAAGCAATCAGCGATTTACTTAATCCTGAAGGTCGCATTAGTTAGACTGCGGACAAAAGTTTGTTACTGAATAAAATTAAACTGAATACTGTCCATCAGTACTTTTCAGGGCAAAGTGCCGAAATACATAGCTCCATTTGTTACACAAGATACTTAGATAGCGACACCTACCTTCATTCACAGTACATTGAGTATAATCTAGACCATTTTATCTCTAAACTACGCCTCGCCCAAATGCAATGAAATACGAAGTAAATTGGATTGATGTATTTTGAGGTTGGCTATTAATCTAATCTAAAATTGCTGAATGAGGTTTAGTATTTTCTTTAATACGGCTTGGGACTAAGCGTCAGATAAAGTTATAATAAGTATTATTTTGTACTTAATTTTATTTATACAATAGAGTCTGGGATTAAACCGCGAGTCAGTTGCATGCTAAACTTTATTAGGCGTCATTAATAGATTTAAAAGCATTATGGGAATTCCCCAAATTGTCTTTCGTACACATATACACTGGCGCGCGTATTGGTATCTTATGCATAGTACAATAAATTCTAAAAGAGACAATACGGTATTTTACTATACGCAAGAATAGTTTGTGAATCTGTTATATTGTTCGAATTGTGTGACAAATTAGGCTTATTGCAAAGACAGTAGAGATATACATTTTACAAACATCTTCCCCACCCTATACAAAGCCAATCACTTCACTAAGCAAGCGAGTTGTTCGTAATAAAACTACTTAGCTGCAAAAATCTACGCCCTCGCCAACCCTACGTTTGCCGCTCTAGCCTCGAATTATGCAAGTGCAGTGTAGTGCAGTTTAGTTATACCAGCGTAGTATAGTAGCATCACCTGGCGTCGCTCACGATCGATACGTCGCGACGACCGGGAAGTACTATGTCTGGGGGTTAACAACTTTTAATTTAATTGTATGATATTTGTTTTTGTTATGACGTGATTAGAGTTCTTTTTTAATAATATTTATGTTCTATCTCGCCTGACTGGGCTGAAGATACCAGTAAAATCTGTTGCAATAAAATTATGATAATTAAAATATCCAGAAGACTAGGGTTAAAACGCCTCCTCAAACTTATTATAGGTATCTACATTTTTTTATGATTTTACGACTTGTTTCTAATACAAAAATAACACGTTAGTTCAGCTTATTAAAAACGCTCGCTAGATGAACCCGTTTCTTTGAATATTTACCAAACATTAACATTCTCTTTCATAAAGATCACGCTCAACGAAATTAACCGTTCTAGAAAATATTCCACCATATCGCGTGTAAACTGTGTACCGATCAATTTCCATTTCCACTGAAAGACCCATATACCTACTATTGTCATATAAAATTCACGCCATCAAAGTCACGATGCGAGAACAATCTCCAAACAAATTTGTCCACTACGTGCTAACAAGGCCCCGTGGCCGTGCACGGGTTATATCGATTGTATCGACAAGTTAATCGATTTGTATACGAGTACTCGAGTAAAAATTGCTTTTTTTGTCCGTGATTTCAGATGTAAAAATATTATTTGTTGCACACCAAAAACTAATGTAAAGTACAATTACAAATTATTATTATTATTACAATTATAATTGTAAAGTAAAAGAATAGGACTTGTTTGATTCAACTAATCAAACATGTTTCATTTGTTTTGCTGTATAGAATCCATAACATGTGTTATGAACACATGTTATGTGTACAAATATTGTATAATAATAGATATTATTTTTAATAATTGTTCGTTATGATGTATATCAACTAAATAATATACGGTAGACGAGTCGTCGACCATTAGGATTAGAAAGAACCAGTTTTTCGTAACGAACATCAAGTTAGATATTAAAATAGACTGCTCTGATTAACATTTATCGTATATTTTATCATATTCTTAGTAGCCTGATGCTAAAACATTATTTTCTTTTATTTGATTGTAAGTAAAACTATTAGCGAATACTACTTCATAATGCCTTATTCTTTTTAGATTTTATGTGATATTCATAACATAAATCTTACAATGCAAATCGGCAGATACGAATTTATCTATCTCATACGCGAAGAAAATTCCAGGTCTTTGCGACACAAACCACTGTACAAAATCGTGTTCATCGTTTAATTGTATTAAGTGTGATGTTCAAATTGAACACGTTCATAAAATTGCACCGCATCGTGATCGGTTTGAACCGGAGCCAATCATGGTCAAGGTCCTGTGTGCAGTCGCAGGCTCGGCCGTTAGGCATCACGTATTCATGCAAATGTAAAGAGGATGGGAAAGTAATAGGGGGAGCCGTACTTTATCAGACTGGCCAATGACGAGATAGCGTGTGAGGCGGTCGGAACCGATATGGGTCGATGACATCAAGAAATTCATGGGTGAGATCCACAGGACGGGAAAAAAATGTTGTAGCAAAAGAATGCCTATACTCAACAGCTTGTAGATTTGGTCTGTGAATGATGATGAAAGGAAAAGTCCCTTTACAGAAATCTATTGTTTAGCAATGACTCGACGACACATTTGGCGTAGCGGCTGAGCGATCGGCTTCTGCGCAACGTGTTGTTCGATCCCCACACGGAGCAAATATTTGTATGATCTACACGTAGTTGTTCCGGGTCTGGGTGCTAGTATTTGTGAGAATTTGTGTTTGTAAACGCACCTACGATACAGGAGAAAATCCTAGTGTGGGGCAACGTTTTATTTAAAAAAAGATTTGCGCAGGATAGAAGCAAATGCAGAACGTAGTCCAGGAGAGCTAACTCCAAATGGTGGGATAAGGCTAAGGAAAGAATAAAGACTTTTTCCTATCCTATGCAACTCAGCGGTTGCTTGATCAAATCGAAACGGAGTTTAATAAAATATGTGAATTGTAAAAAAATGATAATTAAGTTAAGGAAGATCTAAACTCTGACGCACATAAAGACGGATTTAAAAAAAGGAAATGGACGGAATAATGATAAGCAAATAAAAGAACAAAGCCGAAAAGCCAAGAAAACCAGTTATAAAACAGTCATAAAATTTAATAAAACATGATAATCATTAAGTGGCTCACAACGAAACGAGGTGACCGTGTTTACACAATATTCGGGCGGACAATGACATGGCGACGGAAAACTGTGCCCGCGCACCGTTACACAAATGCGCACGCGCAAATTATCACCATGCGGATAATTTGAATTGGTGGTAATGAGAGAATCAGCGACATACCATTACCCCTGTATTCCTCGAAGGGTTAAGCAGAGGGAAGAAGAGGGTTCTTGACCTGGGAATGGAACCCAATATCTGACGCTCGGCTGCCGAACTTGCGACCGCTAAATCGCCGTGACAGTTGTGAAAACAGAAAAAAAAACTAAAAAGAGATATTTTCAGATGATTTCTTTTTTCTGTTTTTGTGTGATTTTCCGCGTAAGTCTCAGAAATCAGTATCTGAAAAGGGATTTTATTTTTGTTAGGGTACAATTTAGCAATTTCTCTACACAAAAACCTACCATTTAGGACCTATAATAAATGTCCCGTACACAAACCAATTTCCCAGTTAATAACTAAAAGGACACAGGCGTCTAACAAAAACACAATAGCTATACTAGACACTTTTTGGGCACTTTGTTGTTGGAATTTAAAAAGGTAATGTATTTTAGTCGTATTGTATGCTGGTCTCTCATTGTAAGAAAAGCCTTCACAGTGCGAGAAATGTATAGGTATAAATATTACTACTTATAATATAATCTATAGGTACATATAAAATGCTTTGTCCTGAATGACTGACTGACGGATCAACGCACAGCCTAAATCACTGATCGTAGAGACTTGAAACTTGGAGGGTGTGTTCTTTGTATGACATAGGCATCCGATAAGAAAGGAACTCCTAAGGTGGTGAAACCGCGGGTACAGCTAGTACATATTATAAAGATGAAGAGTTTGTTTGGTTGAACGCGCTAATCCCAGGAACTACTGGTTCGAAATGAAAAAGATATTTTTGTGTTGGATAGTCGGTTGACGCGAGTCAACCGCGCTCAGGCATAAATTCAAACTCCGAGTTGCTACAGAGAATTTCATTTAAAAAAACCATTAACATTTGCTCGACCAGGGAATCGAACCCAAGACCTCAAACGTAGCAGTCGCTTTTAGGACCACTAGACTAACGAGGTAGTTATGTCATATAATATGAATAGTTATTAAAACCATTTCTTATAATATGCGAAGATTCAAACAGCTTCACAAATACTATTCTTATTGAATTATTAACAACTACCTACTCTACGTCTACTGCAACTCCCGCTATCAAAACGAGGCGTGAAATAGAACTATGATGAATGTTTTAATAAATCCGCACTAACTGATAAATCCACGCGTGCTGGTCATACAGATGCAAATTATACGAGTAAAGTTTATAGGCGGAACCGCTACGGTTATCGAAGTCAATTCCATGTGTAGTTATTTTATTCTACGTCATAATGACGAAAGAATGACGTCAAATTACGACTATGGTGTTTTTGCTATGAGTTTTAGCACAGATTAGATATGGTTTTAAGTATACAATATGTATTACTAATCAGAAAATTAGGTTTTTTAAGAAAATATTAAGATATGTATTGTTTATATTTTTCAATAAATTGTAATTCTTAAACGGCTATGAAAGTTTCTTGAATACAACAGTTTTTGTCTATACTTCTCGTATTTTCATTACAATGGCAAGTATTTTAATATTTATGATAATTTTATTATAATTCATTGGCTCAGACGCAGTAGTTCCATCGAAATAAACTAATTTTATTAATTATACATTTAATAGTAATAAAGTAATATACACTAAGGAAAAAACACACAAAATACAAGATTAACTGTGAAATTAACCTTAGTTTTTAATTGTAGATCATCAGACATTATTATAAAATATGATTATAATAAATAAGTACCTAGTGTAATGGCAATTTATTTTCTCATCAAGTTCCAATCATCATCACCAATCATGTTTGAGCTCGCAAATTATTATAAATAGCCATTAAGGCCACCAGTTTAAGCTGTTAACGATGCAATTTACGATAGCATTATTCATTTAGGTTATCAATGACCATGTGTGACACTGCGGTCAAACAATAAGTAGTAACTAAGTACACTATAACCGCTGCGGTGCCGGACGCAGAGCTACGCCGTGTGTTTTAAAATACTGAGACGCGAAAAAAGATGACGACTACTCTACAATTATAAAAATGAAAAGATTTTAAACAGTCATGTCATTTCAAGGTTACATGAATTGTAATGCTTTTTGTAACTTAAGTTTTATAGTTTTATTTGACTGCCTCATTAGTCTAGTGGTCCCGCGACTGCTACGCTAGAGGTCCTGGGTTCGATCCCCAGGTCGAGAAAGGTGTTATTGAGTTTTCTATGAAATTCTCAGTAGCAGCTCGGAGTCTGGATTTGTGTGCGGTTAATGGCTATAGGATCGCCCCCTATAACATGGGACCTAAACATACCGGCGAACTGTGGGTGTACATTAAGTACGCCTCCGCCTAACCCTTCGGGAAATACAGGCGTGATTGTATGTTACAATTTTTTGTTATATATGTAAAGAAATCTGGCTAAATTGCATTATAAAATGCTTTGCAAATATAAAGGAAAGAAAGAAAATGCCAAATAAAAAGGTTTGGACACCGTCATTAACTATAAATAAAAAAAATAGTAACTTTATATTATTTTAAACAGAACACTAATTATAACGAAGCTTTGTTTCTCTAATTAATTCATGTATGTATTTTATTAATTAGCAATTTAAATGCAGCATGACATACGGTGACCTAATTATTATAATTAAGCGAACTAACAATAGCTGGAATAAGGAATGTGTAACTGAAACACTATTGTTACGGTTTTACTCGACTCGGACTAGATCGAGACGTCGAGAACTGTCTTTTGGTGATTTTTTTGCATTTTCCATGCTAAGATTTTAAAGTTATTTTAGTGAAGGGAAAATTCAATCACGGACAAGATTCGAACCTGCGTCTTCTGGTTAGAGACACCAGACGCTCTGACCGCTAAGCGACTGCAAGTCCCACCCGCTTGATCGAAATTTGCCTTCACATTCTGAATTTACGTCATAATGTGACGTTGACAGTCGAGAACTGTCTTAGAATAAGAATAATAATAATTATGTAAATACTTTGATATAATAATAAGTACTAATTTCTGACACACGAATATTAGATATTTAATAAAAAATATACAACGTGTTAAGACAACCCTATCAGACCCGTGAAGGTTTTATTAGGTATCGAGATCTGATTCTATATACATAATCATTTTCACATTACAAGAAAATAATCCCTGAAAAAAAAAAACATGCGGGGCAATCTTTGGGGACTGCCGATCGAAGTGAAAACTAAGTAACTTGTGAATTGTATCGTCAATAAGTGGGAAGGGTGCGGTGACGATGACGCTAGTTTCACGCTTTTTGTTCACCCAAAAAGTACAATATATTATATACACAGTATACATATAGCTCATGGAAAGCGTTCGGTGACGATGACGCGAGTCCCATGATTTTTGTTCACCCAAAGTGCTCAACGCGCCTCAAGAAGTTTTCATTTCAAAAATTACCAAACGGGGTAACCGAAATGGCAACACTTACGGTGGCAGCGACACCGTCCCTGAGTGCCAAATAACATACAATCACGCTTATATTCCTTCAATTCAAGAAAAACTCGACAAATTCTGCCAAATGATAATTTTCTTTACACTGTATATTTTCATACCATCACGCCTGTATTCCCCGAAGGGTCAGGCAGAGGCGTACTTAATGTACACCCATACTTTGCTGGTATGTTTTCGAGAACATTTTTTGGGTTACTGACTGAAAACCAGGAAGCTGTGAGTAATTCGCAGTCATTGGCGAAATGAACGTAATTCAGTACGTTTTCACAGTTCACTGGTTGTCCGGCGCGTCACTAGCATTGTGGCGAGGTATCAGAAAAAAATACTATATTGGAAAATTCAAGTGCAATGGAGCTTTAAGGCTACCTTACTATCACATTTCTCAGATCTACTGCTTGCTGTCAAATATCAAAGTACCCAGCGGTTTACTGACGTTCCAGCATAAGCTTACGGGACGGTCGGCTGAAAATTTTGTGTAGAGTCTTAGGTTCCAACAAAGACGCAATCATTTTTTGTGGTCCATAGACATTTCTTTGGCACCTAGGTGTACTTTGTGTGCATTAATTCTACGTTTGTAGCATAGATATTATCCTAATGTCTTTTCAAGACTATGTATAGTATAAATAATAATTTTATGGGTACCCTCTAAAATGTAATAGTCTACTCATTTCTCCGTGACGATCAAAATAAAGACGTAGGTAGATATTCAATGACCAGCACGACATTAACAAAAAGTTAAGTAAGTACATGTGGGTGAGTACATCGTCGGGCAGCAACGGGGTGGTGGGGGCTATGGGGGGTATACTAAGCTAGATAAGGTCATTAATATTAACACCTCGTTCGCGAGCGGTCGTGTCTAGGGCGTGCTGCCGAGCGGATTAGCACTTACAAAAAACGTTTAGAATATAAATGATGATAATTCACTCTGTAACTAATTACACAAATACCGTATCATACTTACCGCATATATCTCAATGAGTGAGCAGGTAAACAGGGTCAAAACTCAAAACAAAACAATTTTAGCATAAAATATATTTACCATTTCTTTGGAAAGGGCGAAACTCTACTGGCTCATACTCTATTTAAAAACTATCTACCGGGTTACTCAATGTATTATGTAGTTCTGATAGGTGAACAGGTAGGTCTTTCGTAATTACCGTCACAAATGATAAGTACACTACCGATAAGTAGCAGAGCTATTGCTATTTATATAATTTATTTATCTTTCCTTTACTTCCAGATCGCTTTGGAACTGACAGTCGTTTTATAGGTAGTATTTTGGAGATAAGCAATAAAAATATAATCATATCAGCAAGTTTTACATAAATCGAGATATAACCATTATGTTATAATTACTATGAGGTATTTTAGTTCTATTATGACTCGGCAAGTTCTTAATTTGATTTAATTCATAAAAATATAAAACGTCTTAAAAACTTCTTATAACTAAATAATAATACATGATTTGTCTCGTTTCGTTTGACACGTGATATTCTGTGAGAGGGAAAAGAAAACTAAACATATAAAAGCTATAAGAAGTTTTAATTATTATGAATAAGGAGGTACCTATACATATTTAAAAATTATGAATCGATTCTATATTCGCAGAAAACAGCATCATGAATAACGCTGAAACTTAATATCAGGTTACGCTGTTTACAATTAAATATACACAAATCGAAAGTTTTAATGAACTGATAATGTTTAGTAATTCACTTCAGGTATCGAAAATTTTATTTCTCCGTTATTCCGTCCAATTTACGAATGAACCTTAAATAATATTTTTTACATAAACACATACCATCACGCCTGTATTCCCCGAAGGGTTAGGCAGAGGCGTACTTAATGTACACCCACAGTTCGCCGGTATGTTTAAGTCCCATGTTATAGCGGGCGAGCCTATAGCCATTAAGCGGGCACAAATCCAGACTCCGAACTGCTACTGAGAATTTCATAAAAACCCAATAACACTTTGCTCGACCTGGGGATCGAACCCAGGACCTCTAGTGTAGCAGTCGCACTTGGGACCACTAGACTAATGAGGCAGCCATATAATATTTTTTATTGAAATAAAAATACTCTAAAGAAGTGTAGGTATATTCTCTAAAATATTTTAAGATTTTATTTCAAACTAGCTTTTGCCAGCGACTTCGTCCGCGTGGAATAGTTACTTTGTTCCCTAGTTCTTCGCCCGCGGTTTCACCTGCGTTGCCCCGTTCCTAAGGGTTGTAGCGTTATGTTTTATAGCTTGAAACCTTTCTCATGAATCACTCATTTTCCCAACATTTCCCTTCACTGCTCTGCTCCTATTGATCGTAGCGTGATGAAAAGTATACTATAACCTGTGGTTTGGGCTGTGCGTTGATAGATCACTATGTCAGTCAGTCAGTCACCTAACGTAAGAGTAGACAAATATAATCAGAAAGCTCCGAACTGCTAAGCTATCGGGAGTTACACGTGTTATTGTGAGTCAACCATAAAAGATAGACATTTGCTGTCGTGGAATATTTTTTATATAATTTTAAGGAGAACATTTCCGTCATACATGATTTCTGTGTAGCTTTAACCATTACAGCTTCACACGCGACGGAAGCTTAAAAAATGGAGTAAGTTCTCCTGTTTTCCCAACATTTCCCTTCACTGCTCTGCTCCTATCGATCGTAGCGTGATGAAAAGTATACTATAACCTGCCCAGGAGTATGAAGAACAATTGTACCAAGTTTCGTTGAAATCCGTCGAGTGGTTTTTGTTTCTATAACGAACATACAGACAGACAGACAGACAAAAATTTTACTGATTGCATTTTTGGCGTCAGTATCGATCACTAATCACCCGCTGATAGTTATTTTGGAAATATATTTCATGTACAGAATTGACCTCTCTACAGATTTATTATAAGTATAGATGATAAATGATAAATGATATTTATTTCTGTAAAAATAGATCTTATATAGATACTTTTACAAGTCAATGCTTTACATTTTTTTTAACTAGATGGTGCCGGCATTTCCTAACTGACGACCTCTGAGTAGAAACACCGAAACAAACTCAGACAATCATGGTTAATACTAGTTATCACAATAATTTAAACATTCAACATAGAGGGCGCCACTGTACCGACTAACTTGTTTACCCAATTGTGCTTTCTGATTGCTGTTGGTGACCTATTGTGTATTGTTTCGGGATTTTTTGGTCGTACTAACGAACGTGCTTTGTTATATCAATATTATGAAACAGAAATTGGAATTGACAGAATTGTGATGGCTCTGAGAAGTTGAATTGCAGTTGTTAAGCTTCTGTTGAGACTAAACACAATATTAGAATATGTAAAAGACCTAGCAAGCGCCTTATGGTAAACATTAATTTCTATTGTCACATCCATTTAAGGAGGATTCTTCTTTGCACTACTCTACGCAGATTAATTGAAAGTGTCAATCCACTGATCTACATATTGTCAAACCTATAGAGATATGTACTGAAATACACCTGAATGCAATGAAAGCCTTATACGTTATTGAAAAAAATCCTACATCACGTGGAGTGTTAAGGCGAATTGAATGACATCATATTTTCTATACTACGTTAAGACAGTTTAGGAGCTGTGAGTAAAAGTGAGAAAAACACAGATTGAATCAGCTAATATCATAACCCTACTTTGGTTGTTCCGCAATCGCGTAAGAATTAATCCGAATATTAAGTTACTAATTGGGCAAATATGAACACTGTCTAATTGAACTCAAAATATTACTATCAATAAAACAATTACATTCGTTTGCAGGAAGTGATAACGGTGAGCACACAAAGTATACTCAGATTGCATCGTGACGTCATAAGTACATGCCGTATCTTTTTTACTAAAGGAAAAAAGGTTATAACGCTTCTCCAACACGTGGCCTAACGTACTGCTACACGTCTTTATAATCTTACAGGATTCTAGGACTAGACTATGATAATGTATGTATTTGCGTAAAACATGGTATACAAAGATGTTATATTACGCTAGCTGCTGTCCACGACCTTGTCTGCGTCGACTTCAGGATTCCAACTTGAATAAAAAGTAGACTATGTGTTACTCCAGGCTATAATCTATCTGTGTGCTACATTTCATCCAGAACCATTCAGCCCTTCTGACGTTAAAGAGTAACAAACATCCATACATCCATCCATACCCACAAACTTTCACGTTTATAATATTAGTAAGGATTATAAGATCATACATGTATGATTCTACGCAAAGAAGATTGTAATGCCCACTGCAAAGCCAAGCAACATGTTGGTTGGTTCATTGCTTGGCTTTGCAGCGGGCATGGAAAATTTCGCAGATAGCATGTGAAAGATCACATGAAATCATTTTTCAAATGCCCAGCTCAAAATCGCATTTCAATGAAATCACATTTTGTTCACGATTTCATAGTAGGTAATTAGCAAAATAGTAAGTGTCGCGATAATTTATTTGTAATGAAAATTCATTGCGGACGAAAAGAAATTGCTGTGAAAAAAATCATAAGTAAATTAATAAAAAGTAGCAATCATTTCCATACTTACTTTGTGGGTTACATTGTTTTCGCTAGGTAAGTAAGCAATATTTAATTAAATTAAATTGCAAAGTAATTTGAACCGTTACACGACAGTATAAACTACCGCAACCTTCTTAATTCATTCAGTAACAAATTACAGACACAGTGCAGAATTAAAAATCTATTTTTCTTGTACAGTCAGCGTGAAATAGTTCGTGTCAGCCAAAGTGGCCAAAATAGTTCGCAACACGTCTTTGTTACAGTTGGAATAAGGTCGTGTTACAAACTTGGCCACTTTAGTTGTCACGAACTATTTGACGCTGACTGTACTCCGGGGCCCTTACGCGATTTGCTGACTAGCATGTAGGTTTTTGTACGGAATAAACCTTCCGTGCTTATCCTACATAACGCGGTACTACAAATGAATCAATTTTATTGTAATTATAGTGTTGCATAAACTTTATTACTACCTATGTATGTATATTCCCAGTATTGCGGTGTATTGTACAATCCGCTACACATAATAACAGTAATTAGTTTAATCTACGTTGAGTCGGATCATGATCATGGTTGCGAATCAAAACAGATGGCATCATACTCCTATGGATTACTTAGTCATCATACTCGTACATGATACCAGATTATACAATCCTGTATTTTTAATCCCATCAAAAACATAAATGTAAAAATGGGAGCCAAGTTCATCAATTAAAAATAAGCGTGGTTGTCGACTTCGCCGACAACAGAATTGAGATCTAATAAATAGGTGCCAAGTTCTGTAGATAATCCTGCTCAAGATTTGACTTTGAACTTGGCTGAACTGGTAGATGTATATTTTTTTGAAGAATTGGGTACTGGTAGGAATTAAGGATTCAGGTAACTAAATCAGCTTCCTGTATATTGTAATTAATATTCCAATTTATGTAATATCGGTAGTCAAGTGATTTGATTACTATTCCCCAATCCAGCCTCCTTAACGCCAATCACATTTATCTGACAATTGTTTATCAGTTCACAACAGTATATAATCACGATGAATAGTATAAAGTACAAAGTACATATACATATATAACATGCGCTTTAATATCAAATTGTGGAGATACGACTGCTTGTTTTTTTTTATGGGATAGGAGGGCAAACGAGCAGACGGATCGCCTGATGGTAAGCGATTACCGCCGCCCATAGACACCCGTAACACCAGAGGAGTCACAAGTGCGTTGCCGACCTTTTACAAGGGGATTGGGCCTCCGGTAACCTCACTCGGCGAAACACAACGTAAGCGTTGTTTGACGCCGGTTTTCTGTGAGGCCGTGGTTTAACTCCGTACAAACCGGCCCATTCGTGCCGAAGCATAGCTCTCCCACGTAAAAAAAATTCATTCTAAGAAGCCTTTTCGAGACTTTCCTGTTTGTACTTTGGACCGCACTCTCACATACATACATACACTCACGCCTTTCTGCCACAGGGGTAGGCAGAAACTATAGACCGCTACTTTCTACGATTCTTACATACTGCTTTTGCTTCTTCCACATTCATACATTTTCTCATACACACCTGCCGTTTGCGAGTACGCACCTGACCTTTGACCGCTCGTATTCAGTGGTAATAACGGTGATTTTTATAGAGCAACTGTGCAGCTAGCTCTTTTGTCGTGTGTACCATTCACATCATAAATATTCACACAACGTTAAATATAAACTTCTTCATTGTTTCCTCTCATTTCCACGATTGAATTACTCACTCATGTTCTGGTACTCCAAAAAACGTAATAACTTACCTGTAAGCAAAAAAAGCATAATGAATAATACAATTACTAGTATAAATCAAATAATAATTATGTCTTATAATTAACATATATTATATTAATGATACAAAAATGCTAAACGAAAAAGCATTGGATGCCAGTATTAAATAGCGACGTCGCAGACGTAATTTATATGAATTACGAACGCAATTACAATTGTTATTTACGTAAACTTATAAAACGGTGACTTTATTATACTTTAAAATACGGTCACGGACCATTTTGTGATCGTAGACTGGTCATAATTTTTCTACATACAAAATAATGACAGTAAAAATAAAAACTGCCTCGTTAGTTTAGTGGTCCCGTGACTGCTACGCTAGAGGTCCTGGATTCGATTCCCAGGTCGAGCAAAATGTTATTGGGTTTTTCTATGAAATTCTCAGTAGCAGCTCGGAGTTTGGTATTTCTGCCCGGTTAATGGCAATAGGCTCGTCCCCTATTACATGGGACGTAAACATACTGAACTCTGTGTGAACATTAGTACACCTACTGTACTGCCTAACCCTTCAGGTAATACAGGCGTGATGGTATGTTATGTTAAAAATAACCTTTTGATAGGGAAACAACTTTAAGTATACAAATTTCGTCTTTACTTGACAGAACGACAAATAAAATACCATAAAACCGTAGCATTTCGATTTTTCAAGATAACATAACATTCCATGCATTCCCCGAAGCGTCAGGCAGAGAGGTATGGTGCTGGGTTCGGTCCCATGTAATAGGGAGCGGGCTTATTGCCATTAACCGAACACAAAGCCCAATAACACATTGCTAGACCTGGGAATCGAATTCAAGAGCTCCAGCGTAGCAGTGGCGCTCAGGACCACTAGGCTAATGAGGCAGTTAATTTTTCATGATACTCAACTCAATACTAGTTGTAACTACAAACCAAGACTCGCAAATTTTCCAGTAGCTTCCTTATTTCATAAAAAGTCGTCTACAGAATTTTTTCTCAAGTTAAAAAAATCCACAGCAGTTCGTTAACCGTTGAGAGTTCAAAGCGTTCTTGAACCTAAACCGAACCGCGGAAAAACGATAGAAAACCTAACAGTTCTGTAATTGCTTCACTTGGCATCCACTGAACTCAGTCTGAGAAGTATTAAGAGAAAATTGAAACTCTATTTGAAATATCAACCGATTGTTCAGTTATTATTTTAAAGAGTTCACGTGCTTTGATTATATTTTTGCTATTTATTTTGAGTCTTGAGACGATTTTCTCGTTAGCATATTTAAAATAGAGTTTATAGTGTATTTAAAGTGACGAGTAACGATGTATAAAAGATAACCGAAGTTGTATAACGTATACATAATCAACCCTTACATTGTCCCACTGCTGGGCACGGGCCTCCTCTCAGAATGAGAGGGATTAGGCTATAGTCCACCACGCTGGCCTAATGCGGGTTGGCAGACTTCACACGCGGTCAAGAAAATCTACTATACTATTACGTATATACTTACGTATGTACAAAGTATAACTAAGAATAGTACCTAAGTAAGTACTATTTAATTTTTTATACTTATTTATGACTGACAGTTTTGTATAGCTTATAACGAATCTAATATATATAAAAGAAGAACCTGACCGACTAACTGACGTATCAAGGCACAGCCAAAACTACTAGAGCTAGATCCCTGAAAGTTTGCATGCTGGTTTCTTTTGCACTGTAGACGAGCACTAAGAAAGGATTTTTGTAAATTCAACCCCTAAGGTGGTGAAAAGGGCGATTGTCTGAAAGTCCACACACACTACCATGCGTTTGACACACACACACACACACACACACCTAAAGATATTTAATAAATGATGACACGATACGATGACATGATGTACAGCTGTCATTCGCTGTTGACATTTTGACAATTGTTTTCTTCCTTATAAATTAAACAAAACACATTTTATGATATTAAACCTCCATGGTGTAGGTACAATAGTATAAGTATTTTAGAAACGAAAATTAGCTAAGTATCTACGTACCTATTCGAAACTGCTGCTGTATAATTAGCCAACTAATCTATCATTCTATTATAATATAAAAAAATCAACTGCTACTGAGAATTTATTAAAGTACATCCAATAACACTTCTCAACTGAGAATCGTGTCAGGATCGCACAAGAACATAAAAGGCAATCCCACGTGGTTACTGTTAGCTGTTCGAAATCTCGATTAATTAGAATCATGTTAGTACTTAGCACATAATCTGTATACATGTAAACAGGTGTAGCTCTCTAGACGACCACGTCACCATTCACGTCAGTACCTACTTATGTATGTGTTGAGAAAATTAATGAGATTGGATGTGGTGAGAGCTTAGAGTAGAGATTTCTGGAAGAGGCACGTAAAATTCCTATGATCCAGTGATTTCTGCTAATGTTAAGCTTTTTGGTGGAGGGAGACGGAATATAAAATCCATATTTAGCGACATGAATACACACTTTCTATATTCATATTTATGACGAAATCTCAGAAGATATATCGTTGACTGAATGCAACAGTGGCACAAGTCAAAAATGTCATTAACATCATCAGTTGGTAATGGATTCTCGTTCTAAATTACGGACTTAATTTTATCCATTAACGAAGCAAGTTGGTTCATAATATTGTGACTTGTGCCAATATTTAATTCAGACAATAGCCCAAAAACTTAAAATTTGGTATGTAGGTTCTTTATAGACTATAGGACATATATTGCACGTTGTATAGCCATGTGGACAATTTAGCCCCTTTACCTGCCCCCTTACAAAAACTTCCCAATGACCACTATCATGAGTAGAGATAAACGGGATTTTATAATTTAAGTCCTGAGGCGATACCCACTGTAACAATGGTTTCTACATTTCACTAACCATTGTCTTCTAGCGTTATCAATACCAAACAGCTACAATAATAGCAACCATTACCAGTTTAACCTGCTAATAACGTAACTGCTACATACAACGACTTTGGTTTAACAAAAAACTAGTTACAATTGAACAATGCTCCTTAAATTACCTCACTACAATTAACTCACTAATGCCATGTATTAAGTCGGCAAACGAGCTGACGAGCCACCTGGTGGTAAGTATTCATCGTCGCCCATGGACACCTGCAACACCAGAGGAGTTGCTGATACGTTGCCGATCTTTAAGAGCCCCTACGTACTGCAGACTGCCAGAGCCGTAGCAACTGAGGGGAACTGGCTCTAACGTGCAAAAGTCGAATTCGTGCAATTAAAGTTTTTAGGACCTATCTAGTCGTTTTAGATCTACGACTAAGTGCTGGAACTAACGAGCGAACGCTCAAACGGATTACCTAGAGACTAGGCTATAATCAATAGCATCCCTAATGAAGAGGAGCTTAAATACGACCTAGGTAATGAATAGATTATAAAAGAGCTAATGACTTGAAAAACGGAGGTTATCAAATTTTTATTTCGCACGTAACTTTGTTATTATTGAATGAATTTTGACGATTATTTTTGCTTGATTGCCTACCACTGAGTTAGCTTCATATCAATGTAACTTGTTGTCTGATCATCGAGTACAGCCACATACTGGTTATAGTCAAGTTTTCCCCAAAAAAACTCATAAATATGTAGTACCTGGTTTGACCTTCACGTTTCTCCAAAGAGGCATAGGTCTTCTACTAAAAAGAGATTGAATCTAATTATTTAACGTGGGCTCTGTTGCTTTACAAAGCATTATAAAAACGCAAAATTCGCAGGTTATTTTATTGGTTTAGCTTATAAACGAGCAGACGAGACACTTGATGATAAATAGTCATCTGCTATTTATTTATGTTCCCAATGAGTACGAATCAATATTTATGATTTTGTCATCAATTGAACTTTAGTCAAAACGCTCTAATATTGCACAAAGCACTTTGTTATGTACAAACCAATCTGTTGAATTAACCTTGCTGGAGTTAGTTACGTTCAGTATCCAATGAATTTCACGGCTGCAAGTTATAAATATGAATCCAATCTCGTGTTGTGGTCAGCTCGTTGACCTACTATATTCCTACCAACAGATTCAAAGAGCATACCTTCACGTCTTTTTGCCCCGGAAGTAAAGAGGTGAGCTATTTGTGATTTACACACTAGATTTACCACTAACAGTGGTAAATCTTCAATAAATGTTTCTCTTGCCTTTGCCGGTCACTTCGGGCAAACCTGACAGGAAAACCAAATATCAATTAAATACTGCCGTCGGCATTGAACCCAAATGACGTCATACTCGTGGCCACTAGACCAATAAAGCCGTTCAATATGTATATAAAAGACTTTTCATAAGTTAAACGGAATATAATTTAAGTAGTTGCAAGAGCTAGTTACATAAAGAAACTTAAGGACTTGCTAAGTGCAATTATTTATGAACAAGATGTGTCTTTGAGTTCAAAAGAGATGGCGAAGTTGTAGCTGTTTTGACTTTCAACTTTACTTGATGTTACAATATTGATTTAAGTTTAGTTTCACAGTCCTCGATAACGTTTAGTTTGTCCTCGATGAATACTCCTGAATTAATAAGAAAAACTACTTTTCTTTGCCAACATGGTATGAAGAAGTATAAGCCACAAAAAGATCCTGTACTGTAGAGTTAGGAGAGCTTAGTTAGCATCCTCCTAACATTTTTTCTAAGTTTGCTGGGATGGGCGCAATCCAATTTCTAGGTAATACCGATACCCTAAGGTATGGATAGACTGGTTGTCAGGCTTTGTTGACTACTAGACTACCACTTAAGGTCATGGCATGGCATAGGACTTCGTATAACAACAGTAGGTACCGACGGCTTTACGTGCTCTGTAAGGTACGGAAGGTTTTATCCATCAGTAGGATACAAATTAAAAAAACAGTGATATACATATTTCTTTAGTCAGTCGTTCGGGGATAATTTAAAGAAATGACAATTTATCTTACAGGAATTAAACTAGGAACTAAGTGCCTTCATTCATAGTCTTGGATGGTAAAAGCGACCTATGGGATGATAGTGACATAGAACGAGAGCGCAGGTCGTTGGAGGCGGTGAGGAGGATGCTCGCCCGCAGGTTCGCTCGCTGTACGGCAGACGTCAAAGTGAGTTTATTTAAGGCGTTCTGTCAATTGTTTTACTCGAGCGGCCTGTGGGTGTCATACACAAGCCGAGCCTATAATGTCCTGCGCGTACAGTACAACAACGCCTTCAGGATGCTGTTGCGGTTGCCGTGGCGTTGCAGTGCGTCTGGCATGTTTGCGGGAGCTCGGGCGGATGGCTTTCACGCTATAATGCATAAGAAAGCGGCGTCCTTACTGCAGCGCTTGCGTAGCAGTCGGAACAGGATTCTGAAGATGATTGCTGATAAGTTGGATCGCCCCATCCAGAGACACTAGGTGGAGCTAGCCATAGATAATAAATATGCTACTAACAATACTAATAGTCTGAAATAAAGATATTTTATTTTATTTAAAAAAGCATAGAATATCTAAAATAAAAAAAGTAAATTTAAAATTCGAATTAATGAATGAATTCAGAATTTTAAATTCGATAATTAGTATCTTAAAATATACGCGAATTTAAAATTCTGGCAGTGAAAACAACTGATGATCAGACTTCGTTACATTATATAATTTTCTGTATAAAAGCTTTTGTCTGGCGTACGGCCAAAATACCCAGATCCTGAAGAGCCGATATAACTTTATGAATGAAGATTTTATCTAAACTTCTATTTTAGTTTAAAGTATCTTTCAGAAAAGTAGCCACTGATCTCAAAGAATTTTGAATAACAACTTGAAGATTTTAGATTATATAACCAAAAATATACATTGAATATGGTCCGAAATAAACTATTTTCATAAATTCACTTTTCGCTGACTTTTCTGAAACTCGCGCGAATCAAACCTGCAACCTAATAGTTAAGTGACCTATAAGTTTCTGTAGAAAAGTCCTGTACTCTCTCATCATTTCCAGGAGAAAAATAAACACGCACTGAAAACCGTGAAATTGCGCTGGTAGTAGAAACACAAAGAGGGTGGGACATAGCGTGATCAATAAACGATTGTGCAACCACAATAGCGGCCGTGACTCCGCGCTGCGCTAGGAGCGTATGTAAACAGAGTGATATCATACACATTATCTTGACACGCCAATTTGCGGACTTCAATGTACTGTTTTATGTCGATGATGTGTTAACGTTGGAACTTTTGTTTTCTTGTGTTTTAATAAAAATAAACTGGCTCATTAGCTTAGTGGTCCTAAACGCGATTGGTCGTAGTGTTATTGTAAGAAATTCTCAATAGCAGCTCGAAATTTGTCGTCCGTTAATGGCAATAAGCTCGCCTATTACATAGGATCTAAACATACCAGCGAACTGTAGGTGTACATTAGTACACCTCTGACTAACCCTTCGGGGAATACAGGCGTGTGTGTATTTTTGTCATTTGAGCAATATTTTTATCTCGTAAAGGCTATTTTACTTAAAGTACGTGACAAAGTCACTCGTGTCTATTCCTGATTGACGCTGCTACGTATCTCACCATCATCCAGTTACTCGTAAACATCACAATTATTCAATAACAGTACCCAGTCGTTAGCCAATCTACCGCGACGGACCGTTCAATGCATGCAGCTAACGGGAACAACACACATCGTGGTGCACGGAAGTGACCAGGTAAGTTGCCAAAAGCCTGACGATTGGTGTGTCGTACGGCATTGCTGTCTTAGTGGCTGTTTCCGCTTTACATACGTCATAGGAACGAAAATAACGCGGGTCGGTGACCGACCTACAATCGGGAAGTACCTGTGGGCTGCAATGTTACTGAAATGCTGTATTAAAGTAAGAGCAATTGAGCATGTTTATTTATATTTATCAGGGTTGTCAAGTTAACAAAATTAAGCAGTTTTCAAGTTCGGTTAGTAGATATGGCTACACGTTAAGCTATACTTTTTCAATATAATGCATATAACGCATTTTATAATGTGTACTGCTGAAATATGGAATGCACTTCCCGAGTGGGCCTTCCCTGATAGATATAATCTGGGTGTCATTAAATCACAAGTGAATCGGTTTCTTCTAGGCAAGCGCGCTCCATCGTAGATCGCAGTATCGCTTAACATCAGGCAAACTGGCGGTCAAGCGTAAGCCTATCACGAATAAAAAAAATATATAATCGAACCTTCGAGCCAATTCGAAGTCACCCTGTACTGGATTCGTATAGCTTGAAGTATACCCGTGTGTTCTATCCATGTGATTAATCATGATTCCGCTTAACTCCGAAATGTTACTGAACTGTTTTGGGACCCAAATAAAACAATAATATTTCGCCTAAATTCTGACGTAACCTTCCTTCGACAATAACCAATAGTCTAGTCCCTGCGGCACTGCATCATTCTGTGAAATATGTCAAGAAGCGTGCACTATAGAAAATATCACCTAGACTCGAATACAGGGTACAAAAATGACCATGTCACGATCCTGACATTAGTGGACCCAAATTTAGGATAATGAGAGTTTCACTGTGATATCATCTCATACAGAAAACATCGAGACTTTTTCATTCCAGGGATAAGGAAGACCGATTTAAAGATCAGCGAGAAATACTAGTATCATGACGCAATACGTGCATCACTCACGCCCCTCGGGGCACGGCCGTGCGTTGACGTCGTCGCGCGAACTGGTACACCGATCCCTCACGTCAGTCTCTCGTAGGTATTAGATGGCACGTCGCACATCAAAGTGTCACAACTTCCCCCTTGTTTATACGACACGTAATTTATTGGTGATCCCTTAAGAGGAAATTTGGTATCTTTCGTCTGTATGCTACCGTAGTATTACAATGTATCTATTTATTGATTTAGTTTTCTATTAGGATCTATATTTTGTGGTTACCATAAAGGTTATATCAACACTAATGTACTTAAAATATTCTCCGACAACATGTCATCACTATCTTAGATTAGAAAGAAGTCACATTGGTACATTACATGTTTTGAACTAAGCAACTAGTGCTATGTATGTGGCTATCATAAAATACAACCGCCACTTGACTTTCAAAACTTTATTATTGTCACATCAACGATAGTGATAACAAAATGAATAAATACCTGAGCAGTATCTGCTACCATCATTGCAAGATTAAAACAAATCGCGGCCATTTTTGTGTGCAAACAAGTCGTCGAGGAGCGTCAACGGACTGCCAAGGTAGCCATTACAGGCCATCGAACTAACTTATCTCGCTGGACAAGCTCATATTGTGTTTTTATCTATTTGTGCTTTAAATAATGTTAATTATGTATTAACTTCCTTAACAATGTGGCTACGTCGTTTGTGACTCGTTCACTAACAAACAATTAACTAGAGGGGTTGGATAATTGGCCATAGGGGTACAATTTACGATCTGCGTAAAACCTCTAAAAATTTCGTGTCATTATTTATGCCGACGTATTTTGGGCAAAAAAGGTCCTCGGTATAAACCCATCTCTAGATGTAATATAATTTTAATGTTTATTATTCTCGTATTTTGGAATACCTATTTAAACAACCTATAAGGACGAAAAACAAAATAAACGAAAAAAGCTCAGGTGATGTTGTACTTTAAAATTTGAAACAGAAAATATCGAAGTAGTTTCGTGTTTACTTATCCATTTACTAATTAAAAGTATAGGGGCCATGATATTGATGATAGGGGTTACAATTTATGAGCTTTTACAACACGACTCTATGTACTCAGTGAGTACACCTTTTTTTTTGTGCGTGTGGAAATCCTCATGGACTTCCGCCGCCCGGGGAAGGCGACGGGGCGTGTCGGACTCCATCCAGATGGGGTGACCAAAACCACACGGGTGTTTCACCTCACCACTTTTTGCTGGGATTACGGGAGCGACAGAATCATTCCTCCGCGACCCCAGCAGTCAGTGAGTACAACTCCTAGGCTTCCTAATAAACGTTGTTTGTGAAACAGATATTTGTATAGCCAGCTGGTAGTGTTCCGGGTCTGGGAGTTGTGTACCCACGATACAGGAGAAATACGTAGCGTAGAGCAGTCTCAATTAAAATTAAAAATGATTGCGATATTTCTCAATTTCCGGCATCAAAACTATGCTTCCTTATAGGTGGAGTAAATCTCTATAAGGTAGTTGAAATCTGATGACGAATATCTTACTATGAAGCATAATCAAATTAAATTATATCAAATCAATCAACAAGGCCTTATTAGCTAGTTGTGATGGTTAAAGGCAAAATTTACAAAACTTTCTAAAGCTATGCGCAAGCGCAAGTTACGTACAAGATCCTTTCTAACCAATGTGAAAGTTCTGGGTGGGTCAATCGCTCCACAATTATGACATAATGACCATTAAAGAAATTTTGAGATTCATCGCACTATTATTTGAGGATTTAAGAAGGTTAAAGGTAGCTAGGGTTAAAATCATCGGGCTTTGTGAAATTACTGTATTTTTTTTACTATCAATTGTTCTCGAAAGTTTAAAACAAGCCTTCGTCTATTTTTGTCATTTCATCTAATTTTAGATATCAAAAACAAAGTAATCATTTTGAAGAATACTAAACTTATAAAAAAATAGAATTTACTAACATTAGAACACTACTAACATAAATATCAAATTATAATTATTATAATTATATTATTATTTTTAATTACAAAACTAATATTATATTATAATTTGTAACATAAACTAATACTTCAGCAAATTGTATCTAAAATAAAAGTCTAACTAGTTCAAGTAAGATATAGAATAGAAATATTTAGACAAAGACATTTCAGTAATAATCTCTTAAAAGCCTCTATATTTTCAGACATGAAAATCAAATACCAGACAAGATTAATTATATCTCGGTCAATGACTTCGATGATACGTCTGATACAAATTAGAAGTACTAATTAGATAAAGATTGGTAGGTAGTAGGTAGTCATTTAGGTACCTACTAGGATACCTAAAAGAACGCATATCAACGGCAAAATGACACTAAAACCTTTTAGGTACATTTAGAGTCTAGAATGAAGATCACGCACCGATATTGAGTGTAGATAGAACGACCTTCACCGGATGAACGGAAGACCTGTTGATTGACCTCTAAGGATTTGTGGTGGCCTGTACCAATTGAAATTTATAGGGAGACCATTGTTCAGCAGTGGACAACTTTTGGGTGGAATGATAAGAAACACTGACAAGAATACGTTGATGCAAGCTGAATCACAAATCTGTGAAACTACGTGAAAAACCACATCATAAAAGAAAAGCAGAGAGATTCTCCTATCAGACTGTACGTGAAAATTTTCTGTTCTTAAATCTAACAAAGACAATAACGAAAACACTTTCATTACAAATCAAACGTACTACGCATTTCTTTATTTAAACAAACTGTGTCAGTGAGGTCGGCACAGATTCAGGCATTATTCTATCTATATCGCGATATGTTATCAATAGCAGGAATAAAAAAACGTTACTGATATACCTACGTCACTTATCTACTCGTACATGTTTTCGGTTCCGTATCAAGATAAAAGTATTTGTCTATTTGCATATGGATAGTTTATAAGTCATGAAAGATAACGGGATTACCACCCAGATTGTAAGAAGAAACTGAAATTACTAGAAAGTATTAGGCTACAGGAGGAGGAATCTGCAATTACCAATTCCTAAGACAACTAGGTAATTATAATACGCCTAAACGCAAATAATGTATTGTTTGCGTTCCTTGCGTATTGGTGAAATATTTGAGTGCTTTGTTCATAACACAGGTATTGGTTTATCTATCAGAGCAACTATAATGCGCAGTGAATGTCACTTGAGTGAGTGATCTAGGAACTAGGTATTAGTAGCTGAGCTCCTAAAGTATAGCGATGTTTTTCTGTATTAGTTCTATATGCAATCAATGACCGACTACTACTTGGAAAAAACCATTGATATATGGCTACACATCGTGCTAAACGTGCCAGTATAAGCTGATCTCGCATCGCATAGATTTTTATACACTGAGAGTTTAGCTTAAATTGGCAGACCCCTAGAACGCAGAACAATCGTAATTACTTCCAAAATATTAATATCTATGACTATAATACAAAAGACAAATACAAATACCAAAAAGTATGTTTGTCTGTCTGAAAGATCGTATCTAAACAGCCCATTGTATCAGATGGGCATTCACACGGCGGACGTGATAAAACTAAAAGTCAAAACAAACACCGATCCGGTCCAATGACGTATAGGACGAATGTCTAGACTGTCTGAAGTTACCTGAAATAAATTTAGCGAGATAGGTTTAGAGCAATAACTTGAAGAAAATATTACGCGTCACATATATTATTTTCTGCTAAATGAATAAGATACGTAGGCGTTTAAGAATGGATTAATAAAATTTATTGAATATCATAGAGAATATCGTAGAGAATATCAAAGACATAATCAATTAATCGTGTAGATTCTCAGAAAGAAAGCTGCCATTATATTTATTTTTAACCGTGATCGTTTCACGCCTTGGAGGCAAAACCCGTTCCACCTTCCATTCTTCCCAGTTGAAAGCTTTCTGTCGCCATCCACCGATTGCAGTATGCGTTAAGCTCATCCCGCCATCTTATTCTGGGTATCACTCGACGTCTTTTGAGGTCCAAATTGTCGTCGCTTTTGGCCATAACTCGTCAGACTACATTACATGTCCCAACTAATTTAAAAAAAACCTCTCCTGTGCCTCTCATTTCAATTGGTACGACATTTCTCGCCAGTAATGAAAGTGAGATGTTCAAAAGAGCTGTACCTAAACTTGGTTTTTGGAAAGGCAAGCTGAAGCGATACAAAGTCACTAGCTACGACGTGCACCTACATGTCTTCATCGCTTTCTCTGCAGTCACCACACTCGAAGCTTCCATTCAATAAGCGAAGGTGTGATATTGTGAACGACTGCTTATTTCCGATACACCGGTTGACTACAACCGGCAAAGCTTTTCCTACCACAATAACTTTATTTCCTTTTGAAACGATATCAATCTAGCTTTTGAAATCATAAAAGCAACAGTCACAAATTTGGCGTGTAATGCTGTATTTACTTTGTATATCCATTATTTCAGTTAGTAATAAAACTTACAGGCTCTTTACAATAGGTTCGCTGACCTCAAATAAAGGCTATGTCTCACCGAGATAGCGTTACTTCGTCAGGAGGCGTGACTGAAAACCACAAAGTCAAATAGCGTAGGATAAAAGACCTGTGCTAGATATTACAAATTTAAGCAATCTGCGAACCGCTTAAAACTCCCGTTTTCTGCACTTCTGAGCCATTACAAGTTGTGGGATGGCTACCGGCGCCCACATTTGGAAATCGTACAAATACGTAGAATGTTCGGTGCAAACTAGATTATTCGCGAGTGCCCCAACTAAGTGCAGACCGCACTTAACCGGTATCTGAATTGAAAATATACCGCCGCCATTTTGTACCTATCAGGCATGCGTGATGTGAGACTGTTTATTACTGTGAATTGCATCCTTTAGCTAACGACACTTGGCGTCTTGGTAACAAGTAGGTTCATCTTATCAAAACTAGAACTATAGTACCTACTATAGTTGAGTAAAGAAGCAGACAATTAGTAACAAGCTCTATAATTAAATTCTTGAAACGTATTCCAAAAAACCAGCAAATTTGTATTTCATGGCTTGAATAAATTGAATCAATTTATTGACGTAGTGATGACCTCGAAAATGGCCGAAACGTAGTTATTTTCGGCACAAGATCTTCTTAAAAACAATCCAAAAATAATGTTGCTCAAATGGCCTTCTGGTTTGCCAGTCGCCACTCATTCAGAATTTTAAAATTACCACAAGTTTGCGTAATAAAATAAACTAGCTAAAGATCAAAACAAAATATACCATCCATCTATCTTATCATTGTCCACACTACACTGACTGTATCCTTATCCTGACAAGTTTCCAAAAAGGGAAATATACGAAGCCGACAGGTTTGAAGTCAACAACCTAAGATCTATGACAGTCCCTGGAGAAGTGGTTATAATTCTCCTTGCTAATAATATGAACCTTTATTTTTCATCATTACGATCCTTCCTAATACCTTAGCCCACGGATTTCGGTAGGCAGTTGGAGTGGCTAGAACTCTAGAGCCTTATTTACTACGGCTATTATAAGCTATTTTTGTATAATATTCAACTATATTTTCTTACAAAATCACACCTACAATATTCGTAAATTAAAATCCAACACAAACTACGTTTGCTGGCGAGTGGTTCACCTTGAGGTGCGCCGGCGCCGGCCGACCTCAGACACACTTCAGTACACAACGCGCGAATTGAACCTTTTTATTGCGTTGTCAACGCACTTGATGATTCAGGGACTCTGTTGATATATTTATTAAGTGGTAGATTTATTGAGAGTACTGGTTTTTATAGATTTTCACCTTTCTCTTTATTACTATTAATTCAGACACATAATTATTACATAATTCAGACGGTATAAATTAGCTCTAGTACTTCTGCGTTGTAAATCTACTGCATTTGAGTATAAATTACAAAACCTTTCCTATTACTATTCTAGAGACGCCTAAACGGTTTAGTCATATTGTGTCACAACTGTCGTATAACGAGCTGTCCAGTTATTTTTATTTACAAGACCTTTCAAATAAAAATAACTGGACAGTATAATTAAAAACCTAGATGGTATTGCCAATTATCGCAACCTTCGCAGGGTTTGTATTTTTATTTTCAAGAATTGCAACACCGCGAATCCAACTCCGGACCATCCATGTTTGATTTGATTGATTCCTGGTGTCTCGTGAAATAATCTTTTATCAGTTTTGATAACAAATTCCTCTGCTGATACTTCTATAGGTTTCGCAACCGTAAATACACTTAACTGTATGATGTGCAGGTGACATATAATCTCTTTTGGTAACATATATTCTTCTTTGACTCTACATTGCAAAAGATTCGTTGTTTTTTTCTTAAAAACACAATTGTATGAGAAGATGTATGAATGTGGAAGAAGCAAAAGAAGTATGCAAGAATCGTAGCAAGTGGCAGTCTATAGTTTCTGCCTCCCCCTGTGGGAGAAAGGCGTGAGTGTATGTATGTATGTAACATTCATTATTGTGCATATAATTTTAATTTGCGAAGTGTCACCGAGTAACCCTATCGCTGCCACTACAAACTCATCAACTGAGTCGTTGTTAAAAAGATAAGTGCGCCTGCGACGGTATGCGACGGTACGCGTCGCATCCGGCGCGCACGCACTGCTGATTCAGACCAGAACAAAGAGTATAAACAAGCCGGTTGATGCATTGTATTCCTTTTTGTGTGTAACTGAGGCAGTTCGCCACACATTATGGACAGTTTACAGTTACAATTTTATTTTAATTGAGCTATGCCTGTGTTTTACTTAGATAAGGTATTAATTAATAGGCTGTTTTTAATTACTTTCATTGAAAACATCAACAATTTCACAGTTGGTATTCAGAAGGATATTTAATACATAGATGGATCAATAGTAGCATTGTTATTTACTAAGTGACTCTTATAATATCATGAATGTGTTATAATCAATGCGCCTACACACAAACACAGGTAACTACGCAGTAATTATTAGCTTGTGCTTAAGGTGCAGATGGCGTGGTAGTGCTAATTACAATCATTATACAATAGTCTGGCTAATAGATGCAATTATGTACCTATTACATAGACAGATTAGTCAGTGTCTGTTTATATAAAGAAATACTACGAAACCTGAGTCAGATATGAGTCAACTCTAGGCAAAACTTTTACTTTCAAATCAAACATAATCACCGAATTGTTTACAATAACATTATTTATTTACAAAACCAGAAAAATTAAGCAGAATATTGTTAACACAAACATTGTATCATCGCAGATGACAATATTTCTATTCCTTTACAATAATCCTATGTTTACTGTGTACAATTTTACTCTTGTAGACCCAAAAATGTGTGCTGTTTATTGACAGTAAATCAATCAGCTCCTATTACTGTTTATTTAGATGTTGCTCGCCTGTTAGTTTATTTATACTCTGATTAGAACAAGCGATTAGCGAGCTAAAATTAGAAGCGAGTCGATCATTAACAAGTCGATAGGTTCAACACATTAATATATGTGTAAGACAGTATGTACCAACATTAATTTATAACTCGCACTGTTCTTTCTAATAGAACGAGAGATCTATTTACTCTATTCTATAATGAAAGGTTGTTTGTTTTGTCTACCATCTTTATTTGTAGATTTTAACTACGATTAAATACTTACCTAATAATATCGGATATCTTCTCCGATCGAGTCTTACGGTCCACATACCAAATTGGTAATGAGAGTATCACTACCTATATCTACCACACCCTGAACTAATGTTCCCGATTGAAGTGTTTAGTTTCATTACAATCAATGTTTCGCAGTTGTTACTACTTTAGTGGTGATTTCAGTTTCCTGAAATGACAAATATAAGCTAGTACAGTTATCAGATCATAGCTTTATTTTTTCGTTTTGAGAGTAAAATAATAAATAAAATAAAATTATATTTATTTTCGACCACAATTTGAGTACAATTATAGATATAAACAAATAAGTACCTACATTGAATCAACAGGGGTGGACTAGAGCCTAGACTAGGGAAACCCTGTATTTCAGGATTCCAGGACGTTAGTCCGCGGTATCGGTTTGATCGGGTGTTACAAGTAAATACAGTGTAATTAGTGGAAAATAAGATTAAAACTAAGTATCCTTATAGTTTAAATTCAACAAATTGCTTTTGATAATACCCACGTTTGTGGTTTTTGGAAATATATTTAACAGAGAGTTTAATTTATTATACAGGAATGATGCGAGAAAAGGTGATTGTCGTCTAAAAAAAGCCGAGTGATGTGCGATAGTGTCACATATTTTATTTCTTCCCCGTGCGGAAGACTCAATCGCTATCACTATCACTTCTGCCAGCGCCATGTTCGGACTGATCATAGTTGTTCCAGGTTTTACTACAGCCTGACCGTTCTGTCTCTTAACCAACCAGTTTTTATACAAAATGTAGGTAAATCGAAGCGGTCACCTTCATTGATTGTGCAAACTGTATGAGCTTATTAATTATGTAGATGCTACCTGCTTTTTTGTATCAGCCTCGGTCTGTTTTTGATCTAACTTTTCGGATGTCTTGGTTGGTTTAAGTTTTTAAATCACCTGATTAAAAGAGTCATGCAGTGTGAATAACCTGATCTTTTAAACAAGTTTCAAATGAAGTTCGGATTTAGGGAACTTGGTAGACGTCGTGAAGAAAAAATTAAGAATCTTTAGGAAAATGTAATAAAATAATGCGAAATAATATATAAATTTAACTAACCCTATTCGATAGTAAATGCATCAGATGAAAATTGAGATTTTAGGATCCCTAACAGTTGAAAAACTAAGTTATTGTAAGTCTCAATAAAAAACTTATTGAGGTAACTGATACTTTACATTTTAATAATATGGTTACCGATAATAACTAAATAACGAAACTATGAAGTCTAAAACTAATTATAACACAATATCCTTGATGATTCCTTATTTTACGAATATCTAACATAACAACAAGGTTACTACAAATACAAAAGGAAATAGCACGTGTACATAGATAACTATATGTGCTAGAACAACAACAGTATTAATTATTTTCCTGTTGTCGTTACAGGAAAACCTTCCCTAATTAATTACGATGTGATATATGAACATAATTAAGGTTGTATTACCCACGAACTAGCTTTGTAAGTAGGCTATCTCTTTAGATAGTGGCTTCATATCTTTAAGTGCCTATTGTTTTTGGTGAAATACCTAAACAGTGACTGTAATATACCTAATTAGTAATATTAATTACACGTGTGCTTGTGCTTAACATATTTATTGGTACTTGTATACTAAAATTCTATGTTTTTTTTTGTAGTAACCAGGACGTCCAAGAATTACCATTGTATATTGGAGTTTCAGAAGGACAATATTTATCCTATCTGTTAAAATAATGTATACTTACCTACAAGAATAATATTGAAAAAATATTACTCTTATAATTTAAGCTTCCGTTTTCTTTTTCCATTTAAATTCATTATTCAATCACAAGCTGTAATAATAAAATGGAGGCAAAATGTTGCCCGAAACAAAGTACCTATCTATCTAATTTTATTATCCTTAGAAAATAATAATTGCCGAACGTGATCAAATAACGCCAATGTGTTAGAAGAAAGCGCTTACTGGCTAGGGTCCGCAAAATATAGTGCCGTAATAACCGGTCCGACCCGCTCCGCTAAATAGTGGTGCAGCCGCGGCCTGCGATTATTGTGAAACTTATCGTAACTGGTTCCTAATCACTGCTATCGATATGAAACGTTGTAATACAACTATAGAGTAACCTCTTGTTAACAGATGAGCCATTTAACATAACGTGTTGAGGATTCATTACGAATTTATAGCATAAAAATATTATGTACATCAGTTTTTCTTTATCTGTGCTAATGAAGAATCACTTTATATAGTGCTGTGGGTGTGACGGTCATCACTCATTGATAGCATTCATATGACAGGCATGACTAACCTCATTGTGATTCGTATTCTTTTAAAAGATACTTTGGATGCATTCAATTCTGAATTCATTCTGGAAAATCCATCTTGTCCTCGATGAGAAAAGAATACGGATGAGTGCAATTTTAACACGACTGTGCTCTACTTTAGTAAATATGATAAATCTGCCAGATAATTTGTTAAATAGCTCATAGATCAAGCAAATTGATTTTTAGAAGTAATTTTCATTTTCAACAATGTGAGCTAATTTCTGAATTTGTCAAATTTTGAAATCGTTTTCCTTCAAACATCAAAAAGACCTCAGTAATTGATAAGGGTAATTTCTTATCCAAACAAATATACTTGAGCTAAATATTAGTTATTCCAAGGTTCCAATGTAAAACGAATACATAAATAATTATATGTAGTGCAAGTATAATTTTATACTGCACTTATAATTTATATGTAAATTCCTTATAGCGAGGCAATAAAACTAACATATGAACGCACGACAGGGTCCAAAACTTATCAAGTAAGTATATCACTGTACGTTTGGATGCGATTCCCACCCGAGACAAATATTTGTGTTCCATGGATATTTATTGTGAAGTCCTTAGAACTAGGAGCTTTTATTTAAAGAAACATTTTTATGTAATTTAAGCATCCACTTGATGGTTGTGTTAGAAAAAAAGACAAGTACGTTTGTACTTTCTATATCATAATATCAGTATTTCAAAATATTATTAACAAAATAATTATTAAACTTAATAAGGTAGGAAAATTGGTAAAGTAACGCTGTTTTCAATAAAAAAAGATAACGTTATCAACAATGAAAGGTTAAAGTTACAAAGAATGTTACTGTTAATAATTAAATTATTATGCTATCATAATATTTCCTCTTAATTATGTATACTAAGGCACAGCGCTATAAAAAGTAACGTCATGTTACAAAAAGTTACAGCTACAGGAATTACCTACATGCCATAATGTTGATTTTTTATTTTTGTTATTTAATGATAAGTTCAACCACAAAACAATCATCAACCCATTTATCCCGGTCTCCTATCAGAGTGAGAGAGGTTAGGCGATAGCCTAACCTACTGCGGGCTGGTAGACCTCATACGACAACTGCCCGTCGAGAAAATCTTTCAGGCATTCAGGTTTCACCATTTAAATGAGTTATGATTCGCACATGTTTGCGAAAAGTCAAAGATGAGGGCTTTGCATTCGAACTTAGGTTATTATTGCTTCGATCGAAGCACTAGACTATCATTCCTTTTCAAACCTAAAAACACAGGTTGATTATTCTGATTACATTAAATTGATAAGATTTTTTTAAAAACACAATGATCTGAGTTTATACAAAGTTTTAAATGACGTAGATATATATATTTTTGTCATTCTAAACCGACCAATATCTATGTTTATAAATAGCTAGTATTTTCTAGATTTCATAACGGATGATAATAAATGCATACATCATGAATACAATGAAAGTGTCACAAACAAGCCCTTATCTATAGTGAGGGAAAAACAGCTTTATTACACGGTGATAAGATACGGGGGAGCGCAAAAAATAACTTGTTATTGTTCATAAGATAACATATAATACGCAATCATAATATACGTTTAAGAAGTCAACAAGTACGTAATGAACAGTAATTATAGTCACTGCTTATTAACATATAAATACTGGTTTTTGCTATTAAGTATACGATCCTATTTATTTTGCGCTTACTTATATTAAATATTTTCTTATTATAGTCCCATTCAATCTACTAACGAACTTTCCAGTCAATATTCAGTAGAGAACTGTATAAAATAATTTGTCCATTGATCACTTCGACGTTATCAGAAAAAAGCTGACCTATTCTTAATTTTAAAGGGTCTAAATCTTTCTCATCATCAGCCTGATTCTCGTCCCAATTGATCAATGGCAACGTCTTGATGGGGTCAATGACAGAGAAGTAATTTTTGAAAGATTTTTGACAGTAATATAACCCCAATTAAAACCCAATAACACTTTGGATCCTGGGATTCACTCAGACACTAGCTAAACCATAGAGGCAGTACAATGAGTTATCTCAAAAGTCAAGTATTCTGTAGTACTGTATGATACAGCTGGGTCTCTTGTCCGGCAGAGCTGCAATAGGGTTTGATTCATTGACACTTCACTTTTATTATTACACATTATCGTTATTCGTATCGTGTGAAATACCGCTACCCAATGATGCAATAACCACATGTCACATTACATAGCACGTTCTTTACAAGCAAGTCGTAATAAACCAAGATGTTTTCCGTCACAATTTCAAAAACGGCTTCATCTAAAGGTTCTTTCTAATTTAATCGTGGTAGGCTTACGCTTGATCGCCAGTTCGCCTGATGTTAAGCGATACTGCGATCTACGATGGAGCGCGCTTGCCCAGAAGAAACCGATTCACTCGTGATTTAAAGACACCCAGATTATTTCTATCAGGGAAGACCATATGCATGATAAAAGTGGACTTAACGCGTTTCGTTCGGGTTTTTGGAATGTCCACCATGAATCGATGAATTAAAGAATCAATTAATTAAAGAACGTTGGTCCGTAACGAATGTTTTTCTATTATATCTGCTAATAATGTCCTTGACAGGTTAAAGAACCGAGCTTTGTCTAGAATGATATGGGTTTACTGCTGTTTGGCTAATATTGTGCGTAAGGCAAGACCAATGATGAAGGAGGTAGAATCAGGAAGATATGATAAAACAACCTCAGGACTCAAAAACACTCAAATTATTATCTGACAAACAAAATCATTGAAATAAAACTATTTTTTTTCGGATTTCGAATCCTTTACAGCATACATGGTTTTGTTATTTACGCGATAAAATCCGTAAAAAGTTTATTTCAATGTCTAATATTCGCAAAATCATATTATTTGTTCCAGTTGACAGCTATCAAATATGTCACCGGTGACAGAGTAGTGTGTTCTGGAAAATACTCACGTGAATTATAACCTCACGATGTTCCCTTCACTATTAGAGTCGTGTAAGGTGATGATTTATTTAAATTTCAGCGTTAATAATCATTAAAATAATTCATAACTGTTATGTTTTACATAAATATGAACAGAGCATGAATTATATATATATATTATTAACATTACCTTAGAGAAAGTCTATTTGTCTGTTGAACAGAACTTGGCACTTTAGCTTCAGGTAACTTTCTAGATATAAGTTTAACTTAATTTAACTTTGTTTGACAGTAGAAAACTAGTTTATTTTCAACGTAGTTTTTAAAGCCGATCAAGAGAGCACTTTTAACAATAGAAATAATTATCCGATTTTTATAGGAATATGTTTATATTACAGATATATACCTACGTTCATGCTTTTCATTTTTTATTTTCTATAAAGGCAGACAGAAACTAAATAATGCCACTACGATTTTCAACGATTACCACACTTCTTTAGCATCGTCCACGTCAATATTTAAAATCTTGAATCTGCATCAACTTTTTTTATACAATTCAACCAACCAGTTATCTAAAATTAAACTCTCAAGAGAATTAATAAAGGCTAGTGAACACCAAGGAGCGACATTTTAAGCGGAATGTATAAATAAAATGCTTGATTCTCATTTAAGCTCTGAATTACAGCTTGAGATATTTTCAGGAAGAGATAAAGGCGCTTGTGGTGATGATTCAGTTATTACTTCTTCACAGTACCTAGGTACATAAGTATTTAATAAGATAACAATGTAAAGCCTTTTAATACAACAGCTGATTACAGCGTGGCCGTAGTATTATAGTGGTTGTCTGAAGGATTGCAATATTCTTTTGTTTTTTAACTTTTGTTCCACAAATTACAATCATACCCATCAGCTGACGACGTTTCTGTATTATTTTTTGTGATTTTCCCAACAGAAGTTGTTAGTTTTCAGTATTTCCCATACTGAAAATCTATGTCCAGGGACATAGAAATTTCTGGACTTATTTATATAGCTTCACGCTTATTAGGACAGCCAAAACTATAGAACTATGGACTAACAGCTGACTCTTTTTTTTTAATACTCCAAGAGAGCGACATCTACCATTCAAATACTACATATTTCTACACTTATTAATTGGTCTTGTCACTAGAATCTCCTTCAAGACGTTGCTTTCTTATCAGTCCTTACATTTTACTGCTAATCATAAAGACAATTTGAATCATTGTGCAATTACTTAAGCTCTTAAAAGTAATAGGCAACTTGAGTTCCGGAAAAAACCGTTACATAGACAGTTTCATGACTAATTATAGTGCTGCAGTGAACGCAAGGAGGTGCATTATGGAAAATAATAGAGGAAAACATTAATCATGTTTTAGTAAACCTGCCTTTAAAATGAAGGACTGCTTCCACTGAAATGTGAAGGTTGATGGAAAAGGCTTAGGTTTAAATATTGGTTGGTCTGGTTTTAGTTCCATTACGTTGTCAGAACGATGGTAATAATGATATACAGTGCGTAACCAAACCAACCGTCAGCGGACCCAAAAATAATAAACAGAGACAAGACAATTGACATACCTATTTCTTTTCTGGTATAATGCCTCTGCTCATCGTTGTGTGAATTCGTCGTTCCAAAAGCCTGACCCATCTTTATATCACAGCACTGAGATCACAATTGAAAAAAATTAAAAACAATGACAATCAGCTGATTACACCGAACGTAATAATAATGCGATTGTACGCATGCGCGGGCTCATATCACGGGGACGTGCGCGCCCTGCGGCGTCTCATACAACACTAGAGGTAGAGTTTTGTGCGAAGGCTCGCGTCGTGCGAGCGAGACAGGTGACCTGTGACCGATAAGCTCCTAAGTGACCTACATATAACCGCTGCGCGAGCAAAAGAGACAGAACTAGTTTAAGTTGCACAGATGCACGCAGACACGGTCTGTTTACATTCTGGGTAAGCGCAAAATGGCTACCGGCTGAACGTCTCAATTCCCAGACAAGTTGCAAAAACAAACTAACACCACTAACATGGTGTATTCTGATTAATTTAAATGACATCATAGAAACTAATGGATAAAAAATAAGCTTTAATGCTTATTTTGTACAAAAACAATTAGGACTGCAAACAAAGTAAAACCTACAAAAAGATACCTACTTATTTCAGGAAAATTAACTGAAGCTTTTCCCGTTCAATGTCTTGAAAGTTTCAATTTTTTTAACGATTTGCGTAAAGAGTAAAGTGACTCCATTTGTTATATTATTATACAAACAGTATTGAGGACAACACACCTGAAATGTATGTAGAAGACTCAATAATATGTCATCAAAGTTTCCCAAACCCCGAAAACAATTTAATGGATCAGTAAATTTACAGTTTTTCTTCAAACTACATGCTTCTAGGAACGATGTAGGTACTAGACAACTACAGAGACCGTACCACAACAACCAGTCATTGTGATCGTTTTGTGACTGAGAGGGCTGGATGTTACTCTACACATTGAACGTAAATCTAAAAATAGTTTTAAATTTGGCTCACGGAAAATCAATGAAATTAAAAATACAATGGAATTTACAAACTCTGTGATCTTAGCATCTAAGATTTCTAGGACCATGGACCCAACCAGATGGAAAGACCATCTCACGAAGCCAGCATAGGTGCTTTGGCGGTGATTGAGGCTAGTATAAACAGGAAATATATTATATTTTACGTCTTTTGAATAAGGTCCGTCAAGGTAGGCTTGTGTGCCAGGTTTCAGTGACACCAGATAAAAATAGATACGAGTTAAAAATAAAAGTTCCACTTTAATTCACAGTTACACACTTAAAGACAGTGTCTAGGCACTTTGAGAATCATCAAATATAGTTTTTTTTTTCTTATAATGACATCGAGTTCTCAAATACTGAGAACCTTCTTGAATTATGACTTTAGTCAAACTTTGACATTCAATGTTCACACATCCTGATATCGCAATATTGTACCAGTCAAGATTGTAACACCATATATTTTCAAAGAGTGTCCATGGTGTTTCTTGCCGGATTCTTCTCCATAGGATCAATCTTTTGGAACCGTGCAATCATAACGTTTCATAAACGCTTGTAAAAGCTTATTTGAAATAAAAACATTTGAATTTGAATTTGATATCTGGAAAATGTGTTTCTAGATGATAAGTTAACTATTCTAAAACTAGACCAGTAGTACAAGTAGAAACAACAATCTGGTGTTCTCAAAACTAATCAGGTTTGATTGAGCAAGTTTCTCAAATTTGGAGCAATAGATCAGCGTAGTTACCTGGGCTAGGAGCCCCTCTCTTTTTTCGAAATTAAAATGATGAATTGAAATCCTTTAAGCCTACCTGATAATTAATTACCTACTGTAAGTTCGAAGAGAACGTCATTAACGTAATGGCACAACCACGCGCAGATGTGGTGCTAGATACGCAAACCGCAGCGCGATTATATAACACCGCAGTCAACCCATCCCCAAAACAAACATGGTGGAGTGCTGGATCGCGTTACTGGTGCTATCGAACCATTTGTGGAACGAGGCAGCTGGCAGACTACTGGAGATATTCTAGATTCTGAAAATGTCAGACAAGTTTCGTGCAAATAGAGCGAAGTGGTCTTAAATTTTTTGTTTTCAAAGAGAATTTTTAGTGCATATTATTCGATACTGGTTGCTATACGGGTCATTGCAGAGTATTATATTCAGAGAATATAAAAGTGTTTGAAGTTTTAATACAATTGTTTGTAGCTTAAATTAATATCCATGGTTAATTTTCGCCCATTTTTGTCCCATTTATGCATAACTAGCTTTTACTCGCGGTTTCACTATCATCCCAAAGGACTTTCTGAGACAAAAGGCAGCCTATGTCCTTCCCCACCCTATCTCTATACTAAATTTCATCAAAATTAGTTCAGCAGTATAGGCGTGATATCTCTCAATCATTACTCGCATATAAATATGTGACAGCGTCTCCTAAATATAACCACATTATGTAGTCATGTTGTAAACTAGGAAACTGGTATTCATTCATAATGGTTCAGACATTACTTCTGGTTATAAAATCCAGTTAATTCCAGTAATAAACGCACAAAAGTCTATTTCCTAGTATTAATGGTAGGCAATTTGCTCAGATTTTCCGCACTACACAAGGGACAAAGATACTTGAAGCGAGCCTGCGTACCAGTCCAGTGATAAGGCGACCCTGAGACGTGACAACACATGTAGAAATACTACACACAAACTGCGCAGTTTTTCATATAACCACGATATCGCATTGGCATAAATCAATACAGGATCAACATAACAATAAAATATTTAACGTAGATTCTACTATGATGAGAAAGTAAAAGAAGTATCTTAACTTGTATATATCTAAAATAAATATAATGGTGAAATTAAAGTTATGTAAATCATTATGATAAGGTTTGTGCCAGGGTAGTGCCATGATAATGATATTTATAAACGAATTTCCTAATTCTAGAGACCTACAATTGCAGACCAATACTTGTGCAGAAGTCCAACAGAATCAAAATTGCAGAAGCTAATCATTCAGCTACATTACTTTAGCTACAGGATTATAGCATAACCTCTCTCAATCTGAGTGGAAACCATTGCCCAGCAGTAGGAGAATGAGTTGATGATGATAATGATTTCAGCAATCGCTTAGAGCTTGCAAATGAACTATTTTCTATTCCACTTGGAGGTGAAACTACTGTACATTCCTACTCTATGCCCGTATTAGTTTATAGTCAATGCCAATTTGCATTTCTCGAAAGAAAAGGATACGAAATATTGAGTAATGCGGGTAGGTGCTTCGCAACTGTCCCACTTATACAATGTGTGAAACTATTGTGCTTGACACGTGTCAACTCCTCCGCTACTTGGGACAATCGTGTGTTTGTTATGGTTCTCATCGATGACCTCACAACTCGTTTGTTGCAAGAAGTGCTTTCAACACATATTGCCATTATTAAGCACTGAAAAATACGCCGCGTTTTCTGTCCCATTAAAATAGTAGGAAGCAATAGTTTTATTATATTAAAGGCGGACTATTATCTCCATTTCAATAATCATTCTCTTGTGTTATTATAGTAGCAGTAGCAGTAGTAGTAGTAATATAATGATATTGTATAGACACAAGAAGATACTGGACATTCCAATAGTGGAATATGTCCAGTCTATTCTAGCTATTTCACGCATGACTTGCTTCTAATGAGGTATTTTGTGAGGAGAAACAATCTTACAAGTCATTAGTATTCTTAATTGGCAAAGGAAATTAAGCTCTAAAGCGATATTGTTGTTAGTGATACTTAAGTATTAGGTGGGCACGGTACCTATACCTACACGTGTCATTGTGTTTTGTTTGTCTATTCATTTGTTTTTAGTGACGTTCTCCAGAACGGTTTAAATTGTGGAGGTTTGTGGCGGCGAAAATTTGATCTAGCCAGGTATAATTTTCCTTATTTTCACGCCCAAAGTAACAAATGGATTACAAACTAAGAACGATCGAGAAAGATCTAGCTTGACGTTTTACAATAATTCTGAGCATAGCATAGCATAGCTCCGTGGCCAAGGTACTGTGAAGAATTAACATGGTTCTAACAACAATAATGGCAATGAAATCTTACGCCGTAGACCACTGAGCGTGTGATTCGAAGCTGAAGTCGGAAAACCAAATGACCAAATATAACCTTTATATTTTAGTTTTCAATATTAACTCCGCACAAAGCAATATTCATTTGGGCCCAAACGCTTCAAAGTAAGATAACTCAATACAGAAATAAGTTGTCCTTCAAATATTGTTAAGTCAAGTGTGACGTTGTACATCATGCCAAAGACTGCTCTATAGCCATGAGGTTAAATGTCAAAGTCTTGTACAGTCTGCAGCCTATAAATGGCATTTGAAACCGTATTAAAGTAAGTATTAATGGCCTGTATCATTAATCCTCTTGTAAGAAAACCTATTATATCAACTGCAGAGTCATTCTGACGAATTCTCCTCAAGGAGCCGAAATATATAAATATGTAAATACTCGAAATATTTTACATGGTCAAAAAAAGTAAAATATTCAATACTGGGTTAAATATAGAAGAAAACCTTATTTTATTATCTATTTTGTCAATACTACGATAAGAGTTTTGGTCGTATATACCGGATGACGAGTAGGACTAGACAAGACCACTCACTCTCCTCTTACCTCTTCTAGATCTCTCTACACATGAGTGTATAAGGGGCCTAAAGGATAAATGGGATGGATCAACTTCCCCATCAATGTTTCCGATATATTTGTCTGCTAGAGTCACGCAATCTCTGATCGTTGCAATCTGGTACAGTGTCACAGTGTTGGTGAATTTCTAGGTCTATAACCAAGGCCGGATTGAGGATCCGGGGTTACAGTTTCGGGGCCTTCACAATTTCTTCCATTTTATATGGAAATAAATTAGGGGCCAGGGGGGCTCCACTCCTTAGTTGCCCCAGGGTCTCCTCACCTCTCAAATCCGGCCCTGTCTATAACACATTCTAGAATCATAGCAGTAGTAATCGCGACTTTCACTATACAATATTCACAATGAAACTCTTGCTTAGAAATCGTTATACTAGTAGCCAAAGGTTGCCTAAACTCAGTTTTGGTACGTGGCACAGATTTGGGAAAGTATAAGTAAAGGTTTTAGTTCTCTTACTACTGCCACGTACCTAGAATGAGTGAAAAACAGTTTTACGTGGGAGAGCCATGCTTCAGCACGAATGAGCCGGCTCGACCGGAGTGATACCACGTCCTCACAGAAAACCGGCGTCAAACAACGCTTACGTTGTATTTCGCCGAGTGAGTGAGGTTACTGGAGGCCCAATCCCCTTTTAAAAGGTCGGCAACGCACTTGCTGACTAGGCAACTCCTCTGGTGTTACGGGTGTCCATGGGCGGCGGTAATCGCTTACCATTAGGCGATCCGTCTGAACGTTTGCCCTCCTATCCCATAAAAAAAAAATATCGGACAAGGTGAACGAATAGTTTTAACTAAGAAGAAGAAAAGACATTGGTACAAATTTAATCTCTCAGAAAGACTCTCAAGGAGATAATAATTATCTATGCTGTCACCATTATTTTGTTCTATATTAATATGCGGAATATCAATGTGTCGATGTCGTCCTCTGACGACACTGTCTTAATTTAAATATCATCATTGATATCAGTTCATTATCTGCTGTGACGTTGTATGTGTTACGATAGAGACTAACTTTATATATCTTTATATATAATAATATAACTCCTCCTAAACCTGAACCGATTTGGATGAAATTTTGGGTGTATATTTCAGTGGATCCCTAGATGGTTTGAAAATACAATTGGATCCGGTAGGTGGCACTGCAATTGGGTTTTAGGATTTTTTTAGGGCAGGGCAACGTCTGCTTTACCCGCTAGTTTATTATAATTTTATATAAATGTGCCCCGTGGTTTGGCACCTAAGGGTCGCAGCGTGATGTGATAGCCTTTAACCTTCCTCAAAAATTGGGCTATTAAAGAATTTGTCTTTGACTGGTAGATCCAGAGATTAGCACGTTTAAGCAAACAAACTTTTCAGCTTTATAATATGAGTATATTAGATTTTTAGCCTCATTAGTTTAGTGACTGCTAAGCTAGAGGTCCTAGGTTCAATTCCAATTCGAAAAGTGTTATTGGGTCTTTCTGTGCAACTTTCAGTAACAGCTCGGAATTTGGACTTGCGTTTAATGGCAATTGGCTCGCTCCCTATATTTGGAATCTAAACATTACCGGCGAACTGTGAGTGTACATCAATACACCTCTGTCTAACCCTTCAGGAAATATAGGCGTGGTGGTATGTTATGTTATGTTATGTAGAGAGCTAAAACTGAAAACCATAAAAATACATGAAACCCTTACCATCCTTGTCCTGTTAGACTTCAGCAGTGCCTTCGACTCAGTTGATTTCGATGTCCTTAGTCAAATAACGCTACTGAAGGAGAAGAAATTTATGGATGACTTCTTTTCCCTCTATAGCGCGGTTTGACTTCAATCGTCCGGGTTCGGTGCTCCCAGCGCATCCGCCTTGATGAGTTTTCCTCAGATTGGTGTGACCTCAGCGCAGGTATTCTCCAGGGTGGTGTCCTTTTTCCTTTTCTTTTCTCTATTTTCATTAACCCTGTCACCAGGGTCATATCCTCTAACTTCCATCTCCGCAGACGACTTGCAGCTCTATCGTCATTTTCCTAGTGCTGAGGATGATCTTGTCATGAATCACCTGGAATGGGTTACTGTTTGGTGTAAATCTTTCGGCCTTCGCATGAATCCTGACAAGTCCCCGGCTATGATTATAGGCTATATTAAAAGGCTCAACTTCACTTCCCTGTCTCCGCTTTAGAATTTAGATTTCAAGAAACGTGTTAAAACACTATCTTTTTTTCCTTAATTAATTTGTTTGCAACTTTTTATTTTATTTTGTATGTATTTTGTTTTTTTGGCGAAATCCCTCAAAAAGGTCGGGTGCGTAGTACTCGCTACCGGCGCGTATATATGAGAAGATGTTTGAATGTGGAAGAAGTAAAAGAAGTATGCAAGAATCGTAGCAAGTGGTGGTCTATAGTTTCTGCCTACCCCTGTGGAAGAAAGGCGTGAATATATTGTATAATTATAATTTTTTTCCACACTTCTGTCCTACAATTCTTACTTTTAATTCTGCTCTCGCAGGTCTGCTGGATGAGATTTCTTTAGAAATAACCAGCACCTTTGTACTTAATAGTCCTTAGTTGTTTTATTTTAATTGTATTGTTGTGTGCATAAATTAAAAAAAAAAATACTCAACTATACCGAAATGTACAGTCATGATGTCCAGGTGATTTACTTTCACAAGGAACTGAAGTGTAAATTAAAAGATTTGACAATGACACCAGTGAAAGTTTCAGCTTGCTTGTTGAAACGCAGCGGTATTTATATGAACATCATCATTGTTCACGTATGTCGTCACATTCACATTGAAATTTGAGAGTGATGAGTAAGTAGGTAATTCTAGGAAAATGATAAGGGATACAAATATTTCAAGCCTCAACGTCTGAATATTTTCTATAGTTGACCTTAAATGGAGCTGATCACCAAAACATTACTACGAAGAAAAAAAAAACGAAAAATTAAATAAACCTTTTGGGCTTAATAACTTATTTTAAATTTTTGCCGCCTAACAAATTCAATTTCAAAATAAGATCTTTGTTGTTTTGGGCACTTTAATCGTGGTTATAAATTTAAAAAATGCGTCGACTTGTGAACCTCGTCCTTTTTTCGTCGGTTAAAAAGATAAATTATCATTTATCTCATAGAGTGAGGTGGCCCAATTAGCGTTGGATTTTATTCTATTACTAGCTTTTGCCAGCGACTTCGTCCGCGTGGAATAGTTACTTTGTTCCCTAGTTCTTCGCCCGCGGATTCACCTGCGTTGCCCCGTTCCTAAGGGTTGTAGCGTGATGTTTTATAGCTTGAAACCACTGTTCCACCACAATTCACTGCTCTGCTCCTATTGATCGTAGCGTGATGGAAAGTATACTATAACCTGTGGTTTGGGCTGTGCGTTGATAGATCACTATGTCAGTCAGTCAGTCACCTAACGTAAGAGTAGACAAATATAATCAGAAAGCTCCGAACTGCTAAGCTATCGGGAGTTACACGTGTTATTGTGAGTCAACCATAAAAGATAGACATTTGTTGTCGTAGAATATTTTTTATATAATTTAAAGGAGAACATTTGCGTCATACATGATTTCTGTGTAGCTTTAACCATTAAGGCTGCACACGCGACGGAAGCTTAAAAAATGGAGTAAGTTCTCCTGTTTCCCAACATTTCCCTTCACTGCTCTGCTCCTATTGATCGTAGCGTGATGAAAAGTATACTATAACCTGCCCAGGAGTATGAAGAACAATTGTACCAAGTTTCGTTGAAATCTGTCGAGTGGTTTTTGTTTCTATAACGAACATACAGACAGACAGACAGACAGACAGACAAAAATTTTACTGATTGCATTTTTGGCGTCAGTATCGATCACTAATCACCCGCTGATAGTTATTTTGGAAATATATTTCATGTACAGAATTGACCTCTCTACAGATTTATTATAAGTATAGATAGATTTAAAAAATCTGTGGTAAATGAGGAAATCTTGACCAGAACTAATTTTAATGGGCTGTCAAAGTTGCTTTTATTCTCAGCCGAAGTATTCAAAAAGTATAACTGAAGCTGCGTTGTTAAGCTGCTGCGTACCCCTTATGTGGTTTTAATTGAACTCTACATGATATTTAAATTGTTGCTGAACCTGAATCATTACTTTTTTTTATATTTCAATATACATATTCTTAAAACTCGCCGATTTAGTGTAATTTTTCAGAAATGAGAGTTCAAATAATGCCTATAAACAATGTGGTTACCAGTAGAATTTCTTGGAAGTAAACATTGCTGGCACTTACTGCGCGTGTTTTTCGGTCAAACCGCAAACATGTTCACGATTCGTTGTTTTTTATTCAACACCCCGTTGTTGTTGTTGAATTACATCTTAATCGAGCCAATAACGTGAATGAGTCTTACCTGAAACAAACAAAGGAAACAATTCAATAATATAATAATCAATCAAAGTCGAACTATTGAAATTGATTAGAATGCTAGATAAAATAAATGGATCGTGACGTTGTATGACTATACGTAGGTGTATTTTAACATCTTGTTCATTATCAACAGTTTGTTAAATTATAAAAAAACGGCCAATTGCCAGTCGGACACACCCACCAAGGGTTCCATACAATTTTTTAAGGTACGGAAGGTTTTATCCAGCTGTAGGATACAAATTAAGGAAACAACATAACATACCATCACGCCTGTATTCCCCGAAGGGTCACGCGTATGTTTAGGCCCCCTGTAACCGGGGGCGAGCCTATTGCCATCAACCGGGCACAATTCCTCGCGCTGCTACTGAGAATTTCATTGAAAAACTCAATAACACTGCTCGACCTGGGCTCGAACCCAGGACCTCTAGGGTAGCAGTCGCACTTGGAACCACTAGACTAATCAGGAGAATAATAAATTATTTAACGAATAATTAAAATTGTTAATGTCTGCCATGATTAATCAACCTTACGTTTGCTACGATCAAGAAGTGACTGCTGGGGTCTAGTGAACTGACTGAACCATACTAGTAGCGCCATCTGTTAGGATACTGTGTTAAACTTGAAAGCGGTATTTAAATGAATATAATAATAGTAAGTACTGTTACGTGAATATTGATGGAAAACACAAATAAACTACTTGTATTTAATTTTTTTTTGTCTTATAAATCATATAAATATACTAATATTACAAAGAGGTAAAGTTTGTGAGGTTGTAGGGGGTAACCTCTGGATCTACTGAACCGATTTTGAAAATTCTTTTTGTGTTGTATAGTCCATTTATCGAGGAAGGTTATAGGCTATATAAAATCACGCTACGCCTCTTAGGAACGGAGTAGCGCGGGTGAAACCGCGAGCGGGTCGCTAGTTATCATTATACATATTCTTATTTTTTTATATATTTTTGTTTTATCTGGATTCAAGTCTTAAATAACAAACAATAAAATAACGAACACTAAAATTAGCCTAGTCAACTATAATGTTTTTTTTTATGGGATAGCGATTAGCGATAGCGAGGGTAAGCGATTATCGCCGCCTATAGACACCCGCAACATCAGAGGAGTTACAAGTGCGTTACCTCACTCACTCGGCGAAACACAACGTTAGCGTTGTTTGACGCCGGTTTTCTGTGAGGCCGTGGTATCACTCCGGTCGAGCCGGCCCATTCGTGCCGAAGCATGGCTCCCACGTAGAATTGATTAAACCAATACACACAAGATAAAGGTTTAATCACGGATGTGCCTTGTCAGCGTTGACTCATGTCGTGCTGGACAAATATTCGCCTAGACTAAGCCGATAACAACATCCTGTAACGCAAGCTCGTCATCACTAGCCTTCTTTTTTTCATGAGAATATTTTCAAGGGTGTTTTCTTCAAAGTTGGCTTCCATACCTTCGTTCATGCGAACTAATGAGAAGAACCACTTCATCATCTCTGAACTGGACCTATGGATACGTGATAAGATAATTGATACATAATATACCATCACGCTTATATTCCCCGAAGGGTTAGGCAGAGTCGTACTAATTTACACCCACAGTTCGCTGGTATATTTGGGTCCCATGTAATAGGGGGTGAGCCTATTGCCATTAACCTAAATAAATAGTCAAATAGGTAGATATTTAACTAACATAGGTAGAAATAATGTAACAGACAACAGTTAGACAGAGGTGTACTAAGTCATTACACTCTATTGCAATTAATTGGGCACAAATACAAACTTCGAGCTGCTACTGTGAATTCCATAGAAATCCCCAATAATACTTTACTCGTTCTGTAAATCAAACCCAGAACCAGGTAGAAATACTTTTTCGCGAAGATACACTATAAGTATCTATTACATTTCGTCAACTTTTAATAGGAGATCTAATTGCGCAGTTTACTCCATTCATGGTTTTCCTTTCACACGTTAAAATATTCATTTGCATATATTTTAAGACTAAGATCTCATAGTGTTGCTTCATATTTCGGGTAGAACATAAAAAATAACACAACATTGATTTGTGCTAGACGTTTATTTAAACCTCTGAGCCATATTTTATTTTTTCTAACTTGTGTAGATTACTCAGCCTGACGTCAGATGGCGGTGTCGTTGACATACACCTACATTATTACGGACAAAAGTAAATACATTACAATTCATTAACTCTTTGGAATGTTGGAATATTTTAAAATAGGTCAATAGTATGATATTTGGTTAGTGGCTTCAACGCTCGATTGCTGTACGAGACCTTTCAATCCGGTGAACGCACCTCTGACATCACAAACTCACGTGCACGGTTACTTTAATTCTATTGCTTAGGAGAACTGATAACTCAATTACCCACGCAAAATCGGAAAGTTTTAACTCCAATCCCACACTAGCTCAGCATGGGCTACAGTGTTATCACTTTACATAGCAAATCTTCAGATATTTCAGTATTCTTTTATAGTTCGGAGTTCGGAGGCCGATACTACCAGCATTAATTTGTCTTTCAAGTTACAGCTTTTTTCCATTACTTTATTAATTTAACGAACTTAAGGAACATATCGTGTTGCGTTGGAAATTAGCAGAAATGGCCTCTTAATCCCACTAAATATAAGAGAAAACTTGAGTCTAATGATTAAGTATATTAACCTAACACTAGTACTCTGTTCAGTCTTTCTATAAGAAATCGTAAACAGATGTAAAAATGTTATTCACATCCGGAGTAAAAATTCCTAATGGCTCAAGTCTAGGAATAAACTCAGTATCACTATGCGCATTATGTAACCGGCGATGCAGCTCTTACTAGACGGATGTTAAATTAAATACTGCAGTACCTAAGTAGTAGTTATTTACATGAATTGGGTATTACATCAATATTTAACCCGCGTAGTGGATATTTAAATTAGACCTCTCCGACCTACATGAAGTATGAAGTACGAAAGTACGATTTATCTTCTCCGAAATCAAATCAAAATTGTTTATTTGTGATTCACAGCTGTGCCTATAGATCAGTAGCCTTAGCACGAACAACTTGCGAAAAAGTATTCGTATCGTCACGATAGAGGCGCTGGTCCATATCTCATACAAATTGGTCTCCATGACGATACGAATACTTTTTCGCAAGTTGTTCGTGCTAAGGCTACTGAACAGTAGCCTTAGCATCGTCATGGAGACCAATTTGTATGAGATTTGGACCAGCGCCTCTATCGTGACGATACGAATACTTTTTCGCAAGTTGTTCGTGCTAAGGCTACAGTTCATTCGGGGATCAGCCTCATGTGTACTTAGTTTAATGGTGTACTGTTAAACTACTGAACCAATTTTGATGAATTTTGGTATCAAGATAGATCGGACTTTCTTCGCGAGACAGGTTACTTTTTCTGAGAATTTAGGATGCCGTGCGAACAGTGCTAGTAATTTATCGTAGAGTGCTATCATCATCACACGTGCATTTCTCGAGACAGATATATGCTTATGTTTGTTGCTTACCTAAGTTCTCATAATAATATCTCCTTTTATATAGCGAACCTATTGTGATAGCAAATCTCATTATAGTGTTTCCTCACATACTGTGACTGGTAAAGTCTTGCCTTGAACAAATACTTATGTGATGTATATGTGGGACCTTCCGATCCAAAAGTGTCTATAAATGCTATTTAGGTCTTCCATAGGTTGGCCCGGTTTGTTGACAATAATACCATAGACCAGAGGTTCCCACTCTTAACCTTATGACCCATGTCATAAAAACTTACAAATTCATAAACACATGATGAAATGGGGACATATGAATGAAAGACTGTTTTAATGCATTTTTCAAGGCCTATCCAATATTCGTACCATAGTTTGGGATATGCTGCCAAAGACATAGTTTCAATATTGCAATTGATCCATTCTCCCTATGTGTACAACTATGTACCAACTTCTACAAGTTGCACGCCAAGCAACAAAATTAGCTCAGGCAGTATATAGAGCAACAGCACTCGAGTTGCGATTTAGAATGGAAAATGTGGAGATTAATGAGTTCGTGCACCCCTTTTAGCGAGATTTATTTAAAAGGTCGGACGGGAAAATATATTTACACCAGATATAAGGTGGAGGCAGAGGAAATAGTCGATTAATATTGCGAATATAGTTGCTAGGGTTTGTTATCATACTGAACTGAAATTTTTACACCTTAAAAATCAAGATATTTTGTGAAAGGACGTCAACAGCACAACATGGTATCCAAAATTTTCAATTTATTATCCAGAGTTTATTATCCATTGGGGAAATTTAACAGTTTGGAGTAGGATTCGAACCTGCGTCTTCTGGTTTGATATACCAGACGCTCTGACCTCTAAGCCACCGCGAACCCTACCCGCATGATTGAAATTTTGCCTTCACATTCTGAATTTTCGTCATAAGGTGACGTTGGTGACATCTATGAGAGGCAAGTTACCTTACCTCTCAACCGACACGACTTACTTTACAGTTAGTTCAGTGTCGTACGATGCCACTTTACCTTTCAACTATCTTTTTGTGATTTTTTTGCATTTTCCATGCTAAGATTGTTAAGTTATTTTTTTTTTATTTATTTAGTAAAGGAAAAAATTCAATAGCGGGCAGGATTCGAACCTGCGTCTTCTGGCTTAGAGGTCAGAGCGTCTGGTATATCAAACCAGAAGACGCAGGTTCGAACCCTGCCCGCTATTGAATTTTTTCCTTGTAGTAAGTAAGTTCTCGTAGTCGAAACTAGATGGCGCTAAGTGTTCCAGTTCATGTTCATGAATGCTACAAATCATCTTCATAATATTTTCTAACGAGTTCTGTGGATAGCGGACGAATTATTAATTACACTTCTGACATAAATTTGCTGAAAAAAAATAGTTTTAGTCCCACAATTTGAAGTATTGCTTTTTTGTTCAGTAGATTCGTAATATTTATATTTGCGAGATAGAGCTGTGATCTTTTTAATGTCACGTCAAAACTTGAATACGTGAAAAATTATTTATATCATGAAATATATTTCGCATTGTTGTGCGCTAGCGAGCGATTAGTAGTTCATATTTGTTTAAGCGCCTACAGTAAAAGTAATAGCAACGAGTTGGAAACAGATGTTAACCAATTCGTAGCTATCTCAAAAACTTCAGGCGTTTATAGCAATGTCAAATATCAGAAACTGAATTCTGAAAACTTTACTATTTTTTAATATTATTATTTATTATAATAATAAATACCTACTGATATCTCTAAAGATTTGCTATGTAAAAACGTAACTAATACCGTAGGTACAGTGATAACACTGTAGTCCGTGCTGAGCTAGCGCGGGTTTGGAGTTTAAACTTTACGAATTTGCGTAGGTAATTGGGTTATCAATTCTCCTAAGGGCGATGTCTGAGGTGCGTTCGAAGGATTGAAAGATCGTCTTGTACAGCAAACGAGCGTTGAAGCCACTGACCAAATATCATACTATCAACTTATTTTAAAATATTCCAACATTCCAAAGATGAATTGTAATGTATTTACTTTTGTCCGTAATAATGTAGGTGTATGTCAACGACACCGCCATCTGACGTCAGGCTGAGTAATCTACACAAGTTAGAAAAAATAAAATATGGCTCAGAGATTTAAATAAAATATGTCTAGCACAAATCAATGTTGTGTTATTTTTTATTTTCTACCCGAAATATAAAGCAAAAATAAAAGATCTTAGTCTTAAACTATAATTGCAAATGATTATTTTAACGTGGGAAAGGAAAACCATAAGTAAACTACACAATGCCTTTGATCTCCTAGTAAGAGTTGACGAAATGTAAATTGGATACCTATCTTAATCGAAATGTAAATTAGATATCTTCGCGAAAAAGTATTTCAACCGTGTTCATGATGCGCAGTTTTGAATTAAAATATTTCTACCTGGTTCTGGGTTTGATTTCCAGAACGAGTAAAGTATTATTGGGGATTTCTATGGAATTCACAGTAGCAGCTCGGAGTTTGGATTAGTGCCTGATTAATTGCAATAGAGTGTAATGACTTAGTACACCTCTGTCTAACTGTTCAATAGATTACCCCCTACAACTTCAGAAACTTTACGTCTTTATAATGATATAATAGATATATCTATTCTATTCTATATAATAGGTATAGATGACAGAAAGTAGTTTATTTTCCTCTCCATCATATTCACGTAACAGTACTTACTATTATTTTATATATTTAAATGCTATTTTCAAGTTTAACACAGTATCCTAAGAGATGGCGCTACATACTAGTATGGTTCAGTCAGTTCACTAGACCCCAGCAGTCACTTCTTGATCGTAGTAAACGTAATGTTGATGATCGTTAATAATTTATTATTCTCATCATTAGGTCGTGAGTTCGATCCCCAGGTCGAGCAGTGTTGTTGAGTTTTTCTATGAAATTTTCAGTAGCAGCGCTGGGTATGGATTTGTGCCCGGTTGATGACAACATGGGGCCTAAAACATACTGGCCAACTGTGGGTGTACTAGTACGACTCTGTCTAACCCTTCGGGGAATACAGGCGTGATAGTATGTTAAATTATCATTCAGATAATTATTATAGTATGTAGGTATTAAATAAAAAATATTTCTCTAGGCTTTTCTCGACATAATAAAAATAATTATATTTAATGCTATTGCTCATAAATTATGCGTACTTTAGATGAATATAAAACAATAAATTATAGTAATTATGTTACAGTACAATAATACTATTTTTTTTTTTAACGTTGCCCCACACTAGGATTTTCTCCTGTATCGTGGGTGCGTTTACAAACACAAATTCTCGCATGCACAAACGCCCAGACCCGGAACAAATACCTGTAGATCATACAAATATTTGCTCCGTGTGGGGATCGAACCCACAACACGTGGCGCAGAAGCCGATCGCTCAACCGCTACGCCAATCGTGTCGTCAATTGCAATTGCAAATATATTTCAATTAAAAAATATTAAACAATACAGTTAATCTCCCTCTCTCCCATGTTGCTATCACAGGGTCCATTGTGGAACAAATTAAACAGTTCAAATGTTTTTATTTGGAATAAGCTTTTAAAAGCGTTATGATTCTAGAGGCACGGTTCCAAAAGGTTGATCCTATGGAAAAGAATCCGGAAAGAAACTCCATGGACACTCTTTTAAAATAAATAAATGGTGTTACAATCTTCACTGGTACAATGTTGCGATATAAGGATGTGTGAACATTGAATGCCAAAGTTGGATCAAACATACAATATATATTTAACAATAACAATAACAATATATATTTAAAGTTTAATTCTTAAGCTATCGACACGAATGTGCGAATCGCTCTTCAAAAACTTATGATGATGATTTAGCCTATAGGGGAGACCTATACCCAGTGGGTGATTCAGGCTAGCCGACTGACGGCGCGCGGCGAACCCATATAAACCGATGTAACGAAACCATAGCGACTTCTAATTCGACGCCAACGCCATCTAGTTATAAAATACATACTAAACTTGAGAATTTTTCTTCAGTTTTTTTTTTAAGTTGGTTATTTTTTATATTTTAAGCGAAAATTAAACATTTAAATTAGAAGACTAAATATTAGGTACCTACCTATTTAATTTAAAACACTTCACGTCATACATTTATACGGGAAGATAATAAAATATGTGTAGAAATATAACTTCACGCTGTACATTTTAGTAAGGGTATCAGACATCGCTGCAGACACAATAAATCTTCTAATTAAGTAATTCTCACATAAAGCATCGTTCAAATACACTTAAGGAAAAAATATATAAGCGACGGAAACACGTCGTTACAAGTTCATTGACATTTGACATTAAACCGGTTTTTTTTTTCTTGAATATTGGACATCGATTTACATAAAAATGACCGCAAAAGTTATTAGTAGTTTTACATATTTTCTCGATTCCCGACGTTACACTAACTAGTAACCCTGATAGAAAACACAGACAGGGTCTAAGAGTACGCCAGTTACCCTTATTCCGTTTTGAGTTTTGGCTTTCACATACACAACTGAAAACATTCAAACTAGAGGACTTACATATGAGGGTAGTTGCTGGCCAGGCGGATGATCAGATCCTACTATCAAGCACCGATTTTTCTTAACTATTACAACGCGGTTTCTTCAGCGTCAGAAGAGGATTTTTTTATTCTTAGTCCAATTTTAATCAGCTATACAGATTGACATAGGTAATATTTATTAAGTATATTATTGAAATATTTGAAAGTGATAATAATCATGGTATTTCGCAATACTATAATGCGCGTGTAAAGAATAATTTTACAGGTCCGGCATCGGATCCAAATGTATAAAATACATTGGGATCTCCGAGTAAATAATATCGAGACATAGCTTGAACACCAGAACAACGCAAGTCAGTTATTAACTTATTATGTTTTAAGTAAACAACAAATCAGCTTTCTTAAGTTCTTAGTAGACACAAACAGACCGACAAAACTTTAAAGACGATTGAGTGGAAACCATTTGTTATTATAAAGTTAAAAGCTTTTGAACTTCAGGCAGTATATTTTGTAGAAGAGAACATCAATCTGTAAAAGAATATTTTGGGAAGCTTGCTTTGTCATCATCTTCCTCGGAGCCTTTTCCCAACTTTGTTGGGGTCCGCTTCCAGTCTAACCAGGTGCGATTAAGTATCAGTATTTTTCACGCAAAAAAGAGGTGTTAATAAGTTTAACGTGAGTGTCTATATGTATGTCCATCTGTTGCATCGTAGCGCCCAAACGAATGGACCTATTTTGATTGTTTTTTTGGTTTTTAAGGAAAATCTTCTCTTTTCTGGTTCATGAAGGAATGTGAGCAACATCAACACGTCTGATCGATTTGAAATTTGGTATCCTGTTATACACAAAGCGATTGCCATCAGACGCAACCCAATTTCATACCGAGTAAATTAAACTTGAAGATGGACTGGTCGTCAGGCTTTTCAGGGTTCTGCCTATCACTATCTATTGTCTATGACAACCAGGATTGATATTACATTACGAGATCTCCGTGGCGAGATTGGTGGAGAATTGATTAACGGTAAATATCGGTATTATCTTGATATCCATTATGCCTGTATCGTAAGGCATATAGACATGATAGGTATAGGTACCTACATCGTTAGGTCGAGCGTTGAGCGTCGACTCAGCATATTTACTAACGTACACCCACAGCTCGCCAATATGTTTTCAGATCCTATTTAACAGAGTTGAGCGAGCACACAAATTTAAAAAACTTCGAGGTGTACTCAAAATTTTATAGAATAGCCTAATAATACGTTGCCTGGGATAGAACCTAGGACTTCACGGTGAACAGTCCTTCAGACCTTTCGCCACTAAAGCAATGACGCAGTTTATTTGTACTGCTTTCAGGCTGCGACAATTTAATAAATGGATTGTACCCGATTCGCAGTCGATGGATTAAATTGGATATTTCACTTACTGGTTGATTTGTAATTGTTAATCTATTCGTGTTGCTGAAATTGAAATTACCTGATTGAGGTAGCTATGTTTGAAGTCTTTTTTTATTTTAATCACATAACAGAAAAAAACGATAGTAACGAAACCTGAGGGTCACCGTCCTTTAATACATTAAAATATGTTGAAGAAGTGTACAAATTAAGAAGTATTTTGTGAGAATTAATTCGAATACCTACTTTAATTTCTGGGTAATTATATAGGTACATGATACCCTAAACCCATGATGACAAAGTAGTCACAATACTGAGCAAAGACCAACCCTATATGGAACATGGTCTTGTGCCATTTGGAGTCAATCTGCGTCAACGATATCAAAGACACCACCTCACCTCTATTTAAAGCGACAAATTCAGCTTATTTTTCTACAAATTGCATATCATTCAAACTTCAAAAAACAACTTAATTATTGTACAAATGGACTGTGAAAGTAACCTAAGAACAACCCACATTGTTTCTCGTGACATTGAACAAAGAGATGCATGTTCAAAATGCTAAATATAGCTAGGCCAGTGTTGTCATCACACGGTCGCGGATTCATGAGACCACTGACCAGGCCTTGGGGTATTTGTGGCGGCGGCTATCTGTCATGGTGAACCACTTACGAACCATCGTGATTGAGTGAAAAAAGTTGATGTTTGATTTACTGCTAAGGACTAAAACTTATTGTTGAACAATGGAGATTTTCTCTCAGCTTTGTTTAAACAAGTTTGGAAAAATTAAGAAATTATCTCAAGAAAGAAATTATACAGGATTTAATAAGACAGTCTAGTGATCGACGCCAGGTCGATCAGTGTTAATGGCAATAGGCTCGCCGCCTCCTAACCTCCTCCAAGGCTCCAACCTAACCCTTCGGGGAATACAGGTGTAATGTTAAAATAGGTTATTGTTTATTTACGGTGGTCAAGAAGGGACAGTATCCTGAACATGCTTCCAAATCCTATGAGGGGCAAGAAAAAGGATAGGTATGTAATAGCCTTGAAACATTCTCGGGTCAGTCCATCAGTAGTGACCTTCCCTATAATTATTATGGGCGTTTTTAGTGACTAATGTGCTCTAAACAAAGATGTCAAACTAAAGGCCATTGACCCTTAAAGTTTTCTGTGACGGTTTCTGGGAAATCATATCTAGAACTAATTCAAGAAGGTACGTATCTTATATTCAAGTTTCGTTCATTTTTCAGTCCCTTTTGGAATTACGGCGAAACCATAGATTAAGCTTCTAAGTAAAAGATTGAATCGAAATGAGTTTCCAATAATCGGATTGAAATTCGATGGTATTTTGGTTGGAATAGGAATAAAATATTATGTATCACGAATTCGCTGTTTAGATTCAAGAATGTTTCAACGGGCATGAAATCAATAATATTTTAAGGATCTTACAGATCAAAAGTTACCTACTAGGCAGGGCTTCTGTAAAGTTCGCTCATATCTCTTCTTCGTGGGAAAAGCTCTACAATTCAACATTAATAAATTGCTGTTATATCTTTAACGAGCCAGAATTCGCAAAAAAATATTTTTAAATAATAAATATTTTTAATTATTAAATAATGACAACAGTTTCGGCAAGATTGTGAGTATATTTTCTATCTCCTCGATGGCCGATGACATCCAAATCAGAATCTTCCATTTAAAAAACAGGATTCAGCATCAAATTAAGGTAATTTGAAGTCACCAAAAAAGGCGCAAAATTAAGGACCGGTTGTTTAAAAAACTGGTTTTATCCAATCAAGGTAAGCACATACTACCTGCATAGGCTCATACTACCTGCATTTACTGTTGTGTACCAGTCGGGACCTGCTAGCTACTTAGTATTCCAATGGTTTACAATCAAAGGAATCAATTCAGGGATTACAACTTTTGCTAGGTGTGTTATGAATTTTAATTTTAAAAACATTAATAGCTTGAACATGTTTGGTAAAGATTTTCTTGTCTATTCGCTTCATTTCTAAACCGTCATGGATTGGAGATGACGCAAATTGAGATGATGGTGGGGTGGAGTTATGATAGATGTAGGAGATCCTGTGACGTCATGACCTATACTCCAGTTCTCCAGAAAACCTTCTTTCACCTGAATTCGAGAAAAGCCTGTACTTTATACTACCAAACATAAATTAGGATAAATATATTTAGAAAGAAGAAAGAATGAAAATATTTTATAAATTTAAGATATAACTAATGTTAAGTAATTATTGCTAATGTTACGCAGAAAGGCCGTAAAAAGTAACAAAGCCACATCGTTCAAAGGGTGAAAGGAGAAAGGACACATTTGACGTCATTGGCCAAGTGGTAACAAGCTCGGAGTTGACCTGCGTCTGAGGCCATGACCGGCAACTTTATATTTACCTGCCACTACGTATTATAGAAGCGAAGCCATAGGGGTGTAATTTTAAAACAAGGCAACTAGCTAATTGCTTCATTGTGTAATTTTTTTATTTCTGGGTGATTTCCAGTTAGAATTATGAGAATTTTCTATTGCGAAGAATGCGAAGATTGGGTGGCACTATACGTTTAACGATTAATTCAATAGTACTATTTTTATTGCATTATTATTATTTTCTTATTCTGACTAAAAATAAAGACAAGTTACTCAAAGTAGACTGAAATGGTAAATTATTTTTAGTTTGACATATACAATAAACAGAGCAATAACACACAATAATATAAGACGTTTTTTCTGCACGAAGTGTCCTTGTAACGGCGGGGTGCGGGTGTGACGTGAACAAATCAAATGTACCGTTCGACTAAATTCGCATTTGAATTGTAAAGTGCCCGAAACGAAACAACTCGGTAAGTGTGTTACAAGAAAACAAAGGATTGTAATTCCGCGCTGCTTGAAAAGTATTTTCTTCAAACAACAAAAACAACGTATTTATGTAATGTGAGATACATCTTTATCATTATATCAATCTGTAAATATTCACAGCTCCGTGGACATTTTGTTGGGCATCCCAATTATCGCTAGTAGGAACGATTAGGTTATTTGGTTGTTTAGGTAAGCATTAGAAAAGTCACGCTACATTTTTACTTTAATAAAAAACTACAATGAGGACTATTCACGTTGTCAATTTACTACGCTTTACCGTTAATAGGTCTTACCCCTACAGAATCACCGATAGTATCGTGTTCGTAATAACATCTGCACATCTGGACTACATTGCAAACATGCACATTATAAAAAAGCGGTGGTAGGGCGTCGGACTTGTGATCATGTGGTTGCCGGTTCGAAACCCACCCATTGCACTACGGACGTGAACCCACTCGTAACACAAGCATTTAGCTTAGCACGAGGGGTTAACAAGAATAGGTACTAGAAATGTGCGACCCACATAACTAGTGCTTTTTAAAAAAAAAAAGTCCTTCTCATAACGTGACACAATATCCGAATCTGTTATATTGAGCAGTATAACAGAGTAACCGAAGCATAAGAAACTGCGATGAAATGTTAATTTTTATAATTTTTCAACGAAGTACAACCAAATAAAATTGGCAAACGCTCAACAAACGTTTACTGTGGTAACGAACATCTAAGCTTTACCACATTAGATATAACGATATCGAATATAAAAACGTTTCTTATTAAGACTGACTGACTAATAGACAACGTCAAACCGACTGAGGTCATCGAAGAAAAAAAAAAGCAGCATAGAAGACGAGTTGAATTCAAAACATGGTGGAAATCGTGGCAAAATTACAGATTCAAACATAATACGCACATAAATCAATAGACAATGTATAAGTTCTAAGAAACATTGTGCAGATATGAAAACATTTAGATTTTCTAGATTAATTTCAATGCGGGTCATGGTATGGATGTAAACTATGTTAACAAAATATTGTTCTTTCAGCATTAAACTATTTTTTCTGATTACTCAATAACATTTACGAGTCTTCGCATAGAAATTCTAGTGCTTCGGGGCTTTCGGTGCAATCTAATACAGGGTGTCTGCTTGAGCTTGCTATATGCTATAACATAATTTCCACCATCAAACCTGATTTACAATCTGAATACCTAAATAAATTATATTATCATTACACTTTACATAACAACTTGGGAGATAACCGAATTTATGTGCAAAACGGACTAAGCATATTATTAGAATGATACAATATTATTGATACAATCAAAAATATCAATAGTAGCTTTCAATAGTAGAGTACACAAAGTTGTTTTACTGTACGAGTATTACATTTTCAAATAAGACAACAGTTACGAAGAATCTTGACAAACCATTTTAATGTTGACTTGTTCAATATTTTAAAAACTGTTGAAAAAATATAATTTCCACGTCAGGCTTATATAATAAACTCTTTGGTTACATAATTATTATTTATTTAATGAAGCATTCAAAGTGTTTACTAAATAATTTAAAGACATATGTATACCTAAAGAAATTGAGACTAACTAATAAAGATGGATATCATGATATATTTTTATTCACATCAGATTACATATGCATCTTAAACATTATTTATTTATTTATTGCGGTAAAAGATATCGGTATCTGCAGAATTTTCGTAGTATTAAAATAACCACGCCGTTACAAGGTCACAGCCTACTGAACATATCTAAAGATTGATTTTCAACAAAACAAATTAATTAACTGTGTAATTAACTGCGTAATTACTATTTTTACATGAAGTCTTGTTTTACATAACTTGTTAAATTAGTTAATAGCTGGTTTATTCAGGTGGTAAGAATAAATATTATAGGTTTATATAGATTAGGTAAGAGCCAATTTAACTGAAATAGATATTTAATTAGTGGAAATGTAAAAGGGACTGTAACTCAATGCGGTTTGACCATAAAAATGTAATGCTAAAATATTATAAAGAAAAAAGAAAGTATGTAGTAAGTCCAAAAAACCTAAAAGAACCACATGTATTCTCCAAAAAACACATTCTTATTTACGTGTGAGGGCCATGCACGAATGGGCCGGCTCGACCGGAGTGATACCATAAGTGACGTATTTGCAGAACATAACTTCGCTTTTGTTAATGTAATATGAGTAAAGATTCAAACTGCAACTATGATTTTCCAAGTAGAAAGACCCAATAAGAGTGTCGACTGGTGTCAGGGTTATAACCGCTAGATCAATGATGAAGTGTCAAAATCAATCAAATCTGTGTAAACTGCACACATCCAGTGTAACTAACGTATTGATCACTGACAAGTAGCCAATGCGTCAGTTTAATTACATGATTGGTTTTGGTCTGTCAGGCTGGAGACAGTCAAACGTTAGCTGTGAGTCGATTGTAAACATTACCCTAGTTTCATGAGAAAAATAACAGTGAGATCTTGAAGGAGATTTATCTTTAAGATATTTCTCAAAAACTTGCAACAAATGTTTTAATATCAATAAAAGTAGACAGAAATAGCAAAATATTTGTAACAAGTAAACAAAAGAAAATATTGAGTGGAAGTAAGTAATATGAGTGCTATATTTCGAGAGTCAATAACTTATGAATAAACAAAGACAAATCCGTCTGGTGCTCCGCAGCATCCAATCTGGAACGATCCTACTTTATGACAGTCGGTGCACTCGTAAAATGGCAACTTCTAGTTGGTTTCAGAACAATACTAATAGAAAAGAATGGAGAAAACAAAATCTTGTGAATATAGAATGCCTTGTACGTCGTGCAGCCAGATATCTGTATTTCCCACTGAGCAATAATTGCTTATACTTAAACCAAGACAAACCTAACCGTAGATGGACTGATTTGTTAAATTACTCAATTTTTTTTTATGTTACCGAACAAATGTGGGAGCAAGATGTTTAGTTCCTATACTTTTAAAACTTACCGCGCCGTTACTTCAAGGAGAACAAGTCAAGAACCCTAATAGGTTGCCAATACGTTCTAAGGGACGTCCAAATTAATTTCTTAAATTGCTTGTCACTGTCCCTAATAATGACAACAACGCCACCAGTGACAATTAGTGTAACAGTGTGCAAGCAAGACAAAAACTATTGTTGAGATCTGGCAAGAATAACGATGCCCTGTGAAATGAAACAAAAAGTCTGCTACACAAAACAAATTGCCGAAATCTTGCCAGGATTTTCTAGATATTAGTCTTATGATAAGTGCAGATATTTCTTAAAAACAAATGACGTCTTTTGTCACAGCGGCACGCAGACAGTGATATTTTTATGTATCTACATATATGACTAATTCCTTATTCCCTCGTATCATCAAGACACCTTAATGAATGTTGATAAATGTGGTTATAAGATCTTAATTGAGAATAAGATGTGTATAGCTGTAAAATAATAACAGGTATCAGTTGCATTATTGTTATTTTACACGACTTAGCAATTTTGTACGTGATGATATAATATTGTCAAGTGTAATGTGCGTGTAATAAGGCATATTAACGTTGCCAGGTTTTAGTTTTTAAGCTCATTAGTAGTTTTGTGTGGCTTCACCGTGCGTAATCAGGACTCATGCGGATTGTCCTTATACCACAGCTTGCAAATAAATGAAAATGGCCACAATGAATGATATAAACAGTGATGACGAATCGCAGCTGACTACTGACGGCAGACGACTATTTACTATTCTTATAGAAGGGTTCCTAGCTTAATGATCTTGTAGTGAATAGCCATCTACGCTAATCCGTAGATCTGTGGCACCATAACCATGTACGACTGTTCCCAAGGACCCCAACATAGTTAAAAAGGCTTTTGCCGATAGTTTCAACGATGATTTACTACTTCTTTGCTTGAATATTTAAATAGAATACATAGATGCTTGTAGTTCTATTTTGTTAAACACGGAAACACAGTTGGGAGTTCACAAGAAATCTAGTCATATAATATATCATATCACTATTCATATTATCACTAGACACATGAAACTGGACCAACCAAGTATATTCTATATTGAATAATATGCTATCAACATCAGCTGTTTGTAAGAAGATTAATTATAGTTCTGTGAAACTACTTGGACACGTCAGAACAAATCCACAGTGAGCAAGTGTTGCCAAAACTTAACGGAGAGTGTACTGGACACCCCAAACTTCGGAAACCTTATACATATGTAGAATCTCTTATACATTTTCACAACAATAAAGCAATTGTTATAAGTTTTTCTAAGAGGCAAAATGTGTGAGGCATTGCAGATCGAGATGCTTTTCGTTCTCTTAAGCATCACATTATTTAGATGAACTGGAAGTGTTCCTTCACAATGAGCAGTATATGCATAAAATTTAGGAGAACATATATTTCTCTCACACGTAACTTAATTCTCAACATATATCGTTTTATGTTCGTCGATATCATAGAAATATATCGTAAACTTTTACAGCTGCGAGGCTTTTACAAATATTATCTGAGGAAAATTTAGTGGATAAACTTTCCGTTGAAAGCCACATAAATTCCGAATTGCTGACATACCTATCCTGTTTAACTGAATGGAAACTATACGATATAACAACCTTTTCCAACATGTTCTGAGGGTTTTTATTGTTATTTTCAAGAAACATTTGCTGTTGCTATATTCATAAATAAACCGGGATCATTTGTAGAAGAAATGAAATCAACGGAATACGAAAATATAATGTAACAAAATATAATTGTAGAAACTTCTCGTGATGCAATAAAATTCTGTTAAATCCCACAAAACACGTCGAATGCAATGTTGACAAATGACGGAAGACTAAAATATCTAGGAGAAAAACTGCGCTATGCAGCTGCTTTGTCTTTGTCCAGGCCGGTAACCATCAGTCATCAGACAACGTGTGGGTGTACAGGTCACTTATTACGTCAAATGCAAGTATTTATATTACTACTCTTAAGAAGAATCTTTTACCCCTACTAGTTACACAGGACCTATTTTGAGGTTGACATATTACGCGTTTGTGGAGATACAAATGTTAACCATTATCTTTTTGTTTAAAACTGCAAGACATGAAGGTCACGTCTACCTTTGGACATACCGTGCGCTTCTACATAAGTTTCGGATTGTATTACTAATGAGTCGGCTAAAGATCAGAGGCCGGTCGTAAAAGACAACTAAAGAAACAGTCGTTAGGGCTGATATACAAGTGCCAACGACCTGACAGCACTTAGAACACTGCCAATATTAACTGACGTTTGTTCTAACGTACATTGAAACAATGTATTTTCTCGATTGCCAAAATAAGTTAGTGATGAAGAGAATAGTCACCATCACCAGTCAGTCATAGACCATGTCTAAGTTCACCCAACATACTTGTAGACCTAAATTTTTTTCCGCATGAGCCAAAGACCACTATCTCTTACTACTGTGACTCAAGGACTCAGGACATCAAGGATCTTTTCTCGTCAATATAAGAACATACCAGGCCAGGTATATTTAAATCCCATCTTGCAAAATTTCCTGTTTAAACTCTACAATAAAATAAAGTATGGTTTCCTCTCCCCGATTCAGTTAACGACAAAATTAAGCCTATATTTACGTATCATTGAGTTCAAAGCATGCATTCATCCGGCCATTTTGAGCCGGCGAGCATGCACGGTGTTCCGAACAATGCGTTGCAGTAAAAATAGCAAGTTAACCCCGATATACAAGGCCGCATACGTTTTATTTAAGCTGCAAAACGACATGGCACGACGACAAAGTCGACAAACAAACAAAAAATAACGCAAGAAAGTCTTTCTGCTTTTTTCGGTTTTAAAAGAAGTTTCAGTGTTCGTTGTGTGGTCCTCGCAAATAAAAATATCTAGTAAACTAGACGTAGATGTCATAAAAGGTAATGAATGAATCAGCCAAAAGTATAGAAACAACAAATTGTTTACTGAGGCATTTCCGATGAATAGACGTGTTGTCCACAAACTGACGAAAAGACGAAAGCTATCAATGGAAAAGGGCTTATGAGGAGTGAAGGCTGATCGGATGCTTTGATTTTTCTAGACTTACAAAAGCGTCGAGGATATATTACTATACAGGGACATCTGAACATGAATTTTCAATGCGTAAATATGAATTAAAATAAATTTGTCATAGATACGTGCCAATTCCCTTAATTGTAGACCTTCGTTTCATAAACACCGTGGTCACATAATTTCTTTAAACCATTTTATTTAATAATCCCAAACTCTACTTCAATTCGAAACGTCTCCCCATTATTGGATTTATCATCCAATGTCGACAAAGTAAAACCACAATATTTTTACAGCACATAAATCAGTTTTAGAGCAAGATTTACATAAACAGTCCTGGCCAAATCGAAAGTCGAGGTGAAGGTCATCGGGGATCAAAGAGTGTCAAGGTCACGATTAGACGACGAAATACAGAAGTTTATGTAACACCTCGTATGATCTGCTAAGTCTATTTGTTAGCCTTTATATGGATTCCACGTTTAGGCAAGCAAAGCCGCTTATGAGATTTGCGAGAATTCGTTTTGTGAGTTTCCAAAATTCTAAAACAGACAATAATGGTTTCTTACTTCAAACGTTAACTCTACACAACACAACTTTCAGAAATGGAAACACGCATGGCACTTGTGTTTGTTTCTGGAACCTTTTCAAATTGCAATTAATAAAGTTTTATCAAATAGTTTTAATGCAATCATAACAGATGGCGCACTATCGATGACATTTTTGACGTGAGAGAGCCATGCTTCGGCACGAATGGGCCCGCTCGATGGGAGTGATACCACGGCCACACAGAAAACCGGCGTCAAACAACGCTTACGTTGTGTTTCGCCGAGCAAGTAAGGTTACCGCCCAATCCCCTTTTAAAAGGCAGGCAACACACTTGTCTCCTCTGGTGTTGCGGGTGTCCATGGGCGGCGGTAATCGCTTACCATCAGGCGACCTGTCGTTTGTCCCCCTATCCCATAAAAAAAACATGGGCCTACATCGCATAAGCAAAGTTCGCAAGTCAAGTTTGTTTATACAAATTACACGAAATCCAAGGATGCGGGGTTGTTTTCTAATAATTATACAATTATTTATGGCCGAAAGCGTTTGCATGCACCGTGCATGCGCTTGATTGCACGGAATAAGGCCAACATTTACATATGCGTGTCTTTCGTGGTCCCGAGTTACTTCGGTTTGTTAGTATTTATAGTTTAACGGTTCTGCAGGGTTAACGGCGAACCAGTGACTTTTTCAAGGACTTCTATATTAAGAACAAAACGGTGTTGTAGGTAATTACAAAATTTTTAGATACAAACCCTTATTTCCACTTAATAAAAATAATCTTACGTGGGAGAGCCATGCTTCGGCACGAATGGGCCGGCTCGACCGGAGTGATACCACGGCCTCACAGAAAACCGGCGTGAAACAACGCTTACGATGTGTTTCGCCAAATGAGTGAGGTTACCGGAGGCCCAATCCCCTTTTAAAAGGCCGGCAACGCACTTGTGACTCCTCTGGTGTTGCGGGTGTCCATGGGCGGCGGTAATCGTTTACCATCAGGCGATCCGTCTGCTCGATTGCCCTCCTATCCCATAAAAAAAAACATCTGTTCTCGATGGGTATATCTTACACATACCTACTATGGTATTTTTAATTTGTATAATGTATATTGGTTACATATGAAAAAGTTTCTTAACATCCAAATACTTATGAAATGGAAAACTTATTAAACGAATCAGAGATCTGTAATTCCTTCTGCCATCGCTGCATACTAATACCTAATGAGAAACTTTCAATTTTGGACTTTAAAATCTTTTAATCTTGAACTACCAAGACACGTATATTACCTACCAATGAACGTTCAGTCCAATCCTTGCAGATAAACACTTTATGTGTTATGTTCGGACAGTGGTAGCATGATTCAGAGAGTCGCAGCAATTTGAGGTCATTACGAGTGCCCACGCAGGCTCTTTATGGTTATTCACTCTGCGCGAATCCAGCGCCGAGGTCTAGGGTGCATTTACTGCCCGAACATAAGTTTGTAATTTAGTTCTAAGGAATTGTATGATGTACTACCCAATCAAGTAAATACCTACCTTAAAACTGGGAAGCATCGTGTTTCATATTCATAATCATTTAATAATGTCATTATTAAAGGTGTCAATACTGGATATTAAACACTGAAGTCAACACTTAACAATTTATCCAGAGAAATGGACCCTTTTAGAGAAGATAATATACCATTAAAACTTCGAAAGCTACGGTCATTACCTACTGTAAGTCATATATTTGGAGCACGGAAGTAACGGAAAACAAGACAGTTTTGGCAGCAAACCGTGATTTTATGACACGTTGGCCCTCAATTCGAACGAATTGTGATTTCACTAACTTTTAAAATACTGCTTTATTTTGAACTTTGTACCAATTCTGGTACAAAATTTTCGTACAGAATACGGAATAACAGCAAGCAAGCAAAGCGAATTTTCTTGCTTTACCACTCATAATGAAATAACATAGTCTCGCTATCTTGCTATTGGATCCTTATTCTGAAGGTTTCTTTCTTCTCAAGCAGCCTGAAGTTATGTGCATAATTATTATAAATGCTAAATTACTTAACTCTGTTTATCTCTTCTCTTTTTATGCACAAACCATTGAACTGTGAAGTACATATGCTTTGTGTATCAAAAAGCGATGTGGTGCGTGAAATAGCTAGAATCATAGAAACAAACACACTGAAACGGATGAGTTAGCCTGCTTTCAAGTCTATGTTACATTTTACCGTATCTTCATGAACAGGTAGATCGACGTCACTGGAATCGGCGACCACAACAAAAAGCCCATAAAACTATCATCGCCAAACATCAACAAGCTCACTGAAGCTGTAATATCCAACACAAATTACGTAACAACATACCCCAGATTACAAAATTCACGCCCTACTTCCGCCGACCTTGAAAACATTAAATATAATAAAAAACCAGAATGAACACCGTTTTAATTTAAACTTTTTTGAGTAAAAAATAACGATGGCGTACTCCGACAACTGAATACATAAATCAAGTGAGTAGATAGTAATTACTGTTAGATACGTTTTTATATAAATTGCTGAAGAACCGGCGTTTTGCGTCAAGTAATAAATTGCAATTTGGCTTTATACCAAAAGATGGTATAAGTAATGTATCTAACTCTATTAACGGATTGATATGAGACGAGTTACTCGAGTGCAACTTTTTTATACGATAGTTTTCCATCCAGATTTTGCAATAACAATACATTATTACATTGAAACATGAAGTGAAGCATGTCTCATGTGGTTACCTAATGGTGGAGTAATTTGACAAATATTTTATATTAATAATATATTATATTATATTTAAGCAAAGTAATCTGCCATCTTATACATGCATCAGTAACTCCAAACACATCACAGCAATGAACTGAAGTACAGTCTCGTGTCAAATGCAACCGCTTCTCCAAACAGTTCGTGTGCAGTTGTAAATAGTCAATGCGTAGTTAAACTTGGTGCTAGTTGCTATGGACGCATTGCTCGTACATTTATGAAGGCACTTCGGGTGTAAGTTCACGTACACGAGCGTCTCACGTGACTACTCCAGCAATTTCCACTTTACTATACTGAATTTTACAAAATTCGTTAGGGAATTCGGTTATTGGTACTAAAACTGAATCGTGCGACGCTAGTTTATGTGATATTTAGGTGTTGACATGGTAAGTAAGATTAGGCACCTTTGACTATTTCATGTTCTTCTTCCTAAATAATGTTTGAGCTACACAATGACTGATGTAACCGTTCCGTCAGATGGGACAAGTCAAATCAAAGCTGCTATGGCTATGGCTCTTCAAACAGCTAATTCAGATACAGATAAGACTTTAAGTTATACTACAACTATTTTTTATGGACTTTAAAAGAGGTCATAATTCTTGTAATTTGAACTGTTGAATCAGTTCATTTCGTATGATATACCTAAAATAACAATTCTATCATCGTGAATATACTAGCACGCTTGTTTTGCCGGAAGGGTTATGTGGTGTCCGAATTTACACCCACAGTTTTGGCGGCATGTTTAGGTCCCATAGAATAAAATAACACGGCTCCACCTGAAAATCGAACCCAGTATAGCAGTCGCGCTTACAACCGCTAGACTAATGAAGCAGCAATCATCATAATCCTAGTAAATGTAAGATTATATATAGTTTTATTATAGGGACCATAATCCCATCGCCAGTTGAGTGTTGATAATGAGTAACGATTTTTTTGTTGATGTTAAAAAGTGGCACTGTAAAATTCATAACCCATTCCCCGACGAATTTAATATTCAAACATAAGTGTAATAATAAATTAATATTTTTTTATAGAGAAAATATAAATCATTTGCGGCAAAAAACAAGACCGATGACGTCAATCAACTAGACGATTCCAATGACGTCAACGAAGCAATGTGCTTCAATTGATGTTATCATCTGGTCAAGATTTGAGAAAAAAATATATATCTTCAACCATATGGAACGGAAAGCTTTGTGACAATTCTCGTACAAAGGCTTGAAAACAAAGGGAATTATGAGAACAACACCCTTATTATGTGGGACTAAGCGACATCAAACAAAGCTTCACTGCATCAGGATCACGTATTTACTAGGGATAATTAACTATGCTGTCAGTTCCGAGCTCACAAACAAAACGTAAACACCAGTACAGGACAGCCTTCCAAATAATCCCATTTTGTACGTTTATAGAAAATAATGTTCGGTGATATTTCCAATAACATTTCGGATTTCAGAGGATCCATTACAAGAAACAGAGGAAACGAATTTATTTATATCGAAGATTGAAATACTTTTTCGGCGAAGAAAACTCTCCAGATGATTTCAGTTATTCATATAGTTGTTGAACAAATTATTTGCGAGAAAAGCATTTTTTTTTAACCTACTAATGATTCTGAAAACGCAGTCGAGTTGTATTTATCAGAAATCATTAATTTTACGGAATATAGATATAAATGAACTTCTTGTGAAAAAAGAAGCTGTAAATTAGCGTTGACGTTAACAAGATCATAAGATGGGCCTCAGTGCTAAGGCGACGATTCCTCTTTGAATGTCATAAAGGCCTTTGTGCACTAGTGGGATCGTGACTCAAAATTACGTTGATGACAAAGGTTCGGGCAGTGCAGGACTTACCGATTTAAAGCTGTTTGTTTATTTAAAAATTGCACGAGCACGGCAGGATCACCTCGCGGCTTGCTTATTCAAAATCCAAATTTTATCATACTAAAACACTCGGATGCGAGTATTTAAATTATCTAAGTAAACCGTGTTCGAATCGAATAAATATTTATTTTGCCCAACATTGGGACTGTAATAAACTAATTAATATTTTCAAGCAGAAGCCAAGCCCCGAAGCTTTAGAATTCGGATAGCTTAAAAAAACACTCAAACAAAGATATTATTAATCTTAATTCTAGAAGAGACATCAAAGATTTGGCATAATTTCACATTTACGAGTATGTAAGTATATAAGAGCCACTACAATCTTTTGTTACAGGCTGATGCTGTGGCGACTAGTTTATTTATTTTGGGATACAGAATGTCATAATCTTTAGATTCAGGTTTTTCAAGTTATTATTGAAATTGTTTAAAAAATGAGGAGGTTGTTCGAGCGAGCTAAATTGGCTTTGAATTTTATTAATTGGTAAGAACACTCAATATAATAATAATAAATAAAATGTTTTAGACTACTTTCAAGCTTCCATCACTACTAGCATGCATACATGAATCGCTTTAATTTTATTTACGAAATCGGAATAATAAAATACTATAGCCCATACTAGACTATATAAACGGGGGTTGATTTAGGGGTAACTACTAGGTTAGTGAACAACTCATGTAACAGTACTGAGCTAAAAATACCGCCGCGCCGCACTACAGCGCGACCGGCCTTCGAAGCAAATTTTATATAAACCAGTATTGTCATTCGATTAAGCGAAGAAATTTTATAAATTTCTTTAATACTTCAGTAAAACTCTTGTTCAGTTAATTCTCAAGCCTACTTCGAAAGGTCCATGATTACCTATCAATTTTATTCAGAACCTTTATCACTCTCATCATTACCGATCATCGAATAAATTAAAAACTAAAATTTTTTGAAGTTTTTCGTTGATTTTCTTCGGTATTAAGACGTGACTTAATAAATATTGAGCTACAAATTGTACTATTCATCACGTGGCCAATACATAATTTAATATAATCGGAATATAAATGAAACCGCTAAACGATAACGATCTGGAATTCTTCCAAGTGAATGACAAAGAGTTGCGAACTAATGATGGAGAAATGATGGCGTAACCTTTAGTCAGATTTCCAAAATGAAAGTTACAGTCATAATGAGCTCGTTATCATCAATGCCCTAATAACATAGGCTTCCTATTACTGAGCTGAAATAAAGATGGTTAGATTTTTTTTTATAGACAATTTCCTATACAAAGGCTTTCGATGCCTTAGTTAATTGCGAAAACCTTAAAAGTTCTTGAAATCATTCCTTGGTCGCCTTTTACGATTGAGATAGATCAGAAATTCACAAACAACAACTCCGTTTCATCGTGTGCTTTCCCGACGACCACTCGAAACCGAACTTGAAACAGACTCGGTAATCCCACATCCCGGAAGCTTCAAGACCAATGAACCTGGTCAGTTATTACGCAAAGACCCACGTGACGAATCTAAATGCAGAACTTTTAATTCCTGGCGAGTGCACAGGCCTGAGTTCAGAGACCGCTGACTCGGAGAGACAGAGTTAAATCCTCTCGCGATAAACAAGGCAACTGGCGAGGATCCAACGGGAATCGAACCGCACCTACTGGGAACAGGCTCTATTAAACATTAACAACAACAAGAGACTTGTCACATTGATTTATTTGGAACAGGTTTTCTCGAACTCTCAGGAGAGCAGAAGAAGAAAGCATTACAGTTTATCGAAACTATAAAATCTGATCTAGATTTGTTTTTCGTCTCAACTAGTACATAAAAAAGTCCAACATATTTGATCCATTTGTTTTCTTTCACAAAACACATCGGTAACAGAAATGTGAATAGTGTTAGTGAACTTGATTGTTAATTCTGAACATCCGGAGAAAAATCTGATAAATTTAGTCCGCGTATCATTAGGGAGCTTTTAAAAATAACTTTTCACATCTTTTCCTGTTACAGAGTTGATTCTGTTATATTTTAAGAACTCTTCATATTTAGCGCAAAATAAATTGCCTTTTTTGATGATGCTTTAAGAACTTATAGAAGATTATATTATCGAAGCAAAAGGAAACCTTTGGTTTCCCGAAAACTATTTACTGAATAGGAAAATATGTATCAATAATCATCTCAAGTTTCAATAACATGCTCTATGTAAGTTTTCAGTAATATCGACATGTGCCAATGGCGGCACAGTGAGATGCGCGTACGCACTATTTAAAGCGGATGTAGGCCAAGTCAGTGGAGCAGCCGAGTCCAGCCTAGTGCCAAATATTGGCCAGGTGGCAACCGCACACAGTTACTGCTATTTTAGATCTTACTACGGCGTCGAATTAGCTTGATATAACAAAATATATGAATGGGTCATTAACAGATCCATATTCTGTGCATTAAATACTCTATTTTATTCTGTCTCTTTCACACAGTTCTACAATCGATTTCATTATTACTTCTGTCCTTTCTTCTACTAATGCACAAATTGGGGCTTTTCGCCGGCTGCAGTCTGAATGAGGCAAAATTTAATTGTCCCTCTGCATTCATAAATCAAGGCTTGTCTAAAGCTTTGTCTGACCTAGTTTTATTGTTAGCGCATATAGGACATAGCTGGTGCTAATATACCAGTATTTGGAGCACACCGATGTTTAACTTACGTTCACAAATAACGTTTGCAGTTCAAATACATGTAGTTGCTCTCGATTTCAACACCCACCAAGAAGAATTACAAGGCACACGCAAATATAAGCTTTTAAGCTGTTTAATGTGACTTTTGGTCAACTTACAGGTCTTATTTCAAACACTTGTTCGTAATTAAGCTTTGGTAAGTTCCCCTCTTCATGTCTCCCTATTTACTGGTGCAAGTCAATTAGACAAACAAGGTGCTAAGTATAGTAATAAGTATAGTATTGCATTCGGTCATAGAGTTGTATGGAAGTTGAAACAACTCCATTGGCTGTTAGCACCTGAACGCCGACGTTCCAGCTAATTAGATACAATTTCATGCGGTTAGCAGTTCCGACACGCCGATCCACTTATTACAATTTAATTTGACGGCAATGTGCTCTAATTTGCCTATTTTCTGGTACAGACAAAATAATACAGTTTACATTAATGAAACAATAGCTCAGGCTTGAAATAAAACTACTTTTTACGGATTTATCGCGTTGTATTGATATTATTTGATTCCCAATGTTTCAGATCCTTTACAGCATCCATGGTCACGGGTAGACTAAGTTGTTGGACGTCTTAATGTTACAATTACTAACATCAGTCAGCAGTTTGTGAACATACTCTAGACGAGGCCCAGCACTACATCAGATTTGATAAACCACAAGTCCTCGCAAAAGAAAACCGATTCCTTCCCAGGATGATCCGCGAGGCTATTGAAATTAGAAAACATCCAAATTTCAATAGAGAAATTGGCTGGGTCTTACCACCTGCTTGGAACCCCATTGTAGATTCATTTCATTTAAATTAAATGAAAATCCATGCCCAAAACTGCAAGACCGAAGGATACGGTGAGCTAGTTCTGCGTGAATCGGATCGCCAATAATTAACAAAAATTTAATGTAGCTGTTACACTATGTTAATTATATACTCATTACCATATATTATATTGGATTCTAATAAGCGAGGCAGTCTCTATTCAGCATTCAAGAGTTTAATTTCTCTCCTAAATCGGCCAACATTACAAGTAATTGTAACATTAAGACGTCCAACAACTTAGTCTATCCGTGACCATGGATACTGTAAAGGATCCGAAACGTCGGGAATCAAATAATATCAATAAAACGCGATAAAATCCGTAAAAAGTAGTTGTATTTCAATGTCTAATATTCGTGTAAGTGTCAGAAACCAGTATGATAGCTCAGGCTGTCATTCTCAGTTCTTTCGTTCGGTTGTCAATTTGTTTTTTGTTGGATACTTTTGTTGTATTATTAATTAATCCATACTAAAATTATAAATGCTAAATTTATTTTGTCTGTCTTTTCGTAACGTTGTCACGCCTAAACTGCGGAACAAATTTAATGACTTTTTTGGAGGTATACAGACTTGAGTGGATCTTGAAGAAGGACATAGGCTATCTTTTGTCTCACAAAGTACTCTGGGATGTGAGTGACACCGCGGACAACAGCTAGTGTATTATAGAGAATTTACATGAGCAGCTGGCATGTGGTGATTCTGAAGGAGCTCGTAGCTCCTTCAATATTCTAAAGACTTCTTAATTATTTCCTCAGTAAAATAGTCATTACCAAGTTAATCGCCTAGTTTACACGAAGGTACTTGCCCTTAATGCGAACGGATAAATAAAAAAAAAATATCCATAGTCGGCACGTAACTATTACTAGACTAGACGATACCCCCATGGGACCGATGTGGGATGGTATTCATGGTAGACACCTGTCTGTGTAGGCAGTAATGTCGAGCTACAGAGGGAAGATATGAGGATCCTGCAGTTTTTAATAGGTGTCTTGTCGCTAAGCCGTAACCGTACTTTAGATCCGGATAGGAATCTCGGACAGCTGGTATGAGCTCAGCAGCTGAAATCAAATGTCTGTCAATAAGACAAGCATATAACTAGGATAAAATTGTTGTATACAATTACTTATATCGCTTCGCTATCGGAAAATCATGAATTAATGAACTTACCCAAACTGTCCATCATTCTCTGTCTCATTTCTTTTTTTACCCGACTGTCAAGGAAGAGTTATGTTTTTTGCTAACGTACAACCACTTGCAGTATAGTGCAGTACTTACAGTTCGTTATAGCGAGTTGCATTTTCTATAAAATGTTCAAGGATTAAGCGAGATTACTTTCTCAATAATATTTATAAAAAAAACGAAGTGCGTCATATCCTTGCAGAATTGGTGTCGCGTAAACATTACGACAGTAGATAGGATAATAAATAGAACATTATTGAGGCAACTTCCGCGGATAAACCGTTCTATTTCCACTGGGGATGCGACCCTGCGGATATGGCCCGCCTCCCAAATACGAAAATAGTAAGAAAATAGGCGGTAATAATAATATTTGGGTAAAATAATGTACCTAGATACTCAATGTCAAACTAAATTACTAATATCGAGCTTTTAAAGCTTATGTAAGGTAGGTATTATTTTTGTTTCAAAAGTTGTTCCTTATAGTACATATATACATACATATTTTCACGCCTGTATCCCATTGGAGTAGACAGAGACTTTAGATTTCCACTTGCTACGATCTTGGCACACCACTTTCGCTTCATCTACCTACATTCTGACATATATTCATATTTAGAATAAAATACTTAAAATAATTGAGAACCGAAGTAACCAATTTCGTGTAGTAGTTTTACGTGATGCATGAACAAACATACAGACAGGAAAACAAAAATCTAAAGATAATTGTTTTGGCTTCTTGGCCTTTAAGACCCTGCATATTTTTTTTTTCTTAAATGTCTCCTCTGTACCTACACACCACAAGTTACAATTTTATTATAGTGGTGTTTAGTATGTTAAAATTATAATTAGGTATTCCCTCATCCCAAAAATAAATAAAATTTAGATAAAGTCAAAGATCTAAATCTAAATGCAAATTTCGCAAAATCGTAATGCACTATGCAGGCAACCAGATGTAAATACAAAGGCATGCAGCATGTTTTAAATAAATCGCAGCAAAGAATTTATAGTGACAGGTTGTTAGCCTTTCTACAATAACCTAGTTCCCACAGCTGATTCCTAAAACGTACGGGATAACAAACCACAGATCTAATATCTTTTATTCCCAGAACAGTGTGAAAAATAGGAACTAGACAATATTGTAAACAAGATAAGAGACGCAACATTTCTGGACAAGGCGACGTAAAAGCACTTTGTTTTTATACCACGCTCCAGAATAGTTAATAGAAGTACAATACAAAATTGCTACACTCCGCGCTACGACGATTGTGGTTAAATCATTCTAGACTCCAGCCCTTCTTAACTTTTTAATGTTCGGTGTCTGGCATCATAGCTATTATGATAACGATTTTAAGCAAAGGTTTTAGTAGTCAGTTGTGAATATCAATAACTAAGAATGTGAAATTTTGCAAAATTTTGCGGGTCAGCGAACGCCTTCTTTAGCATCTTAATAAGTATCGATATCGAAAAGTTTCTATGGAATATCTGGTCAAAATTCACGAAAAATCGCTGCTCGATACTTAAATTAATTCTTAAATTAATTCTTATTATCCAGCCAGCCCAGACATTGCCTAAACTAAGTACCTAATTCTAAATTCAAATTTGCGGATATCTTATTTACAACTACGGTAACATCACTAAAAACTTCGTTTAAATCGTAAATATTAAAATGAATATCTTAACGCTGGTGCCGTGACGCGCTATTTGATTTAGCTTTTACGACGATTCGAGATCAGACGGCAGTCAAATGTCAGACTTATTTAAAGTCTGGGCGCTTGTTAACTACATCATGTTTACATCTAGACTGTCTGTAGTCAGAATAACAATAAAGTATACATTAGTTGACAAATAAATGATCAATATACTTAATTATTAAATAAAAAACCCGACTGCGTTGTTAGGTACAACGTAGTCGGGGTTTTATATTAACTAAAAAGCAAAAAATAGACTCTATACCTATACAGCCTGTAACGCTTTATATACAACTTGTTACAGATAAGCGCAAGAAGAAGGAGTTTATTCAGAATCGACTACTGAATCCACTACAGTGGTTTTTAATTGTGTTAATCTTTCCCGAAAAAATAAAGATAATTATGGCCCCCTGATCCATCAGTGGGTCGATTTATGGAAAACTGAAACCTATTTGCACAAATTATGACTCGATATTGTAATTGACGTGTTGAGGTCTAGCGCTTATTCAGTGACACGTTTATTCTCACTTCAATAATATAACGCTAGTGTACTAGCGGCTTATTCCCGACTAATACCGACAAATGAATACCATTTTTTAGATTCCGCAATCATACCGTTTAATATGCTTGCCAAAGGTACGATTTTACTGTTTTATCTTTATATATATAATTCTTCTGTGAGTGTGTATGTCACTGAACTTCTCTCAAACGACTGGACCGATTTTGATGAAATTTTTTGTGTGTGTTCAAGGGGATCTGGGAATGGTTTAGATCAAACGACTGGACCGATTTTGATGAAATTTAGGGGATCTGGGAATGGTTTTGTCCGCTGTCCGCTGTATTTCGCTTTATACGTAGCGAAGCACGTACCGGGCCGCTAGTAATTATATAAAACGCTAGTATTAGCGGGCCCAGTAGACGTTACACTGCCCTGAAAAAATCCTAAAACCCGATTGCAGTGCCACCTACCAGATCCAATTGTATTTTCCAACCATCTAGGGATCCACTCAAATATACACACAAAACTTCATCCAAATTGGTCCAGCCGTTTAGGAAGAGTTAGGTGACAAACACACGTACAGAAGAATTACATATATAAAGATGCTAATTTTAATATGCCTGATATGTCATCAGATATTGGAATAGGAAAATTTAAAATTAGTTTTAGTAGTACCCGCATTATTATTTTTTGTATCTTACGATGTATTCTCGCAATTTAAAATCCAAAACACTAGCAGAAGCTAGACGTAGTTCATTCTGCAAAAAGGTAGAATACACTTACGTTATCATCAGCTCATAAAAAAGAAAATTAAATTCTAACCCAAAGGCATTACCAGTGTTCATTCGTAACCTGACTAGGTACCTGAAAAGCAGACGGAAAGCTTTAGCAGTGTTCAAAAAATACTGAAACGAAGTTTGTTAAAACATATGGCTTTGGTCCTTAGAGAGATAGTTCTAGCAGTTAATTTAGCTTTCTGTCTGAGTGTATATATATGTAGCAGTTGTTTTTCCTAATAGTTAAGGCGTTACGGTCCAACGCGGAAAGCTCACAACCTTATATTTTCAAAATGTTTTCTATGTTGATAGTTTATACGACAAAAATTTAAAAATAACAATTTCTTAAAAGTTCTAATTTTCCGAGATCAAAAAATATAATGATAACTACTAAAACTATAATTGGAGTTATTTAATATTTGTTTGTCATAGGATTTTGAGAACAGAACCACAAAAAAACTCAAGGTAGACTGCTACTGATAACAGATGAAGTAGTTTCTACGTTCTCCGTATTCTCTCGAGTCAGTTTGACACAATTATGTCTAAAGTACACTTTGACATAATTGTGTCGGAGAATTCAGGCAACTCGACTATTAATAGCACATGTTAGAACAATAATGATTTATAACAAATCATCGGGGATCTAGCTCGCTACTAGATACTATTGGGGTCTACAATTGGGGTCTACACAAGCGTAAGCGTCAGAAATTAGGTTTAGGATAATTTCAATAAATCAATAATATATAATAATAGTAATAGTATTAGTTAAAAATCCTTAATCACAATATATCTCTCTATCACAATATAATTTACATCGACTGTAAAAGCTACAGAATAAGTTAAGAATTTTATTGTTTTCTCTATATTGGAAAAATCCTGTTATCACAGAGGAAAACCATTACAATAAAGAGTGAAGAAACAAAATATAGTTGAAATGGGCAATCGCAACGAACATCCCTCGCATAAGGAAAACTAACAAAGAGGCTGTGGACGGCCATTACTCCTCCCGATATATGAGGGGGAAAATAAACACGAAAATATCCTTTATTTGCCCGATATCACAACAGCATTGTATTAGTCGCACACACGTTAGTAACACACGCACCTTGCGCTGTGCCGGCGTTTTCATACTTCGATTTGAGCTTAGCCGCAGTCGCACGCGCATCCGACCTGACTGTATCGGTCGCTGACGTGCTTGTTGTTGTTGTCCTGAACGATAGGGTCGTCGAGAACGTTGATGAGAAGGAGGAGCCGAGCCCAAGGCCGAGGGTGGTACGGTAACGACGTCTGTACATAGTGGTATCGATGTGAACGCAACGGTAGTCCGAACGCAACTGAACGACGAAAGCGCGTGCGCCCCAACCCGGAAAAGCGGCCGCGATTTATTATAGTACGAGAAAGTCGCTCCCAGACGCGTAGACGCACGGGAGTTAATAGTGACGTTACTGTCACTACTGCTCAGTTTTGACATGGGTAGAAATAGAGCGTTGTTACTTTTACATAATAATGACAACTGAAGCTCGTGTCAGTCATCTGGGCAGCCTTTACCCAGGCCTTTTGTCGGCCACCACAATAATTATATTATCAATCAACCGAATAGCAGTATTTTATACGGAGCCTCACAATGATGACCAATACTCAGTCTTTTCACAGGCTATAAGTCCTATTGGTAATAAGGTAAGGTAAGGTCCGTCGACGCTAAATTGTGATGTATGGCAGCGAGAATTTAGATCCCACTCATCTACAGATTGGATGCTGCATTTGGCAGTTGGCAAATAAAAGTTTATCGATCGACTGATTCGCACGGCTAAAGTGACGACTGTTTCGTTGAAGTATCATAATTCAATATTATGGGTGGGGTGAACAAACTACATCAGAAGATTTTCTTGCAAGCCAAAAATATCTGATGTCGGAGATGAACTTACTCGCGATTTTAAGCTGTGTTTGAAAATATTCCGTCTCATTTCAGAGGCTTCACAGGCCGGACAGAAAAAAACATTTGTTAAAAAATGTATGGACTCGATCAATGCAGCAAAAAGGTGATCATTTCTCATCAAGGCCACAAGACTTTAGTTCTTGTGCTAATGTAAACCAGTCTTTTTTGTTTGGTCTAGCGCGCCTCCATACTTATGTCTCTCTATCACTATCGTTTTATGAAGTGACTCATGAATATTAAAGCCAATAATGAATATGAGCCAAATACGCAAGTCATCACTTCATCATAGACATTACAAGAAAATTAAACATGTATCTAAGGAAAGGCGAGTTCGCACTTATAGTTCGACGCAGACGATCCTTGAGGAACTATTGCTTTGACAAAATTAACAATATGTATTATCAATTAAATATGCAACACCTAAAATATTTATGTATCTGTAACACTATGATATACTTAGATAGAGTGTACAATAAAGTGCCACAAACTATGACCTCACCCAAAGATATCTACTGCTGAACGAAGCCTCCCCCATAGGCTTCCACAAGGGCCATTTGTATGCCACCAGCATCCAACAACTTTGAGTGACCTTTTCTGGTCAGGTCCAAAAACTGTCTGTCAGGTTGTCTGTCCATCTTTCTGGACAAATTTTAGACCTGTAAATATAATGCTTCGAGTGATCCTTCATTATGTTTTCTATGGTTTTCAAGATGAGTTTCACATAAATACATACTGAACTCAATATAGTATTGCGGTCAAAAAATGTAATGAATAGGTACCTTTTTTGGCTCAATCCACTCTCACTTTTAACATTGAACATTATACAATTCATCTTTTTGTGTTATTTTTTTGCATTTTCCGTGCTAATATTATAAAGTTATTTTAGTGAAGGAAAAATTCAATCGTGGGCAGGATTCAAACCTGCGTCGTCTGGTTGGATACACCAGGTGTAAAATAACTATACAATTCATTTCATTCGGCAACAGCAACAATGCATTTGGGTGAAAAATAAGGTAAAAATAAGGGCCCATTATGGTTTTCTAGAATTTTAAAAATTTGCTGGGTTTTGTGATAATTGTCGCAATTTTTGCTAAGTAATTTAGAGTGAATTAAAATTTTATCTTCCATCCTTTGCATCTTATTTTACTCCTAATTAGTGTCCTGCACACACAACATAAAATCTAATGTATGAATTACAACTCAAACACTAAGCCATTTTATTAGATGGGATACCATAGCCCATAATGTTAATATTGCCTTAAATAATGCTGCAATTGGGTCCCAGCACCTGTTCTTAATGTTTGTTGACCTTTAACAGTTCATTACCACATGATTAATCTAATTCAAATAATTTAAATGTTCAAGTGTAACTTACTTACTTATATGAATTCAAATCTGTTTTGTTAAAATGCCCACTCTGTCAATTAGTAAATTATTCAGGGCAAAGTTGAAATTTAACCATACACAGATAGCAATAATTGATTATAACAATAATATATTTCATGGTCATAACATGGACTAACTGCCTCATTAGTCTAAGTAATGGTCACTTGGGACCGAAGGGGGATCCCCAGGCCAAGCAGTGTTATTGGGTTTTTCTATGAAATTCTCATAAATGGCAATAGGCTCCTCCCTATTAGATGGGACCTAAACACACCAGCCAACTGTCGTTCATATGTTAATACACCTCTGCCTAAGCCTTCGGGGAATACTAGTATATAATGGTATGTACTGTTACATTATTTCAGGTTATATTTTTGGTTGTGTCTATGCAGGTATGTCTAAATCCTAAAATAAACAAAAAAAAATGTTAAGTACTTAAGACTTAAAGTAATTAGAAATTCTAATAAGATTCAAATAATAGGTACTGGTCACAAAAAAATATTTTGAAAATAAATTTATATGTCCTCCTATATCCTACACATTATTTAAAATACTTTTAAACTGATATGAAGAGACTAGAGAACTTAATATTTCTTTGTGTTTTCCTATTTAGAATTAACTCAAGAAAACTCCTGAAAAAAAAAATCCTTCAGATATTTTTTATTAATTACCAAAGAAAAATAATATTTTAAGTTATAATATAAACATTATTTGTTATCAGTATTTCTTATTTATATCCTTAACATTAATTCCAACACACACAGAATAATTTGTAGCCAGAAATAGACCTTATCTATTACAGAGAACTTGCTAATAAGCTGATCAAACAATGTTACACTCATGAAAACATAACATTTATCTCACAAATGTGTCAAAACAGTTTAATTTGTAATGTTAGAACTTTTCCTACCAGATCTCACACAATGTAAGTATTCTATTGTATCACATTGTATGTTTATATCTATGTACTTCTTCACATATTTAATAGAACCTATCTATTTTGATTGTTTTCAAACTTCTTTGTATTTTAAAAGAAGTAATCATCACAGAATAACATATAATAACTTGATTACCTAATGAAAGGTAAGACAGGCAATATACACAAAAATATATTTATGAAGAGAAAAGTGCATCGAGATGAGTACTCACCATTTATTGACCAGATATGTGAGGGCAAGGAGTGCGCAGCGTACACCCGGCCCAGCGCCAGCGATGTGCCCGGCATCGGGCCCGCTTCCTCGTTGGAACTCGAATCCGTATCAGGGCTCGCAGCAGCCGAAGCCTCATAGCTCTGGGAATTGGGAGGAATCGCAATCGCTTCGTGAGAAGCGTGCAGGTCTGGCACGGAAGACAACGACCTGGCACGCTGGCGATCGTTCGAAACCTGTATTCCTGGTATCGCCCTCAGTAGGCTGAACCCCGCGCCACCCGACACCACGTCCGAGCTGGAGCTGGTGGAGAATGTCCTCGTGCGCGGACTCTGCCCTCCGTTCGCGGTACTCGCCTTTGCGCCCATTGCGACTCCGTTACGCAAAATTCACACCTGTCACGCACTAAAACTGAGAATTACGACCACACGCGGGACGCGGCCACCGCGCTGGTGGTTGACATCGTACGACACGGAAAAACTGGATAACTTTAAGCTAAAAAAATAACACTCTATCGACAAACACAAGTATGTTGCGAAATTGTAAACAGCCTTTGCATGTGCCCTGCTGCAAAATTTTGACAGTTGTGTCTTTTTTTAATCAAGTGAAGTTAGGGACGAAAACGGGTGTTCTGCGATATGCGCAACCTTCGTTCAAAAACAAGTTACAAGTTTCATTTCAATGCTAGTTTTATTCTTGACTCACATTATGAAGTATTTTTTTTTCTACTATCTTCGTAATTATTTTGGACTCTACAATTTCAATCTTTTCCCCCTTGTTATTTATGTTTTAAAAATCTAGATTTATGACGTTTGATGTTTGATGATATGTTAGTCAGTCGTCGTCAGTCTGACGTATCATCAACGCACAGCCGACACTACCGGAGCTATGTGCCTGAAAGTTTGCATGCTGGTTCCTTTTGCACTGTAGAGTGTAGTCTGTAGACGAGCACTAAGAAAGGATTTTTTAAGTTTTAAAAAGATTAATTTAATTTTATAACTCAAATGTAAAGTGCACTTTGTCGATTTTATAATATTTTCCAAAACTTTTGGTTCTCCGAAGTTTAATGTGTAATTATAGTGGATAATTAACCATTAAGTGTTCGTGAACGTGTGCGAGTGTAGGCAAATTATATAAAATTGAAAATCGCGACTTTGGTGTTCACTCCTAAACTCCATCGAAGCCTTAGTGAAGTTTCCACTGTTTTACTGGGGATTATTCTGTATACTTGACACTGGCAAACACAGAAAGTGTGGCGCCATTTATTATAATCCCATGACGGGAATTAATAAATATTACCTGTTTACTCCATCTAATTGACACTGGCAAATACACAAAAAGTGTGGCGCCATATCCCTCGGAATTAAAAAGTTTTAAAAACTTTCACCCCCTTTTCACCACCTAGGTAATTTTTTTTTTTATTTACTGCTCGTCTACAGTGCAAAAGGAACCAGCATGCAAACTTTCAGGGATCAAGCTCCTGTAATTTCGGCTGTGCGTTGATACGTCAGTCAGTCAGGTTTTTCTTTCATATACATATCTAGATTCATAAAACAAAAATAACTAGGGGAAAAGAGTCCGAAATAACGTCTCGTTCACTATTTAGATACTAGTATGTTTCGTTATTTTAGTACCTATTCATCTCAACGTCGATCGATTCGTCCTTCCAATTTCTCTTTAATTATAAGGCCTTGACTAAAAGTCCTCAGTCAATCCGAAGTCACTTAGTAAGAATAAGATTTTGCTTAGCAAGAAGAGGACATAATCAGACGGCTCATGAACTATGCCGTAATAAGTTACCAAAAAGCGCCTGCTGAAAAAAAAAAAAAAGGGATTGATCCAGAAAGCGGTAGGTTGGACACGGCATGTAAGTATCGTGAGGACTAGGAGATTTTTTGTTTTTTTTTAAAAGCTTACTAGGAGTGTGGGTCGCACCGTCGCACATTACTAGTATTTTTGTAAACCCCTCGAGCTAAGCTAAAATGCTTGTTACGAGTGGGTTCACGTCGGTAGTGCAATGGGTGGGGTTTGAACCGGCCTATGGCCTTAGCCATAAGGCTACCGCCGCTTCTTTAGGTTCCTCTCGTAAAGCCCTGAACACGGTCACCTTGGACACTGTTCCCTATACCGGCGGACTACTATTTCATAGTTCTATTTTGAAATGATTTTTGTAACTTTTGTTAAAATATTTGGAAATATAAAAAACATGTGGACAAAATGAATACATACAGGATTTGAAATGAAAATATTCACACATTATTATATAATTACATCCTACATGTGGAAATCTGGTATAGTGAGGCCTTATGTAATCTGTGGCGGAATCGATGACATGTCGTGAATGTCGTGCTTGATGTCACATCAACTTGTCAAATATTTGTGCATGTGCTTTCCAACTACACCTTTTACGCATAGAATAGCATAAATCTATTAATGTTCTCTTTCATTCAAAATTAAAATATAATAAAGTTATCTCATTTTCGCTGCAGATAATGTAATGCTGACATTAACAAAATAAAATTGACAAAACTTGTTGACAATCAATTATAACTGATCGATGATGACGATTTGTGGAATTTGTGCAAACACATTGTACGAGTGTTAACCATTTAAAGCTCATAGTATTGTGAGTACATTATAATGAATAATCCAGTTATGAATTCTGCAACTGTGAGTATTCTAAAATCTAATATTAACTTCATTTTAATATCGATAACATAAACAAAAGCAGCGACTGGTTGTGATTTTCCTTCCTAGCATCCCATAACTCAATCAATATAATTATCACGGACATTATAAATAATTAAATCATAGCTCGAAAATCATGTTTAATCCGTAGCCGTATTTTGATTTGCGAATAATTACGTAGAACTAAGTTGTTTTTGTACTCGAAATTATTGGATGGATTTCGTTGTTTTGCTTTGCACGGCTTGAGCTGATGTAGTGTTGTTACCGCGCTACTTACAGCCAGGTGTGCCGCAGGTGCCGCTGCTCGACGACGACACCATCGCCTTTGGAGAAGAGGATAATGCTAACAAACAGTTTGTGTGAGTACACTTTACACAACAATAGTGTTTGTTACTTAGATATTAGTAATAATAAACCATAAAGTTAAATATAGGAATCATCATAATTATTATATCATAATTATATTGACTAGATGACCCATGGGCAGCTGTGGGAAGCTAAGCTTTTTCTAACAATTTATTTATTTATTTGCACTGCCTCATTAGTCTAGTGGTCCCAAGCGCGACTGCTACGCTAGAGGTCCTGGGTTCAATCCCCAGGTCAAGCAAAGTGTTATTGAGTTTTCTATGAAATTCTCAGTAGCAGCTCGGAATCCGGATTTGTGCCCGGTTAATGGCTATAGGTTCACCCACTGTAACATGGGACCTAAACATACCAGACTAACAGTGGGTGTACATTATAGTACGCCTCTGCCTAACCCTTCGGGGAATACAGGTGTGATGGTATGTTATGTTATGTTATTTATTTGCAAACATGGGTATTATAAATAGATATTATCAAAGTTTTAGAGTTCTCTATATTTTGCCGTCACATGAGCTTGCAAATTTCAGAAAATGTGACAGCCAATACCATTTATTCTAAAACTAGCCTGAAAACTCTATGTGGTTTTGAAATGTAACTATTTGTAGTCAATCTAAAGACATTTACGGTGCAATAACAATAACAACATAGATATTGTCACATAATTCAAAGTACTTATCTAATTAACATAACATACCATGTGTTCACAGTTCGCTGGTATGTTTAGGTCCCATGTAATAGGGGGTGATCCTATTGCCAAATCCAGACTGAGCTGCTACTGAGAATTTCATAGAAAAACCCAATAACACTTTCGAACCCAGGACCTCTAGTGTAGCAGTCATGCTTGGGACCACTAGACTAATTAGGCAGTCACTTACCTAAATATTTGGATAGAATACATACTTTTTTTTACTGGAAACAGTCAAGATTATATATACCACAATTTCCACAAACATTAATGCATTAATTTCCAGCCACCCATACATAGTGTTCTTCCACTTGGTATTCCGGTGCTCAGCGATTGTGGTGTACATGCTGTGTGGCTGGTTCTCTGACTCCTTCATCGCCAGCTTTGTGCTAGTGGTGATGCTGCTCTCTGCAGATTTCTGGACTGTCAAGAATATCAGTGGTTTGTAATTTATTACCTCATAATTTGATTAACTTAATGATTCTTTGGGGGAGGCCTACATTCAGCAGTGGATGGCAATGGGCTGATATGATGATGATGATGAATGGTTCTTTGAGGTCTGATTCATGGGGGCACAGGAAGAAGATATGTGAAGAAGATAATAGTAACTTGCAAACTATATAATAAAATAAAATATATGGTCTACAATATCTAGGCATATCATATAATTATATTTATGTTATCTGTTGATTATAGATTTATGGAGTACATGTGTGAGCCACATAAAAATAAAACTAGTGGAGCCTACTTTGGCTAATTTATTTGTCACAGAGTAGTAAATAATGGAGTGTGTACATGAATAAAATGTAAGGTTATTTAAATTTTAGATTTATCTCTCTGTTGCTAGAAGGAAATACCTATGGACTATTATCTAAAAACATAGCTTTTTACTACATTACAAAAAAGGAAGGGTAATGATTACTTAGCCATGATATGACATATTAATAATTATTGCAAAATTTTCCATCTACATAACCCTAGTTAAAATTTAATTAGCAAATTGCATGGTTCTTGATGGAATAAATTATCTATTATTCCAGGCCGACTTCTAGTTGGGTTGCGATGGTGGAACTATGTGGATGATGATGGCAAATCCCACTGGGTTTTCGAGACTAAACAGGTAAATGTGAGTGTTCTAATAAATATAAATATTTTGATTGGTAGATGATTATAATTAACTATCTCAATAACATTTCTGCATTTTTTTAAAGAATTTCGTTAAAACTTATCCATAATAATATCGAAAGTTACTGTCTATCTGTAACAAACAAGGAAAAATGTTTGTTACGTTTCGAAACATCTGAACATTTTTCCATATTTGTAAAACAGATATATTGCATCCTAAAGAAGGAAATAGGCTACCTTTGGTCTCAAAAAGTATTGAAAACAGTGAATTCGCGGGCAACAGTTAGTGTAAGATATTTAAAACTTAAACCATTATCTATTACTGATTGCTACAATACATAATTTTATTTTTGATGATGTCCTTTCTAGAATCGTGTGAACCAGAATGAGAGCCGTTTGTTCTGGATGGGTCTGATCCTATGCCCACTCATCTGGTCAACATTCTTCATTTTCTGTCTCTTCGGACTTAAATTTAAATGGATGGTATGATGTTAAGTTAAATTGTTCTGTTCTTAAAATCTCTTTTTTATATCTATCTTATATTTCTCATATCTAGGTTATACTTATAACCATCACCAAGCCTTCATCATTCCTTCCTTGGTATGAAGAGGTTGGTTGAACTTACTGATGCAAGAGCCAGTCTAATACGGAATAAAAATTCATTATTTCCTCAATCTCGATTCAGGCTACGATTAAAAACCGTAGCTTAAAGATACGTATATACGTTTTCTATAATAATATTTTTAGCGGCATTGCACAGTAGGATTAACGCAATGTTTTAATAAAATGAATGCCATCTCCAGATAAGAAGCTTGTAGGATACATGATTTACCTTTTACTGACTGATCAATTTGAGTGATAGCGCGATTAAATTATGCCTTTATCATTTAACGCCAACTAAATACAAAAAGTTAAACACAATCGACATCCCCGTTCGTCTTTTCGTTTTAATTCTACATAGCTTATGCTTATTTCCGATAGTTTTACTCATATAATATTTCTTATCGACAGCTCCTAGTCCTCATCGCGCTAACCCTGACGGGGGCCAACCTATACGGCTATATTAAATGCAAGTTCGGAGCCAAGGAAAACCTCAAGTCCGCAACCACAGAGTTTGTGAAGAAGCAGTTGTTCCAAAATGCGACGACGTTCATGTTCACGCAGCCCGCGCCTCCTACTACGGGCAACACTGGAGTCGTGTAAATAAACTTTAATATTAAATGGTCCTGTACACAACGACATCATATTCGACGATTTTTACGCGAATTCGTTTTCGGACAGAGTGATTCGAAATATTCGCATAATTTGCACGAAATCTTTAAGGGATATTTATTTTGTTGCTATATATTATGGACAGAAACAAAACTTTTTTAATGTGTGTCTGTGAATACATAAAATGACATGAAATTAAAGGGTTTGAAAAATGGTAATGTAATGGAATTTGAAGTATAAATAATTGTGTATGGGCCTTTACACGGGCATTTAGAGTTACAAATGACTTTGTGATGTAGTTATCATAATACGAGTCTGTTGGGAGTTCCTTGTCATGTACTTTATTTATTTATAGTTGTCAGTATTTCTGTCCAAGCCAATCAAGCAAAGCTAGATAAAATCATTATTACTATTATAAAAATTTAAATTATTAGTTATTATACGAGAAGGGCGGTTCTTGTAATTACATTTTTGCTAAATATAGTTCTGATAATTAATAAACAACTTTATAATATAGACTATTATAACAAGATCGATAGTTTAACATTTCCGTTGAGAGGAGATCGAAATTTTTTAAATATTATCAGTTACGAGAATTGGTTTTCAGTTTAATTTAATATCAATTAAATCATATATATCATGAATTATAATTTCATGTGTTTACTGTCAATTTCTTTTTATTTAATTGTCTCATTTAATTCTTTATAATGCGCATGTAGAGATCGAATATACTGAGTAGTAAGCAGTCCCGGATCTACGATTTTTTTCAAAACCGGGGCAAAAAAGTTATAGTAGCTACCGATTTGATATGTTGGCAACCGTCTTTCTTACCTAATCTTTCTTAATAACTTCTGTGATAATTATGTTCAAAAAACATCAGGGCCTTTTAAAATCAAATTAATAATTTAAACATATTATGTCATGATTTTGCCGCCCCCTGAAACTGCCGCTTGGAGCAGGTCGGCCTCTCCCCTCCGCCCCTAGATCCGGAGCTGGTAGTAAGTATGCAAGTAAAAGTTGGTAATTGAAATAAACACTCCATTTGCTTACAACTCCGTGTCTCAGAAAAAATAAGAGAATGGTCCATAATTTTTTTTATTCATAACAGAATTTTCAATAGTAATGTTTTTCTATTAGTATAAATTGTTTGACAGATATTAAAAAAAATAATGAGAGCCCGTCCCTCCTCCTCGCTTTTGGACAAAACCCTCAAGAAGATTTACGACATTGTAAAATTTAAAAAAAAAGTGTTCTAATATCTGATGTTATACTATACTATATGAACAATCTAGTACTTGGGATGTCGAGAGATCCGATAGTTTATCATTATCGTATTGTAGTATTTTAAGATAATACCTAAATAAATTATATTAAATATTATTCTTGGTTTTTTTTTATTTAATAAAACAATGATATGGCCAAGAAGACAGAGCCTATTTTTTAGCCTCGCCGAACTGGAAAACGAGTTATCCATCATAAACACAATAGTCTCACTATTGAACACAGGTCTCCTGTCAGAATGAGAGGAATCGGGTTAATGGTCACTTTCTGACCTCTTATCGTATGAAAACCCTATACAATGCGAAGTCATGTTATATTGGCAACATACATAATAGCATATAGGGTAGCCGTGTGTTCGTGAATTATGAAAAGTGGCCTTTTCGCCCATCAGGCTATAGACCACGAGCGGCGGTGGCCACGACTCCCATCAAATGCCTATTTTATACCCCCATGTTCTTAGTCGTAGGAGTTAAAGGAAGTGCCTACACTTTTGGTCTGTACCTATTCGCATTCCATTGCTGTCCCATATCCGGGCAAAGGCTACTCGCAGGTCCTTCAGTTCTCCTCACTGTTCACAGTATAGGAGTTCCAAAATGCCTTGAAACTTGGCGGTGCACTACCATCAGATAGATAGATAACAAATTAACCGACTACGAAAAAGGAAAGGTATGTAATGTTTTTTTTTATCAATCTATGATGTATGTATAGATGATTAGGTATGGATGAGAGATCATAGCTCAAAAAGTACTGATCAAATGTTTGTCAAAGGCAATGAATTTTTGAAAAAACGTGACAACATAACTGGAACACCAAAAAAGGGGAGCGAAAATACGGGGGCTGTACCTACTGAAAATAAGACAGATTTTTTCTCGATGTTAACAAATGAGGTGTCTTTGGATTTGTCTTGATCCCCAGAGTACCTATAATGCGGTACCCACACGGTATTACAAGAAATCCAATATAGAAAATACTGGACGAATGAAATGTGTATGTACCTGCTGATGCTGAGTCTTTCTTACTACTAGCGACATCTCTTTAAATCCAATTAGAATGTATGTTTTGTTCCATGAACGATTGAAATGAAATAGAATGTGAAACTTGCATCCTGATCCTGATCAAAGAGTAGGTACCTAAGGACCCTAAGGCCCACTTGCACCGACTTCCGAAACATGTTTAAGAAGTGGGTGCAAGTGGCCCTAAGAGTATAATAATTTATTCCTTATAATCCTGATAATGAATGAAGTAAGCATAAGTGTCAAATAAAAACAAAAGCTTAAAAAATTAAAACCGAGTACGAAAAAAATCAACTGAAAATACTGAAAAAAAGTATATAACAAGAAAATTTTTCCATGTCCAAGAACAGTGGTGTCTAGTTTATAGCCATGGTCGCATGCCTCTATTATGATTTAGGTATACTCTTTGAAATTTACCAAGATTCCTCCTACTTTGAAGTTTAATAGGTAGTAGGTAGGTACCTACATTTCAAATGAGTCATTAAGTTGTAATAACTTATAACATGAATAACTAACTGATATAACTTACTATAAAATATCATTATTAATACCTACTACATAATTCATTGCTTCTAAAGTGTTCTTGTTTCAGTTTGTGTACAATATTCAACTAAAATATGATGCCAAAAAGATATGCTCCAGGTGAGGCTCGAACTCACAACCCCGGCATTACTCACACGCTTACTGTCTTATAAGTACCGTGCGCTAACCAATTGCGCCACTGGAGCTATGGTAGCCTTGTCGAAAAATCGGGTCTCTTTCTACACCACTACCAAAGTCAAACGATGTTCTTTTTTGTGATAATCAAACGTCAAATTAGTCGTTCCGATACTTTTCGTGGCACTTGTTCGATCTGAAAATTACAGTATAATTTCTTGAATAGTTATAAAATTTAAGTCATGCGGAAGATATATTCGTGAAAATAAAGTTTATTGCTTTGACAATTGTAAAATTCCTTCGGAAAAATACGTAAACAAAATGGAAACGTCACCTGGTTTGTTGTGATTATTTGAAGTGTATTTCCATGGATAATCTCAAAACAATCTCGTTAAACAGTCTGGTACAGGGGTGATAGTGATACATTACTCAGTATTTTGACTGTCCTGTGGTTCGTGCTGTGTTGTGTCTAATGCGCCGACAAAATGAATTGGTTCGACACGTCAGGCCTCACGAGCCTCGCTAAAACGGCTCTGAAGGAGGCGCAGAAAACGATAGACAAGGCTCTTGACATCCAGGACGAGAGCGGGGAGGAGCAGGAAGAAGAAGCTACGCCGCAAACAAGCGCCAAGTCGTCTCCAGGTCACAGTAATACTTCACAAAAAGACAACACTGATTTTTTTTCCTCCTGGGGTCTTACTGTTAGCGCGGAGAGTGAGCAAAATGATCCAGTTAAGGAGCAGCCAGTCGTCACAGAGAGTCCGTCGAAATCGACATCTCAGAGCATCTGGGGTTCCTTCGCGGGGTCGTTCTTTGAACAACCCAAAGAAGATGACCCTACCATTATCAAACCACCGAAAGCTAAGTCTATGAATATTATTTCCAACATTAAATATGGCAGTCATGACGACTTGTTCTCTAAAAGTCAGCTTATAATGTCAGGTGGTGAGGTGTTAGATCATAGAATCACAAAATCATTAAAAGATGAACTCCCTAAAGCTGATGAAAGACGGGATTCTGCAAAGTCAAACAGATTGTCTCTTGTATCTAGCAGGAATAGTTCTGATTCAGTAGAAGTGTTATCCCAGAGTTTAAAGACAACACCCGACTCTGAGGCATCCATTCATTCCATATCACACAGTAGTAGTACTGGCCAGAAACATAATTCAGAATCAGTAGAAATATTACCTGATAGTCTTGTGAGCCCTAGCTCTATTGAGTGCCTTGGTTTTGATAGTTATTCTAGTGATAAAAATAGCAGCTCATCTTCTCTTTGTCTCTCCCCTGGAGATATAAGTGACAAAAAGTCTACTCCTATTGGAGATAAAACTGATAAAGCAGAAACAGCTGACAGTGTGAGTTTAGTAGCTGATGATGATGAAGATACTATGTCATACAATTCTATATCAGAATGTACAGCCCCCACCGTCTTAGATACTGATGACAAGTCTACAAGCCCCTACCCTAAGCTAGTCAAAGCAGATTCTGCTAGGAAAGTTATTGATAAAGAATTCATACATTTGGAGCAAGCTATATTGCCACAGAGAATGCAAATTAGTGAAAACTCTTCTAATGATGGCTCCTGGTCGGATAGAACTTTAAATGCTGACAATGACAGTATTAACTTGGACATAACCACAGAGGAGCATAAAAAGGAACAAGAAGATGTTCTCATAGACAAGTTGAGTGACTCATCATCATTTTACAATGTCAATGTTACAAATGACATGCTAAGGTCGGAAAGTTCTGCTTTTGTTAATATTGAGAAACAGCAGTGCAATGAATCTAGTAGTAACTCTTCTCAGAAAGATGGCAGTGTGAAAGAAAGAACATCTCCAATTAGTTCAGACAGTAAAAGTGACCTAGTCAAGATAGGTTCAGACCGAACATCAGGACATACATCTGGGGATGAATTAGAGACAGCAACATCATCAGATATAGAGATCATTCCAAGTCCTAATGGAGATGGCCATGGGTTTAGGAACAGTCCAGCTAAATATGCTTTCAAGCAGTCGAAGTTTGATGGTACAACATCACCAAACCTAGTAGACTTGGTGCTAGGGAAGTCTTTAGCCACAAAGATAAGAGGACATAACCGAGAGTTATCAGAGGCATCAGTACAGAGTAACACCAGTGATGAAAGTCAGGGTTCAGAGAATGAGCGGTTGATGCGGAGACTTTGTGAGATGGCAGAACTCTTAGAAGCAAGAGAGAATAGACTATTGGAAATGAGTAGAAATAATGCAGATTTGGCAGAGAATAATGCAGACTTGAAGAGTCAGGTGGAGTCTTTAATGGCAAAGCATGAAAGTGGGGATATTAACACCATTACAGAAGACTATACTCAGAGGATGTCAGCATTGGAAAAGAAGTTCCAGCAGGCAATCAGAGAAAAGGTTTGTGACCTCTTATCTCATAAAAAACATTATAATTTATAAAATTGAACAATTGTTTACCATCACAGAACTACTAACCAAAGGCCAGAGACAGAATAATTTATATGTGCATTAAGTACCACTCCTGATTAATTACTTGTTTAGAGCATGACAATTTTATAATTATTAAAATCATTTGTTCTGACTGACTGATGACTGATGCACAGCCGAAATTACAAAGTCTAGAAAGCTGAAATTTGGAACATATCTTTATTTTATAACATAAGCATCCACTAAGAAAGGATTTTTTGAAATATCAACTTTATGGGGGTTAAATAAGGGAGAGATGTTTGTATGAAAGTCTTTGTTCTTTAAAGTTAGAAACCCGAAAATTTGAATTACAGTTACTGAGAATAAATAAATAATGACGTGTTGCAGGGATTTTGGATTTTTAGGGGAGGGGTGGCGACACTTTAATGTTACTAGGTTGCGAGTAATAAAACCGTGGGGAGCAGCTAGTCTCTAATTATGACTTCATTCATTTGAGTTCAATGTGGCCTTGAGCTTACTAGCAAAGTAATCATCATGATATCTTCATGATGAACATTTTGATAACAAACTTTACAATATTGATAATATAGAGATTCTAAACTATGGAAATCATTTATTTCCTTATTTGGATTACATAATTACTAAAATATAGTCAAAAAAGCACCTGATGCACCTACGCACCTGACGTGCGTAGCAATCGCAACCGGCGCGTATGTATGAAAAGATGTATTAATGTGGAAGAAGCAAAAGAAGTATGCAAGAATCGTAGCAAGTGGCAGTCTATAGTTTCTGCCTACCCCTGTGGGAAAGAGGCGTGAGTGTATGTATGTATGTAGTAAATAGATTTTAGGCACTTTAATATATTTTATGAACTGTTTGCTAACCTACAACAAAGGTATATTATATTTCTTAGGATCAACTTCGAAAGCAATTAGACACACTCAAATCCGAGTCTATTTCCCGCAAGAACTCCTCAGAATTGGAGAATACATTGAAAGACAAGGATGAGGTGATAGCACAGCTGCAGGAGGAGGGCGAGAAGTTGGCACGCCAGCAGCTGCAGCACTCCAACATCATCAAGAAACTGAGGGTGAAGGAGAAGGATAATGAACAGGTTATCAAGGGCTTGAGGTAAGAGGAACTAAGAATTGCTATAAAATAATAATATAATATAACACTTAAATGAACTTATTGTAATGTGTCATGAAATGATTATGTACTTTTAATAGGTAATCAATTCCTTGATTAAAAGAAAATATCCCACACATTTATTTACCCTTGTGATCCTTCCACCGTAAATTCTTGAGTGTTGTACTGTTATGATTGCTTTTCCTCATTAAATGTCCATAAATGTAAATTCAACAAGATATTTCTTATCTATTAAAGGGATAAAATAGCAGAACAGACAACGGAACTGGACAGGCTAAAACGATCAATTGCTGCGAAGGAAGAGTTGGAGGTGAACCAAATAGAAGCAGTGTACAGACTTACTACTGCTAATAAGAAACTTGAGACTGAACTGATGGAGGTTTGTTTTATACTTTTATCATTTACCATGGTTAGCTAAAAAATAAATGAGAGGTAAATCAACCAGGAAACAATCAGGCCATCGCAGATATAAATTGGACCTTGCAGTAGGAGTTGGGGTACTTTTTGTGACGAAAATTCTTTTGGTATGCGAGTGAAACTGCAGGCAAGCTATGTGTTGTGGGATTGGATGTTGAGGTATATAGTGTTGGGTAACGATTTTTTTCAAGACAAATAAGATAATATTTATTGTTCATATGGAGGCTCTTATAATGTACTCTCTTCCCTTTCCATCAATTATCTGTCAGTGGCCGTTCAAGTATTACGTAAGCACTATATGGGGGCGGGGGGTCTATGCTTTGCTTATTTTTGAATACATGGGGGTGGGGGTCTAGATGGTGATTACGTCAGCAATAGTTACTTACTTTTTTACACATATCCAATCCACACATTGTCTATGTTTGAAATCGAAACGCATTTCCGGGAATTCTTTCAAATAATATATAAAAATGTTTACGTAAGCATGGGGGGTTAGAGATTTGCTTACTTTTGCTGACAAGGGGGGTGGGGAAGTAAATAAACGTAATAAATCTGCTTACGTAATACTTGAACGACCCCTCACTGGCAGTTTATCAAGGTAGCGATTATCAATGACTGGCTTATATGCTAACTGTTGAGGTAGGTCCATTCAAATCTAATATGGCACAATTTGCAACTATTATTTAAAAGGCCATTGTGGATGCTACAGAATAATGCCGAATAGCTGATTTATATCCTACCTAATGTTGTGTTACTGATTTTTGAAAGAGATGCCATAGTGCTTGCTGGTTCTGTATGTACTGTACTCCTCTTAACTCCTTGAAAGCTCCAAGAATATCGCCTCAGTTTTTTTACAGAAGTCTTCTGCCTGTAATATATTAATATGTAATTAGAAAAGTATTCTTGTTTGCATTCCAGGGCTTCAATCTAATGCTGAATTACAATATTGGACTTTGTCTTTGTGGCGTAAAATGAGACGGCATGTAAAAATATGTAGTGTCCATGTGTTTATTTTATGTTTTGCTTATCGCGCCGAGAGCTCTTATCAGTTGTGCAATGTTTTGCTTTTCACTCACAAGCGGTTTTTATTGTTTCGTTAGGTTCACCGTTAGCTGTGATTACAATGATGCGGAGAATGGAAATTATGAAACGACATATTTACATGTGATCTTAGATATTTTAAATATTGAGATGCTTGTGTACTCAACTCGCTTGTCTTTGATCTAACGTTCCGGATTTGTCTAAATACTTTGTATTCAGGAATCTCTTGGCTGGAGTACATATGTCTGGGCCTGATAATAATTAAATTTACCTATATTTTACAAGTACCTACATAATTACTTAAGTCGTTTTACAAAAAACTTTATCAGCAGTCATATATTTCACCAGACAAAGAGCTTGTTAGACGACACGACACACAAACTGGAGGGGAGCCGGGCCTCGCTGGAGGGCGCCCGGCGCGAGCTGACCGAGCTGCAGCGGAGCAGCGCCGAGCTGCAGCGCCGCGCCGCCGCGCACCAGCACGCGCACGACGCCCAGCGCCGCGCCGACCACGAGCTGCAGCGCCTAAGGGCTGACCTGCACCAGCTCAGGGCGGAGATGGTCAACGGTAAGCGTCATAGCGGTTGCTGCTATTTTGTCATTAGGCTGCACCATGTTTAAGATGAAAACAGATGATCGAAGTGCTGCTCATCATTATTGGTCAAAAGAGGTACAAAGGCCTCCCCCATTGATTTCTAAAAGGTTCCTAGAAGTCGCTCAATACGTTTTACGGTGCATGGTTTCCATTCGAGATCCTGTTTACTCCAGCGGCTATTAGTTTTTTAGCACTTAAGGTAGCTAATCTTTTGAACTATATCGGCGACTTTGGCTTTTTTACGGATCTCCTAATTTCTGATAATCTGATATAATAAGTGTGTTGCTACTGATATCTCATTTTTATATTCCAGAGGAAAAGAAATGGGTGAGCCGCGAAGAAGCTTTGCGTCGTGAACTGCACGAGGCTCGCGAGGCTTGCTCCGCCCTCGAGAGCGAGAGCAGCGCGGGGGCGGGCGGCGGGGCGGGCGCGGGGGCGGGGGCGGGGGGGCCGGCCGCCGCCATCGTGCTGGCGCAGCTCGCACAGCTGCAGCGCGCCGCGCTCGACCGGGACCAGCAGCTGCGCCACAGGGCCCTGCAACTCAGTCAGTTGTGCTACAACAGATTTATCTATATATATATATATATTATAGTTTCAGATTTATCTCAAAAGGACAAAGGGCTAAAAAACTTTCTTTAATATTCCCTTGAATGTGTTATGTTTAGGTGAGGCGGAGCGGTCGTTAGCGGCGGCGGTGGAGCGGGAGCAGCTGTCCCGCGAGGAGTGCGCGGGGCTGCAGGCCCGCCTGGCCGATGCCGACCGACAGCTGCAGGCCGCGAGGGACCACCTGACCCACCTGTCACAGAGAGAACACCTGCACCTGGAAACTATACAACGATTACAGGATGAACTGGCTATGTGAGTACGAACACACTGGGGGGGTTTAGGCTCTGGAATGCATGAGCAACTCCTTGGATCTTGCAGGTTTCCATTATCGGTTATGACTTCTTACCATCAGGAAGCTCGTCTACCCTTTTGCCGTCATAAACCGTAACTAAGCTAAACTAGACAATGTCTTGTTTATTTCTAATATACTGTGTTTGACAGGAAATCTCAAGACATAGAAAGGTTACAAGCAGAGCACGAGGCACGTTTATCAGAATTACAGCAAAGACTGAATGAAGTGGAGGAGCAGTTAGCGGCAGAGAAGAACGCGCTCGACACAGAGAAGAAGAGGAATGCTATACTACAGGTATTCAAAGTCAAAGTCAAAATGTTTTATTTCAATTAGACCACTAAATAGGTACTTTTGAAAAGTCAAAACTATTTGCACGGTTCCAAAAAGTGGGTCGTATGGAGAAGAGCGGGCAAGAAACTCCAGAGACACTCTTTTAAAAAAATAGAAAATCTTGATTACAATATTAAGTTTTATAACTTTGTTCCAACTAGTTGCTGAGAATTCTGCAGTTTGATGTATAACATTTATTCAATATACAAAAGGAATTAGGGATTGCCACAGCAAGTAAGAGCTGACCAGCCCCGACAGACAGCACCCGTTCACGAGCATGACGTGCGTATCGGCGTGGTTCGACTCAACCATATTGTAGGGAATAAACCGTATTATAACCATACCTAACACATAGAAACTATGTAGAAGTGTATAAATGGCTATGACATAAATCAGATATCATTAACATACTCACTTTTTAATTGTAATATTTGTTAAGGGAGCAATAAGCAACAACAGGCGGGATTCGAACCTGCCACTCCTTGATCTGTATATCAGGCGCATATGGCAAATCACGCCGTCAAAAAACCACTGACTTTATTACCGATACTTTTAATGAATGATTGACGATGTCACTTCTGACGATGTTACTTATGACGACACATCTAGTGACGGCGTTACATAATGGTGATGCCTCTTAGGACGATGTTACTTATGACAACGCCCCTTATGACGAAATTTACTTACGACGACACCTCTAGTGACGACGTCACTTATGACGACACCTCTAGTGATGTCACTTATCACGATGTCATGACAGCTCTTATAAGAAAGTTACTTATGACGACATCTCTTATGAGAACGTTACTTATGATTACACCTTTAATGACGAGGTCATTTGTGACTACGCCTATAATGACGTCGACTGTAATAACGAATAATTGGTATTAATTAATAATCATCAAAATATGTATTATGTTAACAGGAGCAGGTTTCATCGCGCGGCGACGTGTCTCCGCCACACTCCATCGCTTCAGACTCGCTCTCCGCGTCTCTATGGCAATCGGTGACTTATACTTTACTTTATATTGCTTTCATAGCAGTCATTTTAATTTTCTAAATAGTAGGTAGCTATATGACGTCCATGATGTCTATGGTTTAGGAGGAGGGCTGTGCTACTCCGACGGCATCGTCTGCCATGTGCGTGGAGGAGACGCTAGCGCAGCTGACGCGGCGCGACGGAGAACTGCGAGCGCTGGCGCAGCACCGGGACGCGCTGCTGGCCGAGCGGACTGCGCTCGCGCACCACCTGGCCCGCCTGCAGGCCGCGCTCGACGAGATGCAGGTATGTAGCACTATGCGCTGGCGCAGTCGCCGAGCGGACTGCGCTCGCGCACCACCTGGCCCGCCTGCAGGCCGCGCTCGACGAGATGCAGGTATGTAGCAAAAATAATTATATGTTGTTCCAATCTAGTCTTAATTTTCAGGTGTGATGTAGTATGTTATATTTTTGTTAATATCAGCCTTCAGATCATTCTACGTTGGTTGCAGACCGTGCAGGAGCAGTACGACGCGCTGCTGCAGATGTACGGCGAGAAGGAGGAGCAGATGGCCGAGCTGCGCCTCGACCTGCAGGACGTCACGCAGCTCTACAAGGCGCAGCTGGACGAGCTCATCGCGCTCAAGCAGGCCGCCAAGCGATAGCACAGCCCCTGCCCGCACCTGTGCTAGCCCAACGGAAAAATGCACTACGAAAAAATGGACTATGACGTCCAGAAAAAAATATTTATATTCTCCAATGGTCACATCTCATATCTTTAGTAATTATAGGGTTCGATCGGATAGTATACATCTCGTTTTCTCTTGCAAGATACAATAGAAATAACTGCTGAAGTTATTCTGTAATTGAAATAGTAAATTTTAATATAAAAAGTCGGTGAAAAGACAATCGGTGTCGTTAATTATTCGTTTTCTTTATTATTTTTCTTACTGATTTCAATATTTTTGCATAAAAATTAAGTAATTTTCCTGTATCTTGTAAGAATCATATAAAACAGCTATTACAAAATTAGCCGCCATCTTGCAGATGCGCGAGATTTTCCAATGGTGCAAGGGAACTGAAAGTTTATTCATATAGATGAATTTAAGGTTTTCCTGAATCAGTGACTGCAATGTATAAGTTCCGATGGCTCTAATGACGCAGAGATGGAGTGATGGGTTTTACGGGTCGTGGGTTCGATTCCCACACGAAACAAATATTTGTATGGCTTTCAGACAGTTTTTCGGGTCTAGACGTTTGTGCGTGAGATTTGTGCATGTAAATGGATACAGGAGAAAATCAGTAGGACTGGAGTAGTGTGAATAACTTTTATAACTGACCTACGTGTTTTTTGATGCTTAAATCAGACCAGTGTCTTGATGTTTTGGTTTCTTGTCGATTAGAGAGTTACAAATTGTGTGCGGAGGATTTACGATACTAATGTCTTATACCAATATGGCAACTTTGACGAAATTAAATAGTGATAATATTTAACTATAGACGGCGCTATTAGAGGGTCTCTTTTTACTCAATTATGTCTTAGAGTAAATAAAGCGCTCTCGTGTTTTTTCCTATTGATATTTTTTGCTTCCGTCATACCAATAAAATGATATTTGCCAAACGTTGAACGTTCCTTTTGTATTTCGATCTTGTCATTATTATATTTACCTGAAATGCTCTTTATAAAATAAATATAATATTGTATATCACGAGTTTATTGCACATAGATTTATTATATTATTGTGTACAGTATAGTATAGTTTCAAATTCTTCGCGTCATGTTGGACTGTGTTTGTTACGGCTTTGGGTAAATGCAATTGGGGAGACAAACAGCGTGCAATAATACTTTAAGTTATTTGGGATGGATAATTAAAATGAATCAAATGATTTTTTATTTGTTGCTGTATCATGTTTGTTTTCCTGAATCGAAAGGACATTTTTGTTTCAATAGTGTGAGGTAGTGTCTGAGTATTTGTTGGAGTGGACACGAGTGGCGTGTTAAGTGCTTCATGTGATATCTGCATAGTGTTTCAAAGTATTGTAATGATAATTACTAGCTATATCGGGGAAACAAGGGCATGTTTATAGATATATTCCATGGAACGTGAAATACAACCGACGGTAACATAATTATGCGCATATTTCTTTCTTTCATAGACACATTGTACCACCATGGTATCAATGAACTTTACAATATCTGATTCTGTATTAACAGATATTATAATCGCAGTATTTCTGATTAGCTTGCGTCATGTTACAGCGGCTGTATTTTATGTTAATTATCAATTACATATGATTTAGTAAATAAATTTCACTATATACATTACCCGTACCAGATTCAAATATTTTAAGTTCCTTCACTTCATGTCACATGTAATTTTATTATTGTTATGTAAATAAATATAAACTGCCAATTAATTTGAGTTTTATTACATTAATAGCTGTAGCAATAATATTTACTTACTATAAAAGCCTAAGATGTTCCTTATAACGTCAGCTATTTGCCAGTGAAAGCCCCGTCAAAACTGGTCTGGCCGTTTTGGAGATTAGTCGGAACAAACGGACAATAACAAAAAAGTTTTTTGTTCGTTATAAGTGCCGTATGTAAATGGTTAAAAAGCTGTTCTTCACATTACAGATTTATTCATGTGTAGATTCGAAACCTATAAATACAACTGGCTGCCTCCCTAGTTGGTACCGGAACTACCGGAAAACTGCTTCAACGCTTTTTTTTACAGATGGAATCGTGTTGCTGGAGATTTTGTTGCGCCGCTTCGCAGAGTACCTACTTCCACGTAATAACCAATATTACTAATTAGATACTATAAATTGTCAGTACTAATAAATACTTACTGCCCTCAGATACTGCCTCTTCTCAGCTAAAACACTAGGAACCGGTGAAGAGTATTTTGGGGATTGTATTGGAATAATGATGTTTGAAAATTGCTGTTTAACTATAGGTACTTTATTTGAAAATTCGGTCAAGCTTTAACTCTGAAAGTACACCATCCTTTTTTTTCTACGGTACTCTGGTCACATAACGTAGTTTTTGTTTATACCACAGGTGGCAAACACGCATACGGCCCGCCTGATGGTAAGTGGTTACCGTAGCCTATGGACGCTTGTAACACCAGGGGTATCACTCGCGCGTTGCAGACTCAGTAAATTAAGGAGGAATAGTTGGGCTGGAAGCTGGCAGCATAGGAGACATGCTGCCCGGTGGTAACATCACTAGTCCCCTCAATTGCCAACACAACGCTTCCTCGCGGAGTTCTGGCGACCTTGCTCACCGTTAGAAATATCACATAGCACGGGGCTATGTTATTTGGCTACGATTTTCTGCAAGGTGGAGGTATTTCCCCAGTCGGGCGGCTCCAATTATGAGTGGAATTATTCGATTCCATTATGACCTCTGGTGGTGATTTCTGAGACTTACGCGAATATTCGATATATTGTAAACAATGAAATATAATATTGAAAACAACTAATGATTAAAGTGGGAGGGTAGGTGGAGGGGAGCTGTCAATAAATACGACATCAAGACGCACAACACCTCTCTGCCCGTGACCATGGACGCTGCAAAGGGTCCGAAACGTCGGGATTATTAATGTGAGTTTGATGCGATAGAATCCGTAAGCTGTTTGTTTACAATATGTTCTCAATGCCTTATAATTTTGTACTAAAAACGGAGTAAATAAGTGGGTAAGTAGGCTGGAAATTAAACACCATTTTGTTACATACACCATTTATTTTAAATATGAAGCGATACAAATACAGTCGATGGATGCATGTATAAACGATTTAGACCAACACAGAAGAGGACTAAGCTTAATGCGTCACTTTACGATTAAACGCGCTAGGTACACAACATTCAACACTAATTTTAACATCCATAGGAACGAAATAATTATATGTGTCAGCCGTGTCGTGTGACACTTGCTATGTTAATACAATATTAAAACGATTATATCTACGGGCTAAGGATACATTAACATTTAAGGTATCGCCCATCATAAATGCCGTTTCTGAGACGCAAATGTCCTGGAAAAGGGTCGAGACGATAATCTTACATTTAAATCTGGTCTAAATCGGGTTGTTGAACATATTGAGTAAGTAAAATGCATCTACCGACACAGTCGCACTACGAGTCCTAGAGACGGTACGCTTGCACTCGCACGGGCGCTCGTGTGGGTTACATAATGCGGTACGCGATATATAATATAATATATTACTATGTACTCATCCCCTGTAAAAGGATTGTCGTTTTGCATTTTGTGTGACCAGATTCTACCATTAAGAAAATAAAAACACATAGTAAATTCAAGATTTACTGCTTTTGTATTCGTGATTTGTTTTAAAAAAAATCTTTGCAAAGAAATGTAGTTAAGTAATTTAATTCAGCGAATCGCAATTAGGCCCCGGGGCACAGTAACAATAAATTTTCAAACACAAGTAAATTAGCATACATACCTGTATGAAGATGAAATTCGATATTTTGAAAGAAATATGAATATGAATGGAAAATGAAGCAGTGCACAATACCACTGTTTAAAAATTATCATAAAATTGTGCATACATATGAAATTAGGAATAAGAACAAAAATAAAATACATTTATACTTACTCGGAAAGTGACCTATTACTATTCTAAAGGCAGGGTAGAAAGTAGCACTTGACAACTTGGTTGGAAAGTTGTATGAAAATCTATTTTTTTAAAATCCCGTTATGGGATATGGCGCCACACTTTTTGTGTATTTGCCAATGTCAAGTTTAAGAACTAGAATATTATTTATTAGTTCCCGTCATGGAATTATAATATATGGCGCCACATTTTTTGTATTTGCCAGTGTGAAGTATACAGAATAATCCCCAGTAAAACAGTGGAAACTTCACTAAGGCTTCGATAGTTTCGGAGTGAACAGAAAAGTCACGATTTTTAAATTTATATCATATGTCTACACTCGCATACGTTTGGAACACTTAATGGTTAACTATCCACTATAATTACACATTAAACTTCGGAGAAACAGAAGTTTAGGAAAATAATATAAAACCGACAATGTGCACTTTACATTTTCCCGCCTAAACGCGAAAATCTATGAATGACCTGTTTTGATTTTTATACAGAATCTATAGTGGCTATAAAAATAAACATAATAAATAATTTAGCAGAGGGCTGCTTTTGGCTGCTAAATTTAAATTTCGAACAAGAATACGGTGTATATGATTTTTTGTTAATATTATGAACAAACCTAAATGGCATAATCTGAGGCAGTAAGGGAATAACAAAATTCAAAATTAGAATGTTGATTCGCGCGCTTTGGACGCGATGTCGCGGGTCTAGGTTTTAATTTTTCGTGACTTGTTAAATAAAATTACGTAATTAGTGATGATGGAAGATATCGCATAATATCTTCACAAGATAAGATAAGATTCTTCTTTTCAGATATGTTTATATTTATTTTGATGAAGTATACAGTATGTACTATGCTTCACTCACAACAATCTACTATTTCAGTATTATATCTGTCAAATTTCGAAAACTTTTTAACATAGGCTACTCGATCTGCTACGAATTCATTAAAATTGGATCCCCTAGATGATCGTTGAATGAATTTATAAATCGAACATGATATACGTGGTCTTGAATGTACCTATATGTATGGAATAGCCGGCAAATTACATCAACTCATTAAAAACCCTGCATCTCCAGTAATTAATTAATTTTCTATTGTGTCTTCTAATTGTTTTTAACAGGTAACGATTACATGGTTTATATAGCTACTTCTAGTGTAAAATAACTCACAGCGGCACATCCTGTTAACCCTCTGGAACTCGTAACTGAAAGTTTATATTAAAATCTAGTGCGATTACAAGGGAGTAGGTATCAAATTCAACATTGTAAGATGTGGTAGCGTTGGCTTGTTAATTGTTGCACTGTAGGCCGTTCCATACATACGTGTTTAGTGTTTTACCTTTTTTTTTATTGTAAGGCGCCATCTATGTTCAGGAATATAATAATTATCACATATTACTGTAATAATTGTAGATTGATTTACTGCCTATATTCCAAAGCAGTAATTAGCTAAAGCAGTCGAAGTTGGTATATTAATAAATATCATACGCGGTGACTAGGATTACATAGTCACCGCGTATGAATTCGCCACTAGAGGCGCTAGTGTAGCGTGAGGTCTCCGAAATGTCAAATTACACTGGTTGTGCGTGGGCTACGCGGGTTTATTACTAATTAGAATAATTTAGTGAACATTTTGCAATATCTGAAATTAATTAGGGCAAATATGAGTTAATGGTCTATGAATGTTTGTGTTTCGTGACAGGTTCATCTTTCTGAACTTATGTCCTCCTTTTTTTCCGAATAAAACGTCGCCGAATGTACTCCCGTTGAGTACTCCACATTCTCAACGGGAGTACATACGGCGACATCTAGTGAGCTTCAAAACGGTAGCCCTCATTATATGGAAATTCTCAAAAAAATACTCTAGTATTCGCCTTTAGAGGCTGATTGAGTGTTTTGGAACAAGATCCTTTTTTCCACGTGTGACAGTAAACGTTACGGCTCTTGCACTTGGCTGGGCGTATACGTGAATTTCAGCTTAGTATTTCGGACTGAAGTCTTTACGAATATCGAATTTTACTTTTAGACGGTAGCATTTGTCATAGACTCGAAATATCATGGTAAATGGCACCTTACCGTCATAAAAAGTATACATAATTATGTCGAGTGATAGCGAAAGTTTTACAGGAAATGAGCACAACTAAGTTAACGTCTACACTAAGCTACATTTATGTGTTACAATATAATCGAAGTTGGGTTAACATGTATATGAGATGTTCATTTTCTTATGAGATGAGAGCTAGTGAGTGTCGTGCAGAATTGCAGTATATATATATATATATTAAATTTTCTATGATATCTGGCTATTAGATGGAATATATGTTTAAACTATGTAGTATATATGAATTTAGAGACTGTGGAACTGCCACCATGTTATAATGTGTAATGAAACTATAATTATTATACGCAGTAAAGTGATGGCTACAGATTAAAATTAAGTTTAATATTACATCTTCAGGAGAAAAATGGATAAATCGGCATTCGCATTCTGCACAGTTCGTGTCGTTAATTCCATTATATATATTTTTGTATTTTTTAAGTTTTTTATAGTAAAAATGATCATAGATGAGCTACAAATAAATTTTGTACGCCAATGATGTCTCTACATGTGTAATTTTGTCGCCTTGACTCCACTTTTTTCATAGAAATAAACAATTAATCTCACGGATAGAATAAAGAACATTACTTAAGTTTACTTGAAAATAACACCAGTACGGTATTGTTTTGCGTAATAACTATGTTTCTGTTTATATATGCTACATACGTTTATAAGATTGTGTTATATTTCTGATACGATACAATAATACGATGATACAAGGCGCGACATCGAGTAATACAGTCATGTCACGTCTACATAGCGCCGCCACTCGCGCGGTGGCGGGCTGGTGTCACAACTACGCCGAGTGTACACTTGTCTGTGAGACGACAGCGTGTACGGGGTCCGGCCGTACGCCGGGCCGGGGTCCGGCCGTACGCCGGCTCGTAGGTCCGAGCGGCTCGGAGTGAGCTGAGCCTTCGCATAAGCCTCCTACACACAAACGATGACGTAACGCAGCGCTCGCGCCGGTACGCGCCGGCCGACGCGCTGCGCTACTAAGGAAAACGAACAAAAAAGATAAAACTAGTATAAAACGTGGCACCAAAAGTGTGGTGCCGACCGATGTTGTTCCGCGGCACGGCGGAGGCGCTCGGGCCCCCGCCGGCGCGCCGGTGCCGCGGCCGCCGCCGCACAGTGCGGCCGAGCGGTCGCGGGCGGCGGTCGCGGCCGGCTGCCGCGGCCGGCACGGAGTCCGCCGGGCGCGCGGGCCGCGAGGCGCAGGCGCGAGCGGACCCGGCGCGGGGCTCAGACCCACGCCATCCAGCCCTCGTACATCATGCATAGGTTCCCAGAGCATACAGCTTCCTTTATCATGTGGTCCACCTGCGGTACACAAACGTACATTAAGCATATTATATCGATTACATTCCAAATTACATTATTTTTTTTATACATTAAATAAATATAAATATGTATATGTGTATATCGGTAGGTAGGTACTTGTTCGTGCAGCGCGTGCCTGCGCGGCGCATGCGCATCGTCGCGTCCCTCCAGCTTCAGCCGCACGCGCTTCCACACGCCCGCGCCCACCGCGTTGCGCTCCCCTCCTGAATAACCAACAGTCAACACAAGTTCAACTACAAACAATTACAACAGCCTCAGACCCTATACAGGTAAACAAAATTATTGAAATTTTAAAGTTTTCACAAGACCCTTCCCGAAATGGATGGGTAATTAAAAATAATGTTTAATTCCTTTACTAAAAAATAACTAAAAAATAACTAAAAAATAAAAATAATGTTGTTAATAATTGTTTCTCCTTTAGAGCTAGAAGCTAGCTAGAAACCCATTCGAATTGAATTCCTGTCTCTGGTCCAGAGCTTGATCCCCCCCGAAATGAATTTCTGGCTATGGGCTTGTTTGCTGGAGTGCGTAGGCTATCAGGTGGCTTGGACGCATGCTTGTTTGTCATCTAAGAACAATAAAATATAGTCAGTAAAGAAATGACCTCTGTTGTTAGCGTTGGTCTTGCCGGGCGCGGTGATGGCAGACTGTCGCGTCAGCTTGCGGCCGCTCGCCTCCGACGGCCAGTTTATGTGTATCCTGAGGAAGAGAAACAGCTATTTATACACACATACAAGAATACACAAATAGTATAGGACAGAATAATTAATATAGATTTTTATATCCCATATGAGATCGTACCGTACGGTACCGCCAAATGAGATGTCAGGTACGTTCACACACACACATCATGACATATTTTTTACTCTTCAACTCTGCACCAAGTTAGCGTATAAATAAAGTCAAGCAATTTGTTTGATTAAACGTTCTTTCAGTACGAATATTATTTAACACATTTTAATTTATTGAAAGTTTTTATTTTATACTATTCCTGAACAATAAAGAACATTTATTTTATCTTAAGTTTCAAAAAAAGTAACTAACAACTTTACAATTGTAAACTTACTGTTGCAATGATTCGTGATGTGCGGGCAACGTGGTGAGCAGCGTGTCGGCGGCGTTACGCGCGGCGCTCACGGCCGTGTCTACTTCTCGCACTGATATTATCGCCGCTATCTGCTCGCTCACTATCTTCTCGCGGGCTAAGAATTCTGCGGCCGGGTTGTTGCCCTGTCAAACGTCAGTAATATTGTTTTTTAAAACAGTCCCCAGGGCAAAAAATAAACCGGACAAGCGCGAGTCAGACTCGCTCACCGGGCGTTCCGTACAAATTTGTAGGTATTGTATACAATTATAATGTGTTAACATTAGAACGAGTATAGTAATATATAATAAGACGGTTGAAGAAAGTCGGTAATGGTTTTGCCCGTCGGTTCTATGGTGACCTAAGGACACTTCCTTCTTTCTAAAGTTTACGATAATTACGTATGGTAGTAATGGTTGAAATTAAAGTCTTGAGTTGGTAAAACACTAGTTCACTCAATGGTAAAATAATGGTAAAATGGTTATATAAAATGGTTTATGGTTATGAGTAAACGGCGTCTCAATGGGCGACGAACGCGAACTGACGAGAAATTGTGAAAAACCGCTAATGAGCCTATGTGCATGCGATGCACTTACGCACATTCGCTGAGTGTTCGATTTTAACTCGAACATATTCCCGAGAGCAAAACAAGATGGTGATGAAAATGCATGATGTGGTGTATACAAATTCTAAACATAAAACTTAAAAATGGTGCAAACAGAATAAAACAATGGTATCAAATGGTGCATTAATCTAAATACCCCAATCTATATAATAAATAGTTTCCCAACTAAACAATAGAGCCTTCCACAGAAAACCTGTCATTGGTAACTCCCGTGTCTGTACTTCGGTCCCGTTTGACCGCACTATACTTCGCGCTAGGCCAACGTTTGGCATAATGGTGCAGGCGAAAATCTGCGTTGCATTCGTCATTTAGCTCACGTGCACTAAGCACTTCACTTATTGGTCTCCTGGTTGACCTCGGCCTAGGTACAGCCGGTTCCTGTCGGTGGTGAGTCTCGCTGGGCCGCCGAGTCCTCGGAGGTGGCGGGATCGGCGCAGGCTCCTGCCCGCGGCGATCCTCACCGCGGTGTGCACCACGGCGTAGGCGACATCGTCCGTTCCTCCACATGTATATTATCGTAGCACATGCTGCGCTTGCTATCACTATGTAGATAATAGCGTAATGGTGAATGTCATGAGGCGAAATTACTTCAATGTTCGCATCGAGCCTTTTTAATCTATCCACACCCTTTTCTAGACTGGTCATGGATGCATTTAAGTTATGTACATCCGTTGGTTCTTCCTTTGGTAGTTTTAAATTTACAATGTGATTGATTTGGTCGAATTCAGGCACATAAATATCTGGTAAAATGTCAATCTGGTTGGATTTCTGACGTAATGAATATAATGAAAAATCCTTGCCCTTGATGACACATTCTTGACTCATGGCAATGACCCCGGCTTGGCTCAGTTTACGTACGGTAACTTGATCACCGCACATAATTTTTATAGTATAGACGTCACAACAAAAGTAAAAGTGCTGCGACGTCAAATGCAGTTCTACCCAGCTGTCTGCGCATGTGGATTTTTCAAATTTACATTTACTGGTGGACATATCTATTTTACAAAAACTATCATCGCTTTTCAGGTCTAATATTGGTTTAAATAATTGACATAAGTAAGTTGGTCCATGGTGTGGGCATTTTGTTAGCTCGTTTATAGTCAAGCTAAAGTAAGACTCTTTCCTAAGATTTACCGCCACATAATCAGATATAGGTATTATTTTGGTCATACCTGTATTTGTTTGGTGTGGCACTGGTATTAGCTTGTAGAGTTGGAAGTTATCCCTCGCTATAAGTGGAAATGTCACTTCAACCAAGACATATTTTTGCATTGCCCTAGCTTTAACCTTCAGCAATTTGTAAAAATACTGTAGCTCAATCTCGATGTTATTAATTGGTAGGGTGAGCTCGCTAGGCATTTGGCCGTATATGGTTTGCAGCTCACGTTTAAGTTGTGTTGGTGTCAGCAAATGCGTACTAATTTGACCATGGTAAATATCGGTTAACGTATCAAGCAACGTGTCTTGAAGTCGCCTCAGACTTTGTAGCAAGCTGTTTCCAGCCATAGCTGACAACGTGAAGTCCTGAACATATGAAATGTTGTTAACTTCGCGCTGAAGAATGCTCTCATTGTCTTGCAATTCGTTTAGCTTTCTATTAATTAACTTGTGCTGCTTGTCCACGGTTATTTCCATTTTCTTCATAAGGTTGAATTCCGCTTCAATTATGGATGTCTGGTTTTTCCATAATTTTGACAGATGTTTCTCATTGCTCTGTATGATTTCAATGTCCTTGACATACTGGTCTGCGAAACGTGAATCCAATACACCGAACAGGTCATTCGCCAGATATCCGATACTGTTTACTAGGCCCCTTCGACTCCTCGCTGTCTGACTCACAGTACGACGACGTCTAGCGTGTGCATTAAAATGCTGCGTTAACAAAAGTTCATTATAGTATTCTAATTCCTGGTACTCGTGGCGGGCTTGTTGCACGATCATATTACAATGCGATTGTTTTTCAATGGTTGTGCAGAGTTTTTCTAAATAAGTCGATATTTTATTATAAGTATTAATACCTGTCCAGTACGGGCCCATATCAAAGTACATAACCAAAGTCCACTTATCCCTAATTAACTGCACCTTTGATATGGGGTCAAAATACAGCGTCTGATTATTTGGTAATTGCCTAATATCATGCAGGCTGTAAGATGGTACAAATAGCGTGACGAGCATAAACAAAACTGTAGCAAGTGTTGTTATTTTTGATGTTGGTTTTGCTTTACATTCGGGCAATCTGGTCGTTGGATTCTTCACTGGTTCAGGTGAAGGTTTCTTATCCTGGTTAATGGGCAACACGGAAATTTTGACAATGGGACGTTTCATGACTCCGTTTTTGGTTCTTAATGAGACCGCTCTGGTTAGGCCATCATTTCCAGGATGGGTATCAATCACACGCCCGAGAGCCCATTTTCCTGGTGGTAAGTTTTCGTCATGGATTACGACTAAATCGCCGATGTCAACGTTTTTCTGTTCTTTCAACCATTTGGTTCGGGATGAAAGTTGTACCAAGTATTCAGTTTTCCATCTTTTCCATAGGTCTTGAAATAATTTGGAATTCAGGTGCCATCTGGTTCTAGCATCCTGTTCCGTCTCTATTATGGTTGCTCTTTGTAATCATGCCAGTAAGCTTCCAGCATATCAGCCTTTCGCTTATAAACATCGACAGTCTTTCTTTCCGACCCATCTTTTTTAATATTGGTTAATACCTTTTTGAGAGCTTCGTAAAGTTCAGTTTGGTTAACAAAAAGTGTTTCGGAATCCATATTCGTTGTGGAAAGCCTCTGGTATGGTATGGTATAAATAAATGGTTTGGTCTGACCTTGATTGCTCCAAACGACAGCCTCTGCACTCCAACTTACTACTGCTGCTCGCTGCTCCCGTCCGGAAACTTTTGCACTATATCACTAGGTCAGCCCTGGTACGGAAGGGCTCGAAGGACCATGAAGAAAGTCGGTAATGGTTTTGCCCGTCGGTTCTATGGTGACCTAAGGACACTTCCTTCTTTCTAAAGTTTACGATAATTACGTATGGTAGTAATGGTTGAAATTAAAGTCTTGAGTTGGTAAAACACTAGTTCACTCAATGGTAAAATAATGGTAAAATGGTTATATAAAATGGTTTATGGTTATGAGTAAACGGCGTCTCAATGGGCGACGAACGCGAACTGACGAGAAATTGTGAAAAACCGCTAATGAGCCTATGTGCATGCGATGCACTTACGCACATTCGCTGAGTGTTCGATTTTAACTCGAACAACGGTATTACTTGTCAAATTTTATAGTTATAGGTTATAGTAAAATACCCTATGAATGTTGAATCCCTGAGCTTATGTGTTTTATAAATAACTCTGTATTTAATAAGTGTATCATTATGTACTGATGTAGTAGAAGTATTAGGTATTATCTTGTATGTTAAGCTACATGAGTTTCGCATTATAATACTTAAGAAAAATTTAAAAATCACAATGTTATAATTTTTATTTAAAATTTCTTGTCAGTTTTTCATTCTTTGGATGGACTCATTTGGAACTGTGTAGTTTGGAGTTTTGAGAATTTAAAAGTACCTGTAATGTTGGTCTAATAGAAATAAAACATTTGACTTTGATTTTGAAGATCTTGTAAATGTATTTCTTTCAAAAGATGTATTTCAAGAAAAATTCAATCGTGGGCAGGATTCGAACCTGCGTTTCCTGGTTGGATACACTAGACGCTCTGACTTCTAAGCCACCGCGAACCCTACTCGTTTGATTGGAATTTGCCTTCATATTTTGAATTTAGGTCGTAAGGTGACGTTGGCAACATCTATGTCAAGCAAGTTACCTTGCTTCTCAACCGACACGACTTACTTTACAGTTAGTTCATTCGCGATTGAATTTTTCCTTTATTAAAAAATAACTGTAAATGATATTTATTTCTGTAAATAGATCTTATAAGGACACTTTTACAAGTTTTTTTTTTTAAATTAGATGGTACTGGCATTTTCTAACTGATGATCTTTGAGAAGAAACATCGAAATAAATTTAGAGAATTATGTTTTTTTTTAAAGTCCAGACATAATATTTAGTAGTAAATATGTGAGTTTCAATGTAAGAAAATGTCTGAAATGGCTTTAAGACAAAAGAGCCATTGTAGCTTTAAGTAGACCAGTCCCATCTGACGGCACGTATGCAACAGTTATTGGATAGTTCGACCATAATCTAGGGAGCTAAATAACCTGTCGCACGATGATACCAGATGATATCAGTGGAACATTTAGTCAGGCCTATAAATTTGTGTATGTCTAATTACCTAGCTTACATAATACTCACATTTACATTTTCCTTTTCCAACTTTATAATCTTAGCATGGAAAATGTAGAAAAGTCACAAAAAGATATGTATTTAAAGAAATAAATATAATAGTGAACCTCGTTGAGCGGTTGCAGCGTGTGCAGCGGCTGCTTGACGTCGTGCAGCAGCGCGGCGCGCGCGGCGCGGGGCGGCGCGGCGCGGGCGGCGGCGGCGCGCAGCACGGAGCCCGCGCGCCCGCCGCGCCCGCGCCGCGCCGCGCCCTCCGCGCTCAGCTGACATATCATCTCGCGCAGCAGCGCCGACACGTTGTCCACCTGACGGTTACGGGGCATCGTTATCGTTGTTCATAAACATACAACATTTTAATCCATTTTTACCCACGACGGAACGCGAAAGATTTCTATTACGTTTAAAATGTGAGGCTATATTTTTCTTTGTGTGTGCCGATGAATATTACCATTTATTTCCAAAACGGTTTCACCGATTTAAATAAGTACAATTTTAAACAATAATTCTAAGACCTTGTTATAATTTAAATACGTCAAAAGACACTGCAATACATTAAAAAATATTTACAACTGGAATTCAAACATTATTTATTTTACATCCAAATAAAAATAACCTCTTATTTACTTTCGAATTTTCCTTCCTAAAGTTCTACATACCAACGTTTATCAATAAAAAAAAATATTGATGTAACTCACCCACTGTGTGTCAATGTTTCCTTCCGGGTGTAACATCTCCATAAGCGACTCCTCCACTGGAGATACTTTCAATGAATACTTCTGTGCTAACGTGCACGCCTGTAAAACATATTTTTTCATAACAGAAAACGAAAATAGTGTGCTTGTTTGAAATATTAACTTAAACTCTTTTTAAAGTTTACTAGTAGGTCGCACATTACTAATATTCTTAGTTATTTTAGTGAAAGAAAAATTCAATTGCGGGCAGGATTCGAACCTGCGTCTTCTGGTTAGATACACCAGACGCTCTGACCGCTAAGCCACCGCGAGTCCCACCCGCTTAATCGAAATTTCCCTTCACATTCTGAATTAACGTCATAAGGTGACGTTGGCGACATCTATCGACAAGCAAGATACCTTGCTTCTCATTCGATATGAGTTACTTTACAGTTAGTGCGATATCGTACGATGCCATCTTCCTTTTAACTATCTTTTTGTGATATTTTTTCATTTTACATGCAAAAAAATCACAAATATCCAGGTTCGAATCCTGCCCGCGATGGAATTTTTCCTTCTCTAAAATAACTTTATAATCTTAGTGCAATGGATGGCCAGTCCGACATATGTGCGTGAGTGTGTGGGGTGGGTGGTGGTGTACCTTCTCCCAGTGGTGCAGCGCGGTGTTGAGCGCGTGGTGGTGCCTGGCGCGGGCGCGGGCGGCGCGCAGTGCGGCGGCGTGGCGCGCGTGGTGTGTGTGTGTGTGTGTAGAGAGTGCGGTGGGTGGTGGTGTACCTTCTCCCAGTGGTGCAGCGCGGTGTTGAGCGCGTGGTGGTGCCTGGCGCGGGCGCGGGCGGCGCGCAGTGCGGCGGCGTGGCGCGCGTGGTGTGTGTGTGTGTGTGTGTGTAGAGAGTGCGGTGGGTGGTGGTGTACCTTCTCCCAGTGGTGCAGCGCGGTGTTGAGCGCGTGGTGGTGCCTGGCGCGGGCGCGGGCGGCGCGCAGTGCGGCGGCGTGGCGCGCGTGGTGTGTGTGTGTGTGTGTAGAGAGTGGGGTGGGTGGTGGTGTACCTTCTCCCAGTGGTGCAGCGCGGTGTTGAGCGCGTGGTGGTGCCTGGCGCGGGCGCGGGCGGCGCGCAGTGCGGCGGCGTGGCGCGCGTGGTGTGTGTGTGTGTGTGTAGAGAGTGCGGTGGGTGGTGGTGTACCTTCTCCCAGTGGTGCAGCGCGGTGTTGAGCGCGTGGTGGTGCCTGGCGCGGGCGCGGGCGGCGCGCAGTGCGGCGGCGTGGCGCGCGTGGTGTGTGTGTGTGTGTGTAGAGAGTGCGGTGGGTGGTGGTGTACCTTCTCCCAGTGGTGCAGCGCGGTGTTGAGCGCGTGGTGGTGCCTGGCGCGGGCGCGGGCGGCGCGCAGTGCGGCGGCGTGGCGCGCGTGGTGTGTGTGTGTGTGTGTAGAGAGTGCGGTGGGTGGTGGTGTACCTTCTCCCAGTGGTGCAGCGCGGTGTTGAGCGCGTGGTGGTGCCTGGCGCGGGCGCGGGCGGCGCGCAGTGCGGCGGCGTGGCGCGCGTGGTGTGTGTGTGTGTGTGTAGAGAGTGCGGTGGGTGGTGGTGTACCTTCTCCCAGTGGTGCAGCGCGGTGTTGAGCGCGTGGTGGTGCCTGGCGCGGGCGCGGGCGGCGCGCAGTGCGGCGGCGTGGCGCGCGTGGTGTGTGTGTGTGTGTGTGTGTAGAGAGTGCGGTGGGTGGTGGTGTACCTTCTCCCAGTGGTGCAGCGCGGTGTTGAGCGCGTGGTGGTGCCTGGCGCGGGCGCGGGCGGCGCGCAGTGCGGCGGCGTGGCGCGCGTGGTGTGTGTGTGTGTGTGTAGAGAGTGCGGTGGGTGGTGGTGTACCTTCTCCCAGTGGTGCAGCGCGGTGTTGAGCGCGTGGTGGTGCCTGGCGCGGGCGCGGGCGGCGCGCAGTGCGGCGGCGTGGCGCGCGTGGTGTGTGTGTGTGTGTGTAGAGAGTGCGGTGGGTGGTGGTGTACCTTCTCCCAGTGGTGCAGCGCGGTGTTGAGCGCGTGGTGGTGCCTGGCGCGGGCGCGGGCGGCGCGCAGTGCGGCGGCGTGGCGCGCGTGGTGTGTGTGTGTGTGTGTAGAGAGTGCGGTGGGTGGTGGTGTACCTTCTCCCAGTGGTGCAGCGCGGTGTTGAGCGCGTGGTGGTGCCTGGCGCGGGCGCGGGCGGCGCGCAGTGCGGCGGCGTGGCGCGCGTGGTGTGTGTGTGTGTGTGTAGAGAGTGCGGTGGGTGGTGGTGTACCTTCTCCCAGTGGTGCAGCGCGGTGTTGAGCGCGTGGTGGTGCCTGGCGCGGGCGCGGGCGGCGCGCAGTGCGGCGGCGTGGCGCGCGTGGTGTGTGTGTGTGTGTGTAGAGAGTGCGGTGGGTGGTGGTGTACCTTCTCCCAGTGGTGCAGCGCGGTGTTGAGCGCGTGGTGGTGCCTGGCGCGGGCGCGGGCGGCGCGCAGTGCGGCGGCGTGGCGCGCGTGGTGTGTGTGTGTGTGTGTAGAGAGTGCGGTGGGTGGTGGTGTACCTTCTCCCAGTGGTGCAGCGCGGTGTTGAGCGCGTGGTGGTGCCTGGCGCGGGCGCGGGCGGCGCGCAGTGCGGCGGCGTGGCGCGCGTGGTGTGTGTGTGTGTGTGTAGAGAGTGCGGTGGGTGGTGGTGTACCTTCTCCCAGTGGTGCAGCGCGGTGTTGAGCGCGTGGTGGTGCCTGGCGCGGGCGCGGGCGGCGCGCAGTGCGGCGGCGTGGCGCGCGTGGTGTGTGTGTGTGTGTGTAGAGAGTGCGGTGGGTGGTGGTGTACCTTCTCCCAGTGGTGCAGCGCGGTGTTGAGCGCGTGGTGGTGCCTGGCGCGGGCGCGGGCGGCGCGCAGTGCGGCGGCGTGGCGCGCGTGGTGTGTGTGTGTGTGTGTAGAGAGTGCGGTGGGTGGTGGTGTACCTTCTCCCAGTGGTGCAGCGCGGTGTTGAGCGCGTGGTGGTGCCTGGCGCGGGCGCGGGCGGCGCGCAGTGCGGCGGCGTGGCGCGCGTGGTGTGTGTGTGTGTGTGTAGAGAGTGCGGTGGGTGGTGGTGTACCTTCTCCCAGTGGTGCAGCGCGGTGTTGAGCGCGTGGTGGTGCCTGGCGCGGGCGCGGGCGGCGCGCAGTGCGGCGGCGTGGCGCGCGTGGTGTGTGTGTGTGTGTGTAGAGAGTGCGGTGGGTGGTGGTGTACCTTCTCCCAGTGGTGCAGCGCGGTGTTGAGCGCGTGGTGGTGCCTGGCGCGGGCGCGGGCGGCGCGCAGTGCGGCGGCGTGGCGCGCGTGGTGCGCGAGCGCAGCGGCGGCGGCGGCCAGCGCGGCGGCCCGCGCCCGCGCCGCTGCGCCCGCCCTCTCCAGCGACACGGCGACGCCTGAAAGCGCCGGGTTCGCTCCTGCGCCCCACTTCACTCTACATCACAAACGTTATTCATTAGCAACATGTCAAAAAATATTATCTTATATACAATTTTCTTGCATAAACCTTATAAGCTATATAGTAAGTGTCGGTCAAGTCATAGGAAATTTCTGCCCGACAATATAATTACACCTTTTTTTCATAGGGGTATGAAAAAAAAGCGTAAATATATTGTGTATGTATGTACAACCAACAATTATCTAAATTATTAGAATTTTGACACCACATACAAATACTCAATTTAACCACCTTTTTTGAATATGCAAAGTGAATCGTCTACTACCTAGAAAAGTAACAAGATATATCGAACTTATCTTTTGCCCTATAATCACGACTATCAACTATATTCGCAACATTCGCGATAATGACAGCTATAAATACCTATATTTTTCTAAGCAATTTCTTCCAACTACTGAACTCTTTTCCTCTTTCCAAGCAATCTATTATTATGACGACCCTATTTCTCTTTAAGAGTCAAGTTCATCGCACCACCTCCGTCTAAGCCAACAAAGCCAATAAAGTACATTAATTTTAGGTTGAGTATAGCGTACCTCTGATGTGCAGCGGTTAGTAGCGAGTATGCCTTGTTAGAGGCGGTAGTGAGGCGCTCCACGGCCGCCGTCAGCTCGCGCGACCGACGCGCTAGTGCTGCGCTGGTTTCTTGGTTGCTGCCTAGCACCTGTAATTAAAAATTAAGCATACATCATTATTTATCTAACGATTAAAAAAAATTTGGTACTAGCTGTTTAGTATCTAACTGGATGCACCGTCATTACAGAGTGAGGTGTAGTACGTAAGTACACTAATTAGGTAAGATCTCTATGTTATAAAATAGATGTCACTTGTTCAAGAGTAAGTAGTAATAAACGGTAATCGATCGAGTACAGTTGTTTCAATAATACTACATCCCCTCAGCAGATCTATAAATTATGGGTTCATTATCACATAATTATAATTTCATCATATCTGAAAATACTCACTAGTGTTAGTTGCAATTATAGAATTAAACTGCCACTATTAGTAATGCAACTGTCGCCCAGTTGAGGGACAACTATCGCCTAACTGTGGGACGACTATCGTCCAACTGTGGGACAACTATCGCTCAGTTGTGGGACAACTATCGCCTAACGGTGGGACAGCTATCGTCCAACTGTGGGACAACTATCGCTCAGTTGTGTGACAACTATCGCCTAACGGTGGGACAGCTATCGTCCAACTGTGGGACAATTATCGCCCAGTTGTGGTACAACTATCGCCCCACTGTGGGACAATTATCGCCCAGTGGTGGGACTACTATCGCCCCACTGTGGGGCAACTATCGCCCAACTGTGGGACATCTGTCGTCTAGCTGTGGGACAACTATCGCTCAACTGTGGGCCAGCTATCGCCAAACTGTGGGGCAACTATCTGCCAACTGTAGGACAACTATCACCCAACTGTAGGACAACTATCATATGTCTGTAGCAAGTATGACGCAAAATAAATAAAAGTTGTACGCACCTCAGCGTGTAGGTGTGCGTGTGCGGCGTGCGTGAGTCTAGCGCGGTGCGCGGCGGCGGCGCGGCGCGCGTGCTCGTCGTGCGCACGCGCAGCCCGCGCCACGCGCGCGCGCGCCGCCTGCACGCTGCGCGCTAGTGATGCGCCGCGCTCCGCCGCGCTCGAGCTGCCCGACGCGTGACGACGACGCGCCTTCTCGCATAGTGATTCTAGAGATACGCTCCAGGACGCTCCTGGAAACGTGGAATACTCCGGTACTAACACGAAAATACTTTAAATAAGGTAAATTATGCAATTTCTACGCAGAAACTCTGACATAGAAAAGAAGTCAGTTCACATAATTAACAAAACATTATCATTTATTTTCCGGTTTTAAATTACAGTATATTTAATTTGGATTATAATTAGGTGTTTGATAACTTATTGAGCAGTAATAGCTTAGGCAGTACACAACATTAACTTGCCACGAATCGTTACTCTTCGTACTTCAATAAGTAAGTCTCTCAGTCTCCACCACAGCCAATGTGCGGAGTTAGCTAACTGCAACCCGTACTTATACAACGTGTAACGTGTAACTAAATAAGCGCAGGACCTCAAACAGGTCGATTAGGTTATCGAGTCATAATTATAATAACGAAACCCGAAGGTCATTTTGAGACATGTAAGCATATTTTTTTCAGAAATTAGTTATATCAGCTATTTAACATAAAACTTGTGACTGTGCCATAATCGTGTACGCACCGGCTACGATATCGATGCGCACACGCACACAATAACAATTTGTGCAAATAGGTTTCAGTTTTCCATACTTCGACCCACTGATGGATCAGGGGGCCATTATCAGTAATAAAATAAATATTTTTTGGAGAATTTACACATTAAGAACCACTGTAATCGATTCAGTAGTCGATGCTGAACAAAGTACTTTCAGGCCTTGTGCTTATTCTGTTTTTTTTTTTCTCTTTATTTTCACTTTAAAAAAAAACATATATTAACACCGTGCATTCTGTTAAAAACTAATATTAGAAGCTAAGCGACATAAGATAACATTAAAACATAATCATTATACTAATAGGAAAGCAAGCAAAAAAAGAAACCACTCAACTACGACGACACGTTGCAAAACCGGTTTTATGCCAAGGACCTACAGGTTGTTTAAAAACAGGTTGTTGTTTTGTCTATTTTGTTTGTTTTTTGTTGTTTGTTACAGTTTGTATATGTAGTGGTATGTTCAATATGTAAGTAATGAGGTGTAAATCTGACCGATCTCCTTCTGCTCGACCTCAGCGTGCAGGTCGAGGCGCGCGCGGCGCAGCAGCAGGCACAGCGCGCCGCCCAGCGCCTTGGAGTGCACGCCCAGCACGCCGCGCGACACGTACTCCGCCGTGAACCTACACCACAAACACCTCACCGTAATCCCTCACACAATCGATACCCTTATTTTTGCACCGTGGATAAGGAAACGTGTGAAAAAGCCTTCAAACAGCAAAAATCAGCGTAATTCCATTTATATTAACTTATTACACTACATGAGGCATCCATAAACTAAAAATATTCACTCATAAACGTACATACCGTGACGCCTGTTTTTCCCAAAGGGTTAGGCAGAGTCGTACTAATGTACACCCACAGTTCGCCGATATGTTTAGGTCCTGTGTAATAGGGGGCGAGCCTATCGCCATCAACTGAGCACAGATCCAAACTCGAGTTGCTGAGACTAAATTGAAAATTTCATTGAAAAACCCAATAATACATTGCCCAACTTGGGAATCGAACCCAAGACCTATAGTGTAGCAGTCGCGGTTAGGACCTCTAGGCTAATTGAATGAAGAAGTTATTTACTCATAAAATAAAATCAATAATTGCCTCATTAGTTCTTAGGTTGACAAATATTGGATTTTTTTTAGAAAATTCTCAATAGTAGCTCGGATATTGGAATTGTGCCTAGTTAATAACAATAGACTCGCCTCCTATTACATGGAATCTAAAATATTGGCGAACTGTGAGCGACTTCAGGAACACAGGTGTAATGATATGTTAATTTTTGATGTATGTCAGTTTAGTTAAGTTAATAAATAAACAATCTAACCTTCTGACAGGCTTGCAGAGCGCGGCATCATCAAACAGTGTGATTGGTCCAACACCTTTGAACGCGCACGCCATCTGCGCGCACATGGCGAACACCTCCGCTATGGTTTGTACGCGACGCACCAGGAATATATCCTCCAGCACCGAGCGGAGCAGAGGACTTTGTAGGGCCGCCTGGAAGGTACAGATGTCGCTATGTAAACGGATCCTTACTATCAGGTCCATTGTGCCCCATAGATAAACTAAGAGAGTATATGTTATGCGATTAGACTCATCATAACGTTTCATAAATGCTTGTAAAAGCTTATTTGTAATAAAAACATTTGAACTTAAACTATTTATATAGTATAGGGATGAATGGAAGAAATGGTCTTACTGCAAAAAGAAAATAGGACCGGTGATGATGATGTAGTTCACAATTTAGGACGTATCGACCGTGATTCACTGAGTTTGTTTCGGCATTCCTTCTTAGAGGTGGTCAGTTAGGAAATAACGGCACCAACTTATTTAAAATTCTGGTAAAAGAGTCTATAAAAGATCTTACAGAAATAAACATCATTATTTATCAAAATCCAGGAGTTCTGTGGTAAATGAGAACAGTGCTAATAATAAATGAGCTCACACTTACACTCATATGCATAGCCTCGCTGATATGGTCGATTTTCCTCCAGGCCGGGGGAATGGGGATGGCCAGATGATCAGCTAGTTCACGCGCGCGCAACTCCACGGCGGCGAATAGGCCGTTGAAACCCATAAGCAGCATGCGCCCGGCTGACTGACCCTCGGCCTCTGATGTGGAAGCTGAGAGTAAAGCCTCGTAGCGGGCGCGAACCTCAGCAGCTAGTAGGGGGGCGCTGCTGGCTGGGGACTGAATGGGATAAAATATTTCAAATATCGCAAAGGTGTGAACTACTCGTATTGGGTATTCTCCTTTGAACAAGTTCTGATATTTTTTTATCGGCATAACCGGGAATCCTTTATTATTAAGAAGAATTAACAACGGATTTAAATAGAGCTTACTATAAATGTTAAAGGCTGTGCCAAGTATATTTTTTTTTAATTAATTTAAAATAAGGTTTTATGAGCTTATTGTACCTACCATTCATTATACTATATTTATCTAAGTATATTTGGTAATGCAAAAACTTACCTCCATATCCATAACCAAATATCTCAAATGCAGCTCCAACTGCGTCAACAGTTCATTGAGAGGCACCGGCGAGTTCATGATCACGGCGTTCAGCTCGTTGATCATCAGCAGCACCGACGGATCCTCGGAGTGCACCTTCTTCAGCGCTTCCGGCAGTATGATGGTGCTGAAGTTGTAGTTCAGTTGCACCAAGTCAGCTAGAAGCAGGTTCGCATTCCGTACGCATTCGACTGCGACCGGCAAGGCGGCGTCTTCAGCCGACGCGGACTGTAAGGGTAGTAGTGATAGTAGTTCAACTGCTTGCATTGATAACGCACTCATATCATCCAAGAACCACTCCCCTTCTCTGGATGTCAGGTCCACGAGACAATCTCCTGCACTTTGGGCTCCGTTCTCCAACATTAAATATCTTCTATTCAAATTACAGAGCATGCCGATTACCACACATTCTAACGTGGCTCCTGCGCCTTCTTCAGTCCTCACCCAGTTACTTATATTAGTTTTCGCTTCTCTATAAGCTTCTTGAGCCAAGGCTAGAGCATCAGGGCCACCTTCCAACTGTAGTCTTTCTATAGCCTTGGTCAAATTCGCGGTTGCTTCAGCATTCATGTTTTGTAGACGGTAATTATAATTTATAATCTGTTGTGACGTATCGCCTTTATTGTTGTCAGCGTTGATCAGAGCTGTCACTTGGTTGGACACTTCGCGGCAAACTTCTGGCGACTTGCTTTCTAGGGCTGCAGCTAAAAACTTCCTGAACATGACAACACGATGGTACTCTGTGTGGCTTTGTGGATAGTATTGCGATACAGCAACGTACTGCGAGAGGAGTTCTAGGCAGGACCTCACAAGGTTATGGGTCTGCTTCATGCTCTGATACAGTTCTGTTTCAGCTTGCTCACATTGGGATATCATGGAGCTTTGCCCCGCGTTTGTGAGGAACTCTTTGATATGTTCAAATATCGGTTGCTCTTCCTCGTCGTTAGATCCGGAGAACTCTTGCACCCAGGCAATCAGTTGTGGGCCATTAATAGCCTCTGTCGTAGTCGCAAAATTTTCAATTTGTGTGTCAAAATCTTTTAGTATCTTCACTAACGCCTTCATCGAGTCCTCCACGGCGTTCTTGGCTTGTTTGTATGATGTGTACTTTTGTGAGATCGCATACAAAGGATGGTTGTTCAGATTTGGTCCGTAGGCTTCTATCTCTTTGATCAGGGCCATCTGTTGGTGGCAGTCTTGTAGTCTCGTCTCCACCGACTTCAATTCTTCGTTCTCTTTCAGCCAGTCATCTGCACACTGCTTAACATCGGGAAGGACGGCTAAAAATTGTTCGCTGAAACCAATATTCGGCTATAAATAAACAATTCACGGGCGATTATGAATAATTGACGAATAATATTGAACGCGTCGAATTTATAATTCAGAGGACACAGGCAGTTTGTTATATCGACGCGTCATTTAGTTGGAACAAGTGAACACGAATACAAATTGTCATGAATATGGTAGCAAACTAAGATTGTGTAAATAATTAAGTCATAAATATATGTATTCCTATTATAATAATATACTATGTTATTTAGAAGGTAACAATGCAATAATATGTTGGCAACACAATAAGGATAATGTAATTTAATGTTATCCGTAACAAAGTACTATATACTGTAATGCAATAGATGGTATCTTGCAGTGATAAATTGTCCCGCGGGAATTTCAACGGACATGAGGTATTTGTCTAGGTGAAAACTTAGGACTAAATCACGCAGAAGGTCGATCTCATTCATCAAGATTTCGCAATTAAGCTAGCCGCAAATGGAAACATTAGCAATTACGGTACTTTCGTGTCGACTAAATATGAAATAAATAACTAAAATATTAACGACCAAACTTTAAATAGCCGTAATTTTGTCTAAGATGTCTTTACTTTTAAATATTTACAACATAATTAGGGATTCACTTTCATTAGTCTTTACAGACATGCTAATTTGACTCGACGAGTCACTGACCCGTAATCCTCACCCCACAGGAGCCTAGTGGGGTTGGTGTGTCATTATTTGTCACATATTTAGAATGTTAACTTCATTTTCTTTATATCTTTTTAATACTTAGATCTCGTAGGCCAAGCCATATTACCATAAGATCGTCGGCTATATTGATACGTTACGCATACTATAACATTTATTATAACGACAACATTTACTGAACCAGTTACATAACTGTGTTAATATTTGCAGCGCTATTCACTTTGACAGGCCGCTGAACTATTAATTATGTTTGTCCGTCATTAAACACCGGCGTTATGTAAGTAAATATTTGTCAATTATTATATCTGACAGCGTCGATAATGTTTGATGTGCGCTGGTTAACCAGTTTTGAATTATATTTGGAAACTGTTTAATATGTTTGGAAAATGGAGATAGAATCGACCTCCTCTTTGCCCCGGAGGCAGATTGAAGTCAAGAGCAAGACCATTTTTAATTAAAAAAAATAATCGTGTGATCAATGATTACACTTATTATGCCCTTGAAGATGTGTGAAAACTGCCAACACGCACAAGATTAGTGTGGTAGAAGATGGCATGCGTGGCCCTTCGCCATCCGGAAGGAGTAGCTTTTAAATGAAATGAATGTTTGGCACAGATATAATAGCAAATTAGCAATGTCTTAGAGCAATAACTTTCCAGACTACAGAGTTTCTTCCAGAGACCTATAACATTCTGTGGCGTTCTATAGTTTCTGCCTACCTCTCTGGCCAAAGGGAGTAATTGTATGTATGTAATCACAACATTATTTAAAAAATACTCACGTGACTTCAGCGAAGTGCTGCTTCAGTTCTTGCGCCCTCACCGCCATCATGGCGAGGGCTGCGCGCACGTCTCTCGCGGTGCGCCTGCGCTTGCCCCCTCCACCGGCTGCACCGCCCCACTCCACCAATGGGTCGTACACAAATGCCTCCAGAAGCGTCAGTAGAGTCTCACGACCACGACGCATAGTCCGCAAGACGTGTTCACAGGCGAGGCGGAATATACCCTGAAGAAAAAGAGAAGAAAATGTTATAGTCTTGAAATAAATAATTGGAGTGGTATTCTTGTTGAGTTTGGAAATTAACAAAGCTAATATTTAAACATGAATAAATAATGTCAGAAAAGTTAAAAGGATTTCTGTAATTTTAACGTGTTTAAATTATAATGAGCAAAATGATTGGACGAAGCTCATTAGCGATGAAAATCAAAATCAGCATCAATTTAGGATACTAAATATATGAAGTATTAATATTTAGATCATATGTGTATAACATACATACACAAATAAAATTCACAAAAAACATACAGGCACACACACGCAGCTCAAGACGGGCACATAACATCCAATTGTACAAACCTAGAACTAATTACGGAAAAAAGTGTATTTTTTATCAAGGAGCACGGATCTACAACTCATTACCAAATTATATAAAAGACGCAAAAACAATAACAATTTATAAAAGAGAACATCTTCAAAGGCAATACTATAAAATAATTATAATTATCTTTTCACAATTGTCTTCATGTAAACCATCCCTTACATCTGCTCAACTAGGTGAATATAAATCGACAAGACAAACTTATTGAAATCTACCCACAATCCTACATACTTAATCGCTAATATTTTGTATTATATTTTTGTATACCGTCTATCTGTTTACGCACTCTGTGAATTGTAACTAATATATATTATGTTTGTTTATTTCTCCTCGAAGTGATTGTAATCTTGAGAAATAAAGTGATTTTAAACCGTAGATAAATGCCTTCACATTGCCTTTGCCTAGTCTTCCTTTACATTTGTGTCCCACCGGTTTAAAAAGGTCTCCCCTAACTCAGCCCAGACAATTTTTATCCTGGGCTCTTTCCTACCACGTTACAGTGATTAAAAAGTCCTCAACTTTATTGAGTATGTTCTACACAACACAATACAATGTTGTCTTACATTGGTTGTTAAATGCAAGCCGGCAGCTTTACTTGCCAATACGGCCTCAGGCCGGGCTGGTAATAAAGTGCCGCAATGGCTAATTAGTCGCGGCGGTAATATGCCTTAGCAGATTGTTAGCCTACGGCGCCTACCGCCTAGTTTGACCCAATTGACTTCACTCTAGCTTACGGGAGAGATAAATAATTAATAAACGCCAGTCCTCATTCATTTTTGATTAGTTGTTACGGTAGGTAACAATGTGTTGGATTAACAGCGATTATTTATTGGTGTATAAGGTTATTGTATCTGCGTAAAAAATGGGTAGGGTATTATGGTAATTGATTATATAATTGAATCGTCGACCTATTTAAAGTACCACTGTTGGGCACGGATCTTCTGTCATAATAGGCTATAGTACAGTTTTTATAGTTAAATTGGTATATCAATAATAAATACAGATCAAATGTTCTGTAGTTCGTGAAGCATTGCAAGGCCCAGGCACTGTAGCCTATGTACACTCAGCGACACATCAATCAATATAGATTTTTTTTTTTAATGGAATAGGGGGACAAATGAGCAGACGGAGACGGATCACCTGATGGTAAGCGATTACCGCCGCCCATGGACACCCGCAACACCATAGGATTCACAAGTGCGTTGCCCGCCTTTTAAAAGGGGATTGGGCCTCCGGTAACCTCACTCACTCGACGAAACACAACGTAAGCGTTGTTTGACGCCGTTTTTCTGTGAGGCCGTGGTATCACTCCGGTCGAGCCGGCCCATTCGTGCCGAAACATGGCTCTCCCACGTATGTCCTTTCAATCACCTGTATTTCCTCGCAATAGCCTTGATTTTCGTGGTGCAATTGTATAGTTTGAATTGTTGTCGTGTGTACAACCATGCTATATTATACTAAGTGTGCTCATTTGTAAACTGAAATCCGATTCAATAGTGCTCGCAAATAGTAAGAAATATTATTGCGCTATTTTTACAAGTACCAGATTTTTTTTACAAGGATTACAGCTAAAACATCTCACAATATCCTAGTAAACCTCATTTCAAGAACAAAGGCCATCAAAACGCATGCAATTATCTCAAACATTATAACGCCCGCTTAAACCCCGGCTTAGAGTGGAGTTATATGAATATTGCTCGCAACTTGTACCGCGATATGGCACATTATGAGTATGAGATGCCACAGTGTAGCAACTTGTTATGATTTGGCGTCTTGCTCCACTGATTATAACTCGGCTGTGGATAATGTAATGTGCGTGGATAACGTTCAAGGTCGGTTGAACAAACAATGGAGGTCACAACAAGAATTGATACCGATACTAGGGTATATTCAAAGGTATTAAGAAGTTCAGGATGTATTGTTATATAAAGTGGTTTAATCAGCCGTAACCGTCTTAAGGCAAAAGCTTTGTAATATAGAGAAAATGGGGGGAGGGGGAGTAATTGTTGCGCTTGAGTGTTGGGGATGGAATTTCAACCATTAAGGTCCACGGTTTCCACACAAAGCTTGCTAAGTTTACACCATAAATACACCAACTTAAATTATTTTTAGAAAATACATGCACATAACTAGTTTCTTGTAGCATATAGGCGTCATATTATCCAGATTTCACAATTTCACAAGATATTGGAATTTCTACGCCGTTTCTTCTTCAAAAAAACGTTGCCTCTCACTAGGATTTTTTCATGTATCCTGGGCGTTTACCAACATAAATTAATACACAGATGGACAGACCCAGAACAAAATCGAACCCACGACTAGTGGCATATAAGCCATTGCTTAATTACTACGCTATTCGTGCCGACTTATATACATTCGACAAAAGAATTAGTTGACTGTATAGATAGATAGTTTTTAGACTGTAAATCTCACTAATATAATAATTATGTTTTTATAACATAATTGCTTCAATAGCCTAGTTGTCCTGAGCGCGACTGGTACGCTTGGGGTCTTGGTTCGATTCCCAGGTCGAGGAAAATGTTATTGGGTTTATCTATGAAATTCTAAGTAGCAGCTCGGAGTTTTGAATTTGTGGTTGTGCCCGGTTAATGACAATAAGCTCGCCCCTGTAAACATACCGGCGAACTGTGGGTGCACATTAATACGTTTCGCCTAACCCTTCCGGGAATACAGGCGTGATCGTATGTTAACATTTAATATAAGTAGATAGGTAAGTGTTGCATATTCTAAGACATGCACAAAGGGGCATCGTGTAATATTTCCACGTGAGCGCACAAACGAGCCGGCTCCGCTCATTTCGCTCCAAATATCTTCCAGTACCGGTACTGTGTCTTTGGATACAACCTTTTGAATATGTAAAGAGGTTCAACTTTGTTTTTCCGTTGGCCTTCGTAGGATCTCGGTCTGATTAATTTATTTATTGTACGTCTATTTTAGTAGAGTCAAACCGTGGAATACACAAATATTTGCTTAGGTTTTTTTTTATAGGGGGACAAACGAGCAGACGGATCGCCTGATGGTAAGCGATTACCGCCACCTATGGACTCCCGCAACAGCAGAGGAGTCACTAGTGCGTTGCTCGCCTTTTAAAAGGGGATTAGGCTTCCGGTAACCTCACTCACTCGGCGAAACACAACGTAAGCGTTGTTTGACGCCGGTTTTCTGTGAGGCCGTGGTATCATTCCGGTCGAGCCGGCCCATTCGTGCCGAAGCATGACTCTCCCACGTTAAAATAATCCACGACACGCTGCGCAAAGGTACGCAGTCATCCAAAGAACTACTGATTCTCATTTCTGAAACCTATCAAGTTTAAAACCGGTCAACACAAATTTCCACATTTAATTTTTTTTTATGTTGCACCACCCTGGTATTTTCTCCTGTAGGTATAATTGTGCGTTTGTGAATACAAATTCTCCCACATACACAATCGCTCAGATTCGGAAAACATGTCGTCAATTCCGTCCCGCACACAACAAACCGACATTACTTACAAGAGAAAGGTTAACCCGCCGCCTCGAAGGACCAGACCAGACATATACGTCCCCACACAACATCTGCGCGAATTGAAAAATACCGCAGTTTGTCCACGACAGTTGAACTACAGTGCACTGGGGAGATGGCCGGACAGTACAGCCAGGATAAACGGATATAGTGACACTTTAAGGGCGGCATTATGATTTTGTTTTAATATCGCAGCATTATGCTGAGCTTTTTGGGACCTTTTTTGGCCTCGCGCAGGGTCGCTTTAAGTGTAAGCAATGTACGAGTCCAACATAAAAAGTTTTCTTACTTTCTTTCTTTGTGTTCTCCTCCGAGGGCATCGACGTGATTGGTGACAGAATTTCGTAAATTGATAATCGCATTGATTTAATCACACTATTATAATGGGTATACATTAGTACACCTATGCCTAGCCCTTCGGGGAATACAGGCGTGATAGTACGTTATGTTAGGTTACAAAAATAATAGCTTTTTTTAAAGCTTACTAGCAATTTGGGTGGCACATTACTAGTATTCTTGTTAACCCCTCGTAGTAAGCTAAAATGCTTGTGTTACGAGTGGGTTCACGTCAGTAGTGCAATGGGTGTGTTTTGAGCCGGATCATGTGGTTGATCGCAATTCCGTCGCCCTAGCCATTAGGCTACCTACCTCTCTTATTTATATATAAGATCATTTTCCGCTCAATAAATATGGAATGAGGGATAAAAATTATATAGGAGTATAGTTTTTTCTTAGGAACTTCATTTTATCGTTCATTTCATCAAATACCGTTAATTCAATATAAGTAACAAACACGAAGACCCCACGATTGCAACATGATAACTCGTAGCCACACTAGCCACGTAGCTGTACTACGAGTTACGGCGTAGCGTCGTAGTATAGTGTCTCTAGTAATATAGTGTCGTTAGCTGGATTTAATTTAATTAATAGCTAAACACATTCTAATTTTGTATGATTTATCTGAGACAAGACTACGTCATACGTCATCATTTCGACCTCAAACAACAATTGAAGAGGGTAGTTGACTCATGTTTGATATATTGAAAATAAAATTCCTATATTCAATGCTATTAAATATGATTCGTATATTTAAAAAATAATTGAAACTGACTAATAAAATTATAAAATATTAATGTTCAAAGTTTTTGGTGGGGATTGAGATTTTTTTATGGGATAGGAGGGCAAACGAGCAGACGGATCACGGTAAGCGATTACCGTCGCCCATGGACACCCGCAACATCAGAGGAGTCACGAGTGCGTTGCCGACCTTTTAAAAGGGGATTGGGCCTCCGGTAACCTCACTCACTCGGCGAAACACAACGTAAGCGTTGTTTAACGCCGGTTTTCTGTGAGGCCGTGGTATCACTCCGGTCGAGCCGGCCCATTCGTGCCGAAGCATGGCTCTCCCACGTAATTGGGATGCTCGGTCCCTTTCCCCTTGTGACCATAAAAACGAGAACGAGACCATAAAAATATCAGTCAATAGCCTATTTATTGTGTGCATTTATATAGTACTTGATACAAAGAGCGGTGTACTGTGAGGATACCATGACATTAATAGTAAAAAATATCGCATCTTATTATCTTCTTAGCTCTGGTTCAGCAGGCCATCGGTAATGCATGTTGAGTGCTCTCAGCGTCGTGTTGCGGCGGACACGAGAGCTCTAACACAGGCTTCTTTCGCTCCCTATTACTCGTACACTTTTATTTACACGATTTATGTAAGACGATGGATATGTTAAACTTATTAACGTTTGTTATTTACGATTTGTTGATGTTGATGACGGTGAGGTAATTGCCCTCGTGTCGAGGTGGCGTGATATTATCCTCAGGTCTGATTGATAAAAGTGCCTTTGTTTCATGTTTATCAATAAATAAACTAAAACTGGTTACACGGTCAGAGCAGCTCATTATTTGATCAAAAACCTTAAATACACAAATATTTAACCTCGTAAAACAACATTTTCTTACCCGAACATTGAACCTGCTACCCACGCAATGAGTACATTTCTCTGTTAATAATAAATGTGGCAGATTTATGAGGTTTACTTTTTTAGCTTTGCTAGGAATATAGCGAATGTTTTAATGAAAATGTTAAAATTTATACAACGCGGGGGTTTGGACCCAATAATGGAAAATATAACTCTCAAATGATTCATCTTGCGTTACGTAGGCGTCGCTGTCGGCATGAACTAAAAAAAATAGTTTATAACATAACATAACATACCATAATAGGGTTAGGCACAGATGTTTTAATGTACACCCACAGTTAGCAGGTGGGTTTACCAAGCAGTGAGGAATAGAGTTAAGTTAGTAAGTAAGGACTGATATTGTAGCAGTCGCATTAAACCACTCGTGAAATTCATACGCCTCGTCATTTTAAGATCCCCTTCCCCAGCACACCTCAGCCATTAAACGAATAAAAATCTAAATTGCTACAAATTTCATAGAAAACTCAAGACTTCTTTTTTCCACATGGAAATTGAACCCAGTAGAGTAACAGTCGCGGTTATTACCGCTAGACTAATAAGGCATTCAATGTTATGGGACCAATATAAGTTAGTCAGCAGGATGGTAAGAGAGGCTACCAGGCTAGGTGCAGTGTAAATATAGAAGATGCAATACCTTAAAGACTACGGTGAGGACTGGTGAGTTAAAGTTCCTTGGTTAAAACTGGTAGGTACCTTTGTTTGAGGGATTTAAAACACATTAGAACTAACCGTTACTTAGCCAGCGTTTTGGAAGCCTGTAGTCTATAGTCAAAAGTCTATAGTCTGGTTTCATAGAAATGAATTGAACCAGGCTATGAATTGTTATAATATTCCTGGTTAAATGTCAAGTGTTTTTGATAAGTTGAATTTAAATTCAATTAAAATACAGTGGCCTGTTTCGCAAGCAAAGAGCTTAATTACTAAAACTGTCATTATAAAGTATTTATATTTCCAAAAAGCCTTAACTAAAAGGCTTGTCTGGATGAAATGTAGTAGAAACAAGTACGTTTTTAAACTTCGCCTGAAGTTGAACGACTTACTTAATGTGCTGTTGACAACTTCATTCGCTAAATGTGAAGAATTTACTAGAAATTTCGTACGCTGAACTTCTTAGAAACAAAATTGTTTCTTGTTTCAAGGTAATATACGAAAACGCAGCAAAATAATTAAGTAAGACAGGAAATATGTGGGACAGAGTTTGATTAAACTTGTGTTAAGTTTGTTGCTTGTACATAAATGTTGTTGTTTGTAGATAGGATATCTTTATAAGCAGAGTTAAATATATATAGCTGATATGTTTTTATGACAATAAATGTTTCTTTCTTGCTTCTTTCTTTGATAGTTATGATGTCGTTAGTGACACCTGTTTACTCACCTTTATTTATATCAGGTAATGTGGCACTGGTTATTTTAATAAAATTATATAATTACCAGCGGACCCAGCAGACGTTGTCCTCTCTGAAGTAAAAAAATCCTAAAGCCCGATTCCAGTGCCATCTATCGGGTCCAATTGTATTTTCAAATCATCCACGGATCCACTCAAATATACACTTAAAATTTCGTCCAAATCGGTCCAGCCGTAAAAGGACCATAATAAGGACGTACGGAATGATATATATAAAGATGATCATTGTACACATTAATGAGATATCAACGCCAGTGGCTCGGTTTATTAGGAAAAAAAAACAAAATGTCAATGAATCTCTACAAATGTTTATTTTGACTTCTAATTCTCTGAAATTATTCAATAACATTCGTTTTGTTTATATTATATTGGGTACGAAATATATTTTTAAATATACGAGTATATTTTGTCCATGTTACACAACTGTGTCGTTCACCTCTCAGGAGTCAGTTACCTTCGTCTGAGGTCCTCGAGTGTATGATTACGGCGAGCTAATTGCGGGTCAAAGGTACGGTTAGCCATGTTTTATTCACGTCGCAGTGTAAGTAAGCTCTTTGTAAGAATATTTGCATGCCTTTGATATGATTAATAACAACTATCTATTTGCTGGCAGGTCCAGTCGGTGCTTTGATAGCGTATGAATTTTATTTGATATTGGTGTAAGTAGCAAGTTTGTTTGGAAGCCTCGGTGCGTGGGCCTGACTTATCCAAGCATTTTTAAACCCCGTGTAGTAGGGAACTTCAAGTTTGGAACAGTTGAATTATTTATGAACAATAATTCCAACTTCAACTGCAGCTAGTCCATTACCCTGCTCACAGATGTCGCTAATAGTTTATAAGTTCAAGTGCGAGCCGGTAAGCGGTCGGTGGTAGTTTTTAACTTCGAGCTTGGGGTACGACACTTCATTAAAACTTGGGCGGCGCGCTCAAAAATATCTCGCCCGGGGAAATTGCCCCAATTCCGGACTACACTGATGAATTGCCTTTAGCTAGATATGTAAGGATGAATCTGAAATTTGGTGATAGAGGGAGAAGTGTAACACTTTTGTATACTTCTTCTACAGTATACAAATCTCAAATGTGCAATGTCTACGTCAGAATATGCATGCGTGACCATTCCCATTTAATATCGAACCCAACTCATAGTATAAAAGCCTAATCACTCTCCCAGTAAGGTTACAAACGCTCTATGCTATATACTCTTTTCCTTGAAATGACCCACTTTTGCATATTAAATTAACCTGTAAACAGGTAAATCTAGGCTTGTGCCACTTTTAAGTTATCCTCAAATCTTCTATTTCAAAGCGTTCTGGAAAATAGTAACATCAAATTTTCTGACTATCAAGAACCAGTGTGACTAGAGCTGTAGCTCTTTGTATAACAACAAGCACTCGGGGTCACATTAGACTGGAGATTATAAAATCGCGGTCGACGGCTGGTCCATTATAGATTCAAAGCCTTTTCAATGCTTGAGAATTTTAAAATAACTTCCGCTTATATGACCGGTTTAAAAACAATATCGAGGGAATACAATACCTAGTTCCGTTTCCACGTTCTCTGTGAGGATTGAAATAATAATGAGTAGTGAAGTTTGCTGAAAGGGGGCGCTGGGGTCCCGTCGGGGGCTAGGTGCAATATTCATAGCATCTTATTCTAGCGTAATGGACTAGTAATCGCACAGTAAGAGAGTTCTCAAATCGATCGTAGAATCGTATCCGGGAATTCAGTGATTCACACAGTCGTGATTTCCCGGAGGTTTACAGATGCGATGGTCAAACAGCACATACCATTAATCTTGGACCAAATGTATCTTTCGGTGAGAAACATCTGCTTAGGACGACTCCAGACATTTGTTTGGAATATTAGTCGACGGTTGCGGTCACGCGACAAGATAGGCCGATAACTCTATGATCTCCATAAGATCCACTTTTTGGATCCGTGCAACTAATTATGGATTTATTAAAACTACCGATTTTAATTATAATTTTTTTTTTACTTTGATTTGACATTCGGAAATTACTAATTGCAAAGGACAGCCGTAGAAAAAAATAGCACAATATGTATATTTAGAAGTGTCATAAGTTAAAAACATAGGAAAAGATTAGGATAATAATAATAATTTAAAAATAGCATGAGTAAGGGGACGCCTACATTCAACAAGGGCTGGACTCGACTAAATTCAGATAATATTGATTAAAAACATGACATCTCATAATTATTTTAAATTAAAGCCTGAACTGCAACACAGTATTAGTCTAGTCTGAGATCCCCATAACCCATAAGTAAGCAAGGTCGTTGTGACCTTCTACGTACAAGAAGATGCCTTTACTCTATTGTAGGACAAATGTAAGGTGATATTACTGTAAAACAGCTCAAGTTTTTTCAACCTACATTATAGGGGTCATTAGAAGTAATAAATCAAACGTCAATTCCCTTACTTTACCAAAAATTTGTAACTTAAAACTTCAGAGACTAATGTATATCAAGTACATTTCAAGGCCTAATACCTAAATGAGCTTTCTTTTTTAAGCTATTGTATTTAAAATAACGTTAATTTAAGTTCCATGTTTGCAATTGAAATTAAATAGTTTAGATTTCTTTAGTTTTTCAAAACATTCTCTACTGTAGTTCTTTTTTTTATAATCTTTATTTAAGGAGCTTGGTCTACAAGACTACGTCGCTCCGTAAGGCTTTCTTACAATACACAATAATTAAAAAATATTAATAAATATAACTATACCTATACTAACTTATCGTCTACGCATACCGATCATTACAAGTCTATATAATGCCCTTGCATCCTCTGAAATAGGGTTCGCTAAAATGCTGTTACAATTTCCTATCTGATTTATGTTAATACCTTGTTTTATTAATAGCTCAGCCCTAAGTTCGTCGTTCGACTTTGTCGCACTCAGTGCAGTTGGGAGAAAGAACTTTTTTCATCAGGTAGGCAAACTTATTGATGGGGATGTGTCCCGAACGAAGCCTGAGAGCTGTCACAATTTCTGATCTGCCAAGACAACATGAATCAAACCAAGGTACTTTCCATGGTTCTACTTGAATGGTTTTGTACCACACCCTTTCTCCATAGATCTACGATCAAAATACTCCTCCCAGCTTAAAAAACAATGTTCCTTTATGTATCAAACTGTATTTCTTCCAGTAACTTTTTTACACCTACATAAAAAAGTATGTAGGTGGATTCATTGCTTTCGCAAAAATATAATACATAATACAAACCTCAACGTATATTTTTCTCTCTTCACTCTAAGGTTAGGAATGCGATTGAATGTCTTATTTCTAATTGAGAAAACAAATAACTATTTAATTTACTAAGACTGCCAATTATTTTTCTTCGTATCAGAAATAGAAGATATTTACTTATGAATTTTTCCTAACAAATTGTGTCAAAAGCCTTGTCAAATAATGAACTGAATACAGTCATCAGTTTTACTAAACACGAGTCTGTAAATATCTTCTTGAAACGTTGTCTTGAAACGGCCTCATTAGTCTAGTGGTTGTAACCGCGACAGCTGCGCTAAAGGTACTGGGTTCGATTCCCAGATCAAGCAAAGTCTATGGTGTAGAGTTTTTCTGAGAAATTCTCAGTAGCAGCTCGTAGTTTGGATTTCTGCCCGGTTAATGGCAATAAATTCGAGAGAACGAAATAACAAATCATACGATAAAGGGTTCCAGTTACTTAAACTTCATAAGTTACTTTTTCAGACTTCACCCTTATTCTCGAATAAATTCTTCGTATTATGGGCTCAAAGATAATATTTTTCGTTTATTCTACGCTCAGCATAACTCGTTTAATCTAATTGAAATTCTATTCTTAAAAGAATTGAGTCTATTAAAATTCTGAGAAAACTAAAAAAGATATCTATTTTATTGGAAATTAATTCAATGATAATAACTCTCGTTAAAACGTACATAAAAGCTTCTTCGTGTAAATTTTATTGAGATTATAGATTCTGATGACACCATTTTTATTAAAAAATGGAAAAAAGTAACTGGTATATGTTTACCTACTTGTTGAAGCGGTGAATTTTAAATGAACTTTCTTTACCTTTTGAGATAGTTAAATTCGCGTCGGATTATACTACTACTAAAGTCAAGAACAAAGTCAAAATAATTTAGACTACTACTACTGAACATCATTTGTACATTATAGACAGCCCCCAAAACGTGTTTTTGCTTGGAAGATTTAAACTATTTTATTTATTAGTTTAACTACTGAAAATATTTACAAAATTTATAAGTGACGTACTTATTTAATCAAACCAAAGTATTATTGTATATTTTGAATAAAAAATATGTTTGTCAAAATATCACAGACAGTTTATTATAATATGAGAATATCTGGAGGCGCTGACAACCTCGCAATATAATATTATGTAGTACGTCAATTTAAGATATATTAAGGCTGTCAGTCAGAATCGTAGTGAGGAACGTTCTGTGATGTAACGCCATGTCACACACATCGCCATTATAACTGACGTGCCACCATCGACATTGCCCCTTCTAGACACGCTGCAGTGTCCAGCCAAGTTCAAAGAAAAAGGAACTGGCGACGCAGCAGCCGTGTGTAATATTATTTTTATTATTTTATTTATTTGCAGACCTTGAAGTCCATAGTGTTAGTATTTACATAAATAACTATTATTAATAACACATACCATAAAAAGAACACAATATAATAGAAGTAAAAATATACAATAGAAATAAAAATATAACAAGCGCCCGTAAACCTACTAAGAACACTATATTACACGAACCATTTCGAGCTACTTTTGACCCCTTCACGACTCAAAAACTATTTAATATACTTTGATTTGATTGTTTCGAATACAAAAAATGAGCCAAGTCAATTCTGGAACAGGATAATCCATAGAACTTGGCACCCATTAAGATCCTCACTTCTTTTGTAGGAGAAGTCGACAACCACGCCGCACGTTAAAGAACTTGGCTCCCATTTTCACATTTATGTTTTTTATGAAATTTTACTTTCACCAGTTCGTTTCAAAACTAACATAGCCTAGTGGTCCTGAGCGCGACTGCTACGTTATAGGTCCTGGGTTCGATTCCCAGGTCAGGCAGTTATATTGGGTTTTCTATGAAATTCTAAGTAGCAGCTCGGAGTTTGGGATTTATATCCGTTATTGGCACGCCTATTACATGGGACCTAAATACCAGCGAACTGTATACATTAGTGCACCTCTGCCTAACCCTTTGGGAAATACAGGCGTGATGGTATGTTATATTATTTTTATTACGAGCCCCATTTTTTTTCACCAGTTCCTTTCAAAATCGACTGTAACTTACTTTTTCCAACATTTTTTTCCTGACAGTGAAACCTAGTTGATCTATTGAGAAAATCTAGTTAAAGTCGCTCGTTTGAGCTACCAATTACTCATCATTGCTACGTGGCTACGTGCTACGAGCGTAGCCACCGCTACGGCGTAGTTTCGTAGCCGTAGACGGGCTACGGAATAATGTTAGATCTCTTTTGGAATACATAATGCGTATATCTTTGAGTTCAAAAACTGCATTTTTTTATTGCAATTATGGATCACAATATTCCTTTTGATGTCACTGTTTAATTTTTCTATTGGACGTTACTTTGTTTCAAACTTTTTAATGTAGGTAATTAAACAACTATAAAAAATCAATATATTTTTTTAAATAGGCTAAAAATGCTACAGACCTCAGAAACACCGCCAACAATGAGCGCAATGTAATTCCAGTACAATATGATATACTGAGAGTCAATACGTCTCAACTAATTATTTTTCTCCGCTTGTGCAGACAGATTCTCCCATAACTAACCTAAACTCGGCAGATTAATCCAAAGATACGTAGTCTCTTCTTAGTCCATAAAATGGCCATGTATGCCTGATATGTCATCACAGACAGACAGCCATTTCCTGATACGATCTGGCATTAATCAGGGTACGTTAGACCATCTTATAATGCAGGCAGGCTCGGTTGAAAGCCCCGTTCAGTTTAGATACCCATCGAGCTCGTTATAGACGTCTTTGTATTGCACAAAGCGAGCGGTGATGCGGAGCGGTGCGGAGCGGTGCGGAGCGGAGCTGATAACGAGCTAATTCGACTTAGTGCACGGATACGATATGAATGATGACTACGGAGATTGATTTGTGTGATAATATTAATGGGCTGTGCATATATTATAGGGCATGCGTTGCAATGTCTTTTTTTTTTTCAATCATAAACCTTCCCAAGCATGCACACAACAAACCACTAAAGTTTCATCGCAATAGGATGAACGAAGCGGCGGTAGCCTATTGGCTAGGGCGTCGGGCTTGCGATCATGTGGTTGCCGCTTCGAAACCCACCCATTGCACTACCGACGTGAACCCACTCGTAACACAAGCGTTTAGCTTAGCACGAGGGGTTAACAAGAATACTAGTAATGTGCCACCCACATTGCTAGTAAGCTTTTAATACAAAAAAAACAAACATTCATTTTTATTTATGTATAGAAGATAGATAGAAAATAGATCACTTGCAGCATCCTACAGCAGCAGCAGCCTGCAGATGCCAGCAACTCTTAGTATTACTTGCGTGTTGCCATCTTCGGACCTCAGTTCTTAAGTCTCATTTTTTTGTGATTGCACTGGCTACATTATCCTTCTAACAGGAATACAATAATGTTAGCATTATTGCTTAGGCAGAATATTTGCAGCAGAAATCCATCATCTCTCAACATTCCTAAAATAAAAACTCTAAATTCTAACATTGAATTTAACCGTAGGTTGAATATAATAGCTTGAAGACAGCGAAGATCACATGGCGGTTATTTATTTTAAAACAATAATATCTAGTACCACGCTGAAAAGCTAGAAAACAAAGAACCATTATAAAAATAAAATAACTTATACTGTCTACAAATTTCGCCGCTCTTCCAGCCTAGAAGTTATGACATAACTATTGATTTCTTGAGGCCTTCAAACGAAACCAGGCCTGCTTCAAGTAGAATTGGGTAACTATCTAGACGAAATAATTTAGTATATTTATGTCCATTACATTTTGTGTCATCTTTGACATTTATCTAAATGTTAAAGATATGTATAATGTGTCTAATGAATTCATTGGTAATGTTAATTTTATATTTTTATCAGATAAATTTTATATGCATAACATAACACACTATTACCCTTGTATTGCGCGTAGAGTAAGACAGATGTGTACTAATGTGTATCTAGAGTTCGCCGGTATGTTTAGGTCCCATGTAATAGGAGGCGAGCCTATTGCTATTAACCGGGCATAAATCCCAAACGACGAGCTGCTACTGAAAATTTCATAGAAAAATCCAGTAAGGAACCCAGGACCTATAGCTGCTGCGCTATAGATCCTGGGTTCCTTATTGGATTTTTCACTCACTTACGATCGTAATGACTTTTGCCTTTTATATTTATGTATATGAATAACAATGAATTGCCGAAATGTATGTATGCGCATAACTTCTGAACGACTCCACCAAATTGGATAATTCTTTTTTTATTGTGTTCGTTATTAATGATAAGGATTTTATGAAATTTTTATTTAATTCACGGGAGAAGTCGGGAAAATTTACGCAGGCGAAGCGGTGCACGGGTCGCTAGTAGCTTTACGAAACTGAGTCTCAAAAACTTATAGTGGCAGACAAGGTTGCGTATGAAAGCTAGTACTCGTATGTGTACACATAATACATCATTACATGTTTGAAATCCATTTGCGGTGTGTTGTAACATAAAACCGGCTGACGTTACAGCTGGTTTACGTCCTCTAGATGTAAACTTTTAACTTTGTGGGTCAACGCCGCTTTTGATTTACTTTACTGCCGACCCCCGAGCCGGGTCGGGACGCTTCTCGGTAATCTGTTTTGCGTTATCATAATGTGCCAGTTGGCATACGATACAGTAAAAATATGTTTTGTTGTATGACATTAAATCTACCATTTGTCTTTTAAGGGGCTCGTAGATAAACTAAACAAACTCGTTGGTGTAAAGATTTGCAAGGTTAAGCTGCAGTTGCCATGGGCATTCTGATGATGGGTGACGGTGATGGGTATTCTTAACGGGAAGTGACGCCATTTTTACCAGACTTCAAAAAAGAGGAGGTTCTCTGTTCGTCTGTATTTGTTTTTATGTATGTTCACCGATATTTAGGTCAATTATGGGCTGATTTCAATATTATTTTTAGAAAAGAGTGATCTAATTACAAATGTCGAAAAAAAAACCCAACAATATGACGCCCCGTTTAAAAAAAACTATGACATATACATATATGATTGATATTGATTCGCCAGTTAAAAGGATTTATACTTTTAATTAAAATCCCGCTTTTACAAAAAGTGAAACCGTAACCTAAACCTTAATTGGTTTTTCTATAAATAACAAATAAATATGGCTTATAACTAGGACGTACAAACCAACAATCGTATTAAAATTCCAAGTGAACAGTACGGCAATATCTTACACAAATCCACGTAATTAATTGTTTTATTGGTTGGAACTTAGAACACTACTTGTTATTCCCGGCGACGACGCCTCCGTCCGTATCGGGTCGGCTTGCTAATCCTCGTAATGTTGTTATTAGATTTACATATTTCCGATAGTACTCAGTACGATGCTTTTAAAAGCTTTCACATTAATTTATTATTCTTAGGTTTATGATGCTATTTATACACTGTTATACATATTATTATCTTTGAATAAAATAACTTATTTAAGGGAGTAAAAGAATAAATACATATATAGGTACACTCATGCGGTTTCCCAATACGGGTAGGCAGAAACTACAGAACACAAAATGATACGATTCATGCATCATTTTTTGCTTCAACGTCGTTTATACGTCCTGTCATACACAGACGCCGGTTGCTAGTATTACTTTATAGTATCTGCCTGTAATTGTATGCCGTTTACAGAGCAGTCCTTTTATCAAAAAAAAAAGGTCTAAAATATCAAAAAACCCTTATTTATTACGAAGAACATAACGTTATATTACTACATAAACCGGTACAAGCTTTGCGTGGAATCTACAACGAGATTGACATAAAGAAATGTAGCTTTTCAGCTTCACTTTCTCTTCAGACTTGCTTTAATATTGATTGGGTAAGAAGTAACGGAGCTAACAAGTTCGTTGTTCACATTAAATGCAGTGAGTACAGCTGACGATGGCAGCACATTGTGTTGCTGTCAAAGACTTTATTATTACTAACATGCACCTAATGCATTAGATGAAACATTTTTTTTATAAAAGGAACTCGTTTCGTAAGCATTTTTTTCTCGAACTCACGATTCATCGTGAAGTCAAAAAAGTAAGTTTAGCAAGACCGCTAAATTTAAATGCCAAGAAACAAGGACAGGTGACGTAGAGCAAAATTAAGAAAATAAAAATAACAGACGAGAGACTAAATAGACAAGATTACTCGTTATCTCTCGATTTATCTCACAAAGGATGTAGCATAGACGTAATTGTGTGTTCAGCTCGACACTAGAAACGTCTCCTGCGGGCGTCTAATGAATCAAAGGAATTTCTAGAACTTTACAATTTGCTACAAACAATGTACCTATGTACTATTATACGTCCAATCAAAAAATTCGATAATGTTTCGATGGTCAAGGCCCGAACTGATTCAAAGATTTAGTAAGGCAAGTAAGTTTAAGATAAGATTCTTTTAAACAGAAAAACCTAATTGGTTAGGTTTCAAGACATTTATTCTCATCACTACATAGTATAAAACAAAGTAGCCGTCGCTGTCTGTCCGTCCCTATGTATGCTCAAATCTTTAAAACTACGCAACGGATTTTGAAGCGGTTTTTTTTAATAGATAGAGTGATTCAAGAGGAAGGTTTTAAGCTATTTAACATTACGCTACGGCTCTTAGGAATGGGGCAACGCGGGTGAAACGGCGGGCGGGCCGCTAATATAACATATATACAATCACTTCCATGAGAACGTGGTTGATAAAAACATAACTAAGTCTGTTGTCACAAAATAACAAAAGAATTAAAAGTTATACAGTTTAGTTTGTAGGTAATACATGATGGTACATTATTATAGGTAGATATTATGCCTGTTCCAACGCGTGTATGCGTTTAACAGTTGCTTGGTACAATTGTTACGGTAATGATGAATGGTTTGTGATTGTAAATCGAGCAAGTCGATTTTTGAATACGTTAAACGAGTTTACTTTTTTTATATCCGAGGGTATTTCGTTATAGAAGCGCGCTCCTTCGTAAGTAATCGTCGCTTTGCTGTAGTACCATAATACCACGTTGTTATAATATTAGAATATTGAAGAAAACTGCCTATAATAAAACACTAAGAACCTTCTAGTAATTATCGACTTTAGTCCAACTTTGGTTCTTTGATTCAATGTTCACACATCCTGATATCGTAACATTGTATCAGTGAAGATTGTAACACCATTTAATTTAAAAGAGTGTCCATGGAGTTTCTAGCGGATCCTTCTCCATAGGATCAACCTTTTGGAACCGTGCAACTAGAATCATAACGCTTGTAAAAGCTTATTTAAAATAAAACTATTTGAACTTTGAACTTGAACTAACCCGTCCCCACACGGGTTAATTTTTTTAAGCCGGTTTGCTTTTTGTTAAGTATTTGTAATCGAATGGCGAAGATATCGCGTAACATGCGGCCGAATTAAGAACCTTCTGGTTTTTTGCAGTCGGTTAAAAAAGTGAGGCGGCACAAAGCGGCCTTTAGGATTATATCCAACATTGGGGGTGTTTACCGAGTGATATAACATGATGAATTACAAGTTATACAAGTAATTACTCACAACGAAGATGTAATCTTTGCCTCATGAATTTACAATAACATCTGCTACGTCTCACTTGTCATGTTATATTAATTTCTATGATAAGGAAATTTAACTTTGGAGATACATAACGGTCCTATTTCAAAGTTCCCTAATATCGCGGTTACATAATACACTCACGGCTATTCCCTATGGGACTTTGTAGGAACTATGAAATATGTCTAAATAAAACTATACAATTATATTATTAAATAACTATTGCTTATATTTTTTTAGAATAAAATTACGTCTGTTGTTAGGAAACATTGTTATATGCAATGACAAATTATTGGTTACATGTATCTGGTACATATATAAGTTAGAAGTTCAGATTTGTGGGCGGTTAATGGAAATAGGCTCGCTCCCTGTTATATTGGATTTTGTCTAAGTTTTTGTCGAATACACGTGTGATGGTGTATTATATTGCACCACGAACCATACAGCTTTGTTTTAGTTTCAAGACAAAAGTACAAAAACTGCTTATAGCTTCACTTGCGAGCCAGCAGCACAGCTATTCTGAACATCTGCCTGGTGCTACGAATAGCTCGGATACCACAAAATTGCCCAACTTATTGACTCACCAACTTCTAGACTTTAACATTACAAGTTTATATTTATAATATTTTATATAACTAGAGTGTCTTGTTTATAAGCTAGCATAAGATAAATTAATATTTTAAATGTATAAAGAGTAAAATAATAATATTATTCTCTCAGTCTTCAACCCTTTTACTGACACACTGAATGATCTTAGAATGAAAGGGGTTGGGTAAGTTGGTTTATTTCATACTAGCGGCATTTTAGATGGGGTGGTAGGTAATATTCACTCACGAGAGAAAAGTATTCGTAGAGAGCGTATTAGACATGCAGGTTTCTTAACAATGTTCTCCTTCACCGGTTAAGCACGATTAAGCGAGCGAGAATCAATTACACTAGTTTACAAAGAAAAAAACCCAGGGGTGAGGCACATCATCTCTTGTAGATTTTTTGATGCTAAATCTATATCCGGCAACAGAATAATTCTAGGTCGTCAGAATTTGGAGATATACAAATCTCAAAGTACTAAAAACACTGTTTTTGGTGATATTAGAAATTATTTTCCGATCGATCATTTTTATGGTAATTTCTAACTAAAGCATCTTTTAGTATTACTCTCCTTTCAAATCCATTTTAGTTTGCTTCGCTACGAGTTTTTATTCTCAAGATATACTATTTTATTGTCATAATGTAGTCCATTAGTACTAAAATACAAAATAATAATACAGGTAATATAGAAGTGCTGTAGCTAAAAATTTATATCTTGAGAATAAATACTGGTAGCGAAGCAAACCAAAATGGATTTGAAAGGAGAAGAGAAGTACTAAAGGATGCTTTAGTTAGAAAAGACCATAAAAATTTGCTGTCTTAAAAAAAAATCTTAAAATATCGTCAAAAACCGTGTTTTTAGCACTTTGAGATTGGTATATCTTCAAATTCTGACGTCATAGAGCAATTCTGTTGTAGGATTTAGATTAATCGTCAAAAAATCTACAAGAAATGACGTGTCTCAACCTGAGGGAAAAATATTTTTTTTATTTTGTAAACTAGTGTTACTAATACGCACAAATAATTTCGAAAAATCAGAGGTGCGTTTCGTCTAACCCAAGTGAAGAATTCTAAAGAATCATGGTAAATAATTAGGCTGACACTTCATATTATCTCGTAAATCATGCTAAATAACGAACTAATGTAAAACATTGTCCCTCTGATTAACTTATTTTAATTCAAGAAGGGAATTTAATGGTTGAGTTTAATATGTATGATGTGGTTTTTTTATTTAATAAATAAATAAACCTAGAAAATAATATAACATCAGCGGCATTATATTTTTCTTACTAAGTTTAGATTTATTATTAATAAAGATTTTCTATTAATACTTCCAAGAATAGATAAGAGTTATACGTCTTACACGACATAATTATTAATTTATGCAGAATGAAACGGATCTCATCACTGTCCCAAATTCTGAATAAAATGAAAGGAATTGAAATCCTGAAAGAAAATTAGCAATATCTCATATGAAAAGGCAGTTGGGTACAATCAGTAATTGATCAAAGAAGGCAATTATATGGAGAAGCGTCGTGCGCGCCCCAACAATGTAGAATCGTTCTCAGGTGTTCCGCACAATTGTCATGTATTCACGAGAAGCTATGAAATATTATACTGAATTATACAAATATATGTATGTTTTTACTGAGAGTTTGTATTATGTAAGGATCGCAGCACGTGCCGTCCTGTAGATTCCGCTTTTTGTTGACTTCCAACATTAGCTATGTTTTTCTGTATCGGACGTGCTTTTAAATACATAAACAAAAAACAAATGCTCAGATTTTCCTGAGCGGTCGGCATCCACGCGACGCGTCACGATTTTAATTCACGCACGGATCAAATATGTGTAGTTGCTCCGGGTCTGGGCGTATAAGTCGAGACTTGTACCTTAACCCTGTAAATGGGATCTTACAATCGTAAGTAAATGCGAGAAAATATTATTATAACCCTTTCGCTGTCCGCGAAGAAGACACGGCAGTTAAATCATCGTTTACCATTTTTGTTACAAGGAAAGGGTTACTGTTAAGTATCTGAGAAATGGTTATACGCGATCAAGCTACTATATTCTGTAATATCACTTTGATCAGATACGTGATTTCAATAAAATGTTCTGTGATCCAGCTCTGAGATTACATCATGAGTGCCGACATCTACATTACTACAGCCGGGTGGGATGGCACGTAGCGTATTGAACATCGAAGCCCCATGGGACCGTCACGCGTTCCTTACAAGTGTTTATAACATATATCTACTTTGATATTCGTTATCTTGTTTATTCTAGCAATAATATTAAGAGATAAATATGACCTAATATTTTTGCTTAGTGAAATATGGTGGAACTGTTTTCTTCTTTCAAAAAACTTTTGTCGTAGAACCCAGACAAGTATTACGAAATTTTTATGTCTGCATCCAAATCAAAAGCTTGCCATGTGGTAGTAGTAGGGTGGTGCTTGTTGTCTACCCCCATCAGAAAAGGCGTGAATTTTTATTTGAGTTTCCATTGAATTCTAGACTAAACGTATGCGTCTGAATCGATGACTTTAATTGACTTACCTTAGGCCTCATCCTTCAGTATTAAAATTTTAATACAAATAGTATTTACCTATTTTAAGACATCATATTACTACCCCCCAACGAGTTAGATAGAAATCCTTGACCACAGCAAATGAGAGGGCTAGGAAACTTTTAATTTAAGGTAACAACATATTTCTACAGCGGCCGGTAAATAGAGAGCGTGGCTTTAGTTAATTGGACACCATTAGGGACATTTGACCTGCGGCTAGGGTTGGCACATAATGCTAAATAATCAGCATCTGCATTTACGCGATTAATTTTGTGGATATCGCTCTCTAATCCGCTCAACCATGCGCTGCAACATTCGCGACAAACTATTGTTGGGTGCGCGTAAATCAAGGGGCGCATAGACAGATAACTATTTTCACCATTATAATTATGGTCTAGGTAAGAGCATAAGTGAGGTTTGTCATAGTTATAATAGACACGGGTTGTCGCTTAATAAGACAACAATATGCTAGTTCCCTCACTTAACAAGTATATTTTTTTTATCACGATCCCGAAGAACTGCACAGTTTATTATGATGTGTGTGCCAACGTGTACACAACAGAATCGTTTTCACAAATAGCATATGAGATCTTCCGTCACTAGATGTGAATTTAGATATCTTAAAGTCTCTTTACAGTAGCATCCCTACCCATGTATAGGTAAGTCTATAGACGACTTAATGACAAACGAGGTAATTAAAAGTTTCTAAAGTCCACTAAGGGTAAATAATGAACTTTTTTGTACATAATATAGACATTACAATTATAGGTAAATTTATTTTCCCACATAAGTTCTGTAGTAACATTTATCGTGGTGCTTGGATGCCCACATAGTGACGTCATAGTTCGCCACCTAGCTATCCATTACAATTCGAATCCTGTATCGCACGAACAATAATTGCCGGCATAGCATGTCAGTTCGCGTGACGTGGCATTATCATTCGGTGTGCCTTATATAATTAATTGGGCTGTGACCCGTCAGGCAAGGACACCTCGCCTGGTTGGAGGATTTTCCCTTTGAATGGAGCACATCATCAAGTTAACGGAAAGTGAATATAAACATCCGAATTGAGAACCTCTTAATTTTTTTAAGTCAGATTAAAATAAGTGATAACAACATTGTATTTCCAGTGATATTACACTGCATATATTATTGTGCTCAGAGTATTCACCGTTTCATTCACAGGACAATAAACTTTAAAAAATTTAGAAAAGATTAGTTTTTGCATCGGTAATTTACCCCAGCCGAATGATTAGGCGAATAAAACATGGCACCGCGCACCGCCGCGGTAGGCGGTGAAGCGGATCTCATGTCGCATTGGCCTCTAATGAATCCGTTGATGCATAAAACACGTACATTGCGTTACTGCCATCGCCTTATCGTCTTATACCCTTTGCCACATGCAACGTAACCGAATAAGAGTACTTAATTTATTTTCCTTGATATTTAGGAGATTTTCGAATAAACGTAATACATAATGAAAATCTTTTTTCGTCGGTTAAAATTGAAACGCAGCTGTTATTAGATTAACTTCCCAGATACGGGACATTCGGAAATGATGGACCGCAACAATCGCGCACGTTTCGCTTATTTTGCTCATCCGTGTAGATGTTATTAAAAATAAACAGATAAAATAAATGTTGTAACGCAATTTTTAAACGCGTTACTTTGAGTTTATTATTGATGTACGCCACTTTTGCTATTTAACGATTAAGTTATTTACGTACACGTAAAAGCGAATACATTATTGCATTTTTTATAAAAAATATATTGGTACTTAATTAGTTTTATACATTTTGAAAGAAATTATGTCATTAGACTTGATTTTCTTTCAAAATTGAAATTCATCAAAATAAATCGTAATGGCATTGTTAAAACGGTCTCCAATATCGATACTTGTATCAATCAATATTTAATAACACTTGCAATGATCGAGCAATACTTATTGCCGGAGCATTGTAATCGATTTTTAACTCAATTATCTGAACAAAGCGCGAACACTCGACTATCGGCCGAGAGCATCGAATTGCTGCACAATCCTCTCATAAGTATTTATCATAAGAGAAGATAGAACAGAAGTGCCAGTGATGAAAATTGTTGTATTTTATACTTTTACGAACGCATCCGTAAACATGTCATAAACTATAGTATTTATACCTCTTTTGAATTAAAATACGAGCAGAAATATTTGTTAGACCATAATTATCTTCTATACTTATAATAAATCTGTAGAGGTCAATTCTGTACGTGAAATATATTTCCAAAATAACTATCAGCGGGTGATTAGTGATCGATACTGACGCCAAAAATGCAATCAGTAAAATTGTTGTCTGTCTGTCTGTCTGTCTGTATGTTCGTTATAGAAACAAAAACCACTCGACGGATTTCAACGAAACTTGGTACAATTGTTCTTCATACTCCTGGGCAGGTTATAGTATACTTTTCATCACGCTACGATCAATAGGAGCAGAGCAGTGAAGGGAAATGTTGGGAAAATGAGTGATTCATGAGAAAGGTTTCAAGCTATAAAACATCACGCTACAACCCTTAGGAACGGGGCAACGCAGGTGAAACCGCGGGCGAAGAACTAGGGAACAAAGTAACTATTCCACGCGGACGAAGTCGCTGGCAAAAGCTAGTGATTGAATAAGAGTGTAATATTTTTCCATCGTATCAGCGCCTTTAATATTATTAAATACATCCCAGAATAAACATTAGGTATTGTGAATTGCATATGATAAATGTGTGATAATAACCTAATCATATAAGAATATTGAAAATTGTAATCAATTAAGTAGGTATACTAAAAACCGTACTTAAATTACCGTGCTTAACAACAATTTTTATGTAGGTAATGGTCAGATTGATATCCGGTTCCTTAAGCAAAGGTGATTATACCTTTGCTTAAGGAACCGGATAGCAATCTGAATTATAGCCTCGAATTATAGCTTCAAAATGGGAGTTAGTCCGTTAACATTTTAAAAGTAGTAACAAAAGATATAACAGTAAAACTAGTAGAAACTGTCGGTTTCTTTATTATTCATTCATCAGCGATCTGTTGTATGAAACAGAACTACTGTATTGGACTCTATTGTGTATTTACACAAGTTTCGCTCCGTGTCGTCCTCTAACGAAATTAATTAAACTCACTACTAGCCTTCTGCCAAAACGCAAAGTTTTACTCTGAACGTTTAAGACACGCCTATTTAGGCGATCTCTGGAGCATCGCTTTAGATATTCAATTAAACTCAGAGGTGGAACCGAATTGAAATTTCAGGAATTATAAATTAATTTATTTTAAAAATAATATTCTTAAATTTATAAAGAATGCTGCTTTATTAATTAACCAGCAGTGAAGTGGAGAAAATCTTTTGATTTTAGTAGTTTTATTTTTAATGTTGACTTGAATGCCATGTTTTTCCTGATGGAAAGCAGAAACACTCTGAGATGAAACACGCAATTGAGTAAATACCCTTTCCAATTCTGGCTCTTAGATTTATTTATTTTATTTTTATGAGTACGTCTTATGAAGTAATACAGAGCCCCACAAAACTGTACAAACAGTTTGACTGTGGGATCAAGTATAATCTTATTAACATTTAGGTACTTAAGGATGTGGGATTCACATTCCTCACTATATATATGGATATGGAGTGCACAATTAATGTGTTGCGGTAGGGTATTTATAAAGTACTTTTTTAACATACACACGACGGAGCACAGTCAAACTGTTTGGAGGGTAGTAGCCTACTACCTACCATTTCTAGTAGGTAGCAAGGCGGATCAGTAGATCCTACAACTAAGCAGGTTTTAAAACACTACTGACATAAGGTACCTGGCATAGTAGGCCACCGTCCCACAATAATTTGAACTAATTTCGACATAAATGTGACGCTGACACATCAAGGACCTTACCTGTGCTAATTGTTTAACAACTACCCTCTCAATTATATTAATTTACAAATGGCATCGCGGGTATAGGCCTTTGTAACTGGGTCAATATACCTACCTACCTGCCTTTGAATTAAGGCAGATGAATAGTATAGAAATAATTGATACAATATTGTCCCACTACGAATGAAAGAATGAAACATGGGTGTTGTAAAGCAGATTCTTACATCTTATACATTTTCAAGGACTGATGAATATTAAAGATAATTATGATTGTTAACTATTTCATAAGTACTTTAAGTAGGTAACTGTTACTGTAAGTTGTTTTTTTATGGGATAAGAGGGCAAATGTGCAGACGGATCACCTGATGGTAAGCGATTACCGCCGCCCATAGACACCCGCAACACCAAAAGAGGAGTCACAAGTGCGTTGCCGACCTTTAAAAGAGGATTGGGCCTCCGGTAACCTCACTCACTCGGCGAAACACAACGTAAACGTTGTTTATCGCCGGTTTTCTGTGCGGCCGTGGTATCACTCCGGTCGAGTCGGCCCATTCGTGCCGAAGCATGGCTCTCCCACGTGTAAAAAGTCATGTGTTTGAGGCCCGCTATACATATTTACGAGGTTGTGTTTCTTCTGGACTTTGAGACGCACTTTTTAAAACAAGTACCTAAGAACCTTACATCACTCGCTGAGCATATTTTAAAAATCATATGAACTTTGGGGTTGTAAAGTTAGTTATTCTGTCACGACTTATTTGTAATTTTAATAGTTTGAAGAACACTTTGTGTTGTAAACTTTTTAACTTTAATTGGAGTGTCTACTTATGCAAAGTTACTCAGTTTGTACATAATGATGAACCACGACCTCAGTTTATTTTACGAAAATAAATAGCAGAACTTTTTGTGTTAACATAAATATCAATATCACCTGGATTTTCATAAGACTGTTATATAGTATGTGTCAACAAACTTAGTCGCTGTTTCAGAGTTAATAAATACAAAGTGAACATAATATAATACTAGCAGCGTTAAGAGTACCTACCCGCTAAAGTGTAGTGTTGGAAAGGTCAAGAGTCCCGCGTTGGGCGCCACTTGCGGGCACAAATCGCCTAACGACTGCCGACTTCTCCAGCTAGCAACACGGCATAGAATAGAACACAATTATTTCGTAAATAAAACTGTATTACGTCGTGAGGGAAACACTGTGCACTTAACTTCCACTCTTTACTACTGTGGGATTTGGAGGATATATTAATTTAAACTAATATTCTCCGCCCGGGTCTCAAAAATAGAGAAGTAATTGTGTTCCAAATAACATTCCTTATACATATAGTTTCATACTATTAGTTTCTCCAAATTTTATGCAAAACTTTAGCACTCTTGCAGTAATCCATACCATAACACTTTCGGGCGCTCGAAATAAACCTTTGATTACCTTGAAAATAGTACAAAAATTAAATAAAACGAACGTTTTTCTGTAACAGCAACGTTTCATATTACATAACAATATTGGAGTCAGGAACATATCAAGGTCGTTCTCCGTAGGCAACAAAAAGTTGAGCACTCTCACGTAACACAATTTTGTCGACGCATTATTTTCTTTTCTCTAGGCTTTCTCTTCCAGAATTTTAAGTTTACTATTTGAACGTTTTTGTAATAATAAATGAAATGAGTAATGTTATTTATTACGTGTATGCAAGTAAATTCCTTATCATTCTTGTGTGATACTTTACGATTAGCATTGAAATCCTTTCACTTATGGCTGTTATATTCGGTTAAATTTAAAAATGAAAGAAAATGTCAACTACCCGCGAGGAACATAAAATCATTTTTATCTACCCACATGTGTAGTAATTTGCAATTGGACCTTGAGAGTTGCAGAGCAGGGCGCATAGTGCAGCACATAATAAGGTTACTAGAGGGTACATTAGTAATGGCTGAGCTGTCGAGCGCGGAGCGTACAGCCACGGATACATTATTCAATCTATTATGCACTATGTATTCTGGTTTAAAAGTTAGCGCTAAGTGACACTGCTATTATTACCGAGTTGGGACAAATAGCGATGTTAACTAAGTTTTTTTATAACAGGAAATTCGTTTTGTTTTTGTTTTAGACTATACAATTTAATTATAGCGCGACTGCTACGCTACAGGGGTTCGATTCTCATATCGAGCAGTGTTATTGGATTTTTCTACGCAATTCTCATTAGTAGTTTGCATTTTGTTCTCAGTTAACGGCATTAGACCTCTGCCTAACTTCACAAAATAAGCATGGAAATTAAGATAAATAATGCTTGTATAGTGAGAACTCCTTCCAGAAACCTCTAACAATTTTGTGGTAAGATAATCTTGCTAACATTGCGGAGGAACAGTCGTATGAACAGTAGTATTTCTTAAATACTCAACATAATTGAAATACAGTATTTGCAATCATAGAGTGCTGGTTTCGTTCATTATATATAATAGATGAAGCTCGATTAAAATTAACACAGAACATTTCGTTTAAGCTCCGCCGTAATGAACAAGGTACATGAAATAATCTGGGATTTAGCGATATTGTTCATTAGATATACAGTTTAATTTTTAATGAGTTATGATAGATGTCGTTATTAAAATTTATTTTTAATACTAGCTTTTGCCGGCGACTTCGTCCGTGTGGAATAGTTACTTTGTTCCCTAGTTCTTCGCCCGCGGTTTCACCTGCGTTGCCCCGTTCCTAAGGGTTGTAGCGTGATGTTTTATAGCTTGAAACCATTCTCATGAATCACTCATTTTCCCAACATTTCCCTTCACTGCTCTGCTCCTATTGATCGAAGCGTGATGAAAAGTATACTATAACCTGCCCAGGAGTATGAAGAACAATTGTACCAAGTTTCGTTGAAATCCGTCGAGTGGTTTTTGTTTCTATAACGAACATACAGACAGACAGACAAAATTTTTACTGATTGCATTTTTGGCGTCAGTATCGATCACTAATCACCCGCTGATAGTTATTTTGGAAATATATTTCATGTACAGAATTGACCTCTCTACAGATTTATTATAAGTATAGAAGATTACTTTAGTCTTTTTTATTTTTAGCACAAAACTGGTGAAAGGATTTTCCTTAACGTATGCACTAAGCCGTCCTAGCTCCGTACGGGTTAATATGTAATTAAACTTTTAATTTCGATTTCTGGTTGCTGCGTATCAACAACTTACGATAAGACAGAAACTTTATCTCAGTCGGTGCAAGAGCAAATGATGTAAAAGAAACTACGATTAGACTAGCCTAGACAAGACTAGACTACGACAACACTACTAGCGAACTTTAAATCGACCTTCAATATATATTTTATTCCAAAATCATCTTGTATCTTACTCTTAAGAAAAGCCTTATGTTTGTCGCCAACACGAAGCACACCTTTATTATCAGGATTATATGACATGAAATATGGCTTGACCAGGCAATGGGTCTTTTTGCCACTGCAGCTGCAAGCCTGCAAGCCCACCGATCGATCATTGCCAATATCCGGACTGAAACACATAGCTAGATATTTCGCTCAGTTTTGGTTGAATTAATGGAGTATAGGCAGCCAAACGGAATTTTAAATTTATTGGTTTGTGTTAATCTGTCTCCGATGCCATATTTTTGGTTAAAGCTTTTTGTTGTTATTATGTGTCAAAATGTTTTCTGAAAATATTTATGTACTAGTTGTGCCCCGGCTATGTATTGCAATGCCTGTTTTTCTTCTATTTTATTTTACGAGTATGTAATGGAATGTTTTGTAAGCACTTTTGTTATAATAATAATGAAAGAATTATAATACTTCGCGGCATGTGTAAACAACTTGCAAAGTTTTCATTGTTATCGGATGAATGGTATAGCAACATATAGCTAAAAACAAAGATTCAATTTTATAGATACTTAGTGAAGATAACACATAGGCGCATAAGACAAATCTGTTAATAAAGAGTAGATAATAAATATTTATCGGGAACAAAATTCGTTATTTTTTTAAATATTAGATAACAAATTTTTTATATTACAAGCATTACTTTATATTTAACATAACTAAAAACTCAAACCCAAATTGAGTTTGATGAATAAATTAAGTTAAATATAGAGTTGGTTCTATTTAACCTAAAACTTCACAGAAATTTACCGAAAAATTTACTGGAAAAATACCCGATTTTAACGGTAAACGGTAATGATTTTACTCCGTCCAAGAAAAGGAATAAAATAATCTTTGCGACGAAAAAATCTCTGTTGGTTTCGCTACAATAATTCCGTGAGATTGTTATTTAAATTTATGTTGTATGAAATCGTCGAGGGTCGGCCAACGTTTCGTATTGTCGTTTATATTCGACCATTAGTGGAGAAGTTAGTTCATATTTAAGTATGTGTTGTAACAGAAATAGTAGTTCTTTAAAAATTCAGTGTTTTTCTAGTTGCATTCACGGACTCATATGATGATAAGTATATATCATTATAACTTGTTGTTACTTGCAAAAGAAACCATTTGCAATAAAGACAATTTTTATGGCAATTAAATGTTTCTTTCTTTCTTTAAACCTGAACTCAGTTCTTAGATATGCTGCCTTTTAACATTCCCATGCATGCCTACGGATTATCCCGACAAAAAATAGAGTTTACAAACGTCTTTTGCCATAACGTAACATAACATACCATCATGAAGTGTTGGACAGTGGCGTACCCACAGTTCACCAGTATATTTAGGTCTCATGTATTACATAAAAACATGATCTTTATGATCCATGTACCTCGTCAAGTAAGCTGAAGATAATTGCATATTCCCTGTAGCTGCATGAGAAGAGAGGTGAAAACAAAATGTCGGCAGTTCCCGCTCGTTATTTCTTTTCTGCTCGCGGCGGCACATCCTGTGAATAATGCATGCCGCTTGCAATCCCACGTGTCGGACAATTGCCGACCCGCCTCCGCTCGTATGCATGCGTACTGCATTCAGCTATTATACTTACGTTTGAGATTCTAATGTCAAAAGTTGCTTCTTTATGGAGTAGTTCACGTATATAAACGTACATTATTGTACCACGCACAAGCTTTAAGTATTGGGAAGCTTTGTCTAGGTTTTTAAATCTATACTAATATTATAAAGAGAAAAGATTTGTATGTATGTTTGTAACGAATTGGCTCAAAAAGTACTGGACCGATTTCAAAAATTCTTTTGTCTTTAGAAAACTACATTATCACTGAGTAACATGGGCTATATAACATCACGCTGCGCCTCTTACGAACGGAGCAGCGTGGGTGAAACCGCGACCGGGTCGCTAGTATTGTATAATTCTTTCAAAATTTTAATTACTATGCTTGCCGTCAGTGTATCAGAAGATCATATTACTCTACAGTAGTATTATCAGTCTCATAAGATCATTAAAAGCATTTATGTTTGCGGACATATCCATACTCCATATTAATATTGTAAATTCCGAAAGGATCTCAGTCTCTCTGTTTATTACGTTTTAACACTTAAACCGCTGAAACAATTTGGATGATTTTTGGTATAGAGATAGACTAGTCTTTGCAGAATGACGGGCAGTAACTAATACTGTTTCACTGACAGACAAAACCGCTTAAATAATGTGCAAGCTATATTATTTTAGAAGCAGGTTTACTCAGGATCCACGGGATTAAGAAAAAAGAGATCATCGCTGGCTACACTATTAGTGTTCTAAGAAAACTGTTTAATGCGTGTACCTTAATGCTCTTTTTCTTATTTCATACTGTAAACTACAAAGATGGAAGCTAATAACTTTGCTATTTATCTTCTCAGTAGTTAGGCAAACAATGGGTCCCGACGGCGTTCTTACCCGAGGTACACCGTCCGTCAGTATATAGAAGTATTATATATTTTTGAGGAAAATCTCCACGATCGAGAAAGATCATACATAATAAACTATCGGAAGCAGGTACCGCCTTAAAATTAGACACGTTCTCTAGACTAGCTGTAGAACTTCTTTTATAGTAACTAGGTATCATATATTTATAATGTTATGTATCCTGTGTTTTGTGTCTTTTAGTTACCTATGTACTGATGTGTGCCTAAACTGTGTCAATAAATTATTTCTTTCTTTCTTATTGTTTATGTCGTCGAACGAGCAGACAAGCCATCTGATGGTAACTAGTCATAGCCGCCCGTGGGCACCTGCAACACCAGAGACGCAAAAGTGAAAACACACACAAAGATGCATTATGGCATCCAGACTCCGAGGTAAAGGTAGCCAGCCAGTCAGAACTGAAGAAGTCCTACCATAGATAGATATTGTCTCGACTCTTGGAAAATGCCTATCCGAAAGGCAGTGAGGAATTGTATTGTCTAATAACCGGGGGAAATTTATACAAACATTGTTATTTTCACAAAGCGCTATAATCTGGAAGCTGTGCAATCTTCGCTTTAATATATTTTCAATTTATACAACTAATTAGCAAGAAGTTCACTCTTCGCTGTCATACTCGTTACAGCTGCGAGAGCTCCCGAGCAAACTAGAGAAACGTTCACACGTCGCGTGCAACCTATTTTAATTTACTTTATAAATAGTGTTTAATAAGTAGTTTATAATGTAATAAAAAATAATTAGTTTCAATGAACAGTAAAATATGAGTATGCTCGGTTTTCTTGTAATGGTTGGGTGTGGTTGGATTATAATTGCTTTTGAAAACGTTGTGAAGTTAATTTCAGATTGCGGACAATAACATCGCCCTCTTGAGACCATTATTACAGGAACTTTTGAAATGTCAAGAACTAGATGCACTGTTCCAAATTGTGGGTCATAAGGAGAAGAGCCGGAAAGAAACTACATAGATACATACCTACTCTTTCATGCTGGGCATCAAAATATCTCTTTAGATATAGCGAGTTTAGAATTTATCTAGAGAATTCATTACAAGTGTATTAAAGTTGAGAGGAATGGAATGAAACTTGTATGGAAGACAACGTTTCTATCAGTACAGTATGAAATTTATTAGGACCTCATAGAGACGCTATAATCCGCCGTAATCACAAGCTAATTCAGATCACGCTTAGAATCTTAGTGTCATCCCCATATTATTCAAAGTGTCCTTACAGTCTCAGTACTTCTGGCGTTCCCTAAACGTTTCAATTCACTTTCATTTAACGTACGGAACCATTACCCGAAACATCGGATGGGGAACAACCACATGAAAGAGAGATACAGAATTTCCATTGCGACAAACTTGTAGATTCAGCAAAGCGAAGTAGAGATGAGCTAGTCTGTCAAACGATCTGACCCCCCTCGACCATCTAAAGCAGAGGTCCCCAAACTTTTTTAACTTGTCGACCACATGGCATCTTTTGCGATTTAAGGTAGACGCTGCTTCCATTATTTTTTCAAACCATAACCATCACTTACATTTCATTTTGCCGCTGACATGGACCCCTTGTAGATCGTCGTCGACCCCTGGGGGTCGATGATATAGACCACTTTGGGTATCACTGATCTAAAGTGTAGACTAATGCCATACAATGTTATTGGGGTGAAAAGGCTTTGAAAGATTAATGGGTAATACCTAATTTTTTGTTGTAACGGGGATACTTTCTAAAAGCTGTCAGCCTACTAGAGGGCAGGAAGCCTGGTATCTTTAGCATAACAGGCACTTGGAAGTAAGCTTCATTCTAGAATCCTTACTGTATACTCCTATTTTATAAGAGGCTGTTGTGTCTTCCTATTTTATCGCGGTGAACCTATTTCTTTATCTGTCTACCGTAAGCTATGATGTTCGCATTGGAACTTCGGCATTTACTGTTTTGCAGTATTATGCAATCGTCAGCAGTTAATGCCGGGAAGCAATTACTGTTTCGAAGGTCCGCCCGCCCCGTAATTGTGAATAAAAAATATGCAGAGCCCGATGGAAATCTAGTCAATTTTGGTAATTGGCATGCTTTCCCTTGGGTAGAGAAAGTGTAATGGAATTCTAATCAACACCATGGGTTTAACCCTGTCTCTGAGGTCACGATGGCCGTTGAGGATTATGAATAATCTTTAAAAAGTTCCGCGTTCAAATATGTGTCATTTGACTTCTGAAGGTTATAACTATGGTACTAGTAGTCTACGAAGGTACATCATTGTATAAATGTTAGTCGACTGTCGTAATCTACATTTTTTAAATTGCTATATTCGTCGCTGTCAAGGAGGTCGCGTGATTACAATACGATAGCAGTGGAGCCTCCAATTTGGAATTTCAAGTTCAGTGCTTTCACTGATGGGGCCAAGGTCACGATCAGGCACGTGCACTATAGAAATAACTGTGGATACAATACGCGTCAAATAACTGCGGAACTGAATATAGCCACATAAGGCGTCGCAATTATGCAGCTGAGTTCGCGAGAGTACGGGAAATCTGGTCCTCGTATGCTGTAAATAAAGTTTTTTATACTTCTGCATATGAATTTGTATCTCTAAATCGATATAGAACTATGCGGGGCCCAAGGCGATAGATCGTTGTTAGAGCTTAGTGCTTTAATACTCAATACTTTATTGCATTCCATAATATTTTATAAAGGTGGACTATTAGATAATTGCCTTATTATGCAGATCTTGTTTTTTACAGGACCGTTTTTGATGATTTGAAGCAAGCCGTTCACCTCATCACCTGACGAGTCACATCACAAGCGTCAGAGAACATGACGATATTCCATAAGTACCTGTTAATGGGTTATGAAAAAAAATCTTGATCGTGATCTTCGGTTAGATGCACCACGTTCAAGAAATACCATTGTGTAGGTATATAAGATTCATGGTAATGTTGTAATAACAATAGAAGGAAGAGTAACTTCGCCCTATAATTTCCACGCCCGGGGATAAGCAGAACCCGTGCTTACTTACAAAGTTAGTTGATATTGTTGAGAGCAAAGTTTTGCATACCGCGTACTCTTCAAACTTCGGACTTTTGTATGCAAAACATATGCAAAAATATTATTGAGTGAGTGTTTTGGAAACTGATTATTATAGCAAGACTTTTTTCGCCTTATCCTCGCATTTCTACGACTGTTAAGCCAAGGATATTTCTAACATAAATAATGATAGAATATATTTTATGAAAATTCTGATCAAATAACGGATCCGATACGAATAAAACTTTGAGAAAATACAAGTGAACATCGTTCAATATCAGCTGCCGAATAGATTTAAGAAATAATTAAATTAAACGTCCAACTCTGCCAGATAGCACTTACAGGCCTACGTTTCCGTGTATATTCGGCTCAGAGTCTGTCGAATATTGGAGGATTAAGCGCCGAATATTCGGCCTCGCTCGGATCGCTTGATTTATTCATGGAGAAAATTGTCGAAACTACACATTGATATATTGCCTGTCCATTAGCAATCGTTCAGTTGTGCGATTTATTTTAAATGCCGTGTTAATATTAGTAGGCCTTATTTTAACGCTGAATATAGGTTATATTGTGTGACGATATTAAATATTTGTCATGTACGGAGAAATAAATAGTGGATGTGACTAGTTATGTTGTATTTGTGTTAGCCCAAACAAAAATATACTCAGTCGATTGGGTCGGTATACCGCAGCTCGCAGTATTTTGCCACATTATTGTGTTCCGGTTTGAAGGGAAATTAAGAAAGCCAGTGACATAACTGGGTAAATAATACTTAGTAACTGGCATCTCAGAGTGGCAACAATCGAGTAATGTATGCAACTTTAATAGTATAAACAAATAACATAACATACCATCACGCCTGTATTCCCCGAAGGGTTAGGCAGAGGCGTACTTAATGTACACCCACAGTTCGCCGGTATGTTTAGGTCCCATGGTAAAGGGGGAGCCTACAGCCATTAACCGTGCACAAATCCAGACTCCGAGCTGCTACTGAGAATTTCATAGAAAAACCCGATAACACTGCTCGACCTGGGGATAGAACTCTAGTGTAGCAGTCGCGCTTGGGACCACTAGACTAATGAGGCAGTCAGTATAAAAAAAATTGAGTAGTCAGTATAAACTATCTAAAAATTAAACTGTACCAAAGCAATGTCAGTTTGAACCGATCAAGATCGAGCTACCAAATTGGCAATAACAATCAAGCAATATGAATAAGTTTGCGCTTTCGTGCCCCCGGGGGTATGCATACCGGCCCATTTCCAATCTAGCTTCGTTATTTACCGCGAAATAATGCAATTGTTCCGATTCGTTGATTTTTATATCAAAATATCAATTTGTGTTTGTATGTCCAATATTGAAAAACAAACAATGGTGATCGATTCAATTTCTCAGCAATACTTAAACTTCGATATCCTAAAAATAATGTACCCCGACTTTTAGCTGACTGACTTATTATACGATTCGAGGGCTGGTATTTAGGTATCATTATATCTAGGGCAAATCCTCTCCCCTGAGTCTCTTGCGAGCGTTGACAAATGATATTTTTTTTTGGTTTATAAGAAATACTTTAGGAGATGGATGTTAACTTATTCTGGACCTAGACTTAGACTCGAATGCTGAATCAACCTTTGTCACACACAGAGTGACCGCGGAAATTGTAGCTAACTTATTAGTATTGCTTAGCTATGAGCTCAGAGCCCTTGCAGAGGCAGTACGGTATACCATCACGTCTGTATTCCCCGAAGGGCCAGGCAAAAGCGTACTAATGTTCACCTTCAGTTCGCCGGTGTGATTAGGTTTCATGTAATACGGGGCCAGCTTATTGCTGGGCACAAATTTCAAAATCCAAGCTGTTATTGAGACTTTCATACCCAATAACACATGAGGCAGTTTGCAATATTGCTTATTTGCTAATAAGAAGCGACGGTAGTCTAATGGCTAAGGTATCGGACTGGCGAAAATGTGGTTGCCGATTCGAAACCCACCCATTACACTACAGAGTAAACTTTATAAAAAAAAAATGTTAAGAAAATCGTCAACGCCAAAGAACTTTCACATTTTGTCTGCCGACACAAGCAGTAGATTGAAAAATGGAAAATTCTATATACGTAGGCTGTTCCAAAAGTTTTGCAAAACAAAAGTATTTAATAGCATTTTTCAAAATCCATGTCATTTTCGTTAACACAGTTTTACATACGAACAAACCAATTACTAAATATTTCTCCCACTTTCTTGCACTTAATATTTTTTTCTTCAATTATGAATTTTTGCCTTGTTGACTCTTCATGATAGGAGAAAGCCTAAAATCGCAAGGCGCAAGGTCCAGGCTAAAGGAAAAGTGTTGCAATAGTGTGAGGCCTGACTAAAAAATATCTTGAGTTAAAATTTTATTATCCGATATGTGAGCGATGTGCCGGAGCATTGTCATAATGGAAGTGCCAAGTGCTCAGACGACGGTCGTCATTCCTTAACTGCTTTATAACTTGCGGCAAACAATTTCTTGTGTACCATGCAGAGGTGATAGTTTTCTGTGAATCCAAGACTACCCTTTCTATAAGATCTCTTTTAGCAAAGAAAAATAACTGTATTGCAAGACTTATGGAACAGCCTACGTATTTATATGAAAACACAAAGCACTGCAAAACAATCGGATGCGTCGTTATTATGATTGATTCGGCGATACATTAGCCGGTAATGTGCACGTCTTAGAACACGACACGCGCTGTCACGTGCGACACGACGACAATGCGGCGCCGGCTCCCAGCAACCTTGTTTACGTACATTATATATATTATTTATGAATAAATATGTAACCTGAGCTTGTTATTCATATTTATTTACTTGATAAAGCTTCAGTAAACATAGGAAATGTTGTAGGTTTTCTAACAAACAGAATTGTTTGAAAAGTGGTCAAGTTCAAACCAAAAACTGAGTAAAATAATAGTAGATTGAATCTTTTTAAAAATATGATAAGTAATTTAAAGTATGTTTGCCTGAAACGTAGCATCTAACCAAATGAAACGACATCTCATTTGTCATCTGTCAAGAAATTCAGAGCAATGTCTTTCTTTTTACGTCATTCCCCAATACGAAAAAAATATCGCATTTTTTAACGAGTGACACTGAAAAGCTCGAACAAGGCCACAAGACTACTATGAGGTTTCGTTCTAGAAATAGCAGACTTATTTATATCATTTTCAATGTTATTGATTTGTACTTTTTTACTTTTAAGTTCAGTCTTTATTCACGCTGCGAGGTAACTACGGCCTTAAGAGGTCTCCATCAAGAAATATCAAGGTTACAGAGAGAAGGACGGCCGTATATAGGGTACACAATTACAAACAGATATCACTGGTATATTTTACCAGTTCCGACAGAACCGTTTAGCAACGAAGGATATAGTGTGAGAAAACACTCTTGTTTGTTACGTAACTGTAATAAATTTGCGAACACGTGTAGTGTGCTGAGAACCGCGCTCCGTAGCTCCACCTGGTGGTGCAGGGGTGAATTACTGCGACCAACAAACCTTTGTTATTCTATTCTATTGATATATGCAAATGGTTAGGTAAAGGTAACGCTTTGAGGGACCAGGTTAAGGTACGGTTTCAATTTGGAATTAAGTCCAGTCTAATAAAAAAAAACGCTTTTACGGGAATTGAATTTCTGGCTTTGGATTTTTTCCAAGCTTGGACATGTGGATGTTTGTCATATGGATTTGTTTCGCTTGGGGTTTCGGCAGCGATTTCGAATGCAAAAAGTATTTAGCTTTTGGGCAACATTTTAAAATATATGGACTATCATGTCGACCTAATCTGTTGATAGAAATAGTTAAACGTGTGTCGCTTCATATTGTTCGATCAATCTCTCCAAGCCAAGCCGTTGAACAATTGCAACACAAACATAGCGAAAAAATAAGTAGCCAGCCCTAAATTTTAATCTGTTATCAATTGAAAACGTAAATCCTTTATTGTGGCTTAACTGGGTGCTAATGTTAGGAGGTTTCCACTAATAACTCAACCCGAGATTCAGACTAAAATTAAAACTATTGTTAACTTTAATTGGACTGGTTGTGTGTCAGTTTACATCACAAACATTATTAGTTCATAATGTAACTTGATTTTATGTCGGCTGTTCAATGCATGCGTAAAATAAGCTCGCATTATACTTCTCACTTCTGTTTATATTATTCTTAAGGGGCCGGCGAACCGATTAATATAAATCGTAATTCAAACAGAATATAATCAAATTGTCTTATTGTTCAGATTCGGATACGTAGAGAGTCAGGCGGTTTTTTATTGATTTACAATGTCAGAGTAGGTCTAATATCTGTACGAGTCGACCGAAAACATGTAATCTCCATTAAGCACTACACAAGACTCGACCATATTATCCTCAATCAGATGAGCATAGCACTGCACTCAATATTCCAGCTCCAACTGATTTGAATAATGTTGGCTGATTGTCTCTGGGTAACCGGTATGCAGTTAATTTAGCTTCGCAAGCAAATGGATTTGAGGGAACCGAACAGTTTTGATAGTCAGCAAACGCGGTATTTTGTGGTCAGTTCAGTTTAGATTCGAATGTAAACGAGGTTATCGATTTTCGTTATTGAATGGCTAACGTGCAACACATTATCTTTGGGTTTAAATCACATTCATTCACAGATTTTGAATAAATAATTCCGTAAAGGAATTAAAGGTGGCAGTGACTGGATTAGCAGTCATGAATCTGGCTCTGTGGCGTTCAGGCTTACATCCACAAGTGGACAAATATAGTCTCATAATGATGCTGATGATGACAGTCATTTGGTCATTCATTTCAACTTTTAACAAAAAGATAAGAGATAAAATCAGACCAACTCTAAAAATAAATCTAAATCCCTATTACGTCCCATACGTAAACATACCGGCGAAGTGTGGGTGTACATTAGTACACCTCTGCCTAATCCTTCGGGGAAAACAGGCGTGATGGTATGTTTTATGTAGATAAACTCCTATACTAGTTCTAGTGTGACAAATGAAACATTACTACGGCTCAATAAACTCAAAATTTAAATCGTCAAGTATGTGTTAGTAAGTATTTGGTCTTTTATGTTACCACTTGACCTGGTCACACTTGCCAGCCGCCTTCAGCCCCTCGCATCGTCTGTAATTATAGCTGCATTTATAACTAGCTTCATGATAATGAATACGAATGTTCTACTGTATATAATTTAAACCAATTGTCTGACAGCTATGACATTTCATAGGTTACCAGGGTGTTGATTTGTCGTTAAATATATATTTCACAAAAAACGTAGCGAGCATATAAACATATAACTTAACTAAATAATAATGTCAAAGTGAAATTAGGTACTCTGTTGTTGGAGTCTGTCTAGGGTGGTACTACCGGATAAATTACTGGATAAATAAGACTTGTTGTTGCTGGCGTCCTACGGCTGTCGCTTACCATCGGGCAATTCTAATAAGATGACAGACGAGCCTACCATCGGGCGTCTGCCATCTAATCATCTTATTAGAATAAAAAAAGTAAACATTATTAAAGAGACCACGTGGCTTTACATAAGTTAAGCCATGAATACTGTAGTACGGTCTTATAATCACGAATATATTTGTCAATCTTGTTGATAAACTTTCTGTGTAGATCTAGCAATGCAATCTATGCCATAAGAGGATAATAATGGATATACGATGCACTGATAAGGATCAATATTTTTTATTAATATCAATATATCTTATGCATTTATAGCTTCAGTGAAAGCTATAAGAAAAATATAATATGAAGGACTATTTCCAATAACATTGAACTTATTCCCAATAGAATAACGTTTTTACGTTAGTTTCGCCATTCTAAAACTATCAACTTTGTTTGTATACAAGTGTGCAATAAAAGCGAGAGTTTCACAAACAAATATATGTGTTTGGACAATCCTTTGACACTTGAGAACTTGGTGGAGCGTTTATTTTAGTTTTCTTTTATTTTCATACATGTCTGGATGACTACAATAAATGTTTTTGTTGTAAATTTTATTGGCGTCTACGGACCAAAGCCTTGACTACCTTTTTTTGGAAGATTGATTACAATGAAAGAATAGATCGTACACATGATTTATATAGCTCTGAGGACACAATAATAAATTTAATCAATACTGTACTTAGCGTTACTATATGATCCAAAAAGATATGTTTGGTTAAATGAATCATGCATAAAACCTAACTACATATGTCTAAAAATTAAGATGAGCTTAATTTGATATGTTGTAAACAATATTTCTGCAGTAATTCATACAACTAATCATTAAACCTTAGGTACTTTATGGAAAGCAAGTACTGTTTTAGTCGATATAAGTTCGATTCGACATATCCTCAGCTTTCTTGAGTGGGAGACGATCCATGAGGAGTTTCTGTATTAAAAAAACAAGGTTAAAAATCCCTGTATGATCCGAAAGGATCATCACCAAATACAATAAGAAACATGAAAGTAAATATATTAATGAAGTTAAAAATTTACGATTGTCGTGGCTAAATTGCCGCAATCACCCCAAAATCTAGTAAATTTTAAAAATATTATAAAACCACCATATAGAAACAGGAAAGAAAGAACGAAAAACTGTTTTTTTTTTTTCAAAGTAAAAACAATACACTTAACACATTATTACTTCTGCCAAACCGCATAAGTTTGTTTTACATTTTTACTTTTATTATTTAGTAGGGTTATGCCTTATTTATGCCTTAGTATGTTTGGCATACAGGGTCGCTGCCTCCGTAAGTATTGCCATTTAATTTTCCTCGTTTTATAAAAAAAATCGGTGTTTTTTTTTAATTCTTGTAAAGTGGAAATTAATATATGTGTACATAGAACCGGATCTCGATACCTAAAAATACATTCACGGATCGGACCGAGTTCATTGTATGAGAAAAAGGTACTTGTGCATGAAGTATCTCACAGTTGTACTAATTTAATCATCAAGAAATTTACTAGTTTCTGACACTTACGTGCATATTAAACATTGAAATAAAAGTATTTTTCACGAAATTTATTTACTTAGATGATTTTCTAATTCCTTTCAGTGCGGAATCGACGTCATCTTCATGTAGGATTAAATATTAACAGGATATAATTTAGCGGAGCATCATGTAGGGTACGACTGGGGTCGGCTGGTCGCCAGGGAGCGAGGTTATTACTGCCGACATGACCAAGGACGCCTCCATACAGTTACAGTATACACAGCACGCGGGTTTGCTTGGCTAGTAGCTAGTTATGCGTTTAAACTAGGAAGTATTACACTAATACTTTTTAACTACCGTGCTATTATTGGAATGAACTTTCATCCCAGTTTTTTAAACGAAGAAAACTTTTATAATCATCATAATACGACACAATATTTCCGTTGTTGTGCAAACAAACAATAAGACTTAGATTTGTCTCTAAATCTGAGACTCAGCTAAATGTTTAGAGCAGTTGTGCTTCATATTTATTTCCTGAAAGGATATAATATCAATATGTTGTGATTTCCACTAAATCAACTACCCTCTCATTAACTTCTATCGAAATTATTTAGACTATACTGACTGCCAGCATATTATGGTTACCGTATGGTGGTTACATATTAACAATATTTGAACGATATATTTAAATACGGACATACCGGCTTAAGGGATTGCGTAAGTACCAAGGGGACTAGGAAGTGACCGGTATAATACCTTTGAGCGAAATCAGATTTAAAGCGTATTTTGAGAAAATTATATTAATATTCTAATAGTTTACAATAAAAAGAACATTTATAAAAATTATACTGCGTTTGGATAGCACCTATACATAACATATTATTACGCCTGTATTCCCTGAAAAATGTGTATTAATGAACACCCACAATTCGCCGGTATGTTTTAAGTCCCATGTAATAGGGAGCGAGCCTATTGCCTTTAAATGGGTACAAATCCAAACTTCGAGCTGCTACTGAGAATTTTATAGAAAAACGTGCGTGAAAAAGAAGTGGTCACCTTGTCATACCGTTGCACCGCATATCGTGAGTTCGATTCCCAAGGCAAGTATTTCTGCGTTCCACAGATATTTGTTTCATGTCTGATTGTACAGTCAACAGCACATCATGGTATCCAACTGTCAAATTTCTTCAATCGATTTTCCATTTAATAATAGTTTATTATCCATTGGAGAAATTTGACAGTTAGTGGTAACTTGATGTGCCAAAAGACTGTTCTTTGTGTCCTTTAATTGTATTCTTCTAAGTCCTCCACGATACGGGTTCGTAACCCATCTCTTTTAAAAACCAAAAAAGAAAATCTGAAAGATTATTCGATAGTCCAATTTCTATGCACCTAAGTAAAAAAAAATATGTATCTGTAATACCATTCCTTCGTACCTACATATTTACACGTAAATATTTAACAATAACAAATAAGGCACTTGCTTTTGAAGCATAAACACGACTCATGCATAATTCAGTGGTCGGAGAAGAGTGATTCGCCGCGCGCGTATTATCAAATTCCTTTATTTATGTATGTTGATGATATGTTTAAGCCTATTATGTTCGATTGAGCGATAATATGAGAGGCTTATGTTTCAACGAATAATTTGCCATTATAATCTTGCGTTAACTCTCAATTGTGTCTGAAATTATGACTGTAAATTCTAGTAAATATGACATGTTACTGTTTGTTATGGACGTGCTAACAGATATTTAAGACAGTTTTATTTTCATCATCTTAGATTATATTTATTCGATTAAACTATAAAACAACCGGTAAACTTATTTTGTTAAAGTTAAAAGTCAAAAATAAAAAATCAGTCCTAAGCGCGACTGCTTCGCTAGAGGTCCTCTGTTCTATTCCCAGGTAGAGCAGTGTTTATCTATGAAATTCTCATTAGCAGATCGAAGTTTGAATTTATTACCGGTTAATGGTAATAGGATCGCCCCCTATTACATTTAAACGTAAATATACCGGCTAACTGTAAGTACAAAAGTTCACTTTGTAGAATTAATTCCAAAATGAAGTTTTGTATCTAAATTTCTTTACTAAATGAATATTAAATAGTGTAAGGTGGCTTCAACAAAAAACTTCAATAAGTAAATACGAATGTAATATAGGAAGGGGCACAAAAGCGCCAGTATCTGGTGTTTGCAGCGAGCCAGCCAATTCAGAGGTATCATCGTTCCCACATCAATAGAGCCTTCTCCATTCTCAATAGATCCAAGACTTAGTAGATCTCGGTCAACTTCCTATCAAATTCTTTTATTAGCTTTTATAACGTTATTGTAATAGGTTGAAATCATTTTGCAAGATTTTTTTTTATTTATATAAAGAAAAAAAAATGTCCAAGTCCAATTAAGTACATCCGATTATAATCAAAATCTTGTTTATAAGAAAATAATTTTGTAAATTGAGAAACAATTCGATCGATCGCAGGAAGCTAATAATAAAGAAGTGGTGCTTAGCAAATATTTTTATTATAATTCTTCCGTACATGTGTTTGTCACTGAATTCCGCCTAAACAGCTGGACCGATTTTGAAGATTTTTTTTGCGTGTGTTTTAATGGGTCCCTGAATAGTTTAGATTCACGACTGCAATCGGGTTCTAGGTTTTAATTTTCCAATAGTTAGCTTTAATTTACTAACAATGCGTAGACGAATATTGACCATGACATTTCTAAATCTACTAAGCATATCCGCATACCCTACAAGGCAATTTGAATCGTGGAAACATTTATATTGCTAATCTGCTCGTTATCTAAAATGCACAAGTACTTAATAAGGTCGTAGTAGTGTCATAAAAATGTTTGGCAGTAAAAGTCACGCGAGTACTTTTCCTTACATAAGAAAAGTCAATAACTAACGTACATTGTACTTACGGACTCCTAGGCTGACTTCGATAATTTTTCTAGATTTTTGTGTGTTGTGTTCACTTACCTGAAAAAAAAAACACGCAATGAGTCAGGCTGACTTCGATAATTTTTCTAGATTTTTGTGTGTTGTGTTCACTTACCTGAAAAAAAAAACACGCAATGAGTCCCAATTATCATTCAGTAAATTAATTACGCGTAACAGCTGTTAAACCTTACACAACATACGTAGCAATTCCTAAACAACACAGTGTGTAAAAATAACAAACAATCCTAGTTCCCAAACAACGTTATAATTACCATACAAAAGAGAGAAAACAATCTACCCGCATAAACAGACATAACTACCCACATGTAATATTCAAGTACGCAGACAAAAATAGTTCGTTTAGGTAAACAAAAATACTCGTTTGATTAAAGAAAATAAACTGGTTGTATCATTGTTACACAGGCTCCCCAGTCTCGTGGCGCTTCTATGAAAACAAGTTACCACGTGACTACAAACAAGAACTGAGAAAAGGATAAATTCTCAACTAGATCAAGCAAGCATTCAAGAAGTACTTTCTTTTAGATTCCCAGTCCCAATATGGGCGCCAAAAATATTAGGTAGTTAGTACAATGATCTATAGACCAAATACAAAGATTAATGAATATTCCATGAAACAGGCTGTGCATCGTAAAAATTGAAGTAGTGAAACCCATCAATAACTGAATAAAAAACTAGGCTATGTTTTACTATGATTTATTTGATAAATAACATAAATTGAACGCATATGAACCAACGTCCATGTAACGTCACGAATGTCGTCCCTGAATGTTTGTGGCATAAAATTTTAAGCTTAACAATTTACAGCACCTCGTATATGACCTTTCTTTTAAGTTCAAGACAGGGTAATCCACATTCAATATTAGAGGTGACTCTTATGAGTACCTACCGAAAAATTATACAGAAATATTATGGTTCATATTACATATTACTAGGCAAACGTAGTGTAAGGCGCCCGCCGGCCAGGTGGAGTGCCGACTTGCGGAAGGCAGCTGGCAGTGACTGGATGAGAAAAGCCGAAGATCGGGCTCTGTGGCATTCATTAGGAGAGGCCTACGTCCAGCAGTGAATATAGGCTGATGATGATGATGATTCATCATAACTCTATAAACATGGCCGTACACGTGCTTAAAATTTTAACTGTGACGATATTGGCACTCCGAAATTCACATCACGTAGATTTTACTGTCCACCGTCGCTTCTGGGACTTGTAATTCAAATCAACCTAAGTGCTAGGGACCGTGTAGTAACAAATAGAAAATTTCCAAACCCCCTGGGTCCCATCCGTGAACGAGACGCGGGCTCGGGAACCCAACGAGATATTGCAATGAAATGCACCGCAATAATAAAAGACGAGGCCGAAAGTAATATATTTGATGGCGCCCACCGTGGGACTCACAACGACATTATTACGGGCGCCATGTCGTTGATAAAAATTTGAATTGAACGGAATATTTTAGCTTGTTTGCTTTAATAATTATTGATAAATATAAAATAAAACTTATTTATATATATTTTTTTTGCTTCTTTAAAACAATAAGGACATATTCCACCACCGACGTGTAAGTTCCCGTTAAATTACTTGGCAGTTAATTTCATACAAATTTTGTTCCATTTTTGTACTTATTCACTGAGTGGCAGCTACTCAGACACGGTATATTGTCTTTCCTTGAGTGATTAGCTATAAATGCAAAACTTCATAGTGTCTGCCTACATAGTGTCACCTTTCCAAATTCTTATTACCGCACTTACTTTGCTTGTCATCTCTGACGGTGAAATATTTGAAACGACTCATTCATTCAAAACAAGTCGAAACATGGAAAGCAATAACCATTTATTTTGGCACCCAACGTGGGGCTTTGTACAAATGAAACTGATACATGCAAACCGCTACTTATACAGGTATGGAGATGACGTGCGGTACTGAATGCGCGCAAATATGTACGAGTATTGTGCCTACTTGTGATGATTTGTCGTCATAATAATATTTACAGTGCGTATTTCGAATGATATTTTGGATATAGTTGAAGTTTAGAATGTAAACTGGACATAGTGATGTGACATCTGGAATTACAAAGCATATATTTACAAGTAGCTTCAAAATCGTTTTTATTAAATTACATTTTCAAAACCGTTCAAGAAATTAAAGACTTTATTTTGTATAAGTAGTCAGAGCTAAAAAGTTTTGACCAACATGTCGAATTGCCTTTAAACAACCAAGGTGTAGTGCTAAAAGCAGAATTATAACGCTTCACACGAACTTTGATGCAAATTACAAAGGTGTTCAGTAAATGACGTCATAAAGTGTCACATTTATGACCGACAAAACACTTGCGTTTGAAAACCTTAATGAGGACTTAAACAGGGGTTGAGCAATAACATTCATTTAGCGAATTGATATTGATAAAATAGCCACAAAGGATTATTTCATAACAGAGACACTAATATAACAAATAATATTTTACAAATCTTACGTAAATCTACACAGAGCACTTAACAGGCTCCAGTTTAGTATCACAAACTAGAAAATTTGTGTTAACATGCATAAAATCTTGATGTACACACTATGTAAAGTTATATAGTATTGTGGCCATAAACATCAAGTACCAAGAAAGATAAATATGTACTATAATGATTTGCGTAAGCCTGTGTCTGTTTAGGACAAGAAACGACGCACAAAGGGGATGGTAGCTATCCATCAAATTGTAAGTCCTTTAAGAGTTTTTGATTACATCATAATATAAACAAGGATTACTAAAACAAGGCTGCTAAAATATTACAAGAGGGTACTTATACTATTTAGGCATATAAAGTGGGCAGACCTAGATTTTTAATCCACGTATCAATATGCAGAAATGTATGTACAGAATTTGATTTACGTATGTACATCGTACAATATTGAAGTTTTACTTGGTAGAGCTGCCGTAAAATCAAGATAGGATTATCGTGGAAGATGTGCTACGTAAAAAATAACTATTTATAGGGTTCAAAAATTGTTAGAAAGTGGTTGATACGTTATTTATAACTGTTTTAATAATTTACTAAAGTGACCCTCCAAAAGGTCGTAAAGGTTTTTTTCTATTGTAACTGTAAATTGTTTCGTGACCGGTTATTTACCTGTGGAAATTTCCACTGGTTATTGTTCTGTAGCAGATAAGGTCTTATCTGCTACTAGACTGGTATTGTGTAGCAAAATAGGTCTATTTTGCTACACAATACCAGTCAGTTTTGAGGCTTTTTTAATCTACATCCATTATCCTAATCAGAAAAAGTTTGTTGTTTCTATAGGTTTGACAAATTCTCTGCACTCCTTGTGGGAGTAATTTACTACAAGAAATATGATGTGTCCGTGACGGGATTCCGCAACGCTAGCAAAGTTTAGCGACGCTATCTGGACCAAACACTTCAGGTATTACTATTGAGAAACACTTACATTGATTGCGTCGGGTATTTACATTTTCTTAATTTCGGCAGTTCTCAAACTTGTGAAAAGTTTGTGTTTTTATTTTTATTGTGAAATATTTACCGAAATTCATACCGACTCCCAGGACGAAGGATTGATGAATCTTTAATTAAATTGGTACTGTAATGTTCAAGGCAAGTGAAAAGTTGCTCCCGGATTTTCTATATCAATCATAGAAGCCTGTGTTGGTTTGCTGTCATTTTATTCTCGACCACATCTAGCTTCTTGTACAGCCAGGAATTGGCCAACGAACTAGTAAAAGCAAGGTACCTACAAACTCTGTCTCTCTCATACATTTTTCACTATTTACGGGTAAACATTTGCAAATAAATCTCAGACCGGAGAATGGGACAGGACGACACGGCGTGCAATAAACGTGTCCCGGAAGATGTACACTTTGATCTGGGTAGTGGGGTTATGTGACCGGTGCTAGGAATGTCCCGAATTACAGTCATTTCACTTATGAATCTATTTCTAACAAATGCAAGAAAAAGAAGTATATTCCTTAATTTGTAAACATACACTAATGTTCACAAATGAAGTTCTTCCTAGTTAGAGAGTTGATGTCCAACCATCGATCTAAAAGATACATCCAAAAGTGAACCAACCAAATCCTTCTCTCAATGTAATATTATGTATAATACGTAAGCTTAGTGACATGGCCAGAAGAGACATTTTTTCCGAAAGAAATTCATTGTTAGGTATGTTAAAAATTAATATCAATATGTAGCCATTATTTTATGATGTTTTACCTAAACAAGAAAACAATTATAGCGTAATTAGAAAAGCTTTCAGTACTTTTGTTATTCTTGGTGGTAGCTAGTACTGAAACTGTGTACATTTCAGTCGTAACTCATGTCGGTGACATGTGACACTATCTATCGACGTTTCCGGGTCAGTAGCCACATTTGATACTTGATATTGACCCATCAAACCACATTTGATTCAGTCATTTGAAGCTGGTTTCAATATTAGGGATATACGATTTCTATATCATTTATACTTGCTATTTCTACGATATACTGATAAAAAAATTTCGTCATAAATAAAAATAAATTGATTTATTTACAGGTCTTTTCAAACATTTACATTTTAGTCACGATATTTTTGACATTCTCAATATATCTCTACTTACTCCTCAGAGGATATCGAACGTATTTGTATCTTAGATACTCTTATACTTTTATACGTCAAAGAAGTAAAACATTCACGTGGAATCCGTTTTATTTGTCCATTCGTATTTTGAGCGTAAGTGTAGTTTTACATTTTTGTAACCTATAAAAATATAGCCAACAGGGTTTTCGCTTATGATAATAAATATTAGTATTTTGAAATTGAAATAAATTCGTTGTAACGGGTACAAAATTTATTAGTGCAGAGCGGTATTATCGCGCCGAGTGACCGCCCCGCCACTTGACAGCAATATACAGAAGGTGTGTGTATGACTTACAATTCGCTATAGACGATAGAATATACAGCTATTAATGAACTATCAGACACTCAAAAAGAATGCATTATATACCTGGGTACCTAGTAGATATTATAATAAATAGACTTAACATAATGTTACTCCTCCCCAGTTAGGTTTATTTTCAAGGTTTTTTTTTTTTCATTTGACATTGTTCTGAGTGAAACTTTTTATGTGTGTACTGTGGCGCAGCGCCGACGTGCCGCCGAGCCGTAATGTTGCCGCATTAGCTTCGTATAGCGTTAGCGCGTGATATATTTGTGCACTACATTGTTCATTAGTCCAGTCTCTATTACAGCATACACTGTGTATACAGCAAAACATTGCGTGATAAACCATACATCAGTTAGGTATAGAAGTAATAAAAATGTATAGGTGCTAGTATTTCTCGGGAACCTAAAAAGGCGATAAAAATTGCAGCTACAATGAGCGCAGGCAATATTAGAACAGTAGGTTAAAAGGACGTTGATCTCGAATATAATACGAAGGAGTTGAAAGTCTACAGACGCGTTTGCCAATCGACATATTCCAGAGTTTCTCCTCGATTTAGATGTATTACTACCAACATTTATTTCTTGATATTAGCACCTAGTGGTAAAATGGAGCACAATATGAGGTTTCGTGTCGAAACTACTATGATACGAACTAAGCCCGGGAAATGGATAGCCGTATTATGTTAATGTAAGTCTTCGCTATACCTAAGTGAAAAAAAGCCTCGTGATAAAACCTAGTCACCAACACACTTATTACCAAATGCGGTGTTTAAAGCACATTTTGTTTCCGGTTCAGAAGAGATTTTTGTCGTGCAATAATAAAAAATCCATCATGAAATATTAGCTATAGCGTCGGAATTAGCGAATATTTCTTCAACCGTGATTCCCGACGAGGCTCATAATTGGTATTCCCTTTTTTTCTTCGACGTCGATGCAGCTTTTTAATTAGGTCTGGTTCTCATAGTTTTCGACGAATAGTTGTGCAGATATTATGGCGAGAAGTTTTATCTGAATACCCGCATACATTTTTTTTTTTATATAAAAAAAAATTAATAAATCTATAGAATACTGGACACACCGGACACTTTTTTTAAATCGTTGCCCCACAGTATGGTTTTCTCCTGTATCGTGGATCAAATTCTCACATACACAAACGCTCAGACCCGGAACAACTTCCTGTAGATTATACAAATATTTGCTCCGTGTGGGGATCGAACCCACAAGACGTAGCGCAGAAGTCGATCGCTCAGCCACTACGCCAAACGTGTCGTCAACTTGTTTAAGGCTTGGGTAAAGAAATTTAGTAAAAACCAAACATAAAAATTGGCAGGTCATGCGAGAACTCTACACTCAAAGTAATCAAAGTCAAAACTAGTTGTTGTAAATACGTACAGTATTTAATATTCTTATTAATTCCATTTTCATAGTTCAGAAATATTATACGGTAAATAGGTTGACGGTCATTTTACCGATCTAGTTGCGTATCGTAATGGCATCTAATCTACCTTGAGTTTGCATCAACAACAACTAATGCGACAAGTCGATAATACGTTGACAGCCTACACAGCACGAGGACGGACGGCCGAAGCATTCTCGACGGGCTTCATTATACCGGAATGTGTGCCAAGCATTCGCAAATAAGCGTGAACAGAGTTTCTCACTAGAGGCCTATGCAACTATACTGTATCATCTTACCATGATTGTAACAGGAGTAAACAGGCCCGAATGAAATGCTTCAAGCACCACAAGGGAACTATTGATCGTTGGTCTGTGATGCAACGGATCTATTTGCAAATAAGTGGGTAGGTACACTTTTCTATTACATCAACCTATTTAGCATGGATCTCCTCTCAGGATTAGAGAACGGTTAAGCTGAAGCCATCACACTAGGCTAGTGCAGAACTTACACGCCAATGAGAAAATTTCGTGACTCATTTTCCTTTACCATTTGAGCGTGATGTAACTGAACCGAGCACACAATCCATGGTAATATCGCTAAACTGGAATAAAATCCCACTAGAAAGATTTAAAAAACTTGGCTCCGATTAGCTGTATTATACTTATCACTATACTGTATCATAGTATGGCTAGAACAGGAACGCTTCACGTATAAAGAAGGAAATACCTCGAATACTACATCGCCAAATTATTGGCAATTTCGTATGATACGGTGCAGTGGGTGCAATCCTTAACTGTTAACTGCCTATTAATGCAGGCTCCCTGGTATAGCACCACTAATTAGCGTGGCCACGGTTCCGAGCTTCGGCGGTTTGTGTTCAATATTATTTTGTGAACAGCTGTAGTTATAGATTACACATGTCTGCGTTTTTCCTGTAATTAGCCGAAACATGGCTATTTCCTATATATTCCTTTGAAGTTGTGGGTTTTTGTTGTACTCATTATCTAGATTACACTATCTACTACATTATCTTATTAGACACAATTAGTTCTAACAGTGGTGGGATTATCCAAAGTAAAAGATGCTTTACAAAACTGCTAGTGCAGAGACACAAACACGTCACATTCACGTTTGTATCCGTCTTGTTTCGGGTTACCCTATCAGTCTCTACTCCACTCTCTTAGAGCCCTAGATAATCCTAAATCTTTTTATTTTCAAACTCGTTCGTAAATCCACTGTTAAACAAGAGCCTTCACGAACCACTACAGCGAAATATGAGGCTTTGTTTCAGCGACACATTTCATCCAATTTACGCCATTAACACATTAATGAGAGCGAGCAGAGCATTTTAATTAATCGCTTGTTCGGCTGAATGTGTTAACACGCAACTGCCAACTAACAATGAATCTAGTTATGAATGCGATATTATTACTAGTAGCTGTTTAACTAAATTTATGTACAAGTATTAAATTTAATTTTCTGTTGTCTTTTAATAACGTACTTTACCTAAATACATACCATTACGCGTCAATTCCAATGTTCGTCGGTATGTTTAGGTCCCATGTAATAGAGGGTGAGTCTATAGCCATTAACCGGGTACAAATCCTGACTCCGAACTGCGATTGAGAATTTAATAGAAAACCCAATAATATTTTGTTGACCTGGGGATCGGACCCAGGATCTCTAGCGTAGCAATCCCGCTTGGGACCACTAGACCAATAAGGCAACATGCAGATAGAAACAGATGAGCAATTTTCGAGTTAAATTAGTCAGTACGTATATAAGCGAAATGACGTTTGTTTACACGCAAATGTGTGTGTGTAGCATTTTGGGCAAACTACAAACGCTACAACGAAGTGCAAGAAGCGGTCAAACATGGATTAGAGACTCGAGAGTTGCCCTTCTATACATAGTACTACTAACAGTTACTTTGTGCTCAACAGTTAAAAATCAAAATATTTTTTTTTGATTTCTGAGCCTTACGCGAATATTAGTCATATTACATACTCAGAATTCTACCGCATTATATTTACATTATCAAATCCCAAGGTTTCGGACCCTATACAGCGTCCATGTTCACTCACGGGTAGTCTGCCCGTCAGACAGAGTCCGAACGAATCCAAGTGGTTTTATTTGAAGATAAATGTTGTGCTAAATACGTAAATCAAGTCTAAGTTATCTTCGCAATCCATAAATCCTGTCAATGTATTCCCCCGGCGGTATGTATGGAACATGATATGCCATTTTATTTGGAGTCACGTCGCGCCCGAAATAGAACGGATTGAAGGCTGCGTGATTATGTCGACAGACGTCGCTAAAGTTTTATGATATTCAAAATGTACCACCGTAGACACGACTTTTTGAGAATTATAAATAAAACTGTTGGAGTATATATGCTTGTTAAGGGTTTATTGTGTAGTAAAAGCGAGCGCTAATATTTAGCTGCAATTCAATTTTAAGACACCTATATTCCCCAAAATGTTAGGCAGAAGTATACTAATCTACACCCACAGTTCGCGTGTATGTTTAGGTGCCATGTAATAGGAGGCGAGCCTATTGTTATTAACTAGACCACAAATTCTAACTGCTACTGAGAATCTTATAAAAAATCTCAATAACACTTTACTTGACCTGGTAATCAAACCCAGGACTTCTAGTGTAGCAGTCGCGCTAAGGACCACTAGACTTATTAGGCAGTTTGGACTGCCTGCACTAATTTAATTATAATATAATATGTGAATCATATGTGAAACTACAACATTAAAAATTAATGAAAAACGTATGCTTGTTTCGATTGGTAATACCTATATATAAACTTCGATGGCAATTTTTGTGCTACATAAACCGCCGAAAACTCTAAATAAAAATCAAGTGCATGACAGATACACTTTATTACTCCCTATCATAAAACAAGTTTTTTGTTAATCCCAGTACACACTCGTTAATCCAGTCCGCCACACTGCCCACAGCGAGCATTTTCCCCCATATTTGCATAACTGTTAACCTGACAATGATCGTGGTGACGGCTACGCATAAATACGAATACATTATTTGGCACGCATCGTCCGAGTCGGACGGACAGCTCGGACGTCGGACGCGGATCCCGGACGCCGGACACGGGCGCCCTCTTAATTTGCATTTTAATTTGCTAGGTCATTAATATACAGATGTTTAAAAACAGCCGCCGTCGCTGGAAGCTGTACTCTAATTATAAATTGCATGGCTGTGACCAGCGTATGTTGAAAATAAATATTTTTTATGTGAAAATAGAAGCAATGAAAATTCAAAGTCATATATTCAAATGCGACGAAACGTAACCCTTCAGCGATTGTAGTACCTATTTAAATTAATCCTTGGAAAAGACGGAGGGTTATGTATATTATTTTTATACGTGGGAGAGCCATGCTTCGCCACGAATGTGCCGGCTCGACCGAAGTGATACCACGGCCTCACAGAAAACCGGCGTCAAACAGCGCTTACGTTGTGTTTCGCCGAGTGAGTGAGGTGACCGGAGGCCCAAACCCCTTTTAAAAGGCGGCCAACGCACTTGTGACTCCTCTGATGTTGCGGGTATCCATGGGCGGCGGTAATCGCTTACCACCGCTCAAATGTGGTAGTGCCAACCTGAACGAACTAAAAAGCAAAGTTTCACTGCAATGTTATGTTACATTTGTTTCGAATAAAAACTACACTGAGCACATACGTGACACACCATCCGTATCCGAAACCTTCGCGGAAATACACCATGCCACACACCCTACAGACTCGTACAATTAACCCAAGTTACCAATTCGGAGCAACTCTCGCACCCAAAACCACACTACTGCTGTTCGCGACTTGGTCTGTTGCATTTAGTGTTGACCTACTTGAAAGCCTGCTAACTTACGTTGTAAGTTAAACTAACTGAAGTTAACAAACGCGCATAAACTACAGAAAGCCACGTGAACTACAAACACATATGTAACACTATTTAAATGAACGATATTTAATTCGTCTTTTAGTACTCCTTAGGTAGTATTTCCTTAGGAATATTTCTTTTAAAATAGCTTAGTAGCTGTGGGTCACACATTACTAGTATTCTTGTTAACCCCTCGTGCTAAGCTAAATGCTTGTGTTACGAGTGGGTTCACGTCGATAGTGCAATGGGTGGGTTTCGAACCGGCAACCACATAATCGCAAGTCCGACGCCTTAGCCAATAGGCTACCGCTTCAAAATTAGATCGACCCCTATAGCCAAAAACCACACGCTGGATATCTACAGGACATAAGTAGGACCTCTGGACCTCACGGAGGACCACATTCAGATCGATCAACAATCAAAACATCAGTATTATACTCAAAACATGTCACTACAGAACTCAAGTTTCGTTAAACATCGTAATGCAAATCTACCACAAATAGTTCTCTAAATCGCATTTAACCCTGAAATGCATCGGCACCGCAATCTCGAAGACACTCGAGCGCTCCGTGCATCACGGTCGGATTCCCCGTGCCGTGCCGCTGCCGCAACGCCTCGCCGGGAATTTGTGCCCAAAACTGTAATGGCCTCACACATGATCGCACGCGCGTGAACGAGTGCGGTGCCACGTGGATCACTGCGTCCCAATTTAAATTCCGTTTCATAACCACATGCACTGTATTGATTGGTTAGGCGACAATTTTGGGGGTTATATTGAAGCGTATAAAAAAAACACTATTTATTGTTCAGTGAATCTAAAGTCAAAGTTTTAACAAATACCCTAAGGCTAGATTAGATTGGCTTTTACAAGTACGAGTCGCAGGTAAGCAAGTTGTTTCAGTCAGTTGATGTCATGTGAAATTGTTTTGTGTAGAGAAATAAGGGGTATATAGATGTCATAGCAGACATGTATGTTGTCTCACAATGCCAAAGTCGCAGATAGTTACCAAACCGCAGTGAATCGTGTGTAGACCCTCTTTAGTGCTCCTAATATTTCATCGTGTACCTACATATTACATTAGCCCAATTTCCAGTGTTCATTTGTTCTTCAAAAGGGTACAATTTTGTGAACAAACGTATGGAATGTAGGTTTATATTGTGTGTAGTATCGGTGTAACCTTGGGGCTATATTTAGCTCAAATATCTGGCTTGAAATACGTGGGCAGGCCTCTGGGGTAGTGAGTTTAGAGCTTTTATAGCGCTCGCAAAACTTATGTAACAGTATTAAAGATTATATGGATATAACTTCTGATATCTGAGTACAGTTTTATTTTATAGATGTGTAAAAAATGTTGTAAAAGTAAACTTTGTTGGTAATTCTTATGATATCCTAAGATAGGTACTACCTACATCTCAATATACAAAGTAGGAGCGGCCCAATCGACGTCTTAAACTACAGCTGCCTTAAGGGTGAATGTAAAATATATTCATGTTAAGGCTTTAACAAGTAACCTTGTGTACGGCCCGAGAGAAAGCAGGTTAATCAATGTATATTTTAGGCAAACTATTTTTAAGCAGAGTCAATAATTTCTATGAATTAAGTTTACACATTTTTTTAAGAATTGTAGATTCTATGGCCCAAGTTTTCATACTGTTTCATTAGCAAACAACCCTCTTTGCTCCTAAACCAATATAGCAACGCACGCAGAATTCCATTACCCAGCGAAACTTTCATATATCCAAAATGTTCTCATCAATACTAAAGCTGGAACACATCCTCCACGGTGGCGGACCTTGGCCGGGGTTGGCGCGGCGCCAAAGGTCGTCCTTGCCCACTTTCACCGCTATCGATTGGGAGATGGCCCACATTGAGGCTTATTGCCCCACGAGTGCAAGTTCATTTGGTAGCGAACTGATGCTGACTATTGTAGTGTGGTGCTTTTAGTAATGTTTGCTTTCTAGTATGGATATATCTTCTTTACATAGTATAAAACAAAGTCGCTGTCGCTGTCTGTCCGTCCCTATGTATGCTTAAATCTTTAAAACTTCGCAACGGATTTTGAAGCGGTTTTTTTAATAGAGTGATTCAAGAGGAAGGATAGTCAGTATGTTTAGGTCCCATGTACCTAATAGAGGGTGAGCTTATTACCATTAACCGATTACGAATCAAAACTGAGCTGCTACTGAGAATTTCATAGAAAAACCAATAACACAGCTCGGCCTAGAAGTCGCATCCGGGACCTGTAGCAAAGCAGTCGCGCTTACTACCACTAGACTAATGAGGTAACATAGTAATATATTGTTTGACGGTGACGTAAACCACGTTGACCACATAAAATTGAAATGTTTCTAACTGAACTTGAAATCTTTCACACGAGTGCAAATTCATTCGTTAACGAACAGATAACTATAGGTGGTTCTTTTATGATAATGCTTCGTACGCAGTATATTATTTATGTTGTTACGTAATAAAAAATATTTTATTGAATACATAATTATAATCTCGAAGTGCACTAATATCAATACTTAATTATCACTGTATATAATGTAATATCAACCCATTATAATGTCCCACTGCTGAGCACATCGCCTCTCGGAATGAAAGGGATAGGCTTATACTCTACCACGCTAGCCTAATGCGGGTTGGCAGACTTCACACGCCGTCGAGAAAATCTCTCAGGCATGTAAGTTTCCTCAGGATGTTTTTCTTCACCGTTTAAGCGCGTGATAATTAACTATTAACACGCACATGACTTAGAAAAGTCAAAGGTTCGTGCCTTGGATTCGAACTCGAGACCTTTGAATTGGCAGTTCAATGGTCGTATCACTAGACTATCACTGCGTAATTAAAAAATATTTTAAAATGTATTTTTTCAACAGGCGTTGCAACCATAAATGTTGATTTTATAAGTTTAGTTTTTACTATTAATTCCATAAAGAAAATATGTCAGCATGCAAATCACTTCTTGAATGTTCGTGAACGTGAAGCAGCTCCTACCAAGATGATACTTCTATACATAATACACGAGCCAGCAGAATCCCCAGCACTTCTCAATAGCTATACACTTCTCTTTGCAACAAAATTCCGTTTGCGTCTTTACTAGAAGGTTATCCAGTGATTGAGCAAAATTTTATTCTAAAAATATCTTTCGAACGCCTTCTTGCCAAACAAAGATTTCACAATATTAGAAAAACTAACTTGGAAAACTTAAGTTTCAGTTGGATCATGAAACGAAGCAATTTGCATAGCTAATATTATTAAACAAAGTATTAGGTAAAGGCGGTAGAATTGCGTACAATCACGCTTGCACGGTAAGGCGTTAGCCGCCGCGAGAATTCTGCGTCACGAAGCTACTAGGACGGACAGCAGATCATTCTAGAAATTTGCATTTTAATCACTGTGGCGCCACCCTGCGGCAATGGACAAAGAAAAATGTATGAATTTAAATTTACATTTTGCATAATTTGTATGTGACATGATAACCAGCGCAAGGATGTAGGTTACAAAATGATTACTAAATATACAAATATCAGATTCCTTATTCTTCTAAACCCGTTCCGTTTTCAATGAGTCATTGTTTTCGCCAGAAGCGGGGAACATTTCAACTGAACAACTTTGTCACAAAATACGTTACATTTAATAAGAATTTCGTAAAGTAGAGTCGAAATTGTCGCATACTTCATTTTGATTTATACCACCAAGTCTTCGCGAAAATATACGAGTAATAGAATGTCCAAAAACTGGAAGTAAGTGTCACTGGAGACATTATTCACTTAAACAAGATTCAAACACCATTCATAAAGCACACGGCGCAAATTGTTGTATACTGTGAAATTCAAGACACTTAATAGCTAAATAAATATTAATGTGCGGTGAAGATTATGAAGACGATTCAAAAATATCATCAAAATAAAAGGCATAAACAAACTAGACTATAACGCCTGTATTGCCGAAGGGTTAGGCAGAGATTTACTACTTAATAAAAACCCACATATTTGGCCGGTGTGTTTTAAGGATCTTTGTATTTTTTTTATTATTGTTATATGTTTGCGGCTATAGTATCACTGCGACCGCAGTCGGTATATTGTAATCGCCACAAGGATCTATGTAATAGAGGACGTACCTACGAGTATTAACCGGGCACAAATCCAAACTCCGAGCTGCTATTGAGAATTTCTTAAAACCCCAATAACATTAAGCTCAACATGGGTGTTGAAACTTGGGGCCTCACATTCGACAACCGCGTTTGCGTCCACATGCTGCAATCCAAAGAGATCAATCAATGCAATCGAGAGAGAAAATTATGGCCAAAATTATTTGCTAAGCTTATGTAGTATAAGCTTAGCAAATAATTTTGGCCATATTTATATCCTGAAACTGCCTCATTAGCCTAGTCCTGAGTGCGACTGCTGCGCTAGAGGTTCTGGGTTCGATTCCCAGATCGAGCAAAGTGTTATTGTGTTTTTCTATGAAATTTTAAGTAGCAGCTCGGAGTTTGGAATCCCGGTTAATGGCAATAGGCTCGCCCCTATTGCATGGGAGCTAAACATCCCGGCGAACTGTGATGTACACCCACAGTTCGGCCTAGGCAGAGGCGTACACCCTTCGGGGAATACAGGCGTGATAGTATGTTATTTATATTCATAAAGCCAAGAAAAACCCAAACATATACAACAGGAGACATATAAGTCCGTGACAACGTCAACCAGACAATTTGAGGCGAAATCTGTGTCGCAGAGAGACACTCGTGTAATTACATAGTCCCCTAAATATGACGTAATTCGGTCTCAGACCTCCGTACAGACGCCTCACAGGTCTACATGGAATATCTTTTTACGCAATAGTATAAGGTTTTGAGATTTCTCGACGTACACTAATAAAATCTTCAGAAGATTGTTTGAAGAGAAATTGGTAGAAAGTAGGATTATAGTATTTTGAGAAGCAGGCCAAAACGATAGTGACTATGGGCGTCAGTAAGCTGTCAGTTTTCTTACTAATGACTTTAATACGTAGTTTTGATCTTTTAGTCTCCAAATGAACCAGTGCACATTACTAAATACAAATACTGTACATTATTTCAGACTCCGCGTAAACATTAGTTAAAAATTACAAATACAAAATATTTGTTGTGAAGAAAATGTGTACAAGTAACAGCAAAGTTACATAACTGGTGTCATAAGACACTCGGGCGAATCCATCTGGAAACATTCCGCGCGAACTTTTACAGGGATCGCGAAGTTCTTGGAAAGGGGTCGCGGAAGGAAGCAGGGATCAGTGCGATGGTCCATCGATCAACAATACGTCAAAGTTTGAAGGGGATACTTTCAATGTTACATCGTCCAATGTTGTCAGTGTTAATATCACACCACATAAAACTTCACCAAACCAACACCAATTACCACAATTACCAATTTCCATTTAGGCTATTCTATTTACAAGGGCCAAAATAAAGTTGCTAGCTTATCGGATACATTTTGGAGAGTGTGCATCAGATCTCCACGATCTTATTCCCCGTAGCCCTTTCTACTATCGGACAACCAGGAGCACGAAAAAGCGACATCGATTCATGGTGGACATTCCAAAAACCCGAAGTAAACGCTTTAAGTCCACTTTTATCATGCGTACCGCTGAAATGTGGAATGCGCTTCCCAAGTGGGTCTTCCCCGATAGATATAATCTGAGTGTCTTTATATCACGAGTGAATCTAGATCACAGTATCGCTTAACATCAAGCTAACTGGCGATCAATCGTAAGCCTATCACGAATATCCTATCACAACCTCACGAAAAAAAAATCCTGAGACGTCTCCACACAAAAGACTTGAAAAGCTTGCCACTCGTACATATATGTATCGGCATCCTCCAGGCGAGCCAGCTTTGGCCACATCTCGCCAGATGTTCGCCGAATTGGGTCAATGTTCCTAACACTAACCTAGTATCGACTTGCATTCAGCTCAGATTCTGCAGATTTGGCGTCGTTCTATTTTTAGTTCCACTTTGTGGCATCAAATATTTATTGATTTCGGACTTTATAGAATAAAACGCGTTTACATAATTGTGTTTTATTGAAAGACTAGAGTTCCCGAGCGCAGCTTCACCTGCGTACTTTGGTAATTTTCGTTTCTAAAATATACTGTGCCCACTGTACCTACATCGTGGAGGTTTCATATCATAAAATGTGTTAAGTCTAATTTATAAGGAAGAAACAATTGTCAAAATGTCAACAGCGAATGACAGCTGTACATATTATCTTGACAATGTCAACGTTTATCAAATATGTATATGTATGTGAAACACATGGTAGTTTACGAGAACTTTCATACACAAACTTTCACCCCTCCCTTTTCACCACCTTAGGGGTTGCATTTCCAAAAATCCTTTCTTAGTGTCCCGTTTACAGTGCAAAAAGAACCAGCATGCAAACTTTCAGGGATATAGCTCCTGTAGTTTCGGCTGTGCGTTGATACGTCAATCAGTCAGTCAGGTTCTTCTTTTATATAAATGTAGATAGATATACCAATATATCTGTCCTTACTCTAATTTATACATGATATAAGTACATATAAATATAACTGCTTGATTGTTTTTGGTCTGGTGGTCAAAGTTCTAGGCTATACGAAGTTTTACTGGGATTTTCTATAACATTCTCAGCAGCAGCTCGGAGTTTGGATTTGTGCCCGGCTAGTAAAAATAGAATCACCCAATATTACATAAAGTTTATAAAAGCATACCAGGAAATTGCGCGTGTACCATGTATATCAGTACACCTCTGCCTCACCCTCAGGGGATACGTGATGGTATGAATATCAAGATTATAACGTAAAGATAAGCTACTTTTTGTCCCGTAAATAGCTTTGCTTTACGATCTTTCTAAGTCTTAAATTCCAAAACTCTTGGGAATAAAGCTTTCAAGAGAAAAAGTGTATTAAGGATTTCCTAGAAACATAATTTTATTAAAATTGGAGCTGAACGCTATTTTACATTAAGCTTAATATTTTTTTATTACATGACGCTAAACCGGGGTATCAAATTGACACCTTTCAGTTGACCTTTGGACCTCTCACCTGTATTCATATAAGCTGAAATATTAACACATCGTTACCATACGAGCTCGGCTGTCACTCGGCTCGCTCTCGGGTTAATTAACGGTCGCCACTTCGGGCCCAGCCGGGATTGGAACTGACGACCCGTTGCGTAGATTGCCTATTAACGCCGCCATGCGTCCCCTGGATTGTGACACACGTGTAATTCTATAATCCCACGGGCAATTAATCACAGGTACCATAGAAAATTAATTAATAGAGGGCGCCACCACTCATATGATAATGTGATAAATATGCTTTCAACTTTCATTATCTCGTTTGAATAATATCCTTTTCAAAGATACATTTAGATCATGTACCGGGTAAATATTTTCAGTAACATAATATATCATGACGCCAGTATTCCCCGAAGGATTAAGCAGAGGTGTATTAAGGTTCTATTCTATTTGGAACAAAGTTGTAAAACATAATATTGTAATCAAGTTTTTTATTTTTTAAAAGAGTGTCTATGGAGTTTCTTGCCGGCTCTTCTCCATACGACCTACTTTTTGTAACCGTGCAACTAGTTTTGACTTATCAAAAGTACCTATTTAGTGGTCTAATTGAAATAAAACATTTTGACTTTGACTTTGTTCACCCACAGCTCCGGGCACACGAAAAATTTTATAGAAAAACCCAATGACACTGCTCGACCCAAAACCTGTAGCGTAGCAGAAGCCTTTATAGCCCACAGGCATGTCTACGGTACTTCATGTCCTATTAATGAAATTTAATCAACGCTTTCAAGTAACTCGTAAAATGGGCTCAGGACTAATACCTGGCGGTCACAGCCAGCCCAGGCATTTGGGAGTAATTCCTTAATTGTAATACTTGGCACACCTACATACATCAGTCACAGATCATTTGGGTTTAATCTTCTCTGAAGAGCTTTCTAAGTAATGTTATATGTAAGCCTCGAAATGCTTTATACAGTTTCTAAAAACTGTGGGCTGGATATGAACAGTCGTTAAGAGTTAAAATTTTACGCGATGGAGTAATAACTCTGAGTTTAATGTTTTATTTTAAACCTAGAGTTGGTGCTTTAGAATTTATGATTTAAATACATTGAGTAGCAACATTCAAATCTAGACATCTCTACATAATACAGAAATATTATCGGATCGAGCTTTAGAAACACTAGTTGAAAAATTGCTTAAGGAACAAGTGTGAAAAATGTTCAAGTGGGTGTCCAATAGTAGGACATTTAACAATGAGGGACTACAACCGTTTTGAGCTTTGAGTCTAAGGACAACTATCATGGTTTTATTATTCCTTTCTAAAGGAAAGATTAAAGAGTCTCAGCTTATTCTCCAAGAAAAACTAGAAGGTCAAATCATGCAGTTTAAAGTTGTAAAAGGATTATGGAACAGCTATGTCTATTTAAAATAACGACAGCGACTAATGGGCGACACGAGCGAAATCACAATATTTAACGTAGAAGCTAATGAACGTGAGACAGCTGAAGCTAGTTTACGATTTATTTTTCAACATCTTTCTGAACGTAATAACGACTCAATAGTTTCTTGAATAATATATGAATTGGTCATTGGTCGATTCCGGTCTTTACAATTGTATGTATAGTGGTGCTTGGTGAAAACCTCTACAGGCTTGCCCAGCAGTCAATTAATATACCTAATAGTTATTATCAATTTTCTCTGACAATTATTAATCATAATTCTTCTAACGTTACCTTAATTAACTCGTGATCGGCCTATACACGAACCTTACAATTAATCTCTTCATATGTATATCTACTCTTACATTCGCATTTATATGGATGTTATATCAACAACGGTTAAATTTAATCACAGATTAGTTGCAGATTAACTTTCTACAAAAGTAATGAAAGTCTTAGCATCGAAAAGATAAAGATAAGTCTTAATGTAAACAATTTCGAGAGAAATAGAGCCACCGGAAAATTAAGACGCTAATATTCCTAAATGAAGGGTAGTTGGAAAATAAGAGACTATTATGAGATAATGATTCTTAGGGTTTAGCAAAACTGAATAGTAAATTTGAATAAGGCGTCTAGGTTCGGGATTATTTTACGCAGCATTACACGTAAGAAGTGTAATAATGGAAATTAAATTCTGAAATAAAGTTAGACGACATTGTAGCTTTTTGGTTATATTTCTTAGTAATTTGTATTTCTTTGTTCGTTGCTGTGGCATTAAAATGATAAAAAATCGTATTTCAAGCGATATTTGGCTAATAAGTCACATTATTAACCACAATACCTATCATGCCACAGCATGTTTAGTGTCTCCCTAATTTTTTTTCTTTCTTCTATATCAAGAGTAGTAATAACGAAAATTAAAACGACCTGCACTAATCCATGTAGACTGCAACAAATAAGATAGAGGTTTTCTCTCAACAGAATCCCAGATCAGCTAATTGATAAGGTAATATAATAATTATTTAAAATTTTGATCATGCCTACCTAAAATAGATTTCCCTAGAGTTACGTTAGTTCCAGATATAACCACAACATTTTTATACTGTAAGTCACTTCATTGCATTCAAATCGCTGATAATCCCACATAAACCACTACACAATTCACATCCTGATCCACTCGTGATCCTCTCGTTGCCTCATGCCGTAACAAAATAGGAAAAACAAACACTATCAGAGTCAGCCGGGTGTACATGAATGTATTTGTGTGTGAACTGAACAATGGCCGCATGAACCTAACGAGAAAGCAACGGGTGAGCTCTGAATGTCGAACAAACTGGCATTGTGTGCGATAAAACGTAAATCATCCAGTACTCAGTGTGTTTTGTCACACTGAGCTTGAATACAATTCTGAAGCTCACTGTGACTGCTAGTAATAGTAAGTAAATGTCAGTTCCATACTGTACATATAAGACCACTGCCATAGCGAAAGTCTTGCATAATCATTAAAGCAATCAAATTAAAGGTTACTGCTACGCTATCCTGGGTTAATAGCAATAGGGTTGTCCTATATTACATGGAATCTAAACATACCGGCGAATACAGGAATGCAGGTGTGATGGTAAGTATGTAAATAAAGGTGCTTACTCCGTTATTTACGGCTATTAATATCTTGGTTGTCTTGTTTTAGTTACAGACATTATATTATTTAAGAGGTACACTTTAAATAAGAATGTTAAACTAAACAGAAGGTTATTTCGATGCCTTAATACACAATTTTAATCAACATAGTTTTAACAAAAACCTATTGTTGTCTCTGAAACTTCAGTAGTCTATAGACAACTAACAATTTAAAACAATTTATATTTTGTAATCTTTGTATAAACACCATTTGGATCTGATAGCACACTCAAGAATGAACGTCCAAATAATTATCTGGAAGGAATTGGGTTAATTACTCGCCAGCAAATACCTACTTAGTACAATAAACACAATCTTAACCACAAATCTCGACTGTGTTTGTAAAAGCACTTGAGTCTATCTCAATACTATATTCAGCTGTTTTGTATTTAATAATTGGAAATGAAATCTGTAATCTATCTCAAATTATTCTTCCAGAATCCCAGACATGTCAATTGTTCCATTGCACGGGCCGCAATTTGAGGTTGAAATGAGCCAATAAATCTGGCTAATAATTTGCCTATCAATCAGCCATGATTGGATGTCTGCTGCAACGCTTAGGAAACAGTGTAGACGTAGAAAATACAGCACACGCAATTAATGTACGTTGCAGCGTGCCACACGAGTCGTTACCGGACCGTGTCTTTATGTATTGTTATTGTAATAACACCACATAATAATGTGGTTGTTACTTTAAGGTCAGTTATTTCCATAAAAAGCGCGTAACTGTCCGGCAGCGGTGGTTAGGACTCCAAGAAAGAAACTAACTTTCACGCAGCGTTTAGGCATATGGATTTATTTATGTAGACAACCTGGATACAGTTAGAAGAGCAGATTTTTATAATTTATTATTATGGGCTAATTGACCATAGACCATGCTGGAAACCTAATGTGATAAGTCAAAACATTTATCTTTATCTTGGCATACATGCACTCAAAAGTAATTTAGAATTATATTTTAAATTACTTTTTAAAAAGGATTAGCATGTTCACTGTCGACACGTAGTTCTTAAACCAAAAGTAAGATTATGACAAAGTTTTAAAGTATGAAGCGTGATGGAGTCATTAGTAAACAGTACCTAAGTAATTTGCGAAGCTGCTGATATTTACATTTATAATACTTTATAGCAAAAACTATCAGCCTTATCTCACGCATCAGCAATTCGCAAAGAAACTTCGATGAACTTGAAACTTCTTAGAAAATCTTTTTGTATAACATTATTTGTTTAGGGTAATGTGAAAATCTGCAAGACAGCAACATCAAAAGATTAAGATCTCAAGTCTACAAACATCGGTACTAGACCCGTATAAGACATGATTAAACAGTCTCCAGTGTTGATTAAACAAAGTTCAGTGGCCATAGAAACCCAATATTTTGGGACCTATTTCATCTAAAATAATAATATAAAACAGTATCCAAGTTCAAAGGCGACTTGCTACGTAATAATAAACAATGGCGCAAGTTTTCACGCTTGTTCGCCTGTTCCGCTACATATAATTTGCTGTTCCGAACACGGCCGAACGTCTCCGAGGATCCCCGAATGTTTCATGGTAACTTAGCATTGTAATCTCTCTTTGTTCCGGCTTTTGAGAGGGTTCTTCATTGTGGAAAATTAGTCAACATTTCTCTTCAATTTGGACACAATTGGCAATTAGCTTTATTTTTTTGAGATAAAATTATTCTTATTACGGTTTGATGGATTGTTTTTGTAAGTTTTACCAGTTTATTCGGATGAATGGAGTTCAAAAAGTTGAAATTAAGGTGGTATTAAGATCAAAAGCCGTTTTGAAGTCTTTATCTTGGAATTTTAAGACCAGTATAAAAAGTAAATGTTATCAATAGATATATACATACAAAAGAGCGCACATTTTTATGATATTATGGTTTGCGTTGTTTGTTGGTCAGGTGGACTGGACCTCCAAGCTGAAAAACACAATTATTTTGACCATCGTCGAAAATCGATGATAGCTCTTTGAACCACATTGTTTAAAAATAGTTCCACTACCACACGTGGTCTGGATTCTGAAGAGTTTTATTTATACACTAAACTACTAAATAGTTTATTGCCAGTTAGTCGCACTCGGCTTTTGAGTGAGACGTTCTGGGTTGTATTCCCGAGTCAAACAAAGTTCTCAGTAGCAGCTCAGAGTCAAGAATAGTGCCTGGTTTCTCTATGATATAAGACTAAAAAACAAATAGGCGAACTGTAAGTGCATAGCAGGACAGCTGTGCCTAATTCTTAAGGGATATTATGTTTAACTTATATTGTAAAACAGTAAAGTATAGCCAAAGGCTGTCCAATTTAATATTGCATTGAAAATAGAAAGGGCCCCGGGGGTCGCTTCCGTGGAACTGACGCAAATAAACAATTGTAATTGCAGAGCCGCATACCTATGTAAATGAATGATGCATAGTAATGGAGTGCAGCCCTCAGCTGAACCTGCACTGACAATGTGATTGAATATAAATATTAAGCAGCTAGAATAAATAAGAAGTATTTTTATACTGAGTCACATTATTACACCGCTGTCTAAACCTTCGGGAAATACAGGCGCAATGGTGTTTTATGAGTCATACATATACCGCAACACACTCTAAGTTGTTGATTACTGCTGTCATCGCAACGATTAGAGTACTATATACTGACTTTTTACTGATCCTGTCTTCATTCCAAAATCATCGAAGTGTCAATGGTGTGTATCGGAGTGTAACACGTTATCGGATCCCCCGCCTTACAAGTTATTAGCCGACTATTTCTGAAAGTCTCTAGTAACTTTTTTAACCCCCGACGCAAAAAGAAGGGTGTTATACGTTTAACGTATCTATTGTGTGTCTTTCTGTTGCATCGTAGCGCCCAAATGAATGGACTTATTTTGATTCAGTTCTTCTTTTGTTTGAAAGGTGACTTGGTCGAGCTCTTAGCTATGATTTAAGAAGATCTGTCCAGCCGTTTGAAGATTATCAGCTCTTTTCTGATTCATGTGAGCAACTGCCACAGGTCTGATCGATTTGAAATTTGGTATCCTGTTAATTCAATTATATTGCAAGAACATGGTAACATGGTATGGTTGATGCTGCGGGAGTTTTTTTAATTTATTAATACAACTATTTAGAACCTCTGTATATTAAACCGTATTTAACATCAGACAACAACGTGATAGTGTTCATAGCCGCTTATCACTAGAAATGCAACGGAAAATAACGTTTATAATCCCCAAAAGTGGTGCGCATGGTGAACGAGCGATAACCTTGTGTGTCTGTGGATTATTTGCGCTTTTAACTTTAGTATTACTGCAGAAGTAACAATAAAGCAACATAACATTATTATGAATGATAAAATAATATTCCTAGAAGTATGGCTAGACAGAAAATACTGAGCCTCACTTGCTACGACTCTTGCATACTTCTTTTGCTTTGTCCACATTCCTACGACTACGCATAAACAGTCTGATGCCCAAACTTATAAATTCCACATAAAACGAAAGCGTTGGATTAAAAGGGCACATGACAATAATTTTACTTGGAGGTAGGATCAAATAATCCGTCTGGCTTGCTAACATCTTCAGGACCGGCGCTCAACAGTTTTACTACAGGGTAAGAACTATTACCTGAGTGAGTGTGTATCTGAGTGCCAGCATCCAAAGCTTATTTGCTCCATCTTAAGTTTGTTTGCGGTCTGTAGAGTCATCTGCATTCGAGTCTACATTAAAAATATATAAAATAATATAGTAACAGTCCAAAAATAGCCAGTGGTAATGACAATTTCACGCAATTATCTTCAACAGAAGAAAACAATTCTTAGTCTAAAGAGTTTTTAAATAAAACTGAATAATATGAAAACAATGCAATACCGTGCAATGCACACCGTTACCGACGAAACAAGCGACGAAAACAAAGCATGTCTCAAAGTTTTAACCGCGATTGTAAAGAAGTGAAATAATTCATGCATCCAGCCTTTGTTTCCGCGCACAATCGTCTCCTACGCTAAGGCTGCACAACAAACAAACTGCATGCAACTGACGTTTAAAGCCTTCCTTGCCTTAACACAAAAAAATATAAACCTACGGAGCAACTAGACTGCTACAGAGCTGTACTTAGTGATTTTTCGCGCATATTCTTTTTTATATTGCTGTGATTCTTAAGAGGTGGTCAGTGGACTTTTGGTGGTCCTCCCAAAGTAGTCTGTAAAGTCATCATGAAATTAAGAACTTAAATGTAGTAGGTACTTACTGTCAAACAGCATGTAGTCCATGGCAAGACAAAAATTGTAATAAGTGGTCCCTCAATTATAAGGTTAACCATTGGTGTACTGCTTATAATAATGATTAAATTTAAACTTCATTATTTCCAAATAAATCTCAATATATTTATACAGATTATCAATAATATTCAGAGAATATTCGATCTCAATAAAAATCAGACAATTATTACAGATAAATAATCCCAGAATCATAATCTGTGAATATACAATATTAATTAAGCTAATCTTGTTAATTAATAACCAGTGTAAATACTTACACAGCGGACCGCACCGATTCCATTCGTTCCGTATTCATTATATTCAAATTCATTCGGTATGGTTTGGTCTTATTGCGAGATTTACAGGGGCGATATTAAAAACTGCTAATTTTATCTATCGGGCCAAAATTAAATATATACGTTATAAGTACTGTTGGAAGAATTAAATAATCATCATTTTTATATAAACAAAAGCTTCTTCACACTAGGATTTTTTTTATGGAATTAAATCTCCAAACGAGCTGACGAGTCATCTGGTGATAAGTAGTCATCATGGTCGCCCATGGAAACCTCCAAGACCAGAGGAGTTACTGATGCGTTGCTGACCCTTAAGAGCCTCTACGGACTGCAAACTGCCAGAGCCGCAGCAACCGAGGGGAACTGGCTCTTACGCGCAAAAGTCGAAACACACTGTAGGACTACTTCACACTAGACAAATTTCTTATTTATTTATACAACGAGTCTCAATAGGTGTCCATGACCACGATCTCTTCATAACGTAATCAGAAGACTATTTAAAAAAAAACTATTTGACAATTGTTTTCGTGGAATCGAATAATTCCACTCACAATTGGAGCTGCTCGACTGGGGAAGTACCTCCACCTTGCAGAAAATTTTAGCCATATAACATAGCTTCGTGCTATGTTGTGCATGTCCTAACGATGAGCAAAGTTGCCAGAGCTCCGCGAGGAAGCGTTGTGTTGGCAGTGGAGGGGACCGGTGGTATTTTGTTACCGCCGCTGTCATGCATGGCAGCATGTCTCCTAAGCTGCCACACCAACTATTTTTCCTTAATTTACAGGGTCGGCAACGCGCGAGCGATACCCTTCGTGTTGCAAGCGTCTATAGGCTACGGTAACCGCTTACTATCAGGCGGGCCGTATGCTTATGGCCACCTTAGTGGTATAAAAAAAAATCTTCAAATCAACAAATTAAAAAAGATTTATTGTTTTGAATTTGTTGATTAGTACCAATACGAGTAATGTTTGGATCAATAAACAACAACCTTGTTCTGTAGTATTAACTTTACCTGAAGGTCAAAGCTCTTACAAACTTCTTAAGTAAAAGTATTTGAAAAGTACAAATAAGGGCCCAACTTTAACACTTAACTTTTTGCTAAGTTTGGATCAGACAGGCTTATGTCTGTCAATATTTTAATCCTAATTAAAGTGCAGATGTTGTCTATATTTTTAATTAAGCTTCAACTTTCTTTAAAAAGTTCTTGAGTTAAAGACACTTTTACATGTCAACAATTATGGTAGTAAAACGGCCTCATTAGCTGAATTGTGCTGAGTACTACTGCTACGCTAGAGGTCCTGGGTTAGACGTCCAGGTCGAGCCAAGTGTTGGAATTTTTCTATGAAACTCTCAGTAGCAGCTCAGAGTTTGGTATTTGTACCCGGTTAATAGCAATAGGCTCGCACAGCCAACTCACAGTTCGCCGGTATGTTTAGCGAACTGTGGATGTATATTAGTACATATCTGCCTAACCCTTCGGGGAATATAGCCGTGATGGTATGTATGTTTACATATGGAACCTGTTTCTGAACCCTACCTTAAGACTCTTTAGTTCATAGCCCCATTCTTCTGGCACCCCGCCAGCAGTACGACCACACACATACTTCATATTGTAAGCGACCGCTGTAAACCACTTGTGTACTTGCAAATTATTCACGCACATCTAAGTAAATAAACAAATGATAGTTTGTTTACTAAGTATGGACACTTTTACTGATTACGTTTTTTATATGAAGCTAGAAAACTGTAAATAAAGAGAGTAAATACATGAATGTTGTATCGAGTCGACCACAACGTTCAGATTAAGATTTAGGCAACTGATAATTATAATCAAGTTATTTAATAGTAAAGGAGCACGGCTGAGAGGTAAGGTAACTTGCCTCTCATAGATGTCACCAAACGTCACCTTATGACGTAAATTCAGAATGTGAAGGCATAATTTCAATCATGCGGGTAGGGTTCGCGGCGGCTTAGAGGTCAGAGCGTCTGGTATATCAAACCAGAAGACGCAGGTTCGAATCCTGCCCGCGATTGAATTTTTTCCTTTACTATTAAATAACTTAATAATCTTAGCATGGAAAATGCAAAAAAATCACAAAAAGATAATTGTAATCAAGGTTGAAAAAAGGTGGTAGCTCATGGGTCCCGTAAAAAAGTTCAAGGTCACGAGCAATGGAGCGAGCTCTGCTTGGTATTTCTTTACGCGATCGAATTTGAAATGAGGAGATCCGTAGAAGAACTTAAGTTGCCGACATAGCTCAAAGGATTAGCAAACTTAAGTGGCAGTGGGCGAGGCACATAGCTCGTAAAATGGCTGCTGGGGCCGGAAAGCGCAGTGTGGGACGACCTCTAACAAGATGGACGGACGACCTAGTAAAGGTAGCAGGGAGTCATTGGATGCAAGCGACATATAACCGGTCCCTGTGGAAGTCTTTGGGGAAGCCTTTGTTCAGCAGTGGACTTCTATTCGCTGATATGATGATGATGATTTTACAAAGCTGTCTATTCCACTCATGTTACAGATGTCAATGACTTTATTATTATATCTATAGCTCGACCCATTGAGACAATATTTAGTACGAACTATAAATCTTATGATACCGTAACGCAAAGTAATCTATTCCAATCTAGCGCACTACGTCGGTGCGTGCGCAGCACTACTTCAGTGTTAACGCACTCCCGTCGACATCGTTCACGCTGCATTCTCATGAACGCTATGAGTCATAAAAAGTATGTTAACAAAATTTCATAGCACACAGTAAACATATATTTCAATGGAAAAGTCAGTAATTTTCCTTCAATGTAGTAACATAAATAATGCTATACGGTATGCATTAAATTCCAAAAATAAGTTGTGTAAGTGCCTTTGAGTAAATAAGAAAATAATAGCTCTTACAAAAACGAGCTAACAAGCTTGTAAACTTGGTTAAAATCAAACGAGGATTTGAACTGCCTTATTAGCCTAGTGGTCCTGAGCGCGACTGCTACACTAGAGGTCCTGGATTCGATTACCAGGTCGAGCAGTGTTATTGGGTTTTTCTATGAAATTCTCAGTAGCAGCTCGATATTTGGATTTTGTGCCCGGTTAATGACAATAGGTTCTCCCCCTATTACATGGGACCTAAACATACCATACTGTGGATGTACATTAGATCTCCTAATTAAATATTCCTCTGCCTAGCTCTTCGGGGAATACAGGCACGATGGTACATTGAAGATTCGAAGTCTGTTAAGCAATTCGAAATCACATTACGAATATAATCATATTCGTATTTAGTCTCTTCCCAAAATATTTATTCAACAATTACACCGAGTGCTTCAGTACATACATAAACTTGTATATGAACACAGATAAGATAAACTACCACATTATCGGTAAGTTATCGCGTACCAGTGCAATTACTACAAGAAAAACACTCCACAAACCCTTGGTGCTAACCATATCATCACGCCGAGATAACAAGGCACCGAGCACGAATAAATAAATAAACACAAACACCTATTAACAAATGACTTATACCGACTACGGTCTACGAAAGCCGCGTAGTATTTCGTAGAAGCGCTACGAGAACTCGTAGAGCGCTACGGGCTACGAGTTTACTACAATGTCTACGTGAGTTAAATAAATATGGCTACACATTTGCTGTAGAACTGCGTAGTTAACAATAGCCTCTGTTTATACGTACAGATTAAACTAGAAATTCCAAGCTGTGTTTGGTAATAGTTAACCAATATGTGCGTTTTGGATAATTCAACTTCTAATTCAACCCATTGCTGTTTCAGAGCTGGGTGGCAAGTAGAAAATAGTAATAATAATAGCAAGTAAAAACCGGACAGGCGCGAGATGGACTCGCCCACCGAGGGTTCCGTACAAATATGTAGGTACATATTATAATTAATTACAAATGTATAGTTTTCAGATTTTAAGACGGTATTACTTGTACGGAACCCTAAAAATAAAAATAATATTAGAAATTACCGGCGCACCATATCTGTTTTTGTATCTATTATATTATATATATTATAGTACTAGTGACCATAAGAGGATAAAGCTTCTGCAATAACAAGGGTAGTACGCAAGAGACTTCAGGATTACAGCGCACTTCGTCCGGTGCTTGTAACCCTATTAAATTATCACACAATAACATCAAATTCTGTACGTAACACGTACACTTGTTTTTGTTTAAAGGAAAACAAAACATTGCTTGTTTCATCAACATTTTATCCAATTAATTTCACCCAAAAGCGATAATCTGTTGACTTTGGTCACGTTTTATTCATTGTCTGCTTGAAATAATATTCCACTGTACTGTTTGTTCAGGGAATTATATTTGCGACCGCGACCCTGTTGGCGAGGTTTAATATCTTGCCAAATTCCATAAAACAATCACAATTAAACAAAAATTGTTTCAACTGTATTTTCATAGCCGACTATATAAATTATTTTTATTAATTAACAGTATACTAAACAAAAACGGAACGAAGGAAAAGATATCATACGAGTACATCATAAAGTTCATATTTCTCGAGCAGATGTACAGAGTTGTTCTTACAATCTGACGCAATCCGAGTAATGGAACAGAATCAAGGAGTCCATTCACTACAACGGTGACAAAGCAACGTACACGCCAATAAAAAATGGCCATCCATAATTATGACGATATAGCTCTGGTTACTAGACTCACTCCACTGATCTGGTGTTGTCGTGTGACGGGTTTTTGTGGCTCTACACTATGATTGAAGCATGCGTGTCGTCAGATGGCACTGGTCTACTCAAAGCCGCTCTAAGTTCTCTCTTCAAAAGGCCATTCCAGACATGCTCTTACATTACAACTCACATATTTGCTATGTCTGAACTCTAATCTAGACCTCAGGTCCTCTGGTCCTGGTCCTCTGGTCCTCTTACTCTAGACTATGTTCTCTGAGTTTATTTCGGTATTTCTTCTTAGAGGTCGTCAGTCAGAAAATACCGATATCAGCTAGTTAAAAAAAATGACTTGTAAAAGTGTACTTAAACTATTTATTCATAGAAATAATTATCATTTATTAGCAATGCTTTTATTTCGTGCTAAATCGGCAAAATTACGGTGTGATGAGCAGTCACCATAACACGCAATAACAAGTGAAGTCAATGCTCCACGTCATGTGCAGGGAAAGCTTTGTTGTACTATATGTACACAATATGGAAGATTACCTAATGGTTATAGAATGGTGTGACGTCATAATACACTATTGGACAGAAATACTTGAACGGCAGAGTTAATTGGAATGTTATGTAGTTAAGAGATTATGTAACGACACAACATTATTTTCATGTTAGTTATCCGTGTCTTTAAAGGGTGTCGTATAATGGAAACCACCAAGCTTTGTAGATAATTTAAACTGCAACTTATTCTAACCTATTCTGTAGTACTGTCGAATGAACACAGCTAGTTTCTTCCTGTTGGGCTAAGAAGGCCTTATTTAATTATTCGAATAGGAGTAACATTAATAAATTCCTCAAAAAGTCTCAATTCAATGCAACTGCTTCAGTGGTCTTAAGAACGCCTGGGTTTTAAGAGGTCCTGGTCGATTTCCATGTTGAGCAATGTGTTATTGGTATTTTTGCTAGGAGCAGCTCAGAGTTGTGATTTGTGGCCGTTTAATGGCAAATAGACTGGCCCCGTATTACATGGGACCTAAACATACCGGAAAACTGTAGGTGAATATTTGTAGGTACATCTCTGCCTAACCTTTCGGGGAATACAGGCGTGATGTTGTGCATGCAATTGCTGAATGGGTCGTTTTAGCCTCCGTTCTAGCACTTCATTAAAAAGTGTTTAGAATATATCCTCACATGAACAAATAGGAACTTGACACAAGACACAATCAAGACACAATCCTACAATTTTAACCTCATATTGCCCACTCGTGAATCGGACCTCTAATGATTAAGAGCTCTGTACCGCAGTCAAAGCAAGATTTTTCAATGCAGGTCGCTTTAAATTGGAGTCTGATGAAAGGCAGCGGCATAAACGCGACGCCGTTTTAATTGATAGTTTATTCAGGGAATTTTGACGTAAGTTTATAATTTTTTTAATGTCAAAGGAATATTTCATGATGTCAAAATCAAAGTCAAATGTTTTATTTTTTTATGGAATAAGAGGGGAAACGAGCAGACGGATCTCCTGATGGTAAGCAATTACCGCCGCCCATGGACACCCGCGACACCATAGGAGTCACTAGAGCGTTGCCGACCTTTTAAAAGGGGATTGGGCCTCCGGTAACCTCACTCACTCGGCGAAACACAACGTAAGCGTTATTTAACGCCGGTTTTCTATGAGGACCCATATGAGGCCCATTCGTGCCGAAGCATGGCTCTCCCACGTAATAAAATAAAATGTTTTATTTTAATTAAACTATCAAATTTCTTCTTTCGGCTTCTATTGACTGAAATGATGATCAACATGGTTACTTTTAAAATGTCAAATCTAATAGCACGGCTCGAAAAAGTGGGTGTTATGAAGAAGCTCAAAAAATGTTTTTTTATTCGTGATATAATGATATATTTTTGCAAGTTTATCTGCAACATGTATAACTTTGAAAGCAACTACAATTAAGCCATTAAAAAAAGAGGGCAATATATTCGTCATAAAGCACTATGGATTTGACTGGTTGCGCGACCAGCCAGACGATAGGTGTGACTCCCTAGAGCAGTATTATGTATGTGTGCATGTATGTCACTGGAAGCGCGACCTAGTTGTGACGTCATGACATTCTCGGTGTACCTAATAGGGCTCTAAGACAAACAACAGAATAACTTGCAACAACATAAAAAAACATACTATCACATCTGTATTTCCCGGAGAGGTAAGCAAGGATATACTAATGTAATGTAGACCTACAATTTTCCGGTACGTTTAGGTCTCATAGGGGTCGAGCCTATTGCCTTAAATCGGGCACAAATTAAAACTCGAAGCTGCTACTGAGAATTTTATAGAAAACCTCAATAACACTTTACCCATTGAACCCAAGCGGTCAGGCTTAAGGCCACTAGACTTAAAACAGGTACGTAGAAAGCTGACGTTTCAGTGTTGTGCGAATTTGTAATCAAAACCTCCCTATACTAAGACTGTGTCCCGGAATTCCCTTGAAATATACACATTGTAACCGAACTAGTGGAAATTCGACGATATATCGCCCGTTCGGATACCGAAAGTTTATATCGAAGTTAGGCTTCACGCGGCCCACATTCGAGTAGAGAGCCTGGCTGGTAAACGAGGCCAGAGACTAAGCTAGTATAGTAAGCCAGCAGATGCATACCACTTTTCTAACTTACTTTTACGCCTGTATTCCCTAAGGGGTTAGGCAGAGGCGCACTTTGTACACCTACAGTTCCGGACTTTGTTTTATAATATGTAAGGATACTTTAGAACGTGCGAAATCATTATAGCTAACAGTAGTTAAGCTCATTAAGTTCGCTACTCGCAACGTTACTAGAGCATATAATTACGACGTACGTGAATAATTGATTATTAAACACAAGTTTAATGGCGTGAACTGCAAACGCTATTATCAAATACACGCATTACTACCCGTAATACATTACATTAGTGGCTACATGGAACTCAATAGTGCTGCTGTTAATGCAATTGAATACCGAACTGTGGGACAAATAGCGCTGTAGGTTCTATGGGTCTCTAGTTCGATTCCCTAAAAAATACTAGAAGCTTGCGGAGATATTTCTCATAATATTGTAGGAAATTGTTGGTCGACTTTTGAAAAATTCCATTTTTTCTAAAACAGGGAGGCTGTTTCTAAATCCTTTTGTTAAGACGAAACTTTTAAAGCTATGCAGCTATAATCAAAAATGACCCCTATCGCAAAGGAATAATGGTCCTTCAAAGAGTAAACATACCCCGACACATTACAATCGGTTAGCTAGTTTCTAACTTTTTTTTTTCAATCTCTTCGTCTATAAATATTATAGTAATATTCACACAAATTTCACATAATATTCTATTGACATAAACGTACACATTTTACGTATTAGAAACAAATTCCAAAATTTAAATGCCAACTCAAGCAAGCCTTGTGTCACCATTGGTTTCTTTTTATACTCGTATATACCTATAACTCGCCAAGTATCCAAATATGTACCAAGACAACGGTAATTTATTAAATTAAAATACTTATAAAAGTATAACTAGAACCCTAGACGCCAGACAAGATCGGCAACCCGGGAATTTCACGCTTCAAGTGAAAAGGTAAGTTCCGAAGTAAAAGTAGGTATTAAATAATATTTCAAATTTAATGTTTCATGATTTTACATTTGGATAAAACAAAACAGTCAGCAGACGAAATTATTACCTTCTTAATTGGATACTTATTGTATATTTTAATGCAAAATATTAAACTGTTCTGAGCTAAAAAATTTATTTTAGATGTCTTCATTGTTTTATTGACGTTGAAGAACTATTACCGCCTTAATAGTGTTTTAACTCACTCAACTAATTCACTAAGAATAAATAAAGTATTCTTTATTGTACCTCAAAAGGTCAGGTCAGAAAACAAAGAAAATAAATCTTTAAAAAAGTACAAAAAAGCAATTTCTTACAGACAACCTTTAAATGAACAAAAATCGATAAAAAACAGATAACGGGCGGTCGAAAGTATACGCAACAAATAAGTATAATAAGGATTACAATTAAAAATCATACAATGGTTAAACATTTTTGACGGCTCGATTGGCGCTGGCTGCTGCGCTAGGGGTCGTGGGTTCGATGTTCCGAGTCTGTTTTGTGCATATTTGAGTTTTAGGAGAAAATGCTAAGATTGGTTTCACATAATTTTATTTATCTCCATAAATAAAAATGATGCGCCGAAATGTATTTACGCGCATAACGTCCAACTACTACACCAAATTAGATAATTCTTTTTTTGTTGTATTCGTTATTTTCAGGACAAAGCTTATAAAAGTAGATTTAATTATTTTTTTAAATGCACCGGAAATGTAGAAAAATATTACGCAGACGAAGCTGCGCACGGGTCGCTAGTATTTTATAAAATATTGATCTATTACAATTAATGTAGCATAACATGCAAAATATATTGATAATATGAGTAACAGATTAATCTATTATCATTGTTAAACAGATGGAACGAGCATAGATCGCCACTCTTGCGCATTGCGTATAGGTGATTTAATAAGACGCTATGTGAACCACTCGTTTTGCGAGAAAGGGACAGAGGGACATTCCCTCTCAATCGCCACCAGACTACGTAAACATTATAATATCCATTACAATTTCCGTCGCACCGAAATTTGCCTTATAACGATAAGGATGGTACGACATTAACTATATCTATAAGCAAAATAAGCCAATACAGACCGGTACTACCCGTGTCAAAGTTTCCACTAAGCTAATATTTATGTGCGGAGGCCACTAAAGGTTGTACCGACGTAACTTGCAACAAATTTTGTTACGAAACAGCTGAGTACCACCACAAAACATATACTTACAGGAGGACCGCTTTATACGATTCAAGAAAAGAAGTCAATACAATACTGGTTTCTGACACTTACGCGAATATTAGACATTGAAATAAACTACTTTTTACGGATTTTATCGCGTTGTATTGATATTATTTGATTCCCGACGTTTCGGATCCTTTACAGCATCCATGGTCACGGGTAGACTAAGTTGTTGGACGTCTTAATGTTACAATTACTAACAGCTACCTTACATTTGAAACGTCGGGAATCAAACAATACAATACAACGCGATAAAATTCGTAAAAAGTAGTTTATTTCAAAGTCAATACAAGTTTGACATCTCTTACAACAATCAGTTGCAGTAATGCGAGAGTGTAAGCTATTATTCACACGTGAATTTGTATTAGTGTAATTTTGCTTAAGAAATTGGACTTCTATTTTCTAGTCTCAATACGCGCAGACCAGCCGGACCAAAATGGCCGCTTTTAATGATTATACGATCCACCATTAGAAAATTGATAAAGGTCTACTACAAGTTTCAAATATACCTAAATTGATTCTAGAGGAATTGTTCATGTGCCTTCAGCTCCCAGGTAGGTACAGAGAAGCAACTCAAACGTCGCTTGTTATTGAATAAATTTGTAATATATTCACTGAATTGCTTTATATAAAGCTATTTCCATATAAATTGTTACATTCATCTGAGAGTGAAAAAAAATATATAAAAAGTTTCGGGATTATAATAATCTGATTTAGAGAAGTAATCAGCCACCAACCAAATTACAAGCCTGTTAGGGCTATCATCATATTCGGGTTAATCTGAGGCATGTTATTATATGTATGTACCCCTGTTAGCAAGGTGATTAAAGTTTCCTTGCCTTTTCCATGCTACGAATTCCATGGCCGTAAGTTTAGTGCCAAAAAAACATGCGGCCGATTAAAGTCATCAAGAGTCCAACATAACCTGCCGCCTGCTCAAGTAGCAGACAAATCATGAGAAATTTGGCACTCCAAAAAATGTGATTTAAGTTTAAAGTATTTTTCTTCACCGACATATCCAACACAGAATACAGAAATCGACAATACTACACTGAAATACGTATTTCACAGAAGATTTACTACTTAATAATATTAGCTTCAATAATAATAAACTTCGTAATAATATTGACAAAAACCGCTCGTCTTCATACATGTAAAACAGAGCGCAGTCGAGAAAAACATCTCCGAGTTGTTTTGAAGGAAACTCGTTATCTTTATTACGGGTTATATTGAGCCCTAAAGGGGTTACGGGTAGGCAGATATAGCGCTAGGTGCTCCTCAGTACCGCGTCAGTGAAATAGACGATGGTCCCAAGGTCAATGACTTGTTTAAGGCCAGGTTACGTGAAGGCTAGTTTTTACCGTTAAGCAAACAATCTAGATTAGGTAGAGACGGTTGGTATGGGAACTATATAAACGATCGAGCATTTTATGAATTTCTTTGTACGTATTCCGATAAAGCTGAAATAGCTGCGACTTTTTTCGGTAACCAAAAAACTATTAGGTTAAGGAACCTGAACTTCCACATTGATTACCAAGGCCAATTCCATTTCGGACGTAGCCATACTTAACGGTATAAAAAACGCCTTCAACATAGTTTATAGTTTTCATTCCAATGAGAAGTCTGTGGTATTCATAATGTAGAGAATGATTAATAAAAAATATACCGGCATATTACCTTTTCCTTTTTTATTTGCCTTTTCAAAGTTTTCCAAACAGAAAACGCTATATTAAATTCTAAAGAACCGTTCATATTATAGTATGTACCTACCAACATAAAGTGGTTTCTGAATATAGACAAGTTCACCAAAATGAACCTTCAATAGTAACAGTATCGCTGCTACACAGAAACATCTCAAGGACAGGAATATCAATAAGACGGTGTTAGTGCAGATTGTAGTGCTGCCGCGAGATCGTGCATATTCAATGGAGTGGCTCCCAGCCTCAATAATGTAACGAATTCATAGCTGCGACGGAATATACATCGATCGATACTGGTCCAATATTTAGCTGGTGTTTGCATGATTCTGACAATACATATATTGTAGATTTTACCCTGTCCAATCCGAAAGGGACATACCTATAGGTATCTCAATCACATCACCAAATAAAATGAAATATTCATGAAACATATAATTGAATTTTAAAATTCAAGGTCATCCTGCCCACATTCCCAAAATTACCCCAAATTCCAGTATTTTTTTAAAATTTTATAAAACCATCATGGGCCTTATTATGTTTGGTACACAAGGAATGTGTCGCTGCTACCTACAACTGCCATTTCAGTTTTCTTCTTTTATAATTCTTTTCTTCTGGGATTCTTTATCTTAAAAAATATTTTTTTTTTTTTTTTTTTAAAAAAAACGTTGCCCCACACTAGGATTTTCTCCTGTGTCGTGGGTGCGTTTACAAACACAAATTCTCACATACACAAACGCCCAGACCCGGAACAACTACCTGTAGATCATACAAATATTTGCTCCGTGTGGGGATCGAACCCACAACACGTGGCGCAGAAGCCGATCGCTCAACCGCTACGCCAATCGTGTCGTCAATATTATATAAATAGATCCGGATCTCGATACCTAACAATACCTTCACGGGTCGGACAGGGTTTTCATAACACATTGTATAGATTTACGATAGATACTAACTTTAGACATTAATTCCACCTCAAGGTTCGTAATTAACCAGTTCAATTTATCAGAATACACTGCTTGATATAACCAGTTGTGCAGAAAATGAGAAAAGTCTAGTTCGCTCTAATTTTCTAAACAGGGTTTTTAGTTGTCCTAATTAAACTCTACCTACAAATACAACTCCTTAGTTCTCCTATTATATAATGCTATAAAAATAAGGTCAATTGGTTTTCACATCACACAAAAACATATGCAATAAGAACCAAATTCTAACAAATTAAGGCATTCATTGTAATAAATTGCGCAAAATTAATCATAGGCATTGTTATTTTTCGCCGAACTAAGAAATAACGTTAAAGACAGGTTATAAATAGCTTGGCAATACAGCCATCCATTGTGGCTTCATTTGTTAGCCTAAGTAATCACTTCGAAGCATGATGATCACACACATTGCGGGTTGAAAAAAAAATGTAGGATTAAAGCGGCTTCGGAGCGGACAAAAGCCCGTCGGCGCCGCCGTATCCAATGCGGCTGGGATGGCCATGGATTATATGGAGCTTGGACTCAGAACCAATCGATATAAATTTGTTCACAGATACTTAGATTTTTTGTCTGTATCGAGGATACGATATTGAGGCCTAAAAGGTAATATCTCCGACTTAAAAATCGTGAGAAGTCTAATACTGATCAGGTACGGCAATAAGTTTTTTTTTTTCATGTTTTTCAGTAAATTTTTTGTAGTCGGGTTGTGTTTGTTTCAAACGTTTGCTACAAAGCAGACATTATAAAGAGAAGCTTTTAATTAAAATATTTCGCAAAGCATATTATGGAGGTAACAGCAGACTTTGGCGCGCCAACTCAGTGGCAACATTACGTAGGTAAACCGCCAACTGGCACACATTGGACCTGCCAGATTTTGTGCGATACTTGGTAATTATAGTGAGGACGGATTTGTAATACAGATTTATCAGTTAAGTAGTATTTTAAACTTAACTTTCGGGGCCGCCTGTAATATTCAGTAAGACAAGTATGTGACACAATTGGCATAAATGTTAACACGTTAAACATTGAACGTCATATTAATTATTTTTACAAATGTAAGACGACCTCAGTATCTTACGTCGTCAGTGGACGGACTTGTGTAGTTGTGCACTTACATATCTTGTTACTCATTTCAACTAGCGGTTATCTGTACAATAAAAAATTCAAAATGCCCTTAATTTAATAATTCATAAACCCCATAACTCTCGACTTCAGTTTTCGCATCCCATTTATTTTAACAACACGATAAATAGAAAGATCAAAAGAGTCTGGACGGCCGAAGGTATTTTGATGAAAGCGGCGCTGGGCGGACCGTAAACAGCCGTTTGATGGCGATTAAGGCAGACGGGCAGACTTCCGGTAAGACAATATTGTGAAAAAAAACATTCCCGTCCAGTTTTATGATGGGAAAATTAAACCGTCGCCAAAATAGATTTATTTCGCGTAAATCTGTATAAAATGTTAGGTTAAAATACAAAAGGCAAATGGTAGTAGATGGAAATCCAGTTTCTGTATTTTGTATTCCAATGGGAGACATGCGTGCAAAATACGCATATACGTAAAAGTTTAACCAAGACTTGTCAATAATCATCATCACGCCTGTATTCCCCAGAGGGTTAGGCAGAGGTGTACTAATGTAGACCCACAGTTCTCCCATATGTTTTAGGTCCCATGTAATAGGGAGCGGTCCTATTGCCAATAAATTAAGGAGTTATGTATATTCTTGTTAATGCGGCCATAATACATAGCACAAGTCACCCAAGCGTAAAAATGGCTGAGTGAGGCCCTCATGCGCGCTGACAATATTTCACAATGAACGCACGATTACTATTCGTTCCCGACCAGCATTTCTTATTCATATCTCAACATGTTTACAGTAAACAAAAACAGGGCATTGACCTCCAATTTCCCACGACGATAAACGATAATGACAACGCACGGACGCTCTCTCAAGGGTGGCATGACAAATATGTCACAAATCTCATACTCAGACCCTGTGTGACTTCTAGAAACAAACTAATATCTATGAAGTAGCTACCTAAAATTTTTGTTATTGTTATATGGTAACAAACAAGCGGTGAGCGGCAACTTCAGTTTAAAGACGCCAGCAACACCAGTAGTATCACTAGCGCGTCGGCAACTTGAGACCTCAGTTGTATACAATATACCATTTTTTAGGTATATGCAGCCTCAAATAAATCAATAGGTAAGCGAATATTCTGATGCTAGTCATATTTTTCACTTCCGCAAGCGCGAAAACTTGCCTGAAAACTCAATAAACAGATTGGAACCTATAACATTTTTATGGTACGCACACAGATACACTGCGTAGCTACATAAACAGTTGTTATCGCGTCTTTTATAGCGGTTTTCCGATCCCACAATAAAGATATGGCGACGTAATAAAATTCGTTCGTTCGTGGTACATTCCAGAGTCGAAAACATGGGATTTTTTTGCAAATGCGTCCTGGCCTTGTGATTGGCCTCGAGTTATTAATAAATGTTGACAAAATTATTATTTGTTATCGATTTCACGGAGTCCTTCGGAAGTTATGAATGTCTGAGTTGACCTTCGCTTAGTTCCCTGTGATACTAGTAAATAGAAGCCCGTCAGCAGTATATTTCTTTTGTTGTAACAAATTATAGGTTGTTAGAAATGGTTCCTTTTACTTTTTCTCTAGTAACACGTCTGTGACGTGACAAAGCAAATCAGACGATTACAAGTCAATACTCGAAACTGATCTGACAAGTCACACTATGTCTACTGCGTCAAGATACTGTCATAAAAATAATACTAAGATCGAGTACCAGTCGAATCTAGTGCGTCTCATCATAAATATTTCTCATGGAACTTCTACCATCTGACCTCAACAATAAATAAAAACTGTGAAGTCTTAAATCACGAGTTCAAATATATTCAGCTGACTTCCGCGATGGAAACCAAGTCAAATAAATTTCCATGTTTGAAAGCTATATATGTATAATGGCGCCTTTGGATATTGTGAATATTTCGCTGCACGTGCCACCTAGTGGTTAATTTGCCTCTACAATTATACATCCATTCATATTGATATAACTTCCGATACATAAATAAATGCATAGGTGTGAAATTCGCGTAAGTCTCAGATAATAAGATAATAAGAATCAGCTTCCAATCAGTATTTTAAGATAACATAAAATCTCATTGCGAACGTCGGACATAAACGCAAAACACGTGCAGAGCAAAATTTCGCATTTTATTAACCCTAACGCATTTCAACTAACCCCCAACCACTGGCGGCCGATAACACGCTGAAAGTGAGCATGGCATTTGGCTGCCATTGACATTGGCTGGAACAGTTGGCACCGAGCCAAGGGCGAACACCATGCCCACTGGAGGTCGCTGTCTTACGAATTTTTCACACAGTACCACCCTAACACGGGATTTCCATCCTTAATGATGTAGCTAGTAGGGTTATGGTCGTGGAAATTCGTGTCTTGGAAATATGTCGCGGCTTACTAGGTAAGTTTTTAATAGTCTTCGGTAGACATGTGGGGTTTATGGTCCGTTTTATTTGGGAAAGTACACTAAATGATACCCGCTGGGAACGAACACGTGCGCTATATGAAGTGGCACACTTATATGCTCAGCACTTTGGACAATCGTTGATCTTAATTAAAAACTAAGTACTTTCTAACTTTTTAAGATTATTCTAATGCATTAAAGGTCCTTTTACTCGACTGTAAAAACTAGTGGCGGGTTATGATGTTGACACTTAAAATAAATACATGTGTATCTCTTAATCGATGTGGCAAAACAAAGTTAAAAGTGGTTTAGTAGTCTTAATTTGAAGTTCCCACAACACAAAATATAAAAAAAAAAAACAAAGTTGCAGTCCGATAAAATATCAAGTTAACAAACGTGTCACACACAAGTGCTATCAACATCGCCAATTTCATAACATTTTCCAAAACTTTGAGCGTTTACTTAACCAGTAACGTTGAATATTCCACATTAGCACTGGCAAAATGCAAGATGGAACGAAGCCAACACTAATTTCAGCTTAGCATGATCTATTGAACCCAGGGGGACAGCCTCAGAATTAATGTGCATTGTTCAATCAAACCTGCAATGTCTTCGAACATGATTCTCATGCCTGCAAAGATGTAGCTGTTACTGACCTGAAACAAGTAAAGTGAGATTAGTTACCTTCTTTCTTAGATATAAAAATATCGTGTTAGTTACACAATTTATAACTCAAGAATGAGCTATGTTTATGATCATTGATTTGTTGGATTTGTCCCCGCCCCGAACAGCAAAATAACTACTAGAACCTCGGAAAATTTCACGACAAAAAACACGAGACGTGAGTGAAACTGCGGGCACCAGCTAGTATTAACAAAAAGGTTTTACAGATACAGTTTTTTACAAACTAACATAATGTCATATTGCTTACTCATTATAACAAAAAAACATTAGAGAAGTTTACAAGATATTTAGTCTTGTCAAATTAGTCATTTGTTTTTTTTTTATGTATTTAGTAGATATAACGTCTTAGAAAAGTTGCTTCTAGAACATCACATGGTATTCTTGACTAGTAGAAAAGGGATAGAGTCAATAATAAAACAAAACCCATGCGGCTGTCAGGTACATTCTTGACAGAGTCACGACATAGAACAAAAACGACCACCACAGAACTTCAAATAGTCTAGTATCATTTCCAAATCATCATTTTCAAATTGTTAGCCAATCAGTATTTGCTAAAAGCCAGATAGTTATTACCGCGGGCCACAAAATGACAATGAACAAAACAATTACATCTCATTTCACTAGTACAAACGTCTCCGAGACAATGTGTATTCGTCTCATATACTCGTATTTTACTACAAACAACATTGTAGCGAGTAAATATTCATAATGTATTGAACCTTATTTTTTCGATACATTTTTCGTCCCAGAGGTACCGAATATGTACATAATTATGATAGCTTAGTTTGTCTATAATTGATTAATATCGAATCTATGCCTACACGTGGCTCCCATGAGTTATTTTCGTAACTTGTTTTCGTTAAGCAAAAAAGATTGATAAAACAAATAATCACGGAGGTCTCTTGACAATAGTACTGAATACCAAGATTATTCGATAAAATAGGAATCCAAAAATTCGATGAAATATTGAAGCACTGAAAATGGAAATAACAAAACAATAATGCTAACCGTTATATTTGATTTAGACAATATTTTGGTAGCGTATGTTACAATATTTTATCAGTATAAGCAGTATCCCTCATCACTATACCAATTGGATAAGTAGCCCAGATAATTTAAAAAATCGAAAAATCTAAAAGTGTTGCTTCTATAGGATTTTTGTATCAACTATTGAGTTCCGCGGTTAATAACTTCGTGGGGCACAGCTAGCTATGAAATAAATTAAAGATATCTAACACAATTAACATAAGTATATACAAAATGCAATTACTTCCTAAGTTGATTCCATGATTAGTGAAGCAATCAGGCAAGGAGCGTTCAGCAAATAGTTTAGTCTGCATCCATCGTCAGCATTCCTCAGAACCAACTTAAGTTCGCTCTTGACCTATTATATGTAGTAACACTTGGCAGCATAAGTGGAGCACGCTTCGGAGCCCACTTTTTGTTTCACAGAGACGAAGCCAAAGGATAGTGGAGTCATTTGTTACGGATGTATATTTATGCCTTTTTCTTACAAAGCCTTGAAGCTCAAGTTTAAGTTTAATATCCAACTGTGCTCCAAAAAACATGGCGGCTGCTTGACGCCATAACCTTCTGTTATGGCGTCAAGCAGCCGCCATGTTTTTTATAAGAATAAATGTATTAAGCAAAGATATATTAAGTAAAATATACGGAGATATAATAATATCTCTTATAGCATAACAGACATAATAAATATTACATTTTAGATCATCAGAATACACGCAAAAACATTACCATTTTTGTGTGAAACCGATAAATGAATTTCAATATTTTTTGTAGAAAAAAATATATTTTATAGGTACGCATCTGACAAATGGTACAGAAAGACTCATTTAGGTCACAAAGGAAATACGCCAAAAAATATAAAAAGCGTACTCGTGAAATTCCCACTATTTTGGTGTCCCGCAGATCCGCTCTGTTAATACAACTAAATAATATATATTTGAATACTTGCTGGACACATTTTTCTACTTCAAGCAGAAGTTTCTAAAATCATATCAACACGAAATAATTATGGCAGAGTATGATAATCAGCACAAACTTTCACAATACTTGCGATCTACAAGTAATATTTGCAATCGTTGTATGTATAAATTTTCATCCCCCAAAACATTATGGTGTAAGCAGCCGAGTGTGTCGGAGAGTGCTCTTGACATTAACATCGAGCGTCCCTGGACAGGCGCCAGGGGGCGCCTGCCAAGAGCCACAGATGGTCTCACTACACTATATATTAACGAAAATTGATAAAACATAGTACTGTGAGATGAATGGAAGCGAATCGTGGACGTAAGTATGAATAACTGTCGTTATGCGCACCTGCGGTAACTCGTGTGCCAAATACTTGCAAGGTTTAAAGAAATAGCAAGCAAAAACATGTAAGGTACACGTTTTCAGAATAAAATGCCTTTGTTCGCATTTGGTATAAAACTGGGTAAATTCAGTCCGCACATATAAAGTAACCTAATTAAAACTACCTTTTTTGTAGAGTCGAGAAAGTAAAACTCGCTTGGAGGAAATTCTAGTAAAAAAAATAAAAGTAAAAAGAATTCTATGGAAAGAATATTGCTAGCCAGCCTATATTGTCGACAAAAGATTTAAAGACAACCTCATTCCACAACACCATAAATCTGAGTCAATTTAACTGAAAATCCATACGAGCTTCGCCTGAAACCAGAGGAGCTATTGCTTACTTCTCCTAATAGCCTATTTGTCTACATCATTAATCTCCTTTAACAATGCCAATCGTCTACTACGACTGGTAGGTAGTTGTAGTAGACGACTACTACGTCTATACAACATAAATTAGTGTCTATATAGTATCTAATTTATTACAAAATAACGTTTTTTGAACACTAACAAAAATGATTCCTGGATAATTTATTACGACCATCTTTTTCACAAGGCTGGAATCTCCATCCAGCCTTGGAGATCTCGGCCCTTATGAGATGCCTATCTAATTGGCAGTGAGGAACTGTATTCTAACCCGTCGCCACACCGGGCAGAGAAAACCAGGCTCTAAAGTAAAACCTCAACAATAATAAAAAACAAGTAAATTAAAAATTTAAAGAAACCCCCGCCGGCGCCTTTTTGTCGCGGCGGCCATCTTGGACTGATTTTCTTCAAATATAGTTAAGAACACTCCCGACTAATTCACCTTTAAAACAAAAAGAAACAAAATCAAAATCGATTCATCCGTTCGGGTGCTACAATGCAACAGACACACACAGACACGTCAAAGTTATAACACCCCGTGGTTTTTTCGTCGGGGGTTAAAACATATAGAAGCCTACGATTTCTTTGTCGAAATCAAAAGTCACATTTAATCCAGCAAATCGCGTAAGAACTCCAGGGCACAAGAAAGAGATTTTGCACTGTGTTTGTAATTTGTAACTTGACGGGTTAAGTAACATAAACTCTACGAGAACGTAAAACACTTGTGACTGTTTGGCGACACGTTTGGCATAGAAGTTGAGCGATCGGCTTCTGTATCACGTGTTGTGAGTTCGATCCCCATACGGAGCAAATATTTGTATGACTAGGGAGTTGTTCCAGGTCTGGGCATTTGTGTTTGTAAACATTCACGATACAGGAACCAATCCCAGTGTGGAACAAAGTTTCCTAAAAAAGAAATAAAGTTTATTAACAGTTCACCACAATAAAATATAGACAATATAGTGTCTGTAAACTCAACAAATTTAAGAGAGATGGAGTACATAAGATGGACAGGAGGCCCGTCCGCTGAATAATGAATGAATGAGATAAATGGGCGCCCCGTCGCGTCGCCCAGGGAAGGACCAGCTATTTCAACATCTAAAATTCTGAAAGTTATAACGGTTTTAAAATTCTGATTTTAAAGACTAAAGATCTATTTACACTAATAAATATTATAGATATGTATTTGTAACAGAAACAATTTAAAAATTGGCGTGTAAAGTTAAAGCACTCGGCGCATCCTACCGAAATACTAAGCTTGTTCGTGATCAAGGAACGTCCACATTTATATTACCAGCGTAACCATTTCACTACATGTTTACTTTACGAGTATCAAAAATACATGAAGCTATAAAACTCAGCATGAAGGTTTAATCCTACCTTAAAATAATTTGTATATTTCGATCACAAACAACACGAAAGCTTTATCCTCTCTCCATACATTATATTTAAGAGTTTTTAATGTTAATTAACTCAAAAGCACAAATGAAATCCCATACATTTCCAATAGAAAGAAAATCCTTTCCAATAATTTTATCAACCCCCGATGAGTCCTAAGTTTCCGAGAGAACGCTTTTCTCTAGACCATACGAAAACGGGAATAATAGGAATTGATTGGCATTCTTGCAACGAAGCCCACCGAAGACTGGCCTTGGTTTTATACAAGGAAACTTGCTCCTAACACTTCTTCGAAAGGTCAGACTTTATTGTTTTTATACAATATAAAACAAACTGCTGAATTAAAAAAAAATAACAGCGATGCAATTCAATAAACGGGACCTGAATATAAGAATCATAAAATCACCTATTAATTTTTATCAGAGCAGGGAGAAAGTTTCTTCTATGAATGAGAATACCTACAGAGAAGAATTATTAAACGTCACTCTGAATCGTTGCGTTGGGAATTGCAGTTGTCACTAGTCCAGCCCATTTTAGCTAAAGAACGCCAAGAGTCCAAGACCTGTATCAAATTGTCCAAAGCTTAATAAATGATGAAATGATGATGATTAAATGAAAAAAAGAGTACGTTCTCTAGAGTTCCAAATTACACCTTCATTAAAATTCACGGGGTTTAAGCACCATGATATCATCAAAGATTCTCTGACTGACAAAATTCCTCTTTGTTTCGACCCTCCTTTGTGATCTGTTTATTTAGGACTAACACTTTTTGCGGTTACCGCTGCTATTTAAACAGTGTTTTGATGTCATCTTGGTGCGTATAATTTATTACCTCCAAATGGCTTCCATAGAAAAATACTTCAATTGTAGCTATTAGTTTCGTTCTACATTAATTGGATCACGAATTAGAATTTCAATGATAAATAAATTATTTCTGTAAAATGATTTTTCACGTCAATGTTTTACATAAAAAAAAACGATGCCGTCAGCATTTCGTAACTGACGACTTCTGAGAAAAAACAAACTCAGAGAATCATGATCTTTTTTAAAGTCCAGACATAATAATAATATCTTTTTATCTAATCCGGAACTATTTGCTGTGATCTTTTTACTATTGTGTCGGTATTCGATCTGACACTATCAGTAATTTGAACTGCCTGCCATTTGACCTCCACGACCCAGTTACTGAACAACAACATCGATATTACAAAAATCTAATCTACACTTGAAACCTAGTAATTACATTTTCCGTCCTTTTAGTTTCAGCGGTTCATTTAACGATTCAGTAAGTAATAAAAACTTCAAACGTTCGATCTGTATGTCTATAGCCCTTACAAAGGTCTAAAAGCGGGATATTTATGTGTGAATCCAGGAATGACTACACTAGTATTCAGCTCACGTGGAGGAGATTGATGAGTGCACAAATGCCAGGTGTTGCAGCGATCGACGGTTCTGCATTAAAGAGGAATTGTTCAACGGAAACTTTATTTATTTAATGCGTAGGGGTTGATTGGAAGGGAAAAATATTCATTATGAGTGGGAGGCTGTTGAGGGTTTAGTGAAATGTGATGTCAGAAGCTTAGGGAATAAGGTTAGTTGATTATAAGTAAAACAAGGTTTATCTATTTTCTCTCATCTTCTACTCATGTATATGATTTACAGCCTATTAATAATTTGTTCAAAATCAGCCCGATTAGTACAATTATATAAAAATCACCTTTAAACAACGTTATATAATATATCTACCCAAAATATCTTCTTCGTGCTTATTCGTTAGTACCACAAACGTGTTTATAATTGCTTTACCCAACAGAGTATTGCCCGCGTACATATTAATGTACTTTCTCTCAAAAAATTACTCCAAACATTTTTTTCAAACAAAACTGGCGACACCTCTGAAAATAATGAGTGTAGTAATTGTAAACTTTATAAAAGCTTGCTGCAGTTTTAGTACGGAACACAGTGAACACCCTGTATATTTCAGGTGGTACATTTAAGACTCAGGTCACTAAAATGTTCTTGAGAAACTTACTGACCTATTTCGGAAGGCGATCTTCTTGATAGATAGACTGCGGGCTCGATAGTCAAAGGTCACTAGATCATCCACGTATACGAGTATTATGCAAAGTTATTCCATCAGGCTATTTTCGCGGAAAATCAAAACAGTACAGATGATTTATTCTATTAAGCATTGATACAGATATAATCAATCATTCGAGTGCTTCGATGTTTTAACTTAATGGTTCTAAAAAAGAGGTATGCAAGAATCGTAACAAGTGGCCTTCTGTTGTACTCCTATGGGAAAAAGGCGTGAGTGTACGTATCTATGTAATTCTAATGATCTTTTGAAATTAGACAATCATGAATTTCAAGAGCCTAAAAACTCAACTGAGTTGGACTTATAAAACCCGATGAAGCACGCCTTTCGCCTATCATCAACACATGATTCACTTTTCAAAGTTGACAACGAACAACACAACACATCACATTAGTTTACTCAACTAATGAAACTCCGGCTAAGACTAAAAATCCGAGGTGACATTGTGGAGAGAATTCACTTAGAACAAGTTACTAGTGACACTGTGGCGCTAACTTGGAAATAAACCCAGTAAAGTATACCAGTGAGATAACAATCAGATTATACTAACAAGAAAAGAATGGAGGAAAACTGGCAAGCAATAAGATTAAAAGAGTTGACATCTCACGAGGAACTCCCGTTGCTAAGAATATAGTGTATCCATACCATGGTTCTCGCAAACTATGCATGTTTTTTGATGTAAATATACCAGAAAATTGCTTAAAGCAAGCAGGGAAGCAAGCATTACGGCGACGAAAGCTTTTAGCTGTTCACAAGACACTTCAATTCCAAGGTCAGGTCACTAAAACGCTTCCAATAATAAACTATTGAAGATAATAATAATAAATAACATTTATTGTTCAATAAGAAAATATACATAGAAAATGTCACTAGACCTCACACTAGGATACCCTGTGTCGTGGGGTTCAGTTTCTTTCATCATCATAATTACAAAACCAAATTCACTTTGTATGCTAAAATAATTGATTCTCTATTCTTTTGCCAATTCCATCATATGGACTGTGACCACCAGGTGTGACGCACCTAGACACCACTAAGGTTATGTTTACACTACGCTCACTGACGAAAGTTGGCAGCTAATCTGAGTAGTGTGTCATCCTATTAGTCGCTCGCTACACCCAAGTTCCTGCTACTGCAACGCAACACAAACAGGACGACAGCCATCTAGAAAATCATTGGTGACAAATATGTATGATAAAATTAAGGGTCCGGCGGAGCTTGAATTGCCCACAAAAACGTAATACCGAAATCAATCGTAATCCAGAAAATATTCTATCAAATTATGTTATTATTCGGATTTGGATACCGTTAATCTAGGTATCTACGATACTATTTCGTCTACTACTACTTCACTGGAAATAAAAGACCGGAAAATCGTTCCAAACTTGGTAAAGTAAACAAAAATTGCATTCGCTTACATTTATTTTCAGTGAAGTATTTTGAATGAAATGGTAACGTAGGAACCTAGACTAACGGTATCGCAATCCGAATAATAACAGAATTTGATTAAATTGTGTTAGAATTACGATATTTCGGTATTACGTTTGTAAGAGAAATTCGGTTCGCCGGACTCTTAAGAAGTTTCTAGTTCTCTCTCTCGGATGTCAGAAAAATGATAAACGCCATCGGCTGATGAACAGATGTTTATAACAAGGAAAAGCCTTGATCGCGTAGAGTATCCATTTTAATTTTAAAATAGTATTATACGCTCACAGTGAGACTAATGTGAATACAGCCTTATATAAATCATATGACTATACAATAAACAAAATTGGCAGTTTAGAGAACCGCGATTGATTTTATGTTCGAAATTCGGAATAAACAAATTTGCTGAATGTTAAAGAGGAAATTTTTATTGTTTTGGTTGGTTGTTCAAAGTATTTTCATAAATGAACAAAGCCCAAAATATTTTAATTCGTAAACAAAAGCCTTAGATATAACAAAAGCAAACAGTTTACGATTTTTAAAGGAATATCTTTTCAAAAAGAACCGTGATATTAAAGGCAGAATAACACAAAGCAGGTCATTTGTATGATATTCTTTCATTAGTGTGTTGTGGGAGTTCTCTTAAAAACACACTCGAGCGTTACTGAGACTGCTCGCACTGCATATGAGAGCTGGATGGAGAAATACTTAGCATTCGAAGGAGCAGGTGAAATGAAAAAAAAATTGTTTTACGTAACATAAAAAATAATGTTATGTGCGAAACAGTTTCGGAAGTTGGTGCCTTTGATTTGATCGGGTCATTTTTGATTTGGCCACCGACTTACGAAACTGTTTCGCACATTTTTTTTTTATGGGATAGGAGGGCAAACTAGCAGGGGGATCGCTTGATGGTAAGCGATTACCGCCGCCCATGGACACCCGTAACACCAGAGGAGTCACGAGTGCATTGCCGACCTTTTAAAAAGGGATTGGGCCTCCGGTAACCTCACTCACTCGGCGAAACACAACGTAAGCGTTGTTTGACGTCGGTTTTCTGTGAGGCCGTGGTATCACTCCGGTCGAGCAGGTCCATTCGTGCCGAAGCATGGCTCTCCCAGGTAAAAATATCTCCTTATATTGTTCTTTTTTTTTATTATGTCGGCAAACGAGCAGATGAGCCGTATTATGGTAAGTAGTTATCGCCGCTCACGGACACCTGTAATAGCAGACGAGTTGCTGATGCGTTGCCGAGCTTTAAAAGCCCTTACAGAATGGGGATTACCGGAGCCGCAGCAACCAAGAGGGAACTGGCTCTAACGCACAAAAGCCGAAAAAAATACCAAGGTGCTTTGTGACAATCTTCGACGTAAGGGTGGTCGCCAGCCAGTTAGACCCCAAGATAGCCTACCACCGAGAAAGTCAGATATTTTCTCGGCTCTTACGAGACGATTTTATACAGTACGAGCTGCTGTTGCCCGCAGTTTCTCTCACGTCCCAAAAAGATTAACATACTATAAGTCCGATTCTAAGGGGCGTATCAAGATGAAACATGCAACAGATTTTAAGTTAGACCTCTAGCAATACATCGGGGAAAACTGAATTCAATTCCATGTAGTAGTCTTTGCGTGATGCGCGTACAAACATACAGACAGACAGACAGACAGACAGACCGACAGACAGACAGACAATAAAAAAAAAATATTTTGGCTTCTGTTGCTCTAATAAAGACCTTCCATATTAGTTTTTCTTTATTATCTATAATGTACAGGCATCGGCCTATTACAATTTTATTATAGGTATAGATAATAATAGTAGTTATAAGCAAATCCAATTATTTCGGAGTAAAAGTGTATCGTCCGAATTACCGCACGGTGGCACAATAGGATAATGTTAGTTAGCGTAATCTGCGCTGCACGACACCTAGCGACAATTTATGTGCCAGCTCGGACACACGGGATTAAAGTCTCCACTGGGGAACGAACAAAAAGAAATTGTGCTGAATAGTGAGCTGCGTGTTTTATTAACGAGAGATTTTCTCTTTTCGAATAGTTTATAATACAGTAAGAAAGAGGTAATATGTAAAACCTTACAGACATAAAAAAGGGTAAGGCTAAAAACATGGAATGATGGACGGCTATGGGCTGTATTAAAAATGCATTAGCCGCCTGTAATTTCGTGAAATTCGTGAACATTTCACGTTAGGTAAAGAGCTAACACGTGAATCAAGGCCAGTAGCAGAAGGCGAGCCAACGCACCGTGAAGTGTAAGCTCGTCAGCTTCGCAAATGAGATTGGGTAACAGAGCCGAGCGCCTATGTTGTGAGAGATTAAAGGTGTGTGCCCAAACCGGCCACTACCACCAACGTGGTGCAAAATATCACGTTGTAAACGCTTCATCTCTAAAATGCAACATTCACTTTTACTGAATAACCTGGATTGCTTATTTTAATGTAAATGTGCAATTTAGCCCATTTGTGACACAGCTTACACCAGTGGTCTCGTAGACGGATTTTTTTGAAATCCCACAAAATTGCCTCAAAGCGGATCATCCCGGGTAAAACCACAGGTACACAGCTAGCGTTAATAAATCTCAAAAGTCGGCCGAAATAACTTGCAGTTCTGAAACCATTTGTGCATTTTTTGCATCCCATGAATTTCAGCAAACAACTAACTTTGGAGCGTGGAAAATTAAAAACAGTGAGCTTGGTTTTAAACTTCTCTGTTGCAAGTCAACAGCCAAGTTTGAAATGGCTAACACTGAAACCACGCTGCAGAAGGGCAGAAATTTTTAATAGATTCAAAATATCTCAATAGAAAGATAATATTTTCTTATACTTATAAAAGAGCTAAGTATTCCAGTAACAATTTAAAATATGCTAGTTTAACAAAACTTTTACCATTTTGGCAATAACAATATTAACTTTGAGTATCAGAGCCGTCGTCGCGAAACATATTTCACGAACTTCGACAAAAAATCCGGTTGGCTTTCCCATTTCATCAATATACAATAACGTAACATTGCAAAAGCTGCGTATATTTCTTTCTATATGCTGTATCAAATACATATTTGTAGCAGAGAGTTACCACAAAGAAACCATGACCTTTGCCACTGGTGTTTGCCCACTAATGCCTTCAAAGACCTCGAATTTCGTGTTTGGAAGCCGGCGACGGCGTCCGCGGCCGTTAGTTGCGTGCCGACCGCCGACGCGAGCGTACGTCCACCCACGAACGCTCCCCACACCCCCGGAGAGAACCCTTCACACGAAAAAGTTGCCTACAGTGAACAAACATAGTTCGTGTGTCAGTGTTGTTGTATTATGTAGTACCGTGATGTTTGCCCATACCAGGCCACTTTGGTAGTCTGTTCCCGCCAATGGCAGTACCGTCGTGGAGGTAAATATTGACGATAGCCGATAGCCGGCACTAGCGAGTCCTCGCGACCACCGTCCGGTGCCAGATAAGTATTTGCTGAGCGTTCGAACGACGTCCATTCCATTTCCCAACGATTTGATTTGCATATTTGCATGATCATTGAAGCAAACACGGATCGGACGCGTTCTTACAAATAGACCTCAGTAAAGCAAATACTATAAAAACTTAAAATCATTTAACAGAAACAGACACACGTTAAATTCCCACAGTTCTTGGTAATTAAAATAATTGGACATTATTCCGATTGTTTCGAATTTAACATCTCGTTTAAAAGCTGCTGGTTATGTCGCATCGAATATGTAAATGCAGGATGTACAGCGGACCGCACGGGCGGCGTGTGTACACATGCCCACCGAAAGATATGAATTAAAGTGCTCTTTTATTGTACACCGTTAAAGTTCCAGGCGGGCTTACGTAAGCTTTCGACGGACTTCCCGCCCCTACTTATGTAACTACCCGATTTGGATGGAATTTTTATCTTTTTCGAATTCAATTTTAGGAAATATTGAAATAGCTACCTGCAAGTATATATATGTACCAAATTATTTCAGCAAGTTTGGATTCCGGACTCAAATTGCAAAATCACAACCCAGTAAATTGTCAAGCGTGCCGTTGCTCTGTATCCCGTGGAGTCAGATCTTTTGTCCATTCATTGAAAGCTTTTGTTTCTTTAAAGCAGTAGCAAATTGAGTTGGGCGTGAATAGGCTTCGGAAAAATTATTTCGGTAAATAGGTCGGCACAACCTTGTCACTGGGTGTTATTGTTTCACCGCGAGGCTGGTTCACTATAACCGTTCGCGTATTAAGCCAGACATTCGATGCACGCGAGCTAATGGGGCTAATGCAATCGTATTGCGCCCTTGATCGAGTATCTCTGTAGCATTATCAATGAACATTGTAACGGATTCTAACTGCTTATTAATGTTCCGCCGTCTGCCAAAGATATCTGCTGAATTAACCGCACAATTGAGATGAATGACGAATGTGTTACGACAACATCGGTAAGATCAACCCGCTCTGTACGATCAACTCCGAGAGATTTGGCTTTGAGAAAAGCGAAGATTCAAAGATTGTGTATACTGCATTGAACCCAAACTACCGTACCTACAAAAGTTTCAGATAAGCAATCGAATTAACATTCAAGGTTAGTGGAAGTGATAGTGACTCGGGCTTTCAGTCTACGTAATCCAAGCGCTTCGAAAGGGTTAGATTTGATGGTGCTATTAACTCGTGAATCTCAGTAGATTTGAGGCTTATTATCAGCTGCGTCAGTTTACGAGCTCTTGCCTGCTGCCAACGTTGTTTTAAACGACAAATAAAATTATCTTTTATGTAAGTTATTCCAGGATAATAGAATTGAACAAATATTAAAATGCATTAGCTGCCTCGGGAAATAGACAGGTAAAGCATCAAATTTCGTCTCATAAATCCGACAAAGTATATAAGAATTAAAAGAGGTAAATATGTGACAAGTATCAACTGTGCCTATAATTCAATAAGAAGCTCCGAATTATCTATTCTATTACATCGGATAGCCTATATCAATATTGCCCTAGGGGAGGCTTTCTACATGACCTTATATAATTTCAGATACACTTAAGCGTAGTGGGGCCAAATAGATCGTTGACCGCACTCTAAAGACTACATAATGCTACCATCGTAAACACGTATCGCTACGTACACTACCCAATTTTATTAGATAGAATTATAGACCAATACGGAGTTTTCATTAAAGGGCAATAAACATTGATCAACTTGGTCGAAGTGCAGGGTTTGCAGTTTATTTCAGCAGTCGACATCCTGAAACGATCATCTATTTTTTTTCCCAAAACACACAAATGTTTACACAATAAAATTAAGAGGTTTAAATTAAGAGCCTATGATTAAGTGTAGATAAACTTATAATAGGTAATTTCACGTTGTTATGAAGTCAAATAAATGTATGAAGAGGGTCTGTCTCCCCAGAGCTCAGTCATGACACGACATATCTCTTGATTTTAATTTACGTGATCCGAGTGACAAATATACACTCACATTGGATACCCTTCATATATTTTCACATACAATAATATCTTATCCATACTGCTGGGGTGGATAGAAAAACACGTTGGCATGAGTCAGCTGTTTATCGAAAAAATTAAAAGAATAGAATTTATTGTACACAAATAAATTAATAGACAAAATTACAAGAGGCCAAAATAGAACGATTTACAAAGCTATCGACAAAAGGGACTAGATGAGTTCACCTACGACAATCGATGTCTCACTACCGAATCTCACAAACATTAGGAATCAATTAGAGATACAAGTTACAAGCTTAGCGTAATCAAGATCTAAATTTATTATTTATTTTTAATTTATTACTGTTAATTTGGTGAGGGGAAATAGCCAATATCAGAGGGGTGGGGTCGAAAACCCATTATCTAGTAGGTCAACAGTGAGAACTAACGCTTCTAGATTGAACGCTTACGACCACTCTATGATTGAATTCTGTGCCAACTCGTGCAGTGGATGGACAAAAATGAACAATTGATACAGAATCGACAATTCAATTTAAAGTTTAGAAGACAATCGAGGAGCAAAAGTGTTTTCGTTTGAAGATAGTTACAGATATTCACCATAATGGGATTTTTGTAAACGAAAAAACCGGCTAAGTGCGAGTCGGAGTCGCGCACGAAGGTAACATACCATTATTTATAAAAACGGCAAAAAAATCATGTCTGTTGTATGAGAGCCCCTTAAATATTAATTTTATTCTGTTTTTTTAGTATTTGTTGTTATAGCGGCAACAGAAATACACATCTGTGAAAATTTTAACTGTCTAACCATCACGGTTAATGAGATACAGCCTGGTAACAGACGGACGGACAGCGAAGTCTTAGTAATAGGGTCCCATTTTACCCTTTTGCGTACGGAACCCTAAAAATATTAGCTTTGAATCAGAAATAATTCTTGCTCACCACCAACTACGAACATAAATTTGTCGTATCAAGTAGTCATACTCCGCCTTCGTACAAGCGAGCGGCACAAGCTTATCAGTTAGCAAAGTTTATGAATAACAAAAATGTTATATACAGCCACACGCGTCCGTAATTCATGATAAAAAAATTGCTAAGGAAATACTATTGAATAGATAATGAAGCAGATAATAGATTAATGTCGATAGCACCGCAATGATAACGCGTCCGAAATAGGCTGTGTAGGCAGTGTTCATGTAAAAATAGTAGGTAGACAAGTAACTCAAATATGGAGGAAACAATATAGATAACTATTAAATATTTCCCAGCTATCAACATTGGAGTTAAGTTAGCTTGTATATTTTAACTAGCTTCTGCCCGCAACTTTGTCTGCGTGGACTTTAGGATTGGGTCCGACTTGGATAAAAAGTAGCCTATGTGTTATTCTAGGCTATAATCTATCTGTTTGTTAAATTTTATCCAGATCCGTTCAGCCGTTCTGGCGTGAAAGAGTAACAAACATCCATACATCCATACTCACAAACTTTCAAGTTTATAATATTAGTAGGATTCATCATTGAATTGTGTACATTTTAAAGGATTTCTAAACCAAATGTCAACATCATAGTCACACAATCTGTCTGTAGGTTCCCTAAGGGTTAGGCATATAGGCTAATGTACACACACAGTTCGCCGATATGTTTCGGTCCCATGTAAAAGGGAGCAAGCCTATTGACATTAAACGGGTACAAATCACAACTCTGAACTGCTATTCAATATATCATGGAAATAAACAATAACACAGGAACTCTAGTGTAGCTGTCGCGCTTAGAACCACTAGACTAGTAAGGTAGTCTGAGGTAAACCGAAAATAAAATTGCAAAATACTATATACTCAGTCGTTTTGAAACTCAACTCTATAGGTAAAATACTCAACGCATTGCACATTCTCTCATGGCAATTCATTGGCATTGGTCTGGATTGTTACAATGATTAAGATAGGTAACTTTCAAAGTACCTTATCTTACTAATGGCTTCGAACGAAAAAAATCAGACAGAGGCTAAAAATATAGGAATAAAGTATGAATCATGTCATCTTCATTTAATTATGTAATGATGAAAAGTATGTATTACCTAGATACGTAATTTTTTTTATATATTCATCTGATGTATGCGAGACAAGTTCAATTTGTGAAGCTTGGTCGTTAATTTCGACCCTAGCTAGACATATTACCTACGTGTAGGCAAATTCATATCGCTTAGATCTTGACCTAGAATATTGGAAAAAGGTTTTTACCTATCATTCATTCTAGATAATATCGTAGTGCTAATAAAACTGTTTATTTTTAAATAAAATCATTGTAGGTTACTTTCATTTTAATGGAAAGAAATTTGCAAACTGTACATTTGCACTAAAACAATGCTTAAAATACATACACTCACACCTTTCTCCCAGTTCTCCCACAGGGGTAGGCAGAATCTATAGAACGCCACTTGCTACGATTTTTGCATACTTCTTTTGCTTCTTCCACATTAGTACATCTTCTCATACATACGCGCAGGTTGCGAGCGCACCTGACCATAAATATTAACCTGCTTAAAATATTGACCTGTTTTGTTACTTAAGTAGGATCAAAAACTTCAGAGTTTCTATTCACTTGTCCCATTTTGCCCCTTGCCATACTAGATACAACCCTTAGGGCAAACCGTGAGCAAGACATACACAATTTATCAACGGTGAAATTGGTGCTGTATCCGATAAAATAAAAGTTAATGCTAGAGCAATTAAACGCAGGCGGTCATTTCGGGTAATTTAGTCAACGTGGGCGGATAATGTCGTTACGCACGACACTGCTACATATGTACAGCCTGTTGATAAACATCAGTTATATTTGAAATGTAAGTTTTGACAATAAAGTAATACTGCTACGGTACTTCAGAAAGATCTGTATCCAACAGTGGGCAGTGATAAGCTAAGTTAGATAACAGAATATGAAAAGGATAATAGAGAAATTATGGACAGTAAACTCGGACAGACATCGAATAAAGTTTTAATGAAATGTAGCAGAGAATCTGATAGTACATCATCTATACGACCGGATTCACATAAAGCCGACTCATCTTTGTGTCGACCGACAATTGTGTGAAAACTGACAAAAATTATGGACCCTACATAAATTTAGTGCTAACCTTTTCATACATAGTTGTACTTTCTCCTATTATGAGTATTATAGGTAACTGACTCAGTGTCTGTATACATTTGAATGCAGTTATTTATTCTGAACTGTATGATTACTTAAATATGTGTACAATTGCAAATATTTACCGTAGTAAAGACAATTTTTAGGAAAGCTCTTCAGATAAAATGTAAGCTAAACATAATTAAAAGCTTGTAAAAGGAGTTTCTAAGTTGTTATTAATTATACAAATTAACCCCGAATCATGCTAATACAAAGGAGCCGAGTTCAAGGATACTAGGGTAGCGTGTAGTTCACAAGAGCATGTGGCCATTACACATTTATATATTTAGCTGTACGTCGTGTTAGCTCGTTGTGAACAACTGAACAACTCCCAACAAAGCGAGCTTCACTCAAGAAACAATGAAACTTATGAATAAAATATCCCAGCACCTTTGAGTTACAGGTTGCCTTGTTTAGTTATTTAAAAGAATAAAGATATATAATGTTTTGTATATAAAAAAGTAACGCTGGACATATTTTTCGACACGGAACTTTTTCTTGTAGGTGCACCTTTTAAATCCATCAACGCCTTATGACGGGTGTGTGGCGGACATCAATAAAAACGATAAAAGCGAAGGTCTGAACGTACGGCACATACGTACGCATTGAAATAAAATCGACGTCCCTAAGCAGCGCAGTAGGCTCTTTCATTTCATCACACGACACTCACGCCAATGGCTAACCAAAATATAAACAAAAGATTGAAAACATTATTATTGGATTGCAGAGGTACCATAATAAATCGACTTCTTAAAACACCGGCCATCAGAAGGTTAAACTTGCTTTCAGCTTAACGCACACATTGACCGGCGCACCCTTAATACACAATGTTACTTTTATCACTATAATAAAGATGGGGGTGGATTTGAAAGGGTCCAATAGTCACTGGACTACGAGCACTATTGTCGTCAGGAACATTACATCTTTTAAAAGATTTGTTAAAAAGATTCAAGGGATTTTTCTTACAGGACATAACTAAAAAAATGCTGGAGACTATTCGATTAATTCTGTTCAAACACGACGTATAAATTCTCTTTACGCGAATCTCGTAAAATTAATCTCGTAGACGACCTAATTAAATTCAAATAAACACATTATCAGAACATCAATCGCCAATCCCGTCGTTACCCTACGCAAAAATACGTCCTGATTGTATCAATACTGTTCGACCCACCGATGTCTTACGGTGTAATAGATCTGTGCACATCAAAGGAGAACAACCGGACTCCTTCTTTGATCTTTTGTCAATTAGTTTCGGCATTAACGAAGCGTAGTATATCTACACAAATAAAGATTCGCGATGCTGTCTCGGGGGCGTTAACGCAATTTCCTATAAGCTCCCAAGAGCAGAGACTTGTGCCAATATATCAGTTCTAAATTGGTTTATACATACGAGTATAAGAACGTGGAAATAAAAGAAAATCGTGATTATGTTTGATGGGAGGATTCGTTAGGCACGATAAGATCAAACGAAATTAGATCTTACCTTACTTTTGTTAAGGAAACTTTCTCGATGTAACAAATTCTTATAACTTTGCTTCTAAATTTGTTTTTAAAGCTTACTCAATGTGGGTCGCTTATTACTAGTGTTCTTGTTAACCCCTCGTGCTAAGCTAAATGCTTGTGTTACGAGTGGGTTCACGTCGGTAGTGCAATGGGTGGGGTTCGAACCGGTAACCACATGATCGCAAGTCCGACGGCCTAGCCATTAAGCTACCGCCGCTTTTTAATGTTAACTACAAACAAATTCTATCATACTGGATTTCATAATGCTATTCTTAGATCATTTCGAAAATCATTGAAACTTTCCGCTTATAGGTATAATGTTATAAATAAAGCCGATACATTCCCTAAAATACCGAAGTTCGCCTTCGATTTCGTTTACCTCGATAAAAATCCGAAAATGGTATTTAGTCCAAAATTTTCCGCTACCTAATAGTATCACATTCACATGAAACATAGGAGGTTAATTGTGTTTAAGTGTACAAAGTAAGCAAAATTATCGGCAATTAGCGGTCTACATCTGATCTATTAAGCGATGCGATGTAATGAAAAGTCCCATGTAACGTGTGAGATCGCGCCTGTCACACGATGACGGAACAGTGATCACTGGGGCAATTAAGACCGTCGCCCATTGCGGCGCGACGATGCGTAACGCCTTTAAAGTCCATTAAGCTTAGCGGTTAATCGCGTTTGTAAATTGATTTATCGTCACCCGTTAGCGTTCTGTAGCTACAGACTAGTGTTCAATCGTGTGATACGATACAAGTTAGTAACTCAACGATACAAAACGTCTGATATGGATAATTTAGCTACAATTTTAGCAATACTAACGTGTACGCCCGAGACCGTACTGTTATATCATATATTTTTTTAACCATGCGTTATGTATGAAAAAAAAAGTAGTGTCTCACCAACCGCAACCAGTGAGAGAGTACTGTCCACCAACGTGTTAACAGGTATCCATTTCACTACAACTTTATTTTTATTTCAGTTTATTACTTTTACTTAATCCGAAGCTTTACGAATCTGCAATGGAGAGTACTAGTTCAATAAACACTGACAATCAAAGATGTCTGATGTCGATAGTTACACTCACACCGCCTCTCCAGTGTAGTTTCGGTAAACTAACGGTATTGAGTGTGTCGAGTATCGGGACACGTCTGAGGCAATCCCTACACCACACACGATGAGCACTTAAAAGTTTCGGGAAACAGGATCGATAAAGTCGACGTTCTCGAAATACCTTTCAAATAGTTTCCTGTTTGTTAAGTGAAGTGACTTGTTGTAATTGAATTTGTGCTCGTTTTTTATTACTTAAAATGTCTTAAAAGTATTTTAATTAGGAGGAATCCATTGTCCTCATTCTACCTATGTATATTTTTGTCGATATAAAATATCAAGATGACATCAAAACGTTAACTTATTCAAATTCGGAAATCTTAAACTAGGTTATAAAAAGATATTTTAGTCGAGTTAGGTACAGATAAAAAGATCCTAATTCGACTTTTATTTTCTCTGATGGGAGAAATATTAAAGGAATCTTGCGGACAAGTCGTAAAAATGTAATCAAGAGAAACTAAATATTTATCGTTGAAATAAAACTACTTTTTACGGATTTTATCGCGTTGTATTGATATTATTTGATTCCCGACGTTTCGACGACCTGCTTGGAATCGCATTATAGATTCCATAAAATCAAAATCCAAGCCCAAAACTGCAAGACCGAAGGATACGGTGAGCTCGTTCTGCGTGAATCGGATCGCCAATAATTAACAAAAATGTAAGGTAGCTGTTAGTAATTGTAACATTAAGACGTCCAACAACTTAGTCTACCCGTGACCATGGATGCTGAAAAGGATCCGAAACGTCGGGAATCAAATAATATCAATACAACGCGATAAAATCCGTAAAAAGTAGTTTTATTTCAATGTCTAATATTCGCGTAAGTGTCAGAAACCAGTATAAATATTTATCGACTTGATTTGGAATGTATAAAATATAATTAATATAGCGTTGCTGTTTTGTTTTGAGCGTCACGTTAATTTAGCATGTAGATATTATTTTTGGCCAGTTCTTTGCACTGGTGTCGTAACGCCAACCTTCTGTCAAAGTGCTCTAAGGACATAAGGTGACGTCAATGATACACAGATTTCTATATTTGTACTCATTGTGCAAGTGCGAATTACCTATTTAAGTGTTTTCGTAATTTCAAGAGCTCATCGAGTCAATAATTTCGTAATTCAGGTTATTCCGTTTTTAAAGTTGACTTCCTTTTGGCCTCAGATATGAATCCGGCTTCAAATATCAACATAATAATATTGTTATGTTTATTCAGTGTATAACTTTCTCTGTTTATCGGACATGTTCACGTGACGCGGAACATATAAGTAGTTGTAATCGTGACTGCTATCAGTTACAGGTCGGGATGCTCGCGGCGACGGTGGCAATTTCCTCTCGCGCTGATAACTTCCAGCACTCCAGAAAAGCAGTTACAGCTTCTGACATTCCGGGGACAATGCCCTATATTTTTATCGAGGCCAGCGGAGCTCCGTGACCGTTTTTAGTCTCAAGTTCCTTATTTAATACCGGCATTCACTTCTATCATGCACTTAAACAGTTAACTTATTCGGCGGAAGCATTAATGAAATAGAAGTTTTTCCTTATTTGTGGATAATCCCATCTTTGCGGCCATCCGCAACATTGTATTACTTCAAAAGTACTAACGAAGTAATGAGTGAGTTCGTAATACTTTCGGGGCAACCATCGTATTAAACATTCAGTGTAATTTCGAAGGATTATATGATAAAGTTTTCAGGAGTTCAGATGAGGCTGAAAGGGGCAAGTACGAATATAAATCAAAGTTACTTGAGAAATGAAATTCTTCAATGAAAGAGGCATTTTTCTTATCCGCAGACAATTTAGAACGCGAACAATGTCGGCATGGAAGTTTCCTAGCGCTTCCAATTTATATTATTATAGTGTCGCACAACACAAAAATGTATTTAAAAAAATTATCTATGTCTGGAAGAATAATGTAGCGCGCAACATTTTATACGTGCAACAAATTCTTTTACGGAGAGTGTTATTATTAATAATAGCTAATCAATGAGTAACAGATGTCATTTCTATCGTCTAACCTTTAACCGCAGTGATAAAACGATGTAGTAAATCAAAGATCACAAATCTACAAACAGATAGTGTGTAACCTTTGAATGTTTACTTCCAAACATATTGCCCCTAACCGATTCCATGGTACGACTGTAATAGAAACAATATTGCTATCTTGATTGAATTGTGGGCAATAATAGTCTGGCCGTTTGTCTTCATTTTTGCCTTTTTCGAATCAAATGAGTTTTCCTGAGATAGTATGTTTTGTGGTATTTTTGTCTCACCACTTGTTTGAAACTTCGAAATCAATCATTATTTGGCATAAACACTGTTTGAAGTTACGCGTATTAATAATCGTCGATATCTTCTGGTCAGTTAGTGGCCGGGAAGTGTTGTGTTGTTACTTGATTGCTTGCTTTGTTGCGTGGGTTAATAGGCGTTCGTTGTTAAAACAATAAGTATTAAGAGATACAACAGTGACAAGTTTGCTATGTTGCTCACCTTGTTGTTTTCTTATGCTTATAGTATGTGGATTTGTAATAGTGGAAACAATTTATGATTTTCACTTTAGAAGTTTTAAGTTCGTTCAAGTGTCATTGCGGTATTAGGGCCGTGCAGTATTATCCTTCGGCCTAAACATACTTACTCATTAAATCGAAATAATCGAAATGTAATAAAAATTGAGCAATTAAAATACCTAGTTGTTACAATTGTGGCTGAATCGAAGTGTAGAGGTCGCACGCAACGCAAGCACGCCACGTTACGTAAAGGACGATTGTAGATAGAAACACAAAAATATTACAAATCGATACCAAGTACAAAACCACTAGTTTCTATTGTTTTCTCGATTAACTTTTTCATTGTCACCACTTTAATCGAATACGAGTTTAAATGTTCTATTGCTATTTAATTCCATTTGTTTCGTCCTTATGTGCGAGTATATTTTAGTTCAGAACTCCGAGTAATATAAATACTGTGTTCTTTGTTTCACGAGGTTGATTTCAGATTATGCCACATCAATTTAGCTTACTCTAAAACAACACCGGAGGTAACTTGTGTTAGGTATTAAATAATGAAGGAGTTAGTCCCACGAGTGAAATGAGTTGTAAAGTGTGATCAATATGGCGGTTGGCGCCAAATAACGTAATATTCACAAACAGGGCTGTAAAACGCCTTAATCAACGCGTGGGCGCGCTTCATCATAATGTGTCACGTTGTATTATTGTGTCTGTCTGTAACCTACTCATCTTATAGTTAGGGAACCTTTAAGTTCAACTGAGAAAACAAATGCGGTCCTTAAATCTGCGCGTAGCTTTTTTATACAATACAATGTTAATTACTTCTGTCAACAATACATAAAATGTCTAGTTTACCTACTTATGTATTCAATAAAATAGTCGGTAGCAGCAGCAAGTTTAAGTTTTAAAAAGTAATTCATACATTAGAAGCATTTTGTCCATACGGACAACACGTATACCTACGTAGATAAACACACAAGTATCAGCATCGATACCCTTAACGCTATTTACCGACCAAATCTACTTAAGCTCGCCATCCAGTGCTAAAGTGGTTCCCATTAGGCGTGTGTTCCAACCACAACAGATCATAGGCGAGCGCTCGCAAAGCACCGCCATCGCCATGAGCCATAGACAAATGACCAAACGACATTAGTCACGGTGGTCGCGGTGCATGCTAATGCACTAGGCATTGCTAAAGGGCATTCTAGTAGCCCTGTCCGCCTGTGACCGGAATACTGCCTCCATCACGCATCTGTGTGGACGAGAGCTGCACAGATATTTGTTTCACCTACATTGTTTTGACTTTGAAGTGTATTTGTATTTTGAAATACCTACTTAGTTGCATTCATAATATCTAGGGCTTTGATTACAATGCAGTGTGTTGCAGTTAAATTCTTAAAACATTCTTACACCGAGATTTTAATCGGACTGCCTTAGGTTTATTACGATTTGTTCAGGGCTTAATATAAAATTATGCTAATCTATATTTTCTACGAAAGTAAATTTAGATATAATTATTCATACTAGTGTAGGTACAATAATAAACTTACAAGAACATCGATTGAAAACACTAGAGCTAAAAGCATTAACGTATTCTCGGAGATATCTATAAATAATTTAACGCTACGAACTAATCTAGTAGGTAGGACTACACTCTACAGACACGCGTACGTACTCGCGCCAAAATCACACGTGGATAAATCCATCCATACAATCTGCCGGTCAAATTCATCGCGTTTCAAATTGCTATCTGGCCTCCATCATTTTGCAAACAAAGGCAATACAACCAAATTGTAAAACCACATTTTGACGTTTCATTCATCAAAACTACGTTTACAGTTACTGAGCAATTACGTTGCTACAAGCGTTCTGTCACATCGCAATCTAATTTTGATAAGGCTCTATTATTTTATTAAAGCTTCTATCAATGATATTGAATCGAGATCCGATATCCAATCTCGATTCCAAATTGATCGTTCTATTAATAAATGGTACTAAATTGTCGTAATAAGGCTATCGATCTCTAAAATCTGCGTAAGGACTGATTCCGTGCAAAAATCCTACAGGCGTTTCCTCGTCTCAGACATTCACGAATACTACCGCGTAGCGACTTCGTTATTTGTCCGAACATAAATTGCCATCAAATGGACGCCGGCACCAATTCTACTTAAACGAAAACGAAATAAATGGACCCGCTATAACTTTATTACTCATTAATACAGACACGCATTAAAAACGACATTACAGATTCTGATAGCGCGTTCGGTACTAAATTATTTATTAACGTTCAGTTACAAATGTTTCTAACAGATTTGTTATAATCACACTTCTTTAACTTGACGCGGGATATTTAGGTGGATCAACCGATTTATCTTTATAAAAGTAGATTAAGAACAAAAAGAAAGCTGATGGTGCTGATAAATTAAAATTAATGGGATTTTCAAATTTTTTTTGGTACTTAATATGCAGATGGCCGTATCGTCGGTTGGTCCAGATGAGTCGAGTATAATAGACGACTAGAATTCCCAGCTAAATCTTTTTTATTGAACGCCTACCGAATAAATTAGCAATGAGCTGGTTAAATATCGAGCGGATACAATTAGAAGCAGGGTTGATGAGAATCTTATACCTACCTCGTTGTTAACTCGGGAGTCGCATATGAATAAATAACGTACTCTAGAAGGACGCACCATGAAACATTAACAATTATATGATTGTTACGAAACAGCCGCAAGTTTATGAACCACGTGGCCTTTGACGACGTCTAGAAATAATTCATTTATAGCGTCACAGCAATCGATTGGGGCGTAGACAGACAAAGCTCGTCTCATACCGTGAAACATAAATAATTCAACGGCGGCAGCGGGAGCGGCAGCTTCCGACGATCTCGCAGCGATCCCTTGAAAAAGTTCATAATGTGATTTAGCGGGGCGGGGCGTGCCAAGTGGAGCGGTTCCTGCCGAGTAATTTGTGTAGCGACGCGTCCCTGCATACCGAGCGCGGCTGCATCACTCGCACTCGCCGCTATGCATTTACAAGGACCCAACGCACGTGCACCCCGGACATGCCCTAAATACTAACTCGACTAATAACCATACTTTGTTCCAGGTATTCGACATTATCAATACAGTGCAAATAAAATGTACGACAAGAGCAAACGGGAAAAGACCTCTGTTAATATATCAAGTGTGTCGCGAGTGACAAGTGAGGGTAACAGTTAAAAGGATGTGCGTGTAATTTCGGTCACGACGTCGAACTACTCTGAGTGGGGGGCGCTGGCGACCGCGGCCAGCGATGGTATGGACGTTGTATTCGAGAATGAGAGTGACTGGGGGTGGAACGCGACCGAGGAGGGGGAGAGTGCGAACCTTTATAATTACTGGGCGTGGAGCATCGTGGACGGGTCACTGATGCTTTTAATCGTGAGCGGGAACACGCTGACGATCCTGGCGGTGACGCTGAGTCGCCGACTGTCATCGCTCGTGTCCAACCAGTTCGTGCTCAACCTGGCCATATCCGACCTAATGGTGGGGTTAACGCTGCCCTACCACTTGGTCTTCTACTTAAACGACGACTTCGGCACGATAAAATGGTCATGTCTGATGCGCTTCATTCTCATAATCCTAGCGTGTCTGGCGTCCATTTACAACATCATAGCAATAGCTGTAGACAGGTTGGTGGAATTCCCTCCGTTCTTATATTTCAAAGAAATCTTTTTACTATAAATAAAATTTCAATGTCGTGGTTTTGTCACGCCAACCGAATACAAGAATTGTAAACTGTTTTCAGTATAAATATGTCCTGAATAAAATCAAGCAATATATCTTTTAGTCTTCCTTTTCTTTCCAAGTCTGACATAAAGATACAAATTGTGGTTTTAAAATTGCAGGTACATAGCGATAGTGCATCCGCTGCACTACAGCAGGTACATGACGAAGCTGGTGACGCGGCTGCTGATGAGCGCCACCTGGTCCGTCGCCGTCTGCATCAGCTGCATCCCCATGTTCTGGAACGACTGGCACGAAGGAGTCGCTTGCGAGATGAACATGGTATGTAAACACAACTGAACTTGTTTGGTCCTAACAGTTTTTATAAACCTTACCGATGGGTCCACTCCATAAACAACTAAACATTGCTGTGACAATCCCTAATTCTTTTTGTATATTTAATAAATCTTATTCATCAAACTGCAGAATTCTCAGCAACTATTTGGAACAAAGTTGTAAAGCATAATATTGTAATCAATTAGTTTTTTTTAAAGAGTATCTATGGCGTTTCTTGCCGGCTCTTCTCCATACGACACACTTTTTGGAAACGTGCAACTAGTTTTAACTATTTAGTGTGTCTATAAAAGTACCTATTTAGTGGTAACAATTGAAATAAAACATTTTGAATTTTTTAATCGTTACGTCTAAATGAAATACTTACTAAGCTCAAACTGCAACTGTGTTATTATCATTACCTATACGGTGACACAAAAATACTTCAATCAATCTAATAGGACCACAAAACCCTACCTGGTTTTGCATGTTTGTATCAAGTTGAAATATGATTGCACAAAAAAATAGTATATGACATAACTGTTCTCTAAAACAAACAAAATTTTTTGCAATGGTATTTAAACTGTTGTCTAACTAATACATCTGCCATAAAACATGGGCTTGTTATTGAATTTCAATATAAATACTGATGCAGTCGTCTGGATATTATCGCTGATATGACAAAAACTTTACTTATGGATAAGAAGTCTGTCCACACAATCTAAAAAGAAAACACCATTCGATATTTATAGTGGAGCAAAATGTACACAGTGTACAAATCACTGATCTATATGCTATAGAGTATTACAGAGGTCGGTGGTACAAACCCACAAAATTTTAATAAAATACCACTGTACATATAGTTAAGCACAATTTTATCCAAAACTGAAGTGGCAGTCAACATCAATTGGACCACATACATATACGTTAGATACTATTTGGTGGTTATTGGAAGGAAAGTAGATACAATTTTGCATAAGATATCACGGTTGAGGAAAGTTATATGAATATTTGGCGGCAGATTGTTATTAAAGCACCTTTTTGGAATTTTGCCATAGGTATATTGTCCATAATAATAAACATGTTGCAAAACGATGATTTGTAGTCCAAATATAACATTGTTATGATGTGAGATTATATTGGAAACATTGAAGCTTTTGAAGATATTGATGAGATAATTGTCTTTATTTCAGGTGGTGCCTAAGTCGTATACTACGAGCATCCTAGCGCCGATGTTCTCACTTATCTGGATGGTGATGTTTATTCTGTACTGGAGGATATGGCGCGAGGCCACCTGCCATGCACGCCGTATGAGGGCCAACACCTGCTGCCCCACTGGAGCCAACGATTGGAAGAGCATACAGGTACATAGGATAACATCAGAAACGTGAAAACGAGTTAATGCATCACCATGTAACACTATAACAAGTACACTAAGAGGACGTGCCAAAGAACTGCTATAGTTCTACTATCAATCAAAATATCCGTAGAAAGCTCCAATTTAACAAATTTAAAAAGTCCCAACAGTAATGGAAGCTTTTTAAGGGTGAGTTTAATAAATGCGAAAGTTGATTTTTGCAGAAAACTAAAAAGTTAATTGGCGCGTATTGTTTGGTTGCTCACTGTAATAACTGACAAATACGCATTTCTAAAAAGTTAAGCTAAAACAAATTTGTTAACGTCTAACGCAATTATTACTTATCTAACCATTAACATCATTTGATGATTAAATATACCTTTAAAGGTACCTTTATCTGTCGCGTGTGCCCCAAGAAAGTTAACTATCGATTTATTACACGGCGTATTTGTAATGCACGAGTTCAAGACAAGCGGGAAAATTGATTCGCAATTTATTGATCATGCCCTCAAAAAATATTTTTATTAACCAGTTACTTTCGTTTCGCAGGTGGTACTCCTAGTCCTAGGATCATTCTCAATATGCTGGATGCCGTTCGTAGTGGTGGCGTGTGCACAGACGCTGCCTATCATGCCGCTGCACAACCACATCGCGTACCGGCTAACGTCATCACTAGCGATGTCCAACTCAGGCATCAATCCCCTCATCTACGCATGGAAGAACGCCGGTTTCCGTGCTGCATTCGCAAAGTTACTGCGATGCAAGAGACCCGACACGTCAGAGTATCGTGGTTCCCCTGCCCCGGAGAGGAAACGCGGCTCAGTGGCACTTCGAGAAGGTTCCATAACCCGATCCAGCGCCCCTAGCGGTTTGTCCAGCCTCGGTGGCAGACCAGCGAGGCTACTGTACATAGAACGCGAGAGCGACACCTCCCGGTGCCGCATCATCGAGAATGCAGGCTACATGGACGCGGAGCGCGGCGACACCAACCCGTCGTACGCGCCCGACGGGCCCACGCCCGTGCACCGGCCCGCCAGCGCCACGCGCGCCGACGTAGTGTAGTGTTACAAAAAACGATCATTAGACGTTTTGTGGGAAACGTGAAACGCTTCTAGTATTTAAAGTTGTTAGTGACTGTAGGTACCCCCTTCGCATTTAGGTACCTGTTCGAATCTACGCTCAAGTTTTTAAAAGCTTTATTGTTGAATTTTTATTGAGAGATTATAATGAGTTCCCTGCAAGTATGATGTTTCAATAAGAGGTTCTCTGTCAAATAAAGATGTTTAAATTATATAAATAATTAAAAGATGTTCTATGTAATATTAAAATATATAACTAATGCGTATAATTTATCTAAAAAAACATGTCCCCAATATCCAACTGCGACCACTAACGCCATCTATGGAAAACCGTGAAACGTTTAAAGTGTAAGACCCAACTTAATGTCTCATCCATTCGTAATGCAGATGGCGGTAAATAACTTTTATAGGCGCTATTCCAACTCAATATTTAAACAATTAGAGGGTTCATTTACATAAATAATTGCATAAATATTTAATCATCAAGTCAAGAGACCTTTCAAGTATAATATAAACTCATACGATACGAATAATTACGTTACATTTTTTAAATATTTATGTAATTAGTGTATAACTCGCAGTTTGAGAGATAAGGTCGATGTTGAGAAAGTAGGCTGATCATTTTCTGTTTATTCATATTGTGCAATCTAAGAGGTCAGCAAAACAGACGAATTTATATTGTATTCAAATTGCCGCAAAAAGGGTTTGCCAAAATAGTATAATATTGTTTTGTGTACAATCTATAAATAAACCTGTATATACCTACTCAAAGATAAAACAAAATTCTAAAAAATTACACTTTATCCTCGACCGCAAAGGTCGACACTGAATTTGAAGCGTAGTTGCATTTTATTACCTAAACGCACAATTTGAATTAATTATTACAAAACCACAAAAGTAAACATTTTTAATATTGTGATAAAACTCCATGAGTGCTGATAAAGTCAATTTATATAATATATGAAATATATACTATACATATAATTGTAACTTGGACGCTCTTTGAGGTAAATTAACACAAATATAACTAGGTTACTGATACACAGGTTACATGATGAATATGAAAAAGTAATAAATAATCTCTAAGATTTTTTTTTATTCATGATAGGCTTACGCTTGACCGCTAGTTCGCCTGATGTGAAGCGATAACTACTGCGATCTACGATGGAGCGCGCTTGCCTAGAATAAACCGATTCACTCGTGATTTAAAGACACACAGATTATATCTATCAGGGAAGACACACTCTAGATTCACCAAAAATTGCTCTAAATACAAAACATTTGCACGTCGTAAATAGTATGTCGTACTCGTGAGTAATAAGTTGCCTTATGCTTATTTTTTCAATCCGATGAATCAAATCTATTCCACTTGTAATTTGGGGTAAAAAACCTGTATCGCATTATGCGCGGACAATGAAATCCGAGCTGTCATACTTATCACGAATAGCATCTTAACAACTAATTAAAGGAAACTACCCCATTAGTCTAGTGGTCGTAAGAGCTAGATATTCCGGGTTCAATTTCCAGGCCAAGCAAAATCTAAGTAAGCTTATCTATTAAATTCTCAGTAGGAGATCGGAGTTCGGAATGTGCCCGGTAGTATAAAGGCAATAAATCTTTGAATCAATCAGGCGTGATGATATGTTTTGTTATACAACACTAACGACCCGCCCGCGGTTTCACCCGCGTCGCCCCATTCCTAAGAGTCGTAGCGTAATGTTAAATAACTTAAAACCTTCCTCTTGAATCACTCTATCTATTAAAAACAAACCGCTTCAATATCCGTTGCGTAGTTTTAAAGATTTAAGCGACAGCGACTTTGTTTTATACTAAGTAGTGAAGTGCCGCTCTCAAACAAGTAAACTATAGGAAGGAAATATATTTACTTTTAGCTATGAAACATTTATACACCGTTTATGTACCATGAAACCTTAGTAAAGTTCGGGTCATTTACGCAATTAAAAAGTGGCACAATTAATGAAAAGTTTTTAGAACGGCGGCGGTGGGCTGTTTCTACGTTGCGAAAAGCGGGCTGTCGTCAAGCAGGAATCGGTCCTTCACGAAATTTATATATATAACGTGTAATTATGATTCCTATCTTAAAGGAAAAGAAATTCGTGTCCACCTATCGCCAGTGAGGCACAATGCACCAACTAAATTATTATAGTATAGTTTGAGGTCAGTATTTAGTGGATGTGGATATGTGGGAAAGATTTGTATATAAAAACACTGCACAACACCACTTTCAAAAATTGAAATAAGTACATACTAACAATTTATATAAACTTAATTATTATACTTACAATCGAATATCAGTATTGGCCTAGTTAGTTCAGTCATGTCAATAGTGGTCCGAGTGATAATCGCGACTGACGCCTAGATACAGCCGGTTACAACGAGGTTAGACGGAGATCTAACCAACGCCAACCAGTGACCTGTGACACATACTAATTAACTATCTCGGCGAAATAAATACCGAACGATTTCGGTATTTATTTCGCTATATGCGATAGTACCTTTGAAAATAGTTTACCATAGGATATGAAAAAGGTAACATCAAACAAACAAGATGAAAAAGAAAACCATCAAGCAAGGTGTCTCACTTGCATGCTGCGACATAATTTAGTCATTTTTTTTAAGTTATTTTTTAGTAAAGGAAAAAATTCAATCGCGGGCAGGATTCGAACCTGCGTCTTCTGGTTTGATATACCAGACGCTCTGATTTTTTTTTATGGAATAGAGGGCAAACGAGCAGACGGATCGCCTGATGGTAAGCGATTACCGCCGCCCATGGACACCCGCAACACCAGAGGAGTCACAAGTGCGTTGCCGGCGTTTTAAAAAGGAGTACGCTCGAGTCATCCACTTATCTCGTCTCCTACCGTAGTTTCGGCACAAGCGACTCGACAAAATTATTTCGTGGCACTCATGTTAGCCTAGCGGGTTTCATTAATATAGGTAAAACACCTTCGTTTTAGTCTCCGCCGTAGTCGGGGATAAAAGTTTTGACATAATAATATACCAAGTAAGACGTAGAACTGAAAATGGTCATAAATCCACTCGCTGCTTAATATATTAAAAAATAATCGAAGTATAATACCAACCACCATGATCATAAATCAAACACTCACCTCAACTCCCGTGACGCCGAGCGCAGTTACCAGGTTGGGTGTCATTCTGAACGGCACCTTCTCGGGCACCCGCAGCGTCTTCCCCTTCTCGAAGCACACGTTATAGTCTATATGCACAACCTCACCCGACGTCAAGTCCACCAACACATTGTCCAAGTGCCTGTCGCCTAGCCCGATTATATAGCCTATAGTACTCATAACGGCCACCGAGTAACTGTACCGACGTGTCATCTGCCACCACTGCTCTGGACTAACACTGCTGCACCACAACTCCCTCCAAAGTAAATCCCGAGGAGTCTCTGCTGTCAACTCTTGCAGAACTTGTTTTAGGATCGATACGGGCCAATCTTTTCTATTATCTGTTGATATACCCGCTTCTTTCAAAAGAGGGTTCAGCTTGTTGTAGAATAATTCAGAAGGACGCAATACATTCACGGTCTTGTTGGTTTTAGCTGATAATATAGCCGCTTCCCGATTCTGCCAGCGCTTGTACAATGCGAACAAGGGGGTCACGTTGTCTACCCAGCTGATCAGTCCCGAACGGGGCCCTAGAGGTATCACCGAGTAATGACGCGCTCTATAAGTTTGATTATCGTTATTTTCGGAATCCCTGGCCATCATCGTGTTAGTTATCGACAGCAGCTGCATAATTCTCTCGTCTAGGTGCAAATCTTCCAATCCTTTGAACAAATACGTATAAGCTTTGCCGTCAGATCCGTAGAAGACCAATTTCTTTGGTCTTGTCTTAGTTGGTAAAATAGCCACATTATTTTCAACCGATTTGATTGTTATTCTTACGGCTCTCTGATTTGTATGTACCCCTGGCATAGTTATTACTGTATTTTTTAATTCCGTCAATACGGGGCTGATGTCAGACATCTTCAAGATGTAGGACGTTCTTTTATTTACTTTCTGTTGGAGCTTTATTTGTAGCTGTTTTAATGGTGCCCATGACTCCTGGGGTTTATCAGGATTCACTGGGTTCTTCAATTTGTCTATAACGTCGGTGATGAGAGACTGAAATTTATTCTGGAATGACACTTCATGGGGCGTCTCTGGTTTAGCCGATGTAACTTGATAGAGTTGTTCCAATACAAAAACGATTGGTTCAAAAATAATTTGATGTTTCTCTTTGATCAGTATGTCTTTGTCCTCAGCCGTTAAGTGTGGGTTGTTTTTTACTTTGCTAACTTCTATTTCTAACTGTGATAGTCGTTTCGTAAACTCCGAGTGATGTTGGACTAATGTTCCCAGACATAGTTCATCCCAAAGCAAATTAATTCTTTGTAATTCTTTTACTAACAGTTTAACCTGTAAAATAGTTGTTGAAGCTTGTTTTGCGAGTGTTTCCACCATATCTAGGAAGCAGGAATTTAGTTCATTATTGACAACCTTATCACTAGCAGTGTCATTAATATCAAGATTATCCTCGCCGCTCTCGGCATCATTAGACAAGAAAGTCCTGGCAACGTTCAGCTCCATCAGATCATTCTGTTCATTTTCTACTGCTCCAACAACTGCTGGGAAGGTAATCAGATGCGGTGTGTCCTCTGCCAATCTGCAAAGTAGATCCGATACGCATTTTCGCACGTAAGTTTCCGGGTGATTAAGACGTGAGAACAATTGTGGAATGATAACTTTCCAAGGTTGTGTGGGTGTGTTTGCTAAGCCTGATTCCAGTACAGTCTGCAACTCCATTGCGTGTTTAACAATCAAACGTAAAAGTCTCAAAGTTGCAATAACTACGGAATTTTCTCCACTATGATTTATATAGTCAGCCGCACAAATAAGCTGTAGGAATTTAAAGTAAGCGTCAGCCGACAGTTCAAAGTAAGAAAAGACTCGTTTTTGTGCTTGACGCCAAATGTCCACTAACAACGCAAGGTGTTCAGGGAAAGCATTACTCAGAGATGGTACTGTTCGTAGTTGACTTTCTATCATATCAGAGGTGTTGATTTCGTTCCAATCAATATCTTCATCGTCACAAGTAGCTTTCGTTTTCGATAGTATTTCACACACCGCATCAAAATCTTGAGGTAAGCATCCAATCATAACGCTTTCTATCTGCAACTTATCACTTTCTGTCAATTGCTCTCCCGTCTTTGAACTGAATTCAACCATTTTTCGTCCCCATCTAAAGCACCAAGCAGCAAAACTGGCCCAGGCTTTAGCCAGCCCTGGGCACTGATTTACTCCAAATTGCAGCAGTTTTCCAACTGCGGAATCTGATACAGGTATAACATTCTCTGATATGTTATTGTCTACCAAACCAATTTCTGGGAGAGCCGAAACTAACTTCAACAAGGGCGAATCCACGTCTAATATATTTTCAGTTTCACTTTGAACCCATTTAGAAAGTGTAAGTAGTAATCTTGTACCTTTTTCACGTAGTTCATAACTTTGTTCACTCATTGCCAATCTTTGAGAAAATCCAAAGGAAATACTTGCGCATAGGTTAACAGCGCGTATTTTAGTTTCTTCTTTCGCATAAGTTAATTTACAGAGCTCAGCCAAAGCTGTGGCGTTATTGAGAGTCCAAATTTCGAGGTCGTAGGTATTAGTAGACATAAGTAACGCCTCACTTAAGTCATCCAAGTTGTTAACGTTACCTAAACACATTTGGAAAGATGAATTTTGTTTAAAATGCTTCAAAAGTTCTCTTTTCGCCATTATCAAATTGGCATTTTTCCTCGCACTTTTTATAACATCTAGACGGAGGCATTCTGCAAAGAAAACATTTTCTTCTGTCATGTTTAGTTTGGCAAAGTATTGATTCCACCATAATATTCTGCTCAAGTTTTTAAATTCAGTTCCGTACTTGTGCTCCTTTACAGTTGATGGTTTAAAAGGATTCGAAATTACCTTCCCACTCTTTACCATGTTCATCAAGCCATGATTCGCTAATTGCAAGACAGCAACTTCCTTCAGGAAATGTACGGCATTCGTTCTAGAGAATTCTTCAGCTTGTGACTTAAGGAAAATATCACACTGGTTTAATATATCCTCATACTTATCGTAGTATTCACTGTCATACATCTTCACTGCTGTACACACAAGAGTTGATTCAAGTTTGTTTAATAAACCTTGATAGGAGCAGGTATTCTTTGATATATCATTAGCTTCATTATCAAGGATGTCCCAGTTAGTTAATTCTTGTGGAATTTCAGTACCATCTTCAAAGAACTTTAATGTCACAAAAGAGTTCCACTGCGAAGAATTCGTATTATGTTGTTCATTGTCTTTCCATTCTTGCATGTCTTCCCAGCTCTGTATGTGTTTATAACTTTCCATTACTTGTTCATCAATGAATCTAGTACTCCTGGTATCTGGTGTCTGTGATGAGGTTTCTCCCTCCTGATCGTCAGGTGTTAAGTTGTTTATTTTTTTATAAAACTCTAGAGCTAACTCATGCCTAGAATTTGCTTGCTCAGCGGCTCCTTTTAACCAAAGCAGCTTCTTATCAAAATTTTGTTTAATCCACACATACAAACCGTGCAAAACTTCTGGCTCTTCAATTTTTATGAGTGCTCGAGCAACACTAATAGTAATCGCTTCAATATCGATGTTGGTGTTAGAGTTAGCTGCTGTTTGCAATATCAGAGAAGCATGGTAGATAGCTGCGCCAAAGTGTCCAGCGTAAAGGCTTACGGCAAGCGCAGCAGGACGTACTCTAGTCAACCACTCTCGGCAAGTCGGCCAGTTCGTATGGAAGAATGTTCTTACAGGCTTGGCAACAGCCGGCAGTACTGTTGCAGTTCCCTCTGCAGCATTATAAATGTATTTCTCTAAGAACATCATAAACTCTGTTATCCAACGCGTTCTCGTTTGTTCCGAAGTAACAACTTCCACAAGTTTCTGTTGATCACTGCCAACATATTTAGTTTCATGAGAAGATATTTCTCGTGCTATCCCCTTCAATGCTCCTTCTATTTTCATGAATGTTTCCTGGGGTTTGCCCAAAACAGTTCTTAGTTTCAATGACACACAAGTTTGAGCTAGTTCCGAGAGCGCCCAGCCGACGCAGATAGATGAGAAACTCGTCGCGCATTGTCGGAAAAACAAAAGATTATTTTCGTCAATATCTGAAGTTTGCAAGGGCCATGATGTTAAAAATGCATCTACCAGAGCTTTCTTATCCTCCATTGTGTACTGCAGGAGATAGTTCATAATTATTTTAAAATGATGGTTAGACAGATTAGAAAAAGATCCCCGCATGAGATACTCTTTAAAGGAATTTGCCTTTGTGTCACTGTTAAGCACATCCAGGCTCATTTTCCGAGCAGTGAATACTTTAACCACTTGTTTGTCCAACTCCAGCTGAACAATGTCCCATGGCAATTCAAATAACACATCTTTGCACACATTTGACAGAGTTTTATTTTGATTATCAATGTGTAATATACAAAGTACTGCAATTGTTTTCAACACCATAACATTCCAAGTCAGAGTTTTATTTTTCAGTAAATGTTGAGAATTCTTCATTACAAGCAGAACAATATCTTCATCAAATTGGTATGCCAGCGATAACATGTTTGTTGTTAATGCAAGGAAGCCTTTTGACATACTTACAATGGGTAAATATTTATCTAATTGGCAAAATATGTCAGATATCCAATTCAGAACCAATATTAAAGTTTCTTTTGGGGAATCTTCATCTAATACCATGCTCAATGTGTTTAGGATCACAGCTAAATGTCCAGATGTAGGACTTGAGCTAGAGACATCACCAAGGCTTAGGTTGGACAAACCAAATATATCATTCGCTCGTTGCTGTGTATTTGTTACTAAGTCACTTGAAGCAATAAAGTGATTATTCTTTTTGCAGTGAGAGTAAAGCAAGTATAGTACAGAATATTGAAGAGCTGGCTTCTCCTTAATAAGATTGTCATCATGAGGGCACATTTTTATAGCCAATAGTTCCAGAATACTAGGTTGTAATGCCCACATACCAATTATAGAATTACTAGCATTTGCAAGCTCTGATAGACATTGTAAATAAAATATAACATTTTTCTCAGCATCATCTTTTTCTACTTCCTCAAGATACTCTGGTTTTATTATTTGTACATCAGGCAATATGACTGAATAGGAATTCTGAATATCTGTCAAAACATATTTGTAAGTTTCTTGTAAGAGTGGAATATTCTTCAAGTTCAGTAAGTTACTATATACTGACATAACACTGCTCAATATGAGGGAGCTTTCTGAATAGCGCAGTGGTCGCAGAAGTGATTCTGGTCCTATTGTTTGTGATATGAACTCAATGGGGAGGTTTGAGGCAATCTCCTTTATAACAGTAGATACTAGGTCAATGACACTCAAGCTAACACTTTCCTCTCCTTGCAAAAAATTGGTCATCTCTTTTGATATCAATGCAAACAGGGCAGGGGAACATGATGATGATTTTGACTGCAAATATTTCAATAGTAGAGAAATACATTCATTACCTGCCAATATAAGATCCGACTCAGCATCATCTTTTAAAGTTTTTGTCAAAACTTGCAGGATTTTGGTGAAAGCTTCAGTGAGGAATGACCATGACACAATTTGTGAGACTGTAGGGCTTAGGAGGGATCCCAAGCTCTTCACCACTGTGTTGAAAACATTAAGGAATGATGTGATCTTCTGCTTACAATCTTCTGGAGAGGAAGCATCATTTTGTTTCTCAGTATTTTTGGAATCAATATCAGAAGAATAAGCCACCATATCTTCAACAAACTGATTCAGGAGATTAACTGAAAATCCCACATCAGCTTGCCAGTGACGGCTAAGTTTAAACAATGATTGTAGAGCAAAGTCCTTGATCTTCTTAGGTTGGGCATTATCTACATGCCATCCTACTAGAATGTCAACAGTGTCCACAAAATGATTTGCAAAGTGTTCTGGATATGAGTTTGACATAATTATCATAGCATTTATAGCAGAAATGAACACATCAGCTGAATCTGTGCCTTCAATTATGGTCTGCAGTCGGTCTAAAGTCAATTCAGCAAAGTCTGTTAAGTGTGGTGTTTGATAATCTAGCTGAAATGTCTCTGTAAATGAGAGAGTCAGAAAATGTTTAATGGTTGAATTATGTACTGCATAACTGGCAGCAATCCAGTCAAGATGTTTCCTGAAATCAGGACCCATGACATAGCCAATTCTCCCCAGCACTATAGATGCACCTTCCTTAGTCTCCGGGCCAGGGGCATCATAGAGCACATCAAGGAGTGATTCAACAAGTATATCATAAGAACGTCGTATATAACGAGCATTTTCGGGCAACATGACAGCGTCCTGCAGTTTACTGCATATGACAAGGGATTTTTCCATGTCCACCTCGGCACATAGTCGACGCAACAGCTTAGAGATGCGAGGATCCTCTGGTAGGTTGACGACTAACTCTGATCGTTCATAAAACTTGTTGCTGCTATTTCCCTGAGGCCAGTTGTCGGTAGGGGTCTGGTTTAGCGATTCGTGATATTTATAGGAATTGTCGAGGGGATCACGATCGCCTCGGGGCGGGAATCCTCCGCGGCCCCTGCCTCCGCGCCCGCCGCCACGCGACGGCCTGAACTCGGTGACACGACCGCGGGACCGATACCTGCCATCTCTGGACGGTCCCCCAAACGATGAGGATGCATCGTACGCACCAACATAACCTCTGACCTTATCGTCCGTGTTTTCTAGTCCAATTTCGTCCCTTTCCGGAGCGTCGGTACCCTCCGTTACCTTCGGGTTTTTAACTTTACTATTTGCAGTGGTGGATATCATCACTAGAAATTTTGTCAAACACGTAATTATTACCACACATGGCCGTAAAATTACGACAAAATACGGGCAAAACAGACACTCTCCGCCAGCAGTCACTGTATATCATAGACAAAAATAGTAAATCTGTCACTGTTATTATTACAGCTGTCATTTCATGCTCATAGAGATTATAGACCTATTGTCAAAGTCAAACATGTATTTCAGAACGAAAAAACATTTTTGAAATTCCAGAAAATTCATAAACATATGTAATCTTATTTAGCTTTATGTGCGCACGTGACTAGAGATGGGTTTATGCCAGGGCATTTATTTTTTTCGCCCAAAATGCCTGGGCAGAAACCCATCTATACACGTGACCCATCCTTGAACTGTTACACCATCGTAAAACAATGGTCTTTATCAATGATGTAACTACATAAAGCATATATTTCTACATTTTACGGTGACTAATACCTACAATTTATTGGACAAAAATTATTGGAGTCACAAGTTGAAAGCAATGCTTAGTTCTACTAAAAATGAAATCTTAGTTAATAAACATTATTGATTTAATATTATTTATAACATTCATTCTATTAAAACTATTATAAATTTCATGTTTTAATATTAAGTTTTTGAACGACATGAGAAATATCAATATGTCAACCACAACCACAATTTATTCTAAACATAACCGGAAAAAGCGCGGGAACCTTTTAACGTGAAAGGCGCCAAATTTTGTATTTGATTTTAAAATTTTCAAAATAATTGTATATTGTGTTTATTTTTCTTGTAAAAATATAAAAATAGTTGTAAATAAAATCGTATAGTGTATAAGTATATTTTTATAGAAAATGGGAGGTGTTAAAAAGCGGAAAAAACCAGACCCTCCTGATGACCGTTCATCTCATTTATCTTCATCAGACTCTGACGATGATAATAGCACTAAAAATAAATACCAAGTCTACAAAGTTTCAGGGTACGCTAGAAAGTACCCTGACAATAGTCAGAAAAAAGAATTCATAGTTTTTATTTCTCACCAGGATGAAAAGAAACCATTCACAGATAAGGACAGGCTAGCAATTTCCCATGGTATTCGGAAACATTGCGTTACCGGTATTTTACATCTTAGATCCATCAACAAATTTAAGATTGCCATTACTTTTGACCTTTCAAATAATGCTAATGTTTTTTTGCAAAATAAAAAGTTATTGGAAGAGCTATCTTTGAAGGCCACTATTCCGGCAAGTGACACCGAGGTGACGGGGGTTCTTACCTCAGTCCCTACGGATTTGTCTAATAAAAGGATATTCTGTTTAATTGGCAGCTCTCGTAATGTTATCCAGGTAAGGCGTTTCATGCGTCGCGTACGGAGTGAGTGCGGTACGATATCGTATCAACCCACTCAGACCGTCGCTGTAACATTTGCATCGACAGTATTGCCTCAGTATGTTTACCTCGACTCCTGGAGACACGAGGTAAGTGTCTATATTCCTCCTGTAAAACAGTGTCTTCACTGTCTAAAGTTTGGACACATTGCGAGATACTGCAGAAACTCTGAAGTATGCTCAATATGCTCTCAAAATCATAATTTCAAATCCTGTGAAGAAGATCCTAAAAATGCTAAATGTGCAAATTGTGGTGGTAATCACATTGCCATTTCTAATACTTGTCCTCAAAAAAAGATCAAAATCGAAGAAAATAAAATAAAATCAAATACAGCTAAATACTCAGAATTGTTTAATGAAAATTCCTTCCCACAATTATCCATGAGAAATGTTGAAACACAAATTCAAAATCTAACAAAATCTGACCTTTTCATGAATATAATAACTAATGCGATAACAAAAATTGTACTAAATCAAAAAGAAAATCCTATAAATTCAGCTTCCATAAAAGAGATACTTAAACAAACATTTAGAAATAACATGTCTCCTACTAATGGATCTTAATATTATGCAGTGGAATGCTCAGAGTATTTTAAGTAATAAGCTTCAATTTTCTCATTTTCTTTATGTTAATAATATTCATGTTGCAATAATATCAGAAACTTGGCTAACACCTAATAAAAATTTTAACCTAAGAGGATATAATGTTGAAAGAAATGACATAGGCAACAATCATAATGGTGTAGCAATCTTAATTCACAATAGTATAAGTTACAGGAAAATAAATACATATTCTGATAACTCCTTACAAAATATTTGTGTTAGAATCATTGTAAATAATAAAGAAATTAGTATTGTAAGTTTTTATTGCCCAACAAATTGTACTCCATCTTTTGACAAATATAAATTTGAATCTTTAGTAAAATCAGTGCCTGAACCAATGATATTTGCTGGTGATTTTAATGCTCATCACACATCATGGGGATGTAATTCTGTTAATTCAAGAGGTAGAGATATTTTGGAGATCATTGATGATAACAATTTGGTTTTGTTGAATAGTGGTGAAGTGACTACAATTGGTTCATTAACATGGCGCCCAAATGCTCTCGATTTATCCTTGGTTTCTACATCATTGGCTCTTTCTTGTGAGTGGTCAGTGCATCAAGACCCAATTGGCAGCTACCATCTTCCTGTAATTATTAAAGTCTGTGTAAATAATGTTAATTTAAATAGTGGTCTTACAAATAATCTGCCCATCTACCCTAATTTTAAAATGGTAGATTGGAAAATCTACAAACTAAATGTAGATTTAGAATTTTCTAATTTTCAGGTTGAAAATTTAACACCATTGGAAGCCTATACATTGTTTTGCAATATCTTGCATTCTGCAGTTGATAAGTCACTTCCACATCGAAATACGAACACTTCTTCCTCTTCTGTCGATAATAATTTTCATAGGAAGTTTAAACATCCTCCTCTCCCTTGGTGGAATAAAAAATGTTCAGAAGCTGTACTAAAATCTAGGTCTGCTTATGTTATCTTCAAAAATAACCCTTCAGATGAAACATTTATAGAATTTAAAAGACTACAAGCACTCAAAAAACTTACTTTGAAAACAGAAAGATCAAATAGTTGGATTGAATTGTGCAGCTCCTTTAATCGGTGTACTCCTTTGTCTAGAATCTGGAAATATATGCGTAAATTTAATAGAACATACTCTTGTAGTAATAATGACGATAGCTGGATTCAAGGTTTTTTGCAGAAGTATACTCCAGACTATGTAAATAATAAAACAAATTTTGCCCCTGCTAGTGAATCTAATAATGTAAATAACTTTTTAATCAATCCCTTTTCATTACAAGAGTTGATGTCTGCTATATGTTCTAGAAAGGATAGCGCTTTTGGTTTGGATGGTGTCTCTTACATAATGTTGAAACAGCTTAGTGAAAATGGTTTGCAGATTTTTCTCAAAATTTTAAATGATTTGTGGTTAAACAATAACATACCTTGCACATGGAAGTCTGATTGTTTGGTACCCATATTAAAACCAGATAAGGCTCAATTAAATCCAGACTCATATCGTCCTATTGCATTAACATCTTGTGTAGGAAAAATTTTTGAACAATTATTAAAACAAAGGCTAGAATTTTATGTAGAAAAATACAATATTTTACCTGCTAATCAATTTGGATTTCGAAGGGGTAAGTCGGCTCGTGAAAGTATCTGTCAGCTACAGCTTGATATTCAAAATAGTATAAATAATAACAGCTGCCTAATGTCAGTATTCTTTGATGTTGCGGGAGCATTTAATAGTGTCAATATTGATGTACTTTGTTCAGAATTGCTTTCTGTTGGTATTCCAAATAAACTAGTTTACTGGGTATGTAATTTCTTAACTGAAAGGGAAGTGTATGTGAAGTATAATGGTAAACTATATGGTCCTAGATATGCTTCTGTTGGAGTTTGTCAAGGAGGAATACTCTCTCCATTAATCTTCATCCTTTATATTCGACGTTTAAATCTGATTTTGGGTTCAGATGTTAAAAATCTTCAGTTTGCTGATGATCTAGTTGTTTATGCATCTGGAAAAAATTTATTAAATATTACAAATACTCTTAACAAGTCCTTAAAAGGGTTGTCTTCGTACTTTTCATATTTAAATCTTGATATAAATGCATTAAAATCAAAATTGGTTATCTTTGGTAAAAATAGCAATTTCTCATCTCCTGTATATTACAATAAAGTTTCTATTCCTGTTTCTCATGAAGCAAAATTTTTAGGGGTATATTTTACTCATAATCTTTCCTGGAAAAAATATATTGAATTGATAACTGCAAGAGCTAATAAAGCCTTTAATATCATGAAATCTTTGTGTAGAACATCTTGGGGAGCAGATCCTAAAATTTTGTTGCTTTTGTACAAATCTTTGATCCGCAGTCATTTTGAATATGGTTTTCTATGTTATGCAGGTGACAGTAAGTTGGTAGATATCTTGAACAAAGTACAAAATAAATCCTTGAGACTTATTACTGGAGCATTTAAAAGTACTCCTATCAATGTGATGCAAGTTGAATGTAATCTTCCTCCATTAAGTATAAGATTTTCTTATCTTAAAGAAAGATACATATTACGATTGTACAGTAAATATGATCCCTTGTTTTTAAATTTGAAACATTCACCCTCACCATCCATTCATAATCCTTTTTATTTACTTCAGGGCTTTGTAGAATATGTTCGTTTTCTTGAAGTATTACAAATTTACAGAACACCTCTTCTTCCATGCTATCAGGGAGACTTTGACAGTACATTTCCTGCAATTAACATAATTATTGATCGTCATTTATCATCTAAGGAAGATGTATACAGTAAATTTTCTGAATTTGCTGGTTATAAATTTCTATTTACTGATGGGTCAAAAACTGAGGATGCCGTTTCGTTTGCTGTTTTTGATGGTTTATTAAATTTTGGTATCGGTTATAAAATAAATTCAATCACAAGTATATTCACAGCCGAGGCTGTGGCTATCCTTGCTGCCTTAAAACACATAAAACATAAAAAAGATGGTAGTTGTCAATGGATAATAGTTAGTGATAGCATGAGTGTTCTTGAAAATCTTAAAAATAATAAGTTCCATGCTGATACTAACTATATTATTTACATGATTAAAAGGTATTGGCAGGATTTGTTCATTGTACATAATATAAAGGTTCTATTTATGTGGGTTCCTTCACATGTTGGTGTGGTGGGAAATGAGAGGGCTGATTATCTAGCTACAACTATAACCAATTTTTCAACCATTGTTCCTGATTCTAGTAGTTACCTAAATATTTCAATACCATGCTCAGACATTGTGCCCCTTTTAAAGAAAAGGTCCTCTGACTTATGGAGAAAACACTGGAACTACACAGTTCAAATTGAAAACAAAGGTTTATGGTATGCTACATACAATGTTCCTATTGGAAGTATGCCTTGGTTCTGCAGAAAAAATACTTACATAAACAGAAAATTTTACACTACTATTTTAAGGCTTCGTTTTGGACACTGTTCTTTAAATTATCATCTTTTTCGTTTGAAAATGGTACAGAGTCCTCACTGTGACCATTGTAACTCTCAAGCAGAGCAATCTCTGTCTCACATTTTCTTTGATTGTTCATCCTTTGGCATCCAGCGCCTTGTGCTGATGGATGAGCTAATTGAGCTATATGGTAGTCCCGATTTGGTACCGCGTACAGTCCAAGATCTTCTTGTAAATAGTGCATCGTTTTTATTACTTTTTAAATTCATTAACAACACAGTTGGGCATATTTAGTTAAGTGTTAATATTAAAATTGTATGGTTTCTAAAATTGTTTTAACAAGAAAGATTTGAAGAAAGTGATTTCGTTGCTGTCAATCTGTCATATGGATGACAATCTGATACTGACATTCATTGTAATTTGTAAATATTTTATTTATTATTTTGGGCTTTTAATTGCTTTGAAACTTAGCTAAAATGTTTGTCCTTTAACATACTTACTTATGTAGGATGTTTTATCACGTTACCTTGAATTAGAGATTACATGGATTTTTACAAAAAAGACTAAAAACATGGATTTTACTAATTTATTTTAAAACAAAAAATGTTTTTTATGAATACTAAACTAATGACTTGACATGGATTTTTATAAAAATTAATAATGATCTAAGTACTAATGACTCAACATGGAATTTTACAAAAATGAAAAATTGTATACTAGACTTAACACGGATTCTTACAAAAAAAATGAAAATTTTTATACTAATGACTAAACCTGGATTTTTACCAAAAATGAATAATCTTACACTAATGACTTAAACTGGATTTTTACAAACAAAATAATTATAAACTAATGACTAGGCAGCATGGTCTTTGACCTTAGCCTGTTCCGTAAGGAACGAAAAAAAAAAAAAAAAAAAAAAAATCTAAACATAACCTCAATTTCTTTTTTATCATGTTCAATGTTGTGTTTTTTTATAATTCAAGAGAAATCTGTATACAATCACGCGAAGATTAATAACAACTTCTGTTGATCACCAATCCAACTACTAAAAACGTGAACATGAAGGCTGCAAAACATACACAGGATTTTAAAGGTGATCTTTAATATAATTTTATTATTTGCTAGCTTCTTCCAGCAGCTCATTTATGAGGTGAGGATGGAATCACAATAGACTATGTCACTCAGGAATCCCGTAGGCACCTATCTGTCAGTGTGTCCTTACTGTTATCGTTAGTACTGAAGATTTACCCTCTGGGACCCAAATTCTACAACTTCTTCGGTAATAGTATAAAAGTATTCATATTTATTAATAATCCAATTTCTATATTTACAGCTTTGGAGCTCAAGTTAACAGTGGATTCAGTAGCACCACATACAATATATCTAAAGGAACATGTAGTTAGAGAACACACGAAAGATAAGCCACAGGGCCGTACGTTATTGATAGTAAATGTGCCACCCTATGCTGATGAGAAGGGTTTAATAAATGCTTTTAAAGATGCTGGTAATGTACAATCAGTTCAGCTTTGCCTAAAACCCTCAACAGCTGATATAAAGATTGTAAACAAGTTCTTACCTGAACCTAATATTACCACATTTAGAGCAGCTTATATTGTATTTAAAAAGGTTGCAGAATTAGACAAGGCATTGAAATTATCTGAGTTACATCCATTGAACTCAGAAAACCACCAAGTAAAAGTAGGAATTAGAAAGTGGGTGGACGAATACAACAGTACAATAATACTGCCCAAAACTCTCAAAGAAAACATAGAAACATTTATGAAGCAATTTGATGAAAACACTCAGAATGCAGACAAAAAGGAGAAGGAATTAGAACAAGAGGATGATGAGGGCTGGGTTACAGTCACTAAAAGGGGCAAAGTCCAGAGCTTTGCCAGAACAGAGAAAGTTGAAAATAAAATAATGCAGAAGGAAGAAAAAAATAAAAAGAGGAAAGAGTTGAAGAACTTCTACACCTTCCAGATTAGAGAATCAAAAATGAAGCACATAGTGTCGCTGAGACAAAAGTTTGAAGAAGACAAGAAAAAGATAGCACAAATCAAACAGAATCGTAGATTTAAGCCATTTTAAAATAAATAACAATAATTATTATCACAGTATTTTATTTACAGATATTTACATTATTTTTACTTACCACCTCATTACAAATACTTTTTTAAAATATAAAACATAACTCTTAAAATAGTTCTAATTTGCAACAGCTAATGTATAATAAGAGTACTACAATATTGTATTTAAACTGCCATAAAAGCATCATTATTGACCACTAGGATATCTCATACCAAAGCAACAAGATAATATTGTAGGGATTGTCTCTAATTTTCAATGTTCATAGTACTATGCAACAGGCCTGCACCTATGGATGAACAGTTCTTTCAAAAATTTATTTTAAAAAATAACACTTGTCATATAGTTTGTTGCTGTGTTTTAATTATGATGCGTAGCAGTCTGTTTTCTGGCAATGTGTCTAATGCTGCAAGAAGGTTGTTAATGTTGCCATATACACAGCCATTTGCAAGGGCCACCTGAACAGCCTGCCCTATTCTGTCAAGGCAGTCCTGAAATAATAGTTTAAAATAATAACTAGTAACACAATAAAGTGATATGAATATGGCATTATTCTTTGTTTTCAAACTTGTGACTTTAAACATACCTGGAGTTTATTATCAGTGTGCAGTTTGCCACCCCTCTTCAGCACATTGTGTGCATAGCCCTGAACGAGTGGCGCTAGCGCGGCGAGGTGCTGTGCGTTAACGGCGGTAGGGGGGCCCATTGTGCGTCGGCCGGCGCGCAGACTGTGCAGCACGCCCAGGTGTAGCTTTATGTACAGCTCATACTCAGTCATAGGCTTTGACGTCACAGTTTTTATGATAGACCTATCATTATCACCTTCCAATTTGATTTTCTTGAGAGGGACTGCTACTTCAACCATTTCTGCATCTACAAAAAATAGAACATACATACTAGCAGAAACAACAGAATGCCACTTGCTAACATTCGTGCACACTTCATTCATGTGAGTAGTACACATCTGATCTTTTTGAAGATCCATAGGATTGGCATTGATGTCTTTAAAAGAATACATTTTTTTAATGTGGAACAAAATGGTTGGTACAATTCTGGTGAGGTGTATATTGGTGTATGGAGTATTGAACATATTCAGACTCCTAGCCCTATCTTAAAAAAACAATGAGATAAAGAGAATATAATGATAATGATTACCATCATCAATATAAAGTGGTGCCAGTGCGCACCAGTGAATGAGTCCAGCCAGGGGTGTCACTGCCGCCATTGGTATTGATCCACTTGGCAGTGCTGCAGGATTCAATTGTGCCGACATGCACAGTGTAGGGTTTGAATACACCTGCAAATTATATTAGTCTATGTAAATGTAATTTCTTGGCATTTATAATAGGTATATAATTTAATGAGTTTATATAGTAAGGAAAAAATATCATTTTATGTGTGGTTTTATAATAGGCTCCAAAAAAGGAAAATCCCTCTAGTTGACTTAAAATATTATAACATCAGAAAGGAAGGTGCATTTTGTAGTATGCTGAAGTTTAATTGACTGAAAAAAATACAAGTAATTAAATTTTTTCTTCATCAGTTTTTTTGTCACATATACATATAGTTATAATCATGTTCCATATATGAAGGTGTACTAACCCAAGCTGTAATCACTTGTAAAAGGTTCTTTGGTGGCAACTTGGTGTTCCCTTGTGCATCATGCATGTATAGCTCAGTCACTGCTGTAATGAAGTTTGACACAAACTGTGGGGCTGTGTTAGCTAAAGACTTCAGGGCTAACTGGTTTGATGTGTTCAGGTAGAAGTGATCTCTGATGACATTCTCCACCAGCTGGAGGGATTGTGTTGATGAGCAGCCCATTTGTTGCAGCCACACACCAACTGCCAGTAAAACCTGAAATAGATCATTTTAATGAATGAATAATAATGTGAAATGAAAAGAAAATCTTATTTGCATAAAATGTAGCTGAAATCAAACTGATACAATAATTTGTTTCAAAACCAAATACATTTTTATCACAGTATACTACCTATATACCATAATTACAAGCTTAAAAATATTAATTATATTTCATTGAAATGCTCTTGATAAATATTAATGGTGTAAATAAGTTCTAATTATAAATAAGTAAACTAAATTTAAAGTATTCATTACATCAACAATTTTGAACTTACTGGAGTACTAGATGCAGATACTGCCATACTAGCAAGTATGCTTAGAATTTTTAATCTCCTTTGACTCTCCATGCCACCGAACAGTGATAAAAACACTGTATTCTTAGTAGTCTCATTAGTACAGGCTGATAGGTAATCACAGATGATGTCAATGAGCTGCAGCTCATGCAGTGGAGTCAGGCCCCCGCTGCGACGGCCGCCACGGCGGTCAGAATCACAGAACACGAATTCTGATATGATATCCATTGCTATATCTAGCTGTTTATTGGATGGGGCCGCCCGCCCTACCAGCAGTTGCTCTGTAGAAATATTATAACCTATTCAAAGGGCCAACTTATATCCTCTTTCAAAACGTAAAGTATGTATAGAAATAAGATGAGGATAAATAAAGAGTATTTTTACTGCTTACCAATTTTGATAAGAGCTTCCTTAGCACACATAGGGTACTCATATTTTCGTAGATAATGTTTCAGGTCTGACATAGACATTTTACAGAATCAATTTAACAATATGTATCAAAATAATGTATTTGAATTTCAGAGGAAAGATAGACACTTTCCTCTGAGATTTGAATGCTGTCGAACAACAATGATTTCAATTCATAGACAGCTCAAGTCTATGAAACTAATGAAACGTATGTCTCGTTATGCGTCTTATTTGACGTCTTTAATCATAGAGATGTATGTTACCAGCCGCACCGCACATTAGGTAAGTAGAAATTTTAATCAAATATTAAACCTTTACTTAGTCAAAGAGCTAAGTTTAAGTTAAAAGATGGTTATGAAAAAGTACAGTTGAATTATTTGTTTCCTCGTACCTAATAATTACTATTACATTACACCCCTTTGATTGATTATTTGGAATGTCAATGACAATTTATCACTTGTCTTGTTCTTGTGTCAATGTCAATGTGTTAAACAAAAAAAAATAAAACTGTTTGACAACTAGTGCTGCCTGGTGTTGGCCGGCAATCCTACTCAAAGAGTAGATTGTCCTAGGACTGTCTCTTTCCTTTGAGAACATAATAGGAAGTCTCTAAATAGTCTGTGACTTTATTGATTACTACTGTACTGTACTATCAAAACTCAATGACTGTAGTGTACTTTTATTTTAAGTATGGTTAAAACACTTAGACTAGTTGGTTGTCTAGTCTAAGTTAAAACACCATCACGGCTGTTTTCCTCGCAGGGTTAGGCAGGTTAATGTACACCTACCATTCGCTAGGATGTTTAGGTTTCATGTAATAGAGGGCGAGCCTATTGTAGGGGCTCGCCGGGCTACTAGAGCTACTAAGAATTTCAAAGACAAACCCAATCACATCTTGCTCGACCTGGGGTTCGAACCAAGGACCTATTGGCGTAGTAGTTGCGCTTGGGACCACTAGACTAAGGACGAGGCAGTCCTATTACGTTTCCTTTAATAAAATTATGTTACTATACTCTTTGGTAGTGTAGTAACTCTATTAAAATCTATAATCTTTAAGTAAATACAAATAGTACTTTATATATATTATCGACTAGTATCTCTTAGTAGTCTGTGCGTAAATATCTCATAGTCTGTGGTGCTGGTGCTATGAATAGTATGAATGTGTTTGTGAGTTGTGTCAATTCAATTGTGTGTGATTCCTTCTTTTCAAGAAAAAATTCGATTTTATTTTAAATTAAGGACAACTACTGTAAGAGAACATGGAAGTAATCGTTGCCAACGTTGACCATATTAAATTTGATATAGACTACGCCTTAGAAGAGCAATATGGAGCCCTACCACTACCTTTCCCAGGAATGGACAGTAAGTCGAAGTCTTCCAATAAAATACTCCAGTAACGGCATAAAATTATTCATAAGACCGTTTATCGACCTACCCATTTATAATTTTCAGAGTCAACTGCGGCGGTATGTGAATTTTTCAGTCAGCCAGGAGGTTGTGGAAATGGTCCCCAATGTCCTTACAGGCATGTTCGAGGGGACCGCACCGTGGTCTGCAAGCATTGGCTAAGAGGCCTATGCAAAAAAGGCGACCAGTGCGAATTCCTTCATGAGTACGATATGTCTAAAATGCCTGAATGTTATTTCTATGCCAGATTTAATGCTTGTCATAATAAAGAATGTCCATTCCTTCACATAGACCCTGAGAGCAAAATTAAGGATTGCCCATGGTATGTATTTTGTTTTTTAATAAAATAACGAATTAGTTATATTATTTACTCTATCATGTATCTATTGTTGTTGGGTGCACAATGTGATTTAGTGAACAGGCACTTTAACTTTTTGTCCGTCATATAAACATTACCATTTACGATTATTATGGTTCACTCATGCACTTATGATTTCAAATGTGTTTCAACCTTATTTCGTTTAAAATAAGGATTAAAATTTAAAAAGAAGTGGCACAGATTTGTTACAAGACGGTTTAAGAGGGGTGCACAGATCTGTGTCAAAACTTTCGAAAGGTTAAAGTAGCAATTGCACTCACAACCACTGTACTAATGAGGCAGTATTACTGCAGTGAAACCAATTCTGACATTGTGTTGTAGGTATGACCGAGGTTTCTGTCGACATGGTCCCCACTGCCGACACAGACATGTGCGGCGTGTCTTCTGCATGAACTACTTGTCTGGCTTCTGTCCTGATGGCTCTTCATGCAAGTACATGCACCCACGATTTGAACTGCCTGCCCCTCCAGAGCAAACTAAAGATGCTAAAAGACTGCCCGTGTGTCATTACTGCTCTGAAGTTGGACACAAAGCTTCATCTTGCAATAAGATCCCTGCTGAGGTTTGTTGTTTACATATATTTTTAGCTTCTTAGTAAATAATTTTTTCCATGAAATCAAAATCATCGAAACGGTACCTGAAGCTCCATCAAAAACTTTTTTTATTCATGATAGGCTTACACTTGACCGCCAGTTCGCTTGAAGTTAAGCTATACTGTTAGCGATAACGTATTATTATTAACATATATGTCTACTTACAGCAAAGGGAAGCAGCTCAAAGACAAGAGGAGGCGAGATATCGTGCTCTTGGCTATGTGAAGCCAGCTGCTGAGAGTGAAGACAATAATGCCCAGAGACTGCAGCGAATCGTCCACAAACCTCTAGAGGAAGTCACCTGCTTCAAGTGTGGCACTAAAGGACACTATGCCAATAAGTGTCCAAAGGGCCATCTAGCATTCCTGTCCAGCCAGTCCAATCAGAACAACATAAATAACATGAATAATAATAATATGAACAACATGAACACTTTCAAAAAACCCAACTAGTATAAATATTTTGGGCCCACATATATTGTGTAATGCCCATGAACTAAAAAATTTTATATAAAAATGAAAATAATTGTATTATAATGTGATGTTGTAACTTAACCTACATCTGCACCAGTGCTGTACTGTAATAAAATATGCAGCAATAATGCCCAGTGTAACCATACTATACAAGTACATTCATATGAGTTGGTACCGACCCCTTTGGTATGGTAGCCATCAGTGTTGGGCATTTAATCAATAAAATTTTATTGATTAATATATTAATTGCTTAAAATTTTAATTGTTTGAGGATCCGGCGAAGCCTGAATTGCCCACAAAGATGTGATACCAAAATAAATGGTAATCCAAACAATATTCTACCAAATTGTGCTATTATTCGTATTCGAACACCATTAATCTACGCCTGCCTTACCATTTCATCTACTACTACTTTACTGGAAATAAACAATAGGAAAATCATTTCAAACTTTGTTAAAAATTGCAATAGCTTACATTTATTTACAGTGAAGTATTTTGGACGAAATGTTACAGTAGAAACTTAGATTAACAGTATCGGCACCCGAATAATAACACAATTCGATTAAATTGTGTTTGAATTATGATTTATTTTGGTATTACGTTTGTATGGGAAATTCGATCCGCCGGACCCTTAGGCATGATTTCCTCCTACGCTGACATCGGTCAAGCGTATAGATATAAATGTTCTATGAGACACCGCAAAGCGAAGCTTTTTCTATTATTTTCAGATTCTTTTAAAATGGAACTAGTGATTAAAAAAGCAGTACAGTGGAACAGTACCATTAATCCATCATGAAAGTGCTAATGGAACTAACTGTTAATTGATGCGGCGGTAGCGATCATGTGGTTGCTGGTTCGAAACCCACCCATTACAACCCACTACCGACGTGAACCCACTAACAAGCATTTAGCTTAGCACGAGGGTTTAACAAGAATACTAATAATGTGCGACCCACATTGCTAGTAAGTTATTAACAAAATGGTACTAGTAATAATGAAGCGATTATTGTCCTTATTGATTTGATATTTTTGCTAAACACTTATTGATATCACATGCGCGGCCTTTCGGAACGGCTAATTTCAGACGCGCACGCTGAGCTCGAGGTGCGTTCTATGAGCGACCGGCGTGTCCATCAAGCTGGCCCGGCCCCGGCGAATTCGATAACAAGATATAAATCAATCGAATGTACCTACTCCTTATTACAAGGATATATTATACCGCCTTCATTTTCAATGTAAGTGCCTCTTTTGTAAAGAAGTTAGAGGCACTCATAGGGGCCGGGCCAGCCTGATACTTCAGCCCGGCCCCGTCCATATCACGAGTTCTACAAAAACTACTGACATTGTGTGGCTACATATGGAATGTACTCCATAAATTACGTTTATATATTTACCACTTAATTTTATTCTAAATCGATAGAGATTAGTAGATCCTAGATCGGCCACTTTAAACCGATAACTTTTGGACCAATGACGGACTAATCCTGGTATCTGGCGAGGAATTTTCTATGTTATCAAAATTAAAATCCCATGTCAGTGTCAGTCACACGGTCGCTCATAAAATGCAACGCGAGTACAGCGTGCGTGCGGCGTTTGCGCTATGCACACGCCGCACGCTGGTTAAATGCGACGCTCGCGACTACGCGGCGCGCACGTTGATTAACACGCTCGAGGATCGCGTATGGCCAATGTGGGGTAGGCCTTATTTCAAACGTACCTACTGTAGATTAAATTCTAGGTTCATGGCAGTAATAATCGCGAGATACATACTAACATGAATACAAAAGAACTAATATCGGTTACTTACGCCTAAACCGCCGACCTACGGAATAGGTAACTATTATTGTTATTAGCTTCCCTGGTTGCAGTATAGATATTTTGCAGCATATTAATGAAAGGAAAATAGCCTTTGTACATTCATGTGTCATCTATAACTTAAAGCCTACCTTTAGTCTCAATAAGTCGTTTTGGGATTCAAATGAAACCGCGGGCTGCAGCTAGTGTATCAATAATTTTGTTCCAAATGTAAAATGAAATAAACTAATATTTCTAAGGCACGCACCTCTGATATTTTCAAAATCATGTGCAATACTCAGATTTATGTATCAGGCACTTAAACGGTAAAGGAAAACATCGTGAGGAAGCATACATGCCTGAGAGATATTCTCGACGGGCGTGAGAAGTCTGCCAACCCGCAGTAGGCTAGTGTGGTGAGCCTAATCCCTCTAGTTCTGACTTCTGAGAGTAGACCCAAGCCGTTTGCTTTTGAGTGCGTCGGTTTGTTGGGTAGATGGTGATGGATGTAATTGTTATTTAGAGAGAATGATAGTAGGTAGGTTGTTTCCTAAGTAATTACAGATTTATGTAAAATGACTAGAAAAGGCTTAGGGGTCTTTTTTCCCTATGCTTCTGTAACAAAACATTCCCGGCTCTATCGGTTATAGAATATTACAAATAATAATATTTCGAGCAGTGTTCTGTACACTCTGTATCATAATAAGAAAAGTGTTTGACTTCTGTAAGTCTTCCTGCCCTTACTTGGCCCTGATAATACATTGTTTTCTAGACGAACTATATATGCCCTTTGTAAATAATTAATTGAAATATATATAGTTTATGATAATACGTGTTGTTTCTATCTCCAAGTCGTACACTGTACGATTGTTTAAGATATTTTTGAATACATTTTTTATTGTCTTCAAAATCACCAAAGCTTTCGTATTCATAATAGTGGGCAGTTTCGAATTTTTTATTTGTCCGTGATAATCGACCCTAACGTAACTTACCTGTTATTGGATTGGAGAACTGTTGTGATTTAGCGGCCTTTTCAAAAAATAATCTACAGCACTCTGAACTTTGAATGGGTACTTACTTACAATGAATTAGTAGGTAGGTAGTCGTTTATATAATAAATACTCTGGCAATAAATATAAAACTTGACCCGCACATTTATTATTATACAGTACGCGCGACATAAGTTGGCCGGACTGAAGTTAGCTGTTTGGTTGCGCAGTACACAATTTTTAACGTAAACAATCCACTGCGCATTAAAACGGCGAACTTCACTCCGGCCAACTTATGCCGCGCGTACTGTACTAGTTGCTGTTGCCCGCAGTTTCACTCACGTCCCAAAAAGATTAACATAAGTCCAATTCTAGGCGGCTTATCAAGATGAAAAATGCATCAGATTTAAGTTAGAACTAGCAATACATCGGTGAAAATTACATTCAATTCCATGCAGTATTTTTTGCGTGATGCGCGTAGGTACAAACATACAGACAGACAGACAGACAAAAATTCTATAAAATGATATTTTGGCTACTGTTGCTCTAATAAAGACCCCCATTATTTTTTCTATAATATCTAAAATGTATAAACATCGGCTTTTATTATTTATTATAGATTGTGATAACCCGCTAATGTCGCATCTATTGTCACATATGATAAAATCAGAAATTAATGAGCTGACCTTAGAGCAGTTAATTTCTAGCCTATTATTCCAGGATACTTGGCCATACGGTCATATCCACGAATATCATCAATCGATTCTATAACAAAAGAAAAAACAAGTTTTGACTTCACGTTTTCACTACCATTGGGCCGTCAGTCGTGGTTTCGTTTTCCACAAGAAGCAAATCCATAATAATATTATAAACGTGAAAGTTTGTGAATATGGATGTTTGTTACTCTTTCACGCCAGAACGGTTGAACGGATCTGAATAAAATTTGGCACACAGATTATAACAGCCACTAACACATAGGCTATTTTTTATCCAGGTCCAACCCAATCCTGAAGTCCACGCAGACTTGCGTATTTATGTGTTCCAGGTTACTTATACCTTGTTTCGGGTCTGGGTGTACCTATTTTGTGTGCGGTAAATATATTTGTGAAGTCCTCCGATAAGGCCCTCCATAGTGTGGGAGGTATTTAAAAAAAAGGAAATAAATTATGACAACTAGATCAATGGTCATTCAGGGTCAATCGCACACAAAAAAAACGATACGTCAAAGCAAAGGTCAGTGGCGGCGGGGGTTGATGGTGTCAATGTCAAGTGGCGTCACGGACTGGTGACTATAGGGTAAATTTATCTGGGAGGATTTTTAGGAGCTTTATTTTTTTAAATTTTTGATAGGTGTACGCTCGACCGCCAGTTCACCGGATGTTAAGCAACATTGCGATCCGCGATCTATTTTTAGGGACTTCGAATTTTCATACTTATTTTTTATTATATATATATATATGTATATATATATATATATTCCCTACAATATGGTTGAGTCGAACCACGTCGATACGCACGTCATGCTTGTGAACGGGTGCTGCTGTCGGAGCTGGTCAGCTCTTACTTGCTGTGGCAATCCCTAATTCTTTTTGTATATTGAATAAATCTTATACATCAAACTGCAGAATTCTCAACCACTATTTGGAACAAAGTTGTAAAACATAATAATGTAATCAAGTTTTTTTTTTAAAGAGTGTCTAGTGAGTTTCTTGCCGGCTCTTCTCCATACGACCAACTTTTTGGAACCGTGCAACTAGTTTTGTCTTTTCAAAAGTACATAATTAGTGGTAACAATTGAAATAAAACATTTTGACTTTTTTGACTTGACTTATAATGAGTAAAATAAAACTAAAGGATAACCTAAACTACCCAATCATATTAATTTGTGAACTTAGCGACTGGTATAGCTCCTCGTTACTAAGAATGCGTAGTTTAAGGCGGATCGTTTCGCTTTGCCCGCGAAATTCAAATTTCGAGTGGTTTTTCGCAGTTTGTAGGTCTATAACAAGTTCTAGATTCATGGTAGTTATAATTGCGACATCAACTATACAACATTCACAACTGAGAACTAAAACCTTTACTAATAAATCCTTAACAAGCCAAAAACTTGGCGCAATCTGTGTAATTGGTCAAAATTGACATTTTACTAGTGTAAAATGTCAATTTTGACATGACATTTCAAAAGTAGTCTTTTAGCTCCACTAATGATTTTTAAGTAATGGTTTTAGATAAAAATTGTGAATTTTGTATAGTTAATGTCGCAATTACCATTACCATGAATGCAGAACTTATTATAGACCTACAAACTGCGAAAAACCACTCGAAATTTGAATTTCGCGGGCACAGCGAAACAATCCGCCTTAAATGAAAATAAAAATATGACCAGTGTATATCTTAAACATAGTACGATATTACAACTACTCTGTGATGATTGGTACAGTCTATATCTACTGAAGGCTGTTATAATTAATACTAAAAAAATATTACAGAATATTAATATTTTTATGCAGGTTTCCAAGTAATTTAAACGATTTTAGGAGTTTATTTTACTTTAGCTTTAGGGATAAATATTTCTAGGGCTTGGTAACATTGAGACTGGTTCAACAACATAGGCCAGATTGGGGGAATCCCCCGGAATTTGGGGGATGTTTGGAGGAAAAATACGGGTTTTGGAGGGAAGTGGGGGATTTTTATTACCAAAACTGTAATCTGGCAAATACAGCGATGATTATAAATATAATTTTTGAACGGGATGAACGAACTAATCGGCCAAACCAGCAAATTGCAGTTGTAGAAAGAGCCTCTTCACAAGTTTCTATTTTTATAGACAAACTTCGTAAAAGATTAGCCATCCACACTGCTGAGTGAATCTTAAGATAAGGATACACCAATAAGTAGTGGAAGAGTGTATCCATTTTATACCCAGTGTTAACTTAATTTGTTTTTGGGGTTTTTTTTTCTTCAAAATTCGAATTTTGGGGGATTTCAGTGACGATTTGGTGAGATCGCGAGACGGTCATCCGGCAACACAGGTTGAGCTGCTCCTGCTAGGGTTTGCACTGGAACGAAATTCTGACCATCGGTTAAATTCACCGATGATTGGGCATTCTCCGGAGATTCACCGGTGATCACCGGAGAATAAAGCCATTATACATTTCTTATAAATGAGAACTAATTTTGCGCTCTAACACATGATTCTAACTCGCTTAAATTTATAAAAAAAGTTGAATAATTGGACAATCATTGATATAAATTACGACGTCATGAAGTGTCTGATTTATGATCGCTTTTTTACATGAAAGAGAAAAGTAGCTCAATCAAATGACTTGACAGCGCGATTCTTTAAGATACTGGAAAGTAGCCGAAGATTAGCGTGAGAGAAATGGTACAGCCCAGACCTTACTTAATAATTACAAAAAGGATGACTGCATCATAAGATGAAGAACAAGAAGGTTCGAGTTTTATAAATATATCAAAAAAGCAAAGAAAATGAAAAAAATATGCATGCTCATTGCAACAAATTATTTGGAAAGCCAGTAGCAAGTGAAATGAATCACATAAACGGCCAAGAGCGCTTTGAGTTAATGGCCGAAATAATAAATCTCATTTTAAAGGAGCAAATAGTTGTACCTAAGGCAATTGTCCCACGCGAGGAAACGAAGAAAACTTACAATAGATATACATTCCGTGTAAACAAAAGAGATGCTCATATTAATAGTTAATCGCTGACTGTTTACACTGCCGGCGAGGACTCGTTCCACTAGTTTGTCGCTGAGCGACAAGAGCTATCAAAGATAATACTCGATCAGCGATGCTTGCTACGCAGTTAGAACACGTGTATCGGTTTGTGCAGGATTGCCGCGTGAGCGAGTGGCGCGAGTAATCGCCTGTCGCACTCGCACACTCTTATGGTACTTGTCCCACCGCCGACGATGAACGAGAAGCGAGTAAGAGTTAGAAACTAGAAACGAATTGGCGAGCAGCGGGAAGCCAGTGTATAGTTCCGATAGTTTTATCGCTGAGTTATAGGCAGTAAAAGCTCATAATAATAATAAATACTAAATATTATTTCTATTAAATCTTCCTTTTATTTTTGTAGCATTTATTACATTAAAATATTCTATTCCGATGTAATACGATAACCGGGGGTTAACCGGTTAATAACCGATTGATTCGAGTACTGTTATTGGTGATTCTCCGGTCCTCATTGCTCCGGTGCAAACCTCTAGCTCCTGCTGAGTGCATAGGTACTAATATCATAACCTAAAGGTCTAAGTTATCAGGTCATAAAATCCCTTAAAAAAAATAAAGCATACTATTATCTCTAGTCTGTGGTGAGTGCCGCTGTTGAATTGAAGTGTAGAACTAGAATGTAAATTGTTTGATGCGATTTGCGAGTTTGGAAAATTTGTTTCTCTAAATTAAATAAGTTTTCGGTAAACTCCAGTCAAAGTAATATACAGTTTTTGAGCTTTCTTTGTCATTCAAATTCCTCAGTGAAGCGAGAAATCGCCGAGAGGTTGAAGTTTTACATCAACACTCGGTACCTACCAAAACAAAACATGGTAAGCGTGCACGTGTTTCCATTTCGCAATAATCATTGTAAAACTTTTATTTAACAATTTTAATGTAATTGGCTATTTCTCAAAAAGATCTACAACCAGTTTCCTAAAATTTCATAGTTAAACAAATTCACGCGGCATGGTAATTTTAGGTTAAGTAGGCATATTGAAACCAAAAATCTAATGTATTGTCCATAATGCGACTCTGATCCAATAATTTCCTATTAGGTTTTTTATACATATCTTTATTTTAGGGTGATTCAGAAGCTGCAGTTAATCCCAAGGCATACCCTTTGGCGGATGCTGCCCTCACGGCCAAGATCCTGAACTTAGTACAACAAGCTGCTAACTACAAGCAGCTCCGAAAGGGTGCCAACGAAGCTACCAAGACATTGAACCGCGGACTCTCCGAGTTCATTATAATGGCAGCTGATGCTGAGCCTTTGGAAATTGTGCTACACATTCCTATCCTCTGTGAGGACAAAAATGTACCCTATGTATTTGTAAGGTCTAAACAAGCTTTAGGCAGGGCATGTGGTGTCTCCCGACCCATCATTGCTTGTTCTATCACAATCAATGAAGGTTCTCAACTGAAACCTCAGATCCAGAGCATTCAACAAGAAATTGAAAGACTTTTAGTTTAAGTGGTGTGATAAGTGCATTTTTGTTAATACAAATTGTAATTTGGAATACTATTGCAGTATTTTATTTATTATAAAATTGATCTGTTCATAACAAAATGTATTAACAATCTTTATTTATTATTACACATTATTTCATACACTACATTCACAACTTAATGCTGGTTAGTATTAAGAAAATTGTAATAATGACTAGCCTGAAAATGTAGACATAAAAACATACAAAGTTTCACACTTGTCTCTCATTGAGTGACAGGGATATCTTGACGAAATGTTATATCACAATGTTAGGTATACCAGTCATATTTGACTGCTTTCACCATTTGAAGACTTCAATAACACAGCAAGACCCAACTTTACATCAATAATACATTGAAAATTTAATACAAAAATATCAAGATTTTAACATTTGCTTCTTAGAAGATTATAATACAACTTGATCATAAGATAAACAACTTTTTCACTCTGAGGTCCCAGTTATCTTCCCAAGTGGTTTCTCTAAAGGTAGCAATTTCTTTGCGAATTCTCTCGGCCAACTTGTTCTGTTCTTTGCTTTCAGGGAAATTCTTAAACCAAGATATAATTTCTTTAGAGAGTTCATCACTTGTTCTAAATGTGAAACCATTGACCCCATCTTCAACAAGCTCATCGAGGCTGAAGGAAGACCAAGTAATATATTATTATATATGCATTTTCAAAATGATGGTTTATTTATCTTACAAAATATAGTCACCAAAAATAATATACATACCAAAGGAAATCAAATGCACAAACAGGGAGTCCTGCTCCAAACATGTCAACTATTTTCATGGGCAAATCTAGCCCTGAGGAACTGGTGTGGAGGCACACACCCAGGTCTGCACTAGCCACCATTTTAGGGTAGTCAGCAGCCTCCAGCCAGGGTGTGAAGACCTGGATGTTCTGCCATTTCTTCTTTTCTATATGCTTCATGTAATGGTGTTTCATTGGACCCTTGCCTGTGATCACACAGACCAACTTGGGCAGATTCTTGGAGATATCACAGGTCGATTCATAGACTGTAAGGAACTAAAATAATTAAGTAATTTTTTTAAAACAAGAAATCTTATCTTTTAACAAGAAATGTATTGTTAGAATAGTTTTTCGACTTTTTATCAAGGTCAGACCCAATTCTGAATCCACACAGACAAATTCGCAGGCTGAAGTAGTAATAAATAAATAATAATTAAGTGAAATAATAATAATCTCGGTGGTCATAATGATATTAGTAAATAGATATTTCACATAGGCTTTTAGACTACTGTAAACATTAAGCACTCTAAAATAAAAAAAGTTTTTATAGATGTGAGAATGTTCTCGAAAATTGCCCATCACTAGTTATGAGGTATTTTAAAATACATTATTTTTTTACTGTTATGTCGAACAGACTACTTAGGTCTAGAATAACAAATTATATATTACACTAATACATATAGACTTGGATAGTGATAAGAGAAAGGAATCAAATAGGCCTACCCTGTAAGGCATCCATCAGTATCCCAAAGTCCTCATCAGGGGTCCAACTAGTACTGCTAAACAGAAGGCCTGGTCTATCAGGTCGTAGTTCTACATGGCCATTGATATCTTGAGTAAACAGAGTCTTCACAACCACTTGCCCATCAGACACATTCAACTCCTCCCGGCCCAGACACCCAAACACTGGGTACTGCTGACTCAACTTGAGGAACCATTTGTGCTTTTCTTCTAGTGTGATTGGCCTGAACATTTTTGGTGGTCTATCATAGAGGACTATTGCATTACTAAAAAAAACAATTAGTAACATGTATACATAAATATAAGTTCACTTTTTGTATTTATGCAAAAACTAATTTCCAATAATTCTCATAATTACACATAATTTTAAGTAGGTAAAATGAATACATTTGTGGGAAGGCAGAATTTTTAATGAAAATTTACACCCTAAATTTAAAAAATATGGTATAACAGTAAGTAGTCCATTAAAAATATATTTAAATAGTTACCGAACATTCCAATGCATCATTAGATCTTCTTTCATAGAGTAAGTAACACATATGTTATGGTCTGCTGCCTGACCAAAGAATCTCTCTAAGAACTTTGCTATTTTAACAAAATAATGATCAGGTGATAGAGACATAGCCATTATCGAATATGCATAATTGTGCCAGTCTATAATAAACTTGGCTTTACTAATTAAACAGTAAAATCGACATACTGGCAATGTAGGTATCGCTGGCGGATTTTGGCAGAGCAGAAAATGACACTTTCCTGTGCTGAATAACATAAAAAGCAAGCAAATTGTCTGCCATATCGTTTTGACGATATATCTCAAAAATGTAGGCCCTATATGCAGTGTATGAAGCTTGGTAATCGTTATGTGAGGGTGTTCCAAAATCTCTATGAGAGGTGAGGAGTCCGTGTAACCTATAATGTTCACATTCAAACCATTATTCGCAAGAGATAAGGCATGATATTGCATACGTGGACTTCTACCGATATCACCCAAAACTACGACTTTTGCCACTTTTCTCTCTTGTTCTGATGCCATGGTGCTCGTTTAACAAATAAACTATTACAAGGCTTTTAGATATCCTTCATTTGGCGGGTTACAAAAACTTTTTCCACTTTCACCGGCATAAATCCGGGTTGTTTTCAAACACGTATTACGAACTACGAACACACCCAGCCTTCACCGACAGCACGTCGATCGAATCTTCTTCTGTAATCCTTGTGGCAATTGAGTCGGTTTTCCTCTGAGGTGGCGAATATTCTGAGATTTTGCCGAAGCGTGACGTGATTGACATTGACATTAACGCTGACAATTTGTCTTTTCTAGTTAATTTTATGACCTGGTAACTTTAGGTCATGTCTTTTTTGTAGTATAAAACATATCACTTTATCTCCAGTTGCCTACACTCGATACCCACATGGCATGTTTGCCGATGACGACAATTCAGCCAATAATAACAAGTAGGATGGAGAAACGTGTGATGTGTGTTGGTTATTTGGTTGAGTGAGTCTATCTCTTAGTAGTCTGTGGAGTGAGTGTTGACTTTGACTTGAGAATGTATTGTTGACAGAAGTTTCGTGGACAGCGTAAATCAAATTATTTTAAAATAGTACTATTTGCCGATAATTAAAAAGTACTTTGTGTTTTTGCCGCAAAACATAGTGCTAAGACAAGTATTTAATTTAAAAGAGGTGAGGTTATTTATTTTATGATTCTTATGAACACAACAAAAAAGATAACAAGAATTGCTTGCAGGAAGACAATGCGGTAAGAAATGTCAAAAGTATTAATGATACGACATTTACCATCAACATTATCATTCCATGATAAAGAACAACTTCTAAAGCATTTCGGAGCTGAAAAGGTATGGGAGACGAGATCCAAACGTAACTATATTTTTGCTTCATTTAGTAACGTAGAAAAAGCAAAAGCATCACTTAAACGGCTTCATCAACTTGATATAGCTCATAGGAGATTAGTGGTTGAGTACTCCAATGATGAGGTACCCATAACAAGCACGAAGCAAGAGGATGAACAGAAGTCTGAGACTACAAAGTTAATCAAAGAGTTTTTGAAAGTATTAAATGCTTGGAATCCATCTGTAGACTTCTATCAGCCACCACCAATACATTTAAAGTATAGATACCCAGATATCACACCTAAAATAGCTATAAATATAATTCATGCATTGTTTTCCCACAAACCGTTCTATACACAGGTAGTGCATTTAATGAACAAGATGTGCCTTGATGTGCCTTTCAATGAAAATCCAAAAGCACTTGAATTTTTCAAAGAAACATACAGTCAGTTGTTTGTGGGCGATATACAAGTGCCTCCACTACCTGTGAGTGAACCTGAGTCTGAGATATCTAGTGCAGAAGATGAACAAAAAGTACAACCTGTAAGAAAGTTACTGACTAGAAAACGTAAACTACCAGTTCCTAAAAATCATCCTACAAAATTAGTGACTGCACCAGCAGCGAAAACTAAGAAAACAGTAGTTAATCAAGAAGAAGTATTTGAAACTATAACTCCAATTCAGGAGCCAAAGAAAATCACATTACATGTTCATCAAGATGCTTTACAAAAACCAACTGAAGAGCCAGAGGTTATTGGAGAATTGGGAAAGTTCCAGAAAGAGGAAAAACCTGTGCAAGTAGAGCAGAAAGAAGAAGAACCAGAGCAACCAATAATAACAAAGAAAGAATTACTACAAAACAGAATATCATACAAGGACATGAAAATTCTGCCAGTCTTCAAAAATTACCATCCTGGGCAGCCATCAATGAGGTTATATATAAAAAATCTGGCAAAAACAGTGGCAGAACAAGATGTAAAACGAATTTACAAGCGCTATGTAAAAGGTTTGACTGATGAAGAACTGACAGGGTTTGATGTGAGAGTCATGCAGGAAGGAAGGATGAAAGGACAGGCATTTGTGACTTTCCCTACAGTTAGGATAGCAGAAACAGCTCTGAATGAAACTAATGGTTACATGTTGAAGGAAAAACCTATGGTGGTACAGTTTGCAAGAGCTGCCAATAAAAAGACAATAGAGTAATTTACATTTAAACAAAATATTTTCTTTAGAAATGGCCCATACCTTAACTGACAATAAAACTAACAAGATGGATGTACTGCATCTTGCAAAATTTTTACAATATTGACCAGGCAAATTTAATATAGAATTAATATTGAATACTACACAGTTCACACCTCATTTTTAGAATTCGAAATTAGTTTATTATCACCCTTAGGCATAGTTTAGTCCTATTTTTGTACTTAGATTGCATATTCATAACTAAAAAAGTATTTCCGAGTATTCAAGTGTAAATAAAATTAGTTCAACATTAACAAATTATAATTGCATCAACTCAATAGCATAAGACATAGAATCTTCATCATTCTCAATCATTTTACCAGATAAGAGTTTATTTATTACAGGTAATATCGCACTGACACTGTGTAGCTGCTTTATGAGTTCCAGAATAATATTCAATGTGTTTTGTAAAACTGAAGTCACTTTTTCATCCTTAGTCATGAGATACTGTTGGTAAAATGCATCCATCAACAGTGTGTACCAATCAAACAGCTTACTCTCATAATCAGTGTCCATGGTCTTTTCTGAATTTATGAGAACATGTGCCATGTATGTCATCAGGAATAGTGTGTCATCCAAACTTAGCCCACTTCTCAAAGGTGGAATGATGAGAGCATCACTGAACGAAATTTGAAGAGTATAGTTGAGTAATTCAAACTTTGCTTTATGCACAATCTGCTCCTTCTTAGTATTGTGTTCACCTGAACATAATTTTGAAAATTCCTCAGCATCACTAACATCAATATTGTTTGGATTTACTAGTTTTATACAATACTTTAGTAAGTTAACTAGAACTGGTTCAGGAATGTCTTTGAATTGCTTGATTGTTTGGTAAACAGCTCTAAAGTTGTCTTTTTCTAATAGTGGTGGTATAACATTGTTGCATATGTTTCTCTCTGTCAAGCCTAATTTTATTAGATCTTTTGTTTCATCAGTGATTGGGAACTGAGGTTCAGTTGGAGAGTCCCAGTTTGCAATTTCCATACCATCATCCTGAATGACTTCATGGGATCCTAAAAGGCTTGATAGGTTTCTCTTGGTTTGTAGGATATATGGCAACATGCCAATATGGTTAGAGGCTTCTAGAATAATGCGTCCATAGAAGCAGTATAGCTTTGCCTGTTCTGAATACATCTTCATGGGGTACTTGCAAGATCCAACTCCAAGTGTAATGTTATATGCTATGATAATGGCTCCATCTTGTTCTGTGTTACTTCCAAACACTATGAGATGGTCTTTGCCCATCCATGCTAGGGATACACTGGAGAGTGTGGACACCCAGGGTACAGTACCTATTGTTTTCCAGTCCTTGAAGTTATAAACAGTTATTTTTCCATCACTCCCTAAAAAAATAACAAACCCCTCAGTACTCATTTATAGATAAATATGTGGCAATGTAATTATGAACAAAAGTATAAGTTTAAAAAAAATATATGTGGCAAAAAGATAGGTAAGCTTTTTGTTTACTTATGTATGTATAGGTAACATGATTATGGACACCTGAAAATATAATATTACATACAGGGATCCTTGTGATTTACATAATTTAAGAGTGCAACACTTACATAAAATATATACAGCATTCTTTTCATCAGTACAAATAAATTTTCCAACAACCCTTACATCATCGGGTCTAGTTATTTTGGTTTTTGTTAACTTAGATCTGTCCATGTCACCCAGCTCATCACGTAGTGGACAATTTAGTATTTCATAATAGTCTTTATTATTCTTTATGATATAACAGATGTAATCTGTTTTGTTGATGGTGTAAGCTGCTACCTCTAAAATTGTGTCAGTTTCTTTTAATAATGACTTGCTTTCATAAGTTTTTCTGTTGTCAAGGGCAAAAGGCAAAGATGCACAGTTGCCATTGGAGAAGATTATAAGTGATGTCTGGTGGCTTCTTGGTACTAGTTTTAAAATGTTTAGGGGAAACTGAAAATTATTACAAGGTCAGTGTTAGTTCAGATACTTCAAGCTGTTGAAAAGCTGCTAGTATTTGTAATAAAAAGTAGCCCAATTTTTTATAGTTAAATTTAATTACTAGTTTCTAACACTTACTCAAATATTAGACATTATTTAAAAAAATTTAGACTGCCTCATTAGTCTACTGGTCCCAAGTATGACTGCTATGCTAAAGGTCCTGGGTTTGATCCCCAGGTCAAGCAAAGTGTTATTGAGTTTTCTATGAAATTCTCAGTGGCAGCTCAGTCTGGATTTGTGCCCGGTTAATGACTATAACCCCCCCCCCCCCATAACATGGGACCTAAACATACCAGGCAAACTGTGGGTGTACATTAAGTACGCCTCTGCCTTACCCTTCGGGGACTACAGGTATGATGGTATGTTATGTTATGTTTAATTATTTAAGAAAGAATGTCATATTTACCTTAAACTTTTTTAATTTATCCAAATTATCAGTGTCCTCCTTCCATGTTTTGATGGTGTTTTTATTGAAAACTCCAACATAACTCTCTTGATCCATATCATATATGACGGAAGATGTTATATGATCTTTAGATGTCCATCCACATACTTGTTTCTGGTCTGATAGCTAAAAGAATTATTATTAATAATAAACCTAACCTCAAAAAATCTTGACGATAAACATTTTTATTTTTCAGGAATTTTTATTCAAGATATATATATATATATATTTTAATAGAAAGTTTATTCAACGTTAAAATAGCGGCAGAATATACATATTTACCTGATATTTATTCACAACATTTCGCCCCAGAGTAACAATAACGTGTTCCTCTTCTTTATCTTCCGCTACACCAAGAAAGCTTTTCTGATCAATTAGTGGGCACAAGACATAATAATTGTGTAATTTTGCCATTATTTTACACACTTATCAAGTCCTCGCTTTTTATTAATCACAATTAGATTATTGCGATTTATGTAAACTCGATGGAATGCAATGTTTTTTTTTTTTGTGTGAAACTTCAATGACATTACGATCGACAAATCCAGATTGTCGTTATCATTGTCAATGTCAAACAAACAGACGTGATATCTTTGTGGATATTTTTTTTGTTAGCCATTATGGCGGATCGTTCACCTGAGCCCGCGAAATTCAAATATCAAGTTATTTTTATTTAATTTATTTTTAACTATATAACATTCACAATTGAGAACTAAAACCTTTACTTAAAAATCCTTATCAAGCCAAAAACTGTGTCAATGGTCAAAATTGACACTTTACTTTTAGCTATATTAATGATTTTTTGGCAATGGTTTTAGTTAAACGTTGTGAATTTTGTATAGTTAATGTCGCAATTACTATTGCCAAGAATGCAGGACTTACTATAGACCTACAATCTGCGAAAAACCACTTGATATTTCAATTTGGCGGGTTCGGGTGAACGATTCGCCTTATTGTCCCACAGCAAAGGCCTACCCCCTTTTTTCCACTTTTCCTGTTGTAGTCGTTCTTCCTTCCAATTGTCTAAAAAGAGGTCATCCCGCCATCTCCAATGTGATCTGCCGCGTCTCCAGCTATCTGTTTCAGTTTCAGAGCTCCAGTCCTGTTCTGTGGATATTTTACATTTTTAAATTGAGTTAAATTTTATGGTGACAGAGTGACAGTGCACAAACTTTATGTGGTAGCACAAATCGACACGAGAGCCACAATGTGATTATAAAAAGAACTTTTCAGATCTCTTAGCGTATTGCCGCCAATGTTTACATTATGTATTCAATTCAATCAATTCTTTATTGCATTCCATAATGTATACAGGTGTTGGTAAGTAACAGTAAGTGTCAATTATGGACCCTGTCGGGCACAGCAAAGTATTAGTAAAGTAGAAGAGAGGAGGAGCGTTTCTTTTTAGGAAATTAATTAAAATTAGATGGATGATGGATGGATGGTGTGATTTACTTTTATAATTTACTCAATTATTATTATTTATTATATTTTGTAGTGTATTTATTATTATTATTATTTATAGTATACATAGTTATTATTAAGTTATAATTGATTACTGTTTTAATACCATAATTTATTTATTTATGATGAAATTATTATATATTTTATAGAATATTTATTTTTATTATTTATGAGTAGAGTTATTTATTTATTGTTAGGTTATAATTTATTATTGTTGTTGCAATTATATTATTCTTATTATTTGACCTTTTTTATATATAAATTTTGTATAATGTGTAATGTGTGTTTTTTATTTTGTGTATAATCTAGCTATATTTATGTTGTGTAGTTTTTTTATTAATGTTTATATTATATATTTATGTTGTATATTTATAAACAGATTTATCTGTATTGAAAAGTACTACTACATACAAAATTTAGCTATTTTTACAAATAACAATAATAGTTAGTACTTAGTTTCCAAAAGTATGTGAAACTCACACTTATGTACATATTGTTTTTTTACTGAATTTATCCTCTTTTGTCTTTTATCACTAAACTATCAGTTATATAGAATTTTACACCATTTTGAATTATTTTTCTTTGTCTTTGAAGCGTTCAAGTAGAATCCAAAAAGGTATTTTCACTTAGTTAAATGTTTTTTTCACTTCTTTCTAAGTGATTAATTAATTTATAACGTGAAGTATCAATGTGAAGTATTGTTTGCGTAAAAGATTTGGATTTACGCCACCAGGTGGCAGAGCCTCCGTCGTGCACGTTCCCTATTTAGGCTTCCAACTGCAAAGTAGCTATAGTAGGCAGGCACATAATAATTAATATGATGTGCTAGTTTGGGCTCCCAGGTCCTGTAGCGACTTTTAGACCTATATTTTTCTCAATAAAAATAGGATAATTCAAAACTACCCGTTTTTTATTCCTGAGTCTTTCGCTTGATCGCCAGTTCGCCTGATGATAAGCGATATTGCAATCTACGATGGAGCGCGCTTGCCTAGAAGAAACCGATTCACTCTAAACCCCTTAAAATATAAAGCCCCTAAAAATCCCATCCCACTCATTTACCCCCTAAATTTGGAGAGAAAACTCCTAAGCTGGGAACCCTGAAACTCGGAGCTCAGAGGTCAAGGTTATTTTGAACATTGAATTGAAGTTTGGCTGTTGGCTGACATTGGACGATCAGTCATTTACATTACAAATGATTACATCGTGACGTGTTACATCATCGCTACAACACGTTATTATCATTTATCAGTTGCTATCGCAGCGCACCGCCCCAGTACTAATTAAAGTTTACCGTATCATTTACTCATTTATTTTGTGGCTGTCATCCAGTGCGCACCATCATGTCGACTGCTGGGAAAGTCATCAGGTGCCAAGCGGCCGTCGCGTGGGAAGCCGGCAAGCCTCTGTCCATCGAGGAGATCGAAGTAGATCCACCTAAGGCCGGCGAGGTTCGCGTCAAGATCACCGCGACTGGTGTCTGCCACACGGATGCTTACACTCTCAGTGGCAAGGACCCTGAGGGTGTGTTCCCCGTAGTGCTTGGTCATGAGGGTGGCGGCATCGTTGAGAGCGTCGGCGAAGGTGTCACCTCCGTGAAGCCCGGAGATCACGTTGTTCCTCTGTATGTACCACAGTGCAACACATGTAAGTTTTGCTTGAACCCCAAAACTAACCTGTGCCAGAAGGTGCGCATCTCACAAGGACAGGGCGTTATGCCCGATGGCACCCGCCGGTTCCGCTGCAAGGGACAGGAGCTGTATCACTTCATGGGATGCTCTACTTTCAGTGAATATACAGTTGTCCTAGAAATTTCTCTGTGCAAAGTCAATGAGGCAGCAGCCTTAGATAAAGTTTGCTTGCTGGGTTGCGGAGTGCCCACTGGCTATGGAGCCGCCCTGAACACTGCTAAGGTTGAACCTGGAACTAATTGTGCGATCTTTGGTCTGGGAGCAGTTGGTCTTGCTGTTGCATTAGGATGCAAAGCAGCTGGAGCTAAGCGTATCATTGGAGTTGACATCAACCCTGACAAATTTGAAGTGGCTAAAAAGTTTGGTGTCAATGAATTTGTGAACCCTAAGGATTATGACAAACCTATCCAACAGGTCCTTGTTGACTTGACTGATGGAGGTCTTGATTACACCTTTGAGTGCATTGGCAATGTTAACACAATGCGTGCTGCCCTGGAAGCTAGTCATAAGGGTTGGGGTGTGTCTGTCATCATTGGTGTGGCAGCTGCTGGGGAAGAGATCAGCACTCGGCCATTCCAGCTTGTTACTGGACGTACCTGGAAGGGAACAGCTTTTGGGGGCTACAAGAGCCGTGAGAGTGTACCAAAGCTTGTTGATGAGTACTTGACAAATAAACTTCCATTGGATTCATTTGTTACCCACAATGTACCTCTAAAAGAAATCAATGAAGCTTTCCACTTGATGCATGTAGGCAAATCTATCCGTGCTGTTGTCCATTTATAATTTAACTGCATCTTAATATATAAAAGCATTTATTTATTATCTTTGTTACACTGTATTTTAAAAGTGAAAAAGAACCATGTCAAACATGTCTAATTTTTTAAATAATATAATCATACTGTTTTCACACTGATATTGCATTTTGATTTTGATAAAGAGTAGATTCTGCCTTTACATTAAAATCTATCTTAGGGTTGTAATTTCTTCTAATATAAGATAATAAATTAGTAGAAAAAATATTATCAATGTAGCATTTGATTACAAATTAAGTCTTATAGAATGGTCTGATAAAACAATCCCATTTGGTTGACCTTGCTTTTAGGTGATGTATTTTTTTGTTATGCAGGATATAAACTAGGTGCCTAGTAATAATTGTTTATCAATATGTTGTATTTATACACACTGAAGCTAAGCGGGAATAATAATTTATTATTCATTATCATTTGATTATCATAATAATTATGTCAAAGGTCTCCAACAATTATATATGTAGTGAACCTAGCAATTGATGTGATACCAATGAAAATATTATGCAAGCGCATTGATAGGGCATTGGTATTGGCATTGTCTTTACATACACGATCAAATCAGAAATTCGTAGACGAACTAAAGTTGCCGACATAGCTCAAATGATTAGCAAACTTAAGTGGCAGTGGGCGGGGCACATAGCTCGTAGAACTGACGGCCGCTGGGGCAGAAAGGTTCTCGAGTGGATATGGTATCCACTCGAGAAGAGTGCATACCATATCCGAAGGAGTACCGAGTACCGGAGTGGCGAAGAGAGTACCGGAAAGCGCAGTGTGGGACGACCTGCTACAAGATGGATGGACGACTTAGTAAAGCTGGTAGCTGGGAGTCATTGGATGCAGGCGGCATGCAACCAGTCCCTGTGGAAGTCTTTGCGGGAGGTCTTTGTTCAGCAGTGGACTTCTATTGGCTGATATGATGATGATGGTGATGATTGGTAGGGAATCATATTTGTTTTTTTAGGCCCTTATCAATATCGCCAGCCCGTACTCGAGGCTATAATTCGATAGAATTGTGGTTCCTAAAACTTATAATACCATGTATGTGTAGAGGCGTACTAATGTCCATCCGAAGTTCTGCGGTATGTATAGATCCCGTGTAATAAAGGGCGAGCCTATTACCATTACACAAATCCAAACTCTGAGCTGCTAAGAATTTCTCAGTATCAGCTTTCAACTGAACTCGGGACCTCTAGCATAACAGTCGCACTTGTGATCAGGCTATTAGGGCAGTTTTAAATCCCAGGATAAATAGTGACACTAAAAAATCAATCCATCAATATATACACAAACTGAAGGGATGCCTAATTGCCCATATCCAACATTGGGTGAAACCATGTTGTGAACGATGATGGATGATATTAACATGTGGGGTCGGAGGTACCTATGAGTAAATGTTGAGGATTCGACCCTCACCCACGCTCACAACCATTGACTACAAAAGATGCAGCACCAAGCTAAATAATTTCATTACAGGGAAACCAAAGTAAGGCGTCAATGAGTGTTCCGTCTAATTCAGTTTATCAGTACTTTACCTACTAAAAACAGGATATCGTTAAATAGGTACATTAATTGAGTTGTAGTGATATTCAAGGCATAACTAATCTTTTTGCATCTAAACTTCTAATTGACGATAAATAAACCGGGAAATTATTGTATAGGTAAGTCAGCCTTGACTTTCAATTTTATTTTTAAACTTATCGTGGAAAAAACTATAGCAAGAAACTTAATTATAATTATGTACCTACCTGTTTTATGGATGGATATTTTTTACAGAATTCCATTTCTTAGGTAGTTTAGGTATTTTATAAATTGGAAATATTAGGAGGAATTTTTATCCTTAATAGCATAAGGTCCGAGACCATTCCAGGTACGCCATTGTGCGAAGGAACTTGGTAAATAAAAATAACAGTTTACTACTCGTACTCACTACGTTTGTTGCCGTCCAAGGTCTCGGGTCGTGACGAATGAGATCAGTCCTGGTCCTAACTACCGATAGGGTAAGGTAGGACACGTGCTGTTTTTAGTCCGTAATAGTCTGACCTACGACTTTTCCTGGCGGCGGCTGATGACCGGGGGATATTCTGCGAAAAAGGTTTTCAAGAAGACACTAACTTATCTCATCGAATGTCAGCCCTACACCATTGTTTCCAAGGCTTTTTGTTAGGTCTTTTATTCTAGACGGCACTTCAAGCTTTACAGTTGTACTCAAAAACCATCCCTATATGCGACGGAATATGGGTCGTTGGAAGAGTAAACTTATAAACTTACCGTGGCTTCGTTTATTGTATACCCGGCGCATTACGAATTATTAAAACAATCTAAGTAAAATCTATAAAAATCTCGTGTTACGGTGTTTGTGGTCACAATCCTCCGAAACTGCTTGACGGATTTTTATGAATTTTTCTATGTATATTTGGTAGGTTGAGAGTAGGTTTTAAACTATATTTCATATCGCTAGGTGATTAGGGTGTACCTATCCAGAAAAAGAAACTAAAACCAAAAAACGATAAGAGGCATTGCATCGCATGCCGGTGACAGCTCGTTGGTACCTATATATTTTTTTAGACTGCCCAAATACTTTGCTAATTAGTGGCAACAATCAGTCGGTCCTTTGAGTAATATAAAATACATGATATGGAAATAACATTTTCTATATTCGTAACAAAATATACATTGCATTAATTAATAATTATGTAACTAATCAACATTTTTACAAACATTAATGTATCTATATTTACAATTACCACCATTATTTCCACTAACATTGTTATTATAATAAAAATATTTTGTCATCATTATTACACCAATAAAATTTAAATTACTTATAAACAAAGATTAAAGATTATTCTAATGTAGGTATTTTTGTCATAATTTTAAGAATAATAACTCATGCTTTGGAGTTACACATATAAAATATTACTTGAATCACAGATATTATTTATTAATTTGGACAAATGCGAGGATTAATTAAAAACAGTGTATTACTTAAGTGCAAGTGAGTAGTGAAAGCACGAAATACAGTATTCAAGGGCACGAAGAATTTACATAATTTTATTTACAACCTGCCACCATTTTTGTCAATAATAGCCCACTGAATATGTTCTATCTACTAATTAAGATACAAATAACTAATAACTTCAATTAATAAATGTGCAAGATTTAAGCGCTAATTACTCCTGGAATGAGACTACAAACAAACTAACAACAATCGACATATCAACAATAGTTTGTTATAGTAAAAACAATCCCAGTGATTTACGTAGGCTGCGCGTGCGCCGATTCTATTGCAGATTTTCACTCATTTGCTGACGTAAGTGCTGACGAAGCATAACCGGTGTTGAGAGCCTAGTGGCTCTCCCTCTTACCTTTTTCCCACGGTAGTCGATGGGAAAAAGGTTTAATTATGAAAAATATCCGTTTACTGAGCGTTCGATTACTGAATAAAAACCGGTTCTAAGTAACTTTTGGTAGTTATTTAAAAGCGTGGAAAGTGAAATTGGTTATTACTATTAGTTCTTGGAATTCAATTTCCCCTAATCATGCGGTTCGTCTTATAGTTTGTGGATATTTGTATTTTATTTATAATGGATCAGCGGTGATCTGTTTGTAGTACTCCACGTAGCTGTCGCATTGTTCGCCTGAAACAATAGTGTGATGGTTAAAACTATATAAATATTGCGAAGTATATTTAATACCAACTGCTTATTTTTTAAACACATTGAGCTCGGCCTCCAGTCAAACCTCCGGGTGACTTATTAGGATAATTTTGATCTAAGTATGTGGTAAGCCTTATAAAATCATCAAAATTAAATAAGATCCATAATATAATAGGCAATTTGGCGGTTGACCACTTTCAGTCTTATCAACATCAACTTAAAGTCGAAAATAAATCAATGCCGTCGTGATGTCTGAACGTTTGCTGAAAAAAGTAAGTTAAATTGTTAATGAATTCAGTCAACTGTACCATTATATGTATAAATTATTACACGGCTTGATTGATCGGAAGCCCAGAATAACATAACATACCATCACGCCTGTATTCCCCATAAGGTTAGGCAGAGGCGTACTAATGTACACCCACAGTAGTCAGTAATTCGCCGATATGTTTAGGTCCCATGTAATAGTTATTGTTAGGGGGCCTATTGACATTCACCGGGCACAAATCCAAACTCTGGGCTCCTACTGAGAATTTCATAGAAAAATCCAATAACACTGCTCGATCTGGGATTCGAACCCATGACCTCTAGCGTAGCAGTCGCGCTTGGGACCACTAGGCCAAATGAGGCACCCCAGAATAAAAACTAGTATAAATAAAAACTAATATAAATATAGAATTTCTATTAAATATTAGGTAAGGTAAACATTTTCGATTTAAAAAAAAAAAATCCCTAGAAACCTTATTCGGACTAATTATAAATAGGTCCAGTTGTTCACGACGCATTTACTAACGAAAACCCTATACTTTTTATTTAGTTCACTGGATACTGATTTCCCTTTGATATACATTTCTAGGACAAGAAAAATGCAAAAACATATTTAAGGGTCCGGCAGAGCCTGAATTGCCCACAAAAACGTAATAGCGGAATAAATCGTAATCCAGACAATATTCTATCAAATTATGTTATTATTCGGATTAAGAAACCTTTAATCTAGGTTCCTACGGTGCTATTTCGTCTACTACTACATCACTGGAAATAATTAACCGAAAAGTCGTTTCATACTTGGTAAAGTTATCAAAAATTGCATTCGCTTATATTTATTTCCAGTGAAGTATTTTGGATGAAATGGTAACGTACGAACCTAGATTAACGGTATCGGAATCCGAATAATAACAGAATTTGATAGAATATTGTCTGGATTACGATTTATTTCGGTATTACGTTTGTAAGAGAAAATCGGTCCGCCGACTCTTTTTAAGAGTCGGCGGACCGATTTGTGTTTTTTTTTTAAACGTGCTTTTACAAACACAAACTACCACATAAACAAACGCTCAGACCCGGAACAATTACCTGTAGGTCATACAAATATTTGCTCTGTGTGGGGATCGAACCCACAACACGTAGCGTAGAAGCCGATCGCTCAACCGCTACGTCAAACATGTCGTCAAGTATGTATTAAGCAAACGGATTTGTTTAAATTACCATAAAAAGAATATTCAGTAAAATATGGCTCATTAGGTAAGTTATTTTGTTTATCAATGGTTTTTATCATGTAGTTTAAAAACAAAAGTTTATCTATGACAACCCCATAATGACCCATCGACATGGTGCCAGTAATTTTTATCAGTACAAAAACAACTCAATGACGTTAATACTTTTTTGTTTAATGGTCAGATAACCTTGCTATTTTGTATTGTTCAGATAAGTAAATAAAACATAAGATCGATGTTGTGCAAAAGGTAAGACTGATATTTTTGAAGTAGCGGTAGCCTAATGGCTAGGGTTGCGGTCTAGGACTTGATCATGTGGTTGTCGGTTCGAAACCCGCCCATTGCACAACCGACGTGAGCCCACTCGTAACAAAAGCATTTAGCTTAGTACAAGGGGTTAAGAGTTCGGCGGACCGAATTGTCTATACAAACGTAATGCTAAAATTAATCTTAATTCAAATACAATTTAACCAAGGTTATTATTTGGATTCAGATATAGTTAATCATGGTTCTTATTCTACCATTTCGTTCAAAATACTTCACTAGAAATAAATGTAATCGAATTTAATTCTTGATAACCACCAAGTTTGGAACGACTTGGAACGGATTGGTACAATAGGATTTTTTTTTCAGGTTAATGTGCCTTATTCACGCCGTTCCGCTTCGGGGATGCGGGACAGTTGTGTCGGGCTCTCCGGTCAGGTGGCCAGCATACCGATTAAAATCACCACCACTGCCGTTTTCCGCATAGTAGTGGGATCACAGGAATCGCTCTCGCATGCTCTGCGATCCCACCGCGGACGTTCTAATGTTGGACCTTCCACTAGAGCCAAGTGCAACGGGCGACTGACGACCTCGAGTCCGCCGACAAGAATACTAGTAATGTGTAACCCACATAGTTAGTAAGGTTTTACAAAAAATATGTAGGTGTAGGTCGGTAAGTATTGGTAGGCACCTTTCAAGAAGTGCGGGGAGCCCCTGGTGCGCTCGTTCCTGTTCTGCAGCGCGTGGTAGAGGGCGGCGAAGGCGGCGGGGTGGGCGGGGCGGGCGGCGCGCGCGGCGGCGAGCAGCTTGCGCGGCGCCAGCGCGGGCCACGCGCCGCCCGCCTGCCGCGCCGCGCCCGCCGCGCTCACCGGCTCGTTCCAACTGAGCAACACTTCCACCACCTCCTGGGCCACCATTGACAACGTTTCAAATGTATTCAACCGACCAAAACAAAAATGCCGTTTCTTTGTTTTCCTATCCTGAGTTCTAAAATATTTTTATTTAATTTTAAAATATTTCTACATTTCGGAGAATGAAAAAAAAAACGTGTAAAGAACAGAAGAAACTTTGTCGAAATAATAATAAATTAACAACGAAATAGGTAATGTAAGGTATAAATAATTATGATAAATGCCAAACTAACATAAGACAACCTTTTTAAAGGGTCAAAAAATGACGTCATTTGGCATTTATATCTGTTTAGAAAGAACTTCAAAGTCGAAAATATGAAAATGATGGAATATCGGGATTTTTCGATCTAATTTCAAATAAAATTATATTCATATGAGAATTTAAAAAAGGATTTGAATGATATTTTTCATGAAATAAGTCGTCTCATATTGAAAAAACTTAAAAAAGCTAAACTGTTATCCCTGGATAACAGCTTTGCAAATGACTAACGAATGTTCTTGTCCTTTCAACAAACCAAACCACTTGAGTTTGTTATCTGTACTTCCCCCGAGGAAGACAATGCTTACAATTTTACCAAATATTAAAATAAGAAGAATTCCAGTGCATAAGCCTATCCTAAGTATTCATACTTTTATTATTATATATTTAATTTACTGTCGATTATATCAGTAAAATTATATTTTTTATGGTTTGTGATGATAACACGCAATATGTTCGCCAGTTACATCATTATATTTATCAAATCACGAAAAATAAAAGCACATTCAAACCGCGGAGAACAAGACAAATTCTATTTTTTAATTAATTCAACGCCATACTGCTTTGGCTGTATCACCACCGAGATCAGCATGTTTAAATAAAACAAAAGAAAATACTTTTTTGTTCGAAATATAAATGTTGCAGTCCTTTGCCTTTGCTATAACAAAATTCAATATTTTATCTTATTAAAAACATCAAACACTGGTTTAATAATGGATTTTGATAAAATTAGTTTAGTTGGCTTGCTTTCACCTTCGGTATTAGATTGGTGATGGGTCACTTTCCGAGAGGGTGAAGTAAAAAAATATTTTGGTCGAAGTCATTTCAATTCATAGCAGTGCGCAGGCGAGCGGCCGCGCGTGTCCCAGCGCCCCTCGGCGTGGTGTCGCTATGTACATGTACATGTACAGTTACCTCGTATCCTCTCAGTCGCCACAGCATGTCGAGCGCCAGCTGTGCCGCGGCGGGGTCCATGTGCCCGAGGGACAGCAGTGCGCAGGCGAGCGGCCGGGCGTCTCCCAGCGCCCCTCGGCGTGGTGTCGCTATGTACATGTACATGTACAGTTACCTCGTATCCTCTCAGTCGCCACAGCATGTCGAGCGCCAGCTGTGCCGCGGCGGGGTCCATGTGCCCGAGGGACAGCAGTGCGCAGGCGAGCGGCCGGGCGTCTCCCAGCGCCCCTCGGCGGAGCGCGGCCCGCAGACGTCCGGTGGCTCCTCGGGTGACCAGGGCTCTCACTGTCACTTCAGCTGCCGCTTGCTGCACCACCATGTCGTGGCGGCACAGCGAAGCGATGTATGCTGTTACCACCTGCATAATAAGCAATTATTATTTATCCTATTTGCGTGCAGATCCAGTTCCAACCGAGAATGGAGCGGTTACTTACGAAGAGTGGCTATTATCACATAGTATGCGGAATTATGACCTTGTGCCTCTATCCTGATCGCTGGCCAACCATGTCATGGTTACCTACAGCTCAGAGACATGAGTGATAGTCGGGCATGTTGGGGCTCCAGCTGGTGGGGTGTGACGTGACCCACCTGCACTAGGTACTGGTCGTCGGCGTGGTGCTGCAGCACGTGGCTGCACATGTCGGGCTGCGAGATGAGCACGCGGAACTTGTGCGGCGGCCGGGCGACCTCCACGGGCTGCCCCGCCGTGTTGCGCGCCACCTCTAGGTCGGCCCATTTCCTGAGAGATACATACATATCTCTGAGTTCACACTGATCTGTGACTCTTGAGAGGATCGATAGCCTAAAATGACCGTTGGACTGACAAGTCAAAGGTCTCGAGTTTGATTCCAAAGCACCTCTGACTTTTCGGAAGCAGGTGCGTATTATCACTTGCTTAAACAGTGAAGGAAAACATCGTGAGGAAACTTGCATAGCTGAGAGATTTTCTCAACGGCATGTGAAGTCTGCTAACCAGCAGTAGGTGGACTATAGCCTAAGCTGCCTAACCCTTCGCAATCTGAGAGGAGACCCATGTCCAGCAGTGAGATAGTATATGGGTTGATGATGATGATGATGATGATGAGTTACAGGTAGGTATAGCTGAAATTAAATGTATCCATTTCTGAGCAGTTGAGTGTTAAAATGTGAAATGAAACTACTTTTTATCCGACGTTTCGGATACTATACAAGTTTACAGCATCCGTCACGGGTAGACTAAGCTTTTCGGCGTCTAAATGTTAAAGTTAGGAAAAGCTTAAATTTTTGTTAATTAAGTAATCCGATTCACACAGAATGAGCTCACCGTGTTCTTTGGTTCAGTTTTGGGCTTGGATTTAGATTTAATGAAATAGAGTAGCTAGAGAGTAGAGACAACGCTTTACAATGTAGTAAATACCACCGCCACCGATGACGTCACTAGCATGTTATTCCTCGCCAAACATTACCTGTACACGGAGTGTATCTCGTCGAACACCTTGGACAGCTGCACCAGGTAAGAGCCCGCCTCGGTCACCAGCTGGTTCACGATCCTGTAGATGGTGTCTTTGCCGTCAGTTCTTCGCAATAACACGGCTACTATCTTCGGTATTTCGTCTTTTGGTACCTGATGGAAGCGTAATTTTACTGAAAACTGACATCTGCAGCGTGTTCTTCAAAAGCAACGCTGTGTCTGTTTTCATAAGAGCGAAAGTGACGAAAATAGTCGAGTTGCAGTAGACCTTGTATACATGGTTGAAAATGGATCAACACGACTGTGTAGTGTGTTTTGCTGATATAGGTTCATTTGCAATGTTAATTGACATATAGTTTCTCATATATAATGAAACTATAAGGAGATGTAAATTGACTGTAATGCCATCTGTGATGTATCGCGATCTAACAATAAACTAATTATGCGTGCTGTTGTGGGGGCACACGGTAGAAGGGCGTGCGGACTAACGCACTTTCTCCGAGTCGAAGCGACAAAACGTCAACACATCCATAACCAGTGTTTATTATTTAATACATCCCAAAACTACAGTCAGCGACTATGACAAACACAGGACATCACACCATCTAACTGTGAAAGTGTCATCATCATCAGTAGTTGTTGAGCTAAGCTCCGTCTGTGACACCATACGAATATATCTAATTTCTGTATATTAAGCACACAAAGATTATTCAAACTATAAAATATTTATATTAATTTATAAAATTATTTCATAATCACATGTACTTAATAGAGATAAGATTTGCCCTTTTTCAGTACGTCATTTGGTTTTATGGTTTAGGAGATAATATAAAATTAATAACATAGGAAATAGCACTGAAACACGTTTCACAAATTTAATATTAACACAACATTGCACACTGTCTGGAGCTTTGGAAATATCTTTTTCTGCGATTAGTATTCCTCCAACACAAAACTTTTTGACGCCCTCCGCCCTCGATTTTCAAAAATAAGTAAAATAACTGTGAACATTCTGTTTCTCTGTTGATTGCTAAAGGATTCAAAATAAAACGTCTTTTCAATGGTCGATGTTAATTTGTAACTCCTGCTCGATTGCCAAAATACACAAATCACACTGTAGGTAGTCTGAGATTGTAGTGAATAAGTACCCAGTTCCAGTTACAATGCTTAGTTATAATATAACTAAGATCAGATATCTGATCAGATGACCAATGTCCTGACGCTGCGCTCAGGGTTCGCCGCCCGTCATTACAAAAGGGGCACGTGCATACATCATCAAAGCATATTCAAATCTACGCTCTTATGGATTGTAATTAAATTACTGAATTTGCCAACAAATTTGAGAGACACCTTAGCGGAGACAGGTTATACTTTAATTAATAATGAGAAAATGCACAGTTCAGGTCAGGCAGATGATGTCGCGAGGAAAAGCTCGTTTATTATAAGTAAGGCAAGTAACATTAAATTTGCTAGTTTGTATGTAGGGGTAATCCGGAACTATTGATCCGATTCTGAAAATTATTTCTTTATTACCTCTACAATTAATTAAAAAATGTTGTCCGACTAATCAAGGAAATATTATCAGGTAATATTAGGTATCGATATCCGGTTCTATTTACATAATTGTTTACATTTTTCAAGTAAAAAAAAATACCCCGAAAAATATAAAAAAGATTAGGAAACTGAAATGGTGCTGGGTGCATAACTGCATACTAAGGGCGATGATGCTTTTATCACATTTAAAAATTTGCTGGAAATATGTTTACTTTCGTGAATATTTTATGTTTCTTATTTAATTTGGTGATGTGATTGGGATACCTATGTGGCCCTTTCGGATTTCACAGGTTTATTTTAACACAGTGAAGATAGCTAGTATCGTAGAATGTAAGTAGTATATAGTATAAGTTTACCGAATGCGCCAGTCCTGAGGGCACGAGTTTGACGCGCCACAGACATCCGAGGCGCGCGTCTATTATGTAGTCCGGTTGAAACACCACCCACGTGTCAGAATCTATGTGAATGTATGTTAAGGTATTACACTATATCTATACTTATAATAAATCTGTAGAGAGGTCAATTCTGTACATGAAATATATTTCCAAAATAACTATCAGCGGGTGATTAGTGATCGATACTGACGCCAAAAATGCAATCAGTAAAATTTTTGTCTGTCTGTCTGTCTGTATGTTCGTTATAGAAACAAAAACCACTCGACGGATTTCAACGAAACTTGGTACAATTGTTCTTCATACTCCTGGGCAGGTTATAGTATACTTTTCATCACGCTACGATCAATAGGAGCAGAGCAGTGAAGGGAAATCTTGGGAAAACAGGAGAACTTACTCCATTTTTTAAGCTTCCGTCGCGTGTGCAGCCTTAATGGTTAAAGCTACACAGAAATCATGTATGACGGAAATGTTCTCCTTTAAATTATATAAAAAATATTCCACGACAGCAAATGTCTATCTTTTATGGTTGACTCACAATAACACGTGTAACTCCCGATAGCTTAGCAGTTCGGAGCTTTCTGATTATATTTGTCTACTCTTACGTTAGGTGACTGACTGACTGACATAGTGATCTATCAACGCACAGCCCAAACCACTGGAGGTATCGGGCTGAAATTTGGCATGCATATAGCTACTATGATGTAGGCATCCCCTAAGAAAGGATTTTGATAAATTTCGACCTACAATGTAGGGGTGAAATAGAGGATGAAAGTTCATATGGAACAAAGTAACTATTCCACGCGGACGAAGTCGCTGGCAAAAGCTAGTATATAATATAAACTCAAAGGTGACTGACTGACATAGTGATCTATCAACGCACAGCCCAAACCACTGGAGGGATCGGGCTGGAACAAAGTAACTATTCCACGCGGACGAAGTCGCGGGCAAAAAGCTAGTACATATATATATATATATATGTTGTTCTACTCTTACTTGCTGTGGCAATCCCTTCTTACAGCCAGTCCCTATATCAAATCCGTTAATAGATTTGCTTACTAGTGATAGGATTTTGACATTACTTGTATGAATCTTATGTCAAAATTCTATCTCTAGTAAGCAAATCTATCGACGGATTTGATATAGGGACTGGTCATTAATGTACCTAACACCTGAATAAAACTTACACATCATAATTCTCAGCAACTATTTAAAACAAAGTTGTAAAGATAAATAATAATGTTTTTTAAAAGAGTATCTATGGAGTTTCTTGCGATCTTCCACTTTTTGGAATCGTGCAAATAGTATTGACTATTCAAAAGTACCTTTTTAATGGTGTCATTGGAATAAAATCCTTTGACTTTGTTAGCGCAGTTCAACACAGTGATTTGAATTGACAGACAATTGTACCTATGATATGAACGTTGGAATTTTTTATAAGCGGCGGTAGCCTAATGGCTAGGGCGTCGGACTTGCAGTCATGTGGTTGCCGGTTCGAACCCCACCCATTGCACTACCGACGTGTACCCACTCGTAACACAAGCATTTAGCTTAGCACGAGCGGTTAACAAGAATACTAGTAATGTAAGACCCACATTGCTGGTAAGCTTTTTTAAAAAATAATTAAAAACCCAATAACAATGTTTGACCTAGGAATCGGACCCCGGACTTCTAGAGTAGCATTTGGATGTTTGAAAAATCCTTTTTTATTATAAGCCCATTTCCTATTATTATTTAAACTATTATAATCGGCCTTTTTCAATAACATAACATACCATCACGCCTGTATTCCCCGAATGGTTAGGCAGAGGCGTACTTATATACATCCACAGTTCGCCGGTATATTTAGGTCCCATGTAATAGGGGGCAAGTCTATTGCTATTTACCGGGCACAAATACCAAACTCCGAGCTGCTACTGAGAATTTCATAGAGAAACTCAATAACACTGCTCGACCTGGGAATTGGACCCATGACCTCTACCGTAGCTGTCGCACTCAGGACCACTAGGCTAACGAGGCAGTCTAATCTTTTTCAATACTGTATGATAATCGTTTTTATCCAACAATTCCCCAATCCTAGAAATGTCACTCTGACATCTGTAGCACGTATCAAGCTATGTTTATCAAACTATAGTTTAGAGCAAAGGATACACATAGGGCAGTGCAGGTCGCCGACGAGCGCGGGCTGCATGGTGACGCCGGGCACCACCGGGATGTGGATCACGGTGCTGTTCTCTGGCTTCGACTCCTCCATTATGTCGAATAACTGAGACGTTCGGCTTGCCTGCAACATACATACATAATAATATAAAACACCTGTATTTTCCGAATGGTTAACTTGTTTATTTATTTTAATTTTTTTATTTATTTAATTAGGTACACCAACAGCATACATATTTTACAATCGATGGAAATGGTACATAGAAAAGGTCTGATACATATGCCAATTACAGGTATACACAACATTTACCACTGAAGCACACAATCATGATACTATAATTTAGAGATAAGGTTTAGAACCACTGAAATATAAAAACAAAACAATAATTCAAATGAATTAAATTAGAGGTTTAATGTAAACCCACAGTTCTTCGGTATATTTCGGTCATATTTCGGACACAGATCCAAACTCCGACCTGCCACTGAGAATTTCATAGAACATTTCAACCTGGGAATCGAACCCTGGACCTCTAGCATGTAGGACCACTACACTAATGAGAAGAATACAGTGGTTTATAACATATACCATCACATAGTAATTTTAGCAATGGAATTACTATAAATCCATTGATTTACGGTGATTCAATTGAATGAAGACAGCGCAAATTTGCCTAAGTCAGTATGTTTATAAATTGCTGTCTTGGGCCAGGAAGGAATACCTGTATAATTGCCAATGAAGTCTGTTACCTGATGATGTACTACAATCAGGTCATCAACGACGTTGACGGCGAACCTGCCCACCAGACCAGTCTTCAACACATGTGTGTAGTGGAAGCCATTGGGACCTGTGATTGGCATCAGCCAAACCTGTAATCATTTTAAATAATATTTTAGAGGAGTTGCTGATGCGTTGCCGATCTATAAAAGCCCCTACGGACTGCAGACTGCCGTAGCAACATAGGGGAACTGGCTTTTACGTGCAAAAGTCGCAACACATACGAAGTTGCTTTACGACAGACTCCGACGTAAGGGTGGTCGCCAGCCAGTCAGATCCCAAGAGGAGGACCTCTTGGGGTCTGACTGGCTGCTTAATTTGACTTGCTCGGTGGTAGGAACCACAGAGCAAGTCAGATATTTTCACGCCTCTTACGAGATGCCTATCTGAGTGAGGAACAATATTCTAACCCATCCCCACACATGTGTAGTATGGTTTGACTAATCATGAATACCTCGGTGGGCCCCGGGGCGGAGACTGTGGCAGATTGTCCGTGCCGGAACACGGCGCACCAGGTGGTATCACATAGTCGTAGAATGAACACGTCGCGTTCTACCACCGGCCTTGACGCATCCACTGAAATACAAATATTTTGATAATCATGTCTAGCTGTTGCCGCTTGTATTCCAAAGCTATTTTTGTGACGAAAGGTAGTGTATGTACTTTATGTAGTATGGATTAAATTTAGCTCCCAGCAAAAACATGCCTGGGGAAAAGAACAATTAGGTATTAATAAATAATTGTTCTTTTGCATTATTAAAATTTATGAATAGTTAGAATATAATAAGGACTAAATTTTTCAGGCTTATCTTCTATGCTATAAAGATAGTTAGCTTTTTGGGAGAAAGGATTACTGATATTTTATACTATGCCTTAACAATATGGTAATATTTTTGAGTAAACAAACTGTAGGTAAATACTAACACTCCAATTTCTGCAGCTTGGTGATGGTGGAGTTGTTGAGGGAGAATGGTTGCAACAGCACTCCATTGTTGCCAGCTAGAAGCACTATATTACTTTGTGAGCACCATGAGAACCATGCACAGCTGTAAAAGACAACACTTTGTATAAATATTAGAACAGAATCTTTTTTATAATTTAAAAAAGGTTTCTTGGAAATGTTCATTGAGACATCTTAATATAATATTATGCATTATTCCATTATTGATCGCCTCATTAGTCTGGTCCTGGGTTCAATCCCCAGGTCAAGCAGTGTTGTTGGGTTTTTCAATGAAATTCTCAGTAGCAGCTCCGTGTCTGGATTTGTGCCCGGTTAATGGTAATAGTTTCGACCTCTAATACATGGGCTCTAAACATACTGGCAAACTGTGGGTGTACATTAGTACACCTCTGCCTAGCCCTTCAGGGAATACAGGCATGATGGTATATATGGTGTTATGTTATATTTATTGTAGGTATTGACTAGAAAGATTGAGTATTCTGTATTGTACACCAAATTGTTGATCTCATCACAGAATGCAATGTTTTATATCTTCCATTGGATGGACAAGAGTTGTGTAAATAGTAGTCTAGTAATCTTAATAACCCATTTATTGTTCCACTGATCGGCACAAGTTGTCTCTCAGAATTAGAAGGGAGATAACAAGATTTAACATAGATAGATAGAATATTCTTTATTGCACACCAAAATCTAATACATCCATTGAGAATATCTCTCTCAGGTATGCCATTAATAATAATATTTTCCATAAAAACTCAAAAATTACTACATGATACTTAACAAGTGTGTAGTGTAGTGCAGTGAGGTACCTAAAATGGAATAAAAGTACCTGAATGATGTATTTTTCAAGCTCTTCAACTGTTTCTTTTCAGGCAAAACCTGGAGTAACTCAATACCATGATCAGTTATGAATGTAATCTCATTCAGTTTAGACCAAACAAAGCCTAATATCTTAGCATTTTTCCATTTGCATGTGTGAGAGTATTGCACATTTGTAGGAGCCAAGTCTTTGAAGTTGACAAACTCCACAGTAGCATTCTGATTATTTTGGTTTCTCTGTATAGCCAATATATTGAGGTCTGGGGAAAACTTGATTGATATAATCGGCCCTCTGTCCTCCATACGGAAAGACGTAGATTTTGATTCATCCATGCTATTCACAGTAACACCTGTGACCCCTCCAGACCTGACAGTGAAAACCTAGAACCAAATTTTTTTTATATATTTGAGGTAGGTACGAAATATACTTTTGTGAATAGCTTTAGACCCACATAGAAAAGAGTTGTTTTAACACATTGAGGTATGTAAATATCCCTATTACTACTAAAACAACACCAAAAAACCGAAGGCCACAGGAAAATAGATGTAATACTTACTTGTCCATTACTGTCGTCAAAAAATACATTCGTCACTGGACTGTCGGCGTCGAAGCGTTTTGGCTGATCAGACAAAGCCAAGTAGTATTCATTGCTGTCTTTTAGACGGAATCGTGCCATGTTTTAAATGTAAAAATTGCGATTAAAATGTAAACTAAAACATGAAACTTTCCTTTGTTATGACACTCACTGTCCAGTGATGGTCATTATCACAACAACAAATTACGCATTGCACTTTTCTTCCGTAATGTTTAATTCATTATTGAAATTATCAATAACACGCTGTCAGATAACAATCCGCCATGCCATTCCATTTCCACGATCGCGCTGCGCTCGCGTCGCGCACGATAATGTCCTTACGCTACATCATGATAAGATTCATTTTCTTTTCGAAGTGACCAACGCTATTGCTATCCGTTGTCATTCAGTCAAATGTGTTTTACGAATATAAGCTTTAGGGCATCGAAATAAAGTCGACTTTTTTTTAACGAACTATCATTATTTCATAGCAGGGTTATAGGACAACACAACTTGTCGTTGTCATTACGTAGTCAATTACGCGCTGTCGAATAATGAGCCGCCAGGCCATTCCATTTCCACGATCGCGCTGCGCGCGCATCGCGTACGATAATGACCTTACGCAACATGATGTTAAGGTTCATTTTCTTTTCGAAGTGACCAACGCTACTGCTATCCGTTGTCATTCAGTCAAATGTGTTTTACGAATATAAGCTTTACGGCATCGAAATAAGGTCGATTTTTTTTTAACGAACTATCATTATTTCATAACAGGGATATAGGACAACACAACTTGTCGTTGTCATTACGTCGTCAATTACGCGCTGTCAAAAAACGAGCCGCCATGCAATTCCATTTCCACGATCGCGCTGCGCGCGCATCGCGTACGATAATGACCTTACGCAACATGATGTTAAGGTTCATTTTCTTTTCGAAGTGACCAACGCTATTGCTATTCGTTGTCATTCAGTCAAATGTGTTTTACGAATATAAGCTTTACGAAATCGAAATAAGTTCGATTTTTTTTTTACGAATTATCATTATTTAATAACAGGGTTACATTTACATTACAGGACAACACATGTTGTCGTCGTTGTCATCACGTCGTCAGTAGTAGATTGGTATTCATCGTGCTCAGTGCTGTTTTGTTCCTCGCGATTTGCGTACTTTGTTTGACTATTATAGTTATTGTCAAATTGTCACCGGTCGTGTAATCGTGTTATGTAAATATTTATAAAGTATTATTGGTGACTTGTGTAGATAGGTTTAGTTTAGGTATAGTTTAGTTTTAGGATAAGTAAAACATTTAAAAATATGCCGAAAATTAGGGCTAGAACTATTTTGAAAAAATTGATTGTGAGACTAAAAAGGTACGTATAACTATTATAAAAATACTTTTTCGTAGAAAAGTTATTCATATTATTTCTAACTTAATTGAGTTCTAAGAATATATAAGTAGGTATATTGAGCAAATCATGTTCTTAAATCCCAATGCAAAAATGTATATAGTAAAATAACCAGCTTGTATAAAGAGTAAAGAATGTAAATAATTAAATCATGTACAAATCAATGAACTTTAAAATACGCGTCAATGAAAATTCTTATTTGCAACAATATCATATTTGACTTATTTCTTTTCGTCATTCAATACATGTTCATGTTTTATCATCTCTTAAAAATATATTCATATTTAAGGTGGATCGTTCACCCGAACCCGCCAAATTCAAATTTCAAGTGATTTTTCGCTATTTGTAGGTCTATTTGTGGTTTTAGTTCTCAGTTGTGAATTTTGTCTATTTAATGTCGCGATTACTACTGTCATGAATCTAGAACTTGTTATAGACCTACAAACAGCGAAAAATCACTTGAAATTTGAATTTCGCGGGGTCAGCTGAACGATCCGCTTTAATAAAACTTTGTCATGGTGGTCACATCAATCAACGAAAAATCTTTGGCACGTGTGTAGAGCGCTTAAATTGTCTGTGGTATGCAATATCTATGGAACCGATGGAATGGAACGTGGGCTTTTTAGTTTTGACAGTTGACATTTGTCAATGTCATCAACACTAACATTTGTCGTAAACAAAGTTGTGTTTTGAGACAAAACTTTTGACTAACCGCCGAATATTTACGTCGTAGTTTCGACGCAACCCAACAGAATAACAACAACAGTATACAATAACAGTTGTTGGGAAATAACATAACAGTATAATTCATTATCGAAAAGTAGCCGTTTTTACCACCACTGTCACTGTCAGTGAATGAGTTACATTGAGTGACAGTGACACCCATATGCAATGTTGCCAGACGTTCTGAGCGAGCGATCGTACAATGGGTAAATAAAAAGTCGTATTCCCTACGAAGGTCATAAAATAAAAATAGTACGTTAAAAAAAAACTTTTCTTGACTTTAACGATGTAATAAAGAATTAAAATTATTTACAAAATTAAGTCTATCTTTATAAAGAGTTTTACTATTCATATTATTTAACATTTCTCGTGTTGGAGAAAAATATAAAAATCAACACAACATCCAAAGCGTTCTATGTGTTTTGCTAATAGTGTGGCGTTCGGACTGAATGCTGAACCTATTTTGGATTTTTGTTTTAATAAGAGTTACTAGACTGAAGCATCATTCACAATCAGCATTAGAGTGAGGAAGGCATAGTATATTGACAGCTTATTTTGAATTACCTATTATTAAAGTTGTCAAAAGTACATATCAATCAATCAAATCAGCCTATTGCAGTCCACTGCTGAACGTAGGCCTCCCCCAAGGAGCGCCAACCATCCCGGTCTTGAGCAGCTCGCAAGTAGTACATATTTCTGGCTAAAATTCGTCTGGCGCCCGATGTTTAGAAAATATGAAATAGTCGTACGATTTTTATCTTTCGGTAGTATATGAATGAAACATGTAAAAAATCGTAGGAATAAGACAAATCGTACATCTGGCAACATTGCCCATATGTGACACTCCAACTTCAAAAGTGAAAAATGACATTGACGCAATGAGAACTAGAGCCATTGGCTTTTCATCTTCATCACAAAGTACTTTATAATCTTCATCTTCTATCTATACCTTTAAGGCGGATCGTTTCGCTGTGCCCGCGAAATTCAAATTTCGAGTGGTTTTTCGCAGTTTGTAGGTCTATAATAAGTTCTGCATTCATGGTAATGGTAATTGCGACATTAACTATACAAAATTCACAACGTTTATCTAAAACCATTGCTTAAAAATCATTAATGGAGCTAAAAGACTACTGTCTGTACCTACATATTATAGATATTAATTAAAAACTAATAAGGTCTTTATTAGAGCAACAGAAGCTGTTTGGGGATGAACTCAAATCGCAAGAAGTAAAACCAACTCGACCGTTGAACTACTGGTTTATTGGAACTTGACCTTCTTTTTCTGTTTTAGTTCATTTTAGCTCAATATATAAATTTTGTACTGCGGGGGTCATTGAACGGCGGAGAATCTTAACACCGCCGTTCAGATAATGACGACAACAGCACAGTGCCATCTATTAGACAAAATGCGTACTAATTCTAACAGAAGCCAAAATATAATTTTTTTAGAATTGTTGTTTGTCTGCCTGCATGGTATTGAATTCAATTTTCCCCGATGTATTGTTATAGGTCTAACTTATAGTATGTTAATATTTTTGGGACGTGAGTGAAACTGTGGGGAACAGCTAGTATATACAGCACAGGCAAATCTACAGTAGCTAGATCCCCGAAAGTTTGCATGCTGGTTCCTTTTGCACTGTAGACGAGCATTATGAAAGATTTTTTGGAAATTCAACCCTTAAGGTGGTGTTAAGGGGGGTGAAATTTTGTATGAAAGTCCGCACACACTACCTTGCGTTTCTTTTAAGCAAAGGCAAGCGCGCTCCGTAGATCGCAGTATCGCTGCACATCAGGCGCCAGTTCGCCTGATGGTCAAGCGTAAGCCTATCACGGTACCCCCGGGGTGGCAAACAAGGTTACATACGACAAATCTTATTTTACTATGCATACCCAATACCGAGCTCCACCCTTGAGCTTCACCCACACAAAAAAGCTAGGTTATAATGATCCTTACCGCTAAGTTGATTGCTCTGGTAACTCAGGAGATACACAAAATGCACAACTCACTGACCTCTTTAACCTACTCTATTCTTCTATAGGTATCGGGTATCATAGAGATCAGTGGCACACTTGGCACAACCTGGCACAACTGCATTTTGAGTTACCATGGCAACAAACAGCGGTAGAAACAAACAACATAAGTTGTGTTGCTAAAACTAAGTAGCTTGATATTAGAGAAGTTATGAATGAAAAAATAGAATTACGTACTTTTTTAACAGACGATTCATTTGAAAACGATATTCAAGAGTATCATGAGATAAAACAAGACACAACACTTGACGATATAGAAACATCGTTTTCTTCAAAGCAATCATTAAAACCCATAAAGGAATATGATTTCTTTACTCAATACGATGTAAAGTCTGAACCTAAAAAGCATTTGAAAAAGAAAAAAGGAAAGAAGAAAGAGAAATCTTCGAACTTAATGGATATAATAAGCTCGGAAATTGCTGCTTCGGTTTCCCCTATAACAAAGAATGTTGTAACGCTAGTGGAAAATACCAAAGCACAACGGAGAAGCTACTTACGAACTGTTTCTAAAATTCCCACATTTCAGAAACCCAAGCTTTTTGCTACTGATGCAGAGAATGGGTAAGTTTATCTATTTTTCCTTATGTCCCCTACGGTCTATGGGGAACGTGGCGTAAGGCACAGTATCATCCACAATTAGTATAAATTAATAACCAACATCTTAAACCTGAACAATGGACAAGGGTAAAATCTTGCATAATTATAAGTTAGGCACAAAACCACCACACAGATCACAGCATCATTAACAATCTTCGTTCTCCATCAGCGCTGTCAAGAGTAAGTAAGTATACAGAAAAGGATCCGTCGCCTAGATTAGGTATCTAGCTTACCTTTATTTGTGTAGCTTTTTACCAGTGCATAAAAACATATTATCTTGAATGCATTATTAATTTTGAACGCACTGTCCACACTAGGATTTCATCCTGTAGCAATGCTAGCTCCTGTGCATTTACAAAATACACTAATTCTCACGTATGTAGTTACACAAACATCCGCCACATCGAATACGCCATACGAATATTTGCTTCATAGGGGATCGAACCCGCGACCCGTGTCGCTGAAGCCGATCACTATGCCAGTGCACCAATCGTGCCACCAAATTTGATAAGAACATTAAAAAATTTCAGGTGGAATCAAACATCACATGATGTTAATTTAAGTCCCATTTTCCCAGAAGTCCTTGAAAATGCTATAGCTGAAGGCTGTAATATTCCAGTTGAATATGTAAATCCCTCTATGTTCACTGATTTAGTTGCGAATATCTCTGATAGAGACAATGAAGTTCCTCCAAAGTTTCTAGATATCACAGTAAAAAATATAACATCCAAACATCATCACTGTTTCACATTGGAAAAATTACTGTGTGTTAAAGTTATAGAAAATTATAATGAATATGATCAAATCCGAAGACTTCTAATAGATATAATAAAAGACATCAAAGTCAATAGAGAAACAAAGGATAATCTTAAGAAAGACTTATTGAAAGTTAGTCCTGGCAAAAAAGATGATATAAGATTTGATAAAACTGTTAGAAAGTACACAGCAAAACTTATGCAACTTAAACAAAAATATAAAGAATTACTTAGAACAAAAAAACAAATTACTCATACAATCACATCATTGTGGTCAGACATAGAAATGGTAAGAGAAAAACGTGAATGTATTGAAACACCATACATAATAAATATAACGAAAAAAGATTTAAATCAAACTGAATTTGAGAAAGAATGGACCGATACCTTTAACACAGAGTACTCAGACGAGCTTGATATAATTGAATATGATTACGTTACCAATTACTTACAATATAAAGACGCGAAGAATAAACACGAGGTTTCCGATAAAAAGAATATTAAACCAAAATTACATTTTGATGAGGAGGAAATAAAAACCAAAGTTGAAGCGTTTGTAAATACAATTCTTAATAAAGATCAAATAGAATTATCTTTGGTAGAAGACCAAAGTATTTTAACTGACATTAGACAAATAGGTCAGCGCTTCATGAAAAATAATTACAACTTTTTAATCTATGTAGATGATGTCTTTGTTTGCGAATCAGAATGTTATTCCAGCGACGATATGTTTAGTGTAGTATTTACTGAGAGTTTCTCCGTACAAATTCTACCTAAGAACCGGAGTGTTAGAGTTGTGTTGCTAGAGAATGATACAAAAGTTTCTAATTTAAAAATCAATTTGGCCGATTTGGTAAGGAAAACAAACGCTAATACGGATTTCATACCTGAAAATTTTATTAACGAAGTAACCATTGAACCAACTTCTAAATACGTAGGTAGTGGTATAAGTATTAAAGAAATAGCTCATGCAAATAAAGTAAGACTAAAAAGCAGTAATCTTTTTAAAGAAAAATTATATACCAGATATGAAATAAGTTTTAAAGTGTGTTGGAATAATAAACTTGAGCAAAATCAATCCGAAGCTGTTAAGTCTTCGATGGAAGTTGGTAGGCAATTAAAAAGACTTTTACATGGCATTGAAAAACCAAGTTTAGATGCATTAACAGATGTAATTAGGAAGGTTTATGAAAGAGATGTAACCGATGAAAGTATGATAGAGACATTGAAAAAACTGAGTAAAATGGAAGTAATAGATGATGACAGTTTTCCTCTGGATCAGAATAATCCTGAGATAATAAGGCTAAAGCTGCTTCATTTGAGGAATATTGGGGGATTTACCAACATAGACAAGAAAATGATTCCTCTCCACGCAAGTCAAATAACGACTGAACAATTAAATTGTCTTCAAAATACCACTGAAAAGGAATTTGATATGGACTATCTGAATGACAAGGAAATGGAGATGGATCCAATCGAGTTGCAAAGGTTTATTGGAGCCAAGTACGTACAGAAATTAAACAAAAATATGTTAAGGAATCTCGATGACCACTTGCTACAGAAGACTCACAAAGACGTGGTTAGGGATTTCAATTTAAGTTTAAGGTTTGTAGTTCCTTTTAAATTGTAGGTATCTTCTCGCTTTCAAAAATTAGTTGCTTTTGCTATAAGCATATTGTGAATGTGAATTTCATTCAATTCACGACCATTAGTAGGTATGACTGATTTCTAGAAATAGTCTTCTAAAACTTTTGTACCTTTATTCAATATCACCTTTATCACCAGGCTCTACCTGCTTGCCCAAGGTTTCTCCCCCATTAAATTACCGTCTTGGGACTTTCTAACATATCCTGTTTATTCAAATGCAATTTTTGCAGGAGTTTATTTGGTAATCAGTCTAACGTGGGTACGATAACTACAGCATCCAACTCCACTAAGCAGCAGGTTATGAAAGAGTCTCTGAGCAAAGAGCAGGAGATCCATGTGACTGTGCTCAGAGCGTTTAACTTGCTGGATCGGAGCTCTGCCGTTCTGGAGGAGACGGCAGAAGATGATGAGAAGATTGCAGGTGAGAATTTCAACGCGTACCTAAAAAAGTAAAACTAGCTGCGTGTTTATGGCACGCTTTTGATATGCTTACCCTTGTACAATAAATTAGTTTTTTAAAGGTTTTAAAGTACGTCCACTGAGGCCGTTTGTCCGGGTCAACTACAGAGGGACTTCCGCTCAGACCGTCACTTCCATCGGTTGCCATCCATCCTGGAGTCACACGCTAAAAATAAATACCAAGTCGGTATCTTGTTTTGATATTCATATTTTAGCCTGTTGATCTAAGCTTTAAGCTGTGAAGCTAAGATGTAAGTAGGTACTGTTTGACTAAAAATACTTTTCATATCTACAGATTGCAGCCTCTCTCAAGTCTCCACGTTAACATTTATGACGAGTATAAGGCGAATATCGTGGATGGTTTTTCTGAAGAGGACCAGTCCAACAAGACTGTTCACTATCGATACTACAATAAGTGGCTGGGGACGTTGCATATACCGCTGCACGCAGTACTGACTTTGGGTACAGTAAGTATCAACTATCGACACACATCTATACCTTATTATCCTGGTTCCTCCAGGTCATGTGTACCTTATCTTTTATATTTCCTGATTTAATTATATCATGATCGACTATCCAAAAAAACTTCCAGCTATCAGAACGGGTCATCTGTATAGGTACATAAGCAGCCAGACGTCACTCATACCTCTAAAACGAGTCATTGAACCTGTGTGCGAGAATCATTCGCACATCATCAATTCATTGTCATTTCGCACTTCTCCAAGTCATTTATGATCTCTAGTCTTTTAAGCACGAGTCTAGCTAATCTCGCCATCTCTTTCTGGCCCTACGCCAGCCGTTTCCACACCAAGTTCAGCAAGTGTTTTTGTCTTGTGTGCTTCTCCTACAAAAAACGTTGATTAGGTATGTACGCTTGACATTCTGGCGATTCGCCCAGGCTTGATGAGTTCCAGTATTCACGATACTATTTTCTTTCCCTGTGTTGTTACGTTAGTATCCTAAAAAATCGTTAACAATATACCGAATAGTGTAGTCAATAGTACCTACATAAAGACTAGCTAGACAGTTAAAAAAAACCGTGACCTAAGTAAATATACATAAGCACAATTTTTCCGAAAGAGGTGTGTACCCATTCAATTAGGTAACTAAGAAGTAAGATTGAGAATGTCGTGCTCGTGAGGAAACATGATTCATACATAATCTAAATCTAGTGTAATTGAGAGTAACGTCCTGGCAATGTTTGACTATTATGACGCTAGTTGGCGATGGGCGTGTCGCACTGACGTACATACCTAGTATAGTTTCACGACGTTGATCCTCTTTGTATGACTAATAGTGTATGAACACGGAATATTTTAAATATTGGTTTATTAAATTAACAGCTACTGACGTGCTAGATAGCTAGCTACTACGTCTTCATTCTATAAACAATTACATTTTTTCAACCACGGAAATTGACCATTTCTTGTCTGCCTGATCAATTAATATTAGGGATGACTATCCTGAGTTTAGGGGCAAGTCTAACAGTAGTGTGAATACGCGGATTATTTACGATTTCAGCTCCGGGGCACTTTTAAGATCACGACCCCACCAGTTTTATTTGGATATGAAACTCTACGAACAAAAGAATCAACATCACTAATCCCAGAAATAACCCAACTAATGAAGAAAGACACCGCATTCATAACATTAGAAGTTACGACCAGCCTCTCGCATTTAGGAGGTTTACAAGCTTACAACCAGCCATTACCAAGTTCCATAGAAGACGATTATTTGATCAAACATTTGAACAATTTCGTCACAGAATACACAAATGAATTCCCGATGAGAAATATTTCATTGACTTTTATAGATAGTGCGGGTAGGAACAAGTGCGTCACGCAGTTTTTGCAACCAATTCTTTTGCCAGAGAGCGATTTTATTCCAAAGAACCCTAGAGGCGATTCTGCCGTCTCGAAATCTTCTGGATTTTCGAAAAGCTCGTCTTCTAGTGGGAGAAGGAAGGAGTTCGATGCGGATAGACTGAGTCAACGAGAGAGGGAGTCGATCTACAGCGTGCGGGATGGAGACAACCTATCCAATATGATAAACGCGTGTATGCGATACGTTTCCCTGATTCCAACTTATGAAATGACTGAATCTCATGTTGTAACTTTGTTGGGACTGGTAAGTATTAAATATAGTCTTACCTTCCATGTCTAAAGTGGCAGTGTCTATGTAACAGTCAATACCTAACCAAAAATAAATTCGATGAGAACATTTTCATCCATCTTTACGGGGATACGATATGATTGATACGTTTTCTTCTATCTCGTCTGCCATAATAGTATAAATAACCATGCCTCTCTTCGTAGGAGCTCTTGAAAGTTCTTTACGGCTCGCCTTTAGACCACACGATACTCCTGGCCAGCTACTTCATCTACCTTGGCATCAAGTGCTGGGTGGCTATTGGGCTGGGCCTCCCACGAGGTCACAGTAGCTTTGTGCTCATCAAATACGACCTCACTACACGCAGGATAGTCCTCGAGAACGACCAGCTGTTCCGGAGTAGGGGGTTCTTGAACAAAAGTGATGGGTATACGTGGTATGTTTGCGACGCGACTAGTGGAGAGCGTCATGAGCTCAGAGATGTCGGCTGTCCTTTGAAGACTGTGGATTATGTCTTTGATAATGAAAACGTAAGTCATTGCGACAAAAACAAATTTTAGAATAACTATAAAACAATGGAAGTACAATTTTTTTTTTCTCAGATTTGGGTCAACGTGCAATCGTCTCAAGATATCGAGAGTATGTCATTTGATTTCACCAGATCTTCAGATTGGCAAGCTGTAAGCAGCTTACTTATTCAAGACCGACCTTAAGGGACCGGCGGCGCTTGAAATGCTCACAAAAACGTAATACCGAAATAAATCGTAATCCAGACAATATTCTATCAAATTATGTTATTATTCGCATTTGGATACCATTAATCTAGGTTCCTACGATACTATTTCATCTATTACTACTTTACTGGAAATAAAAGACCGGAAAATCGTTCCAAAGTTGGGAAAGTTGTCAAAAATTGCATTCGCTTACATTTATTTCCAGTGAAGTATTTTGGACGAAATGGTAGAGTAGGAACCTAGATTAACAGTGTCGGAATCCAAATAATAACAGAATTTAATAAAATTATGTTTGAATTATGATTTATTTCAGTTTTAAGTTTGTAAGAGAAATTCGGTCCGCCGGACTCTTAATTGTTTAATTATAAAATTAGTTTTCCACCCTCGTCTAGGTGTTTGATAAAACAGTATTCGTGATGAAGCAGCCGGTTGTAATTGATAATGCGCTCTACTCATCCCCACCTAACGTGGAGGGGCTGCGTGTCACGCTGGACACTAAGATCAAGGGTAAGGTACAGAAGTGGAGAACACACATGAAGACTATATGGAACAGGTGAGATTGATGACGGAAACGAACCACTTAGCACAAAGACTGCAGTTTAGAACCAAATATATGTGTAGTAGGAGTGGATTATTCTTTTGATTCCCAGAAATTCCCACCGAAGCGAACGGGCCTCTGAAATTTCGTGATCTATACGAGCCATTGACAAATTTAGGACTGCTAACGATTATCCTATATACGTTTTTTAAAATATTTGAATGAGCTTATCTCTTTTATGAAAATTGAGAGGACTGTGAACGTATCGCCCGACATAGCTTGATTCTTTGCTCTTTTATTATGCAATAATTGTTCGCATTTAGAAATTCGGAAGATTTTGTGACTTAATAAAATAAAAATCATATTGAAATACTACACTACTCGACAATAAGTATAAAAGGTTCTGACCTTTTAGGTACTGCAGTACGCTGTTACGTGACATGTTGCTTCAGTGGGAGTATTGGGCCTTTAATCCAACAGGACCGAAGCCAGGGTTGAGTCAGAAGCTGAAACACCTCATGGTTACATTTAAGGTAATAGAAAAACAGAACAAGGTGTGAATATTTTATAAAATCCTCAACTTCTTATCGAATAGAAAGAGAAGAGCAAAAGGAACTAATTTGAAAAACATTTAACGAGAAAGCCTGCAATTTTTTTTCTTTAATTGGCAGTAGTTTTTTTTACATAAAATGAATATCCGAATTTTTGTTGTACAAGATCATCCACTAGTCATATTTTTTTCCAGATATTTGGTTTCCCGCTAAATATGGCGTATATCAATACCAAGTCTGTGATATCTGCTGTAAAGTCGACAGGACTACATCTGACCGATGACCCTAACGTGGAGTTCGCGCTAGGAGTGGAGGTGTGCGCGTACCCTAATAATGTCATCAGCGTCTGGGTGTTCCTAGCCAGTATCGCCAGAATCTAAGTGCTCGTGTGAAATTTGACGATGCATTTTGGCTTCACTCTTCGAGTTGGATTTCAGAATACGTCAAACGTTTTTGCAGAATGTCTTAAAGAAGAGCATTCTACCACTTCGCAAGGTAAATATTTGGGTAACTGACGTCCACCAAACAAAAACTTTACAGAAGAGCAATATAAAATTTTATTTTACAACTCATTTCATTAGGACTTTATAAACCAGATTAATTTAATTTAAATAAAAATAGAGCTTGTATGTCTTTTCGTTTTAATGCTAACAAAATAAAATTAACATTTATTCCATCGTAGTATAAAAATATACGTAAAAATAGAAAAAAGGAGATGTTATACGTGTTGTGGCGTCGCCGTCGTAATGAAGCCCAACGCGACGGAGCGAGGCGCGCGCGCAGGCGGGTGCGCGCGCGCCGACGCGGCTCGATTCAGTTCCGGGCTGACTTAACCTAGGCGTGGCGCGGCTGCCGCTTAGCTTCCGGGATCGTCAGGTTTGTTCTGTTTGGAGCGCCGCAGCTGCTGGATGTAGTGGCGCTGGATGGGCTTGTGCAGCGCGAGCTGCGCCAGCGCGTCGTCTATGGAGAACCACTGCCGCTTGCGCCCCATCAGCCGAGAGTCCTCCCACTCGGCCAGCTCTTGGGTCACCGTCATCACGTACACTTCTGTTCGGTGTTTATGTTCTCGGTTCTGGAATTAAGATACATGAAAACGTTACTTATATCTCTTTTATTCTTAAAAAACTGTTTTTTTTTTAATAAATGAGACGATTTTACAAACGAGCCAGATCAACATTCCAAAAATTGGCAACACATGATACTTGGTCGAATTGAACCGTTAATTCGGGTGCCTAGTTAGCGATTGTGTTAGGTTCAAAAAGTTCATACAGATAACCGATATTAATGTACGATTTTTGTGGACAAAAGCGTTGACCACGAGCAGAGAACATGATACCCCACACTCAGTTACGCACGGCCCTGGTAATATTTATCATAGACCGAGCTAAAGTAACTTTACACACAGGTAGCTTTGCACAGCGATTGTCTGGGATCAAATGACGTCATATATAAGCCTTGTTAGTTTCTCAGATCTAATGAAACCTGTTTAGAGACTCACGCAACAAAAAAAAGTAGCGCAAACAGTCACTAGCCGAGTACCTAACAAGATCTAGTTTGTAAACAATGGAACCGAGAGGCATGAGCATGACGTAAATATACCAATCAAGCGATCTTAATTAATTTTATGACAAAGTAATTGCTTACGTAATTAGGAGCGATAGTCGAAGTGTGATAAATATGTCAGGAGTTCACTTTGATTAGTTAAATCATAAGAATGTTATGTAAATATGTAGTATAATCCGTATGGTGGTATGGAAGCATATCGTTACTTTGATCGTTCGCACTTATTTTCACCTGTTATCGTAATTTGTATGTGTTGGTAGTGAAGGAATAATTTAACTAGGCGATATGAAAGCGAGCACATAATATCAAAACTATATTACATAATTTTAATTATTTATCAAAGGTGAAAGCGGTCAGATACATACATACATATACAAGAAACAAGTTTATCTCATGGTAAATTAAATCAAGGGATGATTTAATATTTGTAAATCCTGACAACGCAGTCTTTGTAACGCTAAAAAACACTTATCTATAATTCCTAGAAAAACAAACAATGACGCTATTGCTAGCAGGTTCGCGAAATTTTTAACAGTGTTGCTCTAATTAAAATTTAAACGGAAGTCATTTCTTAGCAAAACGCATGCAGTTACAAAATATGACAATCTTAACTAAAATACGAATAAACGAAAAGTGTACACTTTGAGCTGACAATAGGTGTGATTCTTGAATTAGTGAGGTCCGACGCTGATTTAAAAGGTAAAAAATCCACGGGTTGCGCGGTACAACGGCTATAGTTAAATTCGGGAAGAAAAAAGTGGATTTATTAATCTTTGTTCTTCATGAAGGCATCAAAATGATTGGTACTGATATTCACGTCATAATCTTTATATATATAATTCTTCTGTGAGTGTGTATGTGACTGAACTTCTCTCAAACGACTGGACCGATTTTGATGAAATTTTTTGTGTGTGTTCAAGGGGATCTGGGAATGGTTTAGATTCACAATTGGACCCGGTAGGTGGCGCTGCAATCGAGTTTTGGGTTATTTTCAGGGCAGGACAACGTCTGCTGGGTCCACTAGTATACTATAGGACCATAAGATTGGTAGGTAATACCCAAATAAATCGTAATCCAAACAATATTTTATCAAATTGTGTTATTATTCGGATTCGATTACCGCATGTACGAGTTGGACAGCAGTGGCCAATTACATGAAAGTATTTAGATATTTTATGACCGCTCTGTATTCCTTCACAAACTGATGGAAATATCTAGATAGGTCTAAAGTTTTTATGCCTATCTCTTAGTCTTCAGATAGGAAGGCCTTGAGATACGGTCGATTTAGAGTGGGAATTTAAAATAAGTACAGATCGTTTATGAAAAGTTCTAAGGACGTTTTTTGTGGGACAAAATGCGCGGGTAAGTATCACTCTTATTACAAGGGGACTTCCGAAACACTTTTCTAATTTTAACGAGTAAAAAAATACATGTAATTGTAATTAACTTCTACTAAATACAGAACGGACTACGATTGAAAGACAGAATTGACTTCTATTTCCGTCTTTGATTTGGTTTCTTGTTATCATTTTTTGTAAAGTAACTGTATCTGAAGTGATTTTTCTTGTTAAGAACCTTTCCTAATGGTAATTATTTTAAAGATAAAAAAATCGTAATTATTTCGCACCACTTCATTTCTTTTAGTGATTATTTCGAGATTAGGCTATTAATTCCTGGTCTGTTGACGAATGGTAATTTTACATAACATTAATGACTAATTGTTTAAAACTTACAAATTTCCTATAATTTAAACATAATAATTTCCTTATAAAACGCCGACACCGCTTCATTACAACGTTTTGCTAACATTGTCCGCGGAACTAAAACTAGTTAGTAGTTTAGTAGGTACGGAAAACAATTAGGGGCTTGTTTACTTTCAGTTATGAAGCGTTGCTATATTGTGTAAATTGTTGTAGTGTTACATTGTAATTAAACTGGACTGGAGGACTGGGACTACACGGAAGGTGGACTGGCGTAGACCCACCTGCTGTAGTCCTCTTCTATATCCTGACTAGCTCTCTTGTTTCGGACAGAATGTAGTCCATTTTTTTCATTCATTAAAATCTCAACTAGGGTTCTAACTATGGAACGGAGCTTAATTCAGGCCTCACCTCGATTAACCCAGCAGATTATATATACCTACTACCTGAAAACGATTCGTTTTATTTTAAACGCGCACAAATTAGACGCTTTTTAGGGTTCCGTACCTCAAAAGACCTGTTTTTTTTATTACATCCTATTTGGAAAGTGGACTTTAAATTATGTAGACTGCATAAACTTAAGTAGGTACCAACCTAAAAATTTATAGGCATTAAAATCTTTTAAGATTTTCTTGTCCGGCGTTTTTTTATCTGAGTATTTTTATTTAGAATCATGTGTTGTTTTTTGTGCTCGCAAAGTAAGAGTCCCCCCTATGGATTACGCCCCTGGGAGCCGCCCGCCTGGCCAGCTGCTCCGAACCAATATTTTGCCCCAACTATCTTTTCGGAATATTTTGGTATCAAATACGAAACCGACAACTATTCTTGTGGTAAATATTTCGTCGTAATTAGGTGAAGATACGCCATTTGGTTGAATACTGATTTCCTCCTTAGGTCTTCTATACGTTGAGCAAAAAGGTATAAAACGTCATATTTATTCTGAAAATTAATGTTGCACATGGAAGGGTGCCGAAAAAACTCCTCATACCCATTAAAGAAAAGAATATTATGCTGACCACACAGTGGTGTACTTTAAAAAGTTCAGACGCATAACCACACCTGGCACTTATTCATTCAATAGACAAAAAGCATTTTGTAGAATATGTGTATAACTTGTATAAAGGACCGTAGCACCTGGTATTCAAAGTTCCTATTAACAGCTGATCTGAATCAAAATGTTGGTTAACGACTGAATAAAACTCAGGTCACAGTAGGCGAGAAATAATACCACCAGTATAATACACGGGTTTATTCTCAAGCACGATACAATTAACAAAATAAAAATTTCCAGTCTATTTAGACAATCTCGTGTAACGAAACCATAGCGCGATTCAGCGCTATGGTACAACGCCATCTATCGCGTTAAAAGTTAAACTTATAATTATGCCACATAAAGGTAAACTTATAACTAGGTATTTTAACATGTATAATCTAGACATGCCGCCCACCAAGGACATTATGCAAAATGTCCTTTAAAGCCGCCCACCATACAACGGTTCAACTTAAAGAATTGCTTGACAGAATAAAAAAAAAAAACATTATGCTGTTACAGGTAACACTGCCAATTTTGAAGTGGCTCTTTTAATCAAGGCATTCTTAGTACGTACTGTTACCACTCGCGTGATTTTATCAGAACCTGGATGTTTATGTTCAACCTTGCCTAGCAACCACTTCCCAGGAGGCATATCGTCTTCCTTAATTAAAACCACATCGCCTATTGATGGTTCTGGGTTCTGATATTCCCACTTATGCCGCTGCAGAAATTGATGAAGATAATCTTGTGACCATCTGCGCCAAAAATCCTGCATCATGCGCTGGTGGAGTTGCCATCGCCGCAGGGTACATATATTTGTATATTCGTAATTTGAATCGGGTACCACAACAAGTGCTTCTCCGATCAGAAAATGACCAGGGGTCAAAACAACCAGCTCCTTTGAATCCTCGACATACGATAGTGGCCTTGAATTTAAACACGCCTCAATTTGAGCAAGAATTGTGGCCATCTCCTCGTATGTCAAGGTAGACTGTCCAATGACACGTTTTAGATGGAACTTTACGGACTTTATTCCTGCCTCCCAAAGTCCACCAAAATTTGGTGCACGCGGGGGAATAAAGTTCCAATGAGTTCCGTTGTTCGCGAGATACTCTGCCAGTTCCGGGTTGAAGTTTGATTTTTCCTCATTAAACAGGCACAGTAGTTCGCGAGCAGCACCTACAAAATTAGTTGCATTGTCACTGTATAACTCAGCACATCGACCCCTTCTAGCAACAAACCTCCTAAAGGCAGCTAAAAAACCTTGAGTAGTTAACTCACTAACTGCCTCAAGGTGCACTGCTCGTGTCGACATGCAGACAAACAGTGCAATATACCCCTTATATGATTTATTACCCCTACCCTTTGACAATCTTATATTAATGGGACCTGCGTAATCTACGCCGCTCAGCAGAAAGGGCTTGTTTGGGGTAACACGTGAAGAAGGCAATTGTCCCATAAGCTGAGACGTGGCCTTGGTTGAGTATCTAATACACGTGACACAACTTCTGTAATGCTTCTTTACTAAGACCTTTATGCCCATTATCCAATACTTAGATCGTAAGTACGTTGTCATGAGTTGCGGACCACCATGCATCGTTTTTCGGTGGGCGTTTTCAATTAAAAGGCCAGTTAAAAACGATTCCTTAGGGATTAAAATCGGATGTTTCTCATTAAATGTTAACGACGACATTTCTAACCTCCCACCTACTCTTATTATACCCCTTGAATCTAAAAACACATTTAATGATTTTAGTTTTTTCTTCTTCTTATCTATACATCCTTTTGTCCTCATTTCTTCTAATTCTTCTGAAAATCCTTGTTCTTGACATCGCATAACACAAACGTCAGTCGCCGCTTCAATTTCTTGCTTGGTCAGATATTTAGTAGTAGACGTTCTGTTTGGATGTTTTCTCATGTTTAAAAATCGTCGACAATAGGCAATCACACGCACAAGCCTCGAGAAAGAAGAGAATCGTTGCCAAAAGCTAACATCCAAAATAGTTGTATGTACTTTAACTTGTTCGAGATTAGTCACAAGGAGCCTTGGCTTTTTATAGGTAACCACTTTCTCTCTCAGAAAATCTGGACCCTCAAACCATATTGAAGTAGCTGATAGCTCTGCAGGAGAAATACCTCGCGACGCACAGTCCGCTGGATTTTTCTTAGTTGTAATATGAGCCCAATGCTGGGTGTCTAAAGTCGTTAAAATTTCTGAGACCCGATTGGCGACAAAGGTCTTCCAACGACTCGGGTGATTATTGAGCCAAGCCAGAACCACTTCACTATCAGTAAATGCATGTAGCTGAGCTTTCGGTATTTCCATGATTTCAGCCACCTCCAACATGAGCCTAGTTAAGAGCACTGCCCCACAAAGTTCGAGCCTGGGAATGGACACTTGCTTTATGGGAGCAACCTTCGTTTTGCTAGTTACTAGTGAAACGTGAATATTGCCCAGCTCGTCCTCTACTCGAAGGTATACTACAGCAGCATATGCTAATTTAGAGGCGTCCGAAAAGCCGTACAACTCCCTTTTATCATTTTTAGATGTGTGTAACCAACGTGGTATTTTAATATTAATCAAAGAAGACAAGTTATGACGGTAAGAAACCCATTCATTTAATAAATTCCTTGGAACTTCTTGATCCCAGCTAATTCCAGCTAACCACAATCTTTGGATCAATATTTTAGCGATTATAATACTAGGCGCTAACCACCCAAGAGGATCGAACAATCGAGAAATGTCGGAAATAATCTTTCTTTTCGTTACAGGTTCATCGAGAGGCGCAAGAACTACGGAGTACTGAAAACAATCACCACTTGGTTTCCATGATAATCCTAGAATCTTCGTTACATCATCTATCCTTAACTTCAACTCCTCATCCTTACCCCCTTTTTCATCCCATATCTTATTTAACAATTCTCCACTATTGCTTTTCCATTTCTGTAATTGAAACCCTCCTTTAGATAATACTTGAGTCAATTCCGTGTAAATATTAAAACATCCTTCTGTATTTTCAGCTCCTGTCATCACATCATCCATATAAAAATCATTCAGGATAATGTTTGCTATTTCAGGCTTATTTACACACTCATCGTACGCCAACTGTTGCAGCGACCGAACAGCCAGATATGGTGCTGACGCTGTGCCAAAGGTAACGGTAAGTAATTCAAACTCTTCTATTTCTTTTTCAGGACTATCCCGCCACAATATTCTTTGGTAGGACGTATCTTTCCTATTTACAAGAACTTGTCGATACATTTTTATGATATCGGCAACCAGTCCTATCTTATATGATCTCCATCGCATAATATTATGACGTAGATCGGCTTGCAATGATGGACCCACCATCAAATCATCGTTAAGTGACTGTCCATTAGTTCCTTTACAGGAAGCATCAAATACAACCCGGACCTTTGTCGTCTCTTTATCCTCCCGGACGACTGCGTGGTGGGGTAAGTAAATAGCTGCTTTATTACCCTTATCTTTTTCTGTAACTTCTACCATGTGTTTTAGATCTAAATATTCTTTTATCACTTTAGTGTATTCCGTTTTCAGTTTATAATTTTTTCCTAATTTAAATTCTAAATTTTTAAATCTTTTTTCAGCAATTTTCCTTAACTCACCATATTTGCAGGCCGGGTCAGCATTACGAAACGGTAGCCTTACAATGTAACGGCCGTCCTTATCCCGCGTCGTGGTATCGTCATACAGTGTCTCACATTTAATCTCCTCTTCGGTGAGCAGTTTTTTAGTTCGAGGTTCATCTTCCAGTTCCCAGAATTTCCTCAACATATTGTCCGCATCAATACTGGAATGCATCACAGTGATGCGGGAACCTATGTTTGCCGAGCTGTTATCTACCTCGCATACTCCTGACATTATCCACCCTAAAGAGGTGTTTTGCGCTAAAAGAGATCCATTCAGGTTTCTCTTAATACCCTCGCGAATGATACGGCTGTATACCTCAGCACCTAATAAAACATTGATCTTATTAGGCCTGTGATACTCTGGATCAGCCAAATCATTCACAGTCAGATTTACCCATTCTACCTTTGTTACCGTAGCAACTGGGAGAATGGATGTAACTGACTTCAATACATAGGCGTTAACCTTAATTTGAACCCGAGGATTAATTCTTGACCTTATATTAAAATTGACCGTTGACCTTGATGTCACATTTTGGTCACCACCTACACCTGACACAGTGTGTTTGGCCGCAATCTTTTTTAACCCTAAGTACTGAACCGTAGCTTCAGTAATAAAAGATCCTTGCGACCCCTGATCTAATAATGCCCTAACTGGAAGATATGTCCCGTCCTTAGACTCAGCTTGCACCACAGCTGTAGTTAATAAAACTGTTTTAGAACAGTTCCCTGTCGAAAGGCAAGAGACAAGTGGCATACTAGACCCCTCCGCTTGCGCGGCCAACTTATTGCTGTCTGATACAGCATCTTCTTCAATTGATTTTTTACTCAATGATGAAGTTTCCTTGTGAATCGTATCGTTTTCCTCACCGACGGACCCAGAAACACCACTAGGGTGTAACAATGAATGATGGCGGCGTTTACACACCTGGCATCGGACAATGTTTTTGCAAAATTTGGCGGAGTGGTTGCTATTTAAACAAACAAAACATAAATTCTTTTCCATTGCAAAATTACGCCGATTATCGTTAGATTCCTTGCCGAACTTTTTGCAAGCGGTTATTTTATGATCGGCGGCACAATACGCACACGATGCAACGTTATTTTTTTTAACAATGTGAAAAGATTTAGTCACCTTTTTATCAACGCTATTAAACTTAGGTTCTAAATTTTCTAGACCTCTGAATCGACCTATTAAGAAATCTGAAAACTGAACAAATGTTGGTAATTCATCAGTTGGATCTGAAGACACCTTTAATTCCCAGGCCTTTCGCGTATCTTTATCTAATTTTGCACTTATTATGTGAATAATTAAGATGTCCCAAGATGAGACATCCACACCGATATTCTTCATTGATTCTAAACAATCTGACGTTGTACTTATTAATTTTTTGATTTCAGATGCCGATTCAGACGTTAGACATCGTTGACTTAACAAGCGTTTCAAAATGCCATTAGCCAAAAACCGTTTGTTGTTGTACATACTATCCAACTTCTCCCAAGCAATTTGATAACTGTTTGACGACAGCTGAACATTTCGCAACAACTGTTCAGCTTCTCCTGTTAAATGTCCTCTGAGATAGTAAAACCTTTGAGCATCATCCAGAGACTTGTTTTCATGCACAAGTCCTAAAAACAAATCTCTGAATGTTTGCCACTCACTGTATTTACCAGAAAACGTAGGAATTTTGATTTCAGGCAATTTGAAACGCCGAGCGGAACTTTCGCATTGACTTCCAGAACTTGATTTATTTACCTCTGACTCAGTTGGTTTTAATTTACACAACATATCTTTTAAATCTGACTTATATTCGATATACAATTCCTCCACTTCATCATAAACCCCATTTTTATGATACAATGAACTATGCAATTCACTTCGTTTAATTTCGCTAATTATTTTGGTATGAGTGTCTGTAAATAAACTCCATTGTCTTTCTAAATTATCAAGTCTGGTTTCCACATATGCAATCGTTAATCGATCCCTAGGGGACTTTTTGAAATTTGTCTTAGCCTTTAATATTTTAGTTTGAATGTCCTCTTGCAGATTGGTGAACGATTCCATTTTTATTAATTGTTCCTAAACCTTGCACTGTACTTAATATATTTTAGTTAAATGAACGCACAAATAATAACAATCAATTATATTGTTGAAAGAATAAAATAATGTCGAACAAACGAAATGTGTAACAAACAACAGAAACGTTATGGTTATTAAACCAGTATGTTAAAGATTAATACTAACTGCACAATTAAAGAAACTGGGTAATATTCTGTAAATCTTGAACCACCAAAACATTCTAAGTGCAGATAAATCTTGAAAATTTTACAAGTGTTTTTTGCTATTAATTCTCGGTAAAATCCGGCATGGATTCCCCGTCTCAACCACTTTCTACTTAAAACTATTACAAGTCCAAACTAAGTAATTTTCTTCTAAGTTTATTTTCTATCTTGAATTAGTCTATGTTCCACTCGTATTTACTTTAAAGTTAATTTTTATTAAAATTGTCAAAGTTAATTTCTCCGACTAAATAAGGTTGAAAATGTACTCACAGTTTATCCTTTGCACTTAGCACTCACTGACACTACACAAGTCTTCTCTTTGACGTCGCGCATCTGCTACCAGTGGCGCCCTCTATAGCGCACCGGAACCTCCGCTTTGCACCTCCCGTATTCGCCGCTCCTCCGGAAGTAGCCTTCCGGTTCCACCACGTACCGCCCAGACGTCTCTTCAGGCGCCTTGCTGTGGGGTTGTTCTGGACAGCGATCCACTGTCCAGTAGTGACGAAACTGGTAGTAATCACTACCACCGCTGATGATCACCAAAACACTCCCGGCCAATCCGGTTCGAAGGACCATGAATAAAACTCAGGTCACAGTAGGCGAGAAATAATACCACCAGTATAATACACGGGTTTATTCTCAAGCACGATACAATTAACAAAATAAAAATTTCCAGTCTATTTAGACAATCTCGTGTAACGAAACCATAGCGCGATTCAGCGCTATGGTACAACGCCATCTATCGCGTTAAAAGTTAAACTTATAATTATGCCACATAAAGGTAAACTTATAACTAGGTATTTTAACATGTATAATCTAGACAACGACAGTACGGAGTAGGTACCTAGGGCCGCAATAACTGCGCGTCTAAAATTAGCCGTTCTAAACGGTGGTAAAATCATTTAGATAAGTGGTTTTGTCCAAAAATATCAAAATAAGGAAGGATAATTAAATCACGTATATAATAAAACATTTACAACAGCAATGGGTCTTTACACTGTTTAAATTTTAAAATTAACTCTGTAAACTCTAGCGATTCCAGGGTAGGTACTTAAATCTAACTATGTATTTGGTGGAGACGCACATAAATGCATGCTATGCCTGACATTGCGCTCCAATAAAATGAATCCTAGCTGTCGGAGTCTAAGAATCTGACCGAGTCCAAGTGTTCACACAAACTTAATTACAATAATTTCTACAAACATTGTAACAGCTAATTCGTCTACCTACTAGAGGTAATTACCAGAGAATACGAGTCTAATAAATTGAAATTAATGTATTCAGAGTGGAAGATGCTGTAAGTAAACATAAAATGCAACAGCCTGATTAGTGCTCAATGGTTGGCCGCAGATTGGCCGCAAAGCAGCACGGGCAGCTCTTTGATTCCCGGAGGCAATAAGCGATAATTATAGATTATAGTTTATTCTGGCTCGGAGTGTAATTGCGAGAGTGAATTATAGATATAAAATCACCCTCGACAAATGACATTTGGAATGGCGGCATTGTAAAAAAATATTCGTCTAAATAACGGCTTTCGGCTAAGTATCTTCAAATGTTCAGGCCTCCTTTCCTTCCCTCACACGGGTAGATACGAAACTTTTTCTTTGGCTAAATTCCTAATGGCTTATTGTGTAATAGTCTGTTTATAAACAGAAACAGTACTTACGGTGAAACAAATTCGTTGTTTATTACAGTAATATTTTTTTAGCAAATAGCAGGCACTTTTTATAATATTTTCTGGGAAATATTTTATGGATTTTGTTGCCTAGTGTAAGATGAAAAACTGAATTATATAAAAAAAGGCCTCCAAAGGGCACAAGCTTTAAGCTGCTACTGAGAGTGAAATTAAATGATTCTTTTTTTTCATTCATATTGAGCACCGAACTAATATACCTATTGGTGCTGTAAGTGGAATAATTTGGGTGCTCAAAAAATTGCCAAAAGAGGAATACTCCAGAATTAGAAAAACCCAAAAAACTGCGTAACCTGAGAATCAAACTCAGTTTCGCTTAGGACCACTAGACTAATGCAGTTTGGTTTTTAAACATATTTGTTTTATAGTCCTAAGTCCATAAAATAAAACATTTAGGCTTAAAAACGTTATAAAAATGTTGGGCACCTGCAGACTACATGCAGTTTGAGCAGATTACTTATATATACCATTATACTAATATTAGGTACCTACTTGTACATGGAAAATATGAAATCTACATAATTTTTCCTTCACTAAAATAACTTTATAATCTTAGCATGGAAAATGCAAAAAATCACAAAAAGATAGTCTACATAATTTTAATGCAGCAAATTATGTTAATGCACGCAAAGAGTACATTTTGCATTGTCTATAGTTTGTTATATGATAGGATCTATATAAAAATTCTTCCATATTAGTAACAACTAATTAGGATACCTACAGTGAAAGTATCATTTAGGACACAGATAACATAGATCGTATGAAGTGTAGTAGTAACATTAGACTTTATTTTTATATATCTATACCTATAATAAAATTGTAACAGGCCGATGTCTGTACATTATAGATATTAAAGAAAAACTAATATGGGTGTTCTTTATTAGAGCAACAGAAGCCAAAATATTTTTTTTTAGAATTTTTGTCTGTCTGTATGTTTATACATACATCATGCAAACTATTGCTAGAGGTCTAACTTAAAATTACATGTATGTTTCATCTTGATACACCGCCTAGAATCAGAGTTATAGTATGTTAATGTTTTTGGGATGTGAGTGAAACTGCTAGTTCAGCATAAAATCAAGTGAAATCACACAATTTTAAATAACAATTCTAAAAATGTAGAATATATTTTATTCAAATTGTGGACTTGGTTTGTCCATCCATATAAAGTACACTATAAGGTGCTTGTGCATGTTTTAAGAAATATAATTTATTCATAAAACATTAAGAAATATAATTTTAACATAAAAAAACATATAAATGTGCACATATTTATCATCTATTTCAATTGCAATAACACTATAGCAAATTGATATGCCAGTGATGTATGGTTTTCATGACTTTTGAATTTTATGTAAACTTTGTACCATTAGAATAAGATCTTAAACTTAGTGTCCAGATATGTAAGGTACTGTCACACTGTATAATTTAAATAAATTAGTGTTTCACTCATGCAGCCATATGTTTCAACATACCTACTGATACAATCATATGCTTAAGTAACAGAGTGTAGTAATTAGTGATCTTGTATTGTAGTTTTTAGCTCTGAATGACAGTCACATAAACTTAGGGCACATTACTATGTTTATTGCTTTTTATTTATCTAGTGCTTACCTCAAATACTCCAAGACACCTGCCCAGCTTGCCGATGACGCCGGCCTCTTCGAGCACCTCGCGCATAGCGGTCACCGAGGGCTCCTCTTCAGGCTCGACGCCACCGCCGGGCACTATCCAGTTATCAGGACGTCGCGACGATGTCACCAGGAGCACCTACACAGCACAACAATAAACACTATATACTATAAAACATATCCATATTCAAACAAGTTTACAACAGCAAGAATACAACGCTAACCTCCGTTTCGGCGTCAGAACGAACGCAGATACACGCCGCGCGACGTCTAAATCCCTCGTCGTCGTAAATCCGAATCGAATTAGGCTTCTCCTTCACCATTTTTACATTTAACACGTAAACACGAACTAAACAGACGATCACAAACGAAAAGCTGACATCAAATATAAAGAAAACTATGAACTGAACGTAATTTTTTAATGATCAACAAACGCCATAACCGAAGTATCCTATGTTGAACGTATCCATTTTCTACTAATAAAGTTACACAACGTACATGTAAAATGAAACTATAATAACAATAACGCTACAATTAGAGCAATATTTCAGCTACAACTAGCTTTTGATCGCGTATTTCAAGCCCATGTTGAATGGTGCCTGACGTATTCCTTCTTTGCGAAAATCGAAATAGGTAGAAAGCAATAGGGTCAGGGAGTCTATCAGCTGACAGCCGGAAGTCGCGGAAGCTGTATTGCCGTATGAATTTAACTATAAATTTCTTTTTTTTAAGGAATTTTATGACCTGGTAACTTAGACCTTTAGGTCATCAAGCTCATGTCTTTTTAGATTGCACATCACTTTATCCCCAGTAAAACAGTGGTTCCACTGAAACTTCACTAAGGCTTCGATGGAGATTAAGAGTGAACACAAAAGTCACGATTTTCAATTTTATATCAGTTGCCTAAACTCGCACACGTTTACGAACACTTAATGGTTAACTATCCACTATAATTACATATTAAACTTCGGGGAAACACAAGTTTTGGAAAATAATATAAAACATTTACATTTTCCCACTTAAAACTCATTATATATTTCTATTTCCCAAATGTTGCAACCCAATTTATTTCTCGTAAAATATAATAATAATAATAATAATTGGGTCATGCCAGTCTTGATGTACTCCTTCGGCGTACTCAAGTGGACTCAGACTGAACTTGAAACCCTGGATAGGAAGGTCCGTACACTGCTTACGGCATATCGAATGCATCATCCCCGCTCCTCGGTAATGAGACTATACATCCCGCGGAAATGTGGGGGTCGAGGATTTTTAAATGCCAAAAACCTTCACAACCGCGAGGTGTGTAGTCTCAGAGAGCATTTCTTAAAAACTGAAATGGGGATGCACCGAGATGTGGTTGCAGTGGACAATGGACTTACCCCTCTCTCCATGGCTAAAGAGAACTGGCGCAAACCTGTAGTTCTTAGTACGAACGATCGTAGGAATGTGTGGCAAGGCAAAGAGCTACACGGACGCTATTACAGGGCTCTTCATGAACCTGGTGTAGACACCTTAGCGTCCGTTTCCTGGTTATGCTTCGGAGATCTGTTTGGAGAAACTGAAGGGTTTGTTTGTGCAATTATGGACGAAGTTATGATGACGAACAACTACCGGAAATTTATCGTGAAGGATGGTACGGTTGACATATGTCGGGCATGCCACCGGCCCGGCCGGGAGAGTCTATCCGACATATTATCTCTGGGTGTTCGCGTCTAGCTAACGGCGAATACTTGCACAGACATAACCTGGTAGCCAGGATTATCCATCAGCAACTTGCCTTGAAATACAATCTTGTGGAATCGGAGGTACCGTACTACAAGTATGTGCCCGACCCAGTTCTTGAAAATGGTCATGCTACATTGTATTGGGACCGGTCTATCATCACTGACAGGACTATTATTGCCAATAAGCCTGATATTGTGGTGATAGATCGATTAGAGCGTCGTGCAATGATTGTTGACATCACCGTCCCGCATGACGAGAACCTCTTCAAAGCCGAAAAAGAAAAAGAAATAAAGTATCTTGATTTGGCACACGAGGTTGTCGACATGTGGGGGGTGGATGCGGCGATCATAGTACCAATCGTTGTGTCTGCCAATGGTTTAATAGCTAAGAGCCTCGACCGACACCTAAGGAGGCTCTCATTAGGTGGTTGGATCAAGGGTTTGATACAGAAAGTAGTACTTCTGGACACGGCCCGCATTGTTAGGAGGTTTCTTTCTCTGGGACCCTGACCATCGGTGGCTTGGACCCTGCTCCCGATGCCGATGGGCTACTATTTTTTATATTTTTAAATGTTTTTCTTATTTTTATAAAAATATTTAAAAATATATACAAATAAGTTAAAATAATAAATAAATGGAATAATAATAAACAAATAACCTTTACGAACATAAATGTTAAATTATGTTACAAGTTCAGTTCAGACTATAAAAAGGTGGCTTAAATAATGGAAACCCTGTCTCTTAGACTAGGGGAAACAATTAAAAGATTTTTGACTCTCTAAGTCCTGTGACTTAGTAGTCAAAAAATGTATTTTCAATATGAATGATTGTGACAATTTACAAATAATTATGAACATAAAATTTACAAATGCTTGGAAGCATTTAACTAACACAACAATGGTGGACATTCCAAAATCGCGAACGAAACACATAATAGGTCCACTTTTATCATGCATACCCAATGGGTATATTACTAAACAGGAAATGCGTACTATACTCTTTGTGCGTACCGCTGAAATGTGGAGGAATGTGCTTCGCTTCCTGAGTGGGTTTTCCCTCAGTTCTCCGATAGATATAATATGGGTGTATATATATCACGTATGAATCCGTTTCTTCTAGGCAAGCGCGCTCCATCGTAGATTGCAGTATCGCTTATCAACAGGCGAATTGGCGGTGAAGCGTACACTTGACGAATGTATTGTATTTTTTATTTTTAAACTTCAAAACTGTGATGATTGATGATGTATGGAGTAGTAGGTGTTTATTTAGTCTGTGGAATAATAAATGATAGACTTTTGCTGACAGCTCGAGTTGGTTGACAGTTATTTTCAAATCTGCTTGGGTTGTGTTGTGACTTGTGTTATTAATTTAAATTTTTAATTTCTTACAGGTGATATGGGTAAGTTATTCCCGATTAAATTCAAATTATAATTTTAGTCTGTGTTACTTAACCAAATATAAAGGAAATTAGCAGTAATCCCCGCCCCTAACGCGACTCTCTCATTAAAAACTGAAATCATATAACCATGTAACTATTGAAGTTGTCTTCGTCAACCCGATTTAATTTGTAGCGGTAATTAATTGCAGAGAGGAGTTTTGACTTCGGGAGGCTGTTGAAGAATCATGAGAAGAAACACAAGGGCAAGCCTTCGCAATTTGTCAGCGTCGCTGGCGGGGTCTGTACTGTTTAGAAGCAATTGTGTAGAAATTATAGTTTTGATTGTTTAGTTTATTAATGCTCCCCTAAATTTGGGTACACTTGTATGGCTGTATTTTGTTTGCAATGTAAATAACTTGCTGTATTAATATGGCATGATATGGTATTGTGATTATTTGTAGCTGTCACTAACACTAAGTAATCAGGACCTAAGTTTATTGTACTTACAGTAGGTATATTTCATTTTGATATTGAAAAACTGATGTTCTCAGATTCTGGGTTATTTATTATCTGAATTCAGTTAGGTTTTTTCAATTGGGTTAATAATAATTGCAAGTCAAAGAAAAACTTCATACTTATTATTATTTCAAATAAGTACATACATTCAGATTAGATATTTGATGTCAAAGTATACTAAATTGATGTGTTGTGCATCCGAACATGATTATAATACACACATCTATTTATGCATTATATGTAGAAACTACAGAGCATTTTAACTACTCAAATTTTTGCCAAGTCCATGCATCTTGCCATACATGCACTTGGGTTCCGAGTCCTTTGATAGCAATACATATTCTGTAATTTATTGCTTAACATTCAAACCAATTTGATGAAACTATCTAAGCTCCATCTTTCATAAAATTATGTGCCACTTTTAACAGATTAAATGCCATTTTTAACAGATTAAATTTGGCTTTCAGGTCCAAAAGAGGCTAGAGACAAACTTGAAGTACAGGAAGAGCAGCCGCCTATCAGTTTTTGATAACTTGAGGAATTTGTCAAAATGCGACAGTCCAGCTCCTGTAAACAATATGCAGTCCAAAGTGGAACACAGAAGGCAACAGTTGGAAAAATGGAAGGAAGAAAAAGAAAAAAAGAAAAAGGAGGCTGCATCCCAAAAAAAGAAACCTTTTTTGGCTGGGGTCCCTCATGCGCCACTCAAGTTTGTTCCCCCACCCCCTCCTCCAAAACCCATGCCCAGTACTTCTGGACGTGTGACACGGTCCCAGTCAGCTAGGTGCAGTGTTAAAGCCAAGGAGACCAAAGGCAAGACAGCATTACAATCATTTGCACCTACAAATGCATCATTTAGACCACCTGAAATTAAAACATTGACAAAACTTCCAAAATTAGCACCTCCAAAGACTAGAAAGGATAAGAAACATAATTTGACATTTGATCCTGTATTACCTGCTGCTCAGAAGGGAGTTGGCAAGCAGACAAGATCTAAAACCTTAAGAGATGTTGCAGTGGAAGCCAAAGTTACAAACAAACTGACAGAGAGATCAACCAAAGTTAAAGGAGCAAATCCAGTATCAAAAACTAAGAAACCTATGAAGGCTCCACTACAGAGTAGTTCTTCAAGTGAGATGGAGCCAATTACCGAAGCATCGCCTATTTTGAAAAGCAAGGTTTTAAGAAAGTCATTGCAAGCTCCGAGTTCACCATTAACAACTAGTAAAATGCCAAGAAAGTCTATGCAAAATATCACTCCTAATAGACCAGTGCCAAGGAGTGAGTCTAGTTCTGAAGAACGGTTGCGGTCTCCTAAGTCTTTAGAAGATGTTCCTATGACACCTGAGCAGATAGTGGCAGAGGCTAAAAAGTGTAGTCCTTGTGTCACCATGTCTCGTGGCAAGGATAATGCGCGGAAAGAATCCAAGAAGAAATTGGAAGAGGGTATGAATCTTTGTGTCACATTTAGTTACATAAAGCTTAATCAGCTAATATTGCTAATTAGTATTTCTAGCCTTTGAAGATCCTATTGTGAAGTTTACATGATAGTCTTAATTTCAGCACATTATGTGTCCAATTACATAGATATTTGATCTTATAGACATGAAGGTGCACCTTCTGGTAATTTTACAAGGTATACTGAAAACTATAAATAGTTATATTTATAACATTTCCAAATATCATGTTTTTCCTGTAGAATACTGTATTTTTAAGCTGACCCCAATATAGTTTTATGAAGATTCTATGCTCTTTTCTATAATTCTAAAAGTCTGTCTATAAAATAGGTCTGCTAGATGAAGATGCAAGTGACATTGACAGTGTGGACACCTTCAGGAGACAGCTAGCCTCGGAGATTAAGCGCATGACAGAGATGTGCGAAACCTGGGACAAGATATCAGAGCAGACTGTATTACCGGACACAATACAGGCAAGTTAACATGCTAAGAAATGTACCTATGTTAAATTAGAAATATGTATGAATATTTGTTTCCTCAAATTTTGGACTCCATCTTTGTACCTGAAGCCCAGTTTGACTACAATTAAATGGTGATCACTTACCATCAGGTGAACCCCTTGCTTGTTTGCCCTCCTATTCCATAAAAAAAATATATATTTGGAATAGTCCAATAAGTGAGGATTTATTTTTTGTATTCAGTGGTGTCTCTTGGAAGAAAAATTTTAATTATTTATTATTCACTGTAGTCAGTGTCATCATTGGGCAACATAAAACTGAGGTTTCAAGATGTGAGTGATATTACTGGTGGTGCATTGATAGGCTGCGGTTTTTGCTTACAATTAGGCGGCCCATCTGCTTGTTTGTCATCATATTACAATTTTAAAAATGTAGTTATGTATGAAGGAGCTCCTTATAATATGGTTGAACTACACAATGGCTGATGCATGTGTGCCGTCGGATGGGATGGGTCTACTCAAAGCCGCTATGGATTTTTCTTCTAAAGGCAATTTCAGACACTGCCCTGCATTGTATCACTCACATATATTATTCTGATACTATTATGTTTGGACTTCAAAAGAGACCATGATTCTCTGAGTTTATTTCGGTGTTTCTTCTCAGAGGTCGTCAGCTAGGAAATGCCGACACCATCTAGTACTTAAAAAAAAGGACATGGAAAAGTATCTTTAAGAGATCTATTTACAGAAATAAATATCATTTCATTTCACTTCAGGAGGCAGTGCTGTCAGCCGTGGGCCAGGCTCGGCTGCTCATGTCGCAGAAACTGCAGCAGTTCGCGTCGCTGGTGGAGCGCTGCGCGCGGCCGGAGCCGGGCTCGGCACTCATCACACCAGCCGACCTGCACGGATTCTGGGACATGGTCTTCATGCAGGTAACTTTAATAACTTTAATTAATGAACCTCCTTGAACATTAGGGCTGATATTTGTATAACCACCAACAGTTTTAAAACAACAAAAACAAACTGCTTCTATACGAGATTCTTTTTATATTATGTACCAATTTTTAGTAAACATTCTTCATTCATTCTTCATTCGTCAACACTTCTTCAAATCTCCAATATGATATTTCTTCTTAGGTTGAAAATGTGGACATGAGGTTCAAGAAGCTGGAGGAGTTACGCCTGTGCGGCTGGGTTGAGGATAAACCAGTAGAGGCGAAGAAAAAGGTGGTGCGAGCCAACGTGAACGTGAAGAAAGCCACGAAGCCTGCTGCCGGGCCTAGTCGGCTTAGGGAAATGATTGCTGGTAAGTCAATTTCCGTATTGATAAAAATAGATTATTTGTACCGTCGGATCTTCTGTGGCGTCCGCACGAGCAATATAATAATACTGTATTGTACAGTAAAAATATTAGTTTGTCAGTAAATTTGTAGCGACGCTCATTGCCTAGGGCCTAGGGTGCACTGGGCCATTAAATAAATAAACTTTTACGTGGGAGAGCCATGTTTCGGCACGAATGGGCCAGCTCGACCGGAGTGATACCACGGCCTCACAGAAACCCGGCGTTAAACAACGCTTACGTTGTGTTTCGCCGAGTGAGTGAGGTTACCGGAGGCCCAACCATCACCATACCATCACCATCACCATACCATCACCATTACCATCAGGCGATCCGTCTGCTCGTTTGCCCTTATATCACATAAAAAATATAATAAAAGTTTAATTGCAGAAACTTGTCATTATTTATATCTATATTTTTACATAGAAATTATTGATTCTTCTTCTGATTGTATTATAAGTTATATTGCCAAATTTAAACATGTAAGAATAATTAATTTTTATTATCTAAAGTCTTAAATAATTTAGGTTTAAATTCGGCCTTGCGATCATGTGGTTGCCGGTTCGAAACCCACCCATTGCACTACCGACGTGAAGTCACTCGTAACACAAGCATTTAGCTGAGCACGCGGGGTTCAAGAATACTAGTAATGTGCGATCCATGTTACTATAGCTAATATAATTTTTTAAACTTAGTTTAGATTTGTAATTATTTTGCCAACAAAAAATATACTACAATGTGTAATAACAGTATAATAATGAATGAATGAATTGTGTCTATTTATTTCGATTTTGTGAGGTATACACTTTTTACAAAATCCTTACCAGCTGCAAGAAAGGCAAAGAAAGAGCAAGAGGAGGCACCTGCTTCGCCCCTCAAGCCTCCGGCGGAGGGTGATAGCAAGACGTTCGAAGCAGGGTTCTTCAGCGTGCGCTCGCCGGTGCGCTCTCCGGCGCCGTCGTCGCCCGCGCACTACTCGCCCGCACCGCGCACTCCCGCCAGCAAGAACTCCTTACTGAAGGCTGTGCTGTCCAGTGAGGCTAAGAAGGCCTCGGCTAACAAGGTTCATCTATTATGGATTTGTTTTGTCTCTGATTTGTTGTCTAGACTTTTTTCTTATATCTAGACTTTTTTCTTCTATACTTATAATAAATCTGTAGAGAGGTCAATTCTGTACATGAAATATATTTCCAAAATAACTATCAGCGGGTGATTAGTGATCGATACTGACGCCAAAAATGCAATCAGTAAAATTTTTGTCTGTCTGTCTGTCTGTCTGTCTGTATGTTCGTTATAGAAACAAAAACCACTCAACGGATTTCAATGAAACTTGGTACAATTGTTCTTCATACTCCTGGGCAGGTTATAGTATACTTTTCATCACGCTACGATCAATAGGAGCAGAGCAGTGAAGGGCAATGTTGGGAAAATGAGTAATTCATGAGAAAGGTTTCAAGCTATAAAACATCACGCTACAACCCTTAGGAACCCCGTTCCTACTTCTTTCTTCTACTACTTCCTACAACGCTTAGGAACGGGGCAACGCAGGTGCAACCGCGGGCGAAGAACTAGGGAACAAAGTAACTATTCCACGCGGACGAAGTCGCTGGCAAAAGCTAGTTTTATTATAAAACGTGCCCCACACTTGATTTTCTCCTGTAGGTGCTTTTAAAAACACAAATTATCACATACTTTGTGTATATAATGTAATATATAATGTGTGGATCTAAACCCGGAACAACTACCTGTAGTTCATACAAATATTAGTTCCGTGTGGAGATTGAACCTACAACCCGTGGCGTAGAAGCTGATAGTTTAACCGCTACGCCAAACGTACCGTCATAACCGGCTTTAATTAGCACTTATTTCATTTACTTTTCCATTCCAGAATTCAGCGTCTTTCGCGATGTTGCGAGCATCGGTATTTGGCAAGAATGTGGAGTGTGACGGAATAGCTCTTTTGCCGGTGAGTGTATTGTTTTGCACATTATAAACACAATATTCTATTGAGACTTCTAAGTCTATCCACCACAAAAATATCTTATTTTAAAGTCAATGTTTCCACAGCAAACTCCTATACCGATGACGCCTATCAACTTGTATGCGACTCCAGGCCGCAGCATACTAAAAAGCACAAACACCGAAAATAAATCGACCAGGAAGTCCATAAAAATGGTGCTGTTCAACCGATCCGACGCCGATGTGCAAGACGTTACCTACCACACGCCCGACAGCGAATTCGACGAAACAAGAACGAATGACATACACACGGATAGTGGAGTATCCTCCATGGACTTAGAGAAGGTTGAAAATAAAGAAAATTCTAGAAGGAAGTCCAAGTTGGTGAGGCAGGACGCAGAAGATAGGAGTCCAGTCGTAACGAGAAGTCGCCGCAAGAGTATGAACACTACTTTAGAAGGTGATGTAGGTACTCCAAGGAGATCGTCACGAAAGAAGGTTCTTCATGTGACAGAAGGGAATGTTGTGGAAGAAAAGACAAAACGGTCTACTAGGAGGCGAAAGAGTGGGCTGCAAGCACAGAACTGATGCATGGAAAGCGAAAAAGGATTGATTCTTTTAAATGTTGCCATTACAAGGAATGTTTCGTGATCAATGCAATCTCGATAGTTTGTTGAGTATAAACTGAGAATTATTGAAATTACAAACATACATACTGTTTCAGACAGCTATCAATTCCGGCTTTTTATGGAGCTTTTGATTATTTTTTGTTGATTAGGATAGATGGTGCTATCTATCTACCTTTTGATAGATTCGTCTCTTTTTCTTGTTACCAAGCTGGAATATAATAAAATCATGTGATTGTTTTGAGACAAACAATGCGATCATGAATGAAGTATAAATTAGACTTTTTTTTTAATTCGTTCCTGTCCTAAAATGTGGCTATTACTTTTGAATAATTCTAGAAATGACATTCCAAGCAAAATGTTTCTGGTGTTGCCATAATGATGGTAATTGAAGAAATCCAGTAGAAGCGTCTCGATTTTACGATGCTCATGTAGAGGCCAAAACCATTATTTTTATGTTATTTGTATTATTTTTTGTTATTCCAATATCCAGTTTTTTTATATTTATATTAAAGTTCTGAGTAGCAAATCCCGCAACTATTGTCATGTCTTTTACGTTATTCAATTTCATTTGGCTTTGAGTAATGAAAATACGTACTTTAATTTTGGGAAAAAAAAATTAATTAGATAATTTTAGTATAATAACTGATTATAATATATCGAATTTTAATTGTATCCAGTTTGTTTGTGTAGATGTAATCATTTATGTTTTTTCGTTTGTATTTGTGAGGTAGCCGCGGTGAGTACTCAGATATGCTACGAAAGTATTGCGACTGGCCTAGGTAAGACTTGTCTTAAGACTTAAGCATGGGTACCAGGGCATTGTGCCTCGAATAGTAGTTTATTCAATTCCGTTTAAAATAAGAGGCTGCCTCAGTTTTGTTAAGTTAGACTAAGTCGACGTGTGTGTGATGTGATGTCTGCCATGATGTCGTGATTATTGTACAATAATAGTAATTATACAAACGTTTTGATAATACCTTGTATATTTTTATTTTCGCCTGTACTCGCAACACCTCAAGTTTTCTATTTTATTGTGTCAAAATTTACATTAAATGACCTCAAAATTGTTGATTTTTGAGTCTATGAAATCTGTTAGTTCCTCATTGACGACCATTCCAGAGTTGGGTCCAAGTATTCAATCGTCTGGGTTTCGTAAGGTTATCATTACTTGAGGATGTACTGGACTATTTTGTCAACAGAAAAACCCAAGCAGAACTTTCACAGAACACGTTATCCGTTTTTATCCGTGAAGGCCTCGACACGGTTTAATTCTGTTGCCAGCTTTGCAGGGAATAAGACTTGAACATCCGTAAATACCCATGTTAATTTTGTTTATAAAACAATACCTACACAGTTATGCAATTTTGAAATTATTTATGCTTGCATAAATTATATGAAAAAAATTTTAACGTCGTTCACTTCCTCGCAAAGTTATGAATGCAGATCTTTAAAACTACAATTATGATAATGAAAACTTAAACTACACTACTGCCGTCAAGCAATAAGACAAGAATAAAAACAATCTGAGCTATGAAAGAGAGAAATACTATGATGAGAAGAATGATTTCTTAAATATAGAATATTCAACCAACATAACTTATCATCGACCGAAAAGTTTAGTCAAAAGTAAGCACGAGAAGAGGGCTTCTAACTTAACTACCATAGTTTAAATCCAGAAGCTTTTGTATCCCCTTGCCTCACTGCGATAACAAGTTGGCACAGTGCTTAATGTGTCAGTGCAGTGGGCCAACGGATAACTCCGGTTAGTTACGGCCTCCAGTTGGCGCCGGCGCCGCTTACGGATACATTGCACTCGCTGTTACATAAACTGAAGCGTTGTTGCTAAAGCTGCATGATCTTTAACTATGCTTTGAGAGGACAGCTTGATGGCAACACTCGAGATTATGCTGATACTAGCTGTCCCCGGTTTCACTCACACCCCAGATGACTTCAAAAAGAAAGTAGTCTATGTCCTTCTAAAGTCCAATCTATCTGCATAACAAAATTCATTAAAATTGATTCAGCGGTTTAGGTGTGAAGAGGTACAATACAGTCAGACAGAGTTACTTTCGCATTTAGCATGGAATATTAAATCCCAATATTTCAGATCCTTTACGTCATTGAGCAAAGAGTATAGTAATATATAGGAATGCATTGAGCCACTTCCACTTGAACTCTAAACCGCTGATCGCTTCCTGTGCTAGACGCCTGTAACTATTATAATAGCAAATAGGTAGATCGTATTAATGGTACTAATCCGCATTATACAGAGAGAGTTAAACTTAGGACTTACTTAAACATTAAAAATAATGACCTTAAACTATTTGTTACAAGCTTAACTTCAAATGTTTATGACTAATTATTATTTTATCTTCGAATCTGTAAAATAAAAAAGGTGTAAAAAGTTAATTTTGAAATTAATCGGCTTAATCGGCACAAACGAACGTCCATTACGTTCGTTATCTTGATCCAAGGTTCGTGTCTTGATCTGAAGGAAAATCAGAAGTAATATCCCGACACTTGCCGTTTCAAACGGCTTGTAATTAAAGGGGACAATTATAAATGGCAGTAAATGTTACGAAATAATTAAACGCGTCGTCTGTTGTAAAACTACAGATAACAATGGGTCAGATTAAGTAGATCTATGCAAATTCAGTTTGAGCGGGACGCTGTAATAGGGGGTGATTTGAGATCGTCGCTGGCAAGTGGAAACACTGCGCTGAATCGCTATGTAAATAATTAATTATTGTTTATTATGTATATTTAGTAGGTAAATTGAAGACAAAAATAATTAAACGCATCACCGTCCTGGACAATAAATAAACTTGTCACAATTTCCAGGATTTTTATTATAAACATGTAAGCATAAGATTATGTATACAATTACTGTTCGTTCTAAAAGATCTGTGTGACAGTGTGAGCCATTTATTTTTCGTTTTGTAATTACTTCAGGGACAGAATGTTATGTTGTAAGTTAAAAAATCCGGTAAAATTTGTCCCGTGTCACCGTTCTAAAGACGCGCGAACATTTCTCGCAAATAAGAAGTAAAAACATGTGCATTTCGCGAGCCGGGATTAATGTCGATGTACGACGGCGGTAGAGATGTAAACTTAACTTTGCATATCGATATTAGTTTTTAAAGTTTCTTTAGTGAGTAGGTAGTTCATTGATCGAAATTTCGCTTTTGCAGATTGCGGTATTATATTGTATACTAGCTGTTGCCCGCAGTTTCACTCACGTCTCAAAAATATGTAACACACTATAAGTCCGATTCTAGGCGGCGTATCAAGATAAAACACGCACCAGATTTTAAGTTAGACATCTACCAATACATCTGTGAAAACTGCATTCAATTCCATGCAGTAGTTTTTGTGTGATGCGCGTAAAAACATACCGACAGACAGACAAAGATTCTAAAAATTGTTATTTTGGACTCGGTTGCTCTAATAAATACCTCCATATTATTTTCCTCCATATTATCTATAATGTACAGACATCGGCCTGTTGCAATTTTATTATATTTATGTATAGATATAAATGTAAGGTGATATTTACAAATTGTATATCCTTTGTCTACGCAACCTACCAACCCATTTAAAAACAAAAATATCCATGGTAATATAATATGGTAATCGGTTTTGAGATCAGCCAAGTGGACGCTGACAGATTGATACTGTTACGAGCTGGGGTTCGGGATAAATTAAAATCACTAATTTCACCGAAAACAGTCACTTTATTCACCACACAAACACACAGAAATCACACGAACAGTCACTATACACTAGCACTTGTTACACTTAACGTCGCACTGATAATCACTTGTAACTTCACTTCGATCTTCACTTGGATGCGTCCAAAACTGAACTGCCTTTCCGACGCTGTCGACCATTATTTATATGGGCCACGAAGATTCTGGATTCGAAAAATCTCGATAAATCTCCAGAATGCGACCCGCCCGCATTTTTGAGACAATAGATGTTTACGTCCTTTATTCAACTTGCGAACAATAGATGTTTACAATCGCCATTGTTAATCCTTGACCTTGAGCCCGGTCTCACGCTATTGTGTTTTGTTTGTTTTTCTTTTTGTTGCGGGTGCCGCATTCTAGCATATTCCTCTTGTTTGTTTTCTACCTGCTTCATCGACTAATCCAGAATCTCCGTGACCCATCTCCGTCGTCCTAGTTACTCGGCGTAACACTGCCCCCTCCTAAGACATGCTCGTCCCGAGCATTATTACATCCGTGATAACGTGCCAAACGATCCACATGAACGATCTTCGGAGCACTTCTTGGTCCTTTCTGTATCCGGTAGGTCACATCGTTGATCTTAGTCACGACTCGGTAGGGACCGTCCCATTTTGCCTGTAACTTCGGTGACTTTCCTTTGCTGCGTACCGGGTTATGTAGCCACACTAGTGAGCCTTCGTCGAAGCCTTTGTTGTTCATCTTGCGGTCATAGCGGGTCTTCATCCTCTCAGATGTTTGTTGGCCTGATTGTCTAACATGCTCATATATGTCATTCATTCTGGTACGCAAGTCGTTTGCATAATCAGTCACACAACGGGGGGTGTCAGGCGGAATACCGGTGATGAGATCTGCAGGCAACCGTAGTTCTCTTCCGAAGTTCGCGAAGGCTGGTGTCACCGACGTACTTTCGTGAACTGCACTCCGGTATGACAAAAGGAACGGCTGGATGTGCTTATCCCAATCCCTCTGTCTGTTCCCCACGACTTTTGCCAGATATCTCTCTAAGGTTTGATTGAATCGTTCAACCATTCCATCAGATTGTGGGTGGTAAGAGGTGGTTCTGGTTTTATGGGTACCCATTACCCGACACGTCTCCTGGAATATTTGAGACTCAAAATTCCTTCCTTGGTCGCTGTGAATCTCCAAGGGTACTCCAAATCGACAGAAGACTTCATGGACCAATTTATCTGCAACCGTCGAAGCTTCTTGGTTAGGAATGGCGAACACTTCCGGCCACTTTGTGAAATAATCCATCACAACCATAAAATACTTGTTTCCACTTTCACTTTCTGGAAATGGTCCCGCAACGTCTAGGGCTACTCGTTCCCAGGGTGCACCAACGTTGTAGACTTTCAATGCTCCTCTGCTGCGCGTGTGAGGCCCTTTTACAGCTGCGCAACTAGTGCATTTACGACACCAGTCTTCAACATCGTCCCGACAGTGGATCCAGTAGAATCGCTCTCGAATCTTTAATAAAGTCCTTTTTACACCTAGATGACCTCCCGAACATCCGTCATGGTAAAGTCGCAGGACATCTGGCACCTTTGCTTTGGGGACTACCATCTGCAGATGACACTTGTCCCCTTTAACATTTTCCCATTTCCGGCATAAGACACCATTTTGTATCAGCAGACTGTCCCACTGTGCCCAGTAACTTTTTGTGACTGTGCTCAATGACGCAACATCACTCCATGTTGGTTTAGAGGCACCAGCTTTTATCCACTCGAGGATCGGTTTGATATCAGCGTCTTTTTCCTGAGCCTGCTGTAAGTTTTCTTTCCATTCGTCGCTAAGGTCAGTTTTCAGCATCCTCACGGGCACTGTTTCTTTAGCCTCTTGTTTGGAACAATGTTTGCACTTCTCTGGACAAGGTCTTCGTGACAAAGCATCTGCGTTACCGTGGGATCTGCCACTGCGATGTTCAATTACGAAGTCGAATTCTTGTAGTAGCTCAATCCACCTTGCTACTTGTCCTTCCGGGTTCTTAAACTGCAATAGCCACTTTAGTGCAGCATGGTCCGTGCGCAGGTAAAATTTCCTTCCCAATAAATACTTGCTGAAATGTTGCAACGTCTTGACTATTGCGAGCAGTTCTCTCCTCGTGACGCAGTAGTTTCTCTCTGGTTTTGACAATGATTTACTGAAGTAGGCTATCACAACCTCCTGATCTCCTTTTTTCTGTGACAACACTCCACCAATTCCAGTATTACTTGCGTCTGTGTCCACGATGAATTCATTTTCAGTGTCAGGGTAGCCCAATATAGGTGTATTGCACAGACGGTCCTTTAACTCTTGAAAAGCACTGTCACAGTTTGTGTCCCAGCAGAACTGCGCTTTTTCCTCGGTCAATTTGTGTAAAGGTTTCGCAATGTCCGAAAAATTCTTCACAAACCGTCGATAGTAGGAGCACAAGCCCAAAAATGCTCTGACTTGCGTCTTATCTTTCGGCACTGGCCACTCTTTGACAGCAACTATCTTCTCTGGATCTGTTTCAACACCCTTTTCCGAAACTACGTGTCCCAGAAAACTCACTTGTCGTTTGAATAATGAGCACTTTTTCGGACTCAACTTTAGATTGGCTCCTCTGATTTTTGATAGCACACGTTCCAGGTTTTGTAGGTGGTCATCAAATGTACGGCCCACAATGATGATGTCATCCAAATAGACCAGGCAGGCGTCTCCGATCAGGCCAGTGAGCACTAGTTCCATAAGTCTCTCGAACGTGGCAGGAGCATTACACAATCCAAACGGCATTACTTTAAACTGCCACAGACCCTTTCCCGTAGAGAATGCGGTCTTCTCCTTATCCTTTGGGTCTATTTCCACTTGCCAGTAGCCACTTTTGAGGTCTAAGGTGGTAAACCATTTCATGCCTGTCAGTGTATCCAGTGTGTCATCAATCCTTGGCAATGGGTAGCTGTCCTTCTTCGTAATGTCGTTCAGTCGTCGATAGTCCACGCAGAAGCGCATACTGCCATCTTTCTTTTTCACTAATACGACAGGAGAACACCACGGACTAGATGAAGGCTCTATTACACCATCCTTCACCATCCCCTCAATCATGATCTCCACTTCCTTCTCTCTTGCAACTGGCAGTCTTCTAGGTCGCTGACGAATTGGTGACTCATTGCCAGTATTGATCTTGTGTTGCACCAATCCGGTTTTTCCTATATCGGCATCATTTGTAGAGAAAATATCAGCGTACTGAAGCAACATCTTCTTAGCCTTGTCCATTTCTTCTTCAGACATATGATTTCTACAGTCTTCCAAGAGTGTTGCCACGTTAAACCTTGAATTGTGAGCGTTATTACCAGTACACTGATCACTGCAACGTCGCATCCAGGCTACTTCTTCAGAAGTACCCATTAATGTGCCCTTCTTGATCACTTGCTCCTTATCACTGGGATTGAGTATGCGTACAGCTGATATATTTGAAGCCTTCACCAACGTTCGTGCCATCTTCCATGGTAAGTCTTCGTCCAATCTTTCTATTAGAATACATCGATTTTCCTGCCCAGCATTCTGTGGTAGAGCGACTGGGACAATTGTTTCCGACTTGGGGGGTAGAATTATTTTCTTCAGGCAGAACACTTTCCCAGCGGTTGCGCCTTCCATAAAGATTTCCTCTGTCCCGCATTTCAATACTCCTTGATTAACGTCGATCTCACAATAATGCTCTCGCATAAAGTCCAATCCCAGGATGCAGTCGTCTACTATATCGGCTACGATGACATTATGCCAATATATTCTGTTGCCAAGTTTCAACTCCACCTCCTTCTCGCCTCGGACGGATATGTGCTGACCAGTAGCTGTTACTAATTGTATACACTCACGGTCACTGATGCAGTCCCCAAGAACCCGACGTGCCAGCTGAGAATTCACAACCGTGCGAGAAGCTCCAGTGTCTATTGTCAGCTTACAGGGTGTTCTGTTGACTTCACCTTTGATGATCAGGCTGTTTCCATCATGGGCTTGTGAGATCGAAATCCTTGGGGCTACTTCTGCACCAGCCAGCACCCGCCCCGCAGTCCTGGCTTTTATTCGTTTCCCTGCTGCTCCTCGGCGGTTGCATTCACCGCCCTTACTGTTTCACCATAGGTCTTCTGTCGCCACGTGGTTCCCTTTGGGCAATTAGCTCGGAGGTGGCCCTTTTCTCCGCATATGTAGCATCTTGGTGATGCTGCACCATCCTTTCGACCCTCGCTGCGCTTCGGGCAACCTGCCTGGAAATGGCCCTTTTCCCCGCAAAGGTGGCATGTTGGTAAAACGACTTCCCGGATACGGTGAGCCCGATGGTCCTGTCTCACTGCTTCTACTTCCAAGGCATGGGCTAAGGCGTCTCTTAAAGTCTTGTGGTGCCCAAGTCTCACAGCGGCTCTGACTTCTAGATCACGTATTCCATCGACGAACGCCTGAACAAGATTTCCGTCGATAAGCGCAGGTGTGGACTGGTAGGCTTTCCGAACCAACTTCTCAACTTCTAGAGCCCACTGCTGTAGGGTCTCTGCACCGCGCTGTACTCGGTCCTTCAGCTGGGCACGAAACACGTATTCTAGATGCGCGTCGCCGTATCTTGAGTCCAATGCTTCCAGTAGTTGGTCGTAGGTCATATCCTTGCCGAGCGCCTCCAGTACAGTTAAAGCCTGGTCGCGGAGGCATAAGGTGAGTGCCGTCTTGGCTTGAGCTTTGTCCCATCCATTTGATTCCACATAGGCTTCAAACTGGAGTCTGTAAGCTGACCATGAAGAGGTTCCATCAAACGGTGGTACTTTAAATCCACGTACTGAGGAGGTCATGGGGGTGTCAACCACAGGGGCCACAAATCCCTTTCCTGCCTTCAAATCGCCCAACGCCTTTGTCACGTTAGCAATCTGTTCCTCGGCTTTGGCAAGTCGACTCTCGTGCTGCTCCACCTGCTCCTTCATAACACCCAGCTGTTTGCCAAGGGTCCCATGGAGGTCCTTTATGAGGTTCATCTGTTCCTCTTGGCGGCGGGCCTGCTCCTCCTCCCGACGTGCCTGCTCCTCCTTATCTTGCTGCCGCTGTTCCCGTAGCAGGCGTGCCTGCTCCTCCTTATCCTTCTGCATTTGCTCCCGCAGTAGGCGTGCCTGCTCCTCCTCCCGACGTGCCTGCTCCTCCTTATCCTTCTGCATTTGCTCCCGCAGTAGGCGTGCCTGCTCCTCTTGACGGCGGGCTTGCTCCTCCTGACGGCGGGCTTGCTCCTCCTGACGGCGGGCTTGCTCCTGCATCAGTGCCATTAAGGCTGCTAGGTCAACTGCAGGTGCTGGAGATGTCCCGGATGGGTCATTAGGTGGTTGCTCATGACCCGAAGGTAGTGATGGCGAATCTGCAAATCGTCTCTGGTCCATCTCCTGCTGCCGCTGACTTCTTGTACGGATACCCTCTGTGTCTTCTTTCGGTAAAACCGGCATAATTTATCCCACAACTTCTGACACCAAATGTTACGAGCTGGGGTTCGGGATAAATTAAAATCACTAATTTCACCGAAAACAGTCACTTTATTCACCACACAAACACACAGAAATCACACGAACAGTCACTATACACTAGCACTTGTTACACTTAACGTCGCACTGATAATCACTTGTAACTTCACTTCGATCTTCACTTGGATGCGTCCAAAACTGAACTGCCTTTCCGACGCTGTCGACCATTATTTATATGGGCCACGAAGATTCTGGATTCGAAAAATCTCGATAAATCTCCAGAATGCGACCCGCCCGCATTTTTGAGACAATAGATGTTTACGTCCTTTATTCAACTTGCGAACAATAGATGTTTACAATCGCCATTGTTAATCCTTGACCTTGAGCCCGGTCTCACGCTATTGTGTTTTGTTTGTTTTTCTTTTTGTTGCGGGTGCCGCATTCTAGCATATTCCTCTTGTTTGTTTTCTACCTGCTTCATCGACTAATCCAGAATCTCCGTGACCCATCTCCGTCGTCCTAGTTACTCGGCGTAACAATACGTAGTCCGTATCAAAGAGTCAGTTGAAATATTTACCTATATGTAAGCTTAGTTTTATTGCTTATTAGATTGAATTATTCAAGTTTTCAGCGGTAGGTACCAATGTCTTAATATCGACATCCACATACGTCCACCCTTTGTCGTCATCCGTCGTCTGGCGACTGCCGCAGGAATTTTATTTCACTTCATTTCGCCGTGACACGCCGCACGTTAGCCAAAATGAATTATGCAATAACACATTTTTTGGATTGTTTTTAAGAAACAACAGTAATCTGCGGAATTTTTGTGATCCATGACTTTTGGCGCTTGCACTCGGTTTCGTACCTACCTAAGATTTTTGTTTTTACGGATAAGTAACTTACATAGGTACCTAACGGCTGTGTTATTTTAAGTAAATGATAGCATGCCTGCGACGCGATGGACCGATAATTTGAAGAAGGTGGCTAGCAGCGGATGGATGCGAGCTATCTAAGACCGGGATGGTTGGCGCTCTATGCAGAAGGCCTATGTTCAGCAGTGGACAGCAATAGGCTGATATGATAATGATGATGATGAAATAATAGCATATCTTTTTTTTTTTTATTCGTGATTGGCTTACGCTCTTTTGCATGATAATTTATATTAATAGAATGAGGGTGGTCCGAAATAAAGTCAGTCTGTGTCGAGCCATCTTGTTGTTTTACCACATGGTGACAGCGGTGCGTAAATGTTTTACTACACGCTCGACCGCCAGTTTGCCTGATGTTAAGCTATAAGTACTGCATATCCTGGTAGTAGGTAGTAGGTACCCCCTTTTCAAACTATAACGTCATTGACTTACTGAGTTAAAAAGGCTTTGAGAGTGTCGACAGTGGTCCTACATGTTTACACACTGTGCAATAATGACAAAGATAGTCTACTTAGTTATTTCATAATGACTTAGGTAGGTAGTACGTTGCAGAATCTGCGGTTAGTTGTGCAAAAAAGTATTAGGTATCTTTATTAACTGAAATCCCACTTTACTCCTTCAATTTCTTTTACCATAGGTTCAACAACAAGTAAATTCTATTTCTCATAAATACATTTCCAGTGATGAACTCCGTGACCTTTTAGGGCAGAGGCTGAATAGTCATTGTTTTTACCTCGAGTCTGTGGGGAGGGGAGGACGCAAAAATAGTTGTCTATGGCAAAAGATGGCGCGCAGCGCGATGCGAATAATCCACTAGTAATATAAACAGTATCTCTTCGCTTTGGTTGGGGGAAAATTGTGGTGACTGTGTGGTAGATTGAATGAGACTGTCCTATGAAGTAAGTACTTAAATCAATATTATTTTATTAAGAAACAACTTCTGAATATAAATTTTTATTCATCACGTACCTAAGTATCGACTTGATTTATGTCAATTGATATTAATCGAAAATTATTCAGTCAGGTTATAGCAATGACATTATATAGTTAAATAGAGGGGTTATAGCTTAAATTACTGAATAATTTTCTAATTTTTTTAATACGCAACAAGCAACAATCCCGCAGCTACTCTTGGAGGATTGTTGCGTATGAAAAATTTAACGGATTCTAATATTAGCACGCTACAATCTCATATCGCCTAATAAAAGATAGGTATGTGTCTTGTCTTGTCTATAATATTTGTCTCCGTCTCTATGTCAATAAGTGACTTGATTGTTAGTAGGTTACGTAGGTAAATAATTGAAAATACCCGTTGGTTCACGCGTATTAATCAGAGGACTGTAGAGTGTCCAACCTGAAGTGAAGTAGGTATAAAATTATAAAAACGTGTTACATAATATAATCTATATTAAATGTCAATAAAGATTTATTTATATAGTTATTTATTATTTATATCTATTCCGAGAATTCCCTCAAGCTTTTCCCCCGAATATGGTTTCCCTATTCCGGACTGAAGAGAGTGAGTTTATTAAAAATTGGATTTGTACATAGCGCGGCACGCGGCGCCACCCTCACACCAGCGTATTATTATTATTTTTATATTATTACCCTATAAATGGGGTACAGTAGGTTTCGTCGATGGGTAAATTTTTTGTTATGATTATTACGGATAGATGCCTTTCTTTTTGAAGGATGTCTTGCTTCGTTTAAGCTATATTATTTTCCCATTGCTTATTATTTTTTTATGACATTTCTACATACCTATATAGTATCTAAGTGTTTTAATTGAGAGCTCTGCATGTCCCTTAATGAATCATTATCTGAGCGGTCATAGTGCACAAACAATATACGCAAAATACTGCGTGTACCTAGATACTTAAGTAGGTAAATAATCTGCGGAAAACGATATTAATTAGGTATAAGTACGTAGTCGAAACGACAGGTTTAATTTAAACCTGTCGTTTCGACTAAACCGTTTAGTTGAAAATTATAATCACAGCTTTTGTGCAGTGGCGGACAAAATATTTGAATACGAAATATTTGGAATAAGTGCTTATAATTAAACCATAAAACCTTAAATACATCCTACAGTCGGGCATGGGCGTCTTCTTTAATCGAGAGGAAGTATGGTATTTGTATTATAAAATTAATATTATAAGTCATCATCATGGAGGACTACAGCATGGGGTTCTTCAAAATATGGGGGGGGGGGACAGATTTTTAAAGGGTCGGCAACGCGCGAGTCTTGTCCCTGGTGTTGTAAGCGTCCATATGCTACGGTAACCACTTACCATCAGGCGGGCCTATGCTTGTTTGCCACCGAAATGGTATAAAAAAAATCAATTGTTTAATATTATTTGAACAAAGTAATTAGACCTATAGTTAGGTACTGTCTCTTCTCTATCAGGTCCACTGATTACATCTCTTAGATTCTTCTTTAGGTCATGCGTTCACCTGACGGATCGTCAGCACTGGCTGCTGTTGTGCGGGTTATTCTCAACGTGCTGTCTGGCATATAAAAAAAAACTACATAGTTATAATATTATTGTAACTGTAAAAATAAAACTTGAACTCTAAAGTAATATATATATAATATATATAATAAGTAATGTATTAATCTAAACTCAGCTACTTGCGCTTGCCATTTCGACGATAGATTAAGTAAGCAATTTACAATTTAATTACCATTTACCCCTTATAGCTGTGCAGTTTTCCGCGCACAGCAAAGATGCGTATTTGTAAATTAGATCAGAACTTGTTTAATCCTGTTGGTGACCCTGCACCCTCTGCCCCGCGGCACGTCGACCTAAAATATTGCTGACATTTTTCAGGGACTTAGCTCTTTGCACACCCCTCAGGGATGAGGGATAGTTATAACGAGATGCGTTTGTTTGCTATCCGAAGGGGCGGTGAATTAATTTTGTAGAAATTTCCAACTCGCTATATTAGAGGTGGTACATTTTCGTGGCCAAAAGTGTAAACGATATCTCACGGTTCGGAGATTTGGTTTTAATTTGGTAGACTGCGAGTTATTTATTGGATTGAAATGTTTGGATAATATTTATAGATAAGATTTTGGAATTAAATTAGTTCCTTTTCTATAGGGCGGGAACGAAGAAACAAGGCTTGCTAGAGGCGGCGATCTGTGAGTGTTCATTAGTACCTACACCTCTGCCCAATCCTTCGGGGAATACAGGTATGATGGTATGCATAAATACAATTACTTGTGGTCCCAAGCGCGACTGCTTCGCTAGAGGACCTAGGAACGATTCCCAGGCCGAGCAGTGCTGTTAGGTTTTACCATGAAATTCTCAGTAGCAGCTCGGAGCTTGGATTTGTATCGGTTCATGGCAATCTCGCTCCTTACTAAATGGGATCTTAACATACCGGCGAACTGTGGATGTAGATACTTTAGTACACCTTTGCCTAATCTTTCGGGGAATACAGGCGTGATGGTATGCATAAATACAATTACAGTTAAATCAAATCAAATTAAAGCGTACATCAATTGTCGGTACAAATCTATCGTCCGGGTGGTCTGGTGGCGCGCCGTCATTGCGCCGGCGCAGCGTTGCCAATCGCTTAGACGCGCCGCTCATTTGTACCCACCTGGACGGTTTTTTCACTTGAAAGAAATAATCAGTGAGAGGAAATAATTTTTAACGGTTATATAAGTCTTGATGTCTCATTGTGACATTTTATGCTGCAAAGTAATTAAAAGCTACCGATATCACTTTCGACCCTCTATTAAGATCATTAGGATGAAAATGGGTTAAACAAGATTTGATTTCCTTCATGACTGAGCGTCTATAGATCACTTTATTAGGAAGTCTGCAGAATTTAGGTCTTAGGTGTGAAAAGGAAATAATTAAAGTAAATAATTAATAAAAAAAAAATATAAAAAAATTAATCAAATTTTCTTTCGGCTTCGAAACGAAGTACTTGCTGTGGAAATCCCTTATTTTTTAATATAATACCTACCTATATTGAATAAATCCTAATCCTGACTAATACTTTTTTTTCTCTTAATTTTCACTTTAACAAAAAATCATATACTAACAGTAGACCAAAAACCACTGAGGTTTGTCTGGACTACCGTGCATTCTGCTTAAGAACTAATACCTATTAGAAGCTAAGCGACATAAGATAACATTATAAACGTGAAAGTTTGTGAGTATGGATGTATGGATGTTTGTTACTCTTTCACACCAGAACGGCTGAACGTATTTGGATGAAATTTAGCACAGAGCTTATAGTCTGGAGTAACACATAGGCTACTTTTTATTTAGTTCGGACCCAATTCTGAAGTCCACGCAGACAAAATCGCGGGCAGAAGCTAGTCTTACATAATTATATCAAACTGCATAATTCTCAACAACTATTCAAAACAAAGTTGTAAAGATTAATAATGTAATCATGTTTTTTTTAAAAGAGTATTTATGGAGTTTTTCTCGGCTCTTCTCTTGTCTCCCACTTATTGGAACCGTGAGACTAATTTTGACTTTTCAAAAGTACCTTTTTAATGGTCTAATTGAAATAAAACATTTTGACTTTGACTTGACTCACATGCACACAAATAGAATAGAATATTCTTTATTGCACACAAAAAAATAATGTTAAGAAAGTACAAGTTAAAGAACTAGTAATAGTCATAGAACGAGCGTAAACATTCATCTATACATATAAAATGCTTTGTCCTGAATGACTGACTGACGGATCAACGCACAGCCTAAACCACTGATCGTAGAGAACTGAAACTTGAACGGTGTGTTTTTTGTAAGACGTAGGCATTCGATAAGAAAAGATTTTTAGAAATTTAAGCCCTAAGGTGGTGAAAAGGGGGGTGAAATTTTGTATGAAAGTCCGTCATTTTTTAGCGGGTGAAACCGCGGAGTACAGGTAATTGTTACTAAAAATTTATTTCCACTATTCATAGGGCTATGGTCCAGGGAGAAAGAGGTACACACAGTATACTGTGTGTACAATATATTATATCTACTTGTATTGTATACCACTTCTTGTACGTATATCAATGACTGTGACCGATATTTCTATTTCTGCGTCCGTCATCGCGGCTGACAAATCAATGGCGATACGTGAATGATTGCCTATCAACGGGGGTTCAAGTGGATTGTGATACCTATAAATTGATATCAGATTTGAATTGATTATTATAACCGCATCAATGGTCTAGTGGTCACAGGATCGGTGGATTTTCAGGTCGAGAAAAGTGTTATTAGGTTTTTCTATGAATTGTGAGTGACTTTTCCTCTTCGTTACGCGGCTGCAACACAATGGTAATGATTATATAGGCTAACTACTAGCTAGCTGGACTCGAACGATGAATGCATCCGAAAAATAAAACGGAAAGGGAATAGGGATGAAATATTTACCTATGGATATATTTTAATTCCCTTCATTTAATTTTAATAGAGAACAACATCTATCCATGGGTAATTTAAGTGGTGGATGGTTACTTATTATTACGTATATTTTTACTCAATCTTTACCATTTAATATTTTCTGCGTTAAAGGTTTTTTTTTGTTAGCATGTATTGTCCCACAGAGCAGTGATAGCCTAGTGGTATGACCATTGGACTGCTAAGTCAAAGGTCTCGAGTTCAAATCACAGGCACGTACCTCTGACTTTTCGAAGTCATATGCGTATTAATAGTTAATTATTGTAATTTTTTCCACTCTTCTCGTTGCTGTGCTAGTTCATTCTAATTGGAATTGGATTGAATTGGACCTGGAAGGCCAGGTTCAGGTCACGCCGCAATCTCATCCGTTTTACCAATTTTTAAAAATAATTATTGTTTAATTTCAATTAATCTCTAAAAAAGTCATGTCTCTGTCAGACGAGATACGTTTTGATTTTTAACGTGAAACACTTCTAAAAGGTTTGTGTCGGCCATCAAATGAGTCACATTAACTTGGCTTAAGATTTAACTTTAACAGACGCAGAGTTAGACTATGTTTACGCTTAACTTGTGATGTAGAATAATTCAAGCATTAAACAATTATGTGTATAAATTAAACAATATTATTTATATGTTGACATGTCGTCACGGTGACAAATTACTATACTTTGACACAAACAAGTTTGTTAGTGGCTTTCAATTGACTGGTGAAGCTATGTTTCTTCCCAAAAGATGCAAACATTTGATGGCTTCTTTGATAGCCTATAACATTCAATCTGTGATAGCAAACATACCAAAGAATAGGTTAGTTAGTTTTAATGACGAATCAGTATTATCTAGCCTCACTAATGATACTGTGATAGATTGTTTAAACTTACCCAACCGACAATAGAGAAGCAAAACGATGGCATTCTTCTTTACCACCAGAACATAAATCGCTTCTCTGGCAAAATCTTAGATGTAGAACTTTTAGTAGATAAATATTGCATTGATATCTTATGTTTTTGTGAAACCTTCATGGTTGCCAGTGCGTACAATAGACTATCAGCTGTGGGTGGTGGAACATTGATACTATGTAACAAAAATCTCAAATTCAAAGAACGAAAAGACATCACCTCGTGCTCTGTTGAACGCTTATGTGAGGTAGCATGTGCTGAAGTAGAAAACTATATTATTATATGTGTGTATAGGTCACCTTCTTCAAGATTTCCAATGTTTTTGACAGTAATGGAAGATGTTCTTAGTAAAGTTTTTAAATGCAAGAAACACATTTTTGTTTGTGGTGATTTAAACATTGATATTCTAATAGAATCACCTGAAAAACGGCAACTTTTAGCTTTATTTAAATCTTTTAATTTGGAAAATATTTTTAATGAACCCACTAGGATTACTGCTACTTCCATTACTTGTATTGATAATATTTTTTCAAATTGCGCAGTTCAAGGCTCTTCAATAGTCAGCGGTGTTAGATCAGACCACATGGGACAACTGATTTCTATAGAGACTAACAAAAGGCTACCTATTAACAAATATATCATGGTTAGATCTTTAACAGGGAATAAATTACGTTCTATGCAGGAGTTAATTAAAATGCAATTATGTAACACTAATTTTACCTCGAAGGACCCCAATATAAATTATAACAAGTTACTCAATATAATAAGTAAATCATTTAATAAGTCATGCCCTCCTAGAAGAATTTCCCAACGTAGAAATAGTAAATTTAATGAATGGTCCACAACCGGCATTAGGAAAAGTAGAGATGTGCTTTACAAACTATATTATGAAAAATCATTAACCTCTGACGTAGGTTTTCATAATTATGTGCGGAAATATTCTAAGTGTTTTAAAAAAGTATGCATTGAAGCTAAATCAAAACTCGTTAGTAAACAAATAATGAAATCCGATAATAAAATTAAAACAGTATGGAAGATAATAAATACGGAAACAGGAAAAAACAATAAACAGGACACAGATCTGAATTTGAAAATAAATAATAAAATAATTTCAGTCAACGCGGAAGTTGCAAGCGCTTTCGAACAATACTTTACTAATGTTCCGATCGAGGTCACGAAATCTTTACATTCGTCCCCTTCACTAGCAGAATCTCTGGCAAAGAATTTTTTTCAAAAGACACATACCAAATTTTGAATTTAGCCAAGTATCTCCTCTTATGGTTAAAAAAGCATTTAGAAGCTTAAATATGAAAAATACAGAAGATCTATGGGGCATATCTATTAAAGTACTAAATTCAATTATTGACGATATCGCTCCGATTCTTGCAAATATATTTAATCTTTGTATTAAGACGGGAACTTTTCCAGATTTAATGAAACATAGTAAAGTCATTCCAATTTTCAAATCAGGCTGTAAAACAAATCCCTGTAATTATAGGCCCATTTCTGTTCTCCCCGCCTTAAGTAAAATATTTGAAAAACTCATGCTTAATCAAATGACAGCACATTTCCACATAAACAAGATTTTACACGATCAGCAGTTTGGCTTCACTAAAGGTAGGTCAACATCTGATGCTGGTACGAAGCTGGTCTCTCACATTTTACAGGCTTGGGAGGGGTCACAGGATGCCATAGGTATCTTCTGTGATCTTTCCAAGGCTTTTGACTGCGTTGATCACAATACGCTTATTCGTAAATTAAACTACTACGGTATAAGAGGGCCATCTTTGGAGCTTGTGTCTTCTTATCTTGCTATGAGGCGACAAAAAGTGGACATAAAAGGAGTCGCATCTCCCGGGTCTGTTGTTAAAATGGGTGTTCCACAGGGCTCTATTTTAGGCCCTTTTCTTTTCTTAGCGTATATAAATGACCTTCCCTATATGATGGCCGAGCTAGCGAATATAGTATTGTTTGCAGACGATACCTCACTCATATTTAAAATCGATAGAAATGATAGCAATCTCTTTAACGTAAATGAGAGTCTAAAATCTTTGTCTAAATGGTTTGCTGCTAATAACTTAGTACTTAATGCTAGCAAAACAAAATGTCTAAAATTCTCGTTACCAAATGTACCACAAACTAAACCTAATTTAATTCATGATGGCAGCAAACTGGACCTAATCAATGAAACCATTTTCTTGGGTATTACGGTTGATTGCAAGTTGCAGTGGGGTGCGCACATTTCAGCCCTGTCTAGCAGATTAAGTTCCGCTGCTTATGCAGTGAGGAAAATTAGGCAAATCACCGATGTGGCTACAGCCAGGCTAGTGTACTTCGCTTACTTTCACAGCATTATGTCATACGGTATTTTGCTGTGGGGATCAGCTGCAGACGTAGATTCAATTTTTATCTTACAGAAAAGGGCCATCCGCGCAATCTACGATATGGGCCCTCGCGATTCCCTAAGAGATTTTTTTAAGAATATCAATATACTTACACTGCCGTCACTCTATATTTTCGAAAACATCATGTACGTCCGCAAAAACCTGCAGACGTTCAGTATCAATAGTGACTTTCACAACCTTAATACTAGGAATAAACATAAAATTGTGGTACCTAAATTTAGATTAACCAAAACAAATAAATCATTTCTAGGAAATTGTGTGCGTTTCTACAATAAACTCCCTAAATGTGTTACCGATCTTACTGACAAGAAATTTAAAAAGTACGTCAAATCAGTTCTTGTTAAGAAAGCCTATTATAAAATCAAGGACTACGTTGACGATAAAGATGTGTGGTGTTTAAATACGGATGCACTTGCGGCCTCCTTGGCAACCTGAGGTTTTTCCAAATTAGTATCTATAGTGAATATATGGACATAGTTTTCAGAGATTCTGTATTCACTACATTTCGAGATGTCTTCATATGGTTAGTATTGTTTACCTCAACTGAAACTGTAAATGTGTGTACATTGTGGCATGTCTGAGTGGACTCTAATTTATCCTGCTTTGATGAGGTGTGTACTTTACCACATAGTTCACTTATATTCTATTAATGACATGGAGTTCTCAAACACTGAGAACCTTCTACCTAACTTCGACATCCAATGTTCACACATCCTCATATCGCAATATTGTACCAATGAAGATTGTAACACCAATTATTTTAAAAGAGTGTCCATGGAGTTTCTTGCCGGATTCTTCTCCATAGGATCAACCTTTTGGAACCGAGCAACTAGAATCATAACGTTTCATAAACGCTTGTAAAAGCTTATTTGAAATAAAAACATTTGAACTTGAACTTGAACATTGTAATGGCTTAATGTCTTATTCAAACGCCAGATAATATAATACGATTGTCTTGGGTAAAGCTCGGCTCGTGTTTGAATTACTTAAATATTAGCCTTATCTACAGTAGGTATCAATTTAGTTCGTATTTCAAGTGTATGTGAATGAAGAATATTTTCCATTTTAAACTAGTTTAGAAAATATTTTTAAATTATTAATTAGCCAAACTAACCTGTTTTATTGCGAAATATTTTCACCGCATAGGAACGATATTACAATATTATGCTAAGTTTAAATTGATAAATAGTTTCGGTGGCATCCGATTACTGAGAAAAATTCAATGAAACAACTGCAAACCCAAAATCGCAAACCCTGGTGCCTTTGTGTCGTCAGCAGGGCGAATAGGAAATAGATATAGGAACAGGAGACACGTTCCAGCTGCAGTTCCGCTTGAAATTGAATAGCCTAATAAGACTTTTTTCGACCTGGGAATCGAATCCAAGACCAGGTTCGCAGTCGCATGTACGACCACTAGAATAATGAGCAATTGATAGTTTATTACATAATTGTCACAAACATATCATTTTCCCCTATTAGATGAAAATGGACAAGTAGAATTGCATGCAATTATGCACGTGCGTCAATTCACATATTAACTCGGTCACTAGACGTCTGCCAGTAGTTACTGAAATGTAATACAATTTCTCCTACTTAATTGTAATAGACACGACATTACTGATAATATTACGCGGACGTGTTTAGACTGCGGGCTTCTAAAATTAAACTTTGAAGGAGTCCTGTGAATGTAGGACCAAAGCCTGTCATGATCGAGGTGAATATAGCGAATCCCATGGTTATAGGGTAAAGGCATGGCTAGGGAATACAATCTTGAGATCGCTAATTCGAGATCTTGTTACATTAGAAATTACAATTTTGCGAGATCAGGGAAAGTTTTCAAAATATTTTAATTTGTCGCGTACATTGAATTTCACCCTTTAAAATTTAAAATATGGTTTGTCTACTTTCTTACAGGAAGATGTAGGTACCCTCTTTTAAACTACCTATATAATGGCATTGTAGGTAGTTATTTATTTTTCACGAAGATGGTACGCCGATTTAGTAACAGAATCAGCACTGCGCCTATTAAAGGGGGTGATTCTAGCGGTCGCATTAGAAACAATATAATAGTAAAATGTATTATTACAACTTTATCGTAGGATCGAAGAATATATCTTCAGAACAATGATTCATTGATATAGGTAAAGACCTAATGTCATGGCCGTGAATGAAGTAAAATATTAATTTTAAAAGTTCTGCAACGGTTCAATTCAAAATAAGAAAATAACGATAAAATAAACACATCACCTGTCAAGACATTGATCCTCTTTGGTATTGAAGTGACATCAAATTGAAATGTGAAGATGAAATAAAATCCCCAGGCACGGGTTATATGGAAACCCTTGTTTTATATCTCAAAATACTTGTAATATTACATTTATTTATATTAGTTTGTACATATTGATATGTATCCTCAGATATTATGAAGTGGAAATATATTTTCGGAAATTGCGTTGTTGTAACTATGAGTCGGAGATTAGCGCAGTGACTAGACGAAATTAGTAAATTAGTGACACTTTTTCTTTGCGTTTTGGGCAATAAACTATATAATGTCATTGCTTTTGGAAGTTTTTTTTTTATATTCCACATAATAATTAAAATCAACATAAATAATTACGTTATAAGTAGCCAGTAAAATTTTTTTTTTTTCCTTTTTTTAACTTTTTTGAAACTCTCCTTTTTTATTTTTTTCTAATGTTTGATTGGTAGGTAAGGGTTAGGGATAAGATCGAATAGCTTACTGCGTTTTTGCCCACAGAAAGCCTTAAATCGAGAGGAGACCTTTGCCTTGCGGTGGGACGATAACGGCTGGATAAAATAAAATAATCTTTGAATTAATCGTTTTGCTAGCCGATATACTATGTCATTTTTATATTTTTATTACATCTGTGTTTCCGTTTTTCGATAAAATCGCTTCGTGTAAAATCTCTTCGTTCATGTTCGACCCTACTATACAATTCGCTTGTCAGAGTGCTTTGGGTTCTTGGTTGTGTTCGACGGATGACAACGGTGGCCGGCCGGCTCTATCAAGTTTGATAGAATTATCTTTTTATAATCTTTTATTTTCTGAAAAACTGAAGACTTGAGAATTTACACGGAGAAGAAAATGGTTTCCGTAGGAGTTCGTAGGTTATACTCACAACTGTTATGTGGAAGCGATAGAGTCATCAGTCGAAGTTATGGAGAGGGCGGGGGTAGGTAGCGGAAATTTAAAATCTGAAAGCATATATGGACTAAAGACTGCCTCATCAGACTAGTGGTCCCAAGCGCGACTGCTACGCTAGAGGTCCTGGGTTCGATCCCCAGGTCGAGCAAAGTGTTATTGGGTTTTTCTATGAAATTCTCAGTAGCAGCTCGGAGTCTGGATTTGTGCCCGGTTAATGGCAATAGGCTCGCCCACTATTACATGGGAACTAAACATACCGGCGAACTGTGGGTGTACATTAGTAGATACGCCTCTATATTAAATACATATCTGAAATCAAAACTATTTTCATCTGTGTACTCGTACTATGTAGGTGTCGCCCCTTGGCAGTGAGTGGCTTTACCACACTTCATGCTCCCATACAACGAACATCGCGCCGCGACAGTTAAACTAGTGTCACACTGACAGAACAATGCTATAGCTGTGCTATTTACAATAGCACTGGTTGCTTGGTTGCAGTTCGACATTCAAACAAGCAAAATGGCAGGTGAAACCTTATAATAAGTACTTGTAACTGCTATTCTCGGCTCTTAAATAATTTTCACATTTCACTAGCATTAGAATATTTACACCATTCATCCATCCAGATCCAGGCCTACCTTTTCGGAGGCCGGACTATTTGGGGTCGATGGATCGGACAATATAGACTCGATTTTTTTTGGATCGAAGCAGTTTCTTTGACAAGTTTTTGCCCGTGGAAGAAAGGGTAAAAAAAAAGAAAGCATGCCATCAGCAAAACCTAGCCCACTTGGTGCTATCATTTAGTTATCAGTCTACCTAGCTACCATCGAAACATGTAATAAGTATATTTTTGTTTTTCTTTGCATTTTCCATGCTAACATTATTAAGTTATTTTAGTAAAGGAAAAATTCAATCGCGGGCAGGATTCGAACCTGCGCCTCCTGGTTGGATACACCAGACGCTCTAACCTCTAAGCCACCGCGAACCCCACCCGCCTGATTGATTTTGCCTTCACGTTCTGAATTTACGTCATGAGGTGACGTTGGCAACATTTACGAAAAGCAAGTTACCTTGCTTCTCAATTTCAATCAGGCGGGTGGAGGTCGCGGTGGCTTAGAGGTCAGAGCGTCTGGCCAGTGAAAATCTGTCAATGGTTACTTAGGTTTTCTTAGAATATGAGATCTTTATCTTTATAAAACTATAGCATAACATTCACTATAGTCTCACCGTAACTGCTTCTCGTGGCATCACGCTACAGTAATTAAGTCGCTCCAGACTGCTCCTAATAGAGCTAATGCGAGTAATAACTTGTAACTGCATTGTTCTGAACGTATCTATTACTTGAGGTCTAGACAGACTGCAATGAAGCTTCCTGAAAATCTTTCAAAATTCTTGTAGCTAGCGTGGAAATTACTGTTGTCCCAACTAGACCATACATCATGTCAATATAATATTCACCAGTGCGCGAAGTAACGAGTAACTCATTTCGAAAGCCACTGCCGAGATTTCCATAGAAAAACTTAATCAAACAATACATTTATTTTGTAAAACATAAGTGTACTTAAAAGTAGGAACATTTTATAATACGGTTCACTATGTTTTGCCAAAAGATGGCGTATAAAATTTTGCAATAGGTAATGGAATAAAATAAGAATAATAAAATTAATAATTTAATAAATTGTTTATTAATTTAATAGCGCCATTGAGGTGATATAATTCAATAGCAGTGATAGCCTAATGGTATGACCGTTGGACTGCCAAGTCAAAGGTCTCGAGTTCGAATCCAAGGCACGCACCTCTGACTTTTCGAAATCATGTGCGTATTAATAGTTAATTATCACGCGCTTGAGGAAAACATCGTGAGGAAACCTGCATGCCTTTTTCTCGATGGCGTGTGAAGTCTGCCAACCCGCACTAGGCCGGCGTGGCGGACTATAGCCTAGTCCCTCTCATTTTAAAGGAGCCCCGTGCTCAGCAGTGGACTATAATGGGTTAGTTATATTGAGGTGGCCTCATATTACTCGAATATTGTTTAATCATTGACACGATAAGAAGAAGAAGAAATACCCATTGGGGTCTGACCACTCTTACGTTGGAGTTTGTCGTAAAGCACCTTGGTGTGGTTTCGACTATTGCACGTAAGAGCCACTTCTCTTCGGCTGCTACGGCTCTGTCAGTCTGCAGTCCGGAGGGGTTCTTAAAGATCGGCAACGCATTAGCAACTGCTCTGGTGTTGCAGGTGTCCATGTGCGACATTGACTACTTGCCACCAGGTCGCTGGTCAGGTTGTTTGCTGATTTAATCCATAAAAAAAAATCTCTCGCCCCCTATTACATGGGACCTAAACATAAGTGAACTGTGGGTGTATGTACATTAGTATACCTCTGCCTAACCCTTCGGAGAATACAGGCGCGATGGTATGATGGTATGTACTTAAGTAATCCTCTGTCGTTTACAAATATTCACGGATATTATTAATACAGGTAATACAATAATGCTACTAAATCAGGCCAGTTTATACCGAGTCGTGTAACAAACTAACAAATAGCTTATTAAGATCAGTAGATCTACGGCCGAATTTAATAACCTTACTCTGGATTGTTTTCCCTATTGGAGATTGGAATTTGACATAAGATCCATAGAAGTAATGTCAAATTTCGATCTCCAGTGAGGAAACCAATTCGAAGACAGATTATTAATTTCGCGCCTACAAGGAACTTACCGGCTTTTGGTTTTCATTATGTTTCTCTTTCCTAACCCTGAGGCCCGTTTAATCTACCCGGAGCTAAGGGCCAAATTTGATTTCCGTGGTGATTGGCGATTTCCGTGACCTTAACCACTCTCCACTAATCAGAGAGCCAAACGCAGTCGATGCGTAAAATCGAGTCGGTTAAATGAAACTCACACTAGGCCCTCTGAACAAACAAATATAAATCAATACTTATAGTACGGTGATGTGCAACCGCGGCGGTATGGTAATAAATCTCACCAGTAACTCTATAAATTCATTACGGCCACTGCGAGGGAGCTCGGCAGCACTCATTCTTTTAATTTATTGTCGCTTACAATCATGCGGAGATATTAATTCAATTTGATACTTACTATGTAAACGTCGACTATGGTTTGGTTGGGGTTTGCTCAGGTTGGCTAAGGTTTATTATGCCTATTATATAAAACTGTTGAATTACTATGTCCATGTTTGACGATTCAGATCCTTTACAGCATCTATGGTCAAGGGTAGACTTTTAGTACTCCTTAATGTTTCTTCTATATTCTTATAGAAAGAAGAAGAGATAGCCTATAGCAAAACCTCTTTTCATTCTGAGAGGAGAACCTTGACCAGCTAGGTCATTAAGCAAGATGATAATGAAGATAATATTACCTATCTCAATAGAATCTATACCTAAAATAAAATTGTAACAGGCCGATGTCTGTACATTATAGATATTAAAGAAAAACTAATATGGGGTTCTTTATTAGAGCAACAGAGGTCAAAATATGAATTTTTGTCTCTCTATGTTTGTACGCGCATCACGCAAAAAATATTGTATGGAATTGAATGCAGTTTTCACAGGTGTATTGCTATCGGTATAACTTAAAATCTGGTGCATATTTGATCTTGATACGCCGCCTACAATCGGGTTTATAGTATGTTAATCCTTTTGTGACGTGAATGAAACTGCGGGCAACATCTTGTTTAGAGTACTTTTCTGTATTTAATATTAATTTCCGCAACTTCACGACAAGGCACGTATTTTGCGTGCGGATGGAAAAGATTTGTTACGGGAGCTACCCAAACAAATTTCCAATTCTTTGAGACATGACATGTAATTCTCTGTCAGAGTTTCTACGAGTTTAGATTTGTACACAGTTAATGACAATAGGCCCCACAGGAACCTAAATTTACCGGTGAAATGTGGGAGTAGGGGAATACAGGTGTGATGGTATATCCTTGTAAATGCAGATCTGGGTGTCAATCATCGCAGTGAGTCCGTGACACTTGACGTATTCGTGTCGGCCGAGCGTTGCGTGCGTCGCGTGGCCCCGGTGGCGCTACCTGTCATCATTCCTCGGATACTACCCCTGTTACATTACTTGCATTCTTACGAACACGGCTGGGTAATTGTACATACATACATTGGTATATTGGTCAGCTATTGCGTATAAAAAGGTAGAAGATTAGAAGAATAATGTCTCTCAAAGCGTTGTCCACCTACGAACGGAGGACCTCCTTTATTACCCGACTCCGCGACGCAAGAGGGTAATGTATTTATTAGATTACTAGCTACTGCCCGCGACTTCGTCTACGTGAACTTAAGAATTGGGTCCGATCTGGGTAAAAAGTAGCCTATGTGTTATTCTAGATATTATATAATGTTATACATAGTTGTAATACCACTACTACTGTCTGGACTTTAAAACAGACCATGATACTCTGAGTTTGTTTCGGTGTTTCTTCTCAGAGGTCGTCAGATATGAAATGCGGGCGCCATCTAGTTTAAAAAAAAATGTAAAGCATTGACTTGTAAAAGTATCTTTTTATGATCTATTTATAGAAATTAATATCATTCAATCATCATCATCATTTAATCATTGAATCATTACGGTAGGATTAAATTCAGACACAGACTAATGAATACCTGAACTTTAATGTTTTCAACTTGGGTTGAAAATAACTCCTAACTATGTAATATAATTGTGACTGTCCTTAGGCAAGACAAGAGCCAACTAGCTTGGAGATTTTTGGAGGAGATCAACAGGTATATATAATATTCCACCTAACATTACTGCAAAAAGTTTTCAATGTATAAGTTGTAAACAAAATACTGAATAGACATACATAATTAACTATGTAAGCAGTAATTAGTGTCCGAATTCGAACCCGCGACATTTAACGCCGTCAGTTCCATTCTCCACTTATCGCTCGGGTTATCACGCTACTGTTTCTAAGAAACATAATTCAAGTTAAAACAATACACAAACACACCTTATTTGGACCGGCTTATTTTATTTACTACCTAATGTACACGTTAAATCGGATTAGTTCAAAGATTCAGGAATCAAATGCGACACTATTTACATTCCGTAATGAAACGTTTCCCTACACTAAATCACCTGTATCGTGGAGTGTTTACATACATCTCACATACAAAAGCACCCAGAATCCGGAATTATCAGTAGGCCATACAAATATTAATTCCGTGTGGGAATCAGAAACTGTCATCCGTGGCGCACAAGCCGATCGCTGAGACACTGCGATTATTTAAATTCTGTCTTCTTCTTTTCAATGAAAGATTGTATATTCATTATTTACAGACACAGAAATAATTGAAACATATATCTGTGGAGTACATAAGGATTTGTTTCGTTTCATGCGGCGCAACAGTAGTGGCGGTCCTACTATAACCGCGGCTTGGTTTAACGGAAAATCAATGAGCCCAACTGCTAAACTAATTATAATTTTCTCTGTCATATCTCCCTCGATTCTTTGATCTTGGTACAGCCTTCAGCGGAAAAGTTTAATTATAAATATACTGAAAACAATGGCGACAACTCCAGAGTTAAGATTTCGTTGTAATAATAAACCGTTGTTTGAGGAAACCTGCCTATGTTCTGCGTATGAAAGCTCAATATACATCGGTTACGCTGTGTATTACTCCGACTTACCTAGGTTTATTAGAATTCCTTGTAAAATATGCATAGGAACACATAGGTAAACGAGACTTTTTAAGTTCAAGTAAAGTTACAATAATACGACACACATGCTTTTTTTTAATATTGAATAATGATTATTGGTTTTTGAATGTAATATTTGATTGAAGTTTTGGCTGCCATTATGTGTTGTTGACTGAACACAGTCGTTATAATAAATCTTTATCGTTTTTAGGTCTCCGTACCTCAAAAGGAAAAAACTGAACTCTTTTATGATCACTTTGTTGTCCGCCCGTCCGTCTGTGCGTCAAGACCCTTTATCTCGGGAACGCGTGGAGGTATTGAGTTGAAATTAAAATCATATACTTACTCAGGTCTACAGTCCCTTGAAGCTGTGAAAGATCTAACTTCTAAGTTAACGTAAAAAAAGACTCGGCCGTTTGTGCCGCAAACAGCGTTTATTTCGACACTCTCAAGGGAATCAAAATTTATAGAGTATTTTCCGTTGACCTAGAACTATGAAAGTTTGGCAAGTAATACCGTCTTATACTACAAGTGGCATTTATGCGGGAGAGCCATGCTTCGGCATGAATGGACCGGCTCGTCCGGAGTGATACCACGGCCTCACAGATAACCGGCGATAAACAACGCTTACGTTGTGTTTCGCCGAGTGAGTGAGGTTACCAGAGGCCCAATCCCCTTTTAAAAGTTCGGCAACACACTTGTGACTCCTATGGTGTTGCGAGTGTCCATGGGCGGCGGTAATCGCTTACCATCAAGCGATCCGTCTGCTCGTTTGCCCTCCTATCCCATAAAAAAAAGTATAGGGAAAAGTCTGAAAACTATACATTTGTAATTAATTATAATATGTACCTACAAATTGTTCGGATTTCTTTATAAAATTTGGAAAAACATCATCCAAATTTTGACTCCGTGTCATTAAAAGAATATAATACAAGAAGTCCTTATACAACTTGTAATTGAATGAGCGCAAGAACTCATACAGGTCGATTACAATATGGAGACACGAGTCATAATTATATTAACGAAACTCTAGTCATTTTGAAACATGTGAGCATATTTTTTTCAAGAAATGAGTTAAACGTAAAAGTTGTGGCCATACTCACAACAACTACGATATCGATGCACGCACACAATAACAATTTGTGCAAATAGGTTTCCATACCTCGACCCATTGATGGATCAGGGAGCGATATTTCTTTTTGGCAAAAATTAAGGAATATTAAATACCACTGTAATCGATTCTGAACAAATTACTTTCAGGTCTTGCGTTTATTCTGTTACAGTTTGTATTACTGTTCGTTAGCGCCTGTAATGACGCTAGGTCCTGAGACGTGTCAGCAGCCATTACGCCGATGTGTTCCGGCAGTCGGGCAGAATGCGGTGTCGAGTAATCAGATACGGTCACTGATAACTGCTCGTACTTGCACACCATGGTTATATTAGTAACCGCATTTTGAGTTACCATGCTTGCCTCAAAATGTAGTTATTGATGTGACCATCGTCGGAGGTTGGCTGAAGCCTGAAAGCCTGAAGGTTGAACTTGGTTATTTATAGTATAGTAACGAATTGTAGGACTGATGATAGCTGCTCTAGAAAAAAGGCAGATACGCGTTTTCATTTTGGACTGTACCTATACATTTCGATATAATATAATAGAAAAGGTACCATAACGCCTCTATGGCCCGAAGGGTATGGCAGAGGCTTACTATTATTTTTTTGTTATTTTCTGCATCACTGCAGTCTATCCTAAAGCAATAAGACTCTGTGTTGACTTCTAGTCTGTTTGGTCTTTTATTATGATAGAACTTCCATTGTTGTACGCAGCTCTCATCTCTCTATTCAAATTTGGCGCTGAGGCTGGGGATGTCACATCTCTTCAACCTCGTGTGCTGTTATCCTCCTAGTCTACTCAGAGCAAAAGCTAGCTCATTTGTGTATATTGCTGGTCTTTTCTGATATCTTAGGCTAGGCTGGCTTATTTCTTGCTTGACTGTTAATATATTCAGGTCTAGGTACATATATTCGTTGCTTATTACTTTGGGGTATATTGAATATGTTTCTTAGAAACATTTCGATGTCGCTATCAGGCATACTAATAATTAAAATATCAAAACCTCGCTATTTTAAGTCGGTTAATAATATGGACACAGTGAGTGTAGTGTGTCGCGGGCTTTATAACTATAATGTAAATGTGGGGGTAGATAAAGAAAAATCTACCAACGCAATGACGGATTGAACTCGCTGCATCAGTCTGCTTACTTTTACAGTTCGTTAATTTCTAAAACATAAATAATCTTCAACAGCAATAAGAAGGTCGTCAGCGACTAGTCTAGATTCAAACACCGGATAGCCGGAGGCTGTCGCCAGGCATGCCGGTCACGCGCCCGTAATGCACTCGCCACGACGCCGACGACGCGACGCTCCGGTACTGATGCTCCCGTGTTTACCGTGCACACAAATAAATGAACACCTATGAACGGGTAGGGTGGTCAAAATATTACTACATTTCCTTTTTCGAGTAAATTTTTGAGATCTGACTGCCCCATTGGTCTAGTGGTCCTAAGCGCGACTGCTACACTAGAGGTCCTGGGTTCGATCCCCAGATCGAGCAAAATGGGTTTTTCTATGAAATTCTCAGTAGCCGCTCGGAGTCTGGATTTGTGCCCGGTTCATGGCTATAGGCTCGCCCCCTATAACATGGGACCTAAACATAGCGGCGAACTGCCTAACCCTTTGGGGAATACAGGCGTGATGGTATGTTATGTTTTTGAGATCTTTCGACGGAACTTGTATAAATAGTAAGACTCCTAGGCTTGATATACGTTTATTAACCCCCGATGCAAAAAGAGGAGTTGTTATAAGTTTAGCGTATGTATTTGTGTGTCTGTCTGTTGCATCGCAGCGCACAAACGAATGGACCGATATTGATTCAGTTTTTTTTGTTTGAAAGAGGACTTGATCGAGAGTGTTCTTAGCTATGATTTAAGAAAATCTGGCCAGCCGTTTGAAGATTATCAGGTCTTTTCTGTTTCATGAAGGGATGTGAGCAACTTCCACAGGTCTGATCGATTTGAAATTTGGTATCCTGATGCTGGTGTCTTGATGCTGCGGGGGTTTTCTAAATTTTAAATTTAGTGTAATTTATATACCGTGACTAAGCAAGATGATCGTAGTTCAAATTCGGTGTACACACCTCCAAATCTGATCAGAAATTACGGTATTTGAGGAAGTCTAGTTAAGTGACTAACTCTAATCTCCCTCATTCATCTTGTCCTTCGGAGTGGAGGTTTGTGCCAAAATGCAAAATATTTAAGTATTATCATCATCATTCGCTCCACCCACTGCTGGGCATTTAAAATCTCCTTGCTTTTCCGCCATTTATCCCTGTTTTGCGCCAATCCTGTTTAAAGAATAATTTCAAACAATTTTGTACCGTCAAAATAATCCAGATCTTCGAATTTATTTCACTCACGCAAAATCCAAAACAGCGCTGAATCAAATCCACATTTCCAGAATTCCACATTCTTCAAATGTATGATGTAAAAAGGCGCATTATGTAAAGTGAATCGTAGCAGCTGTTCTATTGGCCATGAATAATTCAGCGCTCGTCTGCCGATGGTGACGCGGTCCATTCGTGAAGACTTCGCACAGGAGAGGCACGAGGGTCCGGAAGACAAATTGAAAGGGATAAAAATTAGGGGTCTTTTGTTCATTCCAACTGATTCAAGGTACGTCGTGCATATGGCGTATGTCGGTTGTCTAGACTATTTTAGAAATTAAATAATTATTAATCGTATTTGACATTAACGCAACTTAAACATTTTAGATATAATTTTTAGTGAAAAAAAATCGATCTCAGACAGGTTTCGAACCTATGTCCTTCCGGTTTCAGTGTATGCACCCACGAATGGACGCAGATTCGAGTCCTTCCTTAAAATAAATTAAATTCGCAAAAAATCGTTACACTGGAATTAAGTTTCATTTCTTATACTCTGCTCTATTTGATTGCAAAGACAAGTTTATGCTATGAAATAAATTTCTGTATCTTGGTTTTTAGTTTTATCTTGTTTTAATAGTTAGCAGTCTAACTGAAAAACTGAAAGTTCGTCTCTAGGTAGATATATATTATCTGATTTAGCATAAACTGATTTTTACACGCGAAACCATATAAATCAGATGTCGTGATTGTTTACTGTATTGTCAATTTCGAAGATAAGCACTCACGAAGTTTTTAAGTAGCGATAGCCTAGTGGTATGACCGTTGGACTGCCAAGTCAAAGGTCTCGAGTTCGAACCCAAGCACGCACCTCTGACTTTTCATGTCATGTGCGTATTAAATAGTTAATTATCACGCGTATAAACGGTGATGGAAAACATCGTGAGGAAACCTGCATGCCTAAGAGATTTTCTTGATGGCGTTTGAAGTCTGCAAACACGCACTAGGCTAGCGTGGTGGACAATAGCCTTGTCCCTCTCATTGTGAGAGGAGATCCGTGCACAAAAGTGGGACAGTATAATGGGTTGATTATGTTATGTTATGTATGAAGGTTTTTTAATCCTAGGTACCCCAAAAGCGAGGTAGGTGATGGTAGTCGCAGGGTTTTAAGTAGGTATACAATTCTAAGCAAGTTTAAGTCCGTAAACATGAATCAACGTTGTGTTAGCTTTATCTAATCCAAGTTGAAACCCGCCGCGGGCAGCCCCTGGCAACTGTAAAGTATAACAGTATCCTGCATTATGCGCCGAACTTAGGCTGCAACCGGAATTGCAACCGCGCGCAATTTCCGGCCGTCGCTCACAGCGCCCTCTGTGAATTAAACTATTAATACAGTATTAAGAGGTCGTTATTACAAGTGATTGGACTTGCAGCTGACTGAGAATGAAGTAATGACATGTCTGGAGTATTACTCCATAATAAAATGCATTTATAGGAAACTTAATAGACAATACCTACTTAGGGGAAGTAAATTTTGTTGTGAATGAAAACAGTTGTATTTATTTATATATTTTTACGTGGGAGAGTCATGCTTTGGCACGAATGGGCCGGCTCGACCGGAGTGATACCACGGCCTCACAGAAAACCGGCATTAAACAACGCTTACGTTGTGTTTCGCCGAGTGAGTGAGGTTACCGGAGGCCCAATCCCCTTTTAAAAGGTTGGCAACGCTCTCGTGACTCCTCTGGTGTTGCGGGTCTCCATGGGCGGCGGTAACCGCTTATAATCAGGCGATCCGTCTGTGCGTTTGCCCTCATATCCCATAAAAAAAATATATATGCGGACTTAATGGCATATGACATTTTCTACCAGAGAGAGTTTTCGCGCTGGATTTGATCACGTTCTCTGGCTTGGTGTTTTGTGGATAAAACATTGCCACATTACTAAACCACGCGACATAAGATTTTTAAGAAACTAATTGAAATAAGTATATAAATATATTAAGGTATTTTTATTATGACTACCTCATTAGTCTAGTGGTTCCAAGCGTGACTGGTACGCTAGACGTCCTGGGTTTGACTTTGACCCCAGGTTGAGCAAAGTATTATTGGGTTTTTCTATGAAATTCTCAGTAGCAGCTCGGAGTCTCGATTTGTGCCCGGTTAACACGTTAGCTGCGGCACCAATTTTTGCATACTTTCCGTTCCTGCGGCACGAGGTATAATCGGCCCGTACCGTGACCAGACGTTAGGGCGACACGCGGTCTATTAGACCCCACCTCCTTTTACAGACTAAAATCCATTTTCTGGCGCGAAATCAAAGATAAATGAGAATTTTGGTCCTTATTGATATAGACAGTGAATTGATGAACCCTAATCCACCGTCGCCCCGGGATCTGATGGCTAGTTTAGGAATTATTAGCAAAACAAAATATGGGATCTTATACACCTCGTAACGCACTGAAATAGGGCAAATTTTCGCTGCGATTAGTGATGGGAAAAATAATATCGACTTTTTAAACTGTCTTAACTACGCAACGACTTGACCGATTTTGATCAATTATATCTCATTAGATCGTTTTAAGGGCAAAACCTGGCAAAACAACACAAAGCTATCAAAGGATACATTTTTTTTTAAATAATCTAAATTGTGCTTGAAGGCGCCATAAAGAAAAAAAAACCGGCCAAGTGCGAGTCGGACTCGCGCACGAAGCGTTCCATTCTATACCATTAAGAGGCACCTATTACAGACTTATTATTGGAAAATAATGGATTACGGTTTATGCATAAGGTTTATCTTTCTATTTGTATATGAAAATCTTAATGCGGTTCACAGAATAGAAAAAAAAGGCAACCAGAAGTAGAAAAGAAACTGTCCTATTTATTCTGCCTCGGGCTTTAAAAATACAATTATTAGAACTTGAATTAACATTAAAAAATCAGTATCAATATACTTTTTTTATAAAAATCTCAATATATATGTTGTACTTATTTATGAGTGTTAGACATGTTCGGCGCTGTAAAAGGACACGCTCTCCAATCGACGTGATGCACAACACTGGTCGCGGGAAGCTCGCGTTGAGTGCGGTACGAGGTCAGGGGGGATATGGGACGTTTTAGCCTCGTTCCGCACTGCATTAAAATTATATTAATTCAGTGCGGCACGAGGCCTAAGACATCCGGTACCAAGGTAGGTACACCACCGAGTCCGGAACCATTAGTGATCTCAAATATATATTTATCTCTTTCCTACACTGGACCAAACCAAAGCTATGCCATTCGCACGACAGAGAAATTCACTTTTTTGCTTGCCGCACCACAGGGAAGTTGCATCAGGGGTGATTTAGGCCTCGCTTCGCACTTAACGTGTTAATGGCAAAAGGTTCGCCCCCTATTACATGGGACCTAAAAATACCGGGAACTGTGGGTGTAAATTAGTACGCCTCTGCCTAACCCTTCGGGGAATACAGGCGTGATGATATGTTTATGTTATTTTTATTAGAAAACGTGTCCTATTATACTGCTGTATTATGGGTACCTTTATTATAAGATAACATGAGATGGTTTTTTTTCTATTGTTCATCGAATTAACCTTTACAAAATTAATTAGCAGATAGTATTCGATATAAATAGCTGCAATGCTTAGAATATGGGCTGTGTCTACTACGGGATACCACCCTCTGTTAATTAAATGTTTTCAATGGGCATGTAGGGGGTGAGCGGGGGAGAGAAAGAGGTTGGGGAGGTTAATCCTTTACAATTTGTCACGATGTTTGATATTGTTGTATTTATTACGGAAGACATTTAATGAAAAGGTCAGAGCGGGTTAAACAAATGAGTTACTTTTAACCCTTTCAATTGTACTTAAGTAAGCTATGAAAGCGCCTAATGCTAATTCGGCGCGTGGAAGATACACAGCTCCGTATATATCTAAAATAATTACTTACTATTCGTGTCTGTCTGGCTCTTACATAAATCATGCTTATAAGCCTTTGTAACAAACCTCACGTAATTCCCAGGGAAATAGTTAGAATAAAATAAATTATTAATGACTTTTGACAAAGTAGACGTCTGCCGCAGTCTCGCTAAAATAGTACAAGGTCTCCTGTCTGTCATCTAGTGTTTATATATAGACATTTAAATTTAAAAAAAGTAGACAACAAACCAAAAAATTCTAAATATTATAATAAAATTAGACCACGAAGATAGGATGAAAAATAAACGGAAAGGATTGCCATAGCCAGATAGAGCTGTCGAAATATCATTTTTTATTGATTAGGTCGGCAAACGAGCAGACGAGCCACCTGATGGTAAGTCGTCATCGCCGCCCATGGATACCTGCAGCACCAGAGGAGTTGCTGATGCGTTTCCGAGTTTTAAGAGCCCCTACGGACTGCAGACTTTCAGAGCCGAGGGTTTCTTACGCGCAAAAGTCGAAACACACACCGTGGTGTTTTACGGCAGACTCGACGTATGGGTGGTCGCCAGCCAGTCAGACCCCGAGAGGTCCTACCACCCAGCAAGTCGGATATTTTCTCGGCTCTTACGAGATGCCTATCTGAATGGCAGTGAGGAACAGTATTCCAGTATTCTAACCCGTCCCCACACGGGATTACGTCGACGTTGACGTCTACGTAGATTGAACAGCAATTTTTTTTTATGTTAGTTGACTGTTACCGTAGTGTATTGGTAAGCGTGACTGCTACACTAGAGATCCTAGGTTCGATTACTAGGTCGTCCAAAGCGTTATTGGGTATTTCTATTAAATTCTTAATACTAGGTCGGAGTTTGGATTTAAGTATATATAACTATTTCCACCCAAGACAAATCACCTGAGGCATGCAATGTAACCTTACGCAAAAAGAAAGGAGATTCCCTCTCTACCTCTAAAAATAATGACCAATTTGTTACGGAAAGCACGCTGAGAGATATTATTAAGCAGGAACTGGCAATAGCACTAAAATCATCTCTTAAAGAAATAGTGGCGGTCCAATTGCAGCACATTAAAAGTGATATAACAGAGTTTAAGTCCTCATTTGGATTTTTCAACGAGTGTTTTGAAGAGTTCAAGAAACGCTTTGAAGAAAAAGTTGCAATAATAGACCAATTACGTGCTGACAATGCAAATCTCCAGCAAAATTATGAGGAACTCAAAACTAGGTTCTGTATAGCTGAACAACACATGCGTGGTAGTAATGTCGAAATTAGTGGACTACCAGAGGACAGGTCTGAGAACCTCGTAAGCACGCTAAAGAATATTGCAACGGTCACAAAATGCGATATTGGTGACAATGACATAATGGAAGTAACTAGAGTGGCCAAATTGAACAAAGATAATAACCGTCCCCGAACTGTGATTGCAAAACTGCGTAGTCCCCGGCAGCGTGACTCCCTCCTTGCAGCGGTAGCTACTTTTAATAAAAAACAACCCCAGGACAAACTTAACTCCACTCACTTGGGCCTTGCTGGTAGCCGTACCCCCATTTTCGTAAGCGAGCACCTATGCCCAACTAGTAAACAACTACACGCGGCAACACGAATAATAGCTAAGGAAATGTCTTACAAATTTGTCTGGATACGTAATGGTTCGTAAAGATATAACATCGAAGTCTATTCAAATCCGCAATCACAACAATCTGAAGCTCATGAAGCGGAACGACACCATTAATTAATTTTTACTAATTTTCTACGTGGCAATTAATGCATGCTTCTTGTGTTTATTTGTTCTTATAATGCTTAATATATATTACCAAAATGTACGCGGCTTAAGAACTAAGACTGATGATTTTTACCAAAACAATTTACTTTGTAATTACGATATCATTGCCCTAACTGAGACTTGGTTGAACTCAAATATTTCGAATGGAGAGTTTATGGATTCTAGATTTTCAGTATATCGTAGAGATAGAAGTAGTTCAAAGGTTTCCAAAAAAGATGGGGGTGGTGTTCTACTTGCTGTTAGCAAGGATATTAAGTCCACAAGAATACTAAACTGGGAAAGTGACCTTGAAGACTTATCTTGTTCTTTACTTTGAACTCTAGAGATACCCATCTCTAGAGTTCAAAGTAAATAACAAGATTAGAAAAGTTGCCATTTGTGTCATTTATATGCCTCCACCTGTTAAACAAGACTCCTTATCGTCCTTTTTGAATAAAATAAGCAATGTACTAAATGATTTGGACGATGTAGTGATTCTCGGAGATTTCAATTTAGGTTTTATTAGCTGGACTCAAAGTGATTACGACACTTATGCGATTCCATCAAACTATGAAAGTCCCCTGGGCTTTTCGTTGATCGATTTCATATCCGTGAATGGACTCTTCCAATTTAACTCCATTCTAAACAGTAATAACAAAATTCTTGATCTTGTCCTAAGCAATCTACAGAATATATCTGTGACTCAATCCAGTGATCTGTTGAGTAAATTAGATTCCCACCATCCAAACCTAATCATTTCAATACCGTTCCCTAAAATAAAGCAATTGAAAGCAAATTGTCGCCTGGGAAATAACTTCTTTAGAGCTGACTATGAAAAAATATTAATCGAACTTAAAAATATTGACTGGCAAGATAGATTTAATGAATGTAAGGATGTCAACGAGATGGTCGATACCCTTTATAACTTCCTTCAGATCTCGATCGATAAATATGTTCCCAAGTATAGAAAAACAAAGCCAAAATTTCCTTCTTGGTTTTCTGATTCATTGATAAGAGCTTTGGCGGAAAAAGAAAAAATTAGACAAAAATATCGCAAATATAAAAATCCTCGCGATAAGCTCACCTTCGAATTACTCCGTAGCCGCTGCCATAAATTAATGAACACCTGTTATAATAAATACAAGACTAATATTGAAATTGATATACCCAAAAACCCCAAAAAGTTTTGGCAATTCATCAAAGACAAGCGCCGCGAAGAATCATGTATTCCCGCCGAAATGCACTTGGATGAACTTACAGCCAACAATGGATCTGAAATTGTAAATCTTTTTGCTGATCACTTCAAGTCAGTTTTCACCCAGGAGTCACAAACCAAAACAGACGGTGCCCTGGACTCCGTTGGTATCCTCAGCAATATAAGACTTACACAACATCAAATTCTAAGGAAACTTAAACAGCTTGACTCTTCCAAAGGTCCCGGTCCAGACTCCATACCACCTTCTTTCATAAAAAATTGTAGGAATGTTCTATCATTGCCATTAAGCTTAATATACAATATCTCGCTTGAAAAGGGCATTTTTCCTACCGAATGGAAAAAAGCTAAGATTGTTCCCATATACAAGAAAGGCGATCCTTCCGACGTCAAAAATTATCGCCCTATTTCGATTCTATCCTGTTTTCCTAAGATTTTCGAGTCCCTAATTTGTCCTACTATCAGCTGTCATATAAATCAGATCATCTCACCTAATCAACACGGATTCAAAACCGGTCGAAGTGTTGAAACGAACCTCCTTGAGTTCGTATGTGATGTATCCTGTGCTCTGGATGGAAGACAAGAGGTGGATGCCGTATATACGGACTTTAGCAGCGCATTCGATAAAGTTGACCATTCCATACTTTTATCCAAATTAGAACATTGTGGTATTCATGGTTCACTTTTAAATTGGTTTTCATCCTATTTGTCTCGTAGGTCACAAATTCTGGCACTAAACAGATACGAATCATACCCGTATTATGCTAAATCAGGAGTCCCACAAGGCTCTCACCTTGCTCCTATTCTCTTTTCGCTCTTCATCAATGATATTTCAGACCAAATACTCCACTGCAAATGCTCAATGTTCGCTGATGATCTAAAAATCTATAAGACTATAATGTCGGATGACGATACCACTCTTGTTCAAGAGGACATAGATAGGGTCGAGCGCTGGTGCACTAGAAATCGCATGAACCTTAATGTCAAAAAGTGTTACCATATAAGATTCACCAGGAAAAAACAGCTCTGTATGACCTCTTATAAAATTGGAGAGGCGCTATTGGACACCGTTGATGAGATTCGAGATCTGGGTGTAACTATCGACCGTCAACTGAATTTCAAAAGTCATATAGACAAGGTTGTGACTAAATCAGCGCAGATGCTCGGGTTTCTCAAAAGAAATACTAGGGGCTTTAGGATGGCACGGACTAAAACCACGCTATATAATGCGCTGGTTCGCAGCCGTCTAGAATACGCTAGCGTGATATGGAATCCACATTATGCCGTACACTCCCAAAGGATCGAAACCATCCAAAGGTCATTTACAAGGCATCTCGCATACTCCACCAGCGGAATATCTCCCAGGTGTCCATATGAACAGCGTCTCCAATATTTCAAAATGTATTCTCTGCGTGAAAGACGACGGATGCAAGACATGATGTTCCTCTATAAATTGGTAAACAATAAATTTGATTGCAATAATTTAGTTTCCCAAATTACTCTTAACGTACCATAAAGAATACCCAGATATCCTATAACTAACATCTTTTATGTCTGTTCTTCCAAAACAAACGTAGGAGTCAATTCACCTCTCACCAGAATTTGCAGAGAAATCAACTCATTTATAGGGATTGCATCGGAGGCTGACATAAACCACGACTCCTATAACAAATTTAAATTAAAAATTTGTAAGTCTCTGAGAGTTCACACTGACAGATACTGGCATGTTAGCTTAAGTTTCTTCTCTTTGATATTGTAATGTTATTTGTAGATTTAAATTTAAATTAATTTAATTTAATTTTTATTCATTTTAATTTATGTCAATTGTAATGGTTATTATTTTTAATTTTTAATTCGATCTTATTGTAATTATTATTCACTTTAAATCTTGATTAATTGTAATTTTTAATAATTTATAAACATATTTTTAATTTGAATGTTGGTTGGCCCGTAATTGGCTTACTTATAAGACTGAGGCCATTATTGTTATGAATTTATAGTTGAATGTTGTATATTTAAGCTGTGGGAAAACCTTAATAAATAAATAAATAAATAAAATAAATAAGTATATCCGATTAATGGGCTATGGCCTAACCCCTCTCATTTTGATAGGAGACCGGTGCCCAGAAGTGGGACAGCAAATTGGTGGATCATGAAGGGCAACACATTATCATCATCATCAGTATAAGCATCCAAATAAGCGCCATTTCACCCTGTCCTCGGATTGCCGCACCCAGCTTCCGCCAGCAACCTTTCGTAAATCATTACTCAAACTTGCCGGAATGGCAACACGCTCACCCCCTAATTCATGGGATCTTAACACACCGTGGCGAACTGTGGGTTTACAATGGTACACCTCTGCCTAACCCTTCGGGGAATACGGGCGTGATGGTATTTCTTTCTATTCCCAGGACATATTTTCTCCAGGATCCTATTCATACAAATAGTAAAGCTGATAACAAAAAATATCTCCAAGTCAATAATAAGATCGAAACTGATTAACTTATAGTAAAATGTGGCTCAAATCTAAGGTATCTTGGACTTATCTGTAATTGGAGGTGTTTCTGTGATAACGACACACACACGGATAGACAAATGTTGGAACGCAGTAAAAACTCAATCAAGACACACCTAGTTCTGTCATAATTCATTTACAACATACGATACGACTAAAGGGGAAAAAGGAAAAATCTGTCGATATTTTATTTTGTCTACTTTGTAACACAAAGTCATCCATCCTCCGCCGAGCCTTTTCCTCAATTATGGTTGTGGTATGCTTCCAGTTTAACGGGATGCGGCTAAATATCAGTATTTCACACGAAGCAACTGCTATCAGACCAACCAATCATCATCAAATTACAGACAATAAGAAATCAAGCGTCAGATCCGACTGCGACTTAGTGAATTATTTTTTAATGATTAGGGTGTGCACAGTGCATTCCTATTACACAAAGAAAGTTGCACGTTTCGATAGTCATATAAACTGCTTTTACTCGATACCTTATTGCTCAAAAGTTTCGTTTCTCATACGAGTATAGGAGCTCGGTTTAGTGCATTGCATTGGTGGCTTTCAGCAATGAACATTCGGAGAAACAAAAGAATAAAGGCAACTTAAGTATAACAATCATATTACCTACTTATATGTAGTTTTACAATCACCATATCGTATAAGATATATAGTTGATAATCAAACTCAAAGCATAAATGGGTCTGACAAGCCCTGCCGCTTCCCCAGGTAGCAGACGACCCATGAGAATTTTCCGTACTACAAATTGCACAGGTGCATTTACACAGGCGACGACTACCTTCCGATACGACAATCGTCCCCTCTAAATATCTCACAGCTATCCGTTTTATTCGACCACTTTATTCCGAGTTTGTTTTAAGGCCTATAAAATTTACAACCAGTCCAGATAAGGGCAGCGGCCCCATGGCTCTCTGTTTGTTCAGATTTATCATCTCATAAATAAACATAACACGTTACAATTATACGAATACTTCGTCATAATGTATTCGAAGACAAATTAGTTACGTTTGGAAATTATTTCGGCCATAATTTTGGACGCAAAACTGTTTACTACCTAATAAATTTAAAGGAACGGTTAACATGTGGCAATGACTTTATCTACATGACTTTAGGCGGAATCAGATGCTTCTTTCTTTAATTATTAAGGTTAATTTCTTTTGGGGAGCGGCTTTTTAGTTTTGGGTTGCGGCAGGTAATTATTAAATGTAATTAAAATATTATCTTCATTTTTTTATACCACTAAGATGGCAAACAAGCATACGGCGCTTGCAACATCAGGGGTATCAATCGCGCGTTGCCGACCCTGTAAATTAAGGAGGAATTGTTGAACTGGCAGCATATGAGACATTCTGCCATGCATGACAGCGGCGGTAACAAACACCACCAGTTCCCCCCACTGCCAACACAACGTTTCCTTGCGGAAATAATTTCCCCTTATCTTCCGATAGGGTTGAAATCAAATCATACAGGCACTTATGACATGAAGAATTTAGGTACACGGATCCAAAACAGTCGTTTCCTGAGGAGGATAGAAGATTTTCGTTAATTTCCTTCTTTCACTTCATGTTCGGTTCTTATCAATGATGTTCAATACAATAATTATTGAAAACAGGCGTACAATGTAATAATACTGTCCGAAGAAAAAAAAAACAGTTGTCAACATGGGAATAACCTAAAAAGGCCTATCCTCATGTGAACTGCAAGCAGTTTTGAAAAAAAAAAATATGCAAACCCACTCTGTATGTGTGTTAATTTCCGTATTCCTCGGCATATTAACCCAATTCAGCTGAATTATTTGGAGAATGAAGATGAGTTGTGATCGTTTTGTCGCGGGTATTTATGGCAGCGCTTTCGACGACGATGCTCGCGCGCATACCGACGTGATCCGCGCCTTCCTGCTGATTTGCGTGACACTGCGCAGCTTTCAGACTTGAGCAGGTTTTATTAAGATTTGATGATGAGTGTTCCGTATATAACAGTGACTAAGGGGCTTCCACGGAGAACAGTTTAGTTTTTTACCGTCCTGTAGTAATTACAAGCTCGTTTTATTGATGTAAATAACCTTTCTGTCACCACAACACCTGTCCAATTTAATGATTTTTTGAGCGTCGCACAGTTTTCTCTCGCGCACATCACTGTGGAATAGATTTCTTATTAAGGTTTTCCCATAGGTAGCACCAGCATTCCATAGTATTCCATCCAGCCGGATTGGACTGATACGTCCCATCTCCGTCATTCTAATAGTTACTACTACTAGAGTAACATAACGTTACAAACGCAGTGCGACTTGTCTATGATTGTGACAATTTGTTGAAGCCATCTAGCTATAAAAAAAACTCGAAGATCTCTAAAAATCTACTTGCAATTGTGACGATTTGTTAATGAATTGACAACATTTACATTTTCTATCAAAGTAAAGTTTTACGTTTTCGTAAAAGCGATTTAAATGCACCTGGGAAACTAGAACCAATATATAAATTCGATTAAACAGAACTTAAGTGGTTATATTGAATTTAGTTTTTAATGTAAACGGTGAAATCGGCCCTAAATCCATATTGAATTTGTAAAAGGAATACGAAATACCTACTTACGTAACCCTGAAAAATAATTTAACAAGTTGATAAGGGAATTTATGTTAATAACTTATTTAATATGCAGATTGAGCTGTGAATATGATCGTGGTTAATTATTGAACACTATTACGAGCGAAAGTGTGGAGAACTTGAACATTTCATTGATTACCACGTATATTAAGCTTTAGAGAGTTTTCAATGGTTCAAGATATCCACTACTGGGCAATTGCCTGGGTTACATTGCCCGAAAGGCCTGTAGCTGGCTAACGAGGAAAATGTATTTTCTTGAATTATATTTTGTAGGGTTGCCAACATTCTTTTCAGCCGATTGTGGTATTCTTTAAAACATGTTTTAAAAAATTACTGTGTTGTCCTAAGCCTTTGTTAATATAGCAATGTTAGAGTAAATTTTTTTATAAAAAAATAAATTTGGAAAAAACTTATAGAAATGTCGAGCTTAGGCCTTATCATTACACCAAATACTATCCTTTATGTTGGCATATATTAATAATACTATATAATAATGGTAATAAAAATGTGATTGACTAACGAGTGTGTTCTATAAATGATAGCTGCTTTATTTACTTCGCAATCTCTCGAAACTACTTCATCCATCACCATAGCCATAACATAACAATTTAATATAATGTGTTTTCCATACATAGTCATCTAGTATAAATATTTATATACCCACACATTGATATTACAGCACCGATCAGTACAACCACTTAGTTATATCGCTTGCCATCAAAAACACCTACAAAGTTAATGAGACCCTCTACATCTTAAGTATTGGTATATCATTGGACATCCAAAGCGCCGACAGACAGACAAGCAATCATAATTATCACCTAGAAAATATTATACACGGCTCTATTACAGGATATGTAAGGTTGATGATTGTGTAGCGCGGTTGTTATTTAGCTGTAGTGTAAGTTGGTATGTCAGTGCGGGTACTGACGTCAAATCAGTGATCGTGGAGCTCTCGAGTTGATGTGCTTCAGTTGATGTTTCATTTTGTTGTTGACTGTACTTTAAATTATTTGCTATGAAGTGTGTAGAGAAAAGTTCAATTTGTACTTGCGTAATTTTTAATGGTAGGCAGGCCTAGAGACGCTCTATGAAAGATCTTGGAAACTTGAGGGAGAGACTAGACACATGAAAAACAACTTTGACAAATAAGATTGCTTACGTATATCTATCTATATGTATACATAACAATCAAACTTCCGACTTACTGAATCACTCACTCACAGCGTTGACAATTGGTCGTAGAGACTTGAAATTTGGAGGGGCTTAGAAAGGATTTTTTGAAATTTAACCCCTAGGGGGGTAAATATAGGTGAAAATGGTTTTGTTTTGTTTTTTAAATTAAAGAGTCAACTGTATTGGTAATTCTAAGCGATCGTGTTGAGAATATTTGTATTATTTATCTTCTCAGATATGATTAATAATCTATGGTATAAATATTTTTGATATTTGTAAATTAATACGAGATTGTCTATGTTTCTCTCTCTCTCTCTATGGTAAAACCATTAGAAGATGGCGTAACCTATTTGTACTCTACTTTAATAAATGATTATTCAATATAAATAGTTTAGTTTTCATAACGGTTACCCATAATTCTAACAGATCGCGTCGCATTGGTGCACATCCTTTAGGATGTTGAAGTTCAAAGTTCAAATGTTTTTATTTCAAATAAGCTTTTACAAGCGTTTATGAAACGTTATGATTCTAGTTGCATGGTTCCACACGTTTGGTCCTATGGAGAAGAATCCGGCAATAAACTCCTTATGTGAGTGAAACCAAACGCAACAGCTAGTAAAAATAGCAACAGGTACTTAGATAGTAAAAAAATAACTACGGGGATCCTTTTAGGTAAAAAGGGTCCCTGTAGTTAGCTGTTTAGCCAGTTTTTCGTGTTCCAAGTGCCTTCAGCTTTCCCTCGGCCACTTCGCTGAGGAAATTGTCGTGTTCCTCACACGTCCGCGTATTTCGGTCGCGCACCTGATTGGTTCCAGCTTGGCGCTGCGCCAGCGCAACAACAGCTGCTAATAGCCAATTATGTGTTTCCGAGACGTGATCAACGCGTCACCGACGCGGGTTACTGTGTTTACTGGTGGAAGACACGTGTTGTTGGATATTGCACTTTCTCCAGTTCTTTGTAAACGATAAAAGGTATCACTTAGATATATACCTATATTATTAGAGCAACAGAAGCCAAAATATATATTTTTTTAATTTGAGGACACGTTTGGCGTAGCGGCTGAGCGATCGATCGACTTCTGCGTCACGTGTTCTGGGTTCGATTCCCACACGGAGCAAATATTTGTATGATCTACAGGTTTCAGATAATTTGTGTTTGTAAACGCACCCACGATACAGGAGAATATCCTACTGCGGGGCAACGTTTATAAATAATGTTGTTTTCACCGATGTATTGCTAGAGGTCCAACTTAAAATCTAGTGCATGTTTCATCTTGATGCGCCGCCTAGAATCTATGTTATGAAGTATCTATGTTAGAAGTATGTTAATCTTTTTGGGATGTGAGTGAAACTGCGGGCAACAGCTAGTAGTGAAAAAATTAAGGGGCCATTCAAATATCACTTAATTATAAGTACCTAATTATTTTTTATATTAACTCATTCAAAATTCAGTCAGCAACGTCCTTACGAACGTTGCTGACTGAATTTTGCATTGTCTGTTATAAGCCTGGCTTGCAGTGGTGAATAGGCCTATTTTTTTAGCTGTGGAAGATCTATAAGAATCGTTTACCACCTGAGGAGCTGACAGCAATTAATGTTGGAATCGTATTGACTAAAAAGCATACTTGCAAGTCTTCTCTTGCCCTATATCTAGGTCATGCGATTTGTCGAGTAGAGACCATAACATCTTCCTTCTTTACTTGATATTCAATCAAATAAAAATCTAATCTAGCTACATTAGGCTTGACTCCGCATGTCTATATTGACGTGGAAAGTCAGCTTCTGTGATAAAAAATGGCGTATAATAAGCTATATAATTTCTATTACTCAGTATTATTATCATAACTTGAAGTTATTGAATGCGCCATGTGACAATATGAACACGGCTACCCAGGCTACATGCCTTTTATGAATATTGCGCAGAATCAACCAAAGATTGCGGAAACTATGAAGATATGGCAAGTAATACGGCCAATTTTATAACAAATAAAACATAACATACAATGCTTAGCTGAGGCGTACTCATGTACACCCACAGTTCGCCGGTATGCGTATTCCAAACTCCGAGCTGCTACTGAGAATTTCACTGAATCGAAAAATCAAACCCAGGACCACTAGACTAATGAGGCACTTTATGCAGAATAGAAAAAACCTTTATTTACACACAAAGTATATACAGCCCATTGGTATATACTCGTACTATATAATAACGTCATGTGGCTGCGTAACGTCATCAAGGAATAAAGTAGGTATTTTATTCCTTGCGCTGGTTTGCTTTGTGGCTTCCTTCTATATGAGAATCCTTCTATATGAACTGTCTTCTGCGCAGTAACCACGCGTAGTGTGAAAGGTGACCGCAGACCAAAAATGCCAGTTGGAATAAATTCTACTTATATAGGGATATACAACCCGACCCTTATATAACCCGACACACAGATACAAATCCGGCTTTTCAAGGTCATTCGTATCTGTGTGTCGGGTTATAAGTTTTTTTTTCTGAAAGCACTAAACAGCAGAAGAATGCTTTAAAAAAATAAATGGGTAATTCACAGAGATACCATATCTCTTGCTACATTGATCTATGACATTCATACTTATTAAAAAGCTGTATGATGGATGCGGGCACGTGTCCATATCCGACTTTGAAGCGGTGTCGCTCAAAAGTGACGCGCGCATAGCTTCCGCATAGCGCCGCTTTTTCCCCACGAGTCCTGCGTGTGCGCTGCTCACCCGCCCGGAATGACTAGCGTGCTGATATCGTGGCTGGCTTGAAAGTGAGAGACGTATTCTGTAAATAATAATACGGAAGATAGGATTTAAGTATAGTAAAGAGTAACTTTTAATAAGGAAAAATATTTGGAAATAATGTGTTTAAGTAATACGATATAACATAAGTTGGTAGTCACATGACGAAAAGTATGAACCATAAGGAAATCTTTAATTTGCTGGCTTAATCCATTTATTCCTTGAACATTCTTGGTTATGCGTATTTAGGTATTCACATGAACTTTGGCAACTTGTGGAATTTTTGAGCAGTACTAAGTGGAGGAATGTCAGCAATGCAAGGATGGACACCGGCCTTTGGAGTTGTTATTTTTTATTCAAACCCGTGTCGATAAATGTGATGTTTCGATAAGTGATGTAAGATAAGTATTTGAAACTATATTTATGGTGAATTTGGCGAATTTACCGAAATGGATTTTATTTCTAGGCTTTAACAGGAATCATTGACACTACGATGGGATAACGTTTTCTTCTGCTTCCATCTAAATGACGGGAAATTCTTGCAAACAAGATAAAATAGACTTGACCCGGATGATTGGTGATTGTACAATTGCCAACTACAACTGCCACGCTGCGTACGTACTACATAATAGCGATTTTGCAGTAAGGTACCAGAATTAGCACTCATAACATGAATACACTTTTTTCTAGCATCACCTCAACATGTGATTTGTACCAAACAGCAGCGACAAACGACGGTCTTAGATTTAGCACTGACAAAACGATTGACACAGTAATTATCTCTTAAGCAGAGACTGCTATTATGTGTAGCTGCTAATTGACAAAAACTTATGCTTTATGCAACAAAGTACCAGTAAGGTATCAGAATGAGAACCCACAACACCACTAACAGCAGTAATCTTTCTGAGAGGCACCGATTGCCACTCTATGTAGAGACTTGAGTCATAGAACGTACAAAGCAACGATGCCATAGTAAGGTATCAGAATTAGCAGTCACAACAAGACTGACATGTCCCCGGCGTCGATAAGTAATTGTCCACTAAACAGCAGCGGCTGCCGTTCGGTTTTTGTGTACGTTTGCCCGCGCCCGTAAATGTCCTGTGGTTTGCACAGAATATCATCAGGGCAGAGACAACACGATATTAATCGTACCGACCTCTATTTTTTGACATTTGTAGTGCTTTTAAATAGCTAGGCGATAAAAGATGCCTAAACCTCTAAATAAGTTTTCACTTATCTCCTGTTTTATGGTTATTGACGTTATTGTATTATACACACTTACTTAGGTATAGATCAGGTGTGTAGGAGATGGAAAACATCATTATTACAAACCCCGGTTGTTAATAATGATGCTTTTTGAATGTTTGTATTATGTAGTACTTATAAAAATTGCTGTAGTATTGTTATACTACTATGTAGTATCTTAAAACTAAAAAAATATTGTCGTTACGCTCTGTGGGTACTCTGTCTCGCAGTAGTCCATACAGGGATAATGGCTGCGATTAGTCGCCATTGCGCCGCGACTTTTTGTGCGACTATCCGTCAGATCGCATCGCATACTTGTCCGTGTTCCCAGTTATATTATTACACACATACATTTAGTTTTTAGGTTGAATTGTAATAACTTTTTAGTCTTACAGGGATACAGGGTAAGGCCACGGTGTTCACAGTAAGGTATGCTTTAATATGATAAGTATATTAATTGGAACCATTTACAAGCATACTTTGCAAGTATTCCAGTAACGATTGTATGCAGGTACACCTCGCCTATATATTTCCCGGAAGTATGAACCAGGGATATACTTTTGCACCCCTTGCCAAAGTTATCCAGTTTTCAGAATGGTTATCTGTTTTATAGTGCAGAAAATCCTCATGGTAATATTAGAAAGGGTACCTTTTTTATGGCGTGGAAAATGCTCGTGGATTGTCCGATACCTAGGTAGGGTATGTTGGTCGATTATTAGCTGTATTTGCCTTTCCATATAGGCATTCTACGCAATAACTTTTACGATGGTAGAATAACATAAAATCTTTTGATTTATTTCGACTGTGATATGCTATTACTCCGGTATTCTATCAACGTATTTCTAGGAGTGGTCCCACCTTACCATCATCGATACAAATCTTCCTACAGCGGCTATTCATACAACTGCGCTCGGTTCCATTGTTCGCGCCAGATCACGCGTGGCATTTGCGTAATCATACCCTGCGATTCTCTTCCACTTATAATCATGCTTTATACCTTCGGAATTAGGTGTCTAGATGAGGGGAAATAGGCCAGACAAAGATATTTCGCGTGGTATAACAATAAATAATCTCATAAACTAAGAACAGAATTGACAATGTCTTTGGCGCAGCGCAAAATAGAGGTAGGTATAGATTTTGTTTTATATAAAAGCAACATTGTAAAAAGGATTTATCCTATTGTAGGGAATACGATCTCTTATATTTATTTATTCACCTAGAATAAATATATATAAGAGCTTTTAGAGACATATAAAAAATATAATTTTCTTTTTGTGATTTTTTTGCATTTTCCATGCTAAGATCATAAAGTTATTTTAGTGAAGGATATAATCTTACTTAAGGGACACTATTATTATCTTATTTTATGGGACCATAGGTACGTTATAAAAATGTTTGTTTCAGGAATCGAACTTTAGTAAGCAAGCTATGATAAGCCATGACGCAATCAATTTGGAAGAAATACGTCGGTCGTAAAACTACCCTTCAAATTAATTACATTTACGACTTCAGCCACCCTAGACATGAGAAATATAAGAGAGACACAAACTTTTTCAGCCAACCTCATAAAATAAAATTTGTTCCACGAAAAAACACTATAAATTGTGCAAATCTCTCCCACCGTTAAATATGAAGGCTATAAAGGGACGCAGGGGTGTCCGGAAGTGAGTAATTAGCGTGCACTGCCCGGGAAGATAACGTAACTACGTCATCCGGACACTACGGACAGTCAAGTGCAGCGTAACGAAATTATGCATGTCCGGAATTTTAAACGGAACTTATAGAGGATTTTTTGTAATTAGTCGAGTGCTCTCAGAATTTTTTGTGTTGCACAGTTTACAGCATTTACTTGTAAATATTGTAATTAGTGTCGACCCTACACTATGACTGTAACGTATGAGTATTTATGTGTGTGTTTTTATTGGTCGCAAGCGTGATTGTTGAGTTAGAGTTTTCGGATTCGATTCACAAGTCGAGCAAAGTGTGATTGGGCTGTTTAAAAAAAATTCTTACTTGCAGCTGGATCTGTGGCCGGTTCTCTTGTGATAAATAATATTCTGTCCTTAGCGTCTTGTTATTTCAACTTAATTTAATGCGTATGCAAGTAAATACAATGATTTTCCCTGAAAGTACATCGTTAGTCGGTTTACTCACATACACAAAAACTTCCCGCATATTAATTAGGTACGTACGGAATCAAATTTGCGATCCATACAGCAAAACCAGTCGCTATTTCACTGCGCTATTCGTATCGTTAAATTGCGTATGTAATAATTGACATTCCATTGTTTATTTTACAATTTAGTTAATTTATAGTATTTATAATTATGTGCTTTGTAGCATACAATCGAGGGTACAAATCTCAGTGAACGGATCGTTTGGTAGACATCGACCGAAACTATTGTGACTACTCGGCGAACATTTGTCAGCGTTTGAACGTGTGTCGGAATATCAGGATTCAAAGGACGACTCTATTTTATTTTTTATAGATTAGAAAGAAAAAAATGATAGTTGACGACACGTTTGGCGTAGCGGCCGAGCGATCGGCTTCTGCGCAACGTGTTGGGGGTTCGATCCTCACACGGAGCAAATATTTGTATGATCTACAGGTAGTTGTTCCGGGTCTGAGCGTTTGTGTATGTGAGAATTTGTATTTATTTATAAACGCTCCCACGATATAGGAGAAATTGCTAGTGTGGGGCAAAGATTTTTTAAAAAGCAAAAAAATCATCAGGCACATGTCAAAATAAAAAATAACGTTAATTTTCTCTTGTAACACCCGCGATTAAAAACGTACCAACTAACGGCAAACTATGGGCTAGTAGGAACCGAAATTATCATCAACACTACGTCATTAGTCCAGTGGTTCTAAGCGCGACTGCTTCGCTAGAAGTCCTGGGTTCGGTTCCCAGTCTCAGTGTGTTGGGTGTTTCCATAAAATTTTTAGTAGCTCGAAGTTTGGACTAAACATACTGTCGAACTGTGGCTGTATCTACATTAGTATCTACTTATATCTCTGCCTAACCTTTCGTGGAATACAGTCGTGATGATATGTCTGATAAAGTATTCGAGCTTTCTTGGCTCAGGATAGAAAAATAAATCAGTATTAAATACCAACAAGTCGGACAACGAGACGTGAATGGTATTTAATTAGTTAATTATATAAGTGTCAGCAGATAATGAACGCTGTGATTGATGATACCAATTTGCACGTGAGAGGTAAAAAAAATAAGTACCTCTATGTACATACTTTCACCCGCAGCTTCGATTCCTTGGTACCCATTTCATCCCTTCCGGGTCCAATTTTTTCGAATATGCGGAACAACTTTTTTTCTCCTTAATAAAACAACCGAGCAGAATTTTATATTTCTGCCAGCAATATGGGCTTTATAATAACGTTATCACATTTAATTTCAAAGTAGCTATTACCACATCTCTTGTATTAATCACAATTCACAACCTCTGAGTAAACACTGTACTTAAGAGTCCGGCGGACCGAATTACCCACACAAACGTAGTACCAAAATAATTCGTATATAATTCAACATAACATAACATACCATCACGCCTGTATTCCCCGAAGGGTTAGGCAGAGGCGTACCCCACAATTCGCCGGTATGTTTAAGTTCCATGTTATAGGGGGCGAGCCTATAGTCATTTACCGGGCACAAATCTGAATCTACTACTGAGAATTTCATAGAAAAACCCAATAAAACTTTTCTCGACCTGGGGATCGAACTTAGGACCTCTAGCGTAGCAGTCGCGCTTGGGACCACTAGACTAATGCGGCAGTCACAAACTTACTAAAACGAGTTAATTAAAAAAAAAAAGAGTTATTATTCTGATTACGATGCCGTTAATCTAGGTTTCTACTCTACCAATTCGTCCAAAATAGTTCAATAGAAATAAATGTAAGCGAATGCAATTTTTGATAACTTTACCAAGTTTGGAACAATTTTCCAGTGAAGACCTAGTATACGAAATGGTACGGCAGGAACCTAAATAGATTAATGGTATCCGAATTCGAATAATAACATAACTAATTTGATAAAATATTTCTTGGATTACGATTTATTTTGGTATTACGTTTTTGTGGGCAATTAAAGCTCCGCCGGACCCTTAAGTTATTTAATATGATTATTTAAGAATATATTTTTTATTTCAGATAGTTACGTAGAATGTTAATCATCTGCTTTAGTTTTAGTTTTGGAACGAAGTTCCTTATCGCGCGTTGTGAAAGGGGGCTAGACGGAAAAAAATCTTACGAAAAGTTGTCACGACACTTTTTGCTATAGTAAGCTATTGTAAGCTTACAATAGCTTGTCTGTCTAGCTGCTCGGTCTCTCTCTCTCTTATAGAAAGCAAGCCAGATATTTTCATTTCTATTTCGCATTGAACAGTGTGGTGTCGCGACGATTATTTTTGTTGAGTGTATACAGGTTTTTTGTAAATAATAAATAATACAATTATACAATTAATTAATTTATTATAATTCCTTCACTAATTAATCGAAAGGAACTTCGTTTCATCCGGGTTTCCCTTGACACCTCTCAGTTTTTTTAGTTTAGGTTCACATATAATCACGCCTGTACATATTCTCTAAAGAATTAACCAGAGGTACCAGGATATTTTGCCATTAGTCGGGCACTTTGCTCGACCTGGGAATCGAGGACCTTATAGTCAGCGGCCGCTCTCGTGACCAGAGCTTTAGGTTCAGTCTGTTATCAAAGCAGTAAAATCTGTAATTAGGGGCTTTGAGAAGTATGTATATATTTCGATAGAGCGGATTATTAAAAGGCTTTTAATCCCGATTGTACCGGCCTGAGGCAGTAGTTTAATCTGATCCGACTACATTATAATAAATCGGAAACTTTCCTTTTAATAAAATCTTTCTCTCTGAGGTTTACATGATTTTCATGTTGTTTTTCGTGCGTTATCTTTATGCTCCTAAGCAAAATTAGGACACGCTTAGAGTAAATTTGTGGGCATAAAGAAACATAACATACAATCACACCTGCATTCCCTGAAGGGTTATGCGGGGTGTATTAATGTACCTACATTCACAGTTCGCCGGTATGTTTAGGTCTCATGTAATAGGGGGCGGGCCTATTGCTATTAACCGGACACAAATCCAGACTCCGAGCTGCTACTGAGAATTTCAACTTCAACAAACCAATAACAGTTTGCTCGACCTGGGTATTGAACCCAAGACCTCTAGCTTAGTAGTAACGCTTGGGAACACGAGACTAACGAGGCAGTCAAAATAAAGAAAAACTAAATAAAGAAAATCTGCGCTAAACATAAAACCTACACGTTATGTGCTATGCCCGCAGTAGGCTAGCGCAGTGGACTATAGCCTAACCATTTTTACTCTGAGACACCCGTTCTCAGCAGTGGGACAATAAATAATTCGATGACGATGAATATGTGCAGTACATAAAATGACTATTATATACTGAGACTAATATCTAGACAGATATTTATGTCAATAGCCACTACGCTTTTGGGGTAATGTCGACAAGGGTAGTCCCTTCATAACTTCCTAGTATTAACTTTCTTATACAATTAAGAATATGTTAACAAAAAAACATCGAAGGGGAAACACAAGTAAAAACAATAAAGTCAGACCGCATAGCACCGCGACGCAAAACAAACCGTTTTTAATAAAGCTATAGGCAACCCCAAAAGCTCAGCTCAGGGGGTAGGTTTATGAATTAGTCTCAGGTACAACGCGATGGGTGCGTGGAGTGGCGCATTCTTGTGCTCGGCGAATAAAAGCGTCTGGCATGTATGCGTCCCTATTGTGAGACCCCAGTGCGCACAATGTAACGAAGATCCAACAAAACAAAACTTTACCCATCGACAGCTAAGCAATGATTGATTTAGAGCCAAGGAAAATAATAGCGAACATAATAGTATAACCAATCTGAACAGTTATTATATTCAAATAGCAATCTCCGATACATGACTGATTACAGTTAACAAGACCCCCAATGACGGAGAGCAATTCGCTGTCTAAAGAACGGCTCGTGGATGTCGCTAGTACAACAGAGGTAATTTATACGTACCTATCTACTATCTAATCAAATCACACACGATATTAAAAATACTAAACTTTCACTGCGTGCGGAGCGGCGCGCGGCGGTCGCGGGTCGCGTATTGCGCGCGGCCACCAGCCACCAAAGCTCTCAAAGCTCCGCGCCCCTTCGCCTTCAGTCCGCCGGCGGCAGTCGACCGGCGTGTACGTGCCGCTCGGAACGCCCTCCTTTGGAAACTTTACGCGAGTGTAGTGACAGTGAGTGAGCATGCCCGCCCGCGCCGTGGCCCTCCTAGCCACCGCGGCCCTCGCGCTCGCCGCCACCCCGCCCGACCCTTGCCTGGAGGATGGCCGCCCGCGCCGCTGCATCCCCGACTTTGTTAACGCTGCCTTCGGAGCCCCTGTTGTTGCCTCCTCCATCTGTGGAAGACGAGGCCCCGAGCGTCTCTGTGATCCGCCCGGGGACCAGCCGCCAGAGAATTCGTGCAGAGTGTGCGACGCTGCCAGGTCCGACCGACGACAGCCGCCAACTCATCTGACAGACCTAAACAACCCTCACGATGTGACCTGCTGGAGATCCGCTCCGATACCGCCGACCTCCTACGATTCGCCCCCTGACAACGTATCGCTAACCTTATCTCTTGGCAAGAAGTATGAGTTAACTTACGTGAGTCTACAATTCTGTCCGAAGGCTGCCCGTCCCGACTCTGTGGCTATCTATAAGAGTGCGGACTACGGCGTCACCTGGCAACCCTTCCAGTTTTATTCGAGTCAGTGTAGGAGGGTATACGGGAGGCCTAATAAGGCGACTGTGACTGCCGCTAACGAGCAGGAAGCGAGGTGCTCAGACAGTCACAGGCTGACCGGGGAGAGCTCTGGCGGAGCCAGGTTGGCGTTTAGCACCTTAGAGGGTCGCCCTAGTGCTGCTAACTTCGATATTTCCCCGGTCCTGCAAGACTGGGTCACTGCGACCGATGTGCGAGTGGTTTTTAATCGCCTCCACATGGTGAACGAAGGCGACGAGATTGATAACAAGAAGCAGGCGGCTCCGGGCAGTCAACATTACGCGGTTTCGGACTTCGCGGTCGGAGGTCGTTGTAAGTGCAATGGTCACGCGTCGCGATGCATCCCTATGAAGGGTGGGGAGGTGGCAGCCAACGGGGGTGTTCAGCAGCTGACCTGCGATTGCAAGCACAACACGGCAGGCCGCGACTGCGAGAGATGCAAGCCCTTCCACTTCGACCGGCCCTGGGGACGCGCCACGGCTAGGGACGCCAATGAATGCAAAGGTCAGAAATTTTTTTGCTTAGCGATTTTGCAACTTACAATATTTTGTTTTTTGGAATAGGTCCTAGTAGATTTTTTTATTCGTTGTTCAGATAATTGCCGATTTAATTATTATCAACATTTTTATGTTGTTGAACAATTAGATGAATTGCTTATTTTTTGTTGCGGTACTCATGTTTGTTTTATGACTATCTAATCAACGTGATTTTCGTAATAACGCTACAATAATTGAGGAGCGATCATTAAATTCCACGCACACATTAAAAAGACTAGTTATTTTTGGTGTACCCACATACTTAATTAATAATTACAGAAGATGTATCGTCCTAGTTTTAAAATGATTCAATTAGGGATACAGTTTACCTGAATGGAAATGACAATAAGAACAAATACCTTAATGGATTACAGAGGCGGAAAATGTTCCTTTCTTGTTTTAATTCAAGTCTTACATATATAAAAATGTATATTAACAAAGATAACCATTTACGTTGATTCAGATACAGAGACTTCACATTTTAATCGTATAAGCCGAACTTAAAATATTCCGGATCATTTATAAAGGAGAGTGCGTAACTTCTTTAAACATTACTTTTACATGAAAAATAACGAATGTTTCAGTATCCTCAATGGTAATAGCTTATAACTACTATAAAAACGCCAGCTTTTCATTAAATATTGAAAATCTCCCATCATTATATAAATTCAGTTTATTTATTAAATCTGTCATCATTATCAATTATTATTAGTAAACTTGGTAATGTACAATTTTGGATCATTCATAGATATATGCAAAACATCTTTAAAAAGATTTTTTATACGTCCATGCGTAACTGAGAACGTCTTCGCGTCTGCGTGAAGCTGCGATAGTAAAATTAACATCATCCTGTCTATTCCTTATTCCGCATTTCACCACAACTGCCTACACAGATGAAGTTGGGTTAGACATCAGTATTAGTAATAATAAAAGTACTCCAATCTGGAATGGGAAAGGATAGTAGGAAGTAAAACAGATCAGCCTTTGCTGAGGCGCTTCCATAAAGGTGTAACGCAAGAGTTCCGGAAGTAAAAATCCCACACATGGGAAGGATGACTAGGGCGTCTGCTTCGTAGTAGGCCGGAAGCTTGAAGAGTCCTCCTTACAAAAAAAAATCATCCACAAATATCAGTTCACATAATCCCGTAAAAGATCTCAGTAACTCTGAAAATATGAACATTTCTAGATACAGTAAGCGTAAATACAAGAGACATTTAACCCGTTCCCTGCCGACGTAACTGCCGGTTAAATTAATTGATTTATTGCACGGCATAGCTGTCCGTTAATTAACATTTATGAGTTATAAATTTTTACGTTACACTCGGTGCAAGCGTAACCCCATCCATCATAGATTGATGGCCGTCAACTTAATGGGAACCATATTAAAAAGATGGTTGAGAAAAAAATGTCAAGTTCTAGGTTAGTAAATCAGTAATTTCAAGTTTTTAGCCCTTTCTAGGGACATATGATAGTTTCGACTCGACACATTTGGTTTGTTCGCGATGTAGAAAAAATCCCTTTATCCCTTTATTTTGACAAAGAAAAATTTTAAATTGGAATGCCCAATTTGGTGTACTGTATTTACGATAAACTTGATGTTATAATTGAAAGGTCCTATTATTTCGTTTTAATTAAAACCCTTTTTAGGATGAGTTGGTCAGCTTCAAAATGTTGTGCCATTTGTTATATTGGTTTACCTTTTCTAATAATAAAGGTTTATATAAAGTTTACTCAACACTACAAATCTTTAATTGAATCGGCTTATCTTTAATTTTTGTCGTCCCATAATTACCCATCTATTTGGTATCACAATGTAGAGCTAACAAACTCTGCCGCGATAATAGAGGTGCGCCCACGCATCCCACCTCTATGATTTGTGGTTCACAAACGGATATTATCATAAATTTACAAACTCTACTTTAAAGACGTCTCAAGGATTCTTTTTTTGTTATTTTACTATTATTATCTCCCCTTTAGTAATGGCAGAGACTTATTTAGATTTTAATGTAGAACGTTAATTTCTTTATGGTTTTGTAATGGATCGTTTTGTAATTGAACGAATTGAATAGTTGACTATTTTCTTGATTAGGACAAACACTATTACATAAATTAGATATACAAAAACCCAACTCTCTTTTAGAGTGATGTCATTCTTAGTGGTCATTATTATACCTATTACCTATCTATGAATTCATTTTGGCGTGAAAATATCTATCTAGAAAATGTTTTTATTTGTGACTGCATTTTATATTATGGTTTGTTTGATCATTTTCAGATACCATGTTCAGATTTGAAAATCACACCAAAACATGCCAAGTGTAGGAAATGTTGTCTGACTACATTCTTAACTTTATTCATGTACCGCGTAAAATATAGGCCAAAAAACAAGTTTTCAACGAAAATAAATAACAAATAAAGTCATAAAAACCATGATTGAGAGCAATAAAACCAGGTTCTGGCCATTCCACTATCGCAATGGGCATTCAGGAGCACCCACATGTAACCGTGAAAATATAAATAACGCCCCACACTTTATACTATTTCAATAAAACTGTATAAATGGGACATTTGACAGAAATCTTGATAAATTGGGCCCTATTGGGCGGTGCGTGAATGTGAATTTACTTGTGTAAAATTTTCTGTAATGGATGTCTGGTATAATATAGCGTGTGTAATAATGGTAATTTTTACCGAGCACTGAACAGTGAAGGGTTGAAATAGATTTCTGAATTTATCATTTAAATATTGAAAAGATTCCGTATATTTTTTTATTTCTCTATCTAAAAAAATCGTCCCGTTGTGCGTGTTTGTACAGGTACTGTTATAGAGCTTTTCATGAATCCTAACAGTTTGTCGATAAGGATACACAGACACCTTGTTACGGGAAATAAAAAGTAAAAAAATCAGAACGAATCAAGATTGATATCAGGATAGTGTAATTTTATTGTGCTAGTTTAGTGTTAAACGTGGAGTTTGTCTCGGATTCCTACTTTATTGCTTTGCACCCTACGCAGGGCTGGCAGGAACAGATATCTATTTAAATGTCTAAGATAGAAAAAGTTTCTATTACGTAAATATTTTAAATGTAATCTCTAAAAAGTGTCCGGACCACAAAATGCTTTCTGCTCCCGATAATTTAGAAAGAAAACAACTGATAATCGCTATCTAGGAATTTGCACCGAAATGTATAAAAAGGTTCACCTAAAATTGTTTTCAACGTTCCAATGATATGAGAAAGCTTGTTCGTAAAATGTTAGGTACATAGTTTGTCCAATGTTGCAAAGGCAAGTGTAGCAGTATCGCTTTCGTAGAAAAGAATTGTACAACGGACTTTGGCAACGTAAAGAGAAAAATTACTCAATGCATTTATAGTATTACATGGAATTGTAACTATCCTAATACGATAAGAGCAAAAACGTTGCGGTGACAACCCTATCGTTCCAGTGATTGATATTATCAAGTTATTTGTCGAGATATGTCGCTACAGCTTGTTTTATAGCCTTAGGAAGTGATAAAAAGCGTGTATTTGATTACCAATGGCTTATTTCCTTTACAACATGTAATGGCTATTTATTTTTGGGGAACAATGGATTATCTGTTCTTATTATTGTCTATGATGTATGGGTTTGAATGTGCCAGCCCTGTAGACGTAAATGCATGATGGTGCATAACTTAAATAGTAATTAGGCTGATTATAAACATGGAACTCTGTTTAAATATTTATTACCTATAACGATTAATAAGAATTTTTCTTGGGACGAGTTCAGGTTCTGAAATGATTTAAATAAAACATCGACGTATGTAGGTAACATACTTATTGCAAAGAAAACGAAAGGAGAAGAAGAAACTTAGGTAAGATATATACTTAGATTATATCTTTGGCCATGTCTCTGGAAACGAGGGCTCCATGGAAAAGCTGGTCATCCAGGGCCAAGTTGAAGGAAGACGAGCTCGTGACCGATCTCCAACTCGCTGGACTGACCTTATTGTGAAAGTTACCCAGACCACAATGGTACAGTGCTCTCGTAATACCACTAATCGTCCAAATTGGCGAAGCATTTCCAAAGCCGTAACGCTCAGAAGATAGAGTGATGCCGACGAGATCCCAGCGAGCAAACAATTGTTTTTACCACGACCACTCTGACAAGAGTGTCCGACTAAGAAGAGATTATATGCTTTATTAAACGGGCTACCTGCCTGTACCTGCGCACACGCATCCTGATTCTCGTTACCAAAATTCAGTGCCGATGCCGCGATGACTGACGCATCTCAACTAAAATAGTCAACAAAACGCAGAAAAAGAAAGGTTTTTTGAGATAAGCGAGTATTTACGGCCGAGCGTTTATCCGCACCTATCTGGTCGAGTTGGCAGCGCCTCAAACGGGCGAGCTACTGGCGCGAGTTACTAGCGCCAGCGATAAACGCTGATAGCCATGTAACGGTTGCGTTAGGTTTTGAACATTCGTATGGTAGTTTGGGTTTTAGTGGATTTAAACAGGTTAGTATCATAGTATGTAGAGATACTTAGATACAAACATATCCTTCTGAATAGGACACAAATGTACCTACTCAGTTAACTACTTTACTTTGGTGGTAGTTATTGGATACATTTGCTCGGTGGTAGGACCTCTTAGGGTCTGACTGGCTGGCAACCACTCTAAAGTCGGAGTCTGTCAAGCACCTTGGTGTGCATTTCGACTTTTGCACGTAAGAGCCAGTTCCCCTCGGTTGCTACGGCTCTGGCAGTCTGCAGTGGCTCTTAAAGATCGGCAACGCATCAGCAACTCCTTTGGTGGTGCAGGTGTCCATGACTTACCACCAGGTGGCTCGACAGCTCGTTTGCCGAATGAATCCATAAAAAAAACTTAGGAAAATGGATAGTCTAAATTTTAGAAAAAATAATATCCAGCGACCTTATGAAAATGTGTTTTAGAAAGTAAAGTAGCTTCAAGAAAATCTTATAGAGCCTTCATAGAGTAGGCATAATAGTAAAATGGCTACTTTTGATTAATCATATTATTACAAAATTGTTAAGGGATCTAACGTGATTCAACATAGTCATTTTAGCCCCCAAGATATCTATCCAATTTTTGTGCAATTTGGTGTAGAAAACATATGGAGTATATGGAGTCATCACTATGAATAGTCTAGGAAGCCGAGGCGAAGCAGCAATCTATTTAATGAGCTATCATTTAGCTTATTAAATAGATTTCATATTCCATATCCAAATTGGTTCGACGATAAATAATGTGAAATTATGAATCGATCCGTCAAAAACCAAATAGATCGTTTTTATCTGTGAATTATTAGAATTGGGCGCCTATTCGGTGTGTCACAACAGCCGAAAAAAAAGAGTGTCCAAACTTTGACAGAAAACTTAAACAACCGATCGTCTAGCCAAGAGTGGAGAGTATGTTGGTGAGAATAGTGTTATATTTTTTTATTTTATGAAGGAGTTCCATAATTCAGTAACCAACCTCTACCGGTTCTCTGCATCTTAGTATCCAAAGCATAATCAACATTCAATAAATCTTACCTATCTTGTAATTTTTCTTGCAATAAAACGAGACACCAAATAGTTATCAGTGTTTTTGTAATCCAAGTGGTTTATTTAATGTTTTAACTACGTGTTTTTTCTTTTGAGTGAAGTATTTTTTATTAGCTGAGCCTACAATTCCTGTTTTAAAACATAAAAATAACACTTAGAACCATATAGAGCTAAATTATGTATTTTTGATATAAGCATGACATCAATTTTATCCGTTTGTTTCAAAAGGCGTAATGAGGATACCTTACTTGTTGCTAATAAAAGAAAAGTAGAACTTCAATTTGCTATAGAATTTAATAAGGAATCTATTTTTCCTTCAATCGAATAGGTACTATTGTCCATGGTCTAGTGGTCGCTTTTGTGATTGTTGAGCTTGAGGGTCCCGGTTTGAGACTTCTAGTCAGTGTTTTGGACTATGTCCGGCTATGGAATTGTGATGCAATTAGGCTGGTTTCCTATTAATTTACCTCTGCTTACCTTTCGGGGAAGCAGGCAAAATGGTATGTTAACCACCGCCCTTATTAAAAGTATGTTACGAAAAAATAATTCCGGGAATTCGCTGTTATTTTTTCAGATACGTTCCATGCAATCGGTCTGCTAACATTTACAGAGTACATAATACAGTTATCAAAACCATATCTCATTGCATTATTCAGACTGTGGTTTCAAGTACTGATTTAAAATAACACTCGTCGTAGCTGCTTGACCCATTACGGATCATGAGAGCAGGTAATGCCTATGAATGTGTATTTAACTGATATAGATCTATTTGGAAACAGCACGGTTATGTTGTGAGAAGCAGTTGCTTTTATAAGCATGCTACTACTGTGATCAAGTACAAATCCAATCTCCGAATTACAGCTAAGAATTTCCTAATGAAAAAGCAACCAAAAATTGCTGCTACGTTTCTGCATCGAGTTCTAAATATGACTTTATTATAACCCCTAGAAGTTTGTACGTTTTATTGTTCTATTGAATCAACTGACATGATGTTACCAAGAGTATTTTTCAAGTTTTTCATAGGTCACATTGTCTTCAATGCTGACAAATGACACAAAAATGTTTCCGAATGATTTACTTGGAGTTAGGTCATTTTGTCTTTACAATTTGACAGGTTAACTCCAAGCGCAATAATTCGTCAGCGCAGTAATTGTTTTTTAAGAGACACACACTATGGCAGCTATTCCGTCTTACGCCTTTCTCATTCTTGATATCCACATTAACATCAAAATAATTATCTTTGAAATAAAATAAAGCTAATATTGCCAGTTGGCTCGCGCCCAAGTTTCCTATAAAGCGATGGCATTCACGACCACTATGAGGTAGTTACACGTTATTCTGTTTGACAAACCGCCGTTGTTTACATAATAATCGGCTTTACATTGTATAGACATTTTGGTATAGTAGTTATTTTGCACCAGTCCAATACAAATTACTTTATTGTATTAAAAATAATACAACTTGGGCAGATTGCCGTTTTGTATACATGTTATCACCCTGCAGACTCACATTAATAACATTGCATTAAGGTATACAAAAAGAATAATGGCACTTTAAGATATCAAAATGTTTAAAAAATTAACTTAATTCATGTAATACACTAATGCGTTGTCCCGTTAAGAGTTCTTTGTAAGTCATTCGCGTTGCAGATTAAAGAGTCAACATTTAAGATCAAGGTACAGCACAGTACACATAGGCAATTAATCTCGTTAATGATCACCGCAATCATCATCAAGCATGATTTCAAATGAATCATTGTCAGCGACATTGAGATTAAAACCGACACATTCAAACAATTACGTACGGAAGTAATCATTAATGTTTGTTTGTTCATTAAACGCTTCAAATGTGACACTTTGTGACACTATTTTACACTTACACAATATTGCTACCTGCAAAAATAGGCTCACACGGTCACACCTATCTGATTAGTTATAGAGTTGAAAATTGCTTGAGCTTTGTAGAGTGTTGCAGCAAATACTTCAATGTTTTCATCTGTCATTATAATTGATGTGTATGTATAGTTTTGACCGCCCACTATGCTAATATTTTTTTTCAGTATTGTGACAATGGTTGATAAAAACAACGGCACAAGACAAGACAAGACAATAGCACAATGTTGCCATGTGCTTGTGTAGGGGGTTTTGCCTAATTTCGTATAAAAATACTTCGTGTGGGTTTTGCGTCCTGCTGGTTTAATAAATAGGATCTCTCATGAGCCTATGGAGGTCACATTTGAGACCACAAAATACCTAAAGAAACTGCTATTGTGTGACTCGTTTCTACCAAAGTATATTCTAGACCAGTGTATCCCAAAGCTGACTAGATCGCGGCCCATCTCAAAAGAACTTGCAATTTCGGGACTCAGCTATTGCTGTTGTTAAGAAAAAGGGACATGACCATATGAATGAAGAATTGCATTTTTTAGGGCTCCTACTATATGCGCTCGCGACCCATAGTTTGGGAAATACTGTTCTAGACAAAATTAGGCCTTATTATAGTCATCTCATTATGATGTCACTGTCAGGCAAACCGCTTGTCACTGCGGCTTCTAAAGACCTGAGTTGGTCAAATGTCTGCGCTTTTAATCTAAGTGGGTAAGTAGGACCAGCAGTATCAGGTAATCGTGTCGGCATCACTCAAAGCTGCGGGAGCGACGTGTTGGGTCAGGGATCAGCTGAGAGCTAATATAACGGGGGCTGCCTGCCTACTTGTCAGGTTTACTGATTTTTATATCATGCGGTGTATATGGCTTCTTTATCGCGTTGTTATGTTTAAGTATTACGGATTTCATCGCGGTCTTTTTATTTATTGTTTCCTCTTTATAATATCAGTTTAGATTAAAAGCTTTTACTTTATTTGTTGTAGTACTCGTATATATCAAACATTCCCAGACAGGCACAAATTTTCTCACCATAACTAAACGTACTTATTAACATAAGTAACAAGTTTTCAATGAAAACAAACACTGTTTATTTCACTTTTCTTTCAAAACAGCACTTAAGTCATTTCCTTTAGGATTATGAAAGCAGTCACGCGATTCTTCAATTACTAGATACCCAACGTAACAAGACCTCTCGTTTTCATCCCTTTCTACGGAAGAGCGAACTGTTAGAACTTTCTGATAGGTCAATGTGTTTTGGTTTATTTGTAAGTGCTTATTACGTTAAGTAGTTCTCAAAAATATAAAATTGTTAACTGTCGTCTTAACAGCTATGAGCCCTTATGATGCTTATTATCTGTAGTTAGGTGAAAGTTCAACGTTTGGTATCTACTTACATAGATTTTGTTTGTCGGTGTTGGAATTGGTGGATATTTTTGTAATAACTGGTGTGTTTTGGATACATCGTCTACTGGAAATAGATTTGCCAACATTTATCACGAATGAAATAGGGGCACGTGGTTAAAAAATATCTATAAATCCCACGATCCGTTTAAAGATCGGTGACCATCATAACCAATCGCGACCCCTCCGTACTTACATTAGAGAGGATTAGAGTTATTCTTACGAAATGCGTATTGTTTAGTTATTTCGTTGCTAAGATTTCATAGCTGTCAGTTCGTAGACAATATTGATATATTCAGTAATTATTATGGAAGCCTACCCTAACATCATTATTTACCGTGAGGTTGACTAAAGCCCATCTCAAAACGACAAAAATGACCATATGCCAACATTGAACTAGAAGGTTAGTTACTGCTATCGCCAATGGAGATATTTTTTAGTGTCAAAACAGTTTACTTTTAATAATAGCAATGTAATATAAAACGTTATTAACTTGAGCTCACTACTAACCGGTCGCTGCTCGGCTTTTATGATCTTTAACCCACCACGCACCGCACGAGGTAGTGCAAAGTATTTTTAACTAGCTGTTGCCCGCGGATTCAGTCGCATCTCAAAGATTTTTTTCGAGACAAACATAAGCCTGTGTCCTTCTGTTGGATACAATCTATCTCTGTACCATTGGTGTCATTACAATTGGTGGGAAAACTTGACCGACATCATTAATCCAGCATTTTAATTTCTTTTTTAATACGTGTAGCGTTTTATGGCCCTAGCAACTGTTGTTTAATATAGCTTCTACAGAAGTAATTAGATAGTAATATTATGTTTCATAAAATAAAGGAGGTATAAAATAATAATGGGCTTAGTTTACATATTATAGTGCAAATTCTCACATGACTTTAATAGAAAAACCCAATGAAACTTTACTTGACCTAGGAATCGAACCCAGGCCCTCTTACATAGCAGTCGCACTTACGACCGCTACGAGACAGTTTGTCAAAGTAAAGGTGTGAAAAGTCGACAGCAACCAAACAAAATATTTACTCCGGATGACGCTGAGACGCCACTAGTCTATTCATAGATTGCATTATTATAGAAATAGGTCCATCCGTATTGGTAATAGAACAAGATAATTCAAAAATGTGTTGTTTATAGAATGCCGCCGATAGAATTTAAGCCGCCTTGATGGATGATCGCTCATGACGTTAATGACATTTAAATGTGTTCGGATATTTTTTTAATATTATATGTCATTAGTTGAACTTCGAGGCTGCATAGGTGTTGACCGCTGTTGACGTGTGCCTATTAACCTTAAAACCCTAAATAATTAGTTATTTACTGTTGCCAAGTATTTTGGTTTATATAAAAAAGAAACGCATTTTGTCTTAATTCACAACCGATGGCACCCAACGCAACACCAAGCAACAAGACTAACATTTTGACAATCTCAGAATTCTTAATCTGACAGTTAAAGAATATAACTGTCAAAATCGCAAACATACCCACAATAAAATAACGAATAGGGTAGTTGACTGGTCTTTGATGTAGGTATTTAATTTATTGGTCTTATTGAAAAATGTTGTTTAAAATAATTCCTAAACTAAAGAAAAAACTTTGACTGCCTCATTAGTCTAGTGGTCCCAAGCGCGACTGCTACGCTAGAGGTCCTGGGTTCGATCCCCAGGTCGAGCAAAGTGTTATTGGGTTTTTCTATGAAATTCTCAGTAGCAGCTCGGAGTCTGGATTTGTGCCCGGTTAATGGCAATAGGCTCGCCCCCTATTACATGGGACCTAAACATACCGGCGAACTGTGGGTGTACATTAGTACGCCTCTGCCTAACCCTTCGGGGAATACAGGCGTGATGGTATGTTATGTTACTAAAGAAAAAACTCGATTTAAAGAAATATTTAAATCGAGAGTCATAAAGTTTTAAGATATAACCTTTTAAAGTTTATTTATGGTGGGGATTAAGTGGGGATGCTCTGTCCTTTTTCCGCAAAACGAATGTCAGTATAGACTTCGTATGGCGCATGCACGGTTTGACGTCACAACGTGCTATAGTAAGCTCTCTGTCTAGCATAAAATTAAAATGCTTTTATCTGCCTTATTTTTGAACCGATTTTGATTTTGTTTTTGTTGTTTGGCTCTATTAAGGGTCAAATTTTTTTTGAGACCATTAAAAATATCAGTCAACCAGTCTATTAGGTACCTACTCCTTCATTTTTAAGGTGCCCTATGTTTAAACCATCACAGGTTTGCTATCAAGTTTCATGGTTGTTATAAAGGCATACAGGGTTAGTGTTTCAGTTATTTATAGGTTAAACTCACCTCAAACCGAGACTTTATAAAATATCGTCACATATTTTATTAAAATTATTTCCTTATTACACTGCGCCACTATTTAAAACCTTTTAAGTAGTATTGAGGAAGCAATGAAAGTCGCACGTTATTATATAGTTTTTAACGTCACATTTGTTTAAAATAACGATACGTTTAGTTCGAATATCAGTCATAAAACCGTCGTTGTAATAATAACTAACGCTTTAACTATAGAACGGTGTAGTGTTGCCAGATATGGTGGACTTTATTTCGGGATAGGGCGCGTATATGAAACTTCATTTTTTTTTTATAAATATGAATAGATTCATTAGACATTGTTCACTGTTAGTGTTCGGTTGAATTAAAAAATTTACAACTACATATATTACGGAATATTGTTAATATTACATACTCAAAAAGTTGTAAAGATTGTAAAACATTACAACTGAAAAGAAACGATTCTTCAAACATATCTTCACTCACAATTACTTTGCCAAACAAGGAAACAAAAAGTTCCATACTCCCGTTACGAAATCCAGGTTAACTTGTAAACGGAATATAAAATCCCGGTCCGAGACCACGCGTGCACCTGGCGACACTAGCCACAGGTCTATTTTGGCGCGGCGTTAAACGCGCGGTTACTGCTAGATTTATGGCGGGCTGTGTAACAGGACTCTTTGCTTTTTCACAGCCGTCAATGGACGCGTTTGTTGCCAGTATTGTTATGTAATTCGAATTTCAAATTTGTTTTTGGAATAAGAACTGTTTGTTTGAATATACAACAGGTGGTTTGCGAGGCCAGCTTTTTTTTACATTTGTACAAAGCATCGACTTTAAAATAATGGTCAAGTGTGTGTTCGACCACGCACAGTATTACGAAAGAAAAAAATTAAACAAAAATTTAGCAAATTTGACGGAATCTTTTTAGCGGTACCATTCACTCCTAATTTAGCAATTTTATAGGACGTCTGACATCACTAATTTTTTTTAAGAATAATATTATAACAAACTTGGGTAGCTAAGCAGCCTATCCGACCTTCCTACACATTGCCACAACATGCCTATAACAAGATATACCGTTGTCTCACAAATGACTGCAATTTGTTCTATTTCAGGCTAGTAGCCATTCCAGCTCTCGCCTACATAGGATCCAAATTGGCCTTTCGCCAAAATAAGTGTGTTTCCGAATAGTAAAACAAATACCGTATTTAGATGAATGCTTGTGATCTTAGATTGAATTGTTCATTGTTATTGATGTGGTTATTATGATGTCTGATGGCCGTAGAACTAGGGCAATGGTGTGCGTGGAATCGTTATCGTGATATATAATTATGTAACGGCTTATTAGAGTCGTCATTTATACATTATGTTACTTAATGGAAATATCATTTGGAAATAACTGGTTTTAGTAGCAAATTAAAATGCTATAAATTCCTAGGAAAATCTCGGGGACATGTGTCGTCGTCAATTAAATTTTACGAAAATATTAAACTAGCGACCCGCCCGCGGTTTCACCCGCGATGCCCCGTTCCTAAGAGTCGTAGCGTGTTATTGAAAATATATATTTATCAAAATAAAAAGTAAGAGTATGGCACTCAGGGATATTATACCCTTCACAGTGAAAGAAAATTAAAAATCGGATAAGTAGTACCTACCGGAGATTATCCCGAACATTCAAACTCACAAACTTTACCTCTTTATAATATTAGTGTTTATTAAAAATATGTAACATTGTGCATTCTGCTTAGAACAGATACTTAGGAGTCTTTTTCTTGCTTACTGTCGTCTTTTCACAGACTAAGGGATATACTCAACATTGCACAGTGTTTAAGTATGAATGCTCTGCCTTATTAGAGGAGAAAACTGACCAGCGGACTAATTAAGTAGGTACAGACAAGTAACAGATGATGATAATGGTCACACGCATTCTTTACCCAATCGCCTTAACTTAACAGCTGTGTCACGTTACAATTCAATTAGAACAAATTAAATCGTCCACTAAAACTTCACAGATGTTAGCTCGTCACATCCGGCCTGCAAATTGCAATCCGGAGCCCTGACACCCTCATTTGACCTGCACTATTGCCAATACAACAATACAAAATGGCTGCCCAACTGTCATCCGATTCCAATTCGCGCGCTTTCTATACAAATTGTACGACTTCATTGTGAACGTGAAAATTTTGGGGAACTCGTAAATACGACAGATAATTTGATGTATGAATAGAGTTAATTACGGCATTTATTTATTGTATCCGTTTCATTGCACGCGGGGGTGGCACTGCCCCTGTTTTTATTAGCAATATGCGCCCTAAACTTTACGGTTTCCACTGGGGTGAATTTGGCCATGTTGATTTATTTCTTTTGCGACGCATGAAAACATTATTTTTTGTCTATGCCAAGCACAAAGGAGGTTACGAGAAAGGTTGGATTTTATTGAGGTTATGTTAAAATTGGCGGAAAATACATTTTTTGTGTTGCCCATGACAATTGTAAACACGTGGAATATACTGTACGAATCAAAAGGGGGATTTGGCTGTTCACAAAAATAAAGCAAATTCTTTTGTGAAACGAGATTAACTGATGTTAAGGCGAAGTCCACGCGATAGATAATTCTCATGAAAATTTGCTTTTAAAAAGCTCGTTTATCAAGCGGACGTTAATTTATTTAATAAATCAGTTTGGATGATGGCGGGCCTGCCATTAGTCAAACAGAGCGGGCTGAGATTCAATACGGGGATTGGCCCGGGCTGGCGAGTGGCGGGAACTACAAATGATGGTGTATGACGGTGATGGATGGCGCTGTGCCTGTCGTCAGACAGACGTTTAACTTAATATAACGACACAACGCTAAGTACTTGTTATTGGAAAACTTATGGGAATAACTGCCGTTATTGATGGTCAGTGTCGGTCTACGAGAAACAATGAAATTATTACTTCATTTGATTAATATTATAATGCCGTTTGTGGGTTTATTAGGATAATAAGACATCTTAGCATTATAAACTGCGAATTACCCATTCTTTAAATAGACATACATAATAATGTTAATGTTCCGTACATATTACCTAATGTATTCTTTATGAATGGTACCTTTGAGAAAAAAATCGGAATAACATAGAACTCCCAAAACAAACATTTCCTTCAAAATGTGATTAAATACGGTAGCATTGCGGAAACAAGATTTTTCGGTAAGACCTTTGCTTAAGTTTTTTATGTCCCAAGTTGTTGCTCAAGTTGTAATGAGATGAAATAAGTTTGTAGCTTCTTTAGATCACTGGGTAGAGTTCGCTCGAAATAAGTGTACCATTATGACCCATATTGGGTGCTATTACAAGCAACATTTTAATAATTTATTGTCTACGTGTGTTTTAACTTTTTTATTGGAAAATGTGGGTAGTAATTTGTTTTTATCGCGATATCGAGAAGTATATATATTTTTGTAACTTTTCAATTACTAAACAAAACAAAATAACAGGCAGGACAAAATAATACCTAGTAGCCCGTCGAAAACTCGAATTTGACGCACTGTTTGATCTTAACATCATGGTTTTGTAGTGGCGGCCACGACCATAAAACACCAGAGTAAACATTATTTACGGACATTTCTTTCACATGTCACTTTCATCGGTTAACATTAATATTTTTTTAATCCTTTGCCCGTCGCCTTAAGGTCACGTCGCGTGCGTCGCGCTCACGCATACCTCTCGCGGATTATCGCTACATAATGCCGCGGAAGTTCAATCGAAAGTACATTCCCTTAATGAATGAACTTAACATTAATAATTACGACTTTATTACCCTCATCATAAAGGTTAATTTCAATTGTTTGAGGTTACACAAAGTTAGTAAAAAATATAAGCTTAGTGTGTATTTAGGTGAAAGTCGATCTTATTATAATGGAATAGGATAGGTTTTTGTTTGTTTAATGTAGAACAAACATACTGGATGGGACAGAACTCGTGTCTACGCATAATATCATTGGCACACACTCTTATTGGTGATGATTTGTCAACTTTACACTACACATTCAATTTTCGACTCTAGTAATTTGGCCTCAAGACAGTTTTTCTTGAAAATTGAATTCCAAAACTATGTTTTCTTTGAGCGCAGTTGTAAAAAAGACGCTGTGATCTTGGCAGTATGAGCAGGAAATTATTATAATTTTGCCTTCACGTGAACGTTTCTTGAATTTTAAGTTGTATTATTATCCCAACTAACTTGATTGTCATGTTTTCTTTCGTGTGCTTCTCAGTTGGTTAGATGGTCTAAGGTATGCCCAGATTTTTCCTGATGTCATAATGGTAATACTTTTGACAAGTTATTGGGTGACCTTTGGCTGTCTTTAATGATTCACGAAATCTTAAATTAAACTATCGGACTATAATTGAGTCGGATTAGTCGAATAAGATTTGTTGAGCAGTTTTTTTTATTGAAGGACGTTGTCAAACAAGCTCACGGACTGCCTGATGGTAACCGGCAACCACAGCTTATAGCCAGACGCCAGTAACAGCATTAGACTTTAGTTGATGCACATAATTGGTTATCATTTTGCGCATAGACATTGTATTTTGTTTTAAAAAAAGTGGACAAGTAATGTTTATTGTAGATAATATTAATATTCGGGGCCATTTCGTCGGGGACAACTCAAACAGCTGTTTTAGCAAATTAAATTTAAAATAATCTTAATTAAATTAAGTGAAATCAGAATTAAAGAGGATGCTTTCCTGTTAGCATAAGTAAATTAATTAAGCATATTTTTACACGCGGCAATCTTATCCCCACTCTTCCTAAAGCTTTCAACATTCAAACTGACACCTTTTATTTTCTCCAATGAATGGATCTCGTTAATTTTCCAAGGGAAGTCGGGATGAATAAATCATGGCGTCACTTCCGGTGCGACTCATTTAAGGTGGGTAGGTAAATTATTTTCTTTTCTGTTTTCCCTTCGCATAGTGATGCTAATTTTATTTATTTTTCTCCAAATTTCGAGCTTATGTTTAGTTTAGGAATTCAATCATCTGTCAGTCACCTAAAAGGACAATGAAAAAAACTGTAGGTAAAAAACCTACAGTTTTTTCAGCCTTATGGTTTTGAGAATTACCTGTCTGAAAGAAATAGTTATAGCCTGCATTGTTATCTATCATGTTAGAAATAGGTGCCGTTGGTTACTTTCTAAAGAATGATTAAGGATTAATAAAATGATTTGCTAAACATAAAGAAATATATTGGAATTAATTAATCTTACCTCCAAAGTCATAAAAGGTTAAGAATTTAAACTAACAGGTACTTCAATTTATTATCAGTCAAATAACAATTCACATTACATGTTATTTAACTATAAATTATCTTGTCTCAATAATTATAACTGCCACCTCTATTTCCAGAAGTTTCCTACGGATATTATTTACGATAATCCAACACAAACTGGCCCATTTAATAGTTAACTTATTGTCTAACCAACAGTTAAATCAGATAACTGATACTGTTTATCAAACAGATATTAAGTTATTATGTTAATTTTCATGGACATGTAGATATATTATGTATAAAGTGGCAACTATTATATGATATGATACATTTGCGTACCTAACATTATTTGCGTGTATATTCATACTAGCTTCTGCCTGCGACTTTGTCTGCGTGGACTTTAGAATTGGGTCCGACCAGAATAAAAAGTAGCCTATGTGTTATCCCAGACTATAATCTATCTCTGTACCAAATTTCATCCAGATCCGTTCAGCTGTTCTGGCGTGAAAGAGTAACAAACATCCATACATCCATACTCACAAACTTTCACGTTTATTAGTGAGGATGGAATACTACGTACAACAATAAACAATGATATATCAACATTAGTCTCAACTTTTTTTCTACCTCCTACACGGTGTGAAAAAGCTATTTATATTAATCTCCATACACCTATCCTTTTGTGATTTTTTTGCATTTTTCATGCTATGATTGTAAAGTTATTTTAGTCACCCTAAGACGTAAATTCAGAATGTGAAGGCTTTCGATCTGGCGGGTGGGACTGGCGATGGCTTAGAGGTCAGAGCGTCTGGTTTTCGAGGGTGGAACCAGCAGACGCAGGTTCGAATCCTACCTGCGGTCGAATTATTCCTTCACTAAAATAACTCCATACACCTTATATTATATATATATATATCCTCGTTAGTAATTTTTGTACCGACATAGGTACTTACTGTAGTTTCAATTAATAAATGATGCAAATTTAAAATAAGTAAATAATTTAATTACTTCTGGAGCATAAGATCTAGTTAGTTTATTGGACATAGGTATATAACGCAACATTTTTTTTATGGTATAGGAGGGCAAACGAGCAGACGGATCGCCTGATGGTAAGCGATCACCGCCGCCCATGGACACCCGTAACACCAGAGGAGTCACGAGTGCGTTGCCGAACTTGTAAAAGGGGATTGGGCCTCCGGTAACCTCACTCACCCGGCGAAACACAACGCAAGCGATGTTTAACGCCGGTCTTCTGTGAGGTCGTCGTATCACTCCGGTCGAGCCGGCCCATTCGTGCCGAAGCATGGCTCTCCCACGTAGAAAATTTTTCAACAAGTTTTGATAAAAAATACATGCTCGTGACATTTGCGTCCTTATTCACATAAAATTATTTATGACGAACTTTCTGTCATAGATCTACCATCAGTAAAGCCCTGTACTATCCCCGCAGAATCCACAGTCCATAGATAAAAAATCCCTGCACTGGCGGATAATCCCTTCAGACATCTGTCATGAATTCATATCCGTATCCGATTCGAAATACGGATACGACTTTTATTCTCTTTTTGAAAGTTTGACATAAAAATTTATCCATTCGTTTTCAAAGCGCGAATTGTTCAACGATTATTTATACAAAATCTATTTCAACTTCGTACCTAAATATTATTATGAGTTTAAGCGCACACATACTAAGTACGGTAAACCGGGGTTACTTTGAGTCGTTGGATGACTTTGATCAAAACTTACGTTTATAAACAAATGGAAATTAGGTGAAAAGGCATGCAATTTGATAGTTCAGATATATGTTTCAATTTATTAAAAGCGCTGGCTTTTTTTAAAGGGAGTTTTATGTGATCAAATTCAACTAATACAAATGACAATGTTTAATTTTACTATTGAAACAGTTGTGTTTTTTTAGTTGTTATAGAATTATATCTGGGGCAACTTTCAAATTACGTAACAAAGAAAACGAGTATCAAAGTAACCCCAAAAAGAGTTTAGCTTTTATCGCCCGAATTTATTCCTTTTCTGAAAAACTACTTAACTTCATTATATAAAATATACTTAAATAAAAATAATAAAAATCCATATAAAATATTTTTTGGTTCATTTTATTCTTTGATGAATAAAAATATATAAACCAACATTGTTCAAAAATGATCAAATTAACCCCGGTATATATATTAATTAATATAGTGCTGAATATATAGCTGTACATTATTTTATAAAGACGATGACTGTGAAAATTATCGAAAAGTGTGCTGTCTAGCCCAGTAGATAAACAGCACACTTCTTCGCCGATTTCCTTTAGATCTAATGAAATTATCCATACAAAGTCAACTTGTATGACAAAACAAAGAGCGTGTATTGTTCTTGCAACATAACAAAAGCTAGTGTAATGTAATCTTGTGTGCAAAGGCATTACTGACCAAGTAAAAGTTTGGATTAAAAAAAAATATACATACCTTCCTCAAACAAACAGGAACAAGACTGTTGCAATTTATGTAAGTAATGTACACTGTTTGTTTTATCCTTGATAGGCTTACGCTTGACCGCCAGTTCGCCTGATGTTAGGCGATACTGTGATCTACGATGGAGCGCGCTTGTCTAGAAGAGCCCGATTCACTCGTGATGTAAAGACACCCAGATTATGTCCATCGGGAAAGGCCCACTCGGGAAGCACATTCCACATTTCAGCGGTACACCTGATAAAAGTGAACTTACAGCGACTTGGAATCAATTAATACTATTATAATTAGGAAGATTTAGAACTTTTGTTAAGTTTGCATGTATACATAATTTAAGGGTTAAAATTATGTGAGATAATAAGTACGAATAGTCGTAACTATCTTCCAGTTGGGTACCTACCTATGTAGATCGGTAACCGCATGTCATTAAAATTATTGTCGTCTTTTTGGTAACTTTAATGGCAAGTTAATGGGATAATATCCTTTTACAATTTATGGGACTACTTTTTGAAAAAAAAAGAAAGAAAGAAAGCCTATTGTTGAATGGTGCAACACAAGCAGCGCTACCTGTTCGTAATCATATGCCGCTATTCAAATAAATCTCGGCATTCACAAACATTCAGAATTGTCTGTATTCCATTGGCATTTTAAAGAGAAACAACATATACATTACAAACTAAAAAATATTAAAAGTTATAATATCGGTCAACATGTAATATATAAAAAACTGGAAATTATTGATTTTCATGAATCTTTCTTCTTCTTTCAGCATGATTACAAACAGTCATACAATCGCGACATACAGTAAATGCTTAAAAGTCCATAAGCACGCTAAGGATTACCTTGCTATGAACAGTACGAGTGGGCAAACTAAACGTCAAGCTATTGCGTTGTGACCCAATGGACTTTTGGTCGCCACTGTTACCTACACAATAAAAGGTAACTACTTTTCCACACTCTTCGTTCACTTCATCGCATTGGAATGGTAGCGAGGTGATAAAATACTGGTCGAATATCAGTACCAATTACTTTGACGTCGGACAGGCGGTCATAACGCGGGTTATTATTAATTTATTCATAGGACTTACTAACTAGCTACGTTTTAGTGGCACTTGCAGACGCTGCGATCTGAGACATACGGGCTTGAAGGATGACGAATGTTCGTGCAAGCGCCAACATTTTATTTTAACAAGAATATATTGTATCCATATTTATTACCTATTATGTACACTTCTACATAAACCTTCGGGAAATTCAGGGTTCGAGTTATGTTATCTTAATTTTGAATGGCTTGTTTATTTATGATAGATTTATCAGCATTCGATCTAAACAATCATTTTCAAGCCGTTTTTAGACGATCGTACAGTCAGAAAAATAAAAATCTGTTTTTAAAACTGGCAAAACAAAAAATACAAGGTTCTTTTAACGTTTTGTATGCTGCGAGATTCCACAACTGCGACCCTCCAAATCCCTTGATTTTGCAGGTTTCAAAGTAGCTGTTACAGCTTTCCGTAGCATGTAGGTACCGTATGATGGCGGCTTCATATGTATTTCAACATTTAAAAAACCATTAAGTAGTAAAGTATCTTTATTTTATGTTCGAGTATTTTTCTCAAAATTGTCCATTCTCCCTGTTCGTGTGTGTGAGCCAGCATGGTGTCTTCATCGAGTCGCCATGTAAAACACATTGTCACCGCTCTGCAGTGTGACAGCCTCCTTAACTTGACTGCAGCGGCACTAACTTAAGTTGAACTTTAGGTCTTGCGGTCGGTATGTCTGGCTACAATAAGTTTTATATGTTAACTACTTTTTTAGACTCTACGTAAAGCAACAACAGCTTTTCACGTTTTACTTCTATGCGTTTCGATGACGTGTCATTAGGTAACCATTGCATTACGCTGTTGTCCCCGAAGCGTTAGGCACAGGTGTATAGGCATCCACAGTTTTCCGGTGTATTTATGCCTCATGTAATAGAAGGGTATAAATCCAAACTTCGAGAATTTCCTGAAAAACCTTTGTAACCTCCCTGCGCAAATACCTAATTATACCTGGGAATCCCGTTTGACCCCGTGTGGGGATGGGTTAGAATACAGTTTCTCACTGCCATTCAGATAGGCATCTCGTAAGAGCCGAGAAAATATCTGACTTGCTCGGTGGTAGGACCTCTCGGGGTCTGACTGGCTGGCGACCACACCACGGACGACGACCACGGAGTCTGACGTAAAGCACCTTGGTGTGTGTTTTGATTTTTGTACGTAAGAGCCAGTTCCCCCTCGGTATCTGCGGCTCTGGCAGTCTGCAGTACCTAGGGGCTCTTAAAGCTCGGCAACGCATCAGCAAATCCTCTGGTGTTGGACACCTGTCCATGAGCGGCGAAGACAACTTACCATCCGGTGGCTCGTCTGTTCGTTTGCCAACCTAATCAATAAAAAAAAAGAAACCTAGCGTAGCAGTAACACCTAAAACCACTAGACTAATGAGAAAGTTTCCATTTTAAAATTGCTAGGCTGTGCAAAAGACAAAACAGGAACCAACATCGGACTTAAGTGTACATCTACCACAAATCAATAATTGCCCGGTATGTTGTAGCCCTTGTAGCTAGTATTGCCTACAAGTAAGCTTACGCTTAGACTTAAACATATGTATGTAGGGTGTATATTTTAAGACAGCGATGTGCCCGTCAAATCATTTAGCTTTTTAATTTCTTTCCATTCCTTGCGCTCTCAGATACAGCAAAAATTCATAGTGATTTTGTTTCTTTGGGAATTCATCACCCGTAACTTGGAGGGCGAATCGCGCAGCAAACAAGTTGTCATAAAATTTAATCAGGTTTATCGATTACTTCGACATTCAGTCCGTTTCATATATTTCCTGATGTTACCTAAGCCCCTTGCAATGCTTATGGCCTTAGGGTGGGCTGGTACTTTGCAGCTATACTAAGCTACTTTTTGTTACTCCCTGGAGATCAATTTACTCAACAATATCTAAGAAATTCTTTTAAATCGATGGAAGGAAGTAACGTTTGAAAGAAAAAAAAAAGCTTTTACATAATATTCACATAAACCGCGGAGAGGAGGACCAAAGGGAATTCTCCTGGTCCTTCCGTCCGGTGTTTGTTTTTGTGATAACTGTGACTTCCTTGATCATTTGTCAAAAATAATATATCATTTTTTCTTTTCTATTTACTCAAAACAGATTTGACACAATATTGATTTTTCTTTGACGGTACGATTGGCGTAGTGGCTGAGCGATTGGCTTCTATGCTATGTGTTGTGGGTTCGATTCCCGCACACGTCTGGGTGTTTGTGTATGTGATAATTTATGTTTGTAAACGCACCCACGATACAGAAGAAAGTCCTAGTATGGGCAACGTTTTGGTATAAAGAAAACTTCGATCACAAAATTTATTTCTTTGCATATTAGGGATACCGTAAATACTTTACCTACATTATGTAAATGTAAGTTTACTACTATTGAAATTCCCGTTAACTATCAACATTTGTCCGCAGCAGTATCTCTGACAGTGTTTAGTCAGTCACCACGCCATTGCCGGTCTCCAGTGTTTGCGCGCGGTATCTGTGGCTGGCAGACGAACTGCGCCTGCGAGCTCACTTGCTGATTAACAAACACACACATCTTGAGTTTGTTTATATGTGACGTTATCAGGTTAATAAGTAATGCACCTGTGATCTCAGGACGCTTGAAAAATGTTGTATAGCCAGTTCGTGCTTACCTGTGCATTAATTTGCACAATGTCCAGAGATAACTAATTTAGACAAAAATATTCGGAACCAATGGGTTTAGCTTTAACACAATAGGACCCAACAAGTTCAGCTTCCCAATTGGTGTTAAGAATTTATCAAATTGAATATCCATTTAATTGTGATAAGTACAACAAACATTTTATTTTTGGCATTATTTCAATGTTGATCAAACGCTATTATTTTCAAGAGTAACCCTCTGGTTTCGGAACCTAAGACCAGTCTAGAAAAATAATGTACACATTATACAAAAATACGTGTATAAATTTATAGCGGAAGCCTCTTGAAAACCTGCGGACAGCTCACTTGAACACACAGCAAGCTGTCACGTCTGTTAGTAGATATTTTATAAATATTCACGGTGCGAAAGTGTGACTAAGCAAGAAAGCGACTACACATTTTGACATGGATTCTTTGTCAACATTAATGCTATGATATGTGTGATTTCGGGAATTTAAAATGGTTATTGAGTGTTAAATGTGTTTGCTTCAATCGTTTATGTATATTTGTCATAAGATCACAAACTAGGATAATTGGTTTGTTACTTTGAAAACGACCACTTATTTTGATACGTTGTGTTGGCAATATTCCGTTTCTATTATTAGATTTTCTACTATGAAGTATTTCAATATACTTAGATGAATTGATATCATCCTTTTAGGACAAATGAACTTTCACTTCACTAGGATTCTCCTTAGTGGATCTATAGAAACTTTACATGCACAAACATCCAGATTTAATTACGTAGTTGATGTTTATACAAGTAGATATTTGTAATAAGAACTTAAGAGAGAACACTGTGCTATTACACCCGTCGATTTATCTATATAAAAGAAGAACCTAACTGACTGACTGATATATCAAAGCTCAGCCGCAATTACAGGAGCTAGATCCCTGAAAGTTTGCATGCTGATTCCTTTTGCATTAATTAAATAAACGATGACATCGTCAAGATATGTAGTACAGCTGTCATCCGCTGTTGACATTTTGACAATTGTTTTTTTTTTCTTATAAATTAAACTTAACACATTTTATGAAATGAAACCTCCATGGTGTAGGTAAAGTGGGCTCAGTTTATTTAGAATCGAAAATAACTGTATCTATTAGTAAACATCTATCTATCTAGCCTATATTGTTCCACTGCTGGGCAAAGGCTCTTTCTCTTTTCCACACATTTCTCTCTTCGGTAGGAGTCAAAGTGGTCCCTCCATTTTTGCCTTGGCTTAAATATAATCTACAATTAATAAACACCGTGAAACACACATCCAATTATTTGAATCTGATACATTGATATCCTAAGAAATGACCGGAAGATATAATTCTACGGAGAAATCAGGACTTCATACCAATGCGTCGATAAAATTCTTGTACATTCTTGACAAACCTTAGAGGGCTGTATCATAAACTTGTAACAATTTATTGCTTAACTCATACATAATTTATATACTTACTTAATCATTAGTTTCCCAAGTGAAATTGTATCGAGAATGTTCCGTTAGAAAGAGACCCTGTGATCTAAGACACTAAGATGACATGTTCTTTTCTTCGTATCTGGCTGTGGATTTGGCAAGACAGCATAATACCCTGAAGACGATTAAGGGTTTACGTGAATAACGTGAATAAAGGTCATACATCATTTACCCCATTTCCAAGAAAGTAAAGAACCCCTCGGAAATCTCGAGTAGAGTAACCATTAGTACGTGTTTTATTAATTTTTATCTGAGAAAACTTAATAAATTGATAAAGGTTACTTTTGGCTAGTTGTTAGGAAACTCGCCTATTGTGCCTAAATGTTTATTTAGGTACAATCATTTCCCAACAAAGCAAATCTATCTTGGTCCTTAGATACGCAAGCATTATTTGCTTCTCCTTTCCTGGCAAAAACATTACATAAATGCAAATGTATTTTTGGACCGATCCATCTTTTTAGATTAGTTACCTACTTATCATTTTTTAAGAAAACTCTCCTGCTATATATAACTACAGTTTTAATACACACATGCTTCATAAATCCATATTTTTGACTTTGATTTAATCCGGAAATAAAAAATATTTTGAAGTTTCATATTTTTGGCCAACTTCCTTTCCATTAGCTGGGACGAAACACATGTTGGAAAAGTCAACAAAACCCTGCACACTTGGTGGTAGGATCTAATGATCCGCCTGGCGAACTAACACCCTCACATGTAAAGCTGATGCCGAACTGTTACTGTCTTCAACACTAATTAATTGTATGTAAAACGACTTGAATTGCACGTGAAAAACAAATGTTTTATTTTATTTAGACCATTAATATACTCGTAGGTACTTTTAATTTGTCAAAAACTAGGTGCACAATTCCAAATAAGACCCACGTCTTATGGAGGAGGACCGGCATTGTGCTTTCCATCAGAACATTAGAAACAGAGAAGGATGATATTTGTATTGGTTGACTTTTCTAAAACTTTCTTCTTCTGTAAGTCGATTGGAATTTTTCCGACGTTAGTAAATTAATCACTGTCAAATATCTAAACCGATCGGAGCCCATGAATTCGAAATAAGTAAACACGTCATAATATCAAGCTGTAGATTGGCACAACATATTTGTAGCATGCCACCTAGTACTAAACAATTTTAAATTAATTTATTTTGTCAAACTAATTTTAAATATTGTCTTGTAAAATACTTAATTTGAAATAAAATCACCGCTATACCGACGGAATACGAGGGACTCACAGTGACTGTAATTATATATAAGTCCTCCTTTCTGTCAAAAAAAACAAACCAAAATTGAGGGAAAGTGGAACACTTGTTACAGTTGTTACGTATTTCGTTGTTGTGTGTCGTTGCCCAAATATGTCACAAACAAAGCACCTAATTTGGTACAAGGCTGAGACAGATCCGCGGGAGATAGCAGGTTATGTTTTGTTTTGAAGAAATGTTTTGAGTGTTATATAACATAGATGGAGCTTGTTAATGTGTCTCTATGACCTTTGCTATATTTTGGAGGCCATTTGAGAATATCACCTATTTCTTAATTTATTTAGAGTTAATTTTACAGAAAATGAGTTACTTAAAATTAATAAAATATGTAGGTACCCCGAGTGGGGACTTCTTCTCTTCACTGCCATTCCGATAGGCATCTCGTAAGAGCCGAGAAAATATCTGACTTGCTCGGTGGTAGGACCTCTTGGGGTCTGACGGGCTGGCGACCATCCTTACGTCGGAGTCTGTCGTAAAGCACCTTGGTGTGTGTTTTGACTTTTGCGCGTAAGAGTCAGTTCCCTCTCGGTTACTGTGGCTCTGGCAGTCTGCAGTCCGTTGGGGCTCTTAAAGCTCGGCAACGCATCAGCAACTCCTCAGGTGTTGCAGATGTCCATGGGCGTCGATGACTACTCACCATCAGGTGGCTCGTCTTGGCTTGGCTTGTTTGCCGACCTAATCAATAAAAACAAAGGTATTCGTCTATGACAGTTGCGCGAATATTAGACATTGAAATAAAACTACTTTTTACGGATTAACAATAGACGGTACGACGGACGGACGGAAGATATTAGACGATTTAAGACGTCCAACAACTCAGTCTACCCGTGACCACGGATGCTGTAAAGGACCCGAAACGTCGGGAATTAGTAAAAAGTAGTTTTATTTCAATTAATTATGAACGTTTATTTTTTGTAATTTTTTATTAAATGTGTATTGATGCTCATGTTGCGGATTCGATAAATCATATTCAAATAATTTATTCAATTATGTAATTTACTTATAAACGGGAAAATACCCGCTAAATCTATTTGAGATTTATACAGGATGACGATTTAGTCACGTGCACCCGGGGTGATATTGCACATTATACTGACCAAATTTCTCTGTTTAATGTTTACGAGAAAAAAAAAATCATACATCCCCAAATGTAGCGCCGTATAGTCTCCCACCAGTCCCTATATGATTTTATTTACTCAAATATATCTACGCTGATATAAAATTAAAAGGTAACGACATCTACAATACAAAGTAGCAGCTGTTTATTTTATCATGTCTCACGTCGCGCGTCGTAAATGTGGCCAACTGGACATTATCACCAATCGCTAAGTGATCCAAGGTTTATAGCTTCTTGAGTTACTCCGATACTATTCACGCCAAAAAGGGAAATCCACGGCCCTTAGTCGATTGATTAAACAGTAAACTCGTTCCTATGTGTGGATAAAATGGATAATGTGTGTAACGCACGAGACAGGTTTATAGGTAGGATGTTACTTCTGACACGAAAAATAAATCAAAACGCCCAATTCTATAACCCTTCTTTAAAAAAAATGACAACAAAATATGTGAAACCTTTTGAGTTTTAAATTTGCTAAATAGGTGTTTTCTAATAACAGGAAAATTGCGGCCTTCAATTGGTTTTAACATTGAGCAATTAACAGAAAAGCGGCAGTACCCAGCAATGGATAAATTCAGTTTAATTTAGCTACGTAAATTAATTAATTAAGTTCTTAATTAAGTAAGTTCAAGATTAACAAGCCTGCATGAATATGAGTCGAAGACGCTACTAGGTAAAAGTATAAGTATCTAAAGTTGTTGTACGGAACCCTAACACTGATTTTTATAAGAGCTTTCAAGTAAGCCAGATTAAGACTTTTTTTTTTTATAATAGCTTACTAGCAATGTGGGTCGCACATTACTAGTATTCTTGTTAACCCCTCGTGCTAAGCTAAATGCTTGTGTTAGGAGTGAGTTCACGTTGGTAGTGCAATGGGTGGGTTTCGAACCGGCGACCACATGATCGCAAGTCCGATGCCTTAGCCATTAGGCTACCGCCGCATCGTAAATTTTACCAGCCTATTTTTTCGTATCAATTTTCTGCAACTCTAAGCCGATATGTTTTCTTTATCGAGCTCGCGAGGCAGTAACCATTAGATATCTGGTTGTCGATGCAAATGTGTGCCATTAGCAGCTAAGAGTACTACATATCCTCTTCTTTATATTTTTTAGTACTACGAGCGTCAGTAACTTGTGGTACAAGTCATGAATGACGGCGGTCATTTCTCTAAACTTCCTAAAAGTTAAGGTTATGATCTGACCAACAAAGACAAACATCGAATCGAGAATCTATTCTTTTGAAGCTAAAGAATAGATACATGCCTCTCATACACAGAGTCATAAAACATTTAAACAATTTCAGACACTAAAAGTAATGTACTTACCCTGTGTGAATCGTCTTCCACAGGAAAAACACATGTAACCATTCTCAGTTGTGTTATTTAACAGCGGACATGCCATAAAGTGGTGTACCTCCCACGCGACATGTAGATGCTATCGCAAGAGACCTGCGCGCGCAGGACGGACCTAGGGCTGATGGCGGTAAGGTCCTTTCACCCGGCCTAATAATTCGGGAATTCTGGATGTGACTTGGACTGAAATCCAGAGATTTTAATGAGAAACTTTCACATTAAGGCCTTTAAAGATTTATTTTTCGGTGATTAATTAATAGCTTTTTGTTCGGGTTTTGTATAAACCAGGGTGGACATCTTGGAGGTCCTCAAAACTAGGACAAATCTCTGGAAACACGGAGAGATGGCAACCCTAGCTCGACCTGACAGCTGCGCAGCCGCCGCGCTAGGATTCGGAATATTTTGCACAATAAAATGTATGGGTATGTCTGCGCAGGTTTTTAGTTACGATAATTTATGTAGGGATAGGAATAAATACTGATGCAACATCTGGTTAGACATAGTGGCCAAACCTGCTTGAAAGCAAAGTATGCTGTTTTTCTTTATATATAAATATATAATATGATGTAAACAAATATTTTTATGTAAGTATTTTTATAATACTTATATTATAGAAGTAAGAAAGAATTACCTCCCAATTCCGGTTATTATTTTTGAAACATCCAATGTATTTTTTTTATTAATAAACTAATTATACAATTAAGATCCACATTTTCTAACATTCATTCTAACAACGTGAGGTATTATCTAACGCCTAAACAGGTCAGGTGTGTTTAGGCGTTAGATAATACCTCACGTTAATAAAAAAAATATTTACACTGAGTAATAAAAAAAATATTTACACTGAGAATATTTTATTGTCAATAAAATTGCGATGAAATCTGTAAAAATCAAAATTATTTCAAGAATCACTTTATGTTTAATTTCATAGGTTTTTATAGTGAATAGTCCGCTACAAGTGACATATTTTATCAGTCAGGACATGGTCAATTGAAACAAAATTTGTTTTTTAATCCTTTCGGTAATTCCAGTTGAAATATTTCTACCGGACTGCGCCAGGAGGGTGACTATTCTTAATTTTTATAAGGTTTCATTTGTTTTAAATTTTTCGACTGTTTTTAATATTAAATGGTTTGAGGGGAAACAGCATATTTTATTATGATTATTGATTCCCAAAATTATACGGTATGATTATGCAAATGCGCTTATCTAAATGGGGAAACCCAATGTGATTATCTGTATAAATCATTAATGTTTAATGTATTCAACAGTTTTTCCACGTACAAACACTAGTTATTCACACTGTCTTAACCAAATTTACTGTTTCTTGTTACAGGTAATTAAAATTCCCATCGGCATACGGTAAGAATATTAATAGATTAGTTATGTGCTAGCCTGAAGATCAAATTAACTGCTTAATAAGCTGTTAACGACTCATTAAAATTGTATTTAAATAAAACTACTATTTATGGATTTTATCAATAGATACAACGCGATAAAATTCGTAAAAAGTAGTTTTATTCCAATGTCTAATTCGCGTAAGTGTCAGACACCAGTATGTCATTAAAATTGTGTGTTTAACTAATCAAGCAAGATTAAAGACTTAGGTATTATTGGTGTGAAGTCGCATGCAAAACATGCAGTCACGATATTGGGAAAAGAATAAGAAAAAAATAAATTAAACTATCTTTCCACTTGTTATCTTCATGAATAGACGGTTTTTCGTATAGCTATTTTGTGTTTACCTATTCGAAATTTAAAGAAGTTAATGTATTTTCCGAATGTAAACATTTTTATTGTGTTTTGTGTATGCTAAGGCAGTGATACCCAAAGTGGTCTATATTGGCCTCCAGGGGTCGACGACGATCTGCAAGGGGTCCGTGTCAGTTGGGAAAACAGTCATAAAATGTAAATGGGTGATTTGCAAAAAAATAAGTTAGGTAAGCAGGGGATCTACCCAAATCCGCAAAACATGCCAAGTGGTCGACAAGATAGATGTGTTTGGGTACTTCTGTAGCTAAGGCATACTGTAGACTACTGCAGTAAGCACAGTCTGGATTCATCGTCAAGGTAAGTGAAGAATGAACTGGAGACATGCCATTATCTCCAATTAATTCTGTTAGTTAGCAGCTATCTTGATTGACAGTTTTATAGATCATATAACCATATGTTTAAAGTAGATTTTACTATATATACATAATACATAGGTTTATAAAAATGTAAATCAAAAGACAGGATAATCAGCGCTATTCAAATAGCATATTATCCAAGTCGTTCGAGACTGAAAGGCAACCGCCACAGCTTTTCAATAGTCGATTTAAGTTAAGTTTGCTCCAATAATCGTCTAAAGCATTCAAAGCTCGCCCTTGGTTTGTTTTTGTTGTGCTGTTAAAATAAATGTACTTATTTTATAGTTATGGTATTACGAAACTAGTATCGATAATTAGTCAACTCCTACGTACGCACTTGTGCAAGTATTCATGATCCATCACTAATTATCCACCAAAAATCAATACACAATTACCAACAAACAATTATTGAAAAGTCAACTTTATTCGTTTCAATATAAACAACAGACTAAGTTGTAAACCAATGGTTGTTACGTTATTTTGCAGAGGCTCACTTGAGCATGGGTTATGGTAAAATAATTGTGGAATATTTCAAATAAATAATGTTATGACTGAGCCTTGAACCACCGGTGTGTTGTAATAAGGCGTTGTTTATTGTGAAGATTACATCAAAATTACTGTTTTCAACTGCAATTATTTTTGCTTCTGCAAATGACATCAAAAATGTTTTATTGACGCCATATTGTATTTATTATATACTTCTAAGTGAAATGAAAAAATATGTATACAACTTACCTTTCCCACTACAATATTTACTATCAGTTAATACTTAGCTAACACTCATTAGAAAAAGCTGTAAAATAAATAATATAAAACAAAATAACCAAACGCCATTAATGTATAAATAACTGGCAAGTAATTACGAATGCTAACTAACGCCATTTCTCACGGCTATCGACTAGGAACGCAATGTCGATAGAAGGTGTCGACATGAAACAAAAAACGAAAACTATCGATAATTTTTCCTCGCACTAACTTTGTGGTTGTAAAGTTTGGTGTAAGTTATAAGCGGAGCGTTTAGCGGGAATTGCGAAAAGTAGCTGAGGAATGTGAATACGAGAGGACTAAACTGTAATATTACGCGGTATTTCTCCATTTAAACATATTATTATTTAGGTTGTGATAAAAAATATTTCTATTAGTGAAATAGTGACTAATATGTTAGCCATACACAATGATGTCTCCATCACTGTACCTAATTGTTGTAAGAATTAATTATTTACAACCTTTGATACGCTACAGTAATCAGTTACTGTTTATCTTCCTGTCTGTGTTTGGTGAGTTTACTAGAACAGCATCACGCCTGTATTTCCCAAAAAGTTGAGCGAAGGCGTACTAATGTACCTACAGTTCGCTGGTATGTTTAGGTCCCATGTAATAGTGGGCGAGCCTTTTGCCATTTGGGATAATTCAATCAAAGTTTATAATAATTTAACACGATCTCTCTGCAATCACATCCGCGTGACACAGTATCATGACACAAAACGTCACGTAAAATCTCCAATAAATACATGCTTTATTGTTGCATTTCATGCAATTATTTATTGGACAAATACGATCTAACGATAGATGACAGGTTTTAGATCAGATAAATATGAAAGACATTCTCTTGTGATAAAAACAGAAACCATTTTTAATAAAGAATGAATTTCAAATTTAAACTTTAGGTCGTATCTATTGATCGTTCTTATAAATACGCGCGAAATAATATTATGATGTTGAAATAATTTTCCAAGTTTCAATTCCATTTCCTTATGAGTATAGCACTAATGTTACCTAATTCTGTTTCAACATTTATCGGGTTTGAGATATCTTTATTATTTCTCATAAGAATAATTATAATTCACTTACATGAGAAATTAAAACTTAAAAATAAACAATAAGATCAGCGTACGTACATTAACAGAACTACGGTTAACAAAACCAAATATAAAAAAAGAAAACAAAATATGTGTGGGTATACTAACAATATTACAATCCACCTACTCGAGCAAGACGTAAATCTACACAGAACACACGCGGCTGGAAGTGGCATGCACTAAAGTGCGCTCGCATTATTTAAAAGATAGGACTTCAGCAGTTTTTTATAAGTGAGCATGGATTTTGTATTTTTTATATTATTAGGTAGTTTGTTGTATAATGCGGCACCCTCGTACATCACATTTTTCTTGCCATAATTAGTGCGTGGTTTGTATAGCTGTATATTATTTCCATTTCTAAGCCCAATTTTGTGTGTTTCATGTTTTTTAGTGAATTTTATTTCTGTATGTATGTCTTTATTTATTATTTTTCGTATTAATATGCAACTATTATATATGTATGTTACTGATATATTCATTAGTTTTGTCTCTTTATATATTTTTTGTGTTTCTGTGCTGTAGTCGTAGTGAAAAAGTGTCTTTACTAGCTTATTTTGTGCTGTTTGTAGTGTTTTAAGATTAGTTTTAGCGGCCGTGCCCCAAACTTCCACTAAGTAGTCCAAATGTGGCTTTATTAGTGTGTTATATATATTGTACCTAACTTTAAGCGGAAGACATTGGACAACACCGCGTAGAGCTCCCGCAAGGGAAATCAGTTTAGATCTAATCTTATCAATATGTGGCTTCCAGTTCAGCTGATTATCTAAAATCAAGCCAAGATATTTTTCGTGCTCAACTTTATTAATTGGTTGGTTATTTATAGTTAGTGGCAAATGGTGTGATATTTTTTTATTTTTTGCAGAAAAAATTATATAGTTTGTTTTAGCTATATTTATAGTGAGAAGGTTGCTTTGAAACCACATATTCAAAAGACGTAGATCATTTTGAGCCTCCACAATTACTGCGTCCACAGAGTGTCCAAAGTAAAATAGGGCCGTATCATCAGCGTACAGCGATACATCGCCTTTTAGACCGATTTCCTGAATATTATTAATATAAATTAAGAATAGCAGCGGCCCCAAAATGGATCCTTGTGGTATGCCAAAACTTACGCTTTTAGGGCTACTTTGGGCTTCATTTATCTTTACTACTTGACGACGATTTGTCAGATATGATTTAAAGATGTCGTGGGCCCGACCAGTGACTCCAATGTCATTAAGTTTTTGTAATAATATTTTGTGACTAATTGTGTCAAAGGCTTTTTTCAGATCTATAAAAATTCCTAGAGATATTTGCTTTTTGTCGATGCTTAATTTAATTTTTGATACTAGATCTATTGTTGCAGAAAGCGTACTGGATTTCGGCCTAAAACCGTATTGTTTTTTAAAAAGGAAGTTTTGTGAACTTAAGTATTCATTGAGGCGGTTGTATAAAATCCGTTTTAATTTATTGAAAATTAATTCAGATATCACTAGTCAATAAACGCAATTTCGCCTTACATAGTTGACCGGTCAATATAAAACCCATATTTTATTATAATGTAAGATATAAATATTAAGGCACTTGAATATCAATAGGTCGTAAGATTTGCATGCTTACCAAATTTACAGGTTTAGATGTAGAGAATACGATTTGTAAAGTAAAGGGAAAAATAGAATTACATTTTGTGTTATTATCTATACTTATAATAAATCTGTAGAGAGGTCAATTCTGTACATGAAATATATTTCCAAAATAACTATCAGCGGGTGATTAGTGATCGATACTGACGCCAAAAATGCAATCAGTAAAATTTTTGTCTGTCTGTCTGTCTGTCTGTCTGTATGTTCGTTACAGAAACAAAAACCACTCGACGGATTTCAACGAAACTTGGTACAATTGTTTTTCATACTCCTGGGCAGGTTATAGTATACTTTTCATCACGCTACGATCAATAGGAGCAGAGCAGTGAAGGGAAATGTTGGGAAAATGAGTGATTCATGATAAAGGTTTCAAGCTATAAAACATCACGCTACAACCCTTAGGAACGGGGCAACGCAGGTGAAACCGCGGGCGAAGAACTAGGGAACAAAGTAACTATTCCATGCGGACGAAGTCGCTGGCAAAAGCTAGTTTTAAATAAAATGATGATTCTTGCAGTCGCGGTTACGGCTGTGAAAGTGTATAATTAAATCCGCTTATATTGGAAAGTTCTTCTCGTTAATTATATTTTCTAGTATTCTTAAATAAAGACTTGATCTTAAATAGAGTCTCAAAAAAGGTCGTAAGATTTTGCTGCTGAGTTCGTCTGTGATGGCAACACCGCATTGCCAAATATTCTGTCGTGTGTTTTTATGTAGGAAAGTACCTATGATTGGGTTCCGGTTTAAAGGGCAATATAGCCCCTGAATTTGACATGTGACACTTCACAAATGAGGTCTTAAGATGATAACGTGTTAGTGATACTACTGATGTTACTAGCGTCAATGTACTGAGGTTGCCGCTCACCATCAGTCGCTCATGTTTGTTTGTCATCTTGACACGATACAAAAAAAACTAATTTAAATAATACCAAACCGACTGGTTCAGTCCGGATTAACAAACTTCTTCTAAGTGTTGCCCCTGCTCTATCATAGGAATAATGGCGATTGAAACGCTCTCACCTTACAGCTTGGACCACATCCCACGCCACAGGGGTCCTCTTATTTATTTGAAGGCTCTATTACTAGACACCAACTGGTCAGATCAGGCTTTTTACTTACACACTCACACCGTAATACACATATTTACATACAAATGCACTGCACTCAAACATTCTTCGTCATTTTGCTGTTGTTATGCAGATTCTATTACTCTATCGACTGTTGTGATCTTTTTACGGCTTGAAAGATAAAAATAAAGATATTATTTACTATTGAGTTTGTGTAGCAACATACTAGAGATGATACTTAAGCTCCATGAGTATAGAGCTACAACTTGACGAGTCATAAACGTTTATTTATTTATTCTTCATTTAAAAATGCAATATCTATAATAATTCTTGAACTAGAGAGAAACTGTAAATGAGAACTTTATAAAATTATAATATTAAATATTTAATAACCAGGCAAGCAAAACTGACAACATTAGTACGATATTGTTTAAAACCTCAATTCACGGGAAATATGTTGCTATTCCAACTAGGTGGTGGGCGATTCTGGGTGCTTTTCTGGTGTGTTTTTTCTTTGTAGGTCCTGCCCACGCGTTCATGTTTATTACGATTCTACACACCGTTTTGACGGCACATAATGGGTTTATTGGCCATATTTTATACTTTTTCGTGTGTACAAATATGTGTATTTATAATGATCGTAAATGGTCTGTGAAACCGTATTACCTATACTATAATATATTATTTGAACATCGATAAGGAATTTTGGTAAATTCCAATTAAAAAATCACACAAAATTATTCTTAATTTGGAACAGTCTACGTATTTAGAAATTAAGTTTTGTCTCCTGTCATCTATTTATAGGTAATTTAACAACCTCAATTTTAGTGAAAGTAATAATTCCAGGCATGCCTAAAGGCAAGGCAACTCTATGCTAATCTCTACTCTAAGCTATTTGAAAATGTTTGGCTTGTGTTACAAACGCATCCGTAACAATATATGTATTATTTGCAGAACGTAGAACGCATCTTTAACGTTTCTTACCGTATACTTCGAACGGTCATAAGAAGAACACGGAAACTTTAAGCCATCTCCTGACTGTATTCCAAATATTAAAATATTCAATCGTATCAGCGCCTTTCTTATTATAATATTTTACAACATCCAAGAATATACATTTTGGTCCTTCGAGCCGGATCAAAATATATATTCTTGGATGTTGTGGAATATCATAATAAAAAAGTAATATAAATGCCAAATAAAAATAACTACTTTATAAAATACTGCTTCATTAGTCTAGTGGTCCTAACCGCGACTGCCACGCTAGAGGTCCTGACTTCGAATCCCAGGTCGAGTAAAGTGAATTCTGAGTTGCAGATTACAGTTGTGCTAATCTATTTATTACACGGGACCTAAATATATCGCAAACTGTGGGTGTAGATTAGTAGGTACACCTCTGCCTACCCCTTCGGTGAATACAGGCGTGATGGTATGTTACTTTATAAATTAATTCACAGCAGGATAGTAATCTGTTACGCAATACTCAATCGATGTTTGTATCCGCCATATTGTGCCAACATAGTGCATGCACTTGTACGGCTTCTGATAGATAGCGGCGCCAGCGCCAGTGTGCAACCAATGAAGCATTATAAAGAGATTACTTAAAAATACATACAATAGGCTTGTCGGTTGATTATTTTTATCGCCTTATAAAAAAGTTGATCATAAATACAGTTGATTAAAATCGGTATGAAAATAAAAAAGTAAGAAGTATTTTGATTTTATCCTAGACAGCAGACTATTGGAACGTGTGACGTCCAATGTTCTGTATACCATACAAGCTTAGCATACAAGTTTTATAGGTAAGGGATAGAGCATTCCCTCTCAATCGCCTCCAAAAATTTTAAACGATCATATCTGAGAAATTAATTAGTTAATTTAAAATATTTTTTTCAGTAAACAGATTATACTAACTAGCGGAACCGGCAAACGTTGTCTTTCTCTGTAAATGATAAAAACCGTAAAACCCGATTGCGGTGACACCAACCGCCCAAATTTGTAACACTAAACAGGAACCCACACACTTAAAACACACATAAAAAAAATTATCAAAATAACACCAGCAGTTTAGGAGTTCGAACAATGCACAGAACGCCATCTACTGACCTTACCGAAACAGCTTACAACGCCATGTTCATTTGTGTCCGTGTTTTATTTCTGTCAATCTGTTTCCGATACAAAATGTACGAGAAAAACAATTTTCTTCATAATTTTCTTTTTCGTGAATTTTTTCGATGTTATAATAGTTATCCTGCTATTCGGGGTGGAGATATCCAATAAATCAAAGACTATTAAAACCGGTTCTTGGCTTATAAATGGTGAAACTAACCCGACTTTGTTTTATGTTTAAAGATTAATTATTAAATATTTGAAATACAACTACTTTATTAATATTATTTGATTCCCGACGTTTCGGATCCTTTGTCCAATGTCTAATATTCGCGTAAGTATCAGAAACCAGTAAATTAAATATTTTACACTTAGCCTCGTAGTTTGAATAAACACACTAAACTAATACCACTCAACTATACTAAGTATTGCCTCATCGGTCTAGTCGTTGAAAGCGCGGCTGGCAGCTCCGGGATCGATTCTCAGGATGAGCAAGGTGTTATTGGGAAATTATCAGTAGCAGCTAGGAGTTTGTATTAGTGTCTGAGTTCGCCCTACCCCTACGCTGCCACCACCCTGGATGGCAGTTGATTTATGAGGATTTTCCACGCGCCATAAGAAGGTCTAATTTCTAGTCAACAGTAATAAATTTTATTATTCTATGTTGCGTCTGACAGCAGCATTACCCTAGTATACTTGGCGAAATCTAATGTAGGTTACATTAGGATTCTAGTTTTGAATAGGTAATTAACAGTCTCCGAGAGCGATTGTTTTGGTTTGAATTAATTAATTAATATCCAACTGGAATAGCGGGTTTAAGATCTATTAGTCAGGCCTTATTTAACTCCTAACTGGGTTATAGAACATTTAGTAACTTATTTGAGTTTGAGTTAACGAGCAGTTTTTCCGTAAAAAGCCATGTGAACACTCTTAGCACATACCTGCGTGTCTTGGACTTGGACGTTAAGCTGTCTATCTCGATTGTCATACGAACACCTTGGACAATTCTTAGTGGTAGCCTGAAGCCCAAAAAGTTTGACAACCAGTTCATCCTTAAGATCTTTGTACTTATTGCCAAAAAAAACACGTGTAAAATACTGACATTCAGCCTTCCAGATTAAACTGGAAGACGACCCCAATATACTTCCCAAAATGTTAGGAAAATGATGAACCGGAACTTTGGAAACTGCTGGGCCATTCTGATGGATTTGTGGAAGTATTACCATAAACCCATCCACAATCTGACCGCAGCGGAATGTAAAAACGTCTAGTCGTCTACATTCATGCTAGAGTTGCCCTTATACTTGTTGCTATCAATAAAAAACTTTGCATAACCCATCACTTGTTTACGACGGCTATAAACGTAGGTTATAAGGCCATAAACTATGACACGCTCGTTACTGACTCATGAGAATGACGGCAGGCTAATGACGGGCCCGTGCGATGTTTCGCATGCTCATAGTAATGGCGATGAAAGAAATATTTCTCGAAATTGTTAAGTAATAACCGGTGTGGTTATTGTGGTTATATTCACAATATTATCTGTGCATTGTCGCAGTTCTATGACAAATTGTGTTTCGCCGAGTGAGTGAGGTTACCGGAGGTCCAATCCCCTTTTAAAAGGTCAGCAACGCACTTGTGACTCCTCTGGTATTGCGGGTATCCATGGGCGGCGGTAATTGCTTACCATCAGGCGATCCGTCTGTTCGTTTGCCCTCCTATCCCATAAAAAAAAGAAATTTCAGAACACAAAACCATAGAAAACAATATTTTATCAAAGTATGATAATTTAGTCTAGGACTGCCTCATTAGTCTAGTGATCCCAAGCGCGACTGCTACGCTAGAGGTCCTGGGTTCGATCTCTAGGTTGAGCAAATTGTTATTGGGTTTTTCTATGAAATTCTCAGTATCAGCTCGGAGTATGGATTTGTGCCCGGATAATGGCAATAGGCTCGCCCCTATTTTTTTTTTATTAAGTTTGCAAACGAGCTGACGAGCTACCTGGTGGTGAGTCACTATTATATGGGACCTAAACATACCGGCAAACTGTGGGTGTACATTAGCACGCCTCTGTCTAACCCTTCGGGGAATTCAGGCGTGATGTGTGATAATGTACATGTATGTTCATGAAAAAAAAAAATCCTCATTTATGGATATAATATCGGATCAGCTTTATGTCAAAAAAGAGAAAGAGATAGACAGATAGAGTAATTTAAAAATAACTGTATTCGTATTTGAACCCGACATTCCTTGTTATGCTCTCTAAACATAAAAATTATACCTATAGCGTTTTCGATAATCGCATCGATGCCACAGATAATAACCGGACAATCTACGATAATTGTGTGTTGGCAACATCGTTTGTGTGCTGTCTGTGGGGAAAGGTGATGGTTATTGTAATTGACTGGGGTTTAGATTAGCTAATGATGCTGTTCAACTGGTTACAACTGACGAAAATGAAGTGTTATGGGTATTGGTGATTAATCCTTACTTCTTTACTAATATTATAAACGTGAAAGTTTGTGAGTATGGATGTATGGATGTTTGTTACTCTTTCACGCCAGAACGACTGAACGGATCCGAATGAAATTTGGCACAGAGATAGATTATAGTCTGGAATAACTAGGCTACTTTTTATCCAGGTCGGATCCAATTCTGAAGTTCTAATTTTTTTTAATAAGTTTATCTTCATCACCACAAAATATTTTTGGCTGTATTTTTATTTGAACACCAGCTTTCTTGGTAACTAAACCCAATATGTACAACATCTAAAGTATAATCCCTATAAATATTTTAAATGCGAAAGTAACTAGATCTGTCTGTTTTTTTACGTTTACACGCCAAACCACTGAACAAACTTCAATAAAATTTGGCTAGAAGACACATTGTATCCCGAGGAAGGACTTAGGCTACCGTTTGTATAAAAAAAATCCTTTGGTATGCGAGTGGGTAACTGCTACTTAGATGTCAATGAAAGCATCGGTACAATAGACATTTACTTTATTTTAAATTCATCTTTTCTGTTTACTAACTGTAAAAAAGTATTTATGTATTTATATAATATTTGCTAGCTAATTTATGTATTTATTCCAGGACCTCCAGAAAGAATGTATACAATTAAAATATTACAATAATGCTTTTGGTCACTGATCACAGTGATCACTGTCCTTCTTCACTTACAAGAGATCAAATTCTGCCTAGAGAATGCTAAGTTGAACATTACTTAGTTAAGTTAGTTAGGACAATAGGCGTAGAGTTCATCAAGTGTACAGGACTTGTCGCAGCACTCGTCGACGGGGCCGCGCTTGCCGCGCGCGCCAGCCAGCACAGCGGCGGGCGGCGCCCACCAACTGCGCTTGGCCTCCCCGGGGCCGTAACACAGAGCCGCCAGTGCCTCCGCGAGCCGACGTCCGCAGAACACGCCGCCGGCAGCACTCAGGCACGCACAACACGCCAACACTGCTACGAACAACACTAACTTCATCATCACTACTATTCGTGGAATCTTTGTATACTAGATGTGTACGTCCCTTTGGGTGGGGCTTGAATGTGTTTTACCCTCCGATGTCTACCCTTTTATACACATGGAAACCTTATTAATAAACAATTATGCATATTTGGCTTAGACACCAATATGTAGGCCATAGAATACATCCCACACCTTTCTCGTTACCTGACGTAAACTGTCTGTCTAGACTTGTTAGGGCTAAAAACCCGTTTTTGATTAATCAAATAATTATTCACTTATGAAAATTATTAAGTATCTAGGTATGTGTTATTAGTTCTAAATATGATTGCACAGAGGAATTGCTTTATGTCACCTTTTTCAATACGCATTTTTGGTCCATATTTCGATTTTTTCAGACACCTGTAGCCTTAGCACGAACAACTTGCGAAAAAGTATTCGTATCGTCACGATAGAGGCGCTGGTCCATATCTCATACAAATTGGTCTCCATGACGATACGAATACTTTTTCGCAAGTTGTTCGTGCTAAGGCTACTGAACAGTAGCCTTAGCATCGTCATGGAGACCAATTTGTATGAGATTTGGACCAGCGCCTCTATCGTGACGATACGAATACTTTTTCGCAAGTTGTTCGTGCTAAGGCTACTGGAAGCGAAATAGCTAATGTTACCTGGTAAAAGTCGACCTAAAATTGATATGCTTTTTACAATTTATTTGCTCACGTTAGCTGAGTGACATTGCTTGATCATAAATGACATAAATATTTGCTGAATGCTATTGAAGATACAAATATTCTGATTGGACGGTACCGATATAACTGATGTTTCATTGAAGCATAATTGCCAAGCATATAAATAATTGTATTAACTTAGTGTGCTTTCAATAACAGGCTCTGTATTGTATGATGTATTCACGTCTTTCTAATTTCTCCTCTCTCTCTCTCTCTCTCTCTCTCCTGTTTCTAAGTTCACGAATCTGTATAAAACTGCACAAAATGAGTAGGATGTATCGTGACCTACATATTCTTTAGGTGCCAAACATGAATCTGAATATTGATAAGCTACTCCAGGGTATAAAAGGTTAGTGAGGTAAGGGCAAGACGTATTCAAACCCTCAGTCGTTGGGAGAACAACATCTAACACTCAAATTCTCAATAGCTTACAATGATGATGAAGTCAGTATTACTGGTAGTGGTGTTGGCATGGTGTGCGTGGCTGAGTGCTGCGCAGAGCGGGAGCGTGTTCTGCGGGCGTCGGCTCGCGGAGGCGCTGGCGACTCTGTGTTACGGCCCCGAGGAGACCAAGCGCAGTTGGTGGACGCCGCCCGCCGCTGTGCTGGTTGGCGCACGCGGCAAGCGCGGCCCCGTCGACGAGTGCTGCGACAAGTCCTGTACACTTGAAGAACTTTACGCGTATTGCCCTAACTAAGTAATCTAAAGTATATACCTAATACTAAAATACCGCATTGGATCTAGCGTGTAGGGAAATTTGTATGTAAGGAAATAAATAAATGCGACATCAGACGGTCGGATAGAAAGTAACGCTGTGTTTTTCTTGTATACACATATTATTTATGAATGGGCAAAGGAAGGTAGATGCGATTTTTAGTCCATACACCCTACCTCGTCCTCAGGTGTCAGACGATCCGTGAGGATTTACAAAAAGGATTATTAAAGGGTATAGTTATTACATATATACATGCATACACTCACGCCTTTCTCCCACAGCGGTAGGCAGAAACTATAGACCGCCATTTGATACGATTATTGCATACTTCTTTTGCTTGTTCCACATTCATACACCTTCCCATATATGTATACCTACGCATCGGTTGCGAGTGCTACGCTCCTGACCTTTTTGAAGTATTTCGCCAATAAGATCGACGTACCTAAGTATAGTTTTTATTACTAATTCAATGGATTTATAATTTCCGCACGTCATATCTAAAACCTAAGCTGACTTACACATTAACGTGTAACCTTACTAAACAATAGGGTAGTTGACTGGAAATAACAGACCTTTGAAAAATTTTATTAAATATAATTTGTATATTACTGAAAAAATATTCAAATCAACTAATAAGGTTTTTGGTTGGAGGGAATAGAGAAGCTATGCTCTATCCATTTCCCGCATAACGAATGTCAGTATAGAATAAGTATGGCGCACGCACGGTTTGACGTCACAACGTGTTATAGTACGTTCCCTTTCTTGTATTAAATTAAAATGCTTATAGCTTCCTTATATTTGAACCTATTTTTATTTAGATTTTTTCTTCTTCGGCTCTATTTATGGTTTTTTTTATGAGACCATAAAAAATAATCAAAGTCAAGGTCAATTTTTTTATTTCAATCAGACCAATATTATAGGTACTTTTGAATTGTCAAAACTAGGTGCGAATCAGGTATAGCTTTGAAGCAAATTTTAGTGAAAGAAAAGTTCGATCTCAGGCAGGATTCCAACCTGCGGAAGAGAAATTAGACATCACAGACATTGGTTTCGGTAGCTTAGTTGGCTAAAGCGTCATTCAATCCATCTACTGTCCCACTACTGCAAGGATCCTCTCTCAGAATGAGAGTTCTCATTACCAGTTATAATAAGTAAATAAATAAATCAAGAATGTCACTGTAGATAATGAAAGGTAATTTTATGTAACCTTCAGTACTAGCTATCAAAACGAGTCATTTCATGTGGTCCATTCAAGTGTGAGATGACGTCATTACATCCTACACCTAGCTGACGTATTTAGGTCTCATTAGAACGTCTACAGACACGTGTGCTCCTAATACTAAGTGTGAATATTTCTATACAATCTTTATTAGTGTTTTTATTTATATGGTACTAGCCGTGTACCCGCATACTTAATAGATTATACTTCCCGATCTTATCAAAATTTCCCAAGACCCTGTCTTGGTTTTTGACTACGTTATATAAGGAACACTTATGGAAAATTTCATGGATTTATACTTTTGTTCGACCAGCCCATACCGTACCATAAAGAAACCGTCCTGTGAACAAGATGCCTAAGTTTTTTTAAAGTTGTCTACGTTGTCTATGGGTCTTTTACGGCGAGTTATGGTGACATGCTTGGCATGTCTTTATGCAACCAAATCAGAAATGAGGAGATCCGTAAGCGAACCAAAGTAACCGATATAGCCCAAAGGATTAGCAAGCGTAAGTGGCAATAGGCAGGGCACATAGCTGGCAGAACTGATGACCGCTGGGGCAGATATGTTCTTCAGTGGAGATCACGCACCGGGTAACGCAGAGAGAAAGTGGCTGGAAGAATCGGCATATAACCGGTCCTTGTGGATGTCTTGGGGTAGGTTTTTATTGTCTAGACACACCAGTAATAGATGTAAAATCTACAATTTGTACTGACTACAATAACCATAAATGAAGACCATAAAAACTATCAATTTTATGAGTAGGTATTATAAGAATTTATGAGTTTCGCCTGGGTGGCCATTTACTGTGCAATGTCATAAGGTTAAGTGTAAGTATAAATCATGCAGATAAACCAAGTCTCAATGCTTGCTTTGTTAATTATAAATCGATTTATTTGATTAATTCCGTCCGTATATTGGCGAACGGAATAAAATCTTCGTTGAAGTTATGTAGGTATCTTATGCAGTATACTTAAATTTCGCTAATTAAAATGAGCTTGATGCGAATTTAAGTATTTGGTTGGAGGTCAATGTTGAAGAGGTAGAACTTTATTTGAGTTCGTCTGGTGTGGTACCACCAAATTACCAAATGATCTCCAGCAAAGCAACACTGGGCCAATATTATTGTGTTCCGTATTGTAGGGTAATTTAAGCAGTAATATTACTTGGCAAATGAGACTTAACAACTGAGGTGTCAAGATGACAACGCGCTAGTGATACTACTGGTGTTGCTGGCGTCTAATGGTAAAAACGTTTTCTCAGTTAGCTTCTTAGGTAACTATCGACTAGGTTTTTTTTAGAATTTTGAGTAATCTCACTACCCTTAAAGGATAGGGTTGTGATTGTGAGGTTACTATAAATTCCAACTTCTCATTTCTGAAAAAATGATGGACTGCTATTCTCTTCACAAGTCCTTAAAGATTGTATTAACTTCCTTCAAATTATTTTCCTCACCATAAGTACAAAATGATCAATGGTCATATAGCTATTAAGTCAGAACGATTGATAAGCGCGCGCAGGTTTGCTTGCGTACCATCTAAAGTAGTGAGTACAGTCTACAGCGGCACCAAAAAGATTTAATGCATCGAATAAATTAAGAGTAGTTTAATAGAAACAGGGAGTTATCTATTGGTATCAGCGCCATCTAGCGACAAGAGGCGGTTAAGTGGCCCCCATTGTCTAACAGATTATAAACGACTCAGATAATCTTGATAAGATTTATGACTGATACTGGTTAATTGTAGGAGTGGGTTAGCATCCTGGCCGGATTATGTAGATGCAGGATTAAAGTCCTTTGTCGCTTTGTAAAGAATATTCTCATTCCAGTCTTTACAATGGTTTGGAATTGTACGCGACAGTTGTAGGGTTAAAAGATTTTTCGGGGAAGTAACTCCTCGGAGATACAACCATGATGATAATATATTTGATCCATGACTATAATTATGGATTGAATCATACAAATATTAACGACGAGCATGTACCTATTGTATTAACAAAAACTGTCAGCAAATCAACAAGTCTAAATTTTTAGTGGACCTAGAAAAGTGGGTAAACTTCTTGTAGTTTAGTTATTTAATAGTAAAGGAAAAAATTCAATCGCGGGCAGGATTCGAACCTGCGTCTTCTGGTTTGATATACCAGACGCTCTGACCTCTAAGCCACCGCGAACCCTACCCGCATGATTGAAATTTTGCCTTCACATTCTGAATTTCGTTCGTCATAAGGTGACGTTTGGTGACATCTTTTTGTAGTTTATTACACAATTCGCTGGTGTGTAACCAATAACACTTCGCTCGAACCTTCTTACATTTAGCAGCCGCGATTGCTACCTTTAGGCCAGTCTGTCAGTGTGCGATAAACCATTTTGTGCGCGCTGGAGGCCTGTAGCTACAGGGGGGTAAAGGACCCACAGAAAATTGGGTGTGTTGAAGCGTTTTAAAGATGGTTTATGTTAAAAAGGGTAAGGTTAAAAATTTTAGGGGGCACTAAAAATAATTGATTCTCAAAGTGGGCGGCAAACGAAATAAGTTTTAGAACCTCCGCTCTAGATCAATGTGGCAGTTCCATACATAAATGCGCATTATGTGCATCAAGATCATGTCATTAAAGCTCACTACACAACACATATGTACCTCCTATATTGTAAGTTGGAAAGCGAGCGCGATCTACTTAATGATTTAGAACACACGAAGGCATTAGATCGCCGAGCGCGCCCGATGGCTGATCCCGTCATATTACTATTAAAAGTCATCGCTCGTGACTCTCAGCCGCTCGTGGCGTCGGAGAATTATGCATTTGGTGTGTGGTGTAAGTGATTATATTAAAGATTCAACAGGCAGCTTATCGGTAGTCTGGCATTTAACTGAACTGGGTCATTTATCGCAGCCATGGGGCACACAATATTGCATTGTCTGTGACTGTCTAGACCTAAACCCTTTTTCTCTCTTTCTGTGGACATGAGATTAACTTACCAAAAAGCCAATAGATGACAGGGATCTTTATAGAAACCACCTTAATAGTGACAACTGGGTTAAAAGAAATGCATTTAGTTTATCAACTTAATAAGTAAGTTTAAATTAAACACTCCTTAACTTTTAAATTTTAGACATCTCGAATGATAGTTCTTGAAAAATAATTATAACATCACCTATTAGCAGGTTTCCACGATTATGCCAACATAGTATTTTGAAAACCTGCATTTATGTGATACCACTTAATAAGATATAATCGCCTGCAATGTACCTAATACATAATTGTTACACAATACACATATATTTTTTTAAATAATATATTTATTGTTTTGTTCGCTACCGCTCCTTGCTTTCTCCTCTAGTCAGCGGTATTAAGTGCAGCTCTAGGCGGTATCACACCTTTGCCGGGCGCCCGATACGCGGCATTATCGACACGCCAGCCTGCCTGCCTTCCCAGTATTGATTGAAAATGATATGCAATTATATCATTTTGAACAATCATGCCCATGAAATGAAATAAGGAGGAAGAATACGACGTTATTGTTTTTAATTTTCGTGTTTCGCTTCAGGGAATCTGTAATAAAAATAACTAAATGGCATTTGAAGAAACCTGTTGAGAATTCTTCGTCTCACGCCGAAGCAAATATAGCTGTTAAAAATAACACCAATTAACCAAAACACACAAAACAAACCACAAATCATGAAAATTAAATTTACACAACTTGAAACTACAATTAAGAATACAAACATTAATTTCCGCAACCAAACAAAATGAAAAAAAAAACCTGTCGTCAGCAACAAATACGCTACATTCCTCGCCCGCTGCGCCCACAATTATAATTGCCTTAACCGCTACACGTTATAAATCTTTCGCCGAGATGAAGATTAGGCTGTTTGTAATAAAAATAAACATTCCCTTGCCACGGAACGCGATGATAGTATGACAAATTAATCGGAACGCGCCTGACGCTTTGTATTAATTTGAAAATAGAACGTCGCGTGGCTGACTGGCTGAACAGCGTCTGGTCGTTGTAGCAATGGCTTAAGCATGCGTATTAATAGATTAGTAAAATTAATTTTGAGTTCGAAATTGTCAGTCATGAAATTTTCTTGTGACACTATAAAAATTGTGAGGAAAGAATATTTTAAGACGTCGCGAAAATTAAATGATCTTCCTGACGGAAACAGTCTGCGTTAAATCCCAATCGGATTACATAACATCGTTTCTACGTCAAAGCATCTTCGTTATCCTACGTTTTGGCGGAACTACGAGTATATTCAACACAATCAGGTGCGTACCTATTTTCGTCTGCCTCCTTTCATATAAGGTTATGTATTTACAAATTAGCATTTACTGTAGTAACGCTGATGAGTTACTGAAGAAGTCAGAAGCCGATTATTCAGAATATCCATTCGTGCTGTCTCATAATATGATTCTATTGACGATTTGAAAATGGAATGTGTTCCAAGTCCATCGCATCTAGAAAAAAAACCGATACGATTTTTTTCTCAGTTAAAAAGTCGCTTTGCAACTGACTATCCTTATGATTTTACTTAATAACCCTTCACAACCCGTTGTCTGTCTGATTTAGAGACGTCACTTTCTCCAATTAACGCCATTAGACCATTGTTTTAGAGTAATGACAGTACAATACCGACAGTCGTTTTAAGTTGACTTATCGAAGCGTAGGTCGATTCGAACCCTGCGGTAAATAATTCTATTTTCCAATAATTCAAATTAAGATAACGATGTTTCGTTTCTTTTTTGGCAACATTATCGAGGCGGAATGAATTTGAGTAGACGGTATGTCTGTTGTAATTTGGATCGAGTTATTAAAAGCCTTTTTGCTTAGGCGTAATTTCATTGCAGACTCGTCGGAAAAATATCCTTTTTTTTTCTTCTTCTTATTTACTAACTATATCTTATTTTATTACATGCTACTTCATTCTGAAATAAGGGTCTTATATCCTTTTTTTAAATATATTAGGTTGCGGAGGTTTAGTAGCAGTCGCTTCATGTATTATATTGATATTCAGACACATCAATCATCTATCTGGAAGCCAAAGTCAACGTTGGTAAAAGGCTAGTTCGATGATAATTGTTATTATGTAATAGTTTATTGGGTTATCCTTAATATTAAGCTTTTTCTTCATGTGCCTTAATACATGAGTCTCTACTTGACCCAAAGGTTTACTGGTAGAGAATGCCATATTATGACATTAAGTCCGCAAATGTACCATTTCACATAAAAGTTTAAATAAATAATGTTAAGGGTCCGGCAGAGCTTGAATTGCCCACAAAAACGTAATACCCAAATCGTAATACCGAAATACGCGAACCGCGCGAACCGCCACCCGATGAAATGGTAGAGTAGGAACCTAGATTAACGGTATCGGAATCCGAATAATAACAGAATTTTATTAAAATGTGTTTGAATTACGATTTATTTCGGTATTACGTTTGTAAGAGAAATTAGGTCCGACTCTTAAGTAATTAAAAGAAATACGGAGGAAAGAATATTGATTGACAGGAGAAACACTCATTAATTTTAAAAGGATTTTCATAACTTAAAAATGTAATTACTGAAGTTCGAAACCGATTTCCGTACGTAACGTGAGTAAAATTATTAATATTGTTGTGTCGAGCGTAAATTTACGCGCGGGCTTCGTAACGTATTACTTATTGTGCATTGAAAGCGCACAATGGCGGTCCAAGCGAATACTGTGGAGGAATCCGACGGTACCTGTACGGGTTGGTAATAACTGTATTGAGAGCTATGGGATCTTTTGAAGATTGGTTGTTAAATTTTAGGTTATTGATGGAATGGGTAATGTATATTACGTGCTCAATTTCATAGGAATTTATGAAGTGGCAGTGGTAGAAAATACTGAAGAAACATTATATGTATACCATCCAGCCTGTATTCCCCGAAGGGTTAGGCAAAGGTGTACTAATGTACACCCACAGATTTACGTTTTAGTTGTATACCGGTATGTTTAGGTCCTATGTTAATGTTAATTATTCAGTAGTCTGTAGGTATGATCCAAAAAATGCTAAATAAGTAACTCGCATATTTTAAATTCATAAGAAATGAAATATGAACTGACTCATTAGTGTAGTCCTAAGCGCGACTACAATTCTAGATGTTCTGAGTTAGATGACCAGGTTGAGCAAAGTGTTATACTTAATTGAGTTTTTATATGAAATTCTCAATGCTCAGAGTTTGGGATTTGTGCCCCGTTAATAGCAATAAGCTCGCCCCCTATTACATGGAAACTAAATATACCGGAAAACTGTGTGTCCTCTGCCTAACTCTTCGGGGAATACAGGCGTGATAGTATGTTATGTTATTTTTTTAGTAAAAAAGAAAAGTTGTTAATTAGAAAAGTAAATCCTTAATTCATAAAATTAGTGCCTAATTCCCAAAGTCCGAGCAGCTAGGAGTTTGGGAATTCTGCCCGGTTAATGGCAATAGGCTCGCCCCCTATTATATCGGAGCTAAACATACCGGCAAACTGTGGGTGTATATACGCCTCTGCCTAACCCTTCGGGGAATACAGACGTGATGGTATGTTATATTATGAGACGTCGCTTTTATCTTCCAAACTATCCGCGACTTTTGTACACCAATTAATTCTAATAAACGCTTTTTGTACAGGGCGTGGTAAATAATAAATTCGTAACGTTAAGTATGCCATTTAAACGGTGTACTTAATTAAAGAGCTGTTTTAAAAACGTATCTAAATCATAATTACGTGCTTTTAAGTTGCTACATCAATGATCGAGTGATTTGACCCCTATTAACCTTTGGGTAGTCGGTAACCGCCCCAGAATAGCGTTAGGAAATACTAGGAAGACGGCAAATTAGTTTAGCATTAGTAAGTAGTAGTTAGAAGCTTGGTACAGACAATAGATACGATACAAAAGTTGAACTCCGTTGCCTTTCCACAATTTAGAGGTTTTTAATACCTTTTAGATTCATAGCAGAGGTATTACACATGACTGAGTGCTAAAATTTTTGTGGAATGCGCTTCCTGAGTGGGTCTAATCCGATAGATATAATCTGGGTGTCTTTAAATCACGAGTGAATCGGTTTCTTCTAGGCAAGCGCGCTTCATCTTAGGTCGCAGTATCGCTTAACATCAGGCGAACTGGCGGTCAAGCGTAGGTAAGCCTATCAAAAAAAGGTACATATGTGTTCGGAAAAACTGCTGAAGAAAAATCACATTCTGTCTAACAAATTACCTATCTACTTAGTTTTTCTCCAAAAGCACTTGCCGAACCTTCTGGATTACCTACTAATTCTTGCTGATATGTGGACACACACAAAGAGACAGACAAATTGAATTCATCAGTGCATTGTAATGTAAGCGAGACAAATGGCATTTTTATTGGACGCGTCGGGGCTGATGCAAAATAATGTAATGTCATCGCTATGATTTTAATATCACTGGAACGCAGTACTGACATACATTGTGATGCTCCTTTTACCAGAGTGCAGTGAATTAATGGACAATGTGTGTTTCGTGTTTGCATTTTGGTAATATTTTAATCATACTTGCGGCTCCGTCCATCTAAAGAGGTTTCAATTAGGTATTATTTATATTATTATTATCAGCCCGGTTTGTCTCACTGCAGGACAAAGGCCGCCCTACCGGCCTTCCACTTCTTATGGTTTAGAGATTTTTCGGCCCAATTATTCAAATAGGAGTCCAGTTCATCCCGCCATTTCCGTCTGGGCCTCTCGCCTCGTCTAACGCCTTGTGGGCTCCACTCCGTTGTAAGTCTAGCCCACAAGTAGTCCGACATACGGCACACATGTCCGGCCTAGTTTCACTTTAGAGTAGCGGCTTTCTGACCAACGTCATTACGTCGCAATTTGAGTTTTGGAGCGCAGTATACTATTACGGATGCGGTCTGCTGGCCTGACTCCTACGCTCGTACTACGCTCCATGGCTCGCTCAATTAGGTGTTACGGAGTAGAATTTCAATCGTGTGAAGTCGGGGCTGTGCGATAAAAGAAAGTGACAAGAAGAAGTGACAAAAAGAAGAAGAAAGAAAGAAAGATAAAATATAAATTTTTATCTTTCTTTCTTTCTTCTTTTTTCTGTCTGTCTTTATTCTGTCGGTCGCCAATAAATTAATATTTTATCTTTTTTAGCAGTTGATATCACTTCATTATTGTTATAGTCACTTGGCAACTAGAGTTGCCATCTGTTCTTTCATCTTATACCTAACTAATCTCTTGTGAAGCTTTTGGTAATTTCTCATTACTTACACGTCTGATAAAATACAAATCCGCTGGCAAGATTAACAGATCGTTAAAAGCAAATGCTTTCTCCGATGAACTGTGAACCCTTGCGACTTCATATTGGGCTCGTAATCAGTTGCCCAACGTTGAGCGATGTGGTTACCCAGCCCGGGCTCGCTATCCGTCAATACAGGCCGATTCATCTCGCCTTATCTATAATGTATTCCTCCATACATCGAAAGGGCTTTGTGTCCATTGTTTTCAATCTTGGGTTAATGCGATATAATGTTTGGTATAAACGTAGTTCAGACGATTGATTGCTCGTAAGCTGTTGCGTAGATCGATGGGTGAACGTTCAGTGCAATGTGTAGCTATGAAATGATTATAGCGTAATTCAGTGGTAGCTGCATAAAAATGTCAAAGATAGAAATAACATCATTATCTTTTTATTTCATCATGCTATGTTTTTATTTTATTTTTTTTTGGTTTTTCGGTGACAGCTGCAAGCACTTTCTCCCTTCCCTGACGGCCTCTTCCCGGAAAATCCGAAAAACCCTCCCCGGGAATATCCGGGTGCGTTATCTCGATGATTTCTTGGTATTCTTATAAGAATACCCACTAAAACATATATATGTTTGGATTCTTCATAAAATTCGCTATAGATTAGTATGTAAATACTGTAAACTTTAAATATTGAAATATATTAAAATTGCTGGGAAATAAGAGGGAAATGAAAAAAAAAGTATAAAAATAGATCATACCAGTTTCATGTACATTTTATGTTTTATTTTATAGCTAAAATCCTATATTTACAAAATATAATTATCACAATTACTACAGACAAAAATAAACTAAGCAACACAATTACAACTACAGAACACGATTTAGTGTCTCCTATTATCAGCTTCTATTGCCAACAAATCGTGATCATCCGACAACAAGCCAAGTTTGAATCGTGAGAATATCATTCGAGTTGCAAAATCCTCGACTTGACAGTATCGAGTAGGTGAACGATAATCGATATAATGAGAGTGGGACGCAATCGATAGCGAATTTATAATGCACGTGGTTACGTGTTACGACTTGCAAGCTTGAAGCTTGCTATTCCCGACTCCACACTGTAAAGGTGTAATTTTCTACTGATAAGTACCAGAACATTGAACATCTGACTACCTCATTAGTCTAGTGGTCCCAAGCGCGACTGCTACAATAGAGCTCCTGGGTTCGATCCCCAGATCGAGCAAGTGTTATTGGGTGTTTCTATGAAATTCTCAGTAGCAGCTCGGGGTCTGGATTTTAGTCTTGCCCCCTATCACAATGGGACCTAAATATACCGGTGAACTGTGGGTGTACATTAAGTACGCCTCTGCCTAACCCTTCGGGGAATACAGGCGTCATGGTATGTTAAGTACCGGAAATAAATGTTTTTTGATAATTGAGATCTAGATATTATTCATTTATACTTACTTACTTACTTGACGACACGTTTGGCGTAGCGGCTGAGCGATCGGCTTCTGCGTCACGTGTTGTGGGTTCGATCCCCACACGGAGCAAATATTTGTATGATCTACAGGTAGTTGTTCCGGGTCTGGGCGTTTGTGTATGTGAGAATTTGTGTTTGTAAACGCACCCACGATACAGGAGAAAATCCTAGTGTGGGGCAACGTTTTTTTTAAAAAAAAAATACTAATATTATAAAGCTGAAGAGTTTGTTTGTTTGAACGCGCTAACCTCAGGAACTACTGGTTGGAATTGAAAAAATATTTTTGTGTTGGATAGTCCATTTATCGAGGAAGGTTATAGGCTAAATAACATCACGCTACGCGTGACTACGCTACGTCTTAGGAACGGAGCAACGCGGATGAAATATTAATATATAACATTTTATTTATTTAAATAGCCGGTTTTGTTACAACCTAATAAAATTGTTATTTAATTAATTACACACGTGAAAATGTTACTATAAAATCTGGTAAATATGTATATAAAATGTTTCCGAATTGCTATCCTTCAATTCCAGCTAGAAAAAAATAATATATTTCAGAGTTTTTATTATATTACCACAGAATTCCTAAGCCCATTCCAGATCAAAATTCCATCAAAGTCGTTTCCATTTTCCCCTAAATCTGTTTCATTAATAACCCTATAATTTCGTCAGTGTTTATTAACCCTCTCAAACTTGAAAATCGAACGCCAATAAAACGTGGACATTATTGCTGCAGGGTTGATCCCCAAAGTTTACAGAGAGCTCCGGTTAAATGAATTTGTGCTTTGAGCGCGTACAAACGGGCACAGCGTTTGTTATACGATACTGTTGATGTTGCCAACCCTGTTTGTTAGGGGTTTCATAATGTAGCTCTATGTATATTTTTGTGTAACTTTGATAGGTTGATATTTTTCGAACATTTTAGTGAGTGAAATGCGTATAAAATTACACGATCATTTTTATTACTGCGAAATTGTTATTGCTGCTAAGTTTGAACTGTTTTTACCTTTAAAGGGGACAAAAGAAGATTTTTTTTTTTTAATTTATTTAAATTTGGATTTAAAGCTTGGTTGGTTAAAATATTATACTCGTACATATTTAACCATATTATGTATAATGGAAAAAGCGGGGGGAGGCCTTTGCTCAATTTTGGGACAATCCAGGGTAAATAATAATAATAATGTATAATCTTTTAACCAACATTGATCCATTTTTTCCATTAAATAAAAATATTCAGCAATAATTTTTGATTTATGATTTATTCGAGTAATTTGTAAAACCACTTTAGGGCTTGTGTTTACGATGGTACATTTTGCTGCCCGCGGCATCCACTGATCCAGACGTTTCATTACTATCCCAACATTACCGACCAGCATCCCCTGACCTCCCTCCATAGCACACTTTACCCTTTCCACGTCCACAGCTCAAAGGATCGGCGGGGGACGGCAGCTCAACATTTTTCGGCCAATAATTTGTACTCACGTAATTCTACACTAGTTGTTGCTGTCAGTTTGTTTGACGGAATTTGCATAGTTATTAGCCCCAGCTTTGTTTGTATAATAGTGTATATTTGTTTTGTTCTCAGTTACAAAGGGGCGTTTTTTAATTATTTTGGGATTTATTTCGTTAAATCGGGATTAAAAAAGTTTTTAGTTCAGTATAGTTATATTGAGATTTAAATCTCTCAGACGTTTTTAATTAAAAGAAGACAGATTTACCGTGTTTCCAGTAGAATGCTTTTTCACGGTTGTTATCAGTATGGAAAACCATAATGGAATTTAACTTCGGAAAAGTCCTTCCGAAGTTAAATTCCGGGAAAGCTTTTGCTTGGACATCGTTATTATTACTTTAACTAAAATTTTATCTAAGCACTGCTATTTTATCTATTAGTGCCCAAAATATAGACTCTGTCTAAATTGGGACCAATGGTATCACTAACCTGTAATTTTATATTGAAAAAAAAAATGATTTACTTTTCTAATTAACAACTCTTCTTTCTATTTGGAACCATGCACCTAGTTTTGACAATTCAAAAGTACCTGTACCATTGTTTTATGTGAAATAAAAGATTTGACTTTGACTTTAAAAAACATTTGTATTATCATTTACTTACAAATCAGTTCATTATCGGTCCTCGAACACGGTGTGTGTTCTCATTTATCATTTTAGATAATTTTAACTTACTCTTATGAACTATTTCTGTTTAAACTTTGGTGTTAAATTAGTACAATAAACTGTTTTTAAACGAAGTCGAATCTAATATCATACTATCAATTTATCAACAAAGATTGTACCGGCACAATACCGTACAACATTATTGGTTTATTTGCATGTCGAGTTAAACCTAGAAATCGGATGTGATGGTTGAGCATCATGGCTCTTTTTTAAGACATTAATGAAAGAAACATAATATAAGAAAGAAGATATAAATATTTGCACAAGCTTCTTCTTGTTGATACAGTAAACGACTATTATTCAATCCGCGATACAATATTATTGTGCGGTATTATTGTATGTAGATCGCGTGGGTCGGCTTGTCACCGACCATTGTCCTGTCGGCTGGGCTAAGCTAGCTAGCCTGACTCGGCTACACTACCTTGCAATGTGACAGCTAGCTTTTTGTATGTCGTTTTTTATGGAGCAGTGTCAAGGAGTTCCAATCTTCTAAGATGGTTAAATGCTTTTTGTATACAGATATCATTTTAATCTTTTATAGCAGTAAATGTTACTGTAAAGTATTCTTTGGTTAAATTAAGAAAATATTTCTCTGATGTTTTTTGGTCTTATCATCACTGGATTTCGGAGAGTTAAGTAATGTAGCGCACCACGCCTCTCTAGTCTGGGTGTAGTACTTAGCCTAAACAACCAACGTTTTTATATATAAAATTAATTATAAAAATAACAATTCGCAATTTATAACGACTCGCAAACCCTTCAACTGTCGATGTAATCCCGACCCATCTTCCGGCTGTTTCCAAGTTTCGCACATAAACAATAGTTGAACAGTCGAATCGCTGTGTGGCCCCAAACCCGACACCGGCGCGGTAGGGTTGCCAAATATACTATTCGAGCCAATAAAGGTACCTGATATCATCATTATCAACGCTCCGGCCACGGTCACTTCTTACGTGGATCTAAGGAATACATTATTATATTACTATTCGAAAAAAAGTAATCAAAAGTAGTCAAATCTCAGTCTCAGTCAAAAATAAGTCGGTAGGTCACCAATGCGATGGACTGACCAAATCAAGAACGCAGTGGGTGGCCCCATAAGTGAATGTACCAGGATAACGGCCAACAAAGAGAGATGGCGGGACATTGTGAGGCGAATAATATCTACGCCCAACTGACACCACTACTACATGACGGCTACGACCGCTCTGCCAAGAAAGAATCGGTTGAGAAGAAGAGTCAAATCTACTATATTTTAGCTATAATGCAACATTAAATAATAAACTCATAGAGATACCTTACCCTTTACAAAATATTGTGTAAGTACTACTTAAACTTATAAAAAATGTCTTCTGATGTTTGGCCCCCGAACATGGAAATATCGAGTAATCCTCTTGAAAAGTTTTGGCAACCCTACGGCGCGGGCCGAGTCCGGGCCCACTGACCGTATGTTCCGCGATGTGGACACGCTTCCTCGACACCCAGGGACCCATCCCTTTTGTGTGCGGACATGCCTTATGAGCAGTCACTAAGATTAACTCGCAAATTGTCGTCTCTATAATGTTTAGTATTATTACAGAATGAACTTACGTACTTCATATGAATAACGGATTTTGTTTGAGTCTTTGAAAACTAGGAGGAAAATTTATCTTCCTAGATTGTTCATTTTGGCGTACACATTTTTTTTTATAGGAAAGGGGGATAAACGAGCAGACGGTTCGCCTGATGGTAAGCAATTACCGCCGCCCATGGACACCCGCAATACCAGAGGAGTCACAAGTGCGTTGCCCGCCTTCTAAAAGGGGATTGGGCCTCCGGTAACCTCACTCATACGGCGAAATATAACGTTAGCGTTGTTTGACGCCGGTTTTCTGTGAGGCCGATATTTGGCATAGTAGCTGTCCAATCACCTTCGGGTTTATAGATTCCATCTCAGCACGGAACAAGCGTTGTTCCGGGCCTGGGTCTTTGTGTAATTTAGAGGCTTATTTTACTATTATGAATACTCATACGAGTAAAAATGCACATGACGTACAATCATTTTATACTTATACTTAATTCATATTACAATGAATGTTTGTTCATTTCTAGCCACCCTATTATATATAAACAACAGCTCAATGCTACAAACTTTACAGTGAAAATTTCTTTTTGTAAATGCACCCACGATACAGGAGAAAAAGCTAGTGGGACGATATTTTTATATCATAAAAACATTGTCTTTAGTTTCTATGGTTGTTCTAAGGGAACTTAAAGGATAGTCCTTGCTATGTTTTCGATGCTTATGAAAGCATCATGGTTACAAAATTGGGACATTCTCTTGCCAGAGGTTATTTCTCCGAGGTTGATAGCTTACCCTTTACCGACAGTTATTATGGTAATGGCTGAATTATCGACGAATGAGATCGATATCTTAGTGTTTTGTTATCGATATATTTCAACAATATCGATGCTTGTTATAATGTCTTTATGATTGTTTTCGATGTTATTCACGAGAATTGCTCTAACTTTTCCCGTAGAAGGGATTTCTGTAATCTTACTTTAGGCAGTAGGTAATAGTTACTATGTATGCAGAGATAAAAGTATTTGGAACATTTGTTTTCCGAAATGTGTCTGTAATAAATCTGCCCAGTCTTAATAGAAATTCTGTCTAGCAGACAGAATACGATTAAGAATGGCGAAACGGCAGAATCATGGAATAGTTATTGATCAAAGCTCCATTTAAGATTAAAAACGATCATGGAATGTTTACTTACATCTGCAATGAAATACATTCTTATGTTTTTTTTAAATACCCTATGAGAACTGCTCTACCTGGAAATGGAACCCAGGATCAGAATAGGACTGTAGCAGTCGCGTTTCGTATCACTAGGATTAATCACGCAGTTTTGAACAGTCACTAGTAAGTAAGTCAAAGTAGGTATGCATTATTCCCTCGAAAAAAATGACGCTAGGTTAAAGTCCCACAGCCAACAACTTTGAAATGAGTACCGATCATTTCTACTAATTTTGCAAGGTTTTCGTTTCGGAAGATTGCCAGCTGGCATTCTATGAGGACACTTACTATTCCCATCAGCTCCGATTCTCATTATCTCCGCGACATTATTTCTGCATTGTCGTTATGCCCCCGATATTCCTGCCGGGTATAAATGGCCCAATAACTTAATTAAGTGGAGATTTCCGACGGAGGAGCCCTGCACCCACTGTAGAGGGGCCAGCTTGCTCATAAAATTAATTACACTTAAGTAATTTATTACATTAATTTATGGCCGGGAGAAAGAATGGAAGGTTGTGTTATGAAATTTATTCGAGAATTTTACTCTTTTTAGAGTTGAGTTTTGTTTTTGAAGTTTGCATCCATGGAGCTGAAAAGAACAGCAATAAAATGGAGTAATCTATATATGGAACCTACCTATTATATTTTTTTTCATTGACGCTACCAGATAGTCGTAGAGAGTTAACCCAAGAATCGGCAAATTAAAATACGTGCTAATACCTAATTTGGAGCTATTTGCAATTGCAAAAATTAACATCAGATGATTACGGAGTTATCACTCTATGCAAATAATTTATTGAAATTTTGCAATACTTTATTGCAAAATTGCAATAAATTATTTGCTTCTGAATTCAAACACGCGATAAAATCCGTTTTAGGTATACCCTATTGATATTATTAAATTCCGTTTGGAATCCTATGTGTGCTGGGCTTAATATACTACAGGACCACAACAATTCCCAGTCTGGTTATGTCAACATGACGGGACTGGGCATTGCTGGACATGACCGTGTTATGGATCAGGCCAGACATCGTACTAGAATAAATACAATAATACCATAATCTTTTGGATCGTCGTGATGGCTATATATTAATTCTAACAGTAATAATAATTACTTATAATGTTTGCTTGTTGACAAGTAACTAATATGGTTATAATATTACATTTACAACAACGTGGCTTCTGATCTGACACCCGATACCGGATTAATGTTGACAGCTGTATTTAATTAACATGTCATTATAGAGCGGCTCGTCTGATTGCTGATTAGCTGTTGATGTTACAACTAATTCGATACCATTGTGTAATCTGATGAAAACAGCTAAGTACAGTCACAAACACCAATATGTATCTACACATTCAGTGAAATTCTAAAGCAATTTTCAAATGTCGAAATATTAAACAAATCATAATAGAATGTGTTTAAAGATCCTGTCAGCACAACATTTAATATTTTTTATTAATAGTTTCAGAGAAAAACGTTGTGGAATTTTACTGACCGTGAAGGTAAATCGTGCTCCTGACAGTACCTACTATATTCGTGACGCTTGTAATGAAAGCTCTACCTATATCTATACAACTTAATTCCTACTTTTCAACTGTCATTATTAGAAAACATCTTTTTCCAAGTGACCTAAGTTTGAAAATAAATACCTAGATTATTTTTTTGTATTTGTTTTGCTTTTATCTAAATGCTGATAAAAACAGGTGCAATAGTCAATATGGCAAAAAAACAGTCGCGAATTAGTCTCTTCGATACGCACCTGGCTGCTATTATACGCAATTTTTACACACTATAGAAACGCTACGGCGTAAAAATATATTTGTGTATTTCAAAAGAACAAGCACATACTTACGAAATTTCCGACTCATAAGATACAACAATCAATCGGACACACCGACACGCCGACACTCAGCTCCTGATGCGCCATTCTACGCCGATTAGTTACCGACACGGCGATATAAATTAGCACATAATTACAAACTAGGCGTGTAATATATTTAGTAGTATGGGCTGTACGTCTGCCGAGCTTCTTACCACCCACACGAGGTGATATTAGCGGTGACTAATGTGGTATAAATCGTAGACTAGATTTTGTTTTTTTTTTTAAAACGTTGCCCCACACTAGGATTTTCTCCTGTACCGTGGGTGCGTTTACAAACACAAATTCTCACAAACACAAACACCCAGACCCGGAGCAACTAACTGCAGATCATACAAATATTTGCTCTGTGTGGGGATCGAACCCACAACACGTTGCGCAGAAGCTGATCGCTCAGCCGCTACGCCAAACGTGTCGTCAATTAAGTAGATTAAAAGTTCTATTCATTCATAATACACACATATCGTTGGTTAACTAAGGGTCACCTCTCAAATGAGAGGGATTAGGCTATAGTCTGCCACGCTGGCTTAGTGCGGGTTGACAGACTTCACACGCCGTGAAAATCTCTCAGGTATGCAGGTTTCCTCACGATGTTTTCCTTCACCGTTTAATCTAAAACATTAAATGAATTAAAAAATATCATAAAGTGAATTACTTTTCCATTTACTTACATTAACATAACATCACATACCATCACGCCTGTATTCCCCGAAGGGTTAGGCAGAGGCGTTCTTAATGTACACCCACAGTTCGCCTGGTATGTTTAGGTCTCATGTTATAGGGGGCGAGCCTATAGCCATTAACCGGGCACAAATCCAGACTCCGAGTTGCTACTGAGAATTTCATAGAAAACTCAATAACACTTTGCTCGACCTGGCGATCGAACCCAGGACCTCTAGCGTAGCAGTCGCGCTTCGGACCACTAGACTAATGAGGCATTACACTTTTGTAATTAATCTGAATTTAATTGGTTGCTGCAATAAACTCTCAAAAATGATAGGAGATTTGTGTGGATTCGACTCACACACGGAAATATATCAGTAATGCCTATAGGTTCCGGACACGAGACCTAGGACACCAAGTAACATCTACATGAATTAACTACATGTCCATTAAAGATTTGTATTTGTCACCGCACCCACGGTACAGGCGAAAATCAAAAAAATTGAACGAAAATGTAAGTCGTAATGTCAGGTATATGCGGTAGGTAGGTAGTGTTAGACAGGCAATTTTGTAAGAAGAATCAGGTCATATACATTACTTATCACGTAATTGAATTTAAAATTACTTAGGTATATATTTCTTCAGATTTTATTAAGACTGCCTCATTAGTAGTCCTAGAGGTCCTGGGTTCGATCCCCAGGTCGAGCAAAGTGTTATTGGGTTTTTCTATGAAATTCTCAGTAGCAGCTCGGAGTCTGGATTTGTGCCCGGTTAATGGCAATAGGCTCGCCCCCTATTACATGGGACCTAAACATACCGGCGAACTGTGGGTGTACATTAGTACGCCTCTGCCTAACCCTTCGGGGAATACAGGCGTGATGGTATGTTATGTTATTTTATTAAACTAATCAGAGCAAACAAAGTGTCTACAAAAGGCAATATGTCTGGAAGAGGGAATTAAATCCGTAGCATCGGCGTTAACTGGTAATTTAGAATCCAATGTGTTTTGTGTTGTTTAATAAATAAGCCAGCTAAATGCTAATAAATGGCGAGTTTTAATGGCCGTCTAGACGTATTACGATGCTATTTGAAACTGGTTTTGTTTTAAGGGTTTATAAAATTAAAGGTCAGTGTTCGAAATTGATCGAACGGTTACTTTACTCCTCCGATACATTAAGCTTTTTACATACATACATACACTCACGCCTTTCTGCCACTTGCTACGATTCTTGCATACTTCTTTTGCTTCTTCCACACTCATACATCTTCTCATACATACACGCCGGTTGCGAGTGCTACGCACCTGACCTTTTTGAAGGATTTCGCCAATAAGATCGGCGTATGTCCTTCTAGGGCGACCTCTACCGGCGCTGCTGCTGACATTCATTAAGCTTTTTATTAGAATTATACAATGAATAAAAAAATAAGGTGGCAGTACTCTGTTGCTTACATCGCATCGTCCATGTTGATATTATGGCACTGCCAGATATTCTGTTGTTTAGCTCTCTTTATGGGGGCAAAACCTAGCCCTTGTCGAAGATGATTTAGAAAAAGCTTGTTAAAAATTCTTTGTTTACCGTCATATATGGTCTCGTACCGTGTACAGTACAGTGTACTGTCTTCCAATCTTACCACTGTCAAACAAGCCTCCCGCGGCGTTAAATCAAATCTGGCTGGAACATAACAATTGTACGGTGTATCGCTTCGCGCGTAATTGGTGCGCCAGTAAACGTCATCGTATATCGTTTATTGTGAGTGTTGAGACCGTGGTAGCGGCCTGTTTAGCTTCATTGAGATACGAGAAATGCGGCATACTCAGGATTTCGGTGTGGGCGTTTTATTGGCCGCTGGTAGCATCGCCATGCTCTTTTTAGGTGTGATTAGGGTTGTTAAAAGATTCTTCGGTAATTTGGTCGTTATTTTAATAAATATGGGTGGCTTAATAGCTTGTATAAAATAACAAAAAATTTGGTGGACAAGATAACAAAGAACGAATAAGGTGGTTAAAAATAAATAAACATGGAATTCTAAGACGCGTGTGCTTGTCACTTGTACAATATGTAAGCACATATATATCTGAATTTCAACTAAATATTTTTTTAGTGTATCGAGGAGAATGGTTACAGTAGAGCCGTAAGCCGTAACGCTAACGTTTAGACATTAGTTATCGTAGTAGACAGCAAGACATTATTATAAAAATCCTACACCAAAAGGGAACATTTTCAAATCACAAGTTACAGTCTTGGCTTCATGGCGTAGATACGCCATAAAAACCTCGTAAAGGAATAACTAAACGTCCATAATTATAATTTATAGCGGTTTCCCGATCGGGTGCAGCTTCTAAATAAAGCCAATTTACTGACGCAGTAAAATCTATTATTTCTCATAGCCAACTGACTCTGGACGTATATTAATACATGGAGGCATAAATAGCATCGTACTAGATTTCAACATTTTTTTGGAAATAAGTAGCCATTCATAGAACATTATAAGAAACTCAAAGAAAACGAAGATATGAGTTATTTTTATATACCTACACACGCCAACAGACAGTGCTATGATGTGTAACTTTTGTGAGTCCGTGAATCTTATTATGATTAATCAAACGTGCGTTTTCAACCCCCACATGTCAGCTTTTAATCAACGAGTTGTGGCACTTACTCTACAACTCGTTGTGTAAGTAACAAGTCAACATGATAATTCTAAAATGTAATGACTCAATGTAGTAGTAGCTTCTTACCGTATTCGTTTAATACCGTTGCGGTCCGGGGAAAGGTCATGAGACGCCGCACTGTTTTAGACCGACTAATATTTTCTGGTCTGCAAATACGGGTTAGTCCGGGCCCTGGGACTCCGTGGTAAAGGCTTGCTTGGCGGAAAGTTCGTTGAGAATATTATATTTTATTAATTTTCTATAGTTAACTTAAAGTACCTAATGTTCTTATTTTACCAACAACTAAAAATACATAATATACGTATAGGTATGACTTACTTATAATCTGCCACCAACATATTTACGCGCGGTTTTACTAGTTACCCAAAGTTCATAAAGATTAGTTCAGCGCGTTAAGCATGAAAACATAAAAAAGAGATTCCAATCCAATTGAAAATCCAATAACATTTTGCTTAACCTCGGAGTCAAATATAGGACCGCTCGTTCAGTAACCGCGCTAGCGACTAGACAAAGAAATTATAACTATTACTTACTCTAAGACGGTTGATTATCTAGCATTCTTGTGAATTCTTGTATTTTCTAATGATTTCCTTTCCAGATACTTTAATAACGTACATAGATACCTATAGATATTACAAAGAAATAATGAAATAAATCCTGCTACGTACCTATCTCTATAAATCTCAAGATTACAACACAGCGAGTAATAATAAAATCTAATATTCCTCTGTTTACCGTAGCTTGGTGTAAATTAATATGTATTATTCACTTTGCTCGTACCACGTGGCTGTCTCTCGGGACGGGACAGCTCCTGAGATTCCTTACAATAGTCTGGCTTTGTTGGCTGTAGTACTGCAATAAAAGCTCTTTATAATTTCTTAAGACTTACAATCCTGTTATTTAGTGTATCTTCATGCTCAACAACATTTATGGAGTAAAAGTCATCTTTAAACTAAAACTGAAATAAAATTACTAAAGTGGAAATGTCTTTAGTACCTACTTCAAATAAAAATGAAAATCCCATTTATTGAAAACAAGTAGGAGCTCCAATAGTGCCAAATAAGGCAGTCTTCTTATCTTTCAGCGGTATTGTAAACGCATTAAATTAAAAAAGTAAAAAAGGTTAATAGAACTCTAAGGATTTTTCTAAATTTAATCTAGTAAGTTTTTTTATGTCGTATCTATATGTGTATTGATTAATTATCATCATCGTATAAGATAATAGAAGTCCACTACTGAACAAAGGTCGGCCCTCAAAGACGTCCACAAGGACCGGTGTGTGTTACATGTTGATCAGTTATTACGTGGACGAAGCAGCAGAAGCTAGCCAGATATTCGTAAAAAAATTGCCATGTGCACGTATTGTATTTAAAAAAAAATATGATAGGTACATTATTCTTACGTGACACTATAAATAATTTTAACCATTCCCGATTTTAACAATTCCTTCCCACACAACCAAACGTAACGAATCAATCTTCAAAATCAATTCCCTAAACCGAACAGAATTTTGTAAAATAATACCACTCACTCAATATCTAATACTTAGCAGGTAGTCAAGCCGCCATCACCATGTTGTGTTTGTGTTGTTAATTTTTTTAGCTTCCTTCGAGTCGCCAGTTCTCAATGGACCACGATTTACGGCAGACATCGTGGCAACAAAAAGAACCTTTTTCGAAATACGAACGCGACTGGTCATTCATAAATATGACTTTATAAAAGTTGTATCTCGAATTTTAGAATGTTGTACTTGATACATAATAAATAAAGTTGATTTTGGTTTGACATGATGTTCATTTTTTTAAGTAAAAGTTTGTTTAGGACGATTAAGCTCAATGTATCGATGCGTTATTTTTTTTTGGTAGTTGACAAAATTATTTGCGGTAAAAATGAGAATGAGCCCTCATCCAACACACATTTAAAAATGAAATATTATTTTTGCTGTAAATAGTCCTGGTGCATTTATTTATTTGAAGCGTTTAGTGGTTAGTTTGGATTAAATATTATGATATTTTGTATCGAAATAACCCGATTTACACCGCACGCTTGGAGAGATTGTATGTAATAAATAGATTGTGTTTGTATGTAAGTAATGGGGCAACGGCTGATGTAGCGTTGGAGTGTTTCAATACTCTGAAAAATATTATTTATTAGAAACTACAGGAGTATTTTCTTCTTCTTCATAGGCTTACGTTCGACCGCCAGGTCTCCTGATGCGACACTGCAAATTACGATGGAGCGCGCTTGTAGAGGAAACCGATTCACTTGTGAATTAAAGACAGCCAGATCTATAGATCGGGGAAGGCACTCGGGAAGCACATTCCATATTTCAGCGGCACGCATAATAAAAGTGGAGTTAAAGCATTTCGTTCGGGTTTTTGGGTTTTGGAAAGTCCACCACTGATCATGTATCTAAATATATTGGCCAGCTAAAGTCAAATGCTGAAGGTTGTGACCAAATAACATTAAATATGTTGATCTTAGTCCTCCCTCATATAATTAAGGTAATTACGGACATAGTAAATTTCTCTTTCACATCGGCAACATTCCCTGATATTTGGAAGATTGCAACTGTTAAACCACTGCCTAAGGTACCAAATCCAACAGAACTCAAGGACCTTCGGCCTATAAGCATTTTGCCCTGTCTATCTAAAGTTGCTGAACGGGCGGTATATCAGCAGTTGACACGATACTTAGAGGAAAACAACATGTTGCCCGAACTGCAGTCAGGCTTCCGTAAACTTCGTAGTACTTCTACTGCTCTTCTGGATGTAACGGATAGTATTCTGTCAGCAAACGATAAGGGCCTATGCACAATTCTTGTCCTTCTGGATTTCTCGCGGGCATTTGACTGTATTAATATTGACCTGCTTTTGTCAAAGCTTAGCTTCTACGGATTCGATCAGAAGGCACTAAATTGGTTTCACAGCTATTTAAGCAACCGTAAACAGCGTGTTGAAATACGTTCGAGTGATGGCACAAGTCTAGTTTCCCCATTTGCTTGCGTCGACAGAGGCGTTCCGCAAGGCTCAATACTGGGCCCCATCTTATTTATATTATACTGTGCAGACATAATACACTGTCTTGAGAAATGCAAGTACCATATATATGCTGATGATGTGCAAGTTTACATCTCATTCAACCCAAGAAAATACGATAGTGTATTGAGGGATCTCAACAGTGATCTTGACAAAATAGCATCTTGGGCTGAAAGAAATTGTTTGGTACTTAATCCCGCTAAAACAAAATATATGTTATTTGGAACTAAATGTCAAACGAATTTACTACCAATGACACTAAATGTTAAATTGATGGGAGAAACAGTAAGTCGAGTCGGTGAAGCACGTAATCTTGGTCTGAATATAGACTCGGAACTAAGATTCGAAGCACATGTAGCAGAGTCGGTACGTAACTGTTTTTACCGACTCAAGACCCTTTACAAAGCCAGAGCTTATTTGTCCGAGCCTTTACGTATACAACTGATTGACTCACTCGTACTATCCAAGTTGAATTACGCAGATACAGTATATGGCCCTCGATTACTAGCGCGAACTGATCGGCTTATCCAGAGGGTACAAAATGCTTGCGCCCGTTTCTGTTTTTCTATCCCACCAAGAAGTCACGTTACACCTTTTCTAAATGAACACTCCATCCTTAAAATGAAGTCTCGTCGTAAGTTTCACCTGGCGTGTCTTCTTTTCGGGGTAATTGTACTTAAGCAACCGGCATACCTCTATAATAAGTTAGGTTGGGTCACGGGTGGGAGGGAATGTTCAAGTAGGCTATGCTCACAGCAATTATCCGTAGAACCACATAGGACGGCGGCTTTTAGGGGAAGCTTTCGCTACGCGGCAACCAAATGCTGGAACAATATTCCACCGCCTATAAGAAATCTCCAGACATTTGGCCTCTTTAGAAAACGACTACGAAAATATCTTGTTGACACACAAAAGGAACATGGTATGATAATAACAAACACGTCTATTATCTAGATACCTATTACGTTCCGGGTAGTTTCCCTGAAATAGACTACGATCTCCTTATGTTTTCGCTGTCTCCTACTGTGGAACCCGTGCTGGCCTGTGAAAATGTACGATTGCATTTTATTTTAAATAAATGTAAATTTAATCAGAATTTAGGAATTAAATTTCGTAACTGAATTTAATTAAGTTGAATGTTAAAGTTTAATTGCTGAATATAATTGTAATTAAATAGCCTAAAATAAACATCTGCGCACACAGACACACAGACACACACACGCACATATAGACGCACACACACACACTTAAACATACACACATGCACCTTTAACACTAAAGCTCATAGGTACATCTGCTTTGCTCGACATCCGTATGTCACTACCGGGATCCAGCAGAATACCAGCGCCTGGTGTTAAAGCCTGGCACATGCTGAGCTGGGTACCCATTTGCTGCAGCGGGACACACAGAAAGTAGGTAAAATGTGAAAAGGGTTTTTATCTCATTTATTTTTTAGGCTTTTTCTTTTTATTCTCTTTCGCACATTTATCTTTCACTTATGCGTCTTGTATTGTGGCAAATAAACGTTTTTTCATTTCATTTCATTTCATTTCACCATGAAACTATGTCGCTTTTTGTGCTTCTGGTCGTCCGATAGTAGAAAGGACTAGGACATAAGATCGTGGAGATCTGATGCACACTCTCCGAAATGTATCCGAGAAAATACGTAGCAAGGGTTAATTAGTAATTTTATGATTCAATGTTCTATGTATAACAACATTTTTTTTTCAGAGCATAATCTATAAAATTTATCTATCTACCTCTTATACGTAAGAGAGCCATGCTTCGGCACGAATGGGCCGGCTCGACCGGAGTGATACCACGGCCTCACAGAAAACCGGCGTCAAACAACGCTTACGTTGTGTTTCGTCGAGTGAGTTAGGTTACCGGAGGCCCAATCCCCCTTTAAAAGGCGGACAACGCACTTCTGACTCCTATGGTGTTGCGGGTGTCCATGGGTGGCGGTAATCGCTTACCAATAGGCGATCCGTCGGCTCGTTTGTCCCCCTATCCCATAAAAAAATATCTTTGTATATCTTTTTGTGATTTTTTGGCATTTTCCATGCTAAGATTATTCCTTTACTAAAAAATAACTTAATAATCTTAGCATGGAAAATGCCAAAAAATCACAAAACGATAGTTAAAATGTAAGGTGGCATCGTACGACACTGAACTAACTGTAAAGTAAGTCGTGTCGGTTAAGAAGTAAGGTAACTTGCCTCTCATAGATGTCCCCAACGTCACCTTATTACGTAAATTCAGAATGTGAAGGCAAAATTTCAATCATGCGGGTAGGGTTCGCGGTGGCTTAGAGGTCAGAGCGTCTGGTATATCAAACCAGAAGACGCAGGTTCGAATCCTGCCCGCGATTGAATTTTTTCCTTTACTAAAAAATATCTTTGTATAGTCGATCTTGACACTATATTCGGATAAAGCACAAGCATACAGTATACAACTTACTTGTTATTCGTAGGTGAGCTAAGTTCAGACGAAAATAAAAGGTCAATGCACAATCAAACACGTTAATTACAAACTAACATTGTTTTACGACGTGTTCACGTAAACATTAGTGCTGTGCTGAGCCACAACACGCTTACATTGTTATTACACGTAAATATTTGTCTGTCTGTCTGTTTGTTCGAGCCTATTGCACCCGCTTTGTTTCCAATTATGTTATTTGTAACACATTACGAGTTTATAGTAACTAAGTAAATGTTGCACTAATTTCTTGTGCCCTGTCCAAACAGTTGCGTTGGGACCGTTATAGCTTTTGAGTAATAAGTTCTTTATTTGAACCTGGTGAAAACAAAGCAGGTGGAGGTATTAGGTTGTTATAAAATAGTAGTGAATGTGACATGCGAAGTAGGCAGGTATCTAAAAGTTATATTTTTAGCTGATAACGGTCTGTAGGAAGATGTAGGTATTTATTGAAAGCGGACAGTTTTATGAATGGAACAGATTTCTTTTTATTAATTATTTAAATAGTTCCTCTTAGGCGCTCCACCCACTGCACCGCGCCCCATCGCGTAGCGCGGGATGACAGATTTAACCATTGTATGCAAGTATCTCAATTTATATTATATAGAAATCACGCCTAGCACAACACACTGCCGACGCGGAAATGCGCGGGAAGGCGTCCCGCGCGCAGTTTCTGCCTTTCTGCGCGGGAGCGCGGGGCGTGCTGCGGGATATGACACACCGGCTCCGCAGTCCCGGGCGTGATTTGATACTGTAAAGACGTTTGCACGATGGATCTTCTATGGACGCAGTGTCTTTTAATTCTTGTATACAAAAACCAAAATGATAATATAACTGCAACATTTTGAAATTGAATAAGTTCGTCCATTCTCCACGACCATCGACAACACAGGGAACATATGAGTTTATTTAGCGCGAGGCCGTCGTAATCTGCATCACCGCGCGGGGGAGCAAATTACACCGCTAAGTAAGGTAGATCTGCGCCTCCGTTGCCGCGCGTGTTATCCGTCGCTCCGCGCACCGCGGCGGGACGCATCTTCAGTGGGTGAACCGCCTTATTACTTTAATTCAATAACTAAATAACATTGTCCATTATTCGGAAGATCCGTAAGGGATATTAAATTAATAGAGAATTTAAGATTACCTACTTTAGAATGATCTTAGCGGGATAAACGGCTGTTGAGCGTGAGTTGTGAGTGAGGTTCGATTCCCAATTCAGGAAATTTCCAGTTGCAGCCCTTTTTTTACACGACGGCAATAAGCTCGCACCCAAAGTATTTTGGAGGGTTTTAAAAATTTATTGGCTTCGTAAGGTCTCTGCCTGTTACGCAAGTTGTATAGGATGTAGAAAATAACACGTCAATAAATGAAAACACGGCTTAAAATTAAACAAATTTCCATACAAATTAATGAGATGCGCTGACATTGACATACTTGTATTAACGGGTCGTTGATTTTGTTATACCATTTAATTTCCAATTTAAACTTGCAGTAGTGTAAGCTGTGGTTTCATTTACCGTCGCCTCCATCTTGTCAATTTCAGCATCTATACCTTGACCATTAGTTTTAATCATTCGTCATCTGAAAAGCTGAAGCTTTAACGGTCGACGAACACAAACAATGCTATTCGGCCAAGATGTCGGCACGAAGCATTGTTTATGGCTCTTTGTTATTTGCCGACATTAAATTGATGACTGTTTGTCTTGAGTTTGTCACGGATATAACGCTTGCACATCTGGTTAAGGAGATGCAGTTTCGGGTGTCGTAAAATTTGTTGTTTATTTAGGCTGATGCACGTAAACCGCTAAATTCAAAATTAGGATTATCGCAAATTGTAGGAACTGAAATGAATGAAAGGCGATTAGCGTCGGAAGAGGTCGCCTCAGAAGGACATACGCTGATCTTATTGGCGAGATACTTCAAAAAGGTCAGGTGCGTAGTACTCGCAGCTGGCGCGTATGTATTAGAAGATGTATGAATGTGGGAGAAGCAAAAGATGTATGCAAGAATCGTAGCAAGTGGCGGATAATAGTTTCAGTCTACCCCTGTGGGAGAAACAACATATTGTTTATCCTCCTAGCCTTTCTCCTCCTCCTTACTGTTTTGCCATTCTTCTTCTTCTTCCTATCGTGTCAATGGTCAAACAATTTCCGAGTCAAAAGAAGGCACTTCAATGGCGTAAGGCATGGCCGAGCAGAGATCGTCATCGTACAGATGTTCGGGCACAAGGGACATACCAGTAGGTATGACATAGATTGCTCTAGGTCGCCGCAGTCACATTGAGCAAGATTACGATCTCTTAACCTCCATCTGCACATATTGTTTGCGTTGCTATCAGACCTCCGCAACCCAATTTCTGGGCACTACCGATGTCCTAAGAAATATATATATATATAAGAATAAAAAAAATAATAGACTGCTTTCGTATTATTAACATAACAAGCAATAAAGATATTAACACTGTATGTGTTATACATATTTGCATAGAAAGCTACAAACAAATATCGATGAATCGACAAATATTTGTCTCCATAATATAATAATATAATTAGCCATAGCTCTGAAAACAGAAAGCCATTCTTTTGCAATTAATATTATAAAATATCGTTCCTCGAAACAGATAAAGGACTAGCTAAACGTGAAAAATATATATATTGTATATCTTCACACCTGTCTGTATTCAGAACTTTATTGCCTCTGACTACAGAGACAGGTGTCCCAGGATCGTAACAAGTGAAAATTTATATTTCTATTGGCTACTCCTGGCACATACATTTTAGCTTCATCTGATCTACTAATTTGTTACTTAAAGGGTGCACCTTTGAGCAACAAATTACAGATACAATGCACCATCCTGTTATGTTCTTATGTTTTGGGCCTTTATGCGCTTTGCTGAATTAACCTGCAGTTTGATTGTGGTACCTTCGCCGAGGTTGGCTTATTAATCGTAACTAAAGAATATTAAAAAAGTTATTGACGTTAAGATGAGCGTCTTTACTCAAACCAGGCATTACTTGGTGCTCTAAATATAAACACATAACTTCCATATAGGTAATACATTTAAACAATGACTAATTCTATGGAATCCTTATTGCGATTCAATACAATACATTTCCATGTTTGTTTACGTTTTACCAGATGCATCTCCTCATTTCATTGTATAGCTGCATTATATTACAGCTTTTTATGTGCACTTTCGATATTTTTGCTGTGCTTCTGTTCGATTCCTAGGTTGAGCAAAATGTATTAGTATTTTCTTTGATATTCTCAGTAGATACTCGGGATTCGAATTTGTGTCCAGATAAAGACAACAGGCTGGCCTCCTTTTCAATGGAACCTAAACCAAAAATACGAGCGTACTGTGACTTTGTGTGTTCTAGAGATATATATATATATATATATATATATATATATAAAAGAAAGTCGGGTTTGTTACAACAATTATAACTCGAGAACGGTTGGACCGATTTTTATGATCTTTGATTTGTCTCCTTCCCGAATAACAGAATAAAAACATCTAAAAAATCCACGAAAAAGAACATTACGAAGACAATTTATTTTTCAATACATTTTGTATCGGGAACGGATTGATAGATTTGACAGAAATAAAAGATGGACACAAACGAACATGCGTTGTTTTCTGTTTCGGTAAGGCCAGTAGATGGCGTTCTGTGCATTGTCCGAAGTCCTCATAAGCTGCTAATCTGATTATGACCCCTATTAAATTGGAACAAGGGCAGAAAGATGATGATGACGTAACGATGATGGTAAGACAACGTTTACCGGTGTAGTAGTAATAGGTAGGTAGGTAGTAATTAAATTAATTTTAATTTAACTAGCGCCCGCTAGTTATATATAGATTTACTGTTTCAAAACAATTACTAATGGTGCTGATCACTAAGTTTATTGACGTTTACATTCACCCAGATGCACCTCCTCATCGTGTTGCATTGCGTTAGCCGCTCTCCACTTGTACGTTAGCACATTGTTAATTTGCGTTAAAACGCATTAGGTGCGCAAATATTTGTTTACACTAAACACCAAGCTCACGCTTTTGATTGTTGTCAATATTTGCAATAAAGCAGTAACTTAGTATTGTTTGTTTAACTGCCCGTTTACACTACCGAGGTCCGGGTGGAGAAAATTTGAAATTGGCTGTGTTAGTTGTGGTGTTGCTAGTTAGAAAAATGTGGAAGGTGCAATGACGGAGGGTCAATTTTGGTAGGAGGACAGCCGGGGAAAAAAATGCTTAATCTGGCAATACTAAAGCCAGTAAGAACCGAGTTGTATGTAGCATTAGCGCCTGGAAAGGAGCAATGGTAATGAAAAAACTTTTTAAACAAAAAATGAAACACGTCATGTTACTTTTGTTCTCATAAAATCCTTGGGTTGCCAGTAAAATAGGTCCTATGTAATAGGGGTGAGCCAGGGCACAAATTCCAAACTCCGAGCTGCTACTGAGAATTTCTTAGAAAAACCCAATAACACTTTGTTCGACCTGGGAATCGAACCCAGGACAGCTAGTGTAGCAGGCACTCTTGGGACCACTAGACTACTGAAGCAGTTACTCGTATTTTGAAAACATTATTCCAATTTAACGGTAAAAGGACGCCATAATGAAATCAATAGTATTACACATTAACATAGTTATTACAAACATCCGAATAAATCCAATTACAATCCAATTATTCTAATATAATTACAATCAAATTGACATTAATCTCCTGTATTCCGTTTAATGTAAAATAATCCTTACTTCCTCAGGATACGGTGTAAAGTTGAAAGTAACTTGTATTCTATTGTAAGACATGACGGATGTCTTTATAATGGGTGGGCACAGATTGTGCTACTTGTGGATTATTGTTATGTAATTATGGCTATAATTTTGTCATTTTGATTTACAAACCATGTTGCTCAACTAGCTTATTTTCGTCTCATATTTCCGGAGTCCGCTATAAAGCCAACATACTTTTTCAAGATTTTTTGTTTGTATCAGTCTGTCGGGCGGCGGAATTAAGATGGTGGCTAAACTTTTGCATATACGTCGTGCTGGCAATATAAGCTGGATGTGTAGCCAAAAACAATGCGACTTTTGACACCTGGGGCCGTAGGTATTATAACGTGTTAACGCCATCATTTTTAGGTTGTGAGAAAGGGATGCCGCTCTACATATTAAATAGCCTCATCTCTTTCTTATAACCTAAAAATGATGGCGTTAACATGTCATAATACGGACCCTAAACAGGTACCGTAAGGCCTCCGGAGAAATTAGTTTATTTTGTGTAAAAGATTACATAGATGTTAAAATCATAAAAAATACAGTGTCTCTATGTCTCGCCGATAGGCATACAAAATTTTACAAGTAGGTACATTAATATTTATGTCAAATTGAGAGCAGGAATTCTACTAGGTACTAACTAAATTAATGAATTATACTACTTACTTACTAATAAAAATGTCAATGATTTCAATATTATGATAATTATAATAAAATGATGATTATTCTACTACAACTTTAAAGTAGCAGTCATTATAGCTTGTCACAGTTAAATTCATTTACAGCAGTAATACCTACCTATATACAGTACCTACTAGACATATAGAAGTTGAACTCTCCATTGGGCAGTAAAATGTGGAGATACTTTTTTTAAATGTACGAGTATGTTTAAACATAACTAATTTAGGAATACCATTGTTTCAGGTAATTAACAGTTTTTATAAACTCACCGGTATCAGATAACTGTAAGTACCTATATCATTACCTACTTCTTTTTATAGAGACTTTTTTTTATTTGTGATAGCCTTACGCGTGACCGCCAGTTCGCCTGATGTTAAGCGATACTGCGATCTACGATGGAGCGTGCTTGCAGAGAAGAAACCGATTCACTCGTGATTTAAAGACACCCAGATTATACCTATCGGGGAAGACCCACTCGGGAAGCGAATTTCACATTTCAGTGGTACGCATGATAAAAGCGTTCGTTCGGGGTTTCGGAATGTCCACCATGAATTGATGTCGCTTTTTCGTGCTTCTGGTCGTCCGATAGTAGAAAGGGCTATTTTATTACGATTATTTATTTAATTACTGCCTCATTAGTCTAGTGGTTCCAAGCGCGATTGCTACGCTAGAGGTCTTGGGTTCGATCCCCAGAGGAGCAAAGTGATATTGGGATTTTCTATGAAATTCTCCGGTCAATGGCAATAGGCTCGCCCCCTATTACATGGGACCTAAACATACCGGCGAACTGTGGGTGTACATTAGTACGTCTCTGCCTTACCCTTCGGGGAATACAGTACAGGCGTGATGGTATGTTATGTTATTCAATTAATAAGGTACCCGGTAGCTTTCCTTTCATTCTTTGAGATTTTAACCTAGGTATTTTGAGTTCATCTTTGCAGAAGACGAACTTAATCATTTTTCTAATTAAAAAAATCGATCAACCTCAAAACTATGTAAGTACCTATTTAATTAAAGTTCTACTAAGCTTACATATTAATTTGGAACGAACCCAAGTAGATAACCATAATTATTGATTGTGTGCTCAAACATAACCTCCGTATACCTATAATTTGGTTCAATAATTGCTCAATCATGGTTATGTGATTTTCCAAATTATTGAACATTCAATTCAATTGGTTGTTTGTTTCCTTGTTCAACAATATTAATTGGAAATGGATAATAATGTTTACGAGGTAACTAATTAGCTTTAAATTTGCTCATTTGGAAAATTTCTGTAATAGTTGATATTTCCTCTATGTTAGTTCAACCAACGGTCTCATTGGTTAATAAGGTTTTTTAGTTTAAAAAAAAAAACGTTGCCCCACACTAGGATTTTCTCCTGTATTGTGGGTGCCTTTACAAACACAAATTCTCACATACACAAACGCCCAGACCCAGAACAACTACCTGTAGATCATACAAATATTTGCTCCGTGTGGGGATCGAACCCACAACACGTGACGCAGAAGCCGATCGCTCAGCCGCTACGCCAAACGTGTCGTCAGTTTAAATAAAATTATAAGCTGTCTTTAATATTTTTTTTCGTGATTACAAACTTAATTGCAGTTGCTAAACTAACCGCGACCTATGTCGATGAATGAGGACAACAGTTTTCCAACGGCAAAGTCAAGTTTGTCTCTCAATACAGTTTATCCCTATACGTTTGTACGGAACCTTCTGTGCGCGCCGACTCGCACTTGCCGGTTTGTATGTTGAGTATCATTGTCAGGACAAAGTTAGTATTTAAAAGTATTCTTTTTTAAATTCCGCTGGAAATGCCGGGAAAATTCACATATTTTCGCCGAGTGAGTGAGGTTACCGGAGGCCCAATCCCCTTTTAAAAGGGGGGCAACGCACTTGTGACTCCACGGGTTTTGCGGGTGTCCATGGGCGGCGGTAATCGCTTACCATCAGACGATACGTCTGCTCGTTTGTCCCCCTATCCCATAAAAAAATATAGCGTGTTTGATAGTTTCAACTACTGTATGGGTTATCCTATAGCATAAAACTCTTGACAACAAGCTGTCATTATGTAATGAAATCAAACACCATGAAGAATGTCGGCCATATTTTGGCGTGCACAGTGTTTAATGTCGTTGCCGCTTAAAATTGTGCCCGTCACTGGAGTCTAGACAAAAAACTGAAGTGTTTAAGACTAAAGCCACGATATCCTGTTGCGACATTACCAACGTAATAACTGTAGCTAAACGTCCGACAGATTCCGCTTGTGTGTAATGACACGACTGCGACCGCGACCGCGCCTGTACAGACAGCAAATTAATGTCACTGCCGAAATAATAATTCGGCTGAGTAAAATCATGATCAAATTAGAGCGGCGATAGCCTAATGGCTAGGGCGTCGATCATGTGGTTGCCCGTTTGAAACCCACTCATTGCACTAACGACGTGAACCCACTCGTAACACAAGCATTTAGCCCAAGACGAGGGGTTAACAAGAATACTATTAATGTGCAACCCACATTGCTAGTAAGTTTTTTTCAAAATGAAAAAAATATCAAGATTCGAAGTAGACTATATTAGTTTTGTAAATGATCTCAAATTGACTTTAAATCTATCAAATATAAAATTTAAGATTATCCTTCTCCCACAGTTTGCTAGTATTTCATTTGGGATGCAAAAACAGCGCAACCAACTTGTAAGTACTTACCTATTATACTATGTAGTAACATAATTTGATCATGAAAATAATGAATACAAACAGCCTCCCACCCTAAACGCATAAGTCATCTCCGTTCCGTCGTGACTCGTGGGTAAAAATGAGTGCTTTGTCTTTAATTAATATCCAACTGTGCTGTGTTACTGGAGTAAGAACCTATAAAAACATAATAAGTATGTTAAAACATTAATTATTGCTAGAAATATAAGATTTAGAGTACAACCTCTATTCTTATAAAACTAATGATGTGCCATAGATCTTAAAACCACATGTATAATAAAAAAAGACAAAAAAAAACTAGTCTTGTTAAGAAATAATTAAGGTACCTTCCAGGTAACATTTATTTGCCAACCGTACTTTCCGGTCGGTCGGTCGCAATGACCATCCCGGCAAGTCGTCATTACAGTATTGGCAAAAACTCTAATAACCCATTGTTTTGCGACCTAACAATCGCGCCGCTCAGTCATTGAGGGTATTTCAGACCCAATTGTAATTTTATCCGAAGCTAATTTAGGGTTAGCGAAATGATATTCACGAAGTATCTTTGAATCAAGGAAGGTTGAAGTGTGTGTGATGTTTGGAAATGAGATGTGAGTGTCTTCGAAAACTTGATTGATGAGTTGTTCTGGAGGATATGTTATTAGAGTCAAATATTATAACTGATAGAAAATTAGCTAAATTGAGACGGATTATTTTATCATTGTTAGTTTTTTATGACTGCCTCATTAGTCTAGTGGTCCCAAGCGCGACTGCTACACTAGAGGTCCTGGGTTCGATCCCCAGGTCGAGCAGTGTTATTGGGTTTTTCTATGAAATTCTCAGTAGCAGCTCGGAGTCTGGATTTGTCCCCGGTGAATGGCTATAGGCTCGCCCCCTATAACATGGGACCTAAACATACCGGCGAACTGTGGGTGTACATTAAGTACGCCTCTGCCTAACCCTTCGGGGAATACAGGCGTGATGGTATGTTATGTTAGTTTTTTTTATCTGATGCATGAGTTTGATTTACTTTGTTAATAAAATAGGTAGTTAGTTAATTAAAATACAACATAGAATTCCTTTTGTTTCCTTTCAAAAGTTTTTGTTTTAAATAAACTTCCATAAGCATTTTATAAAACATGCGACATTTTATAAAAAGTGAGAAAGGCATATCCTTTCTCACTTTTTCTTGTGTATGAAAGGAGTGCGATGTATGGACCCTAAAACGGTTAATTCCTCAGACTCTTTAGGCTATGTCATAAAACCTGTCCAAAATGCCTGTATGTCAAGTTTTTGCAAGGTCTCTGTCGCTCGGGCGATGGCGGGTCGACAGCCATCATGTAGGTATCCTGGGAACTGTGACAGCTGAGGGTTTTGTGGTCCAAGTAATGGACGAACGCAGGTTGACTGTGTTTTAGATTCCTGAGTGGCTAGAATAGATTTTTCTAAAAGATATGTTGACATATAGAATACATACTACTGCTACCCTACTTTCAAAACATAAAATCACACCTGTATACATACAAAAATTTAATTCAGGACTCCGTAGCCTCTACTCTACCAGCTGTTTTTGGGACTAAGTTGATAATAAAATTCTATCATAGTAGCCTATTAGCGTTCATGCTAAAAATCGTAATAAAATAATCATAATAAAAACTTACCGCTTTCGCTCTTTGCGTATTCCTAACCTTGTAACCTGTCTATTTTGACAGGTGTCATTCACTCGCGCGCCAAATATCCGGGTTGAATTTTTTCCGTGTTTCGTTTTACCCATTTTTTTTTAACACATGAATCCCGTATATATTTGGGAAGAACTTTCTTTAATGTATTGAAGTTTGTTAATGTTTTATTGGGAAAGTTCAATTATTTGTTTGTTATTAGTTTGAATTATTTTTAGTGAAATGTTGAGAGATAACCTGAAACTGGAATGAGGATATTATGATAGTTTTTCTTATACAACAACAAACAAATCTTTCCTTTTTATAATATTAGTTTAGGCAAGATTTAAGGAATTAGGTAACATGGGGGCCCTCCCGAAAGTGGAACTTGCAGAGTCAAATTAAATCAATAATTAGGTACTTTAGTAATGTGTACCGTGAAGCTAAGAACTGTCCTCTACGTCAAAACAGGTGAAAGCGTACTATAAAAAAGTGTCGGTCTCACACTATAGCTGCGTCCCCCCACGTTGGCTGTCACGAGTATTTACGACTGCAACACTAACAGATAAGGTGCCGCCACAAAATAAATAAATACACAAGTTTGTGGCCCCGCCATAAAATAAGCAAACTACTGAGAAGGACTCTGACCAAATTCCAATTTCGACTGGCACTAAATATAAATATTCAGAAGGTCCATTTTGCTTTGAGAATGTTATACATATACAGAAAATGTTGTTCCAGTAATAAACTTAAATAACATTTACTTTATGGTAGGATCTACGGATCTACCTGGCTAGCTAGCAATCCTCAAATATAAGACCGCCGCCAAACTGTTTAAAACATTCCGTCGTATTTCGTCCCTGGCACTCGCTTCCTGACTCTCACATATAGAGGCCAAAATAACTAAGGCACGAAAGGTTGTTACTTGAATTACCTTACTCCATCTTAAACCCAGTTTGTGCTTGGCATGAAGACAAAAAATTGACAAATATATGCGATCACTATGACCGCGTCAACGATTATGGCTCAAACTAAAAGATTAATGAGATGGCGTCCTATCAATGGAATTTTAATAAATGATGAGATGATTAAGAGGTGGTTGCTTTATAAATGTTTAAACCTTTTTAATGAGCTGGCGATTGACTTTTTTGATTGATTTTTTTTATGGAATAGGGGCAAACGAGCATACGGGTCGCCTGATGGTAAGCGATTAACGCCGCCGATGAACACCCGCAACACCAGAGGAGTCACAAGTGCGTTGCCGGCCTTTTAAAAAGGAGTACACTCTTTTCTTCAAGGTTTGAAGGTAGTATTGGTCCGGAAATACTGCAGGTGAAAGTTCATTCCACAGTTTTGTTGTGCGAGGCAGAAACAAAACTGTGGAACACACACCACAAACATGTTACAAGGTTCGCATTTGCATCAGTCAGGACAGCGAACTGAGCCTTTTTACCGTCTTTCAGTTGTAATAAGAATAAGACACTCGTTGCTAGTGTTATATTACAGTGGAATGTCACGTCAATTGCTAATTTAACTATCTAAATGAGTGAAAATAAAAAGAATTTTTTTATGTACTACGAGGCGCGGAAGATTAGACCTTTTGCATACAATCTGTTTTGTGTCGCCAAGACCACTGTAATGGTACACTATTTTGACTTATTGAATATTTCTTGGTTGGTTGGTGGTTTAGGAAATTGTGGGTGCAAGTTAGTAGGGGTAAGCGAAGATTATGACATCCAAAGGGGTTGTTTAGGAGTGGAGAAATGTCTTTCTTAAGATGTTTATGTGACTGTTGTGGCCATCTTATATGATAAGTTATATAGATAAGTAAAATTGAATATGAGGGACTTTAGAGGGTCAGCTTTAATAGTGTATCAAGCCATCAGACTTCCGCAACACAATTTGTGGGCGATTCCTTTATCCTACGGACAAACTGGTTGGCTGGCTTTCAGATTACGGGCACGGAGCGGTCTTTAAGTGTTAAGACTGGTCACCCATCCATACGCTATCCGCGGAAAGCGCACCTTTAACTTGCAGATTCAAGATTGATTGCTCTGCGTAATTATTACTTAGTATTACATACCATCACGCTTACGTTACGCTTGTATTCCCAGAAGGGTTAGGCAGAAGCTTACGAATTTACAGTTTTCCGGTTTTATAAGTTTTATTTAATAGGGCTTTAATAAGCTCGCCCCTATTGCCATTAATCGGGCACAGATCCCAAACTCCGAGCTGCTACTAATGCTGCTGCTGCTATTTAATAGAAACAGTCTATAACACTTTGCTAGACCTGGAAATCGAACCTAGGACCTTTAGCATAGCAATTGCGATCAAGACCACTGCTAATGTGGCAGTTAAATTTATATAAAGATAGATTCCACTCTATAAACCCAATACTTTGCGGAAAATTTTCAAAATAGACGAGACAAGGATAAAATGTCTGTAGGTCACATAAATATTTGTCTCGATCGCGAATCGAACGACACTTTCCGTGCTTCCATCTTAACCACTACACCAATCACACTTTCAAAGTAAGTATCTTTACATGACATTCAAAATCAAATTAAATTAACATATCCCCTGGGAACTTGTACAGTGAAATAGTTGCGTGGAACACTTGCTGTCATTAAATCTGTCACCATCCTGTCCAGTGTTGCCACACACTGAGTAACGATGTGATTCTGATGTTGATGGCCCAGTATTTTACAGCAAAGTATATATAGGGTAACGAAATTATAGTGGTTTATTACGATTTAAAAAAAATGTTTTCAATGTTCTCCAGAAACTACTAACTAAACAGATTGATTTGTAAGTATGTGGACAGTCCACATACTTACTCACAAATCAAGCCACATATCTTTTAGTTTAATTAGATTACATTGCGTTACGGTTGTCTGGTCAATAAATAAGAACAAAAAGAATAAAAATTGAATAGTCAGTATTGAAAGAATTGCGCTGAATATATAATTTTTTTTTGTGCAACCGTGTTTTTCTAGCTACTAGGTACAAACATAAAAAAATTAAGATAAAATAATGGTTTTACTTATGAAGAACACTTTTTAGTGTAGATACATGGTAGATATCATTGAGTTATGATAGTAGATACCGACTGTCGTTTGTCAAAAATCGGTGCCGCAAGCTTTTTATTATGAAAATAATAATAATTAAAAATAGATAGGTACAGTGGCAAGTCCAAGTGGAAATCTTGCAACGCAATAGCTTGACGTTTAGTTTGACTTACGATCTTCGATTCATTGTCGTTAACAAGTGACACGCACTGGCTGTATCGAGCTCGCTCGTACTGTTCATAGCAATGTAATCGTTAGCGTGCTTATGTACTTTTGAGCGTTTACTGTACCAACCTAAATAATTATACTGCGGTCTATTGTTGTGTTTTGTTTTGTTATAATTTTATGTAACGGCCTTTTAAGGGTCCGGCGGGGCCGGAATTGACCACATAAAGTATCTAATACCGAAATAAATCGTAATTCAGACAATTTTCTCTCAAATTATGTTATTATTCGGATTTGGATACCGTTAATCTAGGTTTCTACGGTACTATTTCGTCTACTACTACGTCACTGGAAATAAAAGTCCGGAAATTCGCTCCAAACTTGGTAAAGTTATCAAAAATTGCATTCGCTTACATTTATTTCCAATGAAGTACTTTGAACTCAATAGGTAGAGTAGGAACCTAGATTAATAGTATCAGAATCGGAATAATAACAGAATTTGATTACCTTAATTGTGTTTGAATTTCGATTTATTTCGGTATTACGTTTGTAAGAGAAATTCGGTTCGCCGGGCTCTTGAGTATAAGTTTAGGCTGTAAGCAATTAAGTAATTAGCAAATTCTTACAAACTTTGTTGCCAACACTTACAAAAGTTCATGTATGGGTGAGGTCTGCACGTGTTTATAATTTTGATGATGATTAGATAAGCTGTTTAATTAGGTACTAGATACCTTACAAAATTCGAATTATAGTTCCTAACCCTCCAAAGTAGAACGAAAACTCCGATATGAAGATACACAAGTTCTTCTTTAAATTTCACTTTATAAATTATAGCGGCGTAGCTTGTGTGCGCATGCGTGCGACGTGTCATTAGCACCCTATAAAGTGGCTTCTGTAAACATGGGGCTAAATACGACCACGGCATTTGAGTTAATTTTGTCCCCAAAAACAACTATTGCTCGCCACTGGTGTAGTTTTGTATCGGAATTTGATGAAAGTTTATTGGTGACGAGAATTTTATTGACTGACAGAATTTTTGGCGGGAATTTTAATGAACGAATGACATGTGAATGAATTATTGAATGGAATGTTGGTTCAAGGTTATATAGTTTTCAGATCTGTGGGATGTATGTTTGCATACATAGCTTGGAACTTAAAATTTGACGATAACCTCTTTTTTTGAAGTTGGTTAAAGACTGAAGATTGCGTTGAACTGAAAAGACTTTTTGTCTACTGACATTTTTTTTTTGTAAAAACCTGTGATTGTCTTTGTTTCTGTGGAATAATTAAAATATTAATAGATAATTTATCTATAATGTAAATATGTCATTAAATATGTATCTACTTACAAATAAATAAATACCTAGGCATGTCATTAATGTTGTTTTTTTATGGATTAAATCGGCAAACGAGCTGACGAGCTACCTGGTGGTAAGAAGTCATTGTCGCCCATGGACACCTGCAACACCAGAGGAGTTGCTGATGCGTTGCCAATTCGATCTTTTCGAATGGGCCGGCTCGACCGGAGTGATACCACGGCCTCACAGAAAACTGGCGTCAAACGACGCTTACGTTGTGTTTCGCCGAGTGAGTGAGGTTACCGGAGGCCCAATCCCCTTTTAAAAGGTCGGCAACGCACTTGTGACTCCTATAGTGGGCGGCGGTAATCGCTTACCATCAGGCGATCCGCCTGCTCGTTTTCCCTCCTATTCCATAAAAAAAAACTTTAAGAACCCTTATGGACTGCAGACTGCCAGCTGTAGCAACCGAGGGGAACTGACTCTTACGTGCAAAAGTCGAAACACACACCAAGGTGCTTTACGACAGACTCCGACGTAAGGGTAGTCGCCGGCCAGTCAGACCCCAAGAGGTCCTACCACCGAGCAAAATCTTGAAATCCTCGAAAGTTCTTAACCGATTGCTTTGTAATTTTTACAAAACGTTGCATTAGTTTTATACAAGCTTTCTGAACCTTATTGAGAAAAAGGTGAAAAACCTTACTCCCGTAAATAAATAACTGTGTAGGTATTTATCTATTCCCAATCATGCCATCAATAGAAAATCGGGATTCAGCATCCGTAACCTTTCCATCTCTAATAAGAAACAGTAAACCCATCCAAACCTGGGTATAAACGGTTGAAATGTTTATGATATTCTATATTATCTGCTATGGCGGCACTATTTCTTATGCGTCGTACATTCAGATGCTACATCACTAAAATACAAGTCTATTCTCCATAGTTGACACTTACTACTTGTGCGGAATACTAAAACGGTAAAATATCGTTTAGGTTTCCTTACAAATTGCTGACTTAAGAGCATTACATCGCTCAAATCCAAAAAACACCCTAGCTTTAAAGAAGGTTCTAGTGGAATCTTAATGTGCGTTTGCCATATAAAAAATATATGCTATACTTAAGGACAAACAAATTGTATTGTTTAAAATTTTTATAAATTTGCCCCAATTTTGAATAATAATTGAAGTAAATAGGCCTTTTTTACCTAATTTGTATTTTTTCTCTTTAACGGCTTAATAGTTAGTCATGAATTTTATACCAAAAAAATTGTAATGACGTAATTAACAATTTGTATTGTTTTTATTTTCTTATTTCTTTGAATATTTTGAAATAATAAAAAAATACCCGAAACCTCACTACTCTCACTAGCGCCCCGCGTGAAGTATTGCGGGCATTGCGGGGGCAATGCCTGTGACTAACAAATAGCACTAAGCACTAAGACTAAATCCTCAAGGTCATTGGGCAATATAATACCCTTAAATAGCAGTTACAACTATATCGAGCCCGTTTGCCCTGTTAGTCATTTTCACGCGAGGTTTTATAAAAACTGTTTTATTAAATTATAGGGGAAGGGTACTTATATTTCCTAACCACAAATTGCAGGAAAATCTGACAGAAAAAGCCTCTGGAATGTTAAAGTTGGAGATCGAACCATGACCTCATGTTTTGCGATCGAGCTTAACCAATTAATAAAGGATTTACGGCGATAAAAATTAACTCATAAAATCAGTAAGAAAAATCGGCCAATAAATCCTTTACGACTTACATTAAAAAAGAAGACACACATGCATCACATTTTCGGTCAATTAGTCGATATTCTCGATACGAAACGAGATGAGAAAAAAAAACTTATGCATAAGCATTAACCATTCGTTAACCGGCATAAAATACTTCATTACCCGTGCCCGCGCCTTTTAAAAAGCGAGTCGAGTACGTTTCGCGCCCTTTTTGTTTATTTTTTTAAATATTCTTTTTCATCGTGATTGATGGCATGCACGCGGCTCGGTGAAAGGATGCACCCTGCAAAAACCTGCTGTATTAAATAACAATTTTTCACTTTGATAAATTTCTGGGTGCTCCTTAAATCCTTATTTATGGAACTTTTTATGGTCGTGATTGAACAGTAAGATTTTTGTAAACGTAGAATTTTTGAATGTTTATTTTTTTTCATAAATATAAGATAACGGACTTGTGCAAAATTTTGTTTTACATTTGCCGAACAGGTCACCTTTAATAAATTAAAACAAAGCTACAATGACCCAGCGTAAAGGTATTTTTGAGATTCTGAGAATCGATACGGTAATAAAATCGAGAGTTCCATTCGATCGCGGAATCGATCAATCGATAATTTTATAAATAGTTCGCCTTTGATGTGTCGACAGGCGCGATTTGATCAAAGCATTATATATTAGTGTCTGTTTGTCTGTATGTTGTTAGCTCGTCGACAAGACATGTTTTATGGACTTTCTTAACTAATTTATTGATGTAAATTGAACTAGTACCTGGTAGTAAAGATAAACTGACGATTGACCATCTAGGAATCTCATATGTAAAACGTGAGGGTTTTCAATGTAGAAAAGCTAGTAATAGTTTGGAATTACGGTTGGATTTACAAACAATGAATTAAAGTGTGATCAAATCAAAATGACTCAGTGAAACATGAGTGAAGTAGCAGAAGAAATTCAATTTTTAACCGACTTCAAAAAGGAGGTGGTTCTCTATTCGAGTGTATGTTTTTTTGCATGTTTTTGACGCTATTATTCCGTCAATTAAGAACCGATTTTGGTGATTCTTTTTTTGATCGGTAGATCAAAGGTGGTCCCATACAAATTTGGTCAAGATCTGATCACCCCCTTAGCTCTAAACTTAAGGCAAAATAATAACACAAAAACAAATTATTAATTAAGATAAATACAATTTAGGTATGCACGTCCCTATCCTTTCATTTCATACACAATAATCAATGTCAACTTCTTTATGTACATGACGTTTCAAGTGCGTCATTCTTTATCGCGCGTTTCACACTGTCGCGCATTTAACACGAATATGACATAAAAGTGAAAAATCTACAAAAACGCTTGAAGCGTTGCCGCGCGGCCGCGAGTCGCGCACTATCGCGGCAATTAATCGGGCGCGGCGGCTACCCGGTTATCGCGCGACAAATCTGTTCCCCGTTCGGCCGGCAACGCGTTTTATGATTTCATTTTGTCGATGTGATGTCATTTGACACTTTCTGGATACGTCGACCTGTTTGGAATTGTTTCGAAAATTGTTTAAAATCATTTTGCTTGTGTTTTGTGACGTAATTTTGATAAATTGGAAGGTATAGGCAACACAAGGAGGTAAGTAAGTAATAGATAACTGTTATTAATACATATAATGGTAATAAGCGCTGCTACATTCGATTTCACCGTTGAGCAGTGTTATTGGGGTTTTCTATGAATTTTGGAATTGTGCTCAGTTAGGGGCACTGCCTATTACAGGAATGGAACCTAAACGTACCAACAAGTTTCATATGTATACTACATTCGTCCAACTCTGCCTAACGACCGGAAATCGATCTCGCGATCATTGGTGTAGAAAGTTGCAATCTTGCACCAGATCTTGAAATAGTAGTGTTTTTTGCCACTTTCAGGAAGAGAGGAACCTTAGCAGGAGTTCATTTAATTTATAATAGTTACGATACATAAACGGGAACTGTAAAATAACTGTAAATAGAATCGTAAAAAATATTGTTATTAGTGTATAATTCGATTAACATCGCAATAAAAGAATAACAAAACGTTATACGCTTTTTATCGCTATAATTTTTATCCATAGTTAAATGTGAGCTCGTGTTACTATGCATTGACTGGTAAATAAACACTAACACGTATACTACCGCATAGGCTTAAACAATATCCATAAAACGTCTTCATCATAGGTTGAAACCATAGGATTGATTTTTTTGCAATAATTGCTGGGATTCCGATATATTAGGTACCACCCACTATTTATTTTTGATATTTTTTTTAGTAAATAAAAGGAATAAAAGGAATATTAAAAAGAATATTTTATTGCTTCCAAAATAGTCGAGTGAAAATAGCAATAATATCCCAATAACACCGGATTAATAAAGACATCGTGATAACTATATAAAATGGCAGAAATCATAAACTAAAATCAGCATCAAAGAGATTTAAATTTAAAAAAAACATGAGTTAGGTTGGCAGGTACTTTAGATAGAGTTAAGTTTATGGACCTATTTATTTGGACATAGTAGACGCAAAGTTATCGGTGCTTTATCGTAAATATTTCGGGAGGCATGATTGGCTCCGAGCCCTATAGTAGATCTTTACAAATCCAACTTTTTCTTACGTACCGCTAAAGAGTGGAACTTTTTTCAAGTCTGTGAGAGATGATTTGAAACATTGAAAAAAAGTTTGAAAAGGCAAAGCACAGAAATTTCTCTTCGTTTTTGACACCAATCCATTAGCTCATGTCCTGCGCAACTTCCTGGCAACAAACAACTGCGCATGTATCATCTCAAAAAAGAGACTTGAGTAATGTACCTGAAACTTGTTCTACATTAATAACACGTCCGAAATTAAAATAAGATCGTACTTAACCTTAAATAAACCCGTATTCAACCGTGTTCAGACGGGAATTAATATCGCGATCACTGTCAACAGGTGTCACGCATAATTTATAACAAATCCTTATAAGTGTCCCAACACACTGTACAGTGTACAACATAGACACTAAATTATAATGTAGATTTGTTTGCTGCACTTGAGAAAATAATTGTAATAGTTTATAGCATTGGTGTTGACAATAGGGCTTAGCATACATCATAACAGACAATAATTGAATTATAATGTTTCCTTTCTTAGACAAAGGGGAAATCTCAAAATATTTATAAAATAAAGCTTTCTTCACTGGATCAGGAAAGTGCATAGGATGAAATAAAACTACTTTTTACGGATTTTATCGCGTTGTATTTATATTATTTAATTCCCGACGTTTCGGATCCATTACAGCATCCATGGTCACGGGTAAACTAAGTTGTTGGACGTCTTAATGTTGCAATTACTAACAGCTACCAGCTATTTTTGTTATTTATTTTCAATGTCTAATATTCGCGTGTCAGAAATCAGTATGCATAGGATAATTTTTCTCAAAACTTAAAATTGTATAATTCCCAGTTAGTTTTTGTTACTGATGTTTATGCTGATTGGAACAATAAAAAAAATGACTTTAATGAATAAATACATGTTTCAAAGCAACTACATACAAGGTACTGCATAATTTCAGTAAACTTTAAACCTTAGCTCTCATCGTTTTGCAAATATATTACTCTAAAAGGATCGCCACACGTTTTGCAAAGCCTTTGCGCGCGTAGTAATAATCCCTTCCACTGAACTTGTTTGATACTTAGGTACATAGATTTGAGAACGTCAGAATATTTGACAGACGATGTTCGTTCCCAAAGGGCTTCAGAAGTCATGTTTCTCTCCTTTTAACATTTCCGACATTAAAGTCAGATTTGTTGACGCCCCGTGATAAGCATTTGTTATAATTTGTCGATGCTTTGAAGTTGATTTACACGCGGGAATGGCGTATTTTAGTAGTTTATATTCGTTTTAGCTGACAGTTTTATTAGTAGGAGTTTATTTAGAAAGATTATATTGACTTCACGTTTCTGTTTCTTAATTTTAAAATGGTGTTCAGTAGATTAAAAGTTGCGTAACTGTGCACTTTGCGTGAAACTAATGTGTGATTTGTAATTTACGATTAAATGCCTAAACAAACAGAATGGTTTATGATTATGAGATGAAATTATAAGATATCTTAAATTCCGGGTAAGTTAATTTTAATAATGCCTAAACTACACGGATTACATAACACTTATCACAATTCAAGCGCACTTTATCACTAATTTGCATCTTAACAACATACTAATTGAGCTGCTCATTACAACATGTTGAACACACCTCGTGTGCCCGGACACTAATTCATGAAAAGTCAGAGATGATCAAATAGTTGATAAGCGTAGCCGCGCAGCATCTCCGCAGTTAGTAAACTGCTATATTTATGCCGCGGCGTTGCTCGCAAACGACGCGTAAACTGTGAGGTTTACGTGCTTCTCGCAATTAGAACTTTGATGTGGAGAAAGTAGCTCACTACAGTTTATTGTGATTGCCGTATTTTTAGAAAAAGCTCGCTATTTAAGTTAGACAAAATTAAATGTCTTTCGGTCAGCATTTCTTAATTCATAATTATAAAAATCAAGCAGTGAAATAAAATAAATAATATGGAATGTTTCATTTTTTTCTGATAATTTGACAGAAAAAAAAACAATAGAAGCCTTCCTTTTTTTCTTCTTTCTTACCTTTCTTTAATTCAGTCTACTTTAGGCTATGATAATTATTTTAGTTCATGTTAAAAAAGATTTTTAGTTTTAGTACCTACTTGATGCTAACAGAAGTACTTGACATCTCTGATACCATCGTTATTTACATGATTAATGAACACAATGTCTAAAAAAATACATACTTATTTTATAACAAAAGTTAAGTGTATTTCACTATCACACACTTAACAATAAACAGTCATTATAATCACATAAATCATACCATAATGACGGATTACCGTTGTCCGGTCTTTTGTGACAGTTTTACTGGAATAATGTGGGACAGAAAAGAGCCCCAACTCCAATAATTACGAAGTCGTTGTTTCTGCACCATTTAACAAAACAAGATGGACGTAATAAGGGCTTAGTTGAATGTAGCTTATTTTTGTGGAATGGTTGTTTGTTTACGGATATTTTTGACTTGTTTAGTATCTATATAATTTACTTGTACCTGTATAGCCTGGCTTCATATCCTTACGTAACTAGGTGGCCACTGAAAATCAGCGCTTTGTTATTGTCCACGATAACAAAGCATTTGCTGATTGGTAACCTTTTTTGTCACGGACACGACGTGCAACAGATAATCAAATTATTTTAGTAAAGGAAAAATTTAATCGCGGGCAGGATTCGAACCTGCGTCTTCTGGTTGGATACACCAGACGCTCTGACCGCTAAGCCACCGCGAACCCCAGCCGCCTGATTGAAATTTGCCTTCACATTCTGAGTTTACGTCATAAGGTGACGTTGGCGACATCTATTGAGAAGCAAGTTACCTTGTTTCTCAACCGACATGACTTACTTTACAGTTAGTTCGATATCGTACGATGCCTTACTTTTTAACTATCTTTTTGTGATTTTTTTGCATTTTCCGGTGGCTTAGCGGTCAGACCAGAAGACGCAGGTTCGAATCCTGCCCGCGATTGAATTTTTCCTTTACTAAAATAACTTTATAATCATAGCATGGAAAATGCAAAAAAATCACAAAAAGATAAATAATAAAATTGTTAATTGTAACTACATAGATATGTACTTAATATTAATTATATCTGTTTGCACGTCTGATGACAAATAAATGTTTTTTCTTTCTTTCTTTCATGTGTCTTTATTTTGCGCTTTAGGTGTTTTGAGCAAAATAATTGTTAACACAGTTTGATTACTAGTTTTACTATTTCTATACTAAAACGTTTACTCAAACTAGGAGTTATATCGTAAGTGGGTTTAAAAACACAAATTTTTCATACTGATCCCTCACACTACGTCGTACGTGCCGTAATTTCTTTTTTGTTTAAAATGCTTACTAGCAATGGGGGTCGCACATTACTAGTAAGTATTCTTGTTAACCCCTACTTTCGTTAGAGTTTCGAACCAGCAACCACATGATCGCAAGTCCGACGCCGTAGCCATTAGGCTACCGCCGCATCAACTTTGTTTTACGCGTATAATTTTGTACCTAAAATATACTTAAATTAAATACTAATTCAATAATATTAGGCATTATAAATGCGACAGTAATTTTGTCTGTCTGTCCGTTTTGGCGCCTAAACCGCTGAACCAATTTGGTTTAGAGATAGATGGGACATTGAGAATGAAAGAGAAGCTATCCTTTGTCCCAAAAAGACTTTTGGGATCCGAGTGAAACAGCAGGCAACAACTAATACTCTACATATAGTTTTAAATGTTGGCTGTATATTCTATGAAATTACAGGGTTTAAGAAAAGAGTTTACCTAAAGACGGTAGAAACTTGTGTAAAATCAAGTTCAGTAGGTAGGACTACAAATTAACTATTACAACCAATACCAAAACACGGAATAAGCAATTATAGTTAACTAGCTATTGTTGTACAATTGTAATCTTACAACTTAACTGCTAACATAATTGCGGCTTCAGGCAATTCACATTTACCTAATATGTAATGTTTTATGAGCGCTCACTAACTCGTTAAGGAAACGCTAGTAAATAACCAATTAAATAGGTCGAATAAAAACATATAAGGTATTGTGTGATTTTATTAGAAAGAAAATTTATATGGGATTATGGGCTCAGTGTACCTACAGGAGCGATGAGTTTTTATTACTGAAACCTGGCTCGTTAATAAAATAAATTTTAAGAAAAAGTAAAACCGCCTTCAAAAATATAAAAAATAATGTTATGTCCGAAACAGTTTCGGAAGTCGGTGTCTTTGATATGATCGGATCTTTTGGTTTCGCTACCGAATTCCGAAACTAATATTTAAATGTACATATTTGTCTAGTAACCCTTATACGCCGCCTGGAATCCGAGTTATAGTAAGTCCTTTTGGAACGCGAGTGAAACCACAGGCTACAGCTAGTTGCCAATAACCGGGCACCTATCTGAGCTGCTACTAAGATTTTCATAGACTAACTCGATAACACCTGGTTATCGAATTCAGGACATTACCAGCAACTGAGCTTGAGACTAATGGCCAGTGAGGTAACATACAAAGTGATAAAATATTGATGGTGGCAAACGGTGGCACAATGTTGGGAGCCGGTGTCATCGAGTGGACATTCTACCTGTCATTACGGTACCAATGTACGGGTGTAGGGGGAAAACTGCTGAAATGTAAGTTATAAGCGAACGCGGAAAAGTTTAGAGTAGTTGTGTACTGTTGTTTGAGTTACGAGGAATGAAAAGGATGTGAGAGCAGAACGTGTGGTTAAGAATTAGTGAAGCGGCTGAGTGATCGGTTTCTCTGTTTTGGCCTAATTTGGGATGTTTGTGGTGAATATTTGTACTTAAGCGCCCATCTGACAGGAGAAACTCTTAGGGTTTCTTATAAAAAAAGCAAGCGAAGAGAGAATGTCCTCCAAAGAGGTTATAAATAGATCAGACATGCACAAGTCCGCAACATTGGGCTTTCTTTGTTTGTAGCCCAGGATAGGATAGATAGGTAGACTTATCTGGAAGATAGTTGCAGTAAACTGAAGGCAGATACATGGAAGGAAGATCGAGTATCGCGGTACACGTGACTGAGCTAAATATAACCTTTTCCCAACTATATCGAGGTTGGCTTCCAGTCTAACCAGATCCGGATAAATATCAGCGGAGCTTATTTTACATGAAGCGGCCGCCAACAGACCGATATTCTATGAATAAATAGGCTTTAGAGCTGCTCACTATCACTAACGATTGTTATAGGTGTTGGTATGAAAATCTGGGCTGACGGTTGGTGTGTTCGAACGGAGGAATAAACATAACATATTATTATATTTTCTGAAAATCGTTTGCGCTTGTAACTCGCGCCGTCTTACACAAAATCGTTGACAGTATGACAAATTAATACGGTAAGCGCGCGTGCTGCATTAGCGTCGCGTCGCTTGTCGCGATCGAAGGGACAGTGCCCCGCGTGCCCCACTGGGCGTGCGATGTGCCCGATACGGAAATTGGGACTAGCCACGGTAATAAACACGAAAATGTATGGATCGACCACTAACATGCATTCATGTATGGAAAGTACTGAACGGCACGTGGTGTGTACGATCTTTACATATTTATATTATTTAAATGCAGGTTGAGAGGCCACCGAAGAGAAGCTAGGAGCTTCTTGAAGAATTCTTTTTAAATTTGCAAAACAAGCAAAATTGGTACTTATTCTTTACTGCTCAGGGCACCTACGACTTTTTACACGATTTTGCTATACAACTCTTATAAAATTTGTTTGTATTCCCAATAAATAAACGAACTAAGAAACTAATTTTTTTTTTTATTCTTTGATATAAAAGAAGTTTGTTAAAAAAGGGAAGTTTATACCTACCTGAATTAAGACTATTTATGATTAACAACCAACCCTCTAAATGACTAAATTGATAGCTATTTTCAACCGACTTTAAAAAGGAGGAGGTGCTCAATTCGACTGTATCTTTGTATGTTTGTTACTCCTTCCATTATGAACCGATTTTGATGATTCTTTTTTTGATCGGTAGTTCATACTTTAGAGGTGGACCCGTATTTAATTTAAAAAGTAAAACCGCCTTCAAAAACATACAAATAATGTTAGGTGCACAACAGTATCGGAAGTCGGTGGCGAAAACAAAAGTTCAAACCAAATCGAAGACACCGACATCCGAAACTGTTGTGCACCTAACATTATTTGTATGTTTTTGAAGGCGGTTTTACTTTTTGTTATTAGATTGCTACATACATACCAACAGACTCAATATACCCGTTCCAGTTATTTTGAATTATTGTAATGAACAGTTAACCACGAATTCTTTCACTTTCACAATTAGAGATGGCGTTCTAATTTCTTGCGATGTGTCCTCAGAGACGGGGAACTTGTGAGTCCTCCTGACTGAAGCTCTTATGTTCCATGTATGTTGTTGTCAGAAACGTAGAAAGCAAGGCATAAAGAGAATTTTTAATATTGTAGTATGTTCTGTTACGAGAAACTGCATAAGAAATTGAAAACAATAATGTGCTACTGTGAGGCTCAAATTCAGATTCTCAATTGTAAGCCATAATATATGGTAACAAATGTTGAAATTAACCTGATGTTGAAGTGCCTTCTAGTGTCATCTATTTTTTTTTAAAGTATCAACGCGTTGTCAACTTGAGGCTTCTGTTGATAAGCCCTTATACATAAAATGGAGTAATTTCATTGGCTACATTACAAGCCGAACCAGAACACAATTATGTCTCCACATTATTCCTTTGCGGCCATTATATTTGTCAATGTGGCGGTTTTACTATCTCACTTGGCCCTTCATTAACATTAATGTAACTGTCTCAAGTGCGACTGCTACGCTAGAAGTCCTAGGTTCGATTCCCAGGTCGAGCAGAATTATTGAGTTTCCTATGAAATTCTCAGTAGCAGCTCGGAGTTTGGATTAGTGATAAGTTAATATCAACAGGCTCGCCTCCTCTTATATGCTGATGACCTAAACATACCGGCGAACTTCGATTTACAGTAAACGCTCAAAAGTTCATAAGCATGCTAAGAATTACATTGCTATGAACAGTACGAGCGAGCTCGATACAGCCAGTCCGTGTCTTTCGTTAACGACAATGAATAAAAGGAGTTGTAAGTCAAACTAAACGTATAGCTATTGAGTTGTGAGATTGGGTCGCCACTGTACAATAGTACACCTCTGCCTTACCCTTCAGGGAATACAGGCGTGATGGTATGTTATGATATTCATACTGCATTATTAAGGCTTCCCATTAAATATCTTCCAAGTACCTATATCAAACATTTTTCCCGCCGTACGGTAATTATACACAAATTGTCCGCTGTGTTTCGGCTGTTAACGGCTCTGGCCGGACAATGTGCGTAACGACCGGCATATTAATGCACCTCGCGAATGCGCTTTAATCATAAACTTGTTACGGGAATTATGGCTTTATGCGCTTGTGGATTCATAAAGAGAAGGCTTTATTATCTTTCGGAATTCATAACCATGGTTATCGTTGCCTCATTACCCGATTATGCGGAGTAAAGACAGGGTTGTGTGTTTGGCTTGTATCTAGGAGACCCTTTTACAGAGATGTGCTTTAACAGGCATGCATACGGGTTCTATGGAGGTCTTTTAACAGAACACGGATTCCTCCCTCTCTATGTGCTGATGGTGATCACCAGGGCGGTTTTAGTGGGTAAGAATCCCATACTTCTTGGTTTTAATCCCAAAGGCGGGTCTCCTTTTTAAGATTTCCGACCCAGAACGCAAGAGAACTTCAAATATTTTATTTAAAAAATCAAGCTAAACATTCTTCAAACTGAATTTTGAACTTGATTTTGACTAGTGGCTGCGTCTGTAAGCGTAATTTCTCACCGACACAAACACCCAGGGCCTAAATCAACTAAATACCTGTAGAACATATATAATATAAATATGTATTTGTTTAATTAAGGAATCTGTTTAGGCTCTTTGACACTTTCATGGGTTTATTTACTACCCTTAAATAAATTAATCACATCCCTTAAAAGTAACCAACGCAATAACTTCAGTGCCAAACCCCTACCCGGGCACAGTTAAAAATATACAAAAAGAGTACAATACCAAAGGGTTGAAACCCACTCGGTTCCCAATCATGGGAGCACTCCGAAGTCCGATCCAATACGCAGTCTGGGAGAATAAAAACAAAAATTGAACTGCACTATTCCATGAAGACTTTTTGGAAAAAAGTAGTAAATATGTATGAAGCAATTTACCCTGGTGCAATTAAAAAGTTATACTGTCCGACTGTTTGCGTTTTCACGTCTAAACCGCTGAACCAATTCTGATGAATTTCGCATAGAGATAGATTGGACATTGTTACACCTTTGTTGTTGTTGACACCTTTTATATCAAAAAGTTCGTCATATCAAAAATCGAAACAACGATCGCTTTATAACGTTATTTGTCTAACGGAAAACGTTCTCTTGTAAGTATGTTTAGGTCCTATGTAATAGGGGGCGACTAGTTATTTGTCTAATGTTGAAATAAATAAAAAAAAACTCACGTCGGAACGAGATGGATATAAGTAATCTTTTATTCCATTATCCAATAACAATGAATAGACAATTTCCAATTCCCCATAGAGGTAAACGCCGCAAAAATGGCGTAACTTCCATATCAGTGCACTATTTGTGTTTACAAACGGACAAACGATATTATTGTTTGTGCAGCCCAGAGCTCGCGGTGAATGTATTGATGTTTGGAGCAAAACAATACGGGGCTCGCAGCAGAACTAAAAATATTTGGGGATTGGAATACTGTGTGCTTTGGGTAACAGAACTATTTTTTTTTAATCTATACTATTAATATAAATAAAGAGGTAAAGTTTGTGAGTTTGTAGGGTGTAATCTGTATCTACTGAAGTGATTTTGAAAATTCTTTTTGTGTTTGTGTCCATTTATCGAGGCTTTCCTCGATAAATGGACACATACACATCCCGCTACATATAACATCCCGCTACGCTTCTTATGAACGGAACAGCGCGCGTGACACCGCGAGCGGGTCGCTAGCTAAGTAATAAGCATAGCGCTTGATAAGACGTCATCATCGGTCTGTTATATTTTCCCACTACTTGGCTCTCTTAGAATGAGAAGGGCCTACACTGGCCTAGTGTGGGTTGGCAGACTTTATACGCCGTCAAGAAAATGTTTCAAGCATGCAGGTTACCTCACGACGTTTTCCTTCCCGTTTGAATACCTACGTGATAATTAACTATAAGGTAATACGCACATCACTTTAAAAAGGCAAAGTTGCGTGGCTTAGATTCGAACTCGAGACCTTTGTTTTGGTAGTGCAATGGTCATATCATTAGGCTATCACTGAAAGTAGGTATTACGTTTCAACTAATTATTTATTTCGTTTCGTTTTAACTAATTAATTATTTATTTATATTATTATCTTTGTTACAGGTACGTATTACGGACATAATTATGCAAGGAGTTTTTATTGAATTTAATGTAAGTAATAGTGCAAATTCTATATCACATTTTTAAAACGCATGTAGGTATGAATGTAAGTCTGAAAATTGAATAGCAGTTTCGGATTTACATACACACAACATGTACGCAAGCTTCTGTTGTGTGATCCTTCTGATGGAGCACGATACGGCGCGTTAGTCTTTTGTGAATAAACACGGCTACACATCAACCTTTCCAAATCCAGTATTAGTTGGCCTCGCATATTATAAGCTTTACGTACAATGAGTGGTCAGATTTATGCTGGAACAATGTGCGTACGGTCCTACGAACTTTTACCACTGTGAACCTCAGAAACAGGATACCTATCTACATATCATTAGTGAATGATTCGACAAAATTATGATAACATAACATAACATACCATCACACCTGTATTCTCCGAAGGGTTAGGCAGAGGTGTACTTAATGTACACCCACAGTTCGCCGGTTTGTTCAGATCCCATGTAATAGGGGGCGAACCTATTGCCATTAACCGGGCACAAATCCAGACACCAAGCTACTGAGGATTTCATAGAAAATCCCAATAACACTTTGCTCGACCTGGGGATCGGACCCAGGACCGCTAGCATAGCAGTCGCGCTTGGGACCACTAGACTAAGGAGGCAGTCAAAATTATGATGGTAATTCTATTTCATTCTAGAACAAACTAAAACGATTAAATTTTTGAAATCTAATTTCATTTAATCCGTGTTTCATCTAGTCCCGTAGTCCCAACTCTTAAATCTAATCCGGGCTATTACCAACATGGGTATCGTTTTACATATTTATCGGCGCACACGACTCGTGAGAGGCGCGCGGGGCGTGATCCTAATTCAATAACATTCAATTACGGCCCTCCCTGCAATTAGAAACCGGCCTCCACAGTGGTGAGCCACGAGGATTCAAAAAGCTGGATAAGAAAGTTTTAATTACGCTGTAGTACAATTTGGTATGGAGTTTTAGCTTTGTTACGAGTGTTTATAAAACAAAATGAATTTAAAGAGATGTTTTGATGTCAAAATTACCTGTAAATAAAATTGGTCTAATTTATTCTCGTGGCCTTTTTACCATCTATGTTGGGGTTTGGTTTCCTGTCTAACCAATGGCAGCTCAATATCAGTATTGCCATTAGACCTCCGTAACCCAATTTCTAGGCGAAATCGATATCGACTGGTTGTTAACCAGTCTATCGTTCGGGCTTCTGGCTACCACTGAAGATTGTCGTAGATGTTCGTAAGACTACTGGGACCGATAACTTTACGGGCTCTTCGAGGCATGAAGAGATATGAAAGAATGGTTACCCATCCACAGACTAAGCACGGCAGGCACAACTGAATCTGTCAGATCGGTTGTAATTACTTAGCCCCAAGCCCCTTTCGTAATAGTCTCCTCCCAATAATGGTCAAATTGAAATAAAATATTTGACTTTGACTTTAATTATCCTTACTATAATATTATAAACGTGAAAGTTTGTGAGTATGGATGTTTGTTACTCTTTAGAAAGAAAGAAAGGAAGAAGCATGAGCTAGTATAATAATAAACACATCTCGTGAACTCCTATCCACGCTTACATATTCCATGGCAAGCCGTCCAGTGAGATCGTGGTAACAAATTGTGTTGTCATGTTTTGTGTAATTTAAGCGCTATCTACACGCATGGGCTAACTGACGGACCTACCCACTGCCGGACACTTGCAGCATAAAGTCCGGCCGTCCGGCTGTCCGCATCGATCACTATCACCACTGTGATACGATCTTAACGTAGAGAAGTAGGGGTAGTGACACTTTAAGAAATATACGGGATTAGTTGTGACCACGTAAGTGTCTCGATATGCTAATAATGGTCACCCATCCATAGATTGACCGCAGCAAGCGTAGCTCAACCTTGCAGATGGATTTATCAGTGTTCGCATTACGTGTTGGCAACCCAATGACCGGTAGCAGCCACCCCAGCGCCTCCTACCGGACGACCGTGATCACTTACGTAGCTACTGTCAGTACGAGAAGATAAAAAGACTGGACACCAACGACTCGCTCTCTTTTTACTTCGGATTTCGTGTGAAATAGTTGCTCTGTTAGATTGTATTGAAATTAGATTAAATTATTGAAGTATATGTAAGTTATTTATAGGTTATCAGTTTATAAATTACTAAGGTATTTTAGCTATTTGTTTCTACTCAACTCTCTCAGTGTTGCCTTCAGCCTAGTTAGTTTATATCAGAAGCGGGATTAGCGTTGGTTCAAACATAATATGGCATTGGTGAGCACAATCTACCACATTTTGTGATCGATTCTTGAAACGGTAAACACCAAAATCTGGTGAGTGTTTTAATTTTGACAATATTCTGGTATCGAATGTTCATTGGTAAAGTTTAATGAAAAACATATCTTGTGTTGACTCTTCGATTTAAAATATATAAAATCGAGTGACTACACTTGAGTACTAATCGGTAGAAATGTTATATTTTATCGTTCCTAAATTGCATTAAGATTTCTGTTGCTATGGTCATTACGAGAGAATGAGGGTAATCGCACATGTCGCACAATGTTCATCTTCGAAAAAAGTTAACGGATATAATTATGTGTACTAAATATGTCCCGGTTTAAATATTTTATCGTACCCACCAATAGGTAATTTGTTACTGATTTTTATATCGTTATTTCTTAATGATACTTGTGAAATCACAACATTGGAATACTGAAGTCTCTGATTGGAAAGAGTTATGCAATAATTTCTTGGTATAAAGTAAAACTACCGCCATTGTGCGGGTCCCTACTAATGTGAAATTACAGATTACTGAGCAGTGATTACGTGTGAGTGCAACTACTGAGCTAGCTTCGGAGGTCAACCCGTAGCTTCAGTAGCTGCTGGAGAATCGAGGCAGGAATGCTGCCGTGATGTTGTATCTTGGTGAAATCGGTGACCAATTTGCTTATGTCTAAATTTGTTTGATGATAATGATGATGATGATGTTGATGCAAGTGATAAAGGTGATCATGGCTAAAATCATTGAGATTTACAATTGAAATTGGGATGGCCGAACGGTATTGGTTTTTATTGCAAAATGTAACCAATGTACCTAACCATCATATTGTTAATGTTAATAACTGCACAAGTTATGTAAAAGTCAATGTTGTTTGATAATGCCTCTGTCCAAACACGTATGTGTTCCGCATTTATTGACACTGGTAGTAGCTGTTCCATCATTAGGGAAAATCTGTAAAGAGTCATTAATACCAATAGATACCCTAGCGCCCCTGTGATCTTGCAAGAGTTTTCAAACGATAGCATACAAACTGTAAATATCTACAAAAGTTCAAGTAAATATTAAATTACGATTCGGTCAACTTAGAAAATATGGAGTTTTATGTTTTGAACGAACTGTCGGATTGTGATATATTATTAGACAGAAATATAACGGAACGACATGACATAATGTACTCGCGAGTGGGTCACAAAATATTTATTTTTTTAATAATGCTTTTATTTTTTCTAATTATTCTGCTCCATTCAGCGTTTAGGTTTACTGCATTCTAATATTTTTGCTACAAATATTTATCAAGTTTATTATTATTATGACATAAATTGTACTTGTTTCTGGCACATTATAGCTTTTGTGACATTACTAGCACTCGACAGCACTTGATACTCATGTCAATTGAAATCTGTCAAAGGTGTTTCCTAAGCCTAAAGGTGCATCTGGAAAAGATAGATGGACGTAGCCTAAGCCTAAAGGTGCATCCTGACGATGAGGATCTTGGAGCTGGGAGAATCTGCTTTTCCCTAAACAGTGAAATAGTCTAAAGGAAATCTTCACGTTGGGGCCGAGTAGACTTGCTAATTATGAATCGTGCCTTGTTTGACATGATGACCGACTCGGGTTAATGTTAAAGTATGAGCATAATTGTACAAGTGATATAAGTATGTTTACAGAATCGAACCTACTCGACTGCTACAAAAATAATTATCCAGGTGGAGTGAGCGTGCCCGGGGCTGGCACGGTGCAGCATGGCCGTGTTGGCAACCCAATGACCGGTAGCAGCCACCCCAGCGCCTCCTACCGGACGACCGTGATCACTTACGTAGCTACTGTCAGTACGAGAAGATAAAAAGACTGGACACCAACGACTCGCTCTCTTTTTACTTCGGATTTCGTGTGAAATAGTTGCTCTGTTAGATTGTATTGAAATTAGATTAAATTATTGAAGTATATGTAAGTTATTTATAGGTTATCAGTTTATAAATTACTAAGGTATTTTAGCTATTTGTTTCTACTCAACTCTCTCAGTGTTGCCTTCAGCCTAGTTAGTTTATATCAGAAGCGGGATTAGCGTTGGTTCAAACATAATATGGCATTGGTGAGCACAATCTACCACATTTTGTGATCGATTCTTGAAACGGTAAACACCAAAATCTGGTGAGTGTTTTAATTTTGACAATATTCTGGTATCGAATGTTCATTGGTAAAGTTTAATGAAAAACATATCTTGTGTTGACTCTTCGATTTAAAATATATAAAATCGAGTGACTACACTTGAGTACTAATCGGTAGAAATGTTATATTTTATCGTTCCTAAATTGCATTAAGATTTCTGTTGCTATGGTCATTACGAGAGAATGAGGGTAATCGCACATGTCGCACAATGTTCATCTTCGAAAAAAGTTAACGGATATAATTATGTGTACTAAATATGTCCCGGTTTAAATATTTTATCGTACCCACCAATAGGTAATTTGTTACTGATTTTTATATCGTTATTTCTTAATGATACTTGTGAAATCACAACATTGGAATACTGAAGTCTCTGATTGGAAAGAGTTATGCAATAATTTCTTGGTATAAAGTAAAACTACCGCCATTGTGCGGGTCCCTACTAATGTGAAATTACAGATTACTGAGCAGTGATTACGTGTGAGTGCAACTACTGAGCTAGCTTCGGAGGTCAACCCGTAGCTTCAGTAGCTGCTGGAGAATCGAGGCAGGAATGCTGCCGTGATGTTGTATCTTGGTGAAATCGGTGACCAATTTGCTTATGTCTAAATTTGTTTGATGATAATGATGATGATGATGTTGATGCAAGTGATAAAGGTGATCATGGCTAAAATCATTGAGATTTACAATTGAAATTGGGATGGCCGAACGGTATTGGTTTTTATTGCAAAATGTAACCAATGTACCTAACCATCATATTGTTAATGTTAATAACTGCACAAGTTATGTAAAAGTCAATGTTGTTTGATAATGCCTCTGTCCAAACACGTATGTGTTCCGCATTTATTGACACTGGTAGTAGCTGTTCCATCATTAGGGAAAATCTGTAAAGAGTCATTAATACCAATAGATACCCTAGCGCCCCTGTGATCTTGCAAGAGTTTTCAAACGATAGCATACAAACTGTAAATATCTACAAAAGTTCAAGTAAATATTAAATTACGATTCGGTCAACTTAGAAAATATGGAGTTTTATGTTTTGAACGAACTGTCGGATTGTGATATATTATTAGACAGAAATATAACGGAACGACATGACATAATGTACTCGCGAGTGGGTCACAAAATATTTATTTTTTTAATAATGCTTTTATTTTTTCTAATTATTCTGCTCCATTCAGCGTTTAGGTTTACTGCATTCTAATATTTTTGCTACAAATATTTATCAAGTTTATTATTATTATGACATAAATTGTACTTGTTTCTGGCACATTATAGCTTTTGTGACATTACTAGCACTCGACAGCACTTGATACTCATGTCAATTGAAATCTGTCAAAGGTGTTTCCTAAGCCTAAAGGTGCATCTGGAAAAGATAGATGGACGTAGCCTAAGCCTAAAGGTGCATCCTGACGATGAGGATCTTGGAGCTGGGAGAATCTGCTTTTCCCTAAACAGTGAAATAGTCTAAAGGAAATCTTCACGTTGGGGCCGAGTAGACTTGCTAATTATGAATCGTGCCTTGTTTGACATGATGACCGACTCGGGTTAATGTTAAAGTATGAGCATAATTGTACAAGTGATATAAGTATGTTTACAGAATCGAACCTACTCGACTGCTACAAAAATAATTATCCAGGTGGAGTGAGCGTGCCCGGGGCTGGCACGGTGCAGCATGGCCGTGTTGGCAACCCAATGACCGGTAGCAGCCACCCCAGCGCCTCCTACCGGACGACCGTGATCACTTACGTAGCTACTGTCAGTACGAGAAGATAAAAAGACTGGACACCAACGACTCGCTCTCTTTTTACTTCGGATTTCGTGTGAAATAGTTGCTCTGTTAGATTGTATTGAAATTAGATTAAATTATTGAAGTATATATAAGTTATTTATAGGTTATCAGTTTATAAATTACTAAGGTATTTTACCTATTTGTTTCTACTCAACTCTCTCAGTGTTGCCTTCAGCCTAGTTAGTTTATATACGTAGCTACGAGTTTTACTATAAGCAGTGTTGTGGTTTTCTTTTTCACCTTGGACCTTAATCATATTTGTCGTCATCGATTTACTGAAAATAAGTTTTTTTGTATGAAGATATACGTGCCTATGCCTCTTATGCTCATCAATTCATAGAAAATAGCTATTATTCAATAAATAAATTGCGAATCTATGCTGATAAATTTGATTCAGGCCTATGTAATCTAATTCTGACGTTTACATCCTACAGTACCCTACATTTTCTACAAATCCTACACTAAATTATAAACACGCCGTGTTAATACCTGCCACATTAACTAATATTAATGAATGCAGCATTAAACAGGTTAGCTTACGTGCACCTCACTAACCTACATCCAGACCAGACCAGTCCCAGACTAGTACTAGCAACATTACCGCGAAGATATGAGGGTAATCCAGAGATAAGATCCGTTCTACGAGGTGTAAATAAGAATGAGCTGTGTCTATGGTTTCAAAGTATTAAATGTTGACGTCATTTGCGTCTAGCACGAGATCTAGACATCGTTTTTAAAAGTTTTATAAGGCGAGGTCTAGCATTACCGCTAAAGGCCAATAATCACTGCAGCTGATTGTACGATCAATTATATCTACATATTTCTTCAAATATTATATTTTAAAGAATTTTATTTTTTAAGTACTAGATAATGCAGCGATTTCTTAATCGACGACCTTTGAGAAGAGACACCGAAGCAAACTCAAAATCATCATCTATTTTAAAGACCAGACGTATCGAGTAGGTATGTCGAGCATAGACCAGACCCAGCCGACTACACGCATGTAATAGAATATTTGTATGGAATTGGAATATAATAATGCTTATACATATATATAATATATATATTTCTAAAAACCATGTATGTAGGCATGTATGTTTTTATACATACATTACACATATGTACACGTAGTATATGTACATTAAGTGTATACAGTGCTAGGCTATTAAATTAAATGATTTATAAGAATATTACATATCTCAATTTAATTTATAGGGTAAATGAAAATAAATAATAAATAATATTGCATCAAATATAGTATATTTTAATTCATCCTTGATTTTTAAAATTCACAAGACATAGGCAAAAATAGAAATATTAAGCTAGTTAATTTTTATTTTAACAAGTTAATAAATAATAACAATTCAATAAGAACATAATAACAATTCAATATTTACTCAGCTTTTTATGAGGTAGTGCAAACTCGGAGCTCCGTTCAGTCCGACGACCGATCAAAGAGTGAGACGTTTCGTCCAACACGTGCCCTTTTTATAACAGCGAGTAAACAAGTCGGGCGGTTACGTGTTTTTAGAAAATATTATATTTGAGCTGCTAGTTTTTGCTAATAATGTTGGTAAGTTATAATTTATTTGTTCGTTATGTTTGAACATGTAAATATCCTTAAATGGATCTTATTATTATAACAACCAAAACTTAACCTAAAATCTACCCTACAAATAATAATGACATAAAATCTAGCAGGATTCTTAACAGTTTATTATTGGCAGTACTGCTGAGATAAGCAAGTGCTTACAAATAAGACACACACATATTTAATGCATACTTATTCTATTATTTTAATACAATATTTAGACCAAATATTTCGAATAATCTATCACATGCATCAGTCATTGTGTAGCTCGACCCGAGCCGATCAAACCATACATTGTTTACAAACTAAACTTATTTTGTCTCATCAAATTCAAATATGAGAAAACAGTAAAGAGGCCTTCAGACCTGTCAAAATAGTCCACTTGCTTCCAAACAGTCCACTTTCTACGTAAAGTTCTAAAATGAACTCTAACTCGAAAAGTCGTAGATGCGCCAACCTAACTTAGATAGTTAGTACCTAACTACCACACAAAAATGGCGGCACACATCTTGTTACTATATTGTATGTTACTGTAATTCCATCTACTTCAAGATTAAGATCTGACTAATAATAGATCACACAGTGTTTTGTTAAAGTTTTACCTGCTAAACGTTGGCAAAGAGATCAAAGAAGTACTTTGTAATATAAAATTTTTGTAAGATTACATTCAGCATTTTAATATTTCTTCATAAAATGTGATGTTTGCAAACACAACGATATTCTTATCCTGATCTTGTTTGGCAGTTTGGAGTAAGATCAAAATCGCGGTACATATTATGAAAGTCAAAGAAGTGACTTTAACAAAACAAACACAATTTTGTTATGATGATATTTGCGTATGAATATTTTATATAACTACTTAATGATTATTTTTTAAATTTATTGTAGGGACCCGCCGGTTGTGAATGATCCTGATCTTTTTGAAGGATTTCGTCATTAAGAGTTGTTGTTTTACGTGGGAGTGCCATGCTTCGGCACGAATGGGCCGGCTCGACCGGAGTGATACCACGGCCTCACAGAAAATCGGCGTTAAACAACGCTTACGTTGTGTTTCGCCGAGTGAGTGAGGTTACCGGAGGCCCAATCTCCTTTTAAAAGGTCGGCAACGCACTCGTGACTCCTCTGGTGTTGCGGGTGTCCATGGGCGGCGGTAATCGCCATCAGGTGATCCGTCTGCTCGCTTGCCCTCCTATCACATAAAAAAAGAATTAAGATATATGCATATGTCCTTTTAGTGCGACCTCTACCGACGGTGCCACTGACATTCGCCTTATAAATTCCTTCATTCTTTCTGTGTGCATGTACCTATATATGTGTGTATAGTATTAGTCGGGAATCCATTAGGTTTCATTTACCATCAACCCCGCACCTTACATGATTCTAAAAGTATTTTTTATTGGGAATATTCTTAAGAAAACATTCACAGCGATTTATTTACTTGAATCTTTTTACTACTACTTACGGTTTTTTTATGTTACTCTATTAAAAGTCAAATGTTTCTGCTATCTGGAACAAAACAATATCTTCTTTTTGATCAGTATCATAAATTGGCAACACTATCAGCATTTTGTTTATCCCTCCTCATTATTCTATAAACTCCATTTTCCCCAAAACCTTTACAAAACGCAGCTTTCTTTCACCGAAGAGCCTTTTGCAATAAAACCTGGTCTTCTCGGACTTGTCTGAATATGTTTGCATATCAATAATAACGGTACTGATGTTTTTATGTCTTGTTTGTGGCTGCATGCGCCCGCGCAGACTGCGCCGGTGGCGGAGATCCACGATAGCGCGTAATGGACGAAAGTTGGACGAATATGCATTGCTGGTGGTGCGATGTAATTTGTAAGCGACTATTTGAATAATAAACACAATTACTTATAATATTTGTGATCTTTGGTAGGAAAGTGCGAAAACGAGTAGCAGCTGCAGACTTCATTTGTGTTATGAATAATCCACAAATAAGTTTTAGCAACCCTATCCATCCCTATCAAAAGCCCTTTTTCGAATCTAAGAATTTGCTTACAGAATTAATCACTAGTCTAGTGGTCCCAAGCGTAACTGCTACGCTAGAGGTCCTGGGTTCGATCCCCAGGTCGAGGAGTGTTATTGAGTGTTTCTATGAAATTCTCAGTAGTAGCTTGGAGTCTGAATTTGTTTACATGGGACTAAAACATACCAGGTGAACTGTGGGTGTATATTAGTATGCCTCTGCCTAACCCTTCGGGGAATACGGCGTGATGGTATGTTAATTAATCACTAGTGTTGTGTTAAATGATCGCTAACTTCTTTACAAGGCATTCACTTGATGGAAATAATCTTGGTAATTCTAATTCCTAAATTGGTAAAGTGACTATCATTATACCCTTAGTTTTAAAAAAATCTTTATTTTGGTTTCTTATGTGGTGTGCAATAAAGATAATTCTTTTCTATTCTATTCTATCATTATCTGCTCGTAGTATCGTCAATCTAATCTTTATTTACATACGTTTGTATTATAATTAAGGGTAGCAATCAATCAAGTAATGTACAGTCAACACCACATTAAGTTACCGCAAACTGACAAATTTCCCCAATAACTATTATTTGGAGATTAAATTGCAAATCAATTGAAGAAATTTGACAGTTTTGAATACCATGATGTGCTGTCCCACCTCAACTTCCTTTTCAGCTCTTTTTGTTTTAATATCTGATTCTATTTGTCTAGTTTTTAAGTGTAATCTTTACAAATAAAGCTACCTCGTTCATCTTATCACTTAAGCCAACCCTGAGGTCAGGTAGGGGTGGCTCAATAAACTGCGGGACGGCTTTTTTCGACAACCGATCTGATAGCGCTTAAGCGATCACAATTAAAATGTTCCCATTGTCCGGTTAAGAGATTGTGAGGTTGTATTCCAAGGAAACGGGGACGTTATTAGGCCATTTTATTGTATTTTTTTTCATCCTTTTTTTGTAAAGATACAATTGCCTTGATCTGAATATGTTCATCAATGAATTGTGGTCGATCTAGCGACTTTTCATAGGTAGGTATTCTAAAGCTCTATTTGAATATTTTGAATCAACAAAAGAATAACTTTTGATTTATAAAATAATTAAGATATCGTAACTGGGTAAAAGGCTGCATATAAATAAAATCACTAATTGATTTTCCACATAAAATTGACATTTCTAAAATACAAACCACATTTTCTTTAAAATCGATGTGCGTTCAATCGGAAACTCGACATCCATTCAAGCGTCAGATGAAGTTTTTTAAAACAATAAAATTAAAAAAACAAAAGCAATGTTGCCATCCGGTTACGGCGGAATATTTACAATGAGTCGACTCGGGCACCGGGCTCGTTCGATTGTCTTGATTCTCGATTTATTTTTATTCGATTCTTGTCTCCAGATCAGCGAGTGGGAATGCGTGAAGCGTTCTCCAAGTTTATATTTAATGTTCACGTTTATTTGGGAAGCAAATTGGTCTTACGTTGTTAAATTAAGACATCGCTTTCTCATTTGTATTAATGTTTATCCCTCATGTTCCGTCCTCAACGTTTCTTTCTTTAATTTGAATCATACTTCATAAATACTCAGTCGTAACAGATTTTAAATTTACATGTTCAACAATGTATCTAAATGTATTATGTGTTACTATGTATTATGTGTAACAGTATTGTGCGAAACTAATGTTTTCTTTTATTTATATTATATAGATATATCAAAATTATTTAAGTTAAAAAAAAAACTATGACTAGACAGTTTTTTTTTATGTAATAGGGGGACAAACGAGCAGACTGATCGCCTGATGGTAAGCGATTACCGCCGCCCATGGACACCCGCAACACCATAGGAGTCACAAGTGCGTTGCCCGCCTTTTAAAAGGGGATTGGGCCTCCGGTAACCTCACTCACTCGACGAAACACAACGTAAGCGTTGTTTGACGCCGGTTTTCTGTGAGGCCGTGGTATCACTCCGGTCGAGCCGGCCCATTCGTGCCGAAGCATGGCTCTCCCACGTAAAAATATAGTTCGAAGCTTTGATTCATATCTTCCAGTTTTTCGATCAATGGGAGAAAAAGACATTAAGGAAGTTTAATAAATTCAACACAATTTGGCTTTAAAATTAATTGCCCAATAAATTACGTTATCAGTAATTACTCCCCTTATCTGCGCTTACCTCCGTCTTTAAGATTAATATCGGAAATGTTGAAGTAAACGATTTCAAATTAACTGTAAGTTCATTAACGTGACTTAATTCGTCCATACACATAAAGCTTGTGTTACCAGTTTCAACTTTCACAAACTTTGTAGTTACTTCATTGTTAGGGTGACAGAGTTTCCACTTGAATTTAACAGTCACTTAATCAGAAAACTTTATTACAAAACAGTAGGGCCCAAACTTGTAACCTAACTGTTTTCTAATTGAAAACTCCGGTTGCTTCGTGCAACATTCCCTTTGCACAGGACATTATCCATTTTTACGACGGCACCTTAATAGAACCGGCATGTTTTTATCTACAACGTAACCCCTAGTACGATCACAGACGACATTGAGCTTAACTACTGTCATCATAAGAACTACATTAACTACAGCATTGGATTTGTCAGTCGGCGTTTTTGATTAGCAACCTTTAGTACAGCGAGAATTGTTTTAATCTCGAAACTTCATTATTTTGAGAATAAAAAAATGAACAACTGAAACTGTGGTATTTTATCGGAAAACCCATTAAGAAGGCAATTAACTCGTGTAATCTGATTCGCTTAATTTACTTTGATTACCATTTGCTTTGTACTTTACTTCGGGAACAAATGTGTCAGAATCAGTACTAAAGCTTTTATTGTAATTGAAAGTTTCTAATTGTAGCTTAGTTAATTTCATGTAGGTACTTGTAATATTGTAGATTAATAAAGGCATGATACAATTTTTTTCAACTACACATATACCTAAGTTTTGAAAGTACATTAATAGAAACAAGCTTTAGTGGCTATCCTAGACAATAAAGTTAAACATAAACAAGTATTCATGCCTTTGCACTATACCGACATTGTTTTAATCATACTTAAACTGTGTGTACCTTGCGAAACCCAACAATCTTAAAGACAAGCAAATTCCACTATTATAAAACCGCCCATAGCGATCACGTTTTTCAACAAAAGTATTACTTTTATTCTCATATTATCGCCACTACATTCTCCAAACCATTATCCAGGATTTTTCACACAATACACCAATATTTTTGCATTTACTTGGCAACAAAGAAAGATCACTTTATAAGAGAGAATGGTGCCTGAAGCGAGGCAGTCTCGTGTCGTTATTTATACAATAGACTCGCCGACTCGACTCGACTTTCTAGATGTTTCTCGTAAAGTATCGAACAGCAATTTTCTTGCGAAGCTTGAGACATCAGGTGTTCCGTTCGGTTTGGTTCTCTATTGGAGAGTAACGATGCACTCTTGTTATCAGAAAGATGCAGTTCCAGTTTATTTCTCCATTTCAAAGTTATTTTTTTTAACAGATTACCGCATTGTGTAAATATAAATTTTCTATTTTTAAAGTCTGTTCTAACGTAATAAGGATCTATATTTGCTAAACGTTAGACAATTGTCGTTTTGTCGTAAAAGAATTATGAAACACTTTTTATACACTGTATAATCCATTTATTAATATTTAATTCACCAAGAAACATGAAGTATAAAACCTAGAAATAAAAAAGTACATTTCTACAACACGCTACGCCTACCCCATATCAAGTTACAGCAGATATAAGTTGGCGTGATGTTTTGTAACGGAGCGTGCCCCAAGGCACTATCCTAGGCCCAGTACCTCATGCAATCATATTATCATCTGCGGCCAGCAATCACCAGTCGTTTTGTTTGCTTGCACTGCTGCCTCGGGAGGTAAACTCGACCAAATTATCTGTTACGATGTTCTAGAGTTTCCTTTTATGTTTTAATGTAATTTTATGCTTTAAGTAATGTTATTATTTCATAATATAAATTTCTAGTCACCATCCATCATGTCGATAATCCATCAACCGTTCACATAATTAATATTTGCTAAATGAGTAGACAGCGAAATTATGTGTTCGTGATTTATAATGTTTCACATGAGATAATTCTCCATAACAACACTTATGACATCACCAGCTTCTGCCCGCGACTTTGTCTGCGTGCTGCGACTTCAGAATTGGGTCCGGCCTGGTAAAAAGTATAATCTATAATCTATCTCTGTTCCAAATTTCATCCAGATACGTTCAGCCGTTCTGGCGTGAAAGAGTATCAAACATCTATACTTACAACCTTTCACGTTTATAATATTACTAAGGTTTTTAGTAGGTACCTACGTGGAAATCTGATGAAATGAAATATGTTGAAAAGATTGAACTGGCAGCTGAGGTGGCTAATATTTAAAAGTAGGTTTGTAGTAAGCTATGCATTTGGTAAATGACGTCCCTTTTTGACAGACCCAAAATTGCCACGCAAGGCACAATATTCTTAATCTCTTTTTTTACACAGGGAGCATTTTAATGTACAAATAAATTACTCTTCCCCGATTGTAATCTCTAAAATCACCCCCACAAGTCCGTCGGATGTTTCCTCAAATCCCCTGTTCTTACAAGCTCGTAAGGTATGCTCGGGCCACGTCGCCCCAGGCCCAGCCGATTGGGTAGGCAACCACGAGCTCGGGTAATTACACCAGTTTGCATGTCGGAGAATCTTCAACGATGTACGTGTGGAAAAGGATTTATTGTATCTATCGCGAGTATCTCTATAATAAAATATTTTTTGAACAAACAAATTATTACTATTAGCTTCAAGTCTTGGTAATATGGTAATATTAACTCGTCCAATCACTTAAAACGTATGTCGGTACTTAGCACCAAATGTAACTCTCTTCTGCGTTTCGAGAACGTAAATGAAAATGTGGGCAATAACTTCTTAATCACTCAGCCACTGCCCTAATTATTCGATTACTTTGGTACACGATACACTTTGAATGCCACCTGACTGTATCTTATAAGCTAAGCGACATAAAAGTAAAGAAGACAAAAAAATATATAATTAAATAAATTCGAATATTTCATGGAATTCAGAATAAGACAATATATACAGATACAGCCGATCGTTTGTTTCGTTTTTGCAATGCAAGTTTTCATTTTATTATCGATGTTACCGAAGCAAATACTTAGTTCATTATTTTCCTGTGAGACGCAAACTTTTACCTCCGAGCATTGACGCTCAGTGTGCAAAATGCGCACGCTGTAAAGTTGCCAACTTGATGCCTTGCTACCGCTATTGCGCATTGTTAAAACTTCTGTCGACTGCGGAAAATCTTTCAATACTAGTGAAATTGCTTTTATTATTTTCAGCTGTCTTTATTTTTTTATTACTGTAGAGTATTATCATATATGCGTCCCGAACACCACAGTATTACTAAGTTTATTGTGCCATTGTGATTCATTAATAGATTTATATTTAATAAATGTTCATATTAATTGCTAATTAAGTTCAATTAGGGCACTAATTACATTTCAGCCACCGAGAGCCATGTGGTCAAAATTAATCATATTTGTAACTTTACATACGAATAGCTGAAATAATTAATTTATATTTATAATAACCCATTAGCGAACGCCACACACTTAATGCGTACACCAGCCGCCATATTTAAATCCTGCAAACAGAATTCAATGTTTCAATTTAAATAATAAATAATCGGTGCCAACGGGCATTTGTGATTGCGAAATATTGCTCGCACGGACATCACAGCTTAAATTATCGTTGCCCCGGGATAAAAATATTTTAAACTACCTCATGATTAAGTAGATGATTATAGATTATTAATTTGTGTAGAGTTGTGAAAAAGACGAAACCAAACTTTCACTTTCGATGAATGAGAAAATAATTTTATTTTAAGAACGCAACGTTAAGTTTCAATGTTGCCATGTGAAAAGCATTCATCTTGACCAGTGTTATTGTGTAGCGTGATACAACATATACTTAGTTCGTGCATTTTATCGGACATTGCATGTCAGTGTTCACCCAGCTACATACACAGTTTGCGTCGTCGACTGTTACGGCCGGTCGGAGATTAGTCAGACTTTGTCGGACACACTTTCATTGCCCCATTTATAAAGGTTCTATCAAACACGTGTTAGGCTTTGAATTTGGATGTATGCTCCGTAGACTATTGGGTAGAGAAAATTCATCAAAATGTATTCATTTAGCCTGGTCGATATGCTAGCGCTTAACTTGAAGTTATGCTCACCGAGTTGCTGTGTTGCATTGCTTGAATAAAGGAGCGTAGCTGAAACCACAGAGTCTTATGTCCAAACATTTTGTACTACAATATTATTATGCTAGTCCCGTACGGTTAGAGAAGGCAAGTGTTGTTGGCTTTTACGACATCGCCTCCTTGGGCACCGGATGATGCTTGAGGCTTTTGCGCACTTTAAAAAAGTACAAGTCCAATAAAATGTCATAACCACAACTCCAAGAGAGACAGTGCTTCCGATAAACATTACATGGCGATGTTGCCATCGATCACAAAATCAATTACGCCTTCACATCAACCGCGTAAAGCAGACAGCTACCTAGCTCGTCTCTATTTTATATTTATTATGAGTTATTATTCAGTGCCCGGAGCTTTTCCCATTTCCATCCATCAGAGTGCAATCTTTAATCTGCCGGGCATACTGTAAGCGAGCGTTAATATATCATAAAACACCCACACGCCGTGAAATATGAACGATATTTTTAATATGAAGCTTTAAAACGTATAAAATGTAAGTGTATTAATTTCGGAATTACGTGGTTGCATTTTTGGCGCGCAGTTGTTTTTTTTTAAGGTGTTCTGGTATGTGCACTGGCGGCTCCAACTTAGTGGTGACAGTTTGTAGATTTATTGGTGCCCGAAAGGGTCTTTTACTTAAATTGCGTTCTCTATCTTGCTTGTGCCTTCTATCAGGCAAAAAACTAAGACCTAACGCACTCCATGCAAAAATATGAATAACCTAACTTTTTACAAAGATTTACTAAGATTATAAAACTTTTCCTTCACTAAAAAATATAAAACAATATTGATAACCTTACAAGAAGTAAAAATATAACCCCTATATAACTTTACAGATGTACACCCATTTTAAGTGAGGCTGTAAACGGCCGACCGGGCTGCTGAAAACTCAAACTGTCTGAACTGGAAATCGAATTCATGACCCCACGCTTAGCAGCTATTTTTGCGAACATACTAATGAGATAGAGCAGTATCAAAATTTGTTAAGCATAAAATTTCTTGCTGATATTCTGAGACTTACGCAAACATTAGAGATATTGAAATAAACCATCTTACGGATTTTATCGCGTTATATTAACATTAACAGAAGTTTGCAGTCTGTCCGTGACCATGGGCGCTGTAAAGGGACCATGCTAATTTTTTTCTCCCTAAAATGTAACTGTTGCAGTTAGCCCCACTAACTTCCATTTACGGGATCCGTTATGGGAAGTTTTAGAGACCAGTTTTATCACCATTTGGCATTGGCATTGTAAACCAGAATCGTTAGAAGCGACAGCCAAATGGTCAGCTTTATGACAGGAGTTGGCTGCAGGAATTTGTAACATTAGATTTCGGGTTTTCCAAACATAAAAATATAGGTCTTGACTTGTGTATTTTCAACAGTGCCTAAAGGCGTGCTTATTAAATCCGTGCAGACAGATTAATTACAAAAAAATTGAATTTGTGATCGGATCATCACCGTCTATCCATTTCCTGTCCTACTGTTGGGTTTCAGAACGAGAACGGGTTGGCAGACATCGCCCAATGTCGAGAAAATATCTCAGGCATGCCAGTTTTCCCTTAATGTTTTTCAGCCAACGTAAAATCTAAATAATAATATATTTTTTATAAAATCTAAATACTTACTTCTAATTCTATTCCAACTAATAGGAAGATTTCATTAATCTGAAAGAATGAAAGAAATTAATATGATATGTCATCTGTGACGTGTATTATATCTGTGACGAAAATACACTTGGCGTTTCCTGTAAAAAGCTTCTGAAACTGTTTCGAAATTTTATCATAATTTGTTTCAACAAATGAGACATCGTATCATGATTAATTATAAATTCAGCATGTAACTTCAAAAAATAATCGGGAACAAGTGCCAATGACGATTTTATTTTTATTGCCTTACATGCTATTATTGTAACGCCGAAAATATCACGCGACGATTCTGTACAGTACGATAAAAATACTAAAAAATTTACGTTTATTATCGTGTACGCTTTATTTAGAGAGTAATTTTATGCATAATTTACTTTATGCGTAAGGGCTGCTACCCTTTCAAAAGCTACTGAAACGATATGAATGATATCATCATAAGCAATGTCATCGCGTCGTTAAAAATAATGGTCGTTTTCACAACATTTTTGCATTTTACCCTTAGTTAAAAAGAAAAATATAACACCTTTTCGCAACTGGAATTATGAGAAAATGCCTTGTAACAAAAGTGGCAACCCTCATTCACTCCGCTCCTAATAGCCCATGACATCTGGCAGTCCACCAGCGCAATCGGCCATTACATTTTCTCAACGAGATTGTCACGCTTCATTCATGCGAACCGTACCTAAAAAATGTCAGGAGACCACGGCATTGCACCATTCATCCTAACCTAATTTCGTTTGCAATGGTCACTGGCCTGTTAACATTAACAATTAGTGTTAGTTAACGTCTAGTGTCAGTATTTTTCGGGTTCCTTACTGAAATCCGTTCGACGATGGAACCTTTTAAATTACTGAACCGTCTATCGTATATCCGTCTATCTGGCACGAGGAAGTTGAAATTTTCCTTTTTCTAAAGTTATTATACCAAGCTACAAGATTTAAATACATATCTATTTAAGACTTACTGGCTCATATTACGTAACTATACATTTGGCGGACGGCACTAATAGAAGCATTCAAGATGACTAATTATTTATTATTCTAACCACTCTATGATTTTTCTTTCGTATAGGTACGATCTCGCCCTCGCGACCTGAGCGCCACTTAAAGATGACAGCTCAAATTACGCGACGCGCATGAGCACAAAACAATTAATGAGCTCATTTCGCGCGTTTTTTATTTATCGCTCGGTTATTAGCCCGCGCTTAAAGGAACCGGTGTAATAATTTGTATTTACATGCACATTTGTTATTTTAAATATTGTATTGCGTTTCGTATTTTTCTTAGAAAGTTGACTTCTTCGTTCGTGTAAAAATACCTACATAATATCATTTTATTTAATGGCAGATGTTTTATTTAATGATGTGTTTTATGTCCCTTTTACCTTGGAAAATGGGTAGGCCTTTGGTGTGGGACGCAACCTGTGTTGACACCCTTGCTCCATCCCATCTTCCAAGCTCAGCTGGCTGCGCTGGCGCTGCTGTTGCTGCTGCAGAGAATCTCAAACGGCGCAAGTATAGTAACCTGTCGGGTAACTATATTTTTGAGCCGTTTGGGGTCGAAACGCTCGGGTCGTGGGGTCCGAGTGCTCGTCTCCTTTTCAAGGAAATTTCAAGGAGACTGGTCGACACTTCTAGTGACCAGAGGGCTGGCTTGTTCCTAGGACAGCGCATAAGCATTGCCATTCAGCGTGGCAATGCTGCCAGTCTTCTGGGCACCTTCCCGGACGACAGCGATACCGAGGAATACTTTGACGCTTAGTCACGCCTGTCTTTTAGATTTATATATATAGCTTTTTTTTACGTTCATGTATTTTATGTAAATAGTGTATATGGCAGATAATATGAATTACTTAATTAATATTTCCGTTGTTTGTTTCAGGTATGTACCTGATTACCAAAAGTAAAAACGATATCGGACATAAATCACTTACAGCACAGCTAAACTTAAATAGGTAAATAAATAAATAATCTTATTGTATCTCAAGTTTTAAATAACACATAAAAAATATTATTTATACTTCTTTATTATGGCCCTAAAACCTTGTAAAACCTATTTCAAGCTTATTAAAACCACCTTCAAAAACATAAAATGATCTTATGAGCAAAACAGTTTCGGAAGCCGATGCCTTCGATTTGGTCGAATCTTACTGGCAAGAAATTTAAAAAGTACGTCAAATCAGTTGGAGTTAAGAAAGCCTATTAAAAAATCAAGGACTACGTTGACGATAAAAATGTGTGGTGTTTAAATACGGACGCACTTGCGGCCTCTCTGGCAACCTGAGGCTATTGATTACTCCCTAGTAATTATTCACTCCTACTATCCATTGGAATTGGATAGTAGGGACTATCCAATTCCAATTTAGTATCTATAGTGAATACATGGACAGTTTTCACAGAATCTGTATTCATTACATTTCGAGATGTATTCATATGGTTAGTATTGTTTACGTCAACTGAACCTGTAAATGTGTGTACCTACATTGTGGCATGACTCCTAATTTATATTCTGCTTTGATGATGTGTGTATTTTACCACATAGTTCATTTATTTTCATAAAATGACATCGAGTTCTCAAACACTGAGAACCTTCTTGTAATTATGGACTTTGGTCCAACTTTGACATTCAATGTTCACAGAGTGTCCATGGAGTTTCTTGCCGCATTATTCTCCATAGGATCAACGTTTTGGAACCGTGCAACTAGAACCATAACGTTTCATAAACGCTTGTAAAAGCTTATTTGAAATAAAAACATTTGAATATTTGAAGTCGGTTAAAAGCAATGTCCGTGCAATTTCCGCGAAATAAAAATTACGTTTTATTTTGTATCTTCGTAAATTCCTCGGTTGCAAGTTTTAAGTGAATTAGAAATGGAAGTTAGTTGGAAAGTTTTATTTTACAAAAGTGAAGTTCGTGCGCTGCGTGCGAACTGCGTGGCGAATCGGACCGAGACGGAACGAATAAAACAATGACCCTGCTCGGCCTTGTACGACAGGGTTACCATGCAAAAAATAATTTAAGTAGTTTAAAATTAGGGAGACTCAACATAAGTTTATAAATTAAACTGGAATGGCAACAAAATGTTTACATATTATATATGTATAGTCTTTTAGAGGTTCTGGAAAATTATGCATACATATGTAAGTAGGTACATACCACATTATACTACAGCCCTGAATAGATAAATCCTTAGTTTACAACTTTGCAAATGCGTTTTCTAGATTTTATTGCAGGAACAATAAAATAGGCTGAAAAATGTTATGCCAAGCTTTTCACGTGGGAATAAAACGTTGTTTATTGTTTAAAAAGTAAAACATTGTTTGGTTCGCAGTAGTAAACGATCTGATGTTTTTGTATATTTTTTATAGCTCTTATACAAAGTAGCCAAGTATTATTATGTTTAAAGAATTGTTCAACAAGTTTGACGGATCACTTCTCCAGAAATAAATCAATGGACGGTGAAAATGAGGCATTGTGCGCGGAAACCATTAGGAATAGACATTTGTATTTTTGGTGTTGCCAATACAAATATTGACTCTATTTTGGAAAGTGTAGGTACCTAAATACTATGTTTACAGATATTTTCAATTTTTTTTTCTGGAAAAACCAATATTAATAGATAGAATTAAAAACATAACATACCATCACGCCTGTATTCCCCGAAGGTTTAGGCAGAGGCGTACTTAATGTACACCCACAGTTCGCGGGTATGTTTAGGTCCCATGTTATAGAGGGCGAGCCTATAGCCATTCACCGGACACAAATTCAGACTCCGAGCTGCTACTGAGAATTTCATAGAAAAACCCAATAACACTTTGCTCGACCTGGGGATCGAACACAGGACCTCTAGTGTAGCAGTCGCGCTTCTGACCACTAGACTAATGAGTCCGAATTAGTAGAATTCATTGAAATTTATTTTATCAATGTGCATGAGTAAGTAATGCAGTGTTTGTTTCTTTCTTCTTATATGCTGTTAGCTTATAAAACTGTTATAAGGAGAAACCCTGATTCTTTAAATAAAAATATATAGGTAGGTACCTACTCACTTATTGATAGAACACTTTACTATCTAAAAATATGAATTCCCATAGACGCACAATTGAATGACGTAAAAGGGAGGAGGTCTTATGTCCTGCAGTGCGTCGATAAAAGTTGTGAATGATGAAATGATGATGATAGATGCACAGTAAAACACTGCAAGTATAAATGAGGGGAAAGCTAGAATAACAAAAAATCTTTAGTTTAATTTTATTCAGTACAGGTTTTAGAACTATTATCTACTCACAAGCTAAAGTGCATTAAATAAAATTTGTTATGCAAATAAGTACAGACTTTATCAAAATTCCTTTTATAGAAAATTTAATAAATAATTGCGAAACCCAAGTACCAGACAGGACAAACGGACAGAATTTATAGTGCATTTTACCGCCAAAATCGGACCAACAAAGATGGCGTCTTTTTGGCGGGAACTCACTGCAGATCCATATCGTACCCTCAAACAGCGAATGGAGGCAAATGACAGCATTAAACAGAATTATTACAACATTATTTTTTTAATGTTTTTTTTTTTTGTAATATAAGTTGAAATTATGGAATAGCTGCTTACTAAATACATACCTATATGTTTTGGGAAAACAACTTTAATTGTAGTTACTTACTGGTATCGTAACTTGTAACGTTTGAGCAACTATGCGATGTTACATTTTTAAACAACTGGAATTATTTTAAGGTTTCTAATTTTCTTCATGACCTGATGAGAAATGGTTGTTCAGAAAAGGCCCAGAACAATCTATAAAGAAAGTGGATATCTGGGCTTTATCAGGAGATACGCAGAGGTTAGACGTCCGAGGCCCATGCTGTAGGTAGCCACTTTTGATTAGCTCCCGACGCAAAAAATAACACCTCTGTGTTATATAATATCATTATCGTGGCCCACCAGCGTGACAAAGCAAATTATGAAATATAATTTTTAAGAATGTACAGACAGCAAAAGTTTGTTCCCAATAACATGAACACAATATCAAAAACTATTAAAATCAATTTAAAAAAATATAATTTCTTGAAAAGTATAAATCAAATAAAATAAAAATAATACACCAAAAATCACGTGATCAAAGGAATGCGTTGAAAAACAAACTCATGTCCACCCTTGTGGTAGAAATAAACGGTAATGGCCGGGGGAGTCCCCCGCCCCCCGGCGCACTGAGGGTACATTTAAAATATCTTATCTTTAAAATAAAAACCATGTCCCGCCTGAGGCCGCGACGGTATCTGCCTTCATTTCACAAAGGATCGTACATACTTACAGTTTCATTATATATTTTAGATGGGTCTGGCTTCTGAATAAGATGTTTAAAAATGGCATACATTGTTAAATAGTTCAGTGTTGCCAATACTAAATCGATGCAAACTTTTTTGCTTTTTTAAGGATTTTGCAGCTGAATACTTACTGGATCATTGATCAAATTTTTAATTATGACACAAAACAGTATGTTTTAGAGAAATTGAAATTGATAATATTCTGGGAATTAAACGCGCTGGCAAAATAAACCCGGTAATTTGTCAAGATTACTGTCAACGTGACAAATTATTATTACTGATTTACCTTTCTAATTCAGGAAAACAGCTGTGTGTTTGTATTGTAGTCCAAAAGAAGACGCCATTATAGAAAAAATCTAGACGAGCCGTAAGGTCCGCAGCCAAAATTCTCATAATTTGGATTTCTGGGGACACCAAAATAAACGCAATTGTATTTTGCGTTACATTAGATTGACACGCAGTGCAATATTTATACATCGACTGTCAAGCTTACCAAAATCCAACATATAAGGGATTCGCACTTTATTCAGGGAATCTTAAGAAAACAATATTAATTCAGCTGAAGACCTTCTTTGAGTCGCTTGCGCATTGAATCCGACACTTTATCAAGATAAGTGTCGACGTGAGTAATTTTCACTGATACGCCAACGACGTTGATCAATCGATTTTTGTACACAAATCGATACCGCCGAGAATCGGATCGCATCGAATCGAACTTTGGCGTAACGTCGTGATTTATTCAAGTGAAAATCCGTGGTTTTATGGCGCATTACGGCTCTTCTTAAAGGTCAGGCTGTTTCATTTTCTTTATTTGTATGTTGATGCGGCTTATCTCGCGACAAATGGAGAAGATTCTGCGAAATTGTGCGGCCTTTGTTTTATTGTTCGCTGTGTCATCGTAATTTGCAATTTTTATGGTATTTTCAGACGATGGCGGCACTTAACAAGCGCACTCTTTAGTAATGTGTTTCATTACTGACAGCTCGTATTTTTTTTTCTAATTCGAGAAGCCCATTAGCGCACAGCATGTTGCTATCGGCCTAGAGGGCATAAGATATACACATCGTAGGTATATACTATTTTTCTATACCACATAGGTGCCAAACAAGCTTATGGCCCACCTGATGGTAACCGGTTACCGTTGCCTATGGACGCTTGCAATACCACACCATCACTCGTGCGTTGCCGACCCTGTAAATTAAGGAGGAATAGCTGGCAGCATAGGAGACATGCTGCCATTCATGACAGCGGCGGTAAAAAAACACTACCGGTCCCCCCCACTGCCAACACAACGCTTCCTCGCGGAGCTCTGGCGACGTTGATCAGCGTTAGCAACACAACATAGCACGGAGCTATGTTATTTGGCTATGATTAATTAATACTGCCTCATTAGTGACTGCCTCATTAGTCTAGTGGTCCCAAGCGCGACTGCTACGCTAGAGGTCCTGGGTTCGATCCCCAGGTCGAGCAAAGTGTTATTGGGTTTTTCTATGAAATTCTCAGTAGCAGCTCGGAGTCTAGATTTGTGCCCGGTTAATGGCAATAGGCTCGCCCCCTATTACATGGGACCTAAACATACCGGCGAACTGTGGGTGTACATTAGTACGCCTCTGCCCAACCCTTCGGGGAATACAGGCGTGATGGTATGTTATGTTATGTGTTATGATTAATTAATACTTCTTACATTAATTTTGTAAAAGCAATTTGCGAATTAATTTTAGCTTTGACCATAGCTGTATGGCCTGTGTTATTTTTCATCATCACTAGATAAAGTTTTCTCTAAGGTCACACATTCCCTGTAAAACAATATATAACTACGTTCCGCCATCTCTTTTGGGGTTAACTTATCAGACAGAAATTAACCCAACAAAACTGCAGCGAAGTAATCCAATTGATCCTCCTGAACTCAATTTATTGAAGCGCAAATATGTATTGTAAGAACATATAAACAGAAACCCCGCCCCTAATTTCTAGCACAAACATCCAAACCCTTTATCCATAACAACAAACGAGTAATTCGTAATTAAATAATTAATTACAAAACGTATCCTGTTCGGGGGTGTAACTTGCAGCCGATCCGTGGCGAAATTAACCCTTTCGCCCCTCGACTGGGGTCCAACTCTCCGTTTATTTGATCCACTTCAAGTGTTACAATCAACTTTAATAAGAGATGATTGGGAAGTGTATTGTTTGCAAACATAACCTTTGAATATAATTTTTGGATAATTATTATTTATTGTTCTGTTGGATGTTGTTGATGATTGAAAGATAATTTTCTCTCAATTAATTTGATGTTTGTTTTTGATTAAGTATTCGTAATGAACTCCGATTGTAAAATTATTATAATTTTCGTATGTATTTCATAGATAACACGTTTCTATATAAGTAAAACTGTTTTTTAGTCTAGGCATGATGCTAAGTCAGTGGTCCCTTAAAATTTTCAGAAACGCCTGTGGAGTTTGTGTTTGTTCCTAGTTAATAGCAATATTGTCGTGTTCTAATATACATCCACAGTTCGCCGCTATGTTTAGGTCCCATGTAATAAGGGGTGAGCCTATTGCCACTAACTATTCACAAATCAAAATTCCGAACTCTGACAATTTCTTTGAAAACCCCAATAACACTTTGCTCGACCTGGGAATCGAACCCAGGACCTCTAGCGTAGCAGTCGCGAAACTTATTCTCTATGGAATGAAACGTCATTAGATTACATAATGCACTTTGCGAACAAAGAGAGACAACACAAGCCTACATCACTATACAATCAGATATCTCTCGCATTACAATCGAACTAAATGAATTACATCAACATCTTCGCAGTACTACAGACAGTGGCAGACCCCGGCGCACTAGACCGCAGCCGGAGGGTTGGGGGGTCGGGGTCGCTTTGAGTTAACACCTCACTGCCCGATTACGAACGCGAATAATTCGACGGTACTACAGACACCGTAATGACGGGTTGGTAATGAATGATGACACTGTGAGGAGGTTTAATATTGCAAAAAATATATTTGTTTTGGACTCGCAAATATGCAAGTTTCACTCGCATCCCAAAGTACTTTTTGAGACAAAATAAAGCCTTCTCTAAGGTTCAATAGGACCTGTTTTTGTAGCAAAATTGTTCAAGCGGTTTAGGTGTGAAGACGTAACAAACAAAACATAGTTACTTTCGCACTTATAGGCGTAAAAGAGGTACCTGAGGCTAAGTAGTTTGGATCTTAATACTTTTGACAAACGGTTATTACAGATTTTAACTGTCACTGGAGTTACTTTCATACTCATTCCTTATCCTGACCATCGTTACATCACTAATTCTTATATCCCTACCCCTTATCCGTAACCCTTTCTCACATTGCACCACAACATTGCCGCTTCAAAGAACATGGGTATCACAATGTTTGCCTGAAATGGGGAAAATGTCATTTGTGCTATGACAAAGCTGTGCCGTTGTCGCGCCTGCGACGGTAATGAGCAAGATAGTATAGTAATGAATGACATGCAGTGGAATGTTTAATGGCACTACTGTTTAAGCATGATGGTAAGGCACATTTTCCTTTAAGGAAGCTTAAAAAATATTATAACGCTTAAACAAAATCATAGAAATTAACATAATTATAGTCACACCCGTTGGACTGCTTAGTCAAAAGTCTCAAGTTCGAATCCAAGACACGCACATCTGACTATTCGAAATCATGTGCGTATTAATAGTTAATTATCACGCGCTTAAACGGTGAAGGAAAACATCGTGAGGAAACCTGCATGTCTGGGAGATTTTCTCGACGGCGGCGGCGTGTGAAGTCTGCCAACCCGCACTAGGCCAGCGTGGTGGAATATAGCCTAATCCCTCTCATTTGAGAGGAGACCCGTGCCCAGCAGTGGGACAATATAATGGGTTGATTATGTATATTAACACCAAAGGTTAGGCAGAGGTATACCTACTGATGTACACCAATAGTACATGCGTTTTAGGTCCCATGTAATAACATGGGACTGAATACATTGTCATTAACTATGCACAAATTCTAGCTGCATCTGAGAATTACAAAGAAAATCTCTATAAAAATTTGCTCGACCTGGAAATCGATACCCGGGACTCCACACTTGGCCGCCTTGCTAATAAAAAATATTGAAGCAATTCACACTCACTCAAAGCAGTACAAAATTACTGAAAACTGTAACACATTACAAATGATAACGATAATTACAAAGCGAAATCTCGTACATCATGGCACAGACCAATAAATAAAATAGTTAGATCATAGATAAGTATATCTTTAATTTTAGTTGTAACTACTTTCCATCTTACTTTATTGCTCTCATAATTATATTTATCATATTAAAATGACACCCTTCTCAAAATAAAACTAGGTAATCGTATCATCTTATGATGCATTTTGCATAAGATAAACCCTCGATTGAACACAGTGTAATCCTATTACTGCCATACTCCATTAGTTGCGCCTAAATTATTCATTCATACACAAATCTTTGCACATCATTATGTTGGTACACCTGTCGACATTCCCATGCGACGTCGCGCTCATTACGAGGGTTAAGTCATTTATTTTGTCGACTATAAACCGTCGGCGGCGGGGGGTTAGCGAATAACATGCACGATTTCATATTTTTATAGTTATGACGCAATTCTAGAATTAGGATTTATGAGAGTTAATATCGGATAAGGCAGGGGGTGAAGGTGTGAATTCGTATGTATTTTTTATAATTTATTGCTTAGCGGCAAAATATTCTTTAGGAAATTTGGTAACAGTATTATGTTCCGGTTTGAAAGGTAATGTAGCTAGTAAACCGTGGGCAAAAATTGCAGTTGGAAACGACACAGATAAATTACTTAAAAAAATTGATTGCTTTGTGTATGTACTGAAAAGAATAAGACAAACGGTTAATTTAAATACCGCAATAGTTGCTTAGCATGCTTATGTAGCATCTGTACTCAGATATGGCCTTATAATTTGGGGTAACTCCGTAGAGATACACAGTCTTTAAAGGTCAAAAAAATGCATCAGGGCAATGTGTAGCCCACTTTTTAGATAGCTGTAAACCATTATTTCTGAAATTTAAAATACTTTCTTTACCATGTCTTTATATTTTTGAAATATGCATTTTTGTAAAAATTAAAACTTCTTCGAAAAAAGCAGTTACAAAACAAATAGTAGAACACGAGAGAATAACACACGAACACGAGTAGAAAATTAATGATATTTAAAAGAAATAGCTACCTACTGCATGGCAGTTATTATATGTTATCTACCCAATAATATTCAGGATTTGCCATTCTCGTTGTCCAAAAGGGTATTATTCAGACTGTTATTAGAAAAAAAATATTACTATGTTCAAGAATATTTAGAGGATAAGTCGTTATTAAGGTAATATTTTAATCACATAATTAATAGGTAATATTAATATTAATAGGCTAGTGAATATATGCTTTGTTTTTTATTTAGAAATATTTTTACGTCATATTATGGCAGGATATGCTGGAACCAATATTATAACATCCATTGTACCATATTCTAGCAAATAAACATTTTTGAATTTGAATTAAAATTACTGGGCAAGGGCGGATGCCGCTCTCCATCAGGCGGCTCGTATTGCCGTATCCGTATTGCCTGACATGGGGTTGAGTAAGTTGTGCAAAATATTTTTTTGGGGTGCGGAAAGTCCTCTTAGAGCGTGTGCCGAGAGCGGTGGCAAACGACAAATCCAGGTTTTGCCCTGGGTGGCAGAAATATATGCTACGACACTAACATTATCAAGCCCTCCGGCAATCCAATCTATAATAAAAGCCACATTAACGCAACTAAAGAAATCGCTCGCCCACTCTTGCGCAGTTGTCTGGTGACTGATCGCTTCCGACTCGCGCATGCGCGGGAATGCTCATGTGTTGGCTAATCAATAAGGGAAATGTTGCCATGCTACTGATAAGATAGCGACTATGGAGAAACCTGTCTGTAATGCGTGATTGGTAGATTTAATTGAATTAAGATGGAAGATGATTCGGTTTGTTTTATTGTTTCTAATGCATTGCAGGGCGAGAGTCGTTATTACACATCAGATATTAGAATAAACTAGCTTTTTGCCCGCGACTTCGTCCGCGTGGAATAGTTATTTTGTTCCATATGAACTTTCATCCCCTATTTTATCCCCTTAGGGGTGGAATTTATCAAAACCCTTTCTTAAGGGATGCCTACGTCATAGTAGCTATATGCATGCAAAGTCTCAGCCCGATCGGTTTAAAATTTACAAAGATTCATACAAACTTTTATCCCCTATTTTATCCCCTTGGGGGTAGAATTTATGAAAATCCTTTCATAGCGGATGCCTACGTCATAACATCAACCTGCATGCCAAATTTCAGCCCGATGCCTCTAGTGGTTTGGGCTGTGCGTTGATAGATCACTATGTCAGTCAGTCAGTCAATCACCTTTGAGTTTTATAAATATATTTAGAAGTTCAAAGTTATACTAAGTATAAGAAGGTACACCTACCTTTAACTTACTACTTGTAACTTTGAATAATTATATTTATGTACCTAATTTATTATTTCTAGTTGATGCTTGGGATTTACTTACTGTACGTACTTGGATTTCGATTATAATATTTAGAACACTGCTAATTATTGCTTTTCCTTATCTACCTTACCAGAAGACGCAGGTTCGAATCCTGCCCGCGATTGAATTTTTTCCTTTACTTAAAAAATAACTTAATAATCTTAGCATGGAAAATGCAAAAAAATCACAAAAAGATCCTTACTTAGCGCCAACACCGATGACACCAAAGCACCGATAAAATAATCGTCTAAATAATATAGGTACCTATCTGAAAGATATATTATGTAACGGCTGCGATTTTGAAGGAACGGGGCTTCTATGTTAGGAGTAGGTAGGTACCATATAAATTTTTACTGACACCTTTTATTTTTTTTACTTCTATGCACAATAGTAGTACATAAGCGGACTTAATGCCTTATGTACTACGATTTACCTGTTATATTTATTCTTCGAATTTTACTTCTTGGTAAATGAATGGAGGCCACGAGAAACGAAACGGGGCAGGGGTCGTCCGCCAGAAAGATGGGCGAACGAAATAAGAAGACAGGCGGGCGTCAACTGGATGATGCCAGCCCAGGACAAAAAGAAGTGGAAGGAGATGGAGGAGGCTTATGTCCGCGGACGGACGATTTAAAGGCTGATGATGATGATGATGATGAAATAAATAAATAAATAAATTTATTGCATTTCTTATTGTTTTCTAGTTACTTATTTTTACAAAAACCAATTAAAGCTTATTAGTATCAAATAAGACCTTTGGAAGAGAGGGCCATAGCGGCTTTGAGTCTACCAATACCAACTGACGGTTAGTAAGAAAACTCCATACATTGCTAGCCTCATTATTTTGGTAATAATCATTCCTGCCAGGCCCACAAGTGTGCGGTCGCGGTATCGACTGTAAACAATCTATTAATTTGAATAATAACCACTGAGAACATAATCTAAGTAACTCGCAATTACCGGTCCAGGGTTGTCACGAGCTATCTATATTAATGACGTTACTTATCTTGAAATACATAATTCTGCGGTGTCTCGGACAAGATTAAATAAAGTTCGTTGTATCGCATAAGTTGCAAACTAAGTATCATGTAAAATTGTTTTAATTCGTTTAGGAAACACGAGTTAAGGAATGTGCTATGCTCCAAAATTGGAAAGTTCTAACGTAAGAGTCGTAATCTTTACATAAATTGCGACCACGTCTAGGTGGCGTTAGCACTTCTTTAACATCTTTTAAACGATTTTTCCAACAGTATTTAGGTATATTGTGGTTCATTGTATCGATTACCTTACAGAGTTGTAACAGTTGCTTATTATTGTACTATTTAGGTATACCAATGTATTGTTTTAGGAACGTTTTTTATGGAATGTACCTAAGGTTTCTAGGCACCGTTCCAGAAACTGTGAACAGTTTTATCCAAACTAAAAACTAGGTTAGCATCATCATGATCATAATTATCAGCCAAGAAGTCCACTGATGAACAAAGGTCTCCCCCATAGACTTCTACAAGGACCGGTTATAAAGTGGGAACTTACTGTTGTAAGTTCCCACTTACCATGATGTAAAATGTTTTTTACATCATGGTTTTTAAAATTCCTTTAAATTCTTTGCTCATCTTCGCGCTACCCCTAATTACGGTGTCGATCGCGAAGTTGATTACAAGTTAATTGGCCCGCCACAAGCCGGTCGCACACGGGCCGACCGCGCGACTGCTAATGACGACTAATCGCAACATCCGCACACGTGCGTCACGCGCGCCTAAGGCGTTGCGATTAATTGAAATCGTGTAATTTGAGCTGTGTATGAAGCGTAATTTCTTGTTTGTTTATTGGTTGCGGATGAAATAAATCGCTGCGATTAATTGTGGTTGCGGTAGCTGTCTTTGTTGAATAAGCTTTATGCGTTTTGTTAGATGTCATGTTATTTAGTCATTGATTTATTTGTAAATTGCGGGTCGTGGGTTTGCTTCCGACCTAACCTTTATCCTGGTGTGTTTGGATCAGATTGCACGGCGAAAATTAATAACCTATCTCTGGATTGTTTTTCTTACTAGAGATCGAAATTTGACATAACATCTATGGATCTTATGTCAAATTTGACATTACTTCGTGACGTCACGATTTTTTGTAGATATTTTTGAAAGAATAAGCACAATAGATATTATTTGTGTGTTATGTGTACTCATCCTACTGTACCATGGAGGAATATAGGGAGCGAGCCATAAAACCCAAGTCTATACTACTAAGAATTAATGTTTAGTCCCGTTTACATCTTGGTGACCATAATTAAAAACTAATTACAAAAACATTATGTACATTGTATGATGTATCTCGTGTATCAATAAACTCGTAATTAACCGCTACATTTATTTAAGTAAACAAATAAACTACGATAATTTATTTAATTTCATTTATTAATCTCCGTTGCGAATGACCCATGTTCGTAATTGCGTTCTCTAGGGCTGTCGCTTTACGGAATATTTTAATAAATTCTTAGTGTGCTAACCCTTAAATACATTGCAATAACAACGGGAGGATGATTATAAAACAGAGTTAAATACATGACGTAGACTTAAAGGCTCACATAAAAAAAAACTTATTTATCAGAAATAGGAATGGCCACATCATTAACAGGCCAAGACGCGAGTCAATCTTTGATACAAATGTTTTGCATTAAACTATACAGAAAGAAAGAATGAAAGAAAAGCCCGAACGAAACGCTTTAAGTCCACTTTTACAAGATATAATCTGATAGATATAATCTGGGTGTCTTTAAATCACGAGTGAATCGGTTTCTTCTAGGCAAGCGTGCTCCATCGTAGATCGCAGTATCGCTTAACATCAGGCAAACTAGCGGTCAAGCGTAAGCCTATCACGAATAAAAAAAAATTTTAGTTTCGCACGGCAACTGGCAACACTGCGCTCTATGATACTACTAAAGCAAAAGGGTTAACATAATTTAATATATGTACTTACCTAAAACGATGGTCCCTTTTTAGGGATGGAAAATAAAGAAGCGAAAAAAAGTCATTTCTTTAGTTTAAATTTTAAGTGTCAGTTCTAAATATTTTATGCCGAATCTCGACTGAGTTTGTTTCATATACAGTGACTGAAATATTTAAAATACTGAGAAATGCCGCAGCTATCTTGCCTTGCGTTTTTACGGCGGACTCAATTATGTGCGTTTACGACATTTTTCAGTTTATTTCAGTAAGACCACACGCGTTATGTGTTGTAAAGCTATTTACATGTTTTACTGTTTACAGTTTCTCTACGGTATATTTCAAGGAGGGGAAAATCTGGCAACTTTAGTTAAAAGTTCACATAAAATATCTATATTATAATACCTACTTATTATCACTTACCGTGTCGGTAATAGCTACAGAAAATCAGGGCTTGACGTCATCATTATAAACCCATTTACTGCCCCATTGCTGGGCTGGAAATGGCTGGGTTAGTAGACTTTCAGTTCAGTTCATTCATCTCAAAACACTTCGAGGTTAGTAATATTGATATTCGACGGCAAACAGAAGCCGACCTCATGATAGATGAAAAAGATACTTATGAACCAGTACATAAAAGCTTGAAAAACTTACATTATAAAAATCGACGAGTTTAGTCGTCGCCGCCCTAAAATTTAAAAAAAGCAACTTTTCAGTTTTCGTACTCTTTTCCTTATAATTAAACATAGTCTGGTTTTGGTTTGACCAAATAAGTTGGGATGTGCCAACATAAGAAACTGTATCTAAAGTTGTTTCACCAAAACGCGTTTATCGTGAAACGTCTTATATCCCAAGTATTATATCTGGCACAGTTATTATATCCGCGATAACGTTATCCCTTTGTTAGGTCGTAACGCTTAAAATTAACTGCACCCCGGGGTTCCCTACATTTTGTACACGGTTCTACATTATTGTTTCTTCCCAGAGATATCGGAAAATTGGATATTTGGAAACACGAAACAAGATGGAAGTTTGTGTTTGTGGACTGTACTTATTACCGTTTCATTTGCTATTGTTTTCGTTATGGTTGGGAAGTTGTCAGATAGTTACTTTTGTTAGTATTATATTATCTGTGCTTTTGCCGATATTGGTACGAGAATAGGGACTGTTCATGTAAAATTGATTTGTTATTTTGAGTACGATAATGATAATTTTGATAATTTTCGCTTTTGTACAAGTACTTAAGCAGCATTAATCCAGAACTACTCTTTAACATTAGCCAATAGCATGTATTATTTATGTATAACTATTTCAATAACATCCTCATATATTATTGTTTTTAGGAATAACAATAATAGATGAGGATGAAATGGCCACATCAATATGAGGTCAAGACGTGGGTGAATCTTTGGTTCAAATGTTTTGCATTAAAAGAATCTACGCAAGTTGGTAACGATATAGAAAGAATGAAAGAAAAAGATTTAGTTTTGTATGGCAACTGGCAACACTGCACTCTATGATACTACTAAAGCTAAAGTGTTACTAACATAATTGAATAGACTTACCTAAAACGATGGTCTATTTTTAGGGATGGAACATCAAGGTTAGAAAAACCGTTGTTTCTTTAGTTTAAATTTTAAGTGTCAGTTCTAAATATTTTTTGCCGAATCTCGACTGATTTATATAAATCTGATCTCGTTTTTTTTGGCTGAAGCTGAATAATATAAATAATGGATAAGTACATATAAAATATATATGACAATTATATTTGAAAGTAGAAAGTTAGTAGGTAGGTTATTAAGGCTTTATTCCTAGATAGCTTTCTATTTTCCAAGTCATTGCTTTGAATATTATTCATCTGTCCATTGCCTCAGGAAAGTGTATGGCTAATATCAAATTCATCAGAAACAAATAAAAAAAATCAATGCGTTATTTCATCAAAGTAAGATCATATCGATAATGAAATGCATTTAAGTGTCACACATCTCTATCCTACACCAACATTTCATATCTACCTGTCCTTGTCTGAAAAGTTGCAGCGCAACCAGTAATTCCGGCACTTTCACCATTGACCTCCCCGCCGTCGGTCATTTGTCAAAACGTCTAGATATTCATGTCTCTATTATGGTGCATTGTGAATAATACCAGTTTTTATTACTAGTAATCGCTTGTAATAGAAACATCTAATGGTATTAGTCTCGCCTCGTTGGCTTATTGATACGCGGAAGCAAAAAACGGTATGCGAAACTGTTGTGATAGCTGCGTTGGTTTTTTTACCTTTCTGTACAATTTATTTTTATTTGTTTTGTGACAAGCTACTTTCCCAACTTGTCCTATTGAAGTTACAAAGGCAACTTTTTATGAACCAGGAACTAAATTCGGGACTCGATGTTGTGTTTAATGACGCGACGGTAGATTAATTAGAGAAAAGAAAATTTCAGAAGTAGGCAAATTCTAGGCGTTTTTGTAGTTGGATTTTAATTGATTTGTAATATTTTCGAGACACTTCTTAAAAACAGTATATCGTCGTGGCAAATTTAAAATGTCCTATGTGTAAAAAGTAACTTTTCGAGAAAAACTAAAAAAAAAAACCGTTTCCTGAAAAAAAAACTAAGAAAACATTTTTATTTTTTTAGATTTAATAGTGTTTACGCGAGTTATATTGTATTGAATAGAATTTTGTCTTATGTCAATGTGTCATTTAGCATATTATTTGTAAATTTAATTAGGCACAGGTAATAAAATATAGATATCACAAAAGATTTTTTAAATTAGCGAATACTTTAACGATACATAAGGTATACAAAATCGTTTCTAAAATATATGCATTACTCGTTTTTGTCATAATTGACACTTAAGAGATATTAAATTTGCAACGACGATATTTTATTATGGCTTTTGCCAAAAGAAATACTTAGTTACTTAAGTCACTTAAGCTTTTGATGCAAAATTAAGTTCAAATTTGACTTTATAAGACCAAATTGGTCTTGTTAAGTGTTATCTTAATATAACTAACGGGTGTCAACCCTACCGACCCAAAAGATCGATCAACCACGAAAAGTCCGATTAGCTCAGCGCAATCAATTGAAACAATTTGAGCATTAAATACGACAGCACGCCGCCGATACGGTACACCATACGTCGGCGTGTCGGTACGCCGCGCAACCGCGGTGATTGATAACAGTACGCCACATCGAATATCCATTTAAATCGATTGTTGTTAGATTTGAGGTTAACATGATATGTGATAACTTAAATGGATGCGAACTATCTTCCCAATCAGTATTTTCCGAAAAATGTGTGGGTTGCCTCATTATTCTAGTGGTTTTAAGCGCGACTACTATGCTAGAGGTTCTGATTCGATTTCCAGGTCGAGCAGACCGTTACTGGGTTTTTTTTAGAAGATTCTTAGTGGCAGCGCGAATTGCTATTGCTAATTCCTAACCTAATTAAATAAACCTATTGCTAATTGCTAAGTCCCATGTACGACAAACATGGGACATGACGAACTATGGGATTACACTAGTACACCTCTGCTTAACCCTTTAGCGAAAACAGGCGTGACAAATCATAAATAGAAATCCAAACTCCAAAAGCTGTTACTGAGAATTTCATAGGAACATCCAATAGTATTTTGCTCGACCGCTGAGGACCACTAGGCTAATGAAGCAGATACTCGTATATACCAGAGACATATGCCTATCTACATAGATATTGTTCTACGATAAGGAGAATTTTCAGATATTCAAACCATCCCTAATAATATACCTTATTACCCTGAGATCGCGGTGAAATCTTGGGATCAAGCTGTAGAAACTAATAAATTCTGATTGAAACCTAAGTGAAATAGTTTCTGGGGTCAATCTCACGCCCCCACTCCTACAGTCCCACACCCCATACAACTTCAATTTTGATGCGAAACACTAAAAATCCCAATTTCCTGTCGTCGACTGCTCATCTACTAGTCAGCTAGATAGCATGCCATTTACAGCGCAATGAATATACGTTTACGACTGGGCCAGTTCAGTTCCCGTATCGTGGTCGGCCCGTTAGGTGTAATGACGGAGCCTGTCGCATTTCGCATTTCTTGGAGTACGTAGGTAGCTGTAGTAGTAGTACGATACCATCACGCCTCTCTTCCCCGAACGGTAAGGCAGAGGCCACCTTGCTGGACCTGGGAATCGAACCCAGGACCTCTAGCATAGCAGTTGCGTTATGGACTACTAGACCAACGAGGCAGTCTAGTACCTAGAAGTAGTAGTACGAAAATTCCTTTGTACTTTGCTTTATAACTTTTAGATGGTCAGACTACTCAATTTATATGTAACAATGGCGGAAATATGTTAATTAAGTACAGTAAACGCTCAAAAGTCCATAACCACGCTAAGGATTACATTTCTATGAACAGTACGAGCGAGCTCGATATAGCCAGTGCGTGTCACTTGTTAACCACAATGGATAGAAGGTCGTAAGTCAAACTAAACGTCAAGCTATTGCGTTGTGAGATTGCCTATGGACTTTTGGTTGTCACTGTACATTATGTATGTGCCATCGGATAAAAATTAAAATTAAAAATCACAGTCGGCGAAGATATCACTTCAAACTCCTCCTTTTTTGAAGTTTAATAAAAAGCGTTCGGTTCGCCACTCCAACTTTTTTTGGGAGAAAAAAAACAAAGAGGGTGAGGAGGGAGGCGGAGAGGGGTGGTGTTGTCCCCTTTGCTGGGCTGCTCCTTGCAATTTCAGAGGTTCTGGTTTTCAAAATGCCATCTCAGAATTCTAGGGTGGGCAAGAGGCCATACTAGATTGAACAAGCCAATGCTAGTTGGACCGTCAAAGACTTTATATTGTGCAAAATCCTATAGGTAACCATGGATCGTTCGGAATACCTTTTTGGGAACTTGTTACACGAAGTCCATGCATGTCTCGGGATGCATTTTCCATGCAGCAAGCCCCACAAGTAAGTCACAAGCATGTACCTAAATCTATTTTAAGCTTTCCCGCGCGCCTGTACTTTACGAGCTCGTAAAGTCGCGCGTTCACCTGCGCGTGCGCATACACTCGCGTACAGCGTTGTTTTTTTGTGGAAAAATAGTTTTATGAGTTGGTGTGTTATTAGTTCTTGTTATGTTGCAAACTCAAACACGAAATAAAATAATATTATGCTCATAGTAAAAAAAAATATTTTTTAAGTTTTAAACATAAGTTCTTCAGCTATATTCCGGAAGAGTCGAGAGACGAAAACTCAACCTCTGATCTTTAATTTTACATAATACTAACAATAAAGCTTATCTTGTTGACTCTTTTTAAACCGATCCGACCGAACCGACCGAGAAAGATGTTTCTTTCCCTCTGAAAAAGCCTTGAAACATCATTATTAAAAAAACGTATTTAATTAAATCTCGTATTCCGTTTTTATATGTACTACTAGTGCGTACTATGTGCGTACTATGTGTTCTTCCTACTAGTACGGTTGCACCGTACATTACTAATATTATAAATGTGAAAGTTTATGAGAATGTTTGTTACTTAATCACGTCAGAACAGCCGAACGGATCTGGATGAAATTTGGTACAGAGATGGATTATAGTCTGGAATAATACATAGGCCATTATTTTATTCAGATCGGATCCAATTCTGATCTCCACGCAAATGAAGGGCAAGAAACTAGTGATAAATATTTCTGACTACTTGCACTATTATTTTATGTGTGCATAAAACCTTAGGTATACAAACTTATATTTCCTTAACATTTTGCAAAATTATAATTTTTTACAATCACAATAATACCCACAAGTACAATAATGAAAACCCGTCTCATTCTCTTAACCACGGAACCCATAGTCGTAACTAAAACAAAGCAATGTCGATAGCATCAAGATTCGATTATCGCAGTAATCAGCGCGGTGTATAATGAAATTATCGAGTTAGCGCGCGAGTGTACGTTAGCACCTGCCCACGCGCAGGCGTTGTGCCGACAAATAAACACTGGCGCGGTGACTCGTGGTCGTAGGGTAAGCGATGAGCGGGTTAGGTGCTAGCGGGGCTTAGCGCTTAGGCTAGCTTAGGATTTTCAAATTCATTATACTCTTACCCTTTGCATATTGGTCCATACCAAATAGCGATACTTAGGTATATTAAGTTAGGATTTTGTAACTTAACCAATTAGGGTCGTGCCTATATCATTATTTTACACAGTGACATCTTAAAACTAAACGTTATTGAGATGCCATTTTTACTCACTAAAAGCTAACAGCAACTATCATCAGTCAAGAAGTCTTGGATCTACAAAATGTACAGTGGCGACCAAAAGTCCATAGGCAATCTCATAACGCAATAGCTTGACGTTTAGTTTGACTTACGAACTTCTATTCATCGTCATTAACAAGTGACACGCACTGGTTGTATCGAGCTCGCTCGTACTGTTCATAGCAATGTAATCCTTAGCGTGCATATGGACTTTTGAGCGTTTACTGTACATGGTCAGATCTATCAGTCTATCTCACAGACTCAACGTAGAATGATTAATTAAATTCCCAAGATTCGATTACCCCTTTTAATTGGGTACTACTTAAAGATTTTTAACTACATCTCCAGATAACTTAAGTTGACACCCGAGGTCCTCTTGAACGATGGTTTACCGTCTGAGATTTGCATACCTTACTTCACTTTTCTGTTCCCCGCTGTCACTGTATCCGCGCGACAGCGTTTTTTGACAGGACAATTTGCACAACGTATTTCAAAATTGACCTAATACGCGGTCACTGCGTCCCCACACTAATGTTGTAGCATGTCGGACGCCACGCTCCGAATGGTAACAGTGGACAACTCTACACAGTACTATCGCGTTACTCGCTGACAATCACCTACATCAACACCTCGAGCTCCCCCTGCGTGGTGACACATCTCATGCGCAGCTTCCTTGTACAATAACAATGTGTAATTCATTACTTGTAGCAGAGTTTGTGTTCAATTCTACGTGACGTTAATGTTAAAAGGAAAATATATTGATTGAAAGTAGATTAAATACATTCATTAATATCACAGTGTCCCTATGCAAGGTCTAAAAATAGATCACGCAATTCAAGTAACTGCATTTTCGGGTAATGCCGATCACATAATTATACACTACCTATTTATACGACAAAAAATCAACGCTAACTCGTTCAGCTATTCCGGGGTCTTAAATATGAACATAGTAGCTAGTCATTCAGATTATTAAATTCTACCACCAAGCGTGGTGGGTTTTGTTGACGTTTACAACACGCGTCTTTAGCAAGGACGGTTTCCCCAAAACTTTCTTTTCTTTTGTGCTACTAGACAATTTGATGCAGGCACCTCTTTTCCTTAGCTTAATTAGAAATCCATGATCGATGAAGAAGTAAAAAAGATTTGCATGAAATTTAACTAAAACTGGACTAAGTGTTGCGCGTTGCGGGTGTAGTGCGGTGTAGTTTGTGTTTAACCATATGGGGAATACAGGCATAATGATATGTTTAAAGGGTATGGGTAAGGGTAGGATATATATTGCCCTACAGTTGCAGATAACTAAAAGCAGTATCGGAAACCGATATTTACTGCAACAGAAACACTTAACTCATCAACTACTTACCTCATAACAGTTTAAGCTAATAACTACAATTGGTGGACTAACCAAAAGTCATCTACATAAGGAAGTGGTGAGAGAGTGTTTAGCAGTAAACTGACCAATGTGCCCCAGTTGCTGGCTGAACTCTAGGTCTTAATAAATCAGCTCGTAAACTAACTTTAAGTGCTAACGTTTTCAATAATGAGTTAGTGTTGTAATCTTTACTAGTAGTAGAACAGCTTGGGTTACCTACGCCTGTTCGAAAGTGGAAAAAAATGTGATAATCCAACTTATTCTTTTGTACACTGGAAGATGGTCCATATATGCTATGATGTTCAACATGTTCAGACACTTGCACTCATCAAGACTTGGCGTAGCAGAGTATTAGGTGAAACTAGTTTTATGTGTCCAATCTTTTACTCTATCCTACCCATTTTCCGTCTATACTATAAGAATATTACAGATTTCTGAAATCGGCATCAACTCTAATATCGGCATCATTTCTAATGTCAGCATTATCTCAAATATTGGCATAATCTAAATATAAGTATTATATCCAATATTGGCATCATCTCTAATGTCGGCATCATCTTTAATATCAGCATTATCTAACGTTACGTTGAGATACTAATTATGTTTTTCCTCATAGTCTCAAGTTGCTTATTATACGTAATATCAGCTTATTAAATTCTATTTTAACCGATACGACCAAGTCTCCGCCTCCTGGTAACAAGCAATCAAAATCCAAAGCGTAACGAGATTATTTAAATCAAAATATAGAAAATATACATATATATACCTATACTAGTTCACATAGTCAGTTGGCCTTGGTTGTTGCGATTCTGGCAGTCTGCAGTCCGTAGGAAATCTTTAAAAATTTTAACAGACTGGGTATTTGCAGCTGGATTACCTAGGTATCTGGATTTAAATGGATGATCTTGAAATGGCTAGATTGTCTGAAGGGTTATATAGAACTATTTTTTTTAATTTCACTTAGAACATATACAGCTACTTTTGTAATGTCAAAAACTGCATGCACGGTTCCATATAGTAGGTCTTATGGAGAAGAGCCGGCAAGAAACTTTATAGATACTCTTTTAAAATATAGTTAATATACTGGTTTCTGACACTTACGCGAATATTAGACATTGAAATAAAACTACTTTTTACAGATTTTATCGCGTTGTATTGATATTATTTGATTCCCGACGTTTCGGATCCTTTACAGCATCCATGGTCACGGGTAGACTAAGTTGTTGGACGTCTTAATGTTACAATTACTAACAGCTACCTTACATTTTTGTTAATTATTGGCGATCCGATTCACGCAGAACGAGCTCACCGTATCCTTCGGTCTTGCAGTTTTGGACTTGGATTTTGATTTTATGTAATCTATAATGGGGTTCCAAGCAGGTGGAAAGACCCAGCCATCTTCTCTATTGAAATTTGGATGTTTTTTAATTTCAATAGCCTCACGGATCATCCTGGGAAGGAATCGGTTTTCTTTTGCGAGGACTTGTGGTTTATCAAATCTGAAGTAGTGCTGGGCCTTGTCTAGAGTATGTTCACAAACTGCTGACTTCTTGAAACGGCGGTGTTTGACATCAGCGATGTGTTCTTTTACGCGGGTCCCTATACTTCTTTTAGTGTGGCCTATGTAAGAGAGACCGCAATCACAATCTAGCTTGTATACACCTGCATCTTGCAGAGGTATGTGGCACTTGACAGGTGATAGGAACTGACTAATCTTCTTCAGCGGCTTAAAGTGTGTTTTGATTGAAGCTCGCTTCAAGATATACAACTTAGTCTACCCGTGACCATGGATGCTGTAAAGGATCCGAAACGTCGGGAATCAAATAATATCAATACAACGCGATAAAATCCGTAAAAAGTAGTTTTATTTCAAGATAGTTAATGTTTACAATTTTTATTATATCAATGTGAGTATTGTATTCACAGTTCGCCGGTATGTTTTAGGTCTCATGTATTAACTCAACGGACACAAAGTAGCAACTCGGAGCTTCCCATTTTGTGATTTGGAAAAAGACTTTAAAAAATCAATAGAACATTAAGTTCAAAATACGTCTGTGAACTTAACCCCCGCGCACACAGTAGTAAAATACACATAATTTACCGTTCTCGTAGGCGGGTGCAGTCTATGTACACACGGCCTAACGAAGCGCCGTGACTTGATTTCCTAGTAGGGAGCACCTTAATCCCGTTACCCTGTGATTTCCCAAAGAAAAGAGAAATTTCGCAAGAGAAAAGATTGTTATCGTGGAATCTCGCATTCCACTGTAGATACTCTTTCGTTTCCCAGTATATTAGCGTGCTCTTGTTCAAAAGTATAATAAATATTATAAACGTGAAAGTTTGTGAGGATGTATGGATGTTTGTTACTCAATCTCGACAGAACGGCTAAACGGATCTGGATGAAAACTGGTGCACAGATAGATTATAGTCTGGAATAGCAGTTAAGCTATCCAGGTTGGATGCAACGCTAAGGTCGACATAACACAAAATAGTTTTTTTTTTGCAAATCTATACTTTGTGTTACGCTGTTACGCGATAATTTCCATGTAATTTCAACTTTATAACAATATATATATATTTTTTTATAATTACCGAATACTGTGGTAGCACATGCAAATCTTTTTTGTTATTATAAGGCAGATAAAGGAGCTCTCGATACAAATATAAACATATTTGTCTAATCGTATAACCTCGGCTATTGACTCAAGAGGACTGTATTTGAATGTCCCTGGTGGGGGCAATATCGACTGGCCACAGAAGAGGGTACTCAATATAAATACAAAGGGAGCCTGAGGGTTCAGAGGTTGGGAGTGAACACTGCTCTGTTAAATTTAATAAGACTAGGTATATTTTTTATTTGTTGAAGATCTCTATAAGAATGTTCTGATGCTGTACTATGACTGTTATTGGGTTAGTATTGGGATTAAGAGAGAGGGATGCTGCTCCACACATTTAATAGCGTTATCTCTTTCTCACAATCAATTTGACGACACGCTGGTCGTAGCGGCTGAGCGACCGGCTTCTGCGCCACGTGTTGTGACTTCGATCACGGAGAAAATATTTTTATGATCCACAGGTAGTTCTTCCGGGTTCGAGCGTTTTTTTATGTGAGAATTTGTGTTTGCAAATGCACCCACAATGCAGGGGAAAATCCTAGGGTGACTTTTTTTAAATCCAATAATGATCGCGATAACACGTCATAGAACTGCATCTCTAACTTTTCTTCTTTTATGCGTTAAGATCTCTATGTGTTTGGAGACTTGGAAACGTTTAACTCAAAGCATTATTTGATATCGTGGTCCTGGTGAATATATTCATAGATCTCATAGCTCCAATCCAATGGTTGGTATACCCATACCAGAATCACCACAACCAGGGTCTTACATACCTCGCCTTAGGCCCAAGTTTGCTATTTCAATTGTACCAGAATGGCCGTGTTATCCATAACACGGCCATTCTTATGTCATTAAGTGTCCACACTTAATGACATAAGAACTAACCGAATTCTAAATGCCTTTAAAATTCGGTAAAACTGTAAAAATCGACAATTCTGAAGACACTGATAGCCCTCGGCAGCAGAAGATACAATTAGGATTCTCCGATACATAAAACTAAAAGAAGCACGTTACCTTTCAAAAGCATATTTAATCGTACACGTTGTATTGTATTTACTTAGCCATTTTCAAAGCGATTATAATGAAACCTAAGCATAACATAATTTTGAAAACAAACTCAAAAACATCGAGTTGAATTAAAAAAAATCGAATAACGTGTTTCCAAGGAATTGGAAATGCGGATATGAATGTAATGATATTTGCTCTGTCTGTCTGTGGTGCAAGCTAAAAGCGCCTGACTCACATTGGTAGGCAGAGACTATAGATTTCCACTGGGTAGGATCTTGACACACCAGTTACGCTTCAGATACGTTCATTATCCTCTTTATCTAATCGTCGCGCGTCAGTTTAGGATGTTTTTATTCAGCTCATCTGGTTACGCTGGAAGTCGGCTTTCTCATAGTTGGAAATTGGAATGATCATTATTATACAATTGAAGGCGACAAAAATAAAAAAATCACAATGTTACGTTTTATGAAATACTAGCTGCACAGGGCTGCACTCCGCGGTTTCATCAGCTTATACAGGGTAACTTTAAAAACATGTTACAAATCGAAATGGCAGGTTAGTAACCATTACTTATTCATTTTCTATTGGAATTTAAATGACCTAAATTGAAAAAAAATCTTATTTTTTATCGTCGATGATGTAAACTAAGCTTTTGTCTACGAGTAGGTATTTAACTAAAAAAAACAGAAATAATTTCAAACAATTATCAAAATATTCGTGTGGCGCGCCCGGGCAATTTATTAAACAGATAGTTACTACGTGAAGTAGGTATTAACGCTTTGAGCTTACTATCATTTACCAATTTTTTTCTATTCAGGAGAAAAGTAGTAGATGAGGCGCACGAGACGTTGCCAGACTCTCTTTATAATACAAAAAAAGTATAAATATTTTCCATAATCATGGGTTCTAAATATTCTTTGTTGCACATAGAATCATATATTTTAATTTGTCGCATCTATTCAATTTCATTCTGTAGGTATAACCTGAAGTTAAATAGCCCATATCCTTCCTTATGAATCACTCCGTCCACTGGTGAAAATCTTAAGAAAAATCATTCTGTAGTTTTTGAGTTAATCGCGTTCAGACACGCTGACGGGCGCGGAAGGGGGACTTTGTCTTATAATATGTAGTGGTACCTAAATGTATATTTTATCGCTCATCGCTTATGGCGTAGTAATATGGCGTAGTTAATTTCTGTTTGGGAGTTTCCCTTTGATGTGAGGAGGTTGCATATTAAATTCTCTTAGTCGACGAACCCCGATCAAAGAGCTTAATTATTTAAATGTGAATTGCACACAATTTCGACAGAATTCGTATATATTTTCGTCGCCATATTTTTATTAATTACACAATATTTATAGCAGAGTGACGAATTTAATGTGTTTGCTTATTTTTTCTGGAAATTTTAACGTAGTTTTGGATTAATTGCATCGCTTATTTAATTTATTGGTTTATTTCGATGACCACGCTGAATTCAAGAGAACAGTGAATCAGACTTTCTGTCAAGTGGCGCCACCGGGTGTCAGCTTAAGAGATTACTCTTTTAAAGTGATTGCAGGCTTCGCCGAAGTTTCACGCATAAAATATATATTTTTGTATCAGTGTAGTTGACAAATAACATGTTTAAATCATCATTGACATAAAAGTATTTAACCGTGTCAGAATTATAAACAAAATTGAGATCAACTAAAAAAGTATATGTTTACATTTTTATACAATTGCAGAGATACATTTTTTTTTTAAAGTATTCTTGTTAACCCCTCGTACTAAGCTAAAATACTTGTTTTATGAGTGGGTGCACGTCGGTAGTGTAATGGGTTTCGAACCGGCAACCACATGATTGCAAGTCCGATGCCCTAGCCATTAGGATGCCGCCGCTGTAACTATATTGTATGACTACCGTTAATGGTTATATCATCATCATCATCAAGATATAGATAATTCTGAAATATTTTAGGATTAGATACATAAATTTTAATCATTAGGCAGTGTATACAATGCACGTGACTGTACTTAGTACTACCTGTACATCTTTTTCCCTGTAACCTCTCATTGATGTGTAACGCATCCTGTAAGCCTTGGATAGTTTTATGTAAGTCATATTGTCGGTATTTTCTTCGATTTACTGTTAACTAATGTGTTTCACAAAATGCGCACATTCATTGAACGCACGATCTATGTTACACCCTGGGAGATAAACTCGTAGTTTACCTAGATAAGCAAACAAAATCTCACAACAAACATTTCCATCAAGTACTCAAAGGTAAGGTAAGTAATTAATTACATACAAAAAAGGATCTACATTACGCATCCTGTATTCTACTCTTCTTAGACATTTCAAGAATCGATTCCAACTCGATTACCGTATCGAGTGGGCAATTATCGATTCTCGATAAAACGGAACACCAATTATGTCGATATTTTAGTGTTTGTTTGTGATATAAAAATGTGTATTATGCTTAAATGTTGTGTTGAGTGGGTAAGCTTGATTATGATCGTTATTTCTCACACTTTCCAATATAATAAGATGCCACTACGAATTACAGTAGTATACCAAATTATAAATTCGTTACAAAAGGTCCACTTTTTAAAGAGCAGATAATATTGTGGACTCTAAATTCTATTAATAATAATTATTAACTTTGCTTCACACTAGGAAATAAATAAAAATCAGTTCCAAATCATCATACATATCTAAATCAGAAAGAAATCTGTCGATATGCCTTAATTGCCTAATATTAATACTATGTATAAGAGATTCCATTGCTTAGTGTTGTTCGGTGTGAAACTTCTATGTCGCTTTTTAGAGGTGGAAAGTTATTTCATTTTGAAATTATCGAGTTATTAATATTAAACGAACTGTTATAGCGCCTGGTCTTTGTGTATGGTCAACAACGAATTCGAAAATTTGATCATTACAAATTATTATTATACTATTTCTGGATCAAAATGGATGTCCTATGGCTTGTTTTTATACTGTGTGTTTAATAATACCTTAAAGGCTCTCATAACAATAACACATTCAAAATTAGAATTCCTATCATTGCACAGCTTGGGCACAAATTAATCAAATTCGAAAAACTAATTTTAAACTTACATTATGTTAAAAACATGATGACAAGGATTGTTAGTACTACTAGTACTTGGAATCTCTCCTTTATAAGGGAGAAAGAGGAAAAAGGTATTACCATAACATTTATAGTGCGTCATAAAATAAAACGTGAACACCTTACCACGCGACTGTACGTTGTGAAAATCGTGATCATTAACATTTTACGAGATAAACGACTCATAAACAGTTTAACATTTTAAAAATTAAGCTCGACTGTGCTCGGCTGTACTTAATAATTATCTCCAATCTTTATTGCATCAAAAAATCGATTTTATCACGCTGAAATAGGGTTGACATTGCATAATTTCAAAAATGTTAAAACTCCAGCTTTACCTTAACGGAAATAATATCTTATATATACCAATATAAAGTTGAAAATTTTTTGAATTGAAAGTATTACGAAACTATTTCACAGCAAGATTAAGTGCATATTGTGTTATTTGCATGATAATTGACATAATAACGTCAATGATTGGATTTTAATCCAAGTTCACCTCTGATATTGTTCATTGGCATGAATCGGTGAGAGAATATGGAGAAGATTCACTGATAAATTTAGTTTCGCATCTGCCCACAGTTGAAATTGGACATCCGCTATGATGAACAGACAAATTGCGTATATCACCACGCTTTGCTGACGGGAAGATTAATTGTCAGACACTGTTTATCTTCTAGAGCGAACCACGAAAGTCTGCGAAAGGCATTGTAAATAAAGGGTTGTTCTGGAGTCCCAGACTTAAATAATACACACAAATACATTCATACAAATTAAAAATTGGAGAAAGCTTGGTCTAATCCTTTATTAGCTATGAACATCCTAAATAAGTCATAGAAGAACTTTAATTTTCTTTAGGGAATAGTGATTTATTTCTATATTACCTACAAAATCTTGTTTGATAAATAAAATTTTATTGTAACTACGCCTTTTAGTGAGAAGTACAAAATACATTAAATTCAACTCAGAAAGCAACTTTTTAAAAGTAGGCAAAGTTTAAAAATGCGGGCAAATATTTCAAAAGCAGGCAATCTTACACCCCGTCCTGTGCAACGTGCAACAATGTAAAATTTTAGTGTAGAAATAAATAAGCACAAAAGATACTTGAACCGTGACAAATGCCTGCATCACCCATTGTTGGGAGAAGGCTGTATTGCCTGCGCGGGCGCCGCTCATGTAATATTTATTTGGCAGGATAATCAGTGTACTGGTCGCAGAAGAATCAATGCATTCCTTACAAGAGTGTGTGGACTGTGACAGACGGTGCCGGGAGGTAGCGGGAGCGATTAATAAAAATACATAGGATATCTATTCTATTTTAAATCATTTTAAACGAAAGTACTTTACTGACTTGCTCTTCTTATGAGATTTTGCACAAAGGTTCTGCGTTTTTTTATTTGATATCTGCTTATTTGTTCTGAGAGAAGACCTGTATTTGGCAATGTACCATTGCTGGATATCAATTTGGATCTAGATAATTTTTGACAGACTTCAAAAAAGAACATGCATACTCGAAATGCATACGATATTTTTCGCTTCTGTACATGATGAAACGCGTTAAAGTCCGTTTTCTTTTTACTTTCTCTCTCTCTCTCTTTGCTAGCCTTATCCCATTTCATTTGGAGTTGGCCCTCCTCGTAATTTTTCGCCAAATATTTGTGTACCTGAAGCGTTAGTCAGAGGTGTACTATTGTACACCGTCAGTTCGCTGGTATAAGTAGGTCCCATGTAATACAAGACGAGCAAGGGCACAAATCCAAACTCCGAGCAGTTACATAGAAAGACCCGATAACACTTTGACTTCGACCTAGGGATCGGACCCAGGTCTAGCAGTCGCGCTTAGGACCACTTAGGATTAATGAGACAGTTAAGTATAAATTTATAATCCTACAGACGGGTATTGTAGCTCGCGTTTCTCGCTACACTCTGTTCTCACCTCGTCGCATTCGCCACAGGAGCTGTTCAATAGTGCCATGTTTTATTCATCCATGTTGGACCACCAGACACTTCAGCTAACGTGTCAACGAGTTTTAGTAGCAATTCATAAATTGTGGACAAATAAGATAGGTATATGTGGCGTTTATAGAGTTAATTTTCTCTGCGACTTATTTTAGAAATCTAATTTTAAATATTTGGTGGTGTTGTCTTGTTCTTTTATTAATATTTTTACAAAATCAAAGTCGATATTTTAGATTTTTTTAACACTAGATGACACCTTTCCTAACTGAAGAACTCTGAGAAGAAACACCGAAACAAACATGGAGAATCATGGTTTCGTTTAAAGTCCAGACATCATAGATATAATAATGATAATATGTGAGGTGAGGGTCATAATGTAGGGAAATATCTGGAACGCCTTAAAGAGCCATTGCAGGTTTGAGCTGACCCATCCATACAAATTGCAAGCATGGATGAGCCATCGTGTAGCTCAACCATATTGTAGAGAGCTCAAGAGTGATGTGTTTGCAATCGCACCCACACGGCCCAGGACAAAATTCAAGTGTGGGGAAACGTTTTTTTTATGAAGCTAGCCTCTAGTCTTACAGACTTACTTGCTAGTTTTCAAATCCTGAGAATAGTTTCCCTCTAGTTACTAATTATACGTCACTACATCTGCATCTCGGGCCCATTGGCCGCAATCCTTTTTCTCGTTTACAACGCACTGCACAATGCGTCCGTTCCCACAATGTCGCCATTTGCAATTTAAATGCAAGCAAATAAAACCGTTTGGAACATTTAATACAAAGGTTGTTACTGTTCCTGCTTCCACTGGCTGCAAATGATGGATGTAGATAATATACGTACCAGTCTTAACTTCTGGGTTTACAAATTGGAATGTACAGAGCGTTGCGCTGAGCTATACTTTTTCAGAAGATTTCAAGACACAATCATGTTACGTGTGAAATCTAGTGCGCATAGAGCAAATAAAATCTATGTAGATACTAATTTAACCTCTGTCTGTCTTTATTATTTTTCTATAAACACGCTCGTATTTGGATTTCACGATGTGTCTAAATAGAAGAAAAATAGTTTGTGAATATACATTACGATCTCAAGCTTTTATTGTAACCAAAATCTGTGAAATGTTCCGAACGGTTTTATTTGGTCAAATTCAATGTCGAAAAAACATAATCTAAATCGAATCAAACAAATACACTTCAATCTATATCAGTGTCCATCTCCACAGATTGCTATATCGCACCGGCTTTGATCACACACTCAAAACCAAAAAGACCGAAGATGAAACGCGTCACAATTACCTAAATATCAATAATCCAATGAGCAGTCAATAAATCTAGCTAATCTGAGCGAGTGACTAAACGCTGGGCCAGCCAACTGGGTGCCCCCGCGATTACCCACACCCATATATCTTAGCTTGGAGCCCCGCCAGACTGCGCCGGTACCATTGCATCGTTACATGCACTATTTGTGTAAATTAGTCTGTGATTTACAAGCGCAGGATTTTTTGTTTGATGCCCAGTGAAGATAGACTAAGTGGCTAGGTATTGGTGATAGTTTTTTATTCGATTTATGTTTTGAAAGTTCAGGCCGAGTGAGGACTTTAATTGAAGTGAGCATTTGCACCGTACTCCACTGTGCAAAGTGATGGATAGTGAAATGTTGTCCAATCGTAACTATGCACAATTCTTAGCTGTTGTTAATCCACGCTAATAATAAAAATGCAATCTCCATATATGTAGATATGGAGATTGCATTTTTATACAGTGTAGACGCAAATTCATAATTCTACGCTAATCCTAAAGTCAAACCCATTGACCAAATGTAAATCAAACACTATTTTCGAAAGAATCAAATTTTCTATGCTCAGTTTCTACAACATTTCATCCCCTATTACACTAAGCAGGGATGAAGCTAATTGCGACGAACAAAGCCTCGTCTTTTTCTCGTCTTTCCCTCATGTACTCACCTAATAGGATATTGTAATATTTGTAATGTCAGTATTACACGCTGCATGCTTCTGACTTGCCCGAAGGCAAATTTGCTTGGAGATGTTAACTTTAATAACGATTACTTTATTTATTTTATTTATATATTAAGTTTTTTGATTTATATTCTCCAAACATGGAACATATATAATTTAGTCTGAATGTCTAGATTGGCTTTTTAAAAAAGCTTTCTCCAATGGTATAATATTTAGTAAAGTTTGAGAGGATATCAATTTTATTCTTTGCTAGCTTCTGCCCGCGACTTTGTCTGCGTGGACTTCAGGATTGGGTCCGACCTGGATAAAAAGTAGCTTATGTGTTATTCCATGCTATAATCTATCCGTGTGCCAAATTTTATCCAGATCCGTTCAGCCCTTCTGGCGTGAAAGAGTAACAAACATCCATACATCTATTCATCCATACCTACTCACAAACTTTCACGTTTATAATATTAGTAAGGATTACGGTGAGGGAAAAGTAAAGTTATTCATAGTTTAATAGTAGCTTGTGAGTGATATTAATTAGGTATTAAAACGCAATTATAATTGAAGTTTCAAAACGTCAGAAATACATGCCCTGGATTCAAACTAAATACGTTGTTATGGCTTCGCAAAAAGAAGGCTAGTACTGCTTGCTGTCTCTCAAATTGAAATTGGATTTAACTATGTATTGAAATTAGTTTTAATTATATCTGCTTAATAGCTGCATGACATCAATTCATAAGTAAACATCAGCGAAAAATAGGCATGGGATGAGGGATGAGGTATGGAGGTCGGTGCTCATTTGTCAATCAATGTCATCATGAGTAATGGTCGGAATTTGATTGGTGCCAATGCCAGTCTCAAGAGGGTTATTTTTGAGTTTTTTTTTTAATATCGTGATCCGCGAGTTCGATTTTGAATCGGTATTTTTGAACGTTGACTGAAAAGCTTTTGACCTTTGTTTTGTCGGATAGAAAACCTAAACAAGGTCTAAGACGGAGCACGCATTTCAAGTAAACACTCTTCTGGGCTATGTTTAAATATTATATAGACATAACATACCATCACGCCTGTATTCCCCGAAGGGTTAGGCAGAGGCGTACTAATTCACCCACAGATCGCCGGTTTGTTTAGGTCCCATGTAATAGGGGGCGAGCTGAGAATATCATAGAAAATCCCAATAACACTTTGCTCGACCTGGGGATCGAACCCAGGACCTCTAACGTAGTAGTCGCGCATAGGACCACTAGACTAATGAGATCGAGTATAATTATAGTCTACATAGAATTACAAATAATTATTTTATTTTTAACGGAAGGAAGCAAAAACGTCTTACAAAACTTAATATACAGATGGACAGATTTTGATTTCTATATTTCTCTATGCTTATACTCGTAGGTCAGTGGCCCATACCCGTAGCAATTTTCACATTGATAGAATTAATAACAAATTAATCATGAATTTTCTTTTGACTTTTCAAATCATAAAATTCGATAAAATTGCTTATGAATAATATTTTTTTTTGAGATAACTAACTTATTCTCCAAATAAGTTATCCAGAGGTTATTGATACTGGTAATTTGACGTATTATAAGACTATAGCAAGACGATAGAGGAGCCAAAATGCTTCAATTTTGACCCCCTATACTTATGTATGGCCAAAAATCAATAGTTTAAAGGGTTTTCTTTGATAACCCAGAATTTGGCATGCAAGTTAAATTAAAAATATATATACTTTCTAGATAAAATAAACATAACTTTTAATTTATATTCATAGCTGACACTTACATGAAGTTCGGCCCGGTATGTCCCACGTTATAGGGGGCGAAATAATAACTTCAATGAATTTGAATGTCATTGGGGTAAAAGCAATTATTTACAACCTATCATTGTTCATTTTTTTTATGGAATAGCGGGCAAACGAGCAGACGGATCGCCTGATGGTAAGCGATTACCGCCGCCCATGGACACCCGCATCACCAGAGGAGTCAAAAGTGCGTTGCTGGCCTTTCAAAAACGAGTACGCTCTTTTATTGAAGGTTTAAAGGTAGTATTGGTCCGGAAATACTGCAGGCGAAAGTTCATTCCACAGTTTTGTTGTGCGAGGCAGAAAGTTTCTAGAGAAACGCGCTGTTGTGGATTGCCAACCATTATGATGATGGGGATGATGGGAACTGCTGCCGCGTAGAACGATGGCGGAAAGAGGCAGCAGGGATCAATCCGAAGAATCCAGATCCAATTCCTCGGAGCACTCCCCCCCCCCCCTCATTGTAATAACTCCAATTTACCCATACATGACATCATAGTACATACACACGTTGATACCCCATCACAATCCTCTACACACAGAACTGCAGGTACTCTCCACTCACAATCACGCAGTTATTACATTAACATTGTTTACAGGGACACAATACAATAGTCACAGAAGGTTCACTCCATTTAAATTTACATACAATTTGTATTGACGTGAAAATTGGAAATAATAAGAGAGCCACGATGAGGGTAAATTATGTTTGTAAAATCCTTACTAATATTATAAACGTGAAAGTTTGTGAGTATGGATGAATGTATGGACATTTATTACTCTATCACGCCAGAACGGCTGAACGATTCTGGATGAAATTTGGCACACAGATAGATTATAGCCTGGGCCCTGGAATAACACATAGGCTACTTTATCCAAGTCGCGGGCAGAAGCTAGTCCTCTATAAATAAATATAGATCTAAAAAAAAAGTTTGGAAATATAAACCGAAATCCTACAGAGGTAAAAATAATCCAAGAAAAAACTTGGAAGTACAAAAAGATTTTTTAATTATTTTCTCTCGGTCCGATTGTCTTAAATTAAAATTAATACAAGAAACTCGCTTCTGGGCAGCATTTGGCCCAAATCTTGTCAATCTGCTTTGCCTGTAATTTAAACTGACGGAAAGACATGCAAATCTAGTTCTTTTCAGCCGATTCGCTCTCGGCAGAACAGGCGTGGCTGTCATGTAGTAGTGGTGTCAGTCTGGCGCAGATGTTATTCGCCTCACGATGTCCCGCCATCTCTCTCTGTTGGCCGTCATCCTGGTACAATCATGGGGCCACCCACAGCGTTTTTGATTTGGTCAGTCCATCGCATTGGTGACCGACCGCGAGATTTTGTACCCTACCCTACACAACCAGTCGCTCGATGGATCCCTTATCTCTTCGCGACACGTGGCTAAATAGTAGAATCACAGAGATGCAAATCTAGTTAAAAACAGATAATTTATAATCTCATCTATCGTCATTCATACATGTAATTCCATAGACTTTACAGTCAGTCGAGTGGGAATATTACCTACTCTTATCTTCTTGCATTCTTTATATTTATTTATTTCATGCATCTACGAGATACATAAACCCGTCGATAGGGTCGTGCAATCGTGAATGTTTTGTTTTGTCTGAGAATGTGTGTAGAATTCTATTTCTACGTAAACTTGCAATATCTTGTTTCTTATTTTCGATTTGTTTATGTTTATTACTTACTTTATTTATCCATATTTGTGTATAACTTGATTGTTTAGTAACCGATTTGGACTTTTTTTATCTGATAAGGTGTACCGAGTTAGTCCAATTTAAATACTTTTGGTGCTAGAAGACAGTTTTGTTTTACTAAAATGTTAAATGAATCTTTTTTACTAGATAGCACTAAAATGTAAAATTATTGTTTCGACTAGTCCTTCGGTCCAAACCTTCAATACCCGGACAGGGGTGCACAACCTTCGGAAGTTATTAAGCCCATGTGTCTATGAGCCAGGATTAATCAAATTAATAAAGCCGTTATCTCGAGTGTAGCAATTTGCCACCCCTGTGCGACTTAATGCTGTTAGTAAGTTCAGTTTAGAGACTTTTAGCACTGATGCGATCCTATAAATTGTATTATTACGTGCTGAGCGTATGAAGTGCTTAAATTAAATGCTTATTGGAGCGTAGCGTTTTCGAAATTAATTGATATTGCGATTTAATTATTAATTATGGCCAATATTGTTATTACAGCAAAATTTATGTTATTTTTCTGATATTAAATCCTAAGTAAACCGATTATGTAGGTGTAAATGATGTAATCATCGGTTAAATTTACAGTAACAGTAGTTCAGTTGCTATTATTCTTAATAACATCTTTTAGTATAGGACTTCGAAGCAATTAGCAAAAATTACGCGCTGTAACAACTGAACTGGGAATGGAACCCAGGACTCAGGTAGCAAAGGGTTAATTTATGAAAATACCCAGCAGCAGCTCGAAGTTTAGACTTGAGCCCGTTTAACAGTGTACCTAAACATACCGGCAAACTGTGGTGTACATTAGAACACCCTTGCCTAACCCTTCGCGGGATACGGGTGCAATGGTATGTTTACGCGCTGTAGTTGTTGCAACTTATCTAGTATATTTTTTTGTAAAACCGTATAAAGATTTAGTCATACTAACTTGGTAAAAACACAATTCACCATCCATTTACTGAGATCGTTAGTATGTGACAAAAGAAACAGTGGGCGCACAGGCGGGGCCGCGTGATTTATGTAGTCTAACGACGGTATAGCAAAATAATGCTCGTGACAAGCTGACTTAATCGTCCCAATATTACGTTGTTAGGATATAAATGTAAGATGGATTACTTAAAATCTGTGGCAGGCACGAGAACCGCAGACAATGGGCTTTGTCGACTCTTCAGACGACAAAACTTTACATGAACAGAACATGTAAATTTGAACATGTGAACTCTTTCGTCTATAACATAACATTAAAAAGTTACTGCGTAGACCAAATATATGAACTAAATACATTATTATAAAAAAAATAGCAGCAATAGTCGTGTGTTTTAGTGAACACTTGTTGTTGTTAGTAATTCAATAGGCTTGCTTATAAACAGTATCTCACCTGATGCTAAGCGATGATACGATTTTTACGAGGTTTTCACTTTCCTTTATGTAGACTGTTCAACAATTGGCCAACCTACATTTAACGTAAAAATAAAAGGCATTACTGTACAAAACGACGAATAAATCAAATTACTGTGGTCTGCTACACAAGAAGGAAATTGGGATAGCCTCCATCTGACCAGGGGGCCCCACAAACTAAGTAAAAGTGCCATAAATTAACTCAAGGAAATAGATTATTGTGTTGCGAACCTAACTAGCCGGCTGTGCAATTTATCACTATTTTAACTAATAAATTATGCACGCTAATTGAAGTAGTTGTCCGGTTTAACACACCTTTAGTTAGCGATGGTGTAGTTATATTTTACTACTATTTGTATATAATCCAGATTAGAGTTGGGGAAACTGTCGAACTACACGATTTTATGCGCAGTCCTGTGGACATAATGGTCGATTTAAAACCAACTGTAGTTTATTATCATATGACGCTACTGCTGGACAGCATTCAGATATGTTCGCGGCTTCAGATCTAATTCCGTCAGCCATACCTTGGTCTCTGGGGTCAGCTAATTCAGACACTCTAGTCCTCCTGAGAATTTTATGTTGGGACAGTTAACTTTCACACTTGCAGTGAATTTGTGTTTCTTACTCTTTGAAATAGCATTAGTTATTGTAGAACGGGTTAAAGGAACAATTTTATTGTTGTGTAAATATTATCACGTAACATACAATGTATGTATATCTAAAAATCTCCATGTAAGCAGTTTCCTCAACGACAACAATGCTATCTTACTAATATTATAAACGTGAAAGTTTGTGAGGATGTATGTATGAATGTTATTCTTTCACGCATAAACTACTGTATGGATTTTAATGAAAAACACATAGGCTGTTTATAAAGATATTATGTAATCAGTCATAATTATACAGTCTACGCGGGCGAACTCGCGGGCGACTCGCTAGTCAGATATAAAATCAGGTGATAGCGGTATGAGTCTGTGGGGTCAACAACCAGCAATACGTTCAATATGCCCAATTAAATTAAATCATCTCGATTACTCTCCAGTTACATTAAAAACTCCAAAATCAATCAGCATTTCTTTTTACATTTCACCTTTTTATTCTGCATCACGCGCGTCCGCATTGTCGCGAAAGTAGCGTCGGATACGGCCGCTCACGTCCGGCATCCGGTCACGTGCCCTCGTGTCCGGCCGCACGGCGGACGGCCAATCAGTTGCCTCTCTAATTAATTTACTTTGAACGCTTCTTATTGGCCAGTACGTGCTCCAATCAAGACGCGAACCACTTCAGGATTAGTTGCCGCCGTTCCGGTTTTTCTGCTGACTTTAATTTCCGTTCATCGGAAAAAGCGCGGATCGGTTTGTTTTCTCTTGTTCGTTGAAGCCCGACAATTGTTCTGACAGCTGCAGTTTTTATTATGATGAAGATTTCTTTGCTTTAGTAGTATAACAAGGGTAACCAGCAAGTAGTACCAAATACTTTGAATTAAAATGTAACTACTCTACCTTATAGGTGAACTGGTACCTACTTGATTGAACTGGACTTATATTTTGTTAAAAGTTTGAGCTACTGTCAAATTATTTCATTAATGACAATCTAAACCTACTTTTCGTTGGTTATGTCAATTAAAAAACATAAAACCTTAGTTATAATACTAAATTGGTGTTGGTCCTTTTCGCATTCTGAGCAATTTTCTTGGTCCTTTGAGCCAAATACTTCAGGGAAATTAGTAACACGATGATGGATACACAGCTCGTTAACATTTGTGCATTGACAATAACAGCACAGACCGTGCAATATTATGACTTATACAAAGTCTGTTAATGCCTACATTCCCTTGGATTAGTCTACTAGCAGATTCTTGGCAGTCGACGTATTCAGGTCGCTCCGATAGTTTATACCTAAGACATAGGTCCGAGTCGATTATCACGGGCGCCCGTCTACAGGATCTATTGGGACTATTCTCAGAACCATCATGGTCCGTGCCAGATTATACCTACATAAACAATCAAAAAGGAAATGATTATTGTTTTCGTAAGTGGTGCCCATTTAGGCCAGGATGTTACTTTAACTAAAAATGATATTTATTTTAAATTGTTTCAGTAGTACTTAAGGTTCTCTTGGATATTATTTCTGCTGACAAATCACAAGTGCCTTCTGCTTGTTCCAGTAATCCAGTGACAGGTTTGTCACTGGATTACTGTCGTTTGTCGTGACCTACATACAATAAAATATGTTGTTTTTGCTGAAGCCAATAATGTTAAATCTAAATTTGAAATGTGTTCATAGAAAATAGAGTGCCTGGGTAACACACACACACATATTGGACAGGTATCAATACAAACAACGTCCGCTAAATAGCAGAATTACCAATATGGTAGTACCGACCCAGATTGCTTAGTTGGTAGAACTCCTGCTCTATTGTAACAACAAGTCTGATAATATTTTTAACACACATAATTCTTATTACATAATCTTAACTCCAAATAACAAAACCTTTCACACCCAACTAATATCAACAGTTCCACACAACGCAAAAGACATAACAGCTATTAATGCCATTACAAAAGTGATCGTAAGTCTGCGCGTGCGCCGCCCCCTCCACATAAACCTGTCAGCGGTCGATCTGTGGTTCGCTATTACGTTTAACAGATGGCGCTGTTAGAAAAATACCCAGCTTCCCTTTGTAGTGTGGCGGGCACGATGATTTGTATTTTAGCGTATGACAGGACACTGACAAATATACTCGTACATGTTTTTTATTTATGTGTGTGTGTGTTCTTTTGTTTGTGGTTTAATGTTGGTTATTGTTCCCGTACAATTTCTCTACAATAAAAAATCTTACGTATACCTCCTTTACCAACAAATAACTACAATAAATATTTCTAAACTTAGCTGATAATTAATTGCAATACATTTACCTCCTTGGATTCGCCGCGGTCGGCTAATGGCGTCGTGTGTCACTGTGCTTGAGTGCTAGACTCCGGTTCAAGCTTATTATGTCTGCTAGACATCCTACAAATGTAGATATTGTGGGTACATTAGTTTGACGTCGTGGGTAGGAATAAGGTAGCTAACCAGTAGCTGCTTGTGTTACGTGTGTTAACTACTTCACTGGGAAATAAGTGATACTTGAATTACAATAAATTTACATAATCTTTAGACGATATTGCCAGTCTCTGTGTCCATCCAATAGTAATCTCGACATTGCTATGTTTCAAAGACCTACTTCCATGCTAATAATAGTGTTTACTTAATACTAAAAATACTTATTTGTTACGTTTTTAACGGTTTATACCTAAACGAAATTCGAGTGAATTCGCAACGGCTTGTTTCTTATATATAATTCTATATATAACATTCTTCTTCTTCTTCCTCAGAATGTAATTGCAACGGCCACGCGCGGCGCTGCCGGTTCAACATGGAATTGTACAAGCTGTCCGGGCGGGCGTCCGGCGGCGTGTGCCTGAAGTGTCGGCACTACACCGCCGGTCGGCACTGCCACTACTGCCGCGAGGGCTACTACAGAGACCCTGCCAAGCCCATCACTCATAAGAAGGCTTGCAAACGTGAGTATTTCTATTGAACACCCTAAATCCTTAGTATACTTTGAGCCTTTAGCCTTATTTTCTCGAGATGTGTCGTAGGTATTGTACAGAATTGCGGGGCAGTCTACCAGAGATCATAGAGATTCCCAAATTGTGAGAAAAGATGTGTCAATGTTTTTGGTGGATACATTCTCAGGCCTAGTCACTTCAATTTAAATGCTTGTTGCGACCGAAATGTCAGTGAAAATATCAAATAAATATCTAATTAAATAAAAAGTCTGCTTCTATTGAAAGATCATGAATGATCATGAAAGATTTTATGTATACAATTAACTGTATACATAAAATCTTAATTTATTATAATTATTTATTTATTAGACCCTGTTTAACGTTAATAACTTCTGTTTTTTATTCTCATAAAATGCTTTTCTAAGTACACACCTCTCTTATTTTTACCTAAAAGTCGCTTAATTCCCGGGGAAGGAACAGTTTTGCATCAGTTTATTAGCATCAAGTATTGCCAAACCTGGTCAAAGAGGTTACGAGAAAAAGTAATTCATTGTCAAAAACATACTAAAATTCTTTCAATTCGATATGACTAATTGGTTACATGTAGCTTCTAAGTTCCACGAAATCGCTATCACAAGGCATAATAAAGATGCCACTTACCTCATCATCATAAAACAGTATAACGTCGCAACATTATTTATAAAAGTAATTAAATTCAAGGTATAACGTGCGTTTTATTTAAAATAATATATTTCGTAAACTTGGCGCCTCCAAAGACCATATTTTTTATCTGCCTAGTATGTATGAAGCAAGATCATGCTGTGATGATCAAAAGTCATTTTATATTTTGTTGATATGATAAAGCTGTTATAATTTCATGATACGGTCCTTTATAACGGGCTTTTATAAAAGACATAAAATCTTCTATATTAATTATGAATCTTTTGTAAGCACCATTTTAAGCATACTCTACATTTCGGCTTACGAAACTACAGTACAGAAATCATTTTATTTATTTAACCAACATATTTGAACGCCAACGATAAGTATAAATTATTCTAACGATAACCATTTACACCTGTTGGGCCGACAGACAGACATAATCTGATACTATCTGCTCAAATAGACACGATCGTTATACAAATACTAAGGCTTAAGTTTAACTTTAACTCTGTTTAATGTTGATATTTAAATGGAATGTCGCATCAATTTGGAGATAATGCCATTGAGTAATCATTGACCAGAGAAGTGGCTTACTACTCTATAAGTTGGATACTTAAAAAACGTTTAAGCGTAAATGTGTATTCGTTACATTTAACTTGACCAAAAAAGGAACTCAAGGTGATTTTATTGACATATTATACTTGGAACAATATGCTAGCAAATCAATATGTTAGCAGTTTTATAGCCTATGACATTTCTCCTGGTCATAATCTGTTCCATGGCGCACATTTTTGTGACTGGCTGCTTTAGTATGAACTACGATGTACCTTCTCGTACTAATATCTCAATGGATAATGCTCGCTGTTTTGGTAATGTCAACTTTGGATATGGCTTTAAGCTATAGTTTATATTACTATAATCGTTTCATGCTTAAATTGATATGATAATATTGTTATTTGCTCGTGATTGTGTGGTTATAACAGATATCGTAATAATAATATAAGTACCTACCAATCACAATTTATCAAAAAAGAAAGTAGTGTAATTTTCATGAGCGTTTTGTATTTTCCTGGTGCTTTGACATGCTACGTATGAATTAGCTTTATTTTGAAAATGTATCTACGTAAAGATGATTTGTGACTTCTCTTAAACTGTTAAAGTACAGGAATAATTTCCATAATTTAACTATTATGAGGGGACCTAAAAATTTCATATCAAATTTTGATTTTAACTTATAAAATAAAACAAGTTTTAAAACTCTTACCCTATGATCGGTAACAATAACAATTCGCAAACATTTAACCCCATCGAAACTAAACCCATTTTTGGTCCCAAAGAAATCGAAATTGCAAAACAAAAAGGCGAGATGTCGTAAAATTCTGGAGTAAAGCATCTACAAAAAGTAAACGCAATCCGCTACAACCCTCCCGTGGTCGCGAGGACAATAGTTTTCACATAAAATTGGCCGAAAATCGAGTTGGTCTTTCGCTCGGAATTAGTCCTTCGGGACGATTCAGTTTTATTTCACAGCAGCGGTAGGTTTTTCGCTGATTGAGTCAAGATTGGGGTAGGGAAATGCGAACACTTAGGTACTATTGTTACGTCAGCTAGTTGGGATTAAGTTAGATTCATGGGATCGCGAATTGTTTTTGTTTTATATAACCGGACCTCGTCCGTTTTTAGTTTAGAATTTTTCGTAAGCGTATTTTGCATGGACGTTATTTTTTCGAGCCAATTTATCTTATATACACTAATACATTTGTCCTTCTTACTTAATAAATATAAATTCTGGTATTTGCAGTTTTAGGCTTAATCTTGAAATTCGGAGGACTCGAATTTAAGAGTCCGAACCGAATTTCTCTTACAAACGTAATACCGAAATAATTCGTAATTCAAACACAATTTAATCAAATTGTGTTATTATTCGGATTCCGATACCGTTAATCCACGTGCCTATGTTACCATTTTGTCCAAAATACTTCACTGGAAATAAATTTAAGCAAATGCAATTTTTGATAAAATTACCAAGTTTGGAACGATTTTCCAATTTATTATTTCCAGTGATGTAGTAGTAGACGAAATAGTACCGTAGAAACCTAGATTAACGGTATCCAAATCCGAATAATGACACAATTTGTTAGAATATTGTCTGGATTACGAATTATTTCGGTATTACGTTTTTGTGTGCAATTCAAGCTCCTCCGGACCCTTAAATTCTAAATGAGAGCTACGCGTTAGTGTAAAGGGTGGCGAATATATTTTTTTCCGGTGCGGCAAAATATCTATATCGGGCCCTGGCTACTTATATAAGTTAACCTTTATTCACAATATCAACAACTTTTCTGTTACCCATATTAACAAGCCAATTTACAAACAAAACAATCTCCTCGAGATGCTGCTCTCAAAACCTTTCTCAGTTCGGAGAATACGTACCCAGCACACGAGCCGATACTATTGCCAACTTTATTTCCGATCGGTCCCCTGTCATAAGCCCGCACCGCTATAAAACGTCCGCGGGGTCAACGCACAACTCGACACTTTCCCTGAAGTGAAGGCATTCTCGTAATCGAGTTCAGGATACGACACGCAGGGGACGCCTCGATTATCGAGTGAACTGAACTATATCGATACACACTCGATAACAAATCATAACGCACAATAAACCGAATTCTGTTTCAAATTGTTTCGATTATTTGTAATGTTTTCGGATTTTGGCAATTTAGGTGCGATTTATGCTTGTGAGTTGCGATATTTTATTTGTTTGACATTGAGATAACAAAATATTGATTGCAGAAGCGGACTGCTAGTATTAATAGTTTCAAGTATCAGTAAGTAAATAGCAGTAAGTAAATAATATTCAGACCGGAGAGGTATAGAAAATATATTATGTATATTGCACCTACCGTAATACATTTAAGGTACGAAGTGAGAATAATATCTATATTCATGTAAGATCCTCAATATTCGAGTACCTAATATGTATAGGTAGCCAAGTACCCAACCACTAGAAAGTTTGTCCCTCAGAATTGTTTGGTAATTGGGTAGTTGGATTACAGACCGTGGAAGTTACCAGACCGGCGATGTAGTATTGCTTAGAATTCAAATATTTAAGTATCTGTATGGATGCATGGAAATCATCCCAATAAAAATTGGAAATAGGCATACCTTTTACATACCTTCACGCCTGTATTCCCCGAAGGGTTAGGAAGAGGCGTACTAATGTACACCCACAGTTCGCCGGTATGTTTAGGTCCCATTTAATAGAGGCCAGTTCATAGAGGTCAATTTGCTTATTGCCATTAACTGGGCACAAATCCAGACTCCGAGCTGCTACTAAGAATTTCATAGAAAAACACAGTAACACGTTGCTCGACCTCGTCCGGTTAAGGTCTATAGGTTCGTCCCCTGTTATATGGGACCTCACCATACCGGCGAACCATGGGAGCAAATTAGTACACCTCTGCCTAAACCTTCAGGGAGTACAGGCGTGATGGAATGTTATGTAAAGTTGAATAAGGCTTAACTACTCAAAAAACGTGTTATAATTACGTTGTTTACTGTTACAATTACGTTGTGAACTTATAATGATAAGGGCAGTGCTATATAGGTGTTACCAAGTAAATGAAACTTGATTGTGTAATGATGTTTATTCTAGCATAATCCTTATTACTGGGTTAGGTCCTGGCTTTTATTTCTATTGCCCACCAAATGTAAAAGTGCACTATGCACTAGATTGCGATGTAATGTGTGCACTGCGCACTAAATTGCATTAAACAGAATGAACGAACCAATTATGTTGAGAGTTTTCTTATGTAGATCTTAATCTGTATCTATATTTTAGTTAAAAGGTATGTAGAGAAATATCTTTAAGAACATTTTATTATTAGTATTGTATTCGTAATTTTACGTGGAGAGCCATGCTTCAGCACGAATCGGCCGGCTCGAACGGAGTGATACCACGGCCTCACAGAAAACCGGCGTTAAACAACGCTTACGTTGTGTTTCGCCGAGTGAGCCCATTCCCCTTTTAAAAGGTCGGCAACGCACTTGTGACTCCTATGGTGTTGCGGGTGTCCATGGGCGACGGTAATCGCTTACCATCAGGCGACTCGTCTGCAGGTTTGCCCTCCTATCCCATAAAAAAAATGTAGTATTTGAAAGAATATTTCGATAAAAAGTCAGAAAAATATTTTTTTAATAATATTTTATCTAAATTACCTTGTGTAGTAATGTATATAATATTCGCCTTCGACTTAGATAGTTATTTACAGTTTAAAAACCCTTCTTTAATGGCATAAAATAAAACACAGAAATATAAATAAGCGATCTACTAAATATGATTAAAAAATTTCACACACGCGTCTCACATTTAATAGTTCTGGCGTTAATAAAGAAGCTGTAAATATTAGTTCAAAAAGTCGACGCTACTCTCCAACTACGAAGTTGTACGAAGTAATCCTCACAGCTCGCAAATAGACCGTTCGAGCAAATTTACTTGGTAAACAAAGCAAACTGGTTGCCAACAAAACTGTGTTACGACTTATTCCCCGACAACAGACTTACTTTGAGAAAAAATGTAATAATAAAGTAACCGAAGTTTTCCTTTCTTTCTTTGCGAAAGCTTTATTAAATAAGCTTCGGGTCTCAAACGGCGCAAAGGACATGGGTCTTAGGCTGCCTGCACACTAGAGTGCAGAGAGGAAATTTAGCGTCGCTCGAGAACGAGCGGAATATAGTTGACGTAAAGAATAATTCCTGGCCATTAAAGTTCAACAAAAGGAATGAAGCTAAATAATTTGGCTTCATTCCTTTTGTTACTCCAATTATTGGAGTAAAACAGTACAAGTTAGGATGAGACATACTACTTTCTTTCTTAAACTAAACAACTAAACTTGGCGAAATTGCGAGCCATCCATAATCGGTGACCCACTAATCCATGGGCCCTGCAGGAACCAACAGATTTTAATTTTGTGCAATCACTGGCCAATGTTGACCCCTGGCTCGCACCGCTCCGAGTGGATGACCAGCTTTACATCTCTTCCAATACTCTGATATCGAAATGAGAAATATTTTGAAATTGATGTTATCGCATTACGTTTTTCTTTCCGTTCTGAGAACAAGATAGGAAATCGATTCATTTTCAGTTACTTATGTATCGTTGATTTAGAAAACGATTGGCAATTATACTGGGACCAGGGGAAATTTTATCCGCTTTTAGTCCTTTTTTCTGCTGCTTTTAGTCCTTTTTACCTGTTATTACTTATTAGAGCAATTATTTATTGATTACTAATAGAATCCAGATTTTTGTTTTCATTCAGGATTTTATCGATTCCTCCCCAAAGAATTATATTTGGTACAGTCTACCTGCCAGCTTTTGAGAGTTTCAAAAGTACCTGTATATTTATAATTGAACTTTTGTATCGTTTATTAATTTGTATATTTTCTACCAGCCTGCGACTGCCATCCCGTGGGCGCGAGTGGGAAGACCTGCAACCAGACGAGCGGGCAGTGCCCTTGCAAGGATGGTGTCACCGGCACCACCTGCAACCGCTGCGCTAAAGGATACCAGCAGTCCCGCAGCCACATCGCACCTTGTATACGTAAGACACCGAACATATAGTATTACGTTAAGGGTCCGAAAGACCGAATTGCTTATACAAACGTTATACCAAAAGAAATCGTAATTCCAACAGAAGTTAACCAAATTGTGTTCTTTTTCCGCGTCCGCGGACCCTTAACGCGCGATTGAAAAAAAGAGGGACGCCGCTCTATGCATTGAATAACGCTATCCCTTTCTCACAATAAAAACGTATCGCAACAACATCTCATGGTACGACCTCAGTTCTGGGATAGAAGACACAGTTTCCAGCAGCATTTTAATTAGTAATATCGTTTTCTGCTAGGTACACTATTTTAAGAATAAAATTTATTTATTCACCCCCCACGTATAAGCTAAAATAGCTAAAACCAAAAAAACATTTTTTTTTTCTCCATAAGTGTGAACTAAGAATTTTATAATTGGAGTTTTTTTTTAATTATTTAAAAAATACTAGGATTTTCTCCTGTCTTAAATGTCCAAGAAAACACCTGGGTACACTCCCACGCAATAGCTTAAAGGTAACGTAAAGGTGAACTGTCGTGATTGTAAACTGTAAATGCGTACCAGTAAGTACTCGTAACAGTCGTAAGTTTAAAAGTAACTTCACTTTGAGGTGCCGAGTTGCCGACACATAGTAACATCTTGTCAGACTGTCTTTATGTATAATGGAATTGTAGTGGAATTGAAAACTCAGTAACACCGCGGGGTTAGGGTAACTTCAAACTGTGTATTAGTTCAGCGAAAGATATGTAAGTTCAGGAAGAGCGAACTTACGCGAGTATGCAAACAAGTGAAAAACTTGTTCTGAATTCTAAATTAGGTAATCACTGTACTGGGTGAGAACTGTACTGCGGAAAATCGGGTTATGTGACCTACATTGAAAAAGGTGTTCGTTCATCGGACATAAGTGGGCTGATGATGTTCTTGAATTAGATACCTTTTTCAAAAACAGAAAAATAAACAAACAACTGGACTAGGTAGGAATCTACCACCCATAAAATTGCTATGTTATGAAAATTTAATCTCCTGAAATAGTTATATAAAAGCTCTTCTAAAAGTCTACTTAAAACAATCTTCTCTTCGGTCTTATTAGCCTAGTGGTCCTAAGCATGACTGCTACGCTAGAGGTCCTGGGTACGATTCCCAGGTCGTACCCTGGTTTTCTATGAAATTATCAGTTGCTACTGAGAATTTCATAGAAAACTCAACTGTGTTTCGACTCAAAATGGGACATGGGACCTATATATACCGGCAAATTGTGGTATACAGGAAATATAGGCGTGATTGGCGTTTTGTCTTCTACTAAATGTACCTAGTACAATTTTGACTAATTTTTTTGTTCAGGTATACCGCGAGTGGTAACGGCGGTGCAGGCGATGGAGGCGGTGGACGGCGACCCGGGCCGCGGTAAGTAGTAAGTGTACCTTCATGCACTCTCGCCTCACACACACTTGCATGACCCTAGACACTCAATCACCAGACTCTACTACCAGCCAACTCATTTTCATTGTCTTTAATCTGTCGACTCAGTAGTAGCCTACGGTACGATTGTCGATTTCCTTGCAAGGATAGTCCTTTGAAGATCAAAGGACCAAATTTAAAAATCTCTTGCTTACGAAATTGATACCAATGTTACATATGTTTCCTTTCAATCGTTTTACTAATCATTAACTACTATGTGATTGAGTGTTTATGATTAGGAGCTAACTGTTAGAAAACAACGTATTTTTCTCAAAATATTAATTTCTAAAGAATTATAAATATAATAATTAACTAAAATATTATTATAAACTAAAATAAAATAATTAAAATCATTGACAAAGTATGGTTAGCTCCGTATTATTATTAATTTGCACTTTAATTTTATTTATATCTCACTACCTTTTGATAAACTAACTTCAATATTAATTTAGAATGAAGAATTTTTTGGGCGGAATGTTAATGTTGGGCTTACTTTGAAACCAGGGCGATGAGTAATTCCCTCTATATAATTTTATTACAAACAACATAGACACTTGGAGTACATAAAGACTAGTCAGTGTTACCAGACTAATAAAATACATAGTCCGATAATTTATTAGCAACATGTTTAAGCCTGCTGGTATCTTAATGAGTATTTAAGATCTGGATTCAATAAATCATCAAAGGATTGGTTGTTGAAATCTTTAATGGTTTGTTAAGAATCAGATCACCCTTTCGCAGACAATGTATAAACTTATTAAAAGGTAGTAAGTTATTGAAATCCATTCTCACACCACATGACTAACTTCATATCTACGAAAATATATATTATCACTAATAACTATTTTCTACCTTAAAGTATTTGGGCATGAAGATCAAAATATCTGTCCCAAATAATTTCGTTCAAAATTACAGAAACGGAACAAAACTTAGATATTTTGGTCCTTTGATCCAAGCATCATTTGTATGTAACATCACAATTTTACAATATTATTATTATGTCCTAATTAATCCGTCGTGTGGGAATGGTTACATGTCGTAATGTTAACGTTATCAATTTAATTTTCAAGCTTATTCCGTGTCTTCCATTGTCAACTCATAAAATTTTTGTTTTATTTTATCAGTGCCGAATGAGAGGTAAACCCTTCATATTACCATTACACATCTTAATTTTAAGTATTCTTCAACATTTGTGACTAATAATCATTCATTGAATAATTACACTGATAGACAAAAATGACCTTAATGAAAGTTAAATGTAATTGAATGCGTTATTTTGTATCTACAACTATTCTGTAACTAATCTGCATTTTTAGAAAATTTCGTTCACCCTCAGTTTTTTTGCAACAGCAATTAATCTTTTTTTAAGTAAAAACGGTAAAAAAAATGTTTCAAATGAAGAAAAAATAACTTATATTTACGTTTATTCAGGATTTTCGGGAATATTTAGCGTCAGGTACATCCCTTTTGAGTGTCCAGCAGTAGTCAGCTAACATGTTCGGACTCCACTTGCCTTGGTACCTTTTTTCCATGTTGGATATGTCCTGATGGAACCGCTCACCGTGTTCGTTGCTAACGGCTCCCAAATTTTGAGGAAAAAAATACAAATGCGAGTGTAAAAAGTGAATCTTGAGCGACATATTGTAGCCCATGTCCTTGTTAGCCGCTAACAGGTTATTGACTAACTCCTCATAGTTTTCGGCCCTGTGGTTTCCAAGAAAATTACGAACAATATTTCGAAAACATGTCCATGCGGATTTTTCGATCGGATTAAGTTTTTGTTCAAACTCTTCATCAGCCAGTAGGTCTCTTATTTGTGGCCCTACAAATATTCCTTCTTTTATTTTGGCATCACTGATTTTTGGGAATTTTTGTTTCAAGTAACAAAAACCATCTCCATTTTTATCCATAGCTTTGACAACATTTTTCATTAGTCCGAGTTTGATATGAAATGGAGGTAGCAATACATCTTCAGGATTTATTAAAGGAGTGTGAAGAACATTTCGGTGACCTGGTATAAGAGCGTCTCGCTTAGGCCACTCTTTTTTGACATAGTGATTTTTTTGTCTCGACTATCCAAGCTGTAGACCTAGCAAAATAGCAATTACTTTCAAATCTCCACATATTTTCCAGTAATATTGGTTATATTTATAACCAAAATAATTAATATAACAGTTTTTAACTAATGGTGTCAAACTACGACGTTGACTTTTAACAGTAAATTGACCGCAAATATAATAGAAGTTATCAGGATGGTTTACACACACACTCGGCATCTTAGTATGATGTATAACAATCAACTACTCTAAAAAAAACTGTTTTAATTTCAATATTTTTTCGTTAATTTATTCGGAAACACACGTTGGTAAAACGTTGGCAAAAGTCGCATAATCGAGTAAGTCGATATTTTATGAAAACTGAAGGTGATTGAACAAAACTAAGTATGGGGTTTTTATGCGGGTAGGTAGTAGTGTTTGAAAATATGACTTGATTTCGTTTAACAAATTTACTGTTTATCAGTGTTATTTGTAACTTAACTGAAATAAGTGCGATCTAAATTAACCTTTTCGTACCAAAGAAATTCGAAATATTTACCTAAAAAATTAAAGCATACACAAATTACTAATATATTCATTCATGATGAAAGTTATATTCATAAAGTTCTTATAAAATAGAGTAAATATGATGATACATATGACGACAGCAATATAAGAAGCAGTGATAGTGATGATGGTCGTCATAATTGTCGCATAAAACATAGAAGTAAAGCAGAATAAGATTATAATAATAGGGGAGGCATAATAATGACCGTAGCAATAAAGGCTGATTGTATCAGTAATATTGATGATCATAATAATTCCAGTAGTAGCATAAGATAAACGATGTCCTGACGATAATGTGTTGTAACATCAGCAGCGGAGCAGTGCGGCCGATGTCGCGCCGCCGCTCGCACGCTAAATCTCAACAAGTTCTGCAGCCGAGATTACGGTTAGTAACATCGCCAGTATTCAGTATTAATAATTTATCAGTACCTAGGTACTCACTTTCTCAGAATGCAACCAATAAGCCCAGATATAGTACAGCTTCATCTCAGCAAATATTCCTTCCTTTAGGCTTTCTTCTACATTATTTTAAGAGCTTTGAATTAAAATTGTCCTAACAATCTTTACTCTGCTCAAAAACTTCTGTAGGAAGTTGAGTAAGCGCAGAATATGATCTGATGAAATTAACTCTAGTATTATTTATTATTCATCTTATACTTAACTCCTCCGTACGCAGTCATAATGGGCAAGGTGGTGGGTCGCGAGGCGAGCGCGGCGGGCGACCAGTGGGTGCGGCTGGCGCTGAGCGTGCAGGCGGTGTACAAGCGCGCGCCGCGCAGCCGCCTGCGCCGCGGCGCCACCGCCCTGCACGTGCGCGCCGCGGACCTCGCCTGCAAGTGCCCTAAGATCAAGATTAATAAGTAAGTACTATTACAGTATTTAACAAAAACTTTTCAGTTCTACAGCGGCAACACAGATCACATAGGCTATTTGTTCGTTATTCTTTTTTAGTAAACAGAAAAAAATATGTTAGTGCTCCTACGTCACAATATAATTATATTTGTCGAATACAGCCATCGATGTGCACATGTGGACCCTTCCTACCTTTAAAAATACCAGTAAATTCTAAGCTATTCTAAATTCCATTTAGTTTCTGTTTTTTACAAGATGTTCACGGGAAAAAATAAATGACTTGCAAATTATGTGAAATCACTAATACGACAAAAGCTTTAAGGCTCTCCTGTCTAACAATGGATGCAGAAGCATTATTTAAAGCATTGGGAGTCAACGAGGCATCACTAAGTTACGCTAAGTGTATTCGCTACCAAATTTCTGAAGTTATTAAGTCAATCTCTAAGATTTTATTTTGCCAGACACAGCTTTATACAGAATTCGGATAAAGCTTTTAAAATAATATTACCGAGTACAATGATTATTGAATCGTTTCTTAGGACCGAGGCAATTAAAAGTTTCAAAACCAAAAGGACCAAAAGTGAAGTTGACTTTCGTGAAGTTGTGTATAAAAGTTATATTTTCCCTGCCAGGTCATACTTAATCCTAGGAGTGGAAAAAGAGGGCGTGTCAGCCGGATTGCCGGGGCTGACAGTCGGCGAGAGGACACTACTACTGGAGTGGCGCGACGACTGGCATCGACGCATCCGACGGCTTCAGCGGCGCGCGATCAACTGCCATTAGCGGGCCGCCATCTTGGAATAGTGGGGATAAAGCAACCAATGAGAGCTCCGCTCTATTCGTAATCCGTCGTTGCAAACATACGTGAATTGATAAACGTAGTTGTTTTACTGTTACTGCCATATACGTGCTGTCTATATAAATTCATAATAATGTGGTCTCAGGAATTAATGTTGGTTAATCTTAAGACTGATTGTAATCGCCCTGAACTGCATTTTGTGTACTTTATAAGTGCTGTAAGTACAGACTTTGTGTAAACTCAGTTGACTGTGTTGTCACCCTTGTATGCTACTTATAATGATATAACGCATTTATACCTACTGTTTAGATCCGGCCTGCTCTTAGAATTAGAGGGAATGAAAAAAAAAACTAATATAGGTACATAAATAATAAATCTGAAACATTTGAATCTTATAGAGTTTAAGTCGTATATATCCCTGTGAAATCACAAGCTATTATTGTGAAGATAACATATCGAATAGGGCCTAATTTGGTAACTTAAATTATTGAATTTTAGGCCAACAAATAATCCGGACTCTCGACAAAAAAAAAATAGTGTCAAAATAACTGGAACTGTTTCTAATTAAGTAAATATTAGCGCAATATAATAGATTTTCATAAAACCTCTACATTACTATAAAATGTCCATTGTTTCTTCCAACATTAATCCCTGAGCAGTTTGTCGAACGTTTACCTAGTCCGTTTTAGGAATAACGTTATTATAACTGTAGTTCTCACTGTTATGTACGACAAGTTTTTATGCCAAAAAATGCAAGGGACACGGACTGGTGCGTGCGGGATTTGGAATACTCACATCTGCCTGTAATTTATAAGGCAAGGACTGATTTTATTATGCTCTTTATCTCATATTTGCAGTATCAATCCAATTTCGTTATTTCAAGCTACCAAAGTTTTTATTTCATAATTAAAAAATTAAGAATTTTATCTCAGGAAAATATTTCAACCTTCTAGGGAGCAGTTCTTGTAGTTTAAGAAACCAAATCTCGCGTGCCTCGGTCTTCATTTAAATAACTTTATACTTCGAAATTTTCCCCATCCTAGGATTTCGTTGAAGATAAAAATTGTACATTATTATTATTATTTATTTTGAATAGTTTAATATTTTTAAGGAAAACGTAATTTGTATCGTTCCATTTCTTGCATTTTTTGTATAATTGTTATTTTATATTGAAAATGCTAATGTTGATATTGTTTTTATGTGCTGTGGCGGCATGACAACGCGGAGTCTGTCAAACTTGGCATATCATAAAAAAAAGGTGACGCATTTGTTATAACTTTTTTTAAATTCTTTCCTCCTAAAGTAACCTGTGATTTTTTTAAGGAATTTTATGACCTGGTAACTTAGACATATAAAGTGTAAACTTTAAAGTGCACTTTGTCGGTTTTATATTATTTTCAAAACTTGTGTTTCTCCGAAGTTTAATGTGTAATTATAGTGGATAGTTAACCATTAAGTGTTCGTGAACGTGTGCGAGTGTAGGCAAATGATATAAAACTGAAAATCGCGACATTCGTGTTCACTCCTAAACTCCATCGAAGCCATAGTGAAGTTTCCACTGTTTTACTGGGGATGATTCTGTATACTTGACACTGACAACTGACTGTATATTTGTAACTTGACACTGTCAAGTTGATGTTACTTATTAAACTTAGCTCTAAAACTATAATTTCGCTACAAAATAACGTAAACAAAAACAACGTGTTACACGACCTGTCATGTTTGACATCTCAGTTTGACAGACGCCGTGAGTTGTGTGAGCGATTGTACGCGTTAGATGTAGGACACATTCGAAGATGATTCACCACATAGTCACAATGGTTTAACGTACCTCATTTATATTATAAATCTTATCACTAAGGTTAAGTGTTTAATTTATATCGTTAGCGCTTAGATTTTATACAAATTAAGCTAAAAATATCAATCTCTCTATGTGTTCGTATATTTCTCTTTTTATTTTCTGTAAAAATGATTTAAATATTAGATCTTGCCAAAGTAACATTGTGTTTTTATTTTGTATAGAGTACTTAGTTTCCTCTGTGTAATGTTTTCGCTGTTGAAGACATAACGAACAAAATGCGTCGCCTAACTAAGGTATGTACAGTATTACTAGCTTTACTAAGAAAAATAATAATAATAAGAATCTTTTTGTTTTTGAAAAAGTACAGTCGAACTAGAAACTTTTTTATTGAAACAGATAAAAAATAGATGGTAAAATTGCAAATTATAATTCGAATCTGTAACAACATTTTTACAAAGATACTATGTTGATCATAAATTCAATTCCCATTCACAAACCTCAGTAAAAGCCATACAATAACGCAACAGACGCCATACAATCATAATTCAAAAAAATTAAACATCTCAATCGGGGAATAAAGTTGGAAAGTATGCGTAATCATTTACAATTGACCTGTCAAAGTTATTTATGCTATCTCCCTGGGCTGCGCTAAGTATACAATGGAATAAATCAACTTGACGGCGGAACATTTTACAATAATCAATGTTGCCGGTTGAATCGTTCAGACAAAATTGTCTGAAAAGCCACTTTTGAAAAATTACTTTAACATCGCGCATGATTGTACCAAGAACATTTAGTATAGCTTCAGTACATTCAACTAAAACATTTTAGCATTTATCAAAACTATACATTTTCAAAGACAAAAGAACGTATATTTAAAAAAAACAACTTAGGAGTTTCGCTTGATCGTACTACGGATTGTAAAAAGTGTATTTAGTTGTAGATCGAACTATTAACCTGTTTCTAGTTATGCATATCTTTAGATTTCATAATTTGTATATTTCAAATTATATTTGGCGCATTAGACTTCATACCTTAGCTGCTAATAAAAAAACATAAATGTCAATTTAGTAACGATGTTCTTTTTTCAAAGTTTAATAATAAATATGCGCGCCTAAATATAATTTAAAATATCGAAAAATACAATATTTAATATCTGAACGTAATTGTATCTATAGTATAGTCAGTTTGTATTTTATCGAATGTAATAGTACTTATATGTGAATTATTGTTTTATTTTTCAATTAATTTATTCAAAATGCCAGAATATTCCATGGTCAATATTAAAAAATACAAATTGCAATAAATATGAATACTGTTATTTGTATTAGGTACATTAATCAGTTGAGAAACCTATAAGATGACTTCCAAACCAACCATTCCTGCATGATAAATATTATAAACTAATCCATAGAGTACTTATTTAAATCGTACATGAAATTTTGATGATAAACCGGACATTGTAATTATTGTACTGAACTATTCCTTAATAAACTCTATTGTGTTATTTAATTGCAACTTCCCCTTTACTTAGTTAAACTTAATGGTTTAAAAATTAAATAAATGTTTTTTTTTTATGTAACGCACAAATAAGGCCTAAGCTTCCTGTCGTGAACGTAAATTAGAAATGTAAAATGTCTGTTTAGTTGGCGACATAATACTGTTAATAAATAGTATAAAATTCATTTAGTTAAACTTATTTATATTAAAAGGGATGTCAATTTGAACTTAAGGAAAGCGCGCGAACGGTTTTCTTGCGACCATAGACTAAACATAACCGACTATATTGTCTGTGGTCTCTGAACCATTTGCCGCGCATAAGAATTGTGTTTTCAAGATACCCTGCTCCTGTGATCTAATAAATGTTATTGGTTATATTTATTTAAAAATAAAAGTACTTTAATATACGGAAACGTATGCTTTTATTGTTTATTTATAAAGTAACCCGTCAAAGTCGGTACATATTAAATTATTAAATCATCTACCTCGCAATTTGAAATGTTTCTAATGTTTGTTAAGTTTATGGGCTAATTGGAATAGATTTAGCATTAAAAAGGAATTTGTCTTTATTCAAAAAGGTACCGGACAACAAGGTACACATACAATATATATACAAGGTATAAGGTAAGGTCTGCTAAATTTTTAAAAAGTATGACATTTTATTTTTCTAAATCTACCCTCCTTAGGTTATTCATTTTGACACTATGACTTAGTATCCAGTATAAATTAGTTGCGACAAGGATGAAATCAATCGATATTCGTCGTTGGTAGGTCAAAAAGTATAAAATATAGTTATATATACTAGTTGTAGTCGTGGTAGGTACTTATTTGGTTAGGTTAAGTGCGTTGTGTTGGAGTTAATTTAAAACGTTTCATGTGATGTTTCAATTGCGCATAGCCCTCGCTATAGATTAGATCGTCAAGCGATAATATGTGTTGTGAACTATATTTTCGTCAAATAAAAATGTATTTTCATGAGGAATTGATCTAGACCTACTTCAATAGATCATGATTTGACAAACCATAAAAGTTCCTGTAGGAAATTCGCTCCTGACATCCTGTTACACGGCACTGGTAAGTACAGTAGGTACATAATATTATTATACTAAAAAAATATACTCACTATAAGTAGGTATTATAAGATAATAAACTGATTAATCAGAAAACATGATTGTAAAAACGAATATATACGGTAATTTCATTTGTATTAGTGCAGTTATTTTCCTCAGACTAATACAACGTTATTATTACCTCAATGAAAATTGATTCCATTACCACAACCGCATTTGTGATAGACACATCAATAATATCGAACCTATAGAAAGATAAGACATATCATATTAAAAATGTTATAGGTAACATTGCTTTGTAATAAAATATTAAAATTTGTCAATGCAGTGGTACCGACTCAGACGAACTCAGCAGTACCTACCACAATATTAATTTACCTCATTAAAATTGTGGTCTACCAACTCAAATCACGAATAACATTCCGCAAGATAACGATTATGTGCGTTACCCCTAACGTTAACTACAGCATATAAGTCTAAGCACGTACCTACCCATAAATCAGCTGTAAAGGCCGCTCCAGACAAGGGCTAAGGGCAGCTCGACACTCGCCTGATTTCCCCCGGGACCTTCCCGACGATGCTATTTTGATGGCTCGTAAGATACAGGAATTTTTCGATCTAGTATCAATATTTAAAGAAATCACCTTGATTTATAATATGAGGAAAGCTTGAGATGCTTTTTTTATTACATTTCAAATAAAATCTCATTTTTTTAGGTTAAATCTAAATCTAGGATTATTTATAATATCATAAATCCTCTAACTTGATGTAAAAGTTTGGTATAAACATTTATATTTTTTACGAAAATATACATAGGTATGCTCGCACTCTTGTTTTTAAAGACTGATTTTACTATTTATATATTTATATGTATTATAATTCTTTTAATAATTGACCATCGACTTCCAAGGTACACAACCAAATTTCACGATGACAATCATAAAATTCACCGACATATTAGGTTTTTTTACAGTTTTACTTACGTTCGATGAATTGTAATCTAAAAATGGTAATAGGTTCCGACTTCCCCGGGCGAGTTTAAAATAATAAAAACATTCTGTATAAGATTATGTCCATCCTTACAAATACACACACCCACGTTACATACTAGTAGTTACCTACCATAAGAATAAATAGTTCTTGTTAAAAAATATAACAATATAAGTGTAGGCTATAAAAACATCTTGTTTATAACTGCATCAAAAACACAATGTGATTGAACCCACACATTGCACTACTCATATATTCTCTGTTGCTCAGAATTCATGTTTTTCTTAGTATTCGTTTTAAAACGGAAAATGGAAAGAAAATTACAATTAACTGTCAATGTCTTCTATTACTCATATCTAACAGTATGGCTACAATGAGTCTAATGTAGTATACATTAACCAGAATTTTTATTAAACTCTGTACCTATTTGCACCCTGCAGTTTCACCCTCTTTGCCCAATTCCTAAGGGTCTTAACGTGGTGTTATATACCTATCTATCTACGTTATAACCTCATGAGTCCACTGGTGAAAACCATAATTATGAAAACTCCGTTCGGTAGACGGAGTGATTCATGAGGAAAGTGATATATTCGTGAGGAAATTTTAGTTTTTATCGCGTTTAGATAGACAGTCGCGGCAGGGGAATTTATTTTATAATATGTAGTTTTAGTTATGGAATACATAACTACCTATATTAAAAAACTAGTCGGGATTCGAACGAAATGTTTTTAGTCCACTTTTACCATGCGAGTAGGTCTTCCCCGATAGATATTATTTATTTATTTACTTACATTGTTATGTACTAACATTAAACCTGCGCCCCACAAACTGTGTTGTCAGTTTCACTGTGGGATCTCGAGTCTGTACAATATTATCAATATTAGCAGTATATTAGAACTACTTACTTATGTAATGTTATCCGGGTGTCTTTAAATTACGAGTGAATCGGGTTCTTCTAGTCAAGCGCGCTCCATCGTGCGATCTACGAGGAAGCGCGCTTGTCGCGATGTGTCGCTGAACATCAGGCGAACGGGCGGTGAAGCGTAAACCTATCAAGTTTAAAAAAAAGCAATATAGGATAGGGTAACATTTTAGCTCTTCAATTTGCCGGACTCTCAAGATTCTTCTCAAGTTTTTAGATATTTCAAACGTATTGTATACCCACAATTTAGATTCTCGGTATTCTATCTAACTATTCTAACGTCGACAATGTGCACAAGCATTGAATCTGCGGAGACTACACAAAGTGTAACTAAGCCGCATTGTGCGGGTCTCGGCGAGGATCGCGATTGGCGCGCGATTCGAACATTTTCCTAAGCTAATGCCCGATCACGATGCACAATTGTGCGATTGTGCGCCGATTGGACAAGGCTTGTTACACACTGAAGGCTGACGCTGAACTAAACTAAGATTATGTGAGTAACTATCCTTACTTGTAACCTTTCGTTAAAAGTGTAGGTATATTTATTTTATTGCTGTTTATAGGTTTATCATTTTGTTAATTCATTCGGATTTAAGCAGCAGACAAAAACAGTGATAGCATAGTGGTATTATCGTTGGACTGCCCAGTCAAAGGTCTCGAGTTGGAACCCAAGGCACGCACCTCTGACTTTTCGAAGTCATGTACTTAATTATCACGCACTTAAACGGTGAAGGAAAACAATCATCTTCATCAAAAAACCTCAGGCATGCAGGTTTCCTCACGAGAGATTTTCTCGACGGCGTGTGAAGTCTGCCAACCCGCACTAGGTTTCCCGTACCGTATTTGATGCAGCGTTGACGTAAAGAATTTCGCTGAGCTAATGCTGAACCAATACACATGATTGCGTGATTGTCCGTTCGAATAAGGCCCGCGACACATTGACGACTAAAGAACATTAAAAGTTAAATAGCTTAGCTTTTTTTATAAAGGAGTATGTAAAACTAGAATGAAGGGCCCACAGGAGGAAGGGTCAGTCATATCACTAGGCTATCATAGCTTGCATATCAGGCATACAGGCCTAATGTGTTGCCATAATTATTCGACAAATACTATGATCAATACTCACAATTACCTACCAAGTAAAAACCGCTACCGCTTTGAAAATATTTTCATGATAAAATAAGACGCATTGGTGTCGCAAGTCTGCCGCCAGCCTAACAAAAGCACGAACTCTTAACCAACAATAGTCGGTAATAACTTTCTTTGTGTTGAAATATAAACTGTGTACGCACATTTTAATCACGCATTGTTGTTCCCGAGGTAAAAGCAAACATACGGGCGGATTCGGATGCCGTTATAATATAACGTAGGCGAAATTTTCCGGGTCTATTGTTCGATAGACTGCGCCTGCGCCGGAAAGAATCGTAAATCGTTCTAGAGCACTATCGTAAATCTGTAATAAGTATTGTAGTTATTTTATTATTGAGCTTTTATTTCCGGGTTTGATTGAATTTACAAATCCTTTTTTTTACAAGCTGGTAAACTTATTACAGACACAACGCTGTATTTATCTGAAGTTTATGCAATAATATGTAGGTATATATATGCCATCACGTTTTTTTCCCCAAATGGATAAGCAGAGATGTACTGATGTACACCCATGGTTAGGCGCCATATTCTCACGGTGCACGTAGGCCTCCTACCTATTACGTCTTACTGCCATTATTAATCATCTATTTTACTGCCAGAACGACAGGGGTTAGGTTATAATCTCCACGCTTGTTTATTGGTCCATCGCTATTACAATATAGTATAAATTAAAACTTCGAGCTGTCTGAGAACTTTATAGAAAAACCCATTATCACTGACCGACCTCGAAATCGAACCTAGAACTTGCAGGTTAGTAGCCTCGCTTGCGACCTCTAGACCAAAGGAGAGTTAGGTATTCTAAAGATTATTTAGGCTTTCATTATTCAGTGAAAAACAATTTACTAGTATAGACTATACATATAAAACGCTTTGTCCTGACGGATCAACGCACAGCCACGTGCGATTTTACGTGGGAGAGCCATGCTTCGGCACGAATGGGCCGGCTCGACCGGAGTGATGCCACGGCCTCACAGAAAACCGGCGTTAAACAACGCTTACGTTGTGTTTCGCCGAGTGAGTGAGGCTACCGGAGGCCCAATCCCCTTTTAAAAGGTCGGCAACGCACTTGTAACTCCTATGGTGTTGACGGCGGTAATCGCTTACCATCAGGCGATCTGTCTGCTTGATTGCCGTCCAATGCAAAAAACAGGCTAAACGCTGAGCGTTGAGACCTGAAACTTGGAGGTTGTTTTCTTTGTATGACGTAGGCATCCGATAAGAAAGGATTTTTGGAAATGTAACCCCTAAGGTGGTGAAGAGGGGTGAAATTTTGTATGAAAGTCTGTCATTTTTTAGCGGGTGAAACCGCGGGGTAAATCTAGTCATTTATATATGCGATTTGAACAATAACATAATCAACCCATTACATTGTCCCACTGCTGGGCACGGGTCTCCTAGCAGAATGAGGGGGATTATGCTGTAGTCCACCGCGCTGGCCTAATGCGGGTTGGCAAACTTCACACGCCGTCGAGAAAATTTCTCAGGCATGCAGGTTTCTTCACGATGTTTTCCTTCACCGTTTAAGCGCGTGATAATTAATTATTAATACGGACCTGACTTCGAAAAGTTAGAGGTGCGTGCCTTGGATTCGATTTCGAGACCTTTGACTTGGCAGTCCTATGGTCATATTACTAGGCTATCACTGCTTATATTGTAATTGATTGTAACAATCGATCGATTCGATCGATTCGATTGTAACAATATCAAATAAATTAGTTGCTGATGCCACACATGCATCAGGCATTAATTTATTATGTAGCTCAACCATAATTTTATGTATCTAACTAAGATATTATTATTACAATAGGTACATATATTCGGATACGACCAACGCACGTTGATCTAAAAGACAAGCTCTGAAGCAAACTGAATAAGAAAACAATCAATATAAGGTCTTTTAAAGGTGGTCATTGCATTAAAAGTGAACTGAATAAACCTGGACTTGTCATCGCGAAAAGATAAATCTTGTATTAGAAATACAGAAAAGGGTAACCAGGATGCTGATGACAGTACGGATAGAAACAATTAATATTTAATTTAAACCAAATTAGAACGAAAACGGTCAAATCAGAGACTGTACCTAAAATTCTTTGTTTTTTTTTATATAATAAGAATTCGCCATACGAATTCAATTTTATCAGATTTTCGCTCATTCATAGCATGCGTTAATCTTCATTTTTGATTTAGTTTGAGTTTGTTTGATTAAACTGAAATCTACCATTTGTCTAGATAAATCCTTCGTTGTATTTTTCGTCTTATACTTCTACTGAGTTACAGATGCTTCGCGTTTGATTTATGTTTTACCATTAAGGGTATTACATTGCCCAATGACCTTGAGGATTTAGTCTTTGTGCTAGTATTTGTTAGTCACAGGCATTGCGGGGGTACTTCACGCGGGGCGCTAGTGAGGTTTCGTGTATTTCTTTATTATTTCAAAATATTCAAAGAAATAAAATATAAAACAACACAAATCGTTAATTACGTCATTACAATTTTTTGGCATAAAATTCATGACTAACTTTTAAGCCGTTAAAGAGAAAAAATACAAATTAAGTTAAAAAAGTCCTATTTACTTCAATTATTATCCAAAATTGGGGCAAAGTATCATCATCAACAATCATAAGGCCAATACTACCTAACTCTTTTGTCTGTTCCCTTCCAAACCTAAGCTGCTGAATAGATTTCGATTCAAAATGGCAAAAAAATTGTATTCTAGGAGGACTGAGGACATAGGCTACTTTATGTCTCAAAAAATTAAATAGTCCTTTTGGAACGCGGATGAAACTGGGACAACAGGTATTTGAAAATAAAAATAGATAGCGACAAGAATTTCAAGAAAAGCACGTTCCAAACAGATATAAAATGCTTTATTTTCAGATATATATTTTCACAGACACTATATTCTAAATGTGTTAGGCACCTAATCTATTGTGATCTTTGATGGATTTAAAAACTACTTGTATGTCAGGAGATCTGCACCTACTTGTATAAAAACCAGTTGGGGTTAGAATTATAGAAAACTATTATAATATATATTTAGTTACAAAGTTAATAATTTCTATAACAGTGTTTTGAAACCGCTATAACAACACATTTGGCAACACAACCTTTTATCAATTTCAAAAATCTCAGTGCAACGATTCTAAACATTAAAGAAAGGCCGAGTCACTGCCACACTTAACCCTATTTTTCCATCGTTACGATCAAAACATACCATAGTTCATAGGCATGTTTTACAGCCACAGAACGTGCCCAAGCACGGGCCTTGTTGCCAAACAGCGTGACTGGGCAAACAGGGCCCGGTAGCTTTGTGGTCACCCTAGCGAAGCGTGCGCCACATTATTTGTCCAACTGAGTGTACTATATACTTATAAGTATTATCCTGTGTGGAACTGGTTTGCTTGTGATATTAGAAGCTACTTGGAGACAGGATGACTTGAAGAAGAAATTGTATTTTAAGTAAAAGCCCGAATTCGCTCCTAACGTTAGATATAGTGGGCGACCGAGCTCATATATAAAACTTCTAGCTAGATCCGTTTTATATAAGTTAGTTTATTTGTTTTTTGCGACAAAGAGAAAACAAATTTTCCCAGAAATGTGACCCAGATAGATCGATTTTTCGCCTGCGTAAACTCCAATAATACTCCTTGAAATCGTTAGAGCCGTTTCCGAGAATGAAACTTACAAAGAAATAAATATCGTAAAATAATTTGAAATGAAAATATTAGAATAACTCGGTAATGGTTGTAAATAATCGTGTGATTTTTTATGGCGTTGAAAGTTACAAGATTATTGCAGGAGATCCTTACTAATATTATAAACGTGAATGTAGTATGGATGTTTGTTATTTCTTTCACTGGCTGAACGGATCTGGATGAAATTTGGCACAGAAATAGATTACAGTCTGGAATTACACTTTCTTTTTATCCAGGTCGGACCCAATTCTGAAGTCCACGCAGACAATCGCGGGCAGAAGCTTATTTATCATATACAGATTGTCCATGACATAGGAACTAAAAAACACAAACACAGTTCTTTAAGGTACTTACTACCTAAAGTCGACGACACGTTTGGCGTAGCGACTGAGCGATCGTCTTCTGCGTCACGTGTTGTGGGTTCGATCCCCACACGGAGCAAATATTTGTATGATCTACAGGTAGTTGTTCCGGGTCTGGGCGTTTGTGTATGTGAGAATTTGTGTTTGTAAACGCACCCACGATACAGGAGAAAATCCTAGTGTGGGGCAACGTTTTTATGAAAAGAAGAAAGAAGTTATGAGTATTATCTCCATTATTTTGCATAAAAGCGAAATAATTTGGGCTTTTCTTCAGCGGTCATTGAAAAAATCCGTAAATATATAAACCATAAACATATACCTAAGTAGATACATTCAAAATGACTTTTATAATGGGATAAAAGGACAAACGAGCAGACGGATCGCCTGATAGTAAGCGATTACCGCCGCCCATGGACACCCGCAACACCAGTGTAGTCACAAGTGCGTTGCCGACCTTTTAAAAGGAGATTGGGCCTCCGGTAACCTCACTCACTCGGCGAAACACAACGTAAGCGTTGTTTAACCTCAGTTTTCTGTGAGGCCGTGGTATCACTCCGGTCCAGCCGGCCCATTCGTGCCGAAGCATATGACTACTTACAGCATATTTAACCAGACTCCTTGTATGGGCTGATGATGGATGGAGCGACACTATTATTTCAACATATTTAAGTACCTATTGTAACTTAAACAGGATTGGTCGCTAGTATATGGGGTGGTTAGCAGTGTTCCGAAGACCTACATGTACTTAACTCGTTATAGTTCAGTTCTCAAGACTTATTTCTCTAGCGATTTTGTGTTAACCTTTACATTTAATAAGTATCTCATTACCTAGCCCTTATCTAATAAGATCCTTGCCTAACTCTGTAAAGGCCACAGCTTTTATGCCCATTGCGAACGAAATGCCTGACAGGTATCAATCAATATCGTAATCAATAGGCCAAGGACGTAATCAATTTTAAACGGTACTTAAAACACTAGAAATATCTCGTGAATGTTAAATAGATAGGTTTAGGATTTCCATACTAAAAACTTGATACAGTATTTAGACACATTACAGGATAAACCTGTCTGTAAACCAAAACGATTCTAATCGAAAACTTACACTTTCTTTAGCATCCTACTCTAATAAATATAATAATCGTAGAATACTAGAGTCCTTCGGTTACATTGCCAGAAATGATGGTCAAAACCTCGAACATCTGATAATTACTGGCAAAATCGACGGCAAACGCTCTTGAGGTCGAAGTATAAGATGATCTGACCAGATCCGCACATCTCTGAATACCAAATTTGAGGCTCTCTCTTCCCGTCGCCAAAAACAGGCACAGTTACACTTTGTCAAAAACAAAAATCACGCCCCTTAGTAATGAGGAAGACGTCTTGAGGAGGAGGAATCTAATAAAAATGAATGCTTGTTTGTTTGTCCTTTATACATTGCTAAAACAGTCATCCCATTGCGATAAAACTTTGGTGAGTTGTTGCTTGCAAGCTTGGGTAGGTTTATGACGAAAAAAAAAACAGGCATTGCAACGCATGCCGGGGGACAACATACACGGTAATCGGTATTGGCCATGACCTTGCCCTTGATATATTTTTTCAGTCCAACCTCAAGGCTTACTGTTCTAAGTTCTTGAAACATTTCGTCTAGTTCGGTAGCTTTGCAAGAGAAAAGAACAATGTCATCGACGAAACGCAGATTAGCTTGACTCGCCGAGAAAAATACCTCTCCCAGTTCATCTCTTGTGTAGGATTAATGCAAATACCAACGCAATATTACCCCACAATGCAATCCTCCAATTTCACAACAACTTAATTAATGTTATTAATATAATATGACAAACAAGGGAACAGGTGTTCCGCGGTTATAATTTACACATAGCGGTCGTTCACAATGGCGCTGCTTACAATGAGCTTATCGGTAAGGAAGTTGCGAAACTGTGGCGGAAAATTAATTTTAATATACTGTTGAATATCGGGATTGTATTGAAATTATTTGAAATAAGTGAATCAGAATCAGAAGGAAAAAGGATGATAGATGAATTATATGGAAACTAGAACTTTTGAGATATAAGGCAGCCTGTGTCCCAAGATGCAATCTATCGCCTTGTAAAATTTTATCAATATCTACTAATTTAGCGGTTTAGGTGAGAGATAAACAGACAGATTTACTGGTTTCTAACACTTACGCGAATATTAGATATTGAAATAAAAATACTTTTTTACGAATTTTATCACGATATAGTGACAATAATAAGTCGGGAATTAAATAATATCAATCGTTCGCGATAAAATCCATAAAAGGTCCATTACTTACGAATTTATAATATTAGTATGAATGTGGTCTATATATCTCCATGTCTGTATATATGTAGCCATGTAGCCTAGCATTGACCAAGAACAGCTTGCGATAAAACCTAAAATGGCCAACATATTTTGAATCCATTCATATTTAGAACACATAACAGCTCTTTGAGAGTTGTTATGTACTCTAGTTGTTATGTGAATCATAATCATCATCATCATCAGCCTATATTCGTCCACTGCTGGACGTAGGCCTCTCCTAGTGAACGTCACAGAGCCCAATCTTCGGCTTTCCTCATCCAATCATAATACTTAATAATAATTCATAAGCGGTACTTTCAGGCCAGCAGAGCACTGTTCACATCAGGAGCATTCATTCCTGCAGACGTTCTGAGAACGCTAATGAAACACTACCTACTACTTGGGGAATGAGATCGATTGATCGATTCGCAGATCAGCAATTTATGGAAATCTATTTTAGCTAAGGTAAAATTAAGTATTTATCGGCCCTAAATAAATCCTTCAGTTGATGAAAACAGTTACACTTACAGTTTAGCGGTGAACCTTAGAACTTACCGCTATTTGAACCAACAATGACACTAAAATCTAGATGATCTAGTGGGGTTCTTAGTTTGGAAACTGAACTAAGAACGCCACTAGATCCTAGACCAATATCAATGGTGAAATAATAAAAGAACCGTTGTCGTGAAAGTATTATGTAGCTATTCCGTAGATAGTGTTTTGATAGGCACACTGGAGGAATCTTTCAAACGCCCCCTAAGAGATAAACCTGTCGAATCTTATTATGTTTTACGATTGTCCTCACAAAAACATTACATGAAAAGGGTAGGTATTTTAGTCCCTTTAGATCGTACGACACGATTACGTGACGAGATCATTTCTAACACCGCTACCTGAATAATAATATGTTGTCGCAGTCGTTATGTATGGGTTTAGTAATATTATAATGTTTAAAGAATAATGTTCAATCATTTAAGACCTTTTCCTTTTTTAACCTTTTAGGGAATGCTATTCTCGAAGGCCTTAAAAAAATCTAATTCGAACAAAAATCGTTGCCCCACGCTAAGATTTTCTTCTGTATCGTGGGTACATTTACAAACACAAACGCCCAGACCTGGAACCTGTAGGTCGTACAAATATTTCGTCCATGAGGTCCCGGGAGGAAATACTCGCCGCTATGCCAAACATGTATACTTACTTCGACTTTTGATTGTATTCAATAACTTGACAGTTGAAGGGTTACCAGTTTTTGACAAAAAAGATAGTGAGATGGTGAAAGAATGAATGAACTTAAGTAATGTACTTTTATGCTAACTTTTATTTTAAATTTAATAACTTGTCTTAAAAACACGATATACACTATTAAACATTGTAGAAGTTTGTCAGAGGAAATAAAATAAAATTACATGATTTTTATTCTTAGTTTATTTCTATTAGATGAAAATAAAAAAGGAAAATAATGGCTTTTATTAATAATTATTAATTATTCTTATATTCCACATTTTGTATACGATTTTTTAAAGTTTTATTCGTTAGTTTTATTCAAAATCGTTCGCTGCCCTATAGTCGTAGTATGGTATCATTAATTTTCTTTAAACTGTCAAGTTACTGAATACAATTATTAAATAATTTGTGATGAGTGTTGACCATTTTCATAAATATGCAGTCCAAAATTAATCACAGTGGTGTCATCAACCAAAGGAAAATTACGATATGAACTAGCTCTGAGTAAAAACGGTATATAATCTCTGTAGTATCTATTAACTAACATTTTCCGCAATAAAAAAATGTGGTGTTCGTAAATCTTGTAGCAAGGGCCCGTATTGTAATGAGAGATGGAAGAGCTATTGTTTTCTTTCATTAGCGACATTTTAATGTTAGAGAGAGATGTTATACAGGTCAAATAACACCACCTCTTTTCTTTACGAAACAATGATGGCTTTAATACTTCATAATAAACACAGATCAGTTTGTTTTTTATAAATATATAAATAATCATAATTGTGCCGTAGGTTGTAAATGTCCCACAAAAGGGCACCTAGCCCGTCTCTCCTACAGATTCAATTTGCAAGGGGCGGTATAAAAAATAAAATGTTATCCTTTATGGGTCAGCTATGAACTGAACGAGAAAGAGGAACATGTATTTGAGGACTTCAGTACTCATTGAACTGGTTTTATTCGTAATAACATACCATCACGCCTGTATTCCCCGAAGGGTTTGGCAGAGATGTAGATATATATGTTCAGTTCGTTAGTATGTTTAGGACCCATGTAATAGGAGGCGAATCTACTGCCATTAACCGGACATAAATCTAAACTCCGAGCTGCTACTGAGAATTTCATAGAAAAACCTAATAGGTAACACTGCTCGTCCTTGGGATCGAACCCAAGACCTCTAGCGTAGCAGTCGCGCTTAGATACACTAGACTAATGAAATGTACGCCTCTGCCTAACTCTTTGGGAAATACAGGCGTGATGGTATGTTTTTATCCATATTGGCCGTTCACTTTCATTTCGCCACGAACCCATCCACTTTCGAGGTCCCTAATTATTTGATTTGAAGGAAATAACATAAAAAACCGACCCATGTTTATGACCGTTGGACTGCCAAGTCAAAGGTCTCGAGTTCGGGGCCCAAGGCACGCACCTCTGACTTTTCGAAGTCATCAGAGTTCACAGTAATCCAATTTAAATCCAGCTACAAATTCTAATGATACCCATGTCTGTCCCACCCGCGGGTCCCATCCACACTTACAATTACCACCATTGGCCCGTGAATTGTAATTCAGTCCCTACAGTGCTAATTAAGTAAATATGGTGGAGAAAGCACGTGAGGGGGTTGTCGAACACTGTCCTTAGAATATACGTGGATGCGGTATCATGAGGGGAGGGCTTCCTGGCTATTTAATAACTCAGTTTATGGATGGGTGACCATTCAACCACTCCGTGCCTTAGAGAGCACGTAAACCGTTGATCCCACTGCCTATATTACAAATTGTATCTACGCAGAATGCGAAAGTACTCATTATCTAAACAATTTTCATTAAGTATAGGACTAACCTTGAAGCGGCGGTAGCCTAATGGCTAGGGCGCCGGACTTGCGATCATGTGATTGCCGGAACTCCACCCATTGCACTAACGATGTGAACCCACTCGTAACACAAGCATTAAGCTTAGCTACTAAAATACTAGTAATGTGCGACCCACATTGCTAATAAGCTTTAAAAAAAAAACTTTGGAATACTTATCAAAAAACACAACAGCTTCATACAAAATACACATTTAACATCAGTGTATTATTTAAAATGAATTTTAATCGAATGTCTTGAATAATTAAAAACAAAAGAATCTCTACATGAATTCACAACTTTACTCATAACCTTTGCTTAAAAAAAAAAAATTTGCAGGCCTAAGCAAGCGCGTCACCCTCAAACAACCTTATTTTTATTTATAAAAACTTTTTAAAAGTAGGTATTTGTTCCATAGTTTCCACTAAACTCGATAAATATATATGTATTGAAAAACTGATTTTTATTCGCGAATTCAGAGTATTCCATAATCAAAGCTGTTCATAATAATTATTACAATGGGCCCTGATTTTCTTAACGATAAATATCTATAAATGGAAGGATTGGATTCTTCGTCCATCTGTGTTCAATTTGAGCATATAAAACCACTACGTCACATGCTAGAACCATTTCTATTTCTCTAATCCAATGATTGAATTAGCGAACGCTGTGTAGCACGGGTAGGTACACGACGGGATTACACGTCAGGTGTCACTTTCATTATGTTGCACCCTTGGGTTGAAGACTTGTGTCACGTATGTTTACTTGATTAAATTTGAATGATTAATGTTTGAAAGGATAAAAATATTCTTTGCGTGTCTGTTTGTGAGAATATTCTTCTTGCATAGAGAGAAAAGGTACAGTCAAGTACCTTTTTCTCTCTAGGCAAGAAGAATATTCAATTTTAAAGGTAAACTTTTGAAAGGCTAAAAATGGTCCTTGTGTATCTGTTTGTGTGATTGTTTATTGTTCTCGCCGTGAAAATAGAAGAATTAAAATACTTAGTTACTGATTTCTCGATAAAAAAAAAGCCTAGTATGCGGCAAAGTTTAAAAAAAATACTGGGCACTCCACAAAACTAAACTCCGAACTACTACGGAGTATTTATAGAAAAACAACATAACATACCATCACGCCTGTATTCCCCGAAGGGTTAAGCAGAAGCGTACTAATGTACACCCACAGTTCGCCGGTATGTTTAGGTCCCATGTAATAGGGGGCGAGCCTATTGCCATTAACCGGGAACAAATCCAGACTCCGAGCTGCTACTGAGAATTTCATAGAAAAACCCAATAACACTTTTGTCGACCTGGGGATCGAACCCAGGACCTCCATCGTAGCAGTCACGCTTAGAACCACTAGACTAATGAGGCAGTCAACTAGTTAGGAATGAGAAAAACAACTTTGCTCATTCCTAAAGGCAGAAATGTCTATGGCAGGACATTGACCAAGATCCTTCACAAGAAGCAACTTACTTACTACAATTAAGCAATAATTTCAACGTCTTCACCTTCCTAAGCATTTCATTGATCTAAAGCAATCACTGTAACTGGATTATAGGCAGGTCTAACGAGCGGAAAACTATGGAGAAAAACAACAAACACACAGACACACACACAGGCTTAGGGACGTGTCTTAATACGTCATTAGCGAACGATTGCTGAGTATTTTTACTTGGTGTGAGGATTCAGGGCTGGCACTAGCAAACTAAAATGCACTAAGTAGAAAAGTACGTAATTCACGTTACTTCAAAATGTACTGTTTTGCCAATATCTAAACTGTCTATAGTACCCTATAGTTACTTGCAGTATTTCCCAATTTTCTGCTAACATTCTTTAGATTCCGAAAGCATAACGGCATAAAATTATCTAATTTTTTTAGGAATTTACCTTATAGAATTACATATATTATAAATGGTTCCGTGTAATTCGATGTTCTAACGAAAACGTGACATCACAAACCATTTTTCATTTTATGACTATACCTGCTCGAATTTGATCCATTGTTGAACCAAGTTTGCCACGAGATGAGTAAACTCCTTTCTGTAATGCTTAAAAAAGAATATTTGGAAAAAACTAACTCTCCACAAAATAATGTTATGTGCGAAACAGTTTCGGAAGTCGGTGGCGAAATCAAAAGATCCGATCAAATCAAAGGCACCGACTTCCGAAACTGCTTCGCACATTACATTATGTTTTTGGAGGCCGTTTTACTTTTTTTGTTATCGCAATAAGCATTTAAAATTAGAAACGCAACATTGGAAAGTGACAACCCTATAATGTTCGTGGGACGATATCGCTTCGCTAATTCTATCCGTGATTTATATGTTCACGCGGAGGCGGGCCAGGCTAGCGGATTACTTGCCCGGATTACGCTGACTCGGGTTCGACGCCCGTGTAGATAATGGCAGACTCAAACCGCGTATCCCCGGAAAGAAATCGTAATGGATTGGACTGTGATTGCTTCTTTGTAAATGTAAATATTTTTAGCACTCTTCTTCGAGCGATAAATTTCAGTTTGTCGTCTTAAAAAGCTTTTAATGTTTGCAATCCTGCAACTTTATCTCGTTGTTTCTTGGAAAAGGATATCTGCTTAGTTTAATTACATGACCGTACATACAAAGAAAATGAAGTGTTGCTTTAGTTTCGTGTATCATAATATACATCTAGAAAGAATGATTTATACAGTATAACTGTTTTTTTTTCTAATTATGTACTCTATGGTAGTTCCTGCAGTCATAGCTTTGTGGTCAGATATCGTAAGATTACTCGTATATCTTGTTTCAGGATTTTTCATCAATGTTTATAGGTATTTATCATTTTTTTTTATATAAGTATCACTAAGGTAGCAAACAAGCATACGGCCCGCCTGATGGTGAGCGGTTACCGTAGCCTATGGACACTTACAACACCAGGGGTATCACTCGCGCGTTGCCGACCTTGTAAATCAAGGAGGAATAGTTGGGCTGGCAGCATAGGAGACAATGCGTAATTTTTATCCTATCTGCCAACATAACGCTTCCTCGCGGAGCTCTGGCGACCTTGCTCACCGTGCATGGTGGAGGTACTTCCCCAGTCGGACAGCTCCAATAATGAGTGGAATTATTCGATTCCACTATGCCCTACCTCTCTATAAATCTTATATATAGACATACATCTAATATGAACCACAGAGCAAAAATATAAAGATGGATGCGAACACTTATCTTGTGCTTATCCTGGTAATTAAGCTATGAACGCCACTGTTCTTTGGATATTTTTATTCTGTATCCTCCCAGCATACAATACGAAATTTAGATTTTGTTTTAAAATGATTTACTTGTTAGAAATACCCGTTCATCACGCATCGACGTGAAATGGGTTCGGCAGTGATGTATGCCGCGAACAATATCCACTTAGCTTTGTTTAATATTAGTATAAATGATGAAAGAACACATCGCGGTAAATGTATTCATATGTTAACAGAAATGTGGGATACGTTACAGCTGCTTGTTTATTTTTTAAATCTTCTGCGTCAGCGCAGCTTTATTTAGAGGCATTGTTACAGAAAAACTTGCGGTGATGCAGAGACAGAAATTGGAAAGTATGGAATAATAATTCGATGGACTAATATGCTAGAGATTCTGGGTTCGATCCCCAGGTCGAGCAGAGTGTTATCAGGTTTTTCTATGAAATCCTTAATAACAGCTCGGAGTTTGGGATCTGTGCCCGGTTAATATAGGTTGCTGCCTATTACATGGGATCTAAGCATACCGACGAACTATGGGTGTGCATTAGTACACCTCTGCCTAACCCTTCGTTGAATAAGGGCGTGATGGTATGTGTTATAATATACCAAATGACACTTTGATATATTATAATCATTATCTATAGAAACCATAACAAGTTTACCATATTAAGTGATAACCTAGTGGTATGACCATAGGACTGCCAAGACAAAGGTCTCGACATCGAATCCAAGCCACACACCCCTGACTTTTCGAAGTCATGTGCGTATTAATAGTTAATTATCACGCGCTGAAACGGTGAAAGATAACATCGTGAGGAAACCTGCATGCCTGAGAGATATTCCCGACGGCGTGTGAAGTCTGCCTACCCGCAGTAGGCTAACGTGGGGGACTATAGCCTAATCCCTCTCACTCTGAGAGGAGACCCGTGCCCAGCAGTGGGAAAATGTAATGGGTTGATTTCAATAATGAAAAGTCTATGGTAATAATAAGTAGCTAAATTAGCTCAAAGACTGTGTCGTATCCACTATCACCCACCTCCCGAGACATAATAGTGTGTAAATTGTAAGCTAATCCAAGCAGATAATCGGTAATCGGAGTTTCATCAAAGGCCCAAAGTCCGTGTTTAATTGTACAATCACATTCAAACTGTCGCATTTACTGCGCAGGCGCTTGTCCGCTTTCGACGCTGAACATTATATTATAAGGTTATTGAAGCAAAGATTTCAAGACGCAGGAAGTGTCGCAAGGTTCTAATAACGATGATGTATTTTTAAATCACTTAGGGAAAAATTGGATTTCATTCGAGTTTGAAGCAGAAAATTCTAATTTGAGGCAAGGTCAAAACTAAAGAAAGAAAAAATACTGTGCTAATATTATTATTATGTTCTGGTTTGAAAGGCAATGTAGTCAATGAAATTACTGGGCTGTGTAATAATTAATAGTAGATACACTACCTATTGGTGTCGTTGGCGTCTATAGGCTGCGGTTGCCGCTTACCATCAGGCGATCCGTATGCTTATTTGTCATCTTATTACCACAAAAAAAAATGGTATTTCCTTAAATTTCAGCTTGACGTTTGTAGGCTTCCACGTAGAATATAGAAGGTACCTGCAAATTTCCTCTCCATTCATTTCAGGAAATACATCGCGTCTGTATTCCCCGAAAGGTTAAACAGGGGAGTATTGATGTATTTATGGCAACTTCACGGTATGCTTTAGGTCCCTTGTTTGGCTTGTCAACTCAAAAATCCAATCTCCGTGAGAATTTCATAGAAAAATCCAATACCAAAATTATCTTGCCCAAATAAGGGACAAGACATTTTCTGCTCTTCTGCTTACGATACCTATTCTAGTTCATTTTAAGTCTGTAAAGTGTATAGTGGTCGTCGGTGCACCGGCGCAGGTCGGTGTCGTAAATCTGCGGGCACTATTGTGCATTGAACTCACCATTTATATGCCTCGACTTTGTGTTTGACAACATCGTTCTGATACATTTATGTGCTCTGGGAACTGCATTATAATGAAGTATAGTTCTACCATTAGGTATTTCATGCATAAGAAATGTGCTTTGCACCATAATATCCTTGCAGGCTGTACCAATGACCTATAGACTTCTCTACTCAATGCTTCCATAGCGACCCTTGTGTTTGGGCAGAAGGCTATGCTAGGAGAGCCTAGACTGGGCTGGGAGAACATATAATTAGACTATGTTGTATACTTTTAAGAACAAAAAGATGGAAAAGTTCATACACCACAGGACTTTACAGGTGGCATCTTCATTATCTATATATATGTAAAACACAGTGTTAGCTAAATCATTTATAACTCGACAACGGCTGGAGTGAATTTTATGATCTTTGATTTGTTGGATTTGTCCCCGCCTCGAATAGTAGAATAACTATTAAAAGATCGGAAAATTCCCGAAAACAAAAACTGGACGCGTCTGAAACTGCGTGCAACAGCTAGTTACCTAAGTATTCATAAAACTCCACTGTCTGCCTTTTCCGTTTATGCAAAACCGTCAAAAAAATTCTTGATCTGGTTTTCTTTTTTTTATTCGTGATAGGCTTACACTTGACCAACAGTTCGCCTGATGTTAAGCGATCCTGCGATCTACAATGGAGCGCGCTTGCCTAGACCTATTCCTGACGATGTTTTGATTCTGAAAGTCAGGTGACTTGGATGCGAAACCGAAACCTAAGACTTAACACCATTGAGTATTAAGGTAATATCACTAGACGATTTTTGCTTCATAATTATTCTGATTAAAAATGTACTTATCTAATTTAAAAAAATAACATTAGAACAGAAAAATATATATATATATATATATGTATATATAATAAAGAAAGAAAAGTAACCTACTTGTTACATGAAAAGCATGAAATTCGTAACTTCAAAAAAAGAAAAAATAATGCTCCTGAATAAACAAATTAATCATTAGTACCTACTGATATACGCACGTAGAATGTTACCTTATGCAGTCAGATAAAGAAGGAAAATATAAATTTATTTAAAATACTTAAGTACCTACACCTTAAACACTCAACTGCATATTAAAACATTAAGTTTTCACAAGAAAAACCAACCAGTAAGTAAGAATCCTGCTAGCGTGAGTAATTACGAATTATTATGTGCAATTATTGTTTATAATTATAATTTATGTCCGCCATTACCTGCGCGTACGCAACACGGTGAATATAGTCATCTATCACGTTAAGCTAAATATTAGCCAAGATGCTAAGATTTAATGGGTGGTATTTAGTTGGGAGCAGGAAAATTGCAGCTAAAATGTCAGATATTTACTTTCAACATTAAATATAATCTTTGGACCTAGGGACTAAAGTAAAACTAGTAGATTTTTTTTATGGGATAGGGGGGCAAACGGGGGTGTTCGCCTGATGGTATGGACACCCGCATCACCAGAGGAGTCACAAGCGCGTTGCCCGCCTTTTAAAAGGGGATTGGGCCTCCGGTAACCTCACTCATTCGGCGAAACAAAACGTAAGCGTTGTTTGATGCCGGTTTTCATTGAGGCCGTGGTATCACTCCGGTGGAGCCGGCCCATTCGTGCCGAAGCATGGCTCTCCCACGTTAGATACCTCTACTTGTTTTACTATATTATTATAATGTGTAGTGTAAAGATTTATAGAGTTTTATGTAAACAGTACACCGGCTACCCTCTCCCCCGTAATTTATTCTACTAGGTACTCAAAATCCATCCTAAGGTTGTCTGGAAGATATCGCTTTTAGCGATAAGACCGCCATTGTACCTATTCAAAACGATATTAGTTTCTAAAACATATAACACTATCTAATATGGTGTACATTATAGAATATTCTATCTATTTCTATTTCTTACTTTGATTTTCGTACCTACTTCTTTTCGGTTTCTAAGAGTGATGGTTATGTTCGCTGTAGTCATAACGCTCCATCTTCTATCTTCATAATTACCATCACGGCTGTATTCCTCGAAGAGTTAAGCAGTGGCGTACCTACTAATGTAAACTACAGTTCGCGCTGCATGTTTAGCTGAAAATTCCGAACACTTTGCTCGAACTAGAAATCGAACCCAGAACTTATAGCACAGCAGTCGCAGTTAAGACTACTCGGCTAATAAGGCAGTTAGGCTTCCATCTTTAACTTTCTTTCTTTCTTTCTTTTAATATTTTTACTTTTTTATGACACAAATTAAATAAAATAATAAAAAGGTATTGATTAAATTAACCTAATTAAGATTTTATAAAAGCTTTTTCCATTTTTTCTTTAAATTTCGGGAAGCAACAGTAGAACCTGCAGATGGCACTTTAAAGTGCTTTTTTATTCACTTTGAAAAGCTTTTCATAACCTTAATTCAAACGATAATAAAATGAACAGCAAACCGTTATTTCGCCGAATCGCCGTACCTATATTTACGGACAAAAAGCACACGAGGGGTAAGCAAATACAGAGTAGAAAAGTATTGACAGTGGGCCCAATATCGTAAGGGGACTGTCGAAAGCAATTTGTCAGTGTGTTTGCGACCACAGCGTAAACACGACGGTGGATTATATGGCTTATTTTGTTCTGCGAAAAAGGATCAGTGTCTTTTGTTGCTCAGGCTTTTTACGGAATTGCTCCGTTGTAGACCGCAGTGTCACCTAACATCAGGCAAACTGGGGGTCAAGCGTAAGCCTCTCAAGAATAAAAAAAAAAAAATATCAATAACATTGTATTATGTTATTGATATTATTATTTTTTTTAATCAACCCATTATACTGTGGGCACAGGTCTCCTCTCAGAATGAGAGGGATTATTAGGCCGTAGTCCACCAAACTGGCACATAAAAAAAATGGAAATTGAGAAATTCGCTCAAGCATGCAGGTTTCCTCGCGATGTTTTCCGTCACCGTTGAAGCGCGTGATCATTAACTATTTATACGCACATGGACTTTGAAAGTCGAAGTCAGAGGTGCGTACCTTGGATTCGAACTCGAGGCCTTTGACTTGGCAGTCCAATGGTCATATCACTAGGCTATCATTGCTCGAATATCTATAAGATGAGATCTTATACAAACAAAAGATAAAGTCTAAAAATAAAAACACAATCGGAAAAATATATGAAAGCTGGTCTACCGACCAATAAACATCAAACGTAAACATACTACTCGTATTACACCTGTATTCCGGAGGATTAGGCTAGGTTAGGTCATGTTATAGGGGGCGAGCCTATTGCCATTAACCGGGCTCGGCAGGGTCGCAGCCGTAACACTGCGAACACGGTGGGGCCGCAGGGGGGGAGCAGTGTCGGTAATACGATGCGCCGCTCTCCCTACCCTCTGCGGCCGATGTGTGAACGGCGGCGGGGCTACATATCTGTCCCGACTCGGGGTCGTCAGTCGCCCTAGAGGAGGGTCCAATTTTGGACGTCCGCGGTGGGATCGCGGAGCATGCGAGAGCGATTCCCGTGATCCCACTACTATGCGGAGAGTGGCAGTGGTGGTGGTTTTAGTCGGTATGCTGGCCACCTGGCCGGAGAGCCCGACACAACCGTCCCGCATCCCCGAAGCGGGGCGGCGTGTATAATGAGCATTTCCCCACCCGAGAAAAAAAAATTATAGGGGGCGAGCCTATTGCCATTAACCGGGCTCAAATCCAACTTCCAAGTTGCTACTGAAAATTTCATAGAAAAACCCAATAACACTGCTCGAATCGAACTCAGGATATCTAGCGTAGCAAGTCGCGTTTAGGACCACAAGGCTAATGAAGCAGTTGTACACAATCTAGCTAGCTTATCTAAAACTGAAAATAGAATCACCAATAATGTATAGAAGCTGGTCTACCAACCTATCAAACTTAGGTCATTGGAAAGCTACTACAATACTCTACAATATTATAGCCTACATATATCTTCCTTAGGTACCTGTACACGCGCATACATGGCTACTATCCATTCATGTACCCAACGAAATTTCTTCTGGGTAGCCTCGGGTATAACTCGCTGGAAGTTAGACGGGAAAGTACCAATTAACATTAATGTGCAAGATCCTCCGCGGAAAATTTGATGCAGCCGAACTGCACCAGGAGCTGTGTCGATTTTTTACCCCTAATAATTATCGACGCATTCGTAGGCACACATTGTTCGCTGTGCCATCATGTCGTACCGTGGCACGCGCCAATTCACCCATACCGCGCACTCTAACCAATCTGAATGCTCCTCTGACGGTCAACCCGCAGTGTGACTTATTTGCAGATGGATGGCAGGACATAATGTTGGAGTGTTTGCGTTTTTGTGAGCGAGATGTATGATATCGAATAAATTTATTATTTTGTAATTGTATTATATTGTCATGTTTCCTTTAATTATTGTAATTGGTTTGCACCGTTATAATTAAAGTAAAATAAATAAATAAATAATAATGTTATAGCGGTTCATTTCAACTTGATCAGGCCCTGAAACGCAACAAATTACGTAGGTCTCAAGACCTACTTTAGTACCTAAATTCTTCTATGTTTATCCAAGTCCGAAGTAAAGGCATCTTTGCTTTATTCCCATTTTCGCAAGGAAATATAAATTTTTCATCCCCAGTGGAAGGGTTGCAAATTACAATCATTCAGTGAGGAGGGTCACTATTATCATAATGAGGTACCCAGACAGGAAATAACAAGCCGTAACATTTTTCATAATTCCCTCCCTTTATCTCGGGGGGTTTGACGCTGTTTGCAAACACACGAGGACGTAAAGTGGATGGATGACCATCCACTTTACGTCCTCGCTACGGTTTTATTTGAAAAAAAAAAGCTTACTAACAATGCAGGTCGCACATTATTAGTATTCTTGTTTATCTAAATGCTAAAAGCTAAATGCTTGTGTTACGAGTGGGTTGACGTCGGTAGTGCAATGGGTGGGTTTCGAACCGGCAACCACATGATCGCAAGTCCGACGCCCTAGCCATAAAGCTACCGCCGCTTACCGCGGTTTGGTTTGAAATTAATGAACCCCATTCATGACAATTCCATTTCAAGATAAACTGTCATTTTATTGCAATGTGTCATTAATAAGATTCACGTAAACGTAATTGTACGTAAACGTACAGTTACCGCGAAACATCGCGCGTCTGAAGTTATCCGAAAATGATTTTACCGTAGTAAGTAGATAAATATAAGAACTCGGTGTAAAGACGGTTAGGGTCGTAATTAGTTTCACATTCGTGAATATTGTTTTTTTTTATGGGATAGGTGGGCAAACGAGCAGACGGATCGCCTGATGGTAAGCGATTACCACCGCCCATGGACACCCGCAACACCAGAGGAGTTACAAGTGCATTTCCGGCCTTAAAAGGGGATTGGGCCTCCGAAACACTACGTAAGCGTTGTTTAACGCCGGTTTTCTGTGAGGCCGGGGTGTCACTCCGGTCGAGCCGACCCATTCGTACCGTAGCATGGCTCTCCCACGGTAAAAGTTGTCGTTGTTGATTACGATATTTTTGCAAAAGAACACTTATTAAATTATTTGACTGTTTGTAACAGCTAAGTTCAGACAAGCGTTGTTATTTCGGGGGTACTGTCTTCACGCTTATATTCCCTGAAAGGGTAGACTGGAGTATACTAATATACACCTACAGTTCGAAGCTGCATAGATCCCCTGTAATAGAGGACGAACTTATTGCCATTAACCGGGTACAAAACCAAACTCCTCGTTGCTACTGAGAATTTCATAGAAAATCCTAATAACACTGCTCGACCTGGGAGTCGAACTCAGGACGTCTAGCATAGCAGTCACGCTAACAACCACTAGACTAGTGAGGTAGCTGTTTATTTTCATACGAAGCTGTCACCCTCATAAAATTATTCCGTATGTGTTCAACTGTTCACGTTCTGTAGCAAATAATCGTTGTGCGGCAAGCGGGTGGTACCGCAAATTTTATCAAATAATCTTTAGAATGGCGTCTACAGATTCACAATACAGGATTACGTCACTCTGAAATATTTAACATGTTTATTGCTAAGATGTTTACCGGAAAATACGAGGTGCTCGGTAATATATTTTGTCGCGTTCTAGTTTCTCTGGAAATTTGGTTTTTAGACTTAGACGTCTGAAAGATGTTTTGAAAGATTTCATAATGAAATTCTAGTACAACTTTGGAGTATTATACACACTGCAGTATATTCTTTTCATTCAACTTTCGCTAAACATCATTTTACGTATATCAGTTAAAATTGTTTATATTTATTATAATTATAAGTGTTTAAGTGGATATCCTATTCTACACCTATGCAGTAAGTGAGATAGAGGATTTAGGGCAAGAAACCTCAGGGGAATTATATATATACATATCAATACCTAACTATAAGTATACTGCAGGGTGTCTATACTGTATCCTGCGGCATGTCAGAGGAAAGTCGTGGAAAAAATCCCGAATCTAATGTGTACGAAAATAATAATGAACTAGCGACCCGCTCGCGGTTTCACCCGCGCTGCACCGTTCCTAAGAGGCGTAGCGTGATGTTATATAGCCTATGTTACTCAGTGATAATATAGCTTTCTAACGGCAAAAGAATTTTCGGTCCAGTACTTTTTGAGCCAATTCGTTACAAACATACTTACATACAAATCTTTCCTCATTTTAATATCAGTATAGATATAAAGAGCGGTCTGGGGAAAATTTATTAATTTAAAAACTATTGGCAACGTACTCGTAATATCGTTTTTTCGTTTTTTTTATAGATTAGCGGTTTACACCACTACGCCTACGTAGACCGCATTCATCATCGTACCCTTACTAATATTATAACCGTGAAAGTTTGTGAGTATAGATCGATGTTTGGATGTTTATTACTCTTAAACGCCAGAACGGCTTAACAGATCTGAATGAAATTTGGCACAGGGATAGATTATAGTCTGGAATAACACATACCTAGGCTACTTTTTATACAGGTCAGACCCAATTCTGAAGTACATGCAGACAAAGTTGCGGGTAGAAGCTAGTCATTTTATACTGACCGCGAGTGATGAAATCAATGCATTTCCCTCAAATGTTAATCATATTTCAACAAAAATAAAACCACTAGTGATTACTGACACTTACCTAAGTGAATTTTAGAGATTGAAATAATAAACCACTTTCTGCGGTTTTAAATATATCAATCACCCATTACTTCTACTTGCTGCTTTACTAGTTCTCGCAGATGACTTATGTAGGATGCAATACGCCACGTTTGGCGTAGCGACTGATAGATCGCCTTCTGCGCCACGTGTTGTGGGTTCGAGCCCCACACCACATATAAAGCAAATATTTGTACGATAGTTAACATATGTTTGTGTATGTGACAATTCGTGTTTGTAAACGCACCCACGATACAAGAGAAAATCCTAATGTTCAATGATACTTACTTATATATTTCCTAATCCTGGTATTAATATATGGTTGGCTCGTATACTGGTACCGTCTCGTATCGCTCAGTCGCACGCGGCGGGTGATTGATCGCGCTAATGTTCCGCAACCTGTGCTAGAGCTGCGATATAGCGCAATTTGTCACCGAGCTACCTCTACGGTAACAATACTGGGTTAGCGAGCTATCGACACAGTTCACACATAGAAAGGTTACTAAGATTGAGATTCAGCCAGAAAGAAATTACGCTTCCCAATACTCGATTTGCTTACAAAGTATTATTCAGTTTCTAGGATGCACCAGATTATAAAATAATATCTTCATTAACACAACTGTCAACACCGTATTTTTTTTTTAAATATATTATAGTTTATTATTTATACTATCACGCCTGTATTTTTTTAACCAAATTTTGCTAACCAAATTGCGGTTCGCTTTAATTTTTTTTTCTCTACGACAGTTAAAAAATAAACGTACCTAGTACACACCAAGGAGGTAGCCGTGCATTCTCTATGGCGCATGCCGCTATTGTTTTCACGCGTCTTTTGTCGTGCTCAACGACCAGCCATCTTGGAACCCCGTTTTAAAATTGTGTATTTATCTTTATAAAGATAATCGTTCTGAAACCAGTTGTGTCTTCTGGAATATAAGGTTCTTGCTTCTGGATTGAAAATTACACATATACGTACCTACTTACTATCTTTAGAATTTAAATAAAAATTAAGTATGAATTAATGTAGTATTTTATTTGAGCCCAAAAATTCCGAATTAGCTTTGTAACAAATATTTTACATAAGTACCATCACGCTTGTATTCCCCGAAGGGTTAGGTAGAGGCGTACTAATGTACACCCACAGTTGGCCGGTATGTTTAGGTCCCATGTAAAAGGGGGCGAGCCTATCGCCATTAACCGGGCACAAATCCAAACTCCGAGCTGACTGAGAATTTGATAGAAAAACCCAATAACACCGCTTGAACTGGGACCAGGACCTCTAGTGTAGCAGTCGCGCTTGGGATTACGAGACTAACGAATGAGGCATAAACATAGATAAGTCAAGTATTAATCTTTAAATACTGAAGCAAAAGATGAAGATTTATTATTGTTAAAATCACTTCCGATAATACAAACTTTTTCGAGTGCGCTTTTAATAATTATATGAATAAGTACTTTTTTATCAACTCAAAAAAGGAGATGTTTATCTGTATTTTTCTTCACTTTATCGAAAGACCTACGATTGCGACCTACTCACACGCTCATCGAAGTTTTCGTTATCCAACCAACACTTGACTTGTCAAAATAACACTTCTCCAAATAAATATTATCGTCAATTTTGCATATCACGTTTTCTGACAAGATCGCGCCTGTGGCCGTGGTAGGCCATTCTACGCTGGTGCACCATCGCCCACTCACCCCTACTCCAAGTCAAGTGGCCCAAGAGCACGTTTGTTAAAGATACACACCCGCTCGAGATATTTCCGATAAATTCTTACTCCTTGTTACATTTTTATTAACGATGAAATAGTTGGACGGGCGTAACGTCTAAGCATGTCATTTGAATTCTTAATATGTTCCAAGCATCCAGAGTATTTGTTTGATGACCACTTTTGTGAGTAAAAACTACAAAGAATTTACGAAAATATGGTAATACTCGTAATTGACCTTTTTTTCGTTAACGAGGGAAAACCTTCAACCATTTCATATAATTATGTAAACGATACAGAATCTTCTAATCTATAAGTAATGTAACCAATAACGCGCAACTGCGGAAGTGTCGACATCTTATTAATTCTATGTCGAGTTTCGTACACTCATAAAGGAAACTAACCCGGAGATAAGCGGGATCCAACACCCTACCACATAGTAACACAAAAGACGGCAACCGTAATAACCCTGATAACTGAACAATAACAGAATACACGAAATCCGCGTAATTGTACCCGAGTCACGAGGAGTTAAGCCAAGTGCAGATGACGCGAGTTAAAACGCGCGTCTTTTTAAAGACACCTCCCGCACTACTCTATCGCGGGACTTCAAGTACACCCAGACTTGAAATAAATATCATTGAAACGGATAAATATTTTCCTCGGGGAACTTTCTTTGGGAATCAAACCCAAGACACCCGCCAGCGAGTATAGGAGCACTAGTAGCGTAGTGGCGAACTAAATACCTTATTTTTGGCGTTTCTTTGCGTAGGTATCTAACTAAGAGCAGATCATTCATACATGTGTAGCAATCTAACCATGCAATACGAGTTACAAATGAGATTTTTGTAATGATAGAACGCAATAACACTTTGCCCGCCTTAAAATCGAGCTATTTAAGAATCGAACTCAGCCGCTGTGCTGCGAGTACTTAACCTATGAACACCCTCAGACCTACAACGATTAACATCCTTGCAGACCAAACTACAGCCACTGCAAGAAAGGCAAGATTACATGTTTGGATTCATTTGTAGCCAAATTGCAGTCAATTGTAGCCTCCTCAGACCAAAGAAATAACACTTTCGTCACGCTCGCGTCACACAGCATAATCGCGCGTTACTGGCAATCCGTCTGAACTTTCCATTATAACACATTTGCGAGAGCAACAATATTCCTTTGTGATCTCTTGGCAATAAAAACACAGATGTCACTAATTGATGCCGTTAGCGGCATTGTGTGTCAGTAGCCAGGAGCTCTGCTGACACACATGAGAACAAAGGACTGTAATATGGAAGGTCTAAGGTCTACTTAGCCTGGTTAATCATTGGTTCGGGAATTAACGGCTTTTGTTTCAGGAAATGAAGATGTAGGTACATGTAGACCGTACCTACTTTGTGGATTAGTTCGTAGCTAATAATGATAACACATATGACAATTGTTAATGGTGGTCAGAAGCCCGCAAATAAACAAAAACCAGTTCATCCTTAGAATCGGTATTGGCCACAAATTTGTTTGCGAAGGTTTGAAGGTAAGTTACTAACATGCGGACAATAGTTTCGCCGTCATTTATCTGGTGCAGACACAATAGCTGGAGACAAGGTAATAAATTATAACGAAATTATGTCGCGGCATACATGTTAACCCTTAAGTCGGATAAAGTGTTCTGGGTTTTTCCATGAAGTTCTCAGTAGTAGCTCGGAATATAGATTTTTGCCCGGTTAATGGCAATAGGTGAAATGTAGGTGCAAAGCAGTAAATCTCTACCTAACTCTTCGGGGAATACAGGCGTAATGGTAGTTTGTTCTCTCAAATTGTTTCATTATCTATGTAAGGGATTTCTTTACTGTTTATTTTTTCGAACAATACAATGAGTTAAATTCCTTGCTATCTGCCTACTTTAAGAATGTAAGCAGTTAAAGTTTTTTCAGTTTATAAATTACTGTAATTTCCAGCGAAAACCTTAAGGCAATCCTTACATTTGTTCTCTTAGCTATGTCATAATCCTCACAATACATTGTAATTCCATCCAGTTTCTCACAAAAAAGCACGATAACAATCTGTACCATAACTACATTGATAATAGCGGGAGAAATTCTTTAAAAGAAAACAAAACTTTACTTAGGTACCTATCTGTGATTCTCATTGAGTTATTATGTACCTAGGAACTACAGAAAACGGAGGGCGAAATATTGCTCCATCAATGAAGGCTAATTATATTATGTTGTAGTAGCCACTACAACATAATATAATTAGCAGCTCTGATATTGATTATATATTACTATCCACAATGTAGTTTATATAGATGGATTTTTTTACATTAAACCGCTTATTATTGACCCCTCAGGCACAACAATGTATCAAAGAGGATACACAGACTGTAACAGACTGTACAGACTGTAGGCATACAAACAATCTGTCCACATTACTGAATTTATTCATTAATATCATAAAAATTATTGTGTACCCTTAAACCCTTAATGTACCACTCCATACTTAAGTAGGTACCTAACAATCAAAGTTAAGAGATGGCTTCTCATCGATTTGCAAAATATTGTAGAGCCAAATAGGTATCACGAGTGAATCGGTTTCTTCTAAGCAAGCGCGCTCCATCGTCGATCGCAGTATGGCGGTCAAACGTAAGACTATCACAAAAAATAAAAATCGTTTGACAGTTCTCTAGTACGACAATATATTATCGCCATGTCAATGCAACAAAAATGGCCACATTGTACAACAATAACAATGTAGCTGCTCTATCATTGTTGTTGGTTCATGGCAGTAATGATAGGGGCTGTGGTGGAATCATTTCACATTCTTTGTATTACTAAGATCATTCGTTGGCCTATTGCAGATACGCGGAGTTAACATAACATAACATATTTACTAGTTACTACGCTAGAGGTCCTGAGTTCGATCCTAGGTCGAGAAATGTCCTGTTGAGGTTTTGTAAGAAATTCTTAGTGGCAGTTCGTAATTTGGATTTGTATTGTATTTGTACATGGGACCGTACATTAGTACACCTCTGCCTAACCCTTCAGGGAATACAGGTGTAATGCTATGCTATGTTATACTCTACAACTTCATAAATCCCCTACCATGTTCCATTAATTATAACTCCAGTATCACTATCTCCTTAGTAACGGTACATCAGCGCCCCTACATAATGTTATTCGCATACGTGGCAGCCTGAGTCCGTGATCCAGTAATTTGGCTCACGTAACGCCTACGTTGTACTACGAGGGCGAAGTTAACTTACATCCCCTACTATGTTACTCTACTCGAATTGTTTAGAATAACGGATGAATTTAATGTGAGTTTCCAATAAATTCTTCAACGGGCAATATTAAAACCTCTCTCAAAGACGAGAGGGCTCCTTTATTGATATATATATTTAGGTTTTTTTTATGGAATAGGGGGCAAACGAGCAGACGGATCGCCTGATGGTAAGCGATTACCGCCGCCCATGGACAAACGCAACACCAGAGGAGTCACAAGTGCGTTGCCGGCCTTTTAAAAAGGAGTACGCTCTTTTCTCGAAGGTTTGAAGGTCGCTAACAGTTGTTACATGAAACTTGGATATAAACATACAGATATACGTGGGAGATCCATGCTTCGGCACGAATGGGCCGACTCGACCGGAGCGATCCGGCCTCACAGAAAACCAGTGTGAAACAACGCCTACGTTGTGTTTCGCCGAGTGAGTGACGTTACCGAAAGCCCAATCCCCTTTTAAAAGGCCGGCAACGCACTTGTGACTCCTCTGGTGTTGCAGGTGTCCACGGGCGGCGGTGATCGCTAACCATCAGGCGATCCGTCTGCTCGTTTGCCATTTTTTATGACACATTTGGCGTAGCGGCTGAGCGATAAGCTTGTGCACCACGGGTTGTGGGTTCGACCCGAAATGACTACCTGCAAACAAACACAAATTCTCACATACACTGTAGTGTAACACTACAACTCCCAGGCGTTTGTGTATGTGAAAATTTGTGTTTGTAAAAGCAACCACGATAACCGGACACAAACCCAAACACCGAGCTGGTACGGAGAATTTCATAGATAAACCCATCATATTCCTCAACCTGGAAATCGAACCCAGGACCTCTAGCGTACCAGTCGCGTTTGAGATCACTAGACCAATGAGGTAGTTTATTGTAATATGTATAATTACCTAATACCTATTATGTCCATTATCACAAGCAATGTTGGTATATAGGTACCTACTTATTTTTGTTACGTATTCACACAAGCTTTGTGTTGCGCCCCGGAGCCCGGAGGCTACTGTCTGTGGCACTAGGTATCTAGCCACATGTTATGCACCTTTGTTCTTAATTTTTTTTTTTTATGTGATAGGAGGGCAAACTAGCAGACGGATCGCCTGATGGTAAGCAATTACCGCCGCCCATGGACACCCGCAACACCAGAGGAGTGACGAGCGCGTTGCCGACCTTTTAAAAGGGAATTGGGCCTCCGGTAACCTCACTCATTAGGCGAAACACAACGTAAGCGTTGTTTAACGCCGGTTTTCTGTGAGGCCGTGGTATTACTCCGGTCGAGCCGGCCCATTTGTGCCGAAGCACGGCTCTCCCACGTAAATAAGTAATAAAGTATGTATTTGTTACGTAGGACAATTAATTTTACAAAATAACCAAAAATACTTTTATATAACAAGAAAATTATCTACTTACCTATATCTGTGTTGGTACAAGATACTTAGAACAGCGTCGAAAATTATATATTTAATAGAGAGTTTTTCGTTTTAGATACTTACATAAATACAAAAATCAACTTCAAGCTCTGAACGAAAATTTTTAGCGTTTACTCCCATAAGGAGAAACTCTCAAATTAGTTTCTTCTTTTCCATTTTCATGTAAATTAGTTGAATTGTCATGTTATCTTATCTGAACTTCTCTATTCAAAAGATTTTTGTCTTACGGTACAATAGAAATAATCTATTTTCTTTCCCTATCATAAATGGTATGATTCATAGTCGGTCCAAAATGGAAAACATGAAACCCAATCTTCTAAAAAATGTCACTATCAATCTCGTGAAAGAGATAATAAGTTAAACAATATAAACTGAGAATAGAACCAAGAAAATAACATTGATGTGGCGCGCGTCTTCCCGCCAAATCCGCCATATTGATCAATCGTTACGTTCGGAAACAGCACCAAATCAACACCCGCGAGATTGGAACGCGTGCTTGGAATACGCACAGGTTCAAGCAGCGCCTCTACTCGTTCCAAAAACGTTTTACATAAGAATGCGAATTCACGATCCAGTGACTCGGATAATAGTGAGTGTCGGAGTGAATTTTGTAGGATCACTTGGCTGTATAGCCGATATCATTGCTTTTTGGAACTTAAAAAACGTTAACGACCGGAAAATCGTGTAGGAAGCATGAAGCATGGAGTGGAATGTAAATGTGATATATCAAAGGGTTATCCTATGGACAACGATTTAGGTAAAGTTGATTGTTCGCTTGTAGTATTAGGGTAGGATCAAAGTAAATTCACAATGCGATAAAGAGGAGGAAGTACTCGTATTTCATCTTGAAATTCTTCTGGAAATCCCTAAAATAATTATAATAAACACTTCATTATTGACAAACTTTTTAAGGGAATACCTCTAACTAAGTATACCTCCAGTAATGCAGTGATGGCAATCCAATTTAAGTCACCAGGGAAATATTGAAGATTCGATGATGATGATTCGAGATGTAGTTGAACATTTATTGCAAACATCCACATTCTACCGTAATATTGAAGTGACAGTACACTAATATTACGGTAGAATGTGACCGTACCGTATACCTATCTATTTTGTATACTATTTTTTTTGCTGTTTCACAACAGGTTCTGAAAACTAACCAAAACTTATTGAATACAATAATCCGATCGAAAACACATAAATCCGTTCAGGAGATTTGTTTTTAAAAGTAAACCAAACTTTTTAAATCGCAAGCTTCTTATTTCCGCCTGGCGAAATAAACGTTCGGAAACGCAGACGAATCAAAAGGATTCATCCTCTGCGATTGCAATGAATTTCCCGCGCTTGGTTGGGCCCCGACAATAGCTGGCTTACTAAAATATTTTTTACGATACGATGAAAAATATTTTTCACGAACTAACACAGTTCCACAAGCAGAAACGTTCTGAAACATTTAGTCACATTGTTACTGCTTACCTACTACTCACAGGCGCATTAATGAGAACCTGTAGTCATAGTCTAGATCTAGATATAAATCACAACTTCAGTGAATAACTTAGTAACTAAGTACGGCGCTTGTTTCGTGGCCACACAACTTTGTATCCGCTTTTCGCGGATCGGATATTCGTCTGTCTGCAATCCTGTCGCGAAACTAACACCACTACAAAATGAAATCATCTTAAAATACTTCTAAACAACGTTATAAAACCAGAAAAGTGTTGCAAAAACAGCAAGATAGGATATATAATATATATAATATATAATATTAAAAATAGGTACGTAGTTACTTAAAACAGTTTGGTTGTTGAACTACCTACTTCTTTCGATAGGAAATATCGTTTTTTTTTTAAGCCTGTCTTGGCTGGACCTAGGCCTTACGACCTACCGCTCTGCCTCGAAGGCCCAGGACCAGACCAGTGTTTCCACCACCAACAAACATAATTATTATAAATTATAGGTTATACCGCGCACCTCCAAGATTTGAAATTGTCTTTCTCCTGAGGTTTTCCCATTGCGCTATGACATGGTGATTTTCAAACGGCGCATATACAAGGGTCTTAAGGGCCGGCAACGCATCAGCAACTCCTCTGATGTTGCAGGTGTCTATAGATGACGATGACTACTTACCATCAGGTTGCTCGTCTGCTCGTTTCTTCTTCTTCTCTGTCGTCACACTCTTGGCAGAGTGGTCGTGGTCTGCTCGTCTGCTCGTACGTCTAAATATTATAAAAATACTTAGAAAATATGTAGATATATAAACACCTTTCATTCATTCTCTTAATATATATAGACCAAACTACATAATATGCCATTCATAGAAACGGGGTTTGAATCCAAAACGAAAGATCAATTAAATAGTTTAGTACAACATGGCCATATATTTCCTCCATCCACTAATTTATTCAACTGGTTTGATTACCAACTCCATGTCATCTGCGCTCCTGATCAACTTAGCAACTCAATCGCGAGATGTACCTACGCTTCAAGTAAGCACTTTAGTTTGTCATGCAATGTTGAGCTCATTCCAACTTTGAATTGCCTTTACAGCGCAATTTCAGCTTTAATCATGTAATCATTGCATTTTGTTGGAGCCTTGGAGCATTTGTAAGTAAACAGAGTAAGTAACCTCCTTATAGTTTTCTACTGTAAGCATTAGGTACTGCCTCATTAGTGCCCTAGTGGTCATGCGCGACTACTATGGTAGAAGTCCTGGTTCCTAAGATTTGTGCCTGGCAACTGGCTGGCCCCTTATTTTTTTTTTATAGCAAAGGAGATTTTTTATAGCAAACCGAGCAGACGGATCGCCGGACACCCGCAATACCAGAGGAGTCACAAGCGCGTTGCCGACCTTTTAAAAGGGGATTGGGCCTTCGGTATTCTCACTCACTCGGCGAAACTCAACGTAAGCGTTGTTTGACGCCGGTTTTCTGTGAAGTTGTGGCATCACCCCGGTCGAGCTGGCCCATTCGTGCCAAAGCATGGCTCAGGCTCATGGCCACGTAATCCCGTTACAGAATCTATTCTCACGTGGGCCAAAAACAAGATACTTTCTAAAGTTATTTTTTAGTAAAGGAAAAAATTCAATCGCGGGCAGGATTCGAACCTGCGTCTCCTGGTTGGATACAACAGACGCTCTAACCTCTAAGCCACCGCGAACCCTACCCGCATGATTGAAATTTTGCCTTCACATTCTGAATTTACGTCATAAGGTGACGTTTGGTGACATCTATGAGCGGCAAGTTAGGTACCTTACTTCTCAACCGACACGACTTACTTTACAATTAGTTCAGTGTTAGGTCAGTTGTTTTCTAGTAAAGGAAAAAAATCAATATTATTATTCCTTTACTAGAAAATAACTTAATAATCTTAGCATGGAAAATGCAAAAAAAATCACAAAAAGATAGTTAAAAGGTAAGGTGGCATCGTACGACACTGAACTAACTGTAAAGGAAGTCGTGTCGGTTGAGAAGTAAGGTAACTTGCCTCTCATAGATGTCACCAAACGTCACCTTATGACGTAAATTCAGAATGTGAAGGCAAAATTTCAATCATGCGGGTAGGGTTCGCGGTGGCTTAGAGGTCAGAGCGTCTGGTATATCAAACCAGAAGACGCAGGTTCGAATCCTGCCCGCGATTGAATTTTTTCCTTTACTAGAAAATCGATTTTATTTGTTCTTTTATGGATTAAATCGGGAAACGAGTCGACGAGCCACCTAGTGGTAAGTAGTCATCGTCCATGGGCGACGCATCAGCAACGCTGTTGCAACGCTGTTCCTGATACGTTGCCGACCATTAAGAGCCCCTACGGACTGTTTTTGTCGATTAGTAGAATGGTCACTCTTGTCAAGGATTAAGTTGCGATTTGAGATTCCGCCACTTCTATGAATAAGCCAACACCTACTAAAGCAACGAGCTTAGTATTAACACGAATCCTTTAATTGATTTACACAACAACGAACTCATTTCAATATACTTTCCAATTCCAAACCCGAGATGAGAAGAAAATATAAATAAAACTATTTCTAGTAAGTAATCAAATGAAAACGTTCAGGTTTTCGCGTCACGTCTCCAAGCCGCGGCCCCCGTCCTTTGGTCCTTTGGTCCTTATTTATATGTTGAATGCTAATGTTGCCAGGGTGGCCGATCAACATTATTTACAATAAAGTATTGGCTGCGTAAGGGTTGAGGGAATAGGATAGTGATGGACAACAGACGGAATCCCTGATAAGGATAATGTTAGCAATCGTCACTGGGAAAGGACTAAAGCTCTCCAAGGCGCCTTTAAGGATTGGATCGGTGTCCTCCTCAAGTCCTCATAAACCCATCAATCGACTAGTTCTTTGATCTTATTTCGACGGTCGACAGTCCTTCAATTTGGGTCTTTATCACTAAATACATAATTATATCATCATCCAAACAGGAGAAGCAAAAATATTATTACAAGCTACTTACCTACTCAATTTTTAATTATGCGTTAATGGTTTTATAGCTAATCTATGAAACTTTATTATTTTCACAGTCATGGTAATAAGTCCCTGAGTCATCTAGCAATTCTAGTGCGATACCTACCTAGGGGTGGCAGGGGTATCCTATTCATTACCTGATAACTCAGGGAACCTTTAAACGGGTCGGGTAATTGGGTTCACAATCACATTACGAAATTATGCGTATCCCTGCTTCACAACTTCGTATCGAAGGGTATCGAAATTAGCAATTTTATTAGATACAGATCTGCCATACATCAGGATAATTCTGCCATTAGGGCAGGGAGACGTGGGCACTTATGTCTAATTACTTTTGTGTTACCACTTTAAAAGTAATAATTCCATCTCCATTCTATAATGTTCAACTGTCACAGATAATATAAGTCTCAATGTACCTACCTAAATGTATTTTTACTCCATGTAACAATATACTGTAGCATACTTAAAACAATAAGAATTGTAGTCTTAATGTCTTCGCCAAAATTATAATGACGAGTTATCTAAAATTGTGAACCTTTTTTCAATAATAACGACTTCGGCCCAACTTGGACAATAAACCTTGAATGTCTACACATCCTGTTCGCATTATTGTACCTGAAGAATGTAATACCACTTATTTTAAGAGTGTCCATGGAGTTTCTTGCCGGATTCTTCTCCATAGGATTCACTTTTTGGAACCGTGCAATTAGAATCAATAATGTTTCTTGAAAGCATGTAAAAGCTTATTTGAAATAAAAACATGTGAACTTTGAAAAAAAAAGACAACTTAAATTACAGCCACTTGACAAATACGTTCTACATAATTATGTGACAAGCACATAATCATCACGCCTGTGTTCTCCTTATTATGTAAAAAACCCAAAAAAAGACGTTCCTATTCCTAATTTATACCAAATACTTACAGCAAGATGGCCACTTGTTTGTATCAACTTCGAAGTTCGGACGCGGAACCTCGGCACCGGTCGCAAGCTTTTAAACTAATTGCCAAAATCACTCGCTTTAATTAAATTAGCATTTAGGTACAATCATTTCTCCAGTTGTAAAGTGTTTGTTTTCGCAGTTCACTGGATCTTTTTAGGTAAAGGATATTTAAAAGGTAGACTATGTAAGTAGATTACTCTCTTCTTTTAAATGTGAAAATTCTTGATTGGAAATCATCAAGACAGTCCTACCAGAGTTTGACTGCGTGTTGGTATTAGTTTAAAAGAAAGAATAACCTAAGACATACAATGAAGAATGGAACTTTTTGGTCTGCAACTACCTACCTACTCAAAATTAAAAAAAAAAACGACCTCAATCTTCACTAGGTAGTAGTAGGTATAATTATACATACCTACACACACTAAATCACGCCTTTCTCCCACGGCGGTAGGCAGAAACGATAGACCACCAAATTGGTAGAAGAAGAAGGAATAAGTAGCTAGGTTTAAGCCATATCATGGTAGGTACCTAGCTACATAACTATCTACGAAAATAAGCCTCAGTTTCCCCACGTATTTATTATAAAAGATACAAAAATATCAACGAAATTCAAAATATTGGGCGAATAGGAAAAGCTTTGCTCTGTGAGGTTTAATGGCGGTGTACAGGAGGACAGCCGCTACTGAATCTACCTTTTAGTTTAGAAACTGTGCGTACAATCACACTAAACGCAGATTGAAAACTAATAAAAAGCTCGTTCAATATCCAATAAAACTGCGTTCAACGCAAAAAGTTTTAAGCAAATAGGTTTTATTTAACATTCTTGGTGCGTTCCGTTTTACTTAACCAACGCACGCCGACGCTCAATAGGAGAAAAAGAAAAATATCGAATTGAAAACTCCTGTGACCTGCTGAATTACCTACCTAATATAAAAGGAATACCTATGACTGGGCTGTATGGATATATACTTAAGGGTTCGGCGGAGCTTAAGTTGCCCACAAAAACGTACCTAATACCGAAATACACAAATCTTAATCCAGAATCCTAGTGTGGGGCAATCCACTCTAGGATTTTCTCCTGTATCGTCGGTGCATTTACAAACATAAATTCTCACATACACAAACGCCCAGACCCGGAACAACTACTTGTAGATCATACAAATATTTGCTCCGTGTGGGGATCGAACCCACAACACGTGGCGCAGAAGCCGATCGCTCAACCGCTACGCCAATCGTGTCGTCATATTGTCTAGATTATTAAAAAAAATATATTCTACCAAAGTTATTATTTGGATACCATTATTCTAGGTTCCTACGGTACTATTTCGTCTACTACTACTTCAGTGGAAATAAAAGACCAGAAAATCGTTCCAAACTTGCTAGAGGTATCAAAAATTGCATTAGCTTACATTTATTTTCAGTGAAGTATTTTGGATGAAATGGTAGAGTAGGACCCTAGATTAACGGTATCGAAATCTGAATAATAACATAATTTCATTAAATTGTGTTTGAACAACTATTTATTTCGTTAGGATTACGTTTATAAGATAAATTCTGTCCGCCGGACTCTTAAATATTTCAAAATTGACAACGTTTCAAAGAAAAAGTACCTATACGGGTAGGTAAAACACAAAATTATACCACAAGTCCACAACGCTACGTCGTCCGCCTTCCAATTCCAGTTTACCTAAAGCTTCCCATTTCAGGACAGTGAATAAATGATTTACCTATGTACTAGATACTTACCTAGGTACCTACATGTATTTAACTATTTATAAAGTCACCGACAAACTCTAGGAACACCGCAAGCACTGAGCAGATGAGATTTAGTTTTAAAATCTAGCCTTGTTTCGACTTCTCGGTGAAAACAAACTACCATGTTTATTTTAGAATGCTAGTAGGTACATAGTTCCATGCAGTACAACGACTACACCCGGAACAACCTCGCTAAAACTTCAACAATGACTGGGAATCAGACCCAGACATGTTTATGGCGAACTGGATGCGAACTTGCAATCTATCCTCAAGTTTACAACACCTGAATAGGAAACTTGCAGAACTTCTTAAGAAAGTTAGTTCAGTTACAAAAGAAATAAATAGTTTCTTTTTACTCTTGTTAAAGGAAGGAAAAGTTTATAAAATAACACAAACTAGAACTTTATGCGTCTAATTAATTGCACCTACTCGTACATTTGCAAAATACGCCATGAAATCGTTTCTTGAATTAAAATCTTGGGGTTATCTACCCTATTAAATTTTTAGATAAGATTTTAAATTGGTTTTCAGCTGTCACAAGAGATATCAAAATACGGTAAAATTATAAGAACAGGCTAAATCAGACCAAATCAAATCGTGCACTCGGAAAGTTTAAGAGCAAAACTCAAGAAACTTCATTCCAAACCACGCAGACTGTTTGAAATTAAAAAAGAATTCAATTCAAATTTTGAATTCTTACAGCGGCTGGGGTTGCCACCTCGGCGAACTTTACCCATAACATGTAAATGGGGAAAGTTTTGGCTAATTGCTTGCAAGACTGTCGCCAGACGCCGACGAGCCCAAGTCGGTTAATTAAACGTACAATCTTTACTACGAGATTGCGAAATTGTTATTATGTAATTACTAACCTACCTGTTGTTAAAACCTCATATTTCTGTACCTAATCATTGCCGTATAAATTTTACTAAACTTTTCCTTTTATTACCGTCTCGCAGGTAGGTACTATTCCTAATAATGTACTTACATATACTTAGCTATCCTATCAACAATCATCGATTGTAAATTATTCACAACCTATACCTCATTCAATCAAGATTAAATGTTTCCTTTACTGATTTCTATGATCCCTAAGATGCTATTAATTGTCTTTTTGTGATTTTTTTGCATTTTCCATGCTAAGATTATTACTTAAGTTATTTTTTTTAGTAAAGGAAAATAAATCAATCGCGGGCAGGATTCGAACCGGGTATTCGGGTAGGGTTCGCGGTGACTTAGAGGTCAGAGCGTCTGGTATATCAAACCAGAAGACGCAGGTTCGAATCCTGCCCGCGATTGATTTTTTTCCTTTACTAAAAAAATAACTTAATGCTATTAATTGGTTGTATTCATGCTAATCAACAGAGCAATATTGATTTTTTATGGTGGCAAACGAGCAGAAGGATCGCCTGATGGTAAGCGATTACCGCCGTACGTTTTAATAGTGGATTTGGCCTCCGGTATCCTCACTCACTCGGCGAAACATAACGTAAGCGTTATTGCTTATTTTAACTCAGTCAGTTTTCAAATTACTTTCTATACTTTTGTTTACTTCTATGTAGTAGGTAGCTTACGCACCCTCTTTAAAAGAAAAGAAAATTACCATGAAATGTAATTACAAAACAAAACACTTACTAATAGATCCCCTCCTATCACGGAGGAAAGTAAGTAATCAAAAAACTTATAAAACGTCTTTTAAAACCTGAATTACTTACGTTGCCAAAAAATCGATAACCAACGGTAAGGGCCATAGACAAGCTTATTAAAAAGTCTCCCCGCGATCGTTTTGTGGCAGTCCTTAGGCAAAATGTTGTTAAAACGACATTTTTTGGCAATTACTCTTCAATTAGGATTTTTTGTGAAGCTTGGGGGAAGCAGCGGGATTTACTTATTTTATATTTTACTTACGTTCGTATACAAAAGTGATTCTGTGATGCAGATGTATGTTTGTACTCGGTCTATTGTCAGAAGTTCGATTCCCGCACGTGAAGTTTTCGTCAGCCGATGATATATTTTTATGCGCTATATTTCACGAATTCGATTTTCTCATGCATTATAAATCGAACAGTACTTTTTGAGCAAAGATCGAACATCCATACATAGACACATCCTACACTATAGAACATCCTACAGGATACATACATAGACTGTTAAACTCATTACCCTTCCTTTTTTCGTAGTGGGGTAGGTAATAAGTCAATATTTGTGCAAACTACGTTAAATAAATGTATTTCTTTCTTTCTTTATTCCAATAATATCCTTAATTTAAAGTTAAATTTACATACTTTGACACTCCTATTTCACGATAACAAATAAAATCCATCCAACAATCCGAAGAATAGTTGCGAGCTACTCCATCAGAATGGATTACCTCAAATCCGAGCGAAATTGAAGATTTTCCCGGCACAGCGGGGAAAATGTGGGGGAAAAATAAACTCGGATACTATTGTCTTTGTTACTGACTGTAGAGTAGTTCCTAGTACCTAGGAGGATACAGAAATACTAAATACTGTTTGAATAGATATTTTATAAGTCAATATTTTGTTAATAGTTATGTGCCTATCCAAGTAGAAGCTAGATGGCGCGCTGGCATTTCTTAAATGGCGACGGAGAAACGCCGAAACAAACTCAAATTTAAACATATAATTTTTAATAAAACCTTATAAATCACTACATAGTATAAAACAAAGTCTTTGTCGCTGTCTGTCCGTCCCTATGTATGCTTAAATCTTTAAAACTACGCAACGGATTTTGAAGCGTTTTTTTTAATAGATAGAGTGATTCAAGAGGAAGGTTTTAAGCTATTTAACATTACGCTACGGCTCTTAGGAATGGGGCAACGCGGGTGAAACCGCGTCGGGCCGCTAGTAACTCAATTATTGAGTTACTAGCGGCCCTTACCTGTTCTCAAATAGGATGACAGCCTCATTATCAATCTGTTATGTCGCAGTTTCGTTTACCTTTAGAATGCTCATCTATGTAGGTAGGTACCTACCTACTATTATTTTAGATTCCTAGTAGGTAGATAAGAAGAAGCCATCACACTAGCTGGCATGTTTTAGTACCCATTTAATTAAGCTAGACCCATATTCTATTGCCATCATAATTATCACTTAGACAAATAAAAACTCCGACCTGCTACTTACTGAGAATATCATGCTTAAATGATAAATTAATAATCAATGATATTTATTTCTGTAAATGGATCTTTTACAGACACTTTTACAAGTCAATGCTTTTTTTTTAATTAGATGGCACCGGCATTTCCTAACTGACGACCTCTGAGAAGAAACACCGAAACAAACTCAGAGAATCATGGTCTCTTTTCAAATTCCAGACATGGTAGTACCAATATGTGAGTGTTACAATGCAGTCCAATGTCTGAGATGGCCTTTGAAGAAAGAACCATAGCAGCTTTGAGTAGACCAGTCCCAGCTTACGGCACGCATGCATCAGTAATTGTTTAGCTCGAGCATAATCTAGGGAGCCAGACAACCCGTCCCACGACGATACCAGATCAGCGGAACATTTATTTGCATTGGCCACAAAAAATACGCAAACCCAACAGACAAAAGACTTGAAAGAAGTTTGAATGTTTGTAATTATCCTGCATAGTACTCACATTTACTTTCCTTCCGGTTCTTCTCCATAAGACCCACTATTTGGAACCGTGCACCTAGTTTTGATAATTCAAAAGTACCTGTTGTATTATTAGTTAATATGAAATAAAAGATTTGAGAGAAAACTCCAATAAAAACGCTCGACTTGGAATCGAACACATAACTTCTAGCATAGCAGTCGCGTGTACGACCACTAGAATATTAAGGCAGAAATAATAAATAACAAAATCTGAGTTAACATTTCAAACCACAGCGCCTTTAAAATACATAATAGCAACGCATCAGCTTAGTCTTCGTGCGTACCATTGTATAAATCTTATTAGGAGCAAATATAAATCAATCTATGAATTAAAGATTAGTTCAAAGTTGTGAATGTTGATACTTAATGTCGCGAGTACCTGCTACTACTCGTAGAACCAGCCAGTAACCTAAAATGTTATAAGTAAACCAATATTTTGCGGGCCCATAAAAGAAATGGTGGACTAGGACGAAGAAGTTCAATCAAGACTCAAATTAACAATCACAGATTCTCCCAACCATTCTTGCCCTACCCTGCACAACCCCTAACTATTCTGATTCTTATTAGTATCACCGGTATCACTATCACCACCTGTACCTATAGCAATCTGTAAAGTAGGTAGTGCGGTACCTATCGTAAAGAGATAAGATATATTTTGCCCTGGCAAATTGTGTTCAGAAACTGTCATAAAGATAATATTTATGATTGTTGATTTAGAAAGATTTTAGTAAATAGCTATTTAGTTAATGTAATGTGAATAGTTGATTTTGCATTTCATAATAGATTTAGGTATAAAAGCATAGGTATTGCATGATTTTATTGATTTTATCTTTAGGCCTTTTTACATGAAACGAAACGTAATTCAAACGTTCGGAAACAAAACCTCGGAATCGAATCGACCGATAAAATTTGAAATTGTGATGTATCGAATTAAACCAAGTAAATTAAAATTAATCTAATTTTAAGATCAAACTCCAACAATAACAATGAATAAATATTTTTTTAATCACTGATTTTAATATGTATTGATTTGTTTGTCATTTTGACGCAAGTATGACGCATACTGCAGACGCAGATGTGATGACGTAGTTTCAGAACGACCTAATGTCAATTTCATTTTGCCACTTGCGTGTGCATACAAGTCGTGAATTTTACTTACAACTACAACTTAATTAGCACAGTTTTTCTAATAGAATTATCAGATCACACGTCTCCAAGTTATGGCTGGGAAGCTGAATAAATTCGAAACGCCCAGCTCTGCCAGCTCTGATAGGTAACCGAGTGTGTTAACCTTCTGAAATGTTTATTTGAACAGCTGGCTCGTGTTATAAAAAAATGCGCTGTTGAAGAACTGTTTTCAGTGGTGTTGGCTTAGTCATCGTCCAGTCTACGAGGTGTTTTCGTGTGTCGTGTTTTTGTGCTAAACATAATACATTAAAATTCGTGGAAGCAACGTTGCATTATAACCTCTGCACGCATTGTGATATTTTTAGAAAATCATTTAGTTCATTGGCAGCTCGCTTCTCGCTGAATGATCGCGCTGTGAAACACGTGGTTGGCATAGAAAGTGCCCAAACACGCCGACTCGCGCGACCACCCTCGGAAATATCAAGACAAATGGAGACAGGTTCATTGATCTTCCCAAAATCGTAAGATATTCAGTTATTACGATGTTAGGACGCCTGTGTGACTAGCCGCCGGCTTCACTGTCGCTTGTGTGCAGTGCAAACACGCATTTCATATTGTTTTCTGCCTAGAATTGTTTCTATATTGTTTTGCTTTCGCTCAGGTGTGTCAAATATCCACAGTCTAGGTTCAACGGCTTGTTTTGTAGTGAATGAACCCACAAGCACATATTATGACATTCCAGGAACTAATATTGATAAAACAAAAAATATAAACATAATAATAAGTGACCTTCAAGATTATTATGTTATTATATTTCAAACATACTAATCATGACATTAAAATTTGTTTGAACTGGTTTTAAAACTGATAAAACTCATGCCATATGATAGGAAGTTGATAGGAATTATCTTGATATTATAAACTTACAAACAATATTAAATCCAACTATACCTAATTTATTTTGCAAATCATGCCAGGCACCTTTAACAAGTTGATATTTACAACTGACGGTAATATCATTATCTAGACTCAAACTTTGACCTTTATGTCAACAAAAACAGGTATCATTGATTTAACTAGAACTCTAGGTTATTATTAAAAGTGCTGCTATTTTTCTAAGATAACTGCGACACAGACACTAATAATATATGTTGCTGCAATCTTATCATAATTACTTACTATCACTAAAAAAATAACAGTTCTGCAGTTAAAGTAGAAAAATTGAGACATTTAGATATTTGCATTACAGAGTGTACTTGATTATTTATGTATTTTCTTGAATGTACACATGATTAAGACAACACAATGTTTAAATATACTAAGAAGTAAATAATACAGGGTTACTGTTAATTTCTTAAATAAATCTGCTCTAGCAGACCTGCAGAAGTACAAAATTAATACAACAGCAATTTATATTAAAATACCAACAAGACTTAAAATATTGAAAATAACAAAATTTTTACTGCATAAACTTATTTAATTTATACTATTTTTTATTCAATAATATTGAAGTTATGGCTTATCACTTCAACCATAGCTAGTCCGTTGTGATCACCTTCATACATAAATACTAATTAATATTATATTTATTTAGTTAATAATATTCTAAATAAATAATGAAAAAACTTTTAGATATTATTAAATGAAATGTTAAACATAATAAACAATTAATAAACAGAGTACTGTGCTGGTAAAATAAATTAATGTCACAATGTTATTAACACATTAATTGCTTGCTGATAATGATGTAAACATGAAGAGACAGATACAACTAGTATTTACAAACTGAGAATATGAGTTAGATAGATTGATAAGTCTTGTAAAAAAATTGGGTTACCATTTGAATATCAATTTGCATATTATACAGTAGCAAAGAGTATCGTAAAATATAATGAAGTATTTTTTGGTTGAAGAAACATTTTTTTATTGAATAAATACCTGACAGCCTGAAGTGTTTTCAGCTATAATTTAATGGTTTGCTTATCTTATGTTAAAGATACATACCTACATTTATCTTTTGTTCTTTTGATTATAATAATATCACTTATCACAAAAGTTATTGGATCGTGGAGGTTATATGGCTTCATAAAATTTTAATGATCTGTTTGGTTTGACTTGAAGATGACACCGGTATACTTCTTAGCTAGAATGATAATGACAGCAAGCTTATAAAATACAATTAGCCTTACTGTTGATTTTGAAGTGTCATTATAAATAAACACTTCTAAACTCAACTACGTCTTGTCAATTAGTGAGTGAGAGTAATCACTTCAATAACTCAATCACTTCAATTGATTTGATATTGCTTGCCTACAATACACAGACTTGCCTTATTATAATATTTATTGACACTACAATTTAATTGTTTGATTTACTAAGCACCACTAGTGTTGCTGGCGTGTATAGGCCACCTACCATTAACAAGCAAGACAAACCATATGCTGAAAAACATAAAAAAATTATAAATAAGTAAAATCATGTTTGGTTCAATTTCTCCTGTCCTGTATGCTATAAATATTAATTTACTACTATAAATGTACCTCAATGTCAATAACTTTATTCAAAATAACTAATTGCATGAAAAATTTCCTTTAAAATGGATGTTTATTATAAATTTTTAAGTGCTGATTTAAAATATTATTTAATTGAGGGAATAATAATTTACTCAAAACACATTCTCTTCTTCAAAAAACGCTAAAATATTTATAATAGTGAACTGAGAAGCTCAATATTTTTTATCGTAGAGATAAACATACTTTATATTTTTAATTTAAGCATAAAACTGAATAACTAATAATATAGTATCGGGCTACCTTGTAGTAATGGTAAATGATTGACACCTTGGTGTTATTTTGAAACTATTTTAAAATAACATTTCCCGCAGATCCGAGAATGAAATAAAACAGTACTTGCCTATTAACTAGCAACTCGGAATTAATTTATAACTCGAAAATAAAACAGAGAAAATAATCCTTAACCTTACTAATATTATAAACGTGAAAGTTTGTGAGTATAGATTCGCCGGTATGTTTAGGTCCCATGTAATAGTGGGCGAGCCTATTGCCATTAACCGGGCACAAATCCAGACAACGAGTTGCTACTGAGAATTTCATAGAAAAACCCAATAACACTTTGCTCGACCTGGGAATCGAACCCAGGACCTCTAGCGTAACAGGCGCGCTTGGGACCACTAGACTAATGGGGCAGTCTGAATAATAAACGGAAGATTTCTATTTATCAGCAGTAAGTCTAGATCTTAAAATACTCGGAGATGCACGGAGCTCATATTAACCGATGCTTTATAGGCTTATTTCTTTTAACAATATAAAGTAAAATCTTAAAGCAATTTTGCAAGACACGTTATATATGTATTTCCGTCGATCCATAATAATGACACACCTCTTGCTTATCAAATGTTATAACACATTATTCTAACGAAAGATAACACAGTTTACGTGGCTCTGCCATCACCGCAATACACGATTATCTGACTGATATGTGAGTTTGCACAAATGACAAATATTTATCATTACATTTTTATGGTTTTTATGAAAAGTACAAGTATATTTTTGTCTCTCGGTTTGAAATTGTCAAAAAGAAATCCTACTGATAGGTGATACGTGTAAGTTTGACTTGTTTTCATATTTAAATGACGAACTCAGTTTTTACGAAGTTGGCAAAACAAAACCACTCACAATCCAAGCATCTAAGTCTAAAACTACACAGCTTATTAACGATGGGATAGTAAAGTTAGACTAAGCAAACCACGGATCTTCTCTCCACCATAGCTATTAACAAATTATCTTGCATGATACTTAATATTATATATTCGTTTGTGTGTTAGACATCAAATCCATGTTTTTTTAGAAAGCAGTTCGTTTGCACTTTAGGATGACAATCATACATTATCGTCAGTTATATTTTTTTAGCATTGTGGCCGAAGACAGTGAAATGTAACATTATTTCCATTATTGCTACATTTGACACACCCTAGATCCAAGATCGATTAATAATAAATTGAATCCTAATTCGCAATTTATAGGTCCACTGAAAATCTGTCACTGGCCTAGACTTATACTTGACATACCATATCAAAGATATCTTGCACGTGTACGTATGCTTGCACAAGTCATTGTCCACAGGGAATTGAACAGGGAGCACGTTTGCAATGGTCACTCTACTACGTTTTATCACTAACACGATACAACCCTTAGAGGACCCTACTTAGTACATACATTAGATTGGGAGTCGAAAGGTCTACAGATATGACCAGAATTAAGAGCACGTCTTCAGTGCTTCATATCTCATTATCTGACTTATTGCCGCCCTGGTTCAAAGTCGGGTCAGGTGCTACTAGTTAACGTTCTTCAATGTTTCTAGAACCATACCAAAACCCTAATTCAGAAATTGTAGAGATGAAACGGATATGCGGCAACTATCCTGTATCCGGCTTAATTTTACTATCCGGCCGGATATTCAGTATCCGGTGAAACAACTATCCGTTTCATCTCTATAAATTAGCCTGTCATTAGACACTTCTAGAAATCTCTAGACGTATCTTATATATCGCTATCTGTAATATCTAAAGAGTGGTTTCGTTTACAGCGACACAGAATTAGCTTTGGAGCTGAGTGAGCAAGTGTTCCTCGACGATGACGACTACTCGACGCGTGCGCCCGCCTCGCCCACCACCGTCCCCAACGTGAGGCCCTACCGGCCTCCTTCTACAGGTACCTATAGTGCCAAATTTTAAAAGGTATCAAACAAACGGAAAGCTAGACTTTCGAAGCAGGCGTCAGGTGTCATAAGCTACTATTTTTTTTTAAATAAAAACAAGATGGCTGACAAGACTTAAAAAAGGAGACGAAAATAATATATCACGGGTAAAACGAGATTTATAATACATCATATTACTATTGCTGACGGATTTAACACGTATAATATCTGAAAAATACAAAGTTTTCGTTCCAAATTCTGCGATTAAGTTGACCATCTCAGGGTGAACTGCTTTCATGTTCAAAGGCTCCTCATCCAAGCGTTACATTACTTGTAATTGCACGCCTGGCCTCAGGTGCTACTTAAAATTATACTTAATTATGTTAATGTAATTTAATTATAACTTTATTATCGTCCTCATAATATTTTATTTATCATTGCAATTTTTTTTACTGGTGAAAATTTTAGCTTAATTCTATCTTTTAGCAATTTGTATACCGTATTTTAAGTACTTAAATAAATTAATTAATTGCATGAACATTAAATGGCTAACGTGCTCTTCTTGTGATTACGAAATAAAAACAAAATTTTAAAAATATGTAATTTTGTGAAAAATGCATTCTTAGGCAGGATTTGAAGCTGCGACCCTCCGGTTAAGTACTCGGTAGCCAGCCATTACGCTACCGAGACCACTGCCTATGACGTTTAATATCTCTTCCACAGAATTTATATTAGACTAAGGGCCACTTGGACGAACTTCTTAAATATGTTTTACATAATAAACCATCACGCCTGTATTCCCCGAAAGGTTTGGCAGACGCGCACTTAATGTACACCTACAGTTCGCTGGTATCTTTAGGGCCCATGTTATAGGGGGCTAGCCTCTAGCTATTAACCGGGCACAAATCCAGACTCAAAGCTGCTACTGAGAATTTCATAGAAAAACCCAATAGCACTTTGCTCGACCTGGGGATCGAATCCAGGACCTCTAGTGTAGCACCACTAGACTAATGAGGCAGACAATATTTGTTTGAAAAATGCTATTTAAATATTTAAATATAATATCTTTAAATATGTTTCTCATGCGTTAATTCCAAATATAATAAAAAAATAACTACCAACAGAATGGTTTTTAAAATGAGGGCATTGCAAGATTTCAAGGAAAAAGATACGATGTAAAAGGCAAACCCAATGTCAATGGAGATAATTTTACTGCCTCATTACTGTAGTGGTTCTAAGCCCGACTGCTACGCTAGAGGTACTGAGTTCGATTCCCAGATCAAGTAGTGTTATTGCGTTTTTCTTTGAAATTCGCAGTAGCAGCTCGAAGTTTGGAATTTGTATTACATGGGCATAAAACATATCCGCGAACCGTGAGTGTACATTAGTACGCCTGTCTAACCCCTCAGGGAACACAGGCGTGATGATATGTTATGTTATAATTTTACAACCCAATATTTCGGGTCCTATTTAAATCAGCGTACCCGATCAAAGTTGTATTGTGCACTGGTGAGTGGTGACTCATTCCTTATTTCCAAAATACACAGTAATTCATTCATACGTTGACGTTTAAACTAAATACAAAGCGGAGGTTAAACAATGCTGAATCATTATGTTTCATCTATTTTTAGAATTTTGCTTATAAACTAAGGTGGAACACTGTTCGATGGGGTCACTCGTCAGAACGTATCGTACAATGAAATGGATGTATGCGGTATCCATATTATCCAAATTAATATTTTAAACACATAACATACCTACCACAACGCTTGTATTTCCCGAAGGGTTAAGCAGAGGTCGGTTCAAAGCGCGACGGCTACGCTGGAGGTCCTGGGTGAGATTCTCAGGTTGAGAAGTGTTTTTCTATAAAGTTCTCAGTAGCAGCTCAGTTGTGCCCGTTAATGGAATAGGCTCGCCCCCTATTACATGAGACCTAAACTTACCGGCAAATTGTGGGTGTACATTAGTAGGTACACTGCGTAATCCCTGGACCTACTGAACCGGTTTTGGAAATTCTTTGTGTGTTGCATAGTCCATTTATCGAGAAAGGTTATATGCTATTATAACATCACGCTACGCCTCTTAGGAACGGAGCAGTGCGGGTGAAACCGCGAGTGGGTCGCTAGTTATATATATAATATACGACAAAGAGCAGAGAACTCATTATGTTGTCTCCATTACGTAAGCATAATATAATATATTATGAAAGTTTATAAATATCATTGCACATGCATTGACGTTAACGACGGTAAAGGTCAACCATTGTTAATGACACTCTTACACCAATATTGTACCTTGTTCTTGTGGCGTAGAGATCAATTCTGTTCGTGTTCGTTTCTGTATTATGATCCATGGGTTTGTAAGGTGACTTGATGATAATATGATACCTACTAGTACTTCTAGACCACACATGGTAACCTACATGTGAAATAACATTATCTGTGTGTATAGGGAACGTGCATGACGAAGGCTATGCCACATGGTGGCATAAATCCGAATCTTACGCAAACAATACTTGAAATCATAAATTTAATCACATCTAAATGCATTTCTGGGACACTTCTAAGACTTAGACTGACCTCCGCCACCTAGTTATCACCAGCCAGACTGTATGGTCTACCTCCAAGGAAGGCTCAGAAGCGCAGAAAGCGCTCTATGTTCAAAATATGCCAAAATAGTGACCCACATACAAACTGTCTGTCTGTTTTACACGTTTTCACGTCTAAACCTCTGAACCAATTTTGATGAATTTTGGCTTAGAAATAAATTGTAATTGGAAAAGGATTAAGGCTACCTTTTGTCCCAAAATTTCCTTTGGGAATTAAGTGAAACCGCGGACAATTGCTAGTATCTAATAACGAATACCTAAAAATACAACAACAAATGATGTCTTTCAGTTACTTATCAATACAATATACAATCTCCATAATTCATAATGCTATGCTTATACTATTTCTGGAAATCATATGCATCATATAACCTGCAATAATGTTACAACGAATGTCTACAACGAATGCTTGTATTCCCAGAAGAGTTGTAGACTTACTTTTTATCTGAATTTATGATAATTTTGTGAATTTGAATTTGCGTATTCAATGTTCAGGGGTATGTGGTTATAAGGTTGATTTAAAAGTCCGAAGGCCTAAAGATAAAATGTATATTTGACTCTAAATAACTTTGCCAATTCCTAAAAATTTAACATTAAATTCAATCAACATATTACCGTCCTTTGCTTGCTCAGTCTTGTGGTGGAAATTACGGAGTAATTTAAAATATATCGTCATGCAATTTAAAAAAAAAACTTATTTTAGTGAAGGAAAAATTCAATCGCGGGCAAGATTCGAACTTGCGTCTTCTGGTTAGATACACCAGACGCTCTGACCGCTAAGCCACCGCGAGTCCCACCCGCTTGTTCAAGTTCACATTCTGAATTTACGTCATAAGGTGACGTTGGCGGCATTTATTGAAAAGCAAGTTACCTTGCTTCTCAACCGACATGACTTATTTTACAGTTAGTTCGATATCGTACGATGCCACCTTACCTTTTAATTATCTTTTTGTGACTTTTTTAGTGAAGTTATTTTAATGAAGGAAAATGTTAAAATAACTTCAAAAGGAATGGATAAGTTTCCTTTTCCTTACCTTTAGGAAGGAAGGTAAAAGTTATTTTAGTGGAGGAAAAATTCAATTGAATGATTGATTGAATTTTGCTTTTACTAAAATAACTTTATAATCTTAGCATGGAAAATTAAACTATAAATTTAACGTGTGTCTGTGTGTCTTTCTGTTGCATCGTAGCGCCCAAACGAATGGAGCGATTTTGATTAAGTTTTTTATGTCTGAAAGGTTACTTGACCGATAGTGTTCTTAGCTATGATTTAAGAAAATCTGGCCAGCCGTTTGAAATTTTTTCAAACGGCTTCTGGTTCGTGAATTGATGTGAGCAACTTCCGCAGGTATAATCGATTTGAAATTTCATATTCTATTACTTAAATGATATTGCAAGAACATACTTAACCAAGTCTTGATGATGCTTTTTAAATTAATGATATTTGCATACTCTGTGCCTTGCGGTTTGCCTCACTTTGCCCCGTTCCTTAGGATCTGGAGTACGGTCATTGTTCAACCCATTTGGAATTTGTTTTAAAAAAAATATCTGTAGGAAGAGCGTTGTAAACTTTTACAGTCATATAAATATGTACCTATGTAGTTATATTGCCAAGTTTTACGATTGGAATTATTATTTTATTTTTCCGTGTAGTTGTTTTGCTGTTGCATTGCATTGCATTAATATTATATTATTAATATTGTCATTTGCGTCAACATTGCTACTACATTAGGGAAGTTGTAGGCGATAGCGTGATTTGACACTTACCAGAAATACGCTAAATGACAAGTCACACTGGTACCTAACCTTCGCTTAATCTTGCTTTGGTGACATTTTTCTCGAAACCAAACTACCTGTATCTTGGTATCTGGTATCTTATCTGAGCATCTTGATTTGTTTTGATATAGCCACTTTTCTTTGTAAATACTTCGATAATAAGGCTTAATACCTAGTAAGTACAAAATTACAAAAACAAACACATCCATATTCATAATATTAATGAAAGTAACTCTGTCTGTTTGTTACGTTCTCATGCCGAAACCAATTTTGATGAATTTTGGTAGGGAGATAAACTGAACCCTGGAGAACGTCATATGCTAGATTGCATCCTATGGAAGGAAATGGAAGGAATCTGTTTTCTCAAAAAGTCCTATGGGATCTGAATGAAACCGTCTGTAACAGCTGGTCCTGATCGTGACTGCTACGTTAGAGGTCCAGGGTTCGAGTTTCAAGTCTAGTAAAATGTTATTGGGCTTATCCATGAAATTCTCAGTACCGGCTTGGAGTAGTGCCCGGTTAATGTCTGGGAACTAAACATACTGGTGAACTGTGGATGTACATTACATACACCTCTGCCTAACCCTTTAGATAATACAGGCGTGATGGTATATTAATTTATTGTTCACATAAGACTACCTCGTTAGTCCAGCGATCGGTAAATTGACTGCTAAGGTCGATTCCCAGGTCTTATTAGATTTTCCATTAGACAATTCTCAGTAACTACTCGGAGATTGAACTTGTGCCCGGTTAATATCTATCTATACACGCGTTCTCTTAACAGTAAACTGTGGGTGTAGCTGTAGAGCGATCACTATACCAATATCTAGATAACCCTTTAGGGAACCCTAGCGTGATAGTATGTAGACGAAAACCAGTACTTTCACGTCTACGCGTTGCTAATTCCATACAATTATATTTTCGTTTCGCTAACTTGTGGAGTTGAGTGTATTATTTTACGTTTTCGTAAACACTCGTGTTGATTCTAATGAAATCACGTTTTCATACACGGCTAGCTAGAACAGTCGTGCCCACGTGACTCCTGACGGCTCCACCTCCGTACCTTAGTTCCGCACGTCACATTTTGTTTGCAAAACTTTGACCGAGTGGAAAGGGCTGAACCTTTCCTTAGTCAGTTTCCATTTCTTTTGTTTATAAAATTACGGATTCTTTAACTTAGTGGAATGTTTAGTATTTCTTATGTTTCTCTTTCATAATTCTCTTCTGGTTATTTTCATCGTAGGTGTGTTCACAAATACTTACAGGTTCTTATACCTATTAGGTACGCAATCTAGGGTCTCTCGGTAGGTAACAAAAGTTTTTCTTGAACAAAACCTTCAGCTGAACAGCCAATCGCCATTATATCCGCTAAAACCTTAGAAGATTATTCTTCTTGACGTATCGACAGCAAAAGGCAAAGTGAAAAGCAAAAGGAAAGAAATCTTTGGTAATATTAAACTAGATTGATTGGCGCAGTAATCCGCAACGTGCACGCCATTTTCTGTAGCGGCCATCAGGTCTTGATATGTGCAGGTGTAGGGGAATCCTCGATATCATAGCATATGAGCCGTATATTCCACTGCACCACACTTACAAATAAGTTAATGCCACTGGGGACTCCCCACGGGAAAATATTATATCGCATTATTAAACCTCTATATTATCGCTGGAACGCCGACCGACTTTTGAGTTAGTCTAAAGAATCTCTCTGCCGAAGTGTTCTCTTATTTTACTCAGGTAATAGGTACCAAATACACACTCTTATAACGACCATATTACAGGACACATTGATTGATTGCCAACACCTTACATTGCGTTACTGCCTAGTCCATACTGTCGACTCTCAGGAAAAGAGAATCTAGGCCACCACGTTGGCCTAGCCAGAAAAATAATCTAGAAGCTTCAGGTATCATCGTTCAATGTCGCATGTCGGCTTCATACAAATATAAACAGGTGCTTGTTATCAAAATATTGTATTCTTATAAAACATTGATTGTGTTGGCGGTTGGTTATCACATAGCCTGAATGAGATGATAAGCCATTGATGTAATATGACGTGGTGTACTAAATAACAGGAAGTTTTGTTATCATTTATATCATATCGAATGATCATCTCTGAAATATATCATAGATTAATAAACTTATCTTTTTCATAAACGTAATAACTAGCTTAAAATGCGTGTTTGCTTTTAATTGGTTAATTAAAGGGATAACTGTTAATTTAACATTACTGTGACTAAGAAAGAGTCCGATACATTGTGTTCACAGAAGTTGAATCACTGCCAAATACAATAATATTGTATGTAATTTAGCTTGCATCTCGCATAAGGAAAATTGTTTCATGGAATTATAAAAAAAATGATGTTTAAGGATAATTCAACATGATCCCTAATTCTCATGTAAGAATTTTGTAATATAAGTAAACTTTTTAATTTTTTACTCGAATCAATACTTTACTTACTAAGATTATTGTAAACATCGATTTTAATTATTTTTTTAAAACTTTCGTCTCCCTTTATAATATCTTACAATTTTAAAGAGAACGCCGAGTGGATCCGGTCGTAGGGGTCATATTTAAATAAAAATATATTCCTTTATAAATGCGCACGATCACCAGTTGCTACACCAATAGGAAATGGTGTGTTCGCTAAGCGAATAAAATCTCTTTTGCTACAACCTTCACGCGTAATTATATTCACTTCGGCGACATTGACCGACCAAGTGACCTTGAGCTGAACGATTAAAGATATTTTAGTTGTTTTTTGAGTGATGCGGACATTGTGCTCTTGATAAAGGAACTGTTTGTGTGATCACTTTGCGGAACTGTTAAAAGAGTTGTAACTTGCAACTTTTAATTCGGTTTGCTATTTAATAACAGTTGGGTGTTTGTGATTTGCCCTTCTACCTAGACCAATCAGAATAAATCGCTTAGATTTTTACTCTTGATTTGCTATCTTCAGAATCCACAGTAAGTGGGACACCATAAAAAGTGGTAAATAGTTTGGTCTTTTTCCTAAATTATTGAATTCTAAGTTAAGCTAAAGGCTGTAACTTCATCAATTCAACTTTTCGCACGAAATAAAAAGGAATAATCCCAAAGCTAATAAAATCAATATTTAGAGCAAAACAGTATAACAAATCCTTAATGACTTAATTACATAATCCGTAAATTATTGTTTTCGGTATTCAAATGTATTAATTGCTCTTAACTTAAGGCTGTACACTGCGTTATAAGGATTTTGCTTAGTTGGCGTCCGTTTCCCGTTGCGTGAGTATCAAATAGTTGGTACTTCTAAGCAAAATGAGTGCAAATTTAGAGTCCCCTAAATTCAAGTAAACTAACTTTTTGCGTTGGCAGTATTTGTGGTTTCTGCTTAATTCGTATTGTTTTCCGTGGAATGAGTAGCGTGTGCCTTAATCTAGTGTGTATAAAAGTATTAGTGCTCCTTAAAGTGACGTAAAACAGTAAATTGTGAATGTCAGTGTTTATGATTAATACGTGATACTGATATAACGGTTAGGAATTTTTTAGTTGGCGCCAGTTTTTTATCGAGTTAAGTTGTGCGTACATAACTGTAAGTGGTTGTATTAAGACATTTTTGTTGCTGAATTTTAATGGTCTAATGCGTGCATGGTAAAAGAAACTGAGCACGTGGATTAAAGCTTGCATAGTGAATAAAATGTATTATGATTTGATGAAGTGAGTTAAGTAACGTGTAGCACGTGGATAAAGGGCGTAATATTCACGATGCGTTTGTAATTTGGATGCAACGCGTATTGCATTCATATATAAAATCTATGACGCCTGGATGAAATGTTTGCATGGAGAAAGAAACCTATCGATTAATAAAAGTCGTATTTTTGGCCCCGGGAGCCTTCTTATTATAAGCCCAAGTTGGCAATTGTATCAGAATGGTCGTTCAATGGACAGTAAATGATCTAATGCTTAACAGATGTGGCCGAAAAAAGTGTCAACAATCACCAATTATAAAGTCATTGTTGTCACACTTGAGGCACAGGATGTTGACACATTATTATTATTATTAGTAGCTCGTGCTGTCCCATGGTTGGGCAAAGGCCTCCCTCCATTACTTCCAACGGTCGCGATAGTGCTCTACTTCTTTCCAATTCTCAAAGAAGACATCCAGTTCATCCGTTCGTGTTTTGATACATAAGTCCTAAAAAATATGGGTAGTCCCATTGAGAGCAATTTAACCAGTATTAATGAGACGGAGCGTTGAGCGTACATTGGAGTCACGTGCAGTATTTAATGAGTGCCATCACAATGGTATATTAATGCTGGTTGATACTTAAGGTTACGTATGTAGTTATATTGTAGTTAATTTATCTGTTTATTGTTTGTTTGTTACGCTCGGAAATAATGTTGTTAGTAGGTATATAAGCTACATCATAGTTTTCAAATTCAGTAAACAACAGTCTTGCATTACAAAGAAATAATAAAAAAAAATATCTTCATAAAAATAATTTAAACAGTTCAATCACTAGTCACTATAAGAAGTTTTTTAGTTATAACATTCATTCATTCTTTCTCAGGTTCAAACATCCTAAAGTCTCCACGAGCGCGTCGCGTGCGCACCACGTCTATGTCTCAACCGAACAAGCGCACGACGGCAGAGAGCATACTGCACGCCGACAGACGTACGATATACACAGCGGGCCGACCGCCCTGGTACAACTGCACCGGTGGCCAGGAGGTCGAGCCCTTCCTTATTGGTGAGTAGTTTACTTCTATAATGACTATAACAAACTTACCATAGCGCACGCCCACAGACGTTCTAAAATGCAAAGGATCGAATCCTTCATTACTGGTGAGTAATTTATTATAACCAGAATCTAACAAGCCCAGGATTGCGAAGAGGATATTGTACGTCCACAGACGTATGATATACATACCAGGTCGACCGCCTTCTACTGCCAGACTACAGGCAGGCAGGAAATGAAAATGAAAATATGCCCTTCTTTACTGGTGAGTAGTTTATTCTATAAAGTGAATCGACAAGCACATGATTGCAAAAACCATACTGCACGCCCACTGACTCGCTAACTGTAACAAGCGCACCATAACGAAGAATTAGGCACGCCTATAGACGGTATATTTCCAAAGTCATTACGTACTTATAGTATCTTCCAACCCATTCTAGATCCACGTCCTGACGGATTTCCATTTACAAGTATCGTATAAATTTCCCATTATGTTGTAGAGAACAAATTAGTATTAAAATAATTAAAGAAGTGTACCCGCCAAGTTCAAGTATTTGTGTAGTTGTAGATATTTAAAGTTTGGTTTTATTCGAAGGTATATGTGGCGCCAGCGCGTCGGGCAAGACGACCGTCGCGGCCAAAATCATAGAATCTCTCAACATACCATGGGTCACCATAGTCAGTATGGACTCATTCTACAAAGTGAGTTTACCGTTTTGTAGTTTTGAAATTTATACATATGTATGATGTTATAATCCCCACCGCCTTCACCGAACTTGGCTCTTGAACTTGGATCATAGTTATTGCCGCTAACATAAAATTTATAGTCAACCATTTCAACCCTTTTCACCCACGATCCGAAATGATATTATCATAGATATTTAGTTAAATAATACCAGTGTTATAGTTTAACATAACATAACATACCATCACGCCTGTATTCCCCGAAGGGTTAGGCAGAGGCGTACTTAATGTACACCCACAGTTCGCCGGTATGGTTAGGTCCCATGTTATAGGGGGCGAGCCTATAGCCATTCACCGGGCACAACTCCAGACTCCGAGCTGCTACTGAGAATTTCATAGAAAAACCCAATAACACTGCTCGACCTGGGGATCGAACCCAGGACCTCTAGTGTAGCAGTCGCGCTTGGGACCACTAGACTAATGAGGCAGTCATTATATAGTCATGTTATAGTTTATATTTTTTTAAAAACGATACTCTCATACTATCGCTCACCACAGAGACTCGTGCGCAGCTGTGAATCTATATAACATAGTCGAAGGGCTAGGCACAGGTGTACTAATGTAATCCACAGTTCAACGGTATGTTGAGGTCCCATGTAATAGGGGGCGAGCCTATTGCCATTAATCGGGCACAAATCCGAGCTGCTGCTCAAAATTTAATAGAAAAACTCGACTGCTTGACTTGGGAATCAAACCCAGACTAATGAGGCAAGTGATTCTATGTACCTATGGCTTGATAATGACGTCTAATTCTACACCATAATATACCAGGTCCTAAACGAGAAGCAGCACCAAGCGGCGACCAGGAACGAGTACAACTTCGACCACCCTGACGCCTTCGACATAGAACTGCTGATCTCCGTGCTGCAGAGGCTCCGGGAGGGCAAGAAGGTGGAGGTGCCCATATACAACTACGTCACTCATTCCAGGGAGAACAGGACTGTGAGTATCTAAGGTCTGTTGTTGCTTGAATCATGCTCATAACCAAATACTTCTGATCTGCAAAGCTGCACTCGCTGCGATCAATGGGATGAGGATGGGTGACCATTCATAACACATCGAGACTTCTCCGTACCACGGAGAGCACGTACAGCTAACATCTATGATGATGGTCAATGGTAGTTAGAAACCCAAAAAAACTGACAATCAGTCTATCCTCCGGACAACGGTATTGCCCAGACATTTGGTTTCAAAGATCTGGTGGCATTCGCTTGGTGTGAAAGACTGATATTGAGATACATCTGGTTATACTGGAAGCCGACCCCAACTTATTTGGGAAAAGGCGAGGAAGATGATGACAACTGAACCTTGCAAGCCTTTCGTTGCATCGCCTGTATATCTGAAGGGTTAGGCAATGGTTTAATAATTTCAGAATTGTTCCCGTGTGGGGACGGGTTAGGATACAGTTCCTCAGTGCTATTCAAATAGGCATCTCATGAAAGTTGAGAAAATACCTTTATGGTGGTTCCTACCACCGATAAAGGTATTTTCTCAACTTTCATGGGTGGTCGCCAGCCAGTCAAACCCCAAGAGGTCCTCCTCTTGGGGTTTGACTGGCTGGCGACCACCCTTACGTCAGAATCTGTTGTAAAGCACCTGGCCATATGTTTCGACTTTTGCGCGTCAGAGTCACTTCCCCCTCTCGATTGCTGCAATTCTTGCTGCGGTCCGTAGGGGCTCTTAAGGTCCGGCAACGCATCAGTAACTCCCGGCAATCATCAACACTCCTTGGTGTTACGGGTGTCCATAGGCAGCGATGCTTACCATCAGGTAGCTTGTCTTCTTACATATTTTCACGCCTCTCCCATTTGATTGGGGTAGGCAGTGACAATAGATTTCCACTTGCTACGATCCTGGGACACCACTTTCACTTCATCTACACATTAACCTCCTCATTCATGATCGTCGGTTTAGGGTGCTCTTAAACTGACCTTTTTTAAGAACGTCCGCAATTTGGTTGTGGTATGTTCACCGAGGACGGCCTCTTCCAACCCTTCTATCCATACTCGCCATGTATATCGTTTCGTCAATCTCCATTCATCCATGTTTTCCGACTTAAAAAATAAAAAGGAAAGATCCATACAGTTCCCGGTATGTTTTGAGGTCCCATATAATAGACAATTACGGTCAATAACACTAGTTGATCTAAGAATCAAACTTAGGACCTCAATGCAGTCAATGACTAGTTTGGTCATATAAGTTGCATTGTCCACAGAAAACAATGTACGGCGCAAACGTGATCATCTTCGAGGGCATCCTGGCGTTCTACAACGCGGAGGTGACCAAGATGCTGGACATGAAGGTGTTTGTGGATACCGACGCGGATATACGCCTCGCAAGGAGGTTGAGAAGGTAAACTTAAACTTTTTTACACCTTGATATGATACATTAGCGATTCCTAAAGTGGTTTCGATTCACATAATGAGCTCTCCATGTCTTTTGGTTTTATAATTTAATTATATTTAATGGAATCTATAATAGGGTTCTAAATAATAATAATTAACAGAAATTTAATGTGGCTGTTAGGCTTAAAAAGGCAAGACGGTACTTCACCGCGGGCCAAAGACTGCTACTTTATAAGTCACAAGTCCGGCCCCATATGGAGTACTGCTGTCACTTATGGGTGGAGGCACCAGCATACCAGCTTGATCCTTTTGACTCGGTCCAGAAACGTGCAGTTAGGATTGTCAACGATCCCAATCTCACAAACGGAGACTTTGCCTCTCTGTGTGTGTTCTACCGTTTGCACAATGGGTAGTTTTCTGAGGATTTTTTTGAAATGATGCCAACAGCTACTTTCTATCACCGCACCTCTCGCCACCGGCGTGGAGTTCATCCATATACCACCACTGGTCTCATACTGTGTTATTCCAGAGGAATTTCCGTACACTCAGGTTGTAGAATCAACTCCCCGCCGAGGTTTTCCCAAAGGACTACAGCATTCTGAATTAATCTTAAATGAATTGAATGTTTCAAATCGAATAAATCGTTGTTTTTTAAATAATACGTCCTTAAGAGGACAATGCGTGTTGTTGTTATTTTCACAAGTAGTGTCACGCGGCAAGAATCTCGCGGAGAAACCACTTCACGTCATTGTTGTTTTAAGAGTGACGTCATATCAATTACGCTATTAATTCAGCAACGGCCGTAATTACCGCCGAATACCGAGACAATAGACTTTGCAGTCTGCGTGGACTTCGGAATTGGATCCGACCTGGATAAAAAGTAGCCTACGTTTTATTCCAGACTATAATCTATCTGTGCCAAATTTCATCCGGATCGATTCAGCCGTTCTGACTTGAAAGAGTAACAAACATCCATACATCAATACTCACAAACTTTCACGTTTATAATATTACTAGCTTTTTGCCCGCGAGTTCGTCCGCGTGGAATAGTTACTTTGTTCCATATGAACTTTCATCCCCTATTTTATCTCTTTGGGGGTAGACCGGTAGAATTTATCAAAATCCTTTCTTAGCGGATGCCTACGTCAGAACATCTAACTGCATGCCAAATTTCAGCCCGATCCCTCCAATGGTTTGGGCTGTGCGTTAATAGTCACTATGTCAGTCAGTCAGTCACTTTTGAGTTTTATATATATTTTGATGTAAGGATAGGGGACTTGATGGGTAAAAATGTTGACCTTACAAGACAGTGGACATTACAGACGTTTAGTTGTATAATATAATCATAATCCTACTCAATATAATAAACGTGAAACTGTATGGATGTTTGTTACTCTTTCACGCCAGAACGGATCTGGATGAAATCTGACACAACGATAGATTACAGCACATAGGCTACTTTTGATCCAGGGGCCGTATTATGATATGTTAACGCCATCATTTTTAGGTTGTAAGAAAGAGATGAAGCTATTTAATATGTAGAGCGGCATCTCTTTCTCACAACGTAAAAATGATGGCGTTAACATGTCATAATACGGCCCCTGGTCGGATCCAATTCTGAAGTTTACGTTGATGAAGCCGCGGGCAGAAACTATAGTTGATCAAATAATTTTGTGGCGTGTATCGTATTATCACGCCTGTCATACTCAGTTCGCAATTTATCGTTAGGTCCCATGTAATAGGGGGCGAGCCATTATCCAGTCACAAATCCTAGCCTAACATTGGGAGAATACAAGTGTATGTTTCCTAAAACCAGAAATTAAAGTTTAAAACAAATATTCGCTTCTCTTTGGTTTGGAATAAAATTTTAGTTTTTTGGTGGTACAAATATAACATACCATCACGCCTATATTCCCCGAAGGGTTAGGCAAAGGTGTACTAATGTACACTGACAGTTCGCCGGTATGTTTATGTTTTCACCAGGGGCGAGCCGTTTGCCATTAACAGGCCACAAATCCAAACGCCAAGATGCTACTGAGAATTTCATACAAAAACCCAATAATACTTTGCTCGACCTGAGAATCGAACCCAGGACCTCTAGCTTAGCAGCCCGAATCTATATAAAAATTTAAATAAATTAAGTTTTCCCATTTAATTCAGCATTTAACTAAGATATTGTTTTATTACTCCTGTCATAGTATCTCTGCATAACGAATGACGGCAATTTTGGCTGTTTGCCAGAGATAGTAAACATTTACGGCATAGTTTATGAGGGCAGGTGTTGCCAACACGTAATTCTATGACATCAAGGCTTCATTGAAGCTTTAAGCGATCCGATTACTATTTTAGTTTTTTTTTATATTGCTGATTTTGGCATCTGGGAATAGTTTATGAGATTTTTTATCACGCTAGTTAATCTGGGAAATATAGGTCAATAGGTTCATACTGCAATGATCTAAATGTTTTACACGATTTTTGAAGTAATCGTGTTTTAGCTACGAGTTTTACTTTTACGAACCTAATACTGATTTCAATACTGACAATATTTTAATCTACTACGGTTACAGATGGATTTATTCCGAGATATTTTGGGCTAAAAAAATTAGTGCCCAGGTATAAATCCTGTCTAATAACCGGTATAAATTGTCTAATAATAATGTTTTCCAAATAAATTATTTGGTTTAATTATTGTGATTCATTTGGGAGCAGTATAACCTAGTCATATGACCCTTGGACTGCCAAGTCAAAGGCCTCGAGTTGGAATCCTAGGCGCGTTTATTTCATTTCACACGCTTAAACGGTGAAGAAACAAATCGTGAGGAAACTGGCTTACCTAAGAAATTATCTAGACGTCATGTGAAGTTGGCCAACCCGCATTAGGCTAGCGGGGTGGACTATAACGTAATCCCTCTTATTCTGAAAGGAGACCCGTGCTCAGCAGTGGGACAGTGTAATAGGTTTATTATGTATAAAGCGATGCTAGGTTATTTATCTAACATAACCCATTATACTGTCCCACTGCTGGGCACGGGTCTCCTCTCAGAATGAGAGGGATTAGGCTATAGTCCACCACGCTGGCCTAGTGCGGGTTGGCAGACTTCACACGCCATCGAGGAAATCTCTCAGGCATGCAGGTTTCCTCACGATGTTTTCCTACACCGTTTAAGCGCGTGATAATTAACTATTTAATACGCACATGACTTCGAAAAGTCAGAGGTGCGTGCCTTGGGTTCGAACTCGATACCTTTGACTTGACAGTCCAACGGTCATACCACTAGGCTATGACTGCTTCTAGGTTATTTACATAACCATTAATGTCTTACTTACAGGGACATAGTCCAACGCGGTCGGGATTTGGAAGGTGTATTGAAACAGTACATGACACATGTCAAACCTGCCTACCAAAGTTACATAGCACCCTGTATGGCCCACGCGGACATCATAGTACCCAGGGGCGGAGAGAACAAGGTGGCAATACATCTCATAGTGCAACATGTTCACAAGCAACTGCAACTGGTAAGTTACTGCAACATGATACAGTAACAAAGTACTCGTAATATAGCGCCTTATATGACAGTACACAGCGGTGGAGAGAACAATATGGTTCTTGGTTCTTGTGTTGCACTATACATCGTATAGTGCAACACAAGTAACTGGTAGGGTATTGTAACGTGATACAGCAACAAAGATACTCGTAACATAGCGCCTTATATGATACGCGTTATAGTACCTAGCTGCAACACGTTCACAAGCAATTGCAACGTGATACAGCAACTAATTTAGTGGCTTGAGGCACAGCCAGACATATACCCAGGGGCGGAAAACAAATGGTGATGTATTACCTCATAGTGCAACGCATAACATGCAACACGATAAAATTATTTTAAAAGAGAATGGAGATTCTTGCCGGATTCTTCTCCATAGGATTAACCTTTGTAACCGTGCAACTAGAATCATAACGTTTCGTAAACGCTTGTAAAAGCTTATACAAAACATTTGAACTTTGATACATACGCCGAGAGTGACGAAAATGCAAAATTTTTTTATTCGTGATAGGCTTACGCTTGACCGCCAGTTCGCCTGATGTTAAGCGATACTGTGATCTACGATAGAGCGCGCTTGCCTAGAAGAAACCGATTCACTCGTGATTTAAAGGCACCCAGATTATATCGATGTAAATTGATAATGTTTTATTGTTTCAGCGCGGCTTTAAAGTGCGTGAAAAGTTAGCGATCGCTCACATCGGACAGCCCGTACCAGACTCACTATTTGTACTTAAAGAAACACCACAGGTAATTTTAATAACAATAAAAAAAAGTTTATTGCTTATTAGATGTACGGTCTTCAATCTACTTTCAATTTAATGTCTAAATAATAGAGTTTATTGTCCAATAGAGTTTGTTGACTGTACAAATAGTACTCTTGAATTCCAGACTAAGTAGGAGTTAATTAGAAATTTTGACATAAACTTTCATGTTTCGATATCTTATAAGGTTTAAAAGAACTAATATTATTATTATTGTATAAACACGGACAATTCGTGGGACATAACTAGTCAGTTATAATAACACTTATAACTATAAAAACTAGAAATATTCTGTACTTCTACCTACCCCTCATCATCATGAGGCGTAGGTAATTCTAAAAAGATCATCATCCTTTTAGAATGAGAGGTATAGGTCCACCATACTGGCCTAGTGCGGGTTGGCAGACTTCAAAAAGAGGTTCATGCGTTCGAATCGAACTCGAGACAAATGACTCGATTGACCAGTGGTCAAATTACTAGGATATCACTGTACTTACTACACGGCACCTAACCCTAACTATTATTAAATAGATTGCTGTGTGTTTGTATGTAAATTGCTTCGTAAGCCTAGTGGTCCAGAGCGCGACTGCGACACCAGAGGTCCTGGGTCCGATTAACAAGTCGAGCAAAATGTTATTGGGATTTTTCTATAAATATCTCAGTAGCAGCTCGGAGTTTAGAATTTGTGCCCAGTTAATGGCCGGCGTCGACCTTGCGATCATGTGGTTGCTGGTTCGAAACACATCCATTGCACTACCGATGTGAACCCACTCGTAACACAAGCTTTTAGCTTAGCACGAGGGGTTAACAAGAATACTAGTAATGTGCGACCCACATTGCTAGTAAGCTTTAAAAAAAATAGGCTTTCCCCATATTAAATGGGACCTAAACCTTCCGGAGAACTGTGGGTTTACAATAGTACGCCTCTGCCTAACCCTTCGGTGAAAACAAGTTTGATGGTATATTAACTGCAATATGTTGTAGGTGCAAGGTCTCCACACATTCATCAGAAATAAAGACACACCTCGCGACGAATTCATCTTCTACTCCAAGAGACTGATGCGGCTCGTCATAGAGTTCGCCCTGTCTCTGCTGCCGTACTCCGACCATGAGGTCGACACGCCGCAGGGATTCTGTTATGAAGGTAAGCAGACAGACCTCCTTTATTACAGACCAGAGACTAGACACGTTACCACGTAACGTTACGGTTTCATCATATAAAAAAAATTAAAACACATGTAATGCAATTTAGTTAGATTTTTAAACATAATTATTTACCTTAATCTTCTATTTTATAAAACAAGAACCTGACTAACTGACTGACGTATCAACGAAAACTACATTAGATAGATCTCTGAAAGTTTGCATGCTGGTTCCTTTTGCACTGCAGACGAGCACTATTCAACCACTAAGGTGGTGAAAAGACCCCTGAAAGTTTGTATGAAAGTTCGCACACACTACCATGCATTTGACACACACACACACATACCTACACATATTTAAAAAACAATTACATCGTCAAGATAATAAGATTCTATAGTACAGCTGTCATTCGCTGTTGACATTTTGACAATTGTTTTCTTCCACAAAAATTTGACTTAACACATTTTATGATATGGAACCTCCATGGTGTAGGTACAGTGGGCATAGTCTATTTTAGAAACAGGAACCCTAGTTACCTTATAAAATTTTCGATCTCAGTCCAAGTTAATTTTTCAGATTCAGATATTACAATATTTTTTTCTGGCCCAATACTTATAAAATAACCCTTATTTTTATCATATTAAGGTCGTAAATGCGACGTGGAGAAGATTTGTGGGGTGTCGATCCTTCGTGCTGGGGAGACCATGGAGCAAGCCGTCTGCGACATCTGTAAAGACATCCGCATCGGCAAGATACTCATACAGACCAACCAACAAACAGACGAACCTGAGGTATGTAGCGACATCAATGACATAAATTCTCGACAAATCGTTCGTTATTTCCGTATCGTTCATTGAAATTTCAAATCGTTCATTCGTTCGTTATGTCTGGTCTCGACCAAATTTTTATTTTTTTCTATTCGTTCATCATTACTTAGGTACTTTTTTATCCTTGATAGGCTTACGCTTGACCGCCATTTCGCCTGATGTTAAGCGACACTGCGATCTATGATGGAGCGCGCTTGCTTAGAAGAAACCGATTCACTCGTGATTTAAAAATATTGTAATCAATATACAAACGTGACAGAAACATTTAAAGTTGAGATAAAGTGGAATATTACATACCTACCCATTGTATATACATATACATAATGACAAAACTTAGCAATGCGTTAGCATGTCTACGCCTGGTCTGACCCCTGAGTTAGATACCTTGCATACAACATTTCATTTACTATCATTACGGCCGTTGTAGATGAAGTAAAGCAATAAATAAATATAATAAACATCGATTGTAACTCTTTTTTTAACTGTACTATTGTGTTGCTGACGTCTCTGCTGTTGGCACTTACGAATACCATCAGGCGGCCCATTTGTTTGTTTGTCATCTTATTACTAAAAAAAAAGCAAATAATTAGCGAACCTTTTTTTCTTTGTGATTGGGCCTCCGGTAACCTCACTCACTCGGCGAAACACAACGTAAGCGTTGTTTCACGCTGGTTTTCTTTGACTTCGGCCCAACTTGGACGTTAACCTTCAATGTCCACACATCCTGTTCGCACTATTGTACCTGAAGAATGTAACACCTCTTATTTTAAAAGAGTGTCCATGAAGTTTCTTGCCGGATTCTTTTCCATAGGATCAACTTTTTGGAACCGTGCAACTAGACTCAGTAACGTTTCATAAACGCTTGTAAAAGCTTATTTTTACGTCAATTTCCTTGTAGCTGTACTACCTGCGGCTCCCCAAGGACATAAAGGACTACCGCGTGATCCTGATGGACGCGACGGTGGCGACGGGCGCGGCGGCCATCATGGCCATCCGCGTGCTGCTCGACCACGACGTGCCCGCGCACAACATCAGCCTCGTGTCGCTGCTCATGGCCGAGATCGGCGTGCACTCCATCGCCTACGCCTTCCCACAGGTACTACATACCAAACTATAGGCAAAAACATCCCTAATGGACGCAAAACAGACGCTGACATACCTCCGGACCAGGCGGAAGACTTCCAGGAGTCCGCCGCCCAGTTCTTTTTATACGATAGGGGGGCAAACGAGCAGACGGATCGCCTGATGTAAGCGATTACCGTCGCCCATGGACACCCGCAACACCAGTCTCGGCGAAACACAACGTAAGCGTTGTTTAATGCCGGTTTTCTGTGAGGCCGTGGTATCACTCCAGTCGAGCCGGCCCATTCGTGCCGAAGCATGGCTCTCTCACGTAAACCGTAAAGGATTTCCCAGAAGGCTGAGTAGGCTTCACCCTAGGGCGGCAAATTGTAAATCGAAATTATATGTTAACTGTTTCTAAGCGCACTTCCCTACCACTTCCATGTGGTCCCCTAACCACATGTTTATGAGATGCCCACAAACCTCCATCAAACACTCACAACCCACCTCTCCTCGCAGGTAAAAATAGTGACGTCAGCATTAGACCCCGAGATTAACGAGAAATTCTACGTGCTACCGGGTATTGGTAACTTTGGTGACCGATACTTCGGTACCGAGCCAGCTGACGATGAATAAGCCCCAGCCTGTCAACACCAAGAGCTAAGCGTCTCTGCGAGGGACAGGTGACCGTAACTAGATCACGTGGTACCAGTATTTTGTTGGAGATCTATGAAATAATTATTAAGTATTTATTTAGTGAAGAATAAGCCAGCAATATTGTTTATGATACTTTTTTGTCATCGTGAAAACTTATTAGACATACCAGTAGGTATTATAAAGGCTAAAACGGATCCAAAAAATGGATCTTAAAGAACGCGAACATTTTTAGGTTTGGGGTAATAGGATGGCGCTATTTCATATGTAGAGCAGGATTCCTCTTTCTCAAACGCAAAACGCTCGCAATAACGCGATATAGGCCTTTGGTCTCAATGTTGGTGTGATGGTATGCCATTCTTTTTGTTAACGTATGTGAAGTTTCTAATCTTAACGTTCGTATGTTAAGCTCAAAGTGAATCAATTGTGACAAAAAAATTAAAGTAAGTAAACCCTGTTTTGTAATCTCTCGTAAAATAATGACATTTGAATTAGTGATGCCGATCGATAATCTATCGATAGACCGATTGGAAAAATATCGATACTATCGATATTAAGGCTTTAACAGATAAAAAGTATCGATAGTAAACCTATCGATAGTTCGGCAACACTAATTTGAAAGACAAAGTCATGCGTAGCACAACTTCCAAAACGAGTGGGAAAAATGTATCTAATCCATTCGTAAACTTGCTCTATTCTGGAAAACCTGAAACTTCTAAAAAATCTTAAAACCAAATAGTTCTTTAATTTACTGGTACCACGCTGTTTTTACTATTCATGCATAATTGAAATGAAAAACATCCTGTAATGGATATATTTATACATAAAAGCTTAGAAGTCATGTTAGACGATTAACATCTCGGGTTTAAGTAGCTTCTTACACGTATCCTAGCAAAATTGGTGTATAAATAATATGAACTTTTGTATAAAAATATTAAAATTCGGCAAAAATAATATGCTATGCATATGTTATGACCACGGAGTATTAATCAAATGGAGTGTACTACCCAAGATTAAAATTGTAATGAATTATTCAGAGTGTATTGAATTGACATGTTTCTTCGAAATAAAGAATGACACTGATGTATCTTTTATAGATACAGTCAGCATCAGATACATCTGTGTGTAAAAACTGTTAAAAATACCTGAACAACTAAATAAATTAAATATATCTCATTAATACATGGCATGTTTCAGAATGAATTCAATACATGGCGACTGTCAGTCTGACATAAATTCTATTTCCATTGAGAAGTTTTATATCTGTAGTATTTTAGATAATAATGAACAGTCTGTTCGTCGCGATATATTCGATTCTGATTGTACATTAAATATTATGAATAAAAATTTAACACATCTCCAAATATTTATTATCGCTTGAGGAACCCGTCGTATCGCTCATAGTTACTGTAAATGAAAAATAATCCGATTGGATTTCAATAATTTGTTGATCCAAGTTTCTCTGCTACATGGTTAGTCCAAACGTTTGTTCCCGTTGTTACTCCATTCGTTACATACTCCGTGGTCACTAATACTAGTGAATATTGTCGTGGACTGTCCCTGTATTTATTTAATAATCGTAACTTAATGTTTACACAATTGTATGTAAGTGTGGCATTTTGCTATGGAAGTTGTCGAAAAGCTTTTAGCACCTCTAGTGTATGACCGTCCAATAGAGATATGTAGCGGACACTGCCATCTATCGACTTTGTACTTAATTATTAAAATTTACGCACACATGCACGTACGTAGTTGCACACAGCTGCATCATGCTATACTGTACTGGGGCCGTATTATGACGTGTTAACGCCATCATTTTTACGTTGTCAGAACGAGATGCCGCTCTACATATTAAATAGCCTCATTTCTTTCTTACAACCTAAAAATGATGGCGTTAACACGTCATAATACGGCCCCTGTACTGTAAAAATGTAGAGACAGACTCATCCCACGTATGTACCGCAAACAACGCATTACAGATCAATTTATTATACACCGTAAAAAAAAAAAAAAAACAACTGAACTCGACAAAATGTATGGAACAGTTGTTTTTTTTCGTGATTTCAGAGGTGGTTCCATAGTAAAAGGTATTCCTAATGATGAGCACAATACCGTCCTTTTGGCTCTAGAACGACTTAAATGTCAAGGTGTCCAAGACATCTGGACTCATCATTGAATATAAAAATAAACGCAGTAAAAAACACGTTGGATAGCGTTGCATTCGATAAAGATTAATATCGAATTGATCCGCGTTTGTAACGCATTGTAACATCTGGACTCTAGATTTCTTTAACGTGAAACCGTATTCGCGATGTGATTTTCATATAAAATAAAGAGACCAGCGGGGTCTAAAATCGCGACTTTTATGAATCACTATGTATTTCCCCGACACACACGACGACACAGCTACACAGCGTTGGCTTTAGGTGACAATTGCTGGGCATACACAGGCGAGATTTTCGATCTCAGTATTTTCATATCGACTTAAAATTAGTTTTCAGTCAAAGAAATTGCAATCGTAGCCTTGTTGCTTAAGATTTGTTGCCTAAAAACCTAGTGCGGTAAAATGGTTAGATTTATATTTAAAATATTAGCTATCATTTTATTACTTAACAAAAAAATACTTTATTGTATGTAAAATTATACACTTATGAAAGTGTACGAGTGTTATTTAGATTTCGTGGTTTGCATTTTGCTAGATAACACATAATTTCTTTATAGTATACACAGAGGAACTAGAAGCCCCTTGTGTCAAATGTTGTATCTCTGTCTAGTCTTTACAAACGTCTCGTAGATCTCCAACCTGTAATTATGTAACGTAACCAGTCAAATGTATCGGAAAAATAATACGTTATTATTGACATGGGTCGACCACAAACGTAAATTTTCAATTGGACTTTTTGATAATCTTATACAGAAATTAAACTTTATCTCAATGGTATACAATTTATTTCAAAACTCGCGACCCGCTCGCGGTTTCACCCGCGCTGCTCCGTTCCTAAGAGGCGTAGCGTGATGTTATAGTAGCCTATGTTACTCAGTGATAATGTAGCTTTCTAACGGCAAAAGAATTTTTGAAATCGGTCCAGTACTTTTTGAGCCAATTCGTTACAAACATACATACAAATCTTTCCGCTTTATAATATTAGTATAGATGACAGTTACCGTGTACTGTGTTTATTCTGAAATATATCTTATAACATTGAGATATACTTTAATTTTTTTGTCTAGCTAGATATATCTGATCCTAACTGTTCTCATATAGAACCTGAACCATAACCTGAACAATACGGTTCTTTATCGCGTAACAAACAGTAATCCCAGTCTAAATAAAACGATAGAAGCTCCTTTTTGGACAAACACGATGAACAATGGCTTACACAATACGACTGCATGACCCATGCTTAACATTTATATATTACGTAATGTTTAATAAGTTATAATTATGTAAAGTAAACAGCTCCGCTTCGGCAAGCTAGTCACAAATCATCGCGTAGCCAAAGACTAATTCGTAGATCGAACTAAAATATTTGTAGAAACCATTTTTTATGCCTTTTGAGGACAAACGATTGTTTTTATTTCGTTCTGTAACGGATACACTCTCCCAGCTTATTATAAAGATGCGAATTTGTAGAAATCGGATAAATCGCCGTTCGATTTACACTTAATTCAACTTAAAAGCCTACGCATACTGAGACGAAATGGCAGAGGATTTAAATTGTTATCAAAGGACATTCAAACTTATCTAGTAAGAATACGACGTAAATTCCAATGTTTTAAATTGATTCCGTGGCATCGAAAGGAATATCTTGGCACGGCATTGGAGAGCACGCTAAGGGCGCCGTGACATGCCGCGGGTTAAGGCAGTGCAGGCGGGAGTACAGCCGCTACCCACATCGCACGTATTTATTTTGAGAAGGCATGCTGCGACACGTCGCGGGAAGTCTTGGTAGGCCGCCGGAATGCTACAGTATCTAAGCGGCTAGTGTGCAATATCCTCTGTCATTCCGGCCCGGTGTGCGTAGGCCTTAACAGGGCGATATAATTTGGGCCACTACAAGATCTCAAGCTCCAAGATAAGATAATCGTTTATTGCCAAAAGTTTTACAATGCCTTAACCTAATACATTAATATAATTATTTTAACTTAGTAAAAATTGTTGACTAGTAGTCTCCACGTTAGGTCTAGCCTGTCACGTGGAGACCTTGAGAAAGATCCAAAGATTAAAACGATGTCTTCATATTGTCAATCAGATTCCTCCGTTAACAAAATATTTTTCTTCATATTCGATCGCATGCACTCAAAAGGCATAATGTAATACAATTTGTCATAAAACACTTCCATAGTAACTTGCCCGATTGGCTGATTTCTAGACTGGTATACTAAATCGAATTATATAGAATGGCAGTGTTTATTAGATGGAGACAATAAAAACAAACACACTTCTGACCACTAGATGCGTAAAAGGTGAAATATAATTTAAAAAAAATCGTGGGTAGAATTGTGACAGATAGTTCCTTTGAAATAATAACGCTTACTTATCTGTGCAATACTAAGTTTCATGCCGAGCTACTCTGACGATAGGACTATTTTCACTCACGTCCCAAAAAAATTAACATACTATAAGTCCGAATCTAGACGGCGTATCAAGATGAAACATTGAGTTGAGATTTTAAGTTAGATCTCTAGCAATACATCGGTGGAAACTACATTCAATTCCATGCAGTAGTTTTTGCGTGATGCGCGTACAAACATACAGACAAAAATTTTAAAAATTGTTATTTTGGCTTCTGTTGCTATGATAAAGACCCTCTATATTGGTTTTTCTTTATTATCTTTAACGTCAGATCTTTGTCATCAGACATCGACCTGTTACAATTATATTATAGGTATAGATATTACCTACACTTCCATAAATCTTCTCCTAGATATGACTGACGATCCACGTAAATGCACAGAATCTTGTAACAATTTCTAAAATATTTCTTTCATTCTAATAAACACTGTCATATTTAATGTAAAAATCAATTGTCGCTTTTAATTTGAATGAATTGGATTACAATGAATTCGTCGATGTAATTATTATTAATATAAATTGTAATTTATAAATCTGCTTCGTATTTATGTGGAAAATTGTATAACTTAGCAGTGAATCACAAAACACCGCACATTTCTTTATACATTTCTGCAAAAGTATCGATACTACTTAGTATGTGTTTAGTCATGCACGGTATATGTTGTCCCAAATATTAGCATAATAATAATCCACACTAACATACAAATTCTATTTATTTATTGAGAATTATGTATCGTCAAAAAAAGTGCTGTTGTGTCTTTTCTTTGAACACCGGTAATAATTGAAAGATATTTTTGTACCTAAAGAAACCAATAAATTCTTATTATTATATCGTGGACATTAAAATGGAGGACACTTTTGCGTCCTTATAAATATTTCCCGGTAGCGGTTAAAAGTTAAATAAAACTCATACCGGCAAGTACCAGCGGTATTCCTTCCTTTAATTATTGCTGGCCGGGGACATATACTCCGCGTATTATCCTCAACCCCATTTTTACGACTGCTGATTTTGTGTATCATATTTTCTCAATTCAAATGAAATAAATTTAGTTCATATTTTAGATACATTTTTCTAGTTAAAATTAACGTCGTGTGGATATAATAATATGTATAATTTATATTTATACTAACTTTTTGTAGTTCCAAGAGACTTTTGTCTAAAATATTCACAGACTAAGTTTCATTCCTAACTTATGTTATGTACTGCCATTTTCTTTTTTCAGTATTAGGACTGTTTTCTATGAACTGTTTTGTATGTATTTAAGGGTGAGTTTCAAGATCAGACAACGCCAATTACTATGATTAATAGAGAAGAGTTCACGTGGGTTCGTGTTTTGCAAAATTTTACGCCTTACTTCTTTTAATTGGAAATTTTTAATCTATTTCTCATAATTTCTGCTTAAGCCTAGCCAATCTTATCTCATAAACTCACCCAAAATAGAGGAATTGGCATTTTATTTAAATATATAGAACCTCGCTTCGTAAAAAGAAAACAATCATGATATTATTTAGGGTAAATGTAATATTTATTTTACAGTATTCGTGTACTGTGCTTAGTATTAAGGTTTAGTTAGTAAATTTGACACTTAATAAATGTGCTTAATTTTTTTTACAAAGTTGGCAACACCATGTTTCTAGATTTTTTTTATAACGTAAGGAATTGGTCGTTCTGCCTTTCAGAATCGGGTGATAACCTCGATTGTTTTAAGTTGTAATAAATACAAACAAATAGTAATATGATTGGAAAAATTCAGACGCTGTCGGCTTCTGATCAATTTAATATTTAACTCGAATCCAAACGCTTAATAAGTGACAACCCGTACAAGAAATAAAATAAAATATAGTGCCTGTTGTTTTAATCACATACAATATTAGAGATTTATGAAACTTGTTAATTAACGGATATTTATTCTCACTATTAATAGAGTGATTAAAATAATAGTTGGCATGATGACTTGCTTCCAAGCTTTATTGCTGTTTGAATGCCTTATAACTGTATAAATGAACTTCCAATAAAATACAAGATTTATTTTATGATGAATTATATAAAATTTCTAATATTTCGGGGAGTGGAAAAGTTATAAGACTTTTATGATAAGGTCTTAATTGCTATTCGTGAAATCAAGTGTGCATTTAAGACAACTTTTTAAATTACTTCCCCATACTTACAGATAAACATTGTACAAACTGATAAACGTTTTGTTTATTTTGTTCAGTAGTTTTACAATGAAACAAATAATGTGTAATTAAAAGCTTAATCAGCTTATTATATATTTCCATTTCTGCTATAAAAGCTCCTTTGTGAACCCACAGTTTTTACAATATTTATTTGTACAATGAAAGTTTTTGGCATTCAAACAGTCGAAATATATTATACCAATCTCAAAAAATACATATTTACACAATATACAGCATTGCACAATGATGTGTACAATATATACATAATTTGTATCTAGCTATTGTATAGATGTAAGGTCGCTGTGAATACTACGTGAAAAAAATAGACATCTGAAAATGTTGATGCAAAAATGAAATAAAAAAACATTAATTTTGAGACTTTGTTTTATTGTAATTTCTTAGACTAGTTTGGTTTTATCGTAATTTGTATCTATTACTGCTGCCAATCGAGCAGTGACTGAATTATAGAGTGAGATAGCGATACTTAAAAGTAAAATTTACACCATCTCTTTCTAAAAATGACAAGTAGTATCAATTGATGATAATTCAACCAATCATGTAAGATTTGCAGTGTCTGTAATTTGTTACTTGACGAGCTAATCAACATAGATAAAGGTACAACAGGGTACAACTGACACATTTTTATTTATCATTATATTTTTAGGCACCTATGCCTACTAACTAGCTAGGAACATTTTCCACCAAGACAAGAATAAGAAATACTATATAACCATCCGTTAAGAGTCCGGCGGAGCTTGAATTGCCCACAAAAACGTAATACCGAAATCAATCGTAATCCATACAATATTCTAACAAATTATGATATTATTCGGAATTAAATACCGTCAATCTGAGTTCTTACCGTACTATTTCGTCTACTACTATTTCACTGGAAATAAAAAATTGAAAAATCATTCCAAAATAGGTAATTTTATCAAAAATTGCATTCGCTTACATTTATTTCTAGTGAAGTATTTTGGACAATATGGTATCGTAGGAACCTAGATTAACGTTATCGGATTCCGAATAATAAAACAGTTTAATGAAATTGTGTGAATTACGATTTATTTCGGTATTACGTTTGTAAGAAAAATTTGGTCCGACTCTTAAAAAATAGAGACGGATTTATACGTGGTACTAAAGACAGAAAGAGACAGATACACCCAATATCATTATTACACATTATGCTATATCCGTGGAATAATTTAATGTTAATATTCCTTTTTTGAAAAAATAAAAGTAAGTTTATAGTTTAGGTACGCTTCTTTTTAAATATGGAAGGTAGATTTATAATTATTTTGACAACTAGACGCCCAGTCTGCTGGAGAGTTCAGTGAAGTGATGAAACGATGCGTACCTATACATATATATATTTTTTAATTATTGGTGCCGTTTATATGTAAGTTTTAGTTTCGTGGGACTAATTATTCTCTCATTTGGGATCGCTGCGCGGGCGCCATGTTTAGTACACTAGTAATTTTAGATCGTTACGTGATGTTCGCGTAGTGTCAAAAAATATTTATTAGGTACGATTTTAATGCTAATTATCACGCGTCATCTATCCGTCAATGACGTCATCATATATGATCACAAGCGTCCAAATGCCGCTGGAACACCACGTCCAAGTGTTCAAACTTCGATGCCGTCACTTCACCGTGAGGTTGGTTCTTTCTGCAAAAAATAAATAGGTATTTAGTAATATCATTTCTTGAATCTTCCGTGTCTATCATATGAATAGGTATCAAAGCCTGCTCAGATGTACCTACAAGCATGTACCTATGTAGTCATAATCGCGACTGCTAGGCTCGAAGTCCTGGGTTCAATTCCCAGGTCAAGCAGTGTTATTGGGTTTTTTTATGAAATTGTCTGTAGCAGCTCGCAGTTTGGATTTGTGCGGAATTTTGTTAATGGCACATACCGGCGAGCTGCGGGTGTAGCTACTTCAATACACCTCTGCCTATCCCTTCGGGGAATATAGGCGTGATGGTAGGCAACAAAAACCGAGTGGGTATGCGCGCGGTATTACTACTGTAATAAATGTATTTCACTACCCGGTACGGCGGTATGTTTCACAAAACAAGCGAATAGATACCGCTTACCGCGCTTACGGAACTACATACTAATACCCTGCGGAATACCGCTCGGTATTTCTCGCTAACGACAGCCAGCGATAGTGAATGTCGCTCGGTGGTAGGATCTCTTGTGGCACGTCGGAGTCTGTCGTAAAGCACCTTGGTGTGTGTTTAGATTTTTGCACGTAGAGCCAGTTCCAATTCCCCTCGGTTGCTGCGGCTCTGGCAGTCTGCAGTCCGTAGGGTTCTTAAGGGTCGGCAACACATCAGCAACTCCTCCATAAAAAAATGGATTTTGATACGTCCCGTCCCCTTGTGGCCTTATGCAGAACTCACCGACTCACCGAGTGAGTTAACCCAATGTTTTGATAAATAATTTGATGTTTCCTGATTCCAGTTGTCTTTTTTGTTGACAGGTTTCATCTCGTTGAAGGTTCTTCATTTGATTAAGGTAACACTAACTATATTTTCTCTACTTATTGTAATTAAGGGATAAAAAGTACACATTATGGGGTTCACACAAATGTCTCAGTTGGGAATGAACCCAGGACACCCGGCGCAACTATAGTGAGAGGCCTTCAACGCTACACTAAGCGTAGTTAAATTTTAATTTGCAAGTATATTGAACCCTCAACCAGACACGATTTACTTTGTATTGAGAATTTCTTACTTATAGTATTCTTCACATTCCTCCATAGATATGTCGCTTCCGACGAGTCGGGAACCGAACCCACTGTAGTACGTGGAATAGCGTTGCTGTAAATAAACAATAATCACGTATCAAGCCAGTATTCAGCATGATTAACATTGTTATATTTTTTTCCTCACAAAATGGGAAATATTCCTGTTACCGTTAGAAAGTCTTCACAACGGGCCTCGCCGGCGAGGAAAAATGAAATGTTTATTGAGAAATTATATTTTATTTCAATGAATTATTACTTACAACAGGAAAATAATTAATGTTGGTAGCAATTGATGGTTGTAATTGTTGGTCTCGAAACTGAAAAAGAAAACGTTCTCACCTGTAAATGTTTGGACAGTATCTGTTCAGCGATGACGGTGCAGGCCACCCGCAGCGCCCTCGCCAGCGCGTCCACGTGCTTGACGTAGGCCGTGGTCAGCTCGCGCAAGTCGCTGTCCCGCCGAGGACTCAGCTTTAGATTTATACCGCCAGGTGGCACCGTGCCCTATAGGTAGACAAATGAATCAGAATTAATAAATTTCCTACACCCCAGGTGGCAAATGTTCCACGAGGATTTACCGTGCCACAAAAAAAAACCACCAAGTCTGTTATATCAAATATATGAGAATTCAGCACACAAAATTTACAAAAAACATCAATCGTGACATCATTTTATGATGATTTTAGTACAATCAAACTGCCTCATTAGTCTAGTGGTCCCATGCGCGACTGCTACGCTAGAGGTCCTGAGTTTGATCCCCAGGTCGAGCAAACTGTTATTGGGTTTTTCTATGAAATTCTCAGTAGCAGCTCGGAGTCTGGATTTGTGGCCCGGTTAATGGCAATAGGCTCGCGCCCTATTACATGGGACGTAAACATACCGGCGAACTGTGGGTGTACTTTAGTACGCCTCTGCTTAAGCCTTCGGGGAATACAGCCGTGATGGTATGTTTTAGTACAATAAAATATACACGGGTAGAGAAGTCAGTAAATAGAGATAATTACGGAAGACAGTATCTCCTAAACAATTACAAAATTAATTAAGGGTCCGGCGGAGCTTGAATTGCCTACAAAAACGTACCTAATACCAAAAAAATCGTAATCCAGACAATATTCTATAAAATTATGTTATTATTAGGATTTGGATACCGTTAATCTAGGTTCCTACCGTACTATTCCGTCTACTACTACTTCATTGTAAATAAAATAACAGAAAATCGTTCCAAGCTTGATATGATATCAAAAATTGCAATCGCTAACATTTGTTTCCAGTGATTTTGGATGAAATGGTAGAGTAGAAAGCTAGATTAACGGTATCGAAATCCGAATAATAACAGAATTTAATTAAATTGTGTTTGAATTACGATTCATTTCGGTATTACGTTTGTAATGGAAATTCGGTCCGCCACACTCTTATGTTGCAATCGGGTCCGCCTTTAAGGGTCTGTCTTGAACTTATTAATTGCCTCTATGTTACCAAGTTTCGTAAGAAAATTATGTGTATCGCTAGGGATACATAATCTCTTTACATTTGAACCACCCACCTGATCCACGATACACTTCATCATCAAGGTAAGAGTTCTGCTATCGTAGTGGTCGTAGTCATTCGTTATCGTAACACCGCCAAGCATATTGTATCTGAAAGTTAGATTATAGCGTCTTAAGCACAACAATCAATTTCCGACATCGCTGGCTTCGGTGATTAATGAGTGGCATGGGGCTACTTTGACTTTAACAGTCCTGCCTAGTATATATTTAATTAACTTTTTACCAAACAAATTAAATAAATCAGTGGTCACTTACACGTTAGCCATATACATGTGATGTCCTGGCATCACAGACACCTTGTAATATCTATCCAAGTTATAATTCTTGAGCAAAAACAGGCAACTTGTAATGTCCCACATATAAGTATGTACCAAATCCCTTTCCCGCCATTGATAATGTTGCCAGCCTCCGAAAAGTCTTCGGGAATAGTAGCAATTATAATATGGCATTATGAGCATTTGACACCTATAATTCAGTCTGTCTTTGTATTCAGCAGTGAGTTTCAATAATTTGGCGAATAGTTTGATTTCTCTAGCGACGTCCGTTTGGAATAGAGTGTGGTATCCCTCTCTGTATGGCCATATTAAGAAACATTCTGCGTTTAGACGTTGGGATACTTCTAGACACCTCTTGATTTGTGTGGCAGCTTGGATGAACGTGTTTGCGTCGTTGCTCGTGAAGGCACCTGATACGTATCTGCAACGGAAACACAGTTAACTTAAGTACTGCTCATAATATTGATCACACAGCCCACCTTTAAGGATATTCGGATATGTCAAAAACCTTATCTTTTTGGAAGGTCTTCCAGCACCTATTTCGACAGACTGTCATAAGAGATTTCTATAACATTCACCACCATTCGATTCCTACCTGCCTATTGAACCCCTACTTGACCTAATGAATAATTTGAGGGTCCGGCGGAGTTTGAATTGCCCACAAAAACGTAATACCGAAATAAATCGTAATCCAGACAGTATTATATCAAATTATGTTATTATTCTGATTTGGATACCGTTAATCTAGGTTTCTACGTCGTTTACGTATTACGTCTGTAAGAGAAATTCGGTCCGCCGGACTCTTAAAGACATTCACCCTCTTATTTTTCAAATAGTTTGTTCCACACGCAATGCGCTTTGCATTCGTAATAATTATATTTTTTATTTGTATTGAATTGGCTTTGCGTCTGTGGAGGGGCGAGATATGTTGCCCCTCTCACCAAAGGGAGGATCCTCCGACCAGGCGGGTGTTTTGCCTGGCGGGCCACGGCCCGACGGTTGATGTCGGGCGGTTGTATATATCCAAGTTGCGTTGCAAACTTCACTTGCGCGATTCAGGACTTGTTCGTATAGTTTGTATGTAGCGCGGTATGTAGATGCGGTCTAAGCAAAGATGAAAGCACTTATATAATTATACCATACGTACAATATTACCTCGGATGTGAATGCAGATCCGGAGCTAACCACAGCAACTTGATATGATATCTCTGCATCAGCTCCTGTATGTACTCCGTGACGTCATCCCAGTGGTTCTTGCTTTCCTCCCAGCTTTCAGTCCAAGGTACCAGGTCGGAGTCGAAGGCCGTCCAGTACTTGACTCCTAGCTTACTGCAAAGGTCGAAGAGGGCTTTGATGTGGCGTTTGTGGTTATCCAAAGAGTCGGTGTTGTCGTCCCAGGATCGGGAGTAGGTTGATCGACCGCATGTGTCTGAACCTGTAAAAATATTGACCTGTTCTATAGCTTAACACGCCCTGGATGGCATTCTCTTTTTGAGAAGTGGACTTCATGGCGGAGATGAAATCTCTCTCTGACTCCTACCGACTAATAATACTCGGAAATCCCTGGAACATTGAAGAGGTGCTTCAAAATCCCCAAATAACGCACAGGTTGTGCTCCTGTGTTTTCCCTTAGGCACGTCCTTAAATCACAACTTTAATATACTGAAATCCTATCTGGATACAAGCGCTTTGAGGTATTTTAAGCGCCCGTGACAAAACATTCAAAATCGATACATATAAGTTTGCTCCACCCGTAGCGATGTGGATAGATTTTACAGAAGATAGCTAAGATTTCTATGGCGGGAGGCAAAGAATTTTTCCCCTCCCCATTCCGCTCTGCTGATTCCTCGCAACTAACCTCCAAAAGTTCAGGAGTAGGTACGTGATCTTGCATCAGGTATGAATATCTTACCGTTACTTCTGAAGTCAGTGAGCGAGATGCTGTATTTGAGCCAGTCCTCCATGGGCCGCGAGTGTACCCGCTCCGTGCTGTTATAATAGCGGTAGGTGGTACTCTCCGAAGGAGACGCCATGTTGTTGTACTCTATTTTATCTATACCTGGAATTATAGACTTCACTATAATACGAAAGGGACGATAAGTCAAATGCTAACTCAAACTCGACGTTAAAACACGATACCGTTAAGTAAATAATGCTCGGCCTTTGGATAGCCTTGGATTCTTTGATTGGGAAGACGCTAGACCAAAATAGGATTCTGACTAACTGCTAGGACGATGCTAGGTAGAATGCAAATCTTATTGTGTACCTACTGGTTCGACATAACATACTAAAATTCCTGGGGAAATGAGCAGTTTTACACTACCTTAGTGGTAGGTATAAAAAAATGTCTCGCTCTTTCTCGTGCCAATACGAGACAAATGCACTATAAAAGCATCGAGAAAATTTTGTCTCGGCGCGTAATTTAAGTCGTCGACGTTTAAGTTGTTAAGAACTACCTACTAGGTACTTATATATGTATATAGGGTCAGTTTTGTTCAATTTATTACTATACTCTTTGGTTTTGTTTGTCAGGATACGTACCCTGAAAATAGTCAACATTGTCGGCCCTGGGCTCGCGCACCTTCTGTCTCTTAGCCGTCGGCTGGCTGTACGTGGACATGTTGGACTCTGCTGTGACTCTGCAAAATATAATTGGTAGTAGATAATATTAATGTATTTTTTTTATTATTTTCCAAAATGCTTCATTTAATTGACATTATCAAATGACATTTTTTATGGCATAGGAATGCAAACGAGAGACGGGTCGCCTGATGGTAAGCGATCACCGCCGCCCATGGACACCAGCAACACCAGAGGAGTCACAAGTGCGTTGCCAGTCTTTCAAAAAAGGATTGGGCCTCCAGTATACTCACTCCCTCGGCGAGACACAACATAGCGTTGTTTTTCGCCGGTTTTCTGTGAGGCCGTGGTGTCACTCCCGTCGAGCATGCCGAATTCGCTCCGAAGCATGGGTTTCCCACAGTGATTGAAAGAAGACTCCTCCGACATTTAATTAAAATTAATATTTTATTTCTTTAAATACTTACCTAGTTACTAGGTCTTTTTTGACACCAGCCAATGGTTTTACGTATTTAACTAAATTTCATGGAAAAACTTCACGTTGAATAGACCTTCGTTAAATTACTTTCTCACCTGTGTTCTACACTGGACGGACAGACAGGCGTGCGACGGTGTCAACTCGGCTTATATAACGTGGTGTGAATAGACGCAGCCGGCCGTGGTGCCCGGCCTTTTGTCTGACGAACTGGACGGATTCGCTTTTGTTAGCTAGTTCGTGTTTGTTTGGAGAATTTTAATTTTGTTACACAGGAGATTATGTTACATATACTTCTTAAAATGATGTGATATTTGTGTCACAAAGAGGCAAATAATTTTTGTGAGGGGAAAGGAAGTTTTTGGAAAATCTCTTAGATCATATCTAGTTGGCCGCATAGCTAGTTGTTACTTATTGTCTTTCGGTCAGAGTTATCATCATCATCAGTCTATAACAGTCCACTGCTGGACGTAGGACTCCCCCAATGTGCGCCACTTCGCCCTGTCCATCCAGCATCCGCCAGCAACCTTTCACAAATCATCACTCCATCTTGCCGGAGGGCGTCCTACGCTTTATTAATCACAGCTAATTATTAATTAATTAATTATTGCAGTTTGGTCCAAAGCTCGAATAACGCGGGCCATCAGGCCTAAGGCTCGATTGCAGCCACACATGCGACGACTGTACCAAAGATTGTTAGAAAGATATTTATATGTATTTGAGAGCTTCTTAATTCATTGTATTCAGTTCACTGCTGCCGATTTATTAATCGTGCAAGCGTTTATTACGAGGACACGATTTAGTGTCAAGGTCAAATGCAATTTGTGCAGTGAACTATGGCAATGTACGAGTCTGAAATCGTGTGCAATCTAATCTAACCTTGGGGCTATTTAGAATGCAATTATGGGAAAAAATTACGCTCATTTCAGGATTTCTTAAAATGTAGTAGCAGTTGTCCGCGTTTCACTCGCATACCATTATTTAACGTTGCACACAAAGATTATCTTGTGTTGGATTATTTTATAAATATAAAAATATCTCATGCATTCACATCAAAACCCGGAACAACTTTCTATAGATCATACAGACATTTTCTTTGATTTGTACGGTGCGGTTATCGAACCCAATCCGCACACTGACGCGTATTACAGCGAAACAATTACGAAATGCGGCATACAAAACACAAACATTACAAAACTAAAATAAGAAAGAACATCCTGTTACTACTTTCGCAATTCGCAGCGTCAGTGAACTAAACGTATAAGGGAAACAAACAAAAACACATTTTATTCCTTATCTTTATATTTTTGTATACACAAGCATTAAAAAAATATCCAGATCAATCTGAAAATTACGGCGGCAAACAGCACAACGATAGGCAGGGGTAATTTGCTACCAGTTTTGACGGTATAGACACCTGAAACCTCCCCTTTCTTCAGCGGCGCTGTTAACCCCGCCATCTTGGGTTTGTCTATGGGTTCTCCCATCATAGAGAACTTTGTAGCACTAGTTATTTTCACGGTCACCATTTTCCCCATATATTTTTCTTGCTTTGGTATTAAGACTTGTTCGTAGTACTCGTTGTGGGCCACGAAGTAGTTTTTGTCGTGGGACACGTCTGTGACGAGGACCTCCTGGATCTCGCCAACTTTGTGGCCGTACGGCTCATAAGAGCGGAACAGTTCTGATAGCTTCTTTGTGCGTTTCTTCACTTCTTGAGTCGGTACCTGGGCAAAACAATAACAAACTGAGCATTTTTTAAGACAAACCTTATGTAACAAACCCTGTCGCGGGGGATTTCACATACAGTAGGTACCGTCGATATAACAACTCGCGTCTGACGTTAGACGTCGCACAGATCAAATAACTTAATGTGAGGAATGGAACGCAAGTGTGAAGGAAAAGGACAAATCTATGGGAGTGAAAGGGAGAGAGCATAACAGTGTGAGAGAAGGATAGTTTTATAAGTGTGAAAAAGAGGGATGACGGAGTGAGAGGGGTAACGAATGGGATTGGCAGACAGATAAAAACGGATTAAACGGTGGTCAGATGTAAATTTATAAAATAAAAGATTATAAAGATTCATAGATGTCGCCAACGTCACCTTATGACGTAAACTCAGAAAGTGAAGGCAAATTTCAATCAGGCGGGTGGGGTTCGCGGTGGCTTAGCGGTCAGAGCGTCTGGTGTATCCAACCAGGAGACGCAGGTTCGAATCCTGCCCGCGATTGAATTTTTCCTTTACTAAAATAACTGTAAAAGATGATTTCGTTTTTTCAAGACGTGTTTTACTCTGAGCAAAATCCCACATTAATTAAATGTTCTTTTGCAAAAATATCGAAATCAGTCAGCTTTATTCACTAATGCGACACAATTACGACCCCAACTGTGTTTACACTGAGTTCTAATATTAAAATTGACCATGGCGAAACCACTTGTGGATAACTTCAGACGCGTTATTTACATATTACATACTATTAAAAGACACAAAGTACACCCAGATAAAAAAAAATATCCGTAGAACATTTGCCTACCGTGGGATTCGAATCCACGAGATGCGGCGACATGGTAGCGGCTAGTGACCACCTTACGAGTCCGGACCGAATTTCTCTCACAAACGTAATACCGAAATAAATCGTAATTCAAACACTATTTAATCAAATTCTGTTATTATTCGGATTCCGATACCGTAAATCTGGGTTCCTCTGGGTTCCTGGGTGCCATTTCGTCCAAAATACTTTACTGGAAATAAATGTAAGCCAATGCAATTTTTGATAACTACCAAGTTTGGAACGATTTTTCGGCTTTTTATTTTCAGTGAAGTAGTAGCAGACGAAATTGGACCGTAGGAACCTAGATTAACAGTATCTAAATCCGAATAATAACATTATTTGATAAAATATTGTCTGGATTACGATTTATTTCGGTATTACGTTTTTGTAGGCAATTCACGCTCCGCCGGATCCTTAACCGTTACATCAAATGTGCAATCCATCAAACTATACCTTGGTCATCTTGGCGGCGGGCGTGCCTGGTCTGGCGAAGAACTGGTTGATGAAGAGCGAGGGGAACCGGTACTTGTCACAGAGCCGCATGGTGTCCTCGAAGTCGGCCTCCGTCTCGCCCGGGAACCCGCAGATTATGTCCGTCGCTATCGTCATGCCCGGCACCCTGCGGATATTACTCTTTTTATGCCACTTCATCAATTAACTAAGACTTCATAAATCTCCTTGTCAATTAAAGTTTAATTAATCCAGTATCGTTATTGAACCTGTAACGTTAAGCAAAATATTATTCCGCTAAAATGATATTCATAACGTTACTATTTTATAACGATATACATTGCAGCTGGATGCGGAAGGCAGAGGACCGGAAGAAATGGCGCTCCATGAAGGAGGCTTATGTCCAGCAGTGGACATTAGTAGGCTGAAGTGATGATACATTGCATAAGGTCGGACAGTTGGTGTCTTAAATCCAGGGGCGTAGCTACCGCCGTATCTGCCGTATCAATTATACGGGGCCCCCGGGCCACGGGAGCCCCCAAAGTGTGTAAGGAAAAAAAATAAAAACTTTCTAATTTATTTTATTTTACAAATGACAAAATTCTATAAAGCAATTACTTTTTTTCCCGCCTTAAGCGTGCGTTCAAAAGTTGGCAACACTCTACATCGTTATGGCGGGCTGCGGGACTTCCCCGTTTTACTTACTTCATCTTCAACTCAGCATTTTTATTTGTAAAATGGTTAAATTATGTTATGATAAATAAATATTTCTTTTCACAATATTTTTTTTCTTTTGTGAAAAATCTTTACCCCCATATAAGGGCCTCCAAGCAAATTTTTTATACGGGGCCCCGACAAGACACGCTACGCCACTGCTTAAATCCCATTCAAGTTCAAATGTTTTTATAACAAGCTTTTACAAGCGTTTATGAAACGTTACCGAGTCTAGTTGCACGGTTCCAAAAGTCGATCCTATGGAGAAAAATCCGGCAAGAAACTCCATGGATACTCTTTTAAAATAATTTGTATTACAATCGTCAAGTAGGTACAATAATGCAATAACAGGATGTGCTGACATTGATTTGAATGTCCAAGTTGGACCGAAGTCGATAATAGGAAAATAAAGTTCTCAGCATTTGAGAACTGAAGGTTGTTGTTCATTATGTATGAAAAATTAATAAACTATGTGGAAAAACACACATCAAGTGTCTACTTAGACATACTACAATGTACTCACATTTACAAGTCAAGATAAAAATACGTAGTAGAGGTAATTCGTGATTATTTTTTTCAAAAGTTTTGAAAATAACTCTTTCTCTGTACCTACTTGAACTAAACTTACACTTAATAAGTAACGGTTCTCAATCACTCTGGCGTTCTCCGTTTAAATTTTAAATATAACTTTTTAAGTATTTGCATTACGTATAATTCAAATTCGTATCCAAGTACACCACATCGAAAATAACGGCTTTTGTCACACAAATTTCTATACATTATATCAAAATTTGTATGACAAAAACTTTCATACAAATCTAAAGCCGAGGCACTATCATTTAAATGTAGACAATTGACTCACTTTTCCCTGAGGAAGTCGACGACTCTCTCGAAGTCCGCTCGCGTGTACTCCCTCTTCATGTCAGAGAGCACTTGATCACTTCCCGACTGTACTGGCACGTGGAGGAATCTGCTCAATTATTAAAAATAATCTGAAATTAGGTTTGCACCACAGATATTTTTATTTTACTGCTGCTTCGACCTGACTGGAGACTGAATCTAAGTCAATTCTGTAGCCTTCAGCCTTGGATTACTAATACGGCTGACTATAGGAATATTAGTACGAATCGGGGTCACTAATTACACGGTATATGTAGGAAAAAAGACGTGTTATAGTGTTCTTTGTTGCTATTTTGATTATTTAGTGTTGCTTCATTGCCTGTATAAAGTATAGTAGATTTGACTACAATATATTTTTCCAACAGTATATAGTATATTGACCCAAAATGTAGTAGGATACTATAATAATACCTAATAGTATATTTGACAACCCTACGGTATTGTGACGTATTGGTTATTTCCAGTGCTCAGACTAGTCAGTTCTAAGTGACCTAAACTTCGAGGGTGTTAACGACTAACGCCATCTAGGGGCCATCGCAACGAATGAGGGGACAGAACGGTGGAAGGGCGAGCATTGCGCTGTGTCATTCCACTGAATATCTTTTTTACGACGATCAAGTGTCATCCTTACAACTGGTTATAATTTATATTATTTTGTTCTGTACAAATATACGCAATTTTAAAATCAAAGCAAATACACGAGTCATTTGTCTATCTCCATTTCTTCATCATACGAACGAGGAAAGAAATCGCACTTCACAAGCCAGCCTGACAAAATCACCTAACATATTTTGGACCTACGAACCGGATCTTCATCGAGAAGCAGCACCACCAGGAATTAACGGTCAGGCCATTCAATCTTTCCTTCCTAAATCCTGTGCTCAATTTGTGCTTACGTTGTTTCTTTATGCAAAATTACAGTGTTCTTGACCGGTGAATTAGTGCGCCTACCTACATCGCGTGCAAGTGAAAATCATCTACGAAACTGTAAGTGCTTAATTCCTGTTTTTCACATACACCGAAATGACAAAAAAGAGGCATTCGCTTATAGATGTTGAAAGTACAGATGATATCATCCGGGATTTAGTCAAGAAACGGGGTTCTGTTAAAGGGAAATTTACTTTATTCGTTAAATTTGTTGAGTCATTAGATGAGTCGAATATAACTGAAACACAAAAAGCAGAGTTACAAGAGCGTTATCAAAGGACAAAATTGTTATTTGATCAATTTTCGAATTTTCAAGACGAATTAGACTTGATAGTTTCGGGGAGTCAAGTAGACAAAGAATTACAAGAGAGAGAAAGTTTTGAAAATCAGTTCTATGCTATTGTGGCCAAATGTAAGTGTATTTTAAAGGAAAACCCGCAATCTGACATTCAAAATCGTAACTCGAACGGTATCAAACTACCTACAATTTCTTTGCCCAACTTCGACGGTAGCTACGATCAATGGCTCGAGTTTCGCGATACATTTTTATCAATTATTCACAATAGTAATAATCTCGATAACGTTCAAAAATTTCATTACTTGCGATCAGTTCTCACAGGTAATGCACTACAAGTGATTAAGGCGCTAGAATTTTCTTCGGACAATTATTTAATTGCTTGGGATTTGTTAGAGAACAGATATAATAATAACCGTTTGCTTGTTCACAACCATGTTAAGGCTTTATTTTCTGCTCAGTCATTAAATAAAGAGTCAGCTTCGCAAATTCGTAAACTAATTGACAACATAATGAGAAATATTCGTGCATTAAAATCCTTAGGGGAACCTACTGACACATGGGATACATTAATTATCCACATAACAGTCTCAAAATTAGATTCGTCGACGGAACGCGAATGGGAACTTCATAAAAGTACCCACACGAATACGTCCTCAAATAAAAAAATGTCGTTGTCTGATTTAATGACTTTTCTTAAGGATCGAGCAGATTTTCTAGAAACTGTTAAGCCTTCTCAATGCAAACCAACAGGGGACACACATACTCAAAACACACACATTAAAAAAACGTCGTCGATAAAATCACATAGTCATGTAGTCACACATAAAAATAGTAAGCCTTCAAACTCATCACATTCGCAACGTTACAAATGCAATATGTGCGATTCGAACCATCCTTTATATTCTTGTGAAAAGTTCCTTAACTTATCACTTAACGAAAAAATAAAACACATAGAGGATAAAGGGATGTGTCGTAATTGTTTACGTGTCGGCCACGTAGTCGCGGAATGTTGGTTCGGGCCGTGCAAGCATTGTAACAAAAAACACAACACTTTAATTCACGACTTTAGTGACGCTGGTATGTCATCAGCAGTTGCAAACGCATCACAAACATCACCTCAGTCCGTTGCTGATATCACGCACACACATGTATCCCAAACGGCATCTCACACATTTCACACGCTTTATAAAGACGATAATATTACTTACAATCATTTTCACAATCAAGTATTATTATCGACTGCATTAGTGGAGATAGCTGATAAATATAACAAATTTCACACCACTCGAGCTCTCCTAGACAACGGGAGCCAACATTGTTTCATATCTGAAACATTATGCAATACCCTTAACATTCCATTGATACAGTCCACTGTTCAGGTAATAGGAGTAGGTAATTCCATCACGAAGTCTACACAATCATGTAACATTAAAATGCGGTCAAAAATAAACTCATATACCACACGCTTAAATTGTTTACTTTTGTCCCGCATTACGTCACAATTACCTTCACTGGGTGTCAATCATAAGATTGAAATACCAGATAACCTGCAACTTGCTGATCCCGACTTTTATTTAACAAACGAAATACATCTATTAATTGGTGCAGACAAGTTTTGGGAACTGCTAAACGAGGGTTTAATTCGTTTACCTAAAGGTCCTTATTTGCAGAACACAAAACTTGGCTGGATTATATCTGGGTCAGTTCACAGACAAGTTTCACACAGTAATCGAACTCAATGTAATCTCACACAAACATGGGATACCGAACTTAAACGTTTTTGGGAACTAGAAGAAATAGCTTCATGTTCCAGTTCCAAGAAATACACAAAAAATGAAATTGCATGCGAAGATTTATTTAAAAGTACTACCTTACGCGACGATAAGGGCCGTTTTTCTGTACGCATTCCGTTGAGTGAATCAGCTGATGCACTACACGATACATTTTCTATGGCACAGAACCGGTTTCTTGCACTCGAACGCAAATTACTTCGCAGCTCACCTCATTATAGACAAATGTATAATGAATTCATGAGTGAATATTTGCGCTTAGGTCACATGAGTCGCATTTATGAATATTCGTCGCCTTGTTTTTTCTTACCACACCATGGCATCTATAGGGAGCACAGTTCTACTACTAAACTTAGGGTGGTATTTGACGCGAGTGCAAAATCAACGTCAGGCAAGTCTTTAAACGATATACAACACATTGGGCCGTCGTTACAGAATGACATTTTCTCCATACTACTCAGATTTCGACAATATAAATATGTTGCATGTGCTGATATTGAGAAAATGTATCGCCAAATCTTAATCCAACCTGATCAGAGAAACTTGCAGCTAGTTATTTGGAGAGACAATCCATCTGAACCCCTCGGTATATACCAGCTTAATACCGTCACATACGGGACGGCATCCGCGCCTTATCTAAGTATAAGATGCTTAAAACAACTCGCTTTAGAATGCAATGATGACGTCATTGGACGGATCATTAATGAAGATTTTTATGTCGATGACTTGATAACGGGTCATCAAGATCAACAAAAATTATTAGAAATATGTTGTAACATTTCTAAAATACTAGATTCCGGTTGTTTTCCATTAAGAAAATGGATATTTAATTTTGCTACTATACAGTCACAATCTTCATTTACGTATAAGGAATTGTCATTAGGGGACAACTGTCACACAAAAACTCTGGGTATGGGTTGGTCTTGTTCTCCGGACGAACTGCATTTTAGCACAAAATGCGATTATGAGTTAGGGACTAGTACTACTAAGCGCAGTATCGCTTCAACTATTGCACAAATATACGACCCCTTAGGTCTTCTTACTCCTACAATTATTGTTGCTAAGATCATGTTGCAAAGATTATGGTTATCAAAAATAGGCTGGGATGATCCAGTCACTAGCCCTATTTTATCAGATTGGAACAAATTCATAAATAAATTACAGTATTTACAAGATATACGGATTCCGCGCTATGTGCTACAAGATATTAACGCAGGTAGTAATACAAACAAAATAGAATTGCACATTTTTTGTGACGCATCACAAGACGCATATGGCGCCTGCGCGTACGTACGTAGCTATACAGGTACATTGATAACAGTTAACTTATTATGTGCGAAGAGCAAGGTGGCTCCCGTAAAACCGGTTAGCATACCGCGCTTAGAACTTTGTGGCGCTGTAATAGGTGCGAGACTGTACGCAAAAATAATAAGTTCATTAAGATTAACAATCGATAACGTGTATTTTTGGTCAGACTCGACAATTGTTTTAGCATGGCTTAAAATGTCACCTAATTTACTAAAGCAATTCGTACAAAATCGTATTATAGAAATTAATGAGATAACAGGTGATATGCCGTGGCTTCATGTCGCCGGTAAACAAAATCCGGCTGATTTATTATCACGTGGAATGCATTTAGACACACTTAAGTCATCTGATATGTGGTGGTGCGGACCTCCATTCTTACATGTTCCACATAAGGATTGGGCACAAGATATGCATAATTATGATGTTAATCCTGATGAATTACCCGAATTAAAAGCTAATAAAATTTCATTGTTAAGTCAAACACAACCAATTTTTCCATTCGAACTTTTTTCTTGTTTTAACCGTATGAGACGTGTTGTGGCATACGTGATACGCTTCATTAATAACTGTCGCAACAAAGTTAAGACACATCGCGTCACAGGTTGCCTCTTAGTAGACGAAGTATGTAATTCAACCAGAATTCTAACACGTATTGCACAGCAACAATCATTTTCAGATATTTATGATGGATTAAAATGTAATCGATTGTTAAAATATCCTCGTCATTTATCCAGTTTAAATATATTTTTAGATGAGCATAATTTAATTAGAGTAGGAGGTAGACTCACGCATTCGAAATCATTTTCGTATGATAAAAAACATCCATTGTTGTTATGTTCGAAGCATATATTTACACGACTCCTCTTTCAGTATCAGCATAAAGTCTTATTACACGCAGGGCCTCAGTTGTTATTAGCTTCAATACGAGAAACCTGGTGGCCTATCAGAGGACGCAACTTAGCAAAACAAGTGGTGCATACTTGTGTGAAATGCGTACGTATGAAAGCTAAACCTTTAACCATGCAAATGGGTAACTTACCTTCTGAAAGACTGGAACCAGGATATCCATTTATTCGATGCGGTGTCGATTATGCTGGGCCAATTTTTATGTTAAACCGTGCAGGAAGGGGGGCAAGATTAATTAAATGTTATATTTGTCTTTTTATATGTTTTACAACGCGCGCTATACACTTAGAATTGGTCACAAGTCTCACGAGCGAAGCATACATATTGGCATTTGAACGTTTTATCTCTCGGCGTGGTAAACCCATGCAAGTGTATTCAGATAATGGTAAAACATTCGTAGGAGCTTTAAAGGAATTTTCTAAATTTTTAGAGGACACTGAATGTGATATTGTTAACTTCGCTACTAATAATTTAATCAAATTCACATTTATACCACCATATTCGCCTCATTTCGGTGGTTTGTGGGAGGCAGGGGTTAAGTCCTGCAAATTTCATTTGTGCCGCGTAGTGGGCAATGCACACTTAACTTATGAGGAATTAAGTACGGTGTTAGCACAAATTGAAGCCGTCCTAAATTCCAGACCTATGTTTCCAATGTCCACAGACCCTAACGATTTGCTCCCTCTTGCTCCCGCTCATTTCCTGATCGGCCGACCGCTCACAGCACCTGCGAGCCAGGACCTCACTACGATGACTACGCAGAGCCTTTCTCGATATGATCGGGTGGAACAAATGCGGCAGAATTTTTGGACAAGATGGTCTAAAGAATATGTCTCCGAGCTTCAGAAAAGAACAAAATGGCAAATGAATCAAGACAGCCTTACTCCTAACACATTGGTTTTAGTGAAAGAGGATAACCTCCCTCCCCTGAAGTGGCGTCTCGGACGTGTGCTCCAAACATTTCCTGGCAAGGACAACATTGCACGAGTTGCCAGCATCAAAACTGCCACAGGCATTGTTCGACGATCCTTTTCGAAGATATGCCCGCTCCTGTACCCGCACGAAGATCAAAAGCCGGTGACGTCTATCTCGTTGGAACCTGGCACGTCCAAGGCCGGGGGCATGTTAACGACTAACGCCATCTAGGGGCCATCGCAACGAATGAGGGGACAGAACGGTGGAAGGGCGAGCATTGCGCTGTGTCATTCCACTGAATATCTTTTTTACGACGATCAAGTGTCATCCTTACAACTGGTTATAATTTATATTATTTTGTTCTGTACAAATATACGCAATTTTAAAATCAAAGCAAATACACGAGTCATTTGTCTATCTCCATTTCTTCATCATACGAACGAGGAAAGAAATCGCACTTCACAAGCCAGCCTGACAAAATCACCTAACAGAGGGACAGAAACGAAAAGAGGACTGCCTTACGACAATATTTTTTTCTGGAACGAACCTTGTCCGGAGTGTCGGGGCATCACTCACGTACAGTCAGCACATCAAGTACCACAAACTTTCAAATTTCACCAATGGATTATAAACTCTATTATTTGGAGATTAAACTGAAAATCGATTGAAGATATTTGACAGTTCTGAATACAATGATGTGTATTCAATTTAATTATATTATTAATACAATAATATAAGGTTTTTGTAACTCAGAATTGAAAATAGAAACAGTAGATACATTTTCTATCATGTTAAAAAATAATAGACACTAGATTGAACTTGAAGTCTAGTTAAATTCGTGTGTAGAGATCGCTGCAAAAAGCAGCATTATTGTGTTATGGGGGTTGGCTGGTTTAAAATGAAACTATACAATTTTTAAAATATTGTTACTTTCATCTCTGGTTATCACGATATCTATAATAATGAGATGTGTATAGTAAGCAAATAAATGATTTGATTTGTACTCACTTGTAGACCCTGGGATGGTGCATGATCTTGGCGACTTCGTCCAGGTGTTCCAGTATGTAGGGCGGGTTGGTCATGCCGAGCCGCAGCCGGCAGCCCTCCGGCACCACGCGCACCAGCCGCCACAGCAGCTCCGGCAGCGACGTGCCGATGTCGCGGCCGTACGTGCCTGACACATTATTGTAGTTTCATTTCCATCCCGCCTGTATACCCCGAAGGGTCAGGCAGTGGCGTACAAATGTACAACCACAGTTGTCCGATATGTTTAGACCCCATGTAATACGGGGCGAGCCTATTGCCATTAACCGGGCCCAAATACAAACTCTGAGCTGCTACTGAGAATTTCTTTAAAAAAACCCAATAACACTGCTCGTACTGGGGATTGAACCCAGGACCTCTAGCGTAGCAGTCGCGCTTGGGACCACTAGACTAATGAGCTCACCGCCACCACCTACATATGTGCCGCCCAGAGCCATGCCCTCCTTTGTTCCTCGCTACGCCACTGCATATTTGACGACACGATTGGCGTAGCGGTTGAGCGATAAATCAAGATTTTCTATTTTTTTAAAAGAGTGTCTATGGAGTTTCTTGCCGGCTCTTCTCCATACGACCCACTTTTTTAGTTGTCAGTTAGTTGTCCCGGGTCTGGGCGTTTGTGTGTGAGAATTTGTGTTTGTAAACGCACCCACGATACAGGAGAAAATCCTAGTGTGGGGCAACGTTTCCTTAAAAAAAAATATGTATATATATATATATATATATATATATATATATTCTCACAAATAGTCTTTTTATTGTTCCGAGTAGCTTCGAAAGTATCTAGATTGTTGATAGTTGTTGACATACATTTTATAACAACATTTATTATTTCCAACCTGCTACCACTTTGGACCGTAAGTAGTAAATGACTACTGCTACCAGTCATTGAAATAAAACTGTTTTTTACGGATTTTATCGCGTTGTAGTAATATTATTTAATTCCCGACGTTTCGGATCCTTTACAAGGTAAATGTAAGGTAGCTGTTAGTAATTGCAACATTAAGACGTCCAGTCTGCCCGTGACCATGGATGCTGTATAATATCAATACAACGCGATAAAATCCGTAAAAAATAGTTTTGTTATTTTTTAGTAAAGGAAAAAATTCAATCGCGGGCAGGATTCGAACCTGCGTCTTCTGGTTTGATATACCAGACGCTCTAAAATAAATAGTTTTATTTCAATGTCTAACATTCGCGTAAGTGTCACAAACCAGTATACTAGTAACAGAATAACAAATTTTAATTTGGAGCATAGTTTTGTATCCACTCCTGTAATTTTATGGGCTTATTTCAGGCTCTCCTCTCAGAATAAAAGGTTAATATACTAGCCCAGTGTGCAGGACCGTCGATGGCCTTCCGCATTTTAGGATGATAGGCCCCTATGACAACGGGGATATCGTTGTCATAGATATATCACGCATACAGCAATAAATAAAAATAAATAGCTAAACATAACCTCACCTGTGTCCTCACTAGTCAGCCATATCTCACAAACGCCTTCAGTGAACGACTGCCTCGCTCTCTCCACAATCTCTTCTGGAGGATAGCTTCCTAGCTCTCCTCGGGCGTGCTTCGTCTTACAATAGGTGCACTGGTTCAGACACCCCGTGTTTATTGGTATGATCTCTATCAAGGGGTTCTTTCGGACCTTTGGAAGTAGGAGGGATGCTCCTCCAGCTTTGCGACCTTCATTGGTCTTCTTTTGGCCGAAGAGGCGCACTGTGTGACCTGGAATAGATTCAATGTTATCTTAACAGTGTTGTTTTAAAACAAAATATATAAAGACTATAATTTTCTTAAACAAATTTCTAATGTCGATGAATGGGATTTGTTTAATTGGGGAGCCAATGGCCATTTAAATTACAGGGACCTGGTTAATGATGGTTTTCCATTCATTGGGCTAACTTTTATGCAGATTCTTCACTTTTTCTATTATTCACTCTCTAACAAATAAATAATAAATCCAAATAGATATTAAATATTGTCCTAGCCTTTTTTTCTCATGTTCCATCCTGGATAAATAATTCTATATAACTTCTTGTCGGTCACTTGAACAAATTACAGTACAATTTCACATACCTTTTAGGGTTTCTTCTACAATCTCAACAATTCTGTCGATCTGCTGCACCCCGACCACACTGAGCCCAGTCAGGTAGTTAGCGCGAGGAGCACCCTGAGGCACGCAGCCAGCCACTACCACGTGGATGCCGCGGCTCTGACCCAACTCAATCTCGTTTCTGGAATATTACTTATAATTTTTTACTTAAGATGAACGCTAAATTGCCCATCCTGCCGTAATACTTACCAAAATAAATCGTAATTCAAACACAATTTAATCGAATTGTGTTATTATTTGGATTCGGATACCGTTTATTTAGGTTTCTACCCTTCCATTTTGTCTACTACTATTTCACTGGAAATGAACAACCAGGAAAACGGGTTGAACTTCGTAAAGTATCAAAAATTACATTCAGTTATAATTATTTTCACTGTAATCATTAAGTTCAATGATTACAGTGAGCCTATGTTAAATATTAATAACTATTATTGCTGCTTTCAGTCTAACCAGAGATCCAACTGAATATCCATATTCTACATATAACAACTGCTGTCAGACCTCTGCAACACAATTCTTGGGAAATATCAATATTCTAAGGAGAAATTGAGTTTGGGTTTTTGAATACTACCACTAAAACTGACATAGGCAATTTCTGTGCATGTGCTAAGAATTGGTCACCTTATCTATAGACTGATCAACATAATTTTTACTTAACTTCCAAATTTTATTGAAATCTTTTCAGTGTAAAAAGATAACAGACAAACAGAAGTACTTTTCTAATTATAATGGGTACAGATTTTAATGATGAAATGATAATGATAGTTATAATATCCGTAAGTAGACCTTTAGAGACACTGAGAAGTCAAGCAAGCTAGCTGGCTTCGGCATTTCCTAACTGATGACCTCTGAGAAGAAACACCAAAGCAAACTCAGAGAATCTAGGTCGCTTTTGAAGTCAGTCTTTGAACACTTATATCTTCATATGACCCACTTTTAGGTACCTACCGTGCAACTAGTTTTGACTTTTCAATAGTAATAAAAAATGTTGACTTTGACTTATGTGCGTTGCATGATGTAGGGCAATGTCTGAAATGGCCTTTTTATGAAAGAACTTTAGCAGCTTTGAGTAGACCAGTCCCAACTGATGGGTGCCATCAGTTGGGATGTATGTGCATCATTTAGCTCCACCATAATTTAATTTATTAATATAATTATATTCATTTGCATTGCATGCATTTTTTCATTATGACCACATTATGCTAAACACAATAATATGTAACATTTGCATGACTTCAAGCTGTGAATTCTAAAACACTAACTTGAAGTGATCCTCAGCAGGGCTCTTAACAGTACAGGAATTGAGAAGCCACAGCTGTGCCTGGAACTTGTCCTCTGTCAGCCGGTAGCCATTGGCCGCCAGCAGACCTGCCATGTACTCTGAGTCTGAATTGTTGTGTGCACAACCCCATGTCTTCACATAGATAGTCTGTGTGCCTGCCAAGTATAAAATGCTATTTTAATTATTTTTTTCAAATGAACCTTTTACTTTCTTTAGTATGTTCTTTTTATGGGATATGAGGGCAAACAAGTAGACGGTTCGCCTTTTGGTAAGCGATTACCGCCGCCCATGGACACCCACAACACCAGGGGAGTAACATGTGCATTTCCGACCTTTTAAAAGGGGATTGGGCGTCCGGTAACCTCACTCACTCGGCGAAACAGCCATCGAGCCGGCCCATTCGTGCTGAAGCCGGCTCTCCCACATATTAAATGCATGGAGTAGGTATATTATTTGGAGTCAGCACAGAATTACCTTTTCTTTCATTCATTCAAGTCAACAATCACCTCTCACTCCTTTTACAATCATTTTGGTCTTGATATTAAAAATACTATGCATTGCCCAAATAAAAATTATTTAATGTTTAATGTATTAATTCATAGCAAAATTATCTTGTTATGTACACACATGCGTAAATCGTATTATGTGCACAAAATTAAGTATGGGAAGATATTCTGTACTTAATTACTTCTTTGACTTTCCCTTGATATGTTAATGAAGTTTTACATTTTACTCCGCCCCTAAGGCGAAAGGATTAAGTAAAAGATAATTTTGCGTAGGTACTTAATTCAATTATTTTTTTGTTGATTACAAACTTAAAATACTACAAGATAGGAATCAAATTGTGCACTGTAATATGTAACACAATACTATATAATAAGAATAAGATTTATTGACCAAAAGGATTACATTTCCATACATTTAAATGATAATTATGTTTATTGTATCATTAAGAGCATAGGTATTGTATGGAGAAAACATGTCCACAGCACACAGTATAATGCACATGCAGATCATATTTACAATAAAATTCAATTAATTATTAAACAATAGCAGCTACTTATTACGTATTCTTTTAATGATGTTATATTTTAAATATGTAAACAGAGGTAAAATTTGAGGTTACCTGGCACAACACTTTCCAGTATAACCTTTTCTTGTTGCTCTTCATTGTTATTTTCGCGTTTCCTCGAGCGAACGCTCACGTTTTTTCTACTAGCGTATCTTTCTTTGGGCGTAATGTCCTGCGAAGAGATTAAATCTTCGATATCGTCTATAATTTCATCACAAACACCTGGCATTTTCGGTTTTGTTTTGACAATTACTGACTGACACAGTGGTGTGGTGACACTGACAGAAACGATAAGATGTCATTTTGTGTTTTTTTACACAGATTAAACATATTTGCGTATATTTTACAGATGTTTACTCGAAATAAACAGTAAACCGTTTCACTGTGTTAATAGCCTACAATGCTTACGTAGCCTCCAACTTAAGGTACGGCTTAATCTACTGGGGTAATTCGACTGGCAGAGATATTGCCTTCAAAGCTCAGAAAAAGTGTTTACGTTCATTTTGTAAGCCACATTCGACCGATAGTTGCATGCCAGTTTTTAGAGACCTAAATTTGCTTACTTTACCGTCTATGTATATCTATGAAATGGGAGTGTTTGTTCGATGTAACTTTCATTTCTTTGACACCTTACGTTCTCGCCGTCATCTAAATACTATCCGTGCTGCACCCCTTAATACAGCATTATTTAGTAAGAGTGTACTTGGAATGACGTCAAAAATATATAATAACATACCAATGAACATTAGGAATAGGGAGTGTCTGGAATCGTTTATGAGGAGTTTATATAAGTTTTTATTGGATAGGTGTTACTACTCCATCACAGAGTTTATTGATGATAAAAAAAAAAGTATGAAGATCCGACTTATTAACTCAACGCCACCTACTAATATTAATATTAATTTTATTAAATAATTACTATTAATAATACCTAATTTACATTGACATGTTATACCTCTGACTTGTATTTATTATTTCCCTAAATGTTGTGCGCCACCTATTGGCAATACACCTATGTTTGACAAAATAAATGATTGATTGATTGATTGAATAGATCTCAAAAAAAAACCATACATACTACAATACAACTCATAAGTTTGTAACACGACTTGTGTGTCTGGACTTCTCTACAATTACTGGAGAACCATGAATACGATATATGATACATGAATCTAATTTCATTCGTTATTAAATATTGGAATTCGAATTTAGGTACTTAATCAAATTCACTGTTGGTTGCTGAGCACGTCGGAAATGTGGAAAACGGCTCAGCCAGATTAAAACGAAGAGTTTTTTCTATTAATTCAAAAGGGTAAAATATAGGATAAAGTAAAGTAATAGCACATTACATTACATTGGTACTTACTAATATGTAAAAAAGGTAGGTAGCCTACTCTTAACGTAGCGCCTGTTGTTTAGAAATAGCAATTAGTAAAAGATAATTGAGAAATTTTACTTTTTGTTATCAAAGCACCTTCAGTTTGTTTTTGCCATAACTCTTAACTACGAATAATATTAGGTATTTTCCAAGCTGATTGCTAATGAAAACGTCTAACTTTATTCAAGACTTCTTTCTTTACATAAACAGTTGCAAACAGATAACATCAAAAGAACAGAAGATAAGAAATTTTTATTTAGAAAATTTTTGTTTGTCTTGGTAGTTGATACCTTTACAAATAATCCCGTTTGTTATATTTTCTTAGCCGGTCATTTATGATAGGTATCCCAACATATCTTAAATGGTTATTTTAATTTTTGTAACTTCAAAAGAAACATCAGAATCACCAGAGCACCTGGTACGTCTACGATGATTATATTTCAAATAGGTTTTAACATTCTTATGGTAATGAATAATGAGGTAGGTAATGTATGTATATACCTAATACCTCAATTCATTTGACCATATTATTATAGCCGTAATTTAAACAATTATGTCGTTAATCATTGCTTATAATTGATGTTTATATCGTATTTAAACTTAAATAACTCACCAAAAATAGGTGTCTGGGTACTTATAACGATCTTATAGAAATCTCATTTCAATGAAACCCCAATAAAAATGTACACTTCCGATTAATAATAGCACATTATTAAAGCCTTGTTAACATTAAATAGTGTCGTTATATGCGACAATAGCTCTTATAGCCATCTGATACGGGTTAGAATCAGTTGTAATAAATAAGCCAGCGAGCATTACAATAGTGACAATAGGTCGTAGAAGCAGCTGCTGTCGTCGTAATGGCGGTAAGGTACCTGTGAGTTTTGGCGCCATTTGCCAGGGGACTATTTAGTGGGCAGAACATTTTGTTCAAAGTCAATCACTTTAAAAAAAATCAAAGCAGTTCTATATATATTTTACATTTACGTATATAATAAATAAATATCCCAAGTTATAAAGGCTCACATTGACGACGCGCCAGTCGGTATGCGCCCTAAGAAGTTAAGGTAAAGGGTAAAGTTTGTGATGTTGTAGGGGGTAATCTATGGATCTACTGAACCGATTTTGAAAATTATTTTTGTGTTGGATAGTCCATTTATCGAGGAAGGTTATAGGCTATATAATATCACGCTACGTCTCGGAACTGAGCAGCGCGGGTGAAACCGCGAGTGGTTCGCTATGTTAAATATAACTGTCTGTTCATTTGTAAATAAATCAACAGTAATTAATTAGAAGCTTGACGTTATGTGCATTCTATGAACATGCAAAACGTAAGAGGTACCATTTACCACTAATATAATCTCGTTAATTCTTCTTTTTATAGCCGCTGATTAGATCACTGTTACGGTGTATGAGTATGAATGTAAATGCGAATAAAAAAGCTAGAACCGTTATTGAAGAATATTTTACAATCTCTGGTTTTAATGGCGGTTTTAGAGAATAAGTAATTTGCATTTGTTTAAACCCCTTTCAAAGTTTGGTGCAGCGAAGCGATAAAAAAAGTTCACCTTTCTCCCGGTCGTGCAACGCGCGTGATGGCATAGCGGGCAGTCTGTGCACGACGGACGACGCACCCGGCAGACGGTAGACGGGCAGAAGCGCGCGCGCGCGGCTAACGCGGCCAGTTCCGTCAGATACGTGTGTGACAGTGTATGGGAACTTTATCGTGTTTGTGGACTTTTGTGAGAACATTTTTTTAAATCGAATATCTAGTGAGTTCATTTTATTGAGTGTTTTTTTTTTATCCGTGTGCAGAAAACGGTAGGTTCTATGAAAATAATTTTATTCCGCTCAATTCAAGTTAATTTAATTTACATATGTACTTACTTTTAATATTTATCAGATTAATATTTGTTAAGTTAAATGTTCAATAAATATTTACCTACCCATTTCCTAAATAAATATTATTTGAATTTGCTAACAGCTCGAATCTAGTAGATACCTACTTACCAACCTACCTTAATATATTCTGTGACTTACTTAAATATTAACTTACCTAAGATTTTTTGGACTAGTGGGTACCCACTTATATTCAATTATTATTTTTAACAGCAATTTCCAGCAACCTACCACCTATTGTCCTCATATCAATCAAACCTACCCAATATTGCAGCACTCAGCAGTTGCGTAAACTGTGGGTAGAATGTAAATAATTCCTTCAAATGTAACCACAAAAAACGGTATTTTTTGTGGTTACATTTGAAGGAATTACAAACGAATTTGTTTTTTTTTAAACGTTGCCCCACACTAGGATTTCCTTCTGTATGTCGGTAGCTACCTCACCTATCGTGGGTGCGTTTACAAACACAAATTCTCACATAAAGAAACGCCCAGACCCTGAATCTAAAATGTTTTTAAAAAATACCTACGTTCCGATTTTTTGCGAAAGTCTCTCTAGAATTTCTTTATGACAGTTAAAAATTACCTTTGATGAACATCGCGAAATGATTGTGTGACACTGTTGTGTTACAATTTGTTACGCATTTCTCACAAGAAATTAGAAATGTTCCTATAACAATTTCAAAAAAAGGTCTACATAAATTAAAGCAACTACCGACTTAGGTACCTACCTACTTAGTTATAATAGGTAATTATGTTCGCTTTCTCTCCTGTGCGTGTTTTCTTTTCAATTAAAATAATAAATATACTCATAGGTACTTATAAATACGTAGAATACAAATAAATACTCAAAAGCTATAATTTATTTGTTTAGTACAGTCATCATTGTGATCACGACTCATGAGTGTCATGACATTTGAAAAAACAACGCAAAATATTTTTTTACAACAACCCATAGGTCATTTTTATTGCCATTCTTAAAAAATCTCTTTACAAAAGTTATTGTTTACATTTTCTTTGAGTACTTACATAAAACTATACTACTACAGTAACCGACACAGTGTGTCCTTGTGACCTTTAATGTGTAGGGACTAGGGCACCGTCCTAAATCGGTACCTACCTTTGTGCGAGAACGTATTGTCCAACTCGTCATTTATACCTTCTATAAAAAATTAAAAAATACATCTGTCAAATGATATAACATAGCATGATAATAAAACTGCAAATGATAAAGGTAGGTATTAGAAATCGTTAAAATATACACCATTGATGACGTATTTCGGGTAGGGCTGTCAGACATTCCCATTTCTCAGTAAAGTATTATTTGTTGTGTGCGTTATTCATTCAGCCACTTGAACTACTTATGTGAGTAATTCAGAGGATATTTAGATTTCGGAACGCGTTTGTTGATAAAGCGAAGTAAAAGGAACATTACCTATTAGTCAACGTGAAACTCGTTCAGAACTTTCAAATCCAAACATTATTTCTTAAAATTTATTACTCATAAACTTATCGTACATCAACTTGATAACCCATTACTCGTCCTTATTTATTTCAATAGACGATAACGCAATTTAATTTACACAACTTTAGGAATACAAATTTGGTACCTATATTAAAAGTCACTTTGCCAACCCTAGTGCGAGGGTAAATACTCCGTATCTAACCAAACAGTTATGAACAAAGCTGTTAAAAGCGTATCTAACTAAAAACCGGCCTGATCTAACATTACACATGCCTAACATCGGCCACTGAAACTAAACAAACTATTTATTCTATTTTCAACTATTGCGAACGCACCACTAAGTCTCGATCATTTAAATTAATGTTTTATTTACGTCTACATTTTTCCAGTGTAAAGTTATCGTGTTGTTTGAAGGTCGATACGGACTCCTGCGCATCGATGCGCGTGCGACCCTATGGTGGTAACGCGTGGTCTGTCAAGCACGTGCCGTTGTCCACCTGTCGCCGCTTTTGAGCACGACACTACCTATCGATATAAAAAAAGGTTTTGGTAGCTCAGACAATTTATTATTTATTTTTCTCGAAGTTAGACAAGGTATGTCTGCAAGCAGATGACGTGTTTAGTTAGATTTTAGTTTTTGCTTCGGCACAAATGTGAGTGACACCACGGCCTCACAGAAAACCGGCGTAAAACAACGCTTACGTTGTGTTTCGCCACGTGAGTGAGTTTACCGGAGGCCCAATCCCCTTTTAAAAGGCTGGCAACGCACTTGTGACTCCTCTGGTGTTGCGGGTGTCCATGGCCGCGCTCCGTCCGCTCGTTTGCTCCCTATCCCATAAAAAATAAAAACACTTGTGGGTTTTTTGATAGATTTGGGTTGCGTGACAAAGAAACCAAATAATAAAGGTACTACAAGGAAATTTCATGTGTAATATTACTTATGTTCTCATTGTTTTTGCGTTTTCCCCTTAGGGTGTGAATTTAACCGCATATAAAATACCCCCAATTAAACAACTGCTACCTATCAAACTATTGTATTGCTTTCCATAGAATGAGTGGTCAACTTATACTGGAAATGCATCTAAGTAACCTTGCGAACAAAATAATATGCTATTGGCCGAGCAATAAGTATACGGAGCTTTTTCATGCACATAGTCATAATATGTAGGTAATATTTTTTAACACGCATATCAGAGTTCACTAACAAAATTATTAAGAGGTGCCAACCTCGTAGTACTTATTTAAACAGATAACTAATCTCTAGTGGAGGTAGGCACAAAGTGAATCAAAATTTGTTAAGACTGTATCGTAACCAGAATCAACGACGATTAACTTTGGACGATTAATCATAAGCGTCGATTAATCGATCAATTACGCATTTTATAATTGGAATATAGCAACACAATATAAGAACCCTTCTAAAAGAAATAGTTAAAATCTTTCGTTCAAACCATCGTCCGCAGCAGCGTCAGAGGTTATTTTCCACTGCTGAATTGATTCAAACTGAAAAAGGAACAGATTGTTGCCCGAAAAGCTAGAAATGTTGTGTTAACAAATAGTTAAAAAAGTCTTTCATTCAAAACATCGTCCGCAGCAGCGTCAGAGGTTATTTTCCATTGCTGAATTGATTCAAACCGAAAAAAAAGCTAGAAATGTGTTGTTTTTATCAAAAAATTAATTTTCGTTCATTTAGATTATTAATTCGACAGCAAACAATATTAAAATTAGTTTATAGAAATAAATACTTAAGTATTATGCTCCTTTATCGATTTTATACTTAGTAGGGATGTTTTATGAAATAGGTACCTAAATAATCGATTATTGCCAACGTTTCATCACTAACTTTGTTATGATGGTCTAGCGGTTACAAGGGCGGTTGTCCGTGAGGTCCAGATTTCGATTCCCAGATCGGTCGGTCTATTTGAGTTCATCAGGAAATTGTCTCGCCAACAGATTTTATGAAACATACTGGGTTTACCAAGTGAATTCCTGGCTCAATATACGATCCGTTCTGTGGCTAGCAAGATTTTAAATCGTCATTTATCTATGGTCAGGGCATTACAAACTTTAAATGATACTTTATTGTAATTTGAAATTAAGTCCTACGTATCTCTTTATTTTGAATTTAGCACATGACATAAAACTATGTAGAATCTAGCTAGCTAGTCTATGCAAATAGAGACATTAGCGTCACTTAGCGCTTTATACATCTCCCGAATATTTTATTTAGGACAAATATTTCAGACTATAAATTAACTATTTCCATAATAATAGTATCTAAGTAAGTAAGAGAATGTGACAGATTAAGATTAGATTTATGCAGTAGTTAGGCCCTATATCACCATGGTTGAAAAAGTACATAAATAAATATATTATTCATATTCGAAATATGAATAATTTTCTGTATTTTATCTGTAGGTATTAAAAATAATCAAAATATGGATGAATTTTTATACCTACAACAATATTGCCCTAGGATCGAAAATTTTTTTTTCGATGAAGAAAAAGAATAACTTAAGGATTTGCTATAAATGCAGAAGTGATTTTTGTGCCTCTCCATAGGTTCTAAGATCTAACTCCTTTTGGCAGCTGTATGGAGTAAGTCATTCAGCACGTCCAACGAGAAGCCTCGTGCCCTGCAATGATGTAGGCTGAATTATTGTCTTCGTCAATACAATGATATAAGGCGCAAATACGGCCATACATGGAATACTGCTGCCATCTCTGGGCCGGGGCCCCACAGTATCAGCTTCTTCCTTTTGATCGCATTCAGCGTCGCGCAGCTCGAATCGTCGGTGACGAGAGTCTCACTGATCGGCTTGATCCTCTTGCCCCGCGAAGAGACGTGGCGTCTCTATGTGTCTTTTACCGCATTTATCACAGAGTGTTCAAACTCAAACTCAATTTTTTTATTTCAATTAGACCATATACAGGTACTTTTGAAATGTCAAAACTACATGCACGGTTCCAAATAGTAGGTCTTATGGAGAAGAGCCGGCAAGAAACTCCATAGATACTCTTTTAAATAAATAATGGATGTATACATATTTTTTATTCTATCAATGTGAGTATTGTGAAGTTTGATGTGAGTGATAAAAGTAGGTTACCCTCCAAAAGATAACATAATTGAATCCGGATTGACATGGCATGTAAGAGTTGACCAGTCCCGACAGACAGCACCCGTTCACGAGCATGACGTGTGTATCAGCGTTGTTCGACTCAACCAAGTTGTAGGGAATAAAACAACCCGACACAACGCCACCATCAGCAGGACATTTAAGTGAGCATGACAGCCTCTAACTGCCAGAAGTTCTGAGGAATTGTTCGAACTTGTACCTCCCGCTACGTTCCGTCACAGATCCACTCGACAGAAATGGAAATTTCATCCTTTCCACATTGATGAATGGGTGTCCATCACCGTGCGGTTCTCCAGAAACTTTTTACCGCGCACGACTACTCTGTGGAATCAATTACCAGCGGAGGTATTTCCGATCCGGTACGACATGGCAATCTTCAAGAAGCGAGCCTATTCTTTTCTCCAAGGCCGGCAACGCACTTGCAACCCCTCTGGTGTTGTGGGTGTCAATGGGCGGCAGTGATCGCTACGCCACGCCCTGCCCTCCTATTCTATAAAAAAAAAAAATTGATTTACAACAGCTAAAGAAAAATGCACAATACACAAAAATAAGAAAACAAAAGCCCACAAAAACAATCGATTTCTTTATAAATGTGACTGGACAAGCGTACAACGTGATAGTTGACAGTTCTGACGTCATCATATCCCACTTGAAAACCACGTAACTGACAGTTATGCTAAGGTAAGTCATCGAAACACTACGTGGTACAGTTTTATCACGAGATTTATGTGGAATAATTGAATGTTATCACTTGTTACTGCGTACACAGGGCCTACGCGACAACCGGGTCGCTCGTTACTAGATTTGGCCTAAGAACTGTACTAGATAAGAAGACGTTTCTAAATAAACAAATAGTAACACCAAGTAGAGTTCAATAATACTTATTTAATCGTTACATATTTGTAGAAATAATCATCAATAGCAAGTTCGTTATGGGTGTTTTGATGATACATTTTACGATTTCCATTCACGTAAATAGGTACTTACTGAGATCTAAACACAAGTTAATGTTTTAGATTATCACTTTGACATGGCGCCGAAAGCCTTTGGTTTCAAAACTGGTTCAATCACAGGAAATGGGGGGTTCCTATACTTGTACCTTGTTATGCTGAAAATCCATGTAAATCTATGAGCCTGTGAACTTATATAATATATTTTTTTATGGGATAGGGGGACCAACGAGTCCCAAGTGCGTTGCCCGCCTTTTAAAAGGGGATTGGGCCTCCGGAAACCTCACTCACTCGGCGAAACACAACGTAAGCGTTGTTTGACGCCGGTTTTCTGTGAGGCCGTGGTATCACTCCGGTCGAGCCGGCCCATTCGTGCCGAAGCATGGCTCTCCTACGTTATATATTTTGATCTGATTTTTTTTTTGGACGGGAACCTACTATTTTTGAAACTTAAACAACAAACATTATACTTCTTGTTACCTTACTGTAGCCGGACATTCGAACTTTGAGACGTAGCAACGCATAGGAGGCGTGGCGCTGTCTCATTTAAATTTCCCAGATATTCCAGACATTATCAAACATTACCATACAATATGTCACCCACCACAGATTACAATCTCAAACATGCTGTTATGAAATTTTATTAATAGGCAACCCACTATTGGAAGTATGGACTAAGTGACTTCCGCGTATTGATTCGAAATTTATTCAAACATGTTGAAATTACATTCATTCATGTCATGAATGATGCATTTATGCATCTGGCAGTGTTGCATTTCTTAATAGGAAATGTCTTGATTATTCCGATGTAAGTAGTTAAAGGAAAGGATGTAATGTATGGATTATATTTTTACTGGAAAAGCTTTGATAGGCTTAGTACACTCTCTAGGAAAATTGAAAAGTTATATTATATATTGTTATGTATCTAAAATTTGCTTTCAAAGTTATAGGTACTTAAATATCTTGTTGTCTCCTTCAACAGTTCAGAATAGTTATGTAAATATTGTTAGATTTTAAGGCAGTGGTTCGCGTTATCGCCTGTCTTGTAACGCCTCTAAAACCATTTAAAAGTGGTCAGAAAAACTAGAATGAAATATTACAGGTTATTTTGCATGGACACACGTGACAAATTAGCATTTTGCAATTCATGAGTTTCCGTGTGGTCTCGGCCTCCCCGCTAACAATAGCCCACATTTTCATTCCCTGAGGTGTTATATGCTTTGTCCACATGCGTTCTGGCGTACCGTTTGAAGATACAGAGAAGATTGAAATAACATACTTGTGTTAATATCACCCACGAAATAGTACCATTATTTAAGGACACGTCGAATCGAATTATTTATCTCCTCTCTTCACTTGGTTGTCACTAAATTGTATCTACGATTATACACAATCGTTCCGACAATATACACGTCGTGTGTCTAGCTTGAGGTCACTTCCCCTAGAGAAAATTGTGCAACATTGTCTTTTGGGAGATTCGATGTTCATCTATGTATCTACATTATATTATTACTGAGCTACAGACTTGTTACTTAGAAGGCCAACACACCAATTATTTAGTTCTTCATTAGGTGGATCTACATAGATGGTATCATTTGACTTCAAGGTACAATTAATAGTAGGTAGAGCGCCATAAAACATTGTAGACATTTGCTGATATGTTAATGTTACTAATTCGATTTACTAAATTAATAGGCACGCGATTCTTCCGTGTGGGTGTACGCACTACGCAATATAATTAGATATTTATGGTACAATTTGTAGGTAGGTGCTCAAACGTTATCAGATAAAATAATTTTTATCGATAGTAATGTTTAACCAATAAGCTAAAACTACCTTTTTTCTGCGGTGCGGAAAATCCTCATAAATCGTCTGCCAGGAAGGCAGGGGAGGCGGCACGATATTCCTTCCTTTGCCGGGCTGTGGCTACAAAGGTTAGGCCTTACCACGCATGCTACTCGAAGGTGTGCGTGTGGTAAGCCGATAAACACGCGCGTCGCCTACTGGGGTGACTGTCTGATGGGGCGGTGGAGTCCTCAAGTCAGGTGCCAGCAGGCAGCCCATGGAAGCCGGAGGTCTGTCTGTGCCCAGTGCATCTACTGCAAATTGAAAGAGAGGTGGATAACTCCCTCTTCTTTCTGCCGCTTCTTTTACAAACATAACTTACTCTCAGTAAGTAGCGGCAAAAATGAAATTACCCAAATACATCAGAATCAGATTAACGTTGGGTTACTTAAGAGAACCTAAGGTCTTTTTTATCATTAACCTACCTTCTTACCCAATACAAACAGGCCCCTCTTTTCCATTGGGCACAATGGGCAAGTACCCAAGGCCCCGCGATTCTTTTTCCATTTATTTATAAAATAGTCCCCTAGCATATCATTGTCATAGAGACCCCATTATCATAAAGTGCCCAAGGCCATCGATAGGTTAAAAACGGCCCTGAGGACAAAAGATACGTACAGGAATGTCCCCATGAAGGAATAAAGCAATTTTTTACCACCAATGCACATGCGATTGTCGATAAAAATCTGTTCTCAATTATATGTAATGTGGCATTTATTCGCAAGCACGTTCCTAAGAGCGTTAGGTCATCAGACTTGACCGAGCGATACGAGCTCCTTATGTTATTGATATAAATTAAACAATGCTCCTAATATCGCTAGCATTGCACCATATCACTAATTAAAACAATAATGCGTTATACAGAAGTGTAGCTTAAGTTATAAACTAAGCTTCCATTGGTTCCTGACCTGTTAATAGCATTTTATTTATTTATATTTATTTTATTGTACACCAAATAAAACATTGGTCTTAAATAGAACATAGTGGGATAAAAAACATACAAGGGGCGGCCATTTTCTTCAATTAATAAGTTATGGTACCTCCTACAATCTACTCATTTAGTTTCTCTTTGGTTTAGGAGCAAAGCATAAAGCACTGTTTTCTTTTTATAGATATGTCAATCAAATATCTTCTTTATCTGGCAAAATTGATCTGGGTTATAACTTATAAGAAAAATAAGTTAAATAGAAATCAGTCCAATGCTTGATTATTTCGGCACTTAACTGTAAATAACACCCACTTTACGAGAAATGCAAAAGTCTCGAACCTCAACTTCTGAGATTGTCATTACGAGAACCAGGATGCTCACTAATTTGTTAAAAAAAAGATTAATTTTAAGCAAATCTGTTCAGTACTGAAAGCATGAGTTATTTTCCCGTACATAATATATTATGTACGCGAAAATAACTCTAAATAACTCTTACTCTTGTAGTTTTAAATATCCATATTTACAAATATGGATATTTAAAACTACATTTTCTACGATTTACTTCTATAATATTGGGGTCGGTCTGATCCGAACGCACCACATCGTTTCTAATCTACTTAGATACTTACATATAAGTCACGGTCAACTCAGTCCCATTCAAATTGGAAAAGTCAACTCGACGAAATAGGATGCCTCGTTTACGACATACCAAGTACTCGTATATGCACTTATCACCTAGATTTGTGTAAAGCTAAACTTCTGTGTCACACGACAAATATAGCGGAGTCCATTGTGTGCTAGATATCTAGGGCAGTTATCCGAACGTTATAATTAGTGCGGCCGGCTCGCGGCGTCTTCCTAACTGCCAGTTACGCGGACAAGTGTTAGTGCAGCGTAAATAGGGTTAAGTGACGTGATAATTATGACGTTCACATTAACGGAAGTGAGGTGACTGGTACCTAATGATTAGGGTGGCAATATGGTAATGTAAAATACACACTCCGTTGCGGACATATTTGAATTCTGTATTAGAGCTTCCATCACGCCTGTATTCCCCGAAGGGTTAGGCAGAGACCATAACATACCGGATCCTGTAATAGGGGTCGTGTCTATTATTATTACACATGGGACCTAAATATACCAAAGAACTGTGAGTGTACTGTACATGATGATGAGGATCTCGAGACCGACTTCGGTCACGGCAACTACTTCAAATCCGTTTAGATAGTTGTCGCTGATATGCTCTCATATGACTGCAATAGCCAATCTTCTTTGAGAAGGTCTGCGAGCATTGCGGACATATGAGCACACCATAATCGTAATTATAACTGATCACCACAGGTGGTCGGGTTTCAGTTCGTCGCGCCTAGAGTCAAGCTCAGACCGACGTAACTCTTCAAAGTCAAAAATTTTGTTTTTGACCAGAGCCCCTCAATCAAAGCGTGAGGCCGCTAGCCTTTTCCATTGCGAGGGCTCAATGTCACATTTTTTGCACATCTTTATATCGGAGGAAATGATCGCCCTGTTTTTTTGTTTGCCGCCCTTCACTTTCGAACTGTACTGTACATAAGTATTAGTTAGTACTACAACTCTACTTAAGCCTTCGCAGAATAACGCCGTGATGGTATGCTATATCTATAATCCAGTCTTTTGTATATCTAATCTAACCAGGAGTGCCAGATTAGTCTTTGTAACTTTCCAATTATAGCATTAGGACGGATAACATGCCTAGTAATGAGTCCGCACTCCGGACGCCGGCGACTCATTTCCCTAAATTAACTTTCTCCAATTATTGACTCCACACATTATATGGGCCGTCATTACCAGATCGACAAATAGGAGACGGTCATGCGAACGAAAGTATTACCGCAAATGTAACTATTATTCTTTGGTATCAACATATTTTTATAAATTACTAGCTGTTGTCCGCAGATTCACTCACATCCCAAAAAAATTAACATACTATAAGTCCGATTCTAGGCGTCGTATCAAGATGAAACATGCACCAGATTTAAGTTAGACCTCCAGCAATACATCGTTGAAAACTGAACTGAAATTCCATGCAGTAGTTTTTGCGTGATGCGCGTACAAACACACAGACAGACAAAATTTAAAAAAATGTTATTTCGGCTTCTGTTGCTCTAATAAAGCAACAGATTTTTTTTAAATATCTATAATGTACAACATCGGCCTGTTACAATTTTATTATAGGTATAGAGTATAGATAACATAACATATAACATACCATATAACATACCATCACGCCTGTATTCTCGGAAGAGTTAGGCAGAGGCGCTGTTCGCCGGTATATTTTGGTCCCATGTAGGTCGAGCCTATTGCCATTAACCGGGTATAAATCCCAAACTCCGAGCTGCTACTGAGAATTTAAAAAAAAAACAATAACATATTGCACGACCTGGGAATGGAACCCAGGACCTTTAGCGTAGCGTTCGCGCATGGGACCACTAGACTAATGAGGCAGCAATATATTTTTTATATCAAAAATAGGATGCTTAAACTTAAGCTTAGACATAATATGGTGTTTGTAATTAGGACTTGCCCTGTCATAGTTTTGAAATTGGAACACTTCTGTCTTTTTTTTAATGTGTAGGTAGGTCAATAGCAAAGGAATCCGGAACCAGAAATTGCTCATTTCTAAAGTAAACCCCGTACAAAAAGTGTTCAAGAATCGTTGAGGCGCGCATTGGACGCCTATTTTACTCGTATAACTGCAAACATTATTCTACGTAAATTCTAAATGTAGTTTATTTACTTTTAAAGATTTCTTGCGTATTTCGCTACAACTATCCGCGTTCCTGCTCCTATATTATACAGAACAACATTATACTTTGCTCGTTCTTTAAACCGAATGTTAAACTTCAATTTATTGTTATATTCAATCGGTTTTTCTTGGGACTGATGTACATAGTACATTTTGATGTCGATTTATGATCGTATCGCTATATATCATAAACAATGAAACAATATTTTAGAAATGTTTCGTGTAATCGATTACTATTTCCTCTTTAGCCACTGTTGAAGTGTTGGCCATAAGTCAGATAATAAATAAATGTCCATCCGCCGTTTCAATCACTTCGGGTATTCACGAAATGTATGGGTCTACTCTCGGCATGTCTAAAACATTTTGTATTTAATTGCCAATTCGAGCTGTGTCACACAGAATAGGGTATTACACCTATTTTTGGAAAATGCCTCAATTAGATTCTGTAGTGCTAATAAATCATAAAAAAAAACACAACATTTTTATTCCATCGTTAAGTGCCATAAAAATGCATTTAAAATTTACATTTTCAAATTTCGCGCTTAGTTTGACAAAAACGCTGGACGCAGTGGACGCCATATTGCTCTGTGGTTATGACGTTAGTTGGCTGTGTAAACAAATATATTCTTAGTGAATTTGTGTTGTCTCCCTTTACGAAACCGTCTTCCATGGTATTATTTCAATAAAAATTACGTTGGTTACGAAAATAATAAAAGTACAAAGCTGAAATACCATGATCAGTTGACACTTTTTAGTTTAGTTTACAGCCGTATGACGTAATAACATGACGTGCCATTTCATGGTGTTAAAAAACTGAAAACTTTGAATAGAATTTTAAAAATTATTTTGATAATCTAAGAACTAAAATTAACATTTTCCGACTGCTTTTTGCCTAAGCTATCTCAATAATATATTATTCGATTTTTTCATTATAGACGTTGTGTGTCGAGTTATTTTATTCCCAACAACATAGTTGATTCAAACTACGCTGATTCACACGTCATGCTTGTCAACTCCACTTGCTGCGGTCATTTTGTAGTTTATTTTATGGGCCAGGGGGGTAAACGAGCAGACGGATCGGCTGATGGTAAGCGATTACAGCCAGGGACACCCATTCGTGCCGAAGCATGGCTCTCCCACGTAAAAGTATCGTAGTTAGTAACTAAACTTGGATCACCATTTTTTACTTTACAAGTCGAGATCCTGGATTCTGCCAGCCTCAGATACCTCGTAAAGTCGTCAGTATTGATTTCTGATACTCACGCAAATATTCGACATCTTAAAATAAAACATGGTCACGGAAAGACTGAGGTCATGAGGTCTTGTGCGTTTTGATGTCGTATTTATTGACAGCTCCCTACCGAGCAGGTGGTAAGACCCAGCCATCACTATTGAAATTTGGATGACTTTGACGTGTTAAGCTACAATGACCTTGTCAATGATAGTAAATACTCCAATACATCCAAACTTAATTTAGCAACTCGAGATCTATAAAGAAGGATTTATGGTTAATTTAATAGACTGATTCATCCCAAATGATATTCTAAATCTGTGTTAATGTAACCACACGTAACCGTACCTACGTATCGGATCCAATTGATGTTTGAAGCCCAAAAATACCATCCACTTGTTGGAGAACCAGGAGCGTCCAGCTGTCTACGTATTTACGTCATATCGCTTCACAATCGAGCTCCAAATAATATTCACGGAACCCCAATGTGTATTGTTATGTTACTGTATGAAAATTGTACCAGATTTGTTTGCCACTGTTGTCCGAAATTGTTTGTTTTGTAGGAAATTCTTGAGAATCCTTTCAGTTTTCCTCTTTCTTAATCCAATATTCCAGAAACGTTGAGTAAAATTTAAACAAAAACAGGAGTCTAGAGCTTTATTTTTAAAGCAAATACTTAATAGAGAAAATTTTATTCTTATAATAAATTTCAAATATATATTTAAGATTCCAATCTATTTCATCTTTTCATCAGCTCGTTAATAATAACTGAAGTTCTGAAACTCGGGCTCCACTGAAAGTAATAAACTATGAAGTCTTAATGTCTGACTGAATCACGGAGCTCTAAAAGCTCTGTAGAGCTTTAGACCCTTAGAGCCGGTAGAGCCATACTATCTCCCTCTCTCTCTCTCTCTTTCCAACAACCTAAACATGATCTCCTACCAGTGGGAGAGGAAATCCACCACTAGTAGGATAGCGCCTAAGGCGGCAAATTTAGGGGTGGAATTTATTATATTTTTACTGTCATTGTCATTATTTTGACGTTTACCGAATATAAATATTAGTGCAGCATACTTTACTCCGCCTTATTAATTGTAACTCGTATATGATTTAATTTTGTTAGCTCAGTAGGTAAGTAATTAATATTTATCTCTCAGAAATATTAGGGTGATGTTCAGGTTATACAATAGCACATAAGATCTACTAACTTGTATCTTTGTTCTAACAGCATTGTAATAACTGTTGACAATTATAAATAAATATACTTACCCAAACACTATTTCTTATTTATGCATTTCAACCAAATTGTTGGATTGTAAAAAAAATATAAGAACTGACAATTGTGGAGGTAAGGGCGGGAAAAATTAAACTTGGCTTGTGATATGTTTTAATTCGCCACTAACTGCTACCCAGCAGATAATGATTCTATCACAAGATCGTAACATACCATATCCTGTATTCTCCAAAGGGTTAGGCAGAGGCATGCCTTTAAAACCCACAGTTCACCGGTATAATTAGATTTTAGGTCCCATGTAATAGCAGGCGAGCATATCGCCACAAATCCCAAACTCCGAGCTTTCATAGTAAAACCCAAAAACACTGCTCGACCGGGAAATCCGACCCAGAACTGTAGCAGTCGCAAAATCTTCAACTGAATTAATCTGATGAATCAGTCGCGTCCTGTAGTATGAAGCTATACAGAGATAATGAAGACAGATATTCCTTTGATTGACTGCCTCATTAGTCTAGTGGTCCCAAGAGCGACTGCTACGCTAGAGGTCCTCGGTTCGATCCCCAGGTCGAGCCAAGTGTTATTGGGTTTTTCTATGAAATTCTCAGTAGCAGAGTCTGGATTTGTGCCCGGTTAATGGCAATAGGCTCGCCCCCTATTACATGGGACCTAAACATATCGGCGAACTGTGGATGTACATTAGTCAGCCTCTGCCTAACCTTTCGGGGAATACAGGCGTGATGGTATTGTTACGAGCTGGGGTTCGGGATAAATTTAAGTAACACCAATTTCACCGAAACAACAAATATTTTAATTAACTTGACAAACACACAACAGAAATTACTGAGAGAGTCACTACAGTATTACTTATCGCACTATAATGTCGCACTTGTAATCACTTAACTTTGCTTCGATATTCACTTCACCGTGTTTAGAACTAAACTGCCCCGGCCGGCCCTCACGACCTGTATTTATATGAGTCACGAAGATTCTAGAATCGAACATTCTCGATAGGTCCACAAAATACGAGTAGGTAAGTACCTAAGTACCTACTTATAAACAATAGATGATAAAGTGATCGTCTATTGTTTACGGTCATTCACCTTGAACCCGGCTTTTCTTCGAATGTTCTACGTGCTTCTACGACTTATCTAGAATCTTCGTGACCCATCTCCGTACTAATAGCCACTTGGCGTAACACTACCCCCTCCTAAGACATGCTCGTCCCGAGCATCATTAGATCCGTAATAACGTGCCAAACGATCCACATGAACGATCTTCGGAGCACCTCTTGGCCCTTTTTGTATCCGGTAGGTGACGTCGTTGATCTTAGTCACGACTCGGTAGGGGCCGTCCCATTTTGCTTGTAACTTGGGTGACTTTCCTTTGCTGCGAACCGGGTTATGTAGCCATACTAGTGAGCCCTCATCGAAGACTTTATTGTTGATCTTGCGGTCATAACGGGTCTTCATTCTCTCAGAAGTTTGTTGGCCCGACTGCCTGACATGTTCATATATGTCATTCATTCTGGTACGCAAGTCGTTCGCATAATCAGTCACACAGCAGGGGGTGTCTGGAGGGATGCCGGTGATGAGATCTGCAGGCAACCGTAGTTCTCTTCCAAAGTTCGCGAAGGCTGGTGTCACCGTCGTACTTTCGTGAACTGCACTTCGATATGACAAAAGGAATGGTTGGATATGCTTATCCCAATCTCTCTGCCTACTTCCTACAACTTTTGCTAGATATCTTTCTAAGGTCTGATTAAACCGTTCGACCATTCCATCAGACTGTGGGTGGTAAGAGGTGGTTCTGGTTTTGTGGGCACCCATTATTCGACATGTTTCCTGGAATATTTGAGATTCGAAGTTCCTTCCTTGGTCGCTATGAATCTCTAAGGGTACTCCAAAACGACAGAAGACTTCATGAACCAACTTATCTGCGACCGTCGTAGCTTCTTGGTTAGGAATGGCGAACACTTCCGGCCATTTTGTGAAGTAATCCATCACAACCATAAAGTACTTGTTTCCACTTTCACTCTCCGGGAATGGTCCTGCAACGTCAAGAGCTATTCGTTCCCAGGGCGCGCCAATGTTGTAGACTTTCAATGCACCTCTACTGCGCGTGTGAGGCCCTTTTACAGATGCACAACTAGTGCATTTCCGACACCAGTCTTCAACATCGTCCCGACAGTGGATCCAGTAGAATCGCTCTCGAATCTTCAATAAAGTCCTTTTAACTCCTAGATGACCTCCCGAACATCCGTCATGGTAAAGCTGAAGGACATCTGGCACCTTAGCTTTAGGGACTACCATCTGTAGATGACACTTATCTCCCTTAGCATTTTCCCATTTACGGCACAAGACACCATCCTGTAACAACAGACTATCCCACTGTGCCCAATAGCTTTTTGTGACTGTGCTCAATGCCGCAACGTCACTCCATATCGGTTTAGGGGCACCAGCTTTCATCCACTCGACGATCGGTTTAACATCCGAGTCAGTTTCCTGAGCCTGCTGTAAGATTTGTTTCCATTCGTCACTAAGATCAGTTTTCAACATTCTCACGGGCGCTGCTTCTTTAGCCTCTTGCCTGGAACAGTGCTTGCATATTTCCGAACAAGGTCTTCGTGACAACGCATCTGCGTTACCGTGAGATCTCCCACTACGATGTTCAATTACGAAGTCGAATTCTTGGAGAAGCTCGATCCATCTTGCTACTTGTCCTTCCGGGTTCTTAAACTGCAATAGCCACCGCAGTGCAGCATGATCCGTTCGCAAGTGAAATTTTCGTCCCAATAAATACTTGCTGAAATGCTGCAATGTTTTAACTATAGCGAGCAATTCTCTCCTCGTGACGCAATAGTTTCTTTCTGGTTTTGACAGCGATTTACTAAAGTAGGCTATCACGACCTCTTGATCACCTTTTCGCTGTGACAAAACACCACCAATTCCAGTATTACTTGCGTCTGTGTCCACGATGAATTCATTTTCAGTATCAGGGTAGCCCAAAATAGGTGTATTGCACAGACGTTTCTTTAATTCTTGAAAGGCTCCTTCACAGTTTGCGTCCCAGCAGAACTGTCTCTTTTCCTCAGTCAGTTTGTGTAGAGGCTTCGCAATGTCCGAGAAATTCTTCACAAATCGTCGATAGTAAGAGCACAAGCCCAAAAATGCTCTGACTTGGGTCTTATCTTTCGGAACCGGCCACTCCTTGACAGCAACTATCTTCTCAGGATCCGTTTCAACACCCTTTTCAGACACTACGTGTCCCAGAAAACTTACTTGACGTTTGAAAAATGAACACTTTTTCGGACTTAACTTTAGATTGGCTCCTCGGATTTTTGATAGCACTCGTTCGAGATTTTGAAGGTGGTCATCAAAAGTGCGGCCCACAATGATAATGTCATCCAAGTAGACCAAGCAAGCGTCTCCAATAAGGCCAGTGAGCACTAGTTCCATAAGTCTTTCAAACGTAGCAGGAGCATTGCACAGTCCAAACGGCATGACTTTAAATTGCCACAGCCCCTTTCCCGTAGAGAAAGCAGTCTTCTCTTTGTCCTTAGGGTCTATTTCCACTTGCCAGTAACCACTTTTTAAGTCCAGGGTTGTAAACCACTTCATTCCCGTCAGAGTATCCAGCGTGTCATCGATCCTTGGCAATGGGTAACTGTCCTTTTTCGTAACGTCGTTCAATCGTCGATAGTCCACGCAAAAGCGCATACTCCCATCTTTCTTTTTCACCAACACCACAGGAGAACACCATGGGCTAGATGAAGGCTCTATTACACCGTCTTTCACCATTCCGTTAATCATGGTCTCCACTTCTTTCTCTCGGGCAACTGGCATTCTTCTAGGTCGCTGACGAATTGGTGACTCGTTGCCAGTATTAATTTTGTGCTGCACCAGTCCTGTCTTTCCTATATCGGCATCATTTGAAGAGAAAATGTCAGCGTACTGGAGCAACATCTTCTTAGCCTTGTTCGCTTCTTCATCAGAAAGATGATTTCGACAGCCTTCCAAGAGAGCGCTCACGTTAAACTTTGGATTTTGAACGTTATTACCAGTACACTGATCACTGCAATGTCGCAACCAGGCTATTTCTTCACAAGTACCCATCAATGTGCCCTTCTTGATCACTTGCTCCTTATCGCTTGCATTGAGTATGCGTACTGCTGATACATTGGTAGCCTTCACCAACGTGCGTGCCATCTTCCATGGCAAGTCATTCTCCAACCTCTCTAGGAGAACACATCGATTTTTCTGCCCAGCATTCTGCGGTAGAGCTACTGGAACGAGTGTTTCCGACTTAGGAGGAAGAACTATTTTCTTCAGGCAGAACACTTTCCCTGATATTGCCCCTTCCATAAAGATCTCTTCAGAACCGCACTTCAATACTCCTTGGTTAACGTCGATCTCACAACAATGTTTCCGCATAAAATCCAATCCCAGGATGCAGTCATCTACTATATCGGCAACGATGACATTATGCCGATATATTCTGTTACCAAGTTTCAACTCCACCTCCTTCTCGCCTTGGACGGATATGTGCTGGCCAGTAGCTGTTACTAATTGTATGCACTCGCGGTCACTGATGCAGTCCCCAAGAACCCGACGTGCCAGCTGAGAGTTCACGACCGTGCGAGAAGCTCCAGTATCTAGTGTCAGCTTACAGGGTTTTCTATTTACTTCGCCTTTGATGATCAGGCTGTTCCCGTCATGGGCTTGCGAGATCGAAATCCTTGGGGCTCCTTCCATACCAGCCAGCACCCGCCCCGCAGTCCTGGCTTTTACTCGTTTCCCTGCTGCTCCTCGATGGTGGCATTCACCACCCTTACTGTATCATCTTGTGTCTTTTGTCGCCACGTGGTTCCTTTTGGGCAATTAGCTCGAAGGTGACCCTTTTCTCCACAGATGTAGCATCTAGGCGATGCTGAGCCATCCCTTCGACTTCCGCTGCGCTTTGGGCATCCTGCTTGAAAATGACCCTTTTCCCCGCAGAGGTGACATATTGGCAACACGACTTCTCGGATGCGGTGAGTCCGATGGTCCTGTCTAACTGCCTCTACTTCTAAGGCATGGGCTAAGGCGTCTTTCAATGTCTTATGGTGTCCAAGCCTCACAGCAGCTCTGACTTCAAGGTCACGAACTCCATCGACGAACGCTTGGACAAGATTACCGTCGATGAGTGCAGGTGTAGACTGGTATGCTTTTCGAACCAGCTTTTCAACTTCCACGGCCCACTGCTGTAGGGTCTCGGCACTACGCTGTACCCGATCCTTTAGCTGAGCACGAAACACGTACTCCAGATGGGCGTCACCGTATCTTGAGTCCAACGCCTCAATCAGCTGGTCGTAGGTCATGTCCTTGCCGAGGGCCTCCAGTACTGTCAAAGCCCGGTCACGGAGGCATAAGGTGAGTGCTGTCTTTGCCTGACCTTTGTCCCATCCGTTCGACTCCATAAAGGCTTCAAATTGCATTTTGTATGCCGACCATGAGGAGGTTCCGTCAAATGGCGGCACTTTAAATCCACGTAGGGAGGTCGTTATGGGTGCAGCATTCACGGAAGTTGCAAGTACGTTTCGTGCCTTTAGATCACCTAACGCCTTTGTCACGTCAGCAATCTGTTCCTCAGTTTTAGAAATCCGGGTCTCGTGCTGTTCCACCTGCTCCTTCATAACACCGAGCTGTTTGCCAAGAGTCCCATGAAGGTCTTTTATGAGGACCATCTGTTCCTCTTGACGTCTGGTATGCTCCTCTTCCCGACGTGCCTGCTCCTCTTTGTCGCGTTGCAGCTGTTCCCGCAATAGACGTGCCTGCTCTTCTTTGTCGCGTTGCAGCTGTTCCCGCAATAGACGTGCCTGCTCTTCTTTGTCGCGTTGCAGCTGTTCCCGCAATAGACGTGCCTGCTCTTCCTGACGGCGAGCTTGCTCCTTTTCCCGGCGAGCTTGTTCTTCCTTGTCATGTTGCCGCTGCTCTTCCTGGCGGCGGGCCTGCTCTTGCATCATTGCCATCAAGGTCGCTAGGTCAACCGTTGATGCTGGAGAAGTTCCAGATGGACCAGCAACTGGGTCTATAGTTGGTTGCTGATGACCCATCTCTTGCTGCCGCTGACTTCTGGTACGGATACCTTCCGTATCTTCCTTCGGTAAAACCGGCATAATTTATCCCACAACTTCTGACACCAAATGTTACGAGCTGGGGTTCGGGATAAATTTAAGTAACACCAATTTCACCGAAACAACAAATATTTTAATTAACTTGACAAACACACAACAGAAATTACTGAAAGTCACTACAGTATTACTTATCGCACTATAATGTCGCACTTGTAATCACTTAACTTTGCTTCGATATTCACTTCACCGTGTTTAGAACTAAACTGCCCCGGCCGGCCCTCACGACCTGTATTTATATGAGTCACGAAGATTCTAGAATCGAACATTCTCGATAGGTCCACAAAATACGAGTAGGTAAGTACCTAAGTACCTACTTATAAACAATAGATGATAAAGTGATCGTCTATTGTTTACGGTCATTCACCTTGAACCCGGCTTTTCTTCGAATGTTCTACGTGCTTCTACGACTTATCTAGAATCTTCGTGACCCATCTCCGTACTAATAGCCACTTGGCGTAACAGTATGTTATATTCCTTTAAATATAGTCAGTTAAGTGCATTAAAGCAATTTTTAAACACATTCATCATGACATGACACAGAATAAATTACTTACACTAACCCAAAATTCTCAAAAGTCTAGACATTGTCTTTTGAGTCACGTTCAATTGTTTTCTCCTTTTTTTCCAAATCCACAGTTAGCTCGACCGACAGAAATGAGTCAAGTAAAGAGTAGCTCTTACATGATTCAGTCAGGAAGTGAGTCAGCATGCATTCAGTTTTGCAAGTCTAGATTTTATATATTGCAATTAATCATGAAAGTATATGAAATTACAATAAATCATAAAACAGTAAAAGTGTTCGTAGGTAGTTTGTCATTTTATTTTGTTTGTCATTATTCAGCCGTTGTCGTCCCACTGCAGGGCAAAGGCCTCTCTACCCTCTTTCCACTCCTCACGACTCAAGGCAATTTTGGGCCAATCCTTCCTGAAGAAGTCAAGCTCATCCCGCCATCTCCGTCTAGGTCTGCCGCGTTGTCGTCTACCGTTATATGGGACCCACTTGGTTTGCCTAGCCCACAACTCATTTGACATGCGGCAGTTTGTCATATATTTTTCCCAAAAACAATTTAAGTGCTTCTACGATAATTTACTTTCTTCTAGTTACAAAAATATATTTAGTTTTATTCTACTTTTATTTCAATATTCAGAATTCAACATTAGGTTAATAAATGGTCATAATTATGAAAATTAGGTACCTCGTACATATTGCAAGGGCCACAAGATAACTTAGCACTTAAAAATATCACTTTATTTATTAGTAAAGATTTTGATTCCCTTTAGTGTCGAAATATACGTTTTTGCGGCATAAACGGCCGTATCTTTTTTTTACGTTAACTTAGGTTTTTTCACAACTTTAAGGGACTGTAGATCTCAGTATATGGCTTTAATTTCAACTCGATACCTCCACGCGTTCCCGAGATAAAGGGTCTTGACAGACAGATGGACGGACGGACAACAAAGTTCCGTTTTTTCCTTTTGAAATAACGAACCCTAGAAAAGTAAATTCAATTGAATAAATAAAGAATCCTTTAAACCGGATTTCAAATCCACTACTTTGCTAGACTTCGCTGTTTCATCGAACTAAGATTACTCAATAGCAATAGTTACATCAAGCGTTGATGTAACAATGGTTACTGACGATATCTAAGTATATAGAAAAAAGCGAGCAGACCAATACTTACGATTTATCGCCCACGACTAACCGCCTACTCTAAAAGCAGCAATATCCGGGAAAACAAACAAAAACAATGAATGGAAATATTATATATATCAATCACTTACTATTATCGGTGAATTACTACATAGTATAAAACAAAGTCGCTTCCCTCTGTCTGTCCGTCCGTATGTATGCTTAGAACTTGAAAACTAGACAACGGATTTTGATGCGGTTTTTTTTAATAGATAGAATGATTCAAGAGGAATGTGTTAAGCTATTTAGCATTACGCTATGACTCTTAGGAATGGGGAAACGCGGGTGAAACCGCGGGCGGGTCGCTAGTAATATTAATATAACTTTATAAGTATCGAAAATATTATACATACGATTCACGTAAGATTTTACGGCTTAGTAGTCGTTTCGCACGAAGTCGGTTCGCACATATCGTGCGAAACGACACTACAAAATTGGTTATTTAGTAGGTGGCGTTTCGCACGAAGCGTTTTTATTTTCGTGCCAATCGACCACTTTATAAATGCATAATCAACCCATTATAGTGTACTACAGCTGGGCACGAGTCTCCTCTCAGAATGAGAGGGTCTAATAAATAGTTTAACAAAAATATGACATGTACTATCGGCCAATGCCATATCTAGCCACTGTGAGGGCTATATTTGCTTGCAGCCTCGGCTGCTTTTCCAGTGCTCACCTACGCTCATCAACCAATAACATCGTCCTTTTTATGAAGTCGAAATCGTATCTCTAATCGTATAAACAAAAAAGATATTGAAATAAAACTACTTTTTATGCATTTTATCCCGTCATATTTATATTATTTAATTCCTAAAAGCCAACACCACCGTGTGCACGGGATTTTATTTTCAAAATGGCTAGATATGAAGTTGGCTGATAGTACGTAAAAAGGGATTTTTAAACCTTTTTTGTTGTTTCAACACACACCTTTTAAATACCAAATACGTACCTACTTACATAAATTACTTATTGTAAAAATTGTAGGTATGTCCTGTTAGCATTTTTAATACATACAGATTTTATATTTGCGAAAGGAACTCTGTCTGTCTGTTTGTTTAATATTTTTTCACGCCTAAACAGAAAAAACAATTTTGATGAATCTTGGTATAGAGGTAGATTGCTTTGGAGGCTATCTTTTGTCTCTAAAAGTCCTTTGAAACCTTCGGAAAAAGCTAGTTTGTATAATAAATACCTAGTGCTTATTAAATTATGTAGGTACAGTCAACAGCACATCAAGTTACCACAAATTTCTCCAAGGGATAATAAACACTATTATTTGGATATTAAAATGGAAAATAGAAACATATAACAAAACCCCTTCGCAGTCGATTTTGCTACTACTTATTTATTTATTTATTACAATTCAAAGGAGCCTTGCCTCCTGGAATAGGTGTCTTACCTGTATCCCAAGAGACAGTGTTTTCCCTAATATATGATCAGGTGAGCAAAAGTAATTATATACTTACTACAATAAGTAACTACACAAATACAGAATACAGTTCTGATGAACAGTGAAATAAGAATAAAAGCACCTATTTCTGAATTCATCATGAACCTATACTAGCTAATAATACTCTTAAGGTCAAGCCATATTTTCGCCAAGTTGATGGCATTACAGGGTCGCCACATTATGCAGCACACAGTACGCCAGTAGGACAAAATAAACGGACGGCTGCCGTTTGCACAGTTTGCTATGATTTACACTGAACCCACAAAGCTGGACACTGTTGCGTCATAATTCGCAGGAAATATTGGACTCGGTACACATCATTCGGCCATAGGTACCTGGCTATTTCTTGTATCCGAAGCGTGGTGCCTTAAATTGGATTAGATTTTCCAGGAACGTAGGCCTAGTTTCAATTATAGTTCTGTTTCTGTATAAGTTTATAGATTAGACTATTGACTACCTCATTAGCCTAATGAGTCCTGAGTTCGATTCCCAGTTCGTGCAAAGTGTTATTGGGTTTTTCTATGAAATTCTAAGTAGCAGCTCGGAGTTTGGAACCAGGCATAGGTTATAGGTTTTATGGCAATAATCTCGCCCCCTATTACATGGGACCAAAGCATACATTTGGGGAAAAATAGGCGTGATGGTATGGTATATTATTTTCTTTATACCTAGTCATTATTGAGTTATCTACCTGAGCTGGGTTGTGATTTGTAATAACCACTTTTACGAGGTATGATCGCCGCGTTTGCCGTTTCGGAAATTAACGTGGACACCGGATAGTTTTACTTTATGGATCATACCTAGTACATTATTATACTTAATATTAATATTCGGGTCGTTCCTCTCTAGTACCGAAGGATCCCTCTAAAAGAAACTGAAAAGAATCATACACCACTGTCTACGATATCCAATAAATACTTTGCAGTTTTATCCGGTTTTCATGTAACTAATATCTATAAAAGCGAGTTTATTAGCGGTGGCCTGTTATTGTTATCAGAGTAAACGGAGAAGCGCCACTGTCAGGAAGATTAACTAATTAACTCGTCAAACAATCGACATTTTATCAAATTAGTGACGTCATCTGCGGCCATTTTTGGCGCGCTGTTACCGCGGCCAGTGACGCCCCCGTATCGATTGAAGCTCTTAGTAAATTAGTGATGTGTGCAAACATCGAGCACTCGATGGAATTAGATTGACATCTGTCATTAAACCTGTGTTATTTCTTCTATTTGTTTGAAAAGTTCGTTTTGCTCCTTGAACAAATACTACTATGTATCTAATAATATACAGACTATAACTGTCTAGTGAACAAAGTTTTCTTTTCTAAAACACATTCATAACTTTCATTTTAATATTTATAAATGAGAGTATCAGTTGATACTTTTATGGGCATCTTAGAAATCTTTACGATTAATGATGCATTAAATACATCGTCTATTCTCATCAAAACAGATCATTAAATTACGTTAAATCATTTGCTTTAAAACAGCGAGAACAATCGGCACTAGATAAAGATGACACGAAGTGTGAAACTGCGAATATAATCGCATACCGTCGCCATATATGTGCAAGAAACCCATAAAATTGTTTAACGAGGCGGCCAACAACAATAAATAATTATCTCGTATTTAATAATAGCAGCAAATGATACGGCAAATCGAACGACAATAATCGATTTAATTATCGCATAGTTAAAATTTCAAAATGGCGTCACATTGTGCTATGATTTGCGCGGAATTGCACGGATTACACGCTTCTACGTCATTAAACAAATGCTTCCTGGTAAAACGAAGAATTGAAAATGAAAAAGCTTTATTTGTGAAGATTACGCAGCAGTGTTTCTGATTTTAAAACTACATGGGTTGTACTCCTTTAATCAGTGTTGCCAAAATATGCCAATTATCTTGGTCAAAGATACGATTGTACATAATGTCTTCCGGTCAGTTAGTAGTTAGTCCGTTTTTCTTTGCCAAATTTTAATGTTATACTTTATTACTAGTGATGTAATCAAATAGGTATCTACGTATGAGGTATTTCTTTTGTATATAGATTCTTTATGGGGCAATTGTGTCGTAAATGTGATTTCTTTCTTTTCTTCAATTGATTACATGAATAAAACCTTTTTTACCTTAGAAAAATATTTATTATACTTAGACTTACATTAATCGTTTTCAATTATCCAGATTTAAACGCGCACAAATTACTTCTAAACTTAGCTTTTTCACGTCACAGAAATATTATAATTCGTCAAAAGAATTCAAACACACGAACAAACAGACATCGAAATGTTTGCAAAATAAATCTTACGATGTTGTCTTCATACTTCAACTAGACTGAATATAATTGCAGAACTTTATTATGACATTTATGAACCGCAGATGACAGAGAGCAGTAAAAGTTTCAGCTAACAACAACAAAGGCATTCACTTTGAATTCACGTAGGTAGACCAATACATTTTAATGGTTAGAGGGTACTGCCCCAAGTTTACCTAAATCTTGAACAGTTTCCTCATGGTGGCGCGTTGGTGATAACAATAAACTAAAATACTCGTACTTACTTATCTAAGCTAATGCTGCTGACGTCACCTTAAGATGAACAATATGGAAGAGAATTGTAACAGGCAGTGGTATTGTTGATAGTTTAGTTGGCAAATGCGTCCAATAAACCAAACTGGATGCAGATTCGAATTCTGACTGAGGTCGAATGTTACTTTCACAAAAATATTTAGGTATACGAGTATATTCATTATATAAATTATATATATTCATTTGTCAATTAAACTCTTTTCCATCAGCCCATTTTTCCTGAAGGGTTAGGCCTACACCCCACTCCAAAGCTGGCCGGTAGGTTTATGATTTCACCATTGAATGGTGCAAATTCAAAGTATTTGACCAACATGCGCGATTGTAACTTAGAACCAACCACCCCGTCCCTATTCTAAAAACGACGAATCCTACTTCAAGCGAAATCCAAATTAGTTCATCAATACTCTTCCTTACTCGTCTGCTAATTCTGGGCGCACTGTAGCCTAGTGTTATGAAATCCAAATACTTTCCAACGCGAGTGGATAGACGGCGCCAGCGCCACACGTAAATGGTTGCAAACGTTATTATGTCTGCAGCCTAAAATAAGAATCTGATCTTTAGACAGCCGGATCCGTTCTACCGCGGCTTTCAGTCGCCTTTACATATGTTGTTTCAATTATAATTATGCATATTTTCATTTTTTTTCTGTGTAATGAAAGCGCTGCCAAACAAAAGAGTCTGTGAGATAAGCGTTGATTACCGCGGCGCAGCGCCTGCGCACGTTCTAGAAAAATATTCAGCCTGTCTCGCGGTTTGATTTAAAACAGTTTTTAATGGTTGCATCACTTTCTTAGTTTATTTGAAATGAAATTGCAATTAGAATTTATTAAGGAAACGTCAATGTAAAATTTTGTTTTTTTTTTTCTCTTATTGGAATATAATAATTATAAATACTTTGTAGGTAGGTTTAAACAACGTGTAAGTATGAATAAGCGCAAAAGCTTGAACTTGTCTAAGCTTGAACTATTAGAATATCGAGAGTTCGAGACATAATTATATTAACGAAACCCGAAAGTAATTTTGAGACGTAAGTATATTTTTTTCAAGAAATTAGAATCAGCTAAACGCTTAATTGTGCCCGTAGGTACTACATTCGTACTTACATCGACTACAATGTTAAAGCGCGCACGTACACAATAACAATTTGTGCAAATAGGTTTCAGTTTTCCGTACCTCGACCCACTGATACATCAGGCGGCCTTATTATAGGTATTGTAATTATCTTTTCAGGAAAAATTATCACATATTAATAACCAATGTAGGTAATCGATTCAGTAGTCGATTCTGAACAAACTACTTCCAGGTTTTAAGGTTATTCCGTTACAAGTTGTATATTTACCATAAAAACTTATCTAGTTATTTTGTGGTAATATGAATTTCACAGACTTACATACCTTGTTCTGTAGTCTCCATTCCATATTATGGTATAGGTATAAAAAGGTAGGTAAGCTGAGATATATAAAAGTAAACCTACCCCATTAAGGTAAACCTATCTTTATCCAACCCCTGTAATCTTAGCGACCACACAAAATTGTATTATTTACGAACCCAGACGAAATGTATGAAAATTACATTACCGCCCAATTTGTATATATTTGTGTATCTATATATATTTTCATCCATTCATTGCCATACGAAAAGAAGTGAGACAAGAAGAGAAGTCAATGACGAGATGACGGCTGGTAGAGATATATGAAAGAAAAAGACACTTCCGAATCAATTCCCAAATAAATTTGGATACAGGCAGGAGGATAATGATTATTTCCATATATTTTGGCTTTCGTTCATCGATTTGAAGGTTAGTTTGCAACGTGCTCAAAGATCAAGAAACATTCAATACACGCCACGACATTTTTTTAATGTCAATTTTCGAAATGTTCCATGTCTCCTTTGAAGCATTTCAAAGCCGTAAAGTTTCAAGCTTTCTCAAAATAAAGTAAAGTAAGCACTTCTGAAAATTATCAGCCAAATTTTTCATTAAAAGAGTGTTCATTTTGAGAAGCTCATTTTGCATCAGGTGCATAATTTGCGAAGTGAGCATTCTGATTCAAAACCAAATAAGTATACCGAAGAGGTTAACGTTTATCGAACTCCTTTAAGACTTTATAACGAATACTTACTCCCAAACTCCTAACTCATTATAATGAGTAAAGCTAACACCAAGCATTTCTCAGAACATTTTCATAATAAGAATGAGTTGTGATCGCTAGAGGGCTGCCACTTAACAGCATAGCGGTCATTACCAGCCGTATTAATAGCTGTTTGTATTCCAAGCCGATATGGAGGGACGACGGGTGACTACAGCGCCGCTTACTAAAGTCCTTGGAACCACTTGAAATCGCATACTTATGTCATTCAGGATAATTAATTTAGATGTGTAACCTGCTCCAACGGTCTACTGGTCAAAAGCTGCTGCAGAGCATGAGGTCCTAGATCCTATTCCCAGGTCGAACAGTGTTATTGGGTTTCTCTATGAAATTCTAGTAAATAATTCCAGAGGAATTTCCTCCCACGCACACTCAGGTTGTGGAATCAGCTCCCCGCCGAGGTTTTCCCAAGGGCTACAGCGCGAGCTTCTTCAAAATGGGTGTGATAAAAAAAATAATGGGTCGGCAACGCGCGAGTGATATCCCTGGTGTTGCATGCGTCCATAGGCTACGGTAACCACTAACCATCAGGCGGGCCGTATGCTTGTTTGCCACCGTAGTGTTATAAAAAAAATATCTTCGTAGCAACTCCGGAGTTTATGTCCGGTTAATGGCAATAGGCTCACTCCCTATTACATGGGACCTCAACATAACGGCGACTAGTCTATTACGGCAGTTTTCTTAGGCAACATAAAAAACTATATGCCATTCTTGAAGCGGCGGTAGCCTAATGCGTAGGGCGTCGGACTGGCGATCATGTGGTAGCCGGTGTTCAAAACCCACCCATTGCACTACAGACGTGAACCCACTCGCAACACAAGCATTTAGCTTAGCACGAGGGGTTAACGAGAATACTAGTAGTGTGCGACCCACATTACTAGCAAGCTTTAAAAAATTCTAACGGAACCGCATTCAAGTGATAATAATGTATAATCATGTCACTGGGCACCATGCGCGTGCGTCTCGTCTAGTTATGAGAATTATTGCTTTCCATATGTGTTGAGCATCGTCATGCAAATCCATGCTAATGTAAGATGGCGCGGGCACCGCGTGACTTGGTACGCCTAGTTTTTACTCCGGTATACTTGAGATCATGAAAGAAAAATACGTGGAAATGTCGTGATTGTTGAATTATTTATGCAGTAATGTATGATATTATTTGTGCCGTGCGTTTACCTTTGCAACTTTTAAGTAGGAGATGATGGCGAGGCATATTCTGAGGCGAATATAAAATATATTGTAATAAAATCACTACGGATTTTATTGCGTTACATTTACATTATTAATTCTATTTTTAAATCTAGTCTGCCCGTGACCGTGGACGCTGTAAAGGGTCTGAAAAGTCGAGATTAAATCATGTAGTGAATATAATTCGATACTATTCTTATATTGAGCGAATAACTTGAACTATGAATGAAAGGGACAGCTAATACAGCGTAGTATGCCCTGTCACACATCATTGTTCTAGCCATCTCTTTCTTCTTAGCTCAAGTTATTTACCGCTCAAAAGTGGTTTTGTCGAGGAGATAGTATATTTTTTAACCTCTGTCACCATCTCTTCATTTGTCTGAAGTTTTAAAAATAAGTACCTAGTTAATTTCGTATTGCTTCCTTAGACTATTTAATCAAATCGAAGACTGCATAAGTTTCTAATTCAAATCATATTCAGATTATTCTCAAGGAGTCTGTATTCCGTAGCTATCTAAGAAAGATTATTTCGTCACATATTGTTATTTAGGCATCCAATTCTGTTAAGATTCTAAATTCGATAAAGAGTTCATTAGTACAATATGTGAAGATGGCCTTAGTATGCATTTTATTAGATTTTTTTATTGATATAGCGTCAAAGAGGTCGTAAAAGTTTTTGCGAATGATTCAATGTGGTAGCCTTACGTATAAGTATTATAAATAATGGACCTCCCACAGCGAATGATTGGCATAACAACAATTTATTATATTTATGAACACGTAATGAGGGCAAATAAAATCTGGGAGGGCCATAGCAATGAGATCAACTTGTTTAGCGGCAAATATTCAATATGAACCAGCCTTCTGATGTAATTATTATTATTTTATACATTTATGTTGCATATTGTATAATATTTTTATTAAACCTAGTCTTGTTAGTAACTACATATTTATGTGAACTTTAGAAAATATATTCTGTTTCTTGTCATTTACATCAATTGGTTATGTTTTATGTCAAATAAAAAGTGGTGGAGGTGCATTTTAATTAAATTTGTCTAAACATAAGGCTTGGTTATGAATTCTTCTTTAGCTGAATCCCAAAAAAAATCCCAATATGTATATTATAATGAGTAATAATGTCATTGCTAAATTACCTAAATATTGTCCCTAATAAAGCAACAAATAGTAGGTACTACATCAATTTACGTCGTCTAAATGACACAGATCTCCTTGACATTTCCTTAAAAAGCTCCAAGTAAGTAGGTGTACATAATGTTTGTATAAACTTTGTATTCGTAATATGACTAACCACACGTGCTCAGCTCATAAAAACCGTGAAATATAAACCGTGATGTCTTTTGTTACAGATCGTGTGACGCAGTGTCTACGAAAACTACAACATGACAGGAAGATTGGAGCAAACATTTAACGATACCATGTCCAAATTAAAAAGTTTATAAAATGTCAAGAAAAAAAACTAAATTAAATTAAAAAATTAAAATCTAGTGAAGTGATAGTGAAGTGCGTTACAATGTCCGATATGTCGATATATAATTTTGAGAACATTACAAATATGGAACAGAACATTACACATTATCCGACGGAGGCCACGATACTGGCTGCAGTGTGCGCTTGCATTTTTAGTGTCGTCGGAGTCGTCGGTAAGTTACCTTTCAATAGCGATTGTTTAGCAGTTAATATTTTATTTACAGTATCGATTTTATAGGTCGATCACTAACTGCATGCGCGATGCCCGATGCAACTATTCGAGGAAAGCGTTGAAACACTGTTTGTTTATAGCGACGTCGCACTGTACAAACAATGTGTCATATCCTAATAAACCACATTTCAAAGTTCTCTATCATTGATATTTCATCAACTTGTTTTCAAAACACTCGAAGTGGTGTTAGTGTTACATGATTTCCAGCGATAAGAATTAAGCAGCGTATTTGTATGTCTTGTTTAAAACAAATGTAAAATAGATATTGCATTATTTTTAAGTTGTTAACGCTAGTTGTTAGTTACATAAAAATGTAATTCTTACATGCAATCATAATAAAACATAGCCTTTAGGTACTAGTATTATATTATCTGTGCTTTAGGTAATAATTTAGCTTATTATCACTAAACGATTTCCCAATTCTCTATCTAATGAATCAAATTAAATTCAGTGATTATTTATTGATTACAAAATTTTACCCTTTTTATATTAAATACTTAAACATACAATAATAATAAAGTTAAACATCGTCCGCAACCAAATTTCCGTAAGTACCTACTTATTAGAATTTGAACCTTGAAAGTTCAAATCATAACTAAATACATCACATCACAAGGAAACTTACACGGATTAGAAATTTAAACATTACTAACAAAGCTTAAGTTCCTAATTCGGTCGTAGTTTTTAGAATGCATTTGTTTGCTGCTCTATGTACTTACTATCACTAGAAAGCGTTCAATAATCGGTCACTTAACACAAACTCAACATAAAATGCTAAGTGCCGGTCGTAATCGGACATCAAACGGTTTGTTACACGACTCGATACCTACTCAGGAACGACGCGCTCTCGGACGCCCAGCTGCGTAAACAAACATACGTGCACATCACTAGCCAGTTGCGTTCGATGTTTGAATTATTATTTTTTAAATTTAGACCGAAATGTGGTTTTGTAGTGTACAACATCCGATTATTAGCTATTAATAATTTTTAACATAATAAAATAGGCAGCTTAATTGACAATTTGAGATTGTACAAAAGAACAAGAAACTTTTACACTTAGCATTGAAAGGGTAGGACATAGGGATAGAGCCGTCTTTTTCCATTTTACCTTTATTGAAATGACAACATTTTATTTATTATTAAATTAAATTAAAAAAGTATTAAAACTTCATACCTATTAAATGTTACGTATTCTATTTTTTTTAAATATTGTTTGGCCAGTATAATCTTTATATTAGAATTATCTCTTTGAAACATAACTACAAACTCAAGTTTCTCTAGTCTAATTTCTCATTTCACATGACATAAAACAGTAATAAAATCTGTAAAGAGGGTCGGAGGGCTTTGAATGTATGAATAGGACCATTGACGGGACGTGACTAAGCCCTGAAACGCACCACGGAATGCTTAGCTGGAATTAATTAATTTAATTTTGTTGCATTACAAACGGGTCACATTTGAATGTAACATTTATCAAATAAGTCGGCTGAATCAAACCGGATACAACAAGTTACGAGACATTAATTATGATCTTTTATTTATTTTATGTTCTGTTTGACAAATGCAATCATTCAGAAGTCCTCTTCATCTCCAATTGTATTATTTCCAATACAGAATATGATTCCCGAGGTAGACAAAAACATAAAAGGAGTTTAGGCGGGAAAATGTAAAGTGCACTTTGTCGGTTTTTTATTATTTCCAAAACTTGTGTTTCTTCGAAGTTTCAGATATAATATTATAATCCTATGACGGGAACTAATAAATACTTATTACTTGTATACTCCTTATACTTGACACTGGCAAATACACAAAAATCATAAAAACTTAACATGCTACGAACGACTACAGGCTACGAATGCTACGTTCCTCAAATAGTTGTATATCATATCATATCATATCAATAATTACGGTCTTTGCTTACGGTAGAGGGAGAGTGCCACATTGGTACAGGTTACATAGCACCATCTCTCGTTTATAGCTAAAAAAAATCCTAGGCTGTGTTCCGCTTTAAGGGTCCGGCGGAGCTTGAATTGCCCACAAAAATGTAATACCGAAATAAATTGTAATCCAGCCAATATTCTATCAAATTATGTTATTATTCGGATTTGGATACCGGGTTAAGCTAGGTTTCTATAGTACTATTTCGTCTACTACTACTTCACTGCAAAATAAAAGACCGGAAAATCGTTCCAAACTTGGTAAAGTTATAAAAAATTGCATTAGCTTACATTTATTTCCAGTGAAGTATTTTGGACGAAATAGTAAAGTAGGAACCTAGATTAACAGTGTCGGAATCCAAATAATAACAGAATTTAATAAAATTATGTTTGCGATTACGATTACGATTTATTTCGGTATTACGTTTGTAAGAGAAATTCGGTCCGCCGGACTCTTAAGGAGGAATAGAGAATTACTTAATTATGTATTTTTGTCTTAAAAGACATAAACTTCAAACCTTTATTTTTTCCTTTTCTCGTTGTCACATGTAGAACTACTTTATTTCTTTAGTTTTCCACTGTCAATATGAAGATGAATTGATTCCCTGTAAGTCCATTCGCTCGGTAACCGCAGTTTCCATCGCTCGCTTGTCGACCAAGGGCGAAAGACACAGCGATGGCCCCACAGAATAAACGTGTAAGTCAAAAACCACAACTTTTCAGGAAAAAATAAAAACGATTAAACTTGAATAACTGTTGTTTGGAAGTATATAGGGTTAAACAAATTATATCAAATTAAAGATAAAAAAATATCTTATTACATTAGATTTTTTATTTATTTTTAATTTAAACGGTTTTCCGTCAATTTATGAAAAACCATTTTATTTTTTTATTCTTGTTAATTTCTATGACTAGATAACAGTAAACTTTCATTACACGGTTATTCGTGTAAAGTGTCAACAAACAAAACTAATAATATTATATTACACTATTATTCGACAGTAATCAAGTTTCTTTAATACCTAGTTACAAGCATAAGCACGTTTGTTTACAGTAACTTACTGTATTGTTTGATTATTGTAAAGATAAAATGCATTTATATCAATGTTCATAAGATCGATTCTCATTTATGTAATATACTTTTGTTATTGCATGGTGTAATAGTGTAAACTTCATCAATTAAGTGAAAGGTTGAAATAAAAGAAAAAGGTTTAATAAAATAAGAATATAATAAAGTAACTATCAACTTGCATAAAAACTAAATAATAATCACAACGTAAACAACTTAAATCTCTTTCATGATTAGGAAATAGCTACTTATTAGCTTGAACTGATACCAAAAAAAACTAATCATATCGTAATCTGAAATACTTAATCTTCTAATCTCCGTCACTATCATTGGTGACAGAGATCGAATTGTCCAAAGGAACTAAAATCTATAAAAAGTTTGGTAATGGTCTGGTATGGCTCCTGAATCACACAAACTTATCAAATCCTTATGTAAAGGGAGAGGTATGGGCAGCAGATCAGCGTATGCAAGGACCTGGGGATCGAACCCAGGACCTCTAACGTAGCAGTCGCGCTTGGGACCACTAGACTAACGAAGCATAAGCATAAGTACCTAATAATAATAATCACACGCTTTTTGTAGGTACACTTACAACACTTAGGAGACATATAGGTATACATACCATCACGCCTGTATTCCCCGAAGGGTTCGGCAGAGGTGTACTAAGGTACACCCACAGTTCACCGGTATGTTTTAGGTCCCATGTAATAGGGGGCGAGCCTATTGCCATCACATAGGTATATTTACATTAAATTCAAAATTATACCATGTTTATGAGTTGATTATAATTATAAATTAATACCTATTTTTACATAATATTAATATGTGGGCAAGTACTGACTTTTACAATTCGCCAAGTCTAATATACTTCTGCAGCGACTAGAAGTTTTTGTATTTCTATTCATCGTTGCACTAAATCACACATCAACAAAAAAATCTCGATAATGTAGAATGCCTGCGTAATAATCAAAATTACGTAATTATGCGCGTAGAATCACACAACAAGACTGACCTTCGCTTCCGGAATTGTTGTCTAATGCTACTCGCATTGCACCCCCCGCGCCCCTTTCTAATGTTACGTACAATTGCATTGAACGGATCATTGATAGATTTGTTTAATTGCTGTTACTATGCATAAACTTTAACTATTAAGACCAAAACACTAGTATTTGAACACTTAATGCTATAAACAATCCGATTAAATACCGTAGGAGGCAATGCAATACTTTAATCTTCTATACTTATCTATACTTATAATAAATCTGTAGAGAGGTCAATTCTGTACATGAAATATATTTCCAAAATAACTATCAGCGGGTGATTAGTGATCGATAGTGACGCCAAAAATGCAATCAGTAAAATTTTTGTCTGTCTGTCTGTCTGTCTGTCTGTCTGTCTGTCTGTCTGTCTGTCTGTATGTTCGTTATAGAAACAAAAACCACTCGACGGATTTCAACGAAACTTGGTACAATTGTTCTTCATACTCCTGGGCAGGTTATAGTATACTTTTCATCACGCTACGATCAATAGAAGCAGAGCAGTGAAGGGAAATGTTGGGAAAATGAGTGATTCATGAGAAAGGTTTCAAGCTATAAAACATCACGCTACAACCCTTAGGAACGGGGCAACGCAGGTGAAACCGCGGGCGAAGAACTAGGGAACAAAGTAACTATTCCACGCGGACGAAGTCGCTGGCAAAAGCTAGTTAGGAATAAAAATTGAGTGCGTCATTACACGAATAAACGTGTAAGCTGCTATTATACTTTGTGTCTCGTCCTCGAGATTAGGATACCTAAGAAAGAATATATACAACATGTAGTATCGCTTCCGGTGGTACTACTCATCCACTAGGTTGAGATCTTTTATTTTTGTTTTTTAAACTGTTCCCGCGCCGCGCCGAGCTGTCATTCGCGTTTCTAGTGCGCAACGCTCTCCACTAGGAAATTTACTCGTAATTGTTTTTTCGAGTAAATTGTCCAATATTGCAGCCAAAACACTCAAGAAGTATATAAAATAAATATTATTAAGTGTTTGTGTAGTGATCTTAGCGTTAACTTTTAGAAATGTGATCTAAGGAAAACCCGGTCAAGTCGGAACTTGCCGGTACATAATTCTATTACTTATAGCGATGGGCCAACCCGTAAATTTTTCTAACCGAATCAACCGAATCAAAATTGGACTCAACCCGGGTTGCAACCCGGGTTATCCAAACCGAAACGACCGCGGGCTGCGGGTAGATAACTCGTGAAGATGACGACTTTGAACGGTTAGAGTTCCCGATTCGGTTCGAAAAGTCGCTTGCGTATATTTGCATTTGCGTAGGTAACCGAAACGTTCGCAACGGTTTGAGAAATTTAAATTTTCATTTTGGACTTTTTGTTATAAAGTGAAAAGCAGATACACTAAAAAATATGTATATTTTAATCAGTCTCACTATTACAAAAAGTTTAATAAAATTCTAAACATAACGGAAACCATTTAGGTACGAATTATAATCAGTCTCATGTAAGTAACTACAATAACGTACTTAAGTACATATAATAAAATTCTCAAAAATAAACATAACGACAACTATTTGGGTACCTACGAATTACAATCAGTCTCATGTAACTAATTACAATTACGCTATCGCTAACTCGACTCGGCGGCGAAGACTTCGTTCGGTGCAATTCGGTTACGTTCGGTTATCGTTCGGCTCGGGACTTCGGGTCGAATCGGGTCAAACCGTCAAACGATGTGTAGCGTCGCGCGCACGTCGCACCGTCTCGTCTGCGTTAGCGGTTAGAAACCCAAACCGAGTTGGATAGGTAGTAACTCGGTTTGATTCGAGTTACTCTCAACCCGGGTTGACCCGGTTTGCCAAACCGAGTTGACACATCGCTAATTACTTACAGTGAATTGAAAATAAACAATGCAATTCGAGTAGTCAAATTTGGGCTGTCTCAACGCATTATTATTTATTTGGCACTCAGAATCATCGGATTGTCCACGCTGAATAATCTAAAGTCCTTTATCAAAAGGATTTGGGAATAACAATGCACCTCGAGCAGTCAAATATGGGCTGTCTCAACGCATTAAATTTATTTAGCAACTCGGCCAGATCATTTAGGACTGCCCACGCTAAATAAACTCCAATTCCATGATGACATAGGTTACATACCCATATGTAAACAAATTACTTCCAACCACATAAAACAATGCAATTTCGGGCTGCCAGAAGGACTGTCCCACTGCATGGCCATTAAGTGTTCTCGGACATACCACTGGAATGTAAGTACCCATCGGTAACCTACCAATAATCACCCATCAATAACCTACCAGTTGTCCAAGAGTTTATTCAACTCAACAGAATCATGTAAATTATGCTTGACAGCAATGAACACATATTACAAGGAAGTATAATACCTACTTAATTATCATAATATGGTAATCAGGCGAGTGCACTTATATCACAATATTCCAGGCAGATAACTCACATTATGAAGACAATATCATAATGCAGGTAGGCATAATGAACTATGCTTTGGTGATCTATTTCAAGTATTGCCAACAAATAAGGGTAAGACCAGGATGGCAAGCCAACCTACAACCCTGTAAAGAACTCGAAGAACTCAAGTACATTTCATCAATATACATAGCTACCTATGTACATATTATCAGAATGGCCCCTTTAAAAGTGTTATTACCTAACACTGTCACCAATGCTGTCTTCAGGAAACCTTGATTAACCGGACCAATACCATGAAAACAGTACTATACAAGCCGTATAAAACATATTATAAAGCCATTAACCTGACCAGAAATTAACCATCAGACAATAAGCCGGAGGTCTAAAATAAATAGCAATATTTCATATGCCTGCCTGCCTCTGCTGGGAGGCAATATCTCGAGCAAGTTAACACTTCAGATGCAGTCAGTGACAACATGCTGAAAACAAAAGGAGCTACCTCAGCGAACAATCAAGAACATCTCCAAGCAGACCTTTGAAAATCAGCGGCCAATGCTGAGAATAGTTGCAATCTAACGAAGCATAGCCTTCATACAAGTATGAAAATTTAAGCAAGCAACATAGCTACTTGCAATAGCGCCACTGGAAGCAGCAGCAGACCGCTTGAGTGAGCCAATTTATCTTTTTGCAGATAAACAATCCTGACATCATCAATCTTGGTAATGTATGCGGTTACCTTTTCACACATTAGTAGTGTTATCACAGGTTGCTAATACCTGTCTTATATACACCAAAACAGAAAACTCAGTTTTATGAATGAAGGAGGTGCTGGAATAATTTATTTTAATTTTAATTTTAAAATAATTATTTCTTAGAATATGGAAGATGCTGTACCTTTTAGAAAATATTATGAGTTCAAGTATTACCCAAAATACTTTTCATTTTTAAGGTACATTTTAAAATCATATGAAAATACAATATGCAAATTTTTTTCTTTAGGTATTAATACCTATGATATATAATATATAATCAACCCATTACATTGTCCCACTGCTGGGCAAGGGCCACCTCTCAGAATGAGAGGGATTAGGCTATGGTACCACCACACTAGCCTAATAAATACCTGATACTATATTAAATACTATAAACACTACTTTATATTCAACATGATAAAAACTTAACTAATAATGTAACAAATCCGTACAGATTTGTGGTCAATGGGGTTGTTACATACTCTAGGAAAATCATCTATTTTACTAGTTATTTTCTCAAAAAATAACAATACATACAATTAATCATAGTTATCTTATTGGATACCTACAATATTTACCATCTATACAAAAGTATGTACAGAAATCTGTACATAAGGATAGAATTAAAAATTAATAACATTAAATTAAATTTGATATTGTGATACAGATAGTCTCAGATGCCACCAAATATAGGTGGCTAGCTGTGAAACAAAACTTGAATGCTAAAACAGTCAATAACTTAGTTTTCTCATAAAAATCTTGTTATGAACATTTAAACAATATTATGCTCAGATGGTTGTCAACATACACAAGAATTAAATGTATACATATAATTACAAATGCAACATAATTGATAGTACCTAATGCTAACAATAGCATACAAACTTTTCATTTTTTAACAAAACCTAATATTAATATCTAATTGAAAAAAAATGTATACTTATATTCTTTTCTGTAAAATTATTAGGTACTCTACCTAAAATGGAAAATACATTAAGGTAGAAAAATATCTTACCTACTTAAATGATGCTAACGCCTCAACAAGGGGGGGGGGTGTTGCTAAGAGAGACAGGATAAGTGAACGGTCAGAGTGCCAGGTACTAACCACTTACTAACCTCTGATATTTTTGGCGACATTCCTTGCGCCACAATGTTTAACTCCTATGTTTAAAAACTTGCAAATAATTACCTTTTGTCACGCAAAGTAACCTGTATTATTGGTACAAACATCGACTTAGTCTAATAGTTACACACACCGTTACCAATGCGGAATCAAGTAAGAAGTATGTGATCCCGGGCCGTTAACATCTTAGTTTTAATTTTCTTGCATCTGACAGTTAAACTTTTTTAACCAGATTTGGTGTGCCAAATAGAAATGCGGCAAATATGTACCTAGGTACATATTAATGAAATATTATTTTACCAACAACTCCATCATTACAATTGAGGATTTGAAGTATTTCCTATCTCTTGACATACCTATGTCACAATAAATGTTTACTCTTTGCTAATATGCAAACCTTACCCTATGGTAAGGTGGTCTTATAGCAAGGTTAGCATTAGGTTGATCAGCCAGTCATTAGATGACATCTAATCAACATAATTATATAAACTGATATCCCTAATTAAAAAACCTTAAGAGCTTCTAATACCAATATAATAAAATAATGTTAGAAAATTTTATTCAATTTTTCATAAAACTATTGAGTTGTGCTATGAATTATTACTAAGTAATTATTATTCATTATTCTGAGTTGGACAAATACACTACTTTTAAAGTGGCAGTCATGTGACTGAAGCTATTGACAATGGTCAATATTGAGGCCCAACATAATTATAGTTATAAATATCTATACTTATTCATATTTATGATTATTCAAGGATGCATTCTACTACCCACCACAAAGTTTAATGTCACTTTGGGTACATGTTAAGTAACTCTGTAGGTATCTATTAAATCCTAGAACTGTGGTTGAACTGTCAACTAAATTAACAATTTATCACTATTTTCATGAATTATGCATACCCTTTGGTATGCATAAAAGGTAACGGACTACAGCATAGCAGAGTCCCACTATTCCCATACAAGTGTACAGTACACTATTCCCATCATTTGTAGGAAATTAAAAATATAATTAAAATTACAACTTGTTCCATTATGTTGAATGCCCAGGCATTCAACATTGTCTAAAGGAATGTAAACAATATGTTGAAAACATCAGTATTCCATCTTATCTAGTTACTGAGAACATAGCCCCTTGGCCTTTTTTATTTTCTCAGTTATTTTTACTTCCCTAAAATTTTTAACATGATATTAGGCAAGTGTATTATTGGCATCAACCAGATGCTCATGAAAAACTAGAAATTATTATAAATTCCTAAACAAGCATTACGCTGGTTGGATAGGAGTGGTACCTAACTTCAACAGTCTGATGATTATTTATGTAATCAACCAATAACAAATAACGAACAATTTGTACAAGTAAAAACTAGCAGTTTTCGAGATATTTCATAAAGAAAAACGTTAAAAATTCATTTTACTCCTATAAAATATGTATAAATGATTAATACCGACTCTTACAGTCTGTTTCTATAATTAGTACTTTATGTACGTTTTTATATTCACCCATACAAGGGTATGGGTCCTAAATCTTATTTTCAGAACTTATGAACCAAGAACCTACAAGTTAAACGATGTTTTTTGTATAGGCAAAAGCACCTACTTATCTACACCTAAATATGTGCCCCAAAAACACAGAGTACTATGTTATGTTGCATGCGTTGACAAACGCTTCCTTACGTCGTTTATAAATCTAAATGATTACAACAAAATATTGTGACATCTAAATTACTTATGGCTTAAGACTGGAAATATATATATATATATATATAGCATATCATATCCATAACTTTTATGTAATAAATAGGTACTTGCACAAATCCGAGACAAATATTGTCAATTCCGTCTGAAAAATGTTCTTTCTTCAATCCTTTTGGCTTTGAATTTCAAGATATCCGAACCGGTCATACCTATATGGAGTATATTATAAAATATATATCACAATATATCCTCTCACGCTATGCGTATAGCAATATGATAGAAGTGCAGCGGTATTTGCTTCAGCACAAATTAATTGCCTTACTCTGATGTCGTGGAAACCATTACTAATGTTTTAACCTCTATACCTATGATTTCATAGGTATCGCTGAACGAGGTAAGGTTACAAAGTAGTGTACTTAATAATGTCTTGTGGAAAGATTTAACAATTTTCCGAGAAAGAATTCGCAGAATTCAAATCCGTCATCATTCAGTACAAACGCTTTAGCTTTAAAATTTAAAGCACATTAGTCATAAATACTTAGCTTAAATAACAAGAGTTTACTACGTGCTTACTTGTATCTGTTGAGACAAGGAATTTCAGGGAAAACTATGGATATACAGTATACTATAACAGATCAATTTCAAAAATAATAAATCTGTAATTTCTAAGCCATGAAAAGCTTTTTTCACAATTATAGAAAACCATGATAACATAATTATCATATAATCGTACATATACTTATATCATGTTAATTATGATATTTAGGTGATATTACCAGAACTTACTCTCAAAGTCTACATGTTGTATATATTCTTTCTTAGGTATCCTAATCTCGAGGACGAGACACAAAGTATAATTAATGATTAAACGAACTTACCTGAAGTGAAGTTCTATCATAATTATACGAAGTGTCTCGTCCGAAGAGATTAGGAACACCCTCCCAACCCTAATGACCATAGCCCAAAAGAGTTCTGGTAATATAACTTTACTCTGAACTAAATGACAGCTCGGCGCGGCGCGGGAACAGTTTAAAAAACAAAAATAAAAGATCTCAACCTAGTGGATGAGTAGTACCACCGGAAGCGATACTACATGTTGTATATATTCTTTCTTAGGTTCACAGTTCACCGGTATGTTTTAGGTCCCATGTAATAGGGGGCGAGCCTATTGCCATCACATATAGGTATATTTACATTAAATTCAAAATTATACCATGTTTATGAGTTGATTATAATTATAAATTAATACCTATTTTTACATAATATTAATATGTGGGCAAGTACTGACTTTTACAATTCGCCAAGTCTAATATACTTCTGCAGCGACTAGAAGTTTTTGTATTTCTATTCATCGTTGCACTAAATCACACATCAACAAAAAAATCTCGATAATGTAGAATGCCTGCGTAATAATCAAAATTACGTAATTATGCGCGTAGAATCACACAACAAGACTGACCTTCGCTTCCGGAATTGTTGTCTAATGCTACTCGCATTGCACCCCCCGCGCCCCTTTCTAATGTTACGTACAATTGCATTGAACGGATCATTGATAGATTTGTTTAATTGCTGTTACTATGCATAAACTTTAACTATTAAGACCAAAACACTAGTATTTGAACACTTAATGCTATAAACAATCCGATTAAATACCGTAGGAGGCAATGCAATACTTTAATCTTCTATACTTATCTATACTTATGTTATGATATTTAGGTGATATTACCAGAACTTACTCTCAAAGTCTACATGTTGTATATATTCTTTCTTAGGTATCCTAATCTCGAGGACGAGACACAAAGTATAATTAATGATTAAACGAACTTACCTGAAGTGAAGTTCTATCATAATTATACGAAGTGTCTCGTCCGAAGAGATTAGGAACACCCTCCCAACCCTAATGACCATAGCCCAAAAGAGTTCTGGTAATATAACTTTACTCTGAACTAAATGACAGCTCGGCGCGGCGCGGGAACAGTTTAAAAAACAAAAATAAAAGATCTCAACCTAGTGGATGAGTAGTACCACCGGAAGCGATACTACATGTTGTATATATTCTTTCTTAGGTATCCTAATCTCTTCGGACGAGACACTTCGTATAATTATGATAGAACTTCACTTCAGGTAAGTTCGTTTAATCATTAATTATACAAACTCGAAGAAGTGCACAAGTCCTCTCAAACGTTTGCTTGTTTTAACACGTTTATTCGTGTGAACTCAGGGACCTAAAAAGCGTTTAACAATAGCATATACTTTTATTCTTGTGATATAAATGCATGATTTCTCCCTAGAATAAAGGAATCAAATGATATAATAGGCGTATATTTTAGTCAAAAATTAATACAAAAAATTGAGAAGGTGCTGCATAGGTCAAAGAAACGAAAAATGCAATAAAAAAATATTTGTGTAAGAGCTCTTGCACGTTTATTCTGTGGGGCCATCGACAGGTTCATAATTTTGCCACTTAATTATTTGAAAACAATATCCGTTTCCACTATAATAAATTGCTATAAAGAACCTGTTGCAGTTCCCTCGTAATAAAACAAATATTAGTGAGTCAACAGCGAGTTCACTAATGATCGCTCTCATACGCAACCGTCATTCGTCGCCGTTTATTATCTATGGCAATTAGCCTCGCCGGGGGACGCATGCGACGCCTCCTGTGTACCTAGCTATAAATAAAAAGCAATCATGCTTTTGTTACATTAGATCGGATAAGTCTAAGATACTCCAAAGTCTGGAACATTTTTTAACGGATACATCAGATCATGGAGATATGATACACAGTCTCCGAAGAGTGTGCATCAGATCTCTACGATCTTATTCCCCCTAGCCCTTTCTACTATCGGACGTCTAGAAGCACGAAAAAGCGACATCAATTCATGGTGGACATTCCGAAAATCCGAACGAAACGCTTTAAGTCCACTTTTATCATGCGTACCGCTGAAATGTGGAATGCGCTTCCCGAGTGGGTCTTCCCCGATAGATATAATCTGGGTGTCTTTAAATCATGAGTGAATCAGTTTCTCACAGTATCGCTTAACATCAGGCGAAACAGTGGTCAAGCGTAAGCTAATCACGAATAAAAAAAACAGTCTAGTTCTATAGCTAACTAACTGTTGCCCGCAGTTTTACTTGCGTTAACCCGTTCTCGATACAAAAACCTACTTACTTTATAGACTCCGTAAATGTTACATGAGAAAAGCTCTAATATTTAGTCTCTTGTCGTAAAACTTATAAAACATATGTTATTGTAAAATAACAATAGGGAATAGGGGATGAAAGTTACCAAATTTCATTTAAATCGGTTCAGTAGTTTTGGCGTGAAAGCGCGACGGACAGACAGACAGACAGATTTACTTTCCCATTTATAATACTAAGTAAGGAACTAAGGATATTAAGGATCCAGAAGTACTAGAAACGTCATTGTCAAATGCGGCGAGTCTTCTCTCAAAATTAGAGGCCTTTATAAGTCCACTACGGGGGCCCAGTGTGGCTTAGACGATGAAGGAAAACATCGTAAGGAAACCTACACGCCTGAGATTTTTCTCAAAGGTGTGTCAAGTCTGCCAGCCCGCGATAGGCTAGCGTGGTGGACTACTGTCTAACAGTATCGGACAATATATGGATTGATGGGTCCATGGAGTTTCTTATCGGATTCTTCTCCATAGGTCAACTTTTTGGAACCGTGCAACTAGACTCAATAACATTTCATAAACGCTTGTAAAAGCTTTTTTGTATGGGATAGAGGGCAAACGAGCAGACGGATCGCCTGATGGAAAGCGATTACCGCATGGTCACCCGCAACACAAGAGGAGTCACTAAGTGCGTTGCCAGCCTTTTAAAAGGGGTTTGGACCTCCGGTATCATCACTCACTCGACGAAACACAACGTAAACGTTGTGTCACGCTGGTTTTCTGTGAGGCCTGGTATCATTCCGGTCGAGCCGGCCCATTCATGCCATAGCATGGCTCTCCCACGGTCAGCTTATTTAAAATAAAAACATTTGATGATTACGGTTAAGATATTGCCATAATCTCTTGACTACCTGCCCAGTGGCTGATTGTGGCTAAAAATATCATTACAATCTCGCAGTATTTCATATAATATGCAGATCGGTGGCTAGCCGCAAAACCACATAAACGCAAAACATAATAATTATATTGTAGTAATATTAATATTGTGCATGTGAGCTGTTACGCGTCTACAACATTGTAAATAAGGGCGGTAAAGTTTCACCACAAGATTCCAATAAAATATTTGTCAAATCAATTGGAATAATTTATTAGAAGATTGATTACAATCAACAAACGCTCTGAAAATCAAAAATTAAAAAAAAAACAATAAATTTGTACTTAACATTATTTTTTTGTGTGCAATAAAAAATATTCTGTTCTATTTTAAATTAACTTTTTACGAAAATGAAACCGACTCCGAATAAAACGACAAAAACGACCATCTCGGCAAACACTTACCATTGTAACATTTAAACTCTAATTTCCCTAAAATATGTAACAGATTGTTTTGGAAACTTTTTTTATTTGATACCTTTTTATTTTATTTTTTTTATTCAACATAAAAATATTCATTAACTTCTTTGCAGCGCTTAATAATTTTTTACATATGTACTGTGAATAACGCAGTCGATTACATAATTGTAACCTAAATTATGTAATTGTCTGTTATTCCGGTTAAAATAAAAGTCTCGGAAATATATTCCATGAGAGAAAAATTTATCGGTGAAGATATCGCATAGCTTACCCAAAAAAATACGGTCAAATTGAGGGAGAACCGTCCGTGAAGAACAGAGTTCAACTTGCTTCAACCCGGCAATGATAAATAAGGTACCTAATATTTTTAGGATTGATTTTACTGAACCAAAATATATATTATTTAAGTGTATGTGTAGTTTTTTAACCAACGTCCAAATTCTTTCAGTTATTAAATTATTATCAAAACGTCAAACACAAACTGAATCCGCCAATCAATATCTATTCCGCCATTTTTCTTGCACCCTTATCACCAGTTATCGCATATAAATAAACGTGCCACCCGTGAACTGATTAATTACGAAGATTTACGGCGACAGTGACCGGAGGGTGGGCAGAATGGCATATCGATCAAGCTGTCTGTCTATCGGAGAGGAGATGACCGACGACCTAGGGGACGGGTTACTAGTGAAAATAAACATGTGTGGCATTAAGCATGCGACCGGATGGCGTATTGTTACTTTATTGATGATCGGGGAAAGACCGTTAAAGCGCCCTTAGCTTAGTGGTCTTAAGCGGGACTGCTACGCTAGAGTCCTCAGTTCGATCCCCAAATCGAGCAGTGTTATTGAGTTTTTCTTTGAAATTCTCAGAAGCAGCTTGGATTTTGGATATGTGCACCTCTGCATTGCCTTCGTGGAGTACAGGCCTGATCGTATGATCGGAGAAAGTATTTCCTTGTTAGGTTGGTTGTCTTGGTCCCGGAAATTTGGTAGGTAAGTACAAATTGCAAGTTTTCACAATATCCGTGATGGGGGATGGTGCCTGATGGGGGATCTTATGTCTACCTTCAACCAAATTGTTTTAACAATAAGAATACGATAAGAAGAAGAAGATTGTAATCATGACATCTCCCCGTTAAGACGGCAAACAGTACCCATTGTCGGTGATGATTGATCATCTGCTTAATTGTGCTGTCATTCCACGCACGCGATCTCTTGTTCATCCTAGTGTTGATCCGCGACCGTTAGCGGATCTACATGGCGTGATGCACCAGTTCCCCCGTGATAGATACTTTGACACACATAAACTGACGGATACGGAAATCGTAATTACGGCATTTTGTTGTACTCATTAGGCGTGCTAAGCATTTTCTAAAGTTATACAATTTTGTGAGAAGAAATTCGAGCTCAGGCAGGATATGAAACGCGGACCAATTGGTCCGATGGGCCGCAATTTAGGTGCCTTTACCCAACAAAATTCGGAGTTTTGATTTGTGCCCGGTTAAGGCGCTGTGCATAGTCAACTTTTAGGTATTTGAGGGGCTCGCAATAGGCTCGCAATCTCGCATCCTATTTTATGGCAGTATGGGAAATGAAATGAAATTATATTTATTTCTGTAAACAGATTTTTTAAAAGACTCTTTTAAAAGTTTTAATTTTTTAAGTGCTATTTATCAATATTTCCTAGCTGTCGACCTCTGAGAAGAAACGCCGACACAAACTTGGAGAATCATCGTCTCTTTTAAAGTTCAGACATAATAATATCAAATATGTGAGTGACACAATGCCAGGCAATGTCTGGAATGGCTTTTTGAAGAAAGAGCCACAGCGGCTTTGGGCAGACCAACAACATACTTGCATCAGTTATTGTGTAGATCAACCATAATTATAGGGACCACAACATACCGACTGCCTCATTAGTCTAGTGTTCCCAACCGCAACTGCTACGCTAGATGTCTTGTGTTCAATTCCCAGGTCGGCAAAATCTTGTTTCTTGTTCTCAGTAGCAACTCGGATTTTGGCATTTGTGCCCGAGGGTTTATAATTGACGCTTTGTTTTGGAAAACTGTTGACTTGACGGTGACTCTATATATACAGGACGTATTAATTGATTCAATTGGAATCAAAATTTAAAAGTAAGCTAATTCTGGGGTCAACGTTCTGCGCCCAGCTGTTGGACTTACTGAAAACACAAATACTAAATGTTTTTATTATATTATATGTAATATGTTTTTAAAATCCAAATCTAACCTAACCTAAATGATAAAAGTATATGAAATATAATAAATGGAGATTTAAATGAATACTAATAATAATATACCTAATAATAACATAAACACAAATACATACATATTATATAAACAAACATGACATACATTTATAATAACAATACTGGGACATTTAATTTCTTTTCTTTTTACAAACTCTGATAATAATGACATAACTACAATAATATATAGTTAATAAAAATATAATTACATATAAATAAAACAATATAGTTATATATATATAGAAATCGCAGCTTAATAATTACCTATATAATATACCTAATAGTCAATGAATATCAATTTAAGTAAAATATGAAAATAATAAAATAAATATAAAACTTCCTCCTCTCTCGTACATCTTGCCGTGCCGACAAGGCCCACACATGTTTCTTATATTATACCATTGTAACATCTATTTAACTTGTGGAGTGCAATAAATGTATTGAGTATTGAGTAAAATGGGTCACGTAAGTGTTTCTAATACTAACATAAATATAATATCCTAACACGCCTGTATTTCCCGAAGGGTTAGGCAGAGGTGTACTAATAATGTACACTAACTGTTCACCTATTGCCATTAACCGGACACAAATCCCAGCTTCAAGTTGCTGCTGAGAATTTCATAGAAAAAACTAATAACATTGCTCGACCTGGGAATCGAACCCAGGACTTCAGGGCCACTAGGCAGTTTACTTTTAGTTACTAATTAATTACTTAATTTCTGTAAGCTCTAATGTTAATAATGTTAGTAATTAAAATATTAATGTAGATTTCACTGTTAGAAGTGTACCTTAATTTTAAGGGTAAGAGTGCCACAGATAGCAAATGGGCGAAACATAATAACTAACAAATAAACATAATGACTACTCCCTTAATAAATTATTCATGAAGTACATACATATATGAGCAATTAACATATAGCGTAAAGAAAGAGAAACTAAATAGATACTCATGACTTGTAAAATTTTGTTTAAATTTACATAAAATGATTGTTCTAAAATTATGTAGATATAACGATGCAATTAAGTATGTGATTGTGTATGGGTTTTAGGATTCCGCATGTGAATGCCAAAAACAGTATCCTAACTCCTAACAATATTAGCGGACATCTTTAAATTCGCCCCCTGATTTTTTTATTCTCTGCACATCTATAGGGATGTGCTTGCTGTGTGACTTAACAAATATCGTCAATATTAGTTTTTGAGGTTAACGTATTTTTACTGAATAAGCACAGATACATATTTATTATTATTATTTATTCATTATATTTACATATTTAAATACATTTTCAAATATTTTTATAAAAATAACAATAAAAACATTTAAAAATATAAAAAACATAGTCGTCCACCGGTATCAGGAACAGCCCCAAAGAAAGGAACCTCCTAATAATACGCGCCGTATCCAGGAGTACCGCTTATTATTATTATCAGCCGTGATCGTCCCACTGCAGGCCTCCCTTTCCTTTTTCCACTCTTCCCGGTTGAGAGAATTCAGCATCCATAAATTTTCTCAAAATAGGTATTAAGTTTAAAAACCGCGTATCCGATACTCATTTGGCCAGGTTTTTATGCAAATAAAATGTGCTAGGTAATGAGTTATTGTGTCCGGGTTATTGAACTTCGTCGTTTATTATTGCGATAAAAAATGCATTAATTAAGTAATGAACAATATAAAATGTTTACTAGGTTATGTGTATATTAATATATATGTTTTTTTAAAGTATCTATGGAGTTTCTTGTCGTCTCCATATGACCTACATTTTTGGAACCGTACAACTAGTTTTTACTTTTCAAGAGTAGGTACCTATTTTAGTGGTCTAACTGAAATAAAACATTTTGACTTTGGCTTTGACTATGATCGGAAAAATCAGATGAAATGACAACGGTTAATGGAACCCTTTGGAGGTATGCGACCTTCGCGCTTCGTTGAGGTGGTTGAGGAAAAGAAGATCATTTGTAACCTCGACGACGCAACAACTTGATTCATCATTAGGCTATTGGTCCTAAGCGCGACTACTACACTAGAGGTTCTGAGTTCGATACCCGCGTCGAGCAAAGAGTTGGTGTTTTTTTTATGAAATTCTCAGTAACAGTTCGACGTTTGGATGTGTGCAATAGGCTCGCCCCTAAACCTAACCCTTTGAGAAATACAGGTGTGATTTGTTTTGTTTAAGTTGTTTTTTTATTTTCCAGTTGATAGTTGTAGTATCTCATCTCTTGGCCAATGATAATTATGATTCAGTAATATTTCCCAGATCAATTTATACTAATAACTCAACATCCGCTATCAGCAGATGCGATGTTCGATGATATCATATTTAATCGATTTAAATTCAAACTTTAATTAATGAATCTTTTTGCCAATTGCTTTTTATTAGTTGCCATTCAAAATATTTTAAAAATGACGTCATTATATTTCGGTCTTTCCATTTTATAGTATTCTAACGCCCAGTGCGCAGTGGCAGGTTCCTAAGGCCCACGCCACGAAGACATTCGAACTTAAAATAATCTATCTGCATGTAACGATGATGTACCATTTAAATGGACAATCAAATGTGCTCCTGAATACAGGGGAAGGGCTGATTGAATCTTTCATACAAGCTTAGGCTTACCTACCTATCTATTGGCTGTTGAAACAGGCCTATTAGATTTTCCCTTCAGTGAAATGCTGATACTCCACATATAATATTAAAGTACATACATACATACACTCACACCTTTCTCCCACAGGGGTAGGTAGAAACTTTAGACTGCCACTTGCTACGCTTCTTGCATACTTCTTTTCTTCCACATTTATACATCTTCTAATACATACGCTCCGGTTACGAGTGCTACGCACCTATCGTTTTTGAAGGATTTCGCAAATAAGATCGGCGTATGTCCTTCTTGGGCGACCTCTACCGACGCTGCCGCTGACATTAGCCTTATAAATTCTTTTCATTCATTGTCTTTCATTCATTCTTTCAACATGTCCAAATTCTCAGCATATTCTTTTCAATACGTATCACTACATCATCTTTCAGCCCGCAACGTTGTCTTGTCATTATCACACTGCTCCTCAATCTATCGTCCCGAGTTACACCACACATACTTCGTAAGGATCGCATTTTCAGCGCATTTATTCGACACACCCAACCCAAAAGTTCTAATTTCAGATTCAATATTTACGAGTATTTAAGATTACTAACTACAACCTGCGTGGTAACTAAAAATAAACTTACGCTAAATAAAGGGTTATTGGTACGTTTTGTCCAACACATCGTTAAAGTGTAAACGGTCCCTCATAAACACAGACTAAAATAATAGCGAGTCGATTTAATTCGGTTGAGTGGGCCACTCGATGCGAGTCATGCCAATCATTCGAATCGATTTGTTTATACTCAAAGTCCGGGTACCTACAACACTAGTAATTGAACGTTTATAATTTAGATAAATTACTTTACAGTAAGTAACTGATTACCTTCCTATTACATGCAACGTTTTGATTACAATTTCTAACGTTTCAACAAGTCGGGACACAGTTTCAGACGATTTGCGTCTGCGTTAAGTGTAGAAAAAGCAAAGTTATTAACTACATAACACAACATACCACACATGCCTGTATTCCCCGAAGGGTTAGGCAGAGGTGTACTTAATGTACACCCACAGTTCGCCGGTATGTTTAGGTCCCATGTAATTGGGGGCGAGCCTATTGCTATTAACCGGGCACAAATCCAGACTCCGAGCTGCTACTGAGAATTTCATAGAAAAACTCAATAACACTGCTCGACCTGGGGATCGAACCCAGGACCTCTAGCGTAGCAGTCGCGCTTGGGAGTGGGACCACTAGACTAATTAGGCAGTCTGGGTGACTACCCAGACTGCCTAATTAGTCTAGTGGTCCATTAGTTATATATATATTAGGTTAGTCTATTAGTTAACTGACTAGTTAACTACATATCATAGAAAAACGAAGACTAAAGCTACAAAATCGCATATAAATCCTACAAATCTAATTTCAACAAAAATAATTTAATTAATACCTGCGAAATCCATTCGATGCTTGCAAAATTTTTCTTTACTGTATACGAAGAAAAGCTGTCACCGTATCATATATTAATTTTAAACACCCCTACAGGATATTTTTTAATTTTTAGTAAAGGAAAAAATTCAATCGCGGGCAGGATTCGAACCTGCGTCTTCTGGTTTGATATACCAGACGCTCTGACCTCTAAGCCACCGCGAACCCTACCCGCATGATTGAAATTTTGCCTTCACATTCTGAATTTACGTCATAAGGTGACGTTGGGGACATCTATGAGAGGCAAGGTACCTTACTTCTCCACCGACACGACTTACTTTACAGTTACTTCAGTGTCGTACGATGCCACCTTACCTTTTAATTATCTTTTTGTGAATTTTTGGCATTTTCCATGCTAAGATTATTAAGTTATTTTTTAGTACAGGAGTCAAATGCATTGGCATTATTGAAAAGACTCTTTAAATCGTGCCGTCTAAAATGTATCTCTACAAGCAACAATATTGCACGAACGTAAAATTTCATTCAGCTACAAGATCAATCAGTTCATTGTTGATGGGTAATGAAAAATTTATGGCGTTGATTGCTACTTCCTTTCTGTTGTCCGACATGGTTAAATCGGGGCTCCCACGAGCTCAGTAAGTCACCGTCCTGACCTGTCTATAAATATTTGAAATTATTACGAAGCTAGATTTGGCTCTGTAGGTTCCATTTACGGCTCCCAAACTGCGAATGGAGCCGCCAGGGCCCACAGCAAATTCATAAGAAATGTCTAATATGATTTGTCAAATGAGAACTTATTCACGATCATTTTGCGAATGAGTGAGAGAGGGATGCCACTCTACACAATAAATAGCGTTATTCCTTTCTCATGACCTAAAAATGATCGCGTTGACACGACGTGGTATGACCGCTGGACTCTAAATACTCTTTGTTCTAAGAAGTTTGACCGACTAAAGACTTCATGATTAAAACATTGACTTAAAGAAATCATGACCTAAGTGAAGCACCCCTATTCAGTATAGCACTACTTGGTACGAAAAATAGACCTGTTAGGGCCGCTAATAGTAGGTGCTCTTCGTATACGTGGGTACGCCCAAGAAAGTACTACTGAGTTGCGTCAGTATGCCTTAAGCTTACAGCTTTTCCCAATTAAACCATGGGTCGTGAACCACTGGCGGGTCCCGATCGCGGGCGAATATTAAAAAAATATTTTAAACAGTCCATCATTCATGTTATGATTTTTATCGTGGGAGAGCCATGCTTCGGCACGAATGGGCCGGCTCGACCGGAGTGATACCACGGCCTCACAGAAAACCGTCAAACAACTCTTACGTTGTGCGGATACCGGAGCCCCAATCCCCTTTTAAAAAGGCCGGCAACGCACTTGTGACTCCTCTGGTGTTGCGGGTATCCATCGGCGGCGGTAATCGCTTACCATCAGGCGAACCGTCTGCTAGTTTGCTCCCCCCTATCCCATAAAAAATGGTCTTGCGGCTAGACTTGCGGTCCAGGCAGCTTTGGGAACAACTGCCCTAAAAGTTGGATATACGTAGCATAGATAGCACAGATCTCTATAACGTTGATATCTGCAAGAACTCAGTGACTAATCGCGTTCTTCTTAAATAATTTAGCAATAATTGCAATTAGGGATGGGCGAGTCCGCTCTCCGATACACGCATATTTTATTGGAAGCCGACGGTTCATGCATTTCGTGCATGTTCATGCGCGAATACCGCGTGTTTTTATTTTACCGCGCATTTTGTGTACGATTGATGAGTACAGTGATTGATTTAACAATCAACAACGTAATGTGTAATGTAACAATAACAACATAATTTTTGCACGTGAGTGCACGAAAATGGATGCGTTGGATGGGGTTAGATATTTAGTAGATTTAGTTATTTAGATAGTTGTGTAGGAATTTTTCAGCGTTAAGGTGTTGTTAATACAAGATTGTTGGTTTACCATTTTAGCAAGCATTTGCATTTTTAGTGTCGGATTTGCTCTAACACTTCTTTTAGAAAACTTAGATACCTACTTTGTATTAGCGTGTAGATTACTGTAGCCTTAGCACGAACAACTTGCGAAAAAGTATTCGTATCGTCACGATAGAGGCGCTGGTCCATATCTCATACAAATTGGTCTCCATGACGATACGAATACTTTTTCGCAAGTTGTTCGTGCTAAGGCTACTGAACAGTAGCCTTAGCATCGTCATGGAGACCAATTTGTATGAGATTTGGACCAGCGCTTTTATCGTGACGATACGAATACTTTTTCGCAAGTTGTTCGTGCTAAGGCTACTGGTCCCTGAAAACACCTGAAGTGGTCTGTGGTCTGTATGATCTACGGATTCCGGGTCTGGTCGTTTGTGTCTGTGAAAATTTGTGTTTGTAAACGCACTCACGATACAGGAGAAAATCCCAGTGTAGGGCAACGTTTAAAAAAAAAAATCAAATAATTAATGACGACGAGATATGGCGCATGACATGTCAAGAACTTAAATTACTGCCAAAAAGCTCGAGGGCCAAAATATTGAAAATTTTGAATATGTAGAAAAAATAATATAAAATAATAAAAATCACAAATGAAACAAATCACTATTATTGAGTTTTTCTATGAAATTCCCAGTAGCTCGGAGTTTTGATTTGGCAATAGGCTCGCCCCCTGGTCTTAAATATACCAGCGCTTTACCTCTGGCCTAACCTTTTCGGGAATGCAGACGTGTTGGTATGTTGTTTTTTTTAACGGAAAAGTTGAGAACCATTGGTGTAGATTTTACCTAACTTTATATGTGTTCTTCTGTCATTCACGAGCCTTCTCAATCGCAGGTAACCTGGTGACGACGGTGGCGCTGCTGATGCACCCGAAGCTGCGCGGTCACGTGACCACGATGTTCGTGTTGTCGCTGTGCGTGTCCGACCTGCTGTTCTGCTCCATCAACCTGCCGCTCACCGCCAACCGCTACATCAAACAGCACTGGGGCCTGGGACCCAGCCTCTGTCAGATGTTCGCTTTTGTGTTTTACGGGAATGAGGCTGTCTCACTACTGTCCATGGTCGCTATTACTATAAACAGGTCAGTTTTTTTATTCTTTTGCGTATCTAAAGTCATACCAGCGATCTGTGCTTGACCTTTCGAGGAACACACGCGATTATAATTATTGAAACATACCGATTCAGATAACAATTTAAATATATGTGTTGCGTAAGATTTAAGGTGATTGCGTTGGTGTAGCGTTTTGGAATAATGAGTCCGTCAAAACGGTTGACACATAGCATTTTATCCGACTTATTCAACAACTTTAGTGTCAATTCCGCTTGAGTATTTATCCGTGTCTATTAAATGGTTTGTAAAGTGTTTCATAAACTCACTTTTTTTATAAAGCTTAATAGCAATATGGGTCGAACATAACTAGTATTCTTGTTAACCCCTCGTGCCAAGCTAAATGCTTGAGTTACGAGTGGATTCACGTCGGTAGTACAATGGGTGGGTTTCGAACCAGCAACCACATGATCGCAAGTCCGACGCCCTAGCCATTAGGGTACCGCCGCCGCGCGGCTTCATTGAATTTACTACGTTGTAATAGACCTAAAATTTTCAAGTATTTCTATTAAACGGATCAATAATTGATAGAGTAAGTTTACGTTTCGCGTTTTCTCTTTTTAATGCTGTCTATTGAGTAGGTGTGTAGGTATTTGTTTACGAAAAAGATGCTCTTTCAAGGTGTTCACCGCGACCGCGACCGCGATAGATCCGTGTGTTTGGGAATTAGGAATTACGCGCATGCGAACTAAGGTCACTGCCGTGCAAAAAAAGCGATGTACATTTTTTTACATTCGTTCGAAGTTCAAAACAAATACTACGCGTTAATTTTTATTATATTTTGCATGCTAAACATTTTTTTCCACTAAACTTTATATCTTTGGAAATGCTGGTTGGAAAAGTTTACTGTTTAAAACTGTTTTCTAATATTTTTTTTGGAGTTGCGATTTGTACCGACGCCATAAATGGCAACCGGGTTGCTCCCATTATTGTGTTAGGTTTAAAGGATAATGTAGCCAGTGAAATTATTAGACAAGATAGCAACGCGCTAGGGGATACTACTGGTGTTGCTAGCGTGTATTGGCTGTGGTTACTGTTTAACATCAATAATTTTTTTTACCCGTCTACATTTTTTTTTGTCGACTGCAACTTGGACTTTAGTTAGAGGGGCACACTATAATAATATTTATATCGATAAAATCATAAGGTTACGTTAGTTACGTCAATGTACTCTAATGGAGATTTACTACACAAACAGGAACTAAAAAAATATTTCCACCTACTTATATCGGGTGTCGAAAAACACGTGCTGATAAATATATGAGATTTTTCAGTGAAGTGGCCTACCACATCGCTCGCAATTACGCTTTTATACCAACGAGAGGCCTATTATAGATTTATGGTAAACTAGCGACCCGTACACAGCTCTGCTTGCGTAATTTGTTTTTTTTTTATACCACTAAGGTGGCAAACAATCATACGGCCCGCCTGATGGTAAGCGGTTACCGTAGCATATGGACGCTTGCAATACCAGGGGTGTCACTGATTTCTGATTTCTGTACCAAATTTTATCCAGATCCGTTCAGCCTCCAATTGAATTCGAATCGAAACCAAATGTGTGGAAATGGAATTTATGAATTTTGTGAAATAATTCTTTTACGAGAAATCGAAAATACGTAATAGAATCTTTATAACATTATTTTGTAAGTGCTTTAGTAGACATCCACGGATATTTCCCGAATAGATTCTACGTGGGCCTCGTAAAAAATACATTTAGTGGTGGCGTAAAACAGATTATAAATGTCGACGGGATATTTATCACGCCAACCCACCACTCAGCCGAGCACAGTTGTAAAACAAACCTCTCTACCGACGCCAAGGAAAAAATACGCTTCATTCGGCTTCATTCACACCTCTATTTTTAGGAGCCGACTGGAAATAGTAGCCCGATATTGACCCAGTGCAAAATTCATGGGAACCCATAAAATACAGCTCAATTTTTACTTTCATAACCCTAAAAAATTTATTCAATGTTCAATGCTGTTAGGGTTCCGTACCTTCGGAAACAAAATTAAGTTTTAGGTATAGTAAGTCTTGGTGTCTGTTTATCCTTGGTCGTATTTTACATTTAATTTTAATACTTACTTACATAACTTAAACTAATTACTACTAATTATTTATGTATTTATTTTTATTTATTTCATAGTTTATATTATATTATATACCTACACGCGAAATATGCGTTTAAAAATTCTGATATACCTACTAAAAACCTGCCTCATTACCTATTCTAGTGATTATAAGTGCGACTGCTACGCTACAGATCCTGGGTTCGATTCTTAGGACGAGCAAAGTGTTTTTGGGTTTTTTTATTAACATTTCTATTAACAGTCGCAGGTCGGAGTTTACCGGCAAAATGTGGCTCATTGGTACAGGCGTGATGTATGTTATGTTATGTAAAATTACAAAACTTAAGAAATTTTTAAGTAACTGCGAAATTTGCTTGTAAATCGATTTATGTAAGTAAAAAATAATGCTTTTAGACACAGAACCCTGGGTCGGCGCGTCCATCTCGCGGTTCTCCGGATTCTTTCTCACAATTCATGTATTTATTGTTTTTATGTCTATCTTCTTCGATTGAATTCAAACTAGATACAACACTTGAAATGGATGACGTGGGTGCTATATGTAGCATACACACATATATATGTATATACATGACTGTGTTTTGTATCGAGAAAGCTGCTTTTAAACATAATATACCATCACGCCTGCATTAGGTACCCGAAGGGTTAGGCAGAGATGTACTAATGTACACCCACTGTTCACCGGCATGTTGAGGTCGGCGAACCTATGGCCGCTAACCGGGCACAACTTCGAAATGCTACTGATCACACCACTGGGAATCGAACCCAGGACCTCTGGCGTCTACGGTTACTAGACCATATCAAACAGTTTCCTTATTTAAGGGCATTACATCGCTCAAATCCAAAAAAACACCCTAGCTTTAAAGAAGTTTCTAGTGGAATCCTTATGTGCGTTTGCCATATAAATAATATATGTTATAGGTCTTAAGGTCTTAAGGTCATCACAAACAAATTGTATTGTTTAATTTTTTTATAAATTTGCCCCAATTTTGGATAATAATTGAAGTAAATAGGCTTTTTTTAACATAATTTGTATTTTTTCACTTTAACGGCTTAATAGTTAGTCATGAATGTTATACCAAAAAATTGGAATGATGTAATTAACAATTTGTATTGTTTTTATTTTCTTATTTCTTTGATAATTTTGAAATAATAAAGAAATACCCGAAACCTCAAGGTCATTGGGCAATGTAATACCCTTAATTGCTGTTTATACAAGTAAAACAATAAGTCAATTTTACAAAGCGGGCCACATAAACAATATCCCATTGTTGGACACATTTCGAAACCAATATATTCGGTTCGTCGACCCCACCCTCAGATTAAACGATTACCATAATACCGATGCATTAATATTAATGCGTGGTAACCAATTTAAACTGTCCTCGAGTGTACGTGCGCGATACTTGGCGCTGCCTTTAACCACTGTGACTAGGGTTGCCAACCTTTTATTCGGTAAAATATATTATTAAGTTATTTTAATGAAGAAAAAATTCAATCACGGGCAGGATTGGAACCTGCGTCTTCTGGTTAGATACATCAGATGCCCTGACCTCTAGGCAACCGCGAGATCCACTACAATAACTTTATAATCTTAGCATGGAAAATGCAAAAATACACAAAAAGATAAAATATAGTAGGTACTTTTCACAATAAACTTATAAAAATATACCACACTAGCTTCTGCCCGCGTCTTAGTCTACGTGGACTTCAGAATTGAGTCAGACCTGGAAAAAAAGTAGCCTATGTGCTATTCCTGACTATAAACTATCTTAGTGCCAAATTTCATCCAGATCCGTTCACCCGTTCAGACGTGATTGAATAACAAATATCCATACATCCTCACAAACTTTCACGTTTATAATATTAGTAGGATTACAAAAAATATAGTATTTTATGGAATTAATGAGGGGTTTGTTTGTTATTAGTTTCGATGTTTCAAAAAATCCCCTCTAACTGAAATATAGTATATTGGTTTCTGACACTTACGCGAATATTAGACATTGAAATAAAACTACTTTTTACGTTACGGGTAGACCCGTAACCATGAATGCTGTAAAGGATCCGAGTAAAAAGTAGTTTTATTTCAATGAATATTTTTACGTACTTCGGATTTCTCCAACAGTATATTACGCAGACCCGAAATGTAGAACAATACTATACAATAAGCATTAGTACGGTCGACAGCCCTAGCTGTGACGAAAACATTACTTTTATTGGTTTTAAAGCTGTAAAGTTTTTGTGAATGAGTTACAGAGAAATAAATAAATGTTCATTTTACCTCCAAAAGGCATCGTAGTAAAGTTAAATCCATACTAAGCACTTAATATTGTAAATACGAAAATAACTCTGTCTGTCTGTAAACTTTTCACGCCTAAATCGCTTAACAAATTTCGATAAGAATTAGCTTAGAGCGATATTGCATCCTGGGGAAGGTTAAAGACATGGCTACTTTAAGGTATAGGCTACGTAACTTACAAGCAATTACATTTGATTAATTTAATTTATAATTTATAACTGACACGCTAGAAGTCCTGGGTTCGATTCTCAGGTCGAGCAATGTAATTGGTTTTGTTTGTGAAATTCTTAGTAGCAGCCCAAAGTTTGGAATTTTGCTCGCCCCCATTACATGAGACCTAAATATACCGGCGAACTGTTGGTGTATATTAGTATTTTATAAATTAATTATTGTGACACAGAATATTTCCAACAAATAATAAAACAAATTAATGATTCTGCTAGTAATACAGGGTTGACACCAATTCTTTTGAAATAGGGTCCGTAATCCCTACAATGTAAATATGAGGGTGTTAATGTCAATATTTCTATTAAATACCAACGGGACCCACCAATTGTGACACACCAATTTATTTTCTGTACACAAAAAATAGTGATTTATTAATTAATAACAGTCTGGGTGTTTGTGCATGTGAGATTGGTGTTTGGAAAAGAGTAGAAATACTTACTAATTTACTATAATACACTGTATCTATACATAGTCAACATTGAGTCTGTGCTGTATGATCTGTCTGTAAACATTAGCGTAGATAAGACTTTTTCTGGAGGAAAAGTATCCGTTAGTTTGTTTATTTCGGTTTCACGGCTATACCGTGGGACCAATTTTCATTAATTTTGGTATAGCGATAGATAGGACCATGTAGAAGGATCTTTTGTTTTAAAAAGTCCTTTGGGTTACAAGTGAAACCGCTGGAAACAGCTAGTTGTTAATCATTATTATAATCTTATTCCCAATGCATTATGTGAATGAGTAAAGTGAGATTGACTCAGAGGAAGGAGTTTGACCCATACTATAGTCCATTAATAGTTTACCTTCCTTTCACAACCTTAACGATGCAATAAACGGTAAATCCAATCCATCAACTATAAGTCACTTAAGATTTTACTATTTTTAGATCAACTTATGTACAGTAAAAGTAACGTACAAAGTATCGGTAGGTATCATTTAAAAAAATCTGTTTTATTAGAAGAAATGGAAATTCTTGGTGTGTATTTACTATATTAAAGGTCTTTAGCAAACTCGACGATATAACAATTAATCTATAAGTAGGTACCTATGAGAAGAGTTACCATCAACACAGCAAACAATCACTATTAATACTGTAAAGCAAAGTCGTTTTCGTCTGTCTGTTTCTCTGCTAACTTTTGACTTTTTAGAGAAAAACTGAGAATTTCAATCGTGAAAATAATCATCTGTTCTATGTTACTTGCATACTTACCAACTGTTCAATTTATGATTCAAAATAAGTTGTATACATCGAGATCTATTAATTTTAAAGAAATACTTAATGGCACTAGACTTTAGGTTATAAATTAATTATAGCAAAACCAACCTTACATGCAATGTAATCTGTGTCAAAACGAAGATATCGTTAGTTGCCTGCAAGTTGCCTGTATACCTGACTGTTTTGTCGACTGTACTTACGGCTTTGCAGTTTTTGGATCTGACATCCCGAATGTCGGACTAAAGCCGTTGTCCTGTTCATGACACTTCCTTTGCCCAAATACATATTTTTGGCAAGTGTATCTTTAATGTTATTCTATCTACTTAATATTCCGCTGTCACAGTGTACAGTAATTATTTTTAATGTTATATGTACAAGTACATCGTGTGCCTAGACGTCAACTTTAATACCTATGGTTGTCCCACACTAAGATTTTCTAGGAGAATTGTGAGTGCGTTAAAAGACGCCAGTCGTGCAATCAACGCTGAGTTTTTCTTGTAACGACTTCAGAATTACTTATTTGTAGTGTGTCGGTGTCGTGCAGTTCTCGTCACTAACTACCCTTCACAAACAGTCAACAACAACCTGGAGCGATTTAAACATCGTAAGCGATAACCTCGGATCCATTCAGGAAACTCTTCCAGATCATTCTAGAGTCTCGTGTAGCTACTTACTTACTTTCTAATTAAGTGTACCTAGTATAGAAAATATTTTAACAAAAGATTTCGAGCCACTGATGCGAAGAAATAGTGAACATAGAATGTAATAGAAACTTCACGAAATAACTTATAATTATGGTTGTCTGCGCGTGCGTGAGATATTTAGCTAAACTCTGTAATTAGCCATCTACTGAACTGACGCGAGATCATGTTAGGATTTTCACGGCATTTTCGAGTAGAGATTTCCACTATTCGCCACAGCCAATTAAACCTTATTTCTTTACAAAACACAGTTGTTAACTGAATACCTAATTCTTTTGTCGATTGTAGTTTTAGGATGAACATAAAGTTATATGACCTACCTAAAAGTACCATAAAGATTAATAGGAGTAGAATTCCTTCAAAACCTCCGAATTAGACAAGACACAACGTATTTTAATTGTGTCCTAGTTTGAACGATACTTAGGGCGGAAGAGTGAGCGAATGACAGTGAAATATGGAAAAGGCAACTAGTCAAGACACTCCACAACGCCATAAAAATAAAGCTAGTAACTATCCCGAATGGATATGGAGAAACTGTAACGTAGAAGGTACTTACTTTGAAATACAACTAATCTCTAAGGATTTTATCAATCTATCCGTGACCATGGATGCTGTAAAGGATCCGAAACATCGAGATATAAAATATATATCGCGTAAAAATGCATAAAAAGTAACTTTATTTCAATATTGTAAGTGTCACGAATCAGTATCGGTATTGATTTGCTTATTTATAGACAAAACACATACAACTGTCACTAATCCATTAGTTAAATAACCATTGTTTTACGTAAATTAATATTTTCTATTCTTATCGAAGTTGTTAACAGTAAGGCGGGCATAAACTGCAAACCTAACATCATATCCATTTGAACTAGATATAAAACAAACGGAATAGAACACTACATAAAGTTGAACCTCGTAAAAGTCACGTGAAATGATTTACTAGGAACTTACAGACGCATGCGCAGGCAAAGACGGTGGCCCATTCAGTTGTAACCTGTATCTATGTCGACCTTATTAGTTATCATGAAATGGAACAGACTGAACTGACAAACAAAAAATCCATAACATAATCAACCCATTTCCCACTGCTGGGCACGGGTCTCCTCACAGAAAAAAGAATAGAAAATAAATTTATTTTTATTCCATAAATTATAAAATCAGTTTACTTAGATGTTAGGTACCACAAAATTCAAAATGACAAAGTATTTAATATTATAAATGTAAAACTAACTCTGTCTATTTTATTACGATCACGCCAAAACCGCTGATCAAATTTGGATAAAATTTGGCAAGGAAGTAAATTGCATTCTGAGGAAGTACATAGACTCCTCACTCACATCCCAAAGGACTTTTTGAGACGAAAGGTAGGCTATATCCTTTTCCATGGTCCTATTTACCTCAATACCAATATTCATCAGAATTGATTCAGCAGTTTAGACATGAAAACGTTATAAGCAACCCGACAGACAGTCAGAGGGATAGTATGGACTAACGTAGAAGTGCCTACTACTTCTACGCTAGTCCATACTACTTGTTAAGTTTCATTGGAGTAGGTATATTGTAGGTATTCTTAACAACTCAGAACGACCTGGGAGACTCAAGACTTAGTCTTCCACAGTAACCACTCATCTCTTTTAGTTGGGAAACAACAAACAAACCACTTTGCGTCGACTCGTGATCACCGCTGGATAATAGTAACCGCCTAGCTTTGCGCTAGTAAAACCTGTAGAAATAGTAAATCAAACACGATTGCATGCTTTACCTGCTCAAACTCCGTAGCTGAAGTTATTAATAAATCTGTACTGTACATACTAACATTGTTTCTGTATGGACTTTCATTGAAGAATACGGAATATTGGAATTCAGTACACTCCTAAACCATTTTTTGCAAACATTTATTCCTACCATGCATTGGTAAAGATTTTTGTGCATATATTCGGGAAGGGTTATTCTCAAATTTTTTATGATTACATTTTATCATAATCATCATTCACCGCTTGTTCCGCTTCGGTCAGATTATATCGCGGTCCTATGGGGAACTAAAATATACCATTTTGATGTTCACAATATTGTTAAGGAATTCTACGAGTAAGCACATCAAATTTCCACAATTTGGCAAATTTCACAAATGGATAATAAACTCTATTATTTGGAGATTAAAATCTTCTATCTATATCTATACTTATAATAAATCTGTAGAGAGGTCAATTCTGTACATGAAATATATTTCCAAAATAACTATCAGCGGGTGATGAGTGATCGATACTGACGCCAAAAATGCAATCAGTAAAATTTTTGTCTGTCTGTCTGTCTGTATGTTCGTTATAGAAACAAAAACCACTCGAGGGATTTCAACGAAACTTGGTACAATTGTTCTTCATACTCCTGGGCAGGGCAGGGCGTTATAGTATACTTTTCATCACGCTACGATCAATAGGAGCAGAGCAGTAAAGGGAAATGTTGGGAAAACAGGAGAACTTACTCCATTTTTTAAGCTTCCGTCGCGTGTGCAGCCTTAATGGTTAAAGCTACACAGAAATCATGTATGACGGAAATGTTCTCCTTCAAATTATATAAAAAATATTCCACGACAGCAAATGTCTATCTTTTATGGTTGACTCACAATAACACGTGTAACTCCCGATAGCTTAGCAGTTCGGAGCTTTCTGATTATATTTGTCTACTCTTACGTTAGGTGACTGACTGACTGACATAGTGATCTATCAACGCACAGCCCAAACCACTGGAGGGATCTGGCGGAAATTTGGCATACAGGTAGATGTTATGACGTAGGCATCCGCTAAGAAAGGATTTTGATAAAATCTACCATGAAAGTTTGTATGAAACTTTGTCAATTTTAATCCGATCGGGCTGAGACTTTGCCTGCATATAGCTACTATGATGTAGGCATCCCCTGAGAAAGGATTTTGTTAAATTTCGACCTATGTAGGGGTGAAATAGAGGATGAAAGTTCATATGGAACAAAGTAACTATTCCACGCGGACGAAGTCGCTGGCAAAAGCTAGTAATAAATAATCCTTTAGGTAAAAATTGAAATTGATTGAAGAAATTTGACAGTTTTAGATACCAAGATATGCTGTTGACCATACAATAATGAGGTAATTGTTAAAACTAATTGGCTCATTCTTTAGCAATTTTGTAATAGGAATCATATTATGAGTTTGAAAAATGGCCAGATTATCCCCCTAAAATCATCAGCTAAAGACAATTTAGGCCTTGACGAAATGGAAACGTACAGCAACCAGGTTTATACAAGATGTTAAAAAAGACCCTGTCTGATCCGGAAGGGGCATATAAGTATCCCAAATAAAAAAAGAAACATTAAATATTCATAACAGTGAACATATAATTGAAGTGTAAAGTTCAAGGTCGGCGTGCCCAAATTCCCACAAATACCCCAAAAATCGACCCGCCTGCGGTTTCACCCGCGTTGTTCCGCTCCTATTAGTTGTAGCGTGATGTTAAATAGCCTATAACCTTCCTCGATAAATGAACTATCCAACACAAAAAGAATTTTTCCATTCCAACCAGTAGTTCCTGAGATTAACGCGTTCAAACAAACAAACTCTTCAGCTTTATAATATTAGTATAGATAAATAAATTTTCACAATTCCAAAGTGTTAATTCCCTTTACATTCACATTGTTTCACCTAGTGTCCCATAAAAATAAAAAGTATTACAAAACATGCTTTAAAAACATGAAATCAATCAATATTTGCTAACAGTTTTACATCTGGCATCACAGATTTAATCCATCAACTCAATACCATCTGTCCCGCGCCCACAGTTCTAAAGGGCCCGAGCCAAACAAAAATAAACCCATTGGCGATGGGTCAGTAGCCGGCACACAAAGCGCCCACTGTGCACAATGCTCGCTTGCGCCTTTTGCCTCCACTTTTTCGTTTTGTTTATTGTGGCTTTTAGAAGCGAAGGCTTTGTAAACGATGTGATGTGTGTAATCTGATTTGTAAATGTAATTGTTGTGTAAACGATCGGGTAAATCAGGCTTTGTTGGTATTGCTTTAACGGAATAGGTTTTTCTAAATCATAAGTCTGATCTCCCTAATCTGTAGGAAGGGATTTCTTTAGAATCAATACATACCTATATAGGATTTGTATCCAAATGATAATTCATCAAAAGTAGGCTCTTTGGCAACTGTAGTACGAGTATCCTAAAACCTTTCATAGCGACATAACTCCAACTATGGTGCCAACTGTCAAAATAGTCGATTTTGAGCTTATGTTTAAAAAAAATGTTTTAGTACAATGTACACATACAGTTAGCCGATATGTTTGGGTCCCATAATAGAAGGGGGCGAGCGTATTGTCATTAACCGGGCATAGGTAAATCCAAACGCCAAATTACTACTGAGCATTCTGAATTCGATAGAACACTATGCTCGATGCGGTGAAATCAAACACAAGACCTTTAGCGAGACGAGTGAGACAGCTAAAGGCCTGAAATGATAATGATAATTCTGTGTACCTCGACCATAATTTACCTTAACTAAATCAATCCGTGATAAACACTATTATAACAAGTAAAGCCACAAAATCGTTATCTAATCCGTGTCCCGTGCTGGCAAACATGCTTGCTTTCCCACGCCAGATACGCTGAGTGGTGTGCACTAGTGATTAGGTACGTTGTGAAAGCGAAAAGTAAGTGATATCAACTTAAGTGGTGACACTGTTTCATCGCGGCATGCCTCCAAAGTGGATTGGAATATAAAAGAAGAATTAAAAGCTCGTGTGAATGCAAATTGTGATGTATTATTTTCTATTTGAAAGTCGAAGGAAACATTCCCAGACACGATGGAATATTTTTGGTTTTTAGGTAGTATTAACCGATTCACGAGTGAATCGGTTTCTTCTAGGCAAGCGTGCTCCATCGTAGATCGCAGTATCGCTTAAAATCAGGCGAACTGGCGGTCAAGCGTAAGCCTATCACGAATAAAAAAAAAGTATTTTCTTCTGCTTCGAGGCTGTGTCTACAATCACAAATTCTCACAAGCATAGACACCTAGACCCATAAGGGATATCCAATCTCAAAGTACTAAAACACGGTTTATGAGATATTTTATGTAATTTTTTGAGGATACTAAATTTTACGGTCACTTAAAACATATTTTTATTTTAGAACTTAAGGAAGTTCTAAAAAAAATATCCTTAAAGTATAGTATTTTTTCAATTAATATTAAAATTTATATTTGGCATAACAATTTATAATTAATAATATAAATTATTACGCCTCTGCCTAACCCTTCGGGGAATAAAGGCCTGATGGTATGTTAGTATTTTTTCTTGCCAGAGTTAGTATTATAATATCTGTGCCGTAGTAAATAAGTCTTCTCTTTTAAATGTTCCAATTTTAAATAATAAACATCTAAAGCTCGCCTAAAATTCTTATTTGAATCGTTTAAAACCAAGTGTAGAGAGGTTCTCTTACTTCCTCTTGTAAAAGTGTTTACCCATTTTCGTATAAAAATAGTTACACCGTATACGTAAATATAACCTAGATAAGCGCTGAATACTTCGATTTACTATTCCTTATTATAGAACAAAAATGAATAAATCAAAACAATATTTTTTTATAAAAAGCTTTCTATAAATGCGGTTTGGTCGTGATCACGTCGGTAGTGCAATGGGTGGGTTTCTAACCGGCAACCACATAATCGCAAGTCCGACGCCCTAGCCATTAGGCTACCGCCGCTTCAATACCACGAGCCGTTTTTAATGTTCCGTGCATACAGGCACACAACAACAACTTTTACAAAGTTTCATCGCAATCTGATTAATGGTTTAGAAACGTAAGGACAGATATACAACAAAACGCAAACGTACTTACTTACTTACTATAAAAGTAGCCTAAGTTACTCCATATAACATCAACTATCAGTCATGTAAAGTTCCGTCAAAATCAGTTAATAGTAATAGGCACGCCGCCGGTATGTAACACATGAAACCCATGAATTTTAAGAGAGGTGCAGGGCATAGTGGAATTGAATAATTCCACTCACAATTGGAGCTGCTCGACTGGGGAAGTACCTCCACCTTGCAGAAAATTGTAGCCAAATAACATAGCTCCGTGCCATGTTGTGTTTCTAACGCTGAGCAAGGTTACCATAGCTCCGCGAGGGAACCGGTGGTTGTGTTACTGCCGCTTTGCATCATGTCTCCTATACTGCCAACACAACTATTCCTCCTTAATTTCCAGGTTAGGCAAAGCGCGAGTGATACCCCTGGTGTTGCAAGCGTCCATAGGCTACGGTAACCGCTTAAAATCAGGCGGGCCGTATGTTGGTTTGCCACCTTCGTGGTATAAAAAAAAAACAAACTTTTTACTTTGCCTAACCCTTCGGAGTATATAAGTATTTGTTTATAGATTCCGTGTTATTTGTTTCAGATACACCTTGATCGCTTACTATGACATGTACTCCCAGATATACACCACCACCAAGATCTGGGTACAACTGCTGCTGATCTGGCTTGTCTCATTCGGGCTCATGGTGAGTAACACAATGGAAACCAAGGTTTTTAGGCAGGAAGGGTTGGGGGTTCAAATGTCTAAGACTCTAAGCTAATTACCGTTTTGCTAACACGCTCTTTTTCGGAACTGTAATTATTTTTGACCCCAGACGCAAAAGTTATACTCAATACTCAATACATTTATTGCACTCCACGAGTTAAATAGATGTTACAATATTAAATAGAAACATGTGTGGGCCTTGTCACGCACGGCAAATGTAAGTATAAGTTAAACGTGTATCTCTATGTCTGTCTGTGGCACCGTAGCTCCCAAACAAATGGACCGATGAAAAGTGACAGGATTGAAAGTGTTCTTAGCTATGATTTAAGAAAAACTGGTCAGCCGTTTGAAGATTATCAGCTCATTTCTAGTTTTGAAGGGATATGAGCAACTTCCACAGGTCTGATCGATTTGAAATTTGGTATCCTGTTACTTCAATAAGATTGCAAGAACATGGTAACAATGACTTGTACTGCGGGGATTATTTTAATTTTAAATGTACAGTGGTAACCAAAAGTCCATAGGCAATCTCACAACGCAATAGCTTGACGTTTAGTTTGACTTACGACCTTCTATTCATTTTCGTTAACAAGTGACACGCACTGGCTGTATCGAGCTCGCTCGTACTGTTCATAGCAATGTAATCCTTAGCATGCTTATGGACTTTTGAGCGTTTACTGTACAATCCATAATTACAACTGCTTCATTAGCCTAGTGGTCCTAATATGAGCACGGCTACACTAGAGATCATGGGTTCGTTTCCCAGGTCCAGCAGTGTTATTGGGTTGTTCTATGAAATTATCAATAGCAGCTCAGAGTTTGGGATCTGTGCCTGGTTAATAGCAATAGGCTCGCCCCGTATCACATAGGAGCTAAACATACCGGTAAACTGTGGGTGTACACTAGTACCTACGTCTCTGCCTAACATATCGCGGAATACAGGCGTGGTGGTTATGTCATATAATTGTAGAATTCATATTCCATCTCAAAATTACAAGCATTTTCACTCTCATACGAAAAATATACTTACATAAAAATATTCTAACAAATGGTTCCTATCAATCATTAGCGTGTGTTTAAACCAAATTTCTGAGTATTTTGATAACAAAAACAGTTGCATCACATTGAAATCAAAACACAAATCAGTCTATCAGTCATCGCGGACTTTCATCAACTTCTCACTCTCAGATTTTTTAAATTTAATGTTTTAAAAACTATACAAGAACGTAAGAAAAATCCCACATCCTTAAACCTATGTCCCGGAACGGTACACAAACTGTTCGTTGGTATTTTAGGCCCCACTTAGCAGGGGGCGAGCCTCTTACCGGACATAAATTCAAAGTCCGAGCCGCTACTGAGAATTTCATAGCAAAGCCCTCGGGAACTTACATTACTCGGGAATCGAACCCAGGACCTCACACTCAACAGCCGCAGTAACCACCAGAACAAGGAGATACACGAGAACACTTGTTTAGGTTCCGTAACAAAATGACAAAACGGACAGTCAGCTTCTCTCTCCGTAATAAAACTACGGAACCCGTATAAAAATAAGAACCATCTGTTTAAGCTCATACAGAATAAAAGGGCTTTGAACAAATATACCTAAGCCCCAATTTTATTACAAAATTAAAAATATTACCGGAATCGAAATGATAATAATTTATTTTATCTGTTTCACGGAACTCACACAGTGTTGCCATTGAAGTACATAGCTGTACCACCATGTTGCCAGCCTAATAAAATAAACGTTTGTGGTTATGGAGGAAGCTAGAATTAGGTCGTTGCACTTCCACACGGTTGATTGTCCCGAATTAACGAACATCCTTTGTACTAGTTCGAGACATTAATTAGTACGAGTAGGGCTGCGATGTAGCTAATCTATTGTGTAAATGATTTTAAGATTACATACTTACTTATCATCATCCAAGGAGTAGGTTCTGAATTTGACTGTATGTTTTTTTGTGTTTATTACGCGATTATTGCACCAAATATGAATCGATTTTACCTAATGATTCTTTTTTAATCGGTAGGTTATACTTCCGATGTAGTCCCATAAAAAACTTGGTCAAGATCTGATCACAAAATTAAGAACAAAATGACATTAACATCTAACGACCGAGTAAATGATAACGTCAAAATTCCACTAGCTACTCAAAATATCGAAATAAAATAACTGGTAAGAAAAAGTAGTAACCCCCTTAAAAAACATAAAAAAAATTGCCTTTGGTATGATTTGTAATTTCGCCACCGACTTCCGAAACTGTTTCGCACATGACATAATTTTTTATGTTTTTTAAGGCATGCACCCAGTTCTGTCTCTCCCATAAGGGCGCCCAGGGCCTCTAACTTGAGGGAGGCTAATAAAAAGAATCATACAATTCACTTTTTAAATGGGCCCCAAACTGCTTATGATATTTTATGCCTTGCCTTGTGAGGGTGAGGCAACACCCTGACAGTTACCAACTTAAATTCTCTGCTGATGCGTAAAGATCTCTTAACTTCCGTATCTTTTGCACCTAAAGCGTTATTGAGCAGAGAAACGCCCCCTATTATTTTGAATCACCGACCACGTAATAAAACGAACGTTTAGTCCAATCGTGCGTATTGCGTTGATGAGTCCAAATGTGTTGCATTTTAATTCTACTTAACACTTACACTTATCACCCTTCTGAATTATTCAACAACTTTATGAGACCCGCATACAATAAAATGTTTTAGGTACTTGATTATACCATGGGGACCTCATGGAAATATTAACTTCTAACAGCTATATCTACCAATATCGTTCCTAAGCTCGTTTTAATTTATGCCTTTACATAATACAATCACAAGTGTTTAGCATTTATCAAGAATGGAAAATTCTATAGCAGGAAATTCGCAAACAAAACCTAGCCTCTTGCTAGGTTTCATAAATATTTATTTATTAATTTGTAAATATTTATTCCGCACAAAAATCGAACCCGAATTGTAGTGCGGCGTACGCTTAGCAGCCACTGGACGAATAAGACAGTTTCAACGAGAAATCATTCTCTAATTTCCAGGTGCCGCCGCTCCTCGGCGTGTGGGGTCAACTAGGGCTGGACCCCAGTACATTCTCGTGCACAATCCTCCCCAAAGACGGCAAGTCCCCCAAGAAGTATCTGTTCGTATTCGGGTTTGCTCTCCCCTGCGTGGTTATCATCGTATCATACTCCTGCATCTACTGGCGCGTGCGACAGAGCAAGCGGAAGCTGGAGGGCCGCAGGTGTGTATGTGGGTGAGAATCGTTGCGTCACTACCTGTGACTAATACGGTGGTGGGAGCTGGTAGAATTAAGGTTACATGCGTACAGGGTCGGATTAAGACATGAGGCCTTCAGGCAATGCGGCTCTTCAGATACTAACTACCTTCCTAAAAACATATTATTCTGCCTCGAGCCGAGGAGCCCGTAAACTGTTGCCTACTTTATCTTAAATTAAATCCAGCCCTGCACGCCTAGCATGGTCACTCAAGGTGTACGACGAAAATGTGGACATAAATGATATTTTCTATTCACAAAAATAAATATGCTGCATAGAACATAAAGTTTGTTATGCTGCAACTGTGTATTGCGTTTGACCGACTGTTGTGAGACGAAGGCTGCTACTCGCATTCACTCTGTATTGCTTTTTTTATACGTCTAAGGTGGCAAACAAGCATACGGCCCGCCTGATGGTAAGCGGTTACCGTTGCCTATGGACGCTTGCAACACCAGGGGTATAAATCGCGCGTTGCAGACCCTGTAAAAATCTTTTGACTACCGGTTCACCGGTTCGCCGGTATGTTTAGGTCCCATCTCCCATGTAATATGGGGCGAACCTATTGCTATTACCCGGGCACAAATCCAGACTCAGAGCTGCTACTGAGAATTTCATAAAAAAACTCAATAACACTTTGTCCGACCTCGGAATCGAATCCAAGACCTCTAGCGTAGCGGTCGCGCTCGGGAGCACTACGCTAAAGAGTTTGAATTTATAATACATAGGTATTCATACATATTATATTCCTATTAATATAAAATGCTTTGTCCTGACGGATCAACGCACAGCCTAAACTGCTGATCGTAGAGACCTGAAACTTGAACGGTGTCTTCTTTGCATGACGTAGGCATCCGATAAGAAAGGATTTTTGGAAAGTCAACCCCTAAGGTGGTTAAAAAGGGGGTGACAGTTTGTATGAAAGTCTGTATTTTTTAGCGGGCGAAACCCGGGGTACAGCTAGTTATCAAATAATTATAATACTTAAACCTAGTAAGTAGGTAGTTATAAAAAAATAATGTAAAGATAAGACCTGAACTAATGTTTCTAGATTACGAAAGTATGTTGTACCTGTTTTATTAGATAATCTAAACTAATATTAAACTTACGGAGATCATAATCTACCTATTATTGGAAGTATATCGTCGATCGTTTTAGGACCCAAAAACGCACCGACGAACCGTGGGTTATTACCTACCTACCTAGTAGAAAGTACACTTCAGCCTAATCCTTTGGAAAATACAATAAGCTTGATATTTTGATATTTAAATTTTTATTAAAAAAATCTTTTTCTTATCCACAGCAAGCTTAGTGGACAGACAGCGAAAGAGAAAGAAGAGGACTCACGCCTCACGACGCTGATGCTGACCATCTTTCTGTGTTTCCTGGCCTGTTTCCTGCCACTGATGATCATGAACGTGGCAGACGACGGCATCACGTACCCCTGGCTCCACATCATAGCCTCTATCCTCGCCTGGGCCTCCAGTGTCATCAACCCCCTCATCTACGCCGCTACTAACAGACAGTATCGCGCAGCTTACGCCAATCTACTAAAATTTTGCAAAAATAACCCAGTAGCCAGGAGGACCACTTGGGGCAGCAGGACTATGGGACATTCGTCCAATTCCCCACACTATGTAGAAAAACGAAATCATATGAAGGACAAGCCCGCCAACTTATGAATTAACTAGCGACATCTACCGGAGAGTAGCGGAAAATATCAGAATTAAAAGTTAATTTCAAGGTTCAGCGTTTACCATTTATTTTTGAGTATGCATGTAATATTAATGCATGCATACTCATTAAGGTTAAGGTGCATGCGAATTGTATCTGATTTTTGCAAATTGTTGATTAGACCTAGAGAGCAATTAATAGTAAATGGAAGAAAATATTAAAACTGTCATGAAAAAAATATCACGGATTAGAGGCTTAACCAACTTAGTGATTGTGTAAAAAAAACATTTTTAATGTTAGTCATGCAGCTCATAACCGCTGAAAACTAATTTTAACTGCAATTTTTTTTTGACTTAGGCTGTTGTTCAAAACTAATTTTGGCTGATCTTGACAGCCAAAATTAACTTTGACGGTTATGAGTTTTGACTGTAACATATAAATTTAATATATTATTCTTAGCCCTTTCTAAATATATTAGTTGATTTAACAAATTTTAAATATATTGATTAGATAGGTAACCCATTTCTGCATTTACGTTTAGAAAGTGAATCTCATCATTACATAGTCATTTTAGACAGAGTGGAGCGCCGTCATAGAATGCCAACTGTACAGTTGTATGACTGGAAATAGAAATAATTTCATATTCTAAAAACTTTAAAGGCTTATAGCACCAGGTGACACAGGTGTCGAATTCCGATGACAGCTAGGTCACGTGACTAGCCCGCGGCGACGTCATTGTTTGAAATAATACCACAATGTGTAAATAAATTTCATTTTCTTGCTACTTTGTTATTGGAATTTTGGATTAGTAATTTTATACAGTTTAATTTTTTAACCAAACAGACGAATAACACGAGACAAAAATACAAATATATAAATAAACAAAAATAAATAAATAGGGCTAGTATGCAATTAAAAATTTCATTATTGGTATTGAAGCTGTCAATCAACGGCAACACTGATCGTGAAATTCATGCTACTGCGGGCCCTTTTCGGGAATGGAATACGTCTGCGTAGGCAAATCTTGTTCTGCCATGTATGAAGGTATGTTCACTAACTACAACTTGTTTGTACATACCTAATTGCTCCGTAGAGATACTATTTATTTTATTCACAACGCATTTGATGCCAGGGATGATCGCCTCATTAAAAAGAAAACAATTTACTAAGTTAACGTACTGTTAGTACCATATTTCTAATTAAGTGCACACCAGTTATCAATAAAAAATATACTTAATTGTAAATATTGATTTAGAAAATGTATATAAAATCAATGGCAACTTCTTTATTATGTTAGCTTATAGTGATGCTTACCATTTAACTTAACCAAAGTAAAATATTACCTATATTTTTATATAATAATCTTTTTATATAATAAGAGAATACTTTTAAAATAATTATTTAAACTTAAGAATGCATTCCTTTAGAATTAAAATATTTTTTTTATTTTTATATCTTCAGTTGTTCATGATTGGGTCCAGACACTAACCTAACAGTTTATTGTAATTGAGTAAAAACATTGAATAAAAAATAAATTTCGGTACTAAAATACTTAATAGAAAAAAGAAAAGAAATAATAGAAAACTGTATTATCGTTAATTTACAGCATACAATTAAAAGTAATTAATTTCTTACTTATTTGAAGCTTGACATCTTTGGCCTCCTAATTACTTAAACTGAAAATTCGTATGTAAATTTAAGTATTCGTAGGTAAATTTAGATGCATACATCGTATAACGCATATTTTAATTCAGACCAGCCATCCGTTGTTAGTTTATCTGATTTTGTCTCAACCAGACGATGATTATTTGACATTCAATATATAATCATAATGGGAAATATCGGAGGTGGAACATAACTCAATCAAAATTTTTTTCATGCTCATTCATTGTTTTTTTTTTTCATTAGATTCTTAGTGAGAAAGACAACATTTTCTTTAAAAATAAATTGAATGATATGTTGTTTCCAATTTAATTGATCATTTTATACCAAAACTCCTATTCATACCAAAATCTTAAAAATGGGAAATTCATTAATCGTGAAATACAACCTGTAACAGAATAAACGCAAGACCTGAAAGTAGTTTGTTCTGCGTTTTTATAATTTTAACTCGATATTCTAATTGACCTGTTCGAGCTCTTGCGCTTATTCAGTTACACGTTGTATAATTGTCGTCTTTCTGTATTTATCAAATTTTAATATGTTATAGTTCTTGTGAAGACTGATGTGTAAAAGTCAATTAGGAATAGCCCCTTGAACATAGATAATTATAATATTGGAGATAATAATATGTTGGCATTTTTTTTGTTACATTTAGTTAATCTTATTCGTATTTATTTAATCTGAATAGATACTTAACAATATTGAAAAAATAGTAAAATTTTATAATTTATTGTGTAATGTAATTAGTGTAATTTTGTTAATAATAAGCGAACCAAAGGTAAAATAAATGTATTTATATTTAATAAAAAAATATTACTTTTTATTTTTTATTAATTACCCTATTACCATGTGGGTACTAACATACATTACCCATATCATATTATATTTATTACAGAGGTAGGTACTGGGAAAAGAATCTAGGTACAAACGGGAAAATTTCACTCTACAATAATATACTTGACTAAAGAATCTATTAGGCGGTAAATACTTAAAATTTAAAGTATACAAGTACCTAACTACTTAGTAAATAATGAACTACATGCATAATGTTTAATATTATCATCATCTATAATGGATTAGGTTAACGTACAATGAAGGTCACATTATTTCTTGCTTGATCATTCATTCATACAATGAAGGTCACATTATTTCTTGCTTGATCATTCATTCATAAAAGTGTAAGATCAGCACTCACGGTGATCTAACGTTTTACTTACGGCTCTTAAAATACCTATATATTTTTTAATTTTTTTTACATATTTAATCTATAAGTTTGTAATAGTTAAGTATAACCAACTTTTACGTTTCCGCAAAGCTTAGTTTTAAAGATCTCCGTGGCTGCGTGTTTCTCCGCGTTTCAATTGGTTGACTACGTTTAAACCCGTATAACTTTTAACCATAACATTAACAAACTTATGGTTTTGGGAATCAACTTTTACAAATTTTTACAAAATCTTGGCATAGTTTTTTCTAAGTGTCCGGCGGTGCTTCAATTTGCCACAAAAACGTAATACCGAAATAAATCGTAATCCAGACAATATTTTATCAAATTATGTTACTATTCGGATTTCGATACCGTTATTTCGTCTACTACTTCACTGGAAATAAAAGATCAGAAAAAAATTCCAAACTTGGTAAAGTTATCAAAAATTGCATTTATTTTCAGTAAAGTATTTTGAACGAGATGGTAACTTAGGAACCTAGAATAACGGTATCGCAATCCGAATAATAACAGAATTTTATTAAATTGTGTTTAAATTACGAGTCATTTTGGTATTACGTTTGTAAGAGAAATTTGACTCTTAATATCGCCGTTGTCGCACTATAGAAATGCACACCCGATTGGCAGATTTTTTTTATGCTTCCCCAGAGGAAGCAACAAAAAAAATCCTATTTATTCCATATTTCCTATCTCTATGCTAAGAGTATTACTATTACTGTTACTCTCTGCTAAGAGATCAGTGGGGACAATGCTTTAAAGTTTTTTTTTCTTTACTGGACAAGTTGGGATAATTTTACGCTGGCGAAGCTGAGCACCCAAATTTAATTGCTGGTGTGGATACCTCGGTGGACACTTAATAATAATGTTGGACACTGTTGTAAGATAAATAGCGCGCCATCTGTTATACAATAGCTAGAAGCAGAATGGTGTTTATTCTACCCTCCATAGATAAAATAAATGGTAGTTTGCGAAACTCAATGTTTTGACTATTTTGACATAATGAACAATGAGGAACAATGTTGCATTATGGATCAATAAATATTACATACAAGCAAGCATGGTTTTGAAAAATATTAGAGTTTTTATTTTAGAAGCATAGACAAACTACATCTAAATTTTTCCCAAAATCTGTTTATCCCGATCAATAAACTGTTAAAAAATGTTGATTATTTATGCTCAATTTATGCTTGTGCTGGTTGGTTGTCTTTGGTCGTTTGACTATTTCCTTTTCTGACAGTCGCCTAATTAGTGAACGAATAAAAATCGCCGAAAAATGGCGAAAAGGATCGCGCAAAGCTCCGTAAACTGGGCTGGCCTTGCCGAAAGGGTCCCAGCTGAGCAGAAGGCACACCTTGCGGCTTTTAAAATTAAGTCGGACACCTACCTCCGAAGGTTAGTTTTGATCGATGGATTACATAATTTTCGCATATGTAGACCATTTTGGTTAGTGTAATTATTTTGATTGTTTTAGAGTGTTGGCTAACCCCCCGGAGCCGCCTAAGATTAACTGGTCTGTGTACAAGAATCTTGTGCCGGTGCCTGGTATGGTGGACACCTTCCAGAAACAGTACGAAGCGTTGAAGGTGCCCTACCCCGCAGACACACAGACTGCCCAAATTGAAGCGCAATGGGCTGAAGTCAAGAAAGCCATCGAAGCCTTCATCCAGGAATCCAACTCGAACATTACCAAGTAAGTTAATACATCAACAGATCATCTCCAGGCCATTACAATAATTATTCTAAGCATAAAGACATGCAGACAAGGCAACGCTCTCATAATCCCGTGTAGTAGTATAGTATACCGCTTAAAGATGTATCCTACCCTAATTTTATGTAATCTGTTTACATAAAAATTTATGTAGGTAGAAAACCTACATACATTTTTTTAGAGATAATTGCTTGTATTTTAATTCTATAAGTAGTTTTATTCATTAATTTGTTCTGTAATAACTATTTAATTTATGGCGTGGCTGTGACATACCGCATATCACACCATCAATAATATAAATAGTATAACTAATGAATTTTCAAATTTTTTACTGATCCAAAAATGTGTATTATTATGATCAAGAAAGGACACTGCAATGCATTTCAAGTTTTTATGAGTGCAGTATTTCCTCCATGCATATTATTTAGGCTTCATATCTTCAAAATTTCATGTATATCCAATATTTCTCAATTTTTGCCCAGCTTCCAAAAACAGATTTCCGAGATCAAGGCCCTCCTGCCATACGACCAGATGACCATGGAAGACTTCCGTGATGCCCACCCAGAGGAAGCCCTCGACCCCATCAACAAGCCTACCTTCTGGCCTCACACTCCTGATGAGCAGCTCGACTATGTTGACCCTGACAAGCCAGCACATTCCGGACATTAAAATAAACATCAGACCTTCATACAACTTCAGAAGTTGAAACAGTCACCATGTATCAGTTCAGTGATAGTTGACAGTTTTGTGAAGTTTTGTCAAGGTTTTAGGAAGTTGCAATCATCTTGTTCTATTTATGTAGGAATAAATTAAATCTTTACAAAATATAGTTGTCTTTTTAGAAAATCATGTTTATTTCAAATAATTGCAATAAAATTAATAATGAGGGAATTTTAATCCATAAAATGAATGCCATGATTTTTACATACTACCCTTATGTCACCGACACTGGCATGGCCATCAGGGATTTTAATCGCTAATTAGTAATCAAATATCAGAATTCGAATTCGATATTTCTATCAATTAGATGTAATATACGTTTATATCGGTCTAAAGTCCTTAGAAATGTCAGAGAGATAAATTCTCAATTAAAATGTTTTGAATTACTTACCTACTAGTTGGGAGGTAGAGTAGCTTTTTCGAAAATTTCGATCTAGCTCCTTACAAATTAAAATACTAGACTATACCTTAAAAATTGAACTTATTATTCTAAACTATGACCCGACTAAATCTGTGATTTGGCCCAAAATTACGACTAAATTTGGGAGAAAACGCTATCTTCGCTAGATGCCCTAGCTTTTGAGATTCAAATTGGGCCCAGCTTATATAAACCCTTATAACTTTTGAACCAGTGACTGACTAATTCTGATATTTGGCGACTAATTTTTTATGTTATCCAAATCAAAATTCCCGATGGTGGCCATGCCAGTGTCAGTCACACTTAAAGAGCACCGTAGTGGACTAAGTAAATAAAACAAATGCATAATTCGATTAAATTATATTTTATTAGTTGTACAATCAAGACATCGCCAGTATGTGTATTCGCAATGTTACACAACAAGGAATGTTACATTTAGAAAAAGAATCTATGTATTTAGTGCAATGTGCTACGGATCAAAGTGCATACTATTGGAACAAATATTTGACAATTTACTAAGTATTAAACTATCTTGTTAAGTGGCACACAGTTACTATTACAATGCAGTTTAATATGAGATCAAACTACCTTTTCTAATGTGAAAAATCCCTATATTATATTCATCTATTGATTGGAAATAATGAAGTGGTAAAAGATATTTTTCAGAATTTTTTGCAGTAAATTATACCTTAATTTTTAATACATATTTGCATTTCAAAATTATAAATTAAAACAAGCCATAACACATCGTATTTCTTTATAATGAAGCAAGGTTTCTAGAGACGCTTATATATAAATTTGATGCTATATAAAATACGATATGATCGAGTCTGTAACCTCATAGGTCTGTTTTACTCTCGACAGAAACTTAAAAGTAAAAATTAAAACTATTATCATTTTACAACTAGACGCGAGTGAAACGATGCTAATTCGTTTCTATTATGGAGGAGGGACCTTTTTGGTGTTATAATTTTGAAGCTAAATTACAAGCTAAGGGCGCTTTTATTTAGATCTTTGCCGCGTAAAAAGAAACATGAGGGATGACGCAGGAAAATTTACTTCTAATAAGAAACAACATTGTATTTGAGGTCTCCAATGTCGAGATTCAGGTCCGTGAGCTACATATCATATTAAATCTACCTTTTCTATTATATAAACTTGCTCTACAACCAGCAGCATGTAGAGCGAACTCGTAGCCCGTTTTCGGAGCAGATTTCCTTAATTCGTGCCTAACATGCTTTAAGTCGCGCATCGTTAAAAATAAAGCGGAAGCGCCCTATAATAATTCTATGAACATTCATTTCACATCACATCCAGTCGATCCTATCCTAAATAAAATTCCTATTTAGCAACGAATTTGTTGGCTGGTGGCGGTGGAGGCTGGGCGTACATGTTGTAGTAGCTAGTCGGAGGGGGGACGTTGAAACCCTGGGACTGGTTGAAGTTATTGTACCCTTGGCTCTGGAAGGCCTGGCCGTCGCCACCGCCGCCGCCGCCGCCGCCGCGGCCTCGCCCTCTGCCTCGGAACCCGTTGTCCGACCTAAAATTGTCTCTGCTGCCATCGCGGCTGCCGTAACGAGTATTGTACGAGCTCTGGTTGTTTTCGTAATCATTGTTCGAGTCGTCCCACCTGGAACCTGTGAGGAAAATATTGTAAAATAAAAATACATGATCATGGCTTTGTCATTATCACTGTAATTCATAACACAAACGGTACATTTTTTTTATGGGATAGGGGACAATTTAGCAGACGGATTGCTTGATGATTAGCGATTACCGCCGCTCTTCCCCAACACCAGAGGAGTCACAAGTGCATTGCCGGCTTCTTAAATGGGAGTAGGTACGTTCATTTCTTGAAGGTTTGAAGGTCGTATTGGTCCGGATAAATATTGCAGGCGATAGTTCATTCCAGTTTTGTTGTGCGAGACAGACAGTTTCTAAAGAAACGCACAGTTATGGACTGCCAACCATCAAGATGATGGGGATAGAAATACACACACAAAAAGCGAGGCGAGACGACATAATCATAGTAAGTACTAACTCCTCTCTCCCCCGAAACGTCCGCCCCGGCCGCGCGGCCCGTCCCGCCCGCGCCCACCATCTCGTCCGCGGCCGCGCCCGCCGCCGCCGCCGCCGCCGAACCTGCCCTGACTTTCGTCGCGGTCACGGTAGCGATTGCGGCCTGAAAACAATTATGAATTGAGCTCAAACTAGAGACGTAACACAAAAAATGTTTATATTATATCCATGAGAACATAACAGGCTTTGTTTCACGTTCTCTTGACACTTTTTCCATAGTAGTTTTAAAAGGAAAATCTAAGGTGGAAATACTACACCAAGAGTTTTAAATTAATTCCTTTAACTTATGAGCCTTTTCTTGATTAGATTCCTTCCATCATCTATGGCCCAAAGGACCATAATGAATATGGTCCTTGTAAAGTATTAATATAAGAGGTAGTTTGAAGTGTACTCACCATACTTTCCCTTGAATCCCATGCCACATTGCGCCAGCTCCAAAAGCTTGGGGTTCACTACTTGGTTAGCCTCTTGTAAAACATTCATCAAGTCCTTAGCCTACAAACAGATAGGATTTATTAAATAATGTTATAATTGAAGGTTCAAGTAAAAAAAAGTAAAGCTTCAAGTAACTTGTCAATCCTATATTTCCAAAATAGGTAACGTTATATTGTACACCGGCTTTCTAACCAATTACAAAAGGAGGATATTCCGAAAATTTCTAATATATATCACAGCCACTTAAATATATTATTTTAAAGGAAACTGCATCAGGCCTCACCAATTTAAGTGTAAGTAGAAATACACTATTTTAAACTGGATTTGTCCAAACATATCCTTACTAATATTATAAACGTGAAAGTTTGTGAGTATGGATGTATGGATGCTTGTTACTTTTTCATGCCTGGGGGCTTAGTCTTGAACTCAATTCCGATACATCGACATTGGAATTGTGCCGTTCCGTCATGTTTCGTACTCTTGAATCCGAGACTAGCGCCAAATTGTTTCAATATTGCGCGGTGATTGAGTGAACTAAATAGGATTGAGAAACGACCCAACCATTGGCCAATCAGGATGCCTATACAAGGTTAACGGATTTGTGCTCAAGAGCATGAAATTGCCCGACAGCCAAATTGACATTGGAATCGGATCACGTTTGGATTGGTATTGTACTGTTTCCAAGAGTAAGCCTGCAGAACGGCTGAAATTTGGCACAGAGATAAATTATAGTCTGGAATAACACATAGGCTACTTTTTATCCAGGTCGGACCCAATTCTGAAGTCCACGCAGACAAAGTTGCGGGAGAAGCTAGTATGTATATAATTATGTGCATATTATCGTAACATACCTTAGCAGAGTTATTAGGCGTGAAGAGCGTGTATGCTGTGCCGGTGTTATGCGAGCGTCCCGTACGTCCAATCCGATGCACATAGTCCTCAGAGTTGTTCGGATAATCATAGTTTATCACAAACTTCACGTCCTCGACATCTGTACCCAAGCGGTCATGTTAGAACTCAAGTAAATGTTGAAAGTTACACAATAAATGTATGTTATTGGATATTTATAAATACTCGTGATTGAGACGAGTGTTCGTATGTAAGGACCAGAAAAGGACCAAAAGTCATGCTGGACAGTTAATGTACCTACATTCCGGAATTAATCGAAATTAAAATTCAGATCTACACTAATCGTGTATGTGCAAAGAGATGATTTGAATTTAAACCCAGCACTGAAAATGGAAGCTGGAGTAATGGATGGAGCGGAGGACCATTGTAATAATAATTGTAATTTTTAATGCATTGGTATCTACTATTCAGTTTGGTAGTTTGGTTCTAGTACGCTAGTAATAAATAAATAATGTGTTTTCTTGTTTCCTTCACTAAAATAACTAAATAATGTTTGTGTTGTGCAATTTGGAAGCAACCACGTCCAATGACTAATGAGTAGATAGATGCTATACCCACCTTTTTAGTGTATACATACAAGAACACTCATCTCAAACAGTAAAGACACATAGTATTTACCTTATCGAGTGCCGTCGGCTGCCAGTCGCCACTAAACTGGAAATAACTGTATTATGCCCGTCAGTCCGGAGTGTGCAGGCCAAGAGTCGGTGTGCTGACTTTAAATGTTAGCGCCCTCTTACCGCGCGACTGTCAGTTGCGTAGGGCAGGCCCTTCGGCTTCGATTAAATCTCTCATGACAAATAACCAAGCATGTATTGCTCTAATATGGTTTCACTAATTTTACCTTTACGATGTCAGAGCAAAATTTGACACCCCTTAAATTTAGTTTGGAAAAGTTTTAGACTGTGATATTGAATGCTCAATTCCCATTAATATTAGAGGCAGCATGCTCATATTGAAACAGTGTGCGCTGACAATGTACTGTCATATAATATCGTTACGGTATGGTAACAAGGTATTGGTCAGATCAGCAACACACCGATAGTCTAGCCGTTAACACTGCACGCATGCGCCTCTGAAATGAAAAATAATCGAGAATAATGCCAAGTCAGTCATGGAAATTTATTTTATTATTATCGGGCTAAGATTTTTGCGTCTGTGATAGATTTTTACAATATCTCGCATAAAACAGGCATATTGAAATGCATATAAACATTTTTATAGATGATTGTAGTTATAAACTATTGGAATTGTGTAAATATCTACCATAAGAATATAATAATCATCGTGGCCCGAGAATATACTGGTATCACCGTACCATTGCTGTATTTACTACTACTTGGTGGCCTTGTTCCAATATTCACTTTCAACCACCTCACGTGCACAGTTTAGTGTAATTACGAATTCTATCATATTTATTACTATGATTTTAAAGCAAGAAGTCTATATTTTTATAAAGGTCCTACTAGTAATTAAATTACGTTTTTTTTTTTTCATTGTGACATGTACAGAAAAATCGTGAATACTGGAACCTATTTTTACAGTTGCATCATAACAACTGTTTATGAATATTAATTAGCAATGGCATCAATTTACCTCCTCTACGCCCCTGACATCTCTTAGACCATAACAACACCCCGGTGGTACAGTGCGAGTTACCACCTCCTTACATATATTATGTACTCGCAACTGTGTCATTTCATCTTTTGTTTGATGCCCTCATCAGTCGGCGGGAAAATATCACCACCATATAAATCTACACGTATTTAAAATAAACTTGATCGGTGGCACAAACATAAGATAGTAACTTCTGGGCAACTTACAGTGAATATCAATCGATACTTTCTTGTGAAGCGAATAGTGCTAGTCATATCTGACGTACATGTATTTGCTATATTTCAGTTACATTAATTCAGACACATACAACAAAGCCTTAAATATTTTCACGTCACAATGTTTTCGATGATATCTAATACCTTTTTTGTAATTGTGTGGAAATCCTTATGGATGCCGCCAAGGGAGGCGGAGGGTAATTTGGAACTCCTACCGACTAAAACCACACCGTGACCCTCCCCGCACTCAAGTCACGGGATTCGCGACCCTACACGTTAATATTATCATACAACTATGTCTCTCGCGAGCAGATTCTAGCCGTACTCACCGAGGCCTCGCGCGGCGACGTCGGTGGCGACAAGGATGCCCCCGGTGGACATGCGGAACTGGTTGAGGACATAGTCCCTGTCTTGCTGGTTCTTATCTCCGTGAATTGCGAGCGCACACCAGCCGGCTCGATTGATCGCTTTTGTTATTTCGTCAACCTTGATATAATTTAAAGTCAGGGATTTTGGTAAAGTACAACATTTTTCGATTCTAGATTTCAAATGGTCGGTACATTTAGTGTTAACACTGTAAGTAAATCTTTAATGAATCTAGAATGATCTTATTTTCCAGCAAAAGCATGCATTAGTTATGTTATTGACCTAGCTGGGACATCATCATTGTCATCGACAAAACTTACTCGTCTCTTAGTTTCTGCAAATATAATGGTCTTGGTCTCCTCCTCTGAAGATATCTCAGTGAGCAGGGTAATGAGCTTGTCATTCTTCTCCCACTCCTCGCACACGTCCACGATCTGCAGGATGTTGTGGTTCGCAGACAGGCTCAGGGAGCCAATGTTAATCTGGATGTAGTCATGAAGGAACTCCTCTGCAAGATTCTGTACTTCTTTAGGCCAGGTTGCTGACCACATGAGAACCTAAAACAATAATTAAAAATATAATTCGTAAGCCAAAGCAGAACATCAAATCCAAAATAGGTGCAACTTCATAGATAGAGCTGAAAATGGTTTATGTTGAAGATATTTTTGTCTCACTAGAGGAAAATAAGATTAAGATTAGCCATGTCTTCAAATTATGCAAATCTTAAAAGAACCTAGTATACTGCTTATAAACTATGATACATATGTTAATTTTTATATACCTGTCTGTCAGGTCGTATCTGCTCGATGATCTTGCGTATCTGTGGTTCGAAGCCCATGTCCAGCATCCTGTCGGCCTCGTCAAGCACAAGGTATGTGCAACGACGCAGATTTGTAGTGTCTATTAAATGTAATTATTACAGTTAAAGACAATTTTTTATTCTTGAATGTGTAAGAAAAAAGCGGTCCTTGCATTTAGTATCCAAAGACCAGTTTTACAAGCTTTTATTAAAATTTATGTGTCATTATATGAGTTAGTATGTTTAGTGTTAGTTTTTTCATCTTATTAGCTTTAAACAATGGTCCTATTAGACATAACCAAGATTATAACACTGACATGTAATGGAGACATTTTTAAAAAACATTAAAAAGCTGATTGTAATATGGAAATATGAATTAAATGTTTCTTTCTTAGTATTTCTAAAATGTACCTTTCTCCAAGAAGTCTATAAGTCTTCCAGGTGTAGCGATTACAATCTCCACACCTCGCTCCAAGCATCTACCCTGTGGTCCTTTGGGCGCGCCTCCAAATACACAAGTGTTGCGGACTTGCACACTCTGACCAAACTCATTGGCAACCTGCAAACGGGAAAACAGCCTTTAATACCTGTAATAATGTTTGAGATATCTAGATGTATACATAAATCTTGAATAAACAAATATGGAATGTATGTAAGAGCAGATTTTAATAGGCACATGAATAAGTTTAATCTAGCTAGAATGTTGCACTGTGGATATCAGATACAGCTTACTATGTCCTACACATACTTTTAAAGAAAAATAACATCCATGAGGATTTTCAAGTGTTGGCAACACAGATATTAAGTTTAAAATATGTTACTATATTGTAATAAATACATGTCTCCGTCAATAATATCTTTCAGTGACCCGAAGGCTAAAATAAGAATGAACAGTACTTGTGTAAATAACCAAGAATGGATAATAGCATTAGTGCAAGCACAAGGTTACTATTGACTGTGCCCTACCCTACCCGGCCCTAATCTGCTCTTACATACATTTAATAAATAGTGAAAATGAAACATAATTAATGCATGACATTAACATGATACACCAAAAGAAACAAAAATATATAAAACAAACAACAAAAAAACATATTATTCTACTAATTGGTGTTCTAATCATTGTTTAAATTTTGTTTACTCTAAATAAATCTATGTAAAATATTAATAATTTATGAAATTATTGATATAAGAAATGAAATTAATCCCAGAGCATTTATATTCTAATAATATGTAACCAAACCCAGATTTTTTATTTAGTAAGAGTTCACTCCAACACAAATACTTGTTAAAATATCAGAAAAATTTACATTTTATAAATAATATTGTAATGAGATGTAGTGTTTTTATGATTATTTAGACAATTCTTATGGTGAGGAGAACAAGCAAACCTTTTTCAACATTCAATTACATTGAATCTACACAATATAAAGCATTCCACAGATAAGCTGCAAGGTCTAATAGAAAGAATAAAACAATACTTGTGCCCAAAACTAAAAAAAATTAAGGTTACGTTCAGAAACCTCACCTAGTAAAGAGAAAATTTTGAATTTGGAATATCAATAAAAAAATTATTAGAACACAGTCAAAATATTTATCAGGTTTTCGAACATAGCCTGCCTGCTATAAGCTAGTTCTACTAATTATGAAATTGGATAAATTTACTATTTCCAGTTCGCTCGGATTGTCCGTCATCTCCGCAGCGATTCCGTTCATTGAGATCAAAGCCTGGAGTAGCACAATGGAAAACAAATACTAATCTTATTTTTAGTTAAAAAAAGTAGTTATTTTAGAGACAGTATTCATTCTAGTGATGCTTCCATAAATAAACCTTCAGGAGTCTTCTATCAGTCAAATAGCAGGCCTAAATTGTTATTCTTAAATTTCTGTTAGAGCATGAATGTAAAAGATAAGGAAAATAACCTGTTGAATTTGTTGAGCCAGCTCTCTGGTTGGAGCCAACACCAGAACAATAGGACCCTCATCTCTCAGCAGTCGGGGTTGATTGATGATGTGAACAATTGCTGGCAAAATATAGGCCAGGGTTTTTCCAGACCCTGTTTGAGCAATTCCCACCAAATCCCTGCCAGACAAAGCTATTGGCCACCCTTGAGCTTGAATAGGAGTTGGATGTGGAAAACCTTGTTTTAATATTTCCTTCATAGCATAGTCAGGGAACCCACCCTCTTCAAAATACATGCTGGGTGCAGGTACATCACGTCCTTTAACAGTGATCTGGTTTTGGCTGCGGTAAGCTTCTATCTCAGCTTGACTGCGCGTCTGAACGTTCTGGTGTGGTACATAGAAGTTTTTCTCGAACGGAGTGAGCGTGATAGTATCCCAACGGATCTTTCGAAGGTTGCCGCCCGGTTGGTCATTCTTGAAATTCCCACCTCTGAAGTCATCCCTGCCGCCACGGCCTCCAAAGCCTCGGCCGCCATCACGGCCTCCTCCTCGCCCACCGTCGCGACCTCGGCCGCCCCCGCCGAAACGGCTACTACCTCTCTCCAGGGACCTATCACTGGATCGTCCTCCTCGCGAACCACCTCTACCGCCACCGCGGCCACCACGGCTACCACCACGACCCCCACCGCGACCGCCACGTCTGTCGTCGAACCTGAGTCATAAATCTTGTGTAAGTAACCGAGCGAAGCGAGATAAATTATTAAAAAAACTGCAAACTTACATTTTTACTTTTCACAACAAGGGAACCACACAAATTAATGAAAACTGTACTTCTATGCAATATATGCAGATTACGTTTTAGTTACGCGTTTTTTTTAAGTAATTAGAAATTTATCAATATAATTTCTGGCGTAACAAACATTTAGTTTGTCTTTGCAAAACGCTAACAGGCCGCCATATTTGATTGACAATATAGAGTTTGGATAGAGTGAAGTAAGTAAAATAGAGTCAAGTCATAGTCTACGTTTTGACAACTATTTAGAGTTTCCGGATCCTTTGTAAAGAAAATAAAGAAAACACCTAAAATCTACAACAAAGATACCAAGGATACCTATTATAATTAAACAGGTCGTATGTTCTCTTTCATTAATATCCAAAACATATTTTTAGATTTTATTATGTAATTGTCATTTTCGCCTGAACTTCATCATCGTCATTTTCTCTCAATCTCAGCTTCAGTTTCTAGAACTTAGTTAAATAAAGTTTTAATAATACAAATATTGTTAAATAAAGGCACATTTCAAAGCCCAACTAAACTAAACTCTTGTTCATGTTGGTAATCAAATCACAAAACCATAATCCCATCAAAAACATTCTGTAAAAAACTAGCCAAGTCTCGATGGAGGTGCTTGTTTATGTTTATCTCTAAAAAGTAATGAAATCTAGACAAAGTTGTGCCAAGTCTAAGGTTCCTTACTGCGATTTATTTATTATTTATAGCTAATGTTGTGTGACTTGGCCGTTGAAAGATTTTCGATTATTCTAGTTTTTTTAGTTTTCCCTTTATGTGGCCGTTAAACCCTAACTCTGTACCAATGGGAAGTACTAGTTCTATTTTGATGATCATGAGTGAGTGAGTGAGTGTCATAAATGCGAAACTTTGCTTTCGCTTAACTTCGGAACTAAATAACTCTTGAATGAATGAATCTTGTAGTTTTCTCTATCGGATTGTATTTCACAGCCTTAATAATCACATATGACGCACACAATCACACATTCAGTGCTTTGGAGTACCTACAGTACTTTATTATTATTAACAAAGTATTTTTTACCTCTCCACGAAAAATAAAAAATTAAAGACACAAAAAAATAACATATTTTATTTCAATATGTTTATGAATACTTACAATAGAAAATTAATTAATGTTGGTAGTCTTTGGACTCGAAACTGCTTTATCATAGTCATATGTATTGACTGGTATTGATCAAACACTTCTTTACATTTAGTAAGAGACTATTATTAGGAGTATCGTTATTTATTCCACTTTCTTGATGGATGCCTCTGTACCCGTGTTTGAGAAACCCCATCAACGCCTAACTGTCTTGGATTGGACGAGGAATATTCAGAGACTTCAAAACGAGGCTAGACTCCGTCGCTTTGAGTCTTACGAATTACGTCAGAGAGCTAATCAGCTAAGGAATGAAACTTCAGTTACTACGAGATGGGATAACTATGTTAATAATGAACTTTTGAGAGATAGGTAAGATGTATAAATTAATTACAAACAGGGTTACCAGATACAGAGAGGTACTTTTAAATTTTAACTATACTCGAAATTATCGCTTAAGAAGTTAGAACCCGAGATTGAGAATCAAAACAAAATATAAAAGTCAAAATATAGACCATTTATTACATATCATTTTACATTCATCAAGCTTGTAGAAAAGTTATTAGTTCTACCATCTTTACAGAATATTCGAAGTTCATTCTTGGAGGGAAAAACAGAGGTTTACACGGGATTGCGTAAGAGATGAGATTAGGGCTTTAAAAGAAGAGAAGCATGCGACAGAACTGCACTTGGAGTCTTTACAAATACCGCTTATGGTGATATCACAATGCCTCTCCAACAGAGACCAGCGGGTTCCCCCCGAGTTAACCAGGGACCAATTAGGAGAGGAACTGAATAAGGTAGGTATAACATTTTTTATAGATAGGTAAGATGTCATGACCATATACCAATATATATGTATATCGATACCACCTCGGCTCCGGCCACCTGAATATAAAATGTACTCTGTGCACCTGGAGCCGAGATATTTTCAGATGGGATTTCACGTTCGGTGAAAGTTTTTAATGTTAACTAAGTACGTATGTTTTTGAGGATCAGTAGTGATTATTTTAAAATATTTCGCTAAGTGTAGACAACATACCAATCTTTATTTTGTGCGTTCCGGTAAAATGACAGGCTCTTGAAGTTGCCTCCGGCTAACCGGGGCAGGTCTGATTACGAGGTTTCCACTTTACTTCAATTATCTAATGGCTATTTAATAGTCTCCTTTACTGAAATATACTAAAAAAAGCATTGGCTATTTCAGGAGCTTCACATTACAGAGAACAGTAAACGTGTCTTAATGGACGTGTGCCATATGGGCTGGGAGAAGCTGAAGGAGCTCACCAACGTACTGTGCCGATTGGAGCGCGAGATTAAGAACAAGGACGAAACTCTTGACTTGGAGTATCACGTTAAAGACCTTACCAGGGATAGTGCCGATATCAGCTTCAAACTAGACCCTACAAGAGTTCCCACGGAGTAAGTACAAAAACCAATTGGAATTTCAGTTTTCAGCACAGCAAAATATAATTTCTGATTCGGAGTATATCTTCAAGGGTAAGTAATATACTTAAATTCTCCTCTTTTCGATTCCTAGATCAATGACAGAAGACAGTTACGTGCACTGCATAGAAAACACGATAAAGATAGCTGAACAGCTGATGTCCGAGTCCAAGACTCTTCGAGAGACGATGTTCAAGAGCCGGGAACAGGCTCGCAACCAGATGCACGCGCAGAGCCAACAGGTGGAACTTATCATGCGGAGAAGGGTTTACGATATACAGAGGGCCAGGAATGAGATGGAGTGGCAGAAATACAAAGTAGGTATACCTACATTAAATAAGATACCTTGAGTCTTGAGGGATTTAAATAAACAGCTCAGTTTCAGCTTTTTCATATTTTTACGTGGGAGAGCCATGCTTCGGCATGAATGGGGCGGCTCGACCGGAGTGATACCACGGCCTCACCGAAAACCGGCGTCAAACAACGCTTACGTTGTGTTTCGCCGAGTGAGTGAGGTTACCGGAGGCCCAATCCCCTTTTAAAAGGCCGGCAACTTGTGACTCCTCTGGTGTTGCGGGTGTCCATGGACGGTGGTAATCGCTTACCATCAGGCGATCCGTCTCGTTCGATTCGGCTCGTTTGCCCACCTATCCCATAAAAAAATCAGATATATATTATATAAACTAATAATTTCAGCTGGAACAAAATCTCCAGAAAGTTGACAGGGAGATCGAGACGTTGCGTGCGGCGGTAGCGGACAAAATAAACCCGACCAAACTGGTGGAGACGAGGCTGGAGACTAGGACCCGACGACCAGTGCTGGAAAGAGTTCAGGTAAGGGGAATTAAAATTTGAAAAGGAACCCTGATAAGACAAACTATGTTCTTAATGTTTCTATGGGACATCCGTTTTCTAAATAGAGTGACCGTTGCTGTCAACTTGAAAGAAATGAAATTAAATTAGTTTATTTGCTTAAATGTGGGTACATTTATTTGATATAAAAATAATTTATATAGTTCAGCACATTTACCATATTAAACGGCATGCAAATATTTGTCTAAATGATTTGATCGATCAACTAGATTACAATCATACTACAAATCAACGACGAGCAATAATCGTAGGTAACGATCATAAAGATAACATTGTTCTATTTTAACTACCAAATAACGGCAATTTATAAAAATTAGTAATAGTGATAGATAGCAGTCAATTAATACCTATAAATGATAATACCTATTTAAGATTGTTCAATCGTTGTTCAATTAAAATTGAATATGGAACATATCTTTTAAAACCTAATTAAATACACATTTTTTAACGTTACCGCGTTTAGATTTTCCTTTGTGCTCAAACGTTCAAAAAATAACGGCAAGAAACCATACCGATTTAAACATTGTACGGAACCCTCAGTCGAGTATTACTTGCACTTGACCGGTTATTTTATTTTCGCGGGCGATGGATTCAACATTGGCGGTGATTCAACATTCAAAGGTGTATGTACTTAGGTACCTCCCTACTTACAGTTTACTGTTATGGTTAAGTGCCATTTATTAGTGTATGGACATAAATCCAATCTCCCAGATGCTATTGAAAATTTCTTAGAAAAACCTACTAGAATCTAGCTACTAGCTGAACCTAGAAATCGAACATGAGACCTCAAGCTCAACAGTTGCTTACAGCAATTGCTTACGAACACTAATGACGCAGTCTTAGTATTTAGGTACATAATTATGATTAGGTACATACTTAGTAGGTAGGTATTTAAGTACCGTAGTACCTACCTACATAATAAGTATACATTTTAATAATGTTATAGGACAAACCAATGCGTGGCCTCATAGAGGAGTTCGAGAGAGTCCATATGAGTCATAACATGCTGGAGAAGAAGCTTGAAGAAGCACTGTAAGTAAAAATAACGGGTTTAATAACATGGTGTTTAATAAACAATGTGGTATGGACGGTATTGTCTGATATGATCTTCGTCTGAACTGCAGCATTTGAGTCAAATGCAGCATTGGGGTCAAATGATTTGACTCACCTTGCACATGGCAATGCTGTCTATTGTCTCCTTTAAATTCTGCCCCTGCAGCTACTCCTCTCGCTGCCGGCCCTTATTCCATAAGTAGCAGGACCAGGAGTACTGTTCTACCACTCACATAGCTTTCGATTTTCTCTAATTGCAGACGTGAGACGTCGAAACAGTGGCATCGCTAGGCGTGGGCGATGTGGGGCCTCGCCATACCCTTTGACCGTCCTTTCAAAATAGAAAAAGCGTGCCCTCAGCGCCAAGCTCCCGAATTTCCTATAGAAATCTGTCACACAGTCGTGACGGTGGCGTGTTCTGGGCACATTTTGGATCCGTTCGTTATCTATACCTACTTACATGACTGTGGCGGTCAAAAGGCTGAAGGGACCTCGCGAAGCCCCTTTAAATGCAATGCCCCCAGACTTTTTGAGCGAGACCACGGCGTCACAGAAAACCGGCGATAAACAACGCTTATGGTGTGTTTCACCGAGTGAGTGAGGTTACCGGAGGCCCAATCCCCTTTAAAAAGGCGGGCAACGCACTTGAGACTCCTCTGGTTTTGCGGGTGTCCATGGGCGGCGGTAATCGCTTACCATCAGGTGATCCGTCTGATCGTTTGTCCCCATATCCCATAAAAAAAAGCTTTACCACAGATGATTAATTAATTTGATCACTTTTACAAGGAACGAAAGAAAAGGGGCCTCGCTGATGCGACTTCGCCCACGTCTAGGTACATTAGTCCACGCTACGCCTCTGCTCGAAATAATTATAGCGTCCGCGTAGTCTGTGCCTACTGTTTCCTGCTCACTGCCGTGGAAGTGAGTTGAATGTAAACGAGGCATATCAATTAGGTGTCCGTTTCGACTGCTCGGACAGTGTCGTAAATAAAAAACGACTACGTCAACATTACGAAGGAATTTGTAAACACTAACAATTAAAGTCGCAAATTCGTAGATACAATAACAGTCAGAAAGTCGTAAAGGTCGCTCGGTCGAAACATGGAGAATCGCTTCTGTGCCGGAACTGAGTAGAGAGCGGTTGAAACATGGAGAATCGCGCACTATTATCCTAAATAAAAAAATTAAAACAAGGAAGCTTAATAATTATCAAATAAAATAAGAAATAGTTACTTGGCTGACGACTCTGGACTATGACGCGACAGAAAATAAATTATTTAATAAAAACTAAATCAATCACACCAACACACTCACGCCTCACTCACTCACACACAATCATTCACTCACTCACTCATACCCACACACATCACACTTATCCGTATACAACTTTATGGTTACCTACCTAATTATATTAATATAATTTGTTGGCATGTCTTTGAACTAAGATTAGGCGAAAGCACTGGCTCCTGCAATACAGTTCAAACTAGCGTAGGGGCTAGGGATTTCGAGGAATTGTAAACAACTATAGGTATGTCAATAAAGATTTATTATTTGGATTTAAGATTTATTTCTGAATATTGGCTCTACGGATTTGCGACTTTCATTGTTAGTGTTTTACAAATTCCTTCGTAATGCTGAGCAGTCGAAACCACAGACTACTAAGAGATACTAGTATGTCGAAACGGATACGTCAATTAGTAGTGGCTGCCGGACGAGGTATTCAATGGTTTCCCCGCTCGAATAAACGCCGCTTTTAAATTTATTGTTTAATCCACAGCACTACATACCATGGCATGTTCAACCACCATCAACGCGTAACGAAGGACCTGCAATACAAGAACCAGGCACTGGAGACGGACAGGCGTCTCATTGAGATCCGGAAGCCATTGCACTCGCCGGATGAGACAGAGTTCAAGAGAAACGTCGGTTACTGCCACATGAGTGATGAATTAGTCACTGATTAGTGGCAACACTGACAAAAATGGTAGCTGGCAACACTATTGGTGTTGCTATATTCAAAAAAATATTTACCAGGAATCGATTCTTGCTAAAACTACCTACTAAATTTTTCAAACGAGGGCGAAAGTACCAATTTTCGATGATTAACAGTCAAAAATAGCTATTTATGGAGCCTAATGAATATCAAGATTCCAAAGGAAATTGCAGAATATAGCCTTTTTAGTTGGCTAGCAGACATATTTATGATTCAAAAAATAGCTTGTAGCCATTGAACACTGATATTCTTGCGAATGAAGACTTAGGAAGAGCTTCGATTCGCTTAGTTTTAAGAACAAGTTTAAAGCGTTACTAGAATTTAAACAAGTCATTCTAAGACTGTTACCATCAGTGGTCGTGTTCAAAATTAGGATGTAAATAAAAACACATTTTATAATATTCATAATATTTATTCATGTAGCAACATAACAAGCACTGTGCAATATCACTAATATTATATTATTTGATCTTTGTGACAACATCTTCGTCAGATAAAAATCATTTTATGTTAAAAAACGTTTTTAATAATAGCTATCTTGAATAAAATAGACTACATATAATGTTGGTTATAGTAATACTCTCCTATTGGAATGTGTAAACTATCTTACAAGTGTTAACTTTTTCACATCAAATGAGGTTCAAGGCACTATTAGGTAAAGTACAGTTAGCAAAGAAATTAACATGTCACCTTGAAGTTAAATTACGTCATGAAATAATTATTGACGTTTATTTTCCCTTTGACTATTAATAATAATTGGAGTAAACCGAACCATAAACCGTAGCTGACGCTAGAAATATCAATGGCTACGTAAAATAACACAAATAATATTAGTAAACTAAGTAGTACCTAGTAGATTTGACACTGTCGTGGTACCGAGTAAAGGCTTTCAGTAGACAGAAAACTTTTCTTTGCAAACTATACATTGCGAGTCATTCGATGTACTCGGAGGAGAAAATATAGATTTATTACGAGATATTATATCTAAAATTGATCTCGTTAAAATACGCAAAATTAAAATCATGAAATCCTCGTATAGTTCTACGATTCCGTTATTCAGTGACAAGATTTTATCTTGTTTGGATATGGTAACATATTAGATACTTAGAAATTAATTATGATAGACGCGATGCTAGAGAGCTTTTTAAATATTACAAAAATGTGACACAGAAGTTCCTCGTAATCATTATGTTTAATGTAGCCGAGTACTTTAATTCTAAATTTGGGAAATTTCCGTGGGTTAGGGAAAAAAGAGCTAGCAGGATAGCGAAAATGTAATTTTAAAAAGTTCCTCGAGTACACAATTTGACAGCATTAGAACCATTATGAGTAATACTTACTAATACACAAATAATTGTCTAGAAATATATAAATACCTTAGGTTATTAGTGAAGTAGACGGTGAATAAATAATCTAATGTAGTTTAACCATGTATTAAAATAAAATAATTAAATAAACTAAATATATGAGGTTTTATTTATAATACTTAAGTGTTTCATAGACATAGACAGGGTTTTTTACCCGAATGCACGAGGCCAAGACAGGTAATGTTATTGAAAGTATCTATGTATTACATGTATGTGATTTTTTCCTAACTAACTATAAGTAATAGTAATATTTGGAGTTCATTTTTCAACAGTATTAAGTAAAATAAAAGCGTTTATAGTGCACCTAATATATTCGATTAGATAAGGTAATGTAACGGCCTTTAATACGTTATTTGTACAATTATTGCTATTTTTACTTCTATCTATTAATTTAATCAAATCGCAAATATTTGCATTGGACTATTTTGTATCTTAAAAAATCCTATAAAAGTCGTATTTTGTCATACCATAATACATAATATCAAGTGCAAAAATATTACTCTGATATTCATACCGTGCCAAGCCTTTAACATACTAACGCGTATAAAAAAAAACAAGAAAACAAATTTACCTTAGAACACTGTCAATAGACAACAAAATTGTACTTCCCGCCAAAAATCATAGACAAATAAGCAGGCAAAGGTATTCGTCTACACAGGCTGTAATTCTGGTTTCGGACCTACTTTCTCGTAGGCCTCATCTAATAACGAGCATATAAGGTTGATGGTATCATCTGTTAATTTCCTACTGCTAGCTAAACGGATGGAAGGTTCTGGACAGTTAAGTTCCACGTCTCGTAGATACGCGGCAACTGTCATGGCGACGCCTTTCTCGAGGCAATAATTGGTGATGTTGCGAAGGTACGAGTGTTTAAGTCTGTCGGTCAGGTCGTCTTTCTTGAGGTAGATGTGCTTGATAGGTGACAGGTCGTCCCCTCGGAACTTAAAGTGTTTCAATTGAGAGAGTGATCTGAAATTAAAAAACACGGTTATTAATTAAAACTAGTGATAGAAAGCGCTAATGTTTTTTTTTGTAAGATATAGTAGCAGCGATACTTTTTTTGAATTAAATTTCTATTTCAATTAAATAAAAACTATTTTGACTATCAGTGGGCCAATACTGTTCGCCTAATTTGCGCTTTATTAACAGTTGTTCCTTGCGAAATACTGATATGAACTACCTACATTAATCAGACTTTGCCATTAGTATGGGGGTCACCAGAATAATTTGAATCGGTTGAGAAACTTCATAGATATGAGCAAATAAACAGAAAACAAGTTACTGGTTTCTGACACATACGCGAATATTAGACATTGAAATAAAACTACTTTTTACGGATTTTATCGCGTTGTATAGAAAACAAGTTGCGAAACTCCTTGCTATTCGAATATGGGTAGACGAAACTATCTCACAATAAAAACTACCTCGGCGAGGGTAGACACTACCCTCGTTCAGGTTTTTTTTATGGGATAGAGGGATAATCGTGCAGACGGATCGCCTGATGGTAAGCGATTACCGCCGCCCATGGACAACTCGCCGAGTGAGTGAGGTTACTGGAGGCCCAATCCCCTTTTAAAAGGCGGGCAACGCACTTATGACTCCTCTGGTGTTGCAGGTGTCCATAGGCGACGAAGACTACTTACCACCAGGTGGCTCGTCAGCTTGTTTGCCGACTTAATCCATAAAAAACATAATCTTCCACAGCCCACAAAAAACTAAGCCATTTGCCTTCGTTCCGTGCTACTAACTAGCATCCAAAATGTAGGTATGATTGCATTTTTTGCAATATCGTCGACCGCTTACATTGTTTCTTGTAAATACTATTAATCGCTTATCTCTCCCGAGCCATTCTCACTTGAGTGATAACTACATAGAACCACATTATTGTTGGTTGAGTCATGTTTCCTTGACATAATCATTATCTTTAGTAATAAATTACGGCGTTATCAACTCGTAGAAATATAACGTGGAATTGTATTGTGAGTAATTGTAAATTATACATAATCAACCCATTATACTGTCCTACTGCTGGGCATGGGTCTCCTCTCAGAATAAGAGGGATTGGGATTGCGGGTTGGCAGACTTCACACGCCATTGAGAAAATCTCTCAGGCATGCAGGTTTCATAACGATGTTTTCCTTCACCGTTTAAGCGCGTGATAATTAACTATTTAATACGCACATGACTTCGAAAAGTCAGATGTGCGTATCTTGGTTTTGAACTCGAGACCTTTGACTTGGCAGTCCAACGGTCATACCACTAGGCTATCACTGCTTTTTCATTGTAAATTATAATTTATTAAAACATTCTAAAAGACAATGAGGTTTAACTTAAAATTCAACAAAATTTGTAATTTGTCTTGAAACTTATTGAAATTTTTAATCCAATACCTTCATAATTCACGTAGGTATAACACATAGCAACAACCGGGAACTATTTCTTTTATTTTGTAAATTTCAAGTTTACATAATAAAACTATTGCTTGCTATTGTTTGAGTGTGCAGATAACAGCACAACAAGTTACCACAAACTGTCAAATTTCCCCAAAGGATAATAAGCTCTATAATCTATTATTTGAAGATTAAATTGAAAATCGGTTGAAGAAATTTGACAGTTTTGAATCATGTTTGTTTGATTTGTTGAGTTTGATCATGATTTGCTGTTGACTGTACATACCTACCTGGGTAGCCAAACCCATGTAAATACCATGATTTAGACTGATGGGCGTTGGGGACAGCTGGGATCGCCCTTCAGATGTCAGCTAAGGCAGACTGACATCTTATCAAATATCAATGCGTATGAATTATAATTTATACTCTACCATTTCGTCTAAAATACTTCACATTATTTGGAATATTAAGTTTAATTGCATACTAAATACTTACAGTGTGAAATGTATTGATATACAGTACGCGCGACATAACTTGGCCGGACTGAAGTTAGCTGTTTGTCAGTTTTTGGTTGCGCAGTACACAATTTTTAACGTAAACAATCCACTGCGAATTAAAACGGCGAACTTCACTCCGGCCAACTTATGCCGTGCGTACTGTACTGATCGTTATTGTCGTTGAATACATGGTGATAAATCGTGATTTATTAAGAGTCCGGCGGACCGAAATTCTCATACAAACTTAATACCGAATTAAATAAAATTTAATCAAATTGTGTTATCATTCGGAATCCGATACCGTAAATCTAGATTCCTACGCTACCATTTTGTCCAAAATACTTCACTAGAAATAAATGTAAGCGAATGCAATTTTTGATAACTTTACCAAGTTTGGAACGATTTTCCGGTCTTTTATTTCCAGTGAAGTAGTTGTATACGAAATAGTACGGTAGGAACCTACATTAACGGTATCCGAATCCGAATAATAATATAATTTGATAGAAAATTGTCTGGATTACGATTTATTTAGATATTACGTTTTTGTGGGCAATCCAAGCTTTTATCATAACGTTTTTCGATTATACGAGTGTTATGTACTGCAGTGAAATAAAATGAAATTTAAGAGCATGTTACTATATGATTTATCGATGTTATTTATGTACCTATGCATCAATTGTAAGACAGTTGAAATTTTCACAGATGATGTATTTCTGTTGCAGCTATAACAACAAATACTATACATACAACAAACTTGATTTTTTGCCGTTTTTATAGATCGTACGGAATCCTTCGTGCGCGAGTCCGACTCGCACTTGCCCATTTAGTACCGTGTGGAAATCTACATGGATACCCAAGGGTTATGTCGGACTCCTGCCGTGGCCATTTCCAGCACGTTATAAGGAGGGGATCTCCAAACGGAACACTGCCATGAGCTCTCCTGTACACAACAAGAACCTCCCCCGAAATACGAAGTTTCCTCTAACGGACACTAACGTATCGTACGTTTTCCTACCACGAAAGTTTTTCGGACACGACGATAGATTCGATTTTCGCGTTTAGATTTCTAGTCCGAATGTTATTTAGTTATTTGACAATACATGTAATTGTAGTAAAATCGTTAGATTTTGGTATAATCGTAGTTTCGCTTCGATCCGAAGGTTCGACGGTCAATTTTCGTATAGAGCCCGACAAACATCTTGAGCAAAGAAGAAATAGATGGCTACAACAATGGTGTGTGTCTGTGCGCACTACGCTACACTTGCCGCCCCTTCATTGTTCAAATTATTAGGCGCTCACTATATTAGGCCCCCGTGTAGGTATGTATATTTAAAAGACCGAGATAAAGCTAACAGCTAAAAATAAATAAACTGTGCTGACCTGTTAAGTTTCTTAGAGACTTCATTGAGTTCTTCTAACATAATGGGTTTCGATTCGATGATGTCCAGCGCCGAGATTGCCGCCTGAGTTAGCATGGGGGGCAAGGATGCGCTGAAGCAATAACCTGTAAATTAATTTATACCATTACACCCGTATTCTCCAATAGGATAGGCAGAGCTATCCTCTTCTCCACCCCTAGTTCACAGATATGTATAGGTCCCTATTGTCATTAACCGGATACAAATCAACACAACAACTCTAAGCTGCTATTGAGAATTTCATAGAAAAACCTAATAACTACAGAACACATTATAAGCAACATTAAAATATGCACGAGAAATGCAAATGCGTGGAAGTTGTCAAAATATGCAACAGTAAATAATAATAAAAAAATAGGATCCAGTGACATCACACTCATTCTTTTGCCTAAGTGAAGTTGGTGCTTTGAATCCCAATATATCAATTACAATATTATAGTCCACTGTACTATTCCTTAAGGATGTACAGCATAATAATTCATCAAGTCCATACCAAGTCCTGATAGTCTCTGATGTTCTACGATGAAGTGTGTGCCTGCGCAGAAGCCCCCGACGGTCGCGAACGAGTGCTCTAGAGAGCCCACAATCAGATCGATCTCGTCGCGAGGGACGTTCAGCAGCTCTGTAATACCTCGCCCATTCTTGCCCACTACCTGGGAAAAGTCATTTATATGTTCACAAGCTGAGTTATAAAACTCCTAACTCGTTATATTGTCACATGTTTTCTCTTCTTTTGTCACAGAATAATTTGTGTTATAGTTCCTGTGTATAAACAGAATTAAAATTAGTTCGAAAATAAGGAAATCATATGCATTTTAATTTTATAGTAGACATTGTGTATAAAGCATATTGTGACGTCAAACCGTGCGTGCGGTATTCAAATTCTATACTGACATTCGTTTTGGACTATTCATAAATTTGATTAAACTATCCATAAGTCAAACACCAGCCGGTCGGTTGATGGCCAAACATATAGTTGCCAGCAACTCTAGTGGTATCTTCACTGGGGCGTTGTCATCAGATCTAAGTTGTTGAGTCACATTTGTCCAGTAATTTCATTGGCTACATTACTCTTTAAATCGGAACACAATAATAACAACTCTTACGTGAAGCAAGAATAAGGGCATTGGAGTACATTCTAGTATCCACTAATTATATTAACACAGAGATGTAACAAGCACTTGGCCGACTTTTTTTATTAGTTCCCGTAATAAAAATTTTCGAGAGGCGAAAATTAATGTTTATTGTTCCATCAGTAATGGAGAAGACCAGGCAAGGCCCAGATAAAATAAACCAACTTTTTAACAAATCAGCAGTAATTTTTAGCAGGACACCATTTTGACTGGGGACTTTAGGTACGAAACATTTGAAAGCAATGGAAGTATGAACAGAGAGGGTTGACTCAAGGGAGGGAGAGTGCCCAGCAGTGAGTTGATTCCATAAGTAAATAACATACCATCATGTCTGTATTCCCCGAAGGATTAGGCAGAGGCGTACTAATGTACACCCACAGTTTGCAGGTATGTTTAGGTCCCATGTAATAGGAGGCGGGCCTATTGCCATTAACCGGGCACAAATCCAAACTCCGAGTTGCTACTGAGAATTTCATAGAAAAACCCAATAACACTGCTAAACCTGGGGATCGAACCCGTAGCAGTCGCGCTTGGGACCACTACACTAGTGAGGCAGTCATATTTACTTATGGAATAACTATAATTATTATATCTTTGCATATTCAACAAAAGTGAGATTTAGAGCATTTATAAATAAAATAGTAGGTAGGGTAGGGTAGTCATGACTCAATGATAATTATTTCTGTAAATAGATCTTATATTCTATCTCTCTTCTATTTTAGATCTATGTTATCTTTACTGCAGCAGCTTCTACTGCTATCTATTGAGACCTAATTCATAGACTAAGACTATTGAAAGTAATTCAGATCGCAATCAAATTCAAATTTGGCCAACCACCACTATTGTTTGTCCTACCTTTGTTTTTTATACAGACCAATTGTTTTACTATTGTATATACAAAATAGCACCTTTACACATTAACTTTTTAAGCGCTTGGCTAAATATCAATTAGCGTGCCCCTAGCGCGCGGCTACAAATCGATAAAATAATAAAAAAATCATAAATAAAACATTGATAAAAAATTCGAGTAATTGTTGTATAATATTATCTCTATGTAACATGCAGTATAAGACGAAAATAAAACGAAATAATTATGTATGTTCTCTGTCGCAGAAGTACAACATGAGCGGTTAAAAGGTTAAAGAATCCTAAAACTCACCCCAATGGTCAGACTCTCATCCAGAATGATCCTCAATTTATATTTCCGGGCCAGCTGCACTAGTCTCTTCAGTGGGCACATTTCCCCAGTATTATAGTAAATACCCTCAGCAACAAGGAAGGCCCTTCTCTTTGGATTCAGTTCCTTCTTCCTCTGAGCTTCAGCCAGCAACTCCTCGAGGTGGTCCATGTTATTGTGTTTGAAGTAACGGACCGTACTGCGGGATGCATCAATGCCTTTTTGGATCGCAAACCAGACACATTCATCACTGAAACAGTAAGGAGTATTGAGTAATCTATACTAACATTATAAAGAGGTAAAGTTTTTGAGGTTGTAGGGGGTAATCTCTGGATCTACTGAACCGATTTTGAAAATTATTTTTGTGTTGGATAGTCCATTTATTGAGTAAGATTATAAGCTAAATAACATCACGCTATGCCTATAAGGAACAGAGCAGCGGAGGTGAAACTTAGAGCGAGTTGCTAGTTTATAATAATATAAGTACATACATAGAAAAACTATCCCAATAGCAATATAGGAAAAAAAAATAGTAACATGAAACATTTTCCTTTTTAACATTGATTTACCCATATTCTGTCCATAATTAGTGCATAGAGCTTCTATTTATAATTGCAGAGACTTGAATAATAAAAAAAGAGAGTATATCTCACCATACAATATGTCCGTTTTAGCCACACATGGACAAATATAATTTTTACCAACATATTTTTACCATTAATGTTAAACTAACTACATACCTCACGTATCAAATGGAAATTTATTGTAATATGGATGGAATGGAAGATTTAAACAGCCAATAACTGTAATTAGATGCTTATAAGTACTTAGCTTTTTGCTTGGCAGCAGTGCTAGTAAAAAAAAAATTTCAACAATATACATACATATGTATAAATAATTCCATTTTACTTAAAAATTAATAGAAAACAAATTGGTATTCAATTATTCAAGTCTATTCTTATAAATTCAAGGTAAACTTGCTTTGAATAAAAAATACTGATTGTACATATTTATTACTAAAATAAATATATAATAAAGAATAAACACAGGTAAGAATAGATGAATCATAAGAGTTCACTGGTTGCTCGACGTTCAAAACTAGACTGAAAGCATATCTACTTCAATATCAGAAGCAGTATGAGAATGTTCGGCTTAATACTTCCGCCATTTAGTGTTGCTTTTAGTTTTTGCTTGCGCTCAGCATTGCCTCTAAGCGTAGTATAGTAGCCACGCAGCTGCAATAACTTAACCCTCAACCAACATCTTTTGACATAATATATTTCAATAATAAATCATTTTTTATTTTACAATTATTTATTTATTTAGCATACCATTTAATGTTTTATGTATGTAGTTTTTTAGTATACTTTTACGTGAGTATTATGGTAAAAATAATTACTAGAGTATTTGTTGTTCGAGCGTATGGCACCCGTGGGTTGCAGCTGAAAATCAGCGTCAGGTGGTAGTCCCTATCACTGCTGATATTATGCTGAGCTGTGGCCCTTTTGGCACAATGACTAGGTAGTTATGTTGTTAGTTTTATTAAATTTATGTTATCTTAAGTGACCTTCTCGTTTTTGTGCCAATAAATACATTTTCTTTCTTTCTTTCTTTCAATCCACTTGAAATTGCTTACATAAAATAGAATTTAATACTTACGCAAAGATGATATCTCTCTTCTTAGCATATGATGGTATTGCACTAGCAATAGTTGAGAAGCCATAGGAGTAAACACAAGTTTCCTCTACCTCTAGGAACTTAGCCAAACGTTCCTCGAGGTCTAAATGCACGTCAATGGTACCATAAAACCCACGAGGACCACAGGAGCCCACGCCATACTTCCCAAGAGCTTTCAATGCCGCATCCATGATATATTCCTCTTTATCAAGGCAAAGGAAACTCGAAGCGCCTACATTTAAAACTTTATCGTCAATTCTACCCATCAAAGGAGGTTCTTCTACAGTAACGTCGTGTTCCACTATGGGTATTGGCTTCCAGTCTATCGCTTTGCCATTACAGAGAGGATCGTAAGTATGAGTCTTCTTCTTGGTCCAGAAAAAGTAAGTAGAAATTACTATCATTTGTAGAGCAATGACCAGCGTCCACCAGCCCGCCTGGAAATAATTTTAGTTGGAAATAATTCATGTAAACAGTAAACTCTCAGTATTATCTGGCCAAAACCAAGAGTAAACTTACCATATCGTACATGTCTACTAGTATCATTTTGTGCACTTAAATAATGTTACGGTTCAATTAAACTGTATATTCAATTACTGTTTTTAATTTTTGAATATAAAAAATAAGCCCCTCGTTTCCTTTCCACCGCCGGTCACAGACTGAAAAGAAAATTTAAAAAGAAAATATGGTTCTTGTTTTTTTTCTTTCTCTTGAGTTTTGTCATAGTTGTCATTCTTAATCATAAATCTCCTTGAATTTGGGATTGTAGAGGTGTGAAAAGATGTTACTAAAACGCTTTTGTTAGCTAATTTTAAAGTTCCCGTTTAATAAAATCCGACTATCTAGAGATATCAACCGATTACAAATTTTCAGCACCGGTTTAAAGTGATTAATTTATAGAATAATCCGGTTCTTTTGTAATCGCCTTTTATTATTTAAAAAAGGATAAAAATGTTTAAAAAAGATGGTAATTAAATTATTATTAATCAATAGATATGAAGGTAAATTAACGGAATTTTGGTTTACAAAACAGAGATCATCCACTGTAGTGCTCTGTAACCTGCTTCTATGAGATACATTATGTATTCTGATGTCGAGAACATACGCTCGGAAGGCACAGAAGGTGCTGGCACTGTACTTAGCGAACAAATCTAGCTGTTTGTGCTGGTAGTTTTGCGAAATTTCCCGCAAATTTAGCACATTATACTTACGAAAATGGGATAAAAATGTCTGACGGCTAATGGAAATAATGGATAATTTGGATATCTTTGTACTTAAACATTTTATGTATTTTTGGACAATAATAAACAACCTATAACAGAATAAGTGCAAGACCTGAAAGTAGTTTGATCAGAATCGAATATTGAATCTATTACACGGGTTTTTAATATGTGTTAATTTTCCGAAAAGACAAATACTAGAAATATGGCCCTCTGATCCATCTATTTGCACAAATTGTTATTGTGTGCGTGCGCGCGCCGATATTGTAGTCGTTGTGAGTACGATTGGGCACAAGTTTTGCGTTTAGCTGAATAAATATACTTACATATTGTCTCATGACATTCGGGTTTCCTTATTATAATAAATTATGACTCGATATTCTAATCGACGTGGTCTTGCGTTTATTCAGTTACATGTTGTTATATTAGTAGTGTATAGTATCTCTCATAGAGCTGCTTAAACTTATCAGTTTTCTTTTAAATAATCGATGCGTATCGATTTTCGCAAAAAAACGTTTATTTTAGGTTTTCAATACAGGTTGATATCACTAGCTGTCACTGTCATATTCCATTTGTCTTATGTCAGTCATACATGCATGTCACTAGATGTCAGTGTGACTGTACTGATTTCTCATTTCACTCATGTCATGTCATGTTTTGAAAAGTGATGATCATCTATAACACGATTGTGCTCCCCTCAAATCAAAATATAATTTATATTTTTGGGAAAATCAAGAATAAGAACATAATGAATTTCAGCGGAACATTAAGAGTGAATAAATTTGCGTGTTTTACGTTAGGTTTTATATTATTTTTAATTATTTATTGGCGGACTGGAAGTGCAAGTTTTCCCATGGAGAAAAATGATCTTATTAACTTAAAGACCTTACTAAAAGCGACTATCCAGGCAGCCGAGCGCGGCGGGATGAAGGTTAAGGAAGGGAAACATCACGACTTGAATATTAAAAGTAAAGGTAAAACTCAAGAAGGTGCAAACGATCCGGTAACAGATGCAGATTATGCTTCGCATTGCGCAATGTACTATGGCTTGAAAAACACATTTTCGAAGTTAACAGTTGTTTCTGAAGAACATTCGAAGCATGATTCTACTTGTGAGAATCAGCCGGTGATAGATGTAGATCTAGTGTTAAGAGGAAACAGACTTGTGGACTACATGAATGATGAATTGGTGTATGTGAAAGATGTAACTGTCTGGATTGACCCACTCGACGCAACGCAGGAGTACACAGGTAAATCTTGACGGGTGTAATATAAAGTAGCAATTTACATGATTTTAAATGCTACTTACTATTCCTTTTTAAAGATATTTTTAGTTTTCATGAACATGGAAATCAAAATAAATGTGTGTACGTACCTGTTTACTCAACATGAACCATCATACAGTTGATAAGAAGTAATGACAGTTTAAATGCATGATAATAAAAACTTACGTGTTACATTGTTTTGATCAAACTGATTAAATTTAGTTTTATTTGGCTTTAATTTTATTAGACATCTAGATAGACGATTCAAATTTTTTTGTAAGAAAGCACCACAGCCAGTGGTCCACCACTGTTTTCATCATAGCTATCAGTCCAAAATTTACAATTTTGATCAGAGAATGACTATACATTATACTACTTAATTTTATTATGAGTTATAAGCAAATGTAGAAGTTGTGAATATGGTGAAATTTGAATTGGCTAGCCACTTCAACCTTAAAAGAAAATATTACAATCACAAAATTTTTGACAATTTCAGAGGCATTATACCAGTATGTGACAACTATGGTGTGTGTAGCCATCAAAGGTGTGCCCATCATAGGAGTCATACACTATCCCTTCCCACCTCGGACATATTGGGCCTGGTACACCAAGAAGCCTTCATCCAACATGCCCATTGTACCTCATGTAAGTTTAAACTGTAGTATTTCGATGGTACAAAATGTAGGCAGCCAACCAAAATGAAAAAGTTTGCAGAAACACATGCATATTAAACAATTTCACTCACTAAAAACCAGTGTCCATCTTTAGCACATGCAACATTATAATACTTAATTACCTACACCATTATATTACAATCACAGAATAAAAAAATAAGACCAACTACTTTACTGTTGATGAAGCTATTTTTGAAATGGTTGCAATTATTTAAGTCGGTTGTTGTTTTATCTTTATAGATCCCTAAATGAGCCAAAGGATTCCAAAGGACCAATTTGCTTGGAAACCTATCAGTATTAGGAGTATAGGTTTTGAAGCATAATAATTGGTACTAAATTTTTCAGTATCTAAATGCTGAAAAATTTTGTTGATAAATAGGATTGTATTACATATTTTGTTGCACAGTGAACAATCGAATTTTTCTTTCACAAAAATTACTAAACTCATATTTTTAACTTTTCATCAACCAATTACAGAAAGAAGACAACAGGGAACACCCCAATGTAGTTGTCTCTCGCTCTCATCCAGGCAAAGTGAGAGATATGGCAATACAAGCATTCGGACCGCATACCAACGTGTCCCCCGCTGCGGGAGCTGGCTACAAAGTAATGGAGGTAGTTAATGGTACATACGATGTATACCTACATGCTACTACCATCAAAAAATGGGACTTATGTGCTGGTGATGCAATTATCAAGAGTGTTAAAGGCAAAATGACGACCATCAAAGGTGAGACGATCGATTACTCGGCGGACAGTGATGTCAAGGTAACTGGCGGGATTGTGGTGACGAGGTTTGACCATGACTTCTATCTGGAAAAGCTTCAGAATGTAATGGATGGGCCACATTAGTACGTACTGTTTGACTGACTTAAGAGCGCTTACACACCACGTATTTTTCCGGCGCCGTCGATGCGCGATTCGCTATCGCGCGTTGCTGCTGACGCTGATCACGGCGCTGCTGAACTTGAAAAAGACAGATTACTTGCGATTGCATTGCTGTACACTCACAGGAAACGCGCTACAGACGTGCGTGAGCAACTCTCCGTATAAAGTAAAAAGCGCGCGCGAGTAGGCCGCTACCGTGCTAATCTAAAATGTTTGAAAGTAATAATAAATGACCATGCAATTTTCTTTCGCTTGTAAATGTTTGTATCCAATATCTACGTTTTCGTGATACATTTTTACGATTCCTTTTTAAAAAAAGTACCTACTAAGGCCAGCATAAGAAGTGTTGCCTCGATTGATCCCATCGATATAACTCCGCGCTAGTAGCGCGTCGACAGCACGCGTAAATAGGAAAATTGGTTGCGATAACATCACGCTTACAGCGCGTAACAGTAGCGAGCGACGTGCGTCGACGACGCCTGAAAAAAAAAGTGGTGTGTAAGAGCTCTTAGTAAGTCAATGTGACTTTGTCTTGTCCATATTGTTCACTATTATAGGGATTAAAGTAGAATGAGGTTTTAAAATCTCCATTGTTTTATTGTGAGAGAAGATAGACGCTATTCATCCTTTATATCATTCATTACCCATCTCACAATGGTTCAATATTAGATTTTATGTTCTTCATAATATTCCGACACTGTAGATTTCAGTACTGCAGGTTATGTAATAAATAGTTTCATCAGAAACCGTTTATAATAATTGGACCCAATGAAATGGCATGGCCTTTCTAATAGAATATTTTTTAATAATCAGATTATATTTAACACACATAATTATATGTAGGTATAGTAACTGTAATCAACAAATTCATACTGATATTACATTTATTGTTATGTTGTTAATCCAATATGGTAATTAATTACTTTTAACCGATAATAGATGTTTTTGAATGTGAGGGCTGTGAAGTAACAAGTATTGATGAATTAAAATGGTTGTAAAATTCTCGAATTGTTAAAATATAATACTTACTGCTATTTTACCTATATCTTTAAATAAATTGTTAGGAATTACTTATTATTGGTAGATCATGTTAGTTTTTTTTCAAGGAACTACTTATTCATCTGCTGGTTCCATCTCCTGTGGCAGGTCCAGAATTTTTTTGAAAGGAACTGACTGCTGGCAATTAATTATCACTCTCATAAAATTCAGATAAAGTTGAAAATAGAATGTATGTAATGATATTCTAGGGGGCTCAAACTTGTTTTCTGATTTAATTATTTTCAACTCTATTTGAAATACATAGGGACGATATTTAATTAACATTATTTATCTACTTTATAGTGTAAATAGTTAAGCTAAGTGCAGAGATGTGTATGTGATCTTTGTATAGCATTTAGAGTTTACTGTATTATTTATTGGTCTTAGAGCTGTTAAAAATTATATTTTTTTATGTAAAATCCGGTTGTGCAAAATTTTGTTGTTTTAACAAGTAAGGCCACAGACTTAAAATGTATTAAGTACTTGTTTGTATTATATATAATAATTTTATAGATAAATAGGTATAATTGTGTAGTATATTAATATAGCATACCTTGACTTGGTCTCATTTTAAATTATTTGATTCACTGAATTCCATTAGACCTGGTCCTGGACTTTTGCAACAAACACTATTATAAATCATAGAACTACATACATAAATAGTGTCGTAACTTGATTACAAGTGCTAACAGTGGACTGAAAACATGAATTGTTTACATGAATTCAGTAATAATAAATGGTTTTTTTTATGCATATTAATGCATTTTATGACCTCGTTAGAAAGGAGACTCGACACTGTGTTTGTAGGTGTTGGATAACTAAAAATATAATTAATTTAAATTAGCTGAAGTTCTAGGATATAAGCGTTTATTTTGGTGGGGATTGAGGGGGATGCTCTGTCCCTTTCTCACAAAACAAGTGTTTACATATTTTTATTTATATTTAATTTTATTCGTTTTGAAAGGGCATGCAAAGTTGATGTTTAGGTATTTTTTTTAGATTTATTTATTTGTGCAAAATGGACGCACCACCAAATGCAATAAGAAAGATAAAGTTAAATAAAATATGGACACATGTTTAACTATATTTTTATTTCAATAAATTAAGCAGGTTGTTTCAATAATACACAATTATAATGTGTTTCAGTAAATCATAAAGGTACACGTCACCCAGCGAATTTTCCATCTAATAATACAGGAATGTGTTGCTAGCCTATAAAGTGAATGTTGCCAATCACAAATATAAGTAATTATGAAAATAATTATTGAGACAAAATATGAATTTATGACAATCTCGACATAGCACCGGTAAAATATTGCAAAATTGGGATTATAATAATTGATTTTCTTTTGTCATACAAATAGGTTAATTTATTTGCAAATAACTGATGAAATAGACTAGTTGCCACATGCATTGTTGCCACATCAATGAATACATATATGTTTGGATAAGGGCCGGCACATTGTCCGAGTCGGACGACAGATATTCACAAGAGTATACTATGTTGCATGTATAATAATAGTCTATGATTCAATGAATCTCTTACTGACATACGTAAATAAAATTTCATACAAAAATTACATTCATCATCACGTAGAATATTAACCTAGAAATATAAAAACAGAATTTATTGAAGTTTTATTTAATATTGCATTCAATTAATTATGATCACAAAATAACCTATGAAAATAATGATGACTTGCTAAGTATTGAACTAATATGAACAGAAATTAAGCGATTTTCCTACAATTCCCAAAGCCTTAATGCTGAAACATTTTTTAAATACAGCTTTACATGGTTTTTATTGCTTTTAATTGATTTTTGTAAAAATTAAATGCTTCTCAAGCCTCAATGTAAAAGGTTTTTTTTTAATTATTATATGAATACTCGAAGCCAGGTGTAGGCTTAAGGCGTTAACTGTATTATCTAGGACCACATTGACATAGCGTGAAGAACCTGCAATCAGCTTGGTAAAATCACAATAATAGTAAAAATTAAAAAGTATGTACAACTAAATAAAGTATGACTGATGCATGAACCAGACTCCGATGTGCGGAACATTATTATTTCATACCCTATTACTCTACTTACAGTATATCTTTAATTTAGCACTGACAAATCCTAGCTGTTGGTAGTCATTTTATTTGTAGCTAGCACTGAAACCGCGGTGTGCTTTTACCCGACATCTCTTAAAATAAGTGTATTACTTTAACAATGGAGTTGGTACAACATGTATGTGTTTAGACAATTAATAATCTCAATAGATGATTATATTGCGGTGATTACATGACGTGGGGTATTGCACTGCGATTAGCGGCTAGCTACAAATTTTAACAGCTGCATTATTAAAAATCTGGGTAAACTGCTAATTGTATATTTCATCAGAACACTTAACTGACAAACATTACCTATACAATCCAAAAAACTAATAAGTTAATCAACAATTGTAATATTATTTTGAAAGGTGAAACTAATAGACCACGAATTACACAGACTTGTTACGACGAAACGCGAGTAGCCAGCTACTTGTAGTGGAACAATTTAAAAATTGTACTATTTACCCAAATCTTCAATATGTTCTATACAGCTTCTCCGTACTCGTAAATTTAGCTTCGCCAACATCAACTGACGTCCTCCCGGTGGCTCGGCGCCCGCAGCCCGAGCCTGCTCCTCGCTGGCTGGCTGGCTCAGGCTGGCTGGCTCAGGGTGGCTGGCCCAGGCTGGCTGGCACAAGCTGGCTGGCTCAGGCCGGCTGGCAGCCGCAGCGCATCCCGTCGCGCACGCGCCTCGTATGTACATAACATTTTACAATAACATACCGTATAGTTATAACACTTAACACATACTGAGATTTATCGTCCATGCTCGATACAGCGACGCGATGTATTGTTACACGGAGTCATCTGTAAGATACAATATTTGTTAATGTCATACCTTCAATTAATGTTAAGATAATTTAACTGGAATCATAACGTTTCATAATCGCTTATAAAAGTTTATCAATACTATACTATTATATTAATATTGTAAAGAGGAAAGATATGTATTTTTGTATGTTTGTACCGAATAAACTCCAAAACTACTGGATCGATTTCAAAAACTCCTGATTACATTTTCCCTGAGTAATGCGTGCTTGAAATAGACCTCCCCCAAATTGCGTCATGGCATAAGTGGGTCCTATACATTTTGCATTCAGAATCGGATCTTCAGCAGAGTTATTGCATAACAAAAATCGGTCAGTTTAATTATTCTGTGTTGCTAGTCATAGCAATTAGCATCTGTCACACATCCATACGTAATAAGGGGACTGCTGGTCAGTCATTCGTGCTGTGAGCGTTGCACACTGCGTTTGGTGTATTGCAGTGTCCACTCAAGGACTTATCCCTACGAATATGATAAGATGCTATATAAACAATCAGTCATAAACCATATTTCAATTTAGCAACGTCCGTAATGGCTCCCAGACTCCAAAACAAAAGATATAACATTGTAAAACTGTACAGCAGGCTTACTTTTGAAAACAATACAATACCAATCCAAACGTGATCCTATTCCAATGTCAATTTGGCTGTCGGGCGATTTCGTACTCTTGAGCACAAATCCGTTAACCTTGTATCGGCATCCCCGATTGGCCAATGGTTGGGTCGTTTCCCAATCCTATTTAGTTCACTCAGTCACCGCGCAATATTGAAACAATTTGGCGCTAGTCTCGGATTCAAGAGTACGAACTTGACGAAACGGCACAATTCCAATGTCGATGTATCGGAATTGAGTTCAAGAGTAAGCCCCTGATTACTTTCACAATAAGACAGGGCTATTTTAAGTCCTTTTTTTCAGTTAATGTGTTGAGTCAACTGATTCTAAGAACAAACGCAACAGTTGCACCTAAATATTGATTTCGTTATCCAAACATTGATACTGTTATGTATACTTATATTATTGATTTAACAATTTGACTATCATCACTATCATCGCGATAAGCTATCTAAGCAGATAAGGCTCTACAACGAGAGCATGACATGTTTGGTAATAATAATAATGCATGGATACTTTATTTTCCTTGTCTAAGAATAATGATCAGCTTATTTTAACCCTTTCAATTGAATTTCTTTATTCGGACAGCAAAAATCCAGCGCCAAGCTCCGAATTTCCTACAGAAATCTGTCATCTAGTCGTGACCGTGGCGTACTGGGCACATTTTGGTTTGTCGTCCAGGATACATGACTGTGGCGATCAAAAGGTTAAAATAACATACCATCACGACTGTATTCCCCGAAGGGTAAGGCAGAGGTGTACTAATTTACACCAACAGTTCGCATGTAATACCTGTTGCCATTAACTAGGCACAAATCCAGATTCCCGAGCTGCTTACTGAGAAATTAATAGAAAAACATTACTCGACCCGGGAATCGATCCAAGGACCTCTAGCGTAGCAGTAGCGCTTGGGACCACTAAACCAACGAGTCAGTCAAATAACTACAAAATTAAAAAAAAATACATAGTCTAAGAACATGCTTGTAATGCTAGAAGGATGTTTCTAGGATTTTTTTTTCAAGATGTATTTCCGAACTAGTTTCAGTGTCACCTCCGCCAAGGTTATAGAATCCACTTTTGACTGTAATAATAATCATCCTCCGAGCCTTTTCTACGTTGGGATCGGCTTCCACTCAACCAGATGCGGCTAAACATCAATATTTTACACGAAGCTACTGCCATCAGACCTCCGAAACCCCATTTCTGGGCGATACCGATATCCCAAGGGTAGACTGGTTGTCAGGCTCTTTGGGCTTCTGACTACCACTAACAATAATTGTCATAGATGTCCGTATGACAACCGGGACCGACGGGCGACGGCATTACGTGCTCTCCGAGGCACGGAGGAGTCTCGATGTGTTAAGAATGGTCACCCATTTACAGACTGACCGCAGCTTAACCTTGCAGATCCGTTGATCAGTTCTATGTAATTATGCTAAATATTAGCTATGATATTATGTTTTTAAAGTAACCAAATCACAGATCCGTTTGGAACGATTTTTCGGTCTTTTATCTCCAGTGAATTAGTAGTAGACGAAATAGTACCGTAAAACCTAGATTAACGGTATCCAAATCCGAATAATAACATAATTTGGTAGAATATTGTCTGGATTACGATTTATTTCGGTATTACGTTTTTGTGGGCAATTCAAGCTCCGCCGGACCCTTAATGCCAGCCCACAAAAATAAATAAGTTCAAAAACAAACTCACCGTGATACCACCATTTCGTTTTCTTAGGATTTTTGTTGCAGGTTTTAACGTAAAATGAGTTATCTGGTGGCCGTTTCTGTAAAAAAGACATACATAACATAATCAACCCATTATACTGTCCCACTGATGGGCACGGATCTCCTCTCAGAATGAGAGGGATTAGGCTATAGTCCACCATGCTGGCCTAGTGCGGGTTGGCAGACTTCACACGCCATCGAGAAAATCTCTCAGGCATGCAGGTTTCCTCACGATGTTATCCTTCATTTATGCGCGTGATAATTAACTATTTAATAAGCACATGACTTCGAAAAGTCAGAGGTGCGTGCCTTGGGTTCGAACTCGAGACCTTTGACTTGGCAGTCCAACGGTCATACCACTAGGCTATCACTGCTTGTAGGCAAAAAAGACATCTTTATTTATTTATGCGCAACAGGATACAAGACGATCTTATCGCCCTCGATTAGTTTGTTGCATTTCTCTACATTATAATTATCCAGACGAATGCTTTGGCTGGTATAAAAGAGGTAGACGTTTGATTTAAATTTCTTCGAGGCATAATCTGCAGATTATCCATCATAGACGGTCATCTAGATACGGACTGGTGCTTTGGAACATAATAGGCCGATTTTCCATTAGAAGCGGGTATCTCAAAACAGGATAATATCATCCAATAGGCACCTTTTCGTCTGGCGCCTCGAGGCGTAATCGGCAGAATGTCCATCACCAGCTGGTATTAGGTGGACCGTTTATCGCTACAGACGTTAACAGATATTAATAAAGATGTACCTTCTCCTTACAGCTACTGAGCATAGACACGATTGACAGACAGACGGACTGCACGGAGAGCGCGGGCGACCAGTCATCTGTGAGTATGGATAGGCAGATGTGCCCGTTGGAGTATACGTGCGGATGTATCGGTATGTTGTTGCCTATAAACGTCACCTGCAAATAAAATAAACATGCTGGTCAGTGATATTCGAGACATTCCTAACACCCTTTTTTTACTGGATTACCGTCACTACAGCGATTGTGAAACCCCTGACCCGAATACCCACTTCGTTTGTTCCCGGTGTAATATTGAAAGTCCACAAATTTATACCTGCCTGAGGTTTTATATTGTGGTTGTAAAATTTAATGAATCATTCGCTAATCATATCTTAGTGCACCGACAACTATTACTAAACACGAAAAATTAGGTCAAGATATAAAGTCACTGTGAGTTGACAGAACAGAGGCCGTACCATGACGTGTTATTGCGATAATTATGCGATTCAGAGAGAGGGATGCCAGATGGGGCTGATATATCTTTTTTGACAAAATCCTCTAAATAAAACAAGAATAAAAAAACAGAGGTATGCCGCTCTACATATTAACCCTTTGACTGCTAGGTACCTACGTCAAAAAAGAAAAAGCGTGACCTCGTCGGCAAGCTCCGAATTTCCTTTAGAAATCTGTCACCCAGGTGCGGCCCTGGCGTGCTGGTTATATTTTGGTTTGTCGTCTATACACGCTCGCAATAATACGTCGTAGCTTCAATCGATATTGATCAATAGGTATTGTTTGACATTAAAAGCCACATAATAGGTATTACATGAAATGCATATCGTCGTCTGGTTTAATACCGGATCAACGTAATCCGGAGCACAATTAATAAACGATTTAAAGTCATTTAGCGAGAGAAGGATTCCCGTCCACGTTCTAGAAGATCCTTATTTGTTTAATTTGGTCTCAACCGGTGAGCTCAAGTACTCATTAGAACCGATACAGTTTTTAACCAGCTTGTTGGACATAACATACCATCACGCCTGTAGTCCCTGAAGGGTTAAGCAGAGGTATATTAATGTACACTCACATTTCGCCGGTATGTTTAGGTTCCATGTAATAGGGTGCAAGCCTATTGCCATTAACCGGGCACAAATTCAATCTCCCGAGCTGCTACTACGAATTTTATAGAAAATCCCACAACACTTTGCGACCTGGGAATCGAAACCAGGACCTGTAGCGTAGCAGTCGCGCTTGGGACCACTTCACTACTGAGGCTTGTTTAACATTATAATGGAAATAATGTAGGTACTGTCCATATTTGCTCCTACTAAATTTAATATCAATAGTTAAATCCGCCATTTTGAATTGATCTTTTAGCGGTCGTTCAGGACGTATGCGTACCTAGGTATATCCAGAGCAAAATATAACCTGCGTATAACTTTTACTTAAAGAAACCGGTCAATCTTCCTAGTCTCGAAAGCCACTTAGTCATCGTCGCAGAAATGTCGACATTAAATACATCGACATAGAATTTAATTATACGCTGACTGATAGCGTTATCCAGAATTTTAAACATAACCGAAGCACAGATGATATAATAAAAGTGACCCAACAGCTTCGCTAGCTTCTATGATAAACATTGTAATAACAAGAAGTAAAACCGCCTTCAAAATAATAAAAATAACGCAAAATAAAATAACAGTTTCGGAAGTCGGTGCCTTCGATTTGGTTTGAACTTTTGTTTGGCCACTGACTTCTGAAACTGTTATTTTATTTATGCATTATTTTTATGTTTTTGAAGGCGATATTATTTTTTGTTAGGTTATTTTATTTCAACATTTTTAGTAGCGAGTAAAATTTAACGCATACCTAGACGACGTTATCATTAACGTGTTATTGTCATTTTGTTCTATATTTTGTCTCTAAAGTATGAGCTATCAATGAAAAAAAAAGAATCATCAAAATCGGTTGGCGTAATATTGAGTTATTCGTCCATTTGTCGTGCACATACTTAATGCAAATTTAACACTTATCGGTTCACCCAGTCGAAAGTTACGAGATAACAAACATGAAAAAAAAACAGTCGAATTGAGAACCTCCTCCTTTTTGTTGAAGTCGGTTGAAAAAGATAACACACATTGATGTTTTATTTGCATTGAGGTAAGTACCTAGTTATTTTATATTTCGAAATATTCGTAGTCTTTAGCGATAGCGAGTACATTTTCATTTAAGGATTAAGTCGGATAACGAGCTGACGAGCCACCTGGTGGTAAGTAGTCATCGTCACCCATGGACACCTTCAATACAAGAGGAGTTGTTGATGCGTTGCCGATCCTCAAGAGCCCCTACGAACTGCAGGCCGCTAGAGCCACAGCAACCGAAGGGACACTGGCTCACACGCGCAAAATTCGTAACACATACCAAGGTGCTTTACGACAGACTCCAACGTAATGGTGGTCGCCAGCCAGTCAGACTCAAGAGGTCCTACCACTGAGCAAGTCAGATATTTTCACGCCTCTTACAGGATGCCTATCTGAAAGGCAGTGTGGAACGCTATTCTAACCCGTGCCCACAAGGGGGGAGTATTTCAGTTGATTTCGTTTCTCCATATTTTCAATAATCCTGCATATTTCCTTGTTGATATATCACTCAGACTCCATAAATACAACAATACCCTATTATTGATCTTCCTGAAAACAACAAAACCGGACACTATAGACTAGCGCAACGCGGTGTAAAATTGTTCATGAATTAATTTTATCGAAGTGTTGTCCGCATCGTCAGATTATGAACGAAGTAATGAGTCATCGTTTTGTTTATTTTTAAAGCAGGGATTCCTCAGTATAAAGACTGATGGAGTTTCCCATATCCCTAAGATTGCATACAGTTAGTTGCAGTGGCTGAGCGATTCAGTGCTATAATTGCTAATTATGACATTTGATTCATGAAGAGATGGCTGCGTGATTGAGTGCTGTACTTATCATTACTACTTTTAATTCATTGGAGATACTTGAAAGATGTTTTTTAGGGAGCTGAATATCCTCATACATCGTCGGCAGTAGGACTAGTACAGATAAAAACTATTGCCTTCTCTTGCCGCGAAAATACTTTACAGACTTGATAGGCATAGATAATTAATTAAATTTATAGCTACTACTACTAGGTTAGTCCTCGCTACGCTAGAGGTAACGCGTAATTGGGTTTACTACGAAATCCTCAGTAGGTAGCAGCTCAGAGATTGGATTAATTGGACATTTGGAGTTAAATATAGCGGCGAACTGTGGGTGTACATTAGTATACCTCTTTTTCTTATACAACTAGAGTGGCAAAGAAGCATGCGGTCCGCCTTATAGTAAGCGGTTACCGTAGCGGACGCTTGGAACACCAGGGGTATTATATCACCCCGTAAAAATCTTTTCACACAATTTTTGAAGAACCCCATGCTGTAGTCCTTTGGGAAAACCTCAACGGGGAGCTGATTCCACAATCTGAGTGTGCGTGGGAGGAAATTCCCCTGGAATCGAACAGTATGAGACCAGAGTGGTTTTAAGGTATGTGGATGGGAAAATTCCTCTTTCGGCACCGATTTTTTGTGCACCTATGCTTCCATATTGAGCTGGTGCTGCAAGTGTAAGTTTAGGAGCTTAAAAAAATGGTGCCGAAAGAGAGATTATCTGCAATCAGATACTTATTCATATTCATATTCATATTCATTTATTTGCATACCATAATGTGAGTAGTAGGTGTTATAAAAGGCTTAAAGCTAAATAACAATTATGGACCCTGCTAGGGCACAGCAACAAAATTAAAATTTAAAATTACATTAATCTCAAAGTATTAATATCACAACATAACAATAAACATAATAATATCACAATAACTCAAGGATAATTTTTGTTATACCTATTTAAACATTCATATTTAAACATTCATACTTAGAGGTGCGGTGATAGAAAGTAGTCGAAAATGCCTCTGCCTAACCCTACGGGGAATACAGGCGTGATGTTATGTGTATGATGATATTTGATGCAGTTATTTCGCATCAAAATCGAAGCGATAATATTGTCATAATTATATTAATTTAACTGGATTATTAACTAGATTAGTTCGTTCGATGCATTCTACTGTGAACCAAACGTTGATGCATATGGCTTCAAAGTGCTATCGATTGATAGCTATTCATTGGAACGCATTTGGAAAATAACATTACCTACTAGCAAAGCTAATTAATTTTACTTTGTAGCATTTTAATTGTCACTTCCACTTTTTTCTGCACAATATAACACGGAGGGTAAATATCGCGCGTTTCAGCTGAGCGACAATTTAGAGTGCGTAGGAATAGGAACCATAGAACACAGTAGGAAAAATTATACTCGGCCCTGATGCAATAAGTAGGTACTTACCTACTATTTTTTTAACCATAATGGTATTGATAACTAGTAGTTATGTATATATACCTATGCAGTAGGTATAGCAATAGTGAGTAAGGCAACAACTCGTACAACTGAACATACATAGGTTATGTCATAAATAAAGGTAATACAAAAAAATAGGTACCTCAAGGATAACATAACATGCCATTACGCCTGTATTCCGAAGGGTTAGGCAGAAGCGTAATTATATACACCCACAGTTTGCCGGTATGTTCAGGTCCCATGTAATAGGGGGCGAGCCTACTGCCATTAACCGGGCAAGAATCTCAAACTCCGAACTGCTACTGAGACTTTTATAGAAAACCCTAATAACACTGCTCGGCGGGTAATCGAACCCAAGACCTCTAGCGTAAAAGTCGCGCTCAGGACCACTTGGCTAACGAGGCCGTTAATTACTCGTAAATGTTAATTCATAGTTCATTTTAGTAAGAATTTGCCAAAATTTATAAGTCTATCGAAGTGTTTCAAGGACCAATAAGACTGATACCTACTCTGTCGAATTGTTGATCTAGAATAAAATTGAATTTAAATATATTTTTGCGATCTATTCTGAGTACAGAGGTATTTATATTTTTTCGGTAGTATGTGCTCTTATGAGAGAGATTAGGCTATAGTCCACCACGCTGGCCTAGTGCGGGTTGGAAGACTTCACACGCCATCGAGAAAATCTCTCAGGTAGGCAGGTTTCCTCACGCGATGTCTTCCTTTACCGTTTAAGCGCGTGATAATTAACTATTAAAGGTGGACTATAGCCTAATCCCTCTCATATTGAGAGGAGACCCGAGCCCAACAGTGGGACAGTATAATGGGTTGATTATGTTATGTGCTCTTATTGCAACACACATTTACTCTGTACAATATATTATGAGGACAGTAACAATTCAATATAAAAATAGTATTTAAGCACAGTATGACGTCACCTAGGTGTGGTCCGGGGGGTCATAGTCAGAGAGTAAGTACCTACCTACTCGTGATTAAAGCCTAATACGCGCGAGAGTTAAAAAAGCGTTGAATTAAAATTTGGCATTAGAGCTTTTAAAACGTCTCGATGTGACGCTCAACGCCCAGAGCTTAAAATTCAACACTGCTCGGTAAAAAAGCGCCGACGTGTGAACATATACTTGGGAATGCATTTGTTCTATTTGGACGCTTTTTTAACCTACGTTAAAAAACTCTCGTGCAAACTAGGCCTAAGTAATGGTTTGTTAATTAAACGTGTACAATTTTGCCACCCCCCCCCCCAAGGGCCGCCACTGACGTCAGCCGTTGCAGCCCCAATTTAGTTTGGGGAACTACATGTTAACCCAGTGTGCATTCGATACAAAAAAAACGGGCAAGTGCGAGTCGGACTCGCGCAGCGGGGCTACCGTACAAACTTGCTAAGTTCCTACTTATTAACCTAAGTTCATAAGATATGAAAGCGCCGAACTGTCAAAATATGATCTTATTTCTTTGTTGAGTTGACTTAGAACAGAGATGCTCAAACTTATTTCGTTTACTTACACTTACACTTGGAGAACCAATTATTTTTTAGCGCCCCCCATTTTTAACTTAACCGGATCTTAAACCGCTACAACCCCCAATTTTCTCTAGGCCCTTTACCCTGTAGGCCTCCAGCGCCCTCAAGGGGGCGATATCGCCTACTTTGAGAAACACTGACTTAGAAGCTTGATTTTTTTACAGATTGTAGGGACCTCCACTAGACAGTCCCTGAGAAAGTCTTGCCAGACCGAAACACGTACTCGAAGTGATCCTATAAGGGTTTATTTTTTCCTAATGAGGTACGGAACCCTAAAAAGTATTTAAGCAGTGGTCGTCGGCGTAATCGAAATGAAATGACTTGTGTTCATGTTAGCCCGGTTCGAATAATCTAATCGGTGTTATCTTGAGGTGAATTGAATACAATAACCCGGTTTCTACTTAAATAAAGACGAAAGCTTAAAAACTCATTAACCTTCCTTTTTCGTACTCGGGTAAAAACATCAACTGATATACTTTTCAGTTGATGTTTTTGTGTTTTGAGAGAATTCACAATTAGAGCACTTTTTATTATTTGTTATCTATTATACTTATAATAAATCTGTAGAGAGGTCAATTCTGTACATGAAATATATTTCCAAAATAACTATCAGCGGGTGATTAGTGATCGATACTGACGCCAAAAATGCAATCAGTAAAATTTTTGTCTGTCTGTCTGTCTGTATGTTCGTTATAGAAACAAAAACCACTCAACGGATTTCAACGAAACTTGGTACAATTGTTCTTCATACTCCTGGGCAGGTTATAGTATACTTTTCATCACACTACGATCAATAGGTGCAGAGCAGTGAAGGGAAATGTTGGGAAAATGATTGATTCATGAGAAAGGTTTCAAGCTATAAAACATCACGCTACAACCCTTAGGAACGGGGCAACTAGGGAACAAAGTAACTATTCCACGCGGACGAAGTCGCTGGCAAAAGCTAGTTATAAAATATAATGTTTTTCTTTTTATAAGATTTAGTATTAGTTAGCTACAATATCGCATTGGGTTTGCCTGTAATGATGTTGTAAGTTTGGTTGAAATAAATAAATAAATATTCGGGTTTTAGATTTGAAACAAGAAATTTTTCCTATGACAGGCGAAGTGGTGGTCAAGCGTAAATTAATAAAAAAGTAGTTGTTCAGTTTTTGAACTGAAGAATGAAGAATTTTTTTACCGTTAGTATTAAGTGTGATACCTTCCCTATGTAACAAAGGACTTAATAATAATAAATTTGTTAAATAATTATTGAAAATATGTTGTTGGGGTTACGACCGAACATCCATATATAGACTGTAACTCATTACCTTTCCTTTTTCGTAGTTGGGTAAAAAAGAAAATCTAATGCAGAATTAAGTTTTACAAAAAAAATACCTACTTTAAGCATTTTCTGGTGTATTTTCAGAACAGACACCAACTCGACTAAAATGTTTGGGTATTAGCTAGATAGGAAATATTTCGACATTTTACATATATAGTGGTCCCAGGTCCTATTTGATTAGATTCCCAGGTCGAGCAGTGTTATTGGGTTTTCCTATGAAAGTCTCAGTAGCAGCTCGGAGTTTGGTATTTGTGCCCGGTTAATGGCAATAGGCTCGCCCTTTATCACATGGGACCTAAACATACCGGCGAAATGTGGGTGTACATTAGTACGCTTCTTTAACCCTTCGGGGAATACAGGCGTGATGGTATGTCTTGTTACTATTTTTTTTTCTATTTGGACGTAGGCTGTTGATTCGGGGAATCTTCACAGCGTAACCGGACTTGGTGGCGAGGCACCGAATGCCTCCAGCCAGGGCTTGTTACTAAATACATATAAAGCAGCTTTTATAAGAATCTTGTATAATGGGAGTAGTTTGGAATAAGGTCTACCATCTACAGTACCCACTGTTCTTCAACTGTGCTAATATGGTTTCGTGTTGATAATAGCCTAGCTGACAATGTCAGTCAAAAGAATACAACCATCATATAATCCTTGGTAAAAAAAAGTAGTTCAGTGAGACAATTTGCCGGAGTTTTTACGCAACTCGGGTCAATGTTGTGAAATTATAATAATAATAAAAAGGAGAGACGAGACAATACGATAAGTAAAAAATACGACTTTGAATGCCCGTCAAAAGAACGGTGTTATCCGTATAATATCTGATCTATAGAGGTTGTTATCAACTATTTAACATATTGAAATAAAACCACTTTAAGGATTTTATGGCGTTATATTTACACTAGCTGTATACTGTGGTTTCACCAGTTTTTCCCAGTACCTAGGGGTCGTAGCGTGATGTTAAATAGCCTATGACTTTGCTTAGTAATCACTCTGTCTATTGGTGAGAACTGCATGAAAATCTGTTCGGTAGTTTTTGAGTTTATCGCGTTCAGACAGACAGACGCGGCGTGGAAGGACTTTAATATATAGTGATTACCTAAAGTATTGGTGGAGTCATGATCCGAAACGTCTACATTTAGTAGGAACCTAATGTAAATATAACGCGATAAAATCCACATAATATAAGTACGGAAAATTGGCGGAATTACAATTATAATAATTTTCAATTTTTGTTTCTCGTGTCTGTCTGTATGCGTATATACGCATTACGCTAAACGACTGTACGTAATGGATAAGGTTTTCACAAATGTATTGTTGGAGGTCCAACCTGAAATCAAGTGCATGTTTCATTTTGATACCGCCTAAAAGCTGAGTGTAAGAAAATTATAGACTGCTAATCATTTAATCATAAATTTACAAAAAGATAGATACACTTAAGCTTCTCAATCAGATAACGAGGAGTCGATATTATATTCAATAAGTCCTTAAAAATATAATTGATGACCTTTAGACGCATATCACATAGACATTTGCCACATTAATGTCAGTCACGATTTATACTCATCCTGTTAGGAAAACGTATTTTTTCCTTAGCAGTTCACATCTTTAAACAATATAGGTACCTACTGTAGAGACCGGTGCAACGAGGTTACAATATTATGTAGTTGGCCAGTCTATTATAAATAAACATAACATACCATCACGCCTATAATCCCCGAAGGGTTAGTCAGAGGTGTACTAATGTAAACCCACAGTTCACCGGTATGTTTAGGTCCCATGTAACATGGGGCGAGCCTATCGCTATTAACCGGGCACAAATCTACTCTGAGCTACTACTGATAATTTCATAGAAAAACCCAATAACACTTAGACACATCGACCTGGGGATCGAACCCGACCTCTACCAGTCTGGGACCATTAGACAAACGAGGCAGAGGCAGATAAATAAACAATTATTTAAATTTGATATGACAAGTTGATTGTCTAGTCTAAGAGAGTCTTTGACAGACTTCAGGTGTATTAGGACTTCGCCCTATAAAAGAATAAACCAAAAGTTAAACTATAAACCTGATTTTAATTAAAGACCTCCCTAGAATCCAGGTCCCTATAGTCCTACATACATATAAAAGTTATGCATTGCAATAAAGGAGTAGGAATTTTTATTAAAACAATTTTTCACAGCGATTTTACTTTGTGGTAATCGGAAATGATATGGTTTATGTACGGAGGTATATGTAATGTGCTAACAATGTTAAAAAATAACATTACTTGAGAAAAATAATTTTGCGAAAGAAAAATTTGTACAGGAGCAGGTCTTGAATATGCATCCTATATTTTGGCTTATTTTTTACCTAGCAATTTCGTTTTAGACTCGATTTTTAGCTGTTTCATTGAGTAATGACAATTCTCGAGAATATTCTTACATCAAGAACTTTGTATAAATAAAGTCTTTAAAAACCTATGTGAAGTAGGAACTAATACCATTGTGAATATTCATTTTTTTTTCTGAGAATTCTCGAGAATATTTCTCCTGAAGAGAAGTTATTGAGAAATGTGGTTCTATAGCCGATTATACTTCAAGTAAACTTCATAAAACATTCAAATAATATGCAAACTTTTTATCTTGGATAGATATAAGCGAAAATACCTAGTTATTTGAATTAAATTCTCACCCCAAAGAATCTTCTCTCGACTCACCACTAGTGTCATCAGAACAAATTTTAAGAAGTAATTCTACACAAGAAAACTTATTTTAATGTAGCTTTACGTGGAAGAGCCATGCTTCGGCACGAATGGGCCGGCTCGACCGGAGTGATACCATGGCCTCACAGAAAAATGGCGTCAAACAACGCTTACATTGTGATTCGCCGAGTGAGTGAGGTTACCGGAGCCTCAACCCCATTTTAAAAAGCCGGCAACGCACTTGTTAGTCCTCTGGTGTTGCGGGTGTCCATGGGCGGCGGTAATCGGTTACCATCAGGCGATCCATCTGCTCGTTTGACCCCATCCCATAAAAAAAGCTATATATGTATAAGAATTACATACACAATTTTGCATAGCAACTTAATTCTGTAGAATTACTAAAATGACATAAAATCTAACTATTTATCTTCTGTAGTCCTGTTTTTTCTATAGATCTTTTTTTTTATTTAAGCCATGACTGTCACATTACTGATCAAAAGAATATCCAAGTACTATCTTACAAAAAAATAATAATAATTGTATCATGCACTTACTTCAGGAGAGTCAAATGGGTACTTGTTTGTGAATTTAAACTGCAATACAAATTTTTCGCCTTCATATAGTGTGCCGGGAACGCCTTCCATGTGTACTGTCCACCTGACATAGAAAAAATATATTTTAATGTGTGTTAAATCTAAATGATGGGGCTCTTCAGTTTTCAATGGGGTTCATTTGTATGCATAGGCCACACAAAAATTCACAAAGCCGCCAGACCATTAAAAATATGTCTGTGTTCATATAAGTATATATAATAGTTCAATTCAATTCAATCAATCCATTATTCAATCATAGCAGGAAAAACCTTAGTTCTAAAATTAAATTGTCTAGAGTCCTAGACAATGTTGACAGTTAATTATTTTAAAAGAGTGTACTTAATTGTATGCAGCACATGGTTAGTGATGCCACACTTGATCATGAATAAATAAATCACATGATGTGAATATTGCAAAACTAGTCAAGCCAATGAGAAAATTCCAGTTTTAGAGAAACAATCTATTACATCATAAACACTAATAAGTGCCTTGTGTTATCTAATTCACAACTACAACTTGATTATAGCTTTTTCTTAGTAGTTCCTTCTAGAGATTTGTAAATACATAAATAAAAAACCTGTTTATTTGATATGGTAGTAAGAGCATCAAGAGTGAATATTAATTATGACATTGAATTAATGTTACTTTTAGTTGTTATTTTGAATTTATGTGTAGTACCTAATTTTAAGTAAATTGATAATTTTAATTTTTTTAAACATTAATCTCAAGTTTTTTTTTATTACTATTTTATTCATTTATTTCAGACCAACTTATCCATATTCATGTCATAATAAGTTTTATAATTTCATTCTTTTTATACTTGCATGCACTAACTGTATCATCCACCAATATAGAACAGTCTGTATTAAAAATCAATAAAAATAAAAATAGATGCTACAGTCATAAGACTACAATGCAATGTGGAATTACTATTCAAACACAGACTGCAAATAACATAACTATTATTATCATTGTTTACATCACTGCATAATGTAGTTTTGGCATCACCAATAAAGTCTACACTAAAAACAGATAGAGAATTACAGAACACCTAAATTTACAATATATTTTACTGCAGAATCATCTAAATAAATTGATCCATGTTTATAAATTAAGTATATGTACCTACCTATTATCAAAATAGTTTTAGAATATTATTTAAGTTTTTTTGTAACTAAAATCAGCTGATTACTTACAGTGTTAGATTTTGGCTGGCCTGATCTCCGTCTACGGTGACTCCTGGTGGCGGTTCCTTCATCAGGGACATGAGTTCTTTCTGTAATCTCCGCTAAAACAGACAATATACAATTTTTAAAACTAGCGAAACATTGTTATTTCTTAATTGTATACATGTACTGCATCTCAGCGCGGGATAGGCTAGTATTTCTACATGTATTTAACAATAAAACAATTTTCTTCGATAATATTCTGACAAAAATCTAATAGTAAAACTGTCACAATACGACTCCTACTAAAATTGCGATTTCATTGTTATTTTTGTTACTATATCGATATTGTTACAGAAAAGGCTTTATATTCTTAAAACATTATTGATTATATACATTCGTAAAGCGTAATATTTTAATTATTTTTTACTTACCTCAGACGGGGACATAGCCGCCATTGTAATCCAATTAGACGTTTGATGTTACTATAAGGAAAATATACTCCTAATCACGTCAATCAATATTTTCTACGGTAACACTGACTATAGCAATCGAAACGAGAATTCATGTAAATTACTAAATTCTTGAGTCGATACTTAAAACTAAATATTTGTGCGCGTCCTCAAATGATTTTGCATTAGCAAATATTAATATAAACTTTAGGTAACTGTATATACCTAGATTATTGTTAATGTTAATAAATTTGACACTCTCATCTGATCATAATACGACTACTGTCTGGACTTTAAAAGAGACCATGATTATCTGAGTTTGTTTCGTTTTCGGGATTTCTTCTCAGAGGCCTCAGTTTGGAAATGATGGCGCCATCTAGTTATAAAAAATTAAAACATCGACTTGTAAAAGTACTTCATAAAGGATCTATTTACAGAAATAAAATATCATATATCATAAATTAAATTTTTGCTTTTTTAAAAATACTTACCATGTAAAGCTTAAAACGTGTAAAACAAATGGCTGTCGTAAATGTTTCGCAGTATGTACCACCACTATTTAGCACTAAACAAGTACGTCTCTAATTCAAAATGTCAAATTAGTTTATAGGGAGTGTGTCAATCTCAAAACTCATCATCATCAGCCTATATTCGTCCTCTGAAGGATGTAGGCCTCTGCTAGCCTCTGATAATGAACGCAATAGATAGAACCTGATTTTCGGCTTCGGCGGCTCTATACAACTCAATGGTGTCAAACAAATCATCAAATGTCAACGTCAAACTGTCAATGACAAATAATGAAAATGAATGTTTGTGCAGAAGCAGAAATTACTCCTGTGAAATGGAAATAAAATTAATATTTATATATTATTTTGCTATCGATAAACAAAAATTGAATCTATTTTCTTCGTGGACCGAATCAAAATCTCGTTACCGATATAAAACCGGAATGCTATTTTATTTACTCTAACATTGTTTCTCAAGTTTTGTTTGTTTTTTTTGTGAGATATTGGTAGAATTTAAGCGGGCGTTATGGGTTCTAGTAAGAAGTCTTCTGCGGAATGGATTATAGACCAGTTGAACGTGCAAAATGCAAAGCTTTTCGCATTTGTATTGGTTATAGGATTCATTGGATATCATGGAGTCCTACACCTCAGATATGGTAATTATAAAACTGAATATTTTTTATGAGAAGAATAAGTATAGTCGCTCTTTTTGCAGTATTTTGTTCTCACTAGACACAGACAATTTACGTAGTTTATTATTATTTAGGAAATACTGACGTGCAGGAAAAATGTTTATCAAAGAAAATTTTAATACTTAAATTACCTGATACAAAATGTTTGCTAACATTTTTCATCCTTCTCTTGCTAGGATCAGACTCATGTACATGGCTCTTGACGTCAGGCCGATATAAAGGGGACCATGAGTGGCAACCATATGGCTGTATGTTACACAGATATTCTAAAACGTAAGTATTTAACATAACATCACACCTTTATTCCCTGAAGGGTTGGGCAGAGGTGTACTTGGCGGTCTTGTCTAATAGTGTTAATCAAGTACACTGGGAAGGACTTGATTAAAATTATGAGGTCAGACACATTTCTTCTAGTTATTTTCTAAGGGAATGATACATGTAAATCATCAATAAGAGAAAATGGAATGATAATGATTCCTACAGAATGCTTCGCATCTGTAATCATCGTAATCATTGATAATCGTGTCCAGATTCTGTAATCAGGATTGATACAATTATGGTTCTTGTTAGCTATCCAAGTGCATTGGGTGAGGTATCTTGGGTCTTTCGTGGTACAGCATTGTGACACTTTATTATTGGGTCCCCTTCTTCTTCTTACACCCCGTTTGGCTTTACGCCCCTTTGGCCTTATGCCCCCTTTGACCTTACTCTCCTTGTCCTAACGCCTCCTTTGACCTTACTTCCCGTTTGTCGGGCTTTACGGCCTTATGCTAAAGCCCATTTTGTTTGTCAGTATAACAAGAAACAATATCTTTTCAGAGACGCGAGGCGATGTCTCCGGTACCTTGCCTTTTGGGGCAAGTACAACAGCTTCGCCTTCATAGGAGATACCAGGCTCGAACAATTATATGAATATTTTATCGGTAAGCTTTTACGAGTGTTTATGATCATTTCTGCAGTGGTATTTATTTATGGTTTATTGCAGTACTAAAGTGTAATATTGTTGTGTCGTAAATCAATTGTTATCGTGTCCCGCAAGTTAACATTTACGTGAGCGTTAACCTTATTTACTTATCTACAATGTAAAAGAATTATAGTAACAACCAAACAGGTGTTTTTAAACCTAATATGTTATGCTTTATCGCAGCATAAATTATCACCTACACAAACGCCCAGGCTCGGGGAAACTTTTTTTATCGTACGGTAAATGCTCATGAACCGTCTGGTGGCAGGGTGTGTCGGACACCTACCGACTGAAAATTGCACTTGGCTGCTATGAGATTCATGATTACATGTGCAACACACTGTGTGGTCTGGGCAATCGCAGGACCCCTTCTAAGCGAATAGTGGCTCTTACAGTACGCGCAGCATAAGTTGGCCGGAGTGAAGTTCGCCGTTTTAATGCGCAGTGGATTTTTACGTTAAAAATTGTGTACTGCGCAACCAAACAGCTTCAGTCCGGCTAACTTATGTCGCGCGTACTGTACGCATATTTCTATTGGTTACCCATTCAGTTTAGCTTGCCATGAAAATATAAGACTGGTTTCCTACACGTGTTTACGCGTTTCACAATGTCGAACACAGTTTGTTTAAATTGGCAGGGCGCTTCAACAGCTACGCCGTAACTACTGTCGTAGTTACTACTAGCCCATACCACAGAATAAAATAATAGTAGGTAACTACTGTAACTGTGTATTCAACCGCGCGATTATAAAGCCAGCCTTAGGGATAACATCGCTTCTTAACTCAACTGCTCAATTACTACTCTCCGGCGGGGTTTCTACCACGCCCAGTAAAGAAGCACTATTTATAGGTAGTAACGCTTCTTTACATAAGCGCTGCTGCCAAGCAAAAATAGTAGTGTCCGACCGAAACTGGTTTTCCGGCCGAAACCGAAACCGAATATTCGGCCGTGGCTTCAGTTTCGGTCGAAACCGAAACCGAAACCGAAACTCACGTGGTCAAGTATAAAATTCCTTAAAATACTAAAATTTGGCGCATTTTACCCATTATTCTGCATTAATTAAGACATGAAATGGAAACACAGTATATTAATTTTGTTGTAATCATTTATTTAATATAAAATAAAAAAATATTAATAATATTTTTATTATTTTCTCACATTAAGTTCTCATAGCAAAATCTTTACATAACATAACATAATCAACCCATTATATTGTCCCAATGCACGGGTCTCCTCTCAAATGAGAGGGATTAGGCTATAGTCCACCACGCTGGCCTAGTGCGGGTTGGCAGACTTGACACGTCGTCGAGAAAATCTCTCAGGCATGCAGGTTTCCTCACGATGTTTTCCTTCACCGTTTAAGCGCGTGATAATTAACTGCTGTTAATACGCACATGACTTCGAAAAGTCAGAGGTGCGTGCCTTGGGTTCGAACTCGAGACCTTTGACTGGGCAGTCCAACGGTAATACCACTAGGCTATCACTGCTTAGCAAAATGTTTATCAGTTATCAATATTCAAATCACTAATTGTTACTGTTCGTAATTTAAAAAATTAAACACTTTACATTTTTCATTTACAATCTCTTTTTTACATGTGACTTGATTTGTTAATAACAAGAAAACAAAGTTACTGAACAATATTTAACTATGTATATAAATCATACAAGTACAGAAACGAAACAAAAACTTACGTGTAATCAGTTCCATCAAGACATAACCTCTAAAGAATGTTTGTGTCGGGCGATAACGCACTGACTAAGTTGTGTTGCTACAGAGCTATCTGAATGGCGCACAACAATTCCCGTCAGCGTCCACGAAAGCGTTGCCGCGAGAAACGAAGTTAGGCGAGCGTGCACGATAACTTCCGAAATCAGTTTCGGTTTCGGCAAAAGTTTCGGCCAATTTTGGGCGAAACCGAAACTGCCGCCGAAACTTGATTTTTGGCCGAAACTCGGCCGAAACCGAAACCGAAACCGAACTTTCGGTCGGACACTAAAAAATAGCCTATAAAGCTGTAGTAATTTACCCAGGTGTGGTCCGAACGCGGTTAGACATGGACACATCATACTCCACAGTAGACCATCACATGCCAAACTACACGTACGTGGACAACAAACTGAGGCTGTCCGTCACCTTCATATACAGTGACGACGTCTCCAAGACCATGGTTGACCAGTTCCGGACGTGGTGAGTGAACAGCAAGAAGTTTTGATAGCTTTCAAATTGTCTAAATCCTCATTTGAAGAATAACTTTTCAAGAAAATTAACCTTACATACTTAGAATTAAAACTCCAATTCTAACAGGCAACGGTCGGACCAGCCTCCTTCAGTCATCGTCGCCTCCACTGGTCTCCAACTGCTAAAAACCCGGAACACAACAGATTTAGTTCTTGAAGAATACAAAAGGAATCTTACACGGTTGGTGCAAGCTATAGATTCGCTTGCGGCGAGGAACACTCAGGTGTTATGGAAGCTGATCGAGTCTGTTGATGCTGCGAAGATGAAGAATGACAATAAAAGGATTAATAATAATGATATCGATGCGTATAACAGAGCGGCTATTGAGGTGAGATTTTCGTTAAAGTTGATTAAAGATGATTTTATCTTTAAAAATTGTCTGTGTGTGTTCGAGATTGGCGCAAAAAACTATTGAATAGATTTTAGGCCGCGTACAGGAACTCCGTTCTCGAAGCCAGCGGGCAGTCTTTGTTCGCGAACGAAATGTCTAGACAGTGGCGACAACACCTTTTTGATACAAATTTCTTGAAACGTCGGTCGTTAAAATGCAAAAAATGAAATGCTCAACACTACGTGAATGCACCTCTCGCCGCGCTGCTGCCTTCGAGAACATTCCCATATAAATCTATGCATTGGAACGCGCCGCTCGCCGCGCTGCCGCTGCCGCAGCCGCCGCCGAGGTCGTGTACGCGACCTTAATATTGTGTTAACTATTAGAAAGCATGTGCTACACTTTAGAGCTAGCTACACGCTAGATTCTGAGATAGAGCTTGACAAGAAATCATTATTGTTGACTAGCTTCTGCCAGCGACTTTGTTTGCGTGGACTTCAGGATTAGATCCGACCTGGATAAAAAGTAGCCTATGTGTTATTCCAGACTATAATCTACCTCTGTACCAAATTTCATCCAGATCAGTTAAGCCGTTCTACCGTGAAAGAGTAACAAACATCCATACATATAAACATACTCACAAACTTTCGCGTTTATAATATTAGTAAGGATTTTGAATTAAGCTCTTTCTATGTATTTCAAAGACTTGCTCTACTACAAATCTAGCGAGCAAAAGCTAGTTATAAATATAATGCCTTCTTGTAGATCCTAACGCACAGTGCGGCTAAGATCTGGAACTCAGCGCGTCTGGTAGCCGAGGATGGTGGTGACGTAGTGTTGAGCGCGACGGCGTTGCGCCACGCGGCTCAACTGTTACTCAACATGTTCTGCAACGACCACATGAACTTCAATGACGGGTCTTGCTGCGCTGAGCCTGAACCCTACACTCAGCTGCAGATACTTACCTTCGCGCTGTTCTTGCTGTGGTGAGAATTTTATTTATTTTATTTATTTATATATTAATAGCAAACTTTACAGCTTTTAAATCCGAGAATAATAATCTTACTAATACAATCTTATATAGCCCATTACAAAGTTTGACACATTAAAATTTATACATAAGGCAAGATAGGTACATGCATTTGTTGGTGTGACTGTGAAGTGTAAGTGGAGTGTATGTGTAATGTGTGTATGATATTATGTGCACTGTTCTGCTTATTGGTTAGTATTTATAGGTAGGGCTAATTCCTTCGATACCAACGCACTGAATTTATTACGGCTGAGGAAAAAAAATATCCAGTTGTTTAAATTTTGTCTCATACGTGCGCACAATTCGTTGCAAGACAGAATGTCTGGAGTAATTAGTGCGCGCTGTGCCAGCATCCAAGCAGCGCATGTGTCTAGTGCGAGTACTACACGCGCATACTCCAATTCGCGCTGACAGATCAGAACAGTCCAACACTGTGTTGACTATGTCAAACAAGAGTCTCAGGTCAGTAATTAACCTGAGAGCAGATGGAAGAAACGGAGTCTGGTCGCGTAGTCTCCTTGCCTTCTTAGGCGATAGTTTAAGCGGCGTGTAAAACAGCGTTGCACAGATTCTAGTTGGGCGATATGCGTTACATAAGACGGAAATTTTGTAGCATATAACCGGTTAGTCAGCATTAATAGCTTAGTATATGACCATTGGGCTGCCAAGCGAAGAAAAACATCGTGAGGAAACCTGCATACCTGAGTTTTACTCAACGATGTGTTAGCTCTGCCAACCTGCATTATGTCAGTATGAGGACTATTAACCTAACCCCTAAATATTCTGAGAGGAGATCTATGCCCAGCCGTGGGTTAATGATGGACCTAAAAGGCCGATGTCTGTACATTATAGATATTAAAGAAAAACTAATATGGGGTCTTTATTAGAGCAACAGAAGCCAAAATATAAATTTTTAGAAATTTTGTCCGTCTGTCTGTCTGTATGTTTGTACGCGCATCACGCAAAAACTACGGCATGGAATTGAATGCAGTTTTCATCAATGTATTGCTAGAGGTCTAACTTAAAATCTGGTGCATATTTCATCTTGATACGCCGCCTAGAATCGGACTTATAATATGTTTTTCTTTTTGGGATGTGAGTGACACTGCGGGCAACAGCTAATTACAAATAAATGGGTCATATTGTTTGTACCTCTACGTATAATAGGAGTTATTTAAATATTAGTAGAAGTTTTACTCTATTTTATTTTCTTCATGGACCACTTCAGGCGCTTTCAGGGATTATCAGAGGTTCACAGACCAGCCGGTTAAGAACCAGTGCCCTAAATAGATGCAACAGAGCTTGTTATAAGGTAGAGTTGTGTGTAGCGCAGTGGTGTGGGTAGCGCGTGGGGTGTGGTGGTGGTACTCCGCGGCGCGGGCGCAGCTGCAGGGCTACGCGGCCGTGGCGCTGCGGACCGCGCCCGCGCCCGCGCCGCCCGCGCCGCCCGCGCCGCCCGCCTCCGCGCTGGCCGCGCTGGCCCGCCTCGGCGTCATCATGGCTTACTTCTACCTGTGTGACAGAACCAACTTCTTCATGAAGGAGAACAAGTACTACTCCGAGTGGAGCTTCTGGCTTCCCGTGGGATATGTGTTCGCACTCGGATTGTTCTTCACGGATGAATCGAGGTCTAACACGTGAGTATATTTGAACGATTTAAAAAACAGATTTGCTTTTATTATATTGATTTACGCTTTCAAATAATACCAATAATTTAGATGAAGCACGAGACATTGCCAAATTTTTTACATAATACTAAAAACATATAATTATTTTCCTTAATCACATGTTCTAAATCATCTTTTTTTACATTTAAAATAATATTGTTATATTTTAATTTGTCGCGTCTATTCAATTTCACCCTGTAGTTACGGCCAAAATGTTCATATTACTCCAAAGTAACTTTTTAAACACATTTTAATTTCAAATTTAAAATGAAATAAAAATAAGCCTAAACAGCTACATTTCTCTTTCCCAGAGTTCTCCACCGAGAACAAACAGACGAATGGAAAGGTTGGATGCAGCTGGTGATCTTAGTCTACCAGGTGACAGGAGCCAGCAAGGTCCTGCCGATCTACATGCTGGTGCGAGCGCTGGTCTCCGCCTACCTGTTCCTCACGGGCTACGGGCACTTCTACTACACCTGGAAGACGGGAGACACCGGCCTAGTTAGATACTTCAGGGTCATCTTCAGGCTGAACTTTTTGACTGTAGTTCTGTGTCTGACTATGAACAGACCCTATCAGTTTTACAGCTTTATTCCTTTGGTCTCCTTCTGGTATACTCTGGTGAGTATATTTAGATATATTAAAGCTGTTCCTAATTTCTCATAAGTGAGCTGTTTACTGAGACCATAGTATCCGACGCTTATAATACATGTCGTTTTAAAAAATATAGTATTCTAGATAAATGGGACAATAGTAACACAATTCAGTGTTGAAAAATGAAAATAAGTTAATTATTAATAAGAAAAACACCTTCGACGTGTTTCTTCAGAATCGATGTTTAGAATAGCAGCAGATCCACTCTATAAAAACCGGACAAGTGCGAGACAGACCGGTTCCGTATTTTCCTTTTGAGGTACGGAACCCTAAAAACTACCGAATTGATAAAGCTTCTCAGTTTTTAAGCCGATTAATAATTTACTATGACTGGACTTTAAAAGATATGATTCCGAGCTTGTTCCGGTGTATCTTCTTAGGGGTTCTGAGTTAGAAAATGCCGGCATCTACCAAAACAACCAAAACCATTCACTTGTAAAAGTGTCTAGATCTACTTCCAGACTTAAATATAATTTCATTACGAAAGTCTGTAAGATTCAGATCACAGCTCATTTAAATCTGTCTCCTTTCTAGATGTTTGCGATATTCGCGCTCCCGCCGCATATAAACCCCTCATCCAGCCACACGGTGGAGTCCAAACCCTACCAATACCTGTACATAGCCATCAAGGTCATCGGGCTGCTGGTCATAGTGACCGTGCTGTACATGAGCGAGGTGTTCTTCCAGAAGATCTTCGTCACCAGGCCGTGGAAGGCGCTGTTCGTCAACTCCGATGATGATATACATCAGTGGTGGCTCCAGTGGAAACAGGATCGGTGAGTTACGTGGAGAGGCGAGGTGGCGTTGCCCCTCCACCCAAATGGGAGGATCCTCCGACCATTCGGGTGTTTTGCCTGGTCGGATTGGTCGATGTCGGGCCTTTTTATAATTATTTGTATTGTAAACTTCACTTGCGCGATTCAGGACTTGTCCTGTAGTCTAGTTTCTATGTATCGCGGTAGACGTCTCTACGAGTTACGTAATTTCTGGACTTTTTGACTTGCAATAGTCAAAAAGTCCATCACACCTGTATTCCCCGAAGGGTTAGGTTAGGTCAGTGACACATTTTTGATTATTGTGCCCCGTGAATATGATTGATTCCGGCATGCACCTCTCATCATCTTACCTATCAGGAATACAGAGGTGATGGTATGGTAATTAGGTTTCTGGTATTTAAAACATGTTCAAAATATAATTTCACTAGACTTTGTTTAGAATTCAGAATTGGGTCTGACCTGGATAAAAAGTAGCTTATGTGTTATTCCAGACTATAATCTATCTCTGTGCTAAATTTCATCCAGATCCGTTTAGCCGTTCTGGCGTGAAAGAGTAACAAACATCCATACTCACAAACTTTCACGTTTATAATATTAGTAAGGATTCTAATTTTAATGTCGTAAATGATGATGATGACGTTCGTTCATTTTTCGATGATTAAGTTATATATTTACTTGTTGACATTAGACGTTGATTGGTAATTTAGAAGACGACTATCCGACATTGATGCTACTAGACTTGGATTGTATTTTGGACTTTATTATGTATCAGAATTTCTCTTAACTGTTTTGATAGAAAAAATCTTAATGATTAGATACAGAGCACATTGCTATCTAGTATAGCTCTATAAAATAATAAACTTAACGAAACTTTTGGCGAAGCTGCTGATTGATCGGCTTCTGAGCCACATGTTGTGAGTTCGATCCCCACACAGAACAAATATTAGTATGACTTATAGGTACTTGTTCGGGGCCTGGCCGTTTGTGTATGTAAATGCACCCACGATACAGGAGAAAATCCTAGTGTGGAGCCACGTTTTTAATACAATATACCTAGTAAAATCCTCACAATTTCCAGATACTCGATGGCATACGGTATAATGTTCGCGCTGGCGTACCTCCTGGCGCAGCGCTACAATCTACTGGACGACAACAACCACAGCAACCTGTTCACTCCGGGAGTGTCCCTCAGCGCGACGCTCCTCGCCTTCATCGGCGTCGGCAGCTACGTAACCTTCACATTCTTCTGTACCAACACCTTTGATTGCAATGAAATACACTCCTACGTCGCTTTTCTACCCATAGTCAGTTATATTATACTGAGGAATGTGTCAGGCGCGTTAAGAATGAGACATTCTAGCATGTTCGCGTGGTTTGGCTCGATAACCTTGGAGTTATTTGCCAGTCAATCCCATATATGGTTAGCTGCAGACACTCATGGTGTCCTGGTATTAATACCAAGTGCTCCGATACTGAATCTCATACTAACTTCATATATTTTTGTATGCACAGCCCACGAGATACATAAGTTAACAAGTATTATACTTCCATATGCGGTCCCCGATGATTGGAAGCTAGTTCTAAGAAATTTTGGGATATTTCTAGCGATATTAGTCCCAATTGGTATTCATGATGGTATGTTTTAGGCGTTAAGGAATTAGTGATTCTTTGGCTGTGTTTGACACGGTGATTTGTTATTTTTATGATTTAGCGATTGTTGTAATGATGCTTATAAAGTGGTGAATTGAAGTTAAGCATGTGATTTAAAGGACTATTCGTTGTGAAATCGGTTTTGAGAAACAGTTACATTAAAATTTGAAAGGAAACTACTTTTTACGGATTTTATTTTATATATTATTATGTTAATATCAATATACCGCGATAAAATCCGTAGAAAGTTTCATTTCAATGTCTAATATTCGCGTAAGTGTCAGAAACCAGTATGTATAGTAAATTATTTAAATCATAGCTTAGTTTGTATGATAGCAATGCTAATATTTATATTTAGTGCTTACGTATGTAGAAAATATGTTGTTTTCTTCTTTGAAGCCTACAGAAAAAATAACAAATAGAAAAGCCCGCGCCATCTAGTTAAATATAATTAAAGCATTGACTTGTTAAAGTGTCTTTAAAATATTTACAGAAATAAATATAATAATAATCATTTATTCAGTTATCTTTAATATCAATATCAATATCTTTAATATCGATATCAATCATCAATTGTTATTATTTGTTATTTTTCAGTTTTATGCAGTCAGTACCTTCTTCTTCTTCTTCTTCCTGCCCTTGTCCCAATTTATTTGGGGTCGGCGCAGCATACAGTACAGTATACAGGGTTAAATTTCAATGATCGGCCTAATTTTAATATTAAGTTATTAAGGTCTAACCAAAAGTGCATTTTAATAATTATTTATTGTCAAATGAACACAATATAGTATTCTAAAAACATTAATTTGATAATGTCTGAAGAAACCCAAATTCATAAATATTGCGGATTTGTAGTCGTGTGTGTGCGCAGTCAAACTTGTGTGTTAATGTCTAGGTTATTATACTGAAGTGTGTAATAAATATATCTATATAGTCTATTCCAATCAAAACTGAAAACTTTGTAAACAAACCATCACTCAACATAAAATCGTCGATTTCATACTGATTTCGTTATCACTTCATTACATTCTGATGTCGGAATCTTCGTAAATACTGTCAATTTCATATTTAACTCGTTTTTTATTGCAATTTCTACTGAAATATGTAAAAATCATCGAATTTAGAAATTTTGTATTAGTTTGACAGTTATTTTTTTCTAAAGCTTTAGTGACGTGCTGATCTGTACGATATTGAATGAATGAAAAACAGATTAAAAAACGTGAAGAGGGCAAGCTATTATGGCATTATGCCAATTGACAACATTTCATTTTTGTAACACGCTTATTATATTATAATTTATTTGAAACTAGATCGAATAAAATAGGATATCTGTATTTTTTATTTTCCCGATATTCAATCATTTTCATATTTATTATTGATTTTGACGGATTAAATATTCTACTTATATAAATTAAACGTAAATGGACATTATATAGATTTTTTTTCGGTTGTGAGATTTTTATTTCGGGGTTTCTTTTAATTTTTACCAATAATATTATGCAATGTACACATTCTCAATGATGCAGTAGGCTTAATTCCTTTATCTCCCAACTCAAAATACTTATTTCAAAGCATAACAGTAGTAAAAATCTAAGTAAAGCCGTATACTAATATTATATTTATATTATGTATTATTATACATAGGTTCTCATGTCGATGTCGATGTAAAGAAACCAACATCTTCTAATCAAGTTTATTCCATCGAACGAAAAAATCCATTCACTCATTCGTTCATATACATTATGTTTTGCAATAGGCACATCACTAAAACTATTTAAGGTCATTGACTTTTCTTTGTTTACAAAGTTTTCAGTTTTGATTGGAATAGACTATACGTCCTGTAATTTAGAGGCGGATAAGAATAAAATCATGTGATTTTTTATTTTTATTTTATTTTTTTTTATTTCGTAGATCGAAAATATTATCGATTCAGAATAGCCTCTGTAAATTTGGCCAGTCATTGAAAAATAATCCGATAAGATTATTTTAAATCGCCGAAAAGTTCCCCACCAATATGTTGCCACGCTTAATACACACAAAATAAATATCAAAGGACAAGACATAGGTACTAAATTTAGACAGTTAAAGTGTTTTGTACAACTTAAATCTAAGGTGGTGATTAATAACAATAATGTAATAAAATAAACTTTTGTATTAATTATTATGATGTATTAAAGTCTAGTCTGTAAACGTAATAAGAACATGTAAATAAGAGACTTGTGTGGTATTTGATGAGACTGTTAACTGATTTCTTAACGGGTACTGTCAAATTTCTGATTTGTAAATATGGATGTAACTTACCATCGCCTCGGTATTCCCCGGTTAGGTAGAAGCGTATTAATTTACATCCACAGTTCGCCAGTATGTTTAGGTCCCATGGGCGAGCCTATTGCCATTAACCGGGCTCAAATCCCAAACTCTGAGCTGCTGCTGAGAGTTTCATAGAATACACTGGTCCACTTGGGAAACCAACTTAGGACCTCTAGCGTAACAGTCGTACTTACGAGCACTAGACAAATGAGGCAGTGAATATGGATGTAACGAAATAAAATAATAACATCTTTCTCGTGCGGTGATAAGGTTCAATTTGGTTTGTGCTATTGCTTTGATAAGTTAATAAGATTAAAGCAAATAAGATTTATGTAAAATTAAAAATTCCTTAAAACTGTTATCACCACATTATTTACTAGATTTGATGAAGCTTCTGTAATTTTATAGAAGCCAAAGGGGCATTACTAGAAGTTGGCAACATTAATGATAGATGAGAATCTTGTGAGAAATTTTGTGATGATTGTAACAATTATTAAGATACATAATTAAATAAGTATGAGTAAGTTTGTTAGTATTCGAGTCAGTATGAATATTATCTACCATAAAGGGATAAACTTACAAAATAAACAGAAATAAAACATTATGTGCCCGGGGCAAACCTGTGGGGCAGTGCCCCCAGACCAAAAAGGTCCATTAACGCGTAAGGGGCAGTGTTTAACTTCAACTTTGATTTTTAGTGACTGGTGCAAGATAATTGGGGTAAGTCTTAAGGGTTCGGCGGAGCTTGAATTGCTCACAAAAACGTAATACCAAAATAAATCGTAATTCAAACAATATTTTATCAAATTGTGTCATTATTCGGCTTCGGACACCGTTAATCTAGGTTCCTAACGTACCATTACGTCTACTAATACTTCACTGGAAATAAAAAAATGGAAAATCGTTCCAAACTTGATAATTTTATCAAAAATTGCATTCGCTTATTTTTATTTTTTTTGAAAAACGTTGCCCCACACTAGGATTTTCTCCTGTATCGTGGGTGCATTTACAAACACAAATTCTCACATACACAAACGCCCAGGCCCGGAACAACTACCTGTAGATCACCTGTAGAGAACCCACAACACGTGGCGCAGAAGCCGATTACTCAACCGCGAAGCCAATCGTGTCGTCATTTATTTCCAGTGAAGTATTTTGGACAAAATGGCAACGTAGGAACCTAGCTTAACGGTATCGCAATCCGAATAATAACACAATTTGATTAAATTGTGTTTGAATTAGGATTTAGTTCGGTATTATGGTTGTTTCGGTATTATGTAGAAATTCGGTCCGCCGGACTCTTAAAAGTACACTATCATATAAAAAAGAAATCGCTAAAACAATAAAATCGTCCATAAACAATTAAAAAAAAAATTAAAAACCCCCTTTTTTTAAAATGCCTTGAAATTGTAGGTTGCATTCATTGTCCTTACGAAATTATATTATATTTGATTACAATATGTATTTATAATCACAATACTGTCCTAATTAACCCAGGTACAGCTAGCCTTTGATTGAGTGTGAATACCAATGTACAATTCTGTATATATTTTGAATATAATAAATTATTATGATTGCTACAATTAAGTTTTTTTTTAAATAAAGCGAAAAATTATTAATAATAGTTTGTAAATTAATCGGGTCTATTAATTAAAATTCGTACTTTTAACAAGCAAAATTTATTTACCTTTATATTTTACATTGTGAATAAGACGTTAATATTGTAATATACACCTTAAATTATTATGCGTATGGTGTAAAACATATTTACATTATTCGCTTAGTGCTACAAACACCACCAATCACTTAAGAATGTTATTAATTAGTGAAATGATTTTATATTATAATCAAGACACAATTTTATTAACACATGTTTAGACATGCACTTGTTGGCAGAAATCGTAAAGTAAATTATTTCAAAATTGTCCCAGATTTTAATGAATGAAATATCTAGTTATTGGTTATTTCTTTCTATATTTTGTGCCATTTTAACGTTGATTTGAATCTGTGTAGCACGTCTAAAATCAGCACGCAATTCAATTGAATTTTCTTTTGGGCTCTAGCTGTCAACAACATAACTTATAATTTTCCATTTTGTTTTAAAAATCTTTCAAATCAGAAAACTACAATATTTTTTCGGAAATATAACATTGTGCATTTTAAAAGTATGTCGCGGTAAAACTAGACAGTCAGAGGAAATGAAAATGTCTGGGAATGTGGGACAATTTTACAATGTTCAAGTGTATGTGAAACGATTCGATCGTATTTTATATTAATTAAAATTTAAAAGTGTGTTTATTACTTTTGTCGATTTCAGTGGATAGAAACATAGTGACAATTCGTATAAGTAGCTAAAACCTGAACCGCTTTTGAGCTACACGCTTTCAATCACAGAATTCATTTATTTGTATCATACAATTATTTTATTTACTAATTTTATAATAAAGTATTGCTTAATATAATTGGGTGCTCTCACGATGATACTAGTTTTTTCTTCTATGTTGATTAAATGTCAATGATATTAAATATTATCAAGTTCAAATAAACATCAGGCAATATTCTTTTATTTTCATATTATGATGTAATCTATTTTTAGTGATTAGATACTTCATGTGTATTGTATTATTAATCACCGAGATACTTCAGCCTGTTGTTTCAAAATACTTAATTCATGACAAAGTAATTTAATTTAGTTTACAAAGACTGCTATAATAAAACATTCGACATTGTATATGCCCAATATTACTTCTTTTTAATATTCATATTCGAGTATTGATAAAGGTCATTAACAAGACAGCATTTCCACACGCAAGAAAAAATCCTCGAGAAATTTCTAAAAATTTGCCATTAATTTGCAATTTTAAAACTGTCATTTATATTTGAAGATATTGCATGTAAAGACATGGTGTTAGATGAATTTATTTGCCTTTTGTTAAGAAATAAATTTCACCGTATATACTATTATCTTCTACTTAATATGGCCAAGTGTTCATATCTACAAAATTTCAACAGACTCGAAGGCACAGAAACATAGATCTCATTAAGATCTTAAGTAATAAAATTTTAGACAGAGTAAATGAAATACATCCACACATCGATCGAGCGAGAAACGAATAAGCAACGATTTAAGAGTTAAGTTTTAGAAAATCAGTCTCAATGAACAGGCCATTATTTTTCATAATTTTTAGTTACACTATTTTACATATAGACGCGATCTAAGCATTGAATAGATATTATTAAGACTTTGAGAGAATAATTATTAAATAATATTTAAACCTTTTTAACGTTACAGATTTACACCTGCTAAAAATTATATGTCCGCAATGGCGTTGATTTAATTTTAATAAATGACTCTTAAATTAAACGTTCACGTTCAAAAGGTTAATATTTAATGAAAAGTGTATACTTATATAGGCTATTGTATGAAAAAAAAGAAAGATTAAATTAGTTCTGTCTATGGCCACGTATTACCATGAAACTGATGTTGCAGTAAGTAACAGGAAATACGCTATTTTTATTTATATCTCACTTCTTGTTTACGAAATAACATTTAAATAAATGAAAACACCGAACACATAGACAGTGTCTTACTTAGGTATAAAAGATAACTTATTTATTATATATAGCATATGTATTAAATACGATACACATTGAAACATAACACACAGATGTCTAAAATTTGTTAGTGCACAAACAATGTCAGTCTTTGTACAGTCGAATCACATAAAATTATTGCTGGGACTGTATCTACGCATCTAAATATTGATACTAGTCTACTTTTTATCGATAAATTAACAGGAAATCACAAATAATATCTATAAATGTCGCAGTTAGGTTAGTGGAATCGGATTACGGCTATGAAAAAATAAAATACTAGATCTACATTAAATATGGAACGTTTGTTTAAGGTTTACGTACTATGTTACGGCTAAGTAAACTAGGTATCTATTGATTACAGGTAATTTTTCTATATTGGCTTTAAATAAATATGCGTAACAATAAATTAAGAGGGAGCTAATAATAGGTTATCTATAAAAGAAGCTTTTACCGACTCGTTTTAAGTATTGGTTTATCTAATCATAGATGCAGTGAACTATTCTATTGGTGCGTCAAGTACATACCTAATTCAAGATATCAATATATATCTTACCATAATATGGGTGCTATATTCATATATATATAGTTGTATATAAGTGGTAATTGTGCAATTTGTATACAGATTTTTTTGGGCCTTTCATTTTGTTTTATACTTACGAACTATAACATTTTACATGTATTTTTGTCAAGAAAAATGAAAAGATTTCTCTCGAATTCCAATATTTACAGTTACAATTACAATAATAAATAAGTTACATATTTACAAAACAGCAAAAAGTGCGCAAAAAACGATTTCACAAAATATGCATTTGAGCAATACGTTTAATATATTTACAAAAAGCATTTTATATATAGTATATTTAACAAAAACTACAAATTAAGCAAAATTAAGTGTAAACAAAACATACTAGATATTGAAAGAAATCACTATATACTATAAGGTATATAGTAAAAATGATAGCGATGACTTTCCTGTCCTACATTACAATATATTACTACGATTAGTTACAGTAAAATATTTTTTTCTAGAAAAACTTCTACAAATAAGTTATTGCTATCGAGAAATTTATTTACAATATGAAGCTAAGTTATAAATACTTTGAGACATCAAAAGAGAACTTAAGGAAATTAAAACGTTTCATTTCCTAAATATTATTCCCTAATTCAAAAACAATAACATTTCTTCTGTTCGTGTAGCTTAGCTTAATATATCACATTAGATTAGAATCTTGTATACTCATGTCGATTAGATAGTTATTAGAACATGGACATAATTCGTCGAATTCAAAAAGGATATTTAATGTTTTAAACATACCCATAACTCACTCAGCGTCTAATGTTCTTTTCGGAAAAAAAATCTAAATTTGGTATGTGTTACTTCATCCTTTTTTAAATAAAAAATGGTATTGTATTCTTTAACACAAAGAATAAAATATTCAGTCAGAATTATCTTGACCCGCGGCAGTGTTTAAAGTCCTTGTGTCTTCACTTATTAAAGATCTATCGTAACGTCTTTGTCTTGTGATTTTCGGTCTAACTGCACTAAGTAGAGGAGCTGATATGGCGTGGCTGGGTAGTCGACCTAAGTCCTTCCGTCCTTGGAGTAAAGGTGACGTGACGCTCGAAGACTCGTCTCCTTCGTCGTCGGTAAGAGCTGGGTAGCTTTCTTTCATTTTCAAGCTGCGCTCTAGCCGTCGGAGAAATCTGGAATGACCTATATGATTAACAAAAACAGAAATGTCTCTTATAATGAAATAAGAGTGACTAGTGTAAGAAGTGTTTTCAAAATATAATATAGGAAGTAATAACTATAGAGAAAAAGGGTTGGTTAATTTACTAGTTTTTTTATTTTACCTTATCTGATTGCTAATCGTCCTCAACTTGTTGACTTTCGGAGGTTTTCTGGAGTCCTCCGTTAGATCCAGACTTGAAGATATTTTAGATGAGGTATCCTGGAATTTTAAAACAATATAAAAAAGATGCACATGCACTACATGGACTATGATTTTATAAAATCGACTATTTTTATGTACCATGCCTCTATTTTATATTGTAACTATGAAGAGGTTGAATGAGTTAAGCTACGTACGCATTCTGAATAAATGATCTAATAATCTACTGAATATATTTCAGAGAGATGAAACTATTATTCTTTTAAAGATACTTGTCTTTACTGCGTAGTACATTCTGAAAAACATAAATTCTGAAAAGATTTTACACTATAAAAGTAAAAAAATATATGTAGGTAAGTAATAAATAATGACAAAACAAAAATTTGCTGGTAGAAGGTTCACAAAAAATATTTCTAAGGACATTAAATCTCAAAGAATGAGGCCAAACATTTTTCGCTGTACCCTTGCACTACGATATAAACCAATTTAGGTTATTGTTTCCATTCTACAATCACCTCGGAACTACGGCACTTTTGTCTTCTGAGCGGTTTCCTCAAGCGCATCGGCTCACAAGGCTGAAAATAATCCAACACAGCTACAACCTACTGTCAAATAATTATAAGAAGCTAAAATTATCATAACATTGAGAAAAAAATGTATTCATTGAAAATAACGGCGTGTTTAAGAATGTGCAGATAAGAAAAATAAGTTTTTTACTTTAGTAGGTTTTGTATTTGGTGCTTCGTTTTAGTGAGAAGAAATACATAAAAATAATAAAAAGGACATGTAAACATACATTTTACCATAAATAAATCTACTTTATAATAATATCAAATACAATAATATTTTTTATTCAAACTCTGCTAACAAAAAAGAAATGAATGATGTGTACAGGTTAATATGTAGGTACAGATCATTCAAAACTGCTTTCATTAAACGAAAAATGATAAAAGTTTTAAGTTAAACTTTTATTAAAGTCCATATACCTATGTCAACATAAAATAAATCTTTGGTTTTCCTGATACATAAGTGCTGTGATTTAATTTACGCGTATTATTTCAATGAAATTTATCTAGACGTTTTTAAATGAACCTTTCTTTGTCAAAGTGACTGCGACATACATTAAAAGTATTTATTCCGCATTACAATTTTATATGAAATGATATTATGGATTTTAGACTATTTACTAGTGTGTTTTTAATATGTTTCATAAAAGAGGATTTATAGTAATATCAAATTCGACCACACGACTAGACATTCAATTCAACTGACAAGTAATAAAAAATATCATATTAATATTACCTGCATCTCAATATCGGGTAGCCTCAACTCTCGGGCCGAGGCGACGGACGCGACACTAGCGTTCGACACGGAGTCTTCGGAGGATGACGACGAGGCCGGCGCGGGCGCCTGCGAGCGGGAACGGCGCCGACCGCCCTTACGACCGCGCGTCGCTCCGTCACGACATCCTGGCACCTGTACAAACCATGGAGATTTGCTTTTAAGCGTTTTTTTGAGACTAGACCGCAATATATCATGATATGCCTCTCACGCAAATGCCTCCTGCAGGTGCTAAACTTCTGCCAGGGGATTTTATTCTTTGCCTACAACTTGTAACATAGCTTATGTTTTTTCATATCTTCGAAAATCGATCTTAAGGTACGAACATTTTTTTTTAATTCATTGCCTCACTAGGATTTCCTGTAGGTACCGTAGAATTTAAGTAGGTGCGTTAAGGGTCCGGCGGAGCGTGAATTGCCCTCAAAACTGAAATAAATCGTAATCTAGACAATATTATATCAAATTATGTTATTATTCGGATTTAGATATTGTTAATCTAGGTTCCTACGGTCCTATTTCATCTGCTACTACTTCACTGAAAATAAAAGACCGGAAAATCGTTCAAAACTTGGTAACGTTATCAAAAATTGTATTCGCTTACAATTATTTCCAGTGAACTATTTTGGTCGAAATGGTAAAGTAGGAACCTAGATTAACAGTATCGGAATCCGAATAATAAGGGAATTTGATTAAATTGGGTTTGTTTACGATTTATTTTGGTATTACGTTTGTAAGAGAAATTCTCTTAACAAACAAATTTTCATGTAAGTAGGTACCTACACAAACATTCAGAGCTGAGAAACAACTACCCATAGGTTTGGTATACAAATATTTATTCTGTACGGGGATTAAACCCACCACACGTGGCGTAGAAGCCAGTATAGTGGGTGAGCGGTCGCTCACCCATTACATACGCCAAGCGTGTCTTGTTTTGATTCGGATACAATACTTATAATTGTTACGGATCTTAAGACCTAGTTTTACTTTAAAAAAATTGTGATCGAGAGACTCAATTCAGGCGTCAACAGTAGCTTAAACTTTATTAATGGTATAATTTAATATCTTACCTCCAACAAGTTATGCATGGAATGAGGCATGTGCGGGAGCGTGGACTTGGCTGTACCGGTGACCTCGTGCGAGGTGGTCCGCGTGGTCCTTCGGTCTCGTTTTCTGCCACTCTTCTTGGTACAGTTGCTACCCGACTTGTTGTTCGCTCCCTTCACGCACTCTGAACTCGGAAAATCGTACAACCCGTCGGAATCTGTGAAGGGTAATTGTCTACCGTAAAACTGTGGTGAAAATCTTCCCAGACCAGTTTTGTCGCTCAGTGGGCTTTCACTTCTTGAACTGACCGGGCTCAGAGGTCTACTACCTTCTGTTATCAAGGTGGGAGGCCTTAAACTAGCCTTCTCATCCAGTCCTCTCTCGACACTAATACACTTAACTATAGAGCACTTTGTCACTCCACTAGGAGAACACAGTGTTGCTTGAGGAATCTCCAATGTCTCTTTTAACGCGACTAGTTCCATCTCTTTTGCACTCGTGGGGACGTCGTCTACCCTTTCGTCTGTTCCTATACCTTCGTCGTTTGATTCTAACAGGGGATCATCGGATAACGTTTCGGAGTCCGATCTTCCTCGCCTACGTTCCTTGCTGTCGTCGTTCGATGCGGCCGGGCTGGAGTTGGTCTTCATGAGCGGCCGCCTTCTGGATTGAAAGCAGGATGGGCCTCCGCCGGAACCGGGGTCCTCCATCTCCGAGGGGCACAGAGGATTGCTCGAACCGCACCTCGAAGGACCAGGACTGGCCATGGAGCTGTACCCTGATGAGGATAGGTTGGATTCTGAGGGTGCTCGCTCACCGCGAGCGGACATCGAGAAGGGGCTCAAGTAGCACATATTTCCTGAGGGCGGGGGCGGTCTAGGGGACATGGGTTCGTCGGATTCCTCGCTAGCATTGTAGGTGACTGTGATGAGGGGGGGTGGCTGGAACTCTAGGTGCGGAGGCGTGCGGCGCGGCGGCGGCGAGCCGGGCGACGCGCGCTGCACCGTCAGCAGCGGCACGCGCAGCGCGGCCGCGCCCGCCGCGGCGCCGCTCGGGGACGCCGGGGATGCCGACCGCTCTGACTCCTGGCTGTGCGACAAGCTGGGGCTGGGCGTGTCAGTCACGTGCGTGGACGGCGTGGGGGTCGTCGTCGTCGTGTCCGTGCTGATGAGGGGTGGACGTAGCTGCAAGTTTGATGGTTATACTTTTAGTACTTCATAGCTAAAGCGGTAAAAAAGAACTGATACGTATTTTTTTGGGTTATCTCATAAACGTACACTTTTAAACATACCATGACACGAAAATGAAACGTACCTTCAATCTCAAACCAGTAGGTCTCTCGCTTTTTGTTTCACACTTAATTTCATCCAGCTCATCTTCACTGGGTGACATCACTGTCGTAGGGGACTCACCCTTACCGTCCATCTCCATACTAGCTCGCGGCATTCTTGGCGAAGGCAGCGGGGTAGGCAGTGGCGTAGGAAGTGGGGTAGGCAATGGGGTAGGAAGCTCTCTAATGGGAGATAAGCATTTGTTGATCCCGCTGGGAACTTCTAGGAGGATTGAAGGTGGATGCAGTAAGTTGCTGCCTGACGACGATGATTTGTGAGCACTTAGCGGGTCCAACACCTGTGAACGAGGAAAACTGACATTATGAACGTACGTGGAGATTTTTACCTAAGCTAGAAGAAACTGTGATACTATAGAAGATGTCCATCACTTGTTGGTGGAATGTGTCAAGAATAAAAGAGAAAGCAATTTAAATATTAATGTTTACAATACAGGCGCATTTCTTAGTTTCTTAGCCAAACCATATAGTAAGGAAGCCATTAAAATCTATAAACTTGCTTACGGTAGTCTCAATCTCAACGGTTAAAGATTTCTTTTTCTTCTGGGTACGATGGGGCTGACGTAATTAAATGTATAATTCTAAGCCTCTAAATAAAATAAAGATAAAAAAAAACTAAGCTAGAATGTAACCACTGACTTTATCTAATAGTCATTGCAGGGTAAAGTGTAGATGTTCTTTTACCTCGCATTTATCTAATATTTTGGCGACATTGGAATGTTACATGCTTGTATTTTTACTCACGACGGAACGGAGACGGTATATGCGTTTAGTGTGATTAACGTTACTCGTTTTGTTTATAAGAATGTTATAATATAACTTTGATTGCCTCATTAGTCTAGTGGTCCCGAGCGCGACTGCTACGCTACAGGTGCTGGGTTCGATCCCCAGGTCGAGCAGTGTTATTGGGTTTTTCTATGAAATCCTCAGTAACAACTCGGAGTCTGGATTTGTGCCCGGTTAATGGCTACAGGCTCACCCCCCATAACATGGGACCTAAACATACCGGCGAACTGTGGGTGTACATTAAGTACGCCTCTGTTTAACCCTTCGGGGAACACAGGCGTGATGGTATGTTTGTTATTAGTAAAACACTAAACATCTCTTACAATTGTTCTTGTGATTTCAGTTAGGCAATTCATCCGCAAAACAAAGTAATAATTTGAATACTCGCTCTCGTCAACACTCCTGTCTATATCTACCTGAATCTCAATAGTGTTATGTGGCCTAGTGACGGGGGAATCTGGTGCCAATGAGGGTATGTGCGAGGAAGCCAGCGATATGTCATCAGCATCCACTGTGTCATCCTGCGGTGACGATGCCGACGGTGTACTGGATATGGAGACACCTCCCGAGGATGCCCGGGAGACTATTGCCGCTGATGATGATGAGAAGTTTCTGAACATGGCGAGAATGGAGTCCGCACTCGATATTTTTGGTGTCCTAAAGAAAATAACTCATTTGGTAAGTTTATTTGTGATTAACATTATTTCATATTACAATATTACTTTAGGGGGGTTCCTATCGACAATGTTATTAATTTATTGAGCTCGTAGTACCGAACTAGTGGAAAAGTGTAGTGCAATACAGTTTTTACAGTTTTGAAAGTAACCGTCTGAACATTTCATACGGATAAGCCAATATATTTACTACTAAGGCTCTGAAAATGTTAAAATTTAATATAAAACTGTGAAAGTTGATAATAAAAGGCTTTGAAATTAATTGAAAGTGTAGGGTCATAGCGTGATGTCAAATAGCCCATAATCTTTTTCAAGAATTGTGCTATCAAATTCAAAAATACATTTTCAATGGGCTGTATTACCCATATTAATATAAATAACCAAGTGAATAGGGGGTGAAAGTGACACGGTGAGTGTTCTTTTCCTAATAAACCAAAATGTGTCAAACCTGGAATACTTCTTGAGTGCAGCGTGTGTCAACGTCAAGTCGAGGCTGGACATTGAGTCGCTTCCTTGGTTACTGGAGGTGCTATGAGGCGACCTCACTTCTACCCCCGGGGAGGGCGGAGTGCTGGACGCCTTAGCTCTCATCCCCCGGTCAGCTATCACTGCCATGGGAATCGTAATAGTGTTCACCATATCAACGTCGGAACTCGAACTCATTTCAGCCGATACTTTATTCAGCAGTCGCGCGAAGGTTACTTTTTTCTCCAATTTAGGATCAGATATGTGCCTCATAGATGGCGACGTTGAAGGCGAAGACGCTTCACTTGCAAACGATGTCTCTTTGTTCTCATTCCCATAGTCCATAAACGCCGGCGCACTCTCCACTGTGCTCAGCGTCCGTTTCTCAGACATCTGTATCAGCTCTCCCATCGTTATCTTCTTCGAATGATCATTAGCAGTCGCAGGACTTATAAGTTGTTGTAAAATTTGCTTTTTCTCTGCAGCATTCTTCTTAGTTGGGGTAGAATTGTTTCGTTTTTTGCGCGGCGACGGTGTTCCTGTATCAAAAGACTCACATATACCAAGTTATTGTGTGAACTAAGTTTCATGAGAAGCGACGACATCGAATGTTCATGACAAAAGCAACACAATATTTAGAGATTGAAAGGGGGTTTGAACAACAACATTTAGTGTCTGAGAGACCACCATCATGCCTTAGATCTCAGTGCATACTAAGGAAGCCAATTCTTTAGGATAAGTGCCAATAATCAAAACAAATTTGGAAGTGCCAATTGTATTTTCAATTGAGGTGTTCTGTATTGTGTTCATGACATCGGAATGAGTAATGGAGATGTTGATCAGTCATATTGTATGGTTGTTGAAACAGTTAAAGCGACAAAGAAAGCTGAAGACAGAAATAGTATTACAACATCAGTTTCAATAGCTATACAATATGAGCAAGACAGTGTTTTGCTTTAAAATCATTAAACAAGTCCAGGTTGGTAACTCGTTTGAAAATTTTGCAAAAATGCATTAGATTAGAACTTAGTAGGATTATAATACAAAATAATGTCTGTGTAATATAGCATGCTAGCGACAGTCACATTCAGAAGGAGGCCTTTGTATTGTCAATAACATTGATTAAGATCCTTAAAGAAATCGAAAAATCAGGTAATGAAGTATTAATATCTAAAGTTATCAATATTATTGACAAAACTGAGGCCGAGTTAGTTGGACGATCTAGAAAGGTGTCAACGAAGGAAGGAGCGGCTACATTAGAGATGCTGTGTTTGTGCTGTCAGGGGTGCACACATCGACATCGAAAGAAGTAAGAACGAGGGTAGCAGGCCAGTTACGTTGGTCTTTGCATTCCACATAGAAATTTCATTCACAGCAGGGACACATCCAGTGCTAACCATACCGAACCGCGCGCTCCGCAATATGTTTCAGATGTTTGCGATGACTGCCAATGATACTCAAACAAAATACTGCCAGTAAAGCCCTGTGTCTGATAGCGAAATATGTAAATGTAGATTTTAAGTTTTGTGACTCCCAGTATAGCGGTATGAATGATCAGGCAACTCGAGCTGTCACGGATTGAGACAAAAGGCTTTAAGCGTTTCAAGTTTAATATACTATGATTTGATTCATTATTGATATGGGAATACATACATTTTTTGTCTACTCTAACACATAACACATGACAGCTAACACAAATTTTATTTTGTGGTATTTCTACCTAGACCAAAATATCTAGAACGTCAGAAGGACCAATTTTATGTAGCAAACATAATCACTAACAAAACCGGCTAACACACAGATGATAAACCGTTACTGTTTGAAATGCAGTTGCAATGTACATGATGAGAATCGATGCTACAGTATATATTCGCGGGCGGTGCGGAGCGCGCGGGTGGCGGGTCCGGGTTCACATCGCTCCAGTCCTTACGTCCGGGCGGCGGCTTTAACAGATCGTCCAAGCTAAAGGTGCGCGCGGCTCGCGGGTGCGGCGCGAGCCCCGACACCGACGGCTTGCGGATACCCAGCCGCGTGAGCAGCGTGCGGTGCGGCGGAGCGTCGTGCAGCACGCCCGCTGTGGACAAACGCCGCGTCACGTCACTGCGCCCGCCGCGGCCGCCGCCGCCGCCGCGGCGCTACGGCTCCTGAGTGGGCACGGCCGCGTAGCGCCGCCCGCGCCCGCGCCGCGCCCCGCTCCCGCCGCCCCCGCTGCCCCCGCCCGCGCCCGCGGACGCTAGCCCCACACACATAGGATTGCCAGATACGACACACATCACTCGATGTTATCTCAATTTGATGTGCGTGACGGTAGTCTTGAGTTTTGTCAGTCAAAGTTCAGTAGGTACGTAACATACGATAGTCATTCAAATTCACATTGTCTCGTTGGGATTCAGATTTCTTATTTTCTCTTGCTTTCTTTATGCCAATTGTATTAGATCAGGTTATTACTTCTGGCAATCCTTTTCAACATAACTATTGACACGATTATTTTAACTTGCCGGTCCGAGGTGTGGCTTTTCCAGGACATATAAACAGACTAAACAGATAGATGCTACTTACTGTGCGTGGATCAAGTTAAAAGAATCGTGAGGAGACGGACTCCAGAAACCTGAGGAATGCATCCGTCAACAGACAGTCTACGTCAATACATGCATCGATGCAGCAATATGTACACTATAATGTCACACTCAGTTTCTGGAACCGCAACAACAAAACATAGAGAAGAAGAAAGTCAAAGAAGAAAGAATAGTAAAATTACGCAAAACGTGTCCTTACCATCCCAGAGACAGTGCGTTTATCGAGAAAATATATGAGTATAGCGGAAATAATCTGACAAAATGTTGAAACAAAGCGTTATTGTACTGTGAGTCACAAATATATCTCTCTTCCAACGGTCAAACTAATTTACCGTGTAATATTAAACTGTGAGAGTGGCAAGCTGAACTGAACGTATATTGAAAGTGTGCTTATGAAAGAAAAGATCTTTTATCATTTTAGGGTCAAATATTGGGCCTAAAGATTTGTCCTCCGTGGTGATTTAGGTGGGTACTTACGTCTAGCGCATCTGTCAGCCTCTTCGGCGAGCAGTTTCTCGATCTTTTCGGGGAAGTGTCTTTTGGCGCACCAGATGAGGCCGATCATGCCGAGCACCACGAACACGGTGATGAGGCCCAGCCAGAACGGCTCTTGCAGCATGCGCTGACCCAAACTAATAATATTGGGCGACGGGTTTGGGGTTTCACACCTAAAAAATATTTGTAGTTATAACATTTCTGTATTTTTTTAAATTGGTCCTTCAGACCGCATCATATTACCAATACTTATCGAGTCACATGTGTGCCAAAATATACAACCTTTTACACATTATGTAAATTTTCAACCTACCCTATGTCTGTTATAATACCTCTTGCCCTTCCATGAGGGGTTGCACTGGCAGAGGAAGCCGCCGTCGCGCTCGGTGCAGGCGCCGCGGTTGTTGCAGGGCTTGGCAGCGCACGGGCGCACGCGCTCGGCGCAGCGCCGCCCGCGCCAGCCGCGCGCGCACGCGCACGAGAACGCCTCGCCCGCCACGTCCGCCCCGCCCGCCACCAGCGAACAGTTGCCGTACATGCACGGTGAGCGCTCGCATGCTGTTACTAGGCAGAATACACCTGGAAAACATTACATGAATTACAAATCTAACAGTAGATTTGCTTACTACTTACTGATAGGGTATTCACATAAGTTCCATTACTCGTGAAAATCCGACAAAGAAAGCAAAGGACAGATTTGTTATACAAACCGGCCATTAGGCGCTTTCTAAATCTAAATGCTGAGTTTGTAGTTAGCCTGAGATAACTAGAGATAGATACGGTTTTGTTGTCTTCTGCCGACCTATATCCAGAGAAGATGAGAAGATTTTCTTGCTGGGAGTATCAGAGTTGTTTTTTTGTCCGTTGTTTTCTGTAAATAGCTTTATAATGCTTCGTTTTATTCTAAGCATTATTATCCTCAGATAGGAGACTTGTTATTATATGTATCATTAGTAACACAATTTATCAGGTTGTAACTTGGATTTAGGACAAAAGTTTATAGCTTTTGTGATAGCTATACAATGCTGTTATACCAGCGTAATATCCAGCACACTGGCAGAAGCTCCTGGTGTCATCTGTAGCACATCTTCCATTGTGTAGACATGGGTTAGGGTAGCAGGACTCCAAGCTCGTCTGCTCCGATAGCAGCAGCACTTTACTGTGGTATTCCGGATCTGAAAGAATGAATGACGATATTTAGGGACGGGCAAATGAAAAAAAAATCTATATTTATCGCATCGATATCTTTAAACAGTATCGATACCTAACTAAACCTATCGAAAAATATTGATCTTTCGTCACTCAAAATGCGCGCGTGGTACATGTGAGGACTAAGAAAAGATCATCTAGTAACATTAAATACCAAAGTTTAGTAAAAAATATCGAATTTGATGATCCAAAATAAATATCGATATATCGTAGATTAAAAATATCGACGATATATTATATTGATATTTTTTCCCATCCCTACGATTTGCGATCTACATAGATCTACATAAATGCTGGTTTTCTCTATCCTCGTACTACTACGTATCCTCTTGCTCGTACCTTTGTTTACCATGAGCGAGACGTCCATGTTGACGCCGCGGTCGCCGGCGTGCTGCGTCACGCTCAGCGAGTGCAAGTACGAGTTGATGACGAACGGCGCACGCGCCTCCAACTTCCTCTTGCTTCTGTCCACTTCGCAGAGAGTCCACTCGGTGCCATTGTTGTCTGTATAGCTGTCTTTAACCTGTAATTTTCTGTTATTTACTAAGATATTTTTTTTTGTATGAGTTGTTTTTTGTTTATTTTTCCTTTTCGTTCAATCTTGAACATACATTTTCTTTACACGCGCCAGCAACAACATCACAGCGGCAGTGATAAGAAGTGACATACTGAGATCTTCGCTTCGTCTCAATACACACACAACATGTTGATAGGTATCAATGTGTATTGATCACAAAATGTGTATATAATCATGTTAATTATTGTAATAAAATATTTATCAAGCTAGAGTCGAGTTTGATTCATCTTCTATAACTCCTCTTACTGTGACCAAGACACCTTTATATTTTGATGATGTGTCTTCCACATAGTTTATTTATTTTTTTATAATGGCGAGTTCTCTAATGCTGGGAACCTTCTTTTCATAATATTGACTTCGGCTCAACTTGGACATTAACCTTCAATGTACACACATCTTGTTCGCAATATTGTACCTGAAGAATGTAATATACCTCTTATTTTAAAAGAGTGTCCATGGAATTTCTTGCCGGATTCTTCTCCATAGGATCAACTTTTTGGAACCGTGCAACTAGACTCAATAATGTTTCATAAACGCTTGTAAAAGCTTATTTGAAATAAGAACATTTTAACTTGAATTTTAGCCACCATCGGTCCTATGAGTCTTTGGGATCAGCAGTGAGAAAACCATTTCTTGTGTACATTCCATGACGTACACAAAACCCAATTTCTGCAAGCTGCAAGTTCCGTCTGTTACCGTAGGTCTCTTTGTAACAGACTTCCCGCACGTAAAACCAACGTAACTTACGTTTTGGTATGGTTTGTATGGTAGGTTAGGGCGTTAGGATAACTAGGGTGGTAGGTAGTTGCTATAGGGCTAGGTTTATAGTCAGTAGGGTCTTAGGTAAGCTAAGCTATGTCCCGATGCGTAAACTTTTACTATGCTATTTGTGTATCGTGGTACCGGAAGTTAAGATTTTTCTTTCGCTAAAATATAAGTATAATTATAATATATTACGTTAAGTATTTAATATGCTATTTGTGATTCAATGGTATTGTTCGAATAAACGTCTGTTTTTGAATAACGTTTTTACCTGTATCCATCCGCTGCCTCGTCCGCACGGCCAGGGCTGGTCGCCGGGCGTGTCGGGCGTGGGGGCCGTGGGGGGCGTGCGGGGCGAGACGAGCGTGGCGGCGGTGAAGGCGAGCGTGAGCGTGTGGTGGTGCGGCGCCACGAGGCGCGTGCGCAGCGCGGCGCGGGCGGGCGGCTCCTGCGGCCAGTTGGGCGCCGCCAGCCGCCCGCCCGCGCCCGCCCCCACCTCCACCACGTGCGACGCATTCAGGTAGCTTACTGGAAACCACACTTTTGTCAACAAAGTTATCATGGACATTAAGGGTCCGGCGGAGCTTGAATTGCCCACAAAAACGTAATACCGAAATAAATCGTAATCCAGACAATATTCTATCAAATTATATTATTAGTCGGATTTGGATACCGTTAATCTAAGTTCTTACGGTACTATTTCGTCAACTACTATTTCACTGGAAATAGAAGACCGGAAAATCGTTCCAAACTTGGTAAATTTATCAAAAATTGCATACGCTTACATTCATTTCCAGTGAAGTATTTTGGACGATATGGTATAGTAGGAACCTTGATTTAAGGTATCGGAATCTAAATAATAACAGAATTTGAATAGTGTTTGAATTACGATTTATTTCGCTATTATGTTTATAAGAGAAATTCGGTCCGCCGGACTCTTAATGCCCTTTCTTGTATGATAAATAGTGCAGATTGTTTATTTCGCAATGTTTTTTTTTGTATGCTTACGACACACTTTTGTATTACGGAGTACTGACCGCCAGTAGTCCCAGCGTACATGTTCCATGTACTATGTCGGTATATTAATATGTATTTATGTGCACCCACCTAATGAACATTAAACTTAATTATCTAACAAGGGCTACCATGTACCTAATGGTTAGGTTACCCACATATTTTTTCTAATGTCTTATCGCTTTTTTTTCTCTTATAGCGTCCGGTGTACTTAGCCGGAGGGACGCAGGTTAGAACCCTGCCTGAGATAGAATGACTGCCCTTTTGCAAAAATGTATATATTTTACTTACATATTTATATATTTTGTCGGCAAACGGGCATACAAGCCACTCCTCTTATTGTTTACTACAAGTATAGCAATTGTCTTCTTTATAGTATTTCACTTACTAGTTTTAAAATACGCCAAAAAGCCTTGTCCGGTGACGTTCTCGCCAGTTTTGATCCTCAACCGAAGTATCTCGGACTGACTGACGAAAAGCCCGTTGGTGAGGATGTTGGAGCTCATGAAGGGCCTGATGGGCGGGCTCTGCAGGTCTATCTGCACGTCGATGAAGGAGTCCTCGGGGATGGAGTCTGTCACGTTGATGGGCACCCCCTTAGCGAACAATCCATAGCCGAAGTCGAAGTAACTGATGTTGAGGAATACGCGTTTGCCTGAAATGAGAATATTCGAAGTTTATCCATCAAAATATTCTACATTAATAAACAGAAGTATTTCAATTATTTTTTTTAATTCTCTGGGCAATTGTGCCATTTGAATTGCTTTCAAGTGCTGTGTAGTTCTTCTAGTTTTAGTTAGTGCTAAACAAGTAGATATGGTATATTTTCTGCCTTCAGACTTAGGTACACAATTTATTTATTTTGTTTTAGTCCTTTAAGAAAATTTTCTTGTAATCATCAAGTTTTGGTAGTTTTGAAGCTAAAACTAAATTTGCGTCACCAAAAAAAAAACAGCTGTAACGGATTTTTACACATACCTGTCGGTGCTAGGATGTCGATAGTACAATCCAAGTTGGGCAGCAGAAAGTGAGGGTAGTTGGGACTGCGGAGGACACCTTCCTTCGAGGTGAACGTCTGCGAGGGACACCCGATCAGCTCCACAGCTCTCCATGTAACGGAGAACCCTGAACCTTGGGTGCTGGGAACGAGTAGATCTCATATATTACCCCCGACGCAAAAAGAGCGCAACTGTTGCATCGTAGCGCCCAAACGAATGGACCGATTTTGATTAAGTTTTTTTTAAAGGTGACTTGATCGAGAGTCTTCTTAGCTAAGATTTTATAAAATCTGGCCAGCCGTTTGAAGATTATCAGCTCTTTTCTGGTTCATGAAGGGATGTACGCAACTTCCACAGGTCTGATCGATTTGAAATTTGGTATCCTGTTACTTCAATGATACTGCAAGAATCATTGAAGTATTGGTTCATTACCACCGCCTGCTGATAAACAAAGTGGATAACCCAACAACATTAGAGCGAGCAGGTTTCGCAGGAATGCCAAGACGTTTCTTAGTCGGTGGAGAAGGCGTTGAGGGACTACGTCGACGGAGGAAATTATTTGTGGAGCCACCAGGAGTGCGCACGTGTCGAGCTGCCGCAGCGCCCACTCCCAGAGCAATCACATTGCTTAACTTGTTGCTTACTCAGCACTTAGATCTGGATATCTTCCATGATAGATCATATCGAATATGTAAATGTATAAATCTTAGTTATAAGTAGCTTAACTTTTACCAATTTTATATTACTACTAGCGGCCCGGTACGTGCTTCGCTACGTATAAAGCGAAATACAGCGGACAGCGGACAAAATCATTCCCAGATCCCCAATTTCATCAAAATCGGTCCAGTCGTTTGATCTAAACCATTCCCAGATCCCCTTGAACACACACAAAAAATTTCATCAAAATCGGTCCAGTCGTTTGAGAGAAGTTCAGTGACATACACACTCACAGAAGAATTATATATATAAAGAATTAGCCAGTACTGATCTTACAATATTTTGATATCTGCCTAAAATATAAATGTTTTGGATGTATTTCTATAAATTTATATTTAAATAAATAAATAAATCTCTCCCTTCTTAATTTCATGTGTCCTTATTTATTTTTTTAATGAGCTGTTTTTTGTTGTCTCTTTTTTTATTTATACAGTTTTTATTAATTACAAGTATTCACAAATAGATTTCTATCAGCACGCAGCACTGGTTCCAAAGAAGTGTTAAGACATTAATATAGACTGTATGTTACTCTTTCACGCCAGAACTTATATGCACCTATCGCTTATCTTGTCGACATAAGATTTGTATTTTACTAAAGAAATGGCACTGGCTCCTGTAATATAGTTTACACTAGCGCAGGAGTCAGAGTAATAAACAAATTATGTAACATATTTATGTCAATACGGCTGAACGTATCTGGATAAAATTTGGCACAGAGTTAGATTATAATCTGGATTAATACATAGGCTACTTTATAAACCAGGTCGGATCCAATTCTGAAGTCCAGCAAGACGTCGCAGAAGCTAGTAATATATATACTTATGTTTTACTTTCGCCGGATATATTTTAATAAACATAGTTTTTACGACGTGATCATTTAAGTGCCAATAATTGAGTACTTTTCCCTACTTTATAATTAATTTCATACTTACTTGTAATCGGAGTGAAAGTAAAGGACAGCTCTGTTGGTGGAGGCGACCCAGCGCGCCTCGCCCACCGTCCCGCAGTACCTAGATGACTTCATACTGCTTACGTCACGCAGCTGAAATTCAAGTTTCAGAATTCAGAATCAATTAACGTAATGACTTTTAGGTAATGTAACGGTTAACAAGAAACAATTATCCATGAACACCCTGATAAATCAAATGGGTATTATTCAGGGGCGTAGCTACCGCCGTATCTGCCGTATCAATTATACGGGGCCCCCGGGCCACGGGGGCCCCCAAAGTGTGTAAGGAAAAAAAATAAAAACTTTCTAATTTATTTTATTTTACAAATGACAAAATTCTATAAAGCAATTACTTTTTTCCCGCCTTAAGCGTGCGTTCAAAAGTTGGCAACACTCTACATCGTTATGGCGGGCTGCGGGACTTCCCGTTTTACTTACTTCATCTTCAACTCAGCATTTTTATTTGTAAAATGGTTAAATTATGTTATGATAAATAAATATTTCTTTTCACAATATTTTTTTTTTTTGTGAAAAATCTTTACCCCCATATAAGGGCCTCCAAGCAAATTTTTTATACGGGGCCCCGACAAGACACGCTACGCCACTGGTATTATTATGGGTACGAATATTTGATGCGAAAAGGATCATATTTAAAGTGCCAATTAAGGTAAATATTCTCCGAGTTCAAGCTACATAATAATGTCAAGTTTCATCAAAATTGGTTCCTTAGTTTTGAAGAAAATCAGAAAAGAAAAGAACAAGCAGAAAATCTTAATTTCTTCCTTCTATTTTGATGAATGTTTGTAACAGTTTTCTATTATTTTAATACGTAGTTATTTGAATGACTTCTATGTGTCAATGGATAATACAGTAGTCAATAATTCAATTCCCTCTTCAAAAAATCTAAGATTATAAAGTTAGATTTTAGTAAAGGAAAAATTCAATCGCGGGCAGGATTCGAACCCGCCTGATTGTCACCTTATGACGTAAACTCAGAATGTGAAGGCAAATTTCAATCAGGCGGGTGGGGTTCGCGGTGAGTTAGCGGTCAGAGCGTCTGGTGTATCAAACCAGAAGACGCAGGTTCGAATCCTGCCCGCGATTGAATTTTTCCTTTACTAAAATAACTGTATAATCTTAGCATGGAAAATGCAAAAAAAAACACAAAAAGAAAATCTAAGATGTTAGAATAAACATGTAATATGTATTCAAATCGCTTCATTGAGAAAATGTATCGAATTTACGTGTACACCGACTAATTTGAATTTTCAAAATAAAGGTAGATATCCAATAAAAAATCCATTAGGAATTGCCATTCCGCGTCTTTTGGCGTAAGCCGTCGTTTGGGGGAATGAATAATTCCAGAAACATCGCTCAAATTATAATTTAATTTGAATACCGGCTACTGTGCCTAAGCCTTACAAGAAATACCAGGACATCGCAATTAGTTGAAGTAAATGAATAAACATTTAAATTGGAAATTCAAAAAATAATATATTTAGAATAAAGGTGACGTCATTGGTCAAAAATTCTTAGCCATGTATATGTATTCAAATCGCTTTATTGAGAAAATGTATTGAATTACGGTAAAACTAGATCAGTATGGTTTTGCCTGTTTTCCTCCCCCTGTTTTCATTATATTATTAACTAGCGACCCGCCCGCAGTTTCATCCGCGTTGCCCCGTTCCTAAGAGTCGTGGCGTGATATTGAAAAAAATTTTGACCAAAATAAAAAGTAGTCTATAGCACTCAGGGATAATATACCTTTCTAACAGTGAAAACATTTTCAAAATCGCATCAGTAGTACTGGAGATTACCCCGAACATACAAACTCACAAACTTTACTTTTTTATAATATGTTTATAGAGAATAATTAATATTCCAAGAATAGTGATAACCTAGTTATATTATTTTTTAGTAAAGGAAAAAATTCAATCGCGGGCAGTATTCGAACCCGCGTCTTCTGGTTTGATATACCAGACGCTCTGACCTCTGACATTCTGAATTTACGTCACCATATGACGTAAATTCAGAATGTGAAGGCAAAATTTCAATCATGCGGGTAGGGTTCGCGGTGGCTTAGAGGTCAGAGCGTCTGGTATATCAAACCAGAAGACGCGGGTTCGAATACTGCCCGCGATTGAATTTTTTCCTTTACTAAAAAATAACTTAATAATCATAGCATGGAAAATGCAAAAAAATCACAAAAAGATAACCTAGTTATACGATTATTGGACTGGCAAGTCATAGTTCTTTAGTTCGAATCCAAGGAATACCTCTGACCTTTCAATAATGAATTATTACGCGCTTAAACGGCGAAGGAAAACATCGTGAGGAAACCTGCACGCCTGAGAGATCTTCTCGACAGCGCAGCGTGTGGAGTCTATCAACCCGCTTTGCCATCCTTGTTCTAAGACGAGTCCTATGCCCAGTATTAGGGCAATATGTATTGGGTTGACGATAATCCATTTTCCTAATGGAAGCTCAAACTTCGTTTGTGTTAAACACGCTTGAGAAACACCCTTGTGATACACAAGAATATAATGTAATTTATAAGATAAATAAAAGTATTCATAAATGCAGCTTACCTCAACAAAATCATATAAACAGTCCTTTTGATATTCTAAGTCCACTTTTTGGAAGACGAATACCAGTCGTGTGTCAGGAGGTCCCACCACGTGCACCCAGAAGTCCAGGTCGTTGTCATACATGCCGGGGTGATTGGGACTGGTCAGTTCTCCTGATGATATAGAAATATTAGCTAATCGTTAAAGAATAAAATAGTGGTCCCACGTTGGGCGCCATTAATAAAAAACGTAATGATTGAATGATTTTTTTTTAACTTATCGAACGTCAGACATACAACATTGCTTCCATGACTTTTTTAGTCTCTTGTTAATGGTACTACTTTAAGCTCTACAGTTCCACTCAAAAACACACCTATAGCAACGGAATACGGGTCGTCCAAAGCGGAAACTGTGGTTTCGTTTATAATGTACATAGAGGTGGACTCCAGCGCATTACCAGTAAATAAAAGCCACACCAACTGTTAAATACTAACATAAGTATAACGTTTCTTTAGTTTCGAACAATAATTAAGCTAGGTGTATCTAAAACGTTCAAACGCGATAATAATCCCTAGTATTTTACAAAAAATATTGAGATTTATATCTCAGCTTCACTATTTCTTAATTTATCAATTTAGGCTTCATACCTGAAGTGCCCTCCACGGTTCTGTTCTTGAGGACATGCTCAGGGTTGAGGCGGCGCTTGCACACGTAGCCACCGGTCAAGGTGCATTTGTGAGGACTCCAATACAACCCACTCGGCAGAGATGGAACGGGCAACGACTTCCACTGCAATACATGTTCTTTATATAATTGAACATAATATACCATCACGCCTATATTCCCCGAAGGGTTAAGTAGAGGTGTACTAATGTATATCCACAATTTGCCGGTATGTTTAGGTCCCATGTAATAGGCGGCGAACCTATTGCCATTAATCGGGCACAAATCCCAAATTCCGAGCTGCTACTGAGAATTTCATAGAAAAACCTAACAACACTTTGCTCGAACTGGGAATCGAACCCAGGACATGTAGCGTACCAGTCGCGCTCAGGACCACTAAGCTAATGAGGCAGTTTAAAAAAATTATTTAAGTACTAGTGGACCCAGCAGACGTTGTCCTGCCCTGAAAATAACCCAAAACTCGATTGCAGCGCCACCTACCGGGTCCAATTGTGAATCTAAACCATTCCCAGATCCCCTTGAACACACACAAAAAAATTCATCAAAATCGGTCCAGTCGTTTGAGAGAAGTTCAGTCACATACACACTCACAGAAGAATTATATATATATAAAGATGTTGACCATGCAGTGCTTTATAGTGTGACAAAAATTGACCACCCACTTCATTTGTAAAGCCGATTGAGGAACACTTGCCGGGACATAGGCAATCCATGGCATCCTAGAAGTGCCTCAAAGTTTCTACAGACTTCGAATTCAGGGTCGGAGTAAAGATAACATGGTCTGGTGTGGATTTTTTTCAGTGGCACTAACTTATTTTCTATGTGTGGTCCAGTGGAAGATATGGCCCATATGCTATCATGACCAGCGTACCCCGACGCCTGCACACATCAAGACCTAAGAGCCGCTACAGAAAATGGCGTGCGCGTAGCGGAATACTGGGCCGATCTAGTTAAATGTTTCCATTGTTTTGCTTTTACCTTTCACTTTGCTGTCGATACGATAAGAAAAAAAAGCTCAGAAGGCGTGTGAATATTTTTTAATAACTAATTTAAAGAAAAGTTTGGTTTACTTTGCTAAAAAACCTTACCTGGATACCCAAACACGCATCTTCGATTTCCTCAGTGTCATTATAAGGCGGCCACCCCTGGTACCCTACAGCGCTTCCATCGATCCAGCTCAAGCTGTCACCGCTATTGTCGGCTAGACGGGCTCCGAGCCAGTATACGGAGCCAGCGCTGTAGTCGCTGCTTTGCCGAATCCCTGACACTATGAAGCGTTCTTCATCCGCTGAATGCACCGATGATAAGTGCATGTTAAGGCCCTCGCACACCTGTTGAGAAAGTTGGTTAATTTTTATACTAACGATTTTTTTTTGAGCAGTGATAGCCTAGTGGTATGACCCTTGAACTGCCAAGTCAAAGGTCTCGAGTTCGAACCCAAGGAACGTACCTCTGACTTTTCGAAGTCATGTACGTATTAATAGTTAATTATCACGCGCTTAAACGGTGAAGGAAAACATCGTGAGGAAACCTGCATGCCTGAGAGATTTTCTCGATGGCGTGTGAAGTCTGCCAACCCGCACTAGGCCAGCGAGGTGGACTATAGCCTAATCCCTCTCATTCTGAGAGGAGATCCGTGCCCAGCAGTGGGACAATATAATGGGTTGATTTTGTTATGTTATGTATGATTTTTTTTGTGGGTATAGAATTTTTTTTATTCATAATTTCCGCAAACCGTATTTTTTTTTCAAAGCTGGGTCGCACATTACTAGTATTCTTGTTAACCCCTCGTACTAAGCTTAATACTTGTGTTACGAGTAGGTCACGTCGGTAGTGCAATGGGTGGGTTCTGAACCGGCAACCACGATCGCAAAAACTGTGTAAAAAAGCATTCTATACAGTCAGAGATTATATAGACGACAAAAATGCTTGGGATTAAGCCGCTCAAATGAACCGGGCTCTTTCATTCATGGATGACACCTCAATTTTTGACATATTAATTTCCTTTGGACATGTTTTATTTTTCCAAGTGACATGTTTTATTTATTATTTATTATTTACTATTTTTGGACATGTATTTTTTTATGTCCTTATGTATATGGTAACAATAATTTGTGAAGTGTGAGTATTGTGTAGACTGATGTTAAGATCACAAAACCTATGATAAGCGTTTCGATTTTCTGGCAGTTAGAGGCTGTCATGCTCACTTAAATGTCCTGCTGATGGTGGCGTTGTGTGTCGGGTTGTTTTATTCCCTACAACTTGGTTGAGTCGAACAACGCTGATACACACGTCATGCTCGTGAACGGGTGCTGTCTGTCGGGACTGGTCAACTCTTACATGCCATGTCAATCCGGATTCAGTTATGTTATCTTTTGGAGGGTAACCTACTTTTATCACTCACATCAAACTTCACAATACTCACATTGATAGAATAAAAAATATGTATACATCCATTATTTATTTAAAAGAGTATCTATGGAGTTTCTTGCCGGCTCTTCTCCATAAGACCTACTATTTGGAACCGTGCATGTAGTTTTGACATTTCAAAAGTACCTGTATATGGTCTAATTGAAATAAAAAAATTTGAGTTTGAGTTTGAAGTCCGACGCAAGAGCACATCCATGAAATGTGAAATACCTAAAGGACGTAGACCTAGTTCTGAAATACAGGCTCCAAGCCTAGCTAAGTCACCAGTCTCCCACAATGTGCTTACTGATTCGAATATTACAATGTTAACATGTAATTACATGTTCTCTACAGTTGGGCAAAAACTAGCTGCTAATACTCTTAGTGCTTTGAATGTCAGCGAAGACTTTCTAGCTAACAACTATAACAAATCGTTAAGCAGCCACCATAATAGTCCTCACTCTTTTTTCTTCACCCCTACTGACGAGGTTGAAATTTCCAAAATTATTAATAACTTAAAAACCACTTCTTCCTGTGGAATAGATGGAATAAGTAACACCTTCATAAAAAAAGGGAATCCACTCATTAGTTAAAGCCTATCACGTTTTTATGCAATCTCAGTCTATCGACCAATTGCATACCCGATAGTATGAAGATGGCTAATGTATGTCCCATATATAAGAGTGGCGATGAACTGGATCCGGCCAATTATAGGCCGATTTCTCTGTTGACGACTTTGTCCAAAATTCTGGAGAATGTTGTCAACAAGAGACTTCTAGCCTACCTTGAAAAGTTTAACCTGTTATCTGATAACCAGTATGGTTTCAGGGCTGCGAGATCCACGGAGGACGCTATAACGGATGCTGTTGACTATATAACACAAAAATTAGATAGTGGCAAAGCATGTATTGGCGTCTTCCTGGATCTCGCAAAAGCATTTGATACGGTGTCCCGAAAAATACTGCTGGAAAAAATGAGAGCACTTGGTATCCGGGGTGGTCCACTGGACTGGTTCGGGTCGTACCTTAGTGAAAGAAAGCAGCGGGTTGTCGTGGGTAGCCATTGCAGTGACATCTCAAAAGTGCAGTTTGGCGTGCCACAAGGAAGTGTACTTGGGCCTACTCTGTTTATTATTTATATTAACGACCTATGCTCGTCTACACTACCCGCGGCAAAAATTTTTACTTACGCTGATGACACTGCGGTTATCTTCCACGGCAACTCCTGGCATGAAACTCGCGATAGAGCAGAGGATGGACTAAAAATTATTGCTAACTGGTTAAATAGTAACCTTCTGACCTTAAATGTCGAGAAAACTAAAGCTATGCGCTTTAGCGTTTCTGCTCGAACCGACCCTAAAATACCACTTCCTATTAAGCTGCACACCTGCTTGGATCATGCCAACTGTAGCTGTCCTCAGATCGAAAACACAATAAGTATCAAGTACTTGGGTGTTTTCCTGGACGCTCATCTGGCGTGGTCCGGGCACGTGGAAGCTGTACGCATTAGGGTTAGGAAACTCTTATACATATTTAAAAGACTCGCAAAAATAAATACTCCCGAAATTACTAAAACTGTCTACTACGCGCTTTGCCAATCGATATTAGGATACTGTATTGTAGCTTGGGGAGCAGCTGCTAAGATCCACCTACTTAAAGTAGAGAGGGCACAGCGTGCTGTATTGAAATATGCTTACGGACGCCCATATAAATACTCAACTGACCTTCTGTATAGGGAAACCCAAGTTCTTAGGGTTCGACAGTTGTATATTTTGGCTGTAATCCTGCGTTTTCATAAAAGTAGCTTTACAAATACAGCTATATCGCGTTCCAAACGCTATATGAAGTGGGATACGGTAAAATGTCACAAGTCGATTGGGCAAAGGTCTTTCCTTTTTATGGGACCGTACATTTACAGAAAACTAGATGCCCAGCTAAAAATAGCTACTATACTCAGAAAGGCTTGCAAAGGTATCGTTTTCAAATGGCTACTCGGTCTAGACTATGCTCAAACTGAGGCCTTTCTGAGTATACCAAAATAGAATGCAGATGATCATGACCTTCTACACGCACACACGAACGCACGCACGTAGGCCCACACACACACACACACACACACACACACACACACACAAACTCACGCACGTACACACACACACACACACACACACACACACACACACGCACGCACGCGCGCGCGCACGCACACAAACAAACACATACAAACACCATTTGTTATTCTAATTTTATTTCACTAAGATAATCTTATTGTGCACCTACATACAAACCTGGTCACCTGGACTGAAAGAGACTGGACCCCACGACACAGGGAATCCTAGTGTGGGGTCTAGGGCTTTATATGCTTACTGTAACTGAAATATTTTTGGCACAATAAATAAATAATTTTTTTTAAATAAATCAATGTGTAGGTATTGTTAACTTGTAAAACTTTTATTTAACGTTTTTTGGCCCAGCTTGAGTAGTCAACCGTTTGAACAAATATATGATTTGCTTACTATTGATATTATTTTGACATTATTTGTATGTCAAAATCTCATCTCTAGTAAGCAAATCTACTGACAGATTTGATATCAGGACTGGCTGTAAAGCGGACGGTGTACTTACATAATATGGATAAAAATTTTACTACCCATAAAATTCGAGTTCAACTGTATATGGCTATAGTAATGACATTATATAGTTTAAAAAGAGGGGCGATATTATGAAACTGCGATTCGAAAATACGCTCTGTATTCATTTGAAGGATGAAGGAAACTTTATTCCAACATTATTTTACAACAGAAGAGAAACAAGACTACGAAATTTAATAATTATAAAATACCTACGTTATCTTGTGCGACGTTTGAATAGTCTCGTCTCAGAATACATTTAGAATTTCTATTATTATTATATTTACCTACGCTGACTGATTTTCAACTACTGCCTATTTTCTGTTAGTGCGGCTGTTACGCAAAGCTCCTGGGTTCGTTTTTCAGGTCGAGCAAAGGGTTATTGGATTTTTTTTTGTATTTTTATGTGCTAGGAGGGCAAACGAGCAGACGGGTAGCCTGATGGTAAGCGATTACCGCCGCCCATGGACATCCGCAACACCATAGGAGTCACAAGTGCGTTGCTGACCTTTTAAAAGGGGATTGGGCCTCCGGTAACCTCACTCACTCGGCGAAACACAACGTAAGCATTGTTTAACGGCGGTTTTTTGTGAGGCCGAGGTATCGCTTCGGTCCAGCCGGTTTCGTGCTGAAGCATGGCTCTCCCACGTAATATTGATTGACGGATTTTCTGTCAATCAGCTCAGAGTTTGGATTTGTGTCCTATTAATGGGAATAAGCTCATTCATCCCTTTTGCATGGGAACTAAACATCGGTTGTCATATTCAGGTTGATGAACAGTCGGTGTAAATATGTACACCTCCGCCCACCCCTTTAGGACATATATGCGTGATGGTATGTTATGTTTATGATATTTTTAATGACAGTAAAACCTGAAAAGGCTAATCTTAAAAATACTGGGCACAAAAACTAAGATAATGGTGACTTCATTAAACAAACCCGCTTTAATGTATATTTAATTGTAAAGATTTCGTTAGCAAAAAATCCACAAATTACAATTTTTAATTAATTTTAGAATAATTCTGGGTTGTCACGGAGAAAACTTAATAGGATTACTTCGAGGTTCTTTAAGTATAAAATAGACATTGTAATGGCATTGTAAATCACCGAGGTCGAAACGAAACGGTTCGCCGAAAAGGATTATACTTAAACCCCACCATTATTTCTAAGAAAATTATAATTTAACGAGCAACAGAGGTGGAACAAAAGTTTTAGCAACTTTGTTGTTTGTGATTACTTGTAAAGTGTAATCAATCTTAGTGAGACTAGTGAAACGGCATGGTATTAAGACGATTTACTTATTCCGAATATCAGAATTTATCTATAAAGTAGGTACAAATGTAAGTAGATACCTACTTTAAACCAAGCTTTTGGTTTAAAGCAGGCTGCTGTAAGCTTAAATAATAAGCCATTAAGTATTTATTAATTATATTTACTTATTTAAATGCATTTTCAAATATTTTTATAAAAATAACAATAAAAACATTTCAAAATATAAAAAAAATTGTAGTCCACCGTTATTGGGAACAGGGTCCAAGCTACTGGTGGTCGGGGCCCCAAAGAAAGGAACCTCCTAACAATACGCGCCGTATCCAAGAGTAGATACCGCTTTCTGTATCAGGCCTTTAACTCGGCTGCTTAACGAGAGCCTCCACAGGTGAGTCGAGGCTCTTGGCTATTAGACCATTGGCAGTCTCAACATCCCACACGTCCACAATCTCAGGCGCCGAGTCTAGATATTTAATTTGCTTATCTTTTTCAGTAGAGACCACGCAACGGAAAACGACGACCCCCAACGAAATTGACGGACGACCTGGTAAAGGTCGCTGGGAGTTGGATGCAGGCAGCATGTAACCGGTCCTTGTGGAAGTCTTTGGGGGACGCTTTTTTCAGCAGTGGACTTCTATTGACTGATATGATGATGAATAATAATAATGTATTTATCTTTTACGTTAGCAGAAGCAGTTTTTAAAATCGAAGCAAATGAATTAATTTTGGAGAGGGATAGGAAATCATTAAATGTTTGAGTATCTGTTTTTTACACTATACTTTTTCTGTCTGGCATTTTTTATCTGGGATTAATCAGGCCCTAATTTAAGGAGAAAAAAGATTTTGGTTTTTCTAAAGAATTACCTGAACCTCTAATGCTTTTTTGGACAGCACCTACCTACTTCACTGGACAAAGCTTTTCCTACTTAAATAATGAAACCATTGTCTTTTTTTTTTCAATTGTATTAAGGCGGATCGTTCACCTGAGCCCCCAAATTCAAATTTCAAGTGGTTTTTCGCAGTTTGTAGGTCTATATATAATAAGTTCTACATTCATGGCAATGTTAATTGCGATATTAACTATAAAAAATTCACAATGTATAACTAAAACCATTGCTTAAAAATCATTATTGTAGCTAAAAGTAGTGTAAAATGTCAATTTTGACCAATTACACAGTTTTCTCCAAGTTTCTAGCTTGATAAGGATTTATAAGTAAAGCTTTTAGTTCTCAGTTGTGAATGTTGTATAATTAATGTCGCAATTACTGCCATGAATCTAGAACTTGTTATAGTCCTACAAACTGCGAAAAATCACATTGTAATTTGAATTTCGCGGGTTCAGGTGAACAATCCGCCTTAAGTAACTTACGTTTGTTGATCGCCACGCCATACTGAACTGACTATATTCACATTTGCCCACACCCGCAAATACAACATCAATGGTACCTTATTGGCGACAAAATCATTTATCCAATTTATCTAGGTATGTAGTACTTTTTGAACGCAATTAATACAATAATAAAGTTTTATTGACATTAAATGATTTGTTACAACATATTGGAGCCCTAACTCTTGGGCTAGACGTCTGGTGTATATAACTAGAAGACGCAGGTTGGACTCCCCTCCGCATTGATCTTCACTAAAATAGCTTCTCAGTAACAGTTAGGAGTTTGGGGTTGTGCTCAGTCAATGGCAATAAGCTCACTACTATATGGGACCAGAACATACCAGCAAACTGTGGATGTATATAACTACACTTCTGCCTATCCCTTCGAGGAATACAAGCGTGATTTTATGTTACTTTCTAAAGCTAAATACCATTGAATTATTGGTTGCCAGACATTCCCATACTCTTACATTACGTGGCAGTATTGTCTGGACGAGGATTTCGTATATAAATAAGTGAGGATTACCGTCTCGGAGGGTCCAGCTGGCTTTATCCTCAGCAAAATAGTCGCTGCGCAGTTTTGGAACTGTTTTCGTGTAAGAATGGTAGTGTACGCTAATTTATCGACTTTGTTCTACTGGGTTATGCAGTGGGTACGTTACTAGTTTTTGAAAGATGTAAAACTTATACTATATACCTATGTATATACATAATATATAATTTTAAACCTACTTAATAAAGAAGGTTCTATGTTCACCTCCATGTATTTTTTAAATTTCAATTTAAATAATGATTTGGTGAAGATCTGATCACAGAATTTAGAACATAATGACAATAATTCGTATCGATTGTATAATGTATTTTGTTCTTTTTTTTTGGGTTAATGTTTACTTGTATTGTATTATTATTATTTTTTTCTTACTTTAAATTCTTCTCTCGCAGGTCTGCTGGAAGAGATTTCTTTAGAAATAAGCAGGACCTTTGTACTTAATAGTCCTTAGTTGTTTATTTTTTCATTGTTTTGTTGTGTGCATAAATAAATAAATGATAATATCGTCGAGGTACTTACGTAAAATTCTACTCGCCACTTAAAATGTCGAAATAAAATAACAAAAAATAAAACCGCCTTCAAAAACATAAAAAATAATGTTATGTGCAAAACAGTTTCGGAAGTTGGTGTCGCAAACCCAAGATTCGACTAAATCGAAGGCACTGAGTTTCTAAACTGTTTTGCACATACATAACATATTTCGACAATTATAAGCCACTTACTTTACCTTTAGAGCGGCGGTAGCCTAATGGCTAGGGCGTCGGACTTGCGATCATGTGGTTGCCGGTTCGAAACTCACCCATTGCACTACCGACGTGAACCCACTCGTAACACAAGCATTTAGCTTAGCACGAGGGGTTAACAAGAATACTAGTAATGTGCGACACACATTGTTAGTAAGCTTTACTAGAAAAAAAAACTTACTTGTTTGGCAGTGGTCCAGGAGGCCTTCGGGTAACCAGAAAAAAGGTAGCAGTGACCGTTGAATAACACTTGTTTGGAGTCCATACAAGACTGTGCTGTGAACAAAAATAATCAAATTTAATTGGTTCAAAGTTTAGTAAATTTTAACACATAAAAGATAAGATAATTTTATTTCATTCCGGCCTCACTAGCAACTGAACAAAGTGCTTTACCATTTAAAATTGTTACTATACCTATAATTATTTACTTAAATAGGAATATTTTCCCGGTTTTTATGGCGTCAAGACGGTGCTGGGTACACACACAGGTATACCTATCGATTGGTTCCCCATGTATGTTCAGCGATTTTTTGTAGTTTCAGAATATTTCTATATTTTTTTGTATAGGCTTTTCTCCGAGTTTCTTTTTGTAATATGATCCTCATGCGTTGCACTTTCGTACATACAATAATCATCTTCCCTACATAATTAAAAGTTACACAAATTTTGATCGAAAGTGAGTAAATAATATAGTTTTAAACGTGGGAGAGCCATGCTTCGGCACGAATGGGCCGGCTCGACCGGAGTGATACCACGGCCTCACAGAAAACCGGCGTCAAACAACGCTTACGTTGTGTTTCGCCGAGTGAGTGAGGTTACCGGAGGCCCAATTCCCTTTTAAAAGGCGGGCAACGCACTTGTAACTCCTCTGGTGTTGCGGGTGTCCATGGGTGGCGGTAATTGCTTACGTTTGTCCCCCTATCCCATAAAAAAAATAATAAATAAAATGAACTGAAAGTTTCACTCCTTCTTTACATTATTACAAACCTTTAGCATCTGACACATTATTTTTTTATGGTCCTTTAAAACACTTTTATCTATACTAGTATTATAAAGAGGTAAAGTTTGTGAGTTTATGAGGTTGTAGGGTTGTAATCTCTGGATCTTTTGAACCGATTTTGAAAATTCTTTTTGTGTTCGATAGTCCATTTATCGAGGAAGGTTATAGGGTATATAACATCACGCTACTCCTCTCAGGAACAGAGCAGCGTGGGTAAAACCGCGACCGGGTCGCTAGTCAATGATAAAATTGTGTGTAAAAGTTTCAAGCAAGCAAAAGGGCAGAAAAGGGTCAAAATTTAATTTCGAAATAAAGGATTATCATAAGTCCATGGAGTCTCGGGTCGCTGGTAGCATTAACATAAATATGACACGAAGAATGTCAAGCATTACTTCATGTTCTCGGCTCAAGCAGGTACCAGGAAATCATGATATATGTAGGTACAAGTTTAGTGATCGGGGATCATCGGCGGTTGGCGCGTAATGGAGCAAATAATCTCTCGGCAGGTGTATTGTGTCCAATTTTGGCTACATTTTATTACTATTATTATGTGTGATAAAGTCGACTTTTGTACATAAATATATATTCTTACTAATAGTTCAATATGTGATGTAAGTACCTACCCATCTAAATATCTTTCAACATTGAATGGACATTGAGACGTTTGGACTGCAGATAAAGGGGTGCTGATTTACGCTCTTAGATCGCCGGTATGTTTTATGAAGCGAGCCTATTGCCGTTAACCGAGTACAAATGGAAACTGTTAGTTGCTACTGGGAATATAGAAAAATGCCTACATTTTTGCTCAATTACTGAATCAAATCTAGAACCTTACTCTAGTAGCGCTGCTTGGTGGGTACTACACTACCAATGAAACAATCTCTGAAGTAACACGTAAACGTAAACTAAATCAGGATTGTTTTAAAAATTCTGCTGTAATTACAAACGTTTTTATCAAGTGTTTATTCTGAACTATTTCAACATCAGGAGTGCAAACGATGCCATTTTATCTCATTAAGAAAAGTGAGACAGAACTAGTATAAACTGGTGCCACTTAATTAGTATTCCAAGACTACAAGTAGTTTTAATTAAAACACTTGCACGAACTTCTTTCTTTCTCCGCTGGACAAATTTATTTTAAGTTAATATATATTATTATTTTTTATAAAAAACGTCGCCCCGCACTAGGATTTTCTCCTGTATCGTGGGTGCGTTTACAAACACAAATTCTCACATACACAAACGCCCAGACCCGGAACAACTACCTGTAGATCATACAAATATTTGCTCCGTGTGGGGATCGAACCCACGTGACGCAGAAGCCGATCGCTCAGCCGATACGCCAAACGTGTCGTCAGTATATACTCGTATAACATACAATATAGATGTTTATTCTGACTGTGCTGTTCCTAATCATTTGCAATTGTATCCCCGAAAATTTGGGGTGAGTCTTTTCCTAATTGCTATTGGTATAAATTCAAACTCCGAGCTGAAAACTTAAAAAAAAACTTAAAAACATTTGGCTCGACCTAGGAATTGAATCCAGTGCTCCACGCTCACAAAAAATATTCAAATCTAGTGAGTACTTAAACACTACCTATCTTCTGAAACGTGCTTTTACGTCAATGTGACGTATCAAAGGTGCTCGTTAGATCAAATTATGCCCGACTGTGCTAGACTCAGAAAAAAATGTCGGCGAAAATGCGCTCCCTCGTTAACTACTTTCATTCATCCATTCATTCGTTCCGGATCGAAAAGGAATCCCAGCATCGTTATTCAAATTTTAGTTCCGGAAATGTTATGAATTTAAGTCTCACTCAATGCAGAATGAGTTGGAAGTCGAGCTTTCGAATTTGGAATGATATGCCTTACTTTGGTTTAATTGTTTTTTTAGGAAATAGTAAGTATTGATGAAACGTAGATATATTTTTTTTAGTCTGCGGAAAATCCTCATGGTACATTTGTTATTTGGGGAGGTGGCAAGGTATGTTGAATTCGTAGGTACCAACTAAAAATAGCACTTGCCTTCCTCTTCCCTATAGTCATATATAGCCTTGATTGGGACATTACCCATGAGAACAGGCTAGTGATACTACCAATAATTGCACAGGCTGCGGTTGCCGCTTACCATTAGGCCCGCATGCTTGTTTATTTGCAAAAAAATACCTCTGCTTTCGGAGAATACAGGCATGATAGTATATTCTAGAAAATAGAATTGACAAATCTAGTCTCAATTATGTAGCAAGCTAGCAATCTGTGTCCTACGTTAGTTCCATTCGTATCTACGACATTGTATTCCAACTGTTCCAAGCCTGTGTCGGTACATAGAGCAAGCTGTAGGTAACGACGTGTTTCGACATGGCGACAATCTTCGCACCGCCAGCGGAAGCAATTTATCCAGCGGTAAGACATGTTGTAACAATGTACCTACCATGTTGGGGGATACTAAATCCAATATATAGTTTGTTTTATAATACTGGATAGGTTTATTTCTGGATTATCCAAATTACACAGAATGCAGTCCCATTCTATGCACAGATTTTTTTCTTACTTACTTACTAGCAATGTGGGTTGCACATTACTAGTATTCTTGTTAACCCACGAGGGGTTAACAAGAATACTGCTAAGCTAAACGCTAGTTAGGAGTGGGTTCACGTCGGTAAAACAATGGGTGGGTTTTGAACCGGCAACCACATGATCGCGAGTCCGACGCCGTAGCCATTATTAGGCTACCCCAGAAATAACAACTTGTGTCTAAAGTTATCCGCAAGTAGTTTTGTCGCCGTAAATTTTTAATATAAAAACTCGATGTAAAGACAGTTGGGGTAGTAATTGTTTCGCATTCGTGAATAAAGCTTACGTAACATAACATAATCAACTCATTATACTGTCCCACTGCTGCGCACGGATCTCCTCTCAGAATGAGAGGGATTAGGCTATAGTCCACCACGCTGGCCTAGTGCGGGTTGGCAGACTTCACACGCCATCGAGAAAATCTCTCAGACATGCAGATTTCCTCTCAATGTTTTCCTTCGCCGTTTAAGCGCGTGATAATTAACTACTTAATACGCACATGACTTCGAAAAGTCAGAGGTGCGTGCCTTGGGTTCGAACTCGAGACCTTTGACTTGGCAGTCCAACGGTCATACCACTAGGCTATCACTGCTATTAATTATAAATAATAAAATACTAATTGAATAAAGCTTACTGATGTCGATATTTTTGCAAAAGAACACTTAATTAAGTTATATGACCTGTGCTGCTGTTCCTGTTATGTCGGGGGTCCTGTATATTTCTTACATTCGTTATATTTCAAGTGTTATTCTTTCACATTTAACAAACACGAGGTAAATTATGTTAATTCCCAAAATCCATTACAAACAAACCGTACCTATTTATAACACCAAGTTATAAAAGCACAAAATGGCGTTCCCCTCGTTATAATCTAAACCAACACATATTTAGCGCGACATTATTAAGCTATGCGCGATACACTGCCTCTCCGAAATAGCTAGGAACATCATTTTAATCAACGTGCTCTTCAATGTATGGTATGCATTATGATTTCATAATTCATGTTAGTTTATTCAGTAGCGGATGCAAAACCGCGTAATAAGCTTAGCTCGAAGCCAAAATCCTGAACAATAATGGAATTAGCTGCATGGCAAAGCCGTATAATATGGACGCAGATAATATCTAATGTTACACTTAGTCATATTAAAAGATATTGGAAATTTACTACACAATTTTATGAAAATGTATTGTCTGAGGGACTTAGGCATACTTACTATTTTTCAATTCATTTATTCAATAACGATTTTCACATCGTGTCTGAATTTCTATAATTAAACATAATATTATAATATAGAAAAATAATGCATGCAGTTCATATTCATTAAAATTATTTAAATTAAATTAAATTAAAATCAGATATAATAATAATAATATGCAATTAGAAAAGGAATAAGTAATTCTATTATAATAGGTCGTCATTTGTATCAATTTATAATTCGTCAATAGAATATAGACAATTGTTTAACAAGAACCGTTTAAGCTCAGTCTGAAAACGACTTGTATATACTAGAGTCTTAATGTCAGTTGGCAGTTTATTGAAAATTTTTAATGATTTGTGGCAGGCGCTTTGCTTCACAACGTTCAGGTGAGGCAATTGCTTTATCGGGAGATCTTTTCTTCTAGTACTCTCCCTTTTTTGCCTTTCATCTTCAGTCTCATATACACAGATATATTTTGAAAGGTGACTGAGAAGGACCAAAATATACAAGCTTGGGACTGTCAATATATTCAAGTCATTAAAGTGAGGCTTGCATGACTCTTGCTGTTGAATTCTAGCTATGGTTCTGATTGCTCTTTTCTGGATCACAAAAGCTTTTTGAGTATTATAATCATAACTTCCTCCCCAGAAAAGTATGCTGTATCTCAGTTTTGACTCTACTAATGCGTAATAGACCATTTTCAAATGATTTGTGGTTACCTCATTTCTTAAACTTCTTAGTACGTAACAGGCAGAGCTGATTGCTTTCTCTAGATTTGTTAGCTCTTGTTTCCACTTCAGCTGACTATCAATATGAACTCCTAGAAACTTGACTACCTGAGCCTCGTTTACTTTTTCTCCATTTATGACGCAGCTGATGCTATCTTTATTATTGGAGGTGGAACGGAAAAGCATTACATTGGTTTTACTGGCATTAACTTTTAAGTCCGTTAACAGCAAACCAGCTGTGGAAGATATCTAACGTTTGATTAACTTTAGAGTTAAGAGCGTTTATATTGTCAGCCGAGACAATGGCATTGGTATCATCGGCAAATACCACAAGCTGGATAGATCCCGCAGCTTTTTCCAACATGTGTTGTATAAGGTCATTGATAAACACGATAAAAAATATCGGACCTAGTATGGAGCCTTGTGGTACGCCAGTGTGTACAGGAGACAGTTGGGACCTGTATGTTTCTTAACTTAGACAATTTTTACCTGTAGAATTTGTCTGTGAAACCAATGCTTTAATCTCTACGAACATCTTCCTGTTCTTTAAATATGAAGTGAGAAGTGCCAAAACTTTACCTCTGACACCGTAGTGCTCAAGTTTTTCTAGCAACAATTTATGATTCACTGTGTCAAATGCTGAACTTAAATCTAGGAATAGCCCAGCTACTTTCTGTTTGTCATCCAATCTGCTAACTACGTCATTAATTAGAGTTGATATTGCGTCTTGTGTCCCAACGTTTTTCTGATAACCAAATTGTTTTCTACTTAATACTCTATTTAGGTTGAAATGTGAGTAATCTAGTTTTAATTAGCTTTTCAAGAATTTTTGAGAGAATAGGTAGTAATGAGATTGGTCTATACATTTTTGGGTCTATTTTAGAACCTTTTTTGTGTACAGGTATTATTTTAGCTATCTTCAATTGATCAGGAAAAATTCCTTCATCAAAACACTTATTACAAAAGATGCTTAAAGGTTCCGCTAGAACGTCTATATTATCTTTGATTACTGATATATTCATGCCATCATAGCCACAAGATTTTTTGTCGTAAATTTTTTTCGTTATTTTGAATATCTCGAAGGGAGTGACAGGGTCCAGGACAAGGTCATTAGTTACTCTTTTTGCACTATTACGTAGAATATCCATGGCAGCCCCTATGCATGCAGTAGTTGATGAATTAAGTTCGAACTGCTGGGCAAAGATTTTCACAATTTCTGATGGTTCAAATATTATCATATTATTTAATTTTAAAATCAGTTTTATATTGTTTTTGACGCTCTTATTTCTATGTCTGTTTATAATTTTCCAAACATCTTTTGACATGTTCGTTGATTTTGCTAATTCAGATTGTACTGTTAGCTTTTTAGCCTTGTTTATTACCTTCCTGTACAGAGCGATATATTTTCGCCTATAGTCCATCACCGTGTCGTTTTGTCTATTCCCTTTGCCAGTACATAGAAATCGTTTCGTTTTACTAGAAACCTTTACACCCTTAGTGACCCAGCACAGCTGTGTATTTCGGGCTGATTGTACCTTCAGTTTCCTTTTCCTAAAACAGCGTGTGAACATTTCATCGAATAGTTTTAAGAAAGAATTTATTCCGAAATCACTCCAGTCATGATTTATTAACAAATTTCTAAACTTTCTTCTAGAGTTTGCATTAAAAACCCGTTTAGTAATTTGAACACTACTTGTTTTCATATTCCTACATAGTTCGTTACTTTTGAATACTGTGTTGCAGAGTAATCCTGCATGTCCATCTGCCAAGCCGTTGTGGTCAACAACGCAACTTATCACACAATTAACTGGCAAATTGGTAAAGACATTGTCAATACAAGATTGTGAGTCATTTCGGATAAATGTAGTCGAACTAATTAGATGTCTAAAGTTGTAACATGTCAATAAATTTAATAAATCATTGCTTTTTTTATTGTCAGTTGATAAATCAATATTAAACTCACCGCAAATAACACAGTTCTTGTTAAAGAAATGTTCCAGTAGTTTTTCGAGCCTTACCATAAAAGTGTCTAAGTTCTTATCATAAGGCGTACGATAACAGCAACACACAGATAGGCCGGTGGAAACGTCTTTAACACAGCAAATTTCAAAACTGTCCATTTTATATAATTTTTTGGCAATGGGCAGCTCCTCGAATTCCCTATCCGTTTCGGCTAGGATAATAGTCCCTCCTCTCAGCTTATTTACTCTGGTATTATGTGATGCGACATTGTACTTTGAAAGATTTAACAGAGAAACTAGTTCTTCATTAAGAAAATGCTCACTAATACACAAGTAATTCAAAGGACTGTTCAAACTGTCTAGATATATTTCTAATGCATCTTTCTTATTATTTAGGTCACACATATTTTGATAAAAGATGTTTAAATAGTTCCACAAGGGACTATCAACAGACTCGTTTAGGTGTGTTACAGTTGACATATGTTTATCATCGAAAAAATGTATCTCCATCCAACATCATCTTCTTTTTAAAGTAGTAAGGAATAGTCCCAGGTTGTGACTGGTCGACTGCACTCAAACTGTCACAGTTATTTTCATATGATGCTTGGGTGCTCCGATCAGCAGAAGCTAAATTAAAAGTGTTAAAAGTGTTAACAGTTTTGTTGGTTCGATCATAACTATTATACTTAACATTGGATGGTGATACAGTATAACATTTTGATTTATATGATAAGCGCAAAATTTCTCTTAGGACATATCTACAAACATAAATGGTTAATTGATGACGTCTGGGTTTATATTTACAGTAATCCATCTCGATAAAAGCAGTATTTAGATGGTTATTACAGATATTTCGCAGTTCTTTGTTCAGAGTAATCTCTTTAAGATATTTATTAAATGATGCCTCACATATTAGGATATTAGTGTTTTTGACAGATTCAATCCATGATTCTAATCTGTGTTGTATCTTACAATGACTGTCATCGTTTGCAAATCCTAGTATAATCACAAAATCGTTCATAGTTAACTTTGAGATATCTGAAGCAGGAGGAGAGGAGGTCGGGCAGCTTGGCGCCAGATTTCCAAAAGCAGAAAACATTGTATTGAAAACCGAGTAGTTGTTGTAGAGTCTTCTGAATGTTATAACCCTGATTGTCAGCTAAAACAATCACTCTAGATTTCTGTGATGTACAGGGTGACATTACTGCTCCCATATTTGTGTCTGTTTTTTGCAGTGAGACTAATTTTTGTGGTGGTATGTGAATAGTTGTTGTCGGATATTCCTTTAATATTGTGTCATCGCTCAAAGATACATTTTCCATAGTAAAAGTAGTCGTTTTTCCGCTTGAATTTTGTGGATTGTGATCAACATGGGTTTTAAGTAGTTTCTCCAGTTCTTCCGTTATTTTTTTGTTAGTTTGGTTTAATAGTGTGATTTGATCAATTAGATAATTTATTTTTCTTCTGCGCCTCCTTATTCTTTGCTTATATCCATTTTTAACTTTAGGTTTATTTATGGCACTGATTATTGTTTTTATGCTGTCAGTCGGTGCTGTTTGAGTCGATTGATCCATCAGTGTGCAAGTTTGTGCGGGTTTAGGTGATAAAGGTTGTTGCAACATTACTTTTTTTACTTTCTTTATAATTGGAGTGGAGATATTACATATAGCGTTCTCGTTAATTCCGATCTTTTTATATATATCTATGATCTTCGTTGATCTTTCAATATGGTTTTTAAGTTCGGCGTTTTTTATATTTAAATTCTCTATCTCTTCGTCAGCTGAAGCCAATTTTAGCTTTAAAGTCGATATATGATCTTCATATTCCTCAATTGATAAGTAGTTCCTGCCTGAGATTGCAGGTAAACTCCTCGCTGATACATCCAACATTGAAATGTTTTCGACATCCGGCTGATTCACTAAATGAGTTGATTTGATCTAGCCACATTGGTTTTTTTCTATGTGTTATATTTTCTGCGTCCATTTTGGTTGATTAATTTACTATTATAATTGAAGTCTACGTAGTCACACAAAAATGTTTTAGCATACCAGTTTTCTACTAATTTAGAATATTTTTATTACTCTGGTATCACTACGGTTTTATTTTGCAATAGCAACACTGATAATAATTTCACCAAGTATCAGTGAAACGTAACTACTCGATACTAGATGGCGCTTATTGCAGTATTTGAATGGTATTAGATCATCTGATTATATTTTGTACAGTGGCAACTCATAACGTTAATGTCAGTTTTAGTTTAACTTTTCAGCACAACGGGCGCTAGTTGTCTTTATTTATAAATTTTCAAATAAACACTTTTTCTTAACGTATGACAATGAACTATAATTAATTTGTTTCATCATTTATAATTAACTATTTGAACTCCACTGACACTCCGGGAGCTTATTAAGTTTTAAACTGCTTGTTTATTATCCAAATAGGGCACCTATTGTTTATTTTTTGATTTATTTGAAACTAGTCACTGGTTTTTTTACACACTGTTCTTGTTGTACTCACGCATTGTCTATAGCCACAAACAATGCCACAGGAATGGTTCACTATTTACTTTAGATTTTTATCACCATATGCACTGTTTTATCACTTTAATTAATTATGTTTAGGATTTAAATACTCGGGCTATGTTTACTAATCCAGTGTTGTGTTGTTGTTTCTATGGGATAGGGGGCCAAACGAGCAGACGGATCGCCTGATGGTAAGCGATTACCGCCGCCCATGGACACCCGCAGCACCAGAGTAGTCACAAGTGCGTTGCGGAATTTTTAAAAGGGGATTGTGCCTCCGGTAACCTCACTCACTCGGCGAAACATAACGTGAGCATTGTTTGACGCTGGTTTTCTGTGAGGTGTATTTTTTTATTATTCTTGATAGGCTTACGCTTGATCGCCACTGCGATCTATGATGGTGCGCGCTTGCTTAGTAGAATCCCATTTCACTAATTTTATTGAAATTGTATTTTTTGTCTCATTAGCCTAGTGGGTGGGTTGAAATTCTCAGTAGCAGCTCGGAATTTGGAATTTGTGCCCGGTTAATGGCAATAGACTCGCCCCTATTACATGGGACCTAAACATAGCGACGAACTGTGGGTGTACATTAGTATGCTTCTACGTGTTCTCCGAGGCACGAAGGGTTATGTTAAGAATGGTTGGTTACTCATCCACACACTGACCGCGTCGAGCACGGCTTAACCTCATAGATCAATAAAATTGATCTGCTAGGTAGTTTGAACGTCATTTTTACAACAGACGGTCACACTACCTTCTAGTGTTTCTGCTGGGAAGAAGAAGCGGTGTAGGTATTTCTGTCTGTCGACTCAAGAAAATCGATTCGGACTTTAAGAAACTAGTTGTGAAGTCGAAACAAAAAACTGCGGAACATAGAAGCGAACCGAAGCACTGTCTTACATAGCTGCGGTTAATTAAAACTAGACTGCTGTTCAACTTGCTTCATTCTGTTTGACGAACTTACAACACCACCCTCACATTCAATAACCGACTTTATCCACTCGCTAATAAGGCTAGGTTAACTGCATCCACAAGTTTGCTGCCATTGTTGTTCGTGTCAAGCAAACTTAAACTTTATGTTGAGGTGCGAAAGGTGTCCGGAGTGGCACAATAGGTAAAAGTTGGCAACTTTATTTGTCGTATCGTCCGTTCCGTTCCGCCGGCGTCCGCACGGAAAAGAGCGAAAAGTTGAAATTGAAAAACGAAACACGTTGAATTTTTTTTAGTACGAATGTTGAAGTTTTGCGAGCGGATTCGTTGAAGTTCTGATAAAATATTCTTGAAATCCTTTGTCGAGGTAATACCTCCTAGATAAAGCTATTAAAGTCTAATTTGATTTAACAGGCGAAGTTTTAGAAGGATCGTCTTATCTATAGAACTTACTGAGTTTTAAGAGTATATGTCAAATTAAACATGATTCAGATCATTCACTCTGGTCAGGCGCTATATTTTAAGCAAATGCTGCTATGTAATGTGGAATGCGCATCCCGAGTGCGTCTTCCCCGATAGATATAGTCTGGGTGTCTTTAAATCACGAGTAAATCGCTTAACATCAGGCGAACTGGTCAAGCGTAAGCCTATCACGAGTAAAAAAAAGAATGATTTATAAATAGGATTATAAGCCACCTTGCAGGGCCAGCAATTCGCATTAGCCTAGACGGGGTCACCAATCAGAAACTCGTTGGCGAGTAGTCAGATCTTCGAAAATGCATATGCGAGTAGCCATTTCTTTGAGCAATTTCGGATTGAAAGAGACTAGTCCCCACGACGCAGGGAATCCTAGTGTGAGACGGAACAGTATGAATGTAATTTTTCGAGACGATAAATGATATTTATTATTATTAGGTATAATGCACTCCATTTATTTGGGTATTACTTACAATCAGTGACGGTGACCTTGGCTCGGAATCCTGCGTAGTGGCGGGAGTGGTCTGCCCTGAAGCGCAGGCGCAGCACGTTCCCTCGCGACTGGTAACGCAGCAACTTGAGCTTGCCGCTCCAATCGCCACATAGTCGACGAGCGCGCGTCGCGTGCGCGTCACGCATCCAGCCCGCACTGACTGCGTCCGATTCTGGCAGCTGGGTCTCTGTTTCTTCCCAAATCTGGTAGAAAACATGAAATATTTATTGAGGGTATAAACTTAGGTTAGATAAATTTAGGCAAGATTTTCGAATCATTCCAAATAGCCAAGGTTCTACTTGTATCCCAAAAAGTAACATAGTCCACTTTTTTATGAGACAAAAAGTAAAATAATCCACTATTTTTATAAGGACCAAAATAGTAATCTCCTTGCCAAATTTTATCAGAATATCTTAAGCGTTTTTAGGCGTGAAATAGTGACAGACAAACAGTTACTTTTACATTTATAATATTAGTATGGATTGTTCTTTATTTTTGAGGAGGTAAGAAAACGGTTTTATTTGGCCGGTACCGAGACAAAAATAAAAAACCAAGTAAACAAAAGGATAAAACTACTGATTTCTGAGACATCACCTAATATGATTAGTTATCTACATTATCTATTCGTAGGTAATCTTTAGAAAGAAAGAAAGAAAACAGATTGATTGTCACAAAAAAGACGTACAAACTAACATTTTAGTAGATACCTATACGTAGGAAAACAAATTTTACTAGATTACGGAGAGTGTGCAACAGATCTCCACGATCTTGTTTCCCCTAGCCCTTTTTACTATCGGACGACTAAAAGCACGAAAAAGCGTCATCGATTCATGGTGGACATTCCAAAAACCCGAACGAAACGCTTTAAGTCCACTTTTATCATGCGTACCGCTGAAATATGGAATGCAGTTCCCGAGTCGGTCTTCCCTGATAGATATAATCTGGGCGTCTTTAAATCACGAGTGAATCCGTTTCTTCTAGAAAGAGCGCTCCATCGTAGATCAAGCGAACATCAACATCATAACATCATATCATAACATCAGGCGAACTGGCGGTCAATCGTTACAAAAAAGACAATTCGAGCTGAAATGTGATAGGCAAAACAGGTAGAAATTGAAAAATAAATAAATGAAACACATGAAATTTCACGTCGTAGATGTGATAAATAGGTCCCCCCCACTCAGCATGATGCGATATTAAGGCAAGCCTGGTTTTCAGTGAGAACCTTAAGTGACGTGAGGATGCGAAACTAGAAAATAATAAAAGTAAGTAAGATTTAAATAGATAAGTACATAGAAATATATAAAATAATTTGGTTACATAAAAGACAGTGAATAAAATATTATAATATCGTTATATGCATGCTGTAGGATTAAACTAGGTATACTTAGACGGAGAATAATGGAATGAAAGCTGAAATGCATTTAAGTAACACTACATGTCACTGGAACTCTGCTTACCTCAGTGTCAGAGCTGAAGGCGTCGTGATTGTCGTGTAGCTGCCACTCCTGCGCATGCTCGCTGCTGTTATCCACGCCCACCTCCGTGATCTCCAAGTAGTCATAGCTGCAACTGTAACAAAAATTGCTTTTAAGTATTTAAACTCAAACGTAATTTCTAAATTTAAACGTTATAAATATAATTCTATGCCACACAAACCATCGCTAAAGAAACGCATATCTTCACGCCTCTATTACCCAAAAGATAGTGGTGTACTGATGTACACCCAACGGTTACTTAAGTGTTAGTTTAGTTACAAATATAGACAGTAGAGTAGTTACATATTGTAGACATAAACCCAACCTTTATAAATTAAATTGACAATTTCTTTAATAACGCCGCTTGCCACTAAAGGTGGATTTACAGGGTTCAATTTAATTGCATTTTAAATGCAATAAGTTGAAGCAGTACTAAAAGTTATGCCGTAACAGTGCTGGGACGAATGTAAGAAATTTATTGCTTTAGCTAAACTTTTTTCATCTTTTGTTTTTCAGTTTTGAGATGTAAATAGGGGGGTCCCTATTTACTATTGTAATATGCAAAATAAAAAACACGTGTGGGCCTTAATTTAGAATATCCATGTGACACGTTGCTATTTACCAAAAGTAAATTCATTATTAACTTTTCTTATTAGGCACTCCATAAAATCTTACTAATTGATATTTTCGGGAATAACATTAACGTAAGTCAAATTGCGTAAGAGCCCTATTATCGGGCAGCCGTCTAACTGCCGCCATTACGTTCCCATAATACGCTGAGTTATGGCCCAAATTTAACATTTATGCCTTTGAAAGGATACTCGTGTCTGACATTTGTTTAAATAGCTTATCCTTTGAGAGTTCTTGTTTTTAGGATCTTAGCGCAATTCCTTATATTATTGGATACCATCAGCTCAGCATTGGAGCCTGTATTCTTCGAAGGGCAGAGCAGAGGCGTATTAAATATATCCATAGTTCGCTGGTACGTTTAGGTCCCATGTAATAAAGGGCGAGATTATTGCCACGCAAACTCCGATCTGCTATTGAGAATTTCATAGAAACACTCAATAGCACTGCTCGACCTGGGAGTGAGTGAGGAGTGAGTCCTGCTTACCGTATAGGGTAAAGATGTGAGTGTAAATATTTGATTTTAGAACAACATAGGTAGTTTGGCATTGAGAGAAATTGTGTACATTGTACACAATAAGAATCAATTTTCATGATGAATGTACTTTTGTAAACAACATCGTAAATTATCAATAAACTAGAGAATACTGAACGTCGGTATCCAAACGCAATTTGTTACCAACAATTTAGGCGAATACCTATATGTATTTCGTAATGTAAACAATGTTTCAACATCATTTTAATTATTAATTTAATATGGAAAGCTGTGGCAGGCTAATTAACGATAATAACGTAGATAATTAACTGCTCTCTTGAATATGTATGTGGTATTTTTACGGTCAATGTATGAGTGGCATTTTGTACACACTAGAGTACATCACATCAAGTTACCACAAACTGTTAAATTTCCCCAATGGATAATACATACATACATACACTCAGGCCTTTCTCCCACAGGTACGCAGAAACTATAGACCGCTACTTGCTACGATTCCTGCATACTTCTTTTGCTTCTTCCACATTCATACATCTTCTCATACATACGCGCCGGTTGCGAAAGATCGGCGTATGTCCTTCCCAATGGATAATAAATTGTATTATTTGGAGATGAAATAGAAACTCGATTGAAGAAATTTGATAGTTTTGGATACCATGGTGTGCTGTTGACCATACAGTATCTACGGTCGAGATAATTGGGCATTTGAAGTTGTCCATACGTAGATAGTTTAACATAGCATAAAGCATAGAGAGAGATTAGGCTATAGTACACCACGCTGGCCTAGTGCGGGTTGGCAGAATTCACACCCCGTCGAGAAAATCTCTCAGGCGAGCAGGTTTCCTCACGATGATTTTCCTTTATCGTTTAACCTTTTGATCGTCACAGTCATGAATAGACGACAAACCAAAATGTGAAACAAACCAGATTTTTATGAAAGAATTCGCAGCTGGGTGCCGATGGCACGCTTTTTCTATTTTGACGTAACGGTCAACGGGTTAAGCGCCTGATATTAAATATTAATACGCACATGGCTTCGAAAAGTCAAAATTTTCTCAATTTCCGCCGTGTAAGTGACGTCATTACACTTTTTTGCTTTTTATTTTTCTCCAAAATAAAATAAAAAATAAAATAAAAAATGTTTTGAAACTCAGGATAGGAAAACAAAGAAATGGTATTTTTGTTTTTGGCTAGTGTTGTAAATGTATTGCATTCATGATTATTGTTATTAATAATTTCTTCACTGTCGCTTATATAAATAATTGTACGTGCCAAACCGTTCGGAACAGCAAACCTCAGATGGCCACAGTTATTTCAACTATACTGTATTATAGTTTATGTAAAAGGACTGACGAATAACAATGAATTCGTCAATAAGAATACTCTAAAATAGTGTCCCAAAAAAAAATCTGAAAGCTATAACGGTCCCTTCACCAACTTCAGATTCAAGAATGATAGATCTCGAACGAGCAAATGTCGAAATAAAATGAGCAATAAGGTACATCCAGTACGTCACAATCTTTGGCATCCCTTGGGTGTGGGGAAGTGCTGACACATCCACACGAGAACGTTGTACATTCGCGGACACTCGGCTAAGATCACTGTCAGCAGAATTGCTAGCTAAGGCTGGCCGCAGATGTTTATTTGCAAAATTGTAGACGCTATAAATCTTTTTACTACTGTGAGCTGTCTTGTACAGTCACGACCATCAATATCTATACACTTAGTAAAATTTTTAAAGCAATTTTCTCTTACAGTATTGATTGAAAATTTTAAAAACATAGTATTTTCGAACCAATAGGTTACTATTGAAAACAAATAAAAAAAATGACATCATCATTTAACAGTTACAGAAATAATATAAAAGTTCTTAAACATAATTAGGAGTGTGCTATGTTATGCCAGAAAGTGTATAACTATGACTGATGCATGCGTGCCGTCCGTTGGGACTGGTCTACTCAAAGCTGCTATGGTTCTTTCCTCAAAAGGCCATTTTAGACATTACCCTACATCGTACCACTCACTTATAAGTGTTCTTCCATGTCTGGACTTTAAAAGAGACCATGATTCTCTGAGTTTGTTTCGGTGTTTCTTCTCAGAGGTCGTCAGTTAGGAAATGCCGAAGGTTAAAGCTAAAAAAAAACCCAAACCATGACATGTAAAAGTATCTCTAAAGATCTACTTGCAGAATAAATAATTTCATTTCAATTAGAATTTCATTACTATAAAATTATTTTATACATTAGATTTCAAAATTGATGTTAATGAGTGTACCGTTACTAGCTCACATAAAACAAGTTTATTTATTGTTTGTAGTGTAATGATTTTATAAAATAATGACAAGACATTTATAAAGGTTTCCTTATCACGAGCGACAGATGGCGCTTGTAGTTGAACTATTCGTTATTAAACGCCCTTTTTATTACAAATTAGTCAAATATAAGTAGGTGTTATATTATCAATTTGTCTGTGTAATCAATTTATAACTATTGCTAAATTTAAAGTTAATCTAATGTATTTAAATTAATCAATTGATCATGCGTACTGTGTACTTCGCTCTGATTGGTCTAACCCAGCTGAGTGTTTGCCTACGTTTAAGAGTGGGGAACATTCGGCTGGTAATAGATCAATCTGTACTGAGACATTCTATTCCGAGGCGTTGAGCAGTAGACATAATATCTTATAAGCCAGTGCTGTTGTTGTATAATTGTTAATAATTATTGAGCGATTAAGTGATAAGTGATTGTTGATAATTACATACTGTTGGATGAATAAATACTTGTAATACTTAGTCTGAAGTGTATGATTCGTCACATTTCAGAAGTGGGATATGCCTACAAGAAAATCCACAGATACAGTAATGTTGAGTGACGTATGTCTAGAGGTTATGTGTGCCTACAATAGAAAGCCAAGTGTGCTTGAGTTACTAGAGGCTATGTATGCCTATTGAGCCATGTGTGCTTAGATTATTAGAGGTTATGTGTGCCTACAATAGGAAGCCAAGTGTGCTCGAGTTACTAGAGGCTATGTATGCCTATTGAGCCATGTGTGCTTAGATTGTTAGAGGTTATGTGTGCCTACAATAGGAAGCCAAGTGTGCTTGAGTTACTAGAGGCTATGTATGCCTATTGAGCCATGTGTGCTTAGATTGTTAGAGGTTATGTGTGCCTACAATAGGAAGCCAAGTGTGCTTGAGTTACTAGAGGCTATGTATGCCTATTGAGCCATGTGTTCTTAGATTGTTAGAGGTTATGTGTGACTACAATAGGAAGCCAAGTGTGCTTGAGTTACTAGAGGCTATGCATGCCTATTGAGGCATGTGTGCTTAGATTGTTAGAAGCTATGTATGCCTATTGAGCCACGTGTGCTTAGATTGTTAGAGGTTAATTATTTTTATTTTATTTATTTAATTTTTATGAGGTACATATTAGGTCTTACGAAGTAATATAAGCCCCACAAAACTGTACAAACAGTTTGACTGTGGGATCAATTTTAGTCTTAATAACATGTAGGTAGGTACATAATTAGTAATGGAGTGCACAATTAATGTTTTATGGTAGGGTATCTATAAGTTATTTTATTTTTTTATTTACACGCAGTTTTATAAATCTTATTTGGATATTCTCCAGTTTATCTATATAGGTTTTTAAATGTGAGGCCGTAGCAATCAAGAGCATAATCCAAAATAGATTCCACTAAAGAAGTATAAAGTAGTTTTAGTATACCAGTAGGAATAGGAGTTATGTGTACCTACAATAGGAAGCCAAGTGTGCTCTAGCTACTAGAGGCTATGTACGCCTATTAAGCCAAGTGTGCTTAAAGATAGTAAGCCAAGTGTGCTTAAAGTTATTTTGGCCAAGTGAGTCAAAAGTTTTGGGCCAAGTGTGCCCAATAGGAACGGAACTATCCTCAGACGCGTAAGTAAAGCATGATTTATACTAAGAGAACAATTAAAAGAATTATTATGCGACTAAGTGCGTTGCAGATAGTTGTGTATATACCCTCTATTAATTTTATAAATTGGAAATGGGAAACATTTATTGGAAGACGTATATTTTTGATTGATCTTTTCATGCATAACTTCGAATTTATGGAGCTATTAATTTTAACCAGTTCGAGTAGATATTTTAGTAATATAAAATGAATTTAATAATAATAGTAAAAAAAAGGGAGTTTTTAACTTGTTAGTGTCAAATTGAAACAATACTTATACATTTTTATGTTTTGAGGCCATGGAATCTGATGATACCAATGAATGATGATGAAACCAATGAATGCATACTCCAGACGAAGAGCCGCCAGTTTAGTCGTACAACCATTTACCAAATGTTATACCGAAGTTCAATCCCTCCAGTAAATCTCAGAGTATTGAAGGTTGTTTATGAAAGGTAAGTGTGTAATATATGAATGGGACGAGAAGCAGACCATACATTTTGCCCGACAAAAACTTGTCGGGCTAGCAAAAAAAAAAAAGGAAAGGTAAAGAAATTTTGGTACGTACAAATTCAAATTCAAATCTTTATTGTTTTCATATATAATTAGGATGTTACGAGTTACAATAATGTGTGTCAAAATGAAAAGGTACAACATGAAGTAATGAAAGTTTACGTGAATATTTTTATGATAAATTGATGCTGATATACAAGCTGATATGATATTAGTGATAAAAAGGCTGTAGGTTGTGCAACTCACGGCATTTATGATAAATCCATTAGAAATGGAGCTCAAGCTTTAAATTGTAATGAACCGGAAAGACTCGCTACATATTCTCAGTTCTCAGCATACCTAGTTAGAACCTATTTCTACAAATAGAAAGCGTCATGAACTCATGATCATACCTCGCCTTCGACTTCAAATGATACCTCCAATTATTTGTTTTAATTGTCGTCGTAAAGAACACTCTTACACCAGATGTCCCAAGTCCCTTGACAAGCGTCTAAAGTGTGACAGGGCGCTAGAACGAAAATTGCAAACCGACACCGTTAATTTCATGAATAGACCCAAAATCAAGCGATGAAATAGAACGTAAAGTCCTTACAACTTCTACACACAGTAACAGTAATAACAAGTTTTACAAACTGGTAAATAATCGAGTTTTCGTTGGGATTGATAGATTATTAAGATTGGGTATAGTAGTACCTGTATTATTGGTTTATTTGAAATGGATGATTTGACTTTTGACTTATGTAATGCGTGAATATGATGCAAACAGCCTTGACCCCGTGAAAACTGTGTCGAGATTACCTATAGTCAAAGGTTTTGGTAGTGACACCCGTATATAGTACGTTCTTAGGATTGATGAAATCGAATCGAATGTAGAAGTACCTACTTATGGTTAATTATGGGTTTATGCAGACTGCGTTACTCATTGGATAAAATTTTAAAGTCCTGAGCTTCGCAGCAAACCAATGATTTGGGCCCCTTAAAGCTTACCTTATCGGATTTCATTCAATTAGCCAGAAACAAATCGGAATTAGTTGAAGTTTCGGATTTAGGTTCTTCTTATCCTGGGAATGTTTATATAGAAGGTTATAATAGTAATAAACTTGGCAAAGAATATAACTTACCTCAAGGCACATATCGTCTAAGCATGGGTAAATGTCACCTTATTATCAAATTTAGCTAATCAAACCCTGAATTTTCCCAAAGAATTTTTCCCAAGATTCGTTGCATTGCGATGCTCTAATTGCAAAAGCAATGCCTTTTGTAAGAAAAAAGAATTATATGCCCTAACAAAATCACGAGAGATATTACTGACTTGGCTCCTTTGATAAAGTCTGAAATCAAAGTCGGTCCCTCAAGTTGGCAAATGGATAAGCCTTACCTACGCATTATCGCAGTCGTATCGTGAATTTTTTGCATTTAACTTGAGCGAGATAGGTTGTAATAACTCTATTAAAATGAAGATAGACTTGCTTAATGATAGACCTGTCACACATAGACCCTATCGCTTATCGCACTTCGAGAGAGGACAGGTACGAGAATTTATTGATGACTTGTTGCGAAATGATATAATACAAGAATCCGATTCCGATTGTGCTAGTTCTATACTATCATTTGGGTAGAAGATCAATTTCAAGCATTAAAATAAAAGTTTGAGTAATAGACCAACACTAGCCTTATACAATCCTAAACTTGATACGGAGTTGCACACAGATGTTAGTTCCTTAGGTGTGGGAGAAAGTACAGTGGTAGTCTAGCCTTCGGGTACTTAAGCCGGTTGCTTATTTTAGTAGGCAGACGACACCTGAAAGGCGTCATTTACAATCTTATGAAATTTGAAGTTTTATGTTTCTGTTGGGATTAGAATTTAAAATTGTAATAGACCATAATACGCTCCGAACCATACTAACCAAACAAGTATAGACCCGGTATTCGTATGACACATGTCGATGCATTAAGCCGAAATAACATTCTCTGCCTTCTGACATTAAAGACGAGTCTTCTGTTAAAGTATCGAGACTGACAATTGGATATTAACACTACAAATGTAGATCCAGACATTTCGCGTATACTTAAAAATTCTTAATCCTGAATCTGACGAAGAATCTAAAGATATTAGGAAAAATTATGTTATTAAAAATCATAGAGTATAAAGAATTGACGATGAAATACGCCTAGTTGTCCCTCGTAGTGCTCGCTGGAAAATATGCCGTTATAATCATGATGATATAGGACATTTAGGCATTTCTAAAACGACTGAGAGAATTCAATCTGTCTTTTGGTTTCCAAGGCTGCGGCGATAAAATTCGGTGCATTCGGTACGCTTATAATAAAGATGATGCATCCAGACAAAAGACTGAATAATTGTATCCTATAGAAAAAGTTAGCGTCCCATTCCATACAATTCACCTAAACCATCTTGGTTCGTTTGTAAAGAGTAAAAACGGCAATGCCTAAATTATTACAATAGTTGATTGCTTTACAAAATATATATATATATGTGAAAGCGGTAAAAGACAGGAAAACAAAAAAAAATGACTTTGGCTTACCATCTCCAATAATACCTGATCACGAGCTTTTGCGACAGTCATAGCACTAAACATGTCCCTATCGCTGTAGTTTGTCGCAGGGCAAAAAGTCAAACTGAAAGATATAACCAAACCATCTTAAACGCATTAGCAAAACATAACGACGGAAATGACGAACGCAATTGGGAAATGTGTCTTGGCAAAATCTAATGGGGTGTAAATAATTCAGTTAATTCTTCTACAAAAAAGACTGCCATAGGGGCTTTATTTGGCACCACAATAAAAATACCTCGAGAACTAAAAGATATCCTAAATGACGATGTATTTAAAAACAGACTAAATAAACACCTATTACAATAATGTTATTACATGTACACGCTAAAAGAATTCTTTGAAGATAAAAATAAAAGATAATTAAATTATAATTAATAACAATAAAATCTTTGTGCAATAAAAACAATTACCAAAATAATAACAATACCTTAAATATCTGTAAATTGACTACCTAAATGGTTATTTAATTTTAAGTAAAAGTTTATAATTTTATTTTCTAATATTGTAATTTGTTAAATTATAATTATGTAATTAACTTGTTAGTACCCATGTATTCTATGCTGTGCCCCAACGGGGTTTCATGTTGATACTTACCAAACTAGAGATCTATGTATATTTACACATGAAGCAATAAAGAACTTTGACTTTGACATTCAGAGATAGTTAGAGTAATAAGTTCGATGTTGGAGCTGACATTATACAAAACATGTTACAAAGCGTAAGAGATGAGGTCGTACTAATACTAAAGTCGCGAAAAACACTATTATGATGCCGGTAGCACCCCTAGAACCTATAAACAAGGTGATTTGACTAAGGTTACCAGAACTGACTATAATAATAAAGGCAATAAAACTTTTTAAATTCATAGATCTGATAAAACCACAGAAGTTTTGGGCAATGACAGATATAAAATCACTGAAATTCCGGTTTTAGCAAACGTAGAGATTCATTTAAGAGTGTCGTTTCCGCTGATCGTGTTAGACCTTATAAAATATAAATAAATATAATAAAAATGTAAATATAAATATAAATTCGCCTGACCATAAAGATTCATCAGATCGTAATAGTAGCCCATCTTCTGAAAGCAATAATGATAACGACAAACTATTTCATAGAAAGGAGTCGGACATCAATGAATAGCCGAATGTAATGATTTTTGCATTTTGATTCGTGTTTGTTCAAACAGTTTAAGCATGTAATATTTCTGTATGTATGACTTATGTTATTGAATTACGATAACGTGCGTCAGGAGATCGCACGTTGTCGGATGGCCGAATGTAATGATTTTATAAAATAATGACAAGACATTTATAAAGGTTTCCTTATCACGAGCGACAGATGGCGCTTGTAGTTGAACTATTCGTTATTAAACGCCCTTTTTATTACAAATTAGTCAAATATAAGTAGGTGTTATATTATCAATTTGTCTGTGTAATCAATTTATAACTATTGCTAAATTTAAAGTTAATCTAATGTATTTAAATTAATCAATTGATCATGCGTACTGTGTACTTCGCTCTGATTGGTCTAACCCAGCTGAGTGTTTGCCTACGTTTAAGAGTGGGGAACATTCGGCTGGTAATAGATCAATCTGTACTGAGACATTCTATTCCGAGGCGTTGAGCAGTAGACATAATATCTTATAAGCCAGTGCTGTTGTTGTATAATTGTTAATAATTATTGAGCGATTAAGTGATAAGTGATTGTTGATAATTACATACTGTTGGATGAATAAATACTTGTAATACTTAGTCTGAAGTGTATGATTCGTCACAGTAGATATTGTAAGATATACAAAAGTACATTACATTATTTAATTATTACACTTCGCATGTTTAGCTCCCATGTAATAGGGGGCGAGCCTATTGCCATTAACCGGGCACAAGCTTCAACTTCAAGCAGCTACTGAGAATTTCATAGAAACATCCAATAACATTTTGCTCGACCTGGGAATCGAACCCAGGACTTTTAGCATTGCAGTCGCCTTTAAGACCGTTAGGCTGATGAGTCTTCTGTATACATATATGGATATAAAAGGTAATATCAATAACAAAACTGAAGCTTATTATTTAAGCAAAAAGGAAATCACGTAAAAACACGTGGCTAATGATAATAAAATGTATGATCTCATATTGCTTACTCTATGTGCATATATCATCGTGTTTCAGAGCACAGATAATATAATAATATCCTAGTATCTATACAGAGTAAATATTTTAGAATTCTGCCAACATCGTGCACGACGTGTCGGTGCATGCAGATTTATTAATATGATATGAAGGTAGGTACACATCAGAAACGCATTTGCGGTGACATCTTGTCGAGAGAACTTTAATATAGGTAGCAAGGTGTGTGATTCTGTTGAGAATATACCGAGAAATTGTACTGGTCGGACTAAGGTTATCTTAGATGCGTGATGTAGTTTGTATAATATACTTGCAGTAACGTAAATTCGTAATTTCTCAGGTCTCGAGTTGAAACCAAGACACGCACTGCTTTCTTTTCGAAGTCGCGGGCGTATTAATAATTATCACGCGCTTAAACGGTGAAGGAAATCATTGTTAGGAAACCTGCATGTCTGAGAGATTTTCTCGACGGCGTGTGAAGTCTGCTAACCCGCATTAGGCTAGTGTGATGGACTATAGCCTAATCCCTCTTACTCTGAGTATCTACCCAGTAGGGGGACAGTTTAATGGGTTGATTATTTTATGATAAGTTAACGTAAAATCTATATCAGAAAAGAGGAGATCCGTAGCAGAACCAAAGTTGCCACAACATCTCAAAGGATTAGCAAGTTTAAGTGGCAGTGGGCGGGCCATATTGCTCGTAGAACTGTCGGTCGCTGGGGTGGAAAGGTTCTCAAGTGGAGACCAGGCACCGATAAACGCAGTGTGGGACGACCTCCAATGAGATGGACGGACGACCTGGTGAAGGTCGCTGGGAATCGTTGGAAGCAGGCGGCAAGTAACCAATCCTTGTGTTAGTATTTGGGAGAGGCCGTTGTTTAGCAGTGGTCGTCGACTAACATTAAATATTTAATACAAGGCTTGGAATAGTCTCCTAAGTGTGGTTACTATAGGGTCCCAAGTCAAGCTAATTCAATTGCAGTTCAAATTATTTTTTTAGAATACGGATTGTATTTCAATATATTTTTCACTAAGTTTAAGCATAATTTTTATTAAATCAAAAACTACAAAAGTATAGAATCTCGGATCAGAATGATCGTCCAATCGCGCTAAATGACTTACGTCATTGACAGAATTCGTAGACAAAACCAACAATCAACAATCTTAAAGCCCATTGAAAGACAATTTTGACACATTATTATTAAAAGTGGACTTGACGCACTGTTGACTACCGTATACATTTACTTATTTGTAATTTCTATCATGCTACATTTAATTAAATACCTATTAAAACTTTGAACTAGTTGTATTTACACTATATGTATAATATTTAGTATATATGCACGCATATATATAATTATTTATTATAAAATCAACCTACATGTTTAAAACATTCACTACTGTAAATCAAAATAAAAAATCTGGTGTCGATTAAATAAATGTACCCAAGTTCATACTTTTTGTGTCTGCATACATGGATGCGGTTTTTGCCGACCGAGTGTTAACTAATTAGTTAACACATTGACGGTGTTTGCAAAAATTTCGATCACATTGTAAAACTAAATCTACCTACAACTGAATTGTATTGCAATTATTTGAGTCTGTGTTTCCTTTTGTTTTTAATTACCTACATAAGTAGTTACTTAATGATATGTGAATATCCTTGAACTTTATTACCTGCTCATTAACGTTTAATTTGAAATGTATACCGTATTGTTACATAGGAAGAAACTAACGTCTAAGATACAGGCACGGCCTAGTTTAGACGTTAGTGTTCATTGACTTATAATTTAAGTTTGTATCTGGATAAGTTTACATTGATGTTATTCTGTTCTTGAGCCAATAAATATTTTATTATTTATTTATATTAATTAAAGGGAGGGTTTTATTTAAAAAAAAAAAATTCTCGAAGTTTCTTCTACTACAGAACACCGGGGGCATGTACATGAAATAATTCCACGTGGAATTCTCCAGAATTTTAGGTAAAGTGGAGTGTTTTATACTGCAATGTTTCAAGTGTTTTACGGAAATGCATTACCTGCCATTCTAGACATAAGTTGTAAATATTTCACACTGCGCTATAAAATGCACCCAGTAATATATCACTGTGTTAGTACAAATGTGGCCGTGAAAACTGAAAATGTTCTCATGAAAACATGAAGCAAAACATTTTGTGGAAATGGCGTAATATTCTAGAAACAACAATCCAAACACAATAAGTGTTTTAACCTGATTCCTTTATCATTATACATCTGAAAAGCATTAACCTCCTTCTGTGGTAGCAATCCTTTTTTGTATTACTTCTTAAGTAAAAAATCCGACATCTAGAATTTTTGGGGTTCACCTTATTCTAGATTTTAATTTAAGTGGGAATTTTTAACGTGGGAGAGCCATCCGCTCTACCGGAGTGATACCACAGTCTCACAGAAAACCGGCGTCAAACAACGCATACGTTGTGATTCGCCGAGTGAGTGACGTTACCGGAGGCCCAATCCCCTTTTAAAAGCGGGCAACGCACTTGTGACTCCTCGGGTGTCCATGGGCGGTAGTAATCGCTTACCATCAGGCGATCCATCTGCTCGCAATTCAAAAGTGATATTAAAGATCCGTTAGCTGCCTACTAAATATATTTTATAAATGCTGTATTCCATCATTAGTCTAATGGTGTCAAGCGCGATTGCTACGCTAGAGGTCCCGGGTTCGATTCCCAGGTCAAGCAATATGTCATTGGGTTGTATGAAATTCTCAGTACCAGCTCGGAGTTTGGGATTTGTGCCCGGGATTTGTAAACTAAACATACGGGCAAACTGTGGGTGTACATTTGTACACCTCTGCCTAACCCTTCGGGGAATACGGGCGTGATGGTACGTATAATCTTGTTCCAAGAAACATAGATTTTGCAGCTAAATTCCTTTGACATTTTAACATTATATCAATATACGTTTATTCATAAATCATATTGTTCAAGCGCCCGCTTTGTATTGAGCCGACTTCAGCCAAAACCAATCGATTGTATCGGCTACAACTAGTCAAATTGAAATCCCAATCCTATTTGAAGTCTGTGACTTATAATTCATCATGTTATATACAATGTGTGACGAAAGCACTGTCCGACTCGTAAAAGTATTGTTAGGTATCAAGATCCAGTTCAATTTTTTTAATCATTTACAATTTATAAGAAAAAAATGTCCTGTCTTTTTTTTATAAAACAATGAAACTGAAATGGCAATACTGACAGCACCGACACCATCCTTGGGCACTAAACATAATAAAGCCCATGATGGTTTTATAACATTTTAAAAATTTGCTGGATTTTGGGGTAATTGTGGCAATTTTGCTGATAAAACTGTCAAAAATCAAAATTCCGAAGCCATGAAATAACGATTCAATGACTGAACTGATGAAGAGACAGCCAATTGATTGATTGAAAGAAAACACATTTATTCATAAAGGACACTTGACAGAATGGAAATATTACTTTCCATTCTAACAAAAAAAATTAACTACTTAAGTGTTTGCTAGAGATTATAAATAGGTATTTTTTTTGGGCCGCAGGAGGAGAATAATGTCGGTATGGCGATGCGCTGCTCTCCCTGCTCTCTGCGATCGAGGGGTAGATGGCGGCGGGGCCACATATACCGCAAACCCTGAAGGAAACCCAAAGAAAACATAGATGCGAGCCGTGACCATCCGTTCGCTTGGAAGCCTTGTGAAGCAGTGTAAAATTCTCCCTAAGCATTTGTTTTATTTTAATATTTAGTTTCCAGATTCTAGAATGTTCTGACGCACGCACTGACACCGCTCGCGCCATATCTTCTATCTATACTTATAATAAATCTGTAGAGAGGTCAATTCTGTACATGAAATATATTTCCAAAATAACTATCAGCGGGTGATTAGTGATCGATACTGACGCCAAAAATGCAATCAGTAACATTTTTGTCTGTCTGTCTGTCTGTCTGTCTGTCTGTCTGTATGTTCTTTATAGAAACAAAAACCACTCGACGGATTTCAACGAAACTTGGTACAATTGTTCTTCATACTCTTGGGCAGGTTATAGTATACTTTTCATCACGCTACGATCAATAGGAGCAGAGCAGTGAAGGGAAATGTTGGGAAAATGAGTAATTCATGAGAAAGGTTTCAAGCTATAAAACATCACGCTACAACCCTTAGGAACGGGGCAACGCAGGTGAAACCGCGGGCGAAGAACTAGGGAACAAAATAACTATTCCACGCGGATGAAGTCGCTGGCAAAAGCTAGTTCTAGAATAAAACATCTGACAGTTATCTGTCAGTGTGGCTGGAGCGCGAGCCTCCCTCCCAGAGATCAATTTGCGGCTTTCCTCATCCAGTCGCTGCCAGCTGCCTTCCGAAAGTCGTTACTTCACCTGGCCAGCGTCTACACACGTCTTCCTAATCCTTCAGGGAATACAAACGTAATGTACTTTTCAGGATTTATCAAATGTTAGTTTCACAAGACCTCATTCTGCGGTTTAATTATACATATAGGTTACTCCAAAAACCACCAAATTACATAAAACCATACGCAGTAACTAGTTTAGTTAGTATCTGTTTGTATTTCAAAGTAAAATTTAATTAATGCGGCTTACGATGATCCTGAACTAATCCGCGCACACCTCATTATTAATTAAAATAACAATGTTGATATTACTCATAAACAGAAGTCTGTTTAGTGTTTATCTTAACTTCAACTTTATGTTAAAAGGTCAAAAAGATTATAGCAATCGGTTTTTGAAAAGATAAATGAGATTTTTGGTGTTGTTGGGATTATGTACTAAAATATTTAAGTTAGTTTTAATTTGTGGTTAGTAGTCTTAAGCGCAATTGCTATTCTAGTACTAGGTTCGATTCCCAGGTCAAGCAAAGTGTTATTGGGTTTTTCCATGAAATACTCAGTAGCAGCTCGGAGTTTGGATTTGGCGCCCGGCTCGCCCTCTATTACATGGGACCTTAACATACCGGCGAACTGTCGGTGTAGGTACATGTTACAAGTTGGGGTAAAATACTAGCATTTTTGAGCTTACAAAGGCCGCTAAGAGCCACATTAGAGCAAATTCGTAGCGGATTCCTAGCAAATTTCTAGTGTGAATCCATTTATAAATTCATTCAAATTCCATATTGAATCAAATCAAATCAAATCATTTATTTGCTTACTAAGTGTACAAACAGGTCTTATTACTCAATAGTGGTGCTTAGAACTTAGCGGCCTTTTGCAGGCGTTGCAAATTTGAGAGATAACATGATATTATAACGTATAACACTCATTAAATTGCCTTTTATAGCCTTGCTGTTCCTTTTTTTATTCCACATTAAGACCACTAGGTTAAGTTTATAGTAAATGTAGTAACAAGCCGCTCTACGGAGCAAGAAATGAAGTTATGTATTTTGGAATGTAATATAAATCCTATCGTACCAAATTCTAATATTACAAATCTAATTTCCAGAACATTCCAACACATATATAATATATAATGCTAAGCAGACGTTCGGCCGCAACCCGGCGGCGGCTGACTCGTAACAGGGCCCAACTGGCTCGATAAACAGCGAGAGCGAGCACCTGTGTTTGGCGGGTCGGCTCCGATTATTGACTCAGTTTCACTTAGCTGAAAATTGAGCACTCCAGTTTGTATGTCTTGAGGCGGTATGAATACTATGTAATTTTGGCATATACACGCTTTATATTTTAGTTAAATTTACAATGATATAATGATTTTCCCCGTGTGGCTTAGAATACAATTCATCATCACTACCTTGTAAATCTTATGCGCATGGCAGCACTGAATCTTACTCATAAAAGAAATATATACCAAGCAAAAGCTTTACGACGGACTCAAATGTAAGGGTAGTCGCCAGCCAGTTAAATCCCAAGAGGTCCTACTACCAAGCAAAACAGATTTTTTTCAGGAGATTCCTATCTGATGGGCAGTGATTAACTGTATTCTAACCTGTCCCCATAGGAGGGAGATAGGTTATCTCTTATAAATCTACAGTGGGTTGCCAAATTAATGCCATAGTCACAAACAAATTATGTGGGAACAATGAAACAGAAATTCATTAGCAAAATTAAAATATATTCACTGGTAGATAGGTTTTTCTGACAGAAATTTTCTGACAATTGTTTAGCAGTGACTGGATTGTAAGTTTTAATATTTATTTTCACATCAAAACGAAGTAACTCCGAAGGGTTTAAAGGCCTGTCGTAATGCTGCGCAATATTCATGACGTATATTTTATTTTGCGTCGTAAACTGGACATTTATTGCAAATGTTTTTATTTGCAAAGCCTTTCATCGCATAATGTCACTCAAATTTAAAAATGTGGACGTTACACTTTATTTGAGTACGTGATCTACCCAGAGACATCATAAACTTAGAAGTTTTATTGAAGATAAATAAAATGGACGTGTTAAGTTCGACTTATTTAACGCTTTAAATTGCGTCAACGCTGCAACCGCTGGCGCATAAAAATCATTCGGTTAAAAGCTATAACGTTCAAGTGCAACAGTCTTAGTAAAAAAATATAACATAACATACCATCACGCCTGTATTCCCGAAAGGGTTAAGCAGAGGTATACTAATGTACACCCACAGTTTGCCAGCATATTTTAGGTCCCATGTAATATGGGGCCAGCCTATTGCCATTAACCGGGTGCATATACAGACCCGAGCTGCTATTGAAAATTTTATAGAAAACTCAATAACACTTTGCTCGACTAGGGATTGAACCCAAGACCTCAAACGTAGCAGTCGCGCTTTGGACCACTAGACTAATGAGGCAGTAAAACAATATATCTGCTGAAAAGATGTTCATAGACGGACTTGTGCTACGGTAAGTACAGTCGACAAAAGAATTAGGTATATATGCAGCTACATCTGTGTTTTGACAAATATTGTGTAACAATGTTTCACGAAATATGTGTTGCGCTTCAGAGATGGAGCAGATTTTGTGCAAATAAAGTCTCAAATAGTACCTATTTATGTTATGCAAATATAATATCTACAATACAGGACATTCTTTACTCATGAAACAAATAAAATCTCACTAACACCAGTCTAACATGCTCAGAAGACGTAAGCCTATTGGGAGATACTTTACACCAAGGAGAAAATATTGAAATTGATATGCAACCCGAACTAACATTACAAAATCTGAGTGAGATGATATCCCTAAAGTTGAAGGAAAATATTGCATCAATAATAATCGAAATACAAAATACAATCCAAACAGAAATTAATAAAGCTTTATTAAAATTAACTGCAGAAATTAAAAAAGAAACAAATGTACTATTCCTTGAAAACGACCAACGTAAAGCTGATATAGAAAAAATAAACACCCAGATACACAAACTACAAACAGAAACAGAAAAACTACAACAAGAAATAAAACAACTATCAAATAAAACATCGTTCAGAATAGAACACTCGTCTGAGAGTAACACTAAAAAAATCGTACTATACGGCCTTACCGAAATCCATAATGAACCTGAACAAAACCTGCATGGTAGAGTTATAACTCTGTTTCGTGATATCTTACAGGTGGACTTGCTGGGATATATCGAGGATACGTATAGAATTGGAAGGTATTATAACAATAATAACCGACCTTTAGTAATAGAGCTCATAAGCAAGAGAATGACAAAATATATATTAGAAAACAGCCGTTATTTTTATAGAACCGGATTATATGTTTCAGATTTCTTGAATGAGGAATCACTAAAAAAGAGAAAATATATACGTGACAAAATGTTAACAGCACGCAAAAAAGGATTGCATGCAGTAATACGTAACAATACATTGTTTATCGAGGGAGAACAAATATTCTTTAATGACCATACATCATCGCACCCCACACATCAATCCGTAGAAGAACAACATCATGGAAATACGAATACCGATACCCCTTTTTTTCGTAACAACGAAGAAACCGGAACATTTCTTCAACCAACCACCACAAATATACCCAGATACAGAAGAAGCGAAATCAGTGACAACCACAAATATAGAAACGACACAAAAAACTACAACCAAGGAAGACCAAGGTCCACAATTTAAAATATTATTTCAAAACATACAAAGCCTCTACAACAAGCTACATATAATGGAATCATTTCTACAAAACCAAACATACCAAGCAATATGTTTAATTGAAACTTGGCTTTCATATGAAAAATTAGGTTTAATACAATTTGATGGCTACAAAATTGCAACATCGTACTGTCGAAGAAACCGGATAGGCGGCGGCGTTTGTATCCTACTCGATGAACGTATAGATTATGAAGAAAGATGTGATATCACAAAAATGTCTATAGAATACATATTAGAAGTTTGTGCAATAGAACTACCTAAAGAAAACATATTATTAGTAACAATGTATTGGAATAGAAGAGAGGAAGATATTTTTCACAACCAACTTAATAAAATTTTAACTTATATAAACAAAAAATATTCCAAATTCAACATTGTACTCGGCGGGGATTTTAATATAGATATTTTAAAAAGTAACGTAAAAACAAATACATTTTTAGAATTAATGTCTGAATATAAACTAATACAACACATAAAACATCCTACACATGTTACACAGACGGTCGCAACATGTTTAGATCTAATATTTACAAATTTTAGAAATAAAAGTATACAGGTGTCTGTTACCGAATTGGGATTTTCAGATCATTGCAGTACAGCTATAACCTTTGAAACACTACAACGTTATGAACATGCCACTTGGTATATCACTAAGCGATTGTATTCCAAAAATAATATAGATTACTTTAAAACCTCACTAAAATCAGTAAATTGGTGCGAAATCATATTACCTCAAAATAATATAAACCAAAATTATCAAGCGTTTAGTGATATGTTAATTAAAATATTAAACCAATCCATTCCAAAGCGTAAAATTAAATTAAAGAAGTATTCTACAAAGTATTGGTTGACAAAAGGACTAAAACTTTCGTGTAAAAATAAAAGACTGTTAAAAATTCTTTGTACAAAATCTAATAATCCAATCATTAAACAATACTACAGAAAATATGAAAAAATACTAAAACGAACGGTGATTGCATCAAAAAAAATTCATTATAGTAATAAAATAAAAAAATCCAATAATAAAGTTAAAGCAATGTGGAATATAATAAATGAACGTTATAATAAAAAAACAATAAAAGAAAAAATAAATATTCAGCTACAAATAAATAATCGTCTTGTGTCTGATCCAAACCAAGTTGCAAACAAGTTCAACACATTTTTTGCATCTATAGGTGGGGAGAGCATACCGTCGTCGGACTATTGTAAGCCATGCGGCCGACCTGTGCTCCAGCCTACAGAAAATACCTTCTTCCTTAGACCGTTAGATTATCGCGAAACACATAGAATAATTAAAAACCTAAAAAACAAAAATAGTTTTGGTATAGATGAGCTACCGCCATCCCTAATCAGACAATGTGCAGATGAGCTCGCCATACCATTTTGTGTACTAATAAATCAGTCCTTTGAAAGTGGTACTTTCCCCGATCTCTTAAAAAAAGGTATAATAAAACCAGTGTATAAGAAAAACGCAAAAACAGATCCCAATAACTACCGCCCCATTGCTCTCTTACCTACCTCTTCAAAAATTTTCGAAAAAGCTATGTGTGACCGAGTGTATAACTTCTGCGAAAGATACGAAATTTTTGATGAGGGACAAAACGGCTTTCGTAAGGAACGCTCAACAGTCCTAGCCGTATATAAATTCATTCAAGAAGTCCTAAACATTATAAATAAAAAGGAATACGCAGTCGGTATACTCTTAGACATGACGAAAGCTTATGATAGAGTACAATTTAATATCCTACTGGACAAACTTTACGGAATAGGAATCCGCGGGACAGCACATCAATGGTTTGCATCATATTTAAAAAATCGAGAGCAGTATGTTGAAATAGAATACTATAATAATGACCAAAAAGAGATTACCGGTATAAGATCTGAAAAAATTATAACAAATTCATCTATTCCCCAAGGTAGTGTCATCGGATGCTTACTATTCTTAATTTATATTAATGACCTCCCAAAGATATTGAAAGAATCATGCCACTGTGTCCTATTTGCAGACGATATATCCCTGCTCACCTCATGCCATAATGATATTAACCTTAACACACATCTCCACTCCTTACTTGACAAAACAACTAAATGGATGAATGACCATAACCTAGAAATTAACTACAATAAAACGAAATTAATGACATACTATCCCTATCAAAGACCTCCAATAAATATTAACTTCAGCTCTAACGGTACAAAAATAGAAAACGTTGATGACTTTACATTACTAGGACTTACTATAGACACGCACATTAGCTGGAAGACACATGTAAAAAACATACGCACAAAAATTTCTAGATTTTCTTATGCCCTCCGAGAAATCAAAAAAACTACCAATATACAAACAGCATTGACTACCTATTATGCCTACGCTCATGCATGGTTAAGCTACGGCATAATTATGTGGGGTAACAGTACCGAAACTCCTACACTATTCATCTTACAAAAGAAACTAATACGTATACTCACAAACATAGATCAAACTGATAGCTGTAAACCTTTCTTCATTAAGCTTAATTTACTCACCCTCCCATGCATCTACATCTTTGAGATATGTAAATTTGTAAGAAAATACAAAATCTTTTTCACAACGCGCGAAGACAAACATGCTGGTCGATCTCTAAGACACAAAAACATGCTAATGCTACCGTCATCTCGTATAACGTTACACTCAAGCAGTCCGTATGTAATGTGTATAAAAATATATAATAAAGTACCAGAATTATTAAAAAGGGAAACTAGTGAAACAACATTTATAAATAAACTAAAACAAATACTTATTAAAAAAGCATACTACACAATTGATGAATATATGAATGACAAACAAATAGTTTAAATATAATAAAATTAAGAACACTATTGATAATAATAATTTATTAATGCACATATTTAAAATTCTAATTCATTAATATTAATGTTTTTTTTTTTTTTATATATATAATTATTTAATAATCCCTACATTAACATAATAAATAACTACCCGTCTAAATCCACAATACAACTGAATAGAAAAAATAGTAGGTACCCAAATTATACATACATGCAATACTATAATAATAATAATTAAACTTCTAAAATATATACTTAAATTATTAGAATAAAGAATAAATAAATAAATAAATAATATAATATAATATAATTCTAAAACTAAAATAATAAAGTTATTTAATTACCAAATTACATTACATAAATACAATAAATAAAATAAGTTGTATTTTAAAATCAAATATTTAAAATACTAAGTACCATAATTTAAAACAAACAAAACAAAACAAACTTAGTAATAATATTTTTTTTAAATGGCATAAATAAATTAGTACTTCCTCTCTCCTATATTGCTGTGCCCGACAGGGTCCACAATGTACTATTAATAATGTATACTTACCATCCAAAAAACTTTGTGGAACGCAATAAATGAATGAATACTGAATACTGAATACTGAAAATTTTGCAGAAAGCACTGATGGAGGTCAATGACATAATATATTTTCCTCTGTAAATAGTCTTTTCAAGGAATTTTTGTAATTCAATATTTTAGATTTTAGTATTACATGGTATTAAACGTAGGAGAGCCATGCTTCGGCACGAATGGACCGGCTTGACCGGAGTGATACCACGGCCTCACAGAAAACCGGCGACAAATAACGCTTACTTTGTGTTTCGCCGAGTGAGTGAGGTTATCGGAGGCCCAACCCCCTTTTAAAAGGCCGGCAACGCACTTGCGGCGGTAATCGCTTACCATCAGGCGAACCGTCTGCTCGTTTGCCCTCCTATCCCAAAAACAACTCATTTCTTAACGGATGATATTTAAGAAAAATAAAAAATTATGAAAAAGAAAAGCCTAAGAGAGTATGGTCTCTTTTAAAGTCCATGCACTGTATTATTATTGATTCTGCGAGAACTTATTTCCAAAGCAAATCATGATGAATAGTTGAGTATCATTTATTTATCTGCATACATAGAGTGACCACATGTGCAGATAAATTAATGCTACTCAACTATGCAAGAGAAATATCATGACGACAGATTTTTTGGTCCTTTGCGGCGCAACAGTGCGTAACGAAGGTAAACACTTAAGTAAAATGACTCGACTAAAACCCGACAGTTTACTGGATACTGCAGAGTCATGCGTATCAATTACTTAATGGACTTAAAGTCCTGTCTTTATAAAGTGTTTTATATTTCTTTCTTAAAACAAAGTTGCCCCACAGTAGGATTTCTTTCTGTATTGTATGTGCGTTTATTTGAACCCCCGCTTATCGAAAGTATTATAAAACATCCACACCAAAATGCTGTCCTGTTTCTTACGAAATAATTCCTAAAGCACACATTTTTATCTCATCCCTTTCCTTGAAATAAACAGACCCGCCTCTATGAGATAGTTTGCCAGCGTTATCTGCAGTGCGAGGAAAGAATTCCTTTGGAACAGATTTATCAAAGTCCGCGTTCTTAGGAGACGTTCGCACTGTCGAGGGTATTTATCGCCTGATCAGGGAACGTATTCGAGAGAAAAAAAAACATTGTAAAAATGTTGAAAACTAAATTGGTTTAAGGTTATATTAAAGAACAAAATTTTACATAGAATAATGAGTGAGATACCCAACATCTAATTCTGCTTGTGACTATAAATAAATCTACATACATATTATTGAGAATATTGCTTTTAGCGATAAGACCGCCAATTGTACTTTTAAAGATGTATAATTATTCTTTGTTTTCTGACCTGTCCTTTTGGTGTACAATAAAGAATACTCTATCTATCTATCTATTTACAATCAAGCTTTTATTTCCCGGCGGGTTAGGCAGAAGTGTACTAATGTACACCTACAGTTGGCTGGTATATTTAAGTTAGTTTTGACAACGATATAAGAAACTTATATAGGTACAATTAATGAAGTGCAAAATATTATTTGAATATCTCTACCTCACTATAAACTTTTTTCCTATATTTATTCCTTTAACTTATAGTAACTTTGTTGTTCAGTGAGAGATGGAGAAGTAAGTTGGTACCGTTTAACGTAACTTTCATATCACTTTGTAGAGAACTTCGTTTCTTTCTTTGAAAAGTGTACCGCTTATTGTGAAGTTTAGAACAGGAAACCGATTGCCAACTTGCAGCCAACATTAAAAATAAAAAGAATATTGAGAATAACAAAAGAATATATAAATAATAATAATAAAAAAAAATACTTTATCGTTTTTAGATCAAACTAAAATATTTTGTAGACTTTTTGAGCGGTCTCTTCAATTGTTTGGTAATAGTTAATGTATAGTTATTGTTGGTTAGAGTCCTAAATAACCCTCTGCCTGTCGAGACGAGGAATATTATGAGGATTTCCATACGGAAGAAAAAAACTTTGGAAGCTGGGAATTCCCATAATCTGTCAATTTTACTTCGGGACAGGCTGTTGCCTAAAAATTATATTGGTATATATTTTTACATCTTTTTTTAAACAAGCTGGTCCGATAGACTTGTGAATTTAACTTTGACAAAATAACTCTGCCCAAATTTCCAATAAATCGTATAAAATTCCCATGGAAAAAAGCAATTTCGCAAATTTCCTAGCAACTTTTCTATCCTTAAAAATATGTCGATTTTATATCCTCAGTTGATCGCTAGAGAGCTTTCTTTGCAAAATACTTACTAGTGACAACTATCGTTCTTGCCTAGTGTTAGGTTAGCCTATCAATAAGGCCATTAGACTGCCAAGTCAAAGGTCTTCGAGTTCGAATCCAAAGCACCTCTGACTTTTCGATCGCCGGTATGTTTAGGTCCCATGTTATAGGGGGCGAGCCTACAGCCATTAACTGGGCACAAATTTAGACTCCGAGCTGCTACTGAGAATTTCATAGAAAAATCCAATAAAACTTTGCTCGTGGGGATCGAACCCAGGACCTCTAGCGTAGACGGTGAACGAAAACATCGTGAGGAAACCTGCAAGCCTAACAGATTTTCTCGACGGCGTGTGAAGTCTGTCAAGCTCCATTAGGCTAGCGTGGTGGACTATAGCTTAATCCCTCTCATTCTAAAAGGAGACTCGTGATCAGCAGTGAGGCAATATAATAGCTTGATGATGATGATTTATCGTTCTCTTAACTCCATGGTCACTACTATTCGAATCGTTCTCGAATATGGACGTGAGGCGATTCGGGTATCGGGCTGTGATTTATAGCTCGGACGTATCTCGTGTGAGGTCGTTTGGTCTGTCCGCACGACCGTAAGGACTGAATCGGACTTTAGTAATAATACTCAATGAAATATATTGGTGTTATTGTCAGTAATAAGGTTTTCCTATTGTTTTATTTGCGCACTTAAAATTATTAGAAATTCATTCATTCACTCAGTCTGTTCATTCATTCATATTACATTACTAGCTTTTGCCAGCGACTTCGTCCGCGTGGAATAGTTACTTTGTTCCCTAGTTCTTCGCCCGCGGTTTCACCTGCGTTGCCCCGTTCCTAAGGGTTGTAGCGTGATGTTTTATAGCTTGAAACCTTTCTCATGAATCACTCATTTTCCCAACATTTCCCTTCACTGTTCTGCTCCTATTGATCGTAGCGTGATGAAAAGTATACTATAACCTGCCCAGGAGTATGAAGAACAATTGTACCAAGTTTCATTGAAATCCGTCGAGTGGTTTTTGTTTCTATAACGAACATACAGACAGACAGACAGACAAAAATTTTACTGATTGCATTTTTGGCGTCAGTATCGATCACTAATCACCCGCTAATAGTTATTTTGGAAATATATTTCATGTACAGAATTGACCTTTCTACAGATTTATTATAAGTATAGATTAATTAACTAGCTGCTATTTCTCGCAGTTTCATTCACGACCCAAAAAGATTAACATACTGTAAGTCCGATTCTAGGCTCTAGACCTCTAGCAATACATCGGTGAAAACTGCACTCAATTCCATGCTGTAGTTTTTGCGTGATGCGCGTACACACATACAGACAGACAAAAATTCTGAAAATTGTTATGCCCTACGAAAGACCCCCATATTCGTTTTTATTTAATATTTTTAATATACGGACGTCGGCCTGTTACAATTTTATTGTAGATCGATATAGATTCTCTTCAGTATAGGACTATAATAAGAATATCATATTTCGTCGAAATGAAATGAAATAACGATGGCATTAATTTGATTAAATAATTAGATTTGTAGAAAAAGAAAGCAGAATGGTACTTATCCATTATTATTTTTATTATTTTAACCTATTCTCTTGGTGTATGGTCTAAGCCTCTAGCTATCGCTTTGTAAAGAAGAATTTTTTTTTTTAAAGTAAATGTTTTCAAATAATGCTATCAATTTTCAATACTCAATACTTTATTGCATTCCATAATGTGTACATTAGTTGGTATGTATGTTAAACATTGGATCAATTATGGACCCTATCGGGCACAGTAAAGATATTTTTAATAGGAGAGATTTTATTAAGTACTTTCAATCCGATTGAAATAAGGTTTGCGTAAAAATGTCAGTCAGATGTCATCGTATCAAATATCGATAATCGATTTTATTCCGAGTGCAGTCGGTGCACATAATCGAGTCGTTTACTCATACGGACGTGAGCCGGTGCGGTCTGGATGTGATTTATTATTCTCTCGTATCTCTAGATACGTCCGATATGTCGACAGCGCCGCTGTCTGTAGGATCACCACTAGTTAGATGGAGTATCGATAAGTAGCTATATTTCTTCGCTTTTATTGAAGAAAGGAAAGAAAATTCACAATTCAATACTCGTAGTAACTATGGGTTTCACATTATTTTCGGATTTTTCTGAAATAGTGAGTCGAAGGTAGTTAAAAAGCCTATTCTTTTTCTTTTTTAAAAAGACTGAATATAATAGGCAACCACCGTGTGTCTTGAAGGATTTTACAAATATATAAATAACGGATACTAAGTATACTCCAGACTCGAAATCTTTGGATCACATAAATAGTTGATTCTGGTGGGAATTGAACCGTGGAAATTACCTACCTTAACCGCTACGCCAAACATGCAGTCAATCATGAAAGGTTTATTTTATTATACAAGAGCCTATACCTAGACCCACAATTAAGATTATTTACGGTAAATGATAAATGATATTTATTTCTGTAAATAGATCTTTTAGGACACTTTTACAAGTCATTTTTTTTTAAACTAGATGACACTGGCATATCCTAACTGACGACCTCTGAGAAGAAACACCGAAACAAACTCAGAGAATCATGGTGTCTTTTAAAGTCCAGACGTAATACTTAGTAGCAAATATGTGAGTTCCAATGTAAGACAGTGTCAGACATGGCCTTTAGAAGAAAGAGCCATTGCAGCTTTAAGTAGACCAGTCCCATCTGACAGCACGCATGCATCAGTCATTGGTATTAAGAACTGTCCAACGGCTTCGCCACGAGCTATCCAATCCGAACTGAAATCAACCATAATTCAACTCGTAATCTTTCCGATCGACAGCAAATATCCCGATTGCGTCCGAACACGACCATAATACGATTAATTACTCAACAGTATCTCGCCGCGCACCGGAGGCTAGCCGGGCGGATGTGCGGACAGTCGATAGTCGACATCGACATCTGCGTCCCATCACTAGTCAGTGAACGTATCGATAGCGCGGCTTTGTTCGTGGCTTACACTAATTTGGGGAACCGATCATGGTTTTGACTTTAGTTACATTTCACAGATTGGTGTTGCGTTTGATTGGAAACCAAAAGCTATTATGATCGATATTGGAAAGCGGTTTAAATAATGGTTGCTTGTCACTATACATTTCCAGTTTAATGAATTACTATTTATCAGCAGTATAATATATTCCATTAGCTTTTAGACTGAGCAGTGCTATGCTATGCTATTCCCAGAAGATGTAGATATTAGTTGATGAAGACTGCGTGACATCCGCGACGTATTTGGACCTGTCAGAATACTATTGCTGGGAATTAATAAAAGCCAACAATAGACCGTCAGATTTTCAAGTTACAAAGTAAAGTAAAATGCACTTACTTATTTCACAAGCCTCTTAGCTCGAAAATTCATTCATTATTTTTGTTAACCCAGTTGTTGCATATGTAGGTTAACCAGACAATGCGCTGCAATGGAGGCTCCGGTATAAAATATTTTTTATGTTACAAACAAAAACACTTAAATAAACAACAGGAAATTTTAGACTTTATTATTTTAGCCTGAAAGTTTAATCAAGAATTGCCTAATTCAAAAGAAGAAAAACATAATAATAATAAAGCTAGTATCTAAGGGAAGCTGCGAGGTGGCCCTAACACAAGTATTTCTATAACTTACTGGGGCAATCTCTATTTGTGTATTGCATGACAATGTATAAGATAAAATAAAAACATTTATTAATTATTCATAATAGGGCACATAACACAACATAGCGCTACGTCTGAAAAGTAGTCACACCACTATGTCTACTAGAGTAGACAGGTCTACTAGAGTCCACTGAGACGAGGACAAGCCTATTGCCTACTAACCAGACAGCACACATTCGTTTCATCAAAAAACCAATAGTTACCCAGTGAAGTACCCAATTGTAATAGTAGAGTTGGGCCCCTTTGTGGTTTTCGCAGTGATCCAAGCGACTCAAATATTCAGTTTTCGATTAATGTATGAAGTATTTCGGATGCAGATCGCTAGCAGGGGATGTCCGTATTTATTCATATTTTAAACGATCATTAATTCGTCGAGATTAATTCTCATATGGCGCATTGCGAGAGATGTGTGTGTGTGTGTGTGAAGCGGATTAAATCTGTCGCAATATTTAACTGCAGTGCTATTTCCTTTGCATCTGTATTTTGTAGATTCTTATATATCAACTAGCTGCTTCAAAAAGATTAACATACTATAAGTCCGATTCTAGGCGGCGTATCAAGATGAAACATGCACCAGATTTTAAGTTAGACCTCTAGCGATACATCGGTGAAAACTGCACTCAATTCCATGCAGTAGTTTTTGCGTGGTGCGCGTGCAGACATACAGACGGATAGACAAAAAATTTTATTTTTTTTATTTTGGCTTCTGTTGCTCTAATAAAGACCCCCCATGTTAGTTTTTATTTAATACCTTTAATGTACAGACGTCGCCCTGTTAAAATTTCATTATAGGTATAGTTTAGTATAATCTGTACAGTGAATACACAGGTACCATCACGTCTATATCCCCGAAGGGTTATGCAGAGATGTACTAAAGCACAACCACATTTCTCCATGTTTAGGTCCTATGTAATAGAGGCCGAATCTGCCTCATTAGTCTAGTGGTCCCAAGCGCGACTGCTACACTAGAGGTCCTGGGTTCGATCCCCAGGTCGAGCAAAGTGTTATTGGGTTTTTCTATGAAATACTCAGTAGCAGCTCGGAGTCTGGATTTGTTCCCGGTTAATGGCTATAGGTTCGCCCCCTATAACGTGGGACCTAAACATACCGGCGAACTGTGGGTGCACATTAAGTACGCCTCGGCCTAACCCTTCGGGCAATACAGGCGTAATGGTATGTTATGTTACGATTATATTTATATAATGTTGGTGCATTGCCTGATTTCAATGAGGTCAGAATGTTTCAACCGCAGATTATCGACTGCGGTTCGCTAGTTATAACTTCAGCTATTGAGTACCTATTCCCCTGGGAGTAGTAATTATATCGAGAGCATTCACTGCGGCGAACGACACTTAATGAAGTATCTCGACTGTCTGATTAGTCCGCTAATGGCTGCGGTCCTAAGCTCGATTCTCAGGTTGAGCATGTGTTGAGCATGTGATTAACCGGGCACAAATCCCAGACTTCGAGCTGCTACTAACAATTTCATAGAAATCCCCATAACACTTTGCTCTACCTGGGAATCGAACCCAGGACCTTCAGTGATATTGTGTTATTTTTTCCGCATTTTCAAAAAATTCATAAGTTTTGAATTGATGACGTGGTTGTCGCAGTGATTGCGTAATTGGATTTTTTGTGTTGTGTGATCGTGGGTTCGATTCCCACACGGAATAAATATTTATATAAATATATATATATATATGTTTAGCATGGATGCTGTAAAGTATCCGAAACGTCGGGAATGGGGTTTTCTATGAAATTGTCAGCAGCTCGAAGTTTGGGATGTGGGATTTGGCGAGCCTGGTGCCAACAGGCTCGCCTCGTATTGGGGGAGCGTTTACATACACAAATTCTCACATACACAAACTCCCAGACCCGGAACAACTACCTGTAGATCATACAAATAATTGCTCCGGGTGGGGATCGAACTCATAATACGTGGCGCAAAAGCCGATCGCTCAACCGCTACGCCAATCGTGTCGTTAATTACATGAGACGTACCCGGCGAAGTGTGGGTGTACATTTGTACGGCTCTACCTAACCTTTCGGGGAATTCATCAAATAACTTCCTATTAGACTTCTAAAGTCGCGTAATTCTTTCTTGGCGGTACGTGATCTTGCAAAACAAGTTTAATTCCGCCCTCTTGCGGAATATATTCATACTTTTATTGCTACAGACAAATGTAACATTTTGTGTCGCATATCAAAGATTTACGGGTAGCTTCTAGAACATTCCTGACGAAAGCTAAGAGGGAATTTTGTGTGATTTTATCTTTGCTAACGTTAGATGTTTGAGTGGTTACAATATTAGTAAGATATTTGGCTCGATTTTTGGAGTACTCAGTCAAAATGTTTTATTTCAATTGGGCTACATACTAAAATAGTACCGACTTTTGAAAAGTCGCATTTAATTCAAAATAAAATAAAAGTCAACAAATTGTTGCAGGGTTGTTAAATTCTTAAACGACCAACTATTCCTAAACACCCATATCTTGATTTTTTTCCAAGAGTGTCTATGGAGTTTTTTGCCGGATTCTTCTTCCTAAGATCAACCTTTTGGAACCGTGCAACTAGACTCAATAACGTTTCATAAACGCTTGTAAAAGCTTATTTGAAATAATAAGATTTGAACTTGAATTTTCTTCTTTAATGGATGACCATTCTTAAAGCTAAAGTAAATCTGTTAACTGTCTCGATATGTAAAAAACGGTGCTAATCTTCGCAGTTTTACAAGTAGTTTAAGTATTACCCACTAGGTTCTCTTCTCAGTTAAAGTTTTCCAGTTAAATATTCTTGCATACCCCTTCCTTAAGCCACGGGGAGATAAAGTTTCTTTTGTTCTCGTAATAAATCCATCACTGCGGTATCGGGTATTCTGTCACGGCTCTTGACGGCGCGTAGGACGGACAAATTACATCGTTTTTATGTGTAGAATACATTTGTTAGGCTTAGAGTTGGCATGCGATTATCTGGATAGGATGAGTAAAAAATGACAAGTATACTTAAAAGATTATCTTAGACCCTGGTGGCTTCCATCAGGCAAAACCAGGGTCAATTGCATTGAAGAGAACAATAAAAAACGTTGTATAAATAATAACATAACATACCATGACGCCTGTATTCCCCGAAGGGTTAGGCAGAGGCGTACTAATGTACACCCACAGGTCGCCGGTATATTTAGGTCCCATGTAATAGGGGGCGAGCCTATTGCCATTAACCGGGCACAAATCCAGACTCCGAGCTGCTACTGAGAATTTCATAGAAATACCCAATAACACTTTGCTCGACCTGGGGATCGAACCCAGCACCTCTAGCGTAGCAGTCGCGCTTAAAACCACTAGACTAATGAGGCAGACATTACATTGTATAAATAATTTATTTTTATTTCTGTAAATAGATTTTTTAATTGCATTTTTACATGTCTATGTTTTTTTTTAAACTAGATATCGCTGCATTTTCCGAGCTGACAAGCTCTAAAAAAAGCGTCATCATGGTATCTTTTAAAGTCTCGACAGTAGATAGCAGTATTATCGGATACATGAGTTTTAAAATTTAGGATAATATCTGAACAGGCCTTTTGAAGAGCCATACAGCTTTGAGTTGACCTGTCCTAACCGACAGTACGCATACATCAGTCATCTTGTAAGTGCGAATTGAATTTCAATGTTTCTTCTCAGAGATCGTTTGATAATGAATTCATGAAAGCTCTATTGAGCTATAAAAATATCTTTAATAAGTAAATAGTATTCATAATTTACTTAAACATTTATCCATCTACAAGTTATATAGTTGAGACCAAAAATAGAATCCTTATTTTAACCAAAATCCTGCCACAATTAATTTCTTATTCCTGACTTCAGCCGTAGAGAACCAATTATCGTTTAAGCACCAATTTTATTGAGGGCCGATCACTCACCAATAGCAGGCACTTCATTATTAAGTATCTCTTTAGCCTTCTTCGTAAATGATCCCATAATGTAGCTAGCTGCTAATTTAAACAAAATAAACTCATGATATTATATTTTCATATTACATAGAAATGCGAAAGTAGCTCTGTATGTTTGCGTGTTATATTTTTTCACGCCTAAACCACTAAAATAATTTTGATGAATTTTGATATAAAAATAGATTCAACTAGTTCTCAGAAAAAATGCTGAATAACCATTTCGTGATCATTTTTCGTATTAAGTTAATGAACCATAAAACAAGACTGAGATAGAATGCGACTAGTCGCACGTCGGACCCACGCTAATGTTGTGAAGCGATTTGTCTCAACTGTAGTATTGAAGCATCGCATAGATAAGTATAATGCTTTGTCGAATGAACATCAAAAAGCTATTTACGTCGAGATACGACGTGTTCTAGTCGATGTGATGTATTATTCAACTAGATACAAACTGCCTCATTAGTCTAGTGGTCCCAAGCGCGACTGCTACGATAGAGGGCCTGAATTTGATTCCCATGTCGAGCTAAGTATCATTGAGTTTTTCTATGAAATTATCAACACTTAGCAGCTCGGAGTTTGGACTTGTGTTCGCCCCCTATTACATGGGATCTAAACATACCGGCGAACTGTGGGTGTATATTAATACACCTCTGACTAACCCTTCGGTGAATGCAGTGTTATGTTATATAAACATATGGTTATGGTGGTCTTTCGAAGACAAGACTTAAAAGGAACGCAATCAGTGCGTGTGTCTTTTTTTTTTTAAAAAAAAACGTTGCTCCACCTTAGGATTTTCTCCTGTATCATGAGTGCGTTTACAAACACAAATTTTCACATACACAAACGGCCAGACCTGGATCAACTACCATATCATACAAATATTTGCTCCGTGTGGAGATCGAACCCATAACACGTCAAAAAATGTGGAAGAAGTATGCAAGTAATAGTTAGCACGTGGTGGTCTGTTGGTTAGCGATTGGTTGTGCACGTGGAGAAAAGGTGTGTGTACAGTGTCGACCAAAAGTCCATAGGCAATATCACAACGCAATAGCTTGACGTTTAGTTTGACTTACGACCTTCTATTCATTGTCGTTAACAAGTGACATGCATTGGCTGTATCGAGGTCGTTCGTACTGTTCATAGCAATAATGATAGTAGTGTAATCCATAGCGTGCTTATGGACTTTTGAGCGTTCACTGTACGTGTATGTACATACAAAGAGAATTATTTATTTTTTAGTAAAGGAAAAAATTCAATCGCGGGCAGGATTCGAACCTGCGTCTTCTGGTTTGATATACCAGACGCTCTGACCTCTAAGCCACCGCGAACCCCACCCGCCTGATTGAAATTTTGCCTTCACATTCTGAATTTACGTCATAACGTGACGATTGAATTTTTTCCTTTACTAAAAAATAACTTAATAATCTTAGCATGGAAAATGCAAAAAAATCACAAAAAGATAGAATTATTTATTTTAAACACGCTATGCTATGCGATGTAATATTTGCAATGCCTCTATTTGTTTTACAAAAATAAACTAGCTTTTCGTCCGCGGTTTCACCCGTGTTATCCTGTTTCTACGCGTTTTAGCATAATATTAAATAGCTTTAAATCTTTTTCATGAGATGTATCGCTTTTTTTGTTAATTTTATTATAGTTAACTACAAATTTGTACGGAACCGTCGGTGGGCGAGTCCGACTCGCGCTTGTCCGGTTTTTTTATATCGTTTCTGAAAACGCGATATAACACAACACCTTTTCCACCCAACCTTCGTAGGTACTTAGCTGGCTTATATATAGCGTGCTTGTGTTTTTGTTTCATTATCGACGCCCTTCGTAATCAATTACGCAAGCGTCCTAATTATTCCAAAGGTAATCAATATCGTAACCACAGTTAATTGAAACTGTACTCAATTTGCGTAATGGCAGTGCCGTGTCGACATTACAACTTTACAACTTAAGTAACTTAATGTAAGTAAGCACATTATCCAAGTGCTTAACGGGTAATCTACATATTATGATGTCGCTTGGCGGAAGTGTGGGGTACTTGGCGCTTAAATTTTATCTTGAAACAAACTTGGCCGCGCTCCACTAATTGCCGACTTACGTTATCAGTTGTGGGGTTTGATTTACGTGAGGGCAGTGGTGTTTACGTTATAGTAAGTTTTTTTGCTTAACCATTTTGATGTTAGGTTATAAGCATTCGCGTAGGCTGCCTCATTAGTCTAGTGGTCCCAAGCGCGACTGCTACACTAGAAGTCCTGGGTTCGATCCCCAGGTCGAGCAAAGTGTTATTGGGTTTTATTATGAAATTCTCAGTAGCAGCTCGGAGTCTGGATTTGTGCCTGGATAATAGCAATAGGATCACTCCTTATTACATGGGACCTATACTGGTGAACTGTGGGTGTACATTAAGTACGCCTCTGCCTAACCCTTCGGGGAATACAGGCGGGATGGTATGTTATGTATAGTTAAATTTCAAAGCAATAATTATGTTGCCTAAAAATAGTTAACTTGACATCTGTACTTATATTAAGCTGAAACGATAAAATTATTACTTAGAAAAGTTTGCAGAAGGCAACAATTTAGAGTTATTACGGAAGCGTAGCGATCGTAGCCGCTTCGTAGCAGTACCGTAGCCACTTCGTAGCAGTATCGTAGTAGCTTTGTAGCATCGATCCCGCTTTTATCAGCATTGCTGCATTGTAGCCACTTCGTAGCAGTATCGTAGTAGCTTTGTAGCATCGATCCCGCTTTTATCAGCATTGCTGCATTGTAGCCACTTCGTAGTAGTACCGTAGCCACTTTGTAGCAGTATCGTAGTAGCTCTGTAGCATCGGAACCGCCTTTAGCAGCATTGTAGCCACTTCGTAGCAGATTTCATAGCTGCTTAGTTGCAGCATCGATTCTACTTCTTTGCTGTATTGTACTCGCACATGGTGCATTTACTATACGCAGGGCTCTATTATCTATGGTAAAAGACAAAAGATAAAGATAAAGATAATTTTATTTGTTAAAACATGAGTATACACACATAGGCATAAGATGTTACATCGTTTTTGAGATCGTCATGTTTAGCCTTTGCGGCGTACAAAATGTTCAAATATTATTGTTTTACTACAAATTTATCATTATTAATTTAAAACAAACACATTATTATGACTAATTTCTCTTCAAAGCTGCAAGGAATCGGTGTAATCAGATGATACGTAACGCCAAACGCCGCCATATTCTTGATAACATATCTTCTTCTTCTTCTGCCAATATTTGGAAATTCCTAGGTACTCTAGGTATTGGCAAACCGCGACATTTAGACTTCCGAGTTCCATTGGGTTAGACGACCTCAACAATCATTTCTCCACATCTTCTTCTTTAGATCGTCTAACCATAAGTCAAACCATTGATTTCATTGCTGGTCTAACGCGTCCCAATATAAATCCATTTCACTTTTCTCCAGTGGACTCGGGTGAGATTAAAAAAATAATCCTATCCATTAAATCAAATGCTGTGGGTTGTGACAACATCAGTCGGAATATGATCACCACAGTTTTGGACCGCCTACTCCCTGCAATTTCTCACATTGTAAATGCTTCACTTGAATCGAGTTCTTTTCCGTCTGCGTGGTGCAAAGCACATGTTTTGCCTCTACCTAAGATTCCTAACCCTTCTCTCCCCAGTCATTTTCGGCCAATTTCTATTCTTCCTTTCCTGTCCAAGGTTCTGGAGGCCTGTGTCCACAAACAATTCTCTCGCTTCATTTATGCAAATACACTCCTAAGTCCTTATCAATCTGGGTTTAGACCAGGTCACAGTACTGTGTCTGCACTCCTTAAGGTGACTGGCGATATTCGGGCAGGCATGGAAGACACTAAGGTTACTGTATTGGTACTGGTTGACTTTTCCAATGCTTTTAATACCGTCAGTCACGATATCCTTTTGTCCATCCTTTCCCATTTCATGATCTCTCCTGAAGTGCTGGAATGGTTCTCATCATACCTTCGAGATCGCCAGCAGTCAGTCCACATTGAGGAGTCTTTCTCAACCTGGTGCAAGCTGGAAACTGGCGTTCCCCAAGGCGGAATATTATCTCCACTGCTTTTTTCAATTTTCATAAATTTTATTACCCAAAAGCTTCAGTGTGCGTATCATCTATATGCCGATGACCTACAGATTTACTCTCAATCTAGAATAGAAGATTTATCCGTCGCGATCGAAGCTGTGAACCACGATCTTGACTCAATCAGGGACTGGGCTGATAGATTTGGTTTGGCAGTAAATCCCAATAAATGCCAGGCTATCATTTTGGGCAGCCATCGCAATATCTGCAAGTTGAGCAATATAAATATTTCACCAATAGTCTTCAATGACATAGCCATACCTGGCACTTCCAGCGTCAAAGATCTCGGCTTGAGTTTTGATCCTACATTGAGTTGGCGATCCCAAGTCTCAAGTGTAAGTCAAAAAGTTACAGGTACCCTGCGATCTCTCTACCGCCTCAAAAATTTCCTTCCAGCGCACATTAAAGCAATGCTTGTCGAAACCTTAATTTTCCCCATAATCGACTATGGTGATGTTTGCTACTTTGACCTGAATGCAGATCTGCTCAATAAATTGGACCGCCTTCTCAACAATTGCATTCGATTCGTTTTTAATCTCCGTAAATATGACCATGTCTCAGAATATCGAATAAAATTGAAATGGTTGCCCATTCGCCATCGAAGAAATCTGAGGGCGCTGACTACTCTTTATTCTATACTTTTTTCTCCTAATTCTCCATCGTACTTATCATCTCATTTTCAGTATATTACTTCCTTCCACAATAAACATCTTCGTTCAACTAATAATCGTCTTCTTCGATGTCCTTCTCACCACTCTGACTTTATACATTCTACCTTCTTCGTCCAATCAATACTGTTATGGAACGCTCTCCCCCTTGAAATCAGAAGGATAAACAGCCGGCAATCGTTTAAAACTTGTGTGCGCAAATACTTGCTGGATAAAACGCTGTTAGATTCATCTCGACACTGACTTTTCTTTTTATATCTATTGTGTATTGTATATATGTATAGTATATATGTATTGTATTTTATGTTATGTTGTTTATTGTATAAATATTTATGTAATGTATATATTGTGTAAGTTTATAGTTTTGGTAAGTCTTCAAATCACACATTTCACTTCTACTCTTTTAGTGCATCTACCATGATCGTCTCTGCACCACCCTAAGGTCGTCTGGTAGAAAATGCCTAAGGCATTAAGACCGCCTTTGTACACTTCTGTACAAGAAGCATAAATAAATAAATAAATAAATAATTTTATTAAATAACATTATCATAGATCAATCAATTCATTATTATTACATTATATTTATTCCAGAATCATTCAGTAAAATCAGCCGTCAATTTTATCATTTAAGAACTCGTCAATATTATAATAAGCTTTGCCTGCTAGGAATTTATTTAATTTATGTTTAAACATTTTATTATTTTGTTCCTTCCAGAGCTTAGGAATTTTATTGAAGATTTTGGGGGCCATGCAAAATATGCTATTGTGTATTAGAGTTGTCTTTGATGTGTGTAGACAAAGTTTATTTTTATCGCGTCTATTACGTAAGACTACGTCAGACATGCGTGCAAATAAATTTTGATTACCCTTTACAAATATGGCACTTTCTAAAATGTAAAGGGAAGGGAGTGTTAAAATTTTATATTTCCTAAAATACGGTTTACAACTGTCTGTAACTTTTAGTTAAAACATTGTCCTTACACATCGCTTCTGAGCTTTAAATACGAGTTCCCTATTGGTAGAATTACCCCAAAAGATAACGCCATATCTGAGACTGGAAGAAACTAATCCATGATATGCTGTAAGAAGGGCATCGACGCTAAGTACTGGTACTAATTTATGAATTGCATAGGAAGAATTACTAATTATTTTTGTTAATGTTTCTGTATGTGCTTTCCAGTCTAATTTTTTGTCTATTATTATACCTAGAAATTTTGCACTATCGACTTTATTAATATTTTTGTTATCATAGTGTGTATTTAGGTTGGACATAGTGGCTCCTCTTTGCGTAAAGTGTATAATATTTGTTTTGTCCAGATTGATGTTTAAATTATTATTTTGTAGCCATTGTATCATTGGTCTATATATTGCTTCCTTCACTACCTGTGTTAGGCGTTTCTCTGTAATCTACGTCACGTGCCGGTTCAACACTTCCATTGTGTGTATTGCCTGCGAAACGTGTAGTCTCAATTAGGGCTGCCACTCACTCAATTTATAAAAACGCTTAATTAATTTTTGTCCAATATTAGTATCGATGTTTAGTACAGTAGGGTATATAAGGTGTAAATTATAGCTTTAGGTAGAACGGTAGTGGTTCATTTGGTAAATCCGATATAACCCTTCATGTTTATTACTTGTGGTGAGAACTACTATGTGAGTAATTTGGTCTGATTCTATATAAAAATGATAATCAACCCATTACACTGTCCCACTGTTTGGCACGGATCTCCTCTCAGAATGAGAGGGATTAGGTTATAGTCCACCACGCTAGCCTAATGCGTGTTGGCAGACTTCACATGCCGTCGAGAAAATCTCTCTGGTATGCAGGTTGCCTCACGATGTTTTCCTTCGCCGTTTAAGCGCGTGATAATTAACTATTAATACGCTATTTGCGTACTTTGAAAAGTCAGAAGTGCGTGCCTTGGATTCCAACTCGAGACCTTTAACTTGTCAGTCCAATGGTCATATCACTAGGCTCTCACTGCTCGTGGATTCTATAAATAAAGAAATATTTAATAATCTTAGCGGCAAACCATATGACAACAGTAATCCATGCGATTACGTAGTTATTATTATTAAAAAATAAAATATAAATCTGCGTAATAAAATATGCAAATGTCACACAAAATGAGACAAAAACAAAGTCAAAATTAACATTCATACATTATGCTTGACGGGGTTAAGAAGCGTGACAACCCTGTTTACAAATAACGCTGAATTTCACAAGCACAATACAGTGTCTTTATTCAACGTTTTAATATTTACTTCGAGGTACAGATTAACATAATGTAATATAATATTTCAAGTCAAAATGGATTTTAATATTGTTTAAAAATAGGATTTTCGCAACACTACGAAGAAATATACAATTGCACAATGACATGCCATTAAACCTGAACCTTTCGAGGGGCTAGCCAGAGATATACCTATGCATAAATAATCACCAGTTTCTTTTAATAGCAGGCGAGCTAATTGCACTTAATGAGACACATATTGAAACTCTGAGCTGGTTTTGAGCATTTCTTAATGAAAAACCTAATGACACCTTGCTCAACTAGGATATCGAACCCAGTCTCTTACGCTGAGTAGCCGCGCTTGTGACCAATGGACCAATGATGTAGTATAATACATATATGTAATATATAATAATAACTGAAAGTGTATATCGGCCCAAAGAGTTTATTTCCGGACACTAAAACTGAAAATACGTGTTTGCTGCGGTCGTCAACACAGATGTTCTCGGCAGAGTTTGACTTATCACACACCAAAATGGTCTTTATAACGCGAGTTTGCCGTAAGAGTCAATACTTAAGAGATTGCTGCACATAATTGAGACTTACAGACACAGACTTACCGAAAACCGCGTTTAGCAGAATTCCTACTGTTTGAATCTAAAAAGAATATCACTACCGCTAATATCGGCACAAGGCGCACAAACTCATGGGCCCAGGACCCAAAAGGATCATAAAATATTTCTCTTTTTTTACTTTCTGAAAGAGCTCCAAACTTTGCTATACCCAAGAGCCTCTAGATGGCCTAAAATAGACTTGGCTATCGGTACTTTTAAAAAAGCTCTTGGTTTTTTACCTGTCTAGTCACTTCTGTGTATTTTGTAGTTACTCTCGCGACGTCTGGCGGACCCTGTTTTGTAAAGCAAGCAAAGAGCCGATCTCTTTGCTTGCTAGCTAGCTAATTGGTGGTAGCCTAATGGCTAGGGCGTCAGACTGGCGATCATGTGGTTGCCGGTTGGGTGGGTTTCGCCACCGATTACACTACCGACATGAACCCACCCGTAACACAAGCATTTAGCTTAGTACGAGGGGTTAACAAGAATACTTTTATTTTTTATAAAAGATGGCGTTTAATTGGACGGTACTATTCGTTTTTGCTCTAGCTGCGAAACCCGGTTCAATACCACTCGGTATTTCTCGCTACCCACAGCAATAGTTAATATCACTTACATCTGAGGGCTTTACAATATTATATTCCACAACGGAACCCTATAAAATAACAACGTATGCAATTTTATCTGTTCCACATGGTATTTTAATGAACGTGCATTTTATTGCATCGGAGCGGCAATGGAGTTTGCTTTGTGCGCCGATGAACCGATGTTGAACATACAAACTGGTATTCGATACAGAATTCGATATCCATTTTAATTTGAAGTACTCATATAAATATTTTAATGAGTTTTCCAGTAAATTAAAACAATTCTGTTGCAATCAATCAGGACTTTTTTTATACTACTATGGTGGCAAACAAGCATACGGCCCGCCTGATGGGCGGTTACCGTAGCCTATGGATGCTTGCTACACTAGGAGTATCACTCGCGTGTTGCCGACCCTGTAAATAAAGGAGGAATAGTTGGACTGGCAACATAGGAGACGATAGCGTGATGCTTATCCTATCTGTCAATACAACGCTTCCTACCGGAGCACTGATTGAAGACTGCACTTGTTCAAGAGTAGACAGCCTCATTAGTCTAGTGAACCTGACCGCAACTGCTATGCTAGAAGTCCTAGGTTTGATAGCCAGGTCGAGCAAGCTGTTATTGGGGTTTTCTATGAATTTCTCAGTAGCAGCTCTTAGCTCGGAATCTCGGAACCGGATATCTATTGAAAAGCAGCTACTTTGCTTCTCAGAAGTCGCAGGTTCGAATCCTGCCCGCAGTCGAATTTTTCCTTCACCAAAATAATCCCGGTGTAATTTTTTGTCGACAATGTAGATTTATTCATGTCGTATTCTATCTGAAAATGGTGAAAAATGTCCGTTGTGTAACATGATAAACGAACAAAATATACATATAAAAAAAGCAAATATTTCAGCACTATACGTTAACGCCCACGCGTGTCACGTCACGCGACCCAACTATCTATCATACCAACATTTACCTAAACTAATATTTTACTTTTATTCCGATGTAGCGGCCCACTCTCTTCTTCGCCAATATTTTTAAGGAAAAGGTATTTTATATGAAGATGAGGGAATTTCGTCTCATTTTTTTATGTTACAGGCTGTGTGACGTTCATATATATATATATAGAGAGCGTCGTGGGTAAGTAATAACTACGCTAATCCATCCACAATTTTGTTATGGCAAACGAGCTGATGACCCACCTGATGGTAAATAGTCATCGTCGCCCATGGACATCTGCAACACCAGAGGAGTTGCTAGGACGGCCCGTACGGACTGCAGACTGCCAAAGCCGCAGCATCCGAGGGGTAACTGGCTCTTACGTGCAAAGGTCGAAACAAATACCAAGGTGCTTTACGACAGGCTCCGACGTCAAGGTGGTCGCCAGCCAGTCAGACCTCATGAGGTCCTACCACCAAGCACTATATGCAAGGTTAAGCTGTGCTTGTTTGGGTGACCTGATTGTCATTCGAAAATCTATGATATTCGTTAGCGGTTATCAGAACCTTTTTTTGTAAACGTATAGTACGGGATATCCTAATGGATTGGTTATCATAGCCTGCAAATCTTGAGACTATACGGCGATAAAGGGCGTACTGGTTAATATAACCCACTTATTCTTAGAACAGTACATAATATACCATCTGTACGCCTGCATTCTCCAAAGGGTTGTGCAGAATTGTGCTGAAAATAGATCCTATGTAAACGTGGCTTAGCCTATTGCGAGAAATCCAAAATACGAGCTGTTATAAATAATTTCTTGACGAAAAAAAGGGAATCGAACTTAGGTTTTCACGCTCAGCAGATACGCTGGCGAACATTAGACCAATGAGGCAGTTTCTATAAACAGTATTGCTAGAAAGCTTGTCTATGCAAATAAAATTATTTTCTTTCTTCCTTTGAAAGCTCATAAAAAATATGATGTATTTTGTATTTCCTAAACACACGCGGATCTTATATGATAACATTGTCCTCGCAAAAATAAAAGCGGAACTAAAATATGTTGTTACATAACTTTTAGTACATACGAGTATATTCTATTTCCCCAAGAGGTATGTCCGTAACTTGTGCCGTAATAACAGTAAAACACGGGTAAAAAGGGCCCCGATATGTGAGTGCAGCGTTTTAAGGAATACTAAAAAAAATCGTATAGGAATTTTCATAGTATTTTGTTAAACATAACATACCATCACGCCTGTATTTCCCGAAGGGTTAGGCAGAAGCGTACCAATGTAAACCCACAGTTCGTCGGTATGTTTAGGTCCCATATAATACGGGACGAGCCTATTGCCATTAACTGGGCACAAATCCAGACTCCGAGCTGCTCCTGAGAATTTCATAGAAAAACCCAATAACACTTTGCTCGACATGGGGATCGAACCCAGAACCTCTAGCGTAGCAGTCGCGCTTGGGACCACTAGACTAATGAGGCAGTATTTTGTTGTTTACATTTAAGACAATAACAAATGTTTATCATTCTAAGATGAGAAAGAGCACAGTTTTATCGGACATAGAGAGACATCATCAGGTGATCCCTTATGTCTATAAGGGATCACCTGATGATAAACAGCCACCGCAATGCTAGCAACATCGACGCGCGTTGTCATAATGTTATCATACCTTTTGCCTAGTAATTAAACTGTACACTGACCATCATAAATTCGTTATCTTGTCCAGTGCTCAAATCACTTTGGTTGCCTGAAAAAAATCGCTGTCAGTCATAAGGCCGCCCATTTTACATTGTTTATAGCATAGATATATATTTTAATCTGTATTTTTGGTATATATAACATAAGATAAACATACATAATCAACCCATTATACTGTCCCACTGCTGGGCACGGGTCTCCTCTCAGAATGAGAGGGATTAGGCTATAGTCCACCACGCTGGCCTAATGCGGGTTGGCAGACTTCACACGCCATCGAGAAAATCTGTCAGGCATGCAGGTTTCCTCACGATGTTTTCCTTCACCGTTTAAGCGCGTGATAATTAATTAATTAATACGTACATGATTTCGAAAAGTCACAGGTGCGTGCCTTGGGTTCAAAGTTTCGAACTCGAGACTTTTGACTTGGCAGTCTAACGGTCATACCACTAGGCTATCAATGCTTTTGTTATACAATAAAGTGTAAATAAATAAAAATAAAATAAACTGGCGACATTACCCTTGATCCGGGATCTTAATATTAGCACATTATTGCTTAGCATTAGAATCTTTGGCCGTGTAGTGATACCAATCCAAACTCAGCAGCAATATTAGGTACCTGATTTTTTTTTAAATACTAAAAGTATTTTTGTCTGCAATTTTTTTGTTTTATTGCATCCGGGGGCCGAGAGAATCTCTCAGACCTGCAGATTAAATTAATTGCCACGGGCAATCAAATTATTAATACCACATGATTTTGATAAGTTAGAGATGCCTTAGATTTGAAATTGGAACTAATATTTTGCCAGGCTTCGGTCTATAACTTATAAAATGTCCAATGCACTGTAATTAATTTATTGGTTTAGCGTCCGCAAACCGAATCCCAGGTAGAGCAAAGTATTGTTGGGGTTTCTTATACGGGAATTCTAAGAAGCAGCCGGGATTTCTGCCCGGTTTTGGGTGAAAGACTCGTCTACCTAAAATATATATATCTCTGACGACTAAAAAAAGAAAAATCATTAGTGTTGAACAGTGTGCTTCTGCTTAATCCTTGAAAAATACAGCCGCGATAGATATAGAAAAGTTCACTTACTGTGGCTCATGTTCAGTGAGCAGTTCTTCGAAGTGTAGCCGCAGCGTATGCGCAGGCGGTGCGCGTATCTCGCTCACACATTCGACGTCATCCGGGTACGGCCGAGGGAAGCCGGGGCTCGACACGATGGCGTGCGGGTGCGAGTGAGACAACACGATCGTGTCGTTGCACAGGATCTTCGATGCTATGTAGGGGTCTGAAATAAGGGGAATTTTATTTATTTAAATCTCTTAATGGACTGCCTTATTAGTCTAGTGGTCCCGAGCGCGACTGCTACTCTAGCGGTCCTGGGTTCGATCCCCAGGTCGAGCAGCTCGTAGTTGAGATTTGTGCCCGGTAAATGGCAATAGGCTCGCCCTCTATTACATGGGACCTAAAACATACCAGGCGAACTGTGAGTGTACATTAGTACGCCTCTGCCTAACCCTTCGGGGAGTACAGGCGTGATGACAGGCGTGGCATTTAATTACAGTGTTTTACAGGCTAAAGCCTGGTACAATAATGTAGTTACTTTTGCCTGCCTGGTACAATAACTATAGAGAGATTGAGGATAATGGTCGAATTAAAAAAATGGTCGAAATAAATATAAAATATAACAAAAATTGTTGTCACACTCTGCAAACATCTAAACATTTAACCGATTCAATTTTATTCCACAGAACTAAAAGTTACAAACAATTTTGTGGAAAGCAAATCTATGTTGCATATCAAAGGCAAGCACGATACTGGTTCACCCATAAGCTCGTAGATAGTAGCTACAGTATATTTAAAGCGATATCATCTCGCAAACTTCACGTTGTCTTTACAAAGTTTAGGTAAATATATTTTAGTGACGTATGCTTGCGCTGTGGTCTGGATTTGCAGTGTGTGTTTTCTTTTATTTCTGTTTATGGGACGACTTTTATAAGAGTCGAGTCTTGGTTGGTTTTGTTACCCACGACGGAACGGAGATGGTATATGCTTTTAGGGTGAGAGGGTGTTTGTTTATGGGTGCCAACGAATGTTGCCACTTATCTCTTTTTTTTAAGGGATACGAGCGGAAGGATCGCCTTATGGTAAGCAATTACCACCTTTTAAAAGGGGGTTGGGCCTCCGGTAACCTCACTCACTCGGCGAAACACAACGTAAGCGTTGTTTGACGCCGGTTTTCTGTGAGGCCGTGGTATCACTCCGGTCGAGCCGGCCCATTCGTGCCGTAGCATGGCTGTCCCACGTTTAATAATAAACGGTTTGACCGATTGAGACGTGGTTTCCTGTAGAGTCTGTATAAAATCCGGCGGGGGCTGCATTTAGTTCTACCAGACACATCATAGCATTTCTAACCTACATTTTAAATGAAATTCACATCAGAAACGGGATTGGCAGCCCCGACGGATTTTCTTGTAAGTGAATATGTGTAGGTAGTCATTTAGTCGGGGGTTTCGAAAATTTTATTTAATCCCTTTACGATAACAATCGTCGTGGGTTTTTTCAAAATTTTGAATTTTATGTTTATTTCTGTTTTTGTAAGAGCCGAGGTTTGTTTTGTTTTATTGTTATAAGATGACGAAGTATACGGGCCGCCTGATGGTAAGCAATGACTGCAACTCGGTAGAAATCCTCTCCAGGACCTCTAGCGTAACTAACTTATAAGGCAGAGACAAAAGCATTGGTATTCGTTTGATCTCTGGTGATCTGAGTCACGAAAGAGAGTTAAAACGGTCACCCATCCAAAGATTGGCCGCGGCAAGCATCACTCCCGTAAACCATTCGATTGCAGTAATTTTTTTTTAATCATGTGGCGCCACTCTTTTTGTGTATTTGCAAGTGTCAAGTATACATAATAATCCCTATTATAACAGTAGAACTTCACTAAGGCTTCGATGGAGTTTAGGAGTGAACACAGAAGTCACGATTTTCAATTTTATATCATTTGCCTACACTCGCACACGTTCACGAACACATAATGTTTAACTATCCACTACAATTACACATTAAACTTCGGAGAAACACATGTTTTGGAAATTAATATAAAACCGACAAAGTTCACTTTACAATTTCCGCCTAAACTCGATTGCGGTAATGGTTACTTCATTTCTTCTCTGTTCAAATCCTATTAACATTTTCCACATCCCTTTTCCAGTTATATGTACCTACGTTTTTGCAAACTTGTACATCAGAGCGTCCCGATACTATTGTCTGTGGTATAGTCGAACACAGCCATTGTTTTACGCGGGCTTCCCGCCGTTTGTCTCGACTGTACTCAAGAATATAGCGGTCACTGCATTGTCGTTACATCTGTCATTGTACACAACTGTACAGTCGCTACTTGATATTTTTTAACTAGACGTTGCTCGCGGTTTTACTCGCGTCTCAAATGGAGTTACGTACTCTAGTTCGGCTTCTTGTTCGTGTATTAAGATGTAACAATAAGATGGAAAAAAACACTTTACTTGGGTTGGATTTTATCGCGTTATACATATATTTATCTACATTATTAAAATCTTGATGTTTCAGAGCCTTTACAGCGTCCATAGTCCCGGGCAAACTGCGGGGTTTATAGAAGAGCAATAAAACTCAAAACAATTTTAAACAATTTTTTAGTAAGTCTGTAAACTCTGTGTGTTTGTACGCGCATAACGGCAAAACTACTGCATGGAATTGAATGCGATTTTCACAGTTGTATTCTTGGAGGACTAACTTAAAATCTGCTAGATGTTTCATTTTGATAGGCCCCCTAGAAGCATACCATTACGCCTGTATTCCCCGAAAGATTAGGCAGAGGTGTACTAATATGACCCACAGTTCGCTGCTATGCTTAGGTCCCATGTCATGAAGGGTGAACCGTTTGCCCTAAATCCAACTTCCGAGCTCCTACAAAGAATTTTATAGAAAAACCCAACAACACTTTGCTGGACCTAGGAATCGAATCCAGGACCTCTAGCCACTAAGTAGTTTTCTTTCTATTTTTTTTTTGTAATTGTGCCTTGACTGAGACTAATATATCTTATTTCTTTCTTTTTAGCGTAGCAATTAAGAAGAAGCTGAGTTATAATAAGGAAATTCTTTTGGACGCGAGTGAAGCCGCGGACAACAGTTAGTGTGATAAAAATACAACGAAATCTTTTTACACTGCAACTGTTACTTAAAAGCATCCTTTACATAATCCGTCTTCCATCTCTTTCACTCGCTAAAAATAGACAGAGACACGCGATAAATATTGAATGCCTTGTTACAAGTCAATAGGGGGGGAGACGTCTTCGGAATACGTAATTGGGGGAAATGGGGGTAACTGAGACGAATGAAGGCGTCTTTATACAAGTGATATGTTTATGTGTTTACTTTATTTATGGGTCATCCTGTAAAATAACAATCAATTTACAATAATTGGAATAAAAAAAAACATATTTTTCAACTGCCTCATTAGTCTAGTGGTCCCAAGCGCGACTGCTACGCTAGAGGTCCTGGGTTCGATCCCCAGGTCGAGCAAAGTGTTATTGGATTTTTTTATGAACTTCTCAGTAGCAGCTCGGTGTCTGGATTTGTGCTAGGTTAATGGCAATTTGCTCGCCCTCGTCATGGGACCTAAACAAACCGGCGAATTTCTTCGGGGAATACAGGCGTGATAGAATGTTATGTTATGCTATGATTTTCTCCTGTATGTTGGTGTGTCCTTGTGGTTTCGTTTAAAACACGAATTTCACATGCACATACAACCAGATTCGGAAGAAATATTTAGTGATAGTGACGCAGAAGCCGATCTCTTTGATAACCTTCTACCTTTTTTCTTTCTCGCTTCTCCATACATTCACTGTGTATTTAATAACTTGATATTTTTGTCATGTTTAGCACTAGGAACCAAGCCCTATATCACGAGATACACAAACATATAATTAATGGACACAAAGACCGACTGAAAGACTGCCTCATTAGTCTAGTGGTCCCAAGCGCGATTGCTACACTAGAGGTCTTGGGTTCGATCCCCAGGTCGAGCAAAGTGTTATTGGGTTTTTCTATGAAATTCTCAGTAGCAGCTCGGAGTCTGGATTTGTGCCCGGTCAATGGCAATAGGCTCGCCCCATATTACATGGGACCTAAACATACCGGCGAACTGTGGGTGTACATTAGTAGGCCTCTGCCTAACCGTTCGGGGAATACAGGCGTGATGGTATGTTATGTTATGTTATTAAGCAAGGTCACACTGAATTGAATATTTGCAAGGGAATTAAGCTTTTTGATAGTTTAAAAAATAGCATTTTGATGTGCTTTTTTATGTTTCCTCAGATAGTCTGTTTATGTGTGGGATTTCGTATGTTTATGTAGGCAAATACTTAGTTGTTTCCTTCGTAAACGGCGATATTAAAGTTTATTTCATTACAATTTAAAATAGTGCAGAGATTTCAGAAGTTTAATGAGTATTTGAGAAGATTTTGCAAAGTTATTGCATGTTGTAATTGAAACTTCGATGTATGATTATCATTTGAGAGCTTAGACGAGTCAATAAGAATTATAAAAATATCTCTATCTATGTCTCCCAAAAGGGTTAAGCAGTGGTGCACTAATGTACACCCACAGTTCGCTGGTATGTTTAGGTCTGATATAATATGTAGTTGGCGAGCCTATTTCCATTAACTGGACACAAATCCACATGTCATCCACAATCCACTAATGAGACTTTATCTTATATTTTATGTATATTTTTTACTAGTTTCTGCTCGCGATTTCGTGGACGTGGAATTCAGATAAAAAGAGCTATTACAGACCATAATGTATCTCTGAGCCAAATTTCATCCAAATCTGTTCAGCTGTTGTGTCGTGATTGAGGTACAAACATCCATCCATCCAAACGTTCGCATAAACAATAGTAGTGAGATAATTTTCTTCCAATCTGGTTTTTCGATGTTTTTGAATTTCGAATTAAAAGCTCAACCCTCTACTGCAGATAGAAAAAGACGTAAAACATTCCTCTGTGCATTCAGCCAGGAGTGAGTCGTTAAGGTGACGTAACGAATCTCCTTTGTGATGGCCACGGGTGTGAAATAAAACGAAGACATCGACAAACTGGCGTAAGACAAGATTGTCTCCGATAAAATGGAGTGAACGGCTTTCAAAGCTGTTTTTCTTTACATTTTATTTCACAACCCTACGGTGAGTTTTGTCTGATTTATTTATTGGTTTTTTAGTAAAATATGAGGCATTAACATTTGATTCGAAAATATTCTAGAATTCATAATTGACATAAAAAAGTATTCGATTAACTTTATTTCCTCCTGTATAATATATCTTTACATAACTGCCTCATTAATCTAGTAGTGCTTAGCGCGACTGCTTAGCTAGAATTCCTGGGTTCGACTCTCAGGTCGAGTAATGTGTTATTGGGTTTTTCTATTAAATTGTCTATTGAGTGTCGGAGTTTGATTACTTCCCAGTTAATGGCAATAGGCGCGGCCCCTATTACATGGGAGGTAATAATACCGGTGTTGAACTGTGGGTGCACGTTCGTACACCTCTGTCTAATCTTTCAGGAAATAAAGGCGTTATGGTATTTTATGCTATAAATTTTCTTGTAAGAAACTATCTAACCTAAGGCACTTCTTACGTTCTATAGAGTTACAAAAATTGTTCTTAGTCTAAAATATTCTAGAATTCATAATAAGAGACCCAAAAAAAACATGAAGGTAATATGACCCAGCAGAAGATCAAATGTTAGTTATTTCAAATAAGCTTTTACAAGCGATTGTGGAACGTTATGATTATAGTTGCACGGTTCCAAAAGGTTTATCCTATGGAGAAGAATACGGCAAGAAACTCGATGGACACTAGAAGAAACCAGAACATATTATTATGTTCTGAGAAAGATATTTATTCCACTATAAAAATGATAACATACCGCTAAAGAGTTCATAAAGCAATCTCATTGTAAAATCTCTTTATATCGTAGCATTGCTTTTAAGTCGACCCGTGAAAGTGACGTAATGAACCTCTTTCGGGATCAAAACGCGCACCACTGTAGGTAATATAGTACCGCACTAGTGTCGTCGCCGTGTGTGATAAAAATGGATTGGTGAGGTGTGCGAGAAGTTACGTGGAACGTGGAACGATAAGTGATTATAAGGTAATAATAATATAATTCACTGAATGATTATTTATTTGAAGACGTTCTGCTAAATAGTAACAGTTGTAAACTGTTCTGTTTTTATTTTAAACATCTGTACTATACAATCACACCAGTTTTCCCCAAAGGGTCAGGGAGAGGACGAAAGTTCAGATACGTACACTCATATTTTACCGTTATATTTTATGATCCCAAGTAACAGTATGCATTCTTCCCATTCTCACATACGGTTCTCAAACATGGTCTTTGACAGAAGAGCTGAGGTCCACGCTCGGGGTCTGTCAGAGAGCAATGGAACGGAGTATTCTGGGTATAAAACTTATTGACCGGGTTAGGAATACAACCATCCGTTCCAAGACGAAAATAACAGACGTCACTCGGAAAGCTGCCACGCTGAAATGGAGCTGGGCTGGTCATATCTGCCGCATGCCAGACGAACAATGGGCCAAACTGACAACCCAATGGGTTCCACTTAATAGCAGACGCCAACGCGGCAGGCCCAGACGGAGATGGCGGGATGAGCTGGACTCTTTTCAAAAAGACTGGTCCTTAAGAGCAATAGACAGAGAGAAGTGGAAGGAGAGTGGGGAGGCCTTTGCCCTGCAGTGGGACACTACGGGCTTTTAATAATAATAATAATAAGTAACAGAGGGCGAGTCTATTGCCATTAACTGGGCATCACTCAAAATCGTAGCCAAATAACATAGCTCTGTGCTATGTTGTGTTCCTAACGGTGAGCAAGGTCGCCAGAGCTCCGCGAGGAAGCGTTGTGTTGGCAATGGGGGGGAAGCGGTCGTAACATAACATCAACATGTCTCCTATGCTGCCAGCCCAACCTTTCCTCTCTAATTTACAGGGTCGGCAACGCAGGAGTTATACTCCGGGTGTTGCAAGCGTCTATAGGCTACGGTAACCGCTTAACATCAGGCGGCCCGTATGCTTGTTTGCCACCTTAGTGGTATAAAAAAGAATATCCAATCTCCGAGCTCTTACTGGGAACTAATGAGCTAGTTTATTTGACTATGTATAGGTAGATTTATTATATTGACTCCTTGAATATTTTATACTCAGCTGTATCAATCAGTTAGTTTACAACTTACTCGTGTATCTAATGTCACCACGTATCTCATGACGATTCCGTAGTCCGTGTTGTAAGCGTGCCTTTTAATTCTGACCATTCAAGTTAATCCCAAAAAGTCACCCAGTGCGGAAGGTTAGCAGCTCGGTACAAGCGAGTGCAGTTCCGACCGCTATTTAGGTCGGCGCATGTCGCATCACTAATTCGCCTGATTTAAATTCAGAACACGATTAGAACGAGTTTTGAAATTCGTTTTTATTTTAGTTTTTGTTTTTTTTTTTGAATAGGTGGTAAATTGCGTTCCAGGTTTTATTTTATTAAAATTGGTTTTTGTATCTTGTGTTTTTTTTATAACAACACTTGTATGATATATTCTGAGATGTAAAGGGAAAGCTTTGCAAAGAGAAAACTTGAAAACTATATTAAAAAAACTAAAATGTTTGTCGTATTGTACTTATTTTTTAATTATTAAAAGGTATGTATTTGAAACTATAATAAAACTTAATTATCCCTTAATAATACAATATCTCACGCCAGACCACTCCACTTATCCTTTGTCAAAGTAGTAGAATTCGCATCAAAGACAGAACTTTGGCAATAAAAGGGCGGATTAATTCAGTTAGGAAACATTATAAGGCAAACTTCTCAACTTATAATTATTTTTAATTATTAAAAGCACCGACGAGATAATATTTGAGTGATGGATGACGTCATTTATAAAGATGGCGGCACCAGAAACTTTTTATTTGATATTTTAGGAAGACATATTTTTGTAAGGTTTTGTAATAAAAGTGAGAATTTTTAACAAAAAATAAGAAAATAGATTTTCAACTTCAAGATATTGGGAAGTAATAGATATTTTGGTTAACAAAATAGTTTTAGACATTATATTTAAGACTAGATTACACACTGAAGAAAACTACATTCTCTTTTTTTTATATTTTATGTATAATTTAGGCCTCAAAAAGGCTGAATGCAAGTCCTGTGTTCTTTTCCCAGGTTGATCAAAGTATTTTAGGGCTTTTAATTTTAGAAATTCTCAATAGCAGCTGAAATTTGCACCTGGTTGTTGGTAATAGGTTCACCGTTTATTAAATGGGACCTAAAACATATCAGCAGACTGGGTTGTATATCTCTGCTTGACCGTCCGAAAAATACAGTCATAGTGATATATTATGTAAGCAGAATTTAATTATGTTTACCAAACAGACACTATGGATACAATTCCAATTTGTCTAGCTTCATTTTCTATGCAAATTGCGTCAAATCACGGCACAACTTAACAATTGAGTTAGCTTTGCATGGATTCGTTTATAACCTCAACTCGATTCGAAGAAAACAAGAAAATACAGAAGATACATTTAACATAATCATGAATGGGACCTGTTGACATTAATTTTTTTTATAACACTAAGGTGGCAAACAAGCATACGGCTCGCCTGATGGTAAGCGGTTACCGTAGCCTATAGACGTTTGTAACACCAGGTGTATCACTCGCGCGTTACCGACCCTGTAAATTAAGGAGGAATAGTTGGACTGGCAGCATATGAGAGCTGCTGCCATGCATGACAGCGGCGGTAACAAAACACCATCGGTCCCCCCCACTGCCAACACAACGCTTCCTCGCGGAACTCTGGCGACCTTGCTCACCGTTAGGAACACAACATAGCACGGAGCTATGTTATTTGGCTACGATTTTCTGCGAGGTGGAGGTACTTCCCCAGTAGGGCAGCTCTAATTGTGAGTGGAGCCTACACAACACTTTCTCGTGGAATCTTTTCATCAGTAAAGAAGCAAGTAAGTGAAAAATGAACCTTGCTCGAACATTTATTTACATATTGTGATAATATAATCATATTGGTCACGGGAAGAGAACCTTTTGTAGAACCCAGGACCTCTAGCAAATTTTTATTATTTATTTATTGGAATTGATTCTTTTTTATTATTTTGTATAGTGTCAAAAGCAATAGACGTGATAGCTCAGCTGTATCGCAGTTGAATCAACGCTGGCACGCAACTGACAACCTTGGTCACAGAATAATGTCGCGTGATCACGATCAGCTTGAAATTGATGAAAAGGGTTCTTGTCTAAATAAACACATTAACGGTTCTGGTGTTGCAAAGATTCTTCTTAGCTGCTATTTAATATGCTATTATATGCTATTATATGCTATTTAATATGTAGAGCGGCATCTCTTTCTCACTACCTAAAAATGATGGCGTTAACATGTCATAATATGGTTCTGAATTTGTTTGTTATTGGATTGTTCACCTGAATTGGATTGTTTACACATTATTATGAATCACAGGTAAAGGAAGTATTAGGTCACTTAGACACATGTTTTTTAGCCTTGGGAAAACTAGAAGAGCCATCTCTACTGTGTAATCGGAACATGATACAATTCCCATTCTGTTTCGATACAATAACCACGATCCCAAAGCCCGGCGCATCACCCTAGTCATTTTACTGACAATGACGTCACTGGGACGATGACTGCGTTCCGTTCTACGGGTCGAACTAGTGGTGTGCACCGGGAGTCGAATCGAAAACACCATTTTTATTTGACCACCTCTCTGCCTTTTCCAGATGAAAACATCGATGTACAAAGAGTGGGTAGTTGTGAGTTCGTATTTTGGACGAGACGGCAATTGTTTTTTAACGTTGCATTTTACAAAGTGATTCGATTTTAAGGTTTTGAGGTGACAAATTCAATTGAATTTGTTTGCGGCTTACGTAATTTTTTTGGTAAGTAGAATACCATTTGACATTTACGAAACTGGGACTCCTTTGGAATAGAATTTTGATTTTGAAGTACCAAAATTACACTTCTGTAGGAGAAGGGTAATTGCGCCATAACCTATCATACAAATAATTATAAAAACTAGATCGTGCTGACGATGTGACGTCAATTTTATGTCTTGTTTTTCTATTGGCCAATCTCGAAAAGGATAAATAGAGGTTCAAAGAACGGAACATTGAAATGACATAACAAAGAGATTGCATTTTGCGCTGTCTGACCCCCGAATGAGGTTATATGCATGCTGCCTTTTTAAGTCACGAAAATATAAAGGAATATTATTCGACGATTCGGAAATTCAAATTCTTCTACTCCTTTGGTTTTACGTCGATAAGTTTTGATATACTAGTTTTGACAAAGAAAATTCGTTCTATTCTGAATTTAGATCGTATTTTCTTATCAAAATGTGCCTTATAATTTCAGATAATAGAATTACTCTACTGAGTTCGTTTAGGTTGGAAGCCGGTGAAATTACTGGGCAAATGCAATAGAGAAGACAGAGGTGTACCACACCTCTGTTTAACTCTTCGAGGAATATAGGCGTGATGGTATGTTAATTAGGGAAAATTGGTAACATAGCGGAGCGTAGTTAGTAATTATATAAAACAACTGCTTAATTTGCTCAAGAGGGGTTTCTGTCAGGGTTAGTGGTTGGTGAGCATGTTCAAAACTTTGAATTTGAAAAGGGTAGTATACATGTTCAAATCAAACAATTGCTTGCCAGTTGTAAAATATGATAAGAGATTATAATAATCGACACAAAAAAGGCTACATAAAAAAACCACTAGGACTTTCTCTACCCAGACTCAGAAGAACTTTAAGTTATCCATCATGAGTCTCGAACCCGCAGTACCTAGTCGATTTATTCGATTTTCATCGAGCAATCGAATCCATTTGTGTTTCGTATAATTTTACAGGCACGTTCCTATACTTACGGTGACGTCAAACCAATGTCATATATATATATTCAAACCAGTATCTTTATACCTGAGAAAAATGACTGTAGCGGATCATGTGGGCTCAAAATAAGTGGGTGATCTATCCAGTGTCAGGATTCACGCTTATCTTAAGTAGCAGATACCCGTTCATTTATTTGGCTTTTCGTGATTTTCCTTTCAGTTAATCTAGGTTTTTGTTACATATAAAATAGGCGAGAAAAACCATTTTTCTGAAAAATTGACTGAATGTTTTAGTTCCTTCTTTGTACTTACATGCTTTTTTAAAGTATTATGTTTACGTGAAAGGCGTGAGTGTATGTATGTATGTATATTTTTACGTTTTCAAAATATGTGGAATTCAAGATCATAAAATAATTCGCCCATAATCGAACTGGTTTCGCGGTAAAGAAAGTGTTTTAAAAATGTATAGGTATCCAAAAAACTTAATATTATATAAGTTAATATAACAATTAAAAACTATATTGCTTTAAATGTAAAACATAATATTCATTTTCTTCATAGTTTAGATATAAAAGCGCGTTAAAAATATACTTAGTAAAATTAAATTCGTCAACGAAAATTTTAACTTTTTCAAATAATGTCTTATTTCGTATTTTAATCCTGCAAATGTCAGCCAACCACAATTAATGTTCCCCAGACAGCTAATAACCGAAACACTGAAACGGTATCGTATTAATTTCAGTCTTTTAATTTCCATTTCTGAATAAGAATTTTGAATTTCATAATGTTTGATCTAAAAAAGAAATTAATAATACCTAATTTCAACTTTTTTTCACATTTTTTCATTTGTTAAAATTTTTGATAATTCTGAGCATTAAAAATTATAAAGTCAGAAAAGCTAGACTGGGGAAGTACCTCCACCTTGCAGAAAATCTTAGCCAAATAATGTAGCTCCATGCTATGTTGTGTTCACCTAACGGTGAGCAAGGTCCAGAGCTCCGCGAGGAAGCGTTGTGTTGGCAGTGTGGGGGACCGGTGGTGTTTTGTTACCGCCGCTGTCATGAATGGCAGCATGTCTCCTATACTGCCAGCCCAACTATTCTTATGTCTTATTTTGACAATCGTCACGTAGAATAATCGTATAGTATATTAAAGAAGTATTTAAGTACTGCAAAACTTGAATCCGTTTTCTAATTCATTATTTAGTTGAACAGGTATTTAATTATTCCCAGATATCCTTTGATTGCTGCTCAATCGCATAACATAATATTCCTTTCGTATTTCTCGAAAGGTCAGAGGCAGGTGTATTCATTATGTAGGTCTCAGTAAGCCATTCAGCTGAATCTATTACCGGCGGATCTTATACAAATACTCGGGTAAAACATGATAAAGAAGATTTAATAAGAATAGCACGAATTATATTAAGAACTGTCAATATAGAAATAGTTCATGACGTAGGTGAACGAAATTGCCCGTGATGTAAGAAAAACTGCCTGTCAAGTTTCGTAAGCGAAAAAAGAATTCAATTTTGCAGTGTCCGAATAAAACGTTATTTATTATAAGGTATCTACCACAATGTTTTAATAAAATATTCGGCTGTAAGCAAAATATGATACAAAATAATGAATTAGATATTATGTAAATAACAGACCAATAAATCTAGATAATGTTACAGACAAGTTAATTTATTTGAAAGCTTCTATGGTGTGACTTTTGTTCTCGATTGATTTTTTTGAAGTAATTATTTTTATACTTTATTTCATGATATGTTTACGTGGTAATCTATTGATATGGCCTTTAGACTGCCAAGTCTCGAGTTCAAATCCAAGGCACATCTGAGTTCGTAATCATGTAGTTTTTTCCTGTTTTTATAAAACGCTGTCTCACAGTAAGATTTTCTCCTGTATCGTGAGTGCGTATACAAACACAAATTCTCCCAGACACAAACGCACAGGCCCGGAACAAGTACCTGTAGATCATACAAATATTTGCTCCGTGTGGGGATTGAACCCACAACACATTGCGCAGAAGACGATCGCTAAGCAACTCGTTCAAATAGTGCAAATAGTTAGTGTTAAAACGATAAAGAAAATTAACGTGAGGTATACCTGAGAAATTTTCTCGTTGGTGTGTGAAGTCTGGTGAGTCGTGAGCCGAGTTGGGATTGGCTGCCAATCTAACTACTACTTATGATAAGAGGTCAGCTTATACTTAAAGCCATTACGGAAAAGTGTGACTATGAGCTAATGAAAGAGTTCATTCGAGTCTTGGGTCCGGCGGAGCTTGAATTACCCATAAAAACGTAATACCAAAATAAATCGTAATCCAGACAATATTCTATCAAATTATGTTTTTTTTCCTTTATTTATTATTTTTTGTTATTATTTGGATACCGTCAATCTAGTTTCCTGCTGTACTATTTCACCTACAACTACTTCACTGGAAATAAAAGATGGGAAAATCGTTCCAAAGTTTGTAATTTTATTAAAAATTGCATTCGCTTACATTTATTTCCAATGAAGTATTTTGGACAATTTAGTAGCATAGGCACCTAGATTAACGGTATCGGATTCCGAATAATAGCACAATCTGATTAAATTGTGTTTGAATTACGATTTATTTCGGTATTACGTTTGTAAGAGAAATTCGATCCGCCGGACTCTTATTGAAGTAATCTAGCAATATTCGTATCTACTTATATAGAATCAGTAAAATTGTAACTAAGAAAAGATGGACCATGTCTGAATAAATAAAATAATAATAATATTATACTGGCATCGAAGGTATAGCAAGATGTTTAAGCTGACCACCCTGAACAATACCGTTCATTTAGCAACTTACAACGATATTCAAACTTTTCCCTTTAACCAACATTACGTTCTAAATTCTTCCAACTATCTAAAAAGGTCATCACAACATCCCAGAAAATTCGAGAACATTTTAGTTCATCGTAGCATTACAGCGGCTATGATCATAACAGTTGCATTCAAACTTATAATTGTGCCGCGAGCGGCATGACGCAGTTTGTGCTGCTAGGATCGTTTCAAATAATTGCTGCGGTTGTAAAGTTATACTAACTGGATATTTTTATTTGAAGGATAATACTGAACGGTGACCGAAATCATAAAGGGTATGTTGGCGGCAAAGTTTGTAAATGAGATGTATGTAAAGGACTCTAGGAAACACCCTATTTGACTAATGAACACAAGCAAGGCTGTTGAGCGAGAGGTTCTGGGTTTGATTTCCAGGTCAAGCAGTTACTAGTTCTGCTATGAAATTCTTATTCGAGCCTGTTACCATTAACCGGACACAAATCCAAACTTTGAGCGAACATACGAAAATCCAATAACACGTTGTTTGACCTGGAAATCGAACCCAGGACATCTAGCGTAGTAGTCGCGCTTAGGAACACCAGACTAAAGAGGTTTTACGTGGGGGAGCCATGCTTCGGCACGAATGGGCCGGCTCGACCGGAGTTAACCACGGCCTCACAGAAAACCGGCGTTAAACAACGCTTACGTTGTGTTTCGCAGAATAAGTGAGGTTACCGGTAGCCCAATCCCCTTTTAACATTGTCGACAACGCACTCGTGACACCTATGGTGTTGCGGGTGTCCATGGGCGGTGGTAATCGCCTACTATCAGGCGATCCGTCTGCTCGTTTGCCCTCCTTTCACATAAAAAAAGGTAGTTCGTAACGTAAAAAAATATTTGGGTATTTTCTTTTAAATTTTCCTGTTTGCAAAGAAACATATTATTTGATTTGATTTTATTGTTATCCCTTTCAATGCATTTAAGGGTGTTACATTGCCCAATGACCTTGAGGTTTTAGTCTTTGTGCTAGTATTATTTTGTTAGTCACCAGCATTGCGGGGTTCACGTGGGGTGCTAGTGAGGTTTCGCGTATTTCTTTATTATTTCAAAATATTCAAAGTAATAAGAAAATAAAAACAATACAGATTGTTAATTACGTCATTACAATTTCTTTGGTATAAAATTCATGTCGTCAAAGGGAAAAAATACAAATTAGGTTAAAATAGGCCTATTTACTTCAATGATTATCCAAAATTGGGGCAAATTTAAAAAAATTTAAACAATATAATTTGTTTGTGATCACGTTAAGTATAAACATATATTTTTTATATGGCAAACGCACATAAGGATTCCACTAGAAACTTCTTTAAAGCTAGGGTGTTTTTTGGATTTGAGCGATGTAGCCCTAAAGTAACTAATTACATAGGTACTTACCTACATTGAACACTATAGTTGATAAATGTTCCATGCCAATCTTTCCAGATCACAGTTAACAAAAGTTCATTTTTCTATCTTCATTGATATTGCCAAAGCACCTACCTCCGATACTCGGTTTCTCGCAGACGAAGTAGTTGTGTTCCCTGCAGCCCCTATCGTTCCACATGAAGGTGGCGGCCGCGGGCGGGGGTCGCGGGGGGAACTCACGACGAGCCTCCACGCAGTCCTGGCCCGAAGTACCGTCGTCATTCGGCTGGCCACTGTGCTTGCGCCAGCCAGGAAACCAGTCTGGGAACCAGAAGACCACGTCACTACCCCAAATAAAAATAAAAATTATATTATAGTCCGGCCGGTCCGGCGGACCGAATTTCTCTCTGCGTAATTCAAGCACAATTTGATCAAATTCTGTTATTATTGGGATTCCGATACCATTAATCTAGGTTCCTACGTTACCATTTCGTCCAAAATACCTCAATGGAAATAATTGTAAGCGAATGTAATTTTTGATAACTTTACCAAGTTTGGAACGATTTTCTGGTCTTTTATTTTCAGTAAAGTAGTAGCACACGAAATAGGACCGTAGGAACCTAGATTAACAGTATCGAAATCCGAATAATAACATAGAATATTGCCTGGATTACGATTTATTTCGGTATTACGTTTTTGTGGGCAATTCACGCTCCGCCGAACTCTTAACAGACAGAAATGTATTGCTGTGGAGATTGTTGCACCGCTTCTCCTTCCCAGTAAAAATGCTAGGAGGCGGTGAAGGGTGGGTGTTGCCGTCTATTATGTCAAAATACGTCCAAAAAGTACGACGTATTTAGTAGTCTGTCTTAAATAAATGATATTGACTTTTTCTTTTTACATGATCCATGTTAAGATGGTAGGTACATACTTATTTAAAACTAGCTATTTTAAACTGTGCAGATCTCCACGATCTTATTTCCTGTAACCGTTTCTACTATCAGACGACCAGAAGCACGAAAAAGCGTCATCGATTCATGGTGGACATTCCGAAAACCCGAAGGAAACGCTTAAAGTCCACTTATCATGCGTACCGCTGAAATGTGGAATGCACTTCCCGAGTGGGTATTCCCTGATAGATTTAATCTGGGTGTCTTTAAATCACAAGTGAATCGGTTTCTTCTAGGCAAGCGTGCTCCATCGTAGATCGCAGTCTCGCTTAACATCAGGCTAACTGGCGGTCTAGCGTAAGCCTATCATGAATAAAAAAAAAAGGTTTTGTCAGCGGCTTCGCTCACGTAGGATACCTACCTAAGTAAATGCCTAACGGTTAAAACAGTAAAAAAAATCCATTAATTTTAACTGTACATTAGTTTTCATAGAAATCTGTCATGCAGAGTGATAACTGTTGTTTCTGCCTACCCGTATGGGAAAAAGGCGTAAGTGTATGTATGAATGTAGGATATATATTTTTTAAGCTATTGCATAGCTTCTATCGCGGGCCTTGAGCGTGGGGACCGAATCCAGAAATTCCGTAACGAAAAAACCTAACACGCTTGTTTTTTCTATCTATTTAAGCTATCCGGTACCAGGATAGCATAAAGTGTATAGAAATTAAGCTGAGCAATGATAATTATTATACCGACTTGCTTCTATTTTCTTGTCTGTGTACCAGGATAGCATAAATTATAGCAGCTTAGATTATAGAATTTTAGTACTGGTAACTTCCGCTTTCCAGTACCAGAGACTAATAAAAATTACAGTAATCCTCAGTAATCTTAACCAGGATACAGGATAGCATAAAGTATAGGCATATGGACGAAAACAAATTGGAATAAAATAACTGTAGGAAGGAGATAACCGTACGATACAGTACCAGGGTAGCATAAAGTATAGCAGTTGTCATACAACTTCAAATTATATAATCATCTAGAGAAACACGCTTGTCTCTTTAGTTCAGCAACCCGCCTTTAGGTGGCATTGGTTGTATTACATAAGTTGATAAAAAACGCTATGCAATAGCTTTACCGCGGCAGTCCCCGAGTGCCACACGACATTTTTTATTTGCACATCCCTAGTTTAACCTAGCTAATTGAAATAAAAAAATGACAGAAACCGGTATATTAACCTAGCTAACTTAATATTACTTAACTTTGAACTTGACTTAACATTTCAATTCAAATTTGTGAAATTAATCATGTAAAGACTATCATTATTATTCAACGAAACGTGAATATTCACAATGAGTGGCTCTATACCGAACTATTCGCTAACTACGTTATAATTTCAATTATTTGCATTTGATTACCGATTTATTAAACGAGCGTTTAACCATAACTGATTGATCGTTGATCAAAGAGCAATCAACGAATTATTACAAGCTCTCGTTTACCGCGCGAACCCATTAAATAATAATTGATCAAAATTAGGACTACCTCGTTAGCCCAGTGGTCCTGGATGCGACTGCTACGCTAGAGGTCCTGGATTCGATTCCCAGGTCGAGCAGTGTTATTGGGTTTTTCGATGAAATTCTCAGTAGCAGCTCGGGGTTTGGAATTTGTGCTTGGTTAGTGGCAATTGGCACGCCCTCTAATACATGGGACTTAAACATATCGGCGAACTGTGGGTGTACATTAGTACGCCTCTGCCTAACCCTTCGGGAAATACAGGTGTGATAGTATGTTTAAGTTATGATGTTATTGAAAAAATCAGCGAACTCGGTCGAACCGTTCTCAAGTAATTATCTAACATATACGCAGCAATAGATTTTTATGTTAGAAGATTATTATTCAGTTATGGTCCAACCGCGGCATAGGCTCAATGCTATTTTGGATCAATCCGAGCAAAAGATAAATAATAATAATTGGCTACCTTTGTGTAAGGAACAATGGAGGCCAAACAAAGCATTTTTATCCTAAGCAAAGTCTTCAGTTTCCACGAGGACTTGTCCAAAGCCTAGAATATGAAACGAAAAGCTCAAAGCACCAATTATCCAGGAGTGTCTCGAATGATCGCTAAGGCTAGATGCACACTACGCAACTTATTCATTACTTTTATTTTAAAAGCTTCCTTGCAATGTGGGTCGCATATTACTAGTATTCTTGTTAACCCCTCGTAGTAAACTAAATGCTTGTGTTACAAGTGGGTTCACGTCGGTAGTGCAATGGGTGGGTTTCGAACCGGCAACCACATGATCGCCAGTCCGACCACGTAGCCATTAGGCTACCGCCGCTTAAAGCGCATAAATATGTATTGAGTCCCCGTGTGGGGACGAGTCATACTACTATTCCTCACTGCCGTTCAGATAGGCGTCTCGTAAGAGGTGAAAAAATATCTGACTTGTTCGGTCGTAGGACCTCTTGGGGTCTGACAAGCTGGCGATCATCCGTACGTGTTTAGACTTTTGCACGAAAGAGCCAGTTCTCCCTCTGTTGCTGCGACTCTGGCTGTTTGCAGTCCGTAGGGGCTCATATATGTCGGCAACGCATCAGCAACACCTCCTCCTCCTGTTGCAGGGTATCCATGGGCAACAATGACTACTTACCAGCACGTGGCCCGACACCTCGTTTGTCGACTAAACCAATAAAAAGCCACTTTTTTCTATTTTATATAGAACAGCGTAAGTAGCGTAGCTGCTACTCATAATTTCATAGAAAAACCCAATAACACTTTGCTCGACCTGGGGATCGAACCCAGGACCTCTACCGTAGCAGTTTCGCTTAGGACCATTAGACTAATGAGGCAGTCCTCTCCAGTCCAACTTTCTTTAAATCTAGAAAGATATTAAATTATTATTTTGAGAAGGAATGTCAGCATGCAAGCCCCTTTATTTTTATTTTGTCGAACTGAACCGGCGATGTATACCCGCGCTTTTGTGGCGGCCATCTTATCAAGATGGCGGCTAAACTGATTTATTACTACCTATTGTGTTGAAAGAGAGTCTTGAATCCATGATTAATAGGAACCTTACGTTTCTAATAATAGCTACATTTACTGTTTACTTAAGTATCCTGAATTGTAAAATCTGTAGAATAAAATAATGGGAGGAGACTAAAGGAGTGATACTGCAGCCGAATTAATGATTTTTATTAGTAATGTTGTCTGTCTGTATGTATGTCCACTTATTACTCGAGATCTACTTTTTTTTTATTCGTGATAGGCTTACGCTAGACCGCCAGTTCGCCCGATGTTAAGCGACACTGCGATGTACGATGGAGCGCGCTTGCCTAGAAGAAAGCGATTCGCTCGTGATTTAAAGACACCCAGATTATATCTATCAGAGAAGACCCACTTGGGAAGTGCATTCCATATTTCAGCGGTACGCGTGATGAAAGTCGACTTAAAGCGTTTCGTATTTTTTTCGGGTTTTTGGAATGTCCACCGTGAATCAGTGACACTTTTTTATTGACGAGCCACCTGGTGGTAATCGGTTATCGTCGCCCATGGACACCTGCAACACCAGAGGAGTAGCTGATGCGCTGCCAACCCTCAAGAGCCCCTGCGGACTGCAGACTGCCAGAGCCGCAGCAACCGAGGGGAACTGGCTCTTACGTGCAAAAGTCGAAACTCACATCAAGGTGCTTTATGACAGACTCCGACGTAAGGGTGGTCGCCAGACAGTCAGACTCCTACCACCGAGCTAAACTTTACGGATTTCTATAAAATCTGGTGTACAGATAGATTATAAGCCTAGTATAAGATAAATATACCACTATGCCTGTATTCATCGAAGGGTTAGGCAGAGGCGTACTAATGTACACCTTTATTTCGCCGGTATGTTTGTCCCATGTAATAGGGAGCGTATTGCCATTCATCATCATCATCATCATCATCATCAGACTATATTCGTCCACTACTGGACGTAGGCTTCTCCTAGTGAACGCCACAGAGCCCGATCTTGCCATTAACCAGGCACAAATTTCAAACTCCGTGCTACTACTGAGGATTTCATAGAAAAACCCAATAACACTTTGCTCGACCTGGGAATGAAACTCAGGACCTCTAGCGTCACAGTCGCGCTTGGGACCTCTAGAATAGCAAGATACTCAGTTATGACGTATCACTAAAAAACCAACTATTTACAAAATAAATTATTATTTTTTGTCCCAGAACTCGGTCCCATTGTTGGGCAATCGTTTAAGAACAACGTCATAACTTAATAAAAAATAAAATAATTTTTTTACAGTTTCGGAAGTTCGTGCCATTGATTTGATCGGATCTTTTGATTTCGCCACGGACTTCCGAAACTGTAAGTGACATTATCATTTAACTACTTACTTTTTTATTTATTTAGTTTACTTATTTATTCTGTTCAAAATTTTGTGATCTTGACCAAATTTTTATTTTTTATGGGACAACCTCTGAAGTACTGATCAAAAAAGCTTTTTTTTATGTAATAGGAGGGCAAATGAGCAGACGGATTGCCTGATGGTAAGCGATTACCGCCGCCCATGTACACCCGCAACACCAGAGGAGTCACGAGCGCGTTGCCTGCCTTTTAAAAGGGAATTGGGCCTCCGGTAACTTCACTCACTCGGCGAAACACAACGTAAGCGTTGTTTAACGCCGGTTTTCTGTGAGAATCATCAAAATCGATTCATAATTGATGGAATAATCGCGTCATAAACAACCAAAAGACCAAAAACATACAGTCGATTTGAGAACCTTCTCCTTTTTGAATTCGGTTAAAAACCTAGTAATTTGTAGAGTTTGTATAGAACAAATAATTTATTCACTTTAATGGTATTATTAAAACATAAACAAGAAAAATTTCGCTTTTCAATATTTAATACAATATCGAGACAACATTTGCCAAAAGTATTAAAAGTAAAGCCTTAGGGCAAGTATATTTTGGCTAGATTTAATTAATGTTAATTTACTGAAAACTTATTCAAAAATAAAGTTTCAGTAATGAAACATGAAAGTTTAAATACACAGCACAATGAGCTTACTAAAAGTTCTCGAGTGTCTCGATGCTACGAGAGAGCTACGATGCTACGAATAAGCTACGACGCTACGAGACCGCTACGAATATTTTACTCTTGACAAAGTAAGGATTAAAATTGCTTGTGAATCTATACATTACAATTTTAATTAAGTAAAATGACGGAACCGGATTTTTTAATTAAAACAAAGATATAGAAGGTAAATCCTTTGGGGGATTACGTGTTATGGGATAATTAATAGGATGACAAAAATATTCACTATGTATTACGGGTTTATGTTTTTTTGAGGTGGTAGGACTTTATTGCTGAGTTTTTGTAGAGTAATACCAACATTGCCAAATATTTCAATATACATAAAAACATAAACATACCATCAATTGGCAATTTGCATTGTATTATTTTTGGATAGGGGATCGAACCTGCTTCTCCTTAACACAGGTTATCCCATAACCTAGCTAGGAGATCAGTGCTTCACCCACGTGATTGTAGATAGTACTTCATATTTTGTGAAATTATATATTTACCATGTACTACAATTGTTTTTAAGTCAATAAATTATATTATTATCCCCTTTATTCATTATGTACATATTTAAATACATTTTCAAATATTTGAATTTAAAAATAAAAATAAAAACATTTAAAAATATAAAAAAATAGTAGTCCACCGGTATCGGGAGCAGGGTCCAAGCTACCGGCGGTCAGGGCCCCACAGAAAGGAACCTCCTAACAATACGTGCCGTATCCAGGAGTACCGCTTTCTGTATCAGGCCCTTAACCCAGCTGTATAACGAGAGCCTCCATAGGTGTGAGGCGAGGCTCTTGGCTATTAGACCATTGACGGTCACAATTATCGGTACAATGATTGCCGAGTCAACATCCCACATGTCGACAATCTCATGCACCAAGTCTAGATATTTAATTTGCTTATCTTTTTCAGCTTTCACGAGATTCTCGTCATGCGGAACACTGACATCAACAATAATTGCACGGCGCTGTGATCGATCTATCACAACTATATCAGGCTTATAATTTCTTTATGATTCAATCGATTTTAATTTATTTGTTTTTTTGGACTCCACCACTGCCCATCTCGTAATTGGCCCATCAACAAAAACAAAATTAAAGTCGATTTAATCATAAAGAAATTATAAGCATTTTAATTTTATGCTGTTCAGAGAATGTACTAGATTTGTGACGTCACGACTCATTGCGCCATACAAATCCTATAACACTCGTTTTACGGGAAAGGAACAAAGCATCCTCTCTTAATCACCACCAAAAACTTTAGGATCTTTATCCTTCATATTATTTTTCTTAAATTTCTCATATGTACAGACATCGGCTAGGTACATTTTTATTATTATGATAATAATAATATAATATCTTTATTTTTCCAATTTTTTTTTTACGTGGGAGAGACATGCTTCGGCACCAATGGGCCGGCTCGACCGGAGTGCTACCACCCACGGCCTCACAGAAAATCGGCGTTAAACAACGCTTACGTTGTGTTTCGCCGAGTGAGTGAGGTTACTGGAGGCCCAATCTCCTTTTAAAAGGACGGCAACGCACTTGTGACTCCTCTGGAGTTGCGGGTGTCCATGGGCGGCGGTAATCGCTTACCATCAGGTGATCCGGCTGCTCGTTTGCCTTCCTATCCTATCCTAATCCCTGACTTCTAAACTAGATTATAATCTGTATCTTAGAAGTCAGTGTACCTTCAAAATTATGCATGCAAGCCTCATTCTTTATTCCGAGATATGACGCAATGAAATTCAAAGTAACAGAGTGCTTAATACAATAAAATTTAGGATTTTTCGGATTACAAATGCTTGTATCTTAGAACTTTATTTGCCGATTTAAATATTTTTTTCAGTATACGAATTGTATTTAATTTCATTTTTCACTAAGCCTCTTATTTTAAATAAATCAGACTATTGAAATAAAACTACTTTTTACGGATTTTATCGCGTTGTATTGATATTATTTGATTCCCATTATCATTTGTAAGGTAGCTGTTAGTAATTGTAACATTAAGACGTCCAACAACTTAGTCTACCCGTGACCATGGATGCTGTAAAGGATCCGAAACGTCGGGAATCAAATAATATCAATACAACGCGATAAAATCCGTAAAAAGTAGTTTTATTTCAATGTCTAATATTCGCGTAAGTGTCAGAAACCAGTATAAAACTACTTTTTACGGATTTTATCGCGTTGTATTGATATTATTTCATTCCCGACGTTTCGGATCCTTTACAGCACCTATTAAGTATAGACATATTCTCAAACGTAAAACGTACATTAAATTCTCAAACTTAAAACATTTATGGCAAACTTAGTGTACCTTTGAATATTACTATTATTTACTAACTCATTAGCCTAGTGGACCTGAGTGCGACTGCTACGCTAGAGGACCTGGGTTCGATTCACAGGTCGAGTATTGTGATAAATTGTGTTTTTCTATAGCAGCTCGGAGTTCGGAGATTTGTACCCGGTTAACGGCAATAAGCTCGCTCTCTAATACCTGGAACCAGCGAACTGTGGGTATACATTAGTACGGCTCTGCCTAACCCTTCGGGGAATACAGGTGTAATGGTATGTTATAGGTACTTAAAATTTCCAAACTATTAGACTGGTTAACAGAAATGTTAGCCTTTAACTACATATGTAGACGCCAAAACTTTACTAAAATAACTTTATAATCTTAGCATGAAAAATGCAAAAAAAATACGAAGAGATAGCCATCAATAATAGTTAAACTTAAAAACCAGTCTTCTTACACAATTTACAATTAATCACAAAAACAAAAAAGGGCCACTTCAAATAAGCATCGTGCCAGCCCTACTGAAGGGTCGGCCCTGTTTATATTACCGACGTCTGCATTCAACAAGTTTGGAACCGCAGCGGGACCGCAGCGTTACCGCACGCCAGCCGCTCTACGATCGCGACTGGAATGTGACGAAACTAAATGCTGATAATGTTGCCTCTTGGAATAAATTCTGGGTTAATAGAGGCGTGAAAAGTAATTGTTGGTAACACAGTATAAACTAAAAAAGACGTGTGGCACTCGGGGACTGCCGCGGTAAAGCTATTGCATAGCGTTTTTTATCAACTTATGTAATACAACCAATGCCACCTAAAGGCGGGTTGCTGAACTAAAGAGACAAGCGTGTTTCTCTTTAGTTCAGCAACCCGCCTTTAGGTGGCATTGGTTTTTATCAACTTATGTAATACAACCAATGCCACCTAAAGGCGGGTTGCTGAACTAAAGAGATAAGCGTGTTAGGTTTTTTTCGTTACGGAATTTCTGGATTCGGTCCCCACGCTCAAGGCCCGCGATAGAAGCTATGCAATAGCTTAAAATCCATACATAGATTGTTTGTAACATTTTCACGCCTAAACCGCTAAAAACGTTGATGAATCTTGGTATAGGTGGACGTCTGTGGAGTGAAAATGCGAGTATCAGCTAGTAAAACTCGTAATAATCACTAATTTAAACACATCTAACACTAACCTAACCTTTCGGGAGCAGTCCCGAAAGGTTATATACCAGAGTACTTGATTGGTCTGATTTAATCTGAATCGGATCGCCAATAATTAACAAAAATGTAAGGTAGCTGTTAGTCATTATAACATTAAGACGTCCAACAACTTAGTTTACCGTGACCATGGATGCTATAAAGGATCCGAAACCTCGGGAATAAAATAATATCAATACAACGCGATAAAATCCGTAAAAAACTAGTTTTATTTCAATGTCTCATATTCGCGTAAGTATCAGAAACCAGTATAATTTAAGAGATTTTGCGTTTAAATAAAACTAAATTGTGACAGCCCTGTTCAGCGGTAACATTTAGTTTAGTGGTGATAATACATTGATAATGTGTTTGTTAATGGCGGCCGCCCGTTCTATGATAACGATGAATTTAGACACTATAAGCGGAGCCCTCGCCACACCTAGAACCTTGACCCGAACACGTATATATACATAAACACACACACATACGCGACCTTATGAAATACTAGTTTCTACCCGCGACTTTCTCTGCGTGGACTTCAGGATTGGGTCCGTTCTGGATCAAAAGTAGCTTATGTATTATTCCAGGCTATAATCTATCCGTGTGCCAAATGTCATCCAAATCCGTCCAGCGTTCTGGCGTGAAAGAGCAATAAACATCTATACATTCATCCATACTCACAAACTTTCACGTTTATATTATTAGTAAGTATTTTTCATCAAAATATTCAACATACATACCATCACGCCTGTATTCCCCGAAGGTTAGGCAGAGGTGTATAGGTGTTTAGGTCCCATGTAATGGGGGCGAGCGTATTACTACTAACCGAGCACGAATCCAGACGATCCGCACTGCTACTGAGAATTTCATAGAAAAATTAAATAACCAATTAGTCCCTTCTGCTCGACCCGGGAATCGAACCCAGGAGCATTAGCATGGCAATCGCACTTAGAACCACCAGATTAACTGGGTGCTCATTAGTACATCTCTGCCTAACCCTTCGGGGAATACAGACATGATGATAATAATATAAAACGTAGATTATTCAATATTTTATATATTCTATTATCTGAGCCAAGATGAACCAAGCGAAGCGCAAGGGCCTAGAGACCTTTTCTCGAAGCGCTTCGTCGTTTTTTTGAACCCTAATAACTTGGGTTTGAATTATACAAGATATACCGTAAAGTTGAAAATTTGTGACAGTGCGAGCCATATGGTCTCGTCTTGGCAGCATTTTACATGAGAATGTTTTTAGTGGGATTACTTATTCTGTAGATACTCCGTAATTAACAACCACTGGTTTCTCGTACACTGTTTAGCTTGTGTTGAGAACTGGAACAGGGAGCGCATACAAAATGCATGTTCTTTATGCAACCTCGTTTCTGTATATTTAATTTGCGACAGTAAACCCGCGAATTACCGGGAACACAAACTGTTGTTTCTGAATCCGCTTTACGATTTATTCATTACTACATAGCTTCTACTCGCGAGTTCGTCTACGTGGACTTCAGTCAGAAGTCACTCACGGCCAGTCTGAAGTCGAAAGACAAAAGGAGTCCATATTGTCAATCGATGAATCGATTATGTTTTAACACAACTAATTTCTAGTTCTCTAGTAAAATTTATATGGCAACACATTTATGCTTTGACTATCATCTACCTATGGTGTAATCGTGATCCAAGTTTGGTTGAGGTTTGAAATTTTGTGCGATAACGAATTTTGTTCAACTGAATCGTTACTTTGACACAACCAAAACCAAATAAGATGCAGATCATTTCCAAACATTAAGCTTTGTCAATTGGGCGATCACCTCCCAGGATTAGATCCGACCTGGATAAAAATCAATGCTAATATTATGGAAAGAACTTTTTAGAGAAATAAATATTAATAATCATAATGTGTAAACTGATCCGTAGACAGAATGTAGCAAATAAACCTGTAAATTAATAGTTCCCTTGATCATGTCACTAATATATCATCCCAATTCCTACTAATGTAATAAAAGTGAAAGTTTGTGAGGATGTATGGATGTTTATTACTTTTTCACGCCCGAACCGCTGAACAGTTCTGGATCAAATTTGGCACAGAGATAGATTATAGTCTGGAATAATACATAGGCTACTTTTTATCTAGGTCGAATCCAATTCTGAAGTCTATGCAGACAACGTCTCGGGCAGAAGCTAGTAATAAATACTTATGAGGTGGTGGGACTCTACCTACTGCTGAGTTCATCTGGGTTAGTAACACCTCATTGCCAAATATGATTTATGTTTTCATTATTGTGTTCCGGTTTGAAAAGTAATTGCTGGGCAAATGAGACTTAAGGGCATTACATCGCTCAAATCCAAAAAACACCCTAGCTTTAAAGAAGTTTCTAGTGGAATCCTTATGTGCGTTTGACATATAAAAAATAAATTATGTTATACTTAATGTCATCACAAACGAATTGTATTGTTTAAAATTTTTATAAATTTGCCCCAATTTTGGATAATAATTGAAGTAAATAGGCCTTTTTTAACCTAATTTGTATTTTTTCTCTTTACCGTCTTAATAGAATTAAAATATTATACCAAAAAAATTGTAATGACGTAATTAACAATTCGTGTTGTTTTTATTTTCTTATTTCTTTGAATATTTTGAAATCATAAAGAAATACCCGAAACCTCACTAGCACCCCGCGTGAAGCACCCCCGCAATGCCTGTGACTAACAAATACTAGCACTAAGACTAAATCCTCAAGGTCATTGGGCAATGTACTACCTTTAGTTCAAGTTCAAGTTCAAATGTTTTTATTTCAAATAAGCTTTAACAAGCGTTTATGAAACGTTATGATTCTAGTTGCTCGCTTAAGAACTGACGTGCCAAGTTGACAACAAGACTGATACAAATTTCGGTTAGGCGAGTGGGACATTTTGTGTCTTAGTGGTCATAGCGTCTGGTATTCAACCAGAAGACGCAGGTTCGAATCTTGCCCGCATTCGAATTTTTCCTTCACTAGGGTAGTCACTATATAATCTTAGCATGAAAAATGCAAAAAAAAAAAAACAAAAAGAGTGAGTGTGCCTACTATAGGTGGTGTTGGCATTTATTTATTATCTCTCTCTATCTCTATCTAATACTGCTTAATATACGATCAAAAATATATGGACAGCATTATCATGCTGTCCATATATATTTGTAATCTTATTACAATAACAAAAGATCGTATTTATATAAAACACTGACTGCCTCATTAGTCTAGTGGTCCCAAGCCCGACTGCTACGCTAGAGGTCCCGGGATCGATCCCCAGGTCGAGCAAAGTGTTATTGGGTCTTTCTATGAAATTCTCAGTAGCAGCTCGGAGTCTGAATTTGTGCCCGGTTAATGGCAATAGGCTCGCCCCCTATTACATGGGACCTAAACATACCGGCGAACTGTGGGTGTACGTTAGTACGCCTCTGCCTAACCCTTTGGGGAATACAGGCGTGATGGTATGTTATGTATGTTTATATAAAATCAACAGTTTCCCAAAACCTGCTCAATGTCAATTAAAATACATTTATTCCACTCTTTGCTTGATCATTCTATAGCCCGCAGATTTTAAATTGCATTTCACGTCATTCACCATTCGTTCATCGAATTAATCATTCGGTACACATGAAGTTTTTTGTGGCAATATTCTTCAATTTAAATACGACCAGTAAAAGAGGAAAGCTTTTATGAATATGCTATTGATAAATATTATATTCATGTTATATTTTTTTTATGTTGCATAAAATAAAATTGTTGCAACTGCATTGAAAAGGAATAAAACAATGATTACGCATGTGATTAAAAGAGTGGGGAATATTAATAAGGAGGGACGGGGGAGGGGGGTGGGTGTAGAGGGTGACCAAAGTAATGATCTATGGATTGTGTTAAGGTCGATACGATGGGCAGTGAATGATGAGGTGACGGCTGACAGGGAATGGAAATAACTTTTAAGAAAAAGCAAAAACATCTATACTTATAATAAATCTGTAGAGAGGTCAATTCTGTACATGAAATATATTTCCAAAATAACTATCAGCGGGTGATTAGTGATCGATACTGACGCCAAAAATGCAATCATTAAAATTTTTGTCTGTCTGTCTGTCTGTCTGTCTGTCTGTCTGTCTGTATGTTCGTTATAGAAACAAAAACCACTCGACGGATTTCAACGAAACTTGGTACAATTGTTCTTCATACTCCTGGGCAGGTTATAGTATACTTTTCATCACGATACGATCAATAGGAGCAGAGCAGTGAAGGGAAATGTTGGGAAAACAGGAGAAGTTACTCCATTTAAATGTAAGCTTCCGTCGCGTGTGCAGCCTTAATGGTTAAAGCTACACAGAAATCATGTATGACGGAAATGTTCTCCTTAAAATTATTTAAAAAATATTCCACGACAGCAAATGTCTATCTTTTATGGTTGACTCACAATAACACGTGTAACTCCCGATAGCTTAGCAGTACATCACGCTACAACCCTTAGGAACGGGGCAACGCAGGTGAAACCGCGGGCGAAGAACTAGGGAACAAAATAACTATTCCACGCGGACGAAGTCGCTGGCAAAAGCTAGTAAAAAATAATATTATGTGCGAAACAGTTTTGGAAGACGGTGACTTTAATTTTATCGGATCTTTTGTTTTCGCCACCGACTTCTGAAACTGTTTTTATGGGAATTCAATATGAATTCTAATTAACCTAGTGGTCCTGAGTGCGACTAGAGGTCCTCAATTCCCAGGTGTTATTAGTTATTAGTATAACTGTGGGTGTATATTAGTACGCCTCTGCCTAACCTTTCGGGGATCACAGGCGTGATGGTACGTGTGGGTGTTAGGATTACGGTGCTTACTGCAGTTTGGGTTCTTCGATAGGTCTGGGATGGAGAGCAGTAGAACTACCCTACAATTTGCTTGTCACTGCTCCTCGGCAGCAGCCCACAGCAGTTTGAGTTTGTCATTGTTACATAATTTATTCACCGGGACACGGTTTTAAGGCGGGGCGAGCGGGAGCGTTAGCACATGTGCGAGTTCAAATTTGAGTTTTTTCGACTGCTAGGAAAATAGGGCGGGGAAAAAGGATCGGTGTTAAGAGTCCGACGGACCGAATTTCTCAAACAAACATAATACCGAAATAAATCGTAATTGAAACACAATTTAATCAAACTGTGTTATTATTCGGATTCTGATACCGTTAAACTAGGTTCAATAATAATATAATTTGATAGAATATTGTCTGGATTACGATTTATTTCGGTATTACGTTATTGTGGGCAATTCAAGCTCCGCCGGACTCCTAAATAGTGGTGTGCGTGTTGAGTATGCGTGGTACAGTGTGCCCATATTGAATAATAATAGTTTATAATTGTGGTAGATTGCGTAAGATAATATTTTAATATATGAATAAGAGAGTGGCGCATACAGTACAACATGGCGCTCGAACATAGTGTCCTCAAAATGGTGAATAATTCGATGTAAAAGGAAATAAAGATTGCGATAATCGCATGCAACTGTCGCCGCTCCGTCTAGACGGCGACTGACGGCTTAACCTCGTATTTCTTGGCACCGTCAACGCTTTTAACCTTTGCAGTACATGCATTTGTTTTTTCTTTCTTGAGAGCTATATAACTGAGTTTCATAGGTAATGCAACTTGCACTTAATGTGTGGAGTGATTTTTTATAGACAGGTGATTTCAAAAATACGATAGATACAATTATTTATATAAATAAATATCTTGATACGATAATAAGTCATCAAGTTACCATGTTCTTGCAATATCATTGAAGTATCAGGATACTAAGGTTCAAATCGATCAGACCTGTGGAAGTTGCTCACATCCCTTCATGAACTAGAAAACAGCTGATAATCTTCAAATGACTGCCCAGATTTTCTTTAATCATAGCTAAGAACACTCTCGATCGAATCACCTTTTAAACTAAAAATCGCAATCAAATTCAATCCATTCGTTTGGGAACTACGATGCAACAAACAGACACACAGATAAATCCGTTAAACTTATAACACTCCACTTTTTTGCTTCGAAGGTTAAAAACACTTACAAATTGCAATTATAACATGTTAAATTAACCTCTCCAATTTCACTCAACAAAACTAGGTTGTCGCTATCAAGTAATACTGAACACAATGATCGTACACGCCACGTTCACGTCGCTAAGCTGCTCTCGAGTGCGGACAGCCCTCGTGCGGAGAGCTCGCGAGATGCACTCAATACCATTCCGAACTAACTCGCTGTTGACCACACGACCATTTTACAAATGTTTATGGTTTACAGTGATTCGTCAAATTCGAGGGTCGTGTCAAATATTTACAACGTGAAAGTGTCGGTGGTCTGACAGGGTGGCGACCACACTTACGTCGGAGCCTGTCGTAAAGCGCCATGGTGTGTGTTTCGACTTTTGCCCGTAAGAGCCAGTTTTCCCTCGGTTGCTGCGGCACTGGCAGTCTGCAGTCCGAAGGGGTTCTTAAGGCTCGGCAACACATCAGCATCTCTTCTGGTATTGCAGGTGTCCATGGGCGACGATGCCTACCACCAGGTGGCTCGTCAAAAAAATTCAATGATTTATTTCAATTAGACCGTTATTACGTGGGAGAGCCATGCTACGGCACGAATGGGCCGGCTCGACCGGAGTAATACCACGGCCTCACAGAAAACCGGCGTTAAACAAAGCTTACGTTGTGTTTCGCCAAGTGAGTGAGGTTACCGAAGGTCCAATCCCCTTTTAAAAAGTCGGCAACGCACTTGTGACTCCTATGGTGTTGCGGGTGTCCATGGGCGGCGGTAATCGCTTACCATCAGGCGATCCGTCTGCTCGTTTGCCCTCTTATTCCATAAAAAAAAACAAAAAAAAAGACTATTATTATAAGATCTTATAAAGACATTTTTAAGTACTACATAGATTTGCGCGGTCAGGGGCCGTATTATAACGTGTTAACGCCATCATTTTTACGTTGTGAGAAAGAGATGCCGCTCTACATATTAAATAGCCTCATCTCTTTCTTACAACCTAAAAATGATGGCGTTAACGAAATAATACGGCCCCTGGTCAGAATACGTAGGAATTTCCTAACTTACGACTTCTAAGAAGGTCTCTTTTAATAAGCGATGGATCTGTTATAGACATACCATCACGCTTGTATTACGCTAAAGGTAAGGATCAGGCAGCAATAAACCCACATTTTGCCGATATGTTTTTAGGTTCATGTAATATGGGGGAGCTTATTGCCAGTAACTAGGTACAGATCTATACTCCGAGCTGCTACTGAAAATTTTACAGGAATAAATTATTTTCATTTTTTAAATACATACAGGCTTTTATTAAAATTCTCTAAAAAGAAGAAAAAATCATGGTGTTTTCTTTCAACTTGCAAGATTTTATCTAAACAAACAAATATTGGAAGCTGATTATAAGATCACAGTGATCGAGTGATCAGTGAAAAAGTAATCGTTCAGTTCCAGTATGTAACAAATGAGTTGTACTCACGTGCATAAGAGAAGGGCAGTCCATCAGACCATCGGAACTCCCCCTCGTGGACGGCATCAGTCGCTCCGATCCAGTACACATCGTCGACACCAGCACCGGGACTGGGGACAAAACGCAATTTCATTTTTTACCAATTTTAAATTACTGATTTTTAGTGTGTTCCTATGTCTCCGGAATTTCATAATACATTTGAACGACTCTTTATATTCTTTATTTATATATGTACTAGCTCTACCCCGCGGTTTTACCTGCTAAAAATGACAGACTTTCATACAAACATACAAACTTTGACCCCCCCTTTCACCACCATAGGGTTGAATTTCCAAAAATCCTTTCTTTGATGCCTATGCCATACAAAGAACATACCCTCCAAGTTTCAGGTCTCTACGATCAGCAGTTTAGGCTGTGCATTGATCTGTCAGTCAGTCATTCAGGACAAAGCATTTTATATGTATAGATTTATGTCTCTATTAGTATTATCTATAAATTTTATTCAATTCAAGTGGTTTTTGAAACAGATTTAATAATATCTTATCACCTTACTTATGACAATAAAATGTTGTAAGATGTAGTGGTTTTAAAATATAAATACTTACGCATAAATAAGTAGTTGGTCAATAATGTGTTGCTGTCGCTCATTGAGCACACTGGCGAGGTGCCCGCCCAGCCTCACGCACTCCGCCTCGGCCTGCCGCCACGCCTTCTTGGCCTCCCGCACCGCTGATATGCAAAAATCCCCCGAAAGCACCCACCCGTAGTCACAGTGCCCCACAATCTCCTCCACAGCCTTATCCATCCACCACACTTTCAACCACATTGATGAAGTATTTTTCTTCGCTATAATACTAATATTTAGACGGACAGAATTCGCTTCTGATACTATCTGGACGCTGCGTAGTGGGTCACCAGGCTGCGAGCAATGCTTCCACTTCGAATCCCCATCTTCCAAGCTTAACTCCATACCTCTGCACAAAGCCTGGACATCTTCATGTATGATGTTAGACACGTCGTTTTCTTTCGCGTTCATTGCTCCCGTGCCCATTTGTAGCCGCAAAGCGACCCGGTTACCGTAAGGCAGGTGGATCTCATACGAACAAGACAGTTTGACAGTCGGGCCGACTTCGAACGAGCCGTTTCTTGCCGTAAGTAGAACATCATGACAATGGTCGACTAGACGGTATATCGCGGCGAACGTGGGTCGGCCGTGGAGCTCAATGGCCGGGTTTTTTGACGATGAAGTGTAGAGGAACTTTCTATTCGGTAGCGGTATTTGGTCCAGTTTTCCGCATAGCGTGGGCGTGTTGGGGGCGAAGCGGATGAACCCGGCGGAGCAGGGCACGTTGAGCTTGTGGAGCTCGATGAGGACGGCGCTGTGCTGCTCGGGCGCCGGCACTAGCACGCGGCACCCATGCGTGCGCGGGAGGTGCCCCGAGTGCACGCGCCCGATGCGCACATTTCTAAGACGTATTGCACAATCTGGAACAATGATTTAATTTGTTACTTTAGTGGAATTTGGAATCCAAGTGCCTTCACAAATAAGGCAAAATAAGTGAGTCTTTTGACTTGCCAATTATTCTGCCACGAAGTGAAATATTTTGTAGCTTAACGAAAAAATCAGCAGATATTTAAATGAATATTTGGTTATGTACGTTTCCTTTCTCTGTTATCTAAACAAGTTCTGTAGGCTCAGTTGTTTGTTTGATACAAATATTATTGAAAGGAGCAATTTAATACTTTACCAAGAACTCATTCAAGTAGGACAATAGGTTTTGAACTTTCGCTATAAGTTTGTTTAATTATAATGTATAAGTAACGTACATAATATCCCTCGACCGAAGTTTCAAGACCTAACTTCGGTATTCAATGAAATGGAAATAGAGGAGAGACTTTATTTAGAACACGGTCAAAGCTGTAATATTAAAATTTTTAATTGATGTGATCTAGACACCACATCATTAATAGATTAGTTCAATCGATAATTTGAGTTTTACTTAGTCAACTACGTTATGTACAACAGAGTTTATAAGCAACAGCAACATACGAGTAGATGCAGAGGTCATATAATCCATCGTATAATCAACCCATTATACTGTCCCACTGCTGGGCACGGGTCTCCTCTCAGAATGAGAGGGATTATTAGGGTATAGTCCACCACGCTGGCCTAGTGCGGGTTGGCAAACTTCACACGCCATCGAGAAAATCTCTCAGGAATGCAGGTTTCCTCACGATATTTTCCTTCACCGTTTTAAGCGCGTAATAATTAACTATTTAATACGCACATGACTTCGAAAAGTCAGAGGTCTTGGGTTCGAACTCGACACCTTTGACTTCGCAGTCCAACGGTCGTACCACTAGGCTATCAAGGTTTACCATCATATATTATCGATATTTTTTAAGTTGTGAGAAAGAGATGTAGTTATTTAATGTGTCGTCGAGCGATATTATTCTCTCTCAATCGCAGTGACACGCATAGTATTACGCATGTATTCCCCGAAGGGTTAGGCAGAGACACAAGATCACTACATAGATATCTAAATAAATAAATTCTAAACCGCCAGCGCCTCGATCTTCTTCAATATTCTTGTGAATTGGCCTTTGTGAGCGCCGCGTCAGAGCATGCACTCTAAACTCGTCCCGGGAAACGTATTGTACAGAAGTGGCTCCGGGATGTCTCAGTGGAGATTTATGATTGAGCATCTTCGATGTTTTGAATAGGATTGGAAATGCTTCAACAGTATTTATTTATTTATATAGAACCACTTAAAATATATTTACAGGATATCCCAATACGATATTATAAGCTCACCTTAAATGTATTGTAAAATACATTTCTATTGTATTAATATCTCATGATTACAAGTAACTAACTAGTTAGACCCGCGTGCCTGAAGATAGAAGAGATTTTTTTGGTATATTCAATTTCTTGACGTAAGTTTATAATATTTCACCTTTCACCTCAGAAATAAATTGCCGGAATTATTTCCGCATTGATATATTTATAGCAGCCTTATTAGCTCTAGAGAAATTCTTAATTTGTTTGTATTTTTTTGCCTTGCTATGTCATTATTTTACAACAGATTTTTATGATTCTTTTTGATCAAGAATGGGATTGCGTGAGGTCTTACGAGTATCTATATTTCAGCTTCAGATGAGAAAATTCTGAATAATATTAGAAAAACATTAAATTTTAAAAATCCCCTGTAGCATCAAGACATGTTCTTCCAATATCATTGAAGTAACAGGATGCCAAATTTCAAATCGATCAGACGTGTGGAACTTGCTCACATCCCTTCATGAATCTGAAAAGAGCTGATAATCTTCAAATGGCTGGCCAGTTTTTCTTAAATCATAGCTAAGAACACTGGATCAAGTCACCTTTCAGACAAAAAAATCGGTCCATTAATTTGGGCGCTATGATGCAACAGACAGACATACACGTTAATAACACCCTTCTTTTTGCGTCAAAGGTTAATTATCCAAACCAGCCCCGATTTTCTATTTGTATCGAGTAAATGGGAATAGTTTCGTCTTTGTTATTATTAAATGTAAACTAATAACATTATGTGTATAGTAAAAATATAACAGGCCGATGTCTGTAGATACTTTATAAATATTAAAGAAAAACGAATATGGTGGGTCTTTAATAATGCAAGAGAAGCCATAATAACAATTTTTCGTATTTTTGCCTGTCTATATGTTTGTACGCGTATTACGAAAGAACTATTGCATGGTGGACTTGTATACAGTTTTCACCGATATATATATATATGCTAGATGTCTAACTTAAAATCTGATGCACGTTTCATCTTGATACGTTGCCTACAATCGGACTTATAGTATGTTAATCTTTTAGGTACGTGAGTGAAACTGCGGGAAACTGCTAGTACACAGTATGTATACCTCTGCTTACCCTTTCAGGGGAGACACGCGTGATGGCAAGATCGTGACAGAATGTCGGAGATGCCATCTTGTGTCCTGTTACAAACTAAGGCCTTCTTTGGGCATAGTTCTATATTGTCTTTCATGGTTACGACAACTATGTCCAAAACATGTGACATAACTGGGCGTTATTCAAAGGTAACGTGCCCCGCAAAAGTTTACACATCTACATACCATCACGCCTGTATTTTCCGAAGGGTTAGGCAGAGGTGTACCAATGTACTCCCACAGTTTGCCGGTATGTTTGTAGGTCCCATGTAATAGGGGGCCTATTGCTATTAACCGGGCACAAATCCAGATTCCGAGCTGCTAATGAGAATTTCATAGAAAACCCAATAATACTTTGCTCGACCTAGGGTTCGCACCCAGGACCTCTAGCATAGCAGTCGCGCTTGGGACCACTAGACTAATGAGGCAGTCAAAAGTGTACAAATTACGTAAATTGGCGGTAAACCTATTTTTTACTTTATAAACTTCATAATAGAGGTGAAGCTTGATTAACTGATACGATTGTACCTACGTTGTAATTAAATTAACACGATCTTAATAAAATTAAAAACTCCCCGTGAACGAACATTTCTAAAACTCATAAAAAACGTTACAAACTCGTTAAAAAGTTAACAGTTTTCATGTAGAGCCCAGCTCCTCACTCTACAAGCTCTAAGCTTACAAACCCTATATCTCGGTCAAAAAGTATGGCGCTTCATTGGTAGTTGAAATACATCTTATCGTGAGAATTTGGGATCTCTAGTATTATCTAGATCAAAACTATGAAGATTCAAAAATACGATGAAATGCTTTAGGAAAAGGTAGGAAGAGCACAAGCTTCTTTCAATTTGCCAATATACATAAGTACTTAATACAGTTTAAGCGAGATCCAAAAGGCAGTCTCACAACGCAATATAAAATATATTATGATATACAAGATACAATATATTATGTAGTAGGTGTAATCGTGTGTACTCAAGTGTGTCCTGACTTAATTGAAGGACAGTGACGCGTGTAATATACTACTGACGTGACGGACGACCTGACAGACATTGAAATTGAGATATATGGACGGCTATACAGCTATATATATTTAGTATACGCTAACCTAAGGATATCGCTACTACGCAGAAATTGTCGCGGAGGGCTACTGGCAGTCGCTTGGTGTAAAATATTTATATTCGCAGCCGCATCTGGTAAGACTGGAAGCCACTAGTGGATAGGGGAATGTTGAATAACATACATACCATCACGCCTGAATTCCCCGAAGGGTTAGGCAGAGATGTCCTAATGTACCAACCACAGTTCGTCGGTATGTTTAGGTACCATGCAATAGAAAGAAAGGAAATAACCCGAAATGCCGAACGAAACGCTTAAGTCCACTTTTATTATGCGTACCGCTGAAATGTGGAATGCGATTCCCGAGTGGGTCTTTCCCGATAGATATAATTTGGGTATTTTTCAATCACGGGTCAGTCGGTCAATCGGTTTCTTCTAGACAAGCGCGCTCCATCGTAAATCGCATTGTCGCTTAACATCAGGCGAACTAGCGGTCAAGCGTAAGCCTATCACGAATTAAAAGATAGAACGAAAGAAAATATATTTCTTAGTACAGGAAACCTGCATACAGTAAGGCAAATAATAACAACTACCTACTTAACTAAATTGTGGCACCCAATTGAACCTTAATAATAGGGGGCAAGCCTATTGCCATTAACCGAGCAGAAATCCCAACCTTCGAGCTTCTCCGAGCTGTGGACATGGTTATCGAACACAGGATCTCTAAGCTCTGTTAAGCTACTAATGAAATTTGAATACACTTAATTAACTGCAATATTCAAAATACCAAAGGATTATTGCATTTATATATATGTATTAAGAAAACTGCTTCTAGTGCTCCTAACCGTGACAGCTACATTACAGGTCTTGGGTTGCATTCTCAGGTCGAGCAAAGTGTTATTGGGTTTTTCTATGTAATTCTCAGTAGCAGCGCCGACCGCAAACTGTGGTATACATTAGTATACTGCCTAACCCTTCGGGGAATACAGGCGTGATGGTATGTTATGTTATCTATTTAGAGAATTGTTATCTTTGCGGGACCATATCTTTGTGAGCTTGCAGTAAAGCCTACAGTGTTGCAAGCTCCACGTGTATTGCGTCTAACAATGTTTGTTTATGGGCTATTTATTACTATAAGGTAGTGGACACAGTAACAGTGGACGAGGGAGCGGGTTTTTTTTGTTTATCATGGAATATTCTCATAAATCATTCTATCATGGATTCACCTGGGGAGGTGGCAGAGTATGTCGGACTCGAACCGAATAATAATAATGATTGACGAAACGTTTGGTGTAATGGCTGAGCGATCGGTTTCTGCGCAACGTGTTGTGAGTTCGATCCCCACACCGAGCAAAATTATTTGTATGATCTACAGGTAGTTGTTCCGGGTCTGGGTGTTTGTGTATACGAGAATTTGTGTTTGTAAACGTACCAACGATACAGGAGAAAATCCTAGTGTGAAGAATGGTTTAAAAAAAATAATAATTAAAAGTTAATTTCTTATTCACAAAGGTAAGGTGGATACTTAAAGTTATAGATAATAAAGAACAGTGCTTATGATAGTACCTACCTAGGTTTTCCTGTCTAACAGATTACCAGGTCGCTTTCGAACTGACAATTAACTGTATACATCCATGATAATAGAATTACTTACCTACATTAAAAAATAAGAAATTTTATGGGCACATGTGCATGTGCGCGTGTGTTTGTGTGCGTGTGAGTGAGTGTATCCTTACTTGCATTCCCTTGCTACCAGGGTAATTTCTAGCCGTCCTAATATTATGATATGAGTATTTTTTATTGTGAAAACGTGCCTACCGGTAAAATTTGGAACCATGCAGACTAGCCCAATACTTTTTAAAGTATACCTAAGTTCATAGTTTAAATCAAGCTATCGCTATCTACGTCTCTGTTAGTGCACTTAACTCATATAAACTAAAAGCAGGATTTTAATTAGGTTTTAAGAGAATCTCTGCCGCTCCGCCGCTTTAGGCTCACCCAAAGTAATATTATAACTTTTTTCATATCTTTCATGTCCATCCAAAAGTTTGTAAGGTAGATATCGCTATTAGCGATAAGACCGCTATTGTACCCTAAGATTATTCTTTCCTATAAATGCGAAAATAACTCTATTAGTTTGTTAAATTTTTATGCCTAAAACGCTTGGTGCAGGACCTCTTTGTCTCGAAAAATCCTTTGAGATGCAAGTGAACTTGCGGCAAAAGCTGGTAACATTATGAATTAACATGTAATTTAGATAACACTAAAACAACCTCTACAATAATTGCTATAACAACAGACCGTAATCACTTCTCCAGTTATTCTTCTCCAAACAATCCAAAAACGCCACTGACTGATAACGTGTCCTCTACCTAACCCATTGCGTTGATAGTCTATCCTCTGTATGGCGCTGTAACACTCCCCGAGGCGACAATACCCGTATCGTGTCACGCTTCGAACACTCCCTAGAAACATTCAGATAGTGAAGCATACTACTCGTATAACTACGTAAGAAATTATACACATTTGCGATGTGTTATTTATACATTATTTTTTATACAACTATTTTATTTTACATCAGTAACTTATCGCAAGGGTCCAGTTGAAAATTAGTGTCAAGCTGGTGGCTTGACAATATGCTGAACTGGACCTATTTAGTGCAGCCGCGAGACACAGGCTACCTATGCGTATACTCATAAGATGTACTTGTATTATGGTTTGAATTTCGTAATACTATGCCGAATAAATTTCTTTTATTTCTTTCGATGTAAGAAGAAGAAAGAAGGAACAGGATTTATTTGGTACAGCATAAAAATAATATACTGGTGACCCGTAACACAGGTTTTTCTATACCTACCTCGGGCACCAGTCTCTCATAAATGTTGCAATTACCGTTTATTGTTTCAACCACTACATGCCACCAATTATTTGTGATGAGAAAATAAATGCATTTTTTTATTATTTATTATTTTTATTAAAAAAAATACAAATTTGTAGAAAGATAAACAAAAAACAGAAATAAAAAAAGTATCTCACGGCTGTACCAAATGGGTCTCCAGATCAGCATGATGTCAAACGCAATAGAGTGTTTGACGCTGGTTTTCATCTGGAACCGGTGCTCGGTGCTTCCACGGATACAATCAGCATAGCAATGTCGTTCCAAATTGTGTCAGTGTGTGTATAGTGTTGTGTGCCTGTGTGTAAATGAGTGAAGTTTACGATGTACTTTCAATCTACATAAATTTCAATGTAATTTCAATATACATCGATTTCAATATCCATTCAATGTAAATTGATTTCAATGTACATTCAATGTAGATCAATTTTGTAAGCGCTAAGAAAATCCAACAAAACATGGAATAAAAATTAAAATAATTAGAATACGTATTTAATACGTGGGAGAGCCATGCTTCGGCACGAATGGGCCGGCTCGACCGGAGTGATACCAAGGCCTCACAGAAGACCGGCGTTAAACATCGCTTGCGTTGTGTTTCGCCGAGTGAGTGAAGTTACCGGAGGCCCAATCCCCTTTTAAAAGGTCGGCAACGCACTCGTGACTCCTCTGGTGTTGCGGGTGTCCATGGGCGGCGGTGATCGCTTACCATCGGGCGATCCATCTGCTAGTTTGCCCTCGTATCCCATAAAAAAAACATGATCCTTGTCTTTGTATCATTGGGGCTTTCGGTGAAATTCTCAGTAACAGTTCGGAGTTTCCAGTTGCGCCCGGTTAATGGTAATAGGTTCCAATTGTGGTTGTAAATTAGTGTACCTCAGAATAACCCTTGACTAGACCTCTGCTGAGAATCGAACCCATTACAGATAGATCAGATCTACACAAAATAATTAAGTCTGATTATGGTATCAGGAAGTGAATTTCCATTATTTGTGATAAATTTAAAACTAAACTTGCACCACACGACGCATAAATTACATAAAAGCTGGCCACATTATATAACAAAGCGGGAATACATTCGAGTACATACTTGTAAAGGCGGATACGTCGAACATTTTGTGGAGAGCCTTTAATAATTATGTTGTACGCTACACTCTTGCCAAAGGACAGTGTTGTAACTCCCTCTCATATATAAATAATCTTTAGGGGTGGACGTCTAGCTTTAAGGCATTAGTGCATAAGTATATTTAAGGAGTGAACAGTTTTTTATATGTAATTATACACTTTAAATATACACTTTTATACACTTTTCTACTTTTTTATAGAAAAGTACAAACACAAATGATCACCTACACAAACGCCCAGACCCGGAACAACTACCTGTAGGTCCTACAAAAATTTGCTCTTCCACTTTTTTTATGAGATAAGGGACAAGATACGACGGATCGCCTGATGGTAAGCGATTACCGCCGCCCATGGACACCCGCAACACCAGTGGAGTGATAAGTGCGTTGCCAACCTTTTAAAAGGGGATTGGGCCTCCGTGTCCTCACTCACTCGGCGAAACTCAACGTAAGCGTTGTTTGACGCCGGTTTTCTGTGAGGCCGTGGTATCACTCCGGACGAGCTGGCCCATTCGTGCCGAACCATGGCTCTCCCACGGTACGGCAGCACGGCTCTTCCAAAATGTATCGTTATTTGTTTTGAGTCTGGGTGTAATTTTTGTCCATTATTGGTATGTTTGTGCAGTCTCACGCAACACAAGTTATTTGAAAATAAAGAAAACATTCATTGTACACAGACAAAGTACGTAATGAGCGTGCGTTCCCGCTCTTTTTGTGCCGCCATCTTTGTTTCGTGACGTCATTTGCTTTAACTCACGGCATAACGTTGTCTCAGAGTTTTTCAACCATTACAGCACGTAATGCCGTTTTATTTTCTTAATTGGTTTATTATTCCTCAACAAAATTAAAATGTTTATTATGTAGTTAAAAGGCTTTACTGTCGGGTATGAAACTCGTTAACTTCTAGATCTGCTTTAACAGTGAAGTAAGCAGTTTTCTGTTTTTATGTCTGCGATGAATATTTTTTTTCAAAATGTTGCCAAACTAAAATTATTTTCTGTATCGTGAAAGAGTTTACAAAGACATATTGTCACATATAAATATATTAAAACTACTTCATTAGTATCTTTTTGTGATTTTTTTGCATTTTCCATGCTAAGATTATTAAGTTATTTAATAGTAAAGGAAAAAATTCAATCGCGGGCAGGATTCGAACCTGCGTCTTCTGGTTTGATATACCAGACGCTCTGACCTCTAAGCCACCGCGAACCCTACCCGCATGAATGAAATTTTGCCTTCACATTCTGAATTTACGTCATAAGGTGACGTTTGGTGACATCTATGAGAGGCAAGTTACCTTACCTCTCAACCGACACGACTTACTTTTACAGTTAGTTCGGTGTCGTACGATGCCACCTTACCTTTTAACTATCTTTTTGTGATTTTTTTGCATTTTCCATGCTAAGATTATTAAGTTATTTAATAGTAAAGGAAAAAATTCAATCGCGGGCAGGATTCGAACCCGCGTCTTCTGGTTTGATATACCAGACGCTCTGACCTCTAAACCGAGGCTTCTCTACTATTAAATTACTTCATTAGTTCTAACTAACTCAGTAGATTTGGTTATTAGAGGTAGGATTCTGACATAACGTCCATATAAAAGCGGCGGTAGCCTAATGGCTAGGGCGTTGGACTGGCGATCATGTGGTTCGAATCCCACCCATTGCTCTAGCGACGTGAACCCACTCGTAACACAAGCATTTAGCTTAGCACGAGGGGTTAGCAAGAATACTAGTAATGTGCGACCCACATTGCTAGTAAGCATTTTAAAAAAAAACAGGTAGTATCAAAAACCTATCTCTAGTAAGCTACTCTACTGACAGATTTGTTATAGGAACCGGCCGTTAGTCACCAGAAAGAATGATTTTATCCATCGTACTAGACAACTCTTCCTATGAAAACATGCTTCATGGCTGTAGATGATTAAATCGGCACCCAGCATAACTGGAACTTTGAACTTCTATCAATGCTTTTATGTTCAGGACGACAAAATCTTCCTAATATCTTTACAAGATTCAAAAGAATCTCTCCATTTCCACAGCCAATTTTTACATTCTAAAACGGACTTTATTCTCATACCAACGAGAGTTCTTATCAGCTGAAAAGCTTCTCGAATGCGAATCTGTAACGTATATCTCACGTTACAGATTCAGAGAGTGTGTATCTGAATGTGCGGGTACACTGAATTATTCATACGACTCGATACGAGGGCGCCAATCTGCGCGTCAGTAGCAGTTGCAGCATTGTGAATGGAGACAGACGATCGGCATAATGACAGATGAGATATACTTGTGCCTGATACACTGTTTTAAAATAAAAAAGTTAGGCAGTAAGTCTTTGGACTTAAATTTAATGGGATGTTGCCGACCGCATTTTTTTTTCCCACTAAAGTGACAAACAAGCATACGGCCCATCTGATGGTAAGCGGTAACCGTAGCCTATGGACTCTTGCAACACCAAGGGTATCACTCGCGCGTTGCCATCCCTGTAAGTCAAGGAGGAATAGTTGGGCTGGCAGCATAGGAGACAATAGCGTGATGCTTATTCTATCTGCCAACACAACGCTTCCTAGCGGAGCTCTGGTGACCTTGCTCACCGTTAGGAACATAACATAGCACGGAGCTTTGTTATCTGGCTACAATTTACTGCAAGGTGGAGGTACTTCCCCAGTCGAGCAGCTCGAATCGTAAGTGTAATTATTCGTTTCCACTATGCGCTACCTCTCTTACAGCATGCATGAGATTGGTCATCTTGTTTTCATCTTTTTTTGGCAGTCGGTAACTTTTTGAAGTGAAGACTTCTTTAGGCACGTTGACCACTTTTTATATGAACAAAAATCATGGAACTCGCGTCATCGTCACCGAACGCTTTCCATAAGCTATATGTATACTGTGTATATAATTATGTGTACCTTTTGTGTGAACAAAAAGCGTGAAAATCGCGTCACCGCACGCTCCCCACTTATCGAGGATACAATTCACAAGTTACTTAAATTTCACTTCTGTCGGCAGACTTCCCCACATGTTATTATTTTACTTGTGTTAGTTTGATAGACCCAGTGTCACTCATAATTGCAATGAATCTAACGACGCCTCTCTAGCTAAAATCCATCAAGTCGCTACAGAGCGTGCCAAAGAAATATACTTACATACACTCGAAAAACAAAACTCTCCTGATGCAGTCGGGTAAAAATGGGAGAAGCTTAGGTCTGTCTCTCTTATCGCTACTTAAGACTACAATAAAATAATATCAATACAACGCGATAAAATCCGTAAAAAGTAGTTTTATTTCAATGTCTAATATTCTCATAAGTGTCAGAAACCAGTATCTTTGGATTCATATACGATCATAACTACACTACAAAGTATTTTTTTTAAAAAAAGCTTACTTGTAATATAGGTCGCATATTACTAGTATTCTTGTTAACCCCTCGTGCTAAGCTAAATGCTTGTGTTACGAGTGGGTTCACGTCGGTAGTGCAATGGGTGGGTTTCGAACCGGCAACCACATGATCGCAAATCCGAAGCCCTAGCCATTAGGCTACCGACGCTATTTATTTGCTTCAATATCATTTAAAATTTGAACGGAACGAGACAAAATAGTGTTTATATATGCATTTATGCACAGCTTGGTAAGAGGGTGAGTGTAGATACCCTCAAATTGCACAGCAGTAATGTGGCCTGAACATTACAGTAATTTAGTGGAGACACGTCCGAGAACGCCTTGAGGGACCATTACGTCTGATAAACACTGCTACCCTCGCAGTTAGGAAGAAAGACGGAAACGATATGAAAAAGACCAAAATAAGAAGAAAATAATCTTAAAACGTATAACATTTTAAGATTATTTTCTACTTATTTTGGTCGCGTAAGTGTCAAAAAACGGATAAAAATTATCAAAATTAGCGTCAACGTTTGGTTTCTAGAGCACCACAACCACAATGGACAAATATACATACAGAGATAGGCTGATAAACATAATTATCTGCCTCATTATCCTAGTGGTTCTGACTGCTACGATAGAAGTCCTAGGTAGCTAAACACGGTGAACTGTGAGTGTACTTTAGTACGTCTCTGCCTAACCCGTCGGGGAAGACAGGCGTGATGGTGTGTATTTTTTTATTATTATTCGCTTGCGGCTATAGTATCACTGCGACCGCAGTCGGTTTATTGTGATCGCCACTGGTTCAGTTAGAGTTCACCGCTGAATCCTGACACTAATATGAACTGCAGGATTTTCGTTGGGTTGAGCTCCCTTAATTCATCCGGGCTTAAGGTATGTTTCCCTGAGAGATGAACACTACGCTTGTGTATTAGTGATCCACACCCAAGAAGGTGAAGTGGTGTTTTATCAGCCTCCTCACAGCGTCGACAGGTTAGCGTATTGCACAACCTCATGATAAACATGTACTTAGTACGTGATGATATGTAAACACATTACCTTCTTTTGCGTTGCATAGTCGGGTAAGAAGCTAGAACAATTGTTCAGGATTGTACAATGTGTGTTTTTCTTTAATTACAGATCAAATCGGGTAACAAAAGCTAACATGGGAACTATGCCCAAGTTACTTGGAGTAAATACAAAACTAGATTGAACGTAAACACAGTGACATGCCAGTAATGCCTCCGGCTAGATAATGCTACGGTAAATGTTTATACAATTTACTAAACAAATAGTGGACAAGAATTACATATACGTTACAGTAAACTTATTTGTAAAATGGTTATACGTGGGCAGTACCTACTATTTAGGCTATTTATTTTCTTATTTTGTGACAGCAATGGCATTTCCGAACCGACAACCTCTGAAAAAAATACCGGACAAGTGCGAGTCGGATTCGCTCACCGAGGGTTCCATACAAATTTGTAAGTACATAATTATTATAATTAATTACAAATGTATAGTGGTGGTCTAGAGTTTCTGCCTACCCCTGTGGAAGAAAGGTGTGAGTGTATGTATGTAAATTGAATTTTCTTTTATGTCTAATAAAAACAAGCAGATTTAGTGGTTCAATAGATTTGGATTCAGCCACAAAGGCATTGCTTATTAAAATTGTCATTGGCACTGACTCAGATATTGAAAATACAAATAAAAAGGTCTATCAAAACAAGATTTTTTGTTCCACTGGACTGGAAAACTTCAATATCTTAACGTACAAGACTGAATAAAAAATTGAAAAAAAAAGTGTATTTCAATCCTCAAATGGAAAATTCCTTTACAACTTTAATTCAAATTCAAATTCAAAACATTTATTTCAGACTTTTTGGTCCATATGGTGTTAGTATTACATCTGGATAACTTAAGGCTATGTTAGTAACTCACATACACTATAATATATAATATATAAAAGAAAAAGCGAATGATCACCTACTTACTACACAGCATATGTAACCTGATCCAATGTCTCCAAATAGGACTATGGATGTAGTTAGCAATTACTTCCAGGTAGCTGTTGGGACTGCCCCTCACCCTTCGCATCAGCGATGCTACTCTCTTGCGTAGAATTGCATGAAAGCCGTCCACTCGAGCTTCGGTAAAACATCGCCGATGCACTGCAGTAGCGAGGCAATCCCATCAGCAACCTGAAAGCATTGTTGTATTGGACACGCAGGGCACTGACGGTCCGCTGCGTGTAGCTAGTCCACAGACTACAAGTATAAAAGGACTGACAGTATGCTCTGAATAGTGTCCTCTTTACTGCCTTTGAACACCTGGCAAATCTGCGTGCTAGCATATTACAACGAATCGTCAGCCCCCTGCGTCCCCTTTCCATATCTAATTCATCAGTCAAGTCCTCATTTACCACATGACCTAGGTACACAAATTGCGTAACTCTATTCAATTGCTCCCCTGCTAGTGTCACGGGCGGTACGCAAGAGGGACTCTTACGCCCCGCCCGAAACACCATCAGTTCACTCTTCTTAACATTGTAAGCCAAACCATGAGTTTCAGCAAACACCTCACACACCTTTACTAATTTTCGCAAGGCGCTGATCAATGGGCTCAACAGCACCATGTCATCCGCGTAGCTAATGTTGTTAACTATTTTACCATCTATTGAGCAGCTTACGCCGGTGCTGTTGAGCTCACGGATCAGCCCATCTACATAAATGTTATAGAGCGTAGGAGAACTCAGTCCACCCTGCCTCACTCCACATTTTAATTGGTAGGAGTCCGAAAGAGAGCCCGACCATTTCACATGATTGGTTTGATGATTGTACCAATACTTGAGTATATTTGTGATTCCTTCAGGCACTCCCTTATCCCGTAGCTTATCCCACAGTTTTCCATAGTCTACCCGGTCAAAAGCTTTTGAGAGGTCCAGAAAGGCGGCATACACTGGCGTTTTACGTTCGGTATAGTATTTGACGGTGTGTTTCAGGACCAAGATCGCACTCTCCGTCGAAAGACCAGGCCTAAACCCATATTGGGCATCTTCAAGCTTAGCAGCCTTCGCGAGATAGCCATTCAACACACCGTCCAACACCTTGGCGGTTATAGTAGCTAATGTTATAGGTCTATAGTTACTTATTTCACTTATATCACCGGTTTTATTTTTAACAATAGGTACTACAACCGCCCTTGTAAGCTCCTCCGGCAAGTACTCATGCCTAATACAGAGTGTGAAAAACATCGCCAAGACTCTGCACACGTGAGGCCCCCCATGCTTCAGATGCTCCACGCTCAACCCATCATGACCGGGAGACTTACCCTTACGCATAAATTTTAGAACCTGCGATACCTCTTTTGCGGTTACTCCAACTGGTTTTCCAGACACGGTAACTCGCTCCTGGAGCACCTTTCTATTACTTGCTCCCCTAGGTTCTGTTGTGAAGTGCTTCCTAAATGTGTTGGCAATATCCATAGCCACTGTTTTCCCCCCCACACTGACAGGAAGACTCGGCCTCGGATTGAGTTTACTGGTTAGTTTCCAGAATTGTTTGAAAGTCTTATTCTCGAGGTGAGTGGCAAGAACGTCCATACGGGCCTGGTCCTGATTGTTCTGAAGGAACTTAAGGTTTTTCTTAAAAACTTGTCTACTCTCTGTCATGGCCTCCCAGATCTGTCCTGAGATTGGTTTACCACTTGCACACCATCTCTGAAAGTGAAACCGAGCCTCCACGTGCGAGTCCCTAACGAACTTGTTCCAACCTGTGATATAACCACCCTTCCGAACCTCTCCACACTGATTGCTCTTGATCGCTGCCTTTAATGACCCGCGAAAAAATATTCTTAAAGGTCGCCATGTAATGACGGACTCGGCACAAGTTTTTTTTTTACAAATTAGGATTCGCCTTTTTTGTATTTCAAATTTTAATAAGGTGTTTTCTATGTATTATCCTTTGTAAAGAATTATTTTTGAATAGAGAAAATGTAATTTATGAAAGGTATTTTGTTTGAAGTTGTGGTAAATATTAATTAGGCAAGTTCAGCTCTCATTGAAAACTAAAATTAAAAGTGTACTAATCAAAAAGTGTCATTTTATATCAAAACACGGCTTGTTTGTCCTGAAAGTATTCAGACTTTTGTAAGAAGTTGGAAGTATCTTTAAGTAACGTTGAGAAAATATGATGTCATAAAGATGTTATTTTAATTAGTGGATTGCTATTTAGATCTTACTTTAACTGACATTCAACCAGACACAGTCCCGCCCAGGAATATTTAAATAATCATTATTTGTTCGACTAAAAAGGTTCAATTCAATTTTTATCTCTAAAGAAATTAATATTTTTATTTGCAAATTTCTGCACGAAAAGCAGTCATGCAATCCAAGAAAGTTTAAAAAAAGAATAAATAACATCTCTGTTCGAAAAAAGAACATTACAACGTCACAAAATACCGACTTCGCGTGCATGACTCGATTAGGTACTGCGTGTGCTAATATTTGATGGGGATGGATATTTGATGCTCTGGTTGTCACAGTCCCGTGAAAACCGGGACACGGGACGTCCCAATTTTTCGCCCTGTTCTAATAATAGTTGCGCTGTATAAATATTTTGGAAGTTTTGATTGTTGTCAGTTATGTTACTGTGCCCGCTCTTGTTTGCATAGGACTAGAAATGGAATATTTTAATGAACTACATCGGAATGTCTACGTGTATGTTCAGGGTTGTTTTAACATATGAGGTGACAATGCAAAAATACAATCAGCGGAGTTATTGTGTACGAAAAATATTATTATAGTTGCTTTACCCTTTCGATTAATCATAATATGATTTTCATTAAGAAATCGATCAATCAATCATTACTCAATAGCCTTTCAGCTTTTAGCTCCAAAACAAATAGCACTTATGTAAATTGCACGTTAGTTATAGACTGTTCATTAGTCACAGTAGGTAACAGTCAATTTTTTTTCTAGAATTTTTTTTTTGAGTATAATAGGTGTTGATTTTACGCAAAATTAACACTTTCATCTGTTGAGAATATTTTATGAAATTACACTAAACATAATGCTTGCTTGCTTAGATACTAAATAAACTAATACCAACACTATAACAGCTGACAGTATAAACAAAATAATGTAAATTTTGATCAAAATCTTAAATCTCTGAAAGTTTATCGATTGCCTCATTAGTGTAGTGGTCTCAAGTGCGACTGCTACGTTCGGTCCTAGGTTCGATCCCCAGGTCGAGTAAAGTGTTATTGAGTTTTCTATGAAATTCTCAGTAGCAGCTCGGAGTCTGGATTTGTGCCCAGTTAATGGCTATAGGCTCGCCCCCTATAACATGAGACCTAAACGGGGCGAACTGTGGGTGTACATTAAGTACGCCTCTGCCTAACCCTACAGGGAATACAGGCGTGACCATCACGCCTGTATTCTGTATTGTATGTTATGTTATGTTCATCGATTGCTTTGAAATTTTATGTTGCATTCAAATACGCGCCTATTTATACATACTGCATAAAGAATAGGTACTATAAAATGGCACGAAATTCTCAAAAGAATATGAAACTGCATATTTATTAAGCATGAATCCTTCTTTGCAATATATTACTAGTATTATAAACTACTCTAAAAATTGGAAAAACTATGGAAGTTAAATAAAATGCTTTGAATAAAATGTCCCGGGAAAATTCATGTCCCGTATTTTTACGAACATATTGTCTTGTCAATTTGGCAACACTAGTATGCAAACAACTTTGACAGTTTCGTTTTGTTGCAACGACTTTTGTTATTTATGCTTTGTTTTGTATTTGGAATAGCCATTGCTTTGTTTTTTTTTATGGAATTTAGGATTGGAACTATAAATTAGATGGATTACGGTAATAAATAAGGTTTACTTCGTAAATTATTGTGTTTCGGTTTGAAGGGCAATTTGCCACTGTAATTCAGTATTCAACTGAGTTCTCTAAAAGACAACACGCAAGTGATAGGTACTAGTGATATTGCTGGTGTCTTTAAACTGCTGTGGCCGCTTACCATCAGGCGGCTCGTAGGCTTATCTGCCATCTTACTACAATAGAAAAAAGTTTTATTTCGCTTAATAAACACATATCAACTCATGAATACATGGCTTAACTTGATTCTTACTTCGGCGAATCTTCGTCCAAAGTTACATACTTTCTGGTAATTTTCTTTTGTTGCCCTGCCCTTTATTGACCCTAGTCACGCATGAGCAGTACTTATCTGTCAGAAAGTTGTTTGTTACATGATGTAAGAATCTTTTGTGGTGCCACTCTATATTGTTAAGTGGATTTCTTATGAGGACCTACGAATAAGAATTACCTCATTGTTCTTACTTGCCTAAACACATTTCACGCGAAAAAGATTTCAAGAAAGAGAAATTGACTCATAAAATATAATGCTGAAAAACGAAATTTGCTATAAAGAAGATTAATTTAAGCATTGTTTTTTTTATTCGTGAATGTATCAATTTATATATTTCTCAAAACTCTTTTGTCAAGATTTTATTACTGGCAATTTAAGAAGACTAGACAGCTATTATTGAAAAACGTGGATGAAATAATTCATTTTTTAAAAGTAATATTCGCATTATATTTTTTTAATATTTTATCTTATTATTTTAATATCTAATATTAAAACCTTTTGTCATTCGTTTTGAATGTAGCGACACTAAATAGTTTCAAGTCATTTTAGTAATATTGAGCAAAAATATTATTTGCATAGTTTTTATTTATTTTCTTAATCTTGACATATCGGTCAAAGGCGTCCACTACTGAACAAAGGCCTGCATCCGATTTTATAGACAAAAAAAAAACTAGCCTCATTAGTCTAGAGGTCCTGGGTTCGATCCCCAGGTCGAGCAAAGTGTTATTGGGTTTTTCTCAGTAGCAGCTCGGACTCTGGATTTGTGCCCTATAACATGGGACTTAAACATACCGGAGCACTGTGCGTGTATTTTAAGTACGCCTCTGCCTAACCCTTCGGGGAATACAGGCGTGATGGTATGTTATGTTATGTAAAAAAATATCAAATCTTCCTTTATTTTTGAGCAATTTTTAACAAAAATCGCATCATTAATGACATGGAAACAGAATTTTGTACCCACTAGTCGTAAAATATTAGTGGCAAGTATTGTGAGCTTACTCAAGAAACCCATTTTTTTAACGTTTGATATAAAACTGTCACAAATACAGATAACGGTGATTCCGGCGGGAATTTATAAATGTTTATAGCGCTCGTAATGTGTGTTATTTTCTGCTCCTGCGTAGGGTGCCCAGCTGTGACGATCATTTGGGATATATTTTAGTTATGAGTCTCTTAGATTGCTCCCCTTACTCTTTCCAGTTTATTGCGAGTGAAATCATAAGATTTCATGATAAAAATTATGTGGAGTACCTATCATATATATGAAATAAAATATAATTTGCTGGAATTGTAGTTAATTACAGATGGTTTAATTTAGTAACGTGGGAGAGCCATGCTTCGGCACGAATGGGCCTCACAGAAAACCGGCGTGAAATAACGCTTACGTTGTGTTTCGCCGAGTGAGTGAGGTTACCGGAGGCCCAATCCCCTTTTAAAAGGCGGACAACGCACTTGTGACACCTCTGGTGTTGCGGGTGTCCATGGGCGGCGGTAATCGCTTACCATCAGGCAATCCGTCTGCTCTTTTGTCCCCCTACCCATAAAAAAAAGTAAGCACTAGGACAATTCACTAATTATACTTAGCAAAGAAATTTTAAAGATTTAGTGTGAAGTTATTTATTTTATAATACGTCTAATTGAAATAGTAACATACCATCACGCCTGTATTCCCCGAAGGGTTAGGCAGAGGTGTACTTAATGTACACCCACAGTTCGCCGGTATGTGTTGGTCCCATGTTATAGGGGGCGAGCCTATAGCCAAATCCAGACTAAATCCAGACTCCGAGCTGCTAATGAGAATTTCATAGAAAAACCAATAACACTTTGCTCGACCTGGGGATCGATCCCAGGACCTCTAGTGTAGCAGTCGCACTTGGGACCACTAGACTAATGAGGCAGTTAATATTTTAATATTGTGATGTAATGAGGTAGTCAAAATTTTCAATATTGAAAAAGTATTATTTAAGATTATGATACTTGTCTATGGAATAAAATAATTTGTCGTTATGCCATTTAAATACGGCAAACATGCCATGTTATTTTTTAATATGTACGAGAAAATACCTAAATCACATGTTTTAGTTCTCTTGTAATTGGAATGCGAGGCGTTGCATGTTTTGACTCAACTTGGGAACTTATGCCATCATAATTAGTTTTTTTATTCAAACATAAAGTAGAAAATTCCCAATCGCACTCTCCCTAAACATGGGCACTCTACAAAGTATCCAAGCAGCCTTACTTCTCTAAACAAACAACACAATATATATTTTATTACAGTACTCTAAGGGCTATTTTTCTTCGCGGGTTGCGATGTTTTGTGGCAGATAGATGCGTCGGTTTGTATGAAGCACTTGATGTGTACGAGTTTATCTTTATGGGATGTTTGATCGCGGATCAAGACATTGACCTACATGGAAAAAGTGTGAAGAGAAAATAGTGGAGTTGCGGCGAAAATATCTCATTTTGGCTCCGTTGAGTTACACGACAAATAATATACCATCACACCTTTGTTCCCTGGAGGGTGAGGCAGAAATGTAGATACTGCTGTACACCCTCAGTTTACTGGTCTATAGGTAATAGGGGCGAGTCTATTGCCACTAACCAGGCACAAATCCAATTTCGGAATTTTGTAGAAAATCCAATAACATTGCTCAATCGAGGATCAATCCCAGAACTAAGTAGTGTGTACCGACGTGACCTGTTTGTTGCTCAAAAGGTAGGCTACTCCTGGTGGGAGCTGTATTATATTTTTTTTTCGTAATCTTAGTGGTCGCCTTATTCTGGAAAATGTATGCAGTAGGAATTATTAATTATTGTGTTCCTTAACATATTAAATTGAGAAAACGAATCTATTGTAGGGAATGTACTTACCTAATCTTAAATTTGTAGTAAAGAACACTTGGTATATGGTGGCACTCGTCGTCTTCCTATAACGTAACCTGAAACAAAAGAAATACGTACATAAATACATCGTTTTAAGATAGAGAAAACTCACCAATAAAGCTTTGACGACACGTTGGGCGAAGCAGCTGAGCGATCGGCTTGTTGTGGATTCGATCCCTACACGGAGATTTTTAGCACAGACCTATTTATAACATACCATCACGCCTGTATTCCCCGAAGGGTTAGGCAGAAGCGTACTTAATGTACACCCACAGTTCGCCGGTATGTTTAAGTCCCATGTTATAGGGGGCGACCTATTTATATTTGTGTATTTTATTTATTCGTGATAGGCTTACGCTGATAGGCTTACGCCACCAGTTCGTCTGATGTTAAGCGATACTGCGATCTATAATGGAGCGTGCTTGCCTAGAAGAAACCGATTCACTCGTCGATTCACTCAGATTATATCTATCGTGTATGTGAAAAAATATTATTTACTGCCATACTGGGTATGTGTCTCCTCTTAGAATGCGAGGGGTTAAGGGCTATGCCTATGGCCTACTGTGGGTTGGCAGGCGTCACACGCCGGCCAGAAATTATGTTAAAAATTTCTTAGCAAAATTATGCCCTCATCTTGTTTAATTGATTGATTTCGAAAATATTAATTATAATTTTAAAAAATCAGAGGTGCGTACGCGCATGGTCTATGGACGTCTATGATTTAGTAGTCCATGGTCATCAATTGTCATTTTATAAAAAAAACTGTCCCAGGTGTGTGTGTGTGTAGGATATACAAATATTTGTACCGATCGAGTATTTAATCCACTACCTGTAATGCAGAAGCCGATCGCTTAACCATTGTGTCATTCGTGCCGTCAAATTATTTTGGAAACTGTTGCTTTTGCTCGTTTATATATTTTATAAATAGGTATACATTTGAGTGCCAAACTCTATGCTTAAATTTATGTAATTTACGTTTTTCTTGTAACAAACTTTTCCTAACATGAGAACGCCCTCAATATTTAGTACAGCTATCAACATAAATAAACTCATGCCCTTTACAGCTTTACTGAAGGTCACGACAATCCATCAGCTTCTGGGTTGATTAGCCGCCAACCCAGTGCCCAGGGTCGGGTGATTTACAAGAATGATAGATGGAAAAACGGCTCGTATACTTTCGTGAATAGTGGGAGAATAACATAACATAACATACCATCACGCCTGTATTCCCCGAAGGGTTAGGCAGAGGCGCACTTAATGTACACCCACAGTTCACCGGTATGTTTAGGTCCCATGTTATAGGGGGCGAGCTTATAGCCATTCACCGGGCACAAATCCAGACTCCGAGCTGCTACTGAGAATTTCATAAAAAAAACCCAATAACACTTTGCTCGACCTGGAGATCGAACCCAGGACCTCTAGTGTAGCATTCGCGCTTGGGACCACTAGACTAATGAGGCAGTCAGTAGTGGGAGAATATGCATAGCTATTGTGTTAATGGTATTAAAAGGAAATGTTAATACCATACTCTACTGAATTGTTGCTACTATTTTCAAAAGCGTCTGTGTGGTTGGCCACATTTTTGCGTTCGTTTAAGCTTATTTATTTATTTGTGCATACTTATCAATACAAAATAATTAATAACTTAGGACTGCTAAGCTTAGTAAGAACTGCGTCAATAATCTAGTGGTCCTGACCGCGACTGCTACGAGAGGTCCTAGGTTCGATTCCTAGGTCGAACAGTGTTATTGGGTGGTAGCAGCTCGGAGTTTGGAATTTGTGCCTAGTTAATACCGGTCCCCTATTACATGGGACCTAAACATACGGGTGAAATATGGATGTACATTAATACGCCTCTGCCTAACCCTTTGGGGAATACAGGCATGATGATATGATGTAGTAAGCACTGATAGTCTAGTGATATTACTATTGGACTGCCAAGTTAAAGGTCTCGATTTCAATTCCAAGGTGGCGCGAGTGTCTCTTTCTTAATTACTAGCTATATCTACAATAATACCATTCTAAATATAATATAAGTAATAAATAATCAAAATAATAAATATAAGTATATAAATGAAAACTAAACATAATATAATAAATAAATATAATTAAATTATTATAAATAAATATAATTATAAATAGAACAAATAAACTCACTTATAAATGTTATAAATAAATACAATATTTATGTTATAAATGAGTTAGAAATGAGATAATAAGAATATAAACACCATAAATATAGTATTTTAATAATATAATACTTTTTAATGGGCAATCAATTTTCAAATGATGCTAAACCTTCTTCCTCTCTCCTAATGTTGCTGTGCCCGACAGGGTCCATAATGATCTAAGTTATCTAATAGTCCACCTTTATAAAATATTATGGAATGCAATAAAGTATTGAGTACAATAAGCGCGATTCTAGGCGGCGTATCAAGATGAAACATGCACCAAACTTTATGTTAGACCTCTAGCAATACATCGGTGAAAACTGCATTCAATTCCATGCGGTAGTTTTTACGTGATGCGCGTACATACATACAAACCGACAAAAATTCTAAAAATTGATATATTAAAATCTAATCCAATCGACACAACCTTGCCTTTGACCTCGATATTTCTCCAAATGGACAGATCACGTAATAATTTCGATTAATAGTAATTACATTAAATAGCTTCCACCTGACGGGCCTGCAAATTACGCACCGATTCCACGTTGACCAGTTGACCAGAGACCTTGACCATGCTGCCGCGTTTGAAACAGTCGAGCTACTTGTGAGAGTAACTATCGTGTATAATAGCCAGGATCTTTCATCGTAATTATAATCACGGAATGTTATATGATGCAAATAAGGTGAACACGACGTAATATAAACGATAATCTGATAGAGGTTGACCTCTCTGTTGTATACAGACCCATACAATTAAGAGATCATCATTTTTGACAACTGTCAACAATCTGACAGTTTGTTGAATCCTTTGAGAAGTGTCAAGTTTCATTCGACCAAGGCCAAAAACGATCAACGTTAACGCATGGTGTTTGTATGAATGTCTTTTGGGAGCTGTTAATTAGTTATCCTACCTATTTAGTTATCTACACACTAGCTTCACATGTATAAGTGCAGGACAAACGTTGGCACCTCTTCGCCTACTTGTGGCTACATGTAACTCATGCTGTGTTGACTTATGGCCAGTCCCTATATCAAATCCGTCGATAGATTTGCTTACTAGAGATCGGATTTTGACATTACTTGTATGAACCTTATGTCAAAATCCTATCTCTAGTAAGCAAATCTATCGACGGATTTGATATACGGACTGGCCATTAGATATCTTCGTGTTATATCCACCGAAATTTAAAAAACTAGTCATTTCGCTTCTACCCCATAAGCTGATTGAGTTATTTTTACTCATTCGGTGTATTTAACTTAGTGAAGTTACACTCATCTTAAGCGTCATATGAGTTTCTTTTAAAATAACCTTTATTTTTAGCACGCCTATCACTTTCGTGTAACTGTTTTTTATCCCAAACAAATAAAATAAAAATAAAAATCGAATACTGCTCATGACAATGTTTTGCCATAATGACTAATTTATCAATGTATTATCTGGCTTGCAATGCAAATACTTCTGTTACCTAACAATTCATATAGGTAATTATAGGTATCATAATTATATCAAATTATGAATTATTCTTTGAATAAACTTATATGACCAAAATTAATTCAGGTTTAAATGTTAAAACTAGCAGATTAATAAATCAAGGGATTTGTTATTTTTCTATCCACAAATGCAAAGACGGGTCTCCGAATTACTAAAGTTTTATTGTTGAAACATATTTTCATAAATTCAATATTACAATTTGTTTGTCAACCTTTCTTTAGAGAAAAATGATTACTTTCTAGCAATTTTCGTCGTATCTGATATAATCAAAGCAGTTTACGGATGTTATTAAAATTCTGTTTGTATCACTGAACCGAAAAATAAATATTTGTACTTAAAATGGAGGGTAATAAGTGTGTAAAAGGAGAAAATATATATTTTATTAATTCTTTGACGTGTCTCAGGTGGCAGTTGTTTTTTATCGGCTTAAATCGTTCTTGGAAAGGATTTTACTGTTGATTTTGGAGCAAACAAGGATATTTGTTTACTTAATCGTGTTTAAGTAGGACTGTGATATTTCATTTAGGATTTATTGCCTCGGGAGAAATAATTTACGACGACATTTTGGGGAAAATAGGGCACAAAATCACGCCCATAATCTTAGAAAGGTTAGGTAAAGGATTACTGTTGATAAAGCAAATCAGACTTGCATGCTCACATACAGAGTAGATGCTAAGTAATATTTACGGTATCGCAAGCTCTGACCTGATAAAAACCATTGAAAGTTATGTTTGAACTGTTATGGGTAAAGTAAAATTAAACTCCGTTCTCTTAGCAGTTAAGTAAAGTCAGATTGGAAACCTTTATTTTCCACTACATAAAAGAATTTTGCGATTTCTTTTCCACTAGAATCCATATTGATAAAGTTGATAATACATCAGAAAATCTCGTTGTATAGATGACTTAACTATAAAAAACAAACAATAAAAAAAATATTAAAAAAAAACAAGTTCTGATTATGCTTGGGTTAGTCACTATGCTAGTTTCACTTATCCAACACACTTACTAATCCAAGCTAGAACGCGGCAGAAATGGCTCGCTAGCTTCCATTGCATATTGATTTCTGTGGTAAAGATTGCTACGTTATCGTAACAAACAGTACAAATAATCATTTATTCATACGATTAGGCAGTCTTATTTTTTATTCATGAATGAATAAGTGGAATATTTCTCCCTCGTCATTGAGGAAAGGTTACTTAAAGTGTGGGCGGTATGGTTTGCTTATAAAGTCATAGGTTGATGTTACAATTCTGAATGAGGATGTGTACATGTAATAATATTAAATCTTCTGCGTATTTTTTTCCGTATTTCAAAGATATCTTAAATTGAATGTCATTCAATAAAAACTTTTAAGAAAAAGTAAAACTGCCTTCAAAAACATAAAAATGTATGTGCGAATCAGTTTCGGGATTCGCCTTTAATTTGGTCGGATCTTTTGTTTTCGCCACCGACTTCTTTTTATTTTGTTTCCGAAACTGTTTCACATATAACATATTTTTTAGTGTGAATCTAATGATTCTTATATCATTAGATTCCTTAGTTAATCAGCTTTCTAACAGTATTTTTTGTTTTGACGTAGCACTTATAGTTTGCTTACGACAAGTGTTCTTAACGTTACGGTCGGAGGGTATCAAGTTACATTTTATGACCCGCGCGAGCTCTGGCGGTCATCCCATTTTGGGTCCGCGCGCCGGGCGTTTGAGTGGGTCGACTCCGCTATCCATCTGTCTGTCACCAGGCTGTATCTCATGAAACGTGGTAGTTAGACAGTTGACATTTTCACAAAATGATGTATTTCTGTTGCCGCTATAACAACAGATACTAAAAAGACATTATTTTTTTAAACGTTTTTATAGACAATGGCACGGATCCCTTCTTGCGCGAGTCCGACTCGTTTTTGAAGGCGGTTTTATCTACTTTTTGTTAAAAGTTATTTTATTTCACCATTTTGAGTAGTGAGTATAATTTTACGTACCTACCTCGACGTTGTTATTTATTCGGTCGGTACATGTTATTGTCATTTCGTCCTAAATATTGTGATTAGATCTTGACCAAATGAAACCACCCGGGTAACCCTTTCGAACAAAAGAAGAATATTCAAATCGATCCAGGCGTCTTTGAGTAATCGGGGAACATAACGACGAATTGAAAATCTCCTCCTTTTTGAAGTCGGTTTAAATGTCCTTAAAATATTTCATTATGGCTGATCATTCGCCTGAGCCCGCCAAAATTCAAATTTCAAGTGATTTTTTGCAGTTTGTAGGTCTATAACAAGTTCTAGATTCATGGCAGTAGTAATCGCGACATTAACTATACAACATTTACAACTGAGAATTAAAACCTTTGCTTAAAAAATCTATCAATGCAAAAACTTGTCAAAAAATTTGACACTTTATACTACTTTTAGCTACAATAACGATTTTTATACGTTATACGTTGTGAATGTTGTATAGTTACTGTTGCGATTACTACTGCCATGAATCTAGAACTTGTTATAGACCTACAATCTGCGAAAAATCACTTGAAATTAAAAATTGGCGGGCTCATGTGAACGATCACCCTTAAATAAAACTACCGTATACACAACAAATTACAATAATTATCTCTCGAAACTACTTTTTGCCCTCCCTTACAATTTACGAGCTTTCCAACGAATGTCCCATCACTAATGTCTTTTAAATAACACGTTATTGCCGCCATCTTGTTTTTTTAGTAATGGCTTCAGAATTACTCGCGGCTTGACATTAGTGTGTTCTCTTCGTCATTGGGTTTCTGTCAAGGATAATTGTTTAGACATGAACTTGAATCGTTTTTACTATGCAGCGTAAAGTTAATGTATCGCAGAACGCTTTTTAATCTGTCTGTTATTTGTTGAGAAGAATTATTAAGAGAGGTAGGGCATAGTGGAATCGAATAATTCCACTCGCAAGTGGAGATGCCCGACACGGGATGTATCTCCACCTTGCAGAAAATCGTAGCCAAATAACATAGCTCCATGCTTTGTTGTATTCCTAATGATGTGCAAGGTCGCCAGAGCCCCGCGAGGAAGCGTTGTGTTGGCAGTGTGGGGGACCTGTGGTGTTTTGTTACCGTCGCTGTCATGCATGGCAGCAGGTCTCATATGCTGCCAGCCCAACAATTCCTCCTTAATTTACAGGGTCGGCAACGCGCGAGTGATACCCTTGGTGTTGCAAGCATCCATAGGCTACGGTAACCGCTTACCGTTAGGCGGGCAGTATGCTTGTTTGTCACCTTCAATAGTGGTATAAAAAAAGAAGACATTACATAACATACCATCACGCCTGTATTCCTGTAGAGGCAGGGCAGAAATGTACTAATGTATACCAACAGTTTGCCGCTATATTTATGTCCCATGTAATATGCGAGGTAAGGCGAGCCTATTCCCGTTGACTGGACACAAATCTAAACTCAATTTCACAGAAAAACTCAATAACAGTGCTCAATCTGGGAATTTAATCCAGAACCTCAGGACAGGCACACCTGCCATTTCATTTAATATCGTTTCCAGCTTGCATTTAACTTATAATAATCAAACTTTTTCATTTTACACTGAACCTATGCTTCTGATATGAGTAATGTAAAGCTTCACAAAAGTCAGCTGAAGCATTTTTTCAGACGGCATTACAATCATTATAATCCTGAGTCTTTTGTCTTTCACACAAAGGAGTTCGTTTGACGCGAGTGCAGCCAGGTGGCACCCATCGCAATTAGACAGAGCTTGCCAAAAGAGGTGTCGGCCTCTATCTTCTCCAAAGCTTTAGTGTTAAGTAGGTGGGTAGGTATACAAGGGTAGGACATGTTGTTTATTGTTTTTCAAGATCCTGTTAGCAACATAGGTGCTATAAATTATGGATTGAGGTTATTATGCTGGTCTGAAACCGCCTCATCAGCCTAGTGGTCCCAAGCGAGACATTTTTTTTCATTCCTGACAGGCTTACGCTTGACCGCCAGTGCGCCAGCCATCTATGGTGGAGCGCGCTTGTCTAGAAGAAACTGATTCACTCGTGACTTAAAGCGAAAACAAAGAGACGCTAGAGGTAGATTCCCTGGTCAAGTAAAGTGTTATTAGGTTTTTCTATGAAATTCTGAGTTGCAGCTCGGATTTTGGGTCCGGTTAATCGCAATAGCCTTGCCCTCTATTAATCTACATGGGATCTAAACACACCGGCGAACTATAGATGTACATTATTACGCCTCTGCCTAACCCTTCGGAGAATATACGCGTGATAGTATGTATTTATCTGTTTTGATAAAATTGAAGGGTTAGTCAGATAGAAAAAAGGTGTTAATAAATAAATATAAAGTTAACAAGAATTTCATCCGCTTACATTTATTTCCAGTGAAGTATTTTGGACGAAATGGTAAAGTAGGAACCTAGAATAATGGTCAATAATAGACAAATGGATTAAATTGTGTTTGAATTACAATATTTATTTTGGTACCTATTATGTTTGTATGGGAAATTCGGTCCGGCGGACTCTTAAGAATGAACACAGGAACTTATGCAAAAAAAACATTAGATACCCAAGTTCTAAGCCATATTTCAAAATATTAAACATATCGAATCTTCAATTTGGTAACCTCTGGCAGTTTTACCGATCCAAGGCATTGAAAATCGTGACCTATTCTTAATAAAACAAGTTTCAATTTCCCTTGACATTCTAAAATTGGGGCAGGTGAAAAAAACATTTGGTAATTGGCATATTTTTAGGGGAGAACTACTCCGTGCCTTTACAGGTATTATTTTACGGGTTCAGTAAAATATAAATCATATTGTTATGTTCATTAGGTACATCATATTTTCTTTCTTTTGTTTTTATTAAATAAAGAATGCTTTTTGAACATTCATGGTGCCGCAAGCGTCGCTACTGGGTTCGATTATGTATCGAAGGCATGTAGTTTTGACATTTCAAAAGTACCTGTATATGGTCTAATTGAAATAAAAAATTTGAGTTTGAGTTTGATTTCCAGTTCAAGAGGAAAAAATATTGTATTTTTCTATCGGTAAATTCTCAGTGGTAGCTTGAAGTCTAGATTTGTGCTTGGTTATTGTGAATAGGCTAGTCCCGAATTGTGGCTGCATTTAGAATGGACTAGTGCTCAAAGCATTAGAATGCAAGACTCCATAAATCTGCCAATGCTAGCGTCTTTAATAAAATTGTACGAAAAAAATCGACCAAAAATATAGAGGTATTCAGAAAATCGCAAGCTTCCTTGATCCTTTTGAATCTCCAGGAAAATATTTACGTTTGAACTTAGTTACACCTCCAGTTACAATAACATTTCCCTACCGAATACAAAATAGGTAAGCTCTTTGATATCTACAGAAAATTGCTAATGATAATAAATGGATTATGTTTATATTTATTCAATTGTAAGTAATAATATCATTTTCAGTAGAATATTTTGAGAATATTAACAATATATTGGATTCTGAACATTTATAACATACCATCACAACTGTATTCGGCAAAGGTTAGGTAGCAGTGTGCTTATGCTAATTTTTCAGGTCCCATATAATAGGAGCAAACCTTTGCCATATTATATACATATTACATTAGTGACAATCATATTCCGTTATTAATCTAGTGTACATACTCTAGAGGTCCTGAGTTCTATTCCCGGATCGAGTAGTGTTATTAAGTTTTTCTATAAAATTCTCACACTAATGACAATAGGCGCGCCCCCTATTACATTTACCTTTTTTATTTCCTTATGACGTAAAAAGTGTCAAAAAATTGGTCTTAAATATCCAGAATACTTCAAGTTTCATTTCCTGATAAACTGGTTAAACCTGAGGGTTAACCAGGCTATTAATCACTTCGATATGCCTACCCCCTACCGATTAGTATGGACGAGGGAGAAATGTCAACTGATACGGACTAGTATCGGTCGACAATTAGTGGGGTCAATGGAATCGACGCGAGGGATATTACAAGTTAGATTAGTACGTATGGTGGGAGAAACGTCGTTATTGGATGTTAATGTTTGTGTAAAAATTTATGCTGTGATCTCATTGGCTAGTAGTTCATGCCGTCATATATATTAGCCAATCATAGAGCTGATATAGATAGATAGATAGAATATTCTTTATTGCACACCAAAAACTAATGTAAAATACAATTTTATAAATCATATAATGGTACAATGGGCGGTCTTATCGCTAAAAACGATCTCTTACAGACAACCTTTGGATGGACTCGTGAGAAAAAGGAAAGGTGATACTTAGGTAGTCTGGCGTACTTAAAAAGAAACATGGTTCTCAAATTATTAGTTACACAAATCAACTAAAGCTAACTAAATTTACAAGATAAATAAAATAAGAATAAATAAACAAATACATATAAATAAATATTGCATGTTTATAGATGGGTTTCTGCCCAGGCATTTTGGGCGAAAAAAATTAATGCCCTGGCATAAACCCATCTCTATGCATGTATATACTCGTAAAAATACATAGATACTATCAGATTTAATAATGCAGAACAAGTCAACTACAGCGTTAGATAATGCTCCTTGACCATTTTTTTGAAAGTAGGCAATGTTTGTGCATGCCTAACTGAGACAGGTAAGGCATTCCACAGCCGTGCGGTCTGCACTGTAAAAGATTTGTCCAGGAAAATTGTGGAATGCATTGGCATCCCAAGCCTCAAATATATAATACATGCATATATAACACATAAATAGATATACGCTATACACACGTCATGCTCGTGAACGGGTGCTGTCTGTCGGGACTGGTCAGCTCTAACTTGCTGTGGCAATCCCTTTCTTTCTAATATAACACCTATACTGAATAAATCTTACACATCACATTGCATAATTGTCAAACTATTTAAAACATAGTTGTAAAGATTAATATTGTAATAATGTTTTTTTTTAAAAGAGTATCCATGGAGTTTCTTGCCGGCTCTTCTCCATAAGACCCATTTTTTGGAAGCGTGCACCTAGTTAGACTTTTTAAAAGTACTTTTTTTTAATGGTCTAATTGAAATAAAACATTTTGACTTTGACTTTCATAGCAACTTCAGTATTTAAATTTTGACTTTTTTATGGGATAGGAGGGCAAACGAGCAGACGTATCGCCTGATGGTAAGCGATTACCGCCGTCAATGGACACCCGCAACATCAGAGGAGTCACAAGTGCGTTGCCGGCCTTTTAAACGGAGATTGGGCCTCCGGTAAACTCACTCACTCGGGGAAACACAACGTAACCGGTCTTCTGTGAGGCCGTGGTATTACTCCGGTCGAGCCGGCCCATTCGTGACGAAGCATGGCTCTCCCACGTAAAAAACTTTGATTTGACTTTGACCAATAAAGTATAATAATACCATTACCTTACACCTCTTCTGTAAAGTTCAGGGATGATGGTACGGTATGTTGAGTGAACAAACTTTTACATTAAAAAGTTTTAAACTAAATGTCAATTTTTGTAATTAGGCAAAGCGTCATTACTCAGAAAGCCAGACGTTCACCAATTCAATTAGCTTAATTAAATTAAACGAGTTTATGCACATTTTTAGCGTTGATTCCATAAATGTTTAATTTTGCGGTCGTTTTTAAGCGTTTACGGTTTAATATAACTGAAACGACTGCCTCATTAGTCTAGTGGTCCCAAGCGCGACTGCTACGCTAGAGGTCCTGGGTTCGATCCCCAGGTCGAGCAAAGTGTTATTGGGTTATTCTATGAAATTCTCAGTAGCAACTCGGAGTCTGGATTTGTGCCCGGTTGATGACAATAGGCTCGCCCCCTATTACATGGGACTTAAACATACCGGCGAACTGTGGATGTGCATAAGTACGCCTCTGCCTAACCCTTCGGGGAATACAGGCGTGATGGTATGTTTTATGTTATGTTTATAACTGAAACGAGTAAACTAGATGTTTGAATTTCATCATATTTTTACTTTTGCCTTGGCACAACAGTGGGTATCTTTTTTTTATTGTACGGAAACGAGGACCTCTCGGAGGACTTTGGTATGTCGGACTCATACCGACTAAAAACCGTACTTTCCTTGGGATTCGTGACATTCACCACGGCGAACAGTGTCTGTACCTACATAAAGTTAAAAACATCACGTTTTGTGTTATTTCAATTCAATCTATTGGTATTTTTTGCGTTTTTTATTGTTTCTAGTTTAGTATGTACTGTAGGAGGCGTTATTCCAGGTACGACGCTGGGATCACTCCTCCGAAGGAAAAATCCGTTTTATATTTAAACTCGTCTCATTTATTCAGATAATACTTAAGGAATCAATTCATTTAACAAAATCATTTCTTCACGTCACTTTCAAGACAATGCTACTCAATATTTTTAAATCCATAGTTCTTATTCCTTTTCTAAAATTCTCAACCAACCAGCTGGATGAGACGTCACCTCTTTGTGGCAACCTCTACAGTACCTATTAGAATATTAATTATTGACATTTACTAAAACTAAAACTAGATTACAATTACATTACGATTTTTTTTAATATAACTTACCATCACGCCTGTATTCTCCGAAGGGTTAGGCAGAGGTGGAGAATTTACACCTACAGTTCACCGGGATGTTTAGGTCAAAATCCAAACTCCAAATAGAGAAAGAGCCTATTACTATTAACTGGGTACAAATCCAAACTCCGTAATAGAAAAAAAAATCAATAACACTTTGCTCGACCTGGAAATCGAACCCATATAGTATAATAGGATCTCTAGATTTATGAGACAGTTTTAAGTAGAAAGAAAGGAAAAGAAGGAAAACATATTTATTCAAGTTTATCAATTGCTCTTCTGCTTCTTTTCGTTTCTTGACTATCCTGTATTTCATGAATACGTATTAAGTTCCAGTAGCGAGTTTTCTTCTAAACTTCAAGATAAATGCGCCTTTTTCTTAGGTTATTGATGGCCTTATTTTAAATATAATTTTATATAGTTTGAGCTAATAAATATGTTGATATTGTTTGGAACTGTTATTCTGTTTGTGTTCCGGGTTTCGAAATTGTTTGAGTTTGTTGTAGAAGTAAAGTTGATACCTTCACGATGGAGTATTTTATTTTTCCCTATTACATGGGACCTAAATATACCGGGGAACTGTGGATGTTCATATAAATGTACCTAATTATGAAGTTGGAATGTCCTGCGTCTGCGTTTTTGCTGTGTCTTTGAAGCTTACGAACATATCATAAGTAAAAGCTAGTATTTATATAAAGAAACTATCTAATCCAGGACAACAGGAAACGAACACAAATTGGGCCTCAAGACTTATTTTATTTTATTAGGTGGTGGTAGCCTAATGGCTAGAGCGTCAGACTAGCGATCATGTGGTTGCCGGTTCAAAACCTATCCATTACACTACCAACGTGAACCCACTCGTAACACAAGTATTTAACTTAGCACAAGGGGTTAACAAGAATACTAGTAATGTGCGAACCTTAAAATACCCATAATAATAGTAAGCTTTAAAAAAAATGTTATGTCAAAATTTTACAGTTTTGGTTCGCGAAATCTGACAGCTCTTAAGCCATTAAATGTCATGAGACGACCATTCCAATTTCTTATGAGATTCTGATATCATTATAATAGCAAACTTAGGTTTCTGGTCAGTTGTTTTTCATAACAAACACATAAATTGATACTTATCCTAGCTTTTGCGAAAACAGGCAAAAACAATTGGCTGACAGCCTAAGTAAAACCTATTAGAAGAAAGGTTTCATTAATCTGAGTTACTGTGACATGGTAGCGGAAAATATATTAGACAATCCTATGCTTTATATTCTCTAGATAGGTCATTGTACTCAGAATTATTAATAACTATTACTAAGAGAACTTCCTAAAACTACGAAATATTCGGTTGTTCCACACATTTTGTGGAGTTTCTTGGGAGAACTATGCTTCGGCACGAATGGGCCGGCTCGACCGGAGTGATACCACGGCCTCACAGAACACAGGCGTCAAACAACGCTTATGTTGTGTTTCGTCGAGTGAGTGAGGTTACCGGAGGGACAATCCCCTTTTAAACGGCGGGCAACGCACTTGTGACTCCTCTGGTGTTGCGGGTGTCCATGGGCGGCGGTAATAGCTTACCATCAGGCGATCCGTCTGCTCGTTTGTCCCCCTATCCTATAAAAAAAGAGTCAACATACTACATATGGAAGGGCTGTTTTCCAAGGTCCCACTGTAAAATTTGTCTATAATGATGGTGATGAATGGCAAGGCGCCATTGTTCTCATTTTTACGGTACCTCCATAAAAATAACTTTGTATATTATGCACAAAATTAAAAACAGTAATAGCCTAGTTATACGACCATGAACTGCTAAATTATATTTTATATTGGTATAGGTATATTAATAATAATAATTAAATGATATTTTATATTTTTATGATGAATGAATTATGTTATTTTTTAGTAAAGGAAAAAATTCAATCGCGGGCAGGATTCGAACCTGCGTCTTCTGGTTTGATATACCAGACGCTCTGACCTCTAAGCCACCGCGAACCCTACCCGCATGATTGAAATTTTGCCTTCACATTCTGAATTTACGTCATAAGGTGACGTTGGTGACATCTATGAGAGGTAAGTTACCTTACCTCTCAACCGACACGACTTACTTTACAGTTAGTTCAGTGTCGTACGATGCCACCTTACCTTTCAACTATCTTTTTGTAATTTTTTTTTTTTGCATTTTCCATGCTAAGATTATTAAGTTATTTTTTAGTAAAGGAAACCAGAAGACGCAGGTTCGAATCCTGCCCGCGATTGAATTTTTTCCTTTACTGAAAAATAACTTAATAATCTTAGCATGGAAAATGCAAAAAAAAAAAAAATTACAAAAAAAAATTACAAAAAGATGAATGAATTATGTTATGAAAATAATGATAGTTCCCTTTTATCAAATTTAAATTGAGATCTAATTTTATTCACTTTTATACATTATGTCTGGGCCTTATATATCTATGGGGTATAGGCCCACCCCCAATGTAATGCCCGTATAGTGGTAATTTATGTTTATCTATTTCTCGTTAATATGCGGATAATGTAGTGGGCTACAATATTGTACAATTATTTAATTTTATTGTAAAATTTGTTGTAGCTGTTTCTTGTCCCAATAAATAAATAAAATAAAATAATCATAAACTTTTTCATCAGTCTGTCAACCTGCAACTAGCATGGTGGCCTATAGCTTAACCCTTGTCCTGCAGATATAAGACTTGTGCCCAGAAATGGGACAGTGAATAGTTCGACGATGATACAGCTAAAAGTATAGAAAACAAGGTAGGTAACCATTAATTTTAATTATTTGTACATCAGTTTACTGGGTCAATGAGTCGTTGAAAATGTACAGACAAGGTCGATACCTATCGTTTAAAACAGCGTGAGGAGTTTAAAGGGTATATTTATTTACAAACCCCAGAATTTAACATTAAATAATACCACGCCTGTATTCCCTGAAAAGATAGGCAGTGTTGTGCCAATGTAGTGTATTAATGTAGGCTTTTTTTATGGAATAGGAGGCAAACGAGCAGACGGATCGTCTGATGGTTAGCGATTACAGCCGCTCATGGACACCCACAACCCCAGAGGAGTCACAAGTGCGTTGCCGGCCTTTTAAAAGAGAGTACGCTCTTTTGTTGAAGGCTTTAATAATTGCCATTAATCCGGAACCAATCCAAACGGGGTTCTACTGAGAATTTCATAGAAAAATTCAGCAAAATTTTAGGGTGGAGTCTTTATACGAGCAATAGAAACCAAAACAATTTTCTTAATTTTTTTTGTTTTTCTGTCTTTGTATGCGCTTACGCAAAAATTGCATGACGAAATTGGATGCGGTTTGCTGGAAGTACAACTTAAAATCTAGTGTATATTTAAATTAATCTTGCTATGTCACCTTAAAGCCGCGTTGCCGCGTTCCTAAGTATCGTAGCGTGATATTTAAATATATATATGTACCATTAATACGAGTAGTTATTATACCTTTCTAACAGTGAAAGAATTTTCAAAATCGGTTTAGTAGATCCAGAGATTACCCCCTCACAAACTTTAACTCTTTATAATATTGATATAGATATATCCTTATGGGACGCGAATGAAATCCCGGCAAAAGCTAATTTAGAATATAAATTCAACACATTATGGAAACCTTTCAGTAAATTGCCAACCCTATTAAAATAATTTACGATTAATAAATTGGCCTCGTCTATAGGTTTTGATAGGCGATTGATCAGCTACCCTTCATAGGGGATTTTTTTACAATTCAATATTGTTCGCTGGTAATTATGCCGACATTAATCTATGGTAGCGTGACACACTGGAGAAGCGGTTGGAGGTTCATGTTTTAAAGGGTTTTGAAAACGGTGTCTTATATTTATGTGGAATTGCAAGACTCAAAATAATATTAGAACTCAATTCACTGATTTATTCGATCTATTCTTGACATTAACCGTACAACTTTGTTAGCGTTTATCTTGGAAACGTGACGCTTTGCAGGGTTTATACCTGAAAATTTTTGTTTATATTAATTTTGTACAGTTTAAAAAAAACGAATAAAAAGGACTCTTTAAAAGATTTTTTACAGAAATAAATAAATAATTTACCATTATCACCATTCCATGACAACATTTGAACTAGGTATAGGTACTGTTGAGGTTGCAGCAAAGAGGTGACGTCTCATCCAGCTGGTTGGTTGAGAATTTTATTTAAGGAATATACAACAAATTTTATACGTAGAATTGTTTTAAAAAGTGACGTGCAGGGAAAAAGTTGTGAAATGGATTCAGTCTTTATTTGACCGTGAATATAACAAATATTTCAGATAATCTAAATGGAATTTTTCTTCCAAGGAGTGATCCCCTGATCGTACCACGCCTCCGACAAGTGGTGGAGGCGCCGGTCGCCTACATTATAACCACAAGAATCTCGTTATTTTAGTGTGAAAAGATTTTTTTTCTACAAATCTTGTACAACAAAAAAAAAAACAACTAATCATTCGACCCGTTCTCAAATGATAATCTTGCATAAATTGCTATTGATTTTTATTTTTATAAAACACGACGCCGTACACGTGCCATAACATAATTATTATTTTTAGAATCAATATAAAATCGCTTACATATGTAATGTATCGCAATAAACCGACTACTTTTTATCGAGTAAGATTAAAAAAAAAAAAAACAATCCATTTAAGATTTGTGGAGCAGATTCACAGTAAAAGCGCATTAGTCGCGGAAAGTGTCGCGACGATGGACAAATCCGATTACAGAGATATTTCCAAGCGTTTTCTTTGAAAAAATGTTATGAATTTTTTTTTTTTAACTGCAATGTAATGTACATACATTGTTAAGTGGCATTGCAATTATTCACTCAGTGTCCATCGTAGGTAAGTACCTACGATGGACACTGAGTGAATAATTGCAATGCCACGGTCACGGTCAAGGATAAGTATCCTTGATATAATATCTATATATTTTGTCATTTGGACGATTTTGTATCTTACTGCTAATAAGATTAAAATAAAGAGCATCAAAGTTTCGGAGTCGTAGGATGTGACGTCACTGTTTCGTAAAAATTGTACGATACCGTGACGTCACGCAAAATTTAATTGCACTGTATCGCCGTCCTTTTTTTTATGGGATAGGAGGGCAAACGAGCAGACGAATTACCTGATGGTAAGCGATTACCACCGTTCATGGATACCCGCAACACCACAGGAGTCACAAATACGTTGCCGACCTTTTAAAAGAGAATTGGGCCTCCGGTAACCTCACTCACTCGGCGAAACACAACGGAAGCGTTGTTTAGCGCCGGTTTTCTGTGAGGCCGTGGAGGTATCATTTCGGTCAAGCCGGCCCATTTGTGCCGAAGCATAGCTCTCCCACGTAAAAAAACCATATATATATATACTACACATATTTTTTTGTAATCTAACATAATAGCATAATAGCATAGCAAGCATAATATGTCCTGTAGCTTATTAATAACTAAGAAATCTACAACAATATAATTATAATTCTCTTGTGTTTAGCGGTATAAAAATATGAATTGGTATCTACATAAAAGTCTGAAAAAATAATTCTAGAATATTAATAAAGATTGAGGATGATATCCACGGTATGTAGTAATATTTATTTATAATGACATTATTATGATAATTAATATACATATTTATAATGGTTAACATAACATACCATCACGTCTGTATTCCCTGAAAGGATAAGCAGAGGCGAACTATTGTACACCCGCTGTTCACCGGTATGTTTAGGTCCCATGTAATAGGGGGCGAGCCTATTGCTATTAACCGGGTACAAATCCAGACTCCGAGTTGCTACTGAGAATTTCATAGAAAAACTCAATAGCATTTTGCTCGACCTGGGGATCGAACCCAGAACCTCTAGCGTAGCAGTCGCGCTTGGACCACTAGACTAATGAGGCAGTCAGTAGGTTTCAATAGGCGATAATGGTTGACATAAAAATGTAGTGCGTATATCATTTAATTGTTTGGATGGTCCCATATGATAGTATGGCCGATATCTGTCAAACACCGAGTGTACCAGTTTCTAACATTCTCGGTTCTCACACACTTTTACCGGAGGCCCAATCCCCTTTTAAAAGGTCGGCAACGCACTTGTGACTCCTATGGTGTTGCGGGTGTCCATGGGCGGCGGTAATCGCTTAGCATCAGGCGATCCGCCTGCTCGTTTGCCCTCCTATCACATAAAAAAAAACTTCGCTACTAAGTATATGAATAAATGACATATTTTATTTCTAGTAATAAACGCACTTGCAAGTATTTTTTTAATTAGCATGATTTTCAGATAACACGCTAAGCATAGGCAGAAAAAATACCTGCCTAAAATTGCCAAAGTGTTCTTGAGTGGAGACCGCGACTCGGCAAAGGTAGCGTAGGAGGCCCTCCGGCAAGATGGTGTGATGATTTGCTGGCGGAAGCTGGATACGACAAGCCGAGGACAGGGTGAAATGGCGCACATTGGGGAAGGCCTCCGTCCAGCAGTGGACTGCTATCGGTTGATGACGATGATGATGAAAATTGCTATAAATCTTAGTCTAAGGTTGCACACGACTACACTACACGGTCCCAATCCTGCTAATTCATAGTGTCAAAATCGTCAGTCAATCGCTTAAAAATGGTAATGGCACTAAATGATATTTGTCAGTTTTCTCTACGAAATCTGTCAGTTCTTGTGTAATTTTTCTTTACAATTTTTGAGAGACTTGGACCCCTGTTCGAATACCGCTGCGGCCGTGTGTCACACCAGCGCCGGAAAAGCGGTTGTCCCAAAAACTCCTTAGGGATGACCAATAGTGCTAGGTGGAGCCACTACTCAATGAAACACCAGGTATTCCTAAGATCACACTTTAATAAAAAAAATATTTGTTACATATACTTTTGCCGGTAACGAAACCATAGCGCGATCTATTTCGACGCCAACGCCATCTATCGAGCCAACATGTAAACAAGATCGCGCCATGATTTCGCTCCGTTTAGCATGTCTTAACATTCCCGCCCACTAAGGACAACAGTCCTTAATATCTCACGAAGATTGCCAAAACACAAATATATGCCCAAATGAACCAAAAAACTTAACCATAAAATATGTGTTCATGGTACTGAATACAAAACAAGTTAATTATCATTAGTAGGTAAAACACAAATTTTGGATAACGGTCTCTTTATAAATGAGTTCTTATAACGTAAAGTGACTACTCTGGTTACATTGTCCACGCCAGGATGTTTCTTAACAATTCGACCCATTAACCATCTGGCAGGTGGTAGGTCGGGTTCCCTAACCAAGACAACATCACCAATTTCTGGTTCCTGTATTAAGCGTTTCCACTTATGCCTATGCATCAATCCTGAAAGGTACTCTTGTGACCATTTTCTCCAAAAATGTTGCAACATACGTTGACATAGTTGCCATCTTCGTAAAGAACTGAGTGTAGCCTGTTCATAGTTACGTTCAGGAGGCAAAATCAAAGGTTCCCCTACTAAAAAGTGACCTGGTGTCAAGGGTAATATTTCATCTTGGTCTTCGATGTACGATATTGGTCTAGAATTGAGGCACGCCTCAATTTGAGCCAATAAAGTTGAGATCTCTTCGAAAGTCAGTGTGGAATTGCCTATGATCCTTCTCAAGTGGTGCTTGGTGGATTTAACCCCCGCTTCCCATAAACCTCCAAAATTGGGGGCATGAGGTGGAATGAAATGCCACTGAGTCCCATTGGTAGCTAACCAATCTGAAATTTCCGACAGGAAGTTAGACCTTTCTTCACTAAATAATTCCTTTAACTCCCGTGCCGCGCCCACAAAGTTACAACCGTTATCACTGTACAAATTGCTACAGTGACCTCGTCTGGCTACAAATCTCTTATATGCGGAGAGAAAGCCTTGAGCCGTCAAGTCGCTGACGGCTTCCAAATGAATGGCTCTGGTCGACATGCATATAAAAAGACATATGTAGCCCTTGAATGATTTATTTCCACGACCCTTTGAGACCCTAATACTAATTGGTCCAGCATAATCTACACCACTAAACAAAAATGCTCTAGTTGGAGAAACTCTTTCCGCTGGCAATTGTCCCATCAATTGATTTTTATTTTGGGTGCGATAACGAGCGCATGTTACACATTTCCTATAGTGAAATTTGACTAAATTTTTAGCACCGATTATCCAATATCTAGAACGTAGATAGTTCAACATCAGTTGTGGACCCCCGTGCAACGTCTTTAAATGTGCATCAGTAACGAGAAGTGTCGCTAAATGTGCATCATGAGGAATTAATATAGGATGCTTTCTGTCCTCTTCTACCTGAGCCAGTTCTAGCCGCCCACCAACCCGAAGTATTCCCAGTTCATCTATATACGGATTTAAAGAGGTAAGTTTTGATTTATTTTGTATATTTTTACCATGAGTAATATCTTGTATTTCTTGCTTAAAATGTTTAATTTGACACTGTCTAATCATAATATCTAATGCTTCGTGTATTTCTTTTTTCAGGAGGTAAGTATGTTTTGGTATTTTATCCTTTTGTTTTTTCAGGAATCTTTTACAATAGGCTACTACCCGCAGCAACCTTGTCAACGACGAGAATTTCGCCCATATGTCCTCGCCTTCTTCTATTGCCACATTAACTAATTTAACCTTTTCTTCTTGGTGTGTATTCAAATTCTTCGGATTTACGTATACGATTTTTGGATCTTTCAACCAATTCGGCCCATTTACCCACAACTGGTGAGTACTTAAATCTGAGGGTTTTACTCCACGGGAAGCTGCATCAGCTGGATTAATTTCTGATTTCACGTATGACCACTGGTTCCGATCTAAAAGTGATATAATGGTTGATACTCGATTGCCTATAAATGTCTTCCATTTACAAGGATGATCACTCAACCACGCCAACACTACTTCAGAGTCAGTCCATGCATGCCAATGTTGTTTAGGAATCTCTAAAACTGTGCCAACTTCGACTAGGAGCTTTGCCAAAAGGACTGCTCCACACAACTCCAATCGCGGTATGGACACCTGTTTAATTGGGGCCACTCTTGTCTTAGCGGATATTAGACTGACTTCAATATTACCTTCAAAAGTGACCACGCGTAGGTATGCTACAGCACCATAAGCAGTATTGGAAGCATCACAAAACCCATGGAGTTCTACCAGACGATCATTACTCTTACATTTCATCCATCGAGCCAATCGAAAATTGGTAAGTTTTGTCAAGTTCTCACGATATGCAATCCACTCTTCAAGTAGCGTTTGCGGCAATTCCTCATCCCAACCCAATCCTGATAACCACAATTTTTGAATGAATATTTTAGAACTTATTATGCTTGGCGCTATCCATCCAAGAGGATCATACAGACGAGAAATATCAGATATTACTTTTCTTTTTGTTACAGGTGCTGACATAGGTGGTAAGGTGACTGCGTACTCAAATTCATCGTGGATCCTGCTCCAGGTAAGTCCCAATAATTTATTTTTTCCTTCTACTAGTTGTTCCTCAATCCCTTTACCTTCCTCTAACCCCTTTATATCTTTATTTTTATCCCTTATCATATTCATTACTGCTTCATTATTGCTTTTCCATTTTTTGATTTCAAATCCCCCTTTATTTAATAAGTCATTTAACTGATCATATATTTGAATTGCTTCCTTTATATTTTGACACCCTGACATAAAATCATCCATGTAAAAGTCCTTTTTAACTCTATCTGCTACCAGTGGGTATTTGCTTCCTTCATCTATGGCTAACTGTATTAAGGTTTTTACAGCCAAATATGGCGCGGATGATGTGCCAAAAGTTACTCTTAATATTTTATATTCCATTATGTCTTTTTCAGGAGCGTCTCGCCACAAAATACGCTGGAAATCTGCATCATCTTCATTAACACGTATTTGTCTATACATCTTGGTGATGTCCGCAGAAAGGCAGATTCGGTGTTTCCTCCAACGCATTATGATATGCCGTAGTTCCGGTTGCAAGGTGGGACCTACCATCAGGTCATCATTTAGTGATACTCCATTCCTGCCTTTACAAGATGCATCAAAAACAACACGTACTTTAGTAGTTGTTTTATCTTCTCTTACAACCGCGTGGTATGGTAAGTACACTCCAATTTTGCTGTCCTCACTATTAACAGGTCGCATATGCTTGAGCTCCAAATACTCATCAAAGGTTTGTTTAAATTCATTTTTTAAATTCTCATTCTTTGTTAGTTGTCGTTCTAGTCTCAGAAATCTCCTCAGTGCTATTTCCCGTGATTGGCCTAAACAGGCTGGATGCTCATTTCTGAAAGGTAACTTGACAATATAACGTCCTGTTTCATCACGTGTGGTAGTTGATGTATATATTTCTTCACAGCGTTTTTCTTCTTCCGACATAATTCTTTTGTTTAGCTGCGGCTCGTTTTCTATTTCCCAAAAAGCCTTTAACCAATCATCCGCTTGAACATGCATGTTAACCATATTTGTAGAAAGAGACTGATTAATATTTGTCCCTGTTAAAACCCACCCAAACATTGTTGCTTGAGCCAACCACGACCCGGATGAACATTTATGAAAACCTTCCCTTAGTATGTTACCATAAACATCGGAACCCAACAACATATCTATTTTGCTGGGTGAGCGGAAATCCGGATCGGCTAACTTAATATTTTCTAGAATTGACCAAGGTTCTACCAAAATCTCCCGAGGAGGTAACAACCCAGTCAATTTATCCAAAACATAAACAGTTACCTGGATGTTGCAGTCTGGATTGTGCAGTGAATGTAGAATTACATCTGTTTTAGATTTGGAAACCACCTTTATTTCACCACCCAATCCTGAAAAATTACCCTTGACTGTTTTACACTTTAGACCAAGTAATTGAACCGCGGCTTGCGTAATGAAAGAAATATGAGACCCTTGATCTATTAACGCGCGAAGCGGTATGAGTCCATTCCTTGAATGAACATACACAATTGCTGTTGGCAACAAAGAAATTTGTTCCGCACCCTTTGAAATATGTAAACTACCCGTTTCTGGTGTATCTTCTAATACCTGATGTGATGCTATAGGCTCCATGTCCGGTTGTACACTAGTGGAATGAAGTAATGAATGATGTCGTCTTTTACAAATGTGACAAGAAGTTGTGTTTCGACAATATTTTACACCATGATTACTCGCTAAACAATTAAAACATAATTTATTGTCTTGAACAAAGGAACGTTTTGAATCATGATCTAGTTTAAGAAAATCTTTACATGAACTTATTTTGTGGTCCTCTTTACAATAAGAGCAAGTTATTTGTGAAACATAAAAATTGTTATTGAAATGAGGCTTTGAATTCTGCTTATCCTTATAATTTGTAATAGTTTTTGTATCCAAAAATTCCAAAGAATGAAATCTATTTTGTAAAAAACTTTTAAACTGTTGAAAATCTGGTAAAACGTTACAATTAGATGTTATTTCGCTAACTTTAGCCTCCCACTGTTTTCTTGTCTCTGTATCAAATTTTTGTGATACGATGTATATAATTATCGCATCCCAAGAAGTGGTGTCGATGCCCAAATTTTTCAACCCTTGCATCATGTCCGTAGTGTTGTCCAATAATTGTTTAAGACTTGTTGCCGATTCTATCGTAATATTGCGCTGCGAGAAAAACCGTGTAAAAATACTATTCACCAGAAATTGTTTATTATTAAATCGCTGTTCTAATAAATTCCAACATTGCTCATAATTGTCATTGGTAATAGCAATATGTCTTATCAACTGCTCCGCTTCTCCAGTTAAATGTCCCTTTAGGTAGTGCAGTTTCTGGACCTTATCAATGTCTTCGTTGTTGTGAATCAAAGACACAAACAGGTCTCTAAACGCTATCCAGTCTGTGTATCTACCCGAGAATGTAGGTATTGTTATCTTTGGTAGCCTCACTGGGGTTTTCACGGCCTTATTTTCTGTGCTAGACTTGCTTGGAATTGCTGAGCAACCTTGAAGTCCATCTAAAAGGTCACCTAACTCCGATTTAAAATCCAAATAGAATTCTTCCACTTCATTGTGTGTATCCCTTTGAAAATAAGTAGAACCTGCAGTTTCTTTACTTTTTAAAATTTCATAATGATTTTGAGAAAATTCTTTCCATTTGTTATTTATTAAATCAATCCTGTTTTCTACATAAGATTTAGAAATCCTTTCCTTAGGACTCTTTTTGAAATTGATTTTAGCCTTTTGTAGCTGCAATCGAATATCTTCCTGAATTTTTATAAGTTCCATTATAACAATATTGTACTTAGTCTGATGTATTGAATTCCACAAGTCGAAGGCAACAAAATTTTTCTAAGTGTTTCACTTGGTAATAATGTCTATGTAAAATTGGGCATAGGTTCCCCGTAGTTTAACTTTTTAGCAAACTATTCTAAGTCCCTAAACTAGTTTTAAAATTTTACAAGTCCCAATTTACTTCAAATTTTTCTAAGTCCCTACTCTCATGAATAATAAACAAAGTACTCACAGTTTTATGTCCATTGTCCTTAATTCACTATAACACTTTACACAACACTATACGTCACTTGCCCATTATCCATCCGTCCGGTCCGTCCAGAGATGCTGTGGTATAACCGCCCTGCTGATGCCAATCCGCGTAGACGCCGTAATTGCCGATGTCCTGGGTACTATCGTAGTCACCAGATGCCGTGATCCTCAACAACAATCCGCCGCCACTTGATCACGGATGAGCCGCCTTGCAGCTCTGGATGGACTAAGTTCTACTTCTTGCCTGAGATTATCCGGCTCGAAGGACCATGTCCCAAAAACTCCTTAGGGATGACCAATAGTGCTAGGTGGAGCCACTACTCAATGAAACACCAGGTATTCCTAAGATCACACTTTAATAAAAAAAATATTTGTTACATATACTTTTGCCGGTAACGAAACCATAGCGCGATCTATTTCGACGCCAACGCCATCTATCGAGCCAACATGTAAACAAGATCGCGCCATGATTTCGCTCCGTTTAGCATGTCTTAACAGCGGTCATTAGTCTTCGTCAGCCTGTTTTAAACTATGTTTGGTGTACTTCGGATGGTAAATGACGCATTGGGCCTGTTATTGATGTACTGGTTACAGCGGGCTTAGGTTGAGGTAGGGTTAAGCGGGGGCGTGTTTCGATTTGTCACGCTAAACTGTTTTATTGTTGTTGTTTTAGCGTCATGTTCTGTTGTCTTTTTAAATGACTTCAATAATGAAGAAGGTTCTCAGTTAATAGACAGAGTTAATAGATTATGAGAGTTAAATAAATTAGAGACGGTTGGCAATACTTATTATTGAAATTAAAAGCTTTCAACAATATAAAATACACGCTCCGAATCTCAGTTCAATATTGTTGGGATATTTTCTTTATAATAAAATCTACACACAAATAACAGCAGTAATGGTGCTCGATTTTAAAGTTAAAACACATAATGAAACACGTTAAAACTAATTCCTCGCGAAAGAATCGGTCCCATTGATTTCATAGACAAAATATTGAGTTCAATGCAATATAAAACAAATTGGTCCTTCGATCCGAATTCCACGACGACGCTTTGAGAAGTTTCGAGAATCTACTCAATGAACTGGGTTATCGGGGCGCTTGTAGGTTAGGAATCTGCTATCAATTATGCACATTATCGCCCTTTACCAACGACTGGTCCTCTTGCCTTACCAAAAGTCGATATAGTTAGATAATTCTGTTTCTACTTCAACTCACCTTGTCATGACATTTATATTTCAACCTTTCATACCATTTACTAATTCATGCGATTGCAACTGTTTACAATGAACATGAAAAATAAAAATACTATTCTTTATAGTATATAAATGCCCTTGGCCTAATTTATGAGGTCAGATAACCCCCTTGTTAATTAAGTAAAAATATATTAACTCTTTCTGTATTTTTGTGCCCCCATTTAATGGTGGCTAGGTGATATAACTCTATTTCTGAGTTCATCTGGATCGGTATCATAGCATTACTAACTACTCTGCCGCTAATGTGGTAACATTATTCGTTTTCTGTTTGAATTAGCCAAGTGTTTGGAATTGCTAGGCAAATGCGTCTTAAAAACCGCTATCTCAAGATGACAACGCGTTAGTGTTACCATTGGTGTTACTGGCGTTAATAGGCTGTGGTTGCTATTACCAAAAGCATGATCGAGTGTGCTTATTAATCATCTCAATACAATAAAAAAAATGAAAAGTTGATTTTAGAAAACACTCGCAGATGCATTATGTCATTTCATCACGATCAATAGTAAAAGTTCTGTAAACATTTTCAAATTATAAATAAAGAACAATTTGGATTCCAAAAGCATAAATCTACAACATTAGCTAGTTTCTCCCTAATAAAAGAAATACTTACAAATATTAATAATAATTATCTCACTACAGGTCTTTTTTTCGATTTATCAAAAGCTTTCGATCTGGTTTCACACAACATATTACTGGAAAAGTTAGAGTCAATCGGGATTAGGGGACCAACACTTCAATGGATATCATCATACTTAAGCAACAGACAGCAATGTGTAATTATCAATAAAGTAAATAAAAACAAAGACTTATTACCTTACTCATCAGAATACAGACACAATAAATATGGCGTTCCACAAGGGAGCATACTAGGCCCAATATTGTTTCTTTTGTACATAAATGATATCACGAAAATAACCAACCATAAATGCATACTATATGCCGATGATATATCCATTATAGTAACATCTAATAAAAAAAGCAATTCAATTACAGATCATGAATCTGACATTAATAATACTATAGACACGTTACTGCATTGGCTTGACATAAACCATTTAAAAATAAATTTAGTGAAATCCGTTTTTATTCAATTTAACAAATCTTATAACCATAAAAACAAGGTCAATCTTAATATAAATAAAATCAAGGAAGTAACACATACTAAATTTTTAGGAGTAATTATAGATGAAGATATTAATTGGAAAGCGCACGTAGATAATGTAAATACTAAAATTAATAAATTTGTGTACGCACTAAAACAAATTAAAAATGTAACAAATATGAAAACTGCTATCATATCGTACCGAGCTTATGTGGAATCATTACTACGCTACGGTCTGATTAAGTGGGGTAATATGTATTAGGTCAATGTATGGCCTTGACCCTGATGACTCTTGTCAACCGATATTTAAAAGACTTGGTTTGTTACCGTTACCATCTCTATATATTTATGAAATATGTATGTTTGTATGTAAGAATAAAGAACTATTTAAAACAGCAGACTCTGTAAATCCTCGTAACAGACGAGACCCTTATAGATTAGTTTTAAATGATGTACCAAGATTGACCAAATATAATAAGAGCTGCTTAGCAATGTGCGTGCGATTCTACAATAAGATACCTGGCTATTTAAAAATATTAAATACAAGACAACTTAAGATTAAACTGTACAAATGGTTAAATGAATGCAATTTCTACAGCATAAAGGAATTCATGGATAAAAAATGTTGATATGTTGCTGTAATATTCACTAACCCCTGTAATTTTTGCATGCTATGTATTTTATGCAAATAAATGATATTATTATTATTATTATTATAAAGAGTCTTTAAAGCCAAATGACTCTTCGTCTGATTGACTATGGTGACAAAAAATATCTTTCGAAGTCAGAATATATTCTTGGTCAAAATCGGACATAACTCACCAAAAAGAACATAAAAGATAATAACCATAAAATATTACAACAGCAATCAAAGGTAAAGTGGAAATATTGGGACACCGAGGAGGTCATAAAATCTTCCAGACTCAACAGATTGGTCCCATGTTTACGAGCAATTCTGACGTAAACATCGGAATTGTTTGGAATACCGTTAACTGACACGCTTAGAAGAATACACGCCTTTACTCACTCCATCAGGCAATATACTAGTTTTTAACAAGGCGACTCACACGATAGGCAAATTGTAGATTAATAATTGTAAAATGAATACAATGATTTGGTGGCGATCGGTTCACGAGCTATCGGCGAGTGCCTAACGCCGGCGCGGTGGGTGTTGTGGACCATTTTAAAGTATGGACCCCCCGCGTTCCTCGTACTCCCCGTGAACACCGTCGGAGATGTTATATCGGAGCCGACATTGTCTACTATTGTTATTATAGTGTAGCTATTCTTCTGTCTCCTTCTTGTCCGCCTATGTAAAATTTGCATGTCATCAAAATCATATGCCAACTGTGCTGGACTGAAACCTGACTATTTGTGAGACCTATGTAACCGCATTTATGCAAGTAAAAGAATTTGAATTAGCTGATTTTGAGATGACTTTATTTTATTGTTGAGTTGAATGCATTTGACCCTTGTATCGCATGATGGAAAATGATGAGCTCGTGGCTAAGTATTAACTAATCTGATCAACTGATCTGCAAGGTTATGTGGTCAGTCTGTGGATGGGTTACCATTCTTAACACATCGAGACCCCTCCGGAGGCACGTAAAGCCGTCGGTCCCGGTTGTCCTATGAACATCTATGACAATTGTTAGTGGTAGTCAGAGGTAAAAAAAAATCTGACAACCAGTCTACCCCCCGGAAATCGGTATCGTAGTTTCGGAGGTGTGATGGCAGTCGCTTCGTGTAAAATATAGATATTTAGCCGCACCTGGTGATAGCCAACTCCAATATAGTTGGGAAAAGGCTCGCAGGATGACATCGCGTAATGGAAAATATAAATAGTTTTTAAGATGGAGTAGGTCCGTATCTATTTAAGTAAAAACCCTTCCGGGCTCTGGGTCTTATATACTCACGATACGAGGAAACTCAGAAAAACTGTTTAGCGCTAGTCTTAAAGGTAAACTGCCTCATTAGTCTAGCAGTCTTAAGCGCGATCGCTACTCTAGAGGTCCTGGGTTTCATTCCCAGGTCGAGCAGTATTATTGGGTTGTTTTATGAAATTACTTTGACGACACGAGCGATTGGCTTCTGCGCAACGTGTTGTGGGACCTACAGGTTTCGGATCTTGGCGCTTGAGTATATTAGAATTTGTGTTTGTAAATGCACCCTCTTTACTCCTGTAGGGTACACACTAGGGTTTTCTCCTGAAAACCCTAGTGTGTAGCAACGCTCTTCTTTTTTTTTTAAAACACAGTTGCAGCTCGGAGTTTGGATTTTTGCCCAGCTACTGATAATAGGCTCGCCCTCGAACCTAAAAATACCAGCGAACTGTGGGCTTATATTAGTAGGTACATCTCTGTCTAACCCATCGGAGAATACAGGATGATGGTATGTTATTTTTTCTAGTAAGTCAGGAGAAAAAAATATATTTTTAGTCATCTTCCAGAGAATAAAACAATTTGGAATACTGAAAAAAATTAAGCAAATATGGAAGTTCTATTTATAGGCTGAGAAATATCAAGACCAATTAATTCATTTCAGTATAAATGACATGTAAAACAAACATGTAAACTTGCAAAGCTTGCAAATAGCAATTCAGTTAAGGGTTTACGATCGTTCCATGATGAGATCATAAAGCGTCTGTTTTTGGGGAAATAATATCTCGAATGCGTGCAAAACAAAGCTTTTATATTATAAGTAAATGTCATATTGTTCTAGAAGTACGATAGCGCATCGTTAAGTTTGGGATAAGTCAAAATCATTGTTTACTTATTCAAGATAGACTGCTTAAACGATTATGAAATAACAAAATTTGGTAAATAACTTTTTAAAATTGATAATTTATTGCATATGAATTCATTTATGTAACTAGCTTTTGCCAGCGACTTCGTCCACGTGGAATAGTTACTTTGTTCTCTAGTTCTTCGCCCGCGGTTTCACTTGCGTTGCCCCGTTCCTAAGGGTTGTAGCGTGATGTTTTATAGCTTGAAACCTTTCTCATGAATCACTCATTTTCCCAACATTTCCCTTCACTGCTCTGCTCCTATTGATCGTAGCGTGATGAAAAGTATACTATAACCTGCCCAGGAGTATGAGGAACAATTGAAATTGATTTCGTTGAAATCCGTCGAGTGGTTTTTGTTTCTATAACGAACATACAGAGAGACAGACAGACAGACAAAAATTTTACTGATTGCATATTTGGCGTCAGTATCGATCACTAATCACCCACTGATAGTTATTTTGGAAATATATTTCATGTACAGAATTGACCTCTCTACAGATTTATTATAAGTATAGATTCATTCATTTTTCAACAAGCCATTTTTAAGAGTCCGGCGCGGTGGACCAAATTTCTCTTACAAACGTAATACCTCTAAAAATCCTAATTCCAACACAATTTAATCAAATTCTGTTATTATTCGGATTCCGATACCGGTAATCTAGGTTCCTACTCCACCATTTTGTCCAAAATACTTCACTGGAAATAAATGTAAGCGAATGCAATTTTTGATAACTACCAAGTTTGGAACGATTTTCCAATCTTTTATTTCCAATGAAGTAGTAGTAGACGAAAGTAGACCGTAGGAACCTAGATTAGCGGTATCCAAATCTGAATAATAACATAATTAGATGGAATATTGGATTACGATTTATTTCAGTATTACGTTTTTGTGGGCAATTCAAGCTCCGCCGGACCCTTAAATGTTATTATAAAATGCTTACTCGGCAATTTCCGTATTTAGTTTTTCATCATTAGTGACTCATGGACTTCACGTACCTATATTACGTATTCCTCTAAAGTTGCCACTTTAGCCCCTTGAGCCTAGAACCAGTTTCACGATAGCTACAAAAAACATATTAATATTATAGACAGCTCCCAAAACGTCTGGTCTTCACGGCCTGCTAATATCTTGCTGGGAAGGAGAAGCAGCTCTACAAACTCCCCAGCAACACATTGAATTTCAGACAAAGAATGTCAATGAACAATAACAAGCCATTCACACAATGCTTATCCGATCATTAAGAAACAATATCTAAGAGTAATCGATAGAGCCTTCGCAAAACGGAACAGTGCAATGAACGACACTTGTACCTAAGGACCAGCTCGACCTTAATGATGGGACCACTTACAGCGTTCGTGATGATTTGACTTAGAGTCAATTTGCACGATAAATCAAATGGCTACATAGGTATCTATACTATATTATTATCTATACTAATATTACAAAGCTGAAGAGTTTGTTTGTTTGTTTGTTTGAACGCACTAATCTCAGGTACTACAGGTTTGAATTGAAAAAATATTTTTCGAATTGAATTGAAGAAACATATTTAACAATGTACTATCTATATTATAAATTGAATCATAAACCAGAATATTTTAGCCAAAATGGCTATTTGATGTATAAACTAGTTACGTCATTACTGGATTAAGTCTGAGAGGCTATTATGCTCAACTAATGCATTTTTGTTAATGGAAAAAGTCCATTCAGAATAATTTTACAAAAAATTATAATATTATTAGCATACTAACAACAGAAAATTGAGTTGTAGGTACCTAATAAAATAAGTAAGACGTTACCAAATAAGTAGTAAGTTGGGGATTAATTGTACCTATATCTTGGGGGAGGCCTACGTTCAGCAGTGGACGGCAATAGGCTGATTTGATTGATTGATTGATATCTTTTGCAACGTATTTGCCTGCAGTTTCACTCTTATTGCAATTTTTTTAGACGTTTTTTTCCGTTTCCAGGGTCCATTTATCTCTATATCTAAATTAGTTCAGCAGTTTAGGTATAAAAACGTAACAAACAAACAGACAAACGGACAGAATTATTTACGCATTTATAACATGAGTTTAGATTGACATTATTACAAGCCTTTATCATCAAATTGCACTTTATTTAATTTATAATTAACCGGTCACTACGCAATAATAATAATTAATTAATAATTATTATGTTACAAGACGGACTTGAAGCAATGATAGCCTAGTGGTATGACCGTTGGACTGCCAAGTCAAAGGTCTCGAGTTTGAACCCAAGGCACGCACCTCTGACTTTTCGAAGTCATGTGCGTATTAAATAGTTAATTATCACGCGCTTAAACGGTGAAGGAAAACATCGTGAGGAAACCTGCATGCCTGACAGATTTTCTCGATGGCGTGTGAAGTCTGCCAACTCACACTAGGCCAGCGTGGTGGACTATAGACTAATCCCTCTCATTCTGAGAGGAGACCCGTGCCCAGCAGTGGGACAGTATAATGGGTTGATTATGTTATGTTTTTATGTAAGACGGACTTAGGGATAAATTATTATAATGCAGATTGTACCCTTAGGTACATACCCCTAAAAATTGTCGACAGTGAGCGGGAAAGTTCGTCTGGCCGTTATTTTTTAATTCGACGTCGTAAACAGGCCAAGGAACAATGAATGTAATGCCACAAAGGGCTGGAAACCATTCCCGGCCGCAATTCAAATAAAATGTTTTTTAAATTCCACATTATATGGATGCAGCGTTTAAAATGTACCAGTGCATTTTGTGCTACACAAAAATAAATCTTAAGTTTCTTAGATAAGGTTTAGTTTTGTGTATTTTTCAGTTTTATTTTTATTTTGATGGCTGATATTTTAAACGTTTCTATTCTGAAGTCAGCTCTAGAAACTGTTGTACTTGACTGGGACACTGGATATTATGTCCAAGATTTTTTTTTAATTCGAGATCGGCTTGCCATCTTTTTTATTTACAACCTGTTGTAGACTAAGATGTTTTTGCATGCTGCCTTTAGCCTAAAATATGCCATCTTAACATACCATTCGAATCTGCCTTATGTAAATAGAGATAGGCAGAGTTATGCCGTTGTACACCCGTAATTAGCTGATATGGTTTGAGACCCATTTAGTTAATGGCAACCCTATTAACATTAACCGGATACTTAAAACATGTACTGAGAATCTTTAAATCAAATCCTCTAATATGGTGACTGTATGTTACACTAGATGTAGGTATACACCAAAATGCAGGTGACAATAGATATTAAATAGGACGGTCGAGTTAGAACGTGATGATTTCACTAAGAGGTCTGGTTAGTTAGTGCCTTCACATTCACATTTCGATCTAGCCGGTGGGACTCGCGGTGGCTAACCACCAGTACAAAAACAAATCCGCCAATAGATGCACACACACACACACACACACACACGCGCACGCACACATAGACGCACACACACACACACACACACACACACACACACACGCGCACACACACACACGCACACATAGACGCATAGACATGGACCTTTAGCTCATAAGTACATCTGCTTTGCTCGATATCCGTATGTCACAACCGGGATCCAGTAGAATACCAGCGCCTGGTGTTAAAGCCTGGCACATGCTGAGCTGGGTACCCATTTGCTGCAGCGAGACGACACAGATAGTAGGTAAAATGTGAAAAGGGTTTAATTTTATTTATTTTTTCAGGATTTTTTTTTGTTTTTATTCTCGTTCGCCCATTTATCTCTCACTTATGCGTCTTGTATTGTGGCAAATAAACGTTTTTCTTTTCATTTCAATATATTTGCTTACTAGAGATAGGATTTTAACATAAAGTCCATACAACTAATGTCAAAATCCTATCTCTAGTAAGCAAATCTATCGACAGTTTTCGTTATTAGGACTGGTCGTTATGGGAACCTTGACGACTTACCGCGGGTCCGAATAACTAATCTGACAGAAGATTTGCTTACTAGAGATAGTATTTTGACATAAAGTCCATACAACTAATGTCAAAATCCTATCTCTAGTAAGTAAATCTATCAATGGATTTATTATTGGGAATTGCTGTTAGTGGTCATAGCGTCTGGTGTATCTAATCGAAAGACGCAGATTCGAATCCTGCCCGCAGACGAATTTTTCCTTCACCACTATAATTTTAACAAGGAAAATGCAAAAAAAATACAAAATGATGTAAAATAAGCACTATATATATTATTTACACGTGTAGACACAAACAATACATGTTTCATGGGGATTTGTTGGAATAAGGTTGTGTAAAGGCATCGTAAAGGGCGCTGATTCCAAATAAATTATGATGATAGGGCTGCCGGGCCTACGGATTAGGGTCAAATAGGGCTGTGGTCAGTCTTATCGCGCGTAAGGGTATAAAATAAAGTATTAAATAAAATCGATTGAGTAAGAAAATATGGAAGCGTCTGGGTTGTATATTTTTCGGATCACATTTCAGGAACAAGGTTGGAATAAAGAAATAGATTAAATTGATAAAGGATTTTCTTTCCTAGAATTTTCATGGAAAACGTGTTAGAAGATGATACGTAACGGAGGAGGACCGAATTTCTCTTATAAACGTAATACCGAAAGAATCGTAATCTTAATTCAAACACAATTTAATCAAATTATTATTCGGATTCTGATACTATTATTCTAGGTTCCTATTCTATTACTTCGTCCAAATATAAGTAAGCGAATGCAATTTTTGATAATTATACCAAGTTTGGAACGATTATCCGGTCTTTTATATTTAGTGAAGTAGATGTAGACGAAATATTACCTTAGGAACCTAGATTAACGGTATCCGAATCCGAATAATAACATAATTTGATAGAGTATTGTCTGGATTACGATTTATTTTGGCATTACGTTTTTGTGGGGAATTCAATCTCTGCCGGACCCTCTAATATTCATTACGTGGGAGAGCCATGCTTCGGCACGAATGGGCCGACTCAACTGGAGTGATACCACGGCCTCACAGAAAACCGGCGTTAAAGAACGTTTACGTTATGTTTCGCCGAGTGAGTGAGGTTACCGGAGGCCCAATCCCCTTTTAAGGTCGGCAACGCATTTGTGACTCCTACGGTGTCACAGGTGTCCATGGGCGGCTTTAATCGCTTACCATCCGGTGATCCGTCAGCTCGTTTGCCCTCCTATGCCATAAAAAAAACCTCTATCGCACTGGTCATAGAATAAAGAAAAATAGATCTAAATAAGTATTAGAATCATAAACTTCTATAGTTTTCCATCTGAGGCACTGGTAGATGGCTGTCCCCGCTGTGTTGCCAACTCCATTTTTCTTTTTTTTCGCAACCTTACTTTTGCTAGTTTAAGTTTATAACTTTATAAGTATTATAATTTATTGTGCGTCATATGGACAAAAATAAAACCTTTCTATTTCTTTCTGGCAACTCGGAGTTTGGATTTGAATGCGGTTTAGGTTCGTCCCTATTACATAGGACCTAAAACAGTACAACTCTGCTCAACCTTCGGGGATTAAGCGTGATGTTTTGTTATGCCAATAATAAACAAAGGACAACAAATTAATAAATGTCGTTTATTTTCGGACAAAGCGTAAATATCCATCGGTATTGTTACGCTTAAAGCTCATGGATTATCCTAAGCTCTAAGTACGAACATGAGGCTTGTATTGGTCGTACGTATGTCATGCCATGTGGGGCTTAAACGTGTATGAATGACGTCATCAAACCACACCACACTGTGGGCGGGTGTACAAAGGAATATCAAACTTCGCGACAATGATATTCGTTGTGTAACAGTATTTGATTTTTAGCATAAAAGGGCTCGTGACTTCATGACTAAACTTACTGATCTATAAAGTGCGAGCCGTGGTCAGTTTTTGGATGGGTGACCACACAACGAGACTACTCTATACCCCAGAGAGTACGCAAATGCGTCGGTTACGGTTGTCATACGAACACCTAGGACTATTTTTAGTGGTAATCAGAAAACCAAAACGTCTGACAACCAGTCAGGTCAACCTTCGTATTCATTATTGCGCAGAAATTGGTTGCGGACGTCTGATGGCAGTCGAAAGAAAGAAGGAAAGTTTCATTTATTTGCGTAGAATACAGGTGGTACTAGATATAAAATTGGTGGTTTAAGAATAATGCTATATTCTGCCTTAAGAGTCCGGCGGACCGAATTTTCTATTAAAATGTAATAACAAAATTAATTGTAGTTCAAACACAATTTAACCAAACTGTGTTATTATTCGGATTCAGATACATTTAGTCTAGGTTTCTACTTAACCATTTCGTTTAAAATACTTGACTGGAAATAAATGTAAGCGAATGCAAATTTTTATAACTTTACCAAGTTTGGAACGATTTTCTGGTCTCTTATTTCCAGTGAAGTAGTAGTAGACAAAATAGTGCTGTAGGAACCTAGATTAACGGTACCCAAATCCGAAAAATAATATAATTTGATAGAATATAGTCTGGATTACGATTTATTTCGTTATTATGTTTTTGTGGGCAATTCAAGCTTTGTATGTATAGCTTGCAATGCAAGCGGACCCTCAATTAAGCATGCAAATCTAATAATAATAATAAATCATAATTATTTTAAATTGGAGCTGTATATATTACGTATTATGAAATTATACATTATAACCTAACTATAAATTCATATTATTTATTGTGAAACTCGAGAGATCGTGAAGCTGACCCCAACATGGTCGGAAAAATCCTAAGAGGAACATAACATACCATAACGCCTGTATTGCTCAAAGGGTTAGGCAGAGGTGTACTATTGTACCTACACTCACTGTTTGCCGGTATGTTTAGGTTCCACGTAATAGGCTTATTAGAGCTTATTGCCATCGGCAATCGAACCCAAAATCAAACTCCGAGCTGCAACTAAAAATTTCATAGATAGATAAAAGTCAATAAAACCTTGCTCGACCTGGGAATCCAGGATCTGTAGACTAATAACGCAGTATCATATTAATTAAATTAGCAGTATATATTAAAAATAAAATAAATTAGATACACTTACCCGTACTTAACCTATATATACACCTATATGTATAAAATAAAAAATAAATAGTGCAATAAAATATTATAGTTAAAATCGTAAATAATACGTAAATATAATAAATAAAATGTATAATAATAAATAATATTGACTTCAACTTGGAAAATATAAATAGAACAAAATAATATAATAAATAGACACGTCTCCCTCTCTCTTACTAAGCTGTGCTGTGCCCAACAGGGTCCATAATTGATTCCTAGATTTAAGCCTACCATCTGTTTTATATATATTTTTGTACATTATGGAATGCAATAAATGAATATAAGTATGAATAAATAAATATCACTTACCTAAAAACAACACTAGTTCCTTCACTATCTAAATGCACGGCATCATTCAGGGACCACTGCAGCAGCACCGCCGTTCTACCAGCCAGAGGTCCGCTTACAACCTTCGCCGGCAAATACCGCCTTCTCATGCGCAAACTCTTCGCAATCCTCCGGTACACCGACCGCTCATCCCTACTATAACTACGGTACTTTGGTCTGAAGTAATAGCCATCACTAATATCACTCTCTATGCTATAATCACTGAACGGTTCAAATGTCCTGAACGGTTCTCCGTATCTTTTCGACTTTTTCACGTGTTTTGATCTCTCTGGGCGCTTGTGTTTTGGTAAAAAGTATGGGAGGCTCTCGTCCCTGCAGGGTCGTTCGGTAAAGGAGGTGGGGGTGAAGTTCCCTCTGATGAAGTTGTTGACAATTGAGTGCAATACGTAGTCTCGGAGCGTGAGGTCCTCAAACTGAAGGTGAACTGGAAAGATAGAAATAAAATGTTAGTTTTGTATTTGGGAAAAGTATTAACGCTTCGAGAAAAGGTAGGCAGAGCCATATTGTTTTGATGATTGGTAGCTATGGTTGATGATTTTGTGTTTTTAATAACCCACCGATGGTTATCTAGTATATAAGAAGATTATGAGCTATTTTTTTGGAATTGAGTCGGCAAACGAACTGACGAGCCAGCTGGTGGTAAGTAGTCATCGTCGCCCATGGGCACTGCAACACCAGAGAGTCGAGAGTCGCTGATGCGGTGCCGACCCTTAAGAGCCCCTACTGACTGCAGACTGCCAGAGCCGTTGCAACCGAGGGAAACTGGCTGTTACGCGCAAAAGACGAAACATACACCAAGGTGCTTTACGATAGACTTCGACATAAGGGTGGTCGCCAGCCAGTCAGATCCCAAGAGGTCCTACCACCGAGCGAGTCAGATGTTTTCACGCTTCTTCTTACGGGATGCCTATCTTAAAGGCAGTGAGGAACAGTATTCCAACCCATCCCCACACGTCTGGTCAACATCTGGTCAATATACATGTACCTTTTATCGTTTAAACCTTAGGTACTTTCTTAAGGTATACTACGTGAGCGAAACCGTTGGCAGAAGCTAGTATATTATATATCTAGAGGTTATATAGACTTAAACCTTCAACGTAAGCAATCTTGATATTCTAAGGTCGGGACCATTTATCGAGTCACAGAAAATGCGTTCGGACGTCATATCTAAAAAGGAACCAATCTTTCAAATGACCAAACGCAACCAGCCAATCAGAAAGTATGTCATCTTTCTAGGTTCGTAAACGCTATTCGGAACTGATCGGCCCCAAAACCGTCCAACGAAGGGGCCAATTTCCGGCGGGTAAGCGAGATGGATAGCTGATGTTATGTCTTTTTATGAAGATTCGTAGGAATTTGGGGCGATAATATTTGATGTAGGTACCTAGGTCAGTGTCGTCATTATTTTGGGTTGTGGGTTAACCAGATATTCAAAGCGAGTTTTGTGTAGCGGTTAAGCTACACCAAAATATTTTGCGCCACGGGTTGTGTGTACGATCCCCGCACGGCATACATATTTAATATGATCTATTTATAGTTTTTCCGGGTCTGGGCGTTTGGGTATGTGAGAATTTGTATTTGTATACGAAAACCCTAGTGTGGAGCAAGGTTTTTTTTAAAAATTATAAGTATAACCTACAGGTAATTATTGTACGATACAAGAGAAAAATATAAAATAATATTAAGTCAAAAAAACTATACCTATAAACCGCGTTAAACTTTCATGAGAAGTGCCTCATTAGCCTAAGCGCAACGCTAGAAATCCTGTGTTCGATTCCCGAGTCGTGCAAAGTGTCCTATTGGGATTCTTATGAAATTCACATTATCAGGTTGGAGATGGATTTCTGTCCGGCTAATGGCAAAAGGCTCGCCTTCTATTACTTGGGACTTTAATATAGCGGCGAACTATGGGTGTGCATTAGAAAAACTCTGCCTGTCCCTTCGGGGACTACAGATGGCGTGATGGTATGTATTCTGCGCTTGAAATACATTTCTAGTCCATCATCATCTACGACTTGAGGCAAATAACATTTTACTTGTGACCTCTCACATTTGTATAATGGTCGTAACACAATTTTGATATGTGGCAACATTATTGGCGCCGGCGAGATATTTACGTGTAGCAACACAGAGCAATACGTTACGCTTGTTATGTCGTTTGTATTAATTTTGTAAGAGCGTTGCTGTATTTGAAAGAGGTACGGATGAAGTTGTAATTTCCTTGTTTTTCCTTGAATTGTCTTATTGACTAGTGGTCGTAACCGCGGTTGCTTATCGTGAGGTCATGTTTTCGATTTTCGAGTTAAAAAAGATATCTAATAAATAAATATCTACTAGAGTTGACTGCCTCGTTGGTCTAGTGGTCCCAAGCGCGACTGCTATGCTAGAGGTCCTGGGTTCGATTTCCAGGTCGAGCAAAGTGTTATTGGGTTTTCTATGAAATTTTCAGTAGCAGCTCGGAATCCGGGTTTATATCCGGTTAATTGTAATAAGCTCGCCCCCTATTACATGGGACCTAAACATACCGTCGAATTATTCGTTAGTACACTGTCTCACCCTTCGGGAAATACAGGCGTGATGGTATGTTATGTGTGTTAACGTTATTAGAGTTACGGTTAAGGGTAAGATGTCTCTTATGAGATAAGTCAGGTAATTTTGTACAGTATAAAAATATATGGATAAAGCTCAGAATTTACAGCTACGCTACGATGCTACAGACAGCCACATACACACATTAAACATATAACGGGTGTTATAGGTTTAGTTTTTCTTTTTGCATCGGGGGTTAAAAAAACAGTATTTTTTCTTTTTTAGGGTTCTGTACCCCAAAAGGAAAATACGGAACCCCTATAGGATCACTTTGTTGTCCGTCCGTCCACCCGTCTGTCTGTCAAGACCCTTTATCTCGGGAACGTGTAGAGGCATCGAGTTGAAATTAAAACCATATTCTACTCAGATCTACAGTCCCTTGAAGCTGTGAAAAAATCAAACTTCTAAGTTATCATAAAAAAAGATACGGCCGTTTATGGCGCAAAAAACGTATATTTTGACACTCTCAAGGAAATCAAAATTAATAGGGTATTTTCCGTTGACCTAGAACTATGAAATTTGGTAAGTAAACTGTGTTATGCTACAAGTATGGAAAAAAATCTGAAACTATACATTTGTATTTAATTATAATATTATGTACCTACAAATTTGTACGGAACCCTCGGTGAGCGAGTCCGATCGCACTTGTCCGGTTTTTATTTATTAAGTAGGTATAATAAAATTCACGAACTCAAGTAACATTGTTTCTAAGACTTGACATACAATTTGAATTTACATAGGTACAACTTTCATACTTATTCACGAACATAAAACTGAAAGTTTTATTGCAAGTACTTATGAATAAATAAATTAAGTGCATAATAATATAGTTAGAAAACATTCAAAGTATGTAAAAAATCTCATTTGCAGTAAAAACTTGGAACACGTTATTTAAAAATAAAGTAGATACAGTTTTGTAAAAGAAAATAGTTCTAGAAAAAACAGAGCTCTCTATAACGCAAGGTTAGGCAGAGGTGTACTGGTGCACACCAACAGTTCATCGGTATGACTGATGAGAATCACAGTGTCAAGTTAGAGCACGCAAAACTCAAAACTCTACAATGAAGTTGTTCAGCATAAGATTATTACTCCGTGTGGGGACGTTAAAATACAGTTAGAAATAAAAAGAAAGAAGAAAGAAACGTATTTATTTTGTTCTCACAATACTTAAAAATACTCATGTGAAGAAGAACACATAAAAAAGTAAAAATATGGAATAAGAAAACTAAAATTTTGAATAAAAAAAAAACTTATCACTGCCATTCACATAGACAACTCGTAAGAGCCGAGAAAATATCTGACTTGCTCGGTGGTACGACCTCTCGAGGTCTGACTGGCCGGTGACCACCCTTACGTCAAAGACTATCGTAAAACACCTTTGTGTATGTTTCGACTTTTGCACCTCCTCGGTTGCTGCGGCTTTGGCAGTCTGCAGTCAGTAGGGGCTTTTAAAGTTCGGCACCGTATCAGCAACTCCTCTGGTGCTGCAGGTGTCCATGGGCGGCGATAACTACTTACCATTAGATGACTCGTCTGCTCGTTTGCCGACATATTCAATAATGAAAATAACATAACATATAACATACCATCACGCCTGTATCCCCCGAAAGGTTAGGCAGAGTCATACTAATATACACCCACAGTTCGCCGGTAAGTTTAGGTCCCATTTAGTAGCGAGCCTATTGCTCTACACCGGGCACAAATCCAGACTCCGAGCTGCTATTGAGAATTTCATAGAAAAAACTCACCACAGGACACACTCACAGGACCTCTAGCGTAGCAGTCGCGCTTGGGACCACTAGACTAATGAGGCAGTCAATGAAAATGTTAGCACATTATTTCTTAGAGACAGAATATAACAGCTGCATTGACAGGATGATCTTACAGCAGTAACTTGGTACGGATAATATTTTTTTATGTAGCGACTTGAAGCGTACTCCCGGCAACAAAGTTTCATCAACGTAACGTTATGCTGCACAACAAATTGTCCTGTCACTGCGTCGAAAACTGTATAACTTTAATTATTGCAGCCCTTAATTAACTATGAAACTAATCCTCGTTAGTAAACGTCGTCGAGAAGGATTTTAGTTATTGATAAATTGGTTTATTTTTTGGACGACACGGAGCGCTAATTAATCTTCTTAATTAAGCTGAATTTAAAACGATACTTGTATTATATCATAGATTATATTTTGTGACGCACTTGTATTAAGCCAAAAGTCAATTTTACTTTTTTCACATTGTAATTTTTTTTTATCAAACCCTTAAATTGCCTTAAAAAAATCTTTTTGTTGTCTGTACTGTAACATAAACTGTTTTTGTTAGTTGGTAGTGTTAAGTTGTTAAAAATAACAATTCAAGAACAAGTAGGTATAATAAAGAATTTGCCCCTAACTTTAATCCTTAGATACTAATATTATAAACGTGAAAGTTTGTGAGTATGGATGTATGGATGTTTGTTACTCTTTCACGCCCGAACGGCTGAACGGAACTGGATAAAATTTCGCACACAGATAGATTATAGCCTGGAATAACACATAGGCTACTTTTTATTCAGGTCGGACTCAATCCTGAAGTCCACGCAGACAAAGTCGCGGGCAGAAGCTAGTATTTAATACTATATTTAATAATTCCGTAGGTATCTTAAAACATAGGTACTATTGAGACCAGCTTTATATTAAATATTTATTTTTTTATTTTTGTGATGAAAATCTGATATTGAAATATGAATATTTTAATCGCGAACAATGTGAAAGACATTATTCGTGGTTGTCTGGCAATTCCAAATGCCGGCGACCTTTTTGACTCAAACACGCCTGTATTCCCCGAAGCGTCAGGCAGAAGCGTATACTAATGTACACTTTCAGTTTGCCGGTAGGTCACATGTAATAGGGGGCTTGCTATTAACCGGGCACAAATACCAAACTCTGAGCTGCTACTGAGAATTTCATATAAAAATCCAATAACTCTGCTTGACCTGGGGATCGAACCTAGGACCTCTAGTGTAGCAGTCGCGCTTGGGACCACTAGAATAACGAGACAGTTAGTCTTTTTGACTCAAAATAGTTAAGGGTCCGGCGGAGCTTGAATTGCCTACAAAAACGTAATACCGAAATAAATCGTAATCCAGACAATATTCTATCAAATTATGTTATTATTCGGATGTGGATACCATTAATCTAGGTTCCTACGGTACTATTTCGTCTACTATTACTTCACTGGAAATAAAAAATTGGAAAATCTTTCCAAACTTGGTAATTTTATCAAAAATTTCATTCGCTTACATTTATTTCCAGTGAAGTATTTTGGACAAAATAGTTACGTAGGAACCTAGATTAACGGTATCGGAATCCGAATAATTCACACAATTTGATTAAATTGTGTTTGAATTCCGAATTATTTCGGTATTAAGTATGTACAGTGGCTACAATTCGGTTCTGTCATTGTGGCCACAGCTCTAACCTAACCTAATCAATGTTTATATTTCGTTCATCCGCCATATCGCGTTGGATGAACCCAGCTAGATCTCGATGCGCAGACATAATAATCGACACTTCACGTGACCAGAGCGCTGGCTTGTTTCTAGGACAGCGTATAAGCATTGCCATTCAGCGTGACAATGCTGTCAGTCTTCTGGGCACCTTCGGACGACAGCGATGCCGAGGAATACTTTGACGCATAGTCACGCCTTTGTCTTTTAGATTTATATATATAGCTTTTTTTACGTTGATGTATTTTTCATCGTAAGGGGAGACTTGTGCCTTGCCAGTGGAACATTAAAATAGATTGTTATTTAAATACATAATGCTCTGTGAAAAAAAAATACAATACATATATACTCTTTAAAAAAACGAGCTCAAAAGGTTTAACTGTACAGTAAATATACATAAGAAAAACCCTGTATTTATAAAGTAACTGTAATGAACCTAATATCACCGCATAAAATATTAACTAGTTTATCTACAGATTAACAAATCTTCACCCTATTCGGACGTAATGAAACGACGGTGTAATTACTGAAAAGTACACAGGCGGAACACAAAAACGTTGAAGCAAATTAAACTAATAAAGGGTCACGGGAGAGGCCCTTATTTAATGAATATCGCCCCTTTTCTTGTGAAACTGTACCCGATGGTAAATAATTATGAACTAGTATTTTCTGCTGGTTCCATTAGAGTGAAATATTTTCATTTTCTTGAGTGAGATCGCGTAAGTAATAACTACCCTAGAAGGTGACCGACCATTCTTCCTCTGTGTTTCGAAGACTACGTAAAGACTTCAGTCCCGGTGTCATATGAACACCTATGACAATTATTGGGCGTAGTAAGAAGCATGAAAGGTTTGTCAACTTAAAAATCCAAGCCCAAAACTACAAGTCTGAAGGATATGGTGAGCTCGTTCTGCGTGAATCAAATCGCTACTAGTTAACAAAAATGTAACAATAAGATGCCCAACAACTTAGTCTAGCCATGACCATGGATGCTGTAAAGGATCTAAAACGTCGGGAATTAAATAATATCAATAATCGCGATAAAATACATAAAACGTAGGTTTATTTCGATGTCTAATATTCGCGCAGGTAAGTAGATAATCTTATTTGAGGGAGCACAGCTGTACCAACAAGCTACCTACCGAACGAAATAAAATAATGTCAAAATATGAATTCATTTAAAACTAAATTAAGGAAATATGTGATCACACAATAATAACTATTTTTTGAATGTACGGTGGAACAAGCTACCACAATGTGTCAAATTTCTTTAATATATTTTCAACTTTAACACAAAATTATAAGGCTCATATTCGACTAAGAAAATTTGACGGTTTTGGATGGTTTGACCTGCGACTTACTTAGTTATAATAATCTACTTATGTCCAATTGACCATCTATAATGTTATTTCAATACTTAGATTTCAATAACACTGCATGCCAGATGCATAAACCAATGTATTACTAACAAATTAGAATGTTGCAAATCTTATTTTAAGCAAACTGTAATGTTTTTATAAGAAAATAAATTCTTTAATCCGAAGTGTCACTTTATCCTTAGTATAAAGGTATTGGTATTGCCCAGAAATTGGGTTAAGCAAATTTTCCATCTAAGGCTATCTACACACGAAACTGTTCTCGTATCTATAAACTTGTCAAAACCCATTTGAATGACAAACAGCTGATCTGCACCCCATTACTCTTGCACCATTACGGGCTTGTGGTCATAAATCAATGTTTTACGGCCGTTGTCTGCCGGTTAGTATAGCTTTGACTATTCAGTTTGTGGGTCAATCGATCGATGCTTACTTTTATGTCGACCGGTGGACCATTGTATTTGGCTTGCTTGCTTATAGCAAGCCTTTTATAGAGATAAATGGCTGCATTGGCAATAAAAGTATCGAGTGAAAATTTAGCAGCGAACCGGACATAATGAATTCCGTATTATTAGAATAGATCTTGTAATATCTACTGCGTAAAGTTTTGGTAAGGTATCAGAAACCCAATCGTGATCCAAAAAAGTTGTAGCGACATCTACCGCGCTACATACAAACTATACGGACAAGTCCTGAATCGCGCAAGTGAAGTTTGCAACGCAACCTGCATATATATAACCGCCCGACATCAACCGTCGGGCCGTGGCCCGCCAGGCAAAACACCCGCCTGGTCGGAGGATCCTCCCTTTGGCGTGAGGAGAACACACCTCGCCCCTCCACAAAGTCTATCTCAGTAAACTTAGTGTTTTTGTTATTGTTTATGTTGGCAAACGAGCAGACGAGTTACCTGATGTAACTAGTTATCGCTGCCCACGGACATCTGTAAACCCGGAGTTGCTGATGCATTGAAGAGCAACTATAGACTGCACATTGCCAGAGCCGCAGCAACCGAGAAGTTGAACTGGCCCTAACGCGCAAAAGTTGAAACGTACACCAATGTGCTTTACGGTAAATTCCGGCGCAAGCCAGTTAGAACCCAAGAGGTCTTACTACCGAGCAAGTCACTCATTTTTTCGCCTCTTTTTTTTAACGCCTCGTGTAGAAATATTCTTGTATAACCCCTCGTACTAAGCTAAATGCTTGTGTTACAAGTGGGTTCACATGGGTAGTGCAATGGGTAGGGTTCGAACCGGCATCCACATGATCGCAAGTCCGACGCTCTAGCCATTAGGCTACCGCCGCTTCGCTCCTCCCTGTGAAGCCTTTATAGATAACAGATAGGAATTACTTAAATTGTATTCTAACCCGTCCCCACACGATAAACATATGTTATAATTGTCAATTTTTTCTATCAAAGTAAAACTTATGCAATTTTTGACGTTGCTAAAATATTACTACGGAACTATATTTTGAAAATTTCAAAGTAGGTACTTCTTGTAATAAAATATTGGATGTGGAATGTAATACAAAATATATCAGTTGACATAGAAACATCGTTGATAAGCCTCCTGGTAATGTTAAATATATTTTTGTGTATTTTCAAACTTATAGAATAAATAGAATAAAATTTGTTAATTTTCAGCGTAGGAATTATGTCTAGAATATTCCCATCGTTGAATCAGTCGCCTAGAGTAGAAGGCACACGCAAGAAATATTGATACAACATAATAATACAAAACAAAAAGCAATTCATTTCCTTCGCGGATCATAGGCATATATTTTTCATTTCACAGAGAATGATTCCATCCAAAACGTAAGCAACTCCACCCTTTTATTTTTCTTTCCCTTCTCTAAAAACAAGCCTGAGAAAGGCCACCTGGCTCTTTGTGCATTTCCTTTGCCTCTCATGAGCGCGCAAAATAAATGGGATATCGTCAAACATTAATGGGAACACATTCGAAAGTAGAACGTTGAGTAACGTGCCAGATATCAGAACTCCGGGGTAAAAAATACGAATAAGCTGGCAACTCTAACAAATTGATGGCAACCCCAATGTTTGCGAGAAGTGATTTATTTTGTTGTTAGGTTTAACCCTGAAGTTAGGGAATTTTGATTTAGTTTAAATTAAATAGTTTTGTTATTTGTACGGTTACTGATGGATGGCGCAGTAATCCATATATTTTCTCAAGGAATAGTTTGCATTACATCATTGCTTTAAATATTAAGTACCCTCACATTTTCCCTTGCTTACCTACATACAATATTTGCTTCAAAAATGACCTATATCTTATTAAAGTAATTGACGACACGATTGGCGTAGCGGTTGAGCGATCGGCTTCTGCGCCACATGTTGTGGGTTCGATCCCCACACGGAGCGAATATTATATGATCTACAGGTAGTTGTTCCGGGTCTGGGCGTTTGTGTATGTGAGAATTTGTGTTTGTAAACGCACCCACGATACAGGAGAAAATCCTAGTGTGGGGCAACATTTAAAAAAAATATATATTTCGTTTAAAGCAAAGGAATGCCCTGAGAGATTTTCACTCACAGGCTGTGCAAACCCGTATTATATACCAGTGTGGTGCTTAAACCTTTGTATTCTGAAAGGAGACCCGTGCACAGCAGTGTGAATGCAAAAAGGTTCTGTATTTTTTTTGCGAGCAGTGGGTAATATGCAACAAATATATGGCCTATCAACGAACTTATGAATATTAAAATTCCATATTAATTAAATAAATTAATTCCAAGCCCTCACGTTAAAAAAGATTGACACGTAAAGATAACTGTATATGCAAATTTTACGTTGCCTCGTACGTAAAGTAAATATATTTTCAACTCAATCTTCGTCTTGAAACAAAATTGCTTATGAAACACAACAGAGATCAGATATGACATTTACATATTGCATGTTATCATAATAAAAACAATGTTGGTGGGAAATGTGGCATCACCAATAGCCAACATTATTTATCCAAGTTTGGCGCACACGGTAGGAGATTTCTATTTTCACTGGAAATAAAATACCGAAAAATCGTTCCAAACTTGGTAGTTATCAAAAATTGCATTCGCTTTAATTTATTTCCCGTGAAGTATTTTGGAAAAATGGTAACGTAGGAACCTAGATTAACGGTATCGGAATCCAAATAATGACAGAATTTGATTAAATTGTGTCTGAATTACGATTTATTTCTGTATTACGTTTGTCGGAGTAATTCGGTCCGCCGGACGCTTAAGCCCTAAATGCGATAAAATTCGATTTCAATATATCAGACAATTATTTATAATTATATACAAGAGAGGAAGAAGAAGACTGTTACAATTCTATGCTATTATCTCCATGCATACATAACTCTCACAGGGGTACGCAGAAATTATAGACCACCACTTGCTACGATTCTTGCATACTTTTCTTGCTTCTTCTACATTCATACATCTTCTCATACATACTTCTACTGGACTTCGCTAATAAGATCGACGTATGTCCTTCTAGTGCGACCTCTAGCGACGCTGCCGCTGATATTCGCCTTATAAATTCCTTCCGTTAATCGTCTTTCATTCATTCTTTCAACATATCCAAACCATCTCAGCATATTCTTTTCAATACATGTCACTACATTATCTTTCAGCCCCCAACGTTATCTTATCACTGTTCCTCAAGCTACCATTATGCTATCAGGTATATTTTCTAATCTATTTAAGTACTAGACCAGTATTGCTATTCTTTGAACCTAAAAAAAATGCGAATCTTGTATGCTGTTACAAACATTGGCCCAAACGTTTGTGTTAATAATTTTATGATACGTTCAGATTCCCCTGAGACCAGCGTGTTTCCCCAATTCCACGAACGAAATAGTGCATCAACTTTGATGAAAGTCGAGCATTTGCATTATTATGTTGGCTACATTTTTATACATACTTTAACTTATTTATTTATTCATATGTTCTTTATTATAAGGAAAGCTAAAAAGACACATCTTGGGTCTTTGTAGCTTTCCTTACAATAAAGAGAATATGAATAAATAGATAAAGCCTTCCTCGATAAATGGACTATGCAACACAAAAATATTTTTTCAATTCCAACCAGCAGATACTGAGATTAGTGCGTTCAAACAAACAAACAAACTCTTCAGCTTTATATTAGTATAGATATGTGTTGATATACATAGATGTATATATTTACTGAGATGTACTAGGTTCGATCCCCAGGTCGAGCAAAGTGTTATTAGGTTTTTCTATGAAATTCTCAGTAGCAGTTCGAAGTATGGATTTGTGCCCAGTTAATGGCTATAGGCTCGCCCCCTATAACATGGGACCTAAACATACCGGCGAACTGTGGGTGTACATTAAGTACGCCTCTGCCTAACCCTTCGGGGAATACAGGCGTGATGCTATGTTATGTATAATATATGTATAACAACAACATAACAGATATATTATTTTGCTTATGTAACAATAAATTTGACTGCACAGAGATTACGAACAAAATATATTATATTGTACCTAGAACAGTGCTCAGGGGGCTTACTCTTGAACTCAATTCCGATACATCGACATTGGAATTGTGCCGTTTCGTACTCTTGAATCCGAGACTAGCGCCAAATTGTTTCAATATTGCGCGGTGATTGAGTGAACTAAATAGGATTGGGAAACGACCCAACCATTGGCCAATCAGGGATACAAGGTTAACGGATTTATGCTCAAGAATACGAAATCGCCCGACAGCCAAATTTACATTGGAATCGGATCACGTTTGGATTGGTATTGTATTGTTTTCAAGAGTAAGCCTGCAGGCGAGAGGTGCGCGTGCCTGGATTGTTGCACACGTGCACGTGTAAAACAAATGCCGGTGCACGACTGCACGAGTACGTCTTCGTCGTCTTGTTATTTTTTTTTGTTATTTATGGGATAGCGGGACAAACGAGCAGACGGATCGCCTGATGGTAAGCGATTCCCGCCGCCCATGGACACCCGCAACACCAGAGGCGTCACAAGTGCGTTGCCCGCCTTTTAAAAGGGGATTGGGCCTCCGGTAACCCCACTCACTCGGCGAAACACAATGTAAGCGTTTTTTGACGCCGGTTTTCTGTGAGGCCGGTATCACTCCGGTTGAGCCGGCCCATTCGTGCCGCAGCATGGCTCTCCCACGAGGTAATGTTATTTATTTATTTATGTTAATACGGATTACACCAATTACATTAACACACGGATGAAAAGTAGAAACAAACAGGCTAGGTACATTATAACACTATTTCCAAAAGAATGCAGGAGCTGGCCTCTAACTTGCTCCTGACAAGCGTGCTGTAAAGGAGTCTTATGACGTGTGTATTCTTGAAGAATGTTGATGCTTAGAACACTCTTTTTATTGATTTAGACATATTTTCTCTTTCCAGGCTAACATTTAATATTTGGCCATTGGTCTTTTATCTCTACGCAATTGATTTGAAGATTCATACTAAGATAGACATAGGTCATAACTAAGATGTATAAACCTGTGTCAAACATTATTATGTCATGATGTCATGTATTTAAAACATATATAATATCTGTTTCTTTTCCCTTTCTTATGTTAAGTTGTGGACAATGGTGTGGGTTACGTGTTTATATAATTTTACACTTAAGAATATTATTGTAACATCTCAACATGTAACTATTTATGGTCCCTATTAAATAAATATTTTTTAACCGTATACAAATCTTCAAATCAATATAGGAATAACATGGTTAAAAATATATATAGATAACGACGAATACATGACAATTACCGTGTTAAAAAAGTAATCCTTGACAAGTTTTTTTTAAACTGGCAGTGATTGGGCATGCCTGATTGAAAACTTTTTATTTTACATAATATTTTATCCACAACAATAAAATCTCTTTACACAATATTTTTTTTTTAAAAAAAAGCACACGCACTTTACTACTAGTATTCTTGTAATCCGTGCTAAGCTAAATGCTTCTGTTACGAGTGGGTTCACGTCGGTAGTGCGGTCGGTGGGTTTTGAACCGGCAACCACATGATCGCAAGTCCAACGCCCTAGCCATCAGGCTAACGCCGCTTATAATTGTATTATGCAAACCTCATATAATTACACAACGCACGCACGTAAGCGACAGCCATTAAGATTAGTATCGGAACCTAATTATTATTACTTTCTCATAAAAATCTCCATTAAAAGTAATAGAAAATATAGACAGTAGAGGAACAAGCTTGTCTCGGACTTAATGTTGGAATATAAGAAAAATGCAAAAATCTTGTTTACTGTTGTCATTAATCTGTAAGTAATTTATATAGTAACGTCTGCAATTAACACCATTTTTAACCGACTTCAAAAAGAAGGAGGTTTTCAATTCAGCTGTATATTTTTGTATGTTTGTTACGAATTTATTCCGTCAATTATGAGTCGATTTTGATGATTTTTTGATCGGTGGGTTATCCCATAAAAATTTGGTCAAGATCTGATCACAAAATTTAGAACGAAATAATAATAACACGGCACAACCGAGTAAATGAGAACGTCGTCTAAGAAAGTAAAATTCTACTTACTCGCTACTCAAAATGTTGAATAAAATAACGTTCAAGAAAAAGTAAAACCACCCTCCAAAACATAAACAAAACACTTTTTCTTAAAAGTTATTTTATATCTCGCTAGCTGAAATTCATCACCTAAAATCAGGCTTAACATATTTTTAAAAATTAAGTACTTACTATTTTAATTCTATAGAGAATCGCAGAAAACCGGGGTCAAACAACGCTTACCCAAGGCCCAATCCCCTTTTAAAAGGCGGGCAATGCACTTGTAGTTCCTATGGTGTTGCGGGTGTCCATGGGCGGCGGTAATCGCTTACCATCAGGCGATCCGTCTGCTCGTTTGTCCCCCTATCCCATAAAAAAAGAATAGATTATACCTAAAATAGATTATAGAATAGATAGATTATAAAAGAATAGATTAGAGAATTAATTCATAAAAAATTACAGTTTTATGCACAGCATCGAAAACATATAAAGAAATCTATGAGTTAGATGCGGATGACATCATAGACTCAGAGATAGGAGATGTGTACCAAGCCCGAGTTATGTTAAATAAAATCGTTGATGATTCTACTGACATGTACGATAAAAAAGCCGCTGACCTCAAACTACATTACATGAAAACATCAAATGAAAGTCGAAGATTTACATCAAACACAACCACAGCAGCCCCAAGGAACTTAAATGTAACCCAGGAAAGACCCAGAATGGCCTCAATCCCACCAGAGATCAGGGCAAAATATATGAACCTGACAGTTAAAGAGATGAAAATGCGGCGCATGAAAATGCAGATAGAAAATGTTTTGAGCAAGGACTTCAAATCAATATCAAATTTTCATAACAATGGCGATGATTGGACAACAGTGACGCGTAGATTCGACAAATTAGTCGCGGACTTCAAAGAACAAGACAAACGTAAACCCGATACACGTAGGGAGACATACGATGCTAATGAAAATATACATATAAAAAAGGAATGTAAGAAGAAATTGATGCAAAACATGGAACATTTTGTTTACATAACACGTTACAGATTAATAGTACCGCAATTGTTAAGAAAAAAATATTGGCATACACATCGATATAAATTGGGATTCTTATTCGCGTTGCTGAGGCAGCTCAGTAATATGCAAAAATGGATTTGGTTTGCCCTGAAGAAGTGGCAGAGGGGCCTAGGAACATTATACTTTCATATGAAGATGTTCGAGAAAATTGTCCAATTGGACGTGGAAATAAAAGATATTGCAAGGAAAGTGAGGAGACTAGAGTATCAGAAAAACATGTTATATAATCCTAAATTCTATGATTATAGTGTAGAAGTTGATAAAAAAGGAAAAAATCCGGATGCATTATGGGGTTAAAATCCATTTAAGAGTTTGTGAAAACTATTATTCAAAATCGAACTTAGAACCTCTAGCGTAGCAGTAGCACTACGACAGTGAGGCCAGCCGCCTCAGGAACCAAGTAAATTAAGCGGCAAATAACTTAAACAATGAATGAAATATAATGTAGGTTTAATACAATAAACGGTAGTAGGTATACTAGGTAAACATCATAGTATGTTGCAACATCTGTACGTAATTATTCTAACCCTCTTAAACTAAGTTAGCCTGTATCTTAAGAGACAGTTGAACTTCATTGAAATGGACGGTAAGTGTAGCACTGTCACACATAGCTCTAGCCTGAGGTTCTAGCCATTCGTTTCTTCTTTGCTCAAGATTTTTGCCAGGCTCTATATTATTGTATAGATCATAAAATGTATACCGGGTAATTGCGGATTCAATAAGTTTGACATCCGCGGTTGCGAATTTCAGTTTTTTTTTTTTAATTTATATTTTACTTAAATACTGTACTGTACTTAAATAAATGAAAGTCTATTTAATTTAAATATGTTTATTTAATCATATTTTGAGAACAAAAACTAAAAAGGTTTTTAGTCCTACTTATACGAGTAGGTATCGAATAAGTGGAATTATTCGATTCCACTATGCCCTGCCTGGCACTTTTACACAATTGAAGCTGATCGACTGGGGCAGTACCTGACTGCAAGATGGACTTGCAGAAAATCGTAGCTAAATAACATAGGTCCATGGTATGTAGTGTTCCGACCGGTGAGCAAAGTGGCCATAGATCCGCGAGAAAGCGTTGTGTTAGCAGTGGGGGGATCGGTGGTGTTTTGTTACCGCCGCTGTCATGCATGTCTCCTATGCTGCCAGCCCAACTATTCCTCCTTATTTTAATTTGGGTCGGCAACGCGCGATACCCGTACCCCTCTGGTGTTGCGGGTGTCCATGGGCGGCGGTAATCGCTTACCATCAGGCGATCCGTCTGCTCGTTTGCCCTCCTATCCCATAAAAAAAAGAATAACTAATTATATCTAAGATGAAACCTCCTACCAATCAAGTTTTTTTTTAAAGGATATACATAAATACAATTTCTTTCATTTTCATTGGCGATCGCTTTGGACCAAGAAAGTTTACGTATTGACGAAGCTGCTACATTGTATTCTGTCGTTTTAAAAAAATAACAAACTACCGACGTGGAGCCGGAAAAAACAAACCCAACAATGGCTGAGAGCAACAAATGTTTTTCATTCACGTTCATTTATTCAGAGTCGCTGGCAACCCGCCAAACGTACTGGCAACACCGAGAAAGACGTGTAATATTCTGAATTTAAACTCGACTATCTCTTACGACCTCTTGGGATACTTTTGCTAATTATTTCATGGTAATAATGTTAAATAAATGAAGGCAGAATATTGTAGTTATGTAGTTGAATGACAGTTAAGAGGTGATAGCCTAGTGGTATGACCGTTGGACTGCCAAGTCAAAGGTCTCGAGTTCAAACCCAAGGTACTCTGGCTTACTTACTAACTTCGTGAGGAAACCTGCATGCCTGAAAGATTTTCTCGATGGCGTGTGAAGTCTGCCAACCCGCACTAGGCCAGCGTGGTGGACTGTAGCCTAATCCCTCTCATTCTGAGAGGAGACCCGTGCCCAGCAGTGGGACAGTATAATGGGTTGATTATGTTATGTATTTATGTTATGACAGTTAAAGTTAAAATTATATAGAGACTGGAGTTCTTGAGCGCAGCTTCGCCTTCGTGCTTAGATGATTTTTGTTTTTAAAATATACTGTGCGGCCTGTATCTACACCATGGAGGTTTCATATCATAAAATGTGTTAAGTCTAACTTATAACGGAAGAAAACAATTGTCAAAATGTCAACAGCGAATGACAGCTGTACATAATCTTGATGATGTCATCGTTTATTATTTATCTGTGTGTGTATGTCAAGCACATGGTATAAACTTTCTCCAATCTTTTCACCAACTTAGGCAATAATTTATTTCTATTAACTAGTTACGCCATGTTCATAGTAAATGTCATTTAAAATTGAGTCGCGCTACATGTCCATACCTATAAAACTAAACATTTTAGGCTTTCCTATTGAGCGCGCGCATAGATAAAGGCAGCCTAAGATGAAAAGAAATAGCACTAAGCAGTTGTCTTAGATGACACATTTGATATGCCCAGTTTGTCCGTGTATAGTGACGTGTGACATGAAAAGTATTGGGTCCCTTTCTCTTATACTAATAAGGCATGCGCTGATTCTTTCTTTCATTTTAAATTTTATTTGCAACGAAAAAAATAAAATAAATTGTACGGAAGTTAAGAATTTATTAACTAACTTGTGATAAGATACTCCATGCTCTTTTCTTAGTTTAGTATAATAATTTGTGCAGTATCGCAGCCCAAGACGGCACATATAATTAAAATGTATTGCTGTCAATAGCTCTGTTAAACACACTTCTGCATTTTAGTTCGGTTAACGGCATAAGTCACACTACAAACATTAACCACAAAACAATATTCGCGTTTGAAGGATGATAACGTGTCTACCTCTTTTGGCGGGACTAATGATGCAGTCAAAGAATTTCCTGACAAAAAATCTCTTAAACCTGGGACCTTCCGCTCAGCAGTCACTTTTGTGTCCACGAAACTAGAGAGGCAATCTTTACTATATTTTTTTTGATGTGATAGGAGGACAAATGATCAGACGGATCGCCTGATGGTAAGCGATTACCGCCGCCCATGGACACCTGCAACACCATAGGAGTCACAAATGCGTTGCCCGCCTTTTAAAAGGGGATTGGGCCTCCGGTAACCTCACTCACTCGGCGAAACACAACGTAAGTGTTGTTTAACGCCGGTTTTCTGTGAGGTCGTGGTATCACTGCGGTCGAGCCGGCCCATTCGTGCCGGAGCATGGCTCTCCCATGTGAAAAAATTTAATAAAACTTCACTTTCACTATTATTATAAACGTGAAAGTTTGTGAGGATGGATGTATAGTATGGATCTTTGTTACTCTTTGATTGAACGGATTTGGATAAAATTTGGCACACAGATAGTTTATAGCCTGGAATAACACATAGGATACTTTTTATCCAGGTCGGACCTAATCCTGAAGTTCACGCAGCCAAAGGCAGAATAGTACATAATATTTAGAGTTACAAATTAGTTTCATCGTAGTGCAAAAGCGCGGTATATCTGAGGGCCTTAGTATAATTCCAAGCTTTTGTGCTGCATGTAATGCACTTAGTAGTGGCTCAAGTTATAATTATGTAAATGGTGTTGCAAGTTTAGTTAACTCTAAACAAAATGTTGTATGTTCTAGTTTAAAGCTTCATTAGTCGAAGTAGTCCCAAGCGCGACTGTTACGCTAGAGGTCTTGTGTTCGATCCCCAGGTCCAGCAAAGTGTTATTGAATTTTTCTATGAAATTCTCAGTAGCTGCTCGGAGGATTTGTGCCCGGTTAATGGCAGTAGTCTCGCCTCCTATTATATGGGACCTAAACTTACCGGCGTACTGTGAATGTACATTAGTACGCCTCTGCCTAACCCTTCGGGGAATACAGGCGTGGACAAAGCATGGACTTGTAAAAGTTGTTGTTGTTGTCTTTAAGATTTATTTAGTGAACTAAATATGTTTTATCACTTCTTCTTCATAACGTGCCAATGGTCAAACAATATTCTTGTAATATGAGGTCACCTCAATCGCGTAAGGTCCTCCTCATGGTCCCCAGGTGTACGGACACAAAGGACACACCAAAAGATGTGACATAGATTACTGTGGGTCGCCGCTGTCACATTGAGCAAGATTAAGATCTCTCAATCCCCATTTGCACATATTAGTTTTGCATCTGCCAATCTGGGTACGAAATCGATTTAGGGACTTCCAAACTGGCCACTGTAACTCGTGTCTAGGTGGTAACTTCTCGTATGGAGCAACGAAACCAGGAGGTGGCGTTCGATCCAGAGTTGGCGTCTGAGTTGTGACAACCGAGTGGTCATTGATAGCTTGTGTACTGCGGAGATAGCTGCTGAAGCGAGCTAGCGAGACGAGCTAGAAGCTTGAGACGAGCTGGAAGTAACTGGTGACCGTATAGGGAATGACGGTAGTCAGACTCCTGTTTGTATTTCTCTTTTATCACTAAACCCGCACTATTGGGTATCTGCCCAATACCTTATTGGACAAAATTAGTCTCTTCCAAGTGAATGCAGTTAATTACGCAACCCATCACGCAATATTAGCCACGCAATCGACCGGTCTTGGTATTATGGGCATGGCTATATTACAATTGTGGCCTCCTTCTTCGTATCTTTGGCGTTTTGCCAAACACCTCAATGTGTGCAAGACTTTCGACGATATTTTATGTATAAATGTAATTCTATTCGATAGTTGTTATATTTTTGCAGAAATGGCGACCTAAAATTGAAATCCCTAGCATAATATGTATATATTTTTCTTCTGTTGTAAATAAATGTTTATAAAATCCTCACAAACTGTACTTATAATGAGTGACGTAATAGTTTCCAGACTGCTTCTGAGAAATTCGTAGCAGAACTTCCCATAATCTTTATTCAACCTGGGTTTGGTAATGTGGCTATCATGTGACACGGTACGCACCACCTCGAGCCTCCCACCTTGCAGCGCTATATAAAGAACTGCAGACAGCGCACCGGTCTTCTTCCTGCTGCTCCAGCCATGCTAGTCAAGTGCCACCCTCTACTGTTAGGCCTACGCCGCGAAGCCTTCGCCGAATCCCCCTAAGCTTAACTCCTGTGTCTAATATAGTTTTGTGATTAGTTTCTTTAACTTCATTAAAAGTGTAATATCCGTGTTCTCGGTGTGTAATTATCTCCAAAAATTCCTTTAGTTCCCTTGGCCGTTCTCATTTTTAGAACGTGGTTTCGGGCAGCTCCAATTGTTGTCCGATTCCGCTATGCCCTACCTCTTTTAAATATCAATCTTTAAATCTAGTTCTGAACTATCGTGACTTTTGTCACGATAGTTCATTTTCATTATCATAAAACTAAATGACTTCAATCCAATATTAAAACGAAGTACTTTTTAATAACCATATCGATACCATCGAACGAAACATCGCGTGGTATACAAAACTTTTGAAACTTCACTGTTCATTGGTATATATAGGGTTGTCACGATATTTTTGGGTAAGGGTCGATTTTTGCATCGCCAGAAAACTTTTTACTGAGGAATAAAATTGGCACTTGACAGACTTTGTTATTCCTCCGATAACTTTATCTGACGATGGAAAAATCGACTCTAAGTCTTAAAGTGCACGCGATTAGAGTTGCTCTTTCAGAGAAGTGGTACACAAGTTCTGGTGCAAAATGGAGAAGAAACAGAATCGATCACAAAAAAATAATCAGAAGTAAGTATGTCTTGATAGTGTCAAAACCTAACATAACATACAGTTACGCCTATATTCCCCGAAAGGTTAGGCAGAGGTGTACTAATGTGCATCTTCAATACGTTTAGGTCCCATGTAATACGGGGCGAGCCTTTTGCCGGGCACGAATCCAAACTCCGAGCTGCTACTGAGAATATCATAGAAATACGTAATAACACTTTGCTCGTTGAGATACTCTAAAATATTACTGTTTCTAAAATATTAATATTACTCTAAAAAAATAAAAATAATCGCTTGATATATCAACGTCATTGTTATATTCCCTATCGTTTGAACCCGGAAACAACGGTTTTAATGGAATTTACACTTTAGTCCTCCCGGTTTAGTTGCGGAATCGCGTGCAAGCACAATCATTAGTTTTAATTCGCGTTCATAATTTTGTTAATAGGTTTAATATTGGAAACTTTGTTGTTATGAAGCTGTGATAGATTTTGTCTTTAAATTTACATGTTTTATGTATAGAGCGATATTTTCTTTATTCGGAATCTTAACTGCCTCGTTAGCAAACAAAGTTAGTAAAGTATTAATGGGTTTTTCTATGAAATTCTCAGTAACAGCTTGTGCCCAGTCAATGGCAATAGGCTCACCCCCTATTACATGGGACTTAAACATACCTGTGAACCATGGGTATACGTTAATACGCCTCTGCCTAACCCTTCGGGGTATACAGGCGTGATAATGATGGTATTTTGTACACCATAGCGACGCAAAATTACAACACAATCTTATCGAAACCAACCAAATATCAATACTAACAATATCGTGACAGCTGTAACATAATACCGAAACGGGTTTATTTTACGACCATAACTAAATGGTCCAGCAGGCATGTTTCCGCCACTAACACAAACATTGGAGCAAATAATCCAACGTTGGAGCAAATAATCCTATGTACCCAGTCTTTATCGCTGGCGTATTCCGCCTTATTGCAGTCATGTCGTGACATGACTTATTCATGTTGGAACAAGTCCAGATGTTTTGGAACGTTCGAAGTCATATGGAGCTAATTCTTGGAGTTGCTTGTTTTCGGGAAGTTCAGCTGGTATGAATAAGCGACTCCTGATTTTGGAGGGATGAGGAAACGTGACATCGCCGGTAGTAGCAGGTAGTTATGGTTATCAAATGAATTGTCAGTGTTTTGGACGTAAACGTTGGAAAGCTTTACCTAGACCTCAATTAAGTATATATCTGTCGAATAATTCAATATATATTTTGTGAGTAGGGCATCCAAAAATTGCGTCACATCTCATGAAGGGGGAAGAAGAGAAGTGCTTACTTTATTAAGACTCGAATGAATTTGTATTTTGTTTCTATTCAAGATTCAGAGATTCAGGTTGCAACTTGTGTACAGATGGCTGGCTTAGCTCAGATGTCATTTGTCATGGAACAATTGTTTCAGTCAAGCTTGTCCTAAGCATGTATTCAAATCTAATCGTAATATAGTAATATGTATCTGTGAACCCCAATCACTTTTTAAAGTAAGCTCCCTATTTTACTAGCAAAAATATAATATATAGCATTTGTATATAAATGTAGCTTGTATATAAAACAATTGTATGCTATCATCATGTAAATTGTGTATGAGCAATGTGTGGTTTTATCGATATTGTTAATTTTTGTGAACGAAATAAAAACGATATTATTGAAAAAAAGTAGGTATAGATATGGTGTTTCTACCTACCTATACATCCCGGTGAAATGTGGGTGTATATTTACCTCTGCCCAACCCTTAAGGGTTTACAGGTGTGATGGTATATTTTTGTTAACTATAGCTATATTCAATCGTGGCAACATTTTGTTCTACAAAATTTTCAACCCCATTATTAAGCGAATATCGCACAAGTTTCAAAATGGAAACAAGCTAAGTTTAAAATTACCAGCACCTGTTTTGCATTTATCCATTTTTCTTCGTCGCCACAATACGAAGCTAACTTAAACATGCTTCTAGAATAATCCTAAGAAGTTAGTTTCCAACGCCGATTTATGCAGTTGACTTTTAAAAGTAATACCTTTATGTCTGAGATATAAATTTTCATTCTTTTTAAACGTTTTGTGTCTGAAGTTTGGCACGATTTCGAAGTTTAGACACGGAGTGAGTGGAATGGGTAACTTTGATAGGTATACAATTTTAACCCCGAATAACATAATTATTTTACTAAATATAAGAATGAAGTAAGTATTACTATTATAATACTTTACTTTACGAGATACGTACGGTAGGTTTTATATTTTTATGGACAAAATATTTTAAGGGTATAGACGGGACATTTGAACACGTCAACTTTAAGTTTTTTTTAACATACATTATTTTTTAATTCAGGCGATAATATACTCGTACCTAAGTGTAAGCTAGTAATTTCGTAAATACTTATATATGTTTACATGGTTCTGTTTTAGATTACCTATATAATGTAAGAATTAATTGCGTCTCTTCAAGCCACGGAAATTAATAAAAATGTATAATATTACATTTTTTACTTTTGGGAAATTGTAACTTAAAATATTTACCTACACCGCTATGCAAAAATAAAACGCAAGCTAAAGCTATGTAAAAGTAACCATATCAGAATCTAAGCCACGATACAACGGCTGCATAATTTAAATATTGCAACTCCATAGCCAGTCATTACCTACGATAAGTGTTCCAATATCCCCCAGCGTACCCACCACGCCTCCCCTTTCAATTTAAAGGTTTATAGGAAATTGAGTGGAGGAGGCCGGGCTACGTCGATACAGCGATACGATACGGAACAAGTACGAATGAAAACAATATTTATTGAAAGGCTGAGGCGGATGCGAGGGGAGGTTTGGCCCGTTTGGAAATAAGTTATGTTTGGCATTTTGGAGATAAAGCTGTTTGAGATCATGGTATTGTTTTTGAATTAGGCAGCATTAAAATAATTATTATATAACTTCAATGAATTATGTAAACAGTACGCTTTTGGCCTCTTTGGTACAAGTGTCGTTGCAGTAAGAAGGTGCCTAAGCCTTGTTTACTTTCAAGAAGATTTAGCAATTGGCAATAGTCACAATAATAATGTGTGTTTGTGTGTGTATAATGATTTTATTAGCTACTGTGTATAATTAGGAACCTATGCATAGTGGTTAAAACTAGATATTAGGTACCTACTTATTAAATAGCACTAAGTGAGTGATGACTATATGCATGTCCATTTTGTTCTTCATTGCTTCTAAAAGTGAAGGCTTTCCGTTTTCTTACTGTTATTATATTGATTTTTTAGATGTAAGTCTTCCAGGCAAATAAATAAATAAATACCATCATGCCTATATTCCCCGAAGGGTTAAGCAGAGGCGTACCTACTTAATGTAACAGCCACAGTTCGCCGGTATGGTTACGTCCCATGTAATAGAGGGCGAGCCTATAGCCATTAACTGGGCACAAATTTAGACTCCGAGCTGCTACTAAGAATTTCATAGATAAACCCAATAACACTTTGCTCGACCTGGGGATCGAACCCAAGACCTCTGGCGTAGCAGTCATGCTTGGGACCACTAGACAAATGAAGCAGTCATAAATAAAACCAGAGATAAATTAAAAAAAAAAGCAGTGATAGCCTAGTGGTATGACCGTTGGACTGCCAAGTCAAAGGTCTCGAGTTCGAACCCAAGGCACGCACCTCTGACTTTTCGAAGTCATGTACGTATTAATAGTTAATTATCACGCGCTTAAACGGTGAAGGAAAACATCGTGAGGAAACCTACATGCCTGAGAGATTTTCTCGATGGCGTGTGAAGTCTGCCAACCCGCACTAGGCCAGCGTGGTGGACTATAGCCTAATCCCTCTCATTCTGAGAGGAGACCCGTGCTCAGCAGTGGGACAATAGAATGGGTTGCTTATGTATGTATGTTATGTTATAAATTAAAAACAAAATTTATTTTTCTTTTAAAAGTTGTTTAGTCTAAAAAAAACTTAAACATTTACTATGAAGCTACATCTCACACATCATATAAAAAAATCATATAAAAAAAAAACTTTCCAAAGTAATTACAACGCTTACAAATATTTGTTTTACTTGAATCAAGATTGATTTATGCTGAGTTTGCAAGTCAATATATTTTAAATTACTGAAATATCTACTTTAAAATATATTTTAAGGTAAAAATTCTTCAAATTTTTGACTTTCATAGTTTTAGAGTACTCGTCTGATTTAGAATAAAGTCAAGCGGCGGTAGCCTAATGGCTAGGGCATCGGACTTGCGATCATGTGGTTGCCGGTTCGAAACCCACCCATTGCACTACCGACGTGAACCCACTCGTAACACAAGCATTTAACTTAGCAGGAGGGGTTAACAAGAATACTAGTAATGTGCGAGTAAGACTTTTTTTAAAAAGATTATTTTTTTAGTATGGTAACCCTATGTCGTGGAGAACTTCACAAACATACAATTACATAACATACCATCATGCCTGTATTCCCCGAAGGGTTAGACAGAAGTGTACTTAATATACACTCACAGTTTGCCGTGTTCACACTCACATGTTTAGATCCCATGTACAGATGCAAGTTTGTGTTAATGTTAATTATGTTTTTTATGTTATCTTATGTCGCTTAGCTTCTAATATTAGATTTTAAGCAGAAGGCACGGTAGTCCAGACAAACCTCAGTAGCTTTGGTCTACTGTTAATACAATATGATTTTTTTTTTAAGTGAAAATAAAGAGAGAAAAAATGTGAAACCACAGGCAACAGCTAGTATACAAACGCTGAGAAGTCTGATTTGTTGCTTTTTAATATGACTTGATTGGACTACGGCGTAGCCATTCCAGCTACGGCTGCTACGAAGCGTAGCTGAATGCTACGTCAAACTTTTGTGCTGTGATTTTATTCCTTGGAGAGAAATTCTGGTACTTATTATCATCATCAACCATGTACTGTACCTCTGCTGGGTACGGGTCTCCTCTCAGAATGAGAGGGGTTAGGTTAGGTTACGACGCCAGCCTAGAGAGGGTTGGCGGACTTTAACGCCGTCGAGAAAATCTCTTCGGCATGCAAGTTTCCTTACGATGATTCACTTCATCCTTTAAGAGAATAATTAATACATATATGATTTTGAAAAGTAAAAGGTCTTGGATTCGACCTCGAGACCTTTGATTCAGCTAGTCAGAATATTATTATAAAAAAGAATGCCTCGTTAGTCTAGTGGTCCCAAGCGCGACTGCTACGCTAGACTGGGCTGGGCTCGATTCTCAGGTCTAGTAAAGTGTTATTGGATTTTTCTATGAAATTCTCAATAGCAGTTCGGGGTTAGGAATTTGTGCCCGGTTAATGGCAATAGGCTAGGTAATAGGTATACCCCTATTCCATGGGACCTAAACATACCGGCGAAACGTGGTTGTACATTAGTACGCCTCTGCCTTACCCTTCGGGGAATACAGGCGTGAAGGTATGTTTATAAATGTTAGGAAATAAAATACCTATGGTTACAAAAGCTATTTAGTAGACAAAAATAAATATTTATGTCACTTGGTCAGCCAAACAGTTCAGGTTATGTGGCAGAGCTGGTCAATATCTTATGCCGGACGCCAATGCGGGTAGACAGCAAACCGATTCAATACGTTACGTGTACACACGGAATAGACAAAATTGAGAGAATTGTAGTGTAAAATTGTATAGAATTTATTTTGGAGTATCCGGTATTGTAAATTCTTTTATTTCCATGAATAGTAAGTTTTTGTAAGAGTACGTATATATTGTGGAGAGGCGAGGTGTGTTGCCTCAAACCAAAGGCCTCCTCCGACCAGGCGGTCGTTTTGCCTGGCGGGCCACGGCCCAGCGGTTGAGGTTGGGCGATTCGGAATTTGTTTGTCTACGTTCTATGTAGAGTGGTAGGTATTGCTACAAATATCATGCAGCTGCTGCATTATGACACTCACACATTTTGATATATTATGCCAAAAGCCACCATGATTCTTTGAGTTTATTTGGCGTTTCTTCTCAGATTTGATCAGATAAGAAATGCCGGCGCACTTCAAAATTTAAAACATTGTCTTTTTATGGGATAGGGGGCAAACGAGCAGACGGATCGCCTGATGATAAGCGATCACCGCCATCTATGGAAACCCGTAACACCAGAGCAGTCACAATTGCGTTACCAGCCTTTTAAAAGGGGATTGCGCCTCCGGTATCCTCACTCACTCGACGAAACACAACGTAAAGTAAGCGTTGTTTGACCCCGGTTTTCTGTGCGGCCGTGGCATCACTCCGGTCGAGCCGGCCCACTCGTGCCGAAGCATGGCTCTCCCACGGTAAAAGATGTACTTATAATAAATATCGTTTAAAGATACTAAAAAAGCTTCTTAACATGACATTCAAAGTCACTATCTGTGCCCTGCGGTGCTGCCCGTTATTGATCTCCTGTTTGCCAATCCCGAGGGAATTTTCACAATTTCTTTCGTAGCGGCTGTCAACACGTTGTTGATTCGTGACCAATCAGTGAGAGAGTGAGTGATATTTCGATTATATATATTATACAAGTAGACACACAGACAGATAAAATACCGACCACAAACACTCCGATAGAAAAGCGACCTAAATTTATTTTAAAACGAAACGTTTCAATTGCGTCCATTCCATTGAGCACCTGAGTGGTCTTGTAGTTAACATTTTTATTCCTATATATATTTTTAACTATTTCTATATTTATCTCTATAGATGTTAAAGTTGAAATAAAATGGGTGTTGAAATGATTTAGATTGATAAGCAATATATACATGTGTGTGCGTTTAGTGAGCGAGAATTTTGTGGAGTAAATAATATTTTTGGAATTTATTCGATTATTTCTTATTTAAATTGAATCATTAGTGTAGTGGTCCTGAGCGCAATCGCGGAGCTAAATCTCTTGGGTTCGATTCCCAGGTCGAGCGTTATTGGGTTTTCTATCAAATACCTACTCAGTAGTCAAATTGAAAACGTTTTATTTCAATTAGACCACTAAAATAGGGACTTATGAAAAGTCATACCTAGTTGCGCTGTTCCAAAAAGTTGTTGTTAAGGAGAAGAGCTGGCAAGAAACTCCGTGGAAATTTATTCATTATATAAAAAAAGGATTGCCACAAAAAGTAAGTAGCAGCTCGGAGTTTGGGATTTGTGCCCGGTAACGACAATAGGCTCGCTCTACTACATGGGACCAAAACATACCGACTAAATATGGGTGTACATTAGTACGCCTCTGCCTAACCCTTCCTGGAAAGGCGTGATGTACCTAACCATCCACGAGCCAACTGTCAACCTTTAATAACAGCCTTAGAATTCTAACAGAGTATAAGTGCGTCCGCCCACGGCTCGCCTTGGCATTTCAGTTAGGTGCCCTTTACACGACCGCCGGTTTTAGGGTTCCGCCAAAAAGGCCTCTGTTTGCCAGGCTAGAGTTCTGTTTATTCAGTAAAAGCTTTGTGTTTTAATTTTGAATAGTATTGTAGAAGGTAATAGCGTACAAGTGGCTTTTTAATGGATAAGACTACAAAATTTACTTTGAAATAAGATCTATAGCATTGCGCATGTATTCCCCGAAGTGTTAGGTAGAGGTGTATTGATGTATACCTACAATTTGCCGGTATAATTAGGTCACATGCAATAGAGGTAATTTCTATTACTATTAAGAGTCCGGCGGACCGAATTTCTCTTACAAACGTAATACCGAAATAATTCGCAATTCAAACACAATTTAATCAAATTCTGTAATTATTCGGATTCCGAATACTAGATTATAAAGTTATTTTAGTAAAGGAAAAATTCAATCTTCAATTTTTCCTTTACTAAAATAACTTTATAATCTTAGCATGGAAAATGCAAAAAACCACAAAAAGATATATAACGTAGGTCTTGTGTTTTTATATAAAAACGCTAATAATTGGAAAAATAAATGTATTTATACTCAAAAACTAATTTAAATATAACTATGATATAATTTTTTACATAATGTTGCATAGTATTGATAGGCTTACGCTTGCCCGCCAGTTCGCCGATGATAAGCGATGATGCGATCTACGATGGCGCGCGCTTGCCTAGAAGAAACCGATTCACTGGTGATTTAAAGACACCCGATTATATCTATAGGAGAAGACCCACTCGGGAAGGGCATTGCACATTTCAGCGGTACGCATGATAAAAGTGAACATAAAGCGTTTCGCTCGGAAAAAATTCAAAAAAAAAATTACTATGCTTGAAATTGTTTTAAAACCACATTAATATCGACTCAATTAAAAAGTATCCACAAAACATTATAATAATTGGACCGATTAATGAGTCGTCGATAATGATTACTTATCGGATAATATCGGAGTGATGCAACGATTAGCTTAATTAAAAGCTTTAGAGCTCTTCAATTAAGTTCAAGACACACAAGTGTCAACACGCAGTGCCTGTCAAGTCAAAGGTCTTGAGTTCGTACCCGAGCCTCACACCTCTGACTTGTAAAAGTCATGTGCGTACTAACAGTTAACGATCACGTGCTTAAACGGTGAAGGAAAACAACGTGAGGAAACATGCATGTCTGACAGATTTTCTCGACGGCGTGTTAAGTTAAGAGAAGCAGTGATAGCCTAGTGGTAGGACCGTTGGACTGCCAAGTCAAAGGTCTCGAGTTCGAACCCAAGGCACGCACCTCTGACTTTTCGAAGTCATGTACGTATTAATAGTTAATTATCACGCGCTTAAACGGTGAAGGAAAACATCGTGAGGAAACCTGCATGCCTGAGAGATTTTCTCGATGGCGTGTGAAGTCTGCCAACCCGCACTAGGCCAGCGTGGTGGACTATAGCCTAATCCCTCTCATTCTGAGAGGAGACCCGTGCCCAGCAGTGGGACAATATAATGGGTTAATTATGTTATGTATGTTATGTGTTAAGTCTGGTGTGTGTAAGTAAGAGTAAGTGCTGTGCACTATAGCCTTATCCCTAATTCTGAGAGGAGACCCGTGCCCAGCAGTTGGATAGTATGTTATGTGTACATAATTTGTGTTTAAAAATTCATTTTAATCCACATCCAAAGCTTTCTATTCCTTGATTAATAGCGCTTGGAGATAAATTAGTCTGGGCATTCAAAAAATCGTGTCTAAAACGCGCGGCCAACCTACAACAAAGACGGACAACGGTGTAATACGCCATTGTATTGTATAAAAAAAAAGGAATGATAACTTCCACAATGGCTTTATTAATGAATGTACTGTTAGGAAGGCTCCCTTTTAATTTAATTTGCCCATTTGTAGGGTAAATTATTTAGGGCAACCTTGCGAAACTGGGCTTAATATATTTTCGATACTTATGTATTGTAGGTAGTGTTTAAAAAACAAGCACTGAGGCCGAGCCTCGAGCGCTGAGGTTCAAGATTGAGGTTCAAGAGCGTTGACTCAGCGCTCGAGGCTCGGACTCAGTGCTCGAGGCTCGGACTCAGCGCTCGAGTCTCGGACTCAGCGCTCGACGCTCGGACTCAGCGCTCGTTTTTACAACACTACATGTTGGTAACTGATGATCTGCCTAGTGGTCCTGAGCGCGACTGCTACGCTAGAAGTCCTGGGTTTAATTCACAGGTCGAGCAAAGTGTTATTGGGTTATTCTGTGAAATTCTCAACAGCAATTTTGGAATTTTGAATTTGTGCCCAGTTAATGTCGATAGGCTCGACATTACATGGGACTTTTGAACATTCGTTTTATTAGGGTTCCGTACCTCAAAAGGAAAAAACACAACCCTTATAAGATCACTTTGTAATCCGTCCGTACGTCTGTCTACCAAGACCCTTTATCTCGAGAACGCCTGGAGGTGTCGAGTTGTCAGGTTTACAGTCCCTTGAAGTTGTGAAAAAATCAAACTTCTAAGTTAACGTAAAAAAAGATACGGCCGTTTATATCGCAAAAAACGTATATTTCGACACTCTCAAGGGAATCAAAATTTATAGGGTATTTTTCATTGATTTAGAACTATGAAGACTAGCTACAGAGTGGGTACCTCACAATGTTATTCCCGGACGAGGTCGGCCTAGGACACGTTGGCGTGATGATCTTGACCGCTTTTTGCCGACGTGGTATGAGGAAACTCAGGATAGAAAATCCTGGACTGAGTTAAGGGAGGCCTTTACCCAGCAGTGGGACACAAAATAGGCTATTTAAAAAAAAGAACTATGAAATTTGTCAAGTAATACCGTATTTTACTACTAGTATAGGCAAAAATCTAAAAACTATACATTTGTAATTAATTGTAATATGCACCTACAAATTTGTACGGAATCCTCGGTGGACGAGTCCAACTCACGTTTGTCGGGTTTTTAATATATTAAATACCAGTCAAGTATCCAAGTGTACACCTAGCATGTGGTGTATTATTTGCCAGCGGAATTTCGCAAGATGGTGATACTAAAACCTATCAGCGGCCGTATTATGACATGCCAACGCCATCATTTTTACGTTGTGAGAAAGAGATGCCGCTCTACATATTAAATAGCCTCATCTCTTTCTAAAAACTACAACCTCTACAACCTAAAAATGATGGCGTTAACATGTCATAATACGGCCCCAGGAGAGTTCTACCACCGATTATATTCTGTCCATTATCAATAATATTTAGACCTTTATCTCCATCAAAACAAAGTTCGAAGATAAGTAAGAATTTATTTAAAACATTCCCTTCTTGACATGAAATATTCATAGTGGCGCCGAATAACGGATTAGGTTCCTTTTTAAAAAGCGAACGCGATCTTTTGAATCTCAATAATGTTTTTTTGGGATATCATAAAAGGCTAAATTGAGTACAAAATGGTGTTAGAAAACAGCTTCATCTATTATTACTATTCATTTCTGAGTGTTTTATGACGTAAAAAAAGGTCGCTTGACTTTCTACAAATAATGGCTTGAATGTTTGGCTAACCCATCGTGGCATAGGCGTTATTGTTTTTATAAAATACCATCATGACTGTATTCCCCGAAGGTAAGGCAGAGGTGTACTAATGTACACCCTTAGTTCGTCAGTATTTTTAGGTGTAATAGGGGGCGAGCCTATTACCATTAACTAGGCATAAATCTCAAACACCGAGTTGCTATTGAGAATATCATAGAAAAACTCAATAACACATTTGCTCAACCCGAGAATCAAACCCGGGATCTCTAGCGTAGCAGTCGCGCTCGGGATCACTAGATCATTGAGACTATTTTTGTGCGCTATTAATATAGAAGAACGAAAGTAAAGAAAAAACGTTTATTTGGTAAACCAGAACCTGGTTTACCAGATTCAAATTTTTTTAAAAAGAACAAAAAAATATGAATAAGAGAAAGAAAAAGTGGCTTAAATAAATATATGTGTGTCCCAAGTTGGGGCCAATATCTATTGAACAAGATAATCTTGTCTAGATACAGATAATTGCTTAAACGCTATGTAATGTCAAACTATAAATAGCTAAATCTTACCACCATAGTTAAATAATAAAATTTACTAAAAATGTACATATCTAAGGTACTCACACAATTAAAATTTTATATATAGAAAATCATCCTACTAACGCTTCTATGTATGCTCTTAAAGAATACTAATATCTGTGTGTAATTGTATTTTTTTTATGGGTTAGGGGAACAAACGAGCTTACGGATCGCCTGATGGTGATGGTAAGCGATTACCGTCACCTATGGACACCCGCAACACCAGAGGAGTCACATGTGCGTTGCCGGCCTTTTAAAAGGGAGTACGCTCTTTTCTTGAATGTTTGAAGGTCGTATTGGTCCGGAAATACTGCAGGCGAAAGTTCATTCCACAGTTTTGTTGTGCGAGGCAGAAAGTTTCTAGAGAAACGCACTGTTGTGGACTGCCAACCATCAAGGTGATGGGGATGGAACTGCTGTCGCGTAGAACGATGGCGGAAAGAGGCAGCAGGGATTAATCCGAACAATTCCTCGGAGCACTCCCCATAATATAGGCGATAGAAGATGCATAGCGAGGCCACATCTCTACGCAGCGCCAAGAGGTCTAGGCGGTTTGAAATGTCTTGGCAGTCGACGATTCGAGTCGCTCTCCGTTGGATGCGGTCTAGAGGTAGAAGTTGGTATTGGGGTGCCCCTGCCCAGAGATGAGAACAGTATTCCATATGTGGCCGGACCTGCGCCTTATAAAGTAGTAGGCAGTGGGCCGGAGTGAAATACCGTCGCGATCTATTGAGCACGCCCAGCTTCTTTGAGGCTAACTTAGCCTTACCCTCTAAATGGCCGCGGAACTGGACTTCCTTATCTTTGTGTATTAGTATAATAGTTCTTAATGAGAATAAATATCTAATCTTATCTTATCTAAACCTAAACCCATTAGCATTGCGAATGAATCTTGTCAGACTGTCTGGATTGTCTTCAAAAGAAAATATTGATATATAATCTTAGACCAACAAAAAGCCAACTACAATTAATAATATAATACCCAATTCCGAATCAACATTATCCTGAGTTATATCGATAATTCGAACGTAGACAATATATATTATTTTCTTTTGTGGATTAATGGACGGCAGTCGCTAATAAATTATGTTTCTGTTCCCGAGGGCTGTCAGTCCGCAGTTCCTTCCCAGAAAAGGTCATGAATGTGTTATGACAGGAAAAGATTAATGTGTTTCTTTTGTGTTTATGTGAAGAACACATAAACATAGGCCGATTGCTTGCAAACTTACAAGCAGGGTTTGATTCTATCACGGTCGTGAATGTCACGAATCCCATAACCGTGACTATAGGACAAGCGAAGGCAAGAACAGTTTAGTTTTCCATTTCGAGACTTTTTTTTAATTGGTGATAGGCTTACGCTTGTCCGCCAGTTCGCCTGATGTTAAGTGACACTGCGATCTACGATGGAGCGCGGTTGCCTAGAAGAAACCGATTCACACGTGATTTAAAAACACCCGGATTATATAAGGCTTCCAATCCCGCAGCCTGTATTCAATCTCGGTATTTGCTAGACTAGGAATTTTCGTGTACCGCAGCGCATACATAATCAACACATTATACTGTCCCACTGCGGGGCACGGGTCTCCTCTCAGAATGAGAGGGATTAGGTTATAGTCCACCACGCTGGCCTAGTGCGGGTTGGTAGACTTCACACGCCGTCGATGTTTTCCTTCATCATTTTTAAACGCGTGATAATTAATTATTTAATACGTAAATGACTTCAAAAAGTCAGAGGTGCGTGTCTTGGGTTCGAACTCGAGACCTTTGACTTGGCAGTCTAACGGTCATACAACTAGGCTATCACTGCTATCACGATGTTTTCCTTCACCGTTAGAACGAGTAATTATTAATAACTTAATTATTAATACGCACATTAGAACTTAGGCTTGGCAGTCAAATTTTCATATCACTATGCTGTCACTGCTTGATTGTGTTAAGGTTTATCAATTTAAGTAAGTAAACAAACTCCTTTTCATCAAAAAGCAATTGAACCCAAATGGAAATCGAATAAAAAACAACTGTAAAAGATACATAACCATTCGTTTTGCACAGTGGGCAAAAATACCGCCCATCAATAACTAAGATAAAGGCCTAAAACAAAACAAACCGAACCATACGTATCGTGCCATTTGGCAGCCGCCGCCAGTACATCTGGCAGGCCTCCAAATGCCTAGCGTAATGATATGTCCACCACTACGTCCCAGCAGTGCTAAGTACGTTATCAGTCGACTTGTTCCGGTAATTAGAGGCCCCGTTTGGTGATTTAATGGGTCGTATTTATTTGTCCTTGTAAATGGAAGTGAAAGGCTGTCGGAAAGTCAAAATAGTTATATCAATTTTTTTTGGTAATTGTGACATGTTACTTTTGCCACTTCACACGAATTTCATTGTAGGCCAAAAACTACAACATGAGCGCGTTGAAGTTTCGATTTATTTCGAATTACCACTAAATTAGGTACAGGTACTTATGAAATATCAAAAAATAGTTGCACGGTTCCAAATAGCGTCTTATGGTGAAGAAACCGGCAAGAAACTCCTATATTCCTTGAAACAATAAAATGTTTTTCTTTTGTTTACAATTTCGTTCTATGTAGGTATGTAAAAATTATATATAGTTAGGTGAATGATAAGAATAGATTAGGATCAATAATTGCCTTCCAAAAGTATAACGTATCAATAACTGTATAGCTTTGTCACACTTACTTTGTCAGAAGAGAGTCGTGGCAATACAATTACAATTAAGTAATCAAGTACAATTAGCTACACTAAGTCATTAATAAAAAACAAATCAAGCTGTACTTGCGCGGCTTGTCTATGGATGGATAACCATTCTTAACTCATCGATACCTCTATGTGCGTTACAGAGGTGATTGTCATAGGAACACCTGTGACAATCGATTGATAGTGGTAGTCAGCAGCCTGGAAAGTCTCACCTTATCGTTAACATGTCAGTATTGTTTTGATTTCTTAATGTGAATTGACGCGATTCAAGTTCAAATGTTTTTATTTCAAATAAGCTTTTACAAGCGTTTATGAAACGTTATTGAGTCTTTTTTTTTTTAAACGCTCCCCCCACACTTTCTCCTGTATCGTGGGTGCGTTTAAACAGACACAAATTCTCACATACACAAACGCCCAGACCCGAAACAACTACCTGTAGATCATACAAATATTTGCTCCGTGTGGGGATCTAAACCACAACACGTTGCGCAAAAGCCGATCGCTCAGCCGCTACGCCAAACGTGTCGTCAACAGTCTAGTTGCACGGTTCCAAAAAGTTGGTCCTACGGAGAAGAATCGGCAAGAATCTAGACACTCTTTTAGTTGACGCGATACAATCCGTAAACTGGTTTTGTTATAAGATATCCGTATTGTCTAAAAATTGGGTTCTCTGTTGTTTTGGATAAGGGTCAGCTCCAACAGCATTGTCAGAGCGGTGGCCGACGGTGGGAATTGTCCATTGCTTGGCCATTTAACTAATTTGATAAAATCTGTGGCTCAATTCAATATTTACTAACTTAGTTTATGGCATTACTAATAAGATGGATCATGTTATCTGAAATTAAAAATAAATAATAATTAGATTAAAATTACAATTACATGTACAAATCTTTGAAATCCCTATACAATTCTTTTTCTCGCACTAAAGTAGGGATAACAATTTTTTTGTGATATTTTTGCATTTTCCATGCTAAGATTATAAAGTTATTTTTAAGTAAAGGAAAAAAATCAATCGCGGGCAGGATTCGAACCTCCGTCTGAATGTGAAGGCAAATTTCAATTAAGCGGGTGGGGTTCGCGGTGGCTTAGCGGTCTGGTGTATCTAACCAGAAGACGCAGGTTCGAATCCTGCCCGCGATTGAATTTTTCCTTTACTTAAAAATAACTAGGGATAACAATGTTTAGTCTTAGGAAAGGTCTATCGTCATCAGAGAGGAGAGAAGATTGTCTACGTAACCCTATCCGTAGTAGAAGTACCGGGAGCCGGAGAGCGCAGACCACCAGCCCCATGGAGCAAACGACCCATGAGGATTATACGCACACTAAAAAAGGGAACCTACCGTACCTACCCCGTATAAAGAGAAGCTATATTTAATTAAGTCGGTACAGACTAATTGAGACCGTCATTAGCTCACGATGCTACACGTAACTGTAAATTAAGTAATGTAGGAGTCAGTTTGCGCCGACGTAAAACGTGTTTTAACTCATTATATAAGTCTGCTATATAATTGCCTGCCCCATTAGTCTAGTGGTATCAAGCGCGACTGCTACACTTGAGGTCCTGGGTTCGATCTCCAGGTCGACCGGGCGTAGGAGAGCGCAGACAGACCTCCGGCTTTCATGAGCTGTGGCCTGCGGGCGATTGACTTGGGGAGTCCGTCGCCCGACCAGTCTATGGCCCATGTAAGTGGCGCGCGTGCTCTAAGTGGGATGCGAGATGAAGCCACGGCTTTTGAAGAGATCCAGAAAACACTGGATCACAGCCTGTCATGATCGTGGTGAATGTCATGAATCCCATGGCCATGACTATAGGGCAAAGCAAGGCATGTACGGTTTTTAGTCGGTACGAGTCCGGCATACCCTGCCGCCTCCCTGGGTGGCAGACGATACATGAGAATTTTGCGTACAACAAAAAAAAAGTCGAACGGTGTTATTGGGTTTTTCTGTGAAATTCTCAGTAGCAGCTCGGAGATTGTACCCGGTTAATGGCAGTGGGGTCTCCCCCTATTACATAGGACCTAAAACAAACTTGCAAACTGTGGGTATACATTAGTACTAGGTAGAACCTAAATCTTCGGGTAATGTAGGCAGGCAATGATGGTATGTATGCCAATATCAGCAATCACAGCCAACTCCCCTTGACACCGGCAAAGTTGGGCAACTTATGTCATCTGGGCCACATTAGCATATTCCAATCAGTTCAATGGAGAGCTCTTTACAACCAGTTTGCGCCGTGAGTTTATAAGCATATGAGTTCTTTGTAAATATTTGAACTTTATATATTAACTGTAGTTTATAGGAACTATAACTGGACACGTGGAAGTTGCAGTATTTATTATTGACTAGCTGATCCGAGCGGTTTAACTACTAGTAATCTAAGATGCTCCTTATAACATCAACTATCTGCCTGTGAAAGTCCCGTCAAAATAAATCTCGCCGTTTTGGAGATTAGATGGAATAAATAGGCGGACAGAAAAATATTTAAAAATGTAAGTATTTTGTAATACGTACAAAGTAAGTATATTTTCTTAAGCATTTATTAAAAAGTTATTATATTGATATTACAAACTGTCCTTGTTTCAGAATATTGTAATAGATAGGTTTTTTTTATTCTTGATAGGCTTACGCTTGAACGCTAGTTCATCTGATATTAAGCGACACTGCGATCGATGGAGCGCGCTTGCCTAGAAGAAACAATTCACTCCAGACTATATTTATCGGGGAAGACCCACTCAGGAAGTGCATTCCACACTTCAGCGGTTCGCACGATAAAAGTGTACTTAAGAGAAATAAATCGTAATTCAAACACAATTTCATCAAATTCTGTTATTATTCGGATTCCGATACCGTTAATCGGTCCCTACTCTACGTGCAAATGCAATTTTTGGTAATTTTATTAAGTTTAGAACGATTTTCCGATCTTTTATTTCCAGTGAAGTAGTAGTAGCCGAAATAGTACCGTAGGAACCTAGATAAACGGTATCTAAATCCGAATAATAACATAATTTGATAGAATATTGCCTGGATTACGATTTATTTCGGTATTACGTTTTTGTGGGCAATTCAAGCTCCGCCGGACCCTTAAAGCGTTTCGGATTACTACAGTCCTTCGGCGGTCTAGGTGAACGCTAAGCCTTAAAAAATATTTTCCTCTAAAACTTGGAATTGTAAAGGTACTCGTACATTTATAGTAAAAAGCAATAAGTCTTAGGTTAATAATACACAGGCACTTTCTCCTAAAGTTTCTGTCCCCCGCAGTACTTAACGCTAAAACCCCAAATTCTCTGGACTTTGCAAATGGGTTGACCAAGTCATTATGCTGTTGGAAACTGTTATTATTATTGTTATTTTATTATAATAGAATTGCCTAGAGCCTAGAGTTCTACTCGGTAGTAGGACCTCTTGTGGTCTGACTGGCTGGCAACCATTTACGTCGCAGTCCGTCGTAAAGCACCTTTGTGTGTGTTCGACGAGCCAGTTCCCCCTCGGTTGCTGCGGCTCTGGCAGTCTGTAGGGGCTTTTAAGCGTCGGCAGCGCATCAACTCCTCTGGTGATGCAGGTGTCCATGGACGACGATGATTACTTACCACCAGGTGGCTCGACTGCTTGTTTGGCGACTTAATCCATAAAAACATTCAGTAGTGTAAAAGGTCCTTTGCGAGTCAATGTTTTACATATTTTTAACTAGATGGCGCGGTTTTCTAATTGACGACCTTTGAGAATAAACGTCGAAACTAACTCAGAGAATTATGGTCTTTTTAAAGCCCAGAGATAGGAGGAGCAAATATCTGACTTAAAATGCAAGGCAATGTCAGTGGTCTTTTGAAGAAGGTTGGCAAAGCGGATTTCGGTAGACCAGTTCCAGCTGATGGCACGCATGTATCAGTCATTGTGTAGCTCGACTGTAATCTAGGTAACTCAACAATCCATCGCACGACGATACCAGATCTGTGAAAGATTTGCGTAAGCCACTAGAGACACCGTGCTTGGGAACATTAGTTAGGTAGTGTTTTGCTGTGAAATTCTTTTAATAGTAATTTGTTTAAGATTATTATGTAAATGACGGTTTGTTTCTATCCTAAATAAATAAAATAAATAAATAGGTTCGCCCCCTATTACATGGGACCTAAACATAAGAAGGAATGTTTGTTTACTAAGCTTTACGAAATAACGGTATTTATAATGATTATGTATATTATTAGACTGCCTCATAAGTCTAGTTATCCCAAGCGCGACCGCTTCACTAGAGGTCCTGGGATAGATCCCCAGGTCGAGCAAAGTGTTATCAGGTTTTTCTATGAAATTCTCAGTAGCAGCTTGGAGTCTAGTTAATGACTAAAGGCTCGCCCCCTATAACATGGGACCTAAACATACCGGCCAACTGTGGGTTACATTAATACGCCTCTGCCTAACCCTTCGGGGAATACAGGCGTGATGGTATGTTATGTTATGTATATTATTATGATTCTTATCTTACTAGTATTTAAATAAGTATTGAAACTAATTTCACGGATTATTAACAACTACCTACGTAATCGAATATTGAAATGCGAAAATACTACATCTGAGATTATAAAACGTATTTTTTTATTTAGTACTTAACATACAAATAACATGAACGTTATCATCTTTTTGTGATTTTTTTGCATTTTCCATGCTAAGATTATTAAGTTATTTTTTATTAAAGGAAAAAATTCAATCGCGGGCAGGATTCGAACCTGCGTCTTCTGGTTTGATATACCAGACGCTCTGACCTCTAACCCACCGCGAACCCTACCCGCATGATTGAAATTTTGCCTTCACATTCTGAATTTACGTCATAAGGTGACGTTGGTGACATCTATGAGAGGCAAGTTACCTTACTTCTCAACCGACACGACTTACTTTACAGTTAGTTCAGTGTCTATCTTTTTGTGATTTTTGAGAACGGACAAACCAGAAGACGCAGGTTCGAATCCTGCCCGCGATTGAATTTTTTCCTTTAATAAAAAATGAACGTAATCAAATAAATACAAATTGCCATTTGCCATTAACCTGTGACGAATCATACACTTCAGACTGAGTATTACAAGTATTTATTCATCCAACAGTATGTAATTATCAACAATCACTTATCACTTAATCGCTCAATAATTATTAACAATTATACAACAACAGCACTGGCTTATAAGATATTATGTCTACTGCTCAACGCCTCGGAATAGAATGTCTCAGTACAGATTGATCTATTACCAGCCGAATGTTCCCCACTCTTAGACGTAGGCAAACACTCAGCTGGGTTAGACCAATCAGAGCGAAGTACACAGTACGCATGATCAATTGATTAATTTAAATACATTAGATTAACTTTAAATTTAGCAATAGTTATAAATTGATTACACAGACAAATTGATAATATAACACCTACTTATATTTGACTAATTTGTAATAAAAAGGGCGTTTAATAACGAATAGTTCAACTACAAGCGCCATCTGTCGCTCGTGATAAGGAAACCTATATAAATGTCTTGTCATTATTTTATAAAATCATTACATTCGGCCATCCGACAACGTGCGATCTCCTGACGCACGTTATCGTAATTCAATAACATAAGTCATACATACAGAAATATTACATGCTTAAACTGTTTGAACAAACACGAATCAAAAATGCAAAATCATTACATTCGGCTATTCATTGATGTCCGACTCCTTCCTATGAAATAGTTTGTCGTTATCATTATTGCTTTCAGAAGATGGGCTACTATTACGATCTGATGAATCTTTATGGTCAGGCGAATTTATATTTATATTTACATTTTTATTATATTTATTTATATTTTATAAGGTCTAACACGATCAGCGGAAACGACACTCTTAAATGAATCTCTACGTTTGCTAAAACCGGAATTTCAGTGATTTTATATCTGTCATTGCCCAAAACTTCTGTGGTTTTATTAGATCTATGAATTTAAAAAGTTTTATTGCCTTTATTATTATAGTCAGTTCTGGTAACCTTAGTCAAATAACCTTGTTTATAGGTTCTAGGGGTGCTACCGGCATCATAATAGTGTTTTTCGCGACTTTAGTATTAGTACGACCTCATCTCTTACGCTTTGTAACATGTTTTGTATAATGTCAGCTCCAACATCGAACTTATTACTCTAACTATCTCTGAATGTCAAAGTCAAAGTTCTTTATTGCTTCATGTGTAAATATACATAGATCTCTAGTTTGGTAAGTATCAACATGAAACCCCGTTGGGGCACAGCATAGAATACATGGGTACTAACAAGTTAATTACATAATTATAATTTAACAAATTACAATATTAGAAAATAAAATTATAAACTTTTACTTAAAATTAAATAACCATTTAGGTAGTCAATTTACAGAAATTTAAGGTATTGTTATTATTTTGGCAATTGTTTTTATTGCACAAAGATTTTATTGTTATTAATTATAATTAAATTATCTTTTATTTTTATCTTCAAAGAATTCTTTTAGCGTGTACATGTAATAACATTATTGTAATAGGTGTTTATTTAGTCTGTTTTTAAATACATCGTCATTTAGGATATCTTTTAGTTCTCGAGGTATTTTTATTGTGGTGCCAAATAAAGCCCCTATGGCAGTCTTTTTGGTAGAAGAATTAACTGAATTATTTACACCCCATTGGATTTTGCCAAGACACATTTCCCAATTGCGTTCGTCATTTCCGTCATTATGTTTTGCTAATGCGTTTAAGATGGTTTGGTTATATCTTTCAGTTTGACTTTTTGCCCTGCGACAAACTACAGCGATAGGGACATGTTTAGTGCTATGACTGTCGCAAAAGCTCGTGATCAGGTATTATTGGAGATGGTAAGCCAAAGTCATTTTTTTTTGTTTTCGTGTCTTTTACCGCTTTCACATATATATATTTTGTAAAGCAATCAACTATTGTAATAATTTAGGCATTGCCGTTTTTACTCTTTACAAACGAACCAAGATGGTTTAGGTGAATTGTATGGAATGGGACGCTAACTTTTTCTATAGGATACAATTATTCAGTCTTGTCTGGATGCATCATCTTTATTATAAGCGTACCGAATGCACCGAATTTTATCGCCGCAGCCTTGGAAACCAAAAGACAGATTGAATTCTCTCAGTCGTTTTAGAAATGCCTAAATGTCCTATATCATCATGATTATAACGGCATATTTTCCAGCGAGCACTACGAGGGACAACTAGGCGTATTTCATCGTCAATTCTTTATACTCTATGATTTTTAATAACATAATTTTTCCTAATATCTTTAGATTCTTCGTCAGATTCAGGATTAAGAATTTTTAAGTATACGCGAAATGTCTGGATCTACATTTGTAGTGTAAATATCCAATTGTCAGTCTCAATACTTTAACAGAAGACTCGTCTTTAATGTCAGCAGGCAGAGAATGTTATTTCGGCTTAATGCATCGACATGTGTCATACGAATACCGGGTCTATACTTGTTTGGTTAGTATGGTTCGGAGCGTATTAAGGTCTATTACAATTTTAAATTCTAATCCCAACAGAAACACAAAACTTCAAATTTCATAAGATTGTAAATGACGCCTTTCAGGTGTCGTCTGCCTACTAAAATAAGCAACCGGCTTAAGTACCCGAAGGCTAGACTGCCACTGTACTTTCTCCCACACCTAAGGAACTAACATCTGTGTGCAACTCCGTATCAAGTTTAGGATTGTATAAGGCTAGTGTTGGTCTATTACTCAAACTTTTATTTTAATGCTTGAAATTGATCTTCTACCCAAATGATACTATAGAACTAGCACAATCGGAATCGGATTCTTGTATTATATCATTTCGCAACAAGTCATCAATAAATTCTCGTACCTGTCCTCTCTCGAAGTGCGATAAGCGATAGGGTCTATGTGTGACAGGTCTATCATTAAGCAAGTCTATCTTCATTTTAATAGAGTTATTACAACCTATCTCGCTCAAGTTAAATGCAAAAAATTCACGATACGACTGCGATAATGCGTAGGTAAGGCTTATCCATTTGCCAACTTGAGGGACCGACTTTGATTTCAGACTTTATCAAAGGAGCCAAGTCAGTAATATCTCTCGTGATTTTGTTAGAGCATATAATTCTTTTTTTTTTACAAAAGGCATTGCTTTTGCAATTAGAGCATCGCAATGCAACGAATCTTGGGAAAAATTCTTTGGGAAAATTCAGGGTTTGATTAGCTAAATTTGATAATAAGGTGACATTTACCCATGCTTAGACGATATGTGCCTTGAGGTAAGTTATATTCTTTGCCAAGTTTATTACTATTATAACCTTCTATATAAACATTCCCAGGATAAGAAGAACCTAAATCCGAAACTCCAACTAATTCCGATTTGTTTCTGGCTAATTGAATGAAATCCGATAAGGTAAGCTTTAAGGGGCCCAAATCATTGGTTTGCTGCGAAGCTCAGGACTTTAAAATTTTATCCAATGAGTAACGCAGTCTGCATAAACCCATAATTAACCATAAGTAGGTACTTCTACATTCGATTCGATTTCATCAATCCTAAGAACGTACTATATACGGGTGTCACTACCAAAACCTTTGACTATAGGTAATCTCGACACAGTTTTCACGGGGTCAAGGCTGTTTGCATCATATTCACGCATTACATAAGTCAAAAGTCAAATCATCCATTTCAAATAAACCAATAATACAGGTACTTTTGAATTGCCAAAACTAGGCGCACGGTTCCAAATAGTGGGTCCTACTATACCCAATCTTAATAATTTATCAATCCCAACGAAAACTCGATTATTTACCAGTTTGTAAAACTTGTTATTACTGTTACTGTGTGTAGAAGTTGTAAGGACTTTACGTTCTATTTCATCGCTTGACTTTGGGTCTATTCATGGAATTAACGGTGTCGGTTTGCAATTTTCGTTCTAGCGCCCTGTCACACTTTAGACGCTTGTCAAGGGACTTGGGACATCTGGTGTAAGAGTGTTCTTTACGACGACAATTAAAACAAATAATTGGAGGTATCATTTGAAGTCGAAGGCGAGGTATGATCATGAGTTCATGACGCTTTCTATTTGTAGAAATAGGTTCTAACTAGGTATGCTGAGAACTGAGAATATGTAGCGAGTCTTTCCGGTTCATTACAATTTAAAGCTTGAGCTCCATTTCTAATGGATTTATCATAAATGCCGTGAGTTGCACAACCTACAGCCTTTTTATCACTAATATCATATCAGCTTGTATATCAGCATCAATTTATCATAAAAATATTCACGTAAACTTTCATTACTTCATGTTGTACCTTTTCATTTTGACACACATTATTGTAACTCGTAACATCCTAATTATATATGAAAACAATAAAGATTTGAATTTGAATTTGTACGTACCAATATTTCTTTACCTTTTCTTTTTTTTTTGCTAGCCCGACAAGTTTTTGTCGGGCAAAATGTATGGTCTGCTTCTCGTCCCATTCATATATTACACACTTACCTTTCATAAACAACCTTCAATACTCTGAGATTTACTGGAGGGATTGAACTTCGGTATAACATTTGGTAAATGGTTGTACGACTAAACTAGCGGCTCTTCGTCTGGAGTATGCATTCATTGGTTTCATCATCATTCATTGGTATCATCAGATTCCATGGCCTCAAAACATAAAAATGTATAAGTATTGTTTCAATTTGACACTAACAAGTTAAAAACTCCTTTTTTTTCTATTATTATTAAATTCATTTAATATTACTAAAATATCTACTCGAACTGGTTAAAACTAATAGCTCCATAAATTCGAAGTTATGCATGAAAAGATCAATCAAAAATATACGTCTTCCAATAAATGTTTCCCATTTCCAATTTATAAAATTAATAGAGGGTATATACACAACTATCTGCAACGCACTTAGTCGCATAATAATTCTTTTAATTGTTCTCTTAGTATAAATCATGCTTTACTTACGCGTCTGAGGATAGTTCCGTTCCTATTGGGCACACTTGGCCCAAAACTTTTGACTCACTTGGCCAAAATAACTTTAAGCACACTTGGCTTACTATCTTTAAGCACACTTGGCTTAATAGGCGTACATAGCCTCTAGTAGCTAGAGCACACTTGGCTTCCTATTGTAGGTACACATAACTCCTATTCCTACTGGTATACTAAAACTACTTTATACTTCTTTAGTGGAATCTATTTTGGATTATGCTCTTGATTGCTACGGCCTCACCTTTAAAAACCTATATAGATAAACTGGAGAATATCCAAATAAGATTTATAAAATTGCGTGTAAATAAAAAAATAAAATAACTTATAGATACCCTACCATAAAACATTAATTGTGCACTCCATTACTAATTATGTACCTACCTACATGTTATTAAGACTAAAATTGATCCCACAGTCAAACTGTTTGTACAGTTTTGTGGGACTTATATTACTTCGTAAGACCTAATATGTACCTCATAAAAATTAAATAAATAAAATAAAAATAATTAACCTCTAACAATCTAAGCACACGTGGCTCAATAGGCATACATAGCTTCTAACAATCTAAGCACACATGCCTCAATAGGCATGCATAGCCTCTAGTAACTCAAGCATACTTGGCTTCCTATTGTAGTCACACATAACCTCTAACAATCTAAGAACACATGGCTCAATAGGCATACATAGCCTCTAGTAACTCAAGCACACTTGGCTTCCTATTGTAGGCACACATAACCTCTAACAATCTAAGCACACATGGCTCAATAGGCATACATAGCCTCTAGTAACTCAAGCACACTTGGCTTTCTATTGTAGGCACACATAACCTCTAGACATACGTCACTCAACATTACTGTATCTGTGGATTTTCTTGTAGGCATATCCCACTTCTGAAATGTGACGAATCATACACTTCAGACTGAGTATTACAAGTATTTATTCATCCAACAGTATGTAATTATCAACAATCACTTATCACTTAATCGCTCAATAATTATTAACAATTATACAACAACAGCACTGGCTTATAAGATATTATGTCTACTGCTCAACGCCTCGGAATAGAATGTCTCAGTACAGATTGATCTATTACCAGCCGAATGTTCCCCACTCTTAGACGTAGGCAAACACTCAGCTGGGTTAGACCAATCAGAGCGAAGTACACAGTACGCATGATCAATTGATTAATTTAAATACATTAGATTAACTTTAAATTTAGCAATAGTTATAAATTGATTACACAGACAAATTGATAATATAACACCTACTTATATTTGACTAATTTGTAATAAAAAGGGCGTTTAATAACGAATAGTTCAACTACAAGCGCCATCTGTCGCTCGTGATAAGGAAACCTATATAAATGTCTTGTCATTATTTTATAAAATCATTACAAACCGATTAACCTATTGCCATTAACCGGGCACAAATCCCAAACTCCGAACTGCTACTGAGAATTTCATACAAAAACTCAATAACACTTTGCTTGACATAGGAATCGAACTCAGGATCTCCAGCGTAGCAGTCGCGCTCAGGACCACTAGGCTAATGAAGCAATTGAGTTTGTTTCGGGTTTAGGTATTTGTGAATGTGATATTTGTATTTGTAAATTATGATACAGTATAGTAAAAAAAGTTGACCTAAGTATCTCACTATGGCATAAAATTTAAAATTGTTAATTTTAATAATCTCTGCTCATTATTCTAGTGGTCCCAAGCGCTCAGTAGCAGCTCAAAGTCTGGATTTGTGCCCGGTTAATGGCAATAGGCTCACTCCCTGTTACATGGGAACTAAACATACCGGCGAACTGTGGGTGTCAAAGTCAATGTCAAAGATATTTATTGCTTAAAACTGTGTACATATGGTGTTTAACAATTTTTAGTAGGCATTAGCACACTCCTGCCTAACTCTTCGGGGAATACAGGCGTGATGGTATGTTATGATATTCTCCTAAATAAAAGATTATCATTCTTTATTAGACTCTGCTTTGAATTGATTGTAATACACTAAAAATATCATATTATTAAGATTCCGTATCTCCTGTCACAATTCATCCCGCAAATTCAAATAGTAAATCACTCCAAATCAAACATTTTGGATAACATCCAACAACGAATAACGAAGAAAATTCCAAACCAAATACATAGGTACCATTTTACCATATTTTCACACTGGCAACCCCACGTGGGATCTTCAAACATTTATTTTACATCACCGAAGAGAACCAAATGTCACACAGTGGCTCACTCGGGTAGTATTCCAAATTGGCTCGCGTTTAACGAAACAAACCCAGCGAGATACATTTCTATTGGAATATGTCCAAAAGCTGGAATTTTGTTACAGTTCGGTGGGAAATCGGGTGAAAATTCTCTATCCTATGATGTACGAATATAAGGCTAATTCAATTAAAATTTTACAAGTAAAATTCATGTTCGAAATTATCGTAAAGCGATAGATTTACAAAAAAAGGCCGAATAATTTAAGTATTTATATTTCAAAAAACCAAACTGGAATTTTATTTGGAATTAAAGAAGCGGCGGTAGCCTAATGGCTAGGGCGTCGGACTTGCGATCATGTGATTGCCGGTTCGAAGTCCACCTATTGCACTACGAACGTGAATTGTAACACAAGCATTTAGCTTAGCACGAGGGGTTACAAGAATACTAGTAATGGGCGACTCACATTGCTAGTAAGCTTTAAAAAAAAAGACAGAACTTTGTTTTAATTTTTTGGACACAATTTAATTAAAATTGCCTTGATTTGTATAGAGGCACTTACTGATACACTCAGAGACTTTAATTAACGTAATGAATCAATCATTAGCCAAAAGTGACAAGTAGTTATATTATAATACACTAAGAACAAACTTATACACGAAAAAATGGGCTAAGATATTATATGTAGTAGATAATATATATTTATTAACAATTTAAAAAAAGCTTACTGGCAATGTAGGTCGCACATTACTAGTATTGTTGTTAACCGCTCGTGCTAAGCTAAATACTTGTGTTAGGAGTGGGTTCACGTCGGTAGTGCAATGGGTGGGTTTCAAACCGGCAACCACATGATCGCAAGTCCGACGCCCTAGCCATTAGACTACCGCCGCCTACATTGACCTCTCTCTAGATGAAGTGTCCTTACCAGTCTGCTCCAGCTTTAGGTATCTCGGGTCACTTATGCAATGCGATGGTAGAATTGACCGGGAAGTTATACATCCAATCAATTCAGGTTAGATGAAATAGCGACAGGTCTCAGGAACAACTTGTGACAGACGAGTGCCTTTCAAGCTGAAGGGCAAAATCTATAAGACCTGTTGTGTTTTATGGATCAGAGTGCTAGGCTGTTAAGAAGATGGATGAAATAAGACTACATGCAGTGGAGATGAGAATGTTAAGGTGTGTGGAGTCACTAGAACGGACAAAATAAGGAACGAGTATATTATAAGAAGTCTGAAAGTAGCGCCAGTGACCGAAAAGACCTGAAAGGGAATCATTTGTCTTGGTATGGGCATGTGATGAGGAGGGATGAAACGCATTTAACAAAACAGTAGTGAATATGAATGTGGAAGGACGAACGGGTAGAGGAAGACCAAAGAAAAGATGGATAGATTGTGTTAAGGCCGATATAATGGGAAAGGGTGAGGCCGAAATGTTGAGGTGACGGCTGATAGGGATGAATGGAAGAAAAGGACATAAACAACCGACCCCAAATAAATAAGGACAAAGGCAGGAAGATGATTATGAACAATAATTGATCTCTCTGAGTAAGGCAGTCAGACATTTTGATACTGAACTGTAATGTGGGAAAACGATAAATCAAAGGTATTTAAAATAATATATAATATGCACAATTCCAGTTAATCAATAAAATACTTTACGTCACTCGGTAACGTGAAAATGCAATATTTAATTAAAACCTATAATCAAAGAAAATCTGCTTAACACATTGTTAATTACAGTGTTTTTAAAGGCTATTTAATAGTTTATAGAAATTTTACGAGTGATATAAATACACGTGAACACAGTATCCTTGATTTGAAAAAAAAAACGACACATTAAGGTCCCAGTATAAGCTGACCTCGAATTGTATAGCCTTTTAATACAATGAGGGTTCAGCTTATACTGGAAGCCTTAAATATAATTAACTTTAATAAATAAACAAGGTATAAATAATAAAGAGTTAATCAAAATATTTTCTAGAATCTCACTCGTAGGATATGTCCATCTAAATCTATAAGTGACAATCCGCTTCTTTCGATTCCCTTACCCATAGGTTCTTCTCCAACTACTCGTGGAGCCAAATCTTCACTTATCGGCACGTACACATTGAATCCAGACGTTCTCCTCGTCTTAATTAGATTGTCTGAAATTTCCTTTATTGGTTTCACCGTGGTCGTTTCGGAATCTCTCAGAATAGTAATTTTAAACTGTGGTTTCTTATCATCTTTACCTTGTGATCTTATTTTGGTTTTCCTCGGTGGTGGTTTCGGCGATTCTGTATTTGTTTTTGTTTCTTTGTTTTCATCAGTAGCGTTGTCAGCAACAATATTTTTATTATTTATATTTGCTTCATCTTCACTGCTGTTATTCTTAACTTTATGAATATCATCGGTAACACTCTCAATCGTGGTTGCACTAAAATTATTACTTTGTGTCACACTTGGGGCACCGTTTACATTAAATTTGATATCGTTCAACCGAATCATTTCTGCAAAATTGCTTTTAATAATAAGACCAATTACAAGTATTATCCCGCAGTACATTTCGAACGGTTTATAATATTTTGTAGAATGCGTGGTTCTAGGCAAATCGTATACAAAGATGTAGGTAATTGCTTGGATTTCACGCTCCTTCACGTGCATTAGTTCCAATTCCGAACAAATTTAAATTAAAAAATGCCAGCATGAACACTCGATGTGCGATGGTATTGCGCGATAGCTGAGCTAATACTACGCGCTTTATTGTTATACACAAAATAATGTTAATATTTTTATTGACATTTTATTTTTGTTTGTTATTTTTTCTTGATTCTCGTCTTATTGTTTCGTAATTATGGGGTGTACAATTAAACAATGTGAATGACATATTATGAATATAGAAATAATCATATTGTGAAACGTTCAGACTATTATCCTATATTGTAAGGTTGTAAGTCTCCGGCTTTTAACTTTATTATTAACTTAGAAGACACGCTCAAACAAACTCAGAGAGTAAATGTCTCTGTTAGAGATAAGACATATTATATTTTACCTACATAATGAATTTGAAATTATAAATCAACAATATCCAAAGGTTGACCTATACTTTGTCCATAGAATTACCCAGCCTTCTGGCTGGTAGCGATACGGAAGAATTTTTTTTTTTGACCAAAATTTGTTATTGAGTGAAATTTTCAGTGGCTGTTCGGAGATTGCATTTGTGCCCGGTTAAAAGCAAGAATATCATATATGGGATCTAAACATACTGGTGAACTATAAGTAGGTATTTTTTCTAACCCTTCAAGGAGTACAAGCGTGATGCTCTTTTCTATAAAATAGGATGATAAAGTCAAAATCATTTATTCAACGTAACGCACTTTGAACGCCATTTTGACATGACAATCAATATATATAAAACAAAGTCGTTTGTTACAACACTTTTAACTCGAGAACGGCTGGACCGATTTTAATGATCTTTGGTTTGTTGGATTTGTCTCCACCCCGAATAGCAGAATAACTAAAAAACACAAAAAAGAACATTATGTAAAAAAATCATTTTCTTTTTAGATTCACAATTTGAGCCTGTGGGTGAAACCGCAATAGGGTTCTATGTTTTTTTTTATACAAGGCAAGACATAGAAAGGAAGTGAACGATTGAGGTGACGGCTGATAGGGATGAATGGAAGAAACGCAAATGCTGCGTCGACCACAAATAAATTGGCACAAGGGCAGGAAAATGATGATACAGGGCAAGACAACGTTTGCCAGCCCCCTAGTTACATATATTATATACTTACATCTTATAACACAAATTCCCCCGCCGCGTCTGTCCGTCTATTCGCGATATACTCAAAAACTACTCAATGGAATTTAATGCGGTCTTCACTAATAGACGCAGTGATTCATCAGGACGATTTTAAGGTTTAACATCACGCTACAACTCTTAGGAACAGAGCAACGAGGGTGAAGCCGTGAGCAGGTCGCTAGTAGTTTAAATAAAATAATGTATTGCTATAGCCTGAGAGCTCATATCTTTGCTGCCTCTGAAAAGGGCACTAAGTAATAGTGTAACAACTAAAATATATAAGATGATTATATACATCTTTAAGGCCTTATTCATAATATTTTTTTTGTGGCATAGGAAGGCAAACGAGCAGACGGATCGCTTGATGGTAAGCGATTACAGCCGCCCATGGACACCTACAATACCAGAGGAGTCACAAGTGCGTTGCCTGCCGACCTTTTAAAAGGGGATTGGGCCTCCGGTAACCTCACTCACTCGGCGAAACACAACGTAAGCGTTGTTTAAGGCCGGTTTTCTGAGAGGCCGTTGTATCACTCCGGTCGAGCCGGCCCATTCGTGCCGAAGCATGGCTCTCCCACGTAATATTATAAAACGGTCTTATAAACCTCCTATATCTAATATGTTTTGTCATGTTTTGACACGTGATATTTTGCGACAAGGAAAAGAAAACAAAACATTAAAGGAGGTTTATAACGTTTTAAATGAATATTTCTGCTGATAAGTTGCCAAATTAAAAAAAAAGTTATTTTGAGTTTTTTGAGAGTAACTGATTTTTTTATTTTAAATTTGTTTCAAATTTTTAGATTTATTTGATTGTTTTCTTTTTTCTTCTCTTTTGTGCTCTATACCTACTTAATTTTATTTATGTTCTCACATTTTGAATTACTGTTTTACCGGTGTTACAATTTGATGCAGGCTGTGACACTTTAAAATGTTGTGCATTTTACACATAAGAAATAATGTAACAGCTACGGGTTCTCCAAATAAAACAAACAAATAAATTATTATGAATTTTCAAATAAATATTTGACTTTGACTTTGAGATTTTAGACAGCCCGCAAAACACCAGCCCTTCAAAGCTAGGTGGTCACCATTTCCTTTGTGAATTACTTTATATGACCCCTTTGCGAGTTCAAAATGGACGCAATTCTAACGACCCCTCATTTATTAAAATCCATGAATCCGTTTGTGTGAATTCACGATCCAATAGAATAAATAATGTCACGTGGAATGAATGTTTCTTTCTTTCTTTATAAACTTACTAGCGACCCGCCCGCGATTTCACCCGCGTTACCCCATTCCTAAGAGCCGTAGCGTAATGTTAAATAGCTTAAAACCTTCCTCTTGAATCACTCTATCTATTAAAAAAACCGCTTCAAAATCCGTTGCGTAGTTTTAAAGATTTAAGCATACATAGGGACGGACAGACAGCGACAGCGACTTTGTTTTATACTTTGTAGTGATATACCGTGGAATGAGCGACAACTATTTGCTACCATGAGATAAAGTCCTGACACATATCTATCTGCTTTTTAATAGCCATGGAAATGATTGCTACGTTTCATTTATTTTTAACCGACTTCAAAAAAGTGGAGGTTCTCACTTAGACTATATGTTTCTTTTATGTTTGTTACGCGATTACTCCGTCAATTATGAACCGATTTTGATGATTCTTTTTTTGATCGGTAGGTCATATTTTAGAGGTGGTCCCATAAAAAATTGGTTAAGATCTGATTACAAATTTTAGAACAAACACGTAAATTATAAAATGATAACGTCGTCTAGGTAGACATGAAATTTTAGTTTTTGGTAGTTTTACTTTTTGTTATCATTTAATAAAATTATGTTTATATTTCACAACGATTTCACATGTAAAATTTCGCTTGCTACTTTTCGTCTGCAATGAATTTTCATTCTAAATCATTTATCACTACACTTGCTATTCACTACTTACAATGAAATCGTGAACAAAAAGAAATGTGATTTTATTGAAATGCGATTTTGAGTAAGCTGTGTGAAAAAGTCGCAGGTGTGACGTGTGAAAAATTATTTTATTTCTCATATTCTATCTGCGAAATGTTCCATGCCTATTTTTTAATCATTCAACCTATTAAAATGGATAAAAATTTAGTCGTTTCATCAAAAAAATACTTTTTTACCCAATGTAATGAACGCCTTTCTCCAACAGGGGTAGGCAGAAACTATAGACTGCCACTTGTTATGATTCTTTTTTTTATGGGATAGGAGGCCAATCGAGCAAACGGATCGCCTGATGGTAAGCGATTACCGCCGCCCATGGACACCCGTAACACCGAAATTAAAATGAAATTTAATATATTTTATTCATTTTATAAAAAAATAAAATGAATATATTATATTAAAGGTCCAATCCATTCATCAAACTATTATAGAACCATGTCGCTGAATATCAAAAAAAAAAAAACAAAAATACAGCCTAGTGCTCCAGAGCGCGACTGCTACGCTGGAGGTCCTGGGTTCAATGTCCAGGTCGAGCAAAGTGGTATTCGGTTTTTCTATGAAATTCTCAGTAGCAGTTCCGAGTTTGGTATTTGTGCCCGGTTAATGGCAATAGGCTCACCCCCTATTACATGGGACCTAAACATAAGCGCGAACTATGAGTGTACATTAATACACCTCTGCCTAGGCCTTCGGGAAATAAAGGTGTGTGTGTGTTATGTACTTACAATATATATAAAATCGCAGACAAATTGGGAGAACACCCTCCGATTTGATCAAACAAGAAAGCTAAATCTAAAACTAACCTACAAGTCTTCAAGCTAAAGACATTGCTTTCGTACGATTAACTTTTGAAGGAGCGACTTCGAAAGAGCGACGTAGAAGGAGCGACTAATTAGTGCAGCAAACGTGTCAAAGGATGCACTCTGTGGATTAAAATTATCAAATATTTAGAAGATTTGTAATAAAGACATTTTCAGTTAAGAACTAGAAATAATGACACATGTGACATGACTTTTCCTTGATTAACTACCTAAATATAACCTACCTTTCACTTTTTGAATCAGCTTGTTGTTTTATTAGATGCGATTGAATTCCATAAACCAATGAAATGGCAGAACGGATTTGGATGAAAGATTGACACACAGATCTATACTTCCATACTAATATTATGAATGCAAAAGTAACTCTGTCTGTCTGTTACCTTTTCATGCCTAAACCGCTGAACAAATTTTGATAAATTTTGGTATAGAGATAGATTGGACCTTGGAGAAGGACATAGGCTACCTTTTGTCTCGAAGTCTTTTGGAATGCGAGTGAAATCGCAGGCAATAATTATAGTTTATAACTTGAGCACATAGAATACTTTTTATTCCCGTTGACTTAATTCTGAATTCTTCACGGACAAAGCCACGGACAGAAGTCTATTTATATATTATAATATGTATCGTTTCAAATTTAATGTAGAAACAACTAATGAGTCTCCTGCAAGGTCGTTAAAGGGTTTGCTCTGTGGTATTTACCAAAATATTGACAAAGTCCTAACTAGAAGCTACGCTTCATTGACGCGCTCATCATATATGGATTGGGAATTCGCGAGTCATTTTAATGTTAATGAACATAGGTACATATTGACAGTGTCCTAATTAGGGCTTGTTTGCACTGTGTTGGAAACAGTGCATCGCCCTCAGCCTGTTGTAGACACGACACATTTAAAAAATCTAATAAACTTTATGCAATTTTGTTATATTGCCCGCAATATTATTTAGAGCGGCGGTAGCTTAATGGCTAGGGCGTCGGACTTGTGAACATATAGTTCCCGGTTCGAACACAAGCATTTAGCTTAGCACGATGGGTTCGATCACCGTACGGAACAAATATTTGTAAAACCTACAGTTGTTCCGGTTCTGGGAGTTTATATATGTGAGAGTTTGTGTTTGTACCCACGATACAGGAGAAAATTCTAGTCGAGAAAAACCGATTGGATTTTGAATTTCTTAGGCTAAAGGAACGCTTTTTTGTACTGCTGTTTTAAATTTTACAGCAAATTAATTAAAATCAAATACACCATCTAATGCTTTTAAATAAATTGCGTATTGAAGTCCCCTGAATAGATGCGAAATAAATATGCATGTATTTTAACTTTAAGAAATCTTCAATCTTCTAAAGTGGTAATTAAAATCACATTTTATTTACGCACCTCCTTTGAAAATAAGTGAATTAATATTACAAGAAGTTGATTAAAGAACTTTTTGATTATACTTATGAATGAAACTTTTATTGCCTCAGTAGTGTGGTGGTCATAATCGCTATGCGAGGTCCTGGGGTCTATTCCCAAATCGAACAAAGTGTTATTTAATTTGGATATGTGTAAGATAAGGTAATAGGCTCGCCCCCACGATGTTTAGATCTCATGTAATAACATGGGATCTAAACATATGAGCGACCTGTGGGTGTATTTAGTATACCTCTGTCTAACCTTTTGCAGAATACAGGTGTGATGGTATGTTAAGTTTGTTTATTAAAGTTTTTAATAAGATATTAAATAGATTGGCATAATTAGCAAATAGCTTTTGACATTTCAAAAGTACCTATAAATGGTTTAATTGTATTAAAGTATTTAAATTTTAATTGGTACGCTATCCCCTAATTCATGGAGCCTAAAACATACCAGTGAACAACAAAGAAAGAAGAAAGAAAAAGAAGAAAGAAAAATATATTTATTGAGATAAGGTCCGTACAACACACAGATAAAATAAAAAAAAAACAAATAAAACACGGTCCCTAGAATGTGCTGTCAAGAAAAGCTATAAACAAACTTCATAAATTCTTAATTATTTTATCTTTTAAAACTTGTGAAAAATGAATTCCTAATTTTCTCTCCCAAGAACGAAATGTCAAAATACGTCTGCTGTACCAATGTTCATGGGCAATCTCCCTTGTTTTATTAAGACTATCAGCAGGGAATTGAGCTTCATATTTAATGGGAGGGGGCGCAGAGGGCAATTTGCATGCAAAATAAATGCTATCTTAAGTTAGGCTGGTACACCTGTTGGCCTGTGACGTCACGTTCGACAGGCGGCCATATTGTTTTATTTAACGTAAAAGGCCTCTTTTTTGCCGCTTCGTCGATGTTGACGTATTAAAGACATAGGTACTATCTTACGAAAGCCGTTCAATTACTGAAATTTGTACTTTATGTCATTGACATAATTATCATCGTCATTTGATAACTTAATTGCATTTTTTCGCTTCTATATTGTTTATATTTTGAATTAGTTAATATAGTTACCCTTTCTACTATTAGAGGACCAGAAGCACGCAAAAGCGACATCGATCCATGGTGGGTATTCCAAAAACCCGAACGGAGTCCGGCGGACCGAATTTCTCTCACAAACGTAATACCGAAATAAATCGTAATTCAAACATAATTTGATCAAATTCTATTATTATTCGGATTCCGATACCGTTAATCTAGGTTCCTACGTTACCATTTTGTCCAAAATACTTCACTGGAAATAATTGTAAGCGAATGCAATTTTTGATAACTTTACCAAGTTTGGAACGATTTTCCGGTCTTTTATTTTCAGTGAAGTAGAAGCACACGAAATAGGATCGTAGGAACCTAGATTAATAGTATCTAAATCCGAATAATAACATAATTTGATAGAGTATTATCTGGATTACGATTTATTTCGGTATTACGTTTTTGTGAGCAATTCAAGCTCCGCGGGACCCTTAAGTCCACTTTTATCATACGTAACGCTGAAATGTGCAATGCGCTTCCCGAATGGGTCTTCCTAGGTATATTTTTACAGTCCGCTGCTTTCATTCTATACCTATAGTCCTTAGTAAGATCCCTTATATTTTGGACATCCGGCTCGAAAGTCAGAAAGAAATATGTAAACAACCATGGTAGAGGACGCCTCTCGAACATCTTGTTAATTTACCAATATAATCAGTATTTACAGTCCGCTGCTTTCAAAGTCAAAGTCAAAGTCAAAATGTTTTATTTCAATTAGACCATTAAAAAGGTACTTTTCAAAAGTGAAGCTAGTTGCACGGTTCCAAAAAGTGGGTCTTATGGAGAAGAGCCGGCAAGAAACTCCATACTCTTTTTAAAAAAAAAACATGATTAGATACATTATACATACACACATACATGATTTCATTCTATATAGTCGTTAGTAAGATCCCTTACATTTTAGTCATCCGGCTTGAAGGACCATAATGTAAGGGACCATAGTAAATAAATAAATAAAATAAATAAATAAATTTATTGTACAAAGAAAAATTTTACAAGGTAACATAGCACATTGGAAAAGCAGTAGGTTGTGATGAGAGGAGTGCGTGTGATGTTTGATTCTGATTCATTTATGATTGAATAGTCAATAATTGTTCTGTCTCGTTATAAGGTAGGTGTTGTAACCATTTCTTTAATTTCTTTAAAAAGAAATTAAAGAAATAGTAGACGACGCCACCCGAACAAATATAATCTGGGTGTCTTTAAATCACGGGTGAATCGGTATCTGCTACTAACTGGTGATCAAGCATAAGCCTATCAAGAATAAAAATAAATACTTGTTTATTTAAATATACGAATTTAAATAATACCACTTTACGGATTCTAAGGCGCTACAATCACTCTATTAAATCCCGACGCTTCGGATCCTTTACAGCGTTCATGGTCAAGGGTAGATCATCACTAACCATTGCTATCATTAAAAAGAACGAACAATACAAATACTTGACAAAACACTCAGCATTCCATCGTTACGTCATTCACAACAATAATGGAATCAAAACAGCGCATCGAAAATTTTCTATTAAAAAAAAAGCGAGCCAATCCACAACACGATAACTACAAAAAAATGTGACGCAAACGGAAACAATGGACATGTATTGTATTCGCGAAATTGGTTCATACCACTCGGATAGTGCTGGCCAGCTTAATATTTAACGGGACCGGGAATATAAAAATACGGGACTTGAATTTTTAAAACGTTTTATCGATTCCGCACCGAACGCCGCTGAAGTTTTGCAGTGTTTAAATCTTGTAAAGAATTACCATTTACATACACATAGGTAGTATTATGTAAGTCGTGCCTTTCTTTAAAGAATAACTAATATCGGTATTACTAATCAATCGATTTCTTTTATCCCTAATTCTAAATGTTTATGTTAAATATTGCGTGAGAATAGCAAATTTTAGCTCTCCTGTCGCCTATGACACAGGTTTATCCTAGTACAGGCACCAAATATTGTTAACCCTTTAATAATTTCTATGATTAATGCTGTAGTTTTATCAATTTTATATTTTTTGGAATATTTTTTTTTGTTCGTGATAGGCTTACGCTTGACCGCTATTTCGCCTGATGTTAAGCGAGACTGCGATCTAGGATGGAGCGCGCTTGCCTAGAAGAAACGTAGAAAAGTAGTTACTAATTAGGAATACGGGACTAATACGAGTGAGCTGGCTATTAACTGGACATAAATGCTATTTCTGAGCTGCTACTAAGAACTGCATAGAAAAACCTTATAACACTATTATATTCTATGTATTCCAAACTCCGGAGCACAGCCTGTCACTGTCATGGCGCATATCACAAATACTATCGCTGTGACTTTAGAACAAGGATAGGCAAGTCCTGCTTTTAGTCGGTACGAATCCCAAATACACACTTCCCTAGGTAACAGATGATTCATTAAAATTTTCCTGGATACAATGCTCAGTTACCCTTCAAAATACGCTCAGTTGTCGATATAAACATAGGAGTTTTTATATACTGTTCGTTTATATTTTATTGTACCTCAAGTATTGTTTTGTAAGTTATATAATATATGTTTATGGGTACTTAAAATAATTTCTAAGTTCGTATTCTCATATTCATTATCTACCGTCGAATGTTTGACAGCAGCTGTCAAACAAGAGGTTATAAAATAGGCCACTTGGGAACATGGCAGTCTAGTTTCATCCGTCCTTTGGTCCAGTCAGATGTAAACGTAGTGTTCAAAGTGTTATATAAAAATAAAGTAGATTAAATAAAAAAATTAGTAGGTTCATTGTTTTTGGCGTAGCGACAGAGCGATCGGCTTCTGCGCCACGTGGTGTGGGTTCGATCCCCACACCGAGCAAATATTTGTATGATCTACAAACGAGTTGTTGTTGTGAACGAGTTGTTACGGGGCTGGGCGTTTGTGTATGTGAGAAATTATGTTTGTAAACGCACCCAATGTTTTTTTATTTAAAAGAAAGAAAGATTTTAATATTTTATTGTAACAACAGTGGCCTGCAATATCAAGATCGAATGGAATCACAGTCGTCACAATCCCGGAATCCCAGTGAACATAATAATCAGACAAAATTAATCCCGCAAATACTACACTGCCCAACACTACATCTGAATGTACCTACAGCAAAAGCATAATTGAAGTCAAGATCAAAAACAGGCGAGTTTATTAAAAATGGATCTCAAAAGGAATTTTTAATCGCATCCAGTTCACTAGTTCCGTTTTTGTTACGTGCATTCCATAGAATTTGCACGAATTGAAAATGTATCGAACAATGAGAATATTAAAAATGGAACGTAAACTTCAAATTGTTCGTGCAATTGTATTTTTATTTTAGATATTGTGCTATGAGTAACCGTGTTTTTAGCGTAGCGGCTGAGCGATTGTCTTTGGCGTCACGGGTTGTAGCTTCGATCCCTATACGAGCATTTTATGATTGCCAAAAAAATACAATTAACAAAACATGAGCAACTTCTTCGGTATTGCAGGTGTCTTTAAGCGACGATTTACAATCAGGTGACTCATTCGCTTGTTATCTGACTCTAAATTTAAAAAAAAACCGGAATCACTATTAGTTGGTAAATAGGCCATACAAATGCTTGTTTGTTCCGTGAGGGAATCAAACCCGACGTCCGTAGCATAGAACGTACTCGGCCTTTACTCCAATCGCGTCATTCACAAGTGTAAGCGTAATTAAAACACAAACTAAGCGTAATTAAAATAGTTTTCTCACTAAATACTTTACTTAAATGTCTCAAAACACTAATGGATATAATTAATTTTAGTGATTGTTTAATTATTCTAGGTAACTTAATTTTGTTTTTTTTTGTAATTAACGGGTAAACAATGGAAATTCAAATAATGAGAAAAGTCTAAAAGTGTTTTTTTAAAGTAATTTACGCTAGAGGTCCTCAGTTTGGTTCCGAGGTCGAGCAAAGTTTAATTGGATTTTTCTAGATAATACTCAGTGCCTCGGAGTTTGAATTTGTGCTCAGGTTTGCCCCCCTTTTACATACTACATGGGACCTAAATCATATTCATGGGAAATTATACCACAGAATTATGTAATGGATGTCGAAAAACATTATCCCACTTTTGCTTTGTATAGTCGGCTAAATCGTAACAAACAAAACAGTACCAAGTCAGCGATTTATTTCAGAATCACTTGAAAACAAACGTAAAGCAGACGACGACCTCTAGCGGATCTCATGAAACTTCGTGAAATGTCAACATTCTTATTTAGATAACATCTTATACTCGTAAGTTGAGGGATATAGTAAAACATGTTAACCTTCTTTCATGTTTATTTTCTATTTTTTTTTCTATATTACTTACATTCATTTATAATAATAATTTCTCTCCGCACGCTCGGAATTGCTTCTCTGCGTATTATAAAAGTCAAGAAATCCAATCCAATCTAATGTGAGGATCGTCACATCTTACCATCAAGCGTGCTGTTTGACATTAGCATGTGATATGTAAGGCTAGCTCCATGCACTTTTACTGCAATCAGTCGTGTGTAAGACCAAAGGCTACAGAGGGTTTTTACTCGTATTTACTTCAATTACACGTGGGAGAGCCACGCGTAATTGAAGTAAACGCGTAAAGAAGGCACGAATGGGCCGGCTCGACCGGAGTGATACCACGGCCTCACAGAAAACCGGCGTTAAACAACGCTTACGTTGTGTTTCGCCGAGTGAGTGAGGTTACCGGAGGCCCAATCCTCTTTCAAAGGTCGGCAACGCACTTGTGACTCCTCTTTTGGTGTTGCGGGTGTCCATGGGCGGCGGTAATCGCTTACCATCAGGTGATCCGTCTGCTCGTTTGCCCTCCTATCCCATAAAAAAAAATATGTGCTCCATTTTACACCCTATTTGTGTTCCATCAGGTAAGAGAACGATCAAAGTCATTGGAATTCTCAAACAGTTTGGAGCCACTTTTACATATCCTACCACCATGCATGCTAAGTAGATATTGTAAACTTGCTTATTAATATAACTTAAATGCTAATAATATTATGCTTACACTAGGCGCGTAAAAAAAAACTTAGTTTACCATTTTACATATTTTAACCCTTCGCTGCGCTACCGGGCGTTCGCGTGTCTCAGACAGGACTTTACCGCATTTCCCGTGACTAGCGCAGCGAGCGTCGACCTCTAGCGAAAATAACTTGAGCGCTGGCTCGCGTAATGGACGCCAATTCAGCTCAACTGGCAGAATATTTTCACGTTACGTATTTGTGAGTGTCCTTTGTGGTTTTGTGTGCAGATGGAGAGTGTAGGACTTGATTAATTGTAGTAAATAAAAATATGTATGTTTTCATATTTTTATTTCATCATTCACTCTAATGCAACAGTTCAGTTTAAAGATACTTATTTATCAAAAGATATAGTTAATTAACTTTAGTTATAAAAATAAATGAAAAGCTGCGTTATGAACATTGGACTGCAAAGTATCTAGTATTAATTTGTGCATATTCATAAATTAAATTCGCTTAAAAGGTGAAGGAAAACACCGTGAAGAACCTGCATGCTCAAAAGATGTCCTTGACGGCGTGTGAAATCTGTCAACCCGCAGTACGCTAGCGTGGTGGACTCCAGGAAACATGTGACCATTAGTGCGACGGTAAATGGGTTGGTTGTAAATACTATTTCTTCACAATATTGAAGGTTTAAGTTATTAATTATTTACAAATGCTAAACCGACTCCGATTGACGGAAATTCAATTACGTCAAAATATATTATTTAATTTAATTTCAATTTCTTTATTCGGACAACAAAAACAAATAACATTTGAAATGTGGGGCACTCGGCACAGAAACAAACAAGTAAATATATCCATTCATCATTCCTACGAAACGTCTCAAAATGGGAGAATAAAAACTCTCAACTACTGTTTTCAGAATACTCTTGTTACTTCCCCTTGTCCTGATCACCAATGATGCAAGTTTTTTACGCAAGACACCATGAAAATCGTCTGTTCGATTCTCAGCAAACTTTGCAGAGGCACTGCAGAACCGGGGCAGCCTCAAAAGCGTCCTGAAAATATTATTGTATTGGATGCGCAGTACATCCAGCGACCTTTTGGTAAAGTTGCTCCATAGACTTCCCGTGTACAGACGCCTTATGCATACATAAAATATACATACATACCTAAATATATTACCTAAATATAACATAGATCATACAAATATTTAAAATCTTGTCCTGTCTCCGTCGTGGAAAATGAGACGTTAAAATCATAGGTGTACTGATGTATACCCACAATTTGCATGGTATATTTTAGATCCATGGCAACCGAGCAATAATCCAAATTCGGAGCCGCTACTGAGAATTCAAAACATTTTACATGGATAGTCTAGTTTAAAATATTTACAGCAAATAAAGAGAGTTTAATATTTTTATTTACACACCGAAGCGGGGAAGGTTAATAGAGTGTCAACCGCTGCGTTAAATATTTGACATTATATTTTTTTAAATATTTCATTATAGTTTGACAGTGGCGTGAAATATTTTTGTTTTACGTTTATTCTGGATTATAAATTGTTTTATGACATTATGTAAGCCAAGATTTTCAATTAAATTAACTATTAACATTTCATTTCTGTTAAATATTTTTACATTGCTAGTCAAATTATTTGCTTTTGTGGAAATGAATTGGGGGACTTATCAGGTCACATTACTGGAAATTACTTTGAATGGGTAAGATACAGCTTGAATATCAGTATATTACACGAAACGACTGCAATCAGACCTCTAAAACGCTAGGCAATACCAATATCCAAAGCATAGAGAATTTTATTTTCTCTACCTGGGTAACGAACCCGGGACCTTACGCTCAGCGACCACGTTTGGAAGACCAATGAGTAACTTGTATAATGCACTCAAACTCTTTTAATATAGATAATTGTATCTATACTAATGGAATAGAAAAAAAAATCCATTCCATTCAACACACATAACCTTTATACTTAGACCTCTTTATTGCAGTGTGGACACTAAACTTAGGTAATGCGACAGCCCTATTTACCTACTAGCACTAGTCGGGTCGATGACCCCGCATCGATAGCCACTCAGATCGTTAACCCCACCTGTGACGTAAGAGAAACCTAGATAGTTATGTTTTCCGCAAACTTTTAGCTGCAAACTTTTTAGTATGCTACTCAGTTTTACTGCGGAATGTATTTTCCCTGTCTGATACGTAAAAAACAGTATTCTTACTAGAATTGCGTTTGTTTGCGGAAAATGGTCCGTGAATAATATATATATTTTTGTTTTTCTTGATTAAGTAATTAATTATGTCCGAAACAAATAAAAAAAAAAGACGTGTGGCACTCGGGGACTGCCGCGGTAAAGCTATTGCATAGCGTTTTTTATCAACTTATGTAATACAACCAATGCCACCTAAAGGCGGGTTGCTGAACTAAAGAGACAGGCGTGTTAGGTTTTTTTCGTTACGGAATTTCTGGATTCGGTCCCCACGCTCAAGGCCCGCGATAGAAGCTATGCAATAGCTTAATAAAAGAATTGATGTAAAGAGGTATATAAATAAATAGCTGTCCCATGCGATTTCATCCGCGAGAAACGTTTCTGCTTCGCCCCCGTAGGTCGTAGCGTAATGTTAAATACCTTTTTTTTATGGGATAGGAGGGCAAACGAGCAGACGGATCACCTGATGGTAAGCGATTACCACCGTCTATGGACACCCGCAACACCAAAAGAGGAGTCATAAGTGCGTTGCCGACCTTTAAAAGAGGATTGGGCCTCCGGTAACCTCACTCACTCGGCGAAACACAACGTAAGCGTTGTTTAACGCCGGTTTTCTGTGAGGCCGTGGTATCACTCCGGTCGAGCCGGCCCATTCGTGCCGAAGCATGGCTCTCGCACGTGTATAATACCTCAAGAACTGGGTAATAAAATGCAAAAAGATTTTTTTAAATCAGACACAGTTCCAGAGATTAATGCGTTCCAACAATCAAACAAACTCTACAGCTTTTGTATTAAAAAATAAATACTATAGATATTTTAAGTACTATATTATAAAATTATGACTGCCTCATTAGTCTAGTGGTCCCAAGTGAGACTGCTACACTAGAGGTCCTGGGTTCGATCCCCAGGTCGAGCAAAGTGTTATTGGGTTTTTCTATGAAATTCTCATTAGCAGCTCGGAGTCTGGATTTGTGCCCGGTTAATGGCTATAGGCTCGCCCCCTATAACATGGGACCTAAACATACCGGCGAACTGTGGGTGTACATTAAGTTCACCGCTGCCTAACCCTTCGGGGAGTACAGGCGTGATGGTATGTTATTATAAAATTAGCTTTGCTTAACTGATTGACGTATTCATATTTTCCTTAACGCCTGTCTCTCATTGGGTAGGCAGAGACAAATAGATTTTCACTGATGATCTTGCACTTTCACCTCATCTACATTTTTTTTAAAACAGCTTACTAGCAATGTGGGTCACACACTACTAGTATTCTTATTAACCCCTCGTGCTAAGCTAAATGCTTGTGTTACGAGTGGGTTCACGTCGGTAGTGCAATGGGTCGGTTTCGAACCGACAACCACATGATCCCCAATCCAACGCCCTAGCCGTTAGGCTACCGCCGCTTATTGATATTTTGTTGTATAATAAAGAATATTATTATTATTAACCACAAGAAAAGTAAGCCCATGGAATACGCCCAAGAAAGCGCGCTGGTCTAAATAAAATGTTACATAAGACCCCATGCTGTAAGGGCAATCGATAAAGTTTGGAAGTGCGCCAATAAAGCCAGCATTGCCACAGACAACGAGGACATCGCTGTCCCTATAAAGGCATATCGCGGCTTTATAACCAAAGAAGTAGATACATAGCTTTGTACCTATTCGTAACTAGCAGTTCTCCGCAGTTTCACTCGGGTTCATTCGTTCTCGATATAAAATGAGAATTTTCTTTTTTTCGTGATTTTTTATTATTCTGCTATTCAGGGTAAATCTAAGAAATCAAAAATCATACAAATCTGTTCAGCCGATCTGGAGTTATAAATGGTGTAACTAACACGACTTTGTTTTTTATATACGTCGGTGTTTCCCGGAGTTTTACCGCGTGTCGTAATATTTTTTTCGTGAATGTTCCCGATTTTTTAATAGATAATAGATATTCGATATTTGGTTCAAAGATCATAAAAATCACTACAGCCGTTCTGGAATTATAAATGATGATCTTTTGTATAAAACGATTTGTTTTATACAAAAGATTAGCGCAGTAAACAAATTGACAAGTAGTTTTATAACATCAACATTGTTTCAAGACATTTGAATAATAAATAAATAATAAATTCATAGCAAACTTTTTTGTATATTATCAGAGAAAAGTTTCTCTTTAAGGGCTATGTGCTAACGTTATTAAGTTGAGATGCTATTGCCATCAACCAGGCACGATTCAAGCTGCTACTAAGAATTTCATAGACATAACATGCCATACCATCACGCCTGTATTCCCCGAAGGGTTAGGCAGAGGTGTAGAAATGTACACCGACAGTTCGCCGGTATGTTTAGGTCCCATGTAATAGGGGGCAAGCCTAGTGCCATTAACCGGGCACAAATCCAGACTGCGAGCTGCTACTGGGAATTTCATATAAAACCCCAATAATACTGCTCGACCTAGGAATCGAACCCAGGACCTCTAGCATAGCAGTCCTAAGGCTCAAGAGCTGAAGTTAATTTGTTTAAATAAATTTTAAAGCGATTCCGCAGTTGCATTCGCTGAATACCGACTATCCGGGTCACGCAAAACCCGGATAACGTAATCCGCGCGGCTTCTAAAGCCTTTCAACTCGAAAATGCTGGAAAAGTACTCGAATATTTAAAACTTGTAACCGCTGACGGAAAAATACTATATGAGCTTCTACATAACCTAATAAAACATAACATAATATGAGGCCTGTGTTCATGAAGAGGAAAGCAGAGATTTACTGATGTATGTATATCTAGAGTTCTTTTGTATGGTTTCATGTAATAGGGTTTATCATCTATCATTTCTATTAATCGTCTCTTCTTTATTCATGTATCTATCGGTCTATTGAAATCGTATCCTGAATGTTGTTCATATTTGTAATTGATGTACCTAAGCATTAGGCAATGTTTGTGTTTGTATTGTTGATGTATCTTGAATAAATAAATAAATTGCTATTTACTTCTAGCTACCTAATGCTAAATAATTTCGTTGGAGAATTGAATCGAGGACCACAGACTAACGAAAAATAAGTTTGTGCTTTGGATTTCAACTCGAGAACTGTTTGGCAAGCCTTGATCATCGAAAGGTTCTCACTTGGGCTCCTGAGTAACCGTGCTTTCAAGTAGGATGCAAGTCAAGGTTTTCACGTCTTTGAAGGAGGCCAGCAATTGCTGGAGCACAGACTATCGCAGTCAAAGCAAATGTAATATCGGCCCCACGGCCTTGACGAGGGTAGAGATTCTTTTATACCTCACCGTTAGGAACCCAATATAGCACGGAGCTATGTTATTTGGCTGCGATTTTCTGCAAGGTGGAGGTACTTCCTCAGTGAAGCAGCTCCAATATGTGTGGAATTATTAGATTTCACTATGCCCTACCTCTCCTACTTCATTGAAGGAGGCTGCCAGAGTTGTGATATTTGAATAGATTTGTGTTTGTAAAAGCACCCATAATAGAGGAGAAAATACTAATGTGGGGCAACGTTTAATAAAATATACCCTAGTACGACTCATGAGGATAAGGAGGAATGAGAGAGAGAGAGAGAAAAAGAGAGAGAAAGAGTTCCAATAAAAGAGGGGCTAAATCATAATTTAATGTAATGTCATATAGTAATTGACCAAAAGTGGCCATTTTAGCCTCCCTGGTCTCTTTGTCCATTACTATGAAGATATAAGTGCCAACTTCTTGACGTCAAGAAGAGTCACTATTCAGATATTCCTAGAAAGTTTCCTCGTTATTTCTGAGCAGAAATTTAGGACAATATATATTTAAAATCCAGAGGCTACGTGATCACACTCTGAATGGCCTACTTCGAAATTGCCCGAGAGTAAAACTTGGGTTGCCAAGATTTTTTAAATGTTTATGGTCTATAATAATCGGAATTTTGTGGTAGGTAAATTGGTGTAATAAACCGGACGATATTCTTAGGAAGAAAAATAAGGCGGTGATAGATGAGTCACAGCTTATGGTATTCTTTATAAGGTTGTTTACAAAGCTGAAAATAGATTATTAGTGAGAAAATTTAAAGGCTGGAAAGGAAGAAAGAAAAGGATGGAAAAGGACGGGGCATACCCAGATGCAATACACGCATAGACATACACACAGTTGCAAAAACATAAAAACAAACACACACTCATCAACACACATACAGTAGATTCAACAAGAATTTTAGTGACATTCATGCTACTGACACAAATAAATGCACACACACACACTCCACACACTCACATGTCACACCACACACACTTACATTCACACCATATTATTATACTCTCTTTACACACTCACACCAAACACTCACACTCATACCGCACACAGACTACATCCAACACACACGTGTTTACATAAGTGTATTTGACTTACGTAAATACACGCTCTGACAATGACACTACACTGATAAAAAAATCTAATAACTTAAGTACAACTGTGCAACAAATCCTTTTATCTACTTAACAGACTAGAACATTAAAAAGTCATTAAGCAATGATTGCCTAAGTCGGTGTTTATGCTAGGGCAGCTTCTTATCGTAATCCTGGACCATCTTGGATGTGTAAAACATGTTATACGGGGTGTCTTTTAAACTTTTACAATGATATCTCAGTAAACTATAAGTGTTTATTAATCGTTTTGACTAATTATTATGAAATATAGGAGAAGGCGAAATACAATTTAATACCGAAGAACTTGATGTCAAAATAAACATGGAAAATGACGTCACGATCTGTAAGTTGCGTTTTGTTATTTTAAATTCCTTCGCATTTTTTCTACTTTAAATAAGTGAAATTATAATATAAGCATAATTGTATAGCAATAAAAGAATACAAATAATAATTTGATTGAATTGATTGATTGATTGATTGAGTAACTTGACATTATTTTTTAATCACAGTCATGTTCCTTAGTTTTAAATATAATGAAGTTTATTAGTTGTTCAGAATTGTATAAGAATTAATACACTGAAGTTGAATATTGAAAGAATCACCCTATATACTTTGGACTCACTTATTCCTTTATATCACAAGTTTCTAGAGAATTTGAACAAAATAATGAAGATTGCCGTCTGAAGATTTGAACTCATTTAGTATATTAGGTTTCAACTTCAATCTGATAGAAAGTTAGATTTCATGGAGCGAACATAATTATTTTGAATAACTTTGTTGGGTTTATATAAATCGAGTAATACATATAATCTAAATATAATCTACTCGAACACCATTTAAAATGTGAACTTAATAAAATGAAGGATTTCTGTGGCATCAAATCTCACATTTACAATTGTTTCGGGGAGAAACCAAACACCGTAGAAGACTATGGCTAAATTATCGCTAAGGGCCACCCAAACTAAGAAAAATACGTAACTAAAAGTAAGAAAACGAATGAAAATCGTCAATTTTCTGATTAAAGGTTATACTTACGAGTACATACTTACGAGTAATATAGGATAGGTAGCGAAAATTACTGACTGCCGAGAATTTGCCATCGATTCCGAATATTTTTCCTCGTCTTAGGCTAGGTGGAACAACTCAGCAGTACTCGTGACTCCGTTCTATTCGTGAATGTTTCTTAACCAGGACATTTTTTTAACCAACACCGCATTTCTCCGCTACCCATTATTATAAGTTGCAACAAGCTATATCCCTCGGCATCCGGCAAGAAGAGAAGAGAACTTTAAGTGGCAAACAACAAGAAAATAAGTTATTAAGCTTCTTATTATCGGACTTTTTCGACTTCAAGTGTTCGCTCACCTCAAGTACTGATCGCGGCAAATGCCTTGAGAAATCGTGATCACTTATTCATGAGCTGAGGGTGGAGTGGCGCCTCCGTCACTTGCTATGGCTTCTAAATGATGAATTTACGTGGCTCGCTCTTGATCTAGCAAGGTTGATGAACGATGTTTTATGTTTTTTACCGACTTCAAGAAGGAGTAGATTCTCAATACGACTGTGTTTTTTTTGTATGTTTGTTACGTGATTATTCCGTCAAATAAGAACCGATTTTGATGATTCTTTTTTTGATCGGTAAGTCATACTTCAGAGGTATTACATACTTCTCATTAATAATTTGATCACAAAATTTAGAACAAAATGACAACATAACGACTGAATAAATGATAAAATGAGAACGTCGTCTACCTAGATGACGTTCTCATTAGTAGTAATTCGAGGTTCATATGTATACAGACTGGAACTGCAGTTACTCACGTATATATAACTATGCGAAAAATAGTAACTAATCTGGAAGCTAAGACGGTCATTTTTAATGATTCACAATACTCAGTGTGTCGGTGAATTCGCTGGGAATCTAACTCAAGATTTGCAGCGTAGCAGTCGCACTTGGGACCACTAGACTACGCTGATCTTAGGCATTAGGCAATTGATTGATCAGCATAGTTAGTATACCAACACCTTCTCAACTATTGTCTTTCTCCATGTTGCCATCCCCAAAAATTCACAAGGGAAGCGTGATAAATTAATCAAGCCTCATTACGGCTCCAAAACCGCATTTTTCGCAGAACATTAAAAATTAAAACAGGGATCGGACCGCATGACGTATATAAGACGGTTGTGGGGCGGAGTGCGGTTTACAACGGTCGCTGCAATAAAATGTGCGAGTAATGCGGACGGGCCATTTTATTATCTAACCTTAAAGCCCCAGAGGCACGGGCATGCCTGTATGATCAAGCTAGATACGTGTTTGCATGCGTAAAATTGCATGACGACTTGTGATGCATTTTAAGTACCCGCCCGAAGCGGTTAAACTTATATGTAATAAACAAATGAAAGACTGAATAAAAGATAACATACCATCACGCCTGTATTCCCCGAAAGGTTAGGCAGAGACGTAGTAATGTACACTCACAATTCGCCGGTATGTTTGGGTCCCATGTAAATAGGGGTGAGCCTATTGCCACGGACCGGGCACAAATCCAGACTCCGATCTGCTACTGCGAATTTCATAGAAAATCCCAATAACACTTTGCTCAACCTGGAAATTGAATGTAGGACTTCTAGCGTAGCAATCGCGCTCAGGACCACTAGGCTAACGAGGCAGCTGATGGCGATAAATAAAGATGGACCGCAATTATTGGTAACTTCAGATACCGATTGTATGCATAATATAATTATCGACGTTCGAATTTTTAAACAAGTAGAAATCGTCCTATGCATGTAGCTATAGACGCTAGCAATATCACTAGCGCGTTGTCATCTTACGACCTCAGTTGTTAAGTCTGCCATACTCACAAATTTCACTGGCTAAATTGTCTTCCAAACTGGATATCAATAATAATAGCGCATTATCCAGAATATTTGACAAAGTGGTGGTACCATGTCTGGACTTTATCTTATCTTATATAGGGCTGAGGTAGCAAGGCCTCAGGGCACTTCGACCCAATGGGATCTTTTGTGCTTCCCCTAGATACCTATTCCTCATCCTCACCCAGTTCTTAAAACAGCTCTTCTAAGAGGCCTGGGGGAATGAGTCCGTAGTCCTCTGGTCTTGGATATATATATATATATATATATTTAGGTAGTTAAAAATAGTATAAAATATTGACTTCTAAATATCATTAAAAGATAAATCAGAATAAAGTTCTTTTCAGATGAACTAAGAAGTAGAGTCTCCTTATCTTTTGATCGCCACAGTCATGTATAGATGATGAACCAAAATGTACCCAGCACGCCACGGTCACGACTGGGTGACAGATTTCTATAGGGAATTCGGGAGCTTGGCGCTGAGGGCACGCTTTTTCTGTTTTGAAGTGGTAGTAGGGCTAAAATAAGTTTAAAAAAAACATCTCTTTAATAAGATTGATATGCTTGATATGCTTGATATGCTTGATATGCTTGATATGCTTGATATGCTTGATATGCTTGATATGCTTGATATGCTTGATAATAGATACAGGACTATAACGCAATACTTATTACACATCTATGTTTAGGTAGATACATGAAAATATGTGTGTACATAAACCTACGTAATTTTTACCGTCTTAATTACTAAAAGACAAGTAAGTATTGCCTAATTATTCTCTATTATACATTAAATATGTACCTATAATAGGTCATACACTGCCAAGTAAGTCGATAGAAGCCCAGTATCTATCGAGCGCTACTAACTCACTATCTGCTAAAATAGACTCTAAGCTAAATTCTGCCACAAGACTAATTTACTGAACCCTCGTTTCCCCAACAAGTCTTCGTAAGCTGTTCTAGACGTCAGCAAGCTTAGTACTGCTCAGTCAAAGTTGCCAGCTCAAGGAAATTAGTTTGAAACACGATTTTGAAACACATAGGTTTAGCTGAAATTCAAACTACGATTGCGCGGAGATAGTGAGGCGCAAGTAGTGGGAGGAGTAGCGAGTGGAAAGTTTTAATTGTTTATAAATACTTATTGAGTTTCTATGAGAAAAGTACAGGCTGATGTTATTTAGACACAGGATGGTGTTTTACTGCCTCATTAGTCTAGTGGTCCCAATTGCGAGCGACTGCTATGCATGGATTTGATTCCCAGTTGTTATTGGGTAAAGTGAGTGAGGTTACCGGAGGCCCAATCCCCTTTTAAAAGGTCGGTAACGCACTCGTGACTCCTTTGTTGTTGGGGTGTCCATGGGCGGCGGTGATCGCTTACCATCAGGCGATCCGTCTGCTCGTTTATCCTCCTATCCCTTTAAAAAAACAGGTATTGTATGAAGTCATAGGATAAAAAAAAACAATTGTTCCGTTATATGTAACTGAGGATGAACGATACCGTTTTGGCATGAACTGTAGCCATGACGTGCCAACTAGTGCATTGGCACGAATACTAACTGTCAAACTCTAAAGAAACCTGATTACACTTAAATGTAGGGTAAAAATATCTCAAGATATTTTATTTTTCGAACATTATTTATCCAATCTATCTTCTGATCATAGTAGTTCTCTCTTTGATAGTTCAGATTGTTTTTATTCTTGGCTTATTGCTTGACGGCAGGCGTGTAGTTTAAGTTTACATTATCATATTTATACTTCTTCCCAAAGTTAGAAATGCAGATATTTAATTTGCATTTTTAACTTTGGGAAGAAGTTAATGACGTTCGATATTTATATAATTAATAGATTTTGAAATATTTTTATCTTCTATACTTATAATAAATCTGTAGAGAGGTCAATTCTGTACATGAAATATATTTCCAAAATAACTATCAGCGGGTGATTAGTGATCGATACTGACGCCAAAAATGCAATCAGTAAAATTTTTGTCTGTCTGTCTGTCTGTCTGTCTGTCTGTCTGTATGTTCGTTATAGAAACAAAAACCACTGGACGGATTTCAACGAAACTTGGTACAATTGTTCTTCATACTCCTGGGCAGGTTATAGTATACTTTTCATCACGCTACGATCAATAGGAGCAGAGCAGTGAAGGGAAATGTTGGGAAAACAGGAGAACTTACTCCATTTTTTAAGCTTCCGTCGCGTGTGCAGCCTTAATGGTTAAAGCTACACAGAAATCATGTATGACGGAAATGTTCTCATTAAAATTATATAAAAAATATTCCACGACAGCAAATGTCTATCTTTTATGGTTCACTCACAATAACACGTGTAACTCCCGATAGCTTAGCAGTTCGGAGCTTTCTGATTATAGTTGTCTACTCTTACGTTAGGTGACTGACTGACTGACATAGTGATCTATCAACGCACAGCCCAAACCACAGGTTATAGTATACTTTTCATCACGCTACGATCAATAGGAGCAGAGCAGTGAAGGGAAATGTTGGGAAAATGAGTGATTCATGGGAAAGGTTTCAAGCTATCAATGTATATATCATCACGCTACAACCCTTAGGAACGGGGCAACGCAGGTGAAACCACGGGCGAAGAACTAGGGAACAAAGTAACTATTCCACGCGGACGAAGTCGCTGGCAAAAGCTAGTAAATAATACAATAAAAAAAATTCAAAAATATAAAAAAATAGTAGGCCACCGGTATTGGGAACAGGGTCCAAGTTACCGGTAGTCAGAGCCCCAAAGAAAGGAACCTCCTAACAATACGCGCCGTATCCAGGAGTACCGCTTTCTGTATCAGGCCCTTAACCCGGCTGCCTAACGTGAGTGGAGGCTTTCGTTAGGCAGGTGTAAGGCTCTTGTCTTTTAGACCATGGGCGGTCACAACCATCGGTACAATGATATTACAATGGTATTATTATTATTATTTATTCAAGATAGATTATTAGGTAATACTTTTTGAGTGTCATTTTGCATTATCACGCGCTTAAACGTTGAGGGAGAAACGTCGTGAGGAAACCCAGAGGAGATTTTCTCGGGGTCCCTCATGCGCAGGGCCGGATTTAGGGGAGGGCATCCGGGGCCCCACAAAAGAGGGGCCCCCACCATATAGTAAGTACACCATGGTGGACTATTCTCGTCATTCTGAGACGAGAGCCGGGTCCAGCAGTGGGACAGTATCATAGGTTGATTAATCTCACTCTCAAAGAATTTTAAACATGAACATTGAAGAAAAAAAAAATTTTCCCCAAATGCTTCTCCAAAATATCCTAGCATGACAAAATAAGAATATTCACCGGCGTTCACCAGCGGTATACAGCTCATTTAACGGTTATGTTCATTGAGTTAATTCAAGTATAATTATCTGGAGCCGGTGGCGAGGGCCCTCAGGTTAATGGGTCTCTAAATCAAGAACAGGCTTACGTTATGTATTAAGAGGTTTCACTGATTCGCTATTGGATTTCACGAGTTTTAAGGTAACGTGAAATTACGTATATTAGTGTATACAGGGTTAGTTGTACTAGTTAAAGGAGGGATTTTACCCCTCGTCTTACTTAACAACGTCACCTGAACCCTTATCCTGCTCATGAAAAATAAATACACGATAAAAAATTCTAATATTAAAAAAAAATACTAAAACATAACATAACATACCTTCAAGCCTGTATTCCCCGAAGGGTTAGGTAGAGGTGCTAATGTACACCCACAGTTAACCGGTATGGTAGTACCCATGTAATAGGGGGGAGCCTAACGCCATTAACCGGGCACAAATCGAGACTCCGAGCTGCTACTGAGAATTTCATTGATACGAACCCAGGACCTCTAGCGTAGCAGTCACGCTTGGAACCACTAGACTTAAGAGACAGTGAAAACTAAAACATTTAAAAAAAAAAACAGTAGTCCACCCCATTATTATCCTTATCCTTAGTAATATTATAAACGTGAAAGTTTGTGAGTATGGATGTCTGGATGTTTGTTACTCTTTCACGCCAGAACGGCTGAACGGATCTCGATAAAATTTGGCACACAGATAGATTATAGCCTGGTATAATCCATAGGCTACTTTTTATCCATGTCGGACCGAATGCTTAAGTCCACGACAAAGTCGCGGGCAGACGCTAGTAAAATATAACAATTAGGTATGCCTCAATTGAGACCAAGAAATGAAATCCGGTAATTTAATTTCTGAAGACAAGCTTAACGTAGTCAAACAAAAGACTTGGCGGATTTTCAAACGAAACGTAAAAATATCTACGGTAAGTAAATCCCTCAGTCCTGTGTCAGTCAAGCCGAGATTTAACTTAATTCTTTTTCATCTTAAAGAAAACGTCTGGCCACCATCGCAATGGCCTTCATGGAGACAGATATATTATATTAGTAGGTTAACAGAACTTTATACTGAGAATATTCCCAAAAAAGGTCGATACGCTTGAGGTCCGTTCGATTCCCAGGTCGAGCAGTGTTATTGGGTTTTTCTATGAAATTTGTCAGTAGCAGCTGGGAGTTTCGGATATGTGCCCGGTTAATGGCAATAGGCTCGCCCCTGGGTGTATATAAGTAAGCCTCTGCCTAACTCTTCGGAAAATACAGGATGGTGTTATGTTAATATTCCCAAAAAAATATTATCTCACACTCTCGAGGTCGAAAAGACGATCGAAATATGATTCGATCATAATTATTACGAAAAAAGTTGTTACGAAAAAGTTCCATATACGAATTTGTTCTAGAAAAATTATCGTATATATATCTTAGTGATAATCGTGATTTCAAAGACTAAACATGATAATATTCCAATATAGCTCTTATTTTCAGCCAAAACTGTAACAAATTTATCGCTAACAGTTCGAGATATACTCGTAATATAACAAAGCCGTTATCAAGCGCTTCGACCGACATCAATTATTATAATTGTCTGTAATATCGAGCGATAACGTTCAAAATGAACGGAGTATTTTTGTGCCAGTTATTTTTAACGTGGTATTCATTGCGAATAATATAGTTTTATCGTACTGTTTGAACAAGTTTTGACATATCTTTCATCTTTTTTATTTCGATATAAACAATGACAATTCACAACATTAAATGTAGTTTTTTTTTTCACAGAATTATAGTAATATTTTTGTGTTATACAGCGCATGGTGGAATGGAATTCGAATTCAATGCGTGCCATCCAATGTTTTGAGAATTTGAAATGAAAGACATATAAATATCGACTAGGTTATGTTAAACCAGTCCACATGGCGCCAGAACCGAATTGTTACCATTGTGCAAATTTCCACATAAGAAATTTATACCGAAGTCCTAAGTAATTCTGAATGATTTTTTATTCGTGGGCCATGCTTCGGCACGATACCACGGCCTCACAGAAAACCGGCGTCAAACAACGCTTACGTTGTGTTTCGCCGAGTGATTGAGGTTACCGGAGGCCCAATCCCGTTTTAAAAGGTCGGCAACGCACTTGTGACTCCTATGGTGTTGTGGGTGTCCATGGGCGGCGGTAATCGCTTACCATCAGGTGACCCGTCTCCTCTTTTGCTGTCCTATCCCTTAAAAAAAAATGATTTTTGCGGTCAAAACTAGTTTTCATCGGCTATTAATTTTGCCTGAAGCAATATTCAAAGAAACCTAGATAAATTCGCAGTCCCAAATCCTTGCTTTATTTGCAGTCTATGTATTTGCAGTCTATTATTTCCAGATCGGAATTATCGGAGCTTAAAGCAGATATTTCAACGCTACTACTTTGACTCGGTGTCTTAATTCCGTGAGACGGGCTGAGAGTGGCAATAAATATAGACGGAGAAGCGGAACACATCTCCAATAGACTTTCTGTGAAACTTATAGATGTTACTAGTTAAGTTATTTGACTAGTAAACAAAATAATGTATTGAAATGGATCAGTAAGGTTTTTCAAAATGATTTTAAAATCTCTTTTCCTTTCTCTTACAAGTCCATCCAAAGGCTGTCTGTAAGAGATCGCTGTTGCGATAAGAACGCCATTGTACGAGTATTTATGTTAATTACATATAACTGTATTCCTCGAAGAGATAATGGACACCGGAACACACAGCTCGCCGATGTTTAGGTCTTATGTAATGGGGGCGAGCCTAGTGCCAATAACCGGGCACAAGTTCAAACTGAGCAGCGATTAACTTCATAGAAGCATCTGCATAAGCAAGCATCGCGCTGATGACCACAAGACTGATGAGGCAATCAGGAATACATCATCACTACATAGTATAAAACAAAGTCGCTTCCTGCTGTCTGTCCGTCCCTATGTATGCTTAGATCTTTAAAACTACGCAAAGGATTTTGATTGCCGTTTTTTTTAATAAATAGAATGATTCAAGAGGAAGGTTTTAAGTGGTTTATCATTATGCTACGACTCTTAGGAATGGGGCAACGCGAGTGAAACCGCGGGCGGGTCGCTAGTATTATATAAGAAAAATATTACTACTGTCTGTCTATCTACACTCAAGCCGATAAAAGTCCAATAAATTATAACTCCCATTACATTTAAATCCTTGGCAAGAAAAACAAGAAAGCGAAAGCGTCCATAAGTCAAGGAGCCATGCAAATAAACTTTGTCGTCATTATCGAGTTCGGTTTCTGACTTGACACCGATGAGCTCTTAACCTAATTGCTTTCCGAGTTTCCACTTTGCTGTAATTTATAAAATGAGCTCTGTTTATGTCATATACATATTTATATACTTTCTTAGGCTGTTCGTTAACCGACTTTGCTTTAGGATGCAAGACAAGGTTTCACTTCTATGAAGGAGGCTAGCAATTGCTGGAGCATAGACTTTCACAGTCAAAGCAAATGCAGCGGCCTTGACTAGGGTAGAGATTTCTTTTTATTCCACTAAGGTGGCAAACAACATACGGCCTGTCTGATCGTAAGCGGTTACTGTAGCCTATGGACGCTTGAACCTGTAAATCAAGAAGGAATAGTTGGGCTGGCAGCATAGGAGATAATGCGTGATGCTTATCCTATCTGCCAACTCAACGCTACGTCGCGGAGCTCTGGCGACCTTGCTCAGCGTTAGAAACACACACACATGGCACGGAGCTATGTTATTTGGCTACGATTTTCTGAAAGGTGGAGGTACTTACCCAGTCCGGTAGCTCCAATTATGTGTGGAATTATTTTATTCCCCTAAGCTCTACCTCTCTTCGGGTTTGTTGTGTCATCATCGTGTCATTATTAATTATTCCTTCGATTTAGTGTTAAAATATTTTTTTTATTGTTCATATCGGTAAATGGACAGGCGAGCTAACTGGGAAGTACTAAGTAGTCATCGCTGCCCATGGACATCTGCAACACTAAAGGCGTTACTGATGCGTTGCCAAGAGACCTAAGGACTGCAGACTGCTAGAGCTACAGAAACGAGGGGAAACTGGTTCTTACGCGCAAAAGTTGAAACAAGGTGGTTTGCGACAGACTCCGACGTAAGTCTCGTCGCCAGCCAGTCAGACTCCAAGAAGTTTTACCACCGAGGAAGTCAGATATTTTCTAGCCTCTTTCGACATGTCTATCTGAATCTCATTCGTCCTCACACGGGGTTATTAAGAATTATAGAGTACAACAGATGAAATATAGTAGAACACGCCTCCCGTTTTCAACCGTGATCCAATCCACAGTCGGGCGCGAGAGTGCGTAGGATGAATCGCCTCCTCCTGTGAGCAAGATCTACCTAGTTACGAGGCGTTGAAAGATAGATGTATCCACCTCCCTCCCGATCTTAATAGATACAACAATAACAGACCGGAGCCTCCATGAACTGAATTGGGAAGTTCGCCGCCTGATCAGACCAGACGAATCAGTGGCTATAGGCGCGCTGTCGAGTAGGAAGTACGAGACAGGGCATCGCCCCTTGAAGGTATTTATAAGACATCAAGTGGCAGCAACACCTTTGCTAATTATTCTTTTAGTATTTTTGCTTGTCTGTGTGTTAGTCTAGAATAAATTCTAAAACAGCTGAATACAGTTTAATATAACTTTTACATATTATCACGCCTGTATTATCCGAAGAGTTAGGCAGAGGTGTAGTAATATACACTCTCAGTTCGCCGGTATGTTTATATGTCATGTAATTGGGTGCAAGCCTATTGCTGGGCACAATTATTGGGCACAAATCCAAACTCTGAGCAGCTACTGAGAATTTCACAGAAAAACCCAATAACACTTTGTTCGACCCGGGTATCGAACCCAGGACTCCAGTGTAGCAGTCGCGCTTAGCATTATTAATAATTCTTTTAGTATTTTTGCTTATCTTTTTATTGGTGTAGAATAAATTCCGAAACAACTGAATCAATTCTATTATAACTTTTAAAGTATTTCTGTTGGTTTTCTTTCCATATTGTTACGGTATCAGCTGTCGTGTACAAACAAAAGCGAGCTTTTACCTCGTGTGGGGACGGGTTAGAATACTGTTCCTCACTGCTTTTCAGATAGGCATCCCGTGGCGAGTAAATATCTGACTAGCTCTGTGGTAGGACCTCTTGGGGTCTGACTGGCCGGCGACTACCCTTACGTCGGAGTCTGTCGTAAAGCACCTTGGTGTGTGTTTCGACTTTTGCACGTAAGAGCCAGTTCCCCCACGGTTGCAGCGGTTCGGGCAGTCTGCAGTCCGTAGGGGCTCTTAAAAATCTGTAGCGCATCAGCAACTCCTCTGGTGTTGCAGGTGTCGGGCAACGATGACTAATATGCGGCTCGTCAGCTCATTTGCCGACTTAATCGATAAATAAAAACTAAATTTTTTTTTTTAAAAAAGCTTACTAGCAATGTGGGTCGCACATTACTAGTATTCTTGTTAACCCCTCGTGCTAAGCTAAATGCTTGTGTTACGAGTGGGTTCACGTCGGTAGTGCAATGGGTGGGGTTCGAACCGGCAACCACATGATCGCAAGTCCGACGCCCTAACCATTAGGCTACCGCCGCTTGCATCAGCCATCGATTATTTATGAAACATCGAGATACGAACAATACTTATTTAAATTGTGTTGTAACTCGGCTCATAAATCGAATTCCCTCTCAGCCATCGATCTCCAAACTTTGTCGAACTTTCGCGGAGTTTTTTTTTATATAAGTAAATCTAATTATTGCGATCTGTTTTTTGAGAGAAGTTTCTCTCACTTCCACGCCTTTTCCCTCTTCGGTTGAATGGAATGTTGAACAGCTTTACGAACTTTTATTGTCAATAGAATATATTTGAGTAATATAAACTAAATAGGTAATTCTGACACTGAAAATTGTAATTTTTTTAAATACCACTAAAATGGCAAACAGCCGACGACCCGCCTGATGGAATCTGCTAACGTAGCCTATGGACAAGATAATTTTGAAGTAAAACTAGTTTTTACGGATTTTATCGCGTTGTATTCATATTACTTGATTCCCGAGGCGATCCGATTCCAATTTCGTAAAAAATAATTTTATTTCAATGTTTAATATTCGCGTAAGTGTCAGAAACCAGTGAAGAATTTTGTTTTCTGACCCTCCGAATTTTGCTGCCATTGAAAATTTAGCGTCCTGGACACATGCCGGGACACTCGGGAGTGTCCCTAGTCTAAATTCAGCGTTGGCCAGGGCCTCAAAGGATATTCTAAAGTCATTTGTATACAATATCCTCGTATTTAAGTTTGATTTTCGCCTATCAGAAGATAAATAGGTACTCACACCAGCCATTTCTTTCAAGAGACTTCCAATATCTGTCGAGAACATACTATGTTTTCCGGTGTGTGGTCTCTACTCGAGAACCTATCTGCCCCAGCGGCCATCAGTTTTACGAGCAATGTCCCGCCCACTGCCACGTAAGCTTGCAAATCTTTTGAGCTATATCGGCAACTTTGGTTCTTTTACGAATCTCCTCACTTTTAATTCGGTCGCGTAAAGTTTTTTTTTATGGGATAGGCGGGTAAACGAGCCGACGGATCGCCTGATGGTAAGCGATTACCGCCGCCCATGGACATCCGCAACACCAGAGGAGTCACGAGTGCGTTGCCGACCTTTTAAAAGGGGATTGGGCCTCCGGTAACCTCACTCACTGGGCGAAACACAACGTAGGCGTTGTTTAACGCCGGTTTTCTGTGAGGAGAGTTTAGTATCGCTCGGGTCGAGCCGGCCCATTCGTGCCGAACCATGGCACTACCACATAAAAAAGTAAAGAAATGCCAAGCATACCTCGCTCCATAACGCTGAGTGACCTTGAGCTTTCTTATGAGGCCCATAGTGAGCAACCACTGACAGGAACTGACATCAATACCGAAAAATCTAACACAAAAACATAACCCTCCTTCTGGCGCTATCGGGTAATAAACAACTCACTATTTCTTACAACAACAACACTTCAAAACATCTATATCTATACTTATAATAAATCTGTAGAGAGGTCAATTCTGTACATGAAATATATTTCCAAAATAACTATCAGCGGGTGATTAGTGATCGATACTGACGCCAAAATTGCAATCAGTAAAATTTTTGTCTGTCTGTCTGTCTGTCTGTATGTTCGTTATAGAAACAAAAACCACTCGACGGATTTCCACGAAACTTGGTACAATTTTTCTCCATACTCCTGGGCAGGTTATAGTATATATTCACAACTACTAACCACTGTTTCCCTGGTTTGACTTATAATGACATCACAAATAAAATAATGAATTATAATTTCAGCGCAGACACTACCCTCCTTATATTTGTTGGTAACAGAGGTAATGTGAATAAACAGATGTTAGTACAGTCTCACATGCAGCTTAGTACATTAAATGTCAAAAAAGTTATAATATTTACATTTCCCTACTCTCAAAGTTTGCCACAGGAGGAGAACAACCTTAGATATAAGCTTAATTTAATTTTACATACTATAACATATAATAATGATAAATTACATTTGATTGACACTAACAACTATGTTAGTAAATATTTTTATTTGACTAAAGATAATTACTATCTTTCAAAGTATTTTATGAGACAGATAGCTGTCTCTCTAGTTTATTATTTTGATATATCAGCCAGGAATTTGGCAAGTCGACATGTTGCTTCTATTGAGCAACTTTCAGGTATTGACATTTCACATAATTTAAATTAAATAATAAGACAATAGAGGAAATCTCTTGCAAAAATTTACACACAAATAAAAATTATTTACATTCTTTTAGCGAAACTCCAGTTTTATATGCTCATAATTGTAAAAAATCAGTCCTTAACTTAGTTCATCAAAATATTCAGGGAATGTTAAATAAAGAACTAGAGATTGAATTGTTCATGAACTGTAATAATATTGACATTTTATGTATCACAGAACATTGGCTTAAAAGCCACCAGTTCATGTTCAATTTCAATAATCATCAAATTTGCAGTTCATTTAGCAGACAAAATGCTATACATGGTGGCTCTTTGATATTATTAAATAACCAGCTTAAATATAAAGAACGTAAGGACATAGTGAGCCTGTCTGTTGAACGGACTGTTGAACTAGCCTGTGTGGAATTAGAGCGGCTTGTTGTATTAAGCGTGTACAGGCCTCCGTCATCATTATATGAATGCTTTGAAAGTACCATGGATGATGTGCTGACAAAAATTTGCAAATTAAATAAAAACATTGCCGTCTGTGGTGACTTCAATATAAACTTATTGGAAGATACTCCAATGAGCTCAAAAATTAAAAACTTGTTTAAATCTTACAATCTTGAAAATATTTTTTTGGAACCTACTAGAATAACTGCAACCACATCTACATGCTTAGACAATATTTTTACTGACATTGTACCAATTAACAAACAGATTATAAACCAGCTAGATTCGGATCATTGTGGACAGTTAATTACATTTGTCAAGCAAGGGAATATTGTGGGGAAAAAAGATATTATTGTAGTACCTAAGACAATGGGTCGTTTGGAGGGGTTTAAAAATAAATTAATTAATAAATTACCGTATTTCTATCATAGTGAGAATCCAAATGAAATGTACAATACCTTTTTTTCTATGTATTGTACAGTGTTTAATTCAACATTTGTCCCCAAGAAGATCTCGGTCAAGGGTACTGCAACCTTCAGTGAATGGGCTACTATTGGAATTCACAAAAGTAGACAGAGGCTTTATGAGTTATATGAAGAAAGAAATATTAATAGGAGTAAAGAATTCTATGAATATGTTAAAAAATATGCTAAATTATTTAAAAGAATCTGTAGTGCAGCTAAGACTAGATATTTAAGTTCTAAGATAAAAGCTAGTTCTAATAAAACAAAAATGACCTGGAACATCATAAACAATGAGACTGGAAAAGTGAAGAACCAAAACACTGACTATAGCCTTTTTGTTAACAACAAGACAGTCGCAGATAATTCGGAAGTGGCCACCATATTTGAAAATTTCTTTACTGACATTCCAGTTGAAACCACAAAATCCTTAAATTCATCACCAATAGTAGCTGAGACTTTATTGATAGGAAATGTTAATATGTGCAATCTTCAATTTAATTTCGCTTATGTCAGTGTTAGAGATATTATTAAAACTTTTAACACACTTAATGTAAAAAAGACTGCTGACCTGTGGGGACACTCTGTACAAGTCACGAAAACAATTATTAACATAGTTGCACCTGAGCTAGTGAACATATTTAATAAGAGTATAGAATGTGGTGTATTTCCGGACCTGATGAAAAGTAGTAAAATAATACCTTTGTTTAAATCGGGTAGCACGTCTGACCCCACAAATTTCCGACCTATTTCTGTGCTACCTACCTTTAGTAAAATATTTGAAAAGTTATTGCTTGATCAGCTCCTTAGCCATTTCAATAAAAATCAATTATTACACAAAAAACAGTTTGGGTTCACTAGGGGTCGCTCGACAACCGATGCCGGTGTCGAGCTTCTGGAACATATCTTTGATGCCTGGGAGGAGTCGCATGATGCTTTAGGTATTTTTTGCGACTTGTCTAAGGCTTTCGATTGCGTTTTTCATGAAACACTAGTCAGGAAATTACATCACTATGGAATAAGGAACATTGCTTTGGATCTTCTTACTTCTTATTTGAGTAACAGGATTCAAAGAGTGGATGTTAACGGAGAAAGGTCCCCTGGGTCTATAGTTACCATGGGAGTTCCACAGGGCTCAATTCTTGGCCCGTTTTTATTTCTTGTATATATTAATGACTTACCTAGCCTAATAAAAGATAGTCACGAAGTAGTGTTATTTGCAGATGACACATCACTTTTATTTAAATTGAAACGACAAAAGCCCATAACTGACGATGTAAATAACGCTCTTTCTAAGATAGTACATTGGTTTAATGTTAATAATTTACTTTTAAATAAAAAAAAGACTAAGTGTATTCGATTTATAACACCTAATGTTAAGCAAGTGAAAACCAGTGTATTAGTAGATGGGGAAGAGTTGGACCTTGTGGATACCACTACGTTTTTAGGTATCACTTTAGATTCAAAACTACAGTGGGGCCCACATATAAATAAGTTGGCGAAAAGGCTCAGTTCTGCAGCGTACGCGGTCTTTAAAATTCGCCAGTTGACTGATGTAGATACGGCAAGACTAGTATATTTTAGTTATTTTCATAGTGTAATGTCGTACGGCATTTTATTGTGGGGAAATGCTGCCGACATTCAAACTATATTTGTATTGCAGAAAAGGGCGATTCGCGCAATTTATAACCTTAATTCTAGACATTCACTGAGGGATAAATTTAAAGAAATTGACATTATGACTGTCGCATCGCAATATATCTATGAAAACCTGATTCATGTCAAAAAGAATATTACACAATACTCTAGGAATTGCGATATTCATGATGTCAATACTAGAAATAAAAATAAGCTAATATTACCAATGACCAGACTCCAAAAAATCAGTAATTCATTTAAGTGTCAAAGTATTCGTTTCTACAACAAAATCCCAAGCCACATTCAAAATCTAACTATCAACAAATTTAAATTGCATATTAAAAATGTACTATGCAAAAAGGGTTTTTATAGAGTAATCGATTATTTGAACGATAAAAATGCTTGGGATTGAGCTGCTCTGATGAACCGGGCTATTACCATGCTAGTTAGTTGACATTGTGTATCCGAAATTTAATGTGACAATTTTATTTTAAGTGTTGACATTTTAATTGTTATGACATTTTAATTGTTGACATTTTAATTGTTGACATTTTAATTGTTGACATTTTAATTACTCTCATATTATTGAATTTTGACATCTATGAATTTGTTAGTATTTTGCCGCGACATTATTGAACCGTGACATTTATATTGCAGTCATAAAAAAATATATGTATAATTTGTAAATGTGAGTACCATGTAGGCTTTTGATACATGTTAATTAAACAAACTTATTATAGTCTGGAGGCTTTGGGAACTTCATTAGACCTACACGAATGTCCTGCTGATCTGGTATGGCCGTGCGACAGGTCGTTGAGCTCCCTAAATTATGGTTGAGCTACACGATGACTGATGCATGCGTGCCGTCAGTTGGGACTGGTCTACTCAAAGCTGCTATGGTTCTTTCCTCAAAAGGCCATTTCAGACATTACCCTACATCGTACCACTCACTTATAAGTGTTCTTTCATGTCTGGACTTTAAAAGAGACCATGATTCTCTGAGTTTGTTTCGGTGTTTCTTCTCAGAGGTCGTCAGTTAGGAAATGCCGAAGCCATCTAGCTAAAAAAAAAAACCCAAACCATGACATGTAAAAGTATCTCTAAAGATCTACTTGCAGAATAAATAATTTCATTTCATTTCATATACTTTTCATCACGCTACGATCAATTTTGACGACACGTTTGGCGTAGCGGCTGAGCGATCGGCTTCTGCGTCACGTGTTGTGGGTTCGATCCCCACACGGAGCAAATATTTGTATGATCTACAGGTAGTTGTTCCGGGTCTGGGCGTTTGTGTATGTGAGAATTTGTGTTTGTAAACGCACCCACGATACAGGAGAAAATCCTAGTGTGGGGCAACGTTTTTAAAAAAAAAAAAAATATAGGAGCAGAGCAGTGAAGGGAAATGTTGGGAAAATGAGTGATTCATGAGAAAGGTTTCAAGCTATAAAACATCATGCTACAACCCTTAGGAACGGGGCAACGCAGGTGAAACCGCGGGCGAAGAACTAGGGAACAAAGTAACTATTCCACGCGGACGAAGTCGCTGGCAAAAGCTAGTTCTAATATAAATTGCTGAACCCCAGTCACCAGTTTATCAAGACCCCAGGAACAACAATTAAGCAAAGACACAGAGGGTCATAGCTACTGGTTATTACGTCACATGTAATTTTCTGTCTTAAAGCACATGTTTGAATAATTTAACGACTGTAATTATACTTTGATAGATTTTAGGTTTACCTATTTACAGTGAAGTAAGTCTTCGTAACTGCGTCATTAGCCTAGTGGTCCAGAGCGCGGCTGCTACGCTAGAGGTCCTGGGTTCGATTCCTAGATCAAGCAAAGTATTATTGGGTTTTTCTAAGAAATTCTTAGTAGCAGCTCGGAGTTCGGGGTTTGTGCCGAATAGGCTGGCCTAGGACCTAAACATACCGACAAACTGTGGATATACCTACATTAGTACGCCTCTGCCTAGGTAAATACAAGCGTGATGGTGTATTAAGTTAAGTCTTCGTGTCACTCGATATGAAAATTTACGTATTTCTTGCCTCACAACAACCCATAAAATCAAGGGAAAAGCTGCAAATTCCCGCGTTTACGTAAAAATAATTTTGTTGAAATTGCGGTTAACGGTACTGCGTACTAGACCTTAAGGTTAGTTGTCATTTTATTTAAAAAACCTAAGCATTGGTTCATATGTTTCGGTGTCGTATATCGACATATCGTGGCATGTGGCATGTCGTGGGTTCGATTACCACCCTGCGCCACCTTTTTTTAAATCATTCCATTTACAGTAAAAGAAATCAAAACTTTCCCATAATTTCGAAGTCATTAGCATCAACTTCACGACTTAGAAGTCGGCATTTATGCCAAAGCATGCCTCGGAAAATTAAAGCTTTACAACTGCTACACGGAACATGACAAAATAGAGAAAAGAGACAAAAGGTTTACTCGGCAGGTAGACTTTTTTATTGATTAAGTCGGCAAACGAGCTCACGAGCCACCTGGTGGTAAATAGTCACCGTCGCACATGGATACCTGCAACACCAGAGGAGTTGCTGATGCGTTGCCGACCCTTAAGAGCCCCTACGGACTGCAGACTGCCAGAGTCTGACTCGGAAGAAAATAAATATCCCGTTACAAAATGTATCGGGAACGAAATTTATTTTCTTCATAGTTTTCTTTTTCGTTATTTTGTTTTATGATTTATTAACCGAAGGTCATAAAAATCGGTCCAGCCGTTCTTGAGTTATAAGTGTTGTAACAAACCCGACTTTGTTTTATATATACAGACAGATTACTCATTCCAAATAGGAATGTTTGGGTGCAATGTCACTTACAATAATTAAGTAATTATTTAATTAATGACTGCGTCATTAGTCTAGTGGTCCGAAGAGCGACTACTACGCTAGAATTCCTGGGTGCGTTTCCCGGGTCCAGCAGTGTTATTGGATTTTTCTATGAAATTGTCAGTAGCAGCTCAGAGTTTGGACTTGTGTCCGGTTAATGGCAATAGGCTCGCCCTTTATTACATAGAACCTAAACATACCAGCGAATGATATTATTTGATTCCCGAAGTTTCGGATCTTTTACAGCATCCATGGTCACGGGTAGACTGAGGTGTTGGACGTCTTAATGTTAAAATACTAACAGCTACCTTACATGTTTGTTAATTATTGGCGATCCGTTTGGCGGTCCGAAATAAGTACACCTCTGCCGTACTTCGGAGAATACAGGCGTCAGGGTATGTTGTATGTTATGTTTATTTAATAAATTCTGGGTCTCGGTCTTGGTCACGGCTTAATTTTTAACTTTTGAACGTCTTTACCTATGCCGGGAATCTCAAGATCCACAATTGTGAAACTTAAATATGCTACCACGCTCGCACGATCCATAAATTATACGATTCCGTTTTAATTTCTCGACCAACGTCAAAAAACTAATCTCGAACCTTACTTCCAGTATCCACCTAGAGCTGGATAACAGAAGCCTTCTGCAAGCATTCTATTTTGCGTCATAAATAACCAACTTACAACTTCACAAGTCGGCTACCGATTTCCTCAGTGCGTCACGCGATGTGCACACGACATCACCCAATTTCAAATTATTTGCTACAAATATGGACGCGTGGAATGATTTCACGAAATTGGATGGCTCAAGGTCGTGACGTGACGGAAATGTTCCAACTATCACAAACAGTGAGTTAATGGGCTTGCCGCTTGGTACCGCCTCACTTCTTTGTAAGTACAGCCTGTGTGATTATAAAGCGCTTTGCCTCGTGAATCAGAAATAATCTAAATTTTACATAATATACTACGAGCCCTAATGTACAGTAAACGCTCAAAAGTCCATAAGCACGTTAAGGATTACATTGCTATGAACAGTACGAGCGAGCTCGATACAGCCAGTGCGTGTCACTTGTTAACGACAATGAATAGAAGGTCGTAAGTAAAAAAAAAACGTCAAGCTATTGCATTTTGAGATTGCCTATGGACTTTTGGTCGCCACTGTATACCCAGAGTTCGCCGATGTTTAGGTCCGACGTAATACAGGCGAACCTATTGAGATCTATCATCATCGTCATCCTATTTCCTGTCCCATTGCTGGGTACGGGACCCCTCTCAGAATGAGATTTTTTTTAAATATAAACATAACATAACATACCATCATGACTGTATTCCCTAAAGGCCTAGGCAGAAGCATACTAATGTACACCCACTGTTCTTGTTGGTCACCCACGATTCATATTTTTAGGTTCTCCCAAATTCATATTTTTAGGATCCCAAATCTCAAACTCCAAGCTACTACTGAGAATTCATAGAAAAACCCAGTAACACTTTGCTCGACCTGGGAATCGAACCCAGGATCTCCAGCGGTCAGGACCACTAGGCTGACGAGGCGTTTTTTTTTATATTTCGGTATTAAATACGTATTTTCGTACCTATTTAATATCTTTAGTTTTGGTTGTATTGCCGGACATGCGATTGATGCGATACATGTCTGTAATGAGAGGGCTTAAGCTTTAGTCTTTAGTCCACCACGCTGGCCTATTGGAAGTTGGCAGTCACACGCCGTTAAAAATATCTCCGGCACGGAGGAGGAGACTCGATGTGCTTTCAATGATCACCCATCCATTTATTGCTACAAGCACAAATCTATTAATCAGCGTAATGTTAACATAGCCACAAATTCTATAAAATATTGTGAGACACTGCAATATACTCCTATTTATATGTAGCCATGAGCCCCGCAAAATTAACATCAGATGCAAAAGTATATAATAAACAAACGCCCAAGTTAGGCGCTAAACGTTAAAGTTTATAGCTGAAGTTATAACTACTAAGTTACTGTTTCTCAAGAAGCGATAAGTCGAAAGCGTGTGAACTTTATATAGATTGCTATGAGAGGCTACCTCGTGGTATATAATATACTAGTGTTCTCGTGCGCGGCTTCGCCTGCTTACTTAGGTAATTTTCGTTTCTAAAATATACTGGGCCCACTGTGCCTACACCATGGAGGTTTCATATCATACAATGTAGGTATTAAGTATAATTTAAAAGGAAGAAAACAATTGTCAAAATGTCAACAGCGAATGACAGCTGTACATATCTTGACGGTGTCATCGTATATTAAATATGTATGTATATGTGTGTGTATGTCAAATGCATGGTAGTGTGTGCGGATTTTGATCCAAAATTTCATCCCCCTTTTCACCACCTTAGGGGTTGAATTTCCAAAAATCCTTTCTTAGTGTTCGCCTACAGTGCAAAAGTAACCAGCATGCAAAATTTCAGGGATCTAGCTCCTGTAGTTACGGCTGTGTGTTGATACGTCAGTCAGTCAGTAGGTCAGCCAGTCAGGTTCTTCTTTATATATAGAGAATATATACTATATAATTTACATATATATATTTATCAACTAATTTACTACTTTTATATGTAATCAAGGACACCTACACTGCCCTACTGTTTGTTGCTTTTCCTCCAGTCCATCCAAAGGTTGTCTGAAAGAGATCGTCTTCTGCGATGATATCGCTCATTGTAGATTAACTGTGATTTGATGTTCTTTTTAATTATGTCAATGTTATGTTATTGGTGTGCAATAATGTGTATATACTTATCATACATACACAGTGACAGTGAAATAATACTATTTTTAATATTATATTAACCTGTAAATATTAAACGAAGCTACCGAAACCTGACTTCATAGCTTAATTCAAAAATGCAGTCACTTTAAAAGTAAACTTACAGTAAGTAATATTACTTTTTTTTTAATACATTGCCCCACACTAGGATTTTCTCCTGTATCGTGGGTGCGTTTACAAACACAAATTCTCACATACAAAAACACCTAGACCCGGAACAACTACCTGTAGATCATACAAATACTTGCTCCGTGTGGGGATCGAACCCACAACACGTTGCGCAGAAGCCGATCGCTCAGCCGCTACGTCAAACATGTCGTCATAACTTAGATAATAATGTATCTGTCTTTTAAATTTAGATATAAATAAAATGAGATGGCAATAGATACAATACCCATTTTAGCGGTCTGTAAGTGCAGACAACTACAATATTTAATAAAGCTCCTAATAATACCTACTTAACAATTCATATCTGTCTTTGTCTTTTAGATTTAGATAAAATGAGATGGCAATATATATAACACCTACCCCTTTTAGTTGTCTGTAAGTTAATAAGCGCTTTTGTAATGAGGAATTAATTCTTTCATAGACAAGGAATTCATAATAGAACATGGCAGAGGAATACTAATGCACCCAAAATTCACCGGTATGTTTAGGTCACACGTGATAGGGGTCAAGCCTTTTGCTATTAACCGGGCACAAATCCCAAATTCCGAACTGCTACTGAGAATTTCATATAAAAACCCAATAACACCGTGCTCGACCTGAATTCAGAACCTCTAGCGTTGCAGACGCGCTCTGGACCACTAGGCTAATGAAACAGTTATGGTTAATCCATGATATTTATTCGTAGTTTATGTTAAATTACTAGTAAGCCTCGCGCTAAGTAAGCCTCGGTATCAATTTGGACGGAAAGTCAGAACAAATTATATTAATGTGGGTAACCAGTGGAGGGTTAACCCAATTCGGAGGGGAGTCGCCCTCGTTCGAGTTTATATAGAAATATTTCACGTTTTGCGGTGAGAGTTCTACTCGTCTCGTGATTTCTATAGCCAATTTAAATGTTGAATTATTTTATTTCGAGATTAATTCATTTCAAATTTAATTCATATTAGCTTTTGCAGGGTAATACTTGAAATTGAAATATTAATATAACATACCATCACGCCGGTATTCCCTGAAGGATTAGGCAGATGTGTTCTAATGTACACCCATAGTTGGGCATAACCAGGCATAGATCAAAACTTGGAGCTGCTGCTGAGAATTTCATAGAAAACACCAATAACACTGCTCGACCTGAGGATCGAACTCAGGACCTCTAGCGTAGCAGTCGCGTCGACCACTCGATTGCTTGGGACTCGTGCTTAGGACATCATCCATCTCATTGCAGGCCGTTCCGGGTGCACTTTCCATTTTGTCGAATGGCTTTACTTTAATTTAAAAACCGTACGCTAATAAGAAACTCAAAATTATAATAATAATTCAATTAAAAAGTAACCTGAGGGTGTTTTTATAATATTAATGGCTTTAACATCCAATTCGCTCCCCAGAATATTTCCTTAAGATGTCGAAATGAAATGAAAACAGTTTTGTCCCTCCAACGCACATTGTGAAGATAATTGAGGGAGACTGACTCATGCCTAAGTAATTTATGACATGTAGGACGTCTTCCAGCAAGATGGAGTGATGATTTGCGAAAGCTTGTGGAAGCTGGATGCCACGAGCCGAGGACAGGGCGATGGTGCATATTGGGGGAGGCTACATCCAGCAGTGGAATATTATAGGCTGATGATGATGATGCAGTAAACAATCAAGAAACCTAGTGATCAGTCTAGTGTAGCAGAAATGCCTTTCACGTGGTAAAACATTTTTTTTTAAAACCGTTGTCCCACACTAGGATTTTCTCCTGTATCGTGGGTGCGTTTACAAACACAAATTCTCACAAACACAAACGCCCGGACCCGGAACAACTACCTGTAGACAATATTTGCTCCGTGTGGGGATCGAACCCACAACAACGCTACGCCAAACGTGTCTCTTTCGACTTTCTACTGAGTTCGTGTTGCTACTGCTACAGCTACTGAAGGCTGTAATAGCTAGGAATTCCGTGGGGGGATTCGAGCTCTGCACCACAGATAGGATTTCATTTTAGAGGAAGGGGGTTCTAGTAAGGGGTACAACATTTTACTACAACTTTACTACACAACATCTACGGCCATGCCGCTATAATATGAACAAGGTTTGGTAATAATAATATGAGGTTTCTCTCTCTGGAGCTCTGACCGCTGGTAGCTTGAATCCTGCTCCCGATACGGGTGGGCCATTTTTATATAACCATGTTTGAAAAAAATGTAAAAAATATGTCAAACAATGAATAAGAACAATAATAAACGTTTTATTATAAAAAAACTGGGTATGTTAGTAGTATTTAATAAAGAATTGAGACTTTGTGCTCTGAGTAAGTATCCACATCAGAGGGCTGTCTAAATTGCCGGCTAGCATATTCAGGATGCTTTTGCTGTTTCCATGCAATCTACTTCGCAGTGATACTGTCTTTTTACACCAAGTGGCATCAAAACCATCTGTGCGCGACTCCATAAACATAGTTGACGCGCTGCAAAAACGTGGCAAATGCAATTCTAAATATAAATGAGAACAAATAATAATATAAATGACACATTTTTCGAAGACAATATTTTAATTTTTTTAATACTAAATAGTGCCGGCATTTAAGCTAGCTGATGATCTATGACAAGAAACACAGAGTCTGGTTTCTGTTAAAGTTCAGACAGTATTGGTATTATCCTTACTAATATTATAAACGTAAAAGTTTGTGAGTATGGATGTATGGATGTTTGTTACTCTTTTACGCCAGAACGGTTGAAGGGGTCTGGATGAAATTTGGCACACAGATAGATTATAGCCTGAAATAATACATAGGCTACTTTTTATCTACGTTGTGAACTTCAAGATTGGGTCCATCTTGAAGTTCACGCAGACAAAGTCGCGGGCAGAAGCTGGTTAGATATAATTTTTATAATATAGGACACAATTCTGGGAAGGTTTTTGGAAGAAACAGCCACAGCAGCTTTGAGTTGACGTATCATAACTGGCGGCACGCATACATCATTCATCGTGTAATTCAACACTTCAGTTTTTCCCCAAAAAAGACAAAAAATGACCTCTATTTCCGAATATTTTCTCCGAAAAAATATTATAACTCCATGTTCAATTCAATTTCATCGTTCCGATCAATCATACTTTTATTGTTTGGTAGCTCTTTGAATGGATCGCCTGTTCTGACAGCTCCACTTTCCCTTGTGTGTTCTAGGCATGGAACGTTTCACAGATAGAATGTGAAAAATCACATAAAATAATTTTTCTTACGTCACACCTGCGACTTTTTTTCACACCTGCTGATTTAATTGTTAGTCAAATAGCAAATGTGGCGATAAATGATTTCGAGCGAAAATTCATTGTGGACAAAAAGTTTTTTCGTGGGAGAGCCATGCTTCGGCACGAATGGGCCGGCTCGACAGGAGTGATACCACGGCCTCACATTTCTAGATTTATTGTTACCGTCGTTGGTCTTCCAGGAAGTAAATAAATAAATTAATAAATTAATTAGTACACCTCTGCCTAACCCTTCGAGGAATACAGGCGTGATAGTATGTTATGAAAGTATGTTCATACTAAAATTATAAATGCGAGAGTAACTCGGTCTGTACGTTTGTTTGTTATGGTTTCACACCTGAAGCACTGAACCAATTTTGAATGAATTTTGGTATAGAGAGAGATATGACCTTGTCTATTACATTTTCACGCCTAACCCGCTGAACACATTTTGATAAAATTTAGCAAGGATATAGACTGCATTCAGATGAAGGATCATAGGTCTTCATATATACTTATTTTACGTGGGGTGCTTCGGCACGAATGGGCCGGCTAGACCGGAGTGATACCACGGCCTCACAGAAAACCGGCGTCAAACAACGCTTACGTTGTGTTTCATCGAATGAGTGAGATTACCGGAGGCCCAATCCCCTTTTAAAAGGAGGGCAACGCATTTGTGACTCCTATGGTGTTGCAGGTGTCCATGGGCGGCGGTAATCGCTTACCATCAGGCGATCCGTCTGTTCATTTGTCCCTCTATTCCATAAAAAAAACCTATATCTTTTTTCTCAAAAAGTCCTTTGAAATACGAGTGAAACCACCACCAGTCACCTTTGACCTTTCATATTTACATTTTTTTTTCAATATCAAAAAAAATTGCCTCATTTTCAGATTCCCAAGACAACACAAAGATCCGAAACACGATTTATATTAAAAGCGTCTGAAATCGATTGGCTCCGGCACAAAGGAATCAATTGCCGTCTTTGTAGGCTCGGACCCGGGGGGCTTGTGGAGGACCCGTGGGGGCCTGTGGGGGCTGGCCCATTGTGCACCCGGCAACAATATGATAAATTACGACCTGATTTATAAAGGTAATGATACATATACAAGGTAATTTCCGGATGAGGAAAATCCGGAATTATTTAATATGAAGGTTTAGATGAAAAATCTTTACATACATAACATAATCAACCCATTACACTGTCCCACTGCTGGGCACGGGTCTCCTCTCAGAATTTTTTATTTTTATTTTATTTTATTTGGGAAACTAACAGATTACAATGTAACATGAAGTATTTAACAATAACAATAATTCAGGATCCAAAACAGCTTCCACATATTGCTTATAAATTGACGTGATGATTATTTGTTTAATTAGATTATTAGATTTTTTTAGAATGAGAGAGATTAGGCTATACTTCACCACGCTGGTCTAGTGCAGGTTAGCAGACTTCACACGCCATCGAGAAAATCTCTCAGGCATGCAGGTTTCCTCACGATGTTTTCCTTCACCGTTTAAGGCGCTGACAACAGCTAATGAAATTCGATGTTTCGGTATTTTAGCCACGCCCACTATTGCTCCGATCACCTAGCGCTCTTTTTTAAAAGGGTGGTGATACAGCGAACTACCAAATAAGAAACAAAGTGACGCGGTCAATAATGAACATTGAGTCAATAGATGGCGCTGTTTTATTTATTGCTCTGTACGAAGAACTAGTAACAAATTAGACAGGACGATTAAAAAATCAAGTACCCATGTATAGGTAATTATTTTATGAAACTTTATTTACAATTAATTAAAAACAATATACCTAAGCGTAAGGAAAATAAAAACCCAAACTACCTACTTATATTAGCCAAATTTTCATTAGTTTTACATGCACTTTTTATTTGCTTTTTTATATAAAAATATATTGGTCTAGCTCAGGTGGTCATTTTTATACATTTTTTTTTTTAAGTAATACACTACTCACGTTTGTGTTTTATGTACCACTAACGATAAACTATATATATTAACTATATAAATTATGAAAAGAAACGTATTATTATAGAATATTTACATAAAATACATGAAAGTAAGAAAAAAATGATATATACATATAAATCTAAAAGACAGAGGCGTGACTAAGCTTCAAAGCGTCTCGCGCTTTGAAGCTGATTCCCATTCACCCACAGCCATCAGACGAGCACGCTCCGCAGTATTGACTGACGTATTAAGTAGTTCTTTCCGCGTCAAACTGCAAAGCGGCTCATCCCAAAGCCTTTGGGAAGATGGGACCAGGAGTAAATCAGTACTGCGACAAGCCATTCTCCAAACGGTCATAGCGTCAGTCAGAAACGGTACTTCCAAATCAACCAGAAGGTCCTAAGATATCTCTGGCTAACTGTTCGGTACTGTGGACTTGCGAATTTTGCGGAGTTCTTTCATTCTTCTTGTTAATTTTAATTATTCTTCCCTTTATTCATTATGTACATATTTAAATACATTTTCAAATATTTAAATTTAAAAATAAAAATTAAAACATTTAAAAATATTAAAAAATAGTAGTCCACCGGTATCGGGAGCAGGGTCCAAGCTACCGGCGGTCAGGGCCCCACAGAAAGGAACCTCCTAACAATACGCACCGTATCCAAGAGTACCGCTTTCTGTATCAGGCCCTTAACCCAGCTGTCTAACGAGAGCCTCCATAGGTGTGAGTCGAGGCTCTTGGGTATTAGACTATTGGCGGTCACAACTATCGGTACAATGATTGCCGAGTCAACATCCCACATGTCGACAATCTCATGCGCCAAGTCTAGATATTTAATTTGCTTATCTTTTTCAGCTTTCACGAGATTCTCGTCATGCGGAACACTGACATCAACAATAATTGCACGGCGCTCTGATCGATCTATCACCACTATATCAGGCTTATTGGCAATAACAGTCCTGTCAGTGATGATAGATCGATCCCAATACAGAGTTACACAACCATCATCAAAAACTGGGTTGGGCACATACCTATAGTATGATACCTCTGAGTCTACAAGTTTATATTTTAGAGCAAGTTGCTGATGGATAATCCTAGCTACTAGGTTATGTCTGTGCAGGTACTCGCTGTTAGCAAGACGAGAACACCCAGAAATAATATGCCGGATCGATTCTCCTGGGCGTTGACACGCCCGAAAAATGTCAATCGTGCCATCCTTTATAATATATTTCCGGTATATTACATTCCGCCATATTACACAACCGAATTCCAATATACTCCTAACAAAACTAAAATATAAGGCCTTAATATATTCTGGATCATTAAGCTGCTGTGTATTACGTATAATAAACCCAAGGGATTTATAGGCCCTGCTGGTGATGTGATCTATATGGGCCTCAAAAGTGCACTTCTCGTCTAAGATCATACCCAAATCTCTTACGTCTGATACTCGAGGAATTAAATCGGAACTAATCTGATAATTATAAGTTATGTTCTTCTTTTTCCTCGAGAAGGTGATCGTTTGGCACTTTTGCGTATTAACTGTAATTTTATTATTATTATAATATGTAGTAAGTCTATTCCAATCCTCTTGAAGCAATAGACAGTCGCTCAAATTGACTATTTTCATGTATATTTTTTTGTCATCCGCATACATAAGGTGATTTGCATTACGGAAACACTGAGTAATATCAAATAGATATATTAAAGTAATGGTGAAATTAGTGAACTTTGAGGCACCCTAGACGTTACAACAACATAGTCAGACCTGTAACTACCGATAACTACCGCTTGACGCCGGTTCCTCAAATACGAACCAATCCATCTTAACAGATTTCCTTTTATTCCTACGGCTTTTAGTTTCTCAATTAAAATGCAATAATCTACGCGGTCAAACGCTTTTTCGAAATCAGTGTAAATAACGTCTACCATGGCCCCCGCATTCATACATGTAGTCAAATAATCGGTTAGGTGTAGAAGGTTTGTATTTACCGTTCGCCCTCTCACAAATCCGTGCTGGGTATACAGTGTACAGATGCAGTAAAGATATATTCATAGACAATTCTTTCTAGCATTTTACCGAAGTTATTTAATATTGATACGCCCCTGTAGTTTGTTATATTTAGTTTAATATGGTATGGTAATGATTGCTTCATGTCAGCCTCTTTGATTCCTAACGCCTCCGACATACCCAAATATTTGTAGGTTTCAGTTGAAGAGAGGGATTTAAGATGTATGGAGTCCGAAAGATGAGTTTCCTCGGACTCCATAATCGCGCGTAATTATTTTGTCCCGCGAATATTTTCATTTTGCGATATCTTCTAAGATATTTGTTTAAACTATATAAAGTTAAGGGCACAAATATTCTATATCTAATTTCCGTTTTAATAAACACATTTATTTAGATACAGATTAATAGATACATATGGGTTAAATAAGCTTCGCAAAAATGTATTCCTTTTTAATCTAAAATTTTAATAGTAAAAGCAGTTATTCTGAGTTATCCGTCGGAGATAGGCATATGCTATCGACTTTTTTATATTAATTTATAATATTAGGGCAATTTGTACACATCTCATTCTTGATACTGAATGACCTATACTCCATTTGGTTAGGTACTTAACTAAAGGTAAACAATAAAAATGGCGGCATTCAGGGCTGTTCAACTTTTTATTACATTAATATGAATTGGGAGTGAAATGAATATAGGTACCATTAATTGACTTTATAAGTTTTAATCTGAATCAGATGAAAACAATCACCAACATTTATAATAAAACGATCACAGGGACACCTGTGATCGTTTTATTATAAATGTTGGTGATTCTTGATGTTGTGATTGCTGAGTCGTGTACTAGGTGACAACCTAGTTCACGACTCAGGATCACTTTTTTAACAATTAAAATTAATAACAACACAACTATACGCAAAAGAACGAAGAACGCAAAAGAAACACAAAAACGAACGAAAGTAAAGTAAACAAACTATCACAAATGGCGTCTGGTTACCCGACTAAGTGTAATATGGGTTAAATATTTTGCTGCGGTTCCTCGCAGTACAACTTTTCAATTTTTTCGAGTTATCAAAAGTCTAATACGTAGAATAATGTTTTGAATACCTGTCTTTTTAGGTTCTTTTTAGTAGACACTTTGCAATACGTTATGACATAATTATATTTTTTAATTTAATTAATTGTTCACAAGCTTAAGAATTAATAATAAGCATTTAATATTAAACAAAGTAGTTAAATATGCTAGTATATAAAAGTAAAATGTGGTTTTATATTATTAAAAAAATATTTTGGTTACGTTTTATTTCGAAAGGAAAAATGGCCCTATTAAAGAACCTTTTTTATGATTTGTTTACCTTTAGTTAAGTACCTAACCAAATGGAGTATAGTTAAATTTTTAGGGGTCACTATACTATCACTTTCTGATGTAACTGCAACTGGAACGTTTTGTAATCTGCAAAAAAATACATTCAGATTTGGAAGATCTTTTTTCAGCACTAAATGTACCTCTCAGGTCTAATAAAAAATATAGCAAATCCTGCACGGTGATTTATATATAAGGTCAACTAAAATAGGTAGGTAGCAAAACTCCGCAGACATGATGGGTATCGATATCTAAATACACCAAAATAATAATTTTGATTTTTTGGGGGTCCGTTACCGCTGGTGGTGTTGTTACTTGAATATTTGCTGAGAAAATTGTGTTATATTTTCTGTTTTATCGTGTTTAGTTATCGATATTCATTACGTCTGTGAAGTTTACACAAAGAAAACAGAATTTCAAAAAGACACGCACGTGGTTGTCTTTTTGATCATGTTTAGACCCATCACGAGTGCAGAGTTTCGCTAGCTAATTTATTTTGACCCTGTACAATGTGCAAGAAACAATAGACAAAGTTACGAGTATTTTCCTATAGGTCCAGTTCTAAGAGAGTCATAGGTCTATGGAAATTTGATAGTTTATCACTGGATTTATTTGTGACTTTTTTTCTAAAAGTAAAGGGGATCCTTTTCGTCGCTATCCCCGCTATATAATAAATTATTATACGTATAATAATATGATTGTAACATCACAAACTTACTGGTGAATTACTATTATTACTGTTAGTAGTATTTATATTTACTATATTATTATTAGTAAGTGTATTTATTGTATATAAGATGTCTTAACTGTTAAAGTATTATAGGTAAGTTGCCACACTATCGCATTAGGTTTAAGACCTGTAAAGATAGGTATAATGGTAAATAATAAATAAATAAAAAATCCGAGGCTACACCTGTTTCTAAACTGTTCGCCAAACGTCTCTTTTTACTGTAGAGAAAATTAAATAATTCAAGGAAATTATTAAAATTAATAATTATTATTCTAAAAACTTAAAATAAAATAATAAAAGATCAAAAACCTAAATTACACTAGTCGCCAGCAGATTACGAACTCGAAACTTCTTACTCCGAATCCTTTGCATTTACCACTAGACCAATCGTACACTGCCTATGTAGCCGAATTTGCGCTATCAGTTGTAGAAAATAACGTAAGTTTCATTTTAGTTATTTAGTTAGAATTTCATTTCTGTTCGTGTATCTGTTTTGTCACATTCTATATCCATGAGATGTTTTTGTTTGTTAGTATAAAAGCGCTTTTTGTCTGGTCTCCGGCATTTTTGTTTGTTTCTCATTTTTCACGGCAACTATTTTCACTACTTAGAACTTTATTTATATTTACAACTTAGAACTCTAAATGATTATAATTACAGCTTAGAACTATATTTATCGTACAACTATATCCTTTTAATTAAATTGGGAAGAGAATAAAATATGTAGGTATGTTTATGTTTGAAATTGTCATACAGCAAAATACGTAATTGCGGATAGCGCGCGGAGTAAAGCGACATACGTCCGTCTAGCAGGGCGCCTATGCGCTCACTGTCGGATTGCATAGAAGAGAAAGAGAAGTGGAATATGCAAGGCTCGCAACTTATTACAAAACCATAAAACAATTAATTACTTTAAAATTTGTTAAGTATTCCAAAATATAAAACAACTAAGTTCTGTATTTAAATGTGATATGTTATTGTACTTAATTTTACCAATGTGCATCGATTAGTAATACAGATTTTTTTGTTGGAAGGTCGTTTTAAGAGGCTAGTTTACCATTTTTTTGTATCGAGAAAACTTTTCAAAAACATGTTTTGAATACAACTATGTTTTCCGGAATATGTTCAAGATTAACATATATTTTTTTCGCTATCACAAACTGTATGGGTTTGGCTAAAAAATTGTTTGAGATATGCCTATTTGGGTGTTGTCAGCGCCTTAAGCGCGTGATAATTAACTATTCAGAAAAGTCAGAAGTGCGTGCCTTGGAACTCGAGACCTTTGACTTGGTAGTGCAACGGTCATACCACTAGGCTATTACTGCTTACATAGTATATAATATATTAAATTTAAAATTGGAAATACTACCACAGCATCTCGTCACGGTTACCATGTTCCTGCAATATCATTGAAATAACAGGATACCAAATATCAAATCGATTGGACCTGCAGAAGCTGCTCACATCCCTTCATCAACTAAAAATGAGCTGATAATCTTCAAACGGCTGGTCAAGTTTTCTTAAATCATAGCTAAGAACACTCTAGATCAAGTCACCTTTCAAACAAGTTTTTTTACGTGGGAGAGCCATGCTTCGGCACGAATGTACCGCCTCGACCGGAATGATACCACGGCCTCACAGAAAACCGGCGTGAAACATCGCTTGCGTTGTGTTTCGCCGACTGAGTGAGGTTACCGGAGGCCCAATCCCCTATTAAAAGGTCGGCAACGCACTCGTGACTCCTCTGGTGTTACGGGTGTCCATGGGCGGCGGTGATCGCTTACCATCAGGCGATCCGTCTAGTCGTTTGTCCTCCTATCCCATAAAAAAAACTGAATCAAAATTAGTCCATTCATTTGGGAGCTACGAGGCCACAGATAGATACACAGATACATACGTTAATATTATAACACCTCTCTTTTTGCGTGGGGGGTTAAAAATAAAATCGCTCCGTCTGTCTGTACGCTTAGATCTTTTCAACTACGTAACGGATTTGAATAATCATGTGGTTGCCAGTTCGAACCCGGCCCATTGCACTACCGACGTGAACCCACTCGTAACACAAGCATTTAGCTTAGCACGAGGGGTTAACAAGAATACTAGTAATGTGCGAGCCACATTGCCAGTAAGCTTTTTTTAAAAAAAAAAATATTATGCCATCATATTTAGAGTGATTCAACAGGAAAGTTTTAAGCTATATAACATCACGCTACGACTCTTAGGAACGGGGCAAAGTGAGCGACAAGCTAGTTTATGATAATAAAGATATATGCAAGAACCTGTAAAACTGACTCCTATATTATTTTTGGCGGTTTAACTGCCTCGTTACTGTAGTGGTCCTCACGCGACTACTACGCTGAAGGTCCTGGGTTCAATTCCCGATTCAAATAAAGTATTTTTCTACAAAATTCTCAGTAGCAAATCGGAGTTTGGATTAGTGCTCATAGTGGCAAGGAGGTCGCCCCCTGTTACATGAGACCTAAACTTCCCGGCGAACTCTGGGTGTACATTAGTACACCTCTGCTTAGCCCTTCCAGGAATACAGGCGTGGTGGTATGTATTTATGTACCCAGTAAATTCACTGGCTGCAAACCTACTTCTACTTACGTTACTTAAGTTCATCAAGGACAAGTGTTGAAGGACATTTTTTGCCCAATTTGAAGAGGGGACAACATCTTGGCACTTAAGTGACAACTTGACGGAGGCTGTCCGGATACTACACTCAGGGACGAGAGAGAGAGAGAGAGATAAATAACATATCATACCATCACGCCAGTATTCCCCGAAGGGTTGGGTAGAGGCGTATGTTTAGGTCCCATTTAATAGGGGGCGAGCCTATTGCCACTGAGAATTTCATAGAAAACTAGAGAAGAAATTATTCTATGCTATTATCTTTCAATTTTGATGACATGTTTGGCGTAGCGGCTGAGCGATCGGCTTCTGCGCAACGTGTTGTGGGTTCGATCCCCACACGGAGCAAATATTTGTATGATGATACAGGTAGTTGTTCCGGGTCTGGGTGTTTGTGTTTGTAAACGCACCCACGATACAGGAGAAAATCCCAGTGTGGGGCAACGTTTAAAAAAAAAATACTGTAGCACCTACCTATTCCTGTCTCTGCATCACCCTAAGGTCGACTGGTAGAAAATGCCTTAGGTATTAAGTCCGCCTCTGTACATTCAGTGTGCATAAAGAATAAAATAAAAAAGAGTTTATTTTCCATAATTTAACAAAAAATACCATCTCGTCTGTATTGTCCGAAGAATTAGGTACATTCCAAGTAGTGGCAGGCGAGCCTATTGCCTTTAATAGGGCACAAATCCGAGCACGAGTCGCGCTTGGACCACTAGTCCATAAATTGGAATTACCAAAATCAATTGCAATGAATACACTCTTACTTCGCTGTGGCAATCCTTTTTATATTTGTCATTGTATGGAGACTCACACAAACTGCACCTAGCATTGTTTAACCATTTAATTACGAGGGCTCTGGTACCCAAAACTCAAGTTCAATCTTACCTTGGGTACCAGTGTTCAATTATTTGTACCTACATCAACACCTGTATTAGTGCATAGAGTTTTTGTCTCTGTAATGTATTTTATATGGAATAAATTTTATTATTATTATTATTATGTATTGAATAAATCTTACACATCAAACTGAATAATTCTCAGCAACTATTGAAAACAAAGTTATAAAGGTTAATATTATAATAATGTTTAAAAAAAGAGTATCTATATAGTTTCATGCCGGCTCTTCTCCATAAGACTCACTTTTTTGAACCGAGCAAATGGTTTTGTTTTTTCAATTCCCTATACTCGTAGAAGACAAAGTTACTATAAAATACCAAAACAAGGATAAAATAAATTCTTAAAAAGGGCGTCACGTACACAATGATGTCACATCCTGTCACCGGTACTCGTAAACTAGCAGGCTAATCCGTACGCAAACCGTTCCCAAGGTCTGTTTAATTTTAGATCTGTGGGCCCTACGGGGGGCCGGGGCCCTAGACACGAATACTCCATACGTATAAAGATATATTATTTACTTTCGTGCTATTATTATGTTATGTTATATATTATTATATTATGATAGCTATATGCGTGGATGTGACGCATACTTACCCACCTTCACATTTAGTTTGCTTTTTGTTTGTTTATATAAGACTGTTGTGTGCGTCTTGTCCATGCAAATAAATATATTTTCTTTCTTTCTTCTTCTTTCTATTCCTGTTTATTTTGAGCAATATCAAAATGGTATTTGCCTAGAGTTTAAACAAACCAACAGCGTCAAACGTAAACATGTTATAATTGTAATAACGACGATAAATATAAATAATTATTATTGTTTATTAGAAAGCTCAGATTGTCCCACTAGAGGGCAAATGCCTACCTACCTTCGTTCTACACCTTCTGATTAAAAGCTTTTTCGGCCCAATTTCTCGAAAAGATGTCCAGTTCGTCCCACAATCTTCATCGGGGTCTCATCGGACTTGTGTGCAACATGTCGGACGATTTGTGGGCTAGACTTAGTTCAGGAATCCACAAGGCGTTAGATAACGCACGAGGCCAAGGCATAGATGGCAGGAATAGACCTCTAAAATGGCCACTTTCAATGATTTATCTAATCAATTCGTATTTAGAACACTTAGCAATTCCTTATTATTGTTGTAAAATAAATCTTATGATTCACCAAAGGCGTCTATTTAGCCCTCCTGAAAACCGATATATTAAGTATCTGGGCCTTATGCTGTAATCGCGATGGAATGGAATCGATCTGTGTGTTGTAATGGCGACATTAACTATACAACATTCACAACTGAGAACTAAAACCTTTACTTAAGGGTCCGCCGGACTCTTAAAAATCCTTATTAAGCCAAAATCTTGCCAAAAACTGTGTCAATGGTCAAAATTGACACTTTACTCTACTTTTAGCTACAATAATGATTTTTAAGCAATGGTTTTAGTTAAACGTTGTGAATTTGTTACTATTGCTAAGAATTTAGAACACAATATAGACCTAAAAACTGCGAAAAACCACTTGAAATTTGAATTTCGCTCAGGTGAACGATCCGCCTTAAGATACTATTTCATCAGAGATTTCTTCAGACAAGCTCCTATCTATCTTATTCAATAGACTATCTCTCACTTTGATCAGTTGAATAAGATGATCTTGTGGTCCAATTTTGAAAGTTCAATTCCACTTTAGCGCTTGAACGCGGTTTACATGTCAATATTTGAATTCAAGGGAAATTCAAATATAGACCTATAGAATGTAGTCTAAGAGATAGAAATGGATTAATAAACTAAAATATTCATTAACCCTCGACGAAAAAGAGGGGTGTTATAAGTTTAACATATGTATCTATGTGTCTGTCTGTTGCATCCTTTTACATGAAATAATTAAGAGTCCGGAAGGACCGAATTTCTCTTACAAACATAATACCGAAATAAATCGTAATTCAAACGCAATTTAATCAAATTCTATTATTATTCGGATTCCGATACCGTTAATCTAGACTCCTACGTAACCATTTCGTCCAAAATACTTCACTGGAAATAAATGTAAGTGAATGCAATTTTTGATAACTTAGTTATCAAGTTTGGAACGATTTTTCGGTCTTTTATTTCCAGTGAAGTAGTAGTAGACGAAACAGTACCAGAAACCTAGATTAACGGTATCCAAATCCGAATAATAACATAATTTGATTAGAATATTATCTGGATTACGATTTATTTCGGTATTACGTTTTTGTGGGCAATTCAAGCTCCGCCGGACCCTTAAACATAATATTTATATACCTACTTACATGTTAATTATAAAGTGTGGTCCTAAGTGCGACTGCTTCGTTCACGGGTTCGATTTCTAGGTCGAGCAAAGTGTTATTGGGTTTTTCTATGAAATTCTCAGTAGAAGCTCTGAGATTTCATTTATGTCCGGTTATTGGCAATAGGCTCGCCCTCTGTTGAATGAGACCTAAACTTACTAGTGAACTATGTTCCATGTGAGAATCAAACTCGAATATCGATGGCGCAGAAACCGTCAAACTTAAAGATTGAAACTAATTAATACTTACAGATAAAAAAACTAAAAATAAATACAAAAATGATTACTACAAACTTTTTAAAATATGTAAAATATTACCGGTCAGTTTAAAACATAAATACCTTCTAGCAACTAATAACCATGGCAAACAAGAGCATAACACTTCATTAAAAATCAAAATAAATAATAGTTATAACACGAGGATGATGACTTCGGGTAAATTCGTTGTTCCCAGAGTTACAAACGTGTATGGAGATAGGACTTTAAGAAAACGTATACCGTATATACTCAACAGTTTACCCGCCGACATCAGAATCGAACCTAATAAAAATAAATTTAAAAGAAATTTAAGAACATACCTTATAGATACCCTACCATAAAACATTAATTGTGCACTCCATTACTAATTATGTACCTACCTACATGTTATTAAGACTAAAATTGATCCCACAGTCAAACTGTTTGTACAGTTTTGTGGGGCTTTGTATTACTTCGTAAGACCTAATATGTCTCTCATAAAAATTCAATAAATAAATAAAATAATAATAATACTTATATTTGAACCGCCGTAGTTGTAAATTATATACCTACCAAATCGTCAATTATATAGGTACAAGTAGTGCCTACACTAAAGGGTAAACAGTAAACACGCCTCCATTAGAATTCTTTCATTATCCTGATCCTCTATACTCGTCTCTTGGGCAAGGATTTACTCTGACAGAGGTTATAATTAATTATTCAAGCTCTAATACACCTTATTTACACCTTATGCATATATTAATAAGGCTCAAATCAGCCTGCTTTGTGAATTCCTCATAATTTATACACGCTTGTTCTAATTGTTGGTTCCTTTGAACGAGATCGTATGATAAATTATTATATATTCTTAATCGTTTCTGGGTAAGCATTGTTATATTACACGAAATTAAATACTAGCAAATAATCCAAAATATTAAAATAATAAGTATTTTATGTAATTTCAGGATAGTAAAATGGTCAATTTTGATGCATATGATTCAAAATATGTGCATACGAAGATCTCTAATTGTATAAATGCGAGGCCCGAATCCTAACTCCGAACAGCTACTGAGAATTTCATGGAAAAACGTAATAACACTTTGCTCGACATGAGAATCAAACCCAGGACCTCTAACGTAGCAATCGCGCTTCTGACCAAAAGACTAATGATGTAATAAACCGCTTCGCCTTAACGTAACCTAAAAAAAATATAAAATTTCTTTGATGAAAATCAAAAAGTTTTTGTTTGACTTTGAAAATTTAATCAAAAACCGGCTTAACCGGGTTGTCAAACAAGTTGAAACATGTCTGCCGGATAATAACAGACTTGGGCTCAGAATTAATGATTCATGCTGAAAACGATTGGAAGTTTCAACTGTGTCTACAGCTGCAGAGTTGATTGCTTACTTAAGAAGTGGGAAGAACTGTCAGCGAAGAAAACTTTTCTTAAGAACTCAAAATCCATGTTCAGATTACATAGACATATAACTACAACTTTAAAATATTTAATCTCCCCCTAAACGGCTGGACCGATTTAGATGACATTGAAAACTTAAGAGTGCGGCGGAGCTTGAATTACCCACAAAAACGTAATACCGAAATAAATCGTAATCCAGACAATCTATATCTATACTTATAATAAATCTGTAGAGAGGTCAATTCTATACATGAAATATATTTCCAAAATAACTATCAGCGGGTGATTAGTGATCGATACTGACACCAAAAATTCAATCAGTAAAATTTTTGTCTGTCTGTCTGTCTGTCTGTCTGTCTGTCTGTATGTTCGTTATAGAAACAAAAACCACTCGACGGATTTCAACGAAACTTGGTACAATTGTTTTTCATACTCCTGGGCAGGTTATAGTATACTTTTTATCACGCTGCGATTAATAGGAGCAGAGCAGTGAAGGGAAATGTTGGGAAAATGAGTGATTCATGAGAAAGGTTTCAAGCTATAAAACATCACGCTACAACCCTTAGGAACGGGGCAACGCAGGTGAAACCACGGGCGAAGAACTAGGGAACAAAGTAACTATTCCACGTGGACGAAGCCGCTGGCAAAAGCTAGTATTCTATAAAATTATGTTATTATTCGGATTTGGATACCGTAAATCTAGGTTTCTACGATAATATTTCGTCTACTTAGTAGTAGACGAAATATTACTTCACTGGAAATAAAATACCGAAAAATCGTCCCAAACCTGGCAAAGTTGTCAAAAATTGCATTCGCTTACATTTATTTCCAGTGAAAAATTTTGGATGTAATGGTAACATGGGAACCTTTATGAACGGTACCGAAATCCAAATAATAACAGAATTTGATTAGATTGTGTTTGAATTACGATTTATTTCGGTATTACGTTTGTAAGAGAAATTCGGTCCGCCGGACTCTTAACTTAGCACAACATACCATGACGCCTGTATTCCTCGAAGGTTTAGGCAGAGGTCTCCTAACTTACACCCATAGTTCGCCGGTATATTTTAGGTTCTATGTTATAGGGAGTGAGCCTATAGCCATTAACCGAGCACAAATCAAGGCTCCGAGCTGCTACTGAGAATTTCATAGAAAACCCCAATGACACTGCTCGACCTGGGGAATTAATCCAGGACTTCTATGAGATAATGAGGCAGGCAATGGAGAAAAATGACACACGGTAAAGTGTAAAGTGCTATACTTGATAGAAAATCTCTCAGTCATGGTTTTTTTCTCTCCGATTACGCAATTAAGAATTAATTATTATTATTATGCGCATAATTTCAAAAAGAACTCAAGACCAATGATTTGACTGACCTTGGTCATAATTACTGCTACATCAGAAACACTAACTTAATTTATATTTTTTGTTAAAAGTTATTTTATTTCAACATTTTTAGTAACGAGTAACATTTTACGCATACCTAGACGACATTATCATTTTATTATTTACGTGTTATTGTCATTTTGTTCTAAATTTTGTGATCAGATCTTTACCAATATAAGGGACCACCTCTGAAACCTATCGATCAAAAAAAGAATCATCAAAATCGGTTCATAATTGACGGATTAATTGCGTAACAAACATACAAAAAAAAAATACAGTGGAATTGAGAACCTCCTCCTTTTTGAAGTCGGTTGAAACAATTAATCATCATATTTGTATTGACTTATGATATTGAAATCGCTAGAGACTCAATATTTTCTATAGAGCTCCAAATTTACTGAAAATCTGCTGCTTTTTATACTCTAAAAGCTTTTTAAAATTTATGTCATTGCTATCTAGGGCCGTATAAAAGTATTTTACAATATATTTTTAAATTCCATATTACAACACTTTATGCTGAATATTTCGCTTTGCGAAAATGTCTCGTGTGACCTGAATATTGGAAATAGTAAAGTAAAGTATTATTCGGAGGCGCTTATGGATGGATATTCTAGTCATTTCGTTTAAATAACTTGACTACAATAACTGCACTACAACTGCAAAACTAAAACTACAAAAGTAAGACGTATTTTTGCTAAAATTAAAAAACTTCCTTGCACGCTTAGAAGAAATGCGAGTCTTAAAAGGCAAAAAAACACAACACGTGTGGTGGGAGGATTTAGTAATCCACCTAATGATTAATTTCTGTAAATAGATCTTATAAAGACACTTTTACCAGACAATGTTATCAGCGGCAATACCTAACGGATGACCTCTGAGAAGAAATACCAAAACAAACCAAGAGAATCATGGTCTCTTTTAAAGTCCAGACTTATATAGTAGTAGGAAATAAGTTGTGAGTTACAATGCAATGCAATGCAAGGTCTTTGAGTAGACCAGTCCCAGTTGACGGCACGCATGCAACAGTCATTCTGTAGCTCGACCATAATTTAGGGAGTTCAACAACCCGTAGCAGGACGACACCAGATCAAAACATTAACCTTAAATTCTACTATTTATTTGTGTAACAATAGTTATTCAGTGTCTTCATACTTGTTGACTTAAACCTCTGACGGAAAAGAGGACTGTTATAAGTGTGTAGTGTCAATCTGTGTGTCTGTCTGTTACATCGGGTGAATCGATTTTGATCAATTTTTTTTGAGTTTTGTTTTATAAAATCCGTTTTTATGTCATTTCGTAGATGGTTTCGGAGACCACTCTGATACAATTGAAATAGCAGACTTAGGCCTCAGTAGAACATTTGAATCAGCCACAAACATTTGGCATGACGTCATAATGTAGCAACATAGTTCGCACGCGTCTTGTAATGAATCGTTTTAGCAACTCCACTGTCTGACACAAGTGTCGTTTGTGTGTACAGCGAGAAGCAATCAGTTTCGGAGTGTTGACTATCTCAGCCCTTAGAGCGCTATTCTCTATAAACGCTATTTCGAGAGTTTGATGCCAAATACATTCTACCGTTATGGCCCTTTCATCAAAAGGTTATTGCAGATATTAACCTACATCCATACTAATAATTATAATGCGAAAGTAACTCTGTTTGTCTGTTAAGTTTTCACACCTAAACCGCTGAACTAATTTTGATAAATTTTGTTATAGAGGTAGATTGGATCTTAGAGAAGAATATAAGGTAACTTTTGTCCCAAAAAGGTCAATCGTAATTCTTTGGAACCCGAATACTGAAAAGTTGTACCTACCTTAATTTTCAAAACAGTTTGATCCACAAAGACAGAATTAAGCTAAATTGGAAAATTATAATTATACGGCGGTAGACTACGTGCTGGCAGTATAGTTAAATTAATTTAGATACTTTCCTAGGTAGGTATTAATATATTTATTTTTAACCTAACTACAATAAAGCCACAGAAGGATTATGCAGCTCCCCATAACTCCTAAACTGCATTACGTATCATAAAACACACCATCGCGCCTGTATTCCCCGAACAGTTAGGCAGAGATTCGCTAATTTAGACCCACAGTTCGCCGAGTTTAGCGCCCATGTCATAGAAGGCGAACCTATTCCCATTAATCGGACACAAATTCTCAACTCCGAGCTGGTACTGAAAATTTCATAGAAAAACCCAATAACACTTTTCTCGACCTGGGAAATGAACCCAGCCTCTAGAAGTCGTGCTTAGGACCGCAAGATTACATTACGTACCTACTTTTCAAAATAAGGTTTAATTAGCGTAAGCCTATCACGAATTAAAAAAAAATCATAATGATTCGGATTGTTTAATATAAGATTCTCTTACAATAATGACTAACGGCCAGATTCTATATCAAATCTGTCGGTAGATTTGCTTACTATGGATAGAATTTTGACATAATCTCCATACAGTTACTGTCAAAATTCTATCACTAATAAGCAAATCTACTGACAGATAGGAGATAGAAACCGGCCGTTAAACAACATGCGTTGAACTGCCAAGAAAATTTAACATATCACGCTATTCTACCACAGGGGTAGGCAGAAACTATATTGCATACTTCTTTTGCCTCTTCCACGTTTACATCTTCTCATACATACAGGCCGGTTGCGAGTACCGCGCACTTTAAAATTTTAACATTACTTTGTTTTTATTATAATAAGCGAAAAGTTGGTTCGGTATTTAAGATTTAACTGCCTTAATGGTCGGAGGAGTGGTTGCTCTACATGAGGTTCTATTCGCTTCCCAGGTCAAGCAAAGAGTTATTGAGTTTTTTCTATGAAATACTTGGTAGTAACTCGGAAACTGAATGTGGCAATAGGCTTTCCTACTATGATACGAGGTCCAAAAAATATACTGACGAATTGTCTATACATCAGCACCTCTGCCTAACCCGTCAGGGATTTACGCTTGATGGTATTAAAGTTTATTAAATCTATTGTTTTGTAAACTAATTCTCGCCAATTCTCGATTCTAACGCCTCGATCTGGTACTTAGCAGATCAAGATTTTTCTGAAGAAAACACCCTGGTACAAATAATAACACAACTTACTGGTATCTCACTGACGCGAATATTAGGCATTGAAATAAAACTACTTTTTACGGATTTTATCGCGTTGTATTTGGATATTATTTGATTCCCAACGTTTCGGATCCTTTACAGCATCCATGGTCTGCCCGACCAAATGATAAATCAAAACAACGCGATAAAATCTGGAAGAAGTAGTTTTATTTCAATAACACAATTACTAACAGTAATAATGATACAGCTTTACTGTATTATATCAATCTTGAGTACAATGAAGCAAAAATAACCATAGTACACATAAAATCAATCGATACTCAGCCATCGCAGCTTCCAGTTGAGAATATTAAGTCGGATGAACGGCATCCGATTATTCTAAACCGATTCATAATTCAGCTTCTCAAAGATTACTTTACATAACAATAATATTATTCAATCCGGGCTTCCTTACTTTATTTTCTCTTTGTTTGTTTTCCACGTATCCACATAATTTATAATTTATTAAAATTAATTATCTATGACCTGTTTTTGTTTGTTTAGAAAGTTTTATACTTGTTTCTAAGTTTATCTATACTCAATATTTATTGCATTTGACAGTTTAGTTTAACAATAATACAATTTACAACAATACATTAGTTCATTATGGACCCCGTTGGGCAAAGCAATGTAGGAGAGAGGATTTAATATCACCACCACCAAATTCTCAGTCAAGAAAATAAAACTTGTGAATTGGATCGGCCCATTGATCAAATAATTTTCGCAATAATATATATGCTAAAATGGTATTTAGTGTTGTCATTATATGATGCAGTGTTATGAAGAATTTACGGAATAAATAAAAACAAAGTATTAGTTATACCAGCTGTGGACAATAAATAATGTTAATAAAAACAACTTACAGCTAAAATACTTACCATCATACACGACTCCTCGCACCAACTCATCTGCTTCAAACACTGGATGGCTAAGCGTCAAATTAACGTCACTATCTTCGTCACTCAACGTAACGATATTGTCACTGTCACTAGGGATCCTCGCGAAGGCACAAGCATCACTGATATCCACTGTCCTTTCACTCACCACCTCACTTGCAGTCGTCACCTCTACAACTTCATCACTAGTCGTTGCTTCATCGTAAACCTCCGGTGTTTCTGCTACTTTATCATCTAAAGAAACTTCCTTATCGTCAAGTTTAGGTGGGCCTGGTGATCTGCCAGGTGCAGGGTCTCCATTAGGTAAACTCAAAGTGGAACTATAAGGCAATAAAGCTAAAATGATTATCGTCATCAGGAAATTTGTTGAGATTCTGTTCATTTTGAATTTGGTCGGTTTTTTTAAGTTGCTCTTCACCGTCTGCCATTGCATCGGTTTTCGGTATTTAGACATCAGAAGGTAGTTTGATGACATCTTTATGAGGAGTCGAGTCTGTGATTAGATTTTCGTAGCAGCATCGAATTTAGTATTGTCTCGTGCATGTTTTCGTCTTGGTTTATCTGTAAAAAAGAAAAAAAAACATGTTAAAATATAAAATTTGAAACCGCATGATAGTCCAGTGGATAAAGTGCACGCTTGTCATGCGTGTCAACAAAATGTCAATTGCAGGCCATGCATCTCTTTCGACTAGACTAGAAATTGATTACCATATTACTGAGCGGTAGGAAAAGCAATTGACACATATTACTGAAATCATCCTAGATGATGTATGAAATCAAATGTGGTAGACAGCATGGCTTAATTGAACGGATATATACAAGATAAATAAGGTAGTGTATTTTTATGAGGAAACTTCTTATGGAATTCTCCTCCACAAGAGATGGCTTATTCATACTGACTAACGTTTGCTATATAACCCGGGCGATGGAACTTCGACAGGTATGCTCATGAAAGAGAGTAGAGTAAATTTTAGATTCACTGAAACTCCAAATAACAATGTTTATCAGACAGGCGTCATTTTCGACAGCTGATTTTATGAACATTATCTCATTAGTCGTCCCACTTTCATCATTTGATTTCATTTTATTTTATTTGTTAGGGACAAATAAAAAATCAGACACATGCCAAGTTTAAGGAAAGATTCTTAATTTGATGTTATTCAATAAATTAAACTCGATTCAGTTAAATCTCCATATTTATGAATAACAATAGCTCGAATCAATATTGTTTTCACAAACATGTTTTCAGGCAGTGTACCTACCTACTTCAAGTAATATTTTCTGAAAGTCTTGTAAAGAGACTAATAGATTACTCTTGGCACGCTTTGTGCCAACCGGGATGCGCCCTACAAACCTATTTATCTGTTATAATAAGGATTGAAGGACAGTGAAAGCTATGGAGAGGTTCAAAGGAAAATAATTTTATTGAATTTAAGGTGTTTTGTTGTCAAGCGTGAAAGAATAGTTACAAGTTTGAAAAGTTCTTTGAGAAATGTTTTTAAAACATATTTTTATAAAAACAAATATTGTTTAACATCAAAAATTAGGAACCTTTTCCCAACTATGGTTATGGTTACCATATCGGGCTTCTGAACATTACTAATGAAGAAATAATAATAATTTTATTATAATCTAGATGTCTTTAAATCACGAGTGAATTGGTTTCTTCTAGGCAAGCGCGCTCCATCGTAGATCCCAGTGCCGCTTAACATCGGGCGACATGGCGGTCAAGCGTAAACCTATCACGATTAAAAAAAAATGTCATAAATGTTCGTTTTTTTTATGAGATAGGAAGGCAAACGAGCAGACGGATCGCCTGATAGTAAGCGATTACCGCTGACCGCGACTACCCATGGACACCCGGAACACCATAGGAGTCACAAGTGCGTTGCCGACCTTTTAAAAGGAGATTGGGCCTCCGAAAACCTCACTCACTCGGCCAAACACAACGCAAGCGTTTTTCAACGCCGGTTTTCTGTGAGGCCGTGGTATCACTCCGGTCGAGTCAGCCCATTCGTGCCGAAGCATGGCTCTTCCACATAAAAAACGAGGTTTGACAAATTAAACCGACGGTGACTTGAATTATGTATTATGAATGGTCAATGGTATGTTGTCAATAGGGGCGAGCCTGTTGTCATTAACGGGGCACAAATACCAAAATCCGAGCTGTTACTGAGAATTTCATAGAATAATCCAATAACACTGATCGACCTGAGAATTTAGCGGTCAGGACCACTAGGTAAATGAGCCAGTCAGAATATAGGTACTAACTCTAAAATAATACATAGTATTGCCTCGCTTGCGCTGCCCACAATCTTTTACAACGTTACGGATACGGTCAAGAGTAACGTAACCCCTTTTTGATACAAACCGTGATCCCGGATCGGGGTATACGGTAAAGCTTTACAATACGGGCAATTGGATTTTAGATGAAAATAGAGATTATGACGTCACACTGGATCCAATGTTTATTTTTTAACGCCGCGATCGAGATATTGAAAAGTGTTTTATTATGATCCTATTGGATGGAGATAAAATTCTGCAGTAAGATTAATGGTTAGTCTAGTGGTCCCAAGTGCGATTGCTATGCTAGAGGTCCTGGTTTCGATTCCCAGGTCGAGCAGTGTTATTGGGTTTTTCTATGAAATTCTCAATAATAGCTCGGAGTATGTAATTGTGCCCGGTTAATGGAATAAGCTCGCCGGGCCCTCTTACATGGGATCTTAACATACCGGCGAATTGTGGTTACGCCTCTGCCTAACTTTTCGGGGAATATAGGCATGATGGTATGTTATGTTTAAATACGAAAATGTTACGTTTCCACACCTAAACCGCTGAACAGATTTTGAACATAAGCTACATTTTGTTTCAAAAAGACATTTGGAATGCGAGTGAAACTGCAGGCATTACCTAGTATTAAATAACATACTTATCGTTTACTAATCGTACATGTGTTTTTCAATGAACTACGTTTACTGGAAAAAGGCAACTATAAGTTTACAATGTTTTTATGGATTAAGTTGGCAAACGCGCTGATGAGCCACCTGGTGGTAAGTACTCATCATCGCCCATGGACACCTGCAACACCAGAGGAGTTGCTGCTGCGTGGCCAACCGATGAGCCACAACAATCGAGGGAAACTGGCTCTTACGTGCAAAAGTCGAAAGACACATCAAGGTGCTTTACTACAGACTCCGACATAAGGGTGGTCCCCAGCCAGTTAGACAAGAAGGGGCCCTACCAGCGAGGGATACCTATCTGTAAGGCAGTGAGGAACAGTATACTTAGAGTTTACAAATCGTACATGTGTAATTAACTAAGTTTACTGGAAAAAGACATAACAATGAGCTCCATTCACGGTGTTCAACCCCTTAAATACTTACACGCTACCAATCCAATTAACTGTAAAGTTGGACTCTTATGTAATTAGACGGCGGCCATATTGGACCGCGTAATGAAACCAAAACATTTGGTGTTATTACAAGCTGTGTCGTTACACGTCATAATTTTGGTAGGCGATGAAACGTAGGTAAAATCAAGATTAATATTATAAATGCAAAATTTAAAAGGAAAACGTGACTTTTTTTGCTTTTGACCCCTGTCCAGATCTCCTCTACTTCACTGCTACTTCCTCTTTCTCCTTTTCCTACTCTAAATTGTTCCACCTCGCTTTCGCTATAAACATCTACTGCATCTAAAAGCATAGCATTCAAAAGACGCACCACATTATTCGGCAACAAAGGTGTATCAGACCGCGGTAATTCGCTAACGTTATCAGTAGCCATGAGTGATACCATCTATAACACTCGATTGACAAAGGCGCCTGTACCTCCGAGCGGTGCGGCGGCGCATGCTTAACTCGTGTGATAGTATATAAATAAGTACACGGAGGGGATTGCGCGATAAATTGCACGGCCTCTCCCGCGCGCGTGCTGACACGGGAATAACAATAACTAGTTGTATTACACAATACAAGCATTAAATACGGTACTGCATAAAAAATTCGACTCAGTGAATTTACTTTTATTTGCTATCCGCAAGTCCAAACAAAACTTACGCTAACTATGGAAAAAGAAGCAGACTTGCTGTTCAAAAGTCTTGAGGCGAAAGGTGACAGCACTTTTAGAGAAATTCAGGAATGCATCAACGGTATCGTCAAACAAGCGGGTTACGTGTCCTACCAGGTTGACAAAAAGTTGTTCACTCCTGACGGTGGCAACTATCTCGGAGTCCTGTGTGAAGTGAGCATTGAAGGGGAAACAGCTAAAGGAAAGAAAGAAACCAACATATTTATGAAGATCATGACTTCAGATGTCCAAATTACTATCATTTCTCTTCCTGAAGCTTATAAAAGAGAATTGTTTGTTTACGAAGAATTGTCACTTATTTATGAGGAGTTGCAAAATGAAGTCCGTCTACCACACGGAGAAAGATACAAATTCATAAAGAATTACAGTGGGAGCAGTCCAAATGTGATTATTTTGGAAAACATGAACAAAAAAGGCTTCAAAACGATTTTCCGAATGGACGTTATGACATTACAATACGCCGAATTGGCAATCAAAGAATTGGCGAAATTCCACGCGTTGTCATTCGTCTTAGAGTCAAAAAGACCCAAATACTTCGAAAGAAAAATAAAATCTATGAATACAATTTTTAGTTTCGACGAGGACTGGGATGGTAGTATTCAAAATACGTGTCAAATTACGTTAAATTATTTGGACAACGATACGCGGAGAAAGTTGGAGAACTTCATTCCAAGTTTCAATGAGAAATATCGCAAATATTTGGGAGGTGAAACCGGGAGGCTTTGCTTGCGTCACGGTGATTTTAGAACGAACAATATTTTGGTGAAAGAAATGGTAAGTAGTTTATCTCATTGGCATTTGAATGTTTTTGAGCATGGAGGCTGTGCGTGGAGCTGTAGAACTAGACACAACGGCATGTCAGCCAAGTTCGCAAATTGTTAGATAAACTTACATGCTGTTACAATTGTTGCGCCTCAATTAACGATCATAGTTAAAATAAAAACTTTAGCATATAGTATGATGACTGAGCAGTTCAGTAAGCAATTCAGTAATCAATTCAGTAAGCAATATTTCCAGATTTTAGAGATTTTAAAATATTTGCTGAAAATACTTTCGTTTACGTTTTGCTTTAGGTTTTGTTTAACAATTCTAGGTTATTTTATAATATGTCCCATCGATTGTGGACGAACCAATTGCCTGTAGTCAGGCACAAATCCAAACTACGACATGCTACTGAGAATTTGATAAAAAAAAACTGCTCAACTTGGCAATCGAACCCAGAATCTCTAGCGTAGTAATCACGCTTAGGACCACTAGACTAATGAAGCAGTTTACTATTATCTTCTAATTTACTATTAAAACTTTGTTTATGAATTATTACATCACACCTAAATAAATTGTTACTTCTCTATCCACAGAACGGCGAAATCACTGATATGATACTGATCGACTACCAGCTAATCTGCTACGGCTGCCCACTCCTGGACTTCATGTACTTAATCTTCCCTTCATCCGACCAGAATTTCCGAAGAGCTCACTTATCACACCTCAAAGAGATGTATTACGAGTCTCTCGTAATATTCCTCAATCATTTCTCCCTAGATGCAGCCAATATCTACTCAAAGGTTGACTTTGAAAGGGATTATAATGAAATGCTGGACTTTGGATTAATGATTTCCATCTACTTAATGCCTTTCCTGATGGCTTGTGAGAATGACGTGCCTGATTTAGCCAAGGAGCCGATGGCCGGTATTAGTTTAAATGTTAATGTGCAATGTAAAGAAAGGTTGGTTGGCATCGTCCAGGATTTTATTGAGTGGGGGTATTTATAACTAGTTCTAAATTCTACTGGAGTCACGTTTTCTGTGGCTTCGACAAGTCTGCTGTATCAATTGTATCAAATTTAAAGTCAAGGTCAAATGTTCCAAGATTTGAGAACTGGCAAGAAACTCCAGATAAACTCCTTTAAATATGAATATAAGTGTTTTGCTATCATTTTGTTGTATCATTTGTTATATTTTCCTTACCGTGAGAAAGCCATGCTTCTGCCAGGTGATACCACGGCCTCAGAAAAAACCGGCGTGAAACAACGCTTACGTTGTGTTTCGCCGAGGCCCAATCTCCTTTTAAAAGACCGGCAACGCACTTGTGACTCCTCTGGTGTCCATGAGTGACCGTAATCGCTTACCATCAGGCGATCCGTCTGCTCGTTCGCCTGCTTGGTATGAGAGTATGTTAACAAATTTATACGACATTGTTCTACTAATTGCTTTTTTATATTGTTTAAATTATTAGCTCGAAAAATATTTGACATATTCAAATGTGAAAATGCCAACTCCAAGCAGCTAATTTACCACATACCATCACGCCTGAAGGGTTAGGCAGAGGCGTAGTAATGTACACCCACAGTTCCCCGATATGTTCTGCTGCTATAAATTATTTTGAGCAATTAAAATATTCATAATCATTTCAAAATTATGAAGCCACCAAAACATAAATAACGTTTTTTTTTATTTCCTATCCTGAGTCCAAAACATTTTTATCATATTTTTTAAATTCTTCATATCGTAGAAAAAAGAAACAATAATCGTGTGATGACGTCACTCATACGGCGGAACCTGACAAAATTGAAATTTTGTCGAAAGAATCATCAACGAAATAGGTAATGTAAGGTTATCAATAATTATGGTAGATCAGATGCCAAACTGACATATTTTTTCACAGTCAAAAAATGACGTCATGTCACTGTTTAAATGTCGTCATTTGGCACTTACGTCTGTTTAGAATAGAAAGAACTTCAAAGTCGAAAATAAATATGAAAATGATTGATTATCAGGAAAATAAAAAATACGGGTATCCTATTTTTTTATCTAATTTCAAATAAAATTAAAGTCTAAGGGTGTTAAAAAAAATGAAATGTTCGCAATTTTGTTAGCAAAGAATCTCATTCTCAGTTTGTCAGACTGGGTTTTTATGATTCTCGACCATATCACACGCGTTGGTCAGGGATCAATTCTTCAGCCGTTGCTCTTTTTAACAATGGTAAATGACCTGTTAACCATTCTTCGTTGGACAAATAGTTTGCTTTATGCGGATGACTTGAAGCTGTTCTCCGAGATATACTCTGAATCTGAAGCCGACTGCCTAACACTGCAGCGTGATACTGACGCGGTATTTGAGTGGAGTGTTAAAAAAATGGTACTTAAATCCTCCAAAAGCTTCATTATAAGTTTTAGCCGGAGCCGACACCCTTTCTCCTTCGAATACAAAATTAATAACAGCATTATTACTGGAACAGCTAGTAGAAATGACCTGGGTGTTACTTTTGACCAAGTGTTAACGTTTAATAGCCATAAAGTAGCAGTTACAAAGGAATCTTTTAAACGATTGGGTTTCGTACTACGAAATATGAAGGACTTAAACAGTATCACTCTCATTAAGACTTCATTCAGTACCGTTGTAAGTAGTAAACTGGAGACTAGTGCATGTGTTTGGAATCCATTTCAGAACAAATATACACTAATGCTAGAAAATATTCAAAAGGCCTATGCGATATTTATATAAGCGTATCTATGGATATTATCTGTTTATGTACCCTACAAACTTTTTATTGGGCAATTTGGGATATAATTCACTAAAAGTCAGAAGAAAACATGACCAAATATCAACCATGTGTAAGATTCTCCATGAGAAATTTGAATCCTTGAAACTGCACAGTGAATTGTCTCAACTCTTCTGCCCAGCAAACTATAGCTGTAACAGGAGACACAGATTGTTCACAGTGCCCGCGTGCCAGATAGTCTCTCTCTCGCATTCTCTTGTACCCTGCACACTATCTGCGCTCAACGCTCTTCTGGACGCCATGACTGAGTGTGATGTATTCGCGGATGAATGGAAGACACTTTTGTCAGTATGTTTGGAGTATTGTAAGAGCAATGTATGAATGCTATTTATCTCTTTAATTAATATAATTGGCCAGCCGCCGTTTTATTTAAACAAACATTGCTGAGTTTATAATTTTTATGAAAAATCATACACACTCCAGTTGTATTATTCATATACTTTGGATAATCGTTTACTTTCTCCAAAATCTTTGCTGCTAATTTCTCCCTTAAATGAGGTTTTATACGATTAATGGTATTATTGTATATATTCTTAACAAATCCATGCCAAACTTCTTCGAAAACAAATGATTGTATAATCGTAACGATTTTCTCATAGAAAATCTCCGGTCGTTTTACTTGAATGACCTTCGAAAGAGCATGGAATTTAGCAAGTTCTTTAATGTTAAGTTTAGCGTATTCTAAAGGAACTGTTTTCATTCTATCGTAAGTTTTGAAGTCTCTCTTAGTCAAATTTTCAAGTATTATCGATTTTGGATTGCATTCCTCATAAAATTTGGCCGATACCGAGAATCCCAATACTTTGCTTAATATCAAGTGGAGTGTTTTGAAACTGAGGAGACACAACAAAGGGGGCCTTTTTTGCAGAAAACGCGCAGTGCTGTGTCTTTTGGGGTTTAAAGTTCACCAAGTTGAGATGACCCCAATTCGGGACTTGGTCGAATTTCAGAAACAAGTTTGCTCCGATACTCAAGGACGTGTGCCTAAACAATGTTGGGGTGGCCAAAGTAAGAGGCATCTACCATTCTGTTTTCTTAGGCTCAAAATTATTTTCTTCCATCTTATTGTAAACGAACAACAATGTTGCAAATGCAATCTTATCACTGACTAATGTTTATCTAACATTGTTGCAAGATAAAAGCAGAAACAAATATCGATAAATAAAAAACTTTACTAAATTGAACACAAATTCCAAAATACTAATTATAAAAGATAAAAATTCTAATTGCAAAAACAGGAATTATGCGATATGAACGAGATTTAGTAGCACGTGATGCGATAAGATTAAAGATTTTTTTTTTTAAGATTCTTATTTTGGAACTAAAACCACAAATTACGATGTTTAGCGTACTTATAACAAAAATTTGATTGAAGAAAATAATTTAAAAAAACTCTGGCAGCATGTAGTCTCTAGGGGCTCGTTAGGATCGGCAACGCATCAGCAACTCCTCTGGTGTTGCAGGTATCCATGGGCGACGATGACTATTCACCACCAGGTGGCTCGTCAGCTCGTTTGCTGACTTGATCAATAAAAAAAAGTATTTATATTGACGTCTAATTTATTCGGTGCTGACTGGCTCGATTAAACAGACTATCAGACCTTCGTTTGTGTAAATGAGGTCAGCGTCGAAAGGCAGTTGGGAGTGCTTGCGTAGTACGGTGCTAAGTACAGGGAGTGTTTCACTCTCGGTACCTCACAGAGCGCGTAAAGTTCATTTGTGGGGAAGCGGATTGGTTTATGGGCCATACATAACTTTTAGAATAGCCATCTGTACTCTTTCCACTCGCAAAAATGAGGATTTACCAGAACTGTTATACAATAGGTTATGATTGAGTGAGCCAGAGCATAGTATACCGTTTTTATGTAGAGATGTCAGCAGAAGCCCTCAAGTTTTTAAATCCATATAATAATTTCCGGACTACCCACCAGTGACTGCATATGTTCATTCCATGAAAATACCAAAATATTTCATGAGTACAGACAATTTAGACGACACGTTTGGAGTAGCGGCTGAACGATCGGCTTCTGCGCAACGTGTTGTGGGTTCGATCCCCACACGGAGCAAATATTTGTATGATCTGCAGGTAGTTGTTCCGTTTCTGGGTGTTTGTGAGAATTTGTGTTTGGAAACGCACCCACGATACATGAGAAAATCCTAGTGTGGGGCAACGTTTTATAAAATAATAAAAATTTGAGTGCAATTACAGACCTGGTTTATGCTAGGGATACATTTGTGAGCTGTTAATATGTAGGCAGAGGTCGGTTGTGATGTTCTACGTGGGGAAAAGGTCATGAAATTTGTTTTATCTAAGTTAGTTAAGATTATTTCATAGTATTTCTATCTCATTCGGTATCTGTGAGTGTATTTTTATATGCTTTATTTTGTTATATTTTTAACATCTGCAAGTTTGGTACGTACTTAAATAGAAAATTTACTTCAGTGGTTATTTTTCAAGTTTGTCTTCAATAGTTAATTATTGTAATCACTTTTGATAAACTGAACCGATTTTAATAAAATGAAGCTCAAACGTTGTCTTTATGATGATATAATGCATTCCTTTCCAATTTCTCTAATTAACTATGGATGCTCTAAGAAATGTTTGTAAAAAAATAGTAGGTACCCCTTTTTTGCGCAGTTGTAGTCGGATAAAAAGTATCCTAAAATTGGACCAGGCTCATTATCTACGTATATACCAGATTTCATAGAAATCCGTCAAGTAGATCTTAATAATAAGTATATTTATATCATCAGTTTTATTAAATTATTGGTTTTATTTACGAGTATATTTATTTTACTATATATTTGTTTTTATTGCAATTGATCTATTTTAATTATATTGTGTACTAGCTTTTTGCCCGCGACTTTGTCCGCGTGGAATAGTTACTTTGTTCCATAATCATAAACTTTCATCCCCTATTTTATCCCCTTGGGAGTAGAATTTATCAAAATCCTTTCTTAGCGGATGCCTACGTCATAACGTCTACCTGCATGCCAAATTTCAGCCCGATCCCTCCAGTGGTTTGGGCTGTGCGTTGATAGATCACTATGTCAGTCAGTCAGTCAGTCAGCTTTGAGTTCTACATATATAGATAACACTACTACATTGCTTACTTTATTCAATTGATTTTTTGTTAGGGTTGAATTTCTCAGTTATTCGTCTATTGTGTTATAGCTTTTATTATTATTAGGAAACGTGTTAGTTTATTTAAAATTATAAGTATTGCTTTTTTTTTTAAAGTTTAGTAGCAATGTGGGTCGCACATTACTAGTATTCTTGTTAACCCCTCGTGCTATAAGCTAAATGCTTGTGTTACGAGTGGGTTCACGTCGGTAGTGCAATGGGTGGGGTTTGAACCCGCAACCACATGATCGTAAGTCCGAAGCCATTAAGCTACCGCCTTTTTATGTTCATGTTTCAAATATTCCGATGTATGTATGGCTAGAAGAGTGTAGTTTAAGACGGGAGGTAGGCAAATTAAGTCTATTTTTGTGGCGCAACGAATATTGTGTTTGTATGTCCTCTCGTTTGTTATAAAAATTTGGGTGACTTCGGACTAATTTACATATTTCTAAATTATGCGCTTCCCGAGTGGGTCTTCCCCGATAGATATAATCTGGGTGTCCTTAAATCACGAGTGAATCGGTTTCTTCTTGGGAGGGCGTTCCATCATAGATCGCAGTATCGCTTAACATCAGGCGAACTGGCGATCAAGCGTAAGCCTATAATGAATTAAATAATAATAATGCTTCGCACGAAGGCTTAAAAAGAATACTAGTAATGTTCAACCCACATTACTAGTAAGCTTTAAAAAAAGACGCATATTTCGACACTCACAAATTATAACGTCGCCTTATGCAAATTATAACTTGAAATAAACTTTAAAGAAAAAGTAAAACCTCCTTCGAAAACATAAAAAATAATGTTATGTAATATTTTTTCGGCATTTGTTTCGGTGTTTCATCCCAGAGATCACCAGTTAGGAAATGCCGGCGCCATCTAGTTAATAAAAAGATAAAACATTGACTTGCAAAAAGTTCTATTTACTGAAATAAATGGTTAGCCGTCCACAGGCTGTAGGGGATCTCTGTGCTAGATTACTGCATACCATAACGCTTGTATTCCCCGAAGGGTAGAGGCGTACTAATGAATATTCACAGTTCGCCGGTATGTTTAGGTCTCGTGTAATAGGGGGCGAGACCATTGCCGTTAACCGGGCAGAAATCCCAAACTCCGAGCTGCTGCTGAGAATTTCATAGAAAAATCCAATAACACTTTGCTCGACCTGGAAATTGAACCCAGAACCTCTAGCGTAGCAGTCGCGCTTAGGACCACTAGGCGAATAAGGCTGTTAGACTACTGTATGATTAATTTAATTATAAGTACTGCGTTAAAAAAAATATTATATCATGCATTAAATTAATTGTTAATTAGACGATTAACGAAAGGAATTTATAAGGCGAATGTCAGCGGCAGAGTCGGTAGAGGTCGCTCTAGAAGGACATACTTACATCTTATTGGCGAAATCCTTCAAACATCTCAGGTGCGTAATACTCGTACGAGAAAATATATGAATGTGGAAACAAAAGAAGTATGCAAGAATCGCAGCATATGGCGGTCTTTAGTTTCTGCCTACCCCTGTAGGAGAAAGGCGTGAGTATGTATGTATATATCATTCATCGTTTAACTCTGTATTTGAGTTAATTGAATCGTTCTCTAGTTTGCAAAGAATTCCCACGCATAGCCGCGTCTTGCCTACTTATAACTGCGGTTATCGACCATAATAGCTTAGAATACATATCGAACAGTAACACAGTGTGTACGTAGCTGACCGCGGTCACGTAATAGCGTTCTTCATAAAGAGCGTATTATCTTCAAACCGTGTTAGATTAACCGGGTCAGCAGGAATAGGTTCGCAATGCAAAAGGTCTTTGACGAATCTTTTATTTTATCTTATCAAAGATTTTAGTACAATGTTATCATAGTAGATAGACTGCCTCATTAGTCTAGTGGTCCCAAGCGCGACTGCTACACTTGAGGTCCTGGTTCGATCCCCAGGTCGAACAAAGTGTTATTGGGTTTTTCTATGAAATTGTCAGTAGCAGCTCGGTGTCTGGATTTGTGCCCGGTTAATGGCAATAGGCCCGCCCCCTATTACATGGGACCTAAACAACCACTTTTTACTGAGTTTACGAGAGGGAGGTTTCATTCTTTCTGCGACCCCAGCAGTGACAGACCGCCACTGCGTTTGCTAACCTTACTTTGAATAATCGTTGCTAAGCGAGATTATAGAAATTAGTTCATATGCTGCATATAACCGGTCCTTGTGGAAGTCTGGTGGAGGCTTTCATTCAGCCTTGGACGTCTTTTGACTGCTAAGATGATGAAGTACTTACGTTTGATTTTCTTACATAACATCTGTAAATAAACCCATACAATGACTATCACAATCATGTTTTTCTTAACAAGGAATTAGCTATTATTTCTTTTGTTAGATGATAACATATCATTGAGGCCATTGTACGTCAATCTATAGGATCTTGAAATAATGAAGCCTAATTTATTCAGAGCGTAATAAGTAGTTACAACTGTGCCTATGCCTATGCCTGCTGTATGACAGAAAATGCGACTTGCCGCGATACTGACGTGGAAGGGTGACCACCTAAAGGTTTTTACTGTTTACGTCGGCAATCGAGCAGATGAACCATTTGATGGTAAGTAATCGTCGCCGCCCATGGACGCCTGCAATATAGAGGAGCCGCTGACACGTTGCCGAGTCTTAAGAGAACGGACTGCAGACTACCAGGGCCGCAGTAACCGAGAGGGGGAACTGGCTCTTCGATAAATGGACTATCCAACACAAAAAGAATTTTCAAAATCAGTTAGTCTGTAGATCCAGAGATTACCCCCTACAACCTCACAAACTTTACCTCTTTATAATATTAAAGTATAGATTACCTAATACACTTCTGGCTAACCCTTCGGGAAATACAGGCGTGAGGGTACGTTATGTTTTACCCTACAATTACCCTCATGTTTTGATAGCTACCGACTTTTTACAGCGAAGATAATAACGGGTAATGGCAGGGGCACGACACAGTGTGACACCCACCATATTAGCTGGCTGTCATCACATAATTCTATGGTATATTGTCCAAGTGCATGATAAACGTTTTTTTATATCTGTCCACGGAAATATGTCTTTTTTGTTCATAGAGCATTCTATTCAAAAGGCAACCGACCTTGAGGAATAAGACCAGGGAATCTGAGATCCGCCAAAGCCATGCCAGTGATCACCATCAGGGTATGGAAGTGAGACCGTGTCCTCCTAAGACTGTTGCGTAACCCCATCTGTGCAATGTCTCTGAGGACACTTCCTTGGGGAGACTATAAAGAGGGCTTCGAGCTTTGGTGCGCACGTAAGCACGTGGCCACTGTGCTACGTACCTAATGCTGCATTTTACATAATCACCCTAAGATTTATGAAATATTCTCAGCACTGTTAAATTAAAAAACAACAAAACAAACTGGTTAAGTAAGGCTAATCCCTTAATAATAATTAGAAGAATCTCTCACAATGGTAATAATACAAAATGAATATTAAGTGATTACTAACAGAAATATCTTCAGGTCGTTTACTTAGACCTTATATTTACAAAATTACTGTTTATCACATCCTGTAGAGCGTAACGTACACTTAATAAGTATCTAATTATAACAATAACTAGTTGTATCACACAATACAAGCATTAATGCTGTACTGCATAAAAGATCCGTCTCAGTGAGTTTACGTTTATTCGCTATCTGCAAGTCCAAACAAAACATACGCTAACTATGGAAATAGAAACAGACTTGCCATTCAAAAGTTTTGAGACGAACGGTGACAACACTTTTGTAGAAATTCAGGAATGCATTAACAGTATCGTCAAGAAAGAAGGTTACGACTCCTACAGAGTTAACAAAAAGATGTTCACTCCGGACGGAGGCAACTATCTCGGAGTCCTGTGTGAAGTGAGCATTGAAGGAGAAACAGCTAAAGGAAAGAAAGAAACCAACTTATTCATGAAGATCATGACGTCAGATGTCCAAATGACTGTCATTTCTCTTCCTGAAGCGTATAAAAGAGAATTGTTTGTTTACGAAGAACTGTCACTTATATATGAGGAGTTGCAAAACGAAGTCCATCTGTCACACGGAGAAAGATACAAATTCATCAAGAATTACAGTGGGAGCAGTCCAAATGTGATTATTCTGGAAAACATGAACAAAAAAGGCTTCAAAACGATTTTCCGAATGGACGTTATGACATTACAATACGCCGAATTGGCAATCAAAGAATTGGCGAAATTCCACGCGTTGTCATTCGTCTTAGAGTCAAAGAGACCCAAATACTTCGAAAGAAAAATAAAATCTATGAATACAGCGTTTAGTTTCGACAAAGACTGGGATGGTTTCGTTCAAAATATGTGTCAAATTACGTTAAATTATTTGGACAAAGATACGCGGAGAAAGTTGGAGAACTTCATTCCAAGTTTCAATGAGAAATATCGCAAATACTTGGGAGGTGAAACCGGGAGGCTTTGCTTGCGTCACGGTGATTTTAGAACAAACAATATTTTGGTGAAAGAAATGGTAAGTAGTTTATCTCATTGGTATTTGAATGTTTTCGAGCATGGAGGCTGTGCGTGGAGCTAAGAACTAGATACAACAGCATGTCAGCCAAGTTCGCAAATTGTTAGATAAACTTACATGCTAATGATTGTTAATTGTTCTGCCTCAATTAACGATACTAGTTAAAATAAGAATTAACTTTAGTGTGTATGTAATTTTAACCTATGACTGAGCATTATTTTAGTTAATTAGGTTTTGAACTGTAGAAGAACTCTATCGTAACTTAAATTAACTACTATAAATACTTATAATTATCATTTTATTATTATTTTTATTTATCATCATCATTTTTATTATCATTTTATATAATTTGCTTTTTATTACTAAAAATACTTTCGTTTACGTTTTGCCTTAGATTTTGTTTAAGGCGCTGTGACTAGTCAAAATAGGCATCTTAAAACAGTTTTTTAGCAAAAAGTATACATTTTAACACAGCAATAAAAATATATGTTAATCTTGAACATATTTACGAGGGAACCTTTGTTTTCAAAACACGTTTTCGTTAAATTTTCTCGATAAAAAAAAATCATAAAATAACCATTAAAATTAAATTTCTAGCAGTTGTAACTGTATTATTTATTAACAAATCTTGATCAAATTTATAACAGTGACGTAATATATAAAAATAAAGGGAACTGTTGTTTTTATTTTTTGATTGAAATACTATATTTTTAATAATTAATAAATATCATGATAAATAACTCGCAAGAGCCGAACGAAACATCGCGGCATCGTGGCCTCTTTTTTCTTCTCTTTCATTTCTACGGTAAGCGACAGTGAGCGCTGAGGCGCGCTGCCTGATGGACCTATGTCACTTTGTTCCGCCCGCCGCTCAGAAACAATTTTATATCTGGTCGTTTTGAAAGCTATTTATTTTATTACAATAATAATAATAATATTCATTTTTATTCGATGAAACAAAAACTCATGATAGAAATTGTAAAGTAAGTACATACAAATAGATTATCTATAGATTCGTAAATTCGATGTGTGAATCTATAACTCGATTGGTCTAGCGGTATCGTGTATTGAACAGATGTGCACTGGTCTTGGGTTCAAACCCCGCAATAATTTTTCACTTTTTGTTGATTTTCTTGTTTGTAGCATATAATTGCTTTTTTTTATTATTATTTACTTTTGTTATCTTCTTGTTTGAAATACATTTTCAATAATTATTATTTAACTTCCTATTAATTCTCTTTTTTTATAAGCTTTTACTAAGTTTTTTTTTAATTTTCCTGAATCGTTTTTTTTGCATTCTATAGTAAAAAGAATCGTCTGGTGATCTATCCGTCAGTAGATGAACCATCGGAGAAAACTTTTCACGAGTATGCTTATATATGGTGTTACAAAATATTGTAGGTAGTAACCAGTAATGCGAAAGGAGATCATTGTGAGTTGAACTGATGTACATTGTTGATATTACTCAATTTCTAAATGGCAATTATGACAAATGAAAATTTATCACTGTCATATTTATATTAGAAAATTTGTCATTTTTACAATTTACCATTTTGATACTCGTATGCCAATTAAATTAATTAAATTTATATTACGGCCATTTTGAGAACTCGTCATATTGCACCGAAACCCAGTGCTAAGTGATACATACATACCTACTAAAGTTTATAATATTCAAATTATTTGCAGTCTTACAAAAGAGTGTAGAAATACGAAAAGGGGTCATTACAGTTATCACTCATCATTATGAACAACTTTTACTGTGGTGCCAATCAACAAACTATGGTCATTTAGTCTTTTTTTCTTTAAAAAAAAAGAGGTCATTTAGTCGCGGGTGAATGAGCTTTTTCGGCAGATTATTTTTCGCGATTTTAGGGTTGGAGTTATAGTGAAAGTTGTTCATAATGACATTTTTATGAACAACTTCGACGACGAAAAACGACCATAGTTTAGACTATAGCACAATGACGAATTTGTAAAGTTGCCACAATATAAATCGATAAAGTGGCAAATTTTCTAAATGCTAAATGCATAACATTGTGGATATTCATCATTTTCTCAAAAAATCACAGGATTTATTTATTTATTTATTATTTATTTATTTATTTAACTAGAACGGTCATAGACCAATTACACTAATTAAATAGAATTGTAATTTCTTGATTAACTAAACAAATTTCAGAACTACTACATTATGAGCTTCATTTGGCTTTTCTTTCATAGAACGATGGTGTAATATACTAAATAATTCCAATAATCTAAAACATATCACAGATTCGCACCAAATTGAAGTCGATCATAGATCCCTCTCGCACAACTTCAAGGATACCGTCAATAGCCTCACCCATCCATCCTCAAACAAATCAATATCTGGGCACGAGTTCAGGAGATCGTTGAGAGCAGAGAGTGTGCGCGGTATTGGGGACTTTGCTCGGGTTAGAGTACGGTAAGTTGGCACTGCAAGCAGTTTATGTTTCCTGCCTCTTAGATAGTTATTAGGGGTAAAGAGTTGACACAGTTCATTAAACAAATCAGGTGAATCAATTTTTCCACGTAGGATTTTGCACACCGTGACAATTTGGTCACGGTTCCTTCTGGTTTCTAGGGAATTGTAATCGAGACAACCCAGGAGAAACTTGGTGGGGTAAAGATATGGGTATCCATAGACCCTCTTGTAAAGATATCTAAGGTATGCCTTCTGTACTTTTTCGAGTATTGAAAATTTTTTTTTCTCAAGGGGACTCCAGATAGACCCACTGGTTTCCAACTTACTACGTACCAGCGCATTATAAATGATTCGAATGACACTGGTATTTTGGAAGTCACGTGCGTTTCTGAGGACAAAACCTAGTCTAATATAGGACTCCTTGGCAACCGCGACCATGTGATCATGGAATGTTAACCCCCGGTCGAATGTAACACCCAAGTCCTTCATGGTCGACGATTTAGGTATAATTTCGTTATTTAACTTATAAAAAATTTTACCATCGAAATCAACTGGGTGCCGCGCTCCGCTAAAGGTCATAGCATTACACTTAGTGGGGTTGAATTCAAGTTTGTTATCAACGCTCCATTTATATACCGCCTCGATGTCGCGCTGGAGTGCCAAGCAGTCCTCCTCGTTTTTAATTGCTGCGTACAGCTTTAGGTCATCTGCATATAGTAAGCATCGTGCGTGGCTGACTACTGTAGGAATGTCATTGATCATAATAATGAATAGTAGAGGCCCAAGAATGGAACCCTGACTTACCCCGGAACGCGTGTGATAGGGTCTAGATTTAAAGATACCCAATTTGACAAATTGCTGACGGTCTCGTAGATAGTCCGTGATCAGATTGAGAAGTCCAGGGGCAAAACCTATAGCACAGAATTTCGCCAGCAAAATGTCATTATTGACCCTATCAAACGCCTTCCGGAAATCGAAGTAGAGGACGTCAACTTGGAGCCTGTGATCTAGCTGGGTGGAAATGAAGACAACAAGAGTTATGAGGTTAGTGTTCACAGATCTCTTGGACCTAAAGCCGTGCTGCTCGTTACATAAGTAGGCGCTAATTTGATCGTTGATATGCTTATGCAAAATGCTCTCGAAGACCTTCGCAGGAGATGAGAGAATCGCGATGGGTCGGTATTCTTCGATATCAGTTTTTTTCGAGGATTTAGGTATAGGCGTGACTCTTGAAAGTTTCCATTGTGAGGGGTAATTGCCAGTGCTTATAGCTAGATAAATGTAAAATATGACAGAGAGGTTCCGAAATATACTCTTTTGACATTTTGAGGAGACCAGGGGGGATGTAGTCTGGACCTATAGAGCTATTTGCTTTTAACTTTTTTTGATATAAACAATCATGTAAGTATGTCAAAATTTAAAAACTTATTTGCTTCAATTTTACATTCTGAACACGAAAACCCTGGGAAAATCACTTTCAACCTTTGTAACTCCAGGAGCCAAACCAAAATCAAATTATGTGTAGCAAGTATCGACAGATGGGCGAAGGTCGTCAGTCAATCATGGGAGCTGACGATTCCGAAGAGTTATCCTCCAAAGAGATCGCGTGACAACCACCTATCTGTCTGTCCACCCAGTCATATATCCATTGTATTTGTACACATCGCGTAATTACTGTGATTTAGAATTACTTTGTTGTTTTTTGTTTATAACAAAACAAAAAATGAAGAAATTTTTATTTCAGAGAAATCAATGACGATGTGCTATTCGTTGAACCGTCGACAGAATTTCAAGACAATAATACATACTCACCAGTTCATAGTCGAGGAGTCGTTGACATAATGCATTTTATCAGCAGTTGCAAACTATATGTAGCCATAGTTCTTTATTCGATTGTAACTTCTCACAGCTGTCACGCATAGCAGAATAAAGGATTGGCTTGATCTCCGGATTCAATTTTAGATGCAATATGTGCAAAGATAATTTTATTGTGACAAGCAAAGGTTTAGCAAGTACACACAATGTCAACGCTAACGTGGCTGCTGTTACAGGAATTACTTCTGCTGGTATTGGTTATTCGCAATTCGAAGAAATTACAGCATGTATGGACGTACCCAAATTCATCATCCGCAAAAAATCCATGACAACAGCAGCTATGCGTTTTTAAAACCTGCTACTGCTGCCACAGGATTCGTCAGATGTTGATTCCCATTTTTCATAAATGATGTCTTGATCAAATCAAATCAAATCGTTTATCTGGGATCTTGAGCATATGTGGTTTTCGTAAATATGGGTATGTCGATACATGCTGTAATTTCTTAAAATTGCGAATAACCAATACCGGCAGAAGTAATTCCTGTAACGGCGGCCACGTTAGCGTCGTCATTGTGTGTACTTGCTAAATCTTCGCTTGTCACAATAAATATTATCGTCATAATTGTTGTCTTTGCACATACCTATTTTATTTTATATTAATTTGTAAATTATAAACTTTAGTAGGTATGTATGTATAACATACCACTGTGCTTAGGCACAAAATGACGAATTCTCAAAATGATCACAATATAAATTGAATAAATTGAAATTTGCATTCGAATCTCAAAATGGTCAATTCAAAAAATACAAATTACTATACAGTAATTTTGAGTAATTCCTCATTCAACTCGCAATGATCTCGTTTCTTTACTAGTTACTAGTTCATCGTATGGTTTAGACGCAGAATGCCAGATTCTCAAAAAGGCATAGTTTTTTTTGGCATGTATGGTTTTGCGAAAAGGTTAGACGTAGGTTAGACGAGAAAAAATATTTTTTAGCGATTTTAGGGCAGGCGCCATAGTAAAGATGTTCATAGTGGTGAGTACAATGACCTCCTTTGGTATAACTACAGTCTTTTGTAACATCCTGTATCTGTATTATTTTTCTTCAGAATAAACCATCAAGTTTGGTGACTGTTTTTTATACTACTCTGAAGAAAAATATATACGCGAATAAAAATGTCTGTTTATATTAATTTTTCGCAATTTTGACAATTGCCGTTTTAAGAATAGGCCATTTCTAGAATTGACCATTCTACGCCCAAGCCATTTTATTTATGAATTATTTATTATTCGTCTGATGAATCTGTTAAGTTTCTCTATATTCTTTTTTTTTAAATAACAATTATTAATTAATTATTAAAAAAATAAGAAAACAAGTGTGTATATTTTTAAAAATAAAAAAGAACTCATAGTATCTATTGAGATTCGAACTCGTGGAAGCGCGATTTCAAGCCGGACAGCGGCGCGCTAAGCCAAACGTGCACTTAACCAATGTCGCGAAATTATGTTTCTGTATTTAAAGAACGTCGCGCATGGTTGACATTCGCCCGGTGCGCCCCGCAGTAGGCGGGACTACGCGTGCCCCACTTCATCTGCTTCACCCCCTCAAATACCTAAATGTTGACTATGCACAGCGCCTTAACAATGCTAGGTAATTCTCGGTATTTAGTTTTTGTTCTTCATTACTATATTATAATTATGTTAAAAACATTTGTCGTTGTTTGTTAGTGGAGAATACCATTGAATGTTTATGACAGTGACACTAGATCGGAAGTGTATTGTTAAATAACCTGAATTGGTTTATGGCAAATTATTCTCAGCTGAACTTAAGCAAAAATTAAAATCGTAATGAGCTCGAAACATTACTGGAACACTACAAAAAATTAATTTCATCAAAGAAATTTACTAGAGCGTACCATCACGCCTGTATTCCCTGAAAGGTTAGGCAGAAGCGCACTAATCTACACCCACAGTTCGCCGGTATGTAATAGGGGGCGAGTCTTTTGCCATTAACCGAGCACAAATCCAAACTCTCAGGTGCTACTGAGACTTTAATAGAAAAAACCTATAACACTGGTCAACGTGGGAATTGAACCCAGGAGCACTAGACTAACGAGGTAGTTTAATAATATATACTATTAAAACATTGTTTAATAATTCTTACACATAAATACATATGTTTTTACTTCTCTATCTACAGAACGGCGAAATCATTGACATGATACCGATCGACTACCAGCTAATCTGCTACGGCTGCCCACTCCTTGACTTCATCTACTTAATCTTCCCTTCATCCGACCAGAACTTCCGAAGAGCTCATTTATCAAACCTCAAAGAGATGTATTACGAATCTCTCGTGAAATTCCTCAATCACTTCTCCCTAGATGCAGCCAAGATCTACCCAAGGATTGACTTCGAAAAGGATTATAATGAAATGCTGGACTTTGGATTGATGATTTCCATCTACTTGGTGCCTTTCCTGATGGCTTGTGAGAATGACGTGCCTGATATAACCAAGGGGCCGATGGCGGGTATTAGTTTTAATGTTGATGTGCAATGTAAAGAAAGGTTGGTTGGGATCGTCCAGGATTTTATTGAGTGGGGGTATTTATAACTAGTTCTATGGTCTACTGGAGTCACGTGTTCTGTGGCTTCTACCTCAGTATAAGAAAAACCAAGTCTACTGTATCAAATTCAAAGTCGTTTTCAAATATTTTTGCACGATAATGGATCTTGTGGAGAAGAGCTGGAAAGAAACTCCAGAGATACTGCTTTAAATATGAATATAAATGGTTTGCTTTTGTTTATCTTTTTGTTACATTTATCATTTGTTACATCTTTACCGTGAGAGAGCCATGCTTTGGCACGAATGGGCTGGCTCGACCGGAGTGAAACAACGCTTACGTTGTGTTTCGCCGAATGAGTGAGGTTACCGGAGGCCCAATCCCCTTTCAAAAGGCCGGCAACGCAGTTGTGACTCCTCTGGTGTTGCGGGTATCACCGCCTATGTCACCATGGATATGTAAGCCCCAGCGTTACCTAAACGTATCATCTATCTACATTAGAACCTGGAAAAGCGACCTGGACGCTGGGAGTCTTTAGATGTTGGATGCAAGCGGCATGTAACCTAACCTAATTGTACTATATATATATCTGGAAAATAAATTCATATTTCTTTCTTTCTTTCTTTATAAACAGTCCTTGTGGAAGACTATGGGGACACCTTTGTTAAGGATTTTTTTTTTTAAAAAAAAAAGCTTAGTATCAATGTGTAATATCAAAAATTAACCCCTCGTACTAAGCTAAATCCTTGTGTTACGAGTGGGTTTACGTCGGTAGTGCAATGGGTGGGGTTCGAACCGGCAACCACATGATCGCAAGTCCGACGCCCAAGCCATTAGGCTAACTGCCGCTTTAATTTAATTGCCTTATTCCATTTATATTGGACCTAAAAATATTTTTATGAATGTTAGGTGCCTCATTAAAATCTCCTTGGTATAAGAATATGTTAAAAAAATTATTATTCTATGATGAAGTATATTGTTTGAATTATTAGCTTGTAAAATATTTGACATATTCAAATGTGAAAATGCCAACTCTAAGCAGCCAAAATTTGCCACATACCATCACGCCTGTATTCCCTGAAGGGTTAGGCAGAGGCGTACTAATGTACACCCACAGTTCTCCGGTATGTTATATTGCTATAATTTATTTTGAGTAATTAAAATACCTGTAAAAAATTAAAAGAGACTAACTACCGTTAGATTATAAACTATCTTTTTTTTATGGAATAGGAGGGCAAACGAGCAGACGGATCGCCTGATGGTAAGCGATTACCGCCGCCCATGGACACCCGCAACGCCATAGGAGTCACAAGTGCGTTGCCGACCTTTTAAAAGGGGATTGGGCCTCCGGTAACCTCACTCACTTGGCGAAACACAACGTAAGCGTTGTTTAACGCCGGTTTTCTGTGAGGCCGTGGTATCACTCCGGTCGAGCCGGCCCATTCGTGCCGAAGCATGGCTCTCCCATGTTCAAACATCTATCTCGCGAGATTGTACACTGTCGAAATACTGTTAATCGTAACATACTGCTTACCTATTATTAAGGGTATTAGATCGCTCAAATCCAAAAAACACCCTAGCTTTAAAGAAGTTTCTAGTGGAATCCTTATGTGCGTTTGTCAAATAAAAAATATATGTTATACTTAAGGTCATCACAAACAAATTTTATTGTTTAAAATTTTTATAAATTTGCCCCAATTTTGGATAATAATTGAAGTAAATAGGCCTTTTTTAACCTTATTTGTATTTTTTCACTTTACGGCTTATTAGTTAGTCATGATTTTTATACAAAAAAAAATATAATGACGTAATTATCAATTTGTATTGTTTTTATTATCTTATTTCTTTGAATATTGCAATAATAAAGAAACACCCAAAACCTCACTAGCACCCCGCGTGAAGCACCCCCGCAATGCCTGTGACTAACAAATACTAGCATAAAGACTAAATCCTCAATGTCATTGGGCAATGTAATACCCTTAAATGCATTATTTTTCGGTAGATGATGATAACCTATCGACGTTAAATATTGGTTAGGTTAGGTTAGAACTGTGACCATACGATGCTAAAACCGAAGTTATTTAGAAGATATAAAAATAAAAAGATAAAAATAAGTATAACTAAGTCTTTATTTTATTTGATCACTAGCAATTCGCCCGCACTGCTTCATTCTTAAGAAGCGTAGCGTGATATACACAAAAATAATTTTCAAAATCAGTTCAATAGATCCAGAGATGACAACGTCACAAACTTTACCTCTTTATAATATTAAGTATAGCTCAAAGGTAGCCCCATTGAATAAAATCATCGACAATACCGCGGAATCTATTAGTAAATCTCTTATCTACTTTAAAAGATAAAGTAGAGAGCGTCTCAGTAGCTACGTCTGGTGCATCATGTTCAGCAGCAAATAAAAATGGAACATAGAAAACATTTATGATTAAACCAAACTCCAATTTCTCTTTATAAACCCTCTCAAATTCCATTCTAGGGTAGATTTTCTCTATATCCAATCCAAAAAAATTCAGGAACTTCGCCATAGTTTCATAATACAGGTCCTTTAGGTCTGATAAATGGTTCCTCCTAAACTCCTGGTCGGTTCCATTGAAAATGAAATACAGAAAGTCCAGAATTGGACATCCATAGTGGAGTATTTGAAAGTCTATTGGTATAACTTCTGCGAGTTCTCCATTCTGAAAGAATTTATAATATAAACACTTTTGATACTGTTGTCATGAACGGGTTTGGCTCTTATCTTGTTTAAAAAAAAGGCACATACAGGGACCAACTAGTTCAACTAAATCTCCTGTCAATCTCTGGGTCACACATAGATACGACTGACACATATAAACTTTTTGGTCCTAATGGACTTGTGTCCATGTCATGTAATATAATTTTATTATTTTATATCAAATTTATATTATTAGTTACTAGCGACCCGTGCGTAGCTTCTGCGTAAAGGCAGCGCCATCTACGGGGTCCAATTGTAAATTGGATGGCAACCTATACAGACACACACAAAAAATTAATCAACATTAATCTAGCAGATTAGAAGTTTAGTTAATTTAGGAGTTTCGGACAGTTTATCTACGAATAACATTCATCCTTGACCAATTAACCTAAAAAACGTTTAAACTTACAACTTCCTTAGCCATAACATTGTTGAGTTTATAATCCCCATGACAAATCGTACACACTCCAGTTGTATCATTCATATACTTTGAATAATCGTCTACTTTCTCCAAAATCTTTGCTGCTACTTTCTCCCTTACATGAGGTTCTAAACAATTGATAGAATAATTGTACATATTTTTAACAAATCCATGCCAATCTTCTTCGAAAATAAATGGTTGTTTCATCGTAACGACTTTCTCATTGAAAATCTCCGGTCGCTTTTCTTGAATAACCTTCGAAAAAGCATGGAATTTAGCAAGTTGTTTAATGCTAAGTTTAGCGTATTCTAGAGGAACTGTTTCCATTCTACCATAAGTTTTGAAGCCTCTTTTAGCCAAATTTTCAAGTATTATCGATTTCGGATTGCATTCCTCATAACTCTTGGCCATTTGAAATCTTTCAGCATAAGGAATGTTAGCTTCATCTTGTAGTTCTCCAAATATTCTAGAAAGTTCTTTGTAGGTAAACGCTTCTCTTCTGAAAACGTCTGCGACTGAATATATCTTCATTTGTTCGTTTTCTACCTTGTTCTTGACAAATATGTTTAATTCCTTATCGCCGTTTACAGTTTTTCCTTTTATATCCACTTCATAAAGAATCCCCATAAAACTGGCGCCTTTTGTGGAAAGATTTTTACAATAAACTTTATAGGTTATGAACCCCTCACTTTTCGCTATACTATTAATAGATTCCTTTAAAGTTGGTGGTAGCTCATGAATAGATTCTGTTTTCATCGACTCAAGATTCTTTTCTTCCATGTTATTATAAACGAATAGTCGCAAACTTTAAATTCACTCTTATATTCACTGACAATTGTTTATCTAACAAGGTTGCGAGATAAAAACAGGAACAAATAACGATATGTAAAAAAACTTCACTAAATCGAACACAAATTCCAAAATAATAATTTGAAAACGGTAAAAACTAGATTTGCGAAAACGGGAATTAAAACTGACCACGCAGTGACTCACTCACTCGCCAATACATGAATAACGCGATATGAGGTTGGTTTTGTAGCACGTGACGCGATAAGATCGGCAGTGTTCGCCAATCTTCGGAAACTTTCGGCGCCATAGACTGATCGTGTGACAGTAAACATCCGTGTAACATTCAAATAGTGATATTTAGTTTAACCGCACCTCAGCACCTGCAGTATTATACTTACATCACTTTTAGCCACATAAATAATCAGTTTATTAAATAATTGTAGGAATAATCATCACAAAAACACTACATACCTACTTAATTGTATGTATGTATTTGAACTAAATAAAGTTAATATTAGTTATGTAAAATAAATAATTAATTGATGATTCCATTCATATTTTACATCTGGTAAAGAAGGAAGAAATCGATGCATGATGAGGTGCAACAATGTTTTTGACAGCCTATTGGCTAAGTTCTAAGTAACTAGAAGACCCTGATAGTAGTCCTATTTTCAAAACAATGAAACTATGCTCAGGACAGTATATAGTGGAGTTAATTCTAATTAGTCTAGTGATACTAAGCGCGTCTGCTACACGTGATAACCAAGTCGAGCATGGTTAATGGATTTTTATATGAAATTCTCAGTAGCAGCTCGGAGTTAATATTTGGACCCAGTTAATGATAGTTGGCTCGCCTTGTACTATATGAGACTTAAACATTATCGACGAAATAAGTGTATATTAGTACTCCTCTGTTTAACCTTTTAAAGATACAGGCATAATGGTATAACTTCTGCCACATTTGAAAAAATTTGGATCGTTTGTAGATTTTACATTTGTTGAAAAGTACGCTAGTCAGCTACTAATGACCTTACTCAATTACTTTTAAGTATCTCTTTTTAACACTAAAATGACATTACAAACCCAACCCAGCCTGTACTTGTAACCATTTTGTACATGTGTGGTGAGTTTGTGGGTGCGTCTTACCATCGACCGCCGCGACAAGGTCACAGCATGTGGTTCCACGCCTAAATTATGTCACACTGACAGACAGCACAAGGGAAATTCTGGTAATTTCATATGGCTTGAAATATAACTCGCACCTAGTCTCAGTTTCGTGAATGTCCACTAATTTAGAATACCAAACTAAAAAACAACGACAAATGCGAAAGTTGAGACTGAATTGAGATCTAAATTGACCCAAAGGTGACATTTGTGAATGAATCGGACCGCAATTATATTTTGAACACTTTATAAGAACTAGAATTACCCTTCAGGTCAAGTATTTAAGGGGAGGTCGTCTTGCTTGATTTGGGATCAGTTTTCAAACTAGTATCTAATGCATAGCCTCGTTTTAAGTATGTATTTTATAAATAAATATGTTTTGGAGCTGGTAGACCTCTAATGCTTTGCACTAATGTTTGCACTACTGAACAACTGAAACTACTGAACAAATTAGACTTAACAGCTTACATCATTCAAGATAAATACCTACGAATGATATCACTATCGGGACACTGACTGTTATTATATTGTAATCTTGATAAGTTATGAATGGTCACCAATCCTTAACTTGACCGAGGAGGCGTAACTTAAAGTCGACTATCAACCAATCCGTGCGGTTTCCATTTATGAACGGATAGATTAAAAAGAATAAGCTTTTGATAGAAACACTTTTAGATAATAAAATTCGATAATTTAATAGAAGATCCCCTTAATGAGATCTAGTAAATGCTGGACCACAGACCGTCGAGGTCGTGGCGAATGTCATGATTTCTATAACCGTTACTAGAGGGTAAGTGCGGTTTATAATTGCTACGAGTCTGACGTACCTTGCTGCCTCCCCAGGTGTCAGACAATCCGAGAGGATTTTCCGCTCCTCAAAAAAACAAAGGTACAATAGTAGGTACTCGCGAAAAGCTTTGCTGTACAAGGTCTTGCTTACATAAATAAAACAACAGGTAGGTAGGTATTGTAACCAGCGTGGGTTGCGTGTTAAACAGGTCGATTGTATCAAGGTCAACTGATAATAGCGAGGGATGGGCAGAGCGCAACTGTCTAAATAGTTATTTGTAGTTGAAACTCTACTGCGCTCCTAGTATTTTCATAAATATCTGGTCCTTTTGTACGAAGAATTCGTATAAAAGGACCAAAGATATATGTATATTCTATTTAGTATTAAATGAAATTGATTGAAATCAATGGTTATAAAATATGTCAGAGAAAGTAGAGGTAATTAATCGGAAAAGGAAATATCATAAGAAAACAGAGAAATGATTAAGAATATAAAAATCTATAGCTTTCAATCTGCTATAGACCAATGAATTTTGTTATTTCCTTGGGAGCCTTTGGAAGTTGCTTTACCAGTCAGTTTTAGATGGAATATAAATAAAGAAGTTTTTAGCGTTCGATCAATTAACGAATTGAAAATATATACAAATTAAAGTTATGGATGCCCGAATAGAGTTATCGAAAACTGCCATTTATACATACATTATGTTTCGATTCGAACGTACGATTTATTTTTTTCTAGGGTCCAGGTTAATTAATTTTTTTTACCCTTTGCAAAATATAAACAAACGCCTACGAATAACAAAGATAAACAAGTATAAACATGTTTTTGTTCCAAAAATTAATATAGCAACATGTTTGATATCTACGGGGAACGCGCCTGTTGAGTTGTAAAATGGAAATTGTTTAATTATCCGTACATGGTTTTGGTGTTAACTGTAGTTCTGAAGAGGAGGGCTCTGGGGACCCCGACCGAGGTAAGGACGCAACTATGAAAGGTTTATGACCCTGATCTATTATGTGGGGTATGTTTTTGTTATTAAGTGGTTGATTTGAAAAAAGCGCTCTTCTTTTCTTGTTTTTTCCCACGTCTAGAGTATTCGCCTGTATTGTGGCTGAGTTCACAAATAAAAATTTCACATACACAAACACCCAGACCCGGAACAGCCATGTCTATTTTCAAGCTTCATAGTTCTTCACATTTTAAGGACAATTTAAAAAAAATGAAAAAAATGCAATGTTTTAAGTTATGTTAAGGAGGTTATCTATTGTGTTTCTTGTCCATAAGAGCCACTATTTGGAACCGTGCCTCTAGTTTTTCAATTCAAATTACCTACATGAAGTGAAACAGATCCACTGTTTCATTCACCAGAGGAGACACAAGTGCGTTGCCCGCCTTTTAAAACGGGATTGGGCCTCCGGTATCCTCACTCACTCGGCGAAACAACGTAAGCGTTGTTTGACACCGGTTTTCTGTGAGGTCATAGTATCACTCCGGTCGAGCTGGCCCATTCGTGCCGAAGTATGGCTCTCCCACGTTAAAATATTTGTACCGCGCGTCTGTTTGTTACGTGCATTAAGTATAAAGCGAAGGTAGACTGTGATTTCGTGGGTCATTACATTCAATAGGTATTCTTGTACTCCAAAATAGCTTGATAATACCCCGAGTTTATGTCCACGTTTCCTCTCAGAGGTTTTCTGTCAGTTGAGAAACGCTGGCGCCATCTAATAAAAATCTATAAAATTGAAGAGAAGTAGGGTATAGTGGAATTGAATAATTTCACTCACGATTGGAGCTACTCGACTAGGGAAGTACCTCCACCTTGCAGAAAATCGTAGCTAAATAACATAGCTCCATGCTATGTTGTGTTCCTAACGGTGAGCAAGGTCGCCAGAGCTCCGCGAGGAAGCGTTGTGTTGGCACATAGGATAAGCATCACGCTATTGTCTCCTATGCTGCCAGCCCAACTATTCCTCATTAATTTACAGGGTCGGCAACGCGCGAGTGATACTCCTGGTGTTGCAAGCGTCCACATGCTACGGTAACCGTTTACCATCAGGCGGGCAGTATGCTTGTTTGCCACCTTAGTGGAATAAAAAATAATTCTAAAGCATTGACTTGTTTCTTACTAAACACGAGTCGAAGAATTTAAAAAATAGTGGACTAAAATATCATCGGTCTTTTATTATTATAAACCTTTAATAATAATGTCTTGTCTCCTTTTCCCTAATACAAAATATCACGTGTCAAAATGAGACAAAACATATTATAGCTATAGGAGATATATAGGACGTTTTATATAATAATGAATAAGACCGTATACCTATACTGTTACTAGAAATTCTGCTGTACCTGCTTATCAGCTTGAATGTCTTAACCCACATCAAAAGACGAAATTATGTCCAACTTTCTTCAGCGTTGGGTCCCGAAGGGCTCCTATATTTGCGTAAATTGCGTCCCATAGGCACGGAACCTAATTTGTGTCACCTTGAATTATGTAGATTAATAAATTAAACGTGTAATATTACAGAATCTTAGATAGAGTCCTTGTCACTGAATATATGAAATCATATAGAAACTGGATTCATTATGGAGGAAAGATGGAAGAAGACCGAGATACGTTGCACAGATCAAGGAGAAACTGAAGCAGCTCACGACGTATTATGAGATCGAGAAAGGACCACTGATTGAAAAGACTTAATTTTTGTACCTACTTAAAAAATTTCAAGTTATTAGATTGTCTCATTGGTTTAGTGGTCTCTGTGTATAGATAGTATGTTATGTATTATGTAACTACAAAGAAAGAAAGAAAGAAAGAAAAGAAATTTATTTAGCACAGCTTTACGCAGTTCACACAAGTACATAGTATAAGTGTATTCATAAGCAGTCTGTGTCTCGCGGCTGTGCCAAATAGGACCAGTTCAGCATTTTGTCAAGCCACTACAATACTTTCTTCTATTCATTCATCCTTTACGCCGAAGATATTTAAATGAATACGTTTATTTTTCGTGGGAAAGCTATGCTTGGGCACGAATGGGCCGGCCCGACCGGTGTGATACCACGGCCTCATAGGAAACCGGCGTTAAACAACGCTTACGTTGTGTTTCGCCGAGAGAGTGAGGTTACCGGAGGACCCATGCCCTTTTAAAAGGTCGGCAACGCATTAATATTTTTTTATAAATTACACTTCTATTTAATTAAGATATACCTATAACGTAAATGGCGCTTACATAAATCGCTATTACCACATCGTGCCAATATAGAGTCAAATCTCTTATCACTACATAGTCTAAAACAAAGTCGCTTCCCACTGTCTGTCTGTCCTTATGTATGCTTAGATCTTTAAAACTACGCAACGGATTTTGATGCGGTTTTTTTAATAGATAGAATGATTCAAGAGGAAGGTTTTAAGCTATTTAACATTACGCTATGACTCTTAGGAATGGGGCAACGAGTGAAATCGCGGGCGGGTCGCTAGTTTAAAAATATATTCCATATCGCTCTAACCAACTCAGCTATTGAGTCAGTCATGCCCGTGGACTTTTTCTTTCATACATACACAAAGAATAGTTACATCAACACACAATATACCTATTTTCGCCTGATGGCAAGCGATTATCGCCGCCCTTGGACACCCGCACCATCAGAGGAGTCACAAGTCCATTGCCAGCCTTTTAAAAGAGGATTGGGCCTCTGGTATCCTCACTCACTCGGCGAAACACAACGTGAGCGTTGTTTCACGCCGAGTGAAACACTTTTTATTTTGGTAAAATATATTTTCAAAATCATGCTACGACTCTTAGGAACAGGGCAACGCGGGTGAAACCGCGGACGGGTCACTAGTATTATATAGTAAGGTTGGCAACCCTGGCTGCTGTCTCCCATCAGCCATAAACACGTGCACGCCAAGTGTGTCCCAGACTTAAGAGTTACCTTACTGTCATGTTGGTATGGCACCTTATTCTATAAATACTAGAGTAAATTGAGCTTTAGAGGTTTCTACCTTATTTGCTTACGTATTTTATTTAGTTTCGTCTAGGGAAATCAAAGAAACTGGTAAAATAAAAAGTCGGTACGTGGATGGTTTGGAACTTGTAAGTTAAGATGCACGGTGACTGTCACGTGGATGGGTGCCCATTCGAAAAACAGTGGACATATCACAATACAATAAATAATGATACATAATAATTATAAACTTAAAATGGTATTAATGGGTACATGAATCTGCGGGTGAAACCACAGACTGGTCGCTAGTCTATACTAATATTATAAAGCTGCAGAATTTGTTTTTTTGTACACGCTAATCTCAGAAACTACTGATTCGAATTGAAAAAATATTTTTGTGTTGGATAGTCCATTTATCGAGGAAGGTTATAGGCTATATAACATCACGCTACACCTCTTAGGAACGGAGCAGCGCGGGTCGCTAGTGTAGTATAATGCAAGTCGCTGTTTTTATTTATCTGTATATCGTCTGTCATATCGCTCTGGCGGACTATCTTCAAGTAACAAATCAAACAGGAGCCCCCCCAGTAGCTAGCCTCTTGGAACTATGAAACTAATGTGAACCTAGCACCCTCTACCCGAGTGCCGTCGGGTAAAGGAAGCAATTCCGGAAATAATTGAACCTGTCCCAGCGATATAATATTTTTTACAAATAAATCAACTGCGTCGTTAGCCTAGTGGTCCTGAGCGCTACTACTACGCTAGAGGTCTTGGGTTCGATTACCAGGTCGAGCAAAGTGTTATTGGGTTTTTATATAAAATTCTCAGTGGCAGCTCTGGGTTTGGAGTTTGTGCCCGGTTAATGGCAATAGGCTCGCCCCCTGGGACCTAAACATACCGGCGAACTGTGGGTAGGTAGTATGCCTCTGCCTAACCATTCGGGTAATATAGGGGTGATGGTATGTTATGTTTTTTTCAAAATAATATTAATGTTTTTTTTTCCGGTTGTATAAAAGTCAAAGGTTGCAACGAATCGTGTTAAAAGTCAAAATAATTTATTCAAGAGTGCTAGGTATTACTTTTTACAGAGCCCCTAAAACGCCCCCCATTAGCCCCCTCGTTTTACTGGGAAGTGCCTCCTAGTGTTTTTACTGGGGAGAAGTGGCACAATAAACTCCCCAGCAACACATTTCTCTCAGTTCATTTATTAAGGCGTTAAAAGTTATATAAAACAGATCGCACCTTTGAAGCCGAACCGTTACTAAACAAAATATCTCAGGAATAAATACCGTCACGCCTGTATCCCCAAGGGATTAGACAGAGGTGTACCAATATACACGGAAAGTTCGCGAGTTCGTTTTGGTTCCATGTAATAGGGCGAGCCTATCGCAATTAACTGGGAACAAATCCGATACTCCGAGCTGGTACTGGAATTTTATAGAAAAACTCAATAACACTTTAGTCGACTTTGGGATCGAATCCAGGATAGCAGGATGCAGCGAGGCATAGCAGGCGCGCTTGTAACCACTAGACTATTAAGTTAAGGCTAAGCTCGAGAATGTGGTTTTTAGGCTGTCACATTATTTACTGTGTTAGGAGCTCGGAGTTTGGATTTGTGTCCGTTTGGCAATAAGCTCGCCCCCTATTACGTGGGACCTAAACATACCGGCGAACTGTGCGTGTACATTAGTACGCCTCTGCTTAACCCTTCGGGGAATACAGGCATGATGGTATGATAAGTTATTTTTATGTACAGTAAACGCTCAAAAGTTCATAAGCACGCTAAGGATTACATTACTATGAACAGTACGAGCGAGCTCGATACAACCAGTGCGTGTCACTTGTTATCGACATTGAATAGAAGGTCGTAAGTCAAACTAAACGTCAAAGTCAAAGATATTTATTGCTTAAAACTGTGTACATATGGTGTTTAACAATTTTTAGTAGGTTTCAACAGTCTACCCAATCGGGTGTAGCAATATTAAAATGTTACAATTTATAAAGGTAGGTATGTCTGTGCTAAAAATCTTATAAACAATAACAATAATTATTTTTTGGCAAAATATTCATTTAAGTTGTAAAATACATTTTTAATTAACCACTGTTTTAAAACTCGCTTAAATAATTTACCATCAAGTTTTTTTAGATCTACAGGTAAGTGGCTATATACTCGTATGGCAGTGATATATGTACTTTTATAATAAATCATGTTGTGTATATTTGGTAAGGTCAAGCTATTGCGTTGTGAGATTGCCTATGGACTTTTGGTCGCCACTGTACCTTACCCATTTTGCGTCAAGCCCTGCGCTGTACCTGCAACTCCGTATTTATAAAGATTAGATACCTACAAACACACTATATGCAAGACTGCTTTTTATTAGCTCCACTGCTATCCACAAGATAGCTTTTTATTAGATAAGTCTCTAATGCGCAGAACGTGCTCTTTTCGCTTGTTTAAAAAATGAGTTTGAATTCTAAAGTGTGGCTAGATTGTGCTTCAACTACAGTGCACTTTCAAACTCTGAATTAATAAACTTTGCTAGCATTAGGTCCCTACGCGATGGGATGGTTCTAGAAGTTCGTTAAGACATCTTTATCAAGCAAGGGAATTAGTTTTTAGGGTTCCGTGCCTCAAAAGGTAAAAAAAGGAACCTTATAAGACCCCTCTCTTGTCCGTCTGTCCGTCAGTCTGTCCGTGTGTCACCACCGTTTTTCTCAGGAACGGGTGGACCTAGCAAGTTGAAATTTATACCAGATATAGTCTATTATCCCTATTACGTGTATAAAAATCGAGGTCCTGAGTAAACACGATAAAAAGATATGGGCAAATTTAGATTTTCGCGAGTCAAGTACTCGCATTTAAGTACCTAAATTTACCTTGATTTTTATTTTTCGCAATTTTCCCTTTACTTGTGCCGTAAGAACTTGCTTTTAACCAAAATTGACAATTCTAGGTCATCCGGGAGCACCTAGGTACCCTATAGGTTTTGGGTCGACAACCTATATGGTAGTTCCCGTTGACCTAGAATCACGAAATTTGGCAAAGAGCAAGGTCTTACTTAGCTATAGTATCGCTGCGATACTATAGCCGCAATATTTTACTCAGTAATGCCACCTTAAATGAAATAAAATAACAATAACCTTTAATCTACCACAATTATTATAAATATTATTTAATTTATTAAATTATTTATCATTTATAGGAATGGGTGTACAATGTTTATGTTGGATTCAATTTAATTGAATTACTTTTTTTTATTATTTTTATTATCATGCAATTTATTTGTGGAAGTCGCCTGTTTAGCATAGGCCTTCCCCCCCTCCAGTTCTCTCTGTCATTGTCACCTTGATTCGGTGTAAATTATGATTTGATTAAATCGCTTTCTAGAAAACGAATTATGAGCTTCCGAATTGTTTGAACCTCAACGCGAGACATAGTGTATAAATATAGGTAACTTAAAACCGAACTGTCTCATTAGTCTAGTGGTCCCAAGCGCAACTGCTACACTAGAGGTCCTAGTTCGATCCCCAGGTAGAGCAAAGTGTTATTGGATTTTTCTATGAAATTCTCAGTAGCAGCTCGGAGTCTGGATTTGTGTCCAGTTAATGGCTATAGGCTCACCCCCTAAAACATGGGACCTAAACATACCGGCGAACTGCGGGTGTACATTAAGTACGCCTCTGCCTAACCCTTCGGAGAATACAGGCGTGAGGCGTGTTGAAAACCAAAGTGTGATTGGATTTACTGAAATATCTATGTTGATTCTTGTCGTTATTCTTCATGAAATTTGGAACCTAGTTTATGACATTTCAAAAATACTTGTATTAACGGTCTACTCGAAATAAAAAAAAAACTAATTTTTACGGATTTTATCGCATTGTATTGATATTATTTGATTCCCAACGTTTCGGATCCTTTACAGCATCCATGGTCACGGGGAAGTTGTTGGACGTCTTAATGTTATATCAATACAACGTTATAAGAACCGTAAAAAGTAGTTTTATTTCAATGTCTAATATTCGCGTAAGTGTCAGAAACCAGTAAAAAATATAACTTTGACATTGCTTGTAACATTTTTATTTCGAGATAAAACAGAAGGAAACCATGTTGGAAGAAACCACAAAGCCGGAAATTCGTTAACAAGGACTACAAAAACATTAAGAAAAGTATTTAGACCCTTTTACTCCGACCCAAATTCTTTTTAAATAATTCTATTAAAGAAAGTTGTAAAAATGTATACGGAGAAAAGATTTTCTTTATAATAACAAAACAGTCAAAAGGTTTTAGTCCCGCAAAGTTGTGACGTCAACAACGACGACACGATTTGAAAGAATGAATGGATGAATGAAAGAAAATGTATGCACTTCTTTGAGAGTGAACGATAGGGTTCTGTACATTTTAATTTTCTGTTTTTGTTTTGTATGTGTATTTTTGGTAAATGCTACATTGGTCTTGTGGTCTCCGACACGTTTATTGACCATGACGTTCTAGGTTCGACGTCGAAGGTTGAAATAAGTGTAAGGTTATTTTAGTGAGGGAAAAATTCAATCGCGGGCAGGATTCGAACCTGCGTCTTCTGGTTAGATACGCCAGACGCTCTGACCGCTAAGCCACCGCGAGTCCCACCCGCTTGATCGAAATTTGCCTTCAGAATGTAATAAAGTAAGTCATGTCGGTTGAGAAGCAAGGTAACTTGCTTTTCAATAGATGTCGCCAGCGTCACCTTATGACGTAAATTCAGAATGTGAAGGCACAGTACAGTATTGTTGTACTGTACAGTCATACACCTTTACCAAAAAACTTTGACGACACATTTGGCGTACCGGCTGAGCGATCGGCTTCTGCGCTATGTGTTGTGGGTTAGATTCCCACACGGAGCAAATATTTGTATGATCTTTATGGAGTTGTTCCGAGTCTGCGCATTTGGGTATGTGAGAATTTGTGTTTGTAAACGCACCCACGATACAGGAGAAAATCCTAGTGTGGGGCAACGGTTTTTATTTTTTAACTTATGATAATTATTTACGTTTACGGTAACCCTCCGATTATAATGTGACATGTAATTCTCGTAGCGCTGCTACGAATGGCTACGTGTACTACGGAGCGTAGCACGCCGTAGCTAGACTTTTTATTAGATAAGGCTTTAGCTACATTGGAACTGTACAATCTATTTAAATGGACGTAGAGTGGCGCCTAACGGTATTTACCGGTAGCGACCGTCGATACTATCGATAATTTCACATCGTATGTGTCGATATGAGGGTGATTGGAGTGGTCATATAATAAACTATAGCACTACAAGAGAATTAACAAATTCTTTTGCTGTTAAACTTTGCGTTTTGTTTCTCTTTAGGTTTTTTAAGTATAAAGAAAGGAAAGGTGGAACGTTCCTTTAAAGATTACTTAAATCAGGAACACCAAAATCAATTTTAATAATTCTCTTAACCTTTCTTTCCGGAAAAGGAATAATATTGCGCGTTGTAAAACGAAAAACAATCGCTTAATGCGAATCAAAGCATCAAATAAAAACGTTTATGTCTTTAATTATATTTTAATATTTGTAATAAAAATAAATAAAAAAGCCATTTATTTCTTGCTTTTTAGTTTAAATATTGCATGCGATTTTGATTAGTTGAACATTTTCATTTTACTACAACAAAATATAAAAATCATACTGGTTTCTGACACTTACGCGAATATTAGACATTGAAATAAAACTACTTTTTACGGATTTTATCGCGTTGTATTGACATTATTTCATTCCCGACGTTTGAGATCTTTTACAGCATCCATCGTCCAACAACTTAGTCTACCCATGACCATGGATGCTGTAAAGGATCCGAAACGTCGGGAATCATATAATATCAATACAACGCGATAAAATCCGTAAAAAGTAGTTTTATTTCAATATAAAAATCGATTAATAAATAATCTTTTCATTAAACAAATTGTATAAATAATTAAATTTATCCATTAAATAATAAAATTAAATTCATTTTTTAAAGGATTCATATATGTATAATATACATTTACATAGATTACTTTAAAAAAACTTATTTACATAAAGAAACAATAATTTATTTTTGTATTTATTAAATACTAGCTTCTGCCTGCGACATTGTCTGCGTGGACTTCAAGTGTCTTTTTTTTCAGGCTATAATTTTACTGTGTGCCAAATTTTATCCAGATCCGTTCAGCCGTCCTGGCGTGAAAGCGTTACAAACATCCATACATCCATACTCACAAACTTTCACGTTTATAATATTAGTAAAGATTATCGATATATTATTGAAAACTCTTGTAATCATCGACGGCGGTCGAATCATGCGATAGTAATTGGTATGTAATGTACCCATTAATTATGTTAATTGCTCGTCGTATGCAGAATCGTTTAATAATTGCAACATTGATATTAAGATAATGATCTCTCATAATTATACATGTTTGTGATAGCAAAACTCAAAGAATAGTCGATGTACTGACTTGAAATTTTGACTGATCATTGCATTTTTACTCAGAGTGTTTATACATATTTGTCCAAATTTCAATAATCTCCCAGAAAACACTTTCAGTTTTCCCTAATTTTCCAATATTCCGACTAACTTGCTATTTTTAGTAAAAGAAAAGTTGTCCAATTCGGACTATTACGAACATATAAAAGATATGTAGTGCCAATCAGTCCAGCATCCTCTCAAACCGGAACACAATATTTTTTAACCGATCCGAAAAATCCGTGTCTATGTATATGTGTTTTTTGTCTGCCTCGTAGCCCCCAAACGAATGTACCTATGTTGATTATTTTTTTTTTGTTTGATAGGTGTCTTGATCAAGTGTGTTCTTAGCTATGATTGATGATTGCTGAAGGGATGTGAGCAACTTCCACAAGTCTGATCGATTTGAAATTTAGTATCCTGTTACTTCAATAATATTGCAAGAACATGGTAACCATAACTTGAATTTACTGCTGATAACAAAACTCCTTTTTTAAATGGTTACATCACCACGCAGATATCAAACACATTTGAACGCAGAACTTCAAGTGACGTGGCACCCCGCTTACATTAAGCCCCGGGATTCGATTTCCCGCGCAACGGGATCAATGTCATCCCCCACGCAAACACCGGGATGTTTGTATTCCATTTTTTTTGTATTAATAAAGCCGCATGACGAGCCCGTATACTGCCATGAATTGATACATTTTTGATCGGATTAAGAGTTATCAAATGTATTTTTGGGTTGTCCATCAAATTCGTTTTGTTTCGTGTTATCTAATTTGACAGGGAAATGAATATGTCAATATTTGGAAATTTATGTTTGGTATAAAGTAATTTTTTTTTTTTTTTAATAAATATTCTGCTTCATTGGATTATTCGTCGCTTCGCAGCTGCTGATCCTGAGGTCCTAGGATCGCTGCGCTACTTTTATTTTGTTATAGGATAGGAGGTCAATCGAGTAGACGGTTCGCCTGATGTTAAGAGATTACCGCCGCCCATGGACACCCACAACCTCAGAGGAGTCATAAGTGCGTTGCCGGCCTTTTAAAAGGGGCTTGGGCCTCCGGTAACCTCACTCACTCGGCAAAACACAACGTAAGCGTTGTTCGATGGTTTCTGTGAGGCCGTGGTATCACTCCGGTTGAGCCGGCCCATTCGTGCCGAAGCATGGCCCTCCCACGTAAAAAAAACTGTTTACGTACAGTTTTATTGTGTTTACTAATACATTTTCAATAGCAGCTCAGGGTCTGGATTTGTGCCTGATTAATGGCTATAAACCCCATATAATGAAACCTGCCATTTTAGCCCAGTTCAAGTTGACGATTTTGACACAGTAAAATAGGACATAATGAGGCCTCAACGTAACTAATAGGTACCAAATAAAACAAAAAACCACACGACTAGTGAACATTATGAGGTTAATTAGACTCATTACAGCTAGATAGCCGGAGAGCGAAACTGCGTAAGATACAGGCTTCCAGCGGCTAAATTAGAAAGGCCAATTTTTGAAGAACATATTAAGAACCCAGTGTATTTTTTGTGGCGTCACCTTAAGGATAAGGTAAGATTTATCCTTGACAGGTGACAAGGTAGGATTAGCAGACACAATAGAAAAATAATAGTTACGACTCTCTCAAAGTTCACGGTTCTTTAATGAATAATGACGGCCAATGTGGAAGAGAAATTCGATATCACAGGCTTGTGATCTAGAAAGAATGAAAGAAAATGTCTTTATTGGCACAAAAATAAAAAACATGGATAAGTAAGTACCTACATTAAATTTAAAAATGACTGAAATGAATGAATGAAAGGGCCACAGCCACAGCTCAGCATAATATCTGGTGGTGGTACCTAATAAGAACTACCACCTGCCGCTGGTCCAGTGGCTCAGTTGACTATAATGGCTGGTGTGCTAAGCCTGGAGTTACAAGTGGACGAGTCTATTGCACTTAACCAAGCCCAGAGCTGCTGATGAGAACAAAAACCAATAACATCTTACTCGACCTGAAAAACAAACCCTCAGTTGCCCTTGATGTGGTGTAAGATAGACGGTGGGTGGGGTCACCTATCACGGGGTGGGGATGGAAATAAAATAACAAAATAAAAATACCCCGTTGTCATTATTTTTTTTATTTTACGCTTCTTAGTTTTTTATAAACGCAGTGTCACTCTCACAATTGAGACGAATTTAACGACGCCTCTCAAGCTTACATTCATCAAGCCATTTAGGCTACAGAGCGTGCCAAGGAAATATACATCCATACATACACTCAAAAAACGTAACCTTCTCTAGCGCAGTCGGATAAAATGTAGCTTAACGTTTGAGTTTATATCTTACACCGTATTCAAAACTCAATGATTGCCCTTCAGTACATGAACGGCATTCTAATGCTGGCTAATGAGGGCCGAGAGTACCTACATCGAATGGTTTTCTTTCTAAAAGCAATTAGTCAACTAATTACAAAAGAAAATAAAATTTGTTCATTTAGAATCGAGAGAAATCAAAGCAACAATTCTATTATGTATCTTATTATTACTGACATAAAACTACATACATAACATAACATACCATCACGCATACACCCCCCGAAGGGCTAGGCAGAGGCACCAATGTGCACCCACAGTTTGCCGGTATGTTTAGGTCCCATCATAGAGGGGGTGAGCCTAGTGCTATTAACCGGGCACAAATACAGACTCCGAGCTGCTTCTGAGAATTTCATAGAAAAACCCAACAACACCTTCGTCGACCTGGGGATTGAACCCAGGACCTCTAGCGTAGTAGTCGCGCTTGGGACCACTAGACTAATGAGGCAGTCCTAGAAAAAACTACTTTTTACAGATATTATCGCGTTATATTGAATCTTATCACGATTTTTGGTATTTTTAAAACGAGGTCTCCTGACTGCCTCATTAGTCCAGTGGTCCTACGCGTATTGCTACGCTAGAGGCCCTGGGCTCGATTCCCAGGTCGAGCAAAGTGTTATTGGTTTGGTTTTTCTACAAAGAAAGTCTTAGGATCAGCTCGGAATTTGTGTGTGGCAATAGTTTCACTCCTATTACATGGAACATGTTCTTACTTACAACAGTACACCTCTGCCTAACCCTTCGAGGAATGCAGGTGTGATGGTATGTTATGAAGCCTCTTGAGAAAGGTAAGGATATTTTTGGATTACGATTTATATTTATTTAAACTATTTATGAATGAAATAGACTGCCCCCAAGTTCTAACTATCCGAGTCCGAAAATCAATCACGCCCTTGGTTCCAGCCTTTTGAAAAACGAAATTTGGTTAGTAAGTTTAGTGCGACTTTGGTCCCAAGTTTTAAGAGAGCTAGGGCATAGTGGACTTGAATAATTCCACTCACAGTTGGAGCTGCCTGACTGGGGAAGTACCTCCACCATGCAGAAAATCGTAGCCAAATAACATAGCTTCGTGCTATGTTGTGTTCCTAACAGTGAGCAAGGTCGCCAGAGCTTCGCGAGGAAGCGTTGTGTTGGCAGTGGGGACGGACCGGGGTGGTGTTTTGTTACCACCGCTGTTATGCATGTCGGCCAGTGATGCCTCTGGTGTTGCAAGCGTTCATAGGCTACGGTAACCGCTTCCCATCAGGCGGGCCGTATGAATGTTTGCCACCTTAGCGGCATAAAAAAAATTTTAACAATTCAATTCAAATTCAAATTTGTGACAATAAACTTTTCCTTTCCTTACTGTATCAGTTTGACCTGTCCAATTTTTATTAAACTACTGCAATACCATTTCATCCACTTTGGCTTCTGCATTTTTTTTTAATCCTGTTAACGGATATGGCGCCACACTTTTTGTGTATTTGCCAGTGTCAAGTATAAGGAGTAAACAAGTAATAAGTATTTATTAGTTCTCGTCATGGGATTATTATAATGGCGCCACACTTTTGCCAGTGTCAAGTATACGGAATAATCCCCAGTAAAGCAGTGGAAACTTCACTAAGGCTTTTTTTTATGGGATAGGAGGGCAAACGAGCAGACGGATCGCCTGATGGTAAGCGATTACCGCCGCCCATGGACACACGCAACACCAGAGGAGTCACAAGTGCGTTGCCGGCCTTTTAAAAGGGGATTGGGCCTCCGGTAACCTCACTCACTCGGCGAAACACAACGTAAGCGTTGATTCACGCCGGTTTTCTGTGAGGCCGTGGTATCACTCCGGTCGAGCCGGCCCATTCGTGCCGAAGCATGGCTCTCCCACGTAAAAACACACATAAAGGCTTCGATGGAGTGAATACAAAAGTCACGATTTTTAATTTTATATCATTTGCCTACACTCGCACACGTTCACGAACACTTAATGCTTAACTATCCACTACAATTACACATTAAACTTCGGAGAAACACAAGTTTTGGAAATAATATAAAATCGACAAAGTGCACTTTACATTTTCCCGCCTAAACTCCAAAACTGCATTTAAAAATGAATCATTCATAATTGCAACGAAAGAGCCGTTTAGTCGTCACGGGGTTGGGTCGGACGCGTCACGACACGTATCCGGGGCGATAACGTGACGCAGAGTGGCACTCCACTGTTACAGCTCTAATGGATTTCCGTTACTGTCTTTCCATTCCGTGCTTTTTGTTGGAGATGTTGTTAACCTGGATGTGGCTTTTGCCCTTTTAACGGAGCTTTTTAGACGACAGTTTAGTTTTTAGCTTTATTGATGTTACTTTGACATAACATAACAGTTATATTAGATTATATTTAATGACTGCCTCATTAGTCTAGTTGTCCCAAGCGCGACTGCTACGCTAGAGGTCCTGGATTCGATCCCCAGGTCGAGCAGTGTTATTGAGTTTTTCTTTGAAATTCTCAGTAGCAGCTCGGAGTCTGCTGTGCCCGGTTAATGGCAATAGGCTCGCCCCCTATTACATGGTACCTAACCATACCGGCGAACTATGGGTGTAGGTACATTAGTATGCCTCTGCCTAACCTTTCGGGGAATACAGGCGTGATGGCATGTTATGTTTATTAAGCTTTTTCTTATTGTACCTTAATACATGATTCTCTACTTGACCCAAAGGTTGACTGGTAGAGAATGCCATAAGTCCGCCTCGTGTACCAATTCTTTTTATACGTAAAAGTTTAAATAAATAAATAAATAATATACCATCACGCCTGTATTCCCCGAAGGTTTAGGCAGCGAAGGTTTAAGCGTATCAATGTATTTTTACGAGGCACAGATCCAAACTCTAAGCTGCTCCTGAGAATTTCATAGACACAACCAATAGTACTTGCTCGAACAGGGAATCGAGCCCAACATCTCGTATCTCATTATTATCATTCACTTTTTTCGAAAACCTCTTTTATCATTTGTACATATCTAATATTTTATCTCGCCGTATTCCCAGATAAAATAATATAATAATTCTTCAAACAAAGATCTACGCTCTGTGCAAACATTTTCTCCTGTCGCTTCCAGTGTATACACAGCCAGAGCCTTTCCAAAGCCATGCAACATTTTTCTCACGTAGCAGGCAATCGACCCGTTACCCTTTGCACGTGACTTCTTACCCATGTTAAAATGTTAAAATGGTAGATACAAGTATCGAGAGTTCGAGGCTTGAGGCAGGAACGTCTGAGTGTTTATTTATTTAGTCTTAATTGAACTGCCTCGTTAGACTAGTTGGTCCCAAGCGCAACTGCTATTTAGCTTTTTTGGACGAATAAATTACATTTTTTTGACAGTTTTTCTATACAAAATCTGTCAAACGTCAATTTTATTCCTCAGTTAAAAGTTATTTGGCGTTGGAAAAATCGCCCCCTTAGAGTTGTATGTCTTGGATTCGAACTCGGTACTTGCAGTTCAATTGTCACAGTGCTATCGCGGCTACAACTAAATATTATAAAAAATATTAACTGCTAGTACCTAAAAAGTATTACACTAAGGACTATTAATCTCATTACACTCCATTTACCTGACTTAGTCAGCGAAAAATAACCTCATTACATGGTGAATACCGTAAATCGCGAATAAAAGTAATGACACTGCCATTTTATTTATATTTCACGCAAATTGGACGCGTCTACTGAACAAATGACAAGCTATTTATCATTTTACACTCTTTGTGAAAACTAGACGTCTATAATTAATTATGATTTTTACAATCTGTCTTTTTAAATAAATTAAAATTTAAAATAGCAGCATCAAGTCGTGGTTACCATGTTCTTGCAATATCATTGAAGTAACAGGTAAGTTTCAAATCCATCAATTCATGAATCAGAAAAGAGCTGATAATCTTCAAACGGCTGGCCAGATTTTCTTAAATCATGGCTCAGAACATTCTCGATCAAGTAACTTTTCAAACAAAAAAACTGAATCAAAATCTGTCCATTCGTTTGGACGCTACGGTGTAACAAACAGACACACAGATACACACTACAAACATATAACACCCTTCTTTTTTATGGATTAAGTCGGCAAACGAGCTGACGAGCCGGTGGTAAGAAGTTAACATCGCCAATGGACATTTGCAACAGAAGAGTTGCTGATGCGTTGCCGATCTTTAAGAGCCCCTACGGACTGCAGACTGCCAGAGCCGTAGCAACCGAGGGGAACAGGCTCTTATGTGCAAAAGTCGAGACACACACCAAGGCGCTACACGACAGACTCCGACATAAGGGTTGTCACCAGCCAATCAGACCCCAAGAGGTCCTCCCACCGAGCATTTTACGTCGGGGGTAAAAAAATATATAAAAGATGTCTCAATGGCTTAGTAATCACAATCGCGTCTGCTTAAGCCTTGCGAACTCCTAGGTCCGAATCCCCCGAACAAAGTCCATCATGGTCATGGCAAAAGTCATGAATCCAATAGCCGTGTCTATAGGCAAAATAAAGGGCTTATGTTTATCTAACCACCAGATCTAGTAAAATGTTATGGCAAAAAATCACTTTATATTGCCAAAAATAGTAAATGATCACCAAAATAAGTTCTAACCTAACCTAAACCTAATTTTTGGTGACCATTTATCCATTTTGGTAAGCATTTTGGTGATCAATTTACTGGTGGTCATTATATTTATACCCAAAATAAAGGAAGTGCCGTTTTTAGTCAGACATCCTGCCGCCGCTCCAGGTGGCCGATGACCCACGATTTTTTCCGTACCCAAAAAATAATTACGAGCAAAGATTTAACTCAATCAACACATAGTTTGGAATTATACTCGTTTAAGGGAAATATATACACAGGCTAACACGGCACCTCAAAACAATGCAGAACTTAAGTCTACATTGGTTGACCTGTACAAGATCTTTGTGTTAGTATTGTCGTGAACATTATTTAAAAAAACATGAATGGACAACGAAATAAATTTGGCTGTTTCACGATCCTTTATTAATAAAGGTGGCATTTTCGTCTGCCTAAGTATCATTAGACATCTTTTCATTAAATTTTTAATGTCGTAAGTTAAAGAATAATATACATTAAACTACGCCAAAAATGATCCATTAGGCACAAAGTCTCCTAAATTACTGAGTGACAAGCGGTTGACACGTTCATTGTTTACCATTCAGGCCCACATCAAAACGAAAAAAAAAACTGACATAATACCAAAACGGAGTCCTTTCATCAGCCAGGCCAAAATAAACAGAATTTGGCCTTAAACATACTTGGCCATGGCGTTCCGGCTCTTAAAAGTAAGTATTCAAAAAAGATTACCCATTATACAGGGGGGTGTTAACATTAATACTTATACAGCGCCGGAAAACATTCTCCGGATAATGGCCAGCGCAAAAAGTTAATGGACGCTTTCCCCACAGTGTATTTGAGTTCGGCACAATTCGGCATGAATCGGCATGTTTCGGCTGTAACGCTTGCGCATTTCCCTATTTAGGGTTCCGTGCTGAAATATTTAATTTGTTTAAATATCTATTACTTTTTGTCATAGTTGATTAGCTTTTCATTTCGTACCTTGAAGACGTTTTAAATAGGTACCTACCTAGCTCTATTTTTTTGTTAATAAATGAAATATTAACTTTAATAGTAGATTATTCACCTATGAGAGAAGGTGACAGATTTCTAACGAGTGTGCCTTTGAGGCTGTATTTATACTCTAAGCGTCTGCAGCGACATCTACCGTGCTACATATAAACAAGACGGACAAGTCCTGAATCGCGCAAGTGAAGTTTGCAACGCAACTTGGATATATACAACTGCCCGACATCAATCGTCGGTCCGTGGCCCGCCAGGCAAAAACACCCGCCTGGTCGGAGGATCCTCCCTTTGGTTGGAGCGGCAACACACCTCGCCCCTCCACAAATGCTTTAGCAGTATCACCACAGCTAGGAACTGATAACATAACTAAACCCAATTCAATTTATCTAATAAAAATAAAAGATTATTTATTATAAACGCAACAAAAAAATTGTTCAACTAAAAAATATAAGATGAAAATCCGTAGGTAAAGATTTTGAAAGGAATTTTTAGCTGAATATTATAATTATTTTTTCAGATGAAGGAATACAAAACAACAATGCGGAACCTACTTCATACTATTACAAGCGTCGGCACTTATTTATGTAGCGTCTTGATAAAACTAGGCCCCAGCTATACTATATATATGTATTTGAAGTAAATACCTAACGCGGGGTTGGACAATCCTCACAGTACTTTATAACAAAGACAAAGCTTTTATGGGGAATTTAAATGTATTGGAAAGAGTTGGCTTGCTTTCCACGGGTTGATATCAATACTGATGTCAAAATGTAGGTCATGTTGTTTCTTTTTTATATTTTTATGTGAAATTTCGTAGGCAGCTATACTCCGACACTCTGATGAGAAATGAAAAATTTCAGATAGTGTTTATTCAAAAATCTTGGAGTTTTGGATTTGAGACTATAATTTTCTTTATTATTAGAACCAAACCGAAATTTCCTAAATTAAATTACAATAATAAACACAAAATATATATAAGATTAACCAATTTGGTGCAGTCGTTCGGAAGTTACGCGCGTACATGTCATCGATTCATTTTATATTATTAGATTCCATGACCCAAAACATACCAATGGATTGTGGATAATCAAGAAGTGTAGCTAATACGAGTATACCATTACCTACACCTGTCTAACCCATTGAGGAGAACACGTGATGGTATATTATATTATTATAAAAAATCTGCTGCGTATTGATATTCCTTCAACAACTGCATAACATTACCCAGTAACGTTCGTACAATTTGTTCATACATGCAAATGACTTTATTTACTCAGCTCACAACAGAATACGATATTATCCGCGTTGTTCCAATATTTCCAACAGCTATTCGTATTTATGAGATGATAAACTATCATGTACACACGGCGACACATTAGGAGTTTTAATCAAATCAAATCAAAAACAATTTAATCGAATTGTGTTACCTTAACATACCAGGCGAACTGTGGGTGTACATTAAGTACGCCTCTGCCTAACCCTTCGGGGAATACAGGCGTGATGGTATGTTATAATCTAGGCTCCTACGGTACCATTTCGTCCAAAATACTTCACTGGAAATAAATGTAAGCGAATGCAATTTTCGATAAAATTACCAAGTTTGGAACGATTTTCTAATATTGTATTCCCAACTAGCGAACCGCTCGCGGTTTCACCCGCGCTGCTCCGTTCCTTAAAGGCGTAGCGTGATGTTATATAGCCTATGTTACTCAGTGATAATGTAGCTTTCTAACGGCAAATGAATTTTTGAAATCGATCCAGTACTTTTTGAGCCAATTCGTTACAAACATACTTACATGCAAATCTTTCCTCTTTATAATATTAGTCTAGATGAAGTAGTGGTCGACTTAATAGTACGATAGGCACCTAGATTGACGGTATTTCAATCCGAATAATAACATAATTTGATAGAATATTGTCTGGATTACGATTTATTACGTACATATTACGTTTTTGTGGCCAATTCAAGCTCCGCCGGACCCCTAAGTTATAAAATTTGGCTTATGGATCACCCGTATTCCGTCGCAATAGCGCATATTTTTGTAGTTCACCTATAGCTTGACGTGAATATTGACATTCAGCAGCAGCTAACTATGAAACGGTGAAATAAAAACAATTGTTTATTACATTTTATCGAGTTCAGTAAACATAAATTAATGGAATGAGCTGTTTCTTTTTTTTTATCCGAAAGTTTTCTGGAAAAATATACATTTCTAGAAAATCGAGTTCTTTTTATTGTTTATGTCGACAAACGAGCCACATCGCCGTTCATAGAAACTTAGATACAACACCAGAGTTTCTCTGACTTTTCGAAGTCATGTGCGTATTAAATAGTTAATTATTACGCGCTTTAACGGTGAAGGAAAACATCGTGAGGAAACCTGCATGCTTGAGAGATTTTCTCGATGGCGTGTGAAGTCTGCCAACCCGCATTAGGCCAGCGTGGTGGACTATAGCCTAATCCCTCTCATTCCGATAGGAGACCCGTGCCCAGCAGTGGGACAGTATAATAGGTTGATTATGTTATGTTATGTTATGTTATGTTATGTTATGTTATGTTATTATACACCTCTATTTGAATAGCAGTGAAGAATTGTATTTATGTTTTGTGCAATTATAGACTTTATTTATTTATTCTAACCCGGCGGAGATTTTTATACGATTTACTTAAAGTATGATCTTAGATAAAGAGAAGAAGATCGGCAAAACCTGGAGCAAAATAAAGCGCAAAACTCAAAGCCAAAGTACATAGAAAATCACAGTGGATCTGCCCTATCTAGGGGTCGCAGGATCTTAAGTCGAGACAATATCTATTGGATCAGGTAGTTTATAAATAAAATATAACATCACTATCTAGCATCACTACCTAAATATATCTCCACAAAGCTGTTCACTAAATAAAAGCTGTACGAAGTCCAAGTCGCCAAGGTTGAGAGACTCTCGATAAAAAAAAGTCGGAAGAGATCCGGAGTAATCGCGGACCTCCTTTATTGAATTGTCAATGAGAGCTGAGATATTGCCTCCCCGAGGCATGCCCAAGTTGGACAGGGTTGGATATCTCAGTGTAAATAAGATATTTTATTTTATTACAATCTCCCCTCTTTGCTGACTGCCTCATTAGTCTAGTGGTTCAAACCGCGACTGCTAGAAGTCCTGGGCTCAATACTCAGGTCGAGCAAAGTTTGATTGGGTTCTTCTTTGAAATTCTCAGTAACCACTCGGATTGGATTTGTCACCATACAAAGCCAATAGGCTGGCCCCTATTACATGGCACCAAAACATACGGGCAAACTGTTAGTGTACTGTCAAAATCAAATCAAGTTACTAAAAATTATCAAATATCCCCAATGGATAATAAACTCTATTATTTAGAGATTAAATCGAAAGTCGATTGACAGTTTTAAAAAAGTGAGAACCACGGATGCAAACCAGTCTTTCAACACAGAGATTAAACATTGAAATAAAACTACTTTTTACGGATTTTATCGCGTTGTATTGATATTATTTGATTCCCGACGTTTCGGATCCTTTGCAGCATCCATGGTCACGGGCAGACTGAGGTGTTGGACGTTAATGTTACAATTACTAACAGCTACCTTACATGTCAGAAACCAATACAGAGATTAAAGTTAAATATAAGTATAAATAAATAAAAAAAAATGTATAAATAAAGAAAAACAGGTAAATGGATTCACATAAATGATCGATTGTCGAGGGGCCCCCGACAAATCTTGATACAGGGCCTGTCTAGGGCAAGCTACGGGACTGTAAGGATGATACCCACTTTCGAGACCAGGTATCATACAATTTATATTAGACTAGCTTCTGCCAGCGACTTTGTCTGCGTGGTCTTCAGAATTGGGTCCCACCTGGATAAATAGCCTATGTGTTATTCCAGACTATAATCTATCTCTGTGCCAAATTTCATCCAGATCCGTTCAGGCGTGAAAGAGTAACAAACATCCATACATCCATACTCACAAACTTTCACGATTATAATATTATACTAGCGGCCCGCCCGCGGTTTCACGGTAGCGTAATGTTAAATAGCTTAAAACCTTCCTCTTGAATCACTCTATCTATTAAAAAAACCGCTTGAAAATCCGTTGCGTAGTTTTAAAGATTTAAGCATACATAGGGACGGACAGACAGCGACTTTGTTTTATAATATGTAGTGATAGTGATAATATACGTAAGGATTATACTACCCTCCCTTGAACAACACCCGGAAGTCCCTTCAATAATGCAGTTCAATTTCCCTCAATACCCTCCATGTGGGAAGGCAGATGTACTCGGCGGTACTTTCAGGATTACTACAGTGACTTATTTATTTGGGTTTAGTATGCGCTGAGTCAAGGACAAAATGTGAGGAAAAAAGAAACTTAAAAAATATATTCACCTCGCCTGTATTCTTTAAGGCTTTATTTGTTTTTAAAAACTTCAATGCGTTTGAACTGCCTCCGTTTGAATTAATCCAGTGGTACCAAGCGCGATTGCTCTGATCGTGAGTTCGATTCCCAGATCGAGCAGTGTTATCTATTGGGTTTTTCTATTAAATTCTCAGTAGCAACTCGGAGTTTGAATAAGCTCGCACCCTATAACATGGGACCTAAATATACCAATGAACTGTGGGTGTACATTAATATACCTCAGTCCAACCCTTTAGGGAGAACAGGCGTCATGGTATGTTATGATACGAATAGGTAACAGATATTTACAATTATTGCGAAAAAGTAGAAAGATCTTTTTCCCCAATTCAAAATTTTCAGCCTCAAAATGATTTGTGTTTTCCATAATCAGAAGTTTTAAAAATAAAATGGTTCATAAAAGATACGTCATTGCGAAGACTTGAACCTAATTGTCCAATATCCTGAGACGCAAAGTTATGGCTCTTCTGAGGAACAATCATTCACATCAAATTGTCTTTGTGTCACATAAAATTATTCTTACCTTTTACAAGAAACGAATAAAATGAAAGCTTATATTTTATTTTATGGGCTTGAGGAGAGGAGTATAGTGTTTATATTACATAGGTAAATACACAACATCACGCCAGCAACGGATATCGGTTGTCAAGCATTTCGGACCATAGAAAACAGTATACGTAGATTATCGTAAATTTACCGGCAACTTAACGTGCTCTCCGAGGCACGGAAATGTCTTGAAGTGCTAATAGTCACCCATCCATTGACTGGACGCGGTAAGCGCAGTTTAGCCTTGCAAGTCTATTCAGCGTGGTTATTACCACGAGCCCTTCAAGAGATTTAGATAGTTTATATTGTAGATATATTTATGTATGTACAATGTGATAATGGAAATCTAAAAAGCCCGACTTAGAAGCGACTCCTTTTTTTGAATTTGAAGTCAGTTAAAAATAGGTGAAATGATAATAGGTAGGTACATATATTTTATAGCTTTTTAAAATACGACATCTATAATTATAATAAAATATACTATGTAACGCCACAATTATTTAGTATAGACTCATTTATGAGCCGATTTTTGTATCGAGATTTATCGAAAGAATAAATTCGAATTTTTGACAGTTTTTCTACACAAAATCTGTCAAACGTCAATTTTATTCCTCATTTATGATAGCTAACGATTGAAGAATCAGCCCTTAAGCAATTAAATGCTTTTCGTACATATTTGTGTAGAAAAGAATTACTGAATAATTCTAAATTCAAATCTCAGTAGTTATATTTCAAAATGTGGGTCATTGCAATGTGTACATAAACAAAATAATTTTCTAACTAGGTAATTATGATTACAGATTTTACATTTTTGCAAAAATAGCTATACCTACTTATTAAATTTGACTATCTTGATTTCGTTACATTTCATGATAACTTAAATAAGAGATAACTTTTATAATTTATACTTTTGACTGGCGGTCAAGCGTAAGCATATCACGAATAAAAAAATATAATATAGGTACCTACTTATATCAACAACGCGAATTGTTGAAGATAATTTAGAGAATTTCTAAACCAAAATATGCAGTTTTTTGTATGATAAATGTTTTTGAAACGGCTTTAATAATACTATTCCTTAATTAACTCATTATTTTGGCAATATAAATTCAACCTAAATCATAAAAAAAAAACAAATTCCAATTACAAATTTACGAAAATTCTTACCAGCCAAAACTGACACAGATATTAGAAATGTTGCATTAATAAAGGAGGTTCGTATAAAAAGGTAGAATGTATTACACTTACCCGCAATTACAGTTTGAAAGCCTTGCACAAAACACGCAGAGTTAAATTCTACCTCCAACTATATTTACACAGGTCACAACACGGCCACTAAAAAATAAAAAACATTTCGTAATGTCAGAATTAAAAAAATAACAAAAAACACTCAATAGTGATTCTGATGATCGCGTGCGTGGAGTCACGTTCGCGTGATTTAAATACTTTATTAAATTTCGTCTACATTTTTTCGTGTTTATTTTCGCGGGGGACGCCACACGTCACGTCGTTCGATCGCGCCTCGTTACACTGACTAGGGGGGTAGGAAACCCCTACGTTCCAATACTACGGGGCAAAGATTATAGACGCAGACAGACCTTTTTCCAAAGACAAGTTATTTAAGGGTAGTTTTCTACAAAATTTTTTTATTTCTCTGTAAGTACTAATCTTATTTTGTTTCCCTGTTACATAAAAATAGGTCAATTTAATTCTTAAAAAAAACTTCTGGAAAGCAATAGCAGCAGTAATTGTAACTATTATTGATTGATACCAGTGGAAATACTACAAATATTTTTTAACCCTTTTGTTGCTTGAAAATTAAGTACTTAACTTATTCAAAATATACTTAATTATTGTCATATTTTATCCGTTATGTACTAATAAAATTATTCCAGCTGATACCTTTTTTACTGTTTCACCAAACAAGAAACGACGTAGGTACATAATTAAAATATCCGATCATTACAAGATTAAATTAGGGTTGTCGCTATCTGGTACTAAATAATTATTCTTTCTTTGTACTTGAGTAATGCGTATGAAATCTGTGTAGGCACAAACCGCGTATCCTTATAATCTATGACATTTTCCGGGCCGAGCTAGAGCAAGACAGCATTTGCCAAAGATTATGATGCTTGAAAGGGATAGGGCATATCGACGAGCTTAGAACATGTTTGACCAAGTTTTCTTTCTATTCAAATAATTCATGAGCTGAGTGAGGACGCGTGACATTACAAAGCATTGGTTATTATCGATCAATGGTAACTTGATGAACACTAGCGGGGTTATTGGTGACGTTGAACTTCCTATGTAACGAGAAAGTGGTCTTTACAACACTAAAAAAGTATAATTATTTTCCTTAATCTCGTGTTCTAAAATTAATTACACGTAGAATCATATATTTTAGCTAGAGTTCCCGTGCGCAGCTTCGCCTGCATCCTTATGTAATTTTCGTTTCTAAAGTATACTGTTCTAAAGATGATGTAGTGACGCGTATTGAAAAGAATATGCTGAGATGGTTTGAACATGTTGAAAGAATGAATGAAAGACGATTAACGAAAGGAATTTATAAGGCGAATGTCAGCGGCAGCGCCGGTAGAGGTCGCCCAAGAAGGACATACGCCGATCTGATTGGCGAAATCCTTCAAAAAGGTCAGGTGCGTAGCACTCGCAACCGGCGTGTATGTATGAGAAGATGTATGAATGTGGAAGGAGCAAAAGAAGTATGCAAGAATCGTAGCAAGTGGCAGTCTATAGTTTCTGCCTACCCCTGTGGGAGAAAGGCGTGAGTGTATGTATGTATGTATGTAAGTATACTGTGCCCACTGTACCTACACCATGGAGTTTTCATATCATAAAATGTTTAAGTCTAATTTCTAAGTAAAGAAAACAATTGTCAAAATGTCAACGGCGAATGACAGCTGTACATATCTTGACAATGTCACCGTAAACTAAATAAAATACCTCAGAGGAAAGACAAACCTTTCCTCTGAGCTAAATACGTTTATGTGTCTGTGTATGTTACCCACATATACATATTATATAAGATAGATGTATATAGATTTGTAGCGTCTGTTTATCTAATTTTACCCTGTTAGTTCCATCGGTGCGTGATTATATTTACGCCAACTGCCATCATCATCATCAACCCATTTATTGGTTGCCACTGGCGCCCACTGCAGGGCGTGGGTCGCTTCTCAGAATGACTACTAGTATTATATTATCTGTGGAATGACAGAGTTAGGCTATAGTCCACCACGCCGGCCTAGTGTAGATTGGCATTCACACGCTATCAACAAAATCTCTCAGGCATGCAGGTTTCCTCACGATGTTTTCCTTCACCGTTTAAGCACGTGTTGACTAACTATTAATACGTACATGACTTCGAAAAATCAAAGGAGTGTGCCTTGGATTCGTACTCAAGACCTTTGACTTGGCAGTCTAATGGTCATATCACTAGGCTACACCATGCTATCGAAAAAACCGCAAGCGGAAACTAGTGGGTCTTCCCCGATAGATATAATCTGGGTGTCTTTAAATCACGAGTGAATCGGCTTGTTCTAGGCAAGCGCGCTCCATCGTAGATCGCATTGTCGCTCAACATCAGGTGATATGGCGGTCAATCGTTAGCCTATCAAGAATTAAAAAAATCTAGTTTTTAATTAGAATTTCCGCAGTTTCATCAAATACTACCTATAAAACTTCGTATTCGCAATTATTAATTAATTAACTGGCAATTTATTGTGAAATTTAAATCACAAAGCAACTTGAATTCTAAGTAGACTGTAGTGTTTATCGTAATAATGGTCAGTGGGCTCAATTCAAAGATAAGCAATCATGTTTGTAAAGGTTATTTATTTAGGTAAGGTAACCTATATGTATTTAATATCCTCCTCAGACTACAGATTCAACTGTTGTACAATTATAGCCATAGAATGCTTATATCGTAATAGGATGATAAATAAACATACAAACCGCTTGGTGGTAAGCAGCAACCGCAGCATTTAACCCCTAAGTTGGTGAAAAGGCGGGTGAAAGTTTGTATGAACACGCATCACTACCATGCGTTTGACATACACACACACACAAATATACATATTTAATAAACGATGACATCGTCAAGATTCCATCTCAGAGGGATTCCATAGTACCGCTGTCATTGGCTGTTGACATTTTGAGAATTGTTTTCTTCCTTATAAATTAGACTTAACACATTTTATGATATGAAACCTCTATGGTGTAGTTACAGTGGGCACAGTATAATTTAGAAACGTATATTACGTAAGTAGGCGAGGTTGCGCACGCGCAACATCGCCTGCGTATTTAGGTATCGTACATTAATCGTACATCATTGCCTGCTACGCAAATTATAATAATAGATAAACTGCCTCATTAGCCTAGTGGTGCCAAACGCGACCGCTACCTTTGAGGTCCTGGGTTGGATCCCCAACTTGAGCAAAGTGTTATTGGGTTTTTCTATGAAATTCTCAATGGCAGCTCGGAGTCTGTATTTGTGCTCGGTTAATGGCAGCAGGCTCGCCCCCTATTACATGGGACCTACATACCGGCGAACTGTGGGTGTGTACATTAGTACGCCTCTGACGAACCCTTCGGGGAATACAAGCGTGATGGTATGTTAATAATAGTAAATAATAAAGATAATATACATATAACTTTTGAAAAACTTTTTAATTTCAGAGATTCTAGTAATTATAGTACTCATAAATTACGCTCAGACGGCGCAGCCCCAAAAGAATAATATACCAAAAAATAAACCAAAAGCGAAATTAAATCAAGGGAATAACATAGCGAAAAATATTCCACAAACAAAACAACAACAAAATAAACCTCAAACTAAATTAAATCAGCGGACTAACATAAAAAAGGATGTACATAAATCAAAATTAAAACAAGGGAATAGCTTACAAAAAAATAAACCACAAATCAGTCAGAGGAATGGCGTACCAAAAAATAAACCACAGCCAAATTTAAAACAAAAGGTTTCTAAGCCAATAAAAGCACCACAAGCAAATCTAAGGATTAAAACGCAAAAAAATATACAAGCAAAACAGAAAAATAACGTTCCAAAGAGCAAACCACAGCCAAATGAGAGTAATAACATATCAAAAAATAAGCTACAAACAAATAAGTGGAATAATATTCCAAGGAATATTCCTAATATAAATGCGGCGAGTAGTTTTTTAAAAAATATACGATCATCTAAGTTAAATCAAGGAAATGACATGGGAAAACATATGTTACAAACAAATCCTTGGAACAACAAAGAACCAAAAAATATACCACAACCAACAAATCAGGATATTAAAGTACCGAAAAAAATTCTACAAACAAATCAAGATATTGTAGTACCAAAAAATATATCACCGTTAAAATTAAATCAGGAAAACCACATGTTAAATAATGTATCAGAAATAAATCAGTGGAATAACATTACAAAAAATACAACACAATTTAATAAAGCTGGCGTTAAACAAAAGAAGTGGAAATTCCAAGACTACTTGAAAAAGTTTGAACCCAAAACGATTTGGGAACAAATTGACAAACAAAGAAAGTATAACGGACGCCAGATATCTGATGAGGAGCAGATGGAAATTATGCTCCTTGGAATTGACCCAACTGATGAAATTATGAAACTAAGGATCGAAGACGGAGTCCCTAAAATGATAGTTCAGCCGGACGGACGACGAGGCTGGAGGCCAATGACGGGAATCCACTGGTTCGAAAAAGACAAATTCCAACTCAGACGACGCTTGTACGAGTTGATGAAGCAAGCCATATACCAGGCTCGAAACAAGATGATAATTATGCAAATATACAGAGAGAAATATAAAACCTCCGCGTTATACAAAATGGGATTCTTAATGAATAAAGCCGACAATGGTGCTAAAACTTTTGGCAAATTCTCTTTCAGAGCTTTTCGGAATTGTTTGGTAAAGAGAGAAACTGACCGTCCACCTCTATTTGATTTACTATCCACCAATGAAAGACAGTTGAATCTCTGGTTTAACGTGGAAATCTTAGTAGACCTCATAAAGAAGAATGACCTGATCTGCAAAGAGATATTTCAAGAAACCAAAAGTTCAAGACAGAAGATGTTCGATGCCCAATTCATTAACTAAATACCTTATCTTTATTATTCGCGTAGGTATCAATGAAGATATTATTAAAATATTATTCCATTTATTCATTATATTTACATAATTATATACATTTTAAAATAATTTTGAAAAAATTGTTTGTTCCTTATAAGGCTGGTTACAGCCGGTATACTAAAATCCTATACTTTTCAAACAATGCAGGTACCTGGTGTTAATCCCAGAATTCCAAGAGTTATTAGAGTTATTCTAGTATTGCTTACCGTCACTGCTATGCTAAAGGTCCTGGGATCGATTCCCAGGCCGAGCAAAGTGTTATTGGGTTTTTCTGTATTATTTCTATGTTATTGAAATTCTCAGTACCGGCGAACTGTGGGTGTAGTATATATCCTTATCTGCTCTCCTACCTATAGCTATCCATCTATACATATCCAGTAAGATGACCTCGCATTCTATGGAAAGATAAAATCAGTCATCATTCTAGACACGCGGTAGCGTATCACGCCAAGTTCATGCTAACAGAACTAGCGAGCAGCACCGTGTGTTATATTACACGAACCATTTGGATCCACTTTTGACCCCCTCATAGGTCAGAAACTATTTCACATAAACTCATATATAGTTTTCATATACAAATTATAAAATATATAATATATAAAGCAGTGCTAGCCTAGTGGTATGACCGTTGGACTGCCAAGTCAAAGGTCTCGAGTTCGAAACCAAGGCACGCACGACTATTCGAAGTCATGTGCGTATTAAATAGTTAATTATCACATGCTTAAACAGTAAAGGAAAACATCGTGAGGAAACCTACATGCCTGAGAGATTTTCTCGATGGCGTGTGAAGTCTGCCAACCCGCACTAGGCCAGCGTGGTGGACTATAGCCTAATCCCTCTCATTCTGAGAGGAGACCCGTGCCCAGCAGTGAGACAGTATAATGGGTTGATTACGTTATGTTATGTTATACAAATTATATTGTAGCCTTCGCAAGTTCTAAAGCAGTAACTTCTTATTTTATTCTTTCGATAATTTGGCTTGTTGATAGAAACTAGCAATCGAACATAGAGCTCTTCCACGACTGTTTCAGTAGGTACTTAATAATAATTCGTATATAAGAACTAGCCAAGTCAGACCTTAGGCTTCAATATATTATCCTAAGTTATAATGAGAAATGATATTTTAAGTTGTTATAAAATATTTTATATTGTTATAAATAAATTTCAGGACTGTCCATTAATCTTGGCACACGTTTAGATCTCAGTTCTTTTGTCGTTGAATTCAACAACCAAGGCATATATTATAGTATTGAACTTGGCTCTCATTTCACATTTATGTTTTTGATGGGATATTTATTTCTGTAAATAGATCTCTTAAATATACTTTTACAGGTCATTTTTTTAAGTACTAGATGCTGTCGGCATTTCCTAGCTGACGATCTGAGAAAAAACACCGAAACAAACTCATAGATTCATGGTCTCTTTTGAAGTCCAAACATAATAGTATCAGAATATGTGTGTGATATAATGCAGGGCAGTGTATGAAATGGCCTTTTGAAGAAACATCCACAGCGGCTTTGAGTAGACCAGTCCCAGTCGACGGCACGCATGCATGAGTCATTGTGTAGATCGACCATATTATAGGGAGCTCAACAATCCGTCACACGACACGATTCCGGATCGGCGGAACATTTGCCAGGCCAAAGCCTACACAATTTTAAATTTAAAAAAAGCGTGGCCCGGTAAACCATAAATGTATAGCCTGTTGTGTAGCCGTGTGTACATTGATGTTACCACAGGTTAATGTGCAGCTGTTGAGAACGAAGTCCCGGATTCAATACCCAGACGAAAGTGCACCACTTCTTAAAAAATCTATAGTAAATGTAAATGCTAATCTGTTGAGTCCTGTGAAGTATTTAGTAAAAAATAAAAAAGTAGTAATACTTTAGCAAAAAAGGGAAATATTTAGTAGTCACTGTTAAAATAAGTTTGGGTTAAAAGTTGTGTCCGCTACCCATCCAGATAATGGCCCCAGTAGGCAGCATGCGTTATGCGTTCGGGCAGGATGCGAATGCCTCGCCCCTCGACCTCGAGGTCCTGGATTCGATTCTTAGCCTAGGTCGAGTAAGCCCGAGCTGCCTGGTTAACGGCAATACATATCACCGAACTATCAATTTGCATTAGTACATCCCTACCTACTCCTTCGGTGAATACAGGCGTTATGGTATGTTAATAGAAGTAGTTAAAACACAATTAAAAACAAATAAAAACGCGTACATATTTCTAACGCATCGTAAAATATTCCATAATTAAATTTTAACAGGTTCTTCAAAAAATTTGATTTACGTGAGAAATTATTTAATATTTAAGATACTCTTCGCAAAATGTTGTCGTTCTTCCTCTGTTTTATATTACTTTGTAAGTCCAATAACCATTATTAATTCAAACGATTACCATCCTACTGGCAGGCACGAGCGTCTACACAAAATAGAATTAGCGGATAAGCATAGTCCACTACATTGGCGTAATCAGGGTTGCCCAACTTCATAGATCTTCTAGGCCCTTATACTCGTAGACATACCTAAGTAAGTAGTCCGTTTTCCTCAAGGGGTATTAATAACTACTATTCCTATCCGCACGTTTAAAAGTCAGAGACGCACGGCAGGGCTTTATCACTCGGGCGCCGACAGACCTCAGGCCTCCATGAGCTGTGGCCTGCGAGCGGATAACTCGTGGGTCCGCCGCCCGACCAGACAGTGACCCCAGTGTCAATGGCTTCTTTTAATGGGGAACTTAGGCTGTTGATTCGAGGAAATTTTGACAGCGTAACCTAACTATTACTAGCCTCCCCATTGATGAAGTCCGGTGTTTGTACTGGGCCAGTGACTTTGAGGACAATAAAAAATTACATAATAAATTATTTTCATCAGATTCAACATTCAAATACTGTGATTCGGTGTTCGACGGTGAAATGCATGAGCTGTTCGGTAATATAACATCCATTCAAGATCTGTTTATTAAGAACAAGTCATCGAACGTAGCATCAGATGTTAACGATACTGATGAGTTTGATTTCGAGATAGAGGAAGTATTCTCCTTTAACCGATCGAACTCCAACCACTCTTTCGATATACACGAGTACAACACGATTAATGAAGATTATAAAAATTTCTCACAACAACATAAAAATAACACAAGAAGATTTTCGCACTACGACCCCCATGATGCATACTACGGATTATTTCTAGAGGACTATAAAAAAGACCTGCTACTTAAAATTTTGATTCAGTTCGTAATGCACACGAGGTATGAAGTAGGAAAGGCGCTAACACAACGCGACCTTATAAGAGGCGATAAGAGGTATAAACTTGGGTACCTGTTCAATAGATTGCGTAGATTAAAGACTGAGCAGATGAAGATGCTGGCTACGGGCTATTCCCAAAATGCGACGGAGTTCAGGAACTTAATGCCGCTGATGAGGTTGTACGAAAGAATAGTACATTTCGACGTAGATATGAGAGACACCTGCAAAATGATTAAAGAAATATATGCCATAGAAGCACCTTATGATAAACGCGTTAAAGGATCAGAAAAGAAAAAGAGAAGACCACCAGATTTGTAATAATACGTATAAGCAGTTATCTCAAATGACGTACATATAAGTCTCCGTCTATTATTTCGTAAGTAAATGAGTTTCCAGCAAATAAAGATATGTATTTGTTTCTTTTTCTATTTATTTGTTAGCTCTAAGAGCAGTCCCAGTTGACCTAGTACCATTGATACTAGGACCATTGATCGCCAGGTCATAGAGGTCTTGATTTTGAATGAAGAGCACGCACCACTGACTTTAAAAACAAAAAACAAACAAATAATTGTAATCATGTGCGCGATTAAGCGAGTGATCATTAATTAATGATAATTAAAGAACTTTAAAAGGAAAAAAAAACGGTCAAGTGCGAGTCGGACTCGCCCACCGAGGGTTATATATATATAGGTTAAATAAAGACTATATTTTTTATGATTTAATTATAGTTTCCAGATTTTTCCCTACACTTGTAATATAAGATGGTATTACTTGCCAAATTTCATGGTTCCGGAAAATACCTTATAAATTTTGATTCCTTTGAGAGTGTCGAAATATAGGTTTTTTTTCAGCATAAACGGCAGTATCTTTTTTTCCGTTCCGTTTTTCCCTTTTAAGGTACAGAACCCTAAAAAAAAACTTTTGGATCGCTGTTTTAGGATTCCGCACCTCAAAAGGAACAAACTGCATCGGTCCGTCCGTCTGTCTCTGGAACCCACTACCTCTAGCGCAGCAGTCGCGCTTGGGACCACTAGACTATAGACGCCAGCAACACTACTATGATATACTGATATAATTTGCCCAGTAATATTGATTAATGATAAATGATATTTATTTCTGTTTCAGTAATTAACAAGTTCACTTGTAAAAGTATCTGTATACTGTATGCGCTGGCATTTCCTAACTGACGACCTCTGAGAAGAAACACCGAAACAAACTCAGAGAATCATGGTCCCTTTTAAAGTCCAGACATAATAGTACCAATATGTGAGTGTTACAATGCAAGGCAATGTCTGAGATGGCCTTTTGAAGAAAGAGCCACAGCGGCTTTGAGCATACCAGTCTCAGCTGACAGCACTCATGCATGAGTCATTGTGTAGCTCGACCAGACTCTAGGGAGCCAGACAACCCGTTGCACGATGATACCAGATCAGCGGAACATTATATTAGTGGTAACATCAGCAACTATAGTGTTCCAAAGATGTCTACCATGCTACGGTAATCCGGATTGGCAGACTTTACATGCCGCCGAGAAAATCTATCAGGTACGCTAGTTTCCTTCCATGTTTTCCTTCATCGTTGAAGCGTACTGGGCGTAATACATTATAGTCATGAGTGTTATTATGTACTAGCGACCTGCCCGCGGTTTCACCCGCGTTGCTCCATTCCTAATAGTTGTAACGTAATGTTAAATAGCTTAAAATCTTCCTCTTGAATCACTCTATCTATTAAAAAAACTACTTCAAAATCCGTTGCTTAGTTTTAAAGATTTAAGCATACATAGGGACGGACAGACAGCGACAGCGACTTTGTTTTATACTATGTAGTGATTAAGTCGGCAAACGAGCTGACGAGGCACCTGGTGGTAAGTATCGTCGCTCATGGACACTTGCAACACCACAGAAGTGGCAGATGCGTTGCCAATCTTTAAGAGCCCCTACGGACTGAAGAGGGGTCTGGCTCTTACGTGCAAAAGTGGCAACACACACCAAAGTGCTTTACGACAGGGTGTCGCCAGCTAGTCAGACCCCAAGAGGTCCTGCCACCGAGCAAGTCAGATATTTTCACGCTTCTTACAGGATGCCTATCTGAAAGGCAGTATTCTAACCCGTCCCCCCACACGAGGTGAATATGATAATTTAATTAACGATTATAAGTAATTAAAATGTTTTAATGGATCGTTAAAGGAAATCCTATTGAATTTTAGGCCAGTATGGGGAATAAAACTACAAAATGCAATCGTTTCTTATGCTTTTATGTAAGTTTATTTTCCTATTATAATTTTTTCAAAACTTTTTTTAAGATGACACGTTTAGCAAAGCGGTTGAGCGGTGGGCTTCTGCGCAACGTGTTGTTCGATCCCCACACGACGCAAATAGTTTTAGTTGTTGCAGGTCTGGGCGATTTTGTATGTTTGAATTTGTGTTTGTAAACGCACCCATGATACAGGAAAAAATCCCAGTGTAGGGCAACGATTTTTTTTTAAATAAAAGGCTAATCTCTTTGTAACTTGTTTGTATTTTCCATGTTAAGATTATAAAGTTATTTTTTAGTGAAGGGAAAATCGACGCGGGCATTATTTTTTTTTGACTTATTCACCAACTCGACCATGAGAATCTAGCAAAACCACGAACATTTGATTTGCTAATTAAACTAATAATAGGAAATATTATTTTATATTATACTAGCTTTTGCCCACGTTTTCAATGTCATCCAAAGAATTATAACAAAATACCTACATCATAATTCGTCATCGTAAATCGTGAAAATGTAACAGAGAGACAGACAGATTAACTTTAGCGCTTATTAATATTAGTACGAGTATTAGTATAGATTATTATGCTTATGATTGAAATGTAGGTCAAGTATAACTAAGTACTTACATTCTTTTATACTTACTTATCTATAAAAATGTACCTTTAAAAAAAATTAACAAACAGTTACTATGGATGTACTTAGCTGTTGTTAACTGTTTTAAAAAGAATTTTTAAATAAACTTTAAATAAAAGTAGCAAAAATGCATCAAAGCGTCACGTCACCGTCCATGTTTAGGTTGTAACCAATTAGTTTGTAGACCTTGTCGCGTCCCTATCGCAATACTCGTCTGTCAGGACAATCATCGTTTTTTTTTATTTGTTTTCATCATTATTTTAGTCGTATTGTTATAATAACATAATTATAGGTCACGGATAAAATCTACAGAATAAGCTAGTAAATAATATGTTAAGCTTTCGTACTTCTACGATATTTAGCATCAGCTTAAGTATGTTTGTATTAAGAAAAATATACATTTTCAGGCATGGTATCCGCTTCTCACAACGTTAACATCACAAGTCAGCGAATGCTTGATGCGATTGACGAATTAGATATTGCATTTGACGAATTTCCTAGTCTCGAAGATGTCGTACCAACACTTAGCCAAAAAACATCGTTAGACTATAGTAACATATCCGATGTATTGCTCAGAAATGTATCAATCGACATAGAGAAAATAAACATAGACAAGTTTAAAAAGAGAATAGATAGTATCATGGAGAAAATGGCTGAAGAGGAAAAGAAACCTGATGTGTCTAGAAGACAAGCTGTTCTCGAGTGGAATGATGACAGGGCGGCTTATATAAGAGGTATTGACCAAAGGAGCAGACGTAAAATTCTGGATCTCATGTTGCAAACACTCTACATGGCGCGACACAAGGTAAAAGAATTGGAAGGCAACAAATACTTCAATAAAAAAGATACCGGATTTCGTATTGCCTTCACATATCGACGATTGGATAGACTCTACAGGAAATTGTTGAGAATATTCAGCTATGCAAACCTGTGGAGAAAATATTGGTCCACTCCGATCCAGCATATAAACCTGCATGGTAAAGCGGTGAGGATCCATGTAGATTTTGTGTACCTTTGGTGGGTACTTATAAAAGTGGATAGCAAATACAAGGCTCGGACAGGAGGGCTTAAAAAAGAAATAGATTCCCACATGAAAGAAAATCCAAACCAATTGCCTGGTATTATAGACGATAAACGCCCGCCCGATATGACTCGGCCTGGGACGCCCCCCCATTAACCCCAACATAGGGAAATAGATTCGTTGTAATTCTCTAATACCTAAGTCATACTTGAGTAATTTTAAACCAAATATGTATTCAGTGCTTTATAAACTGCTTACAGCACTGATAGCGTAGTGAAAGCAAAACATCGTGAGGAAACCTGTATGCTTTCAGAGATTTTCTCGACAGCGCGGTGTGTGAATATAAGGGAAGGAGGAAAGAAATTTTGTTTATGTGTTTATTGGCAAAAAAAAACATGAATAAGCAAATATATATGAACAGTACTTGAAGATAAATAATGGGCATCGGCTGAATTCGTGTTTCCGAGGATGACCGACACATCTAGGCAGTATAATGATATAGAGCTGCATTTATATAATAGCCCTGACCATTATACTAATAAAACTTGAATATATTATATCAAAACAAAACTCGATGGAGCTCAGCTCTGTATAGTTCTACAAAACGGTAGCGCACGTCCTTCCTGCTTTCAATACTATCTGCAACTGACTCATTAGTGACAACTGATTTGCTTTTCTTAGAAATGACGTTGACATTTATTTCATTGCAATAAAGTTGAAATTGTAAATTATTTTTGAAAAATGATTAAAATAATGTTAAATAGACGATTTTTTTAATAATAAACCTTATCATAAAATCACGCCTATATTTCCCAAAGGGTAAGGCAGAGGAGTAGTGTAAATTTGAGGATTCTGTATCAAGAAGTTCGAACCATCAAAAAAAGGGGATTCCTCAATTCTACACTACTCAGAGGTGTACTAATGTACACCCTTAGTTAGCTGATTTATTTAGGGCCAATGGGGGCGAGCCTATTGCTATGAACTTGGGAAAAATCCAATCTCCGAGTTACAACTGAAAACTTCATAGAAAAATCAAACAATATTACACCTTTACACTTCTCTCTCACCTTTCGGGGTAAACATGTAGGTAATAATTATTTTCTATGTCGTCAACTTAATTCAAAGTCAAAGTCAAAATGTTTAATTTAAATTAGACCACTAAAATAGGTACTTTGAAAAGTCAAAACTAGTTGCACGGTTCCAAAAAGATCTTATGGAGAAGGTCTTAAGAGAAGGTCTTATCGAGAAGAGCCAATAAGGTATCGCTATCAATAGAAGTATTTGTCGGATTGACAATAAGTAGATACCTTTCTCCTACAGAGGTAGGCAGAACCTATAGAACGCCACTTGCTATGATTCTTGCATACTTATTTTGCTTGTGCCACATTCATACATCTTTAAAAAAAAAAACAAAAGCTTACTAGCTATGTGGGTCGCACATTACTAGTATTCTTGTTAACCCCTCGTGCTAAGCTAAATGCTTTTGTTAGCAGTGGGTTCACGTCGGTAGTGCAATGGGTGGCGTTCGAACCCGCAACCACATGATCGCAAATCCGTCACCCTAGTCATTAGGCTACCGCCGCTTTAATTCTATCTTATCATACATACGCGCCAAATGACCTTTTTGAAGGACTTCGCCAATTAAATCGGTATTTGTTCTTGTAATTAACAATTTTGTTGTTATATAGTGTGTTTAATTGCTAATTTCGTTACCATGTTATCAGCAAGGTGTATAACTAGGTATCATTAAGTTTTATTCGATTCGAAAAGAGGTGATGAAGCTAGTTACGTAAATAAAATGTTGCCATTCGCAATAATATTTATAGAATGTAAGTACCTAGTTTCAAATTTACCTACATTAATTACTGCAATAACTTAGTAGGTAAATAACAACAAAAATGGACTTTGGCGCTTTGAAAATAGTATTTTGGCGACCATGGATGTTCTATCCTAAGGCTTGATTTCCTCCTACGCTGACATCGGTCGCTGACGTCGGTCGAGCGTACCGTCAGTGGCGTATGTAACAGAAAATCTGCGGCGGACGTCAGCGTCGCTTTGCGGTGTCTCGTAGAATATTGTGTTATCTATACACTCGACCGACGTCACCGACCGAAGTCAGCGAAGGAGGAAATCAAGCCTTAAAATGATTGATGCAAGTTATACCTGGTGACGAGTATCTAGTTCCAAGTGTGAATTTACGCATGGCAGATTCCCAGCTCGAGCAAAATGTTATTATTGATTTTACTGTGAAATTCTCAGTTGCACCTAGAAGTTTGGATAATAGCAATAGGCTTGCCCACTATTAGGTACGTAGGACCTAAACATACCAGCGAACTGAGACTATACACTTCTGCCTAATCCTTCGGGAAATACAGGCGTGATGGTAAACCAAATAAATATCTAGTATTAAGTATAAAATTTTCTTCCAAATGCATAAATATTTCAGACATGACGACCGCAGTATGCCTAGAAAATATTCCTGGTGAGCCAGTGCCTCATGCTGAAGTTTTAGATGAGATCCTGACTAGACAGCTCGGACCTGTCTATACACAGAACGCAATCTTTGACTTCATCCTTGGAGTCTCCAACGAAACTACAGACAACAGATATCTAAACGAATCAGATGATAATCTCAGTATGAAGGTTCTTGACGTGGATAATGTAAAGAAAATTGTAGAGTTAGCCAAAAATAAATTCGATGCTGAATTAAGCGCTCCGCGGCAGAGACCCTCTAGACGACAACAATCAGAATTATTCAAGTCGAATCCATACGTCGAGAAGAAAGCAAAGGAGTTCATGGTGCACACGCTTTACTTGGCGAAAGAAAGGATTAACGACACATATCCATTCAGGAAGAAGTATCAGAATACCCATAGCTTCCTCATCGCTGTTCTGTACGGCGCGTCGACGGCCATCGTGACTAAAATGGAGTCATTAGCAGCACAAATGAAACAGTTCAAGTTTCATGCACATTTTATCTGGTACCTTGTAATCTATGAGAAAATGTTGGCGTGCAACATTGATATTAACAATAACGTTGAAAGAATGTTCCTGATACATCAAGAGTACGCCAAGGTACGGGGCTCCAAGGCTAATCTTCCCAACAAAAGGCACAGTAAACGTAAAGATGGAGTGAGTACTCTACCTCCTCACATCGCTCAGCAACTTCAGAAACAACAGGACGGTGGAAAATTACAACCGCCAGGAAAATAATTCATAAAGCCGAGTAAGAACTTCTATCTCACGAAAGCCAGTTCAATTATTGAAATTTGAACTTTAAGAGCCACTTGCACCAACTTCTATTCCAATCCAAATCACATCCAAATTACATTTATTCCAATAAACTATATCTATACCTATAATAAAATTGTTAAAGGCCAATTTTTTTTTTTAATTTATTAATATTAAAGATAAACGAATATCAGCAGCCTTTAAATCGTCCGTCCTCGGACAAGGCCTCCTCCCTCTTCTTCCACTTCTTTTTGTCCTGGGCTACCATCATCCAGTTGACGCCCGCCTGTCTTCTAACGAAAACGAATATATATGTCTTAATTTGAGCAACAGAAGCCAAAATATCATTTTTTTTATTTTTGTCCGTCTGTCCGTCTTGTTTGTAAGCGCATCACGCAAAAATTACTGCATGGAATTGAATGCAGTTATCACCGATGTATTGCTAGAGGTCTAATTTAAAATCTGGGGGCCTAGACAAAGTCACATTTCTATTAACGATAACGAAATTCGACAAATACAAATGTATGGAATTGGCATAAGCTTTCGAAATGTCACGTGATCAATCGTTTTCGATCGCTAAGTGCTAGACAATGTCAAATTGGGTAACGAAACGATGACGAAATCGAATATCTCTATCGATATTCTCATACAAATACGTAGACAAGTGGCGCTCTTGACAATCGAAATCGCAGAGATATCGAAGCGTTCGATCGACAACTTAGCGAACGTTTGGACCTTGTAGAAAAGTAATACAATATGACCGATTGTTAGTAAGCTGTTGGTGTTATCACGTCATTGTTTACATAAAGCGTTTCAAGTCTCACATCTCACGTCATTGTTTACGTAAACTTTATTAAATTCATTGATATGAATTTATGACTGCCTTATTAGTCTAGTGGTCCCAAGCGCCACGGCTACGCTAGAGGTCCCGGGTTCGATCCCCAGGTCGAGTGTTATTGGGTTTTTCTATGAAATTCTCAGTAGCAGCTCGGAGTCTGGATTTGTGCCCGGTTAATGGCAATAGGCTCGCCCCTTGTTACATGAGACCTAAACATACCGGTGAACTGTGGGTGTACATTAGTATTAGCACGCCTCTGCCTAACCCTTCGGGGAATACAGGCGTGATGGTATGTTATGAATTTAGCACGTGAATACCTACTGCCTTACCTTACCATTAATAATTCCAAAAGGGTCGAAAACTGTTCACTTCTGGCACGCACTTTTTATTCCAATAGGTATTATTATATAAATTAAATGTCATCCTTAAAAATGAAAAAAAAAAACACAGCCACAGTCAGCTCCTGTTTATCATTTTATTAAATATTCACATAATTAATTCTATCATTAAAACTTGTGCAATTTTGTATTATTTTTGTTCAGGAACGTACTTATACCTAACTCATTTTAGTGAACTTTAAAACACTAATATTCATCGAATATACTTTCACCGAGTAAACTTAACTTTATTTTAAACATCAAACCATTGACGCGGGCCGGTTGACAGAATTGATTGAACTGACGTCTTGAATTTGACGTTTCATTACGAAACTAAAGCCAAGAAATCGTTTTTTATCGAATGAACGCTTCGACATAACGTTCGGTTTGCTAATGTTACTTTGTCTACCAGTTAGCGATCGACATCGCACAAGCGATATCGATTTTCGAAATCGAATCGACATGGAGCGATTGCCACTTGTCTAGGCCCCCAGGCGTCAAAGTGTAATAAGTTTTGAGTCGAAACGCTCGAACGCTTCGTAAACGAAGTGTACGTGTGTGTGTGAAACATAATTATTATGATGCCTCAAATGTGGGTATTTTAAACATTTTTGTGCTTTTCAAAGGCAAATATTTATCGTAATCTAATTTTATCTTTCACATAAAATTACATAATTCCCACATTATTAGTGAACAAAAAGAAACACATTACAAGTTTCTTGTAGGCTCTTCTCCATAAGACCCATTATTACCTACCGTGCTACTAGTTTTTGAAATTTCAAAATACATGTAATTTTCCACGTATTATTAAAAGTTACACACACACACACATACACGCACACACACAAACACACTCCCACAAGCAAACAAACACGGTTCCTGTGATGAAAGAGACTGGACCTCACAATACAGGGTATCCTAGTCTGATGTCTCCTATCTTATTATAATATTATTATCCGTTCGACAATTTCTTAGTTTATCGCCTTCACACAAAGACAGACGCAGCGGGAGGACTTGTTTCATAATATGCAACGATACGGTTTGAAATGGTCTTCATATAAAAAAAAATACTTAAAATTTCATAATTTATATTTGAAATTAATAACTTTTAGCATTAAACCAACACATACAATTTCTTAGAATATAATTATAATAGAGTAGGTAAATTATATACCTACACGAATGGTAGTATGGTTGATTCTATACTATTTTGCATTATGCAATACATTTAATCACGATAAGCGTATGCAACTGACTAAAGGTGCCTACAGATTTTCTCGATTTTTGACGATTGTGATCAAGCAAAATTGAGTAAACTTGTAAACAAGAGAATCGACATCGTATTTTTGTCGGCGGCTATTGTGGATTTTAAGTCTTGATTTTTTATTAAAGTTGGATTTCGATCGGGCTTATGCTAGCACTCTGCGGATTCCTCACCTCATGGTGCCTACAATTTTCTCGATTTATCAATTGTAAAGGCGACAATAATGATCGATAAAAACGAGCAAAGCTGCTTCTTGACAGATCTTATTATTTATTAAAAATCGAGCAAATTTCTAGGCACCAATGAGTTATTGTATATCCTCTTCACCTTGTTTTGGTGTTTTTCTTAATTAGATAACAAAACACTGCATGAGCCAGATTACATGTCACCTTCCTGGTTTAAATTACTAAAAAAATCTACAAAAAAGGTCCAATGCTACGCACTAGGAAAAGGAAGACGGCAGATATATATAACATAAAAATAGTTTAATTTCATTACATTAACAACATATAAAGCCTAGGACAAAAGTCTTTGACTTCTATACGTCATAAAACAGTAACTACTGATAATGCCTCTGAAGTTGTACAAGTACCTGCGCGGAGCGCATGCGCGGTCTCCCTCTTACGTACCGCAACTTATTAATTGTTTCGGAACCCTAAATATCGATATTTTGTAATATTATAAATTTTCCAGTATAATGTGACCTCTAATAAGGTATTACACCCTTTTTGAAAAGTACCTCAATTAGATTCTATAGTACTAATAAACCACTAAAAAAAATAACTGCCATAAAAATATTTTTAAAATAAAACGCTAGACGCAGTGGGCGCGATATTGCTTCGTGGCTAGAATGTTACTTGGCTGTGTAAACAATAAAAGTACAAAGCTGTATACACTGATTATTGAGATGTATCACCGTAAGGGCGATAATTTCATGGTATAAGTGTATCAATGCATTTAAACCGAGGAGTAAAATAAAATGGATCAGTTGACAGTTGACACTTGTTTACGCAGCCATATGACGTAATAACATGGCGGCTACTATTTCATATCTGAGAACTGAATTGAATTTCAATATTTATGTTGTTATTTTATGAAATAAAACTAACATTTTCCGACTGCTTTTTGCCTAAGCTATCTCAATAATATAGTTTTAGATTTTTCATATATGCTAGGGTAAATACCCTATTGGCGTATACAAGGCGAGGGCAGGTTATACTGGTTAGTTGTAGCTTAATGTGTAGCCGTGTGTAACCTGAGCAACTTACGGTATGGAAAGCCTGACTTCAGAGGGACACAGTAACAGTACTGTATTCATGACTACAATACTAAAACCTAATACTATGGAAGTAAGTATACTAAAGGAAGTAAGTAGGTATCTGTAAGGCTAGAAAAATTGCACAAAACATATTGGAAAATAATCTCAAGTATTCTTATAATTAGCATCATTTTAGCTTGTACTTGATACAACTACATTCTTAAGATTATCACATATAACAAATGGCCTCCTAATATTTTAAATAAGGTGAAAAGGACAATTATTGGCTTACAAAAGTTTTTACGAGGAATAAAAGCACATTTTTTGTGATTCACTTACCCTAATATAAGCATACTTTTACGATTTTAAGAATAAAATGCACGATACGATTGGTTACCGTTCCATGCAACTGTTTTACGTTTCTAGTTATGTATGTAACTATTTATCGTTCCTGAATAAGTAAAGCAAGGAAAAACTATATATATATTTTCACTACAACACACATAACCTTCAATTTCTACTGTAGAAACTAACATAAAGTTTTAAAACACAAGTATTTTGTATGAAACGGTTACAAAACCATATTTTTTTTTATATTATCTAAAGCATAATTATCTAAACGATATACTCACTGCCAATAATTGACTTATTCACTATATAATCTATGGAATAAGGCATTAAACTATCAGCTATTCACAAATAAATAGTTACTATACTAAATATTTCTGAAGGATGAATAACTACTTACTCGTAGTAAATACTAACAAGTAAAACACATTTATAAAGTGTAATACACAAACACACGTACTGTATCAGATTTTATGCCACAAAAGATTATAACAATAGAATGCAATACTCAACTCTCATCAGTAATATTAATGAAACGATACAGACAATTGTCATTGATTATAATCATTTACAAATATGAGCTAATGATCTTACCACAAAATTCTGTTTTACTTGAAAATATTTCGGGAAAAACATGCCTTACACATGTTTAATATATAAATAATCATAATGATTAGGTAAATCTCATCTCATCAGAGATATATCCCGGCCGTTTACGCCGCGCCTACGCAGAATCTGCTAGAGGTGGTCAAAAAATATCGATAAAAATATCGATACCTTCTTTTAAAAAATATCGATATGTTATTTCGTCGATATTTTTAATCCACGACATATTTATATTCGAAATTTATTTTGGAATATCAAATTCTTATCACATTCGATATATTTTTTACGCAACTGGTGTTCTTATTTTATGTTACTAGATGAACTGTGGTTTAGTCCTGACAGACAGGTACCTCCCGCACGTATTGAATAAATATCGTCATTTTTACTAGATAGTTTGCCCATCCCTAGCATATACGTTTGCTACGTTTGCATTACGCCCGCGCAGTGTCTGTGCTGGGCATGACTATGCAAATAATTAGGGCGCTGGACATATTGTTACTAACATGTAACTTTTTTAATAGCTATTCATCCCACATAAATGTAATCTACTTAGGTATATTCACATGCCAGTTATCTGCAGTTTTTGAAGTCCCCTTTATCAACGTCACTGTTTGACATGCGTCACTTTTTGACACGTGTCACTTTTTGACAATGTCATAATCAAGCATCGATGTATTCTCCTTCGATTCTTTGTATTGAAAAAATATATAATTTCATAGCAAGTCTACATAAAAATAAGCTTCTAATGAGCTACTGTCATATAGTAAAAAATCGTAATGAGCAAATACGTTACGTAATTAAAATAATATATGATAATACAATACTTATTGTTTTGATTTTTAAGCCCAGGCGCAAAAAGGTGTATTTGATAATTTTATAATACTTAACTTTCATTCTGTGGCATCTTCAAACCAAAAACAAATCAACAGATAACGATGTGTTTTTGACACCTGATTTATCAGGATGGTTTCCAGCAGTGCCATCCCTAGGGGAGAAGGGACGAAAAGCTACGCTTGCGATCACTAGCCCAATGAGGCAGTTCTGATTAATTTTATAAAATAACAAGAAAAATGTGACGTTTATTTCTTTCATTGTACCCCACATCTGGGTACCTTACTCTAGAGCACTTGACTGCAGACGGTCGGGATGTGAACTGGCGACCCTCACTGAGTTTTCGGCTTGTGATGCGACGCGTCACACGCGAATACGAACGAAAACTCCGCCTTCTTCTGCGCGTACGATATGAATTCATCTGCAACACATAATAATTCTTTCTATAACCTAACTTCCATCCATCCATCAACACGCCTGTCCGCGAAGGATAAATCACAGCTGTACACAGTTCGCCAGAATGTTTAGGGTATGTTACTGTTACTTTACTTTCATTAACTGCGCACACATTCAAACTCCGAGCTGAGAATTTCATGGAAAACAACCAACAACACTGCACGACCTGGTAATCGCGATCCGCAGGAATCGAAATTTTGTCTATTTCAGGTACAAAAATCAAACCAATTTGAGTGCACATTTGATTTTAGGGTTCAGACAAATATAAATAAAAAATCTTAGTAAACTATGTGTCCGTAATTGTTTATTATATAACTCAAAAGGCCAGAGTTTTTATATCACGAACAATAATAGAACTTAACGTTACAATTTTATAGTTGCAATTCTAATGGCCATTGTGGTCTGAACTCACCATAGGTCAGATATCCTTTCTCGTCCAGATCTGCTTGTCGGAAGGTGTTGTGCGCGTCTTCCTGGCAGAGGCCGAGGCAGCGTGTGCCCACCTCCTCGAAGTTGGCCGCCGTCAGCCGCCCCGCGCGACTGCTGTCGTATAACTGGAATTGGACATTAAATTTTTTTTTTCAAATCTATACTTATAATAAATCTGTAGAGAGGTCAATTCTGTACATGAAATATATTTCCAAAATAACTATCAGCGGGTGATTAGTGATCGATACTGACGCCAAAAATGCAATCAGTAAAATTTTTGTCTGTCTGTCTGTCTGTCTGTCTGTCTGTCTGTCTGTCTGTCTGTCTGTCTGTCTGTCTGTCTGTATGTTCGTTATAGAAACAAAAACCACTCGACGGATTTCAACGAAACTTGGTACAATTGTTCTTCATACTCCTGGGCAGGTTATAGTATACTTTTCATCACGCTACGATCAATAGGAGCAGAGCAGTGAAGGGAAATGTTGGGAAAACAGGAGAACTTACGCCATTTTTTAAGCTTCCGTCGCGTGTGCAGCCTTAATGGTTAAAGCTACACAGACATCATGTATGACGGAAATGTTCTCCTTAAAATTATATAAAAAATATTCCACGACAGCAAATGTCTATCTTTTATGGTTGACTCACAATAACACGTGTAACTCCCGATAGCTTAGCAGTTCGGAGCTTTCTGATTATATTTGTCTACTCTTACGTTAGGTGACTGACTGACTGACATAGTGATCTATCAACGCACAGCCCAAACCACAGGTTATAGTATACTTTTCATCACGCTACGATCAATAGGAGCAGAGCAGTGAAGGGAAATGTTGGGAAAATGAGTGATTCATGAGAAAGGTTTCAAGATATAAAACATAACGCTACAACCCTTAGGAACGGGGCAACACCGGTGAAACCGCGGGCGAAGAACTAGGGAACAAAGTAACTATTCCACGCGGACGAAGTCGCTGGCAAAAGCTAGTAATTAAATAAAACTATTTCGATTCTAGTCTAGTTTCACTGTGAAAATCAGAAATAGTATCTAAGATGGAACACGCAACCCACACAAGTACCTATGTAAGTACTTAATTCAGCAAAACCGTAAGGTGTACAAGAAAATAGACTTTTGCATTGTGTCTGTAATTAATTAATTTTGAAGCGGCGGTAGCCTAATGGCTTGGGCGTCAGACTTGCTATCATGTGGTTGCCAGTTCGAAACCCACCAATTGCACTACCAACGTGAACCCACCCGTAACACAAGCATTTAGCTTAGTACGAGGGGTTAACGAAAATACTAGTAATGTGCGACCAACATTGCAAGTAAGCTTTGTATTTAAAAAAAAAGTACTTGAAGGGCTTGTAGTGACATCTGCCGCGCTACTTACGTAACTCGACTGACAAATACTGAATCGCGCAAGTAATATTCGCAACGCAAATTGCATATATTCAGACACCCGACATCAACCGCGGGGCAGGGGCCCGCCAAGCAAAACAGTCGCCACATCTCGTCACTCTTTAAGATAATACTGTTTTGATATCTGGCTCCCATAACCCATGCAGCCGTCCCTTACTGCCTTAAGCAAACACCCTAAGCAGAGGTCCGAATCTCCTTCGCTGCTGTTGCTTAGATTATAAGTTGCAGCTCCTGACTGGAGACATTCGGGGCCTCGCCACCAAGTCAGGTTACGTTGTGAAGATTTCCTGAATAAACAGCCTACGTCTTTACCTAAAAAAAAAAATATCTGGCTCTCACATACCTTAAAAGCGATGGAGAGCAGCTGTGTGAGTGGCGCGTGCTGTAGCGACAGGAAAGCAGCACAAAGCAGGTAGTCCGGGAAGTACACCAGCCCACTCGATCTCTGCAACACAATATAATAGATTGGCGGTATAGGTTTATTTGGGATAAGTATTTTGAACCTTATTAATACAACATAAGGGATCAACAGCTCTATACATATATACTATATTTTGTCGCTTTTGTGGGCAGCGGCGCGTGGCGACACTATCGTCGAGAAAATCTCTCAGGTATGCAGGTTTCATCACGATGCTGTCCTGCACCGTTCCCGCGCGTGATAATTATTTAAAACATGATTATTTAGAAAAATCAGAGGTGCGTGCCTTGGATTTAAACTGTGACCGTTGGACTGCCAAGTCAAAGGTCTCCAATAGGATATCAGAAGTGGGACAATATATAGGTTGATGATGATGATTATCAGACCTGCATGAAGATGTCGAAGAGCCTCTGTGTTCTCTGGTCGAGCGGCACTCCGAGGCGCTGCGCGAACTCTTCGCGCGTGACCCAGCGCGCGCTGCGCTCGCGCCCCGCCCCCGCGCCCGCCCCCACGCCTGCCCCCGCGCCTGCCGCCACGTGCAGCTCCAGTTGAGACCGCTCTAGCCTGCGCACAAGCACGTCTTTATACAACAGAAGCTATCGTTTGGCTGGCCCCCTCTTGTGGTAGCATTGCATGTGTTTTAATACTGTATGTATAAATAAATACAGACGGTATTTTTAACCTCCCTTTAAAATCTTCCTTGAAATCACAATAACTTACGAGAGGACCAATATTCCAACTAAAATCTTTTATCCAACAACCAATTTTGCCTTTTTTAATATTTAAGACGCGATCATGAACCAGCTAAATAGGTTATTTTTATATGTAATTCCGTTTCATGGTCGGCAAAAGCAATCAAATGTGTTATGGGTTACCCCAGCTGACTCCTGAGCTCGCTGACTTCCCTGGTGGAGGCGGCGCATGGTATACCCAGCTGCTTAGCTCGGGCGATCAGCCGACAATCGTCGTATGTGTAGTCCAGTACCGGGACGCCAAGAGCTCTGAAAAAGTTGAACATGTACATTGTGTCGCAGTTGTCATAGTCACACACCATAGTGACGGCACGCATGCTACAGTCATTGTGGAGCCCGACCATAATGTCGGGAGCTAAATGGCGAAGTCTAATAAGTGGTGTGGTTAGCTTACTTGGCCATAACATCCCGCACGTTTCTGGCGTACAGCTTGGGGTCTCGCTTCTCCTCCTCGCTAGGGTAGTACACCGGCAAGAACTCAATCTCACACGAGCTGTGCACTTGAGTCAACGTCAGCCACAGAAGCTTCAGCCTGAAAACATTTATATTAGAATACACCACTGATTTTAACACAATGGACAAGTGTCCAGGGCTCCGTGATCCAAGAGGGCCCCCTTTTGTTTTGCATTTGTTTATAAAAATATAGTCCCCTGTCAGTCAATTTTACAATTTTATCGATAAAGCGTGTAGTGTATCTATATTTCGATGAAGGAATACTTTAGATACTTACGCGCCCGGCCCTTCCCAGGTCCACGTGACGGTGTCCCTGGCGTTGGGGTATCGGATGGTGACGGGTTGCACGGGTACCCCCGGATAGAACCCTCCCGGCTTGAACGTGATCAAGCACGAGCGGTTCGTGCACGTACCTTCGGGGAATATCAGGACCTGAAATGTTCTTTTATTAATACCAGAAACAATTAGTAACAACTTTAATTAAAACTAGCTTTTTCGCCCCCCTCTCCGTACCGAAATGCCCAAATCAATTCAACCCGCAAATCCCTACCCTACGGCTATATTGCTGTAGTAACCTTACCTGTGGCCAGTCCTCTTTAGAAGTGGCCCTCTCAATGATCTCCTTGATGGTGTTCTGTCTTGAATTGGGGTCATCCCGCCACACGTACACCGGCTGCGTATAGTTTATCAGCTCTGAAAGAATATTATGATGGTTTTAGTACCGTAACCGACAAAAGTAGTGGCAGTTAAAGGTCTTCGTCAAGAACTTTACAAGGAAATGTTAATGAATAAAAGACAATTAAAAAAAAGGAATTCATGAGGCGAATGTCAGCGGCAGCATCGGAAGAGGTCACCCTAGCGACATCTTATTGACGAGGTCCTTCAAAAAGGTCAGGTGCGTAATACTTGCGACAGGCGCGTGTATATGAGAAGCTGTATAATGTGGAAGAAGCAAAAGAAGTACCTATGCAAGAATCGTAGCAAGTGCCGGACTGTAGTTTCTGCCTACCCCTGTGGGAGAAAGGCATCAGTATATGCACGTATGTAGAAAGATAAATGTAGCAGTGGCAAGTGGCAACTCGATTTCTACCGTCTTCCTTTTTCAAGAGGTCAATTTAGAAAAATGTTCACCTGGGCTTGCAATTAAGACACTTTAGTTAATGAAATAAGCTTACTACTTTAGTTATTGTTGAAGACAGTGTCATAAATAGCAAGTAAAGGTACCTAAGCATTATTCAAAATTGACCCTTCGCTACTAATATACATATAAAGTAATAAATATTAGAAACACTTAGGTAGGTATTACTAGAAGAAATACGTGCAAAAAATACTAGTCAAGCTTTGTTTTGGACAATCGCGTGGGGAAGGAATATTCTGTTTAAGCTCAGAGGCCGTACATAATCAATTCATTATATTGTCCCACTGAACACGGGTCTCCTCTCAGAATGAGAGGGATTAGGCTATAGTCTACCTCGCTGGCCTAATGCGGGTTGGTTGACTTCAGACGCCGTCGAGAAAATCTCTCAGGCATGCAGGTTTCCTCACGATGATTTTCCTTCACCGTTTAAGCGCGTGATAATTAACTATTCGCATTTTTTTTGAGAAAGTGATGGCGCTATTTAATGTGTAGAGCAACATCTCTCTTTCTCTCTCTCTCTCTCTCTCTCTCTCTCAATCGCAATAACGAGTCCTGCTACGACCTCATAGTCGTAAATGGCATTTAGCAATTCGTCTTATTTCTATTTAGTTGATAGATTGTTCTATGAAATTCTCAGAGCTCCGAGCTAGTAGGCAATAGGCTTGCCCCTATTAGTATGAATATAATATGGCTTAAATATAAATAAAGCCATATTAATATAAATATACCGGTGAAATGTGGGGGTACATCAGTACTCCTGGGTCTAACCCTTCGGGAATAAAAGCAAGATGCCTACCATCATGCTTGTATTCGCGAAGGGAATATTTTTATATTATATTTTCAACTGTAGGTACAGCGTTCAGTTATAAACATTGCGGTAAAAATAATTACAAAGCAAACCAAGAGAAAGCTAAGAAAATTGTGATAATTATGCACTATATAAAGCAAACCAAGTCACGGTAACTAGCCATGGCTGTTATCATAAAAAAAGGTAACACTCGTTGATATTTGACTTCTTAGGAACAGAAAGAAATATTCATAATAATAAATGTGATAGCCTCGGTCTCGAGTTCGAACCCAAGGCACGCACCTCTGACTATTCGAAGTCATGCGCGTATTAAATAGTTAATTATCACGCGCTTAAATTGTGAAGGAAAACATAGTGAGGAAATCTGCATGCCTGAGAGATTTTCTCGATGGCGTGTGAGGTCTGCACCCGCACTAGGCCAGCGTAGTGGATTATAGCCTAATCCCTCTCATTCTAAGAGGAGAACCGTGCCCAGCAGTGGGACAGTATAATGGATAAATAAATAAATATATAAATTAAATTTGGATTTGTGCCCGCTTAATTGCAATACGCTCGCCTCACATGGGACCTAAACATACCGGTGAAATGTGGGTGTACATCATCATCATCTTCATCATCAGCCTATATTCGTCCACTGCTAGACGTAGGCCTCTCCTAGAGAACGCCACAGAGCCCGATCTTCGGTTTTTCTCATCCAGTCACTGCCAGCTGCCTTCCGCAAGTCGTCACCCCACCTGGCCGGTGGGTGCCCTACACTACGTTTGCCTAGACGCGGTCTCCACTCGAAAACTCGTTTACTCTAGCGTTTGTCGGTTCTCCGACAGATGTGACCGGCCCATTGCCACTTCAGCTTGCTAATCCTTTGAGCTAGGTGGGTAACCTTAGTTCTCTGATCGATAACTTCGTTTCGGATTTTATCCCTCAGAGAGACTCCGAGCATAGCTCTCTCCATAGCTCGCTGTGCGACTTTAAATTTGTGGACCAGTCTCACCGTGAGTGTCTACTTTTCGGCTCCGTAGGTCATGACTGGTACATTAGTAACCTAGGTAAGCCTAATTAACAGTCTATATATAACAGAGATAGATTATACGTGGGTTATACAGAGATAGATACCTATATATTTACGTGGGAGAGCCATGCTTCGGCACGAATGGGCCGGCGTGACCGGAGTGATACCACGGCCTCACAGAAAATCGGCGTTAAACAACGCTTACGTTGTGTTTCGCCGCGTGAGTGAGGTTACCGGAGGCCCAATCCCCTTTTAAAAGGCGGGCAACGCACTTGTAACTCCTATAATGTTGCGGGTGTCCATGGACGGCGGTAATTGCTTACCATCAGGCGATCAGACGGCTCGTTTGCCCTCCTAAAACATAAAAAAAATATAGTCTGGAATAACAGATAGGCTACTTTGTATCCAGATCGGACCCAATTCCGAAGTTCACGTAGACGACGACGCAGAAGGGCAGAAGCTAATTACTAATATTATAAACGTAAAAGTTTGTGAGTGTGGATGTATGGATTCTTGTTACTCTTTCACGTCAGAACGGCTGAACGGCTGAACGGATCTGGATGAAATTTGGCACAGAGATAGATTATAGTCTGTTATAGCACAGGCTTTTTATCCAGGTCGGACCCAATACTGAAGTACACGCTGACAAAGTAGCGGACAGAAACTAGTAACTTATAAATCAAGGTGACAAGTAATGATCCATGACATGATGAGTTTCCTAGGTGGCACTACCGCCATCTGTCCTTGTCGTATTTAATTTCCGCATTAAAGCAAATATTTTGAAAGCAAATCTGATAAAAAACTGCCAAGGTAAATGTACCTACTTACTTACAGATTGTTGACGTTATTATAAATAGATTATCCTAAATTGATGCCTAAGCTGATTACCTCATTAGTCTAGTGTCCCCAAGCGCGACCACTAGAAGTCCTGGGTTCGATTCCCAGGTCCAGCAATTTTGTCCAGAATTTCATAGAAAATCCCAAAGATTTATTGGGATAACCTATAACATGGGACCTAAACGTACTGGCGAACTTTGGGTGTACATTAATACGCCTCTGCCTGACCCTTCAGGTTATACAGGCGTAATAGATCGTATTTTAGTCCTGAGAACATTGTGAAGAGTTTAATAAAAAAAAATACAGCATTAATCTGATTTACGTTTCAGTTAATTTGTAGTTAGAGCTACGGTGTTACACCGCAATATTAGGCTTAGTAGATATACGGCTGACCTGACTTGGGATTCGAATCTATAACCTCACGCTCAGGAGCCGGGCTTGCGAACAGTATTTATAATTAATTAAATAATTATAACAATAAAAAAATCTATATAAAATAATAAATCTATACATATCCTAAAATAATAACAGGCCGATATTTTTTTTTTTTAAACCTTGCCCCACACTAGGATTTTCTCCTGTGTCGTGGGTGCGTTTACAAACACAAATTCTCACATACACAAACACCCAGACCCGGAACAACTACCTGTAGATCATACAAATATTTGCTCCGTGTGGGGATCGAACCCACAACACGTGGCGCAGAAGCCGATCGCTCAGCCGCTACGCCCAACGTGTCGTCAATATGTACATTATTATCTATTATATACATATATCTAATAAAAAAAAAGAAATAATAAAGAAAAACTAATATGTGACAGTACAGTAATAGTGACAGAAGCCAAAATAACAACCTTTAGAATTTTGGTTTGTTCGTCTGTACGTTTGTACACGTATCACGCAAAAACTACTGCATGAAATTGGATGCGGTATTCAGTCGTATTGCTGGAGGTCTAACTTAAAATCTCATGCATGTTTCATCGTGATAAGCCATCTAGAAACCTGGTTATAGTAAATCCTTTTGGGAAACGAGTAAAACTGCGGGCCGCAGCTAGCTTATAAATATATCTTTTATATATATAAAGGAGGAACCTGACTGACTGACTAACTGACTGACGTATCAACGCACAGCCTAAACTAGAGGAGCTAGATCTCTGAATGTTTGCATGCTGATTCCTTTTGCACTGTAGACGAGCACTCAGAAAGGATTTTTGGAAATAAACTTCTAAGGTGGTGAAAAGGGAGGTGAAAGTTTGTATGAAAGTCTACACACACTACCATGCGTTTGACTTACACATATACACATATTTAATAAACGATAACATCGTCAAGGGGAGTTTAGGCGGGAAAATGTAAAGTGCACTTTGTCGGTTTTATATTATTTTCCAAAACTTGTGTTTCTCCGAAGTTTAATGTGTAATTATAATGGATAGTTAACCATTAAGTGTTCGTTAACGTGTGCGAGTGTAGGCAAATTATATAAAATTGAAAATCGTTCTTTTGTGTTCACTCCTAAACTCCATCGAAGCCTTAGTGAAGTTTCCACTGTTTTACTGGGGATTATTCTGTATACTTGACACTGGCAAATACACAAAAAGTGTGGTGCCATATCCCATAACGGGAATAAAAAAAAAAACATCGTCAAGATTTAAAGAAGATTCCATAGTACAGGTGTCATTCGCTGTTGACATTTTGACAATTGTTTTCTTCCATAAAAATTTGACTTAAAACATTTTATGATATGAAACCTCCATGGTAAAGGTACAGTGGGCACAGTATATTTTAGAAACGAAAATTACCTAAATACGCAGGCGAAGCTGCGCACAGGAACTCTAGTATGTATATAGACGAGGCAATTATTTATAAGTAATCCAGTTTCAATAAATTCATAACCAGCTTTACGTATAAAAAATATGATTATAGGGTAGGTACCTCACGCTACCATTTTTCATCAAACAAATTAGTATTTTTCACGAAACTCTCAAACCATATTGCCTTCATTTTCCTAAAACTTTCTAGACTTGCACGCGAATCTAAAACGCGGTTGACAACCCAACAAGTTAAGGTCAAAGTATATTAATATTATATCATTAAATGATTAATTGGTTACCATAGTAACCAGTGAACGTAATCTTTTTAACAACTAAAGTGGCAAACAAGCATACGGCCCGCCTGGACGCTTGCAACACCAGGGGTATCACTCACGCGTTGTCGACCCTATAAATTATGGAGGAATAGTTCGGCTGGCATCGTAGGAAGTGTGATACTTATCCTCTACAATCATACGTAGGTTATGCAGCTTGCTGGCGCGGCGGGCGAAAGGGCCCCCGCGGAGATTAAGGTAAGTAATCCCTGGGTTCGGGAACCCGTTCAGTCTGCGGGCAGCCTGCGGTTAATCGTTTCACCGGGTCTCCCTGACCGCCGCGCCAACACACCAAGCACATGCATGACAGCACCAGTTAAACAAAACACCACCAGTCTCCCCTACTGCCAACACAACGCTTCCTCGCGGAGCTCTGGCGACCTTGCTCACCATTAGGAACACAACAAAGCCCGGAGCTATGTTATTTGGCTACGATTTTCTGCAAGGTAGAGGTAATTCCCCAGTCGGGCAGCTCCAATTGTGAGTGGAATTATTCGATTCCACCATGCCCTACATCTCTTAATTATCCCGAAACTGCATAAAAGTAAAAGTAAAAACTTCCTCAATAATGATCGTAAGAGTGACTGCTACGCTTCGTATACTGGATTCAATTTCCAGGTGGAGCAAAATTTTGTTGGGTTCTTTCCTATTTTCTATGAAATTCTCAGCATCTCGGAGTATGCACTTGGGCCCGGTTATTAGCAATAGCAATAGACTTGTCCTCTGTAAGAGGCCTAAACATACCGGTGAACTATAGGTGTACATCTTTACTCGATCGAGAGTGTTCTTAGCTATGATATAAGAAAATCTGGCCAGCTGTTTGAAGATTATCAGTGGGCCAAGTGCGAGTTTTATTTCACTGACTCATTTTTACGCATCGACCGCGTTTGGCATGCTGATTGGCGATTTCCGTGACCTTCAACACTCTCCACCAATCAGAGAGCCAAACGCGATTGATGTAAAATCGAGTCGATGAAATGAAACTCACACTAGACCCTCAGCTCTTTTCTAGTTCTTCTTTTTTTATCTTTCTATGTGAGAAACTGCCACAGGTCTGATCGATTTGAAATTTAGTATCCTGTTACTTCAATAATATTGCAAGAAAATGGTAACCAAGACTTGATGCTGCGGGTGTTTTTATGATTTTATATTTATTGTTGAGTTGTTCATAGTTATGAGAATATATAACCCTTTTGGATGTATGTAATACATAAACAAAGGTACATAGTATTCTTTCACAACAATTAAATGCCAGGTACGCGAATGTAAATATAACGAACGTCCTTCACAAAATAAACACTAACCATCATATCGTGTCGAATTAACCTTGAAGTCTAAGCTAGTATTAGTCTAGGCATCAACTACGCCTAGGCAAAAGGCGTCAAGAAGCCCTACACTCGCATGCCACACGATATTTCTAACCTTAACTATGATATAACTATATTTACATACGGCTTTTGCTGTGTCATGCAAAGTAACAGTTACGTAATCTTTTTCTTTTACTTTCATAAAGAAAGGTTGAACGGACCTTTATTTCCCATCGTAGGTAGTCACTACACGTAAAGTTACGTAACTTGAACATTAGATTGCTATAAACAAGTTATAGCAGAGAGGAGGAAGCTTATGTAGGTACATATAAACGTATTTTTTTAAAAACGTTGCCCTAAGCTAGGGACTAACGAAATAACTTGAAAGAAAGGGATAAGGATGAGCCGAGGGAAAGCCATGCTTTGGCACGAATGGGCCGGCTCGACCGGATTGATACCACGGCCTCACAGAAATCCGGCGATAAACAACGCTTACGTTGTGTTTCGCCGAGTGAGTGAGGTTACCGGAGGCCCAATCCTTTTTTAAAAGGCCGACGTACTCAATACTCAATTCGTTTATTGCACTCCACAATGTTAACAGGTGTTAAAAATAAATATAAAAGTATCAATCGTGCCAGAGGAGGAAGGCTTATCTACATATTTGGTAATTACCATTTTTTTATTTGTTTAGTTTTACTTTATTTATATGTATATATTATTTATTTATTATAATAGATAATTTCCTTTTCATTATTTATTTAATTTTACTTTATTTATATTTATTAGTTATTAATTTTTCTAGGCCGACAACGTACTTGTGACTCCTCTGGTGTTGCGGGTGTCAATAAGCGGCAGTAATCGCTTACCATCACGCGATCCGTATATCCGATATGCCCCTATCCAATAAAAAAAAAATAAGGGAATGATATGGCACTCATAATCTTGCAGACGGCATCTCTCTCACAAACTAAAATATATGTTTAATACATTGTACGCAATACGGGTACAGTACCTGCTAATACATACAGTATCACATTTAATTACTACCAAAAAATAAACTGACTTAAATTCCGACTTTTGGACGTTTTTATTTCATAAACTACGAGATTTAATAATATAATAATTAATTATGACGTAATCTTTACCCTCGTTTGCATATTTTATTGTAATCATTTACGTAAGCAACTATAATTAAACTAAAATGATATCTACATTGTATAAATTTGTATGTAAGTAAACAACATTACCTTTATTTGAACTCAGCTAAACGTCATTAAGGTATTAACTTAACACATAACGCTTACGTTGCGTTTTGCTAAGTTAGTGAGGTTACCGAAGGCCCAATCCGCTTTTATAAGGCCGGCAACGCACGTGTGCCTCGTCTGGTGTTGCGGGTGTCCATGAGCGGCGGTATCCCCCCTATCCCATAAAAATACACTATACTTATACTGGATTAGTAGGATAACTTGATGTGTAACGTTGTGTGCCTACCTTACTCTTGTTATAGTCGACTAGAATTATATTGGCTGCATTGATGGGCTTTACTGCTCATCAGCAATATATGTATTGACAATGGAGGGGTACCATTGCCAATATATTGCTGATGAGCCACCCAGACGAAATCAACAGAGTACTACTAAAATAGACCCCCTATAATGGGGCTAGTTTTATGGCGAGTTTGCTATTTCGATTTACATCAGAATGGTCATACAACACTGATCTCTATATAATACTCTACACTATAGTATCATGCAGGGGTGAATATTCGCATATTATTTAACAAATCATTGTTTTCATCATAGTAGTTCACTCATTCATAGTTCAGATTGTTTTTATCCTTGTCTTATTGCTTGACGGAAGTGTAGTTTAAGTTTTCATTATCATTTGTAGTATTAATCTGCGTTCTTAACTTTGGAATAAAGTTATTGACGTTCTATTGTTTTTCAAATATTCACCCGGAAGCATGAAGGTCAATGTCAGCCATTGACCTCTGTAATACTCTGTAATAGTATAGAGAAACATAGAGATCAGTGATTTCAGCTACGAATGACACACTTTGACAGATTTCGTACGTAGACAAAACTGTCAATGTCAAAATGGAGAAAGAACTACACAACATAGCAGTAGGCAAAAGGTGCTAGCATTTGGAAAGTAACACTTGCCAATTTTAAAATACCTAGGTTCTGTTTTAAATTTTTCTCACTTTCTTTCTATCTTTCTCTCTTTTTTTTTCTTTTTTCGATCTTCGTTGCTTGATTTAGATTTCAATCTGTTCTATTTTGACAACTTCCATTGTAGGCAGAGAGCTATCCGCTCAGCTGAAAATGTATTTAAAATTTTCGTTTTTATTTTAGCATCATATTGTTTATTTTGTATTTAGATCAGACAAGGTGATAGCAGGTGAATGGATATATAAACTCATAAAGACCAATGACCGAAAAATGGACTAGGACGCCCAGTGAGCTGTCAATGTCAAAATGAATAAAAAAAGATTTCGGCCAGGAAAATTGTCACCGTCTCGGTCTTGAAAAAAACCTAGAGATATAAAGGTTAAAATTCAGCGAATGTACTAGCTAATTAAGCTTCATAATAATGATTTTGATATGACAGATAATTTTTTTGGTGGTGTTGGCGGTTAGCCAATCAGATTCAACTGAACAGAATTGTCTCATTAGCTTAGTGGTCCTTATCGCAACTGCTTCGTTAGAGGTCCTGGGTTCAATTCCCAGGTCGAGCAAAGTATTATTAGGATTTTCTATGAAATTCTCAGTAACAACTCGGAGTCTGGATTTGTGCCCGGTTAATGACAATAGGTTCGCCCCCTATTATACGGGATCTAAACATACCGACGAACTGTGGGTGTACATTAGTAGGTACGTCTCTGCCTAACAATTTTGTGTGTGATATTACAGTCTAGTTGTATTAGTTGGTGTGGAATGTTTTATCATTAGCAAAGATAGTTAGATTAATTAAACAAACTTGTTACTGTGATAATGATAACAACGGAAACCGTCAACTATATCAATGTTTATCTTATCTTGTGCCAAGATTTATATCTCATACATATATACAGATACTCACGCCTTTCTCCCACAGGGGTAGGCAGAAACTATAGACCACCACTTGCTACGATTCTTGCATACTGCTTTTGCTTCTTTCACATTCATACATCTTCTCATACATACACGCCGGTTGTGAGTGCTACGCATCTGACCTTTATGAAGGTTTTCGCCAATAAGATTCCTTTCGTTAATCGTACTCCATATCCTTCCTTTCGTTACACCATTTATAACTCAAGAACAGCTGGCCCAATTGATATGTTTGATTTGTTGGATTTGTCTCCACCCCGTCTATCAGAATGATGCCAAGTTATAGCAAATCCTTTTGGAGCCCAAGTGAAACTGCTGACAATAGCTAGTATATTGTAGTAAAACTTAATTATCTTACAGGTCAAAACAATAGATGTAGTCTCATTAATTAGACTACATTATTACGGATAGGTCCATCCAATTATTATTAGCACTCCATCGCCATTAGCCAAACCGGTCAATTGTGGTTTGTTTGTGCAATTATCGATGTATTATTGGCCATCGTGCTACGGAATTCTAAATATTTTAGGCAAGTGCGACCACATGTATCCTGTACTTGTTAATTCTTAGACTAGAACAACACGTAAAGTAATAAAAGCCTTATTTGCAGCCAACGCTATTATTTTATTGTAGGTATTGCCCAACACTAATGACAAGAATAGAATTTTTTAAAAAATGTTTCGTCGCCGTATCTGTAGAAGAGAAGGATTTTTTTTTAAAAGTTGCCTCACCCTATCGTGGGTTCGTTTAGAAACACAAATTATCCCATACACAATCACCCAGACCCGGAACAACTACCTGTAGTTGATACAGTTTGCTCCTTACGAGCGAGGATCGAACCGACAACATGTAATCGTGTCGTCATACACGACGGAAGCGTAACACAGTAAAACTGTTTTGCGCCGCCTTACTTGTGAGGGTGATAACTGCTCGTTACATACAACTTATAGAAACATTAACATCAACCGGCTTACTGACCTATTGGGCCGAAGTCTAGACATACAATAAGAGATATTAGGCCATCATAGTCCACCACGCTGGCGTATCGCGGATTAGCCGACATCGCACGCCGTCGAATAACGGCTGGTCCCAATATCAAATCAGTTTGCTTTATTATAGGATTTTGGCATAAAAGTCGATACAACTAATGTCAAAATCCTATCTCTAGTAAAATCTAGTAAGCAAATCTATCGAAGGATTTGTTGAATCAGGTGATAAAATAAAAGTCTAAAAGTCAGAGGTCTTGGATTCAAACTGAAGACCTACCAATCCATAGTCATGTTTCTTTATATCACCACTAGCCACCCGCCCGCAGTTTCACCCGCGTTGCCCCATTCCTAAGAGTCGTAGCGTAATGTTAAATAACTTAAAAGCTTCCTCTTGAATCACTCTATCTATTAAAAAAAACCGCTTCAAAATCCGTTGCGTAGTTTTAAAGATTTAAGCATACATGGGGACGGACAGACAGCGACAGCGACTTTGTTTTATACTATGTAGTTATTCTTCCAAGGCACGTGAAATACGAAACTCCAAGCTTTCTCATGTCATTACGGAACCCTAGAAACCCGTGTCGAATTTAAACACGAATCAGCATGCAGCATCACACGCATATCTAAAGGGGTCACTACACAAAAGTGTACAATCGACAGCCTTTGCTGCTTACCACTTTTCACCCATAATGCTGCCAGCGTAAGGTTGAAAAACCTTCAACTGCAAAAGTACTTAACCATACATGGATAGAGGAAAAAATCCATACCGTCCATTGTGAAGTATAAAAGTGAACATACAATACTGTAGAGAAAACATACAACTGTGACAAAAGACACATAAAGCTTTAAAACACACGCCATTTTCGAGAATGAAACATGGAAGAATAAATGATTAATTGCCTCATTCATAAAAACTTGACACTTTAAAATGTGTTAGTATTATCCCGCATACAGAAAAGCATAAATAGTGACTAGAGATTGTAAAACAACGCGTCAAAGTTATCATGTATAGATGTGAGCAGTATCTCTCTCACTCCCAATCAAAAAACAAACGTTAACACGTTATAGTGTATGTTTCTCTTAGCCGGGCTGATATTCTGTATGACAAGTTAGCATTACCAAACAAATTAATACCAACAGAATAGAAAACGGGAAATTAAGATGACCCTCGAATGTTAACTGAAAATGACTACCTACTACTAGTACAGATTCTTCTCCGGACTTTAAAACATAACTATCACAGACCCCATCACCAGATCTTAACAAATAACCACCACAAACACATACCCATGACCACACCTTAAAAATAATCACCACAAAAACATACCCATCACCACACCTTAAATAATAACCACCACCTGACAAAATCACCACCTACTTCCAACATAATTGTCCATGCTTTCCTTCCGGACGATGACCGAAGACATCTTTGTGGCATAGACAATACAGCTGTCTAAAAACGACGAGTGTGGTGCAACCACCAGAATGGGCGCCTCTTTCCGGCTAGCCTGCTTCCCACGGATGGTGATGGCCATCCCGCCAGCCAAGTACGACATTTTCCCGATGAAACATATTAGCGGCTTCAGGGCCCTATAAAAACAAAATTATAAACTCAAAAGAGTATATCTACTTATATTTATCTATAGCTATATCATGTCTCAAATTAACACAAGCCTCGGTTCAGTGAACTATTTCGTTAAATCGATCATTTGTCGGCCGATTCTAGTAATATCAAAAAATAAAAATCTGGCGTACTTAATGCTTGGAACCCCATTATAGGTACAGAGATTCCATTAAATCGGAATCCAAACCCAAAACTGCTGGCTGTTAGTAATTTTAACATAAGACATGACGTCTTATGCCTTAGTGTACCCGTGACGATTGATGCTGTAAAAGATCCTAAACGTCAGGAATTAAAATTAATTAATAATATAAATATTTAATCGCGTTATAATCCGTAGAAAGTAGTTTTATTTCAACCACAACAATGTCATCTGTCGATCAAGTTCAATTTATTTTACGTTTGATCGATCGTTGATCAGACTACAATTTGACTTTGACTATTGGGACAGTTGCTAAATCAAAACTATATTTAAAACATTTTTAATACAAGATAGCCTTCAGGTTGCAGATTAAATAGAATGTAGATATCTGACCTCTGAAACTAAAGTTTAAAATGTTGCACAAAATGCTATAAATTATAATGTGGCAAGGACCAAGAAGCGAATAATTCCATAATCAATATACGAATGGATGTAATACCATAGTTTCGTCATGCACAAAATAAACTACCTATCACACCTGTATTCCCCAATGGGTTAGGCAGAGGTGTACAAATATACGAGTACGTACACCCACGGTTCGCCGGTATGTTTAGGTCACATGTAAGAAGGGGCGAGCCCATTGCGATTTAGAGACTAAAACACGAGGTTTCATTATTTAATCTTTTCAATTGTGGCCCGCGTAAAACAATTATTGAAAAAACCTCTGTTTGAAAGATGACTCATTATTTTTAGAGTTCAGAATATGTAACGTCTTTTATAAATCCTCCTGTAATTCAATTATTCAAACCCATAGCGGTACTACTAAACATTTTAATAACCAATCATATTTTTATCATCTTGTTCTAATGTAACATGGTCTGTAATCTGTTGCCAGTTGTAAAAACCAATGCATTTATTCGTATTTTTCCTAATGAAGGGCGAAAAGACATAGTTCACCTAGGACACCCATCCTAGGTGGACTACGTCTACCCCTAGGTAGTGCACTCGTCTGAATAGCATCTGCGCGAATAGTACCTAGCCTAGTCCAGGAAGAGCACCTACCAATACATTTGGCAGGTGCTCTGGTGCCTGCCGAGAAAAATCTATCGCGAAAATCAATGATACATATAGATAATAAGTCATAAAGCAAAATAATATGTGTAGGTAACTAATTGAGCAATAATGAAGCCAAATTAATATTTTTTAGCATTATTGTTTGTCTGTATGTCCGCTTATAACTTAAAATTTACTTGACGAATTTCTATGAATTCTGGTGTAACTACAGGTAGATTATGAGCTTGGTCAATACTTGTTGACGTTTTCACCGTAAGGTACTTTCTTAGGTTACATGATGTGATCACATGCAGAAGCTAGTAATGCAATGCAATAAAATTAATAACGAAATTCGTGACCTGCGTCTTTATTAATTTATCCTGGTCATCAATTCACTTTTTCTTTGATGCATGTTTGTAGGTTATTTTTTGCCTGGTCTTGTTCGCTTTATAATTATTTCTAAAGACATCAAGTCATCGTTTAGTCTATGGTTTATTCATAGTCTGTCTCGCAGAGAGAACTGTTTCTTAAATTAATTATTGAATAGTGAAAGCCACACCACCACACGACCACAGAGTAAAACCTATTAAATATCATTAACATGAATAGTAGACTTTATAATACCTTTAATTAGTAGAATTTTTTTGTTTATATAAGTATTTATTGTAATTAGTAGGAACTCTATGCTAATACGTCAATAGACGTATTTTTTCGTGCTGAGTCTAAATAAATGTCTTGTATTTTTTTTTTATTTGTGAATACAATGTTATACTTTAGTTTTTTAAACTACATTTTGATTCCGCAAGAACGGTCTTTGCACACGATTATTATAGTAGGCACGGCTACACACCAAGCTAACCAATTCCAGTTTAAGAGGCCGGCGGCGGACCGAATTTCCTATTCAAACTGAATACCAAAATAAATCATAATTCAAACACAATTAAATCAGACTGTGTTATTATTCTAATTCAGATACCGTTAATCTAGGTTCCTACTGTACCATTTCGTCCAAAATACTTCTCTTAGTTATTTTTATATTACGTTTTTGTGGGCTTAGTTCAATTCAAGCTCGGCCGGACTCTTAAGCTGACCTTTCATTGTTCTGGAGATCTGTTTGTATGTATGTCGCAGTTGAATTGTTTAATTCGCTGTTTTAGATAACCGCTAGCTGTTTTACAAAATCGCTCTATTATGTAAATCAGCTATACGACATCTAGCTGAATGGATTGCCACTGCGCAATGTTTAGCAAAACTGCTGCCAATGTTTAAACGTTTTGCATAATGCACAATAAAACATTTAGTGTAGGGGCGATAATGATGAAATAAAAATTTTAAAATGACACTTAGTTATATTAAATTTTGATTAATTAATCAATATGTCACAGTAATTAGGTGTATTTTTTTTTAAACAACAAAACGTTTACTAGCAATGTGGGTCGCACATTACTAGTGTTCTTGTTAACCCCTCGTGTTAAGCTAAATGCTTGTGTTACGAGTGGGTCCACGTCGGTAGTGCAATGGGTGGGTTTCGATCCGACAACCACATGACCGCAAGTCCGACGCCCTAACCATTAGGCTACCGCCGCTTCAAACTTCTCATTTTGACGAAATACTTTCTGCTTAGACGCCATTATTGTTGTTATGTCATACGTGTGTTAAAATTTCGAATCCGACATTTAGTTTCATGATGTTTTACAAGCTGTTACAAGACCGCTTATCATTAAGCCACTTTATATAAAAATACAAAACTTCAATGCAATTCATGCTATTCTTCAGTAATTATGAAAACTGTCAAGTGACATTTGTTGCTGTTTGGAAACAGCTAATTAAGCCATCCAACTGCGACACGTCATGTACAGTGAACAGAACATCCAAACAGTCACAAATTTCCCCAATGGATAATAATCTCTATTATTTGGAAATTAAATTGAAATTCGATTGAAGAAATTTGACTGTTTTGGACACCGTTATGAATGTGCTATTGACTGTACAACTGTACGTTGAAGCACTCTGTATAGCAAAATATTTAATAAAATGGTTAGATATTTTACATATCAGCAACAGTTAACAATATCAGGTTGAAAGACCTCTCATAGCCTAAATGTATAATAGTTACTTAATCATATACCTAACTGGTTTTCTTAATAAATTCCTAGACTTCATGCTAGGTAGGTATTTCGACAGCGAAAAAATAAAAATACTTAACCGCCACTAAAAGATTTTTTGCAGCATCTTATATCCTTTATCTTATCTGTTTCCTTACTAACATTATAAACGTGAAAGTTCGTGAGTATGAATGTATGGATGTTTGTTACTCTTTCACGCCAAAACGGCTGAACGGATCTGGATAAAATTTGGCACAGAGATAGATTATAGTCTGGAATAACACAGGCTACTTTTTATCCAGATCGGGCCTGAAGTCCGCGCAGACAAAGTAGCGGGCAGAAGCTAGTAGGTACCTAATTATTATGTATTCATTACGCATTGACTCCGCATGAAAAATTAGTAAATAAAAAAATAAGTAAGTAGGCAGGTAAATATTCGAACATTATTTATCAAATCGTTCTTCTCATCATAGTGGTTCTCTCTTTCATAGTTAAGATTGTATTTATTCTTGTCTTATTGCTTGACGGCAGTGGTGAACCGCAGTAGTTTTTAACCCCTGACGCTCAAAAGAGGGGTGTTATAAATTTAACATGAGAATCTGTCTGTCTGTTGCATCGTAGCTCTCAAACGAATGGGCCGATTTTGATTCCATTTTTTAGGGTTCCGTACCTCAAAAGGAAAAAACGAGCCCATCTGTCTGTCAAGACCTTTAATCTCGGGAAAGCGTGGATATTAGTAAGAATGGGTGTTAAAGAAAAAAAATTGACAAATAAACCCTCGGTGGGCGAGTCCGACTCGCACTTGTCCGCTTTTTAGTTTGAAAAGTGACTACACGGTGGTCACGCAACACAACCACATCTAGCGGCGAAATCATACGCGATGCCCCTGATTATACCAAAACTAATACCACATTCAAATTTATTTTATCTCAAATTAGGTAGATATATCTTGGAATCGGACGTAGAATCGCGAATCGCTATTATTTTCTAATAAATTCCTTCTAATAACAACAGTAAAGGCGATGGTGTTGATGATGTCACTAGGTCAGATAAGTTTGTTGCACTATACTTATACGCAACAAACTTATTTGACCTAGTGAACGTCTAGAATTTTATGTTAGTCTACTTTCACTATAAATATTGGTATCAACCTGCAAATTTTAATTTATTGAGGACAAATGGTTGCAATGATTGTCTGACAGAAGTAGGATTTCATAGGTGCATTAAAAAAATATAAGTAGGTTAATTATATTACAATTTACGTGGGAGAGCCATACTTCGGCTCGACCGGAGTGATACCACGGCCTCACAGAAACTTAATAAAGTATTTTTTTTAAGACAAAGCCCTTAAGATGAGCAAAAGTAGACTTAAAATTAATTGAGAGATTTACTTCTAGATGAAGATGTCCTCCAGGTCATTTAAATCTCGGTAACAGGATTTAAAATGTTACAAGGTTGGTATAATTTAGGTTAAGTTGTACTATAACGAGTGCGACTCGCCATCAAACGATAAAGTTTGGCGAGAATATACTGTATTTGTTTTTTTGTATGGAAAAATTATATAATAAAAAAAACTGGCGTCAAACAACGCTTACGTTGTGTTTCGCCGAGTGAGTGGAGGAGGCCCAATCCCCTTTTAAAAGGCCGGCAACGCACTTGTGACTCCTCTGGTGTTGCGGGTGTCCATGGGCGGCGGTAATTGCTTACCATCAGGCTATCCGTCTGCTCCTTTGTCCCGCTATCCCATAAAAAAAATACAAAAGTCCGGAGGTAGAAAATTGCAAAATTTTTGACATTTTCGAGATAACTTGTTGTCCCTGATGTCATTTTTGGTCATTATTTAGATGAAGATGACACTTAGGTATTGTCTCGTAAATATATGATTTAAAAAATAATCAATTTTGATCTGTCCATTCCATTAAAATCATCTAAATCCAAAAAAACTGATTATCAAATGCAAGAAATACAATAAAATGAACTTTATTAAAAGAAACTGTCTTCAGCTTCATTTGATCAAATTATACAAATTTTCTTGACATTGTCCACTTCCTAAAAACATCATTCAGATTGGATCAGAAACGTCGGATATAATTCTGACGTTAAACGCGAATTAAATACCTATAAATAAATTATTAGCACATACTGGTTACTTACGCGAATATTAGACATTGAAATAAAACTTTACAGCATCCATGGTCACGGGTAGACTAAGTTGTAGGACGTTTTAATGTTACAATTACTAACAGCTACCTTACATTTTTGTAATTATTGGCGATCCGATTCACGCAGAACGAGCTCACCGTATCCTTCGGTACTGCAGTTTTGGGCTTGGATTTTGATTTTATAGAATCTATAATGGGGTTCCAAGCAGTTTGTACGACCAAGCCATATTCTCTATTGAAATTTCTCTACTGAAATTCATTACAACGCGAAAAAATCCGTAAAAACTAGTTTTATTTTAATTAGCACATATCAATTAAACTTCAAAAACCAAATAGTAAGAGTTGTTCCAACTGACCTATTCATAATGCGCCACAGCCTAAAAAAACGTGATAAAAAACATTCGACAGTGTAGTACAGAAACCAGTATTCCGAACAAATACTATGGCTTCTTCCACGTGAAGTAACGGTGTCATGTGAATGTGTTAGCAAAGACAGACGGACAACGGCAAGATTAATGTACAGTCGCCCGCCCATCAAGTTATCACAAACTGTCAAATTTTTCCAATGGATAATAAACTCTATTACTTGGAGATTAAATTAAAAATCTATTGAAGAAATTTCACAGTTTGGGATACTATGATGACTGTTGCTGTTGACTGTACCTACTGATGACGATCAAAAGTCATTTATAACGTTATTGAATGGCTAAATTAGTAGGTGTGAGGTGTGATGGTCGGAACTAAAGCCTAGCTTGAGTAAGGACATAATTATATTATACATACAATCACGCCTTTCTCCCACAGTGTAGGCAGAAACTATAGACCGCCACTTGCTGCGATTCTTGCATACTTCTTTCGCTTCTTTCACATTCATACATCCTCTCATACATACGCGCCGGTTGCGAGTGCTGCACATGAGCACATCTGACCTTTTTGAAGGATCTCGCCAATAAAATGTAAAATGCTTTACGAAATGACAATTAACTTTTTAAAACAACGCCTTCAAGTATTTTATCTTCATACCGATATGGTCGGATTTCAACCAAATTTATACGGGACCAAATCGAAATCGGTTCAGAACCGACAAACCGAGAATTGAATCGGATCCCTTTATCGAAGTTAATAAAAAACTAAGAGGAATGATAAAAACCGGACAAGTGCGAGTCGAACTCGCCCACCGAGGACAATAGACAGACAGACGGACGGATCGACGGACAACAAAGTGATCCTCCGTTTTTTCCTTTTGAGGTACGGGTTAGGTAAAAATGAGTTATTTTGAAGTAAGTGCAAGGACGTGGGTAATCGTAGCTTAAAATGGCAACAAGAGCCGTATAATAATTATAATTCATCTGTGGTGCGAGACTAATTATAATTTTACTATAGAGTCTGGTAATTAACCTACCTGAATCATTAACCTTGACGAATTACTCAGATAAGTATCAAATTTAAATGATAAAGATGGAAGATGCTTTGAAAAAGGCATATTACCACAATATTAATGATCCTTTTAGTTAAGACAATTAACCTCGTTTTCAAATTAGGTCTATTTTACCAAGGTCAAATGCATCACTTAGCCAAACCGGATTACCAATGTTCGTCACAATATACAGGGTGACTTTGAAAACATATGACAAATCGAAATGAGAGGTTCGGTAAATATTACTTATTCATATTAAAATGTTTTACTTAATAAAAAAAAATACTTCTTTTTTTATCTCAGATGGTGCAAACTAGGCTATTGTCTTCAGGTAAGCATAAAGTATCGGTATTTAACTAAAAAAAAACACAAATAAATAATTTCAAGCAAGTATCAAAATATTCGCGCATCATTACAATTTTTTTGGTATAAATTTCATGACTAACTATTAAGCCGTTAAGGAGAAAAAATACAAATTAGGTTAAAAAAGGCCTATTTGCTTCAATTATTATCCAAAATTGGAGCAAATTTATAAAAAATTTAAACAATGCAATTTGTTTGTGATGACCTTAAGTATAACATATATTTTTTATATGGCAAACGCACATAAGGATTCCACTAGAAACTTCTTTAAAGCTAGGGTGTTTTTTGGATTTGAGCGATGTAATACCCTTAAGTATAATATGCTTTTACTCGACAAAACGGAGTGGGTATAATCATGTTTTATGCACTATCTAAAGAAGCAAGTAGTCTATTTTTATTACTGTACCTATCTCTTGCACGGATTGATTGAGGTGTCGTTAGATTTATCACTAAAGATTATTGAACACTATAGATACACTATAGATAATTTGAACACTAAAGAGCGCTTAGCGTGTTTTTTCATTAATTAGAACATAGACTTGGTCATTGCGTACCTCAAAGATAAAATAAGTTTATGGTTTATACATTCCATTTTTAATAGTACTGACCTAATTTTGACCAATGAGTCTTCTATATATTGGAGTAATAATTAAAATTCTTTGCCAGAATAAAAAATTAAGTAGGTAGTATAAATAGAGTTGCTGACGACTCGGTTAAAATACCTAAGTATTCGGACACAGTAACCCAATTTGTCACATTTTAATTTAATGTGACAAGATGACGATGACTGAGTAATTTTTCCCAGCATTATAAAATAATCTCTATGAAACTCATTTAAGGTTGTCTCTAGTTTTTATGTTTTTGTAAATACATTTTATAGTCGACTATATAGTTTACCCCGTGTACGGGGTACGTGTACGGGTAAGAATACTAGGAGTATTGTTCTTTCGACACCAATTTTTTGAGCACCTAAGCTATTCCACTTACAGCAACAATAGGTATTAAGCTTGGTGCTCAATGTGGAACAAAAAATGTATTAACTTTTATTCCTCATTCAGCACCTACGGTGCCGTAGTTTCTAGTGATGGTATGTATAATAAATCGATAAAATATCATCTAGTGATATATAAATATATCACTAGTTGCTGTTACCCGCAGTTTCACTCACGACCCAGAAAGATTAACAAGATGGCGTATCAAGATAAAACATGCACCAGATTTCAAGTTGGACTTCTAGCAATACATCGGTCAAAACTGCATTCAATTTCATGCAGTAGTTTTTACGTAATGCGCGTACATATATAAAGACAGACAGACAAAAAATCCAAATATTTGATATTTTGGCTTCTGTTACTCTAATAAAGACTCCCCATATTAGTTTTTCTATTATATCTATATTTTTGTACCTTACTGCCTCTTTAGTCTTCTACAACACTTTGGTCTTATTATTTTGCCATTACGCACCTACCCTACAAAAACAAAATAACAAAATAGGTACCCTACGAAAAGACGACGCGAATCAATATTTGGAGATTTATGTTTGGTATATTAAAGTATTTATCTTTTTTTAATAAATATTCTGCTTTATTGGATTAGTCGTCGCTTCGCAGCTGCTGATCCTGAGGTCCTGAGGCAAACGAGCAAACGGATCGCCTGATGGTACCTAAGCGATTACCGCCGCTCATGGACACCCGCAACACCAGAGGAGTCACGAGTGCGTTGCCGACCTTTTAAAAGGGGATTGGGCCTCCGGTAACCTCACTTACTCGGCGAAACACAACGTAAGCGTTGTTTAACGCCGGTTTTCTGTGAGGCCGTGGTATCACTCTGGTCGAGCCGGCCCTTTCGTGCATGGCTCTCCCACGCAAAATTGTTTCGCATTCGTGACTATTGTCCTTACTGACGATATTTTTGCAAAAGTAATTTGACCTGTGTGGCTGTTCGCAGCGGCTAACTTCAGACACGCCTGTTATTTGGGCGGTACTGTACCTTGTTTATTCTTTTATTTAATTTAAATACTAGCGACCCGCCCGCGGTTTCCCCCGCGTTTCCCCATTCCTAAGAGTCGTAGCGTAATGTTAAATAGCTTAAAACCTTCCTCTTGAATCACTCTATCTATAAAAAAAACCGCTTCAAAATCCGTTGCGTAGTTTTAAAGATTTAAGCATACATAGGGACGGACAGACAGCGACAGCGACTTTGTTTTATACTATGTACCTAGTGAAGAAGTCCAAAATGACACTTTATCGTCAACATAGCTCTTGTACGGTAATAATGAAGTGCTAATGTGCTAAAACACACAATTTTCAAACTGCCATTCATAACATTCGCCGTAAAACAAACAAGGTGGATTATATTTAGCATGGACCAGTCACTTTGCAAAATAACAACATTGCGAATGTATTTTTACCGTTACCTTCACGAGAGCTTCATAATCAAATGTGTAATGAGCGCGTTGATTTAAAATGAATTTATGACGTCATTTATTAAAATAATAGTTAATAAAATTAAATAATAATGAAATTATTAACTACTAGCTTCTGCCCATGACTTTGTCTGTCGGGTCCGACCTGGATAAAAAGTAGCCTATGTAATATTCCAGGCTATGATCTATCACTGTGCTAAATTTCATCCCGATACGTTTACTCGTTCTGGCATGAAGGAATAACAAACATACTTACATCCATACATCCTCAAAACTTTCTTTTATAGTATTAGTAGGATTATTTCGAATAATGACGTAATAAATCCGATATCAAAAATATTCCAAAAAATATATATGATCCTCGGTTCAACCCATATGTAAGTCCATCATTTTGTTAGATGGGGCTTTCGCCATTCGACTGCATCTTTGTCTGGAAAGGTTATTGTAGGTATAAAACATAAGAGTAAAACAATCTTTTTTTTTCTAGAATATTTATCCATAATAAAAATATAAATAGAAAGAAAAAAAGAAAAAAAAATCATTATCACGAGGACCCACAAAAACGGATAAAAACCAAAAAACAACAAAAATATATATAAACACGGTTTTTTTTTTAAATGACATGACATTGACGGTACAGGCGTTAAATTGGTAAATCACAACATGAACAAAATACTGCAATCAGTTTATTTTTAAAGTAAAGGTAAAGGTCGTAACGTAACAGATTTTCCTTAACTGATATGAAGCGTCAAAACCTAGGCTGTTCAATTCAAAAAGTAGCTCTAATTTAAGAGATCGATAGTCTAAATTAGAGCAAAAAGGAAGAAAGTGGGAGAAAGAATTCTACAATACGTTACACGGAAAGTAAGCGTCACGTACATCAGAAGGTCAAGATCATGACAAGGGCATGCTTATAAAATAAAAATGTACATTATAATTTAAAACTATCAAAGCAAAGTAGGTACATTTTAGGAAAGTGGGGGACAAAGGAGTTTCACAAACCACCATATTTTTCTAAATATAGTAGTTAAATAGAAAAAAGTAAGCCTGGGTCGTGAATGGAATCCCGCGCAAATTGGAATCATTAACTGTATCCGTGCTGTTATGTGGAGAACCGGTTCTTCGTCAGTTCGCGACACAATAAATAAATACTAGGTAATAAACAAATAAATGATTGATCACACTATAATTAATCAGTCTTTAATCTGAAGCTGTGAACTAATGCCGATGGGCGATGCGTCTCTCCATTCTGTACAAGGCCAGTACACAAGGGTGTGAAACTTATCGCGTAAGTAAAGAGGCGATAGCGCATCCATATATTCTTTACGATTCATGGCGTTAAGGGCCCATACACACATCCAACAGTAGAATAAATGGATGCGTCTGAAGTTAGGCGTAAAGTGTGTCAACACATCACATAGGTAACTGTGAAAACCGCTGGGATTAATGTTGCCCAAATAATAATTGGTGCTTCAGTATCGATAGTTCGGCTATCGATAGAGTTCATATCGATAGATCAGCGGCTGGACGGTTGGTAGTATCGATTTCTACTATTAATTTGTAGTGTATTAGGGTATCGACTATCGATCGGTAAAACTGGTTAGACTAGACTAAACTAGGCTGTTAAAACTTAATAAGAGGTGTTCCGTTAACTATAAGTAACTCCGTTGTCAATAAGAGCCAAATATAATATTAACTTCTTTTATGTCCACGAGTATTTAGAATAATCTTAATGTAAGTACAAAAAAAACGTTTTTTTCTAATACGGGGAGTACCTACCAGTTCTGGCAATATGGCATATGGCTGCAGAGTAGTCAAATCAATAGAAATGGCTGGAGGCATGCACAGTCAGGATAGAAACCGCTGTATCGCATGCTTTTTTACGGCCAGTCCCATCAACGAATCCGTCGATAGATTTGCTTACTAGAGATAGGATTTGACATGTTACTTATGTCAAAATCCTCTCTCTAGAAAACAAGTAAATACTGACTGATTTGATTTTGGGACTGGCCATTTGTCATTCTCTTACGTTCACTGGAGGTGATCAATATTTCGCGTTCGTTATTATTTTCCTAACAAAATTCTATATAAAAAAAAAACACTATTATCTTTAAAGGGGGCGGCGAGGAGAGGCCGCGAACATTACTCGAACTGAAATCTGAAAATAGTAGGTAAGTAATTTGTTGTTTTAAAAATGTATTTTATATTTTATCATTGACAGAGGGCAAAAGCAGGTATCATATACTTATATAATAATAACTCTTACTTCATTAGGACTCACACAAGCTCTTTAAATACTTCAGTAGGAAAAATATGTGCATCACATACATAGGTACACTAATTTGCTGTGACCATTGCTCAATAACACAGTGAAGGCTAATGCATGATGCTGCATATTAATTCATGCTCTAAATACGTTTGTTGGGTAAAATTTACATTACTGAAACCAAGATATTGCAAATGAACAAAACAATGTGTGGAAAACATAATCTGTAAAAATAATAGTTCTAAAAATTGCAAAGACATCACGCGGAAAAAGCTAGCAGCAAGCAAACGACACTACACAAACATCCAAGCAAAAAACAGCGTCCCAAATTTGAAATATAAGACGACCATGCGACTATGACCTACGTCCGATAAACGGGAGGCGCGCGGTGTCCGCTTTGGCGACCACGCTGGGTGCGCCGAGGCAGACGATGGCAATGGCGTCGAAGAATGTGGAATGAGGCGCCATAACCACCACCGGCGCGTCCCGAGAGCTAGAAGGCACGTGGTGACGCCCCAGCACCCGCACCCGATGGAAACCCGCGGCGACCACCACCAACCGCATTAGCGACAAGATTGAGAACCGCAGTTTACTGTGGAACAAACCTTACTGTTATGTTAATGGTAGGTATTGAATATTTTAGCGATTAAACAATAGACAATGCTGATACCATTTTTCTTTTGCAAGAAGTGTTTTTCTATGGCCTAGGTAAATAGGTTGTATACTTACAAAAAGAGATGACCTAACTATTTACCCTACCCGGAAACATTAAGCATGTTTAATCATACTATATTAATTTATATTTTATTATGTACACGCATCGTAGAATCTTCGAGTCTATCTCTATCTATCTGTCTGTCTATCTATCTTAAGAGTCCGGAGGAGCTTGAATTGCCCACAAGCTAGGTTATATTAAGAGTCTGGCGCGGCGGACCGAATTCTCTTACAAACGTAATACCGAAATAAATCGTAATTCAAATAATACTCTATCAAATTATGTTATTATTCGGATTCGGATACCTATAGTATGGGTTCCTACGGTACTATTCCGTCTACTACTACTTCACTGGAAATAAAAGACCGAAAAATCGTTCCAAACTTGAAAAAATTATCAAAAGTAAGTTACATTCGTTTCCATTTATTTCCAGTGAAGCATTCTGGACGAAATGGTAGAGTAGGAACCTAGATTCTAGGTATCCAAATCCGAATAATAACTTAGTTTGATAGAATATTGATTACGATTTATTTCGGAATTACGTTTGTAAGAGAATTCGGTCCGCCGCGCCAGACTCTTAATATAACCTAGCTTTTACATAAGTCCTCTAACGAAAGTGATAACCTCACGCACTTAAAATAGAAAGCGTAATCATTAAATCATCGTTTTAAAAGAAGCAAGAAGTTTAAGGTAAGTAATAATCTAGACACTGCACTGGCGCGATAGAAATGTTGATGTTCACAGACATTAGATATGCATATATGTTAAAAAAGCTTAGTTTTTGAATGAAAAGTTTCCGTGTCTCCTACCTGACTATAGACATTCCATTACAGTAGGTTCACTCAAAGACCCTATTAAAAAAAAATGTAATCTGATCTTTAGTTCAATGCAAATTATTCAGTTTAAATTATTCAATTTTATGTTTGGACATTGAAAAACTGACCGACTCAATAACAAAATAGTTTCGGGCCAAACTGTTTCTATAAATAGATTGAAACTTAATTTTAACTGCGAATTCAAGGCAATATAATATAACTAGCGACCCTCCCGCGGTTTCACCAGCGTTGCTCCGTTCCTAAGAGGCGTAGCGTGATATTATAGCCTACAACCTTCCTCAATAAATGAACTATCCAACACAAAAATAATTTTTCAATTCCAACCAGTAGTTCCTGAGATTAGCGCGTTCAAACAAACAAACAAACAAACAAACTCTTTAGCTTTATAATATTAGTATAGATACAATCTATTTTCAGGGCACATACGATATTTTGATACCTACATTATTCTACAATTTACAATTTCGCAGCAGCATTTAAAAATTGAGCATTATTCGAGGATTGGAAGCATTGCACGTGTTCCGGCTCGTCTTACCACGAACACAGTTTAGTCTATGGTATTTTAATGTAGAGAAAAAACAAGTTTTTTTTATTAGTTAGCACTGTCATACGCCATAATTGAAATCTACAAATCTTGGTTCACTCGTAAGTGAAGCCGATTTCGTACTCAGACACGTAAAAAAAATATATGTATATTCTTAGCAAAATTTTTCTTGCGAATAACATTTAGATGGCCTTATTATTATGAAAAAAAAACAGTTCATTTCTAAATAATATATCTTCTATATCTATATCTATACTTATAATAAATCTGTAGAGAGGTCAATTCTGTACATGAAATATACTTCCAAAATAACTATCAGCGAGTGATTAGTGATCGATACTGACGCCAAAAATGCAATCAGTAAATTTTTTGTCTGTCTGTCTGTCTGTATGTTCGTTATAGAAACAAAAACCACTCGAGGGATTTCAACGAAACTTGGTACAATTGTTCTTGATACTCCTAGGCAGGTTATAGTATACTTTTCATCACGCTACGATCAATAGGAGCAGAGCAGTGAAGGGAAATGTTGGGAAAATGAATGATTCATGAGAAAGGTTTCAAGCTATAAAACATCACGCTACAACCCTTAGGAACGGGGCAACGCAGGTGAAACCGCGGGCGAAGAACTAGGGAACAAAGTAACTATTCGACGCGGACGAAGTCGCTGGCAAAAGCTAGTATTTTTTAATATAACGATGCGCGTACGACCTTAAATTGGACCTTCTGCCTTCTGCATTTCCTTTTCATCACTTCCGCTCTTGTAGGCACAGTAAACAAATATATTTTCTTGAGGTCAGTTGCTAATAAAAACTACGTTACATTCGAGCGTAAAAAAAAAGAAAGCAATGAGTCAGAATAAGGAATTAACCGTACGTTCACACTATCTTGATGGAGTGAATAAAAACATAAGTTATACTATTATGTGGATAGTCTATTTATCACTCTATCGAGGTCTTTTATCAAAAGATTGTTATTAGTATCGATGATTCACTATGTTATGTTTTACAGGTGTTTGTTAATTATCAAGTATCTAGTGAAGATATACAGCAAATTAATATTGATAACAAAACAGCCTAGTCAATTAGCACTGAATGAGCGATACAATAATATTTAATCGAAGTTAATTAACATTAAATTATGCACTGCAAGATTGAGCTGTGCAGATGTTTTTTAAAGGAACAGTATTTACCTACGTAACTATGGGTTACCTTATGTGGCCCCATAGAGGGTATAATTATAAGAGGAAAACTATATGTTATTAACATTTAGGTTAATTTTGGTTAAGTACAACACTACATCCACAATCAACACACACCGGCTCAATGCTTACAACTTGGCACACGAGGTTGTCGACATGTTGTAGGTATGTCAATTCAGGGGTCATTGTGCCGATAGTTGTTGCGACGGATACCCAAGAACCTTGACCAACATATGGAGAGAGAAGACACTTAATAAAAAAGTAGGCTCCAAGCTCTTGAGGTTATTTTGTTCTTAAATTCAATTTTTTTATACAGAAAGAAGAAAACGGAGCAGCTTTACAACTTTTTTTTAATAGTGATAGGCTTACGCTTGACCGCCAGCTCGCGACACTGCGGTCTACGATGGAACGCGCTTGCCTAGAAGAAATTATTATTTAAGAAGAATCCGAATCACACGAAGACACCCAGATTATATCTATCGGGGAAGACTCAGACTTAAGTAGGTACTCACTACAAAACAAAAAAACTTACATTTTCTCTGGTTTTATCTGGATAAATTTTATTTTTATAAATTCAGAATAGTAAGAATAGTTCAGCAATGACATTATTTAAATGATTTTATTAATATCTTTTTCCCTTTACTCTGATAACTATTTTGCCAGTATCAAGTTGATTATATTACCAACTAGCTTTTGCCAGCGACTTCGTCCGCGTGGAATAGTTAGTTTGTTCCCTAGTTCTTCGCCCGTGGTTTCACCTGCGTTGCCCCGTTCCTAAGGGTTGTAGCGTTATGATATATACATTGATAGTTTGAAACCTTTCCCATGAATCACTCATTTTCCCAACATTTCCCTTCACTGCTCTGCTCCTATTGATCGTAGCGTGATGAAAAGTATACTATAACCTGTGGTTTGGGCTGTGCGTTGATAAATCACTATGTCAGTCAGTCAGTCACCTAACGTAAGAGTAGACAAATATAATCAGAAAGCACCGAACTGCTAAGCTATCGGGAGTTACACGTGTTATTGTGATTCAACCATAAAAGATAGACATTTGCTGTCGTGGAATATTTTTTATATAATTTTAAGGAGAACATTTCCGTCATACATGATTTCTGTGTAGCTTTAACCATTAAGGCTGCACACGCGACGGAAGCTTAAAAAATGGAGTTAGTTCTCCTGTTTTCCCAACATTTCCCTTCACTGCTCTGCTCCTATTGATCGTAGCGTGATGAAAAGTATACTATAACCTGCCCAGGAGTATGAAGAACAATTGTACCAAGTTTCGTTGAAGTCCGTCGAGTGGTTTTTGTTTCTATAACGAACATACAGACAGACAGACAGACAGACAGACAGATAGACAGACAGACAGACAGACAGACAGACAGACAAAAATTTAACTGATTGCATTTTTGGCATCAGTATCGATCACTAATCACCCGCTGATAGTTATTTTGGAAATATATTTCATGTACAGAATTCACCTCTCTACAGATTTATTATAAGTATAGATAAGGTCATAAACACATGACATACGTGAACATGACCTTATTTCAACCAAGACAGTCCTTAAAAAAATATGATACATAATTTTAATTTAACATACTTGAAATAACTGGGTTCCGTAGTCGCCAAATTTTAAATTTCATTGTTTTTACAGTTACCTTCAGTAGTAGTCGCATTTAAACTGTACTGCATTGAACTGACACGTGTAAGCCCCATTTTCAAGAATTCAAGTTATTCACATTAACTTAATTATACATTTTTATGAAGTTTGCATCTTTGTGAAAAAGAATCTGCATTAGTTTAAATTTATTGAAAGTCAACTTCGCTCGGATAGGCTGAATACCTCAAATGCAGAGTACCTACAAATACAGAGTTTCTACTTATAAGTGTATATGCAATGGCACCCAAACTCTACAATAAAATACACAAACAGAATTCCACAAGCATATACCTGTAAATGAATTTATCTGTGACAAGCTATAATATTGACCGCTTCTTTATAATTGTAATTAAATTATAATTATCATAATGAAATATTTGACATTTTTATTAGTATGTTAGTAGTTTAATTCATGTAATAACCTAGTATTATAATTCCTGCACTAAATTTGACATAAATATTAATATCCTACTTGTCAAATTTTGTATGCCTATCGGCGGAACATAGAGAAACTGTATTAAGCTATTGCATAGTTTCTATCGCGGGCCTTGAGCGTGGGGACCGAATCCAGAAATTCCGTAACGATAAAAACCTAACACGCTTGTCTCTTTAGTTCAGCAACCCGCCTTTAGGTGGCATTGGTTGTATTACATAAGTTGATAAAAAACGCTATGCAATAGCTTTACCGCGGCAGTCCCCGAGTGCCACACGTCTTTTTTTTATATATAATTTTAACATCTTTGTAACCTGTGTTCTCAAAATAAATTTATTTGAATGTAAGCTACATATTTTATTTCTTCAAATGCAATACAATAACCACACCGCAATCATACTCACGGCATGTGCCGCTAATTTTGCAATATTGCCTGTCTAAATATTGCGGTATTCGCAAAACAATGAAATTAAATAACGCTCACATCAGAGAGACCGCTGCGCTGTCATAACATTTTAATTATTTATATATAAATATAATCAATACAGTCTGATTTAAAACCTACGACTTGAGGTTATGTATTTTAATGAGGTTAATATTTGGTACTTTCAGATAAATCATCATATAACTTTTATTATTACGTTTCAATAATTCATTTCAGCGACACTTGCTTTTTCCTAGTACCATAATGCATGCCGTGGCAGCCTATAATTCTGGCTATACTATATAAATGTACAAATTCATTGTATCCTCTGTATGAAATATTGGTGTATACTTTGTTGGTTGTCCTTAAATAAATAAATTAAAATAAAAAATATACAATGATTGTAGTGTAAGTATATTTAAAGAAAAATAAAACAAGAACAATTTATCTTAGACCCAAAAGATTCTTTCTATAGTACTGATAGGTGTAAAAATTAAAACTATATTAGATCTGTCTACCTCTTTTGATTGCAATGAGAATACATCTGTCTTTGTGATCATTATTGGCCATCATTGAGATGAACAATACAAGCGTACTAGATAACTAGAGTAACCACGTTATGAACAGTTTTCTGTGTTCATTGCGCTAAAAAACATTGTACTTAGATATATGTATTTGGCTTAGACGATTCCCTCCATTTTTCCATGGCATAGTAATGTATACATACAACTTTAATGCCTTGTCTACCTTTCCTTTTTAGAAAAATGACACCTTGACCTGTGGTCAGCGTTGGCTATTTGCGACTCTTTCAAGCCGCAACTTGCAGCGCAACACGCCTCAACTCAAGAAGCAAAGACTGCCGTTGCGTTCTCTCTAATGAGGTATTACCTCAATGATGTATACCAACAAGTTTTTTATATAAACTGGCCGATGCTGATGACTGGGCACATTTTCCATACTTTTACTAGCACGTTTAGCCACTTGATCGAGATGAAAGTTATTTTTAAATTATACGCTCTAATGATGGCTTCCTTATTAAATATACATTGTGTGTACATGTATCCATAGCTAATAGCTACGTATTATAAGTACACTAAACAATTGACATAAGGATTCCTATTTGATCTATTTCTCTAGACTCCATAAAATAACTGCGACTTTTCTAATCTCAGTCGTACTTACTTCCCTATTACCTTCAATATATAACTTAAATTAACCAGTAAAACATCTACCTATAGTACCTACAGCTAGATAGCGGTAAGCAGGTACTCTAAATGTAAAGGTCAAAAAATAATTTTATTTCACAGGTATTTTTCCGTCTTCCTAATAATAAATTATGCAACAACATATTAAAATATTTTTTTAGAATATTTCATTTTGAATTGAATAATCTTAAACTGCGATACATAAGTATATATGGAATAACTGCGATACCTTTAAAGAGTAAAAAAGTCTGTATTTTAGAAGTCGGGTTTATGTCGATTCAATAACGCAGACCTTTGTTTTATTTTCAAAAATTTTTTTTTCAATTATCAGTGCCGTCAACTATGCCAACCTCACGTGATCAACGCCATAGTGTAATACCGTATAAGTAGGTAAGTAACTATTTACTTTTAATAAGTAACTATTTAAATAAAAAAATGCTTTTGGTATGTACCTACACCAGGTTAGACTTTCTACAGTTTATCCTAAATATTATGTATTTAAAACCACAAATCTTAAAAACTAAGTAGGTAGGTACCTACAACACTTTCTACTAAACCTGTTATGAGTTATAGCCCTACTATTAAAAAGTACAACAGTTATGTACAAGCTACCTTGGTAAATGTTATGTATGTACTACCTACGAGCATAAACCGCTTAATTTATTGAGCCGAGCATTTAGTTGTAATTACCAGCCTATCCAATAAATAAACCTAAGCTCAAAACACAAAGGGGGTCAAGAAGGTACTGCCGCCAAGCCAGAATATCCAATAACCACGTTATCCACTTTCCCGCGCTTTCTAGTTACAAGGCCAAGCGGCGCGATCCAACGACACTCTGACACTTCTTTGAAGTTTATTGATTCTAAATTAGGTACATAAAGTACGCGCGACATAACTTGGCCGGACTGAAGTTAGCTGTTTGTCAGTTTTTGGTTGCGCAGTACACAATTTTTAACGTAAACAATCCACTGCGCATTAAAACGGCGAACTTCACTCCGGCCAGCTTATGCCGCGCGTACTGTACATTACGGTCGAAATAACTGGGCGCGTCTGAAGTTAGCCGCAAATGGTATTACAGCGGTGAATTTTAATTTAAATAGGTACCTACTCTGTGTGTACCTAAAGACTATCGGAGTCGTAAATGTTTCGTATTCGTACTTATGTCATTTATGGGTACTGCTAGTGACTTATATGGTTCTGACATTTACCCGTATAGTAGACGTTAAAATGAAACTTTAACTTTTTACGGATTTTATCGATAAGTATTAAATAATTCGTAGTGGTACCTAGTTTAGGGAATTAAATAATTCCCAAAGATTCGGATCTTTTACAGCATCCGTGGTCACGGGTACTGACTAACCGTAAAAAAATCAATATTTTTTTTTTTAAATCAATAAAAAATGTTATAAAACTACTAAAATCCGTGCATGTAGTTTTATTTAAACATATAAATGATTTTACCTGCACAGCGGTTCGGAACGGTTAACTTCAGACGCGCACAATTATTTTGATTCTACTACCGGTTCAGGACTCATGGATTCCATTTAGGAAATACTATGTATTCACTTGCAAACGCAATAACAGAAAACTGTCTTCATTTAACATCCCATCTGTGACGAAAGAAAAGAATTTACTTTCTTCACTCAATTTTTTTTTTCTTTCTTCACACAGAGCCATGAACGATAGTATTTTCCTGGCAGACATTTTCATATTGAGCAGCCACGTTAAACCGTCGGTCCGATTTTAATAGTTCTAGTTCTACCCGTCTATAAAAATTTTTGGTGGTTTGATGGAATCTTAAAAACTGTAATAAACATGTCAATGTCATATAATATGTAGGTAAACTGGAAAAACAATTTACAAAATCCTTTCTATTCTGTAATCAACAAACTCGGTTCGGTACTCTCGGTATGTAGAGTAGGGTTGCCAACTCTTTGTCGGTCAAAAATAGTTCCTATCTAGTTCTAAAATTATTACCAATAAAAATATAGTAGATAACGAAAAGATGAAAAAAAATATAGTAGGTTCCAAAATATGTACCTACTTTATTTCTTTAAAGAATATTTTTTGCTACTTTTAGCCTTTTTAATAAATTTTTATTTTCAAGGAATGCCTCATACCAATTCAATTTAATTGAAATGTGAAATGAATATTATTGCTTTGAGTTTGATGTCTATAAAATATAGTAGTTTCGCCTACTATATATTTTTTTCAGAAATATAGTAGTCGGGCCTTTAATAAAGTAGTATACTATATTTTAAAGTAGGGTTGGCAAGCCTAATGTAGAGATGCCTACCCACTTTTAAAAATCTAAAAAGAAAATAAAACGTTTACTTAATTTTTTTTTAATATTTAACAAATCAAAAATAAATCAGACTGTCATTTTTAGGAGATAACTTGGGAGATATTATAAAAAGAGAAAAGGTTTGGTTTTGAATTAGGCCGTATCTTACACAATTGATATTATCCCCACTTTATTTGTTGCGTTAGTATAAATAACATACATAAATAGGTATGCTAATAAAGTATTTATTTTATGATGTGGGCCTTGTAGCCTGAATTTTATAAATACCTAATAATATCCTATATCGTTTGTTACATAATTTTCGTAGGTAGGTAATTTATAATCTCAAAACGATTCCATTTTCAAATAAGTAATGAGGTTTATTGTAATGTAATGTGTGTTGGTGATGCTGCGTGTTACCAAAAAACCGGTTTTGCCGAAAATGCCGGTTCATCATTTAAGCAAGTAAGTAGGTACCGACGTAATAACGTTCGATGAAACGTTCGGCGTAAAAATGCATCCGCAAAATGCGTAGGCCTAGGTAGGTACTAACCCACGCAATCATAAAAAGGTATTTCGTTTGTAACATTGAACTTATTTATAATCAAGGTTTCACATTCATAATCTCAATATCAATATTTATTTGACACTATTTGAGAAATCTGTTACTGCACAATCTATAATGACAGATGACAGCGATATCAAGGTCACAAGTTGCAATAGAATCAAGTGAATCTTGGCAACGCCAGCTCACGTTAAAACAGAGCACCGTATCTCGTACTTATACCAAATAGCGTAAATTGTAAAGATAAACAGGAACTTACTTATATAATTAAGAGTTTTTATTAAAATTATTTTTATACAACAAATTATTTTTCTGTTGGAACACTAAAACCGTTTTTAATAATATTGACAATTGCCAATTAATTGGAAACCATAAAAAAGCGGATTCAGTTCTATTTTTTTGCAGTGTAGTCGATTGCTTAAAATTTACCTTGAACTATATTTATCTAACAATCGCGAATCTGTGTGACTAAATGCTTTAACATTCCCAAAACACCTGACCTACTTTAGTCACGCACTGTTGAACACCAGAATATTGCTTAGGTAACTATCAAACTGTAGACATAGCTGAGGCAAGTACCTACATCATTATATTAAGCATCATACTTAAAAAATGCATAATTGTATTTTATTCTTAGATAATTTTGTAGTTTTTCGAAACATTGAACATTAAACTAATGCGAGGAGGTATATAATCCTACTAAATCTATAATCCTAAATTAATTTATCGCAATCAAAATCATGACCGTAAAGAAACTATAATAAAGACATTATGAAAAAAGAGACACCTATTTAGATAATGATAAGTAGGTAGGTATCTTAGTTTCAACTTTTAGCTCAATAGGTACCTATTTTAATATAGAACAAAATAGTTTTGCAATAGAGAAAAAAATTCGGAACTGAGAACAAATTAACAAAATTCAAGCTTTTTATCTTAGATTGAATAATTAATTAGGTTCTAATTCTTCATCGGAAAAAACAACGGATTAATTGGCTCTACAGGGCATGTTGACTTTTTTATTTAGTAATTATTATTAAAAAAATACATGAAAAGGCAATTTGTTTACCTTCTCCATCCTGTCATTGGCTGTCGCCTGAGATCTTCTTCGCTGAGCCCATAGAGTCCTATACACGCGAGGAACCACGCTGTCACTATTAGGTAACAGATGACGATGACGCGGAAGGGCAATAATATTACTGTGAATATTGCCGTCTGTAACAAAACAATAAATCTAAGTTTGGTTGAATAACTTAGCTGTACATGTGTGTTATGCTCAGTGATCGGAATAGGTAGTGCAATTTAAGGTGAGTGACTTAAACCGTTGTATTAATATGGATAAGCCCTGTGGGAAGCGTGATTTTCTGATTTGTATTACTTCTGACAAAAATAAATATTTACTTCATTGTTATACCTTGAAATTCTTTATTATTTTTAAATTCTTTACTTAATATAAAAATAATTTTGCGCCTTTATACAATTAATACTTTGTTATATTGTAAATTATTTAGAAAAAAACTTCCAATAGCATTTTGTACAAAGCAGCATATTATTTTTATTATTATTTAATTATAATAATAAATAAATCTCCAATAATAAATTCGAACTAAGTGGCATATAAAGGGCTATTGTAAATTGCCACATTGTCGATTCTTCACAATTTTTAAATGCCATACACTCATTGTAAACTCGTCACACCTTAGTGGTAAAAAAAAATCATAAAAAAGTATGTGTTTATTTGTCATAGGTAGATACAAGTTGTTGTCAACTCGACAGACATCTTCACTTAATACCATTTTTGAAGAAAGTACCGTTAGCATGCAAATTTCTAAGTCTAAGTGGTCGTGGCAAGTGGTTGACGATATCTGTTGTCTAGTGGTTCGAGTAATGCTGATCACGAGACCATGGGTTCGATTCCCACAAGACACAAATCTTTATGTGAACTTATGTGTTTGTTTGTCTGGGTATTTCTTATGTATTATTATTTTTATTAAGGATAGCAAACAGCAGCGCTTGCCTAGAAGAAACCGATTCACTCGTGATTTAAAGACACCCAGATTATATCTATCAGGGAAGACCCACTCGGTAGGCTAAATGTAGGTCAGATATCGCTCAGGATTCTACTAAACTAACGTACCTGTAAAAACGCGCAAGGTGCCAGAACCGGTATGTGGTCAAAAATTATTTAATTAATTTTTTTATGACCAGGAGGATTTCTTAGGAGTAGGTACTCCATTTCTTAAAATCGATACCCACATTTTTTTTTAAAACAAAGCACAAATTTATGTAACTTTATTGTATTTTTATTAAAATTATCTTACAGCGGTGAGACAAATGGAATAAAACTAAAGGGCATTCCCATCCTTTAAAGTGTTTCGGGCCCAGAACGGGCAGGAAAATTTTGTAGGTACCTATAAAACTTTAGTGCTTCAAAATAATAAAGGTATCGAATATCTAAAAAAATTATTACATTAGAATAATTATTCAATACTAGGTAGGTATAGTTCACTGCCTATTTTTGCACAAAAGTGAGTATTCACCTATCTGCTCTAACAGCAAACTTTTTAATAACTAGGTATATTTTATGAGAAAACGCCATACTTAAACATATTATGAGCTATTAAAGGAACAAGACACGAGAAGAGACATTTACCTACGAAAATATTATTATATTATGAAAGATAGCTATTTAAATGCGCATTGCATAGATATAAATGTATGCAATGCGCATTTAAATACCTACACGTGTTTGTTTTATCACCGGTCGATATTAAGCCAAATGAGTCTGTTACTTACATGAGTTTGATCTTTTTTAAGTCTCATCCGAACGATCCTTCAGTGATATCGTATACACATCAATCAAACACAATGCATTCGAATAAAGCAATCAGATTAGGTAGGTATTGCTAGTAGTAGGTACTGCTACGCTTCATGCCCTAGTTTCGATTCAAAGGTCGAGGTTATTGGGTTTTTCTATGAAATCTCAGGAGTAGCTCAGATTTGTGCCCCTTTGATGGTGCAAAGCTCACCCACTATTACATGGCAGACTGTGCATTAATACACCTATATTTACTTATATGTATACCAAAAGGTGGGTACATGAGTACCTGCCTATTACCATAATGTTAAAAAATGCTCTGGGTTTTTATGCGTGTTAAATTTGTGTATTTAAATGCATCCATGACGGAAAAATCCTGGTGTGGAGTACTGGTGCTTATGAGAAAAAAAAATCTATTTACAACAGTTTGATTTTGTTTACGTCATTGTTTGCCATTGGAAAATAATAATAAAGCTGCTGGTAGATGCACAACAAGCGAATGTTACACAACTATGTGGAAGTCAACATCGGTAATTATATCATCAAGCAACACTTTCTCTAAATGCTGCCTCTTTATTTATTATTAAAAGCTAGGCACTTATTGCTGGAATTTTTTCGTTCTCAAAATGATTTTGTTTATATTATGGGTTACGCAAAGTTTTAAATCTTGGGAGTTATGTAAGTAAGTCAAAGAGTGAAAGATTGGAAGAAAATTGTGTCACTTTCATTGGCTTATTGCGTGACCAGTGTTGTGTATGATGTCTATCTGGTTACCCGTCCGCACAAAACGGTACCACAGTGTATCATGTAAACTACTAACTTTCCCTCAGATACTAATAAGAATATGCGCAAATGCTTTAGGTACCTACAACATAACCCATGATTAGAATCATCGTTTATAAAATTGCTGTTCGCGGCCCCATAACAATAAAAAGGTCTTGAATAAAATTGCATATGTGTATGGACAGAATTAGATAAAAATGTTTTTTTGAGTTTTGTGCTAAACCCCAACCCTATTTACGATTTTTTAAACCAAATAACCGTAATAACCTGTTAATAGCTGGCTTTATTATTTGCTGTTCTAGAGATGGATTAAAATTTCATGTTATGGTTAGTAAAATTGTTTTATTTATTTTCTTTCTTTGCTCTATGCTGCAAAGAGATAAAAAGCGTAGGTACCTAGTAATGTCCGTAGGTAATCTTCACGTAATCTTATACGTAGGTAATCTTAAACTGTTTTTTTAAATGTAGATTTAATTGTGCGTAATAATTAGGTAGGTACGCTTTCTAACTGGCCTTTATTATTTTAGAAAGCAGTTAATAAAACGACTGTTGAGGTGTATATGTAGGAATTCTAAAAATAACGTTTCAAAGTCATACATGCGTTTTTTTACTAAAAGGTAGTAGGTAGGTACCTACTAAAATAACTTCTGAATAGTGTTCTGAGTAGTACCTACCTACCTACCTACTATTATTGTACATTAAATGCTCATGTAACTAACATACCAAGATAGGTAGGTACTAACGTAATTTTTAATTAATATTTTAAAGATAAAAATGGTTACAGTGCGTCAATCTTAGGATAACGACATACCTATACCAGTGTGGGCTTTTCTCTAAACTTTCGAAGATCTACACTAATCTTTAGTGGGTAGGTACATTATTTATATTTTGTCATACTGTTACGCCGAGTAACTAGGACGACGGAGATGGGTCACGGAGATTCTGGATTAGTCGATGAAGCAGGTAGCAAACAAACAAGAGGAATATACTAGAATGCGGCACCCGCAACCAAAAGAAAAACAAACAAAACACAATAGCGTGAGACCGGGCTCAAGGTCAAGGATTAACAATGGCGATTGTAAACATCTATTGTTCGCAAGTTGAATAAAGGACGTAAACATCTATTGTTCGCAAGTTGAATAAAGGACGTAAACATCTATTGTCTCAAAAAATGCGAGCGGGTCGCATTATTGAGATCTATCGAGATTTTTCGAATCCAGAATCTTCGTGGCTCATATAAATAATGGTCGACAGCGTCGGGAAGGGCAGTTCAGTTTTGGACGCATCCAAGTGAAGATCGAAGTGAAGTTACAAGTGATTATCAGGCGACGTTAAGTGTAACAAGTGCTAGTGTATAGTGACTGTTCGTGTGATTTCTGTGTGTTTGTGTGGTGAATAAAGTGACTGTTTTCGGTGAAATTAGTGATTTTAATTTATCCCGAACCCCAGCTCGTAACATTTGGTGTCAGAAGTGGGATAAATTATGCCGGTTTTACCGAAAGAAGATACGGAGGGTATCCGGACAAGAAGTCAGCGGCAGCAGGAGATGGACCAGAGACGATTTGCAGATTCGCCGTCACTACCTTCGGGTCATGAGCAACCACCTAATGACCCAGTCGCTGGTCCATCCGGGACATCTCCAGCACCTACAGTTGACCTGGCAACGTTAATGGCACTGATGCAGGAGCAAGCCCGCCGTCAAGAGGAGCAGGCACGCCTACTGCGGGAACAGCGGCAGCAAGACAAGGAGGAGCAGGCACGTCGGGAGGAGGAGCAGGCACGTCGGGAGGAGGAGCAAGCTCGCCGCCAAGAGGAACAGATGAACCTGATAAAGGACCTCCATGGGACTCTTGGCAAACAGCTGGGTGTTATGAAGGAGCAGGTGGAACAGCACGAGAGTCGACTTGCCAAAGCCGAGGAACAGATTGCTAACGTGACAAAGGCGTTAGGCGATCTGAAGGCAGGAAAGGGATTTGTGGCCTCTATGGTCGATGCTCCTACGACCCCCTCGGTACGTGGATTTAAAGTACCGCCGTTTGATGGAACATCTTCATGGTCAGCTTACAGGCTCCAGTTTGAAGCCTATGTGGAGTCAAATGGATGGGACAAAGCTCAAGCCAAGACGGCACTCACCTTAAGCCTCCGCGACCAGGCTTTAACCGTACTGGAGGCGCTCGGAAAGGACATGACCTACGACCAACTACTGGAAGCATTGGACTCAAGATACGGCGACACACATCTAGAATACGTGTTTCGTGCCCAGCTGAAGGACCGAGTACAGCGGGGTGCAGAGACCCTACAGCAGTGGGCTTTAGAAGTTGAGAAGTTAGTCCGGAAAGCCTACCAGTCCACACCTGCGCTGATCGACGGAAATCTTGTTCAGGCGTTCGTCGATGGAATACGTGATCTAGAAGTCAGAGCCGCTGTGAGACTTGGGCACCACAAGACTTTAAGAGACGCCTTAGCCCATGCCTTGGAAGTAGAAGCAGTGAGACAGGACCATCGGACTCACCGTATCCGGGAAGTCGTTTTACCAACATGCCACCTTTGCGGAGAAAAGGGCCATTTCCAGGCAGGTTGCCCGAAGCGCAGCGAGGGTCGAAAGGATGGTGCAGCATCACCAAGATGCTACATATGCGGAGAAAAGGGCCACCTCCGAGCTAATTGCCCAAAGGGAACCACGTGGCGACAAAAGACCTATGGTGAAGCAGTAAGGACGGTGAATGCAACCGCCGAGGAGCAGCAGGGAAACGAGTAAAAGCCAGGACTGCGGGGCGGGTGCTGGCTGGTGCAGAAGTAGCCCCAAGGATTTCGATCTCACAAGCCCATGATGGAAACAGCCTGATCATCAAAGGTGAAGTCAACAGAACACCCTGTAAGCTGACAATAGACACTGGAGCTTCTCGCACGGTTGTGAATTCTCAGCTGGCACGTCGGGTTCTTGGGGACTGCATCAGTGACCGTGAGTGTATACAATTAGTAACAGCTACTGGTCAGCACATATCCGTCCGAGGTGAGAAGGCGGTAGAATTGAAACTTGGTAACAGAACATATCGGCATAATGTCATCGTAGCCGATATAGTAGACGACTGCATACTGGGATTGGACTTTATGCGAGAGCATTCTTGTGAGATCGACGTTAATCAAGGAGTATTGAAGTGCGGGACAGAAGAAGTTTTTATGGAAGGTGCAACCGCCGGGAAAGTGTTCTGCCTGAAGAAAATAATTCTACCTCCTAAGTCGGAAACAATCGTCCCAGTCGCTCTACCACAGAATGCTGGGCAGGAAAATCGATGTGTTCTCATAGAAAGGTTGGACGAAGACTTGCCATGGAAGATGGCACGAACGTTGGTCAAAGCTTCAAATACATCAGCTGTACGCATACTCAATCCCAGCGATAAGGATCAAGTGATCAAGAAGGGCACATTGATGGGCATTTGTGAAGAAGTAGCCTGGATGCGACGTTGCAGTGATCAGTGTACTGGTAATAACGCTCACAATTCAAGGTTTAACGTGGCAACACTCTTGGAAGACTGTAGAAATCATATGTCTGAAGAAGAAATGGACAAGGCTAAGAAGATGTTGCTTCAGTACGCTGATATTTTCTCTACAAATGATGCCGATATAGGAAAAACCGGATTAGTACAACACAAGATCAATACTGGCAATGAGTCACCAATTCGTCAGCGACCTAGAAGACTGCCAGTTGCAAGAGAGAAGGAAGTGGAGATCATGATTGAGGGGATGGTGAAGGATGGTGTGATAGAGCCTTCATCTAGTCCGTGGTGTTCTCCTGTCGTGTTAGTGAAAAAGAAAGATGGCAGTATGCGCTTCTGCGTGGACTATCGACGACTGAACGACATTACGAAGAAGGACAGCTACCCATTGCCAAGGATTGATGACACACTGGATACACTGACAGGCATGAAATGGTTTACCACCTTAGACCTCAAAAGTGGCTACTGGCAAGTGGAAATAGACCCAAAGGATAAGGAGAAGACCGCATTCTCTACGGGAAAGGGTCTGTGGCAGTTTAAAGTAATGCCGTTTGGATTGTGTAATGCTCCTGCCACGTTCGAGAGACTTATGGAACTAGTGCTCACTGGCCTGATCGGAGACGCCTGCCTGGTCTATTTGGATGACATCATCATTGTGGGCCGTACATTTGATGACCACCTACGAAACCTGGAACGTGTGCTATCAAAAATCAGAGGAGCCAATCTAAAGTTGAGTCCGAAAAAGTGCTCATTATTCAAACGACAAGTGAGTTTTCTGGGACACGTAGTTTCGGAAAAGGGTGTTGAAACGGATCCAGAGAAGATAGTTGCTGTCAAAGAGTGGCCAGTGCCGAAAGATAAGACGCAAGTCAGAGCATTTTTGGGCTTGTGCTCCTACTATCGACGGTTTGTGAAGAATTTTTCGGACATTGCGAAACCTTTACACAAATTGACCGAGGAAAAAGCGCAGTTCTGCTGGGACACAAACTGTGACAGTGCTTTTCAAGAGTTAAAGGACCGTCTGTGCAATACACCTATATTGGGCTACCCTGACACTGAAAATGAATTCATCGTGGACACAGACGCAAGTAATACTGGAATTGGTGGAGTGTTGTCACAGAAAAAAGGAGATCAGGAGGTTGTGATAGCGTACTTCAGTAAATCATTGTCAAAACCAGAGAGAAACTACTGCGTCACGAGAAGAGAACTGCTCGCAATAGTCAAGACGTTGCAACATTTTAGCAAGTATTTATTGGGAAGGAAATTTTACCTGCGCACGGACCATGCTGCACTAAAGTGGCTATTGCAGTTTAAGAACCCGGAAGGACAAGTAGCAAGGTGGATTGAGCTACTACAAGAATTCGACTTCGTAATTGAACATCGCGGTGGCAGATCCCACGGTAACGCAGATGCGTTGTCACGAAGACCTTGTCCAGAGAAGTGCAAACATTGTTCCAGACAAGAGGCTAAAGAAACAGTGCCCGTGAGGATGCTGAAAACTGACCTTAGCGACGAATGGAAAGAAAACTTACAGCAGGCTCAGGAAAAAGACGCTGATATCAAACCGATCCTCGAGTGGATGAAAGCTGGTGCCTCTAAACCAACATGGAGTGATGTTGCGTCATTAAGCACAGTCACAAAAAGTTATTGGGCACAGTGGGACAGTCTGCTGATACAAAATGGTGTCTTATGCCGGAAATGGGAAAATGTTAAAGGGGACAAGTGTCATCTACAGATGGTAGTCCCCAAAGCTAAGGTGCCAGATGTCCTGCGACTTTACCATGACGGATGTTCGGGAGGTCATCTAGGTGTAAAAAGGACTTTATTAAAGATTCGAGAGCGATTCTACTGGATCCACTGTCGGGACGATGTTGAAGACTGGTGTCGTAAATGCACTAGTTGCGCAGCTGTAAAAGGGCCTCACACGCGCAGCAGAGGAGCATTGAAAGTCTACAACGTTGGTGCGCCCTGGGAACGAATAGCCCTAGACGTTGCGGGACCATTTCCAGAAAGTGAAAGTGGAAACAAGTATTTTATGGTTGTGATGGATTATTTCACAAAGTGGCCGGAAGTGTTCGCCATTCCTAACCAAGAAGCTTCGACGGTTGCCGATAAATTGGTCCATGAAGTCTTCTGTCGATTTGGAGTACCCTTGGAGATTCACAGCGACCAAGGAAGGAATTTTGAGTCTCAAATATTCCAGGAGACGTGTCGGGTAATGGGTACCCATAAAACCAGAACCACCTCTTACCACCCACAATCTGATGGAATGGTTGAACGATTCAATCAAACCTTAGAGAGATATCTGGCAAAAGTCGTGGGGAACAGGCAGAGGGATTGGGATAAGCACATTCAGCCGTTCCTTTTGTCATACCGGAGTGCAGTTCACGAAAGTACGTCGGTAACACCAGCCTTCGCGAACTTCGGAAGAGAACTACGGTTGCCTGCAGATCTCATCACCGGTATTCCGCCTGACACCCCCCGTTGTGTGACTGATTATGCAAACGACTTGCGTACCAGAATGAATGACATATATGAGCATGTCAGACAATCAGGCCAACAAACATCTGAGAGGATGAAGACCCGCTATGACCGCAAGATGAACAACAAAGGCTTCGACGAAGGCTCACTAGTGTGGCTACATAACCCGGTACGCAGCAAAGGAAAGTCACCGAAGTTACAGGCAAAATGGGACGGTCCCTACCGAGTCGTGACTAAGATCAACGATGTGACCTACCGGATACAGAAAGGACCAAGAGGTGCTCCGAAGATCGTTCATGTGGATCGTTTGGCACGTTATCACGGATGACGAATAATGCTCGGGACGAGCATGTCTTAGGAGGGGGCAGTGTTACGCCGAGTAACTAGGACGACGGAGATGGGTCACGGAGATTCTGGATTAGTCGATGAAGCAGGTAGCAAACAAACAAGAGGAATATACTAGAATGCGGCACCCGCAACCAAAAGAAAAACAAACAAAACACAATAGCGTGAGACCGGGCTCAAGGTCAAGGATTAACAATGGCGATTGTAAACATCTATTGTTCGCAAGTTGAATAAAGGACGTAAACATCTATTGTTCGCAAGTTGAATAAAGGACGTAAACATCTATTGTCTCAAAAAATGCGAGCGGGTCGCATTATTGAGATCTATCGAGATTTTTCGAATCCAGAATCTTCGTGGCTCATATAAATAATGGTCGACAGCGTCGGGAAGGGCAGTTCAGTTTTGGACGCATCCAAGTGAAGATCGAAGTGAAGTTACAAGTGATTATCAGGCGACGTTAAGTGTAACAAGTGCTAGTGTATAGTGACTGTTCGTGTGATTTCTGTGTGTTTGTGTGGTGAATAAAGTGACTGTTTTCGGTGAAATTAGTGATTTTAATTTATCCCGAACCCCAGCTCGTAACAATACCTACCTATCTCCTAAGGTTATCTTATTATTATTTTTATAGATACCTACATAAATAACAGTAAAAACTGTATCCAAATCCGTTGCGTATTGCATTGCGTTGTGAACAGCGACTTGTTTTTTACCATGTGCTGTTAACAGTACATCAAGTTACCACAAAATGTCAATCCCAATTAATAAACTCTATTATTTGGAGGTTAAATTGAAAATCCAATGAAGGAATTTGATAGCTTTGTATAAAAATAATTTTATTTAATAAACAATAGTGTATTAAATAAAATTATTTAATTATTGACAAACAGAACTTGAACTGTCCCGTCTAGAATCAGCTTGAAGGTCTTTTATTTATTTGTATTCAATACAATGCTTTGCAAATAAACGTTTTCTAGAGTACATATTTGGCAATCGCATCTAATTTAATTGTTCTTGATTCAATGTTAGAATAATTTTAAATACATTAAATTACCTACAATACAGTCACAACGCTTATTATGGATATCCATATTAACATTATGATGGACAGCAATATATTTATTATAGTGCTTTTAGCTTCGGTTGTTGTTTTTGTAAGAGAGTAAGCAGGTATCTACTAATTTTGCAACTAAATAACTACTCCGTCATATTGGATTTAGACATGCGCAGAACGTCTTTACCTAGCACGGAATCTTTAAAATTTTACACAGCATTTAACAAAATACCAAATAATACTTTCACTTTATTTTATTGTGTAATTCAATTAAAACCCTGCCAAGCTCTTTTTCGTACCTTTATTTTATCATATGTATTATCTAGCTCCAATTTGTGAACGAAAGGGTTCAATATTTCGGCGCGCATGTCGTCAGATGAGAAAGCGCCGGTTTCACTATGCAGTTTGCCATTCATTTTCACGAAAGCAGAAACACAATATTCTTGAGTCAAGCTCAAATTAGATCACACCAGTTACACTCATTTTACTTCACTTTTAATGGTGAAAATAAACAGACACTTATTATTTTTAAAGATCTCCGACGTGTTTTTATTCAATATAACGCGACTAAATTGGACATGCGTTTCTCCTCGATACAAAATCCAGACTGGGGTTTTTCGAGGTCACCTACGAAGGCATGCTATTGGTTCTACGTTTTGACAGTTGCAATCGACCACCCACCGGATTAAACCGAACGTGACCGAAGTAAAGCAAAATTTTTAGAAAAATAGAAACGGCCTAAGTACTTTTAAATTACCTATGGTAAATGATTTTAAAAACACGTAGCGGTTTTTTAAAGTTTACGGTTCGCCAACTCTTTAAACTTACTTAATCTCAAAATCTCCAAAGACAGCTACAGATATTTATATTATTCGGGGTTATGGCTATGCCAGTAATTCGTCATAGATAATCATAACACTTATTTATGTATTCATGCCTCTTTGAGAATTCGCATGGCACATTATTGAAAATGTTAAAGTATTTGAATAGGTTTTGAAAGTTATACCGTTCTGCGTAAACGACGGTGGTTTGTGTTGTGTACGTCAAGTCACTTGTCAAGAATTTGTCAATTTGTCATTGACTGTCCTCATGAAATGCGAGAAGTAAATGTATTGCTTGCTACTTGCTTCTGTTGTTCTGATCTAAGACTTGTTGAAATTATCAGTTATGGAATTTTTCTCAAATAATGGAAGCAAAGGTTCAGAAACAATTGATTGACTACTTTTCGTATTTTGACGAATTTCAGAGCATAGTGAAAACAAGTTTGAAAGATTGCCAAAACTGCGCTGCGTCTATAAATAAACTGATAAAATGCTGTAAGAACATAAAAGAGTGAGTGAAATCGTAGTAATGTTTATTGTTTGTTTTTACGACTGTGTGCAATGATATTGGATGTTTTAGAGCTGTCGTGACCGGGTCGCCGTTGGAAGAATTTGAAGGATTACAAAGCAAGTTGTGCGCTTCGGTACATAACCTAATTTCCGAGGACGTACAAGAAATACGAAGTAAATTGTAAGTACTTAATACTTGTCATAGATTTCCGTTTGAGTAGTTCTTGTTTATATAATCTAAACACCTGATAAGCGATCATATACAATGTAATCATTATAATTACAGAGATTATGATTTTGTACTGTGTGATGTTAGCACTACACAATGCTTGCACATTAGCCGATTTAGAAAAAATGCATAACTACAATATTGTCACAGTTTATATTTATGATGATTGATAGTGGTCAATTCTTTATGTAACAATATTAATGAAAAATTCATACTTAAGTATTATGTTATTTACCATTACTGCAAAAACATAGAATTGTTCTTTACTGTGTGGTGTCAGATAAATCAAATTAATTGTTGCTTGGGAGTACTGGCAATCAATCAGATATTTATTAATGAATTTGTCAATGCAGTAAAATTATTCTTAAATAATATAATGATCACAACTTACAGGTGTAACTTGGAAGATTTGTTCGAAAAACTCTCCAATAAAAACAAGTCACTTAGAGACAGCTGTAGGGAAATTGATTTTAAAGAAAATTCTTTGCTTGTGAAGGGGACTCCACTTCAACCCTCATTGAAACAACTGCTGGAGTTTGCTGATGATACTATAACTTTTGGCAGCCAAGCCTGTGCTCAGATTGAAACCTCATTAAGTATTCTATCCTTCAAAGAACTGAATACAGAACCATTAACTGACAATTTTCGATACCCTACTGACTGGCAGAGACGTATCACAGAAATAATTTCATACACATCGTTCATATCAGAGAACCAAATATAAAAATGGATCTGCTTGATTCAATTCTTAATTCTATGCAAAAACCACCATCGGCTAGTGAAGCACAGAAAAATGCTATGCGTAAACAAAAAGAGGCTATGGAAAAAAGACAAAAAGAGGAGAGAAATATGATCAATCGATTTCGAAAACGGGTTGAAGAAAAAGTTAGTAACTTTATCAAAGACGGCACAAAACCTCATCTGCAATTTGAACCCATGGAACAAATGTACAGATCCATCATTAGAGAGGTGTCTGAAATTGCTGGTTTACAAGTATTCTCTTTCGGACAGGAAGGTGTAGACCGTTATTCAGTAGTATACCTCAAAGATAATGGTCCAACAGAAGACGAACTCACAGTACGTAGAGCTGGTGGAGTCTGGGATGAAGATAAAGCTGCTGAAATGGCTATAGCACATATTGAGAAAAGGAAACAAGCAGCTTTAGATTTGGAAGAAGAAAAGAATAGAAAACGTAAGCATGGGAAAGAGGAATTAAGTGGTACATTCTATAAGCAAAAGTATGCCCATCTGATAGGTCAGGAGGCTGCTATTGATGCAGCCCAAAAGACAAATGTCAACAAAAGTTATGGAGAAGTTCCTAGTGAGAATAAAAAGGACCAGCGCTCAATTGAACAGACAATGGCTGATATTAAAGCCAAGAAGATGAAAAAAGCAGAGACTGACAAGAGAGATGCAGATAGCAGTGAGCAAATTTAGTATTTGTTTAACTTCCGATTTGTAGTTAGTCAGTTTTTAGTCTAATTCTTAATATTTGTCAGTGAACTTGATTATCAATTTACAATATAATGTCAAAACTTCAAATTTGACTTTAAACGGAATAATTTTATGAGAACTATGTTTAGGAATGTGCTGATTGCTCATTTTATATTCGTTATTTTTTCGGCAAATATTCGGAAAATTTACAAAGCAAAAAATTTCACCAATAATTCGTTTTATCGTCAGTTCAGTGTACAGTGTAGGGCATAGTTAACTACAATTTTGTAATCTGGTTACTAACTACGATTAAAAGTAGTTAACTACATGTAGTTATGATTACATGTAGTTATGATTACATGTAACTTAACTAAAGTAATCAAACTACATTATGTAGTTGTTAATTTGATTGCTGCAATCTAGTAGTTATAATTACTGATTATTATTTCATTTTTTTTTTTGCAATTAAATAAACATGTAATGTGAAGTAATACTGTAATACTATATGTTTTGGAATATGGCTGCAAGGATTAAAGTCGTAGATATTATGTACTTATACTCGTACTTATCAGATCTTAATTACTTTTTATTGACTTGTAATAAAAAAAAACTCAGCAAACATCAACTTGATTCAAATTATTTGCGAATCAAATAAATAACCAAAAAGGTTGATTGGGTTAATCATTTAAATTAGCTTTTAGTACTACACGTTTTTCAAACATTTCATCCGATAGCCTGTGGGATTAGGGATGGTTTATCATAGTTGCGTATGAAAACAGTCTTTCCACTGGAGCCAAAGAAGGTAATGCGCTCTTGCTCTAACACACGCGACTACAACGCGATGCGCTAACTGCAGTACGCGCGACATAAGTTGGCCGGACTGAAGTTAGCTGTTTGGTTGCGCAGTACACAATTTTTAACGTAAATAATCCACTGCGCATTAAAACGGCGAACTTCACTCCGGCCAACTTATGCCGCGCGTACTGTACCTACCAAACGACAAGTCGAAACACGCGCGATAGTCGTTCATGTACTTACATGAACGAATATCGCGCGTGTTGGCTTGTTTAATGACGCAACATCATTTTAAATCTGTAGTTATAAAAAGTAATCAAGTAATCGTGATTGCAACTACAATTAGTAGTTAGTAGTCAAAATTTTTAACTACATATTTCGATTTTTTTATGTAGTTTGTAGTTATGATTACTTATTACTTTATGTAGTCGTAGTTAGTAATCAGTAGTTAGATTACATTTTGCCCAACACTGAGTGTAGATCACTTTTTTACAGCAGCTTTCCTATAAATAAGCTTTGTTAATCTTATTTATAGTTGATTTCACATAAATAAATCAAACTTGGCAACTATTTGCTTAGGAAACTAGATAATGCAGGTTCTTATAAGAATATTCTTTGGTTTAAGTTGATGTATGATTATCACCCTTACAGACCAAAGAAACTTGGATCAACACAAGTGATAATTGATGATCATGAAAATGGCAAGTGATTTTTAACTAAAAATCCGAAATCAGTGATCCTATATTGAATGTAACATATTTGTTAACATAATCATGATGTTAAGCCTATCCCACCTGATATATTGAACATTAACATAGCTATTAGGATTTTCCTAAGAGGGGCAGCCTTTTTCTATCAGCCTTCTTTCACACTAGATTTCTCTAGGAGGGGCATCTTACCTCACTGTATGGGAAACATTAAAATGCAATAGTGTGTACAGTTAATCCAAAATTCTGCAAGTTTTAATTAATATATCCTATAGATAGAAACCGTTAAAATATTTAAAACAATAAGTATTTGCTTTTATTTGTATAGGGCACAGTTACACTTAAGTAACTGTAATTAATATAAATACTATTTCATACTAAATCTACCAATAAATCTACACAGTGGTTTAATTTTTTTTTAAGATAGATGTAACTATATTATGTAATATTAAACAGTTTTACAGTTTTTGAGATTATTAACTCCAGAGGTAATGAACATTTGGCACCATCATTTTAATACATAAATAATAAAATACTATCAACCAGTAGGTTCAAGAAAGGCTACATACAACTTGATTCTTGCCGGCTTCCCTTTTCACAAACACTTAGTGTCAATCTACGATTGCTAAATATCCAGTCAAGATAAGAATTTCGGTCTCCAACTTCTCTCATACTAGAATTGACCGGACTTCCCTCACACTCGAAACAATGATCATAGATTTGATTATCTTGGCATTTAATAAAAAATAATACCAAAAATGAAGAACTATTCTACTAAGGCTTAAAGTCGACTTTTGCTTGAACAAGTGCATCATAAAACATTACTACCAACATAGTAAAATTGTTCCCCTGTATTTTTAAAATAAATATCACTGCAAAACAACTTTAGTCACAGTTGCCATCAAACAGCAAAATTATGAATAACCATATTTTTCTGTGGAACAGTCTATTCTGTATCATAAAAGGTTGTGTTCCCAAAATATTGCCTATTTAGTATCCTATGGATATAAAGAAAAAATATTTTTCTACCCACAAAAAGCAATTTTAAGACTGGGTTGAGTTAATTAGATAGCAATAAAATTTGTAAAATGTAACTAAATTTAATTAATTTTATCTTTAGAAGTTGAATAAAAATATTGAGTACTTATATGTGTATTTTTTCAACATTGGAGAGAAGATTCCCCTGTTAAGCCTCATAAGGCATAGTCTGCAACGGCCGCTGCTGAGTGCGAGGTACTGGGTTCGATACCCAGGTCGAGCAATGTTATTAGGCCTTCCTGCAAATTTCTCAGCGGCAGGTCAGCTTTGGATTTATTTCCGGTGTTCGGCAATAAGTTAGCGCCAATCGCACAACGAAGAAGTACAATAAAACAACATATTTTTCAGAACTTTTATTTACCATCAACACGTTATTAGGCATATGTACTTACACAGAAACAACAATATTTACGATAAGAATTTATACTCTTACCGCAAAGCTAACACTAACCGAACTGTCTGATATGCTAACATCTGTTTTTGTTACTTATATAAAATGTCTAATAGATACTTCTGCTGTTGCTGTATTTAATTATAAGCCGATATTTTGGAATGTGGGACAATTTTCTGCTGCAAGGAGTCGGTATAGGAGTTGCTACCCCATAGTTCATTCGCGGTTTCCCGCGCAACCATATTGACCTTTTCATCGACGCTCCTTGTGACATGGAACCGAGTCTTTTTAGTACTTAATTACAGTGAACTTATACCGGTGGACTACTTTTTGTCTTTCTAGGTCAAGCGATTCACCTTATTAAGGGTGAATAGTAGTGGAACTCTACGTTAAGTAGTGTTCATAACAGTAGTGTTTTGATATTGTCAAAGATTTTTGTAGTACAACTAGAATTTTTATTTGATGTACAAATCCAAATAAAATTACCTAATCGTATTCCATTTTTTACGGTTTCAATGCGAGATTTTTTTCTTATCTTACCTATTTTATAAAATTTATAACATATCGTTGTTCTTATTTTTCTCACGGCATCGCAACTTATTCAGGAAAGAGCTATTCGGAAAGGAATGTATTGTGGGTTACCCACGACAATGTATTTATTGCCACATTATTAAGGAACCACTCTTGCACTATTACAACATGTTGAATTGTTGACAACACACCTAACTTCCCAAAATAAACAAGATCTGGGTGGACATTGTTTTCAAAGGTTTTTTTAGTAGCTACTCTAGCTAGGGTATCTATATGATTCCAGTGTCGCAGCATCGGGGAATTTCACAAAATTACACACAGTAAACAATATTTTTGTCTCGAGGGGAACCGATCATTCCCGAGCGCTATGTTAGTGGTGAGGCAAAACATCATTTGTATTAATGCTATAATATCTAGGGTACATAAGAACTATTGGATTGGGTATTTGGAATGTTGATTTTGTGGGTGATCCTTTCTGAATAACCCTGCATAATTTACAAATGTATACAAAATTTATTGTTAAGCTACACCTACAGATGATACAAGTTAATCATAAGATTAGGTAAGTAGGTACAATATTATTTAGCTAAATTATGCTAATAAATAAATTACCATTTAACTAGGGGACATTCATATTCAAAAATAAGTAGTAGGTATACTTACTTACTTACTATACTTATAGTAGTAAGTAGTAGGTAACATAACAGAACAGTATCCAAAACTGTCAAATTTCTTCAATAAATTTTCAGTTTAATCTGCAAATAATAGAGTTTATTATCCATTGGGGAAATTTGACAGTTTGTGGTAACTTGATGTGGTGGTGACTGTACCTACCTACTAAGGTATTATTAGGTACACGTTACATGATATAAATACGTAGCTGCATAACTTCAAAATCAATTTTAAACGAAAATAAATTGACCCAAGTTGTTATGAAAAATTAAGGCGAGGGCAACATAACGTAGAAAAAGATTATTTTTTGCTTGAACACATCGCGCTTCCGCTGAAACACTGTTGTACTTAACATAAAAAAAACTGAAATAGTCTCAAAGTTTTCACAAAAAGCTTTTTGTGACTTGATAGTTTTTGAGATGATGTGCAATATGATCTGGGAAAGGGGGAAAATTGTGCGTTCTAATAGGTACCTAATTCCAAAAGATGTGCACTTGATCCTATACAGCAATAGTTCCCAAAGTGGTCCAGGTGGACCCCAGGGGTCTACGTTGGCTACATTTTTTGTCGAGCTTTGGGAATATGGTAGAAATGTAGCTGCAAGGGGTCCACCGGAACCAGCTAAATTTTGAAAGTGGTCTATGAGAAAAAAGTCTGGGAACCTCTGCTATACAGCATGGATTTTTTTTTACCATAAGTAGTTCCACCTACGATAATATATAAGTATTTAAAAATAAGTTTATTGTTTTAAGCAACCAAACATAAAAATATTAAAGCTTTTTTTATTCATAGCTTGATTATAGGTATACGTAACGATGTGATATCGGCTATAGGTTTGTGATCATTCAAAGTTAACAATACCTAGTTAATTGACGTTAATTAAACTCACAGATCTAACTTATTGCAAATCCTCAGAATATAAGTTGAGTGGTAAAGAATGATAAATGGCATTAAGTCAACCTTATGTGCTACTGATGTGCATAGAAGTAGATTTTTTTCTAACTACATACATTAATATGAAACCAAAGCTTCCACAAGATAACGAGCGGTAAGAGCCGCGACCGATTGACTGACGAATCAACGCACAGCGTAAACCGCTGCTCGTAGAGACCTGAAACTTGGAGGGTGTGTTCTTTGTATGATGTAGGTATCGGATAAGAAAGGATTTTCTGAAATTTTACCCCTAAGGTGGAGAAAAGGAGGGTGAAAGTTTGTATGAAAGTCTGTCATTTTTTAGCGGGTGAAACCGCGGGGTACAGCTAGTCGATCATACAATATTTCGATGTGAATAAGGTTGGCAAGCGTACTATATTATCATAGTATTGTAACAATTACAGGTCTGCGTACTACACTCCCAGACTCTTAAATCGAGCCACCTTGCTTATTGAGTTAGTATCGTCCATAACTTTAAAAAATTACATCAATGACCAAATAGTTTTTATACAGTTTTGTAGCTGGCATATTTGTCGCCTAGTTGACATGCATTTGGTTCTAAATTCAAATTTGTAATCTGGAAAAACAAATGAAGAGCTGCAGCAGTTGATATTTTTTTTGGAAACCTGAACATTATACAGAAACTGTCAATTAGAACGTTGATTATTGATTATTTCGTATCTACGAATTGAAAAAGTTCCTCAATTATTGTTTTTGTTAATGTTTAAACCGTTTCAGGGTTGAAATTATGGATACTTCGCCTGAAGTAGCAGCTCAAGCTGTGGCTCTTCTTCAGTCTGGTTTAAGCCAGAGAAACGTGAGTACACAACTCAACATAAGCCGTTCCGCTGTTCAAAGAGTGTACCACAGGTTCCTAGAGACTGGGGGATATGTTGTGTGTCGTTTACGTGGACCACGATTTTGGGTAACAACAGAACGACAGGATCGATTTATGGGTACGTATTTTCCTTAATTACGTCGCATCTATTAAATTTCAGCCCTGTATAGTACCTACTGCACAAAAATGTTGACAACCCTAATTGTGCAAGCTGCATATCTACTCAATTCTCTTTGTGCAAAATTCTGTAGTTTCAAACGTTCTTGTTTATTATTGCAAAAAAGTTTATCACTAGATTTTCCTATAACTTTTCATTTTCACACAATACTTTGTGCGACAATACTTTGTGCAGATTCTAATTCATAATCTAATATATAAAATCACGGTGTTTGTGGTCACACTCCTGCGAAACGGCTCGACAAATTTTTATGAATTTTTTTACGTACATATATTTGGTAAGTACCTATTCTCATAGGTCGTAAAGTATATTTCATACCGCTAGATGATTAAAGTATCCCTTTCCAGAAAAAAAAATTATAACAAAAAGAAACGATAAAAGAGGCATTGTAGCACATCCAATATTAGGTATAATTTTGTGTAAGTAACAATCTTATTTACATTACATACTTATTTTAACACTTGTCTAACAACATCGATTGGCGTTACTTTTTGTGCATAATCATAAATATTATTAATCTATACTTATAATAAATCTGTAGAGAGGTCAATTCTGTACATGAAATATATTTCCAAAATAACTATCAGCGGGTGATTAGTGATCGATACTGACGCCAAAAATGCAATCAGTAAAATTTTTGTCTGTCTGTCTGTCTGTCTGTATGTTCTTTATAGAAACAAAAACCACTCGACGGATTTCAACGAAACTTGGTACAATTGTTCTTCATACTCTTGGGCAGGTTATAGTATACTTTTCATCACGCTACGATCAATAGGAGCAGAGCAGTGAAGGGAAATGTTGGGAAAACAGGAGAACTTACTCCATTTTTTAAGCTTCCGTCGCGTGTGCAGCCTTAATGGTTAAAGCTACACAGAAATCATGTATGACGGAAATGTTCTGCTTAAAATTATATAAAAAATATTCTATATACTATCTTCTATGGTTGACTCACAATAACACGTGTAACTCCCGATAGCTTAGCAGTTCGGAGCTTTCTGATTATATTTGTCTACTCTTACGTTAGGTGACTGACTGACTGACATAGTGATCTATCAACGCACAGCCCAAACCACAGGTTATAGTATACTTTTCATCACGCTACGATCAATAGGAGCAGAGCAGTGAAGGGAAATGTTGGGAAAATGAGTTATTCATGAGAAAGGTTTCAAGCTATAAAACATCACGCTACAACCCTTAGGAACGGGGCAACGCAGGTGAAACCGCGGGCGAAGAACTAGGGAACAAAGTAACTATTCCACGCGGACGAAGTCGCTGGCAAAAGCTAGTTATTAATATTTATATTGCTAAATAAGTATTTAAGTATGTACAATGCGTTGTTATTAATTGATAGGTACCATAGACATTTACCTACGGATTACAAAGTACTTACCTATAATTTATGCATAATTAGAGAAGCAGAAAACACGGTAGTAGGTAAAAAAGTATTTTTCTCAGCAAGTACTCAAAGATAGATGAAATAGAGGCATAGTTAACATTATATAAATTATTTGATTATCTAATTCAGTGCATCAACCATTTTGGCGGCTAACAAACTTTCGTGGCACGACTGTAGTGTCAAGCACCATAGAATCTGATTAAACGCCTGCAGTGTCATCAGAAAACGAAGACAACATAGGTATAGATATAATTTCTATTAAAAAACAAGTTTTACTATGTTTTAATATTTCAAAAAGCAATTTTAACGAATTTTCAACGAAGCTAAATAAGAGTACCTATGACACTACTAAGGTGTCGAAATCCTTGACACCGGTGTCATGTCATCCGCGCTGAATTTTTCAACGTAAACAAAACTTGTTTAAAAATCATCTCTTATCGTCACTTCAGCTGACGGCGAGGAAATTTTAACACTGCATAGGCCTTAATGTAGTTTTTACTCGTCGTTCTTTAATGTGTTTATGAGATTTACTTAATAAATATTACTCTTATTAACTAATAACTAACAAATTAAGATAACAACAACAGTTAATGTCACATCAAATATTAACATTTACGAAAGTAGGTATGTGCCTATGCTTCTTAATTTAAAACTGTTGCAGTGATTTGTTAAGAATCAATAATAATCTTGGTGTTGCCATGAATTGCACAGTTTTACTCAATACTTTATTGCACTCAGACTCTCTACTTATAATTGCCCATGTGTTGGGATCTCACTGTAATTTAAACAACTGACTGCAATAGGTAATTATTACAATGTATTCTCCTATATAATAACTGCTGGAATGCACAATTTACAATATCCTTATTAATTAAATAAGTGTGTGACAATGCTTTTTTTTTTGAAAACCCTATGTACTTACGTACCTAGTACCAGAAAAAAGTTCCCAGTATAATGTTAGGTGGGTATTCGGTATTAGTTTCTTGTAGGTCTATAAACCGACTTATTTATATTCAGAAGCAGCTACAGATAAAGGTATTTTTATTGTCATTTAGATAATATCGTAATTCGTCTTTTTATAATAAAAACATCGATTCTTAGAAATTATAATAAATATTTTTTTGAAAACTAATTTATGTAGGTAGGTTTTACTTAGCCCGACGAATAACAAATGTAAAATACAATCAAAATTATTTTGACATTCTTGTCTTTTGAGGAAATTTATTATTGTCGTATATTATATTATCATTTTAAATAATAAAATATATAATAGTACCAGTCTTCAACAATAAAATTTAGCAATAGCAACATTATTTTAAGTTTTATTGTCAGGACATAATATTATTGTCAATTATTTTTTATAGTTATACATTAATTAGCCATAATTAATAATATTGGCTGTTGTCGAAGACTTGTTAGTCTTGTTATTAAAATAATTTATTACTATATTATAAAACATCAACAGTAGATTCATATAAACGGCAGGATATGACTATCTAGATATGGACTACTTTTTAAACAATTTGGATATGTTCCAAAATTCTTAATAGATTATCAATGGATATGTAGAATTTTAGTTTTGAATATTATACTTTCAATTAAGAGAACTGCCCTTTCATAGACCGAGTGGAGGGGTTTATGAGATTGACCCTTTAGACTCGAGATCTTCACTAGTGACAGCCAGTTAAGATTATTGTCATCCTCTTTGGTAAAATGCACAGGTGCGGCATTCCTTAATTCTCATTTATAAATCGACTTGAAATTGAAAGAATTACTACAGCGACTAATTGTGGCGCAACATTGGAGCGATAGTTACGCATTAATCGAGCGATAGTTGGCAGACAGTAGTGCGACAGTTGTACAACTGAGACGACAATACTGTCAAGCAATTTTCCTTTTCAAAAAACAACGCTGCAGTATTCCCTTCACGTTCAAACCTTTAACTTAAGTCGGGACTATTCCTCGTCATCAGTTTCGCAGCAACCCGGCCAGCAGCAGCCCTCGGTTCCATCAGGTCTGGTACAGAACAGCAGGGTCTCTGTCGTGGTAACCGGTCGCGGCTCTATGCCGTGGAAGTCTCGCAACTCTTCAGCGGGGAACCAGGCGCGTTCCTCGTCGTCTATTATGGGAATGCTGAAGTATCTGAAATTAGTGGTAGGTACTTTATTATAATTTGGTGCTTGTTTTGTAATTTATATACTAATGTTTCGCCAAATGAATGTGTGCAGAAAATTATATTACAACTAGCATGAATCAAAATAAAACTGCAATGTTTCTGACTGAAATTGAACAATAAGTAGATAATGTCTAAAAATGCATCCGTTTTTTGCCAATAAACTCCCAAATTCCCTAGCTGGCTCGGCGGCCATGTGGTCTTTGCGAGGTTTTACAGAGTTGATAAAAGTAAATTGCTACAGTGCTCAACAGATGTTGTTTGGACAACTTTAATAAATCATACAAAAATCCCACGGCAACAATCCCTTTGTTTATACCGAATTTTCAAATTTTCCGGGGTTTCCATTTTTTCTTTTCCTCATTCGGACTACATATTATAAACTTTCCCAACCCAAACTAATCCATTTCACAACAGCTGTTCCCCGACTATACTATAATTACTGTCTTTATCAATAGTTATTGTGTTTAATACTACCGTAAGTGTGTTTTTGCCATCACGCCAGTATTCTCCGACGGATAAGGCAGAGGTGTATTAGTGTACACTGTACACATCTACTGTTCGCCACAGGGGCGAGCCTATTGCTGTTAACCGGGCATAAATTCAAACTCCGAGCTGCAACTGATAATAACATAGACAAACCCAACAACACTGCTCGATCTGGGAATGGAATCCAGGACCTCTAGCGTCGCAGTCGCACTTGGGATCACTAAATTAACGAGGCAGTCGTTAACGTTTTTGTTTATTAATATCATATTTCCAAGCATATAACATGCTCACAGTAGGAGACCGCGCGGTCACACCAGGCACTCCCCGACTATGGCTGGGAGGAATGGCAGGGCTGGAAGCGGAGTGCTGGTTTGCTACTCAATTCTTTACTAACCTGCAAATAGCCAATGCCGGTATCCACAACACGGAAGCCAGTACGAGAACCAGTACCAGCAGCACAGCCCAAACAGGCCAGGGTTTCCTCTCCGTATCGCCAATGGACTTGATCCAGGCGTCGTACGCCGATCCTTCGGTCGCTAGCTCCACAAAGGAGGACACCAAGATTGACAGCATTGCTAGAGGAGACAGATACTTCCAGCAGATCAGCCAGTATATACCTGGTCTCTGACCCGTCATCAGTTGGATGTCGTCTGCGAATCTGAAATGGAATTTAACTTTTTTATAAAAAACTACCGTTAGAAAAGTTTTTCGTTAATTGGTTGATTTATTTGTTTTGACATAACGTTTCATTCAAATACCTACACGTTTTTTATAGAAAGACTTTTTTTCTAGAATAGGGACGCAAGCGAGCAAACGGGCCACCTGATGGTAAGTGAACACCGCCGCCCATTGACACACACAACATCAGAGGGGGTGCAAGTGCGTTGATGTTTCTTACTCTTTTACGTCAGAACGGCTCAACGGATTTGGATGAAATTTTTTCACAGTGATAGATTATAGTCTGGAATAACACATAGGATCTGGAATAATACTTTTTATCCAGGTCGGACCCAATTCTGAAGTCCACGCAGACAAAGTCGCGGGCAGAAGCTAGTTACAATATAAATATTTCAAACTCGAACTTTTAAAAAACATAGCCTTATAGCCGTCAGTGCCGGTTGTCATTTTAGAACACCTATGGCAATCGTTAGTGACCTTTGACCGCCACGGTGATGTAGGTATAAACGACAAACCAAAATGCGCCCGGCACGCCATGGTCGCGACTGAGTAACAGATTTCTACAGTAAGTTTTTTTTTATTCGTGATAGGATTGTTTTATTCGCTTGACCCCCAGTTCGCCTGATGTTAAGCGATACTGCGATCTATGATTGAGCGTCGTCCGTCTGTTTGTCAAGACCCTTTACCTCGGGAACGCGTAGAGGTATCAAGTTGAAAAACCATATACTCAGGTCTACAGTTCCTTGAAGCTGAGAAAAAATCAAACTTCTAAGATAACGTAAAAAAAGATACGGTCGTTTATGCTGCAAAAAACCTATTTCGACACTCAAGGGAATTCAAATTTATAGGGTATTTTGCGTTTAACTAACAACTATACATTTGTAATTAATTATAATGTACCTACAAAGTACGAAACTCTCGGTGAGCGAGTCCGACTCGCACCTGTCCGGTTTTTTTTAACGAAATAGACAGCCCTTAAAACTTCCGCCCTTCACCGCCTCCTAGTGTTTTTGCTGGGAAGAAGAAGCGGCGGAACCAACTCCCCAGGAACACATTTCTGTCTGAGTAGGCGTTAAAAGACCCATAAAAACAGAATGGTATAGTTCTATATTTTTGTTTGGGGACAAAGCTAGGAGTACAATGACTTACATTACCTACTCACACAACCTATCCACTGATAAGTTGTGTACCTCTACCATGTGTAACTAAGTATATAGATAATTCAGTAATTATCTATCTGATGCACTTTGGGAACTCATTATCGCTACAAGCGTGCAAAGTTTCCATCGCTCCATCAGATTGAAGTACCTACGTTAAAATTAAGTTACCTACTTAAAATATTTGCTTGACTTGAACACTTCGTCTGGATCTACACAAAGTAACCATTACGCTTTGATTCTCCAGAGGATTAGGCAGAGGTGTAGGTACTAAACTAATGTAAATCCTCAGTTCGCCGGTGTGCTTATGTCCCATGTAATAGGTGGCGAGTCTATGTTTTTTTCATCCATATTATTATTTATGAACAAATAGCGACCCGTTCTGATTTCGCACGAATTGAAATTCTTGACTTTTCTCTAATTTATTATGCATGTAACACACTAATCTCTATATTTCTCTATGCTGTACTCGTACTATGGAGAATAGCATAATCACGGAGGTCAGTGATGTAACACTTGTAAACCTCTCGGAAAAAGAATCTCTAAATTATAGCGAAAACCGTATCAAAATCCGTTGCGTGGTTTAAAGAAGTTAGTGGAGAAACAGAAGGTCAAAAACAGCGACATTGCTTTGTACTAGGTATTTAGAGATTTTACTCTCAAAAAAAAACATCTACTCTGTTGATAATATTATACCTAGCAACGCTTACGTTGTGTTTCGCCGAGTGAGTGAGGTTACCGGAGACCCAATCCCGTTTTATAAGGAGGGCAATGCACTTGTGACTGCTCTGGTGTTGAGGGGGTCCATGGGCGGCGGTAATCGCTTACCATCAGGCGATCCGTCTACTAGTTTGCCCCCTATCCCATAAAAAAAATCATCCAATATAGTGAAAATAATGACATACCTACTGGTAAAACCTTGCGGCTTTGCTTGGAAGGGCGGTCGTTTTAGGGACTGTGTTTAATGTTAAAATGACGTTTAAAAAATACCTACTACCACCTAATTTCTAGTCTATCTTGAATAAATGATTTTGACTTTGACTTTGAACCCACGTAGATACTTATACGTCTAAAGGTACTTAAAGATAAAATCTGAACTCAGTATGGGACCAATCACTCGTGCAAAAGGTCTCAAATTAGTTAAACGTGCCGTGAAGATGAACGACAGGCTTAGGACGCCCGCCATCTTGAAAGATAATACGGACAATAGACAAATATATTTTTTAAATCGTGTGTCTTTTATGTGTCCTTGCTTTATATGTATAACCAGAGGTGTAGATACTGTTGGGTACCCATAGTTTACCGGTATGTTTTAGGTACCATTTCATGGAGTACCAACCGAGGTGAGTTATAATTCATACATAATCATTTTATTTCAGATTTCAAAATAATCCATACAATTTAAAAATTACACAATTAAATTACAATGTAACATGTTCGTACATTAGTACACCTCTGCTTACCCTTGGGGTAATACAGGCATGATGGTATTTTATGTTATGTCTGTACATTATAGATATTAACCCGTTCGCTAAATTTAAACCACGCTGAGATTAAAATGCTACGTTGGTTTACCCTTTGGGTTCAGTGGGGTCAGATCATTCCTGGACCAGCAACATTCCTTAGTACGTTACATGAATAAGGGATTACGACCCTGCCCTACCATAAACTTAACATTTAATTCCAATTTCTTTTTTTTTAAGAAACGGTGCCACACACTTGGTTTTGTCCTGTATCGTAGGTGCGTTTACAAACACAAATTCTCATATACACAAACGCCCAGACCCGCAACAACTACCTGTAGATCATACAAATACTCGTATTTGCTCCGTGTGAGGATCGAACCCACATCACGTGGCGCAGAAGCCGGTCGGTCAACCACTACGCCAGACGTGTCGTCGGTTTCAATGCTATACAATTTCTTATGCTTAAGTAGATAGGCAAAATAAATCGCTATTTTAGAGACTGTTCTAAATTTTAGACTTGTCAATCCTTCGGGGAATACAGCCATGATGGTATGCTTATGTTGTGCTAATTAAGAAAACGAACTTCACGCATTATCTGGGTCGATGGTCGGTGGAACAAACAAATTGATATGAGACCAACAAGGAAGAGAAACACGAAATCGGTTCATGATATACATAAGCTAACTAGTGTAATCTAATACGTCTTTAACATAATTATGCAGAATATTCGTATTTCTTAATGAAAAAAAAATTTAACACTTCAAAATAAAACCCTATCACCTACCATCACTGATCTTCAAATAACTCTATGGAGGATAGTATTTTGGAGGTCAATACCTGCCACTCACTCACTTAAACACAAAACTTGTAATTTGTCATTTATGGTGTCGAAATTACGAAAAGAATTGTGAAAATCCCACGGGATTGACAAAAAGGAGACCAATGTAGGTAACACCGCGGGGCACAGCTAGTCTGCATATATGATCCCAGATGTAGCTACACGTCAACCTTTCTAAATCCAATGCGGTTGTATGTATATCCATTATATCCATATAGATATATACATATCCATTATATATATATATATATATTATCACAATATATCCATACATACTTCGGGCTTGTACACATTTACGTAATATTTCCTTTTGCTAACTACGGCAGCCTGTTACGTCATAGGTTTCGTTTCGCCTTAAAAAGAAATGCCGCTTTCTTGCCCGCTTTTCTTTTTTATTGATGAACTTTTACAAGCGGACTCTTTTTAAATAATTAATTCTTTTTAGGGTTCCGTACCTCAAAAGGAAAAACGGAATCCTTATAGGATCACTTTGTTGTCCGTCAAAATTTATAGCGTATTTTCCGTTGACCTAGAACTATGAAATTTGGCATGTAATACCGTCTTATTACTACAAGCATAGGGGAAAAACTAAGAAAGAAAGAAAGAAAAATACATTTTTAATTAATTTTATTATAATATGTAGGTACCTACAAATTTGTACGGAATCCTCTGTGGGCGAGTCCGGCTCGCACTTATCCGGTTTTTTTCTTATCTACCAACCCCAATCGCGATATTTGCCTCAATTACATAAAGACGAATTTTGAAAATAGAACATTTCTTCGGCCGTTTAGGTAGGTACAGTACCGCATCGATACAGTAGCAGTATGATCTTTTTTTTTTAAATTAAAATTACAAAGGATTTGTAATGTTATATTCTCAATAGAGAAGATAGCTGGGTCTTACTACCTGCTTGGAACCCCAATAATAGATTCCATAAAATCAAAATCCAAGCCCAAAACTGCAAGACCGAAGGATACGGTGAGCTCGTTCTGCGTGAATCGGATCGCCAATAATTAACAATGTAAGAGGCAGTGATGGTCATTATTACAACAACAAATTACGCATTGCACTTTTCTTCCGTAATGTATAATTCATTATTGAAATCATCAATAACACGCTGTCAGATAACAATCCGCCATGCCATTCCATTTCCACGATCGCGCTGCGCTCGCGTCGCGCACGATAATGTCCTTACGCTACATCATGATAAGATTCATTTTCTTTTCGAAGTGACCAACGCTATTGCTATCCGTTGTCATTCAGTCAAATGTGTTTTACGAATATAAGCTTTAGGGCATCGAAATAAAGTCGACTTTTTTTTAACGAACTATCATTATTTCATAGCAGGGTTATAGGACAACACAACTTGTCGTTGTCATTACGTAGTCAATTACGCGCTGTCAAATAATGAGCCGCCATGCCATTCCATTTCCACGATCGCGCTGCGCGCGCATCGCGTACGATAATGACCTTACGCAACATGATGTTAAGGTTCATTTTCTTTTCGAAGTGACCAACGCTACTGCTATCCGTTGTCATTCAGTCAAATGTGTTTTACGAATATAAGCTTTACGGCATCGAAATAAGGTAGATTTTTTTTTTAACGAACTATCATTATTTCATAACAGGGATATAGGACAACACAACTTGTCGTTTTCATTACGTCGTCAATTACGCGCTGTCAAAAAACGAGCCGCCATGCAATTCCATTTCCACGATCGCGCTGCGCGCGCATCGCGTACGATAATGACCTTACGCAACATGATGTTAAGGTTCATTTTCTTTTCGAAGTGACCAACGCTATTGCTATTCGTTGTCATTCAGTCAAATGTGTTTTACGAATATAAGCTTTACGAAATCGAAATAAGGTCGATTTTTTTTTTACGAATTATCATTATTTAATAACAGGGTTACATTTACATTACAGGACAACACATCATGTTGTCGTCGTTGTCATCACGTCGTCAGTAGTAGATTGGTATTCATCGTGCTCAGTGCTGTTTTGTTCCTCGCGATTTGCGTACTTTGTTTGACTATTATAGTTATTGTCAAATTGTCACCGGTCGTGTAATCGTGTTATGTAAATATTTATAAAGTATTATTGGTGACTTGTGTAGATAGGTTTAGTTTAGGTATAGTTTAGTTTTAGGATAAGTAAAACATTTAAAAATATGCCGAAAATTAGGGCTGGAACTATTTTGAAAAAATTGATTGTGAGACTAAAAAGGTACGTATAACTATTATAAAAATACTTTTTCGTAGAAAAGTTATTCATATTATTTCTAACTATATTGAGTTCTAAGAATATATAAGTAGGTATATTGAGCAAATCATGTTCTTAAATCCCAATGCAAAAATGTATATAGTAAAATAACCAGCTTGTATAAAGAGTAAAGAATGTAAATAATTAAATCATGTACAAATCAATGAACTTTAAAATACGCGTCAATGAAAATTCTTATTTGCAACAATATCATATTTGACCTATTTCTTTTCGTCATTCAATACATGTTCATGTTTTATCATCTCTTAAAAATATATTCATATTTAAGTTGGATCGTTCACCCGAACCCGCCAAATTCAAATTTCAAGTGATTTTTCGCTATTTGTAGGTCTATTTGTGGTTTTAGTTCTCAGTTGTGAATTTTGTCTATTTAATGTCGCGATTACTACTGTCATGAATCTAGAACTTGTTATAGACCTACAAACAGCGAAAAATCACTTGAAATTTGAATTTCGCGGGCTCAGCTGAACGATCCGCTTTAATAAAACTTTGTCATGGTGGTCACATCAATCAACTAAAAATCTTTGGCACGTGTGTAGAGCGCTTAAATTGTCTGTGGTATGCAATATCTATGGAACCGATGGAATGGAACGTGGGCTTTTTAGTTTTGACAGTTGACATTTGTCAATGTCATCAACACTAACATTTGTCGTAAACAAAGTTGTGTTTTGAGACAAAACTTTTGACTAACCGCCGAATATTTACGTCGTAGTTTCGACGCAACCCAACAGAATAACAACAACAGTATACAATAACAGTTGTTGGGAAATAACATAACAGTATAATTCATTATCGAAAAGTAGCCGTTTTTACCACCACTGGTAAGAGGTAGCTGTTAGTAATTGTAACATTAAGGCGTCCAACAACTTAGTCTTAACTAACTTCTAAATTCGGGAATCAAATAATATCAATACAACGCGATAAAATCCGTTAAAAGTAGTTTTATTTCAATTACAAAAGATGTTATGAATCAATAATGAATATTTGTAAGTAGATTTGGCACCACCATACACCGATCTTATCGGTGAGATCCTGCAATAAGGTCAGGTGCGTAGTACTCGCAACCGGCGCGTGTGTATAACAAGATGTATGGATGTGGATAAAGCAAAAGAGGTGTTCAAGAATCGTATCAAGTGGCGTTCTGTTGTTTCTGCCAACCCCTTTGGGAAAAAGGCGTGAGTGTATGTATGTAGATTTTGAACTGGACCACCGATTATTTTTTTAAACATGTTATAGGAATATTTGACTCGCGACGCGGACGCCAATCGCTCAGCCGCTATGCCAAACGTGTCATCAAATTATTATTATAATTATTGTAACATCATCTACTTTATTGTACTACACATAATCTATACAAAAAGGCATCTTCTTCATTCTAGATATTTACCTAATTATCAAATATGGTGGGCCCCTAATGGTTTCTGACACTTACGCGAATATTAAACATTGAAATAAAACTACTTTTTACGGATTTTATCGCGTTGTATTAATATTATTTAATTCCGGCGGGCCCCTATTTATTTTTCTTAGGGGGACAAACAACACAATCGACGTAAATAGACACGCAATTAACAATAAAAAGCCAATTACATGTCCTCACAGACAGAAACATAGAAAAATTAGCTAGAGTATACATTTAGAAAAAGTGAGTTTACATGAACTAAATGCGCCACCTATGAGCTACTGCCTATAAGACAGTGATGAGAAAAAGTCCACACTCAGAATATTCCTTGCCACACTGATATTGAAAATGTTAAGTTTCGTATTTTTAATTAGTTGATTATCGTCGTTGCACGCACGCCACACAAACACATTTTGGCTGTAGTTGGATTTCACATTTCTTTTACGAGTTATAGACATACTGGTGAAGTGTGGGTTTATGTTACAGTTACCAGTTAAAAGAAAAAAAAATTATCTTAACTATAGTTATTTTCCAAACGATAATCCCACGTTATCTGCAGAATAGTCAATATGTACGTCAAAGTTTGTGAGGATGTATGGATGTTTCTTTTTTTTAATGAAACTTATTAGCTCATAAATCAGAATGACACATAGGCTATATTTTATAAAGATATTGTGTTAATCATGTAGTAAAAGCGAGTGAAGTTGCGGGCGGCTCGCTCGTTTAATAATAAACGTTGGTACAAACCTACAAACTTGTCTAAATAAAACCTAAGTTTAAAATTGTTGTCTATTAAGTTTGTCAAGCTTTAAGACATTATCCATGATGGGAGCCCCTTAGCGAGGCATCTTATTACAAGCACCTTTCAGTGCTTGAATATAAGTACCTAACTTAGGTCATAATATTTTATTTCTTTTTAATCTTTTTTATCTGTCTGTTTCCGCTAACTTCATCTAAACTCCGCAACGGATTTAGATACGGTTTTCACTATAATTTAAAGACTTTTTTCTGGAATATTATAGAGTACATTTCAATCGCGCGAAGCCGAGACTCGCCAGTTATATATTAAATCTTCGGCAATAAATTAGAAAAGTATTACCCAAACACGTGAAGTTACCTAAACTAGCAAACCTCTGCCATAAGTCGCTCTATCAAGTCACAAGTCAACTAAAGGGGTTTAACCCCGTTTAGTCAAGACCCCTATAACTGGCTCGCAGTTTAGTGAACTTTGTATTAAACTCCGTTCGCTTCAGCAGCTTTTCAACTTGGTGTGTATGAGAAAACACAACGGAGTTGCTCTAATCGATAAAATAAATCACTTATAAAGATCAATAAATCAATAAATATTGAAACAATGATAAGCCCCTATATGCGGCTGGATATATGGTATGCCAAGCGACTGCCATCAGTCTCGATCCCATCCGATTACTGGGGAAAACCGAAACTGCCTCATTAGTCTACTGGTCCTAAGCCCGACTGCTACACTAGACTCGAGTTTGATTAAAGCATTATTGAGTTTTTGTGTCAAAATGTCACGAGCAGCTCAGGAGTTTGGATTTGCGCTCTATTAATGACAATAGGCGCGCCCTCTTTTAGATGGGATAAGGACACCTCTGCCTATCCCTTTGAGTGATAGTGTGTTTTGGATTTGGTGGTCATTCATAGTTTACCGTGCTTTCCGGGACACGGAGGAGTCTCGATTTGCTAGGAGTGGCCTCTGTAACTGACCACTTACCAACACGGAAGCTTACCATAGCGAGTGCAGCTTAACCTTGCAAATCAATGTATATATGTAGTTATTACTTAGCAACAAGGCACAACACGTGACCGTGTAAACAAAATACATACATATCATGTCATTACCATAAGAACAATAGTTAATAATTAATAATTGTGAATTATAAGGTTAGGTATTTGTTATTGAGTTATGAAACACATTTCTTTTATAGTGAAGGCCACTACTCCACTAGTCGCATATTTCCTTAGAAGTCTGTGTTTTAATTGCAATAAACTTCTTTGATTTTAAATAACTCAACTTTACATACATCATAATATATGTATTACTGACTTAATTGAAGTTTACCCTTATGGGATAAATTACAACGTTAGATAGACAATTATAACCCATAAAGAATGTCATTGACATTATATAGTATATTATTGCTTAAAGGTATTATATCTATATATATATGATGTTCAACTTACCTTTTAACCCCATACACGTAGGCAATGCCAATGCACTCGAAGAACGCGATGATCAATAGTGGAAAGTTCCCACTATACATGTCAAAAAGCAGGAATATGTAACTGCCAGAGCCATGAGCAAACGCCATAGACAACAGGCAGCAAAGGAGACATAATCCTCCCGTCAAATACTCCTTTCTCAAATTCGGGAACAGTTTCATATCCACGATTGAAGTTACGACGCCTTCCAGAGTCCCGAATTGAGAGTCTATGCCCAGGGTGAACAGCATCAAAAAGAAGAGGACGGACCAGAATTGAGCGCCAGGGAACTGGTTTATGGCCTCCGTGAAGATTATAAAGGCGAGGCCCGTACCGGAGGCAGTCTGTGGACAAATAAAAATATAGTAAATTTTCTTTATAAAGTATTAAATATTAGTGAAAGTCATTTATTCAAAATACACTACTAAGAAGTACTTTTTGAACTTCATTTTGATATCTTACGCAGTCCTAAAACATCCGCCCATTGCGATGAAGGTGGTCCGCTCAGCGGCGCAACATAGTACAATAGTACAAATTTTAGTGTAACTCTGCCTACCACAGTTCTCTTGTGGAATAAAAGCCTTTTCTCAGTTCTTCCGGCTGTAATTATGTCTAAGCAAGAGTCTACAGAGTGATCGTGTCCATTTTAAGAGGTAAATTGTTGATTTATACGTACCATGAGCAAAAAATGATCTCTAGTCGGCAAGTTATTGTGAGTAGAGATATGTATAGAGAGAAAACAAGAGAGAAAATTAAGGAAGGAAGTGGTATAGACATAGAACTAGATTTAGAATTTTTTTTTCTATTTCGACGATATACAAGTAAAACAAGCAAATAAGCTACTCGTAACATAATTATGTCGTTTCTTAGAGACATATTTTTTTATTCCAGTTTATAAATTATGTACTTACATTACATCAGTAATGCGAGCTGCCAATAAAATTATTACATAAAGGTACAACTTACGTTATCCAATTCCTTTTGCAAGTCACATTCGGGTAGATGAGGCATCACTAGAGACGTAAGATTTCCATTCATTTCCACCATCACAGTCTGTCCAGCGTCAGGTAACGCCATGGACCTGAACGCAGGCCCAAACACCTCCAGCAAAGTCTCGTTTCTTACATCCAAGCACTTCTCATACACCATCGTAGCCTTAAACCCAATTATAGAGAACACCACGATGCCAGCAAACATGGACGTTAAGCAATTCGTCATAGAGACCATAATCGCATCTCTATAACAGTTGTTGTCCACTGGGTTGTACGAAGAGAAGGCTATCAAGCCCCCGAAAGCGAGACCAAGGGAAAAGAATATTTGGGTCCCTGCTTCTAGCCAGACGACAGGGTCTAAAATCCTGTGCCACTTAGGCGTGAATAGATGAATCAGGCCATCGCTCATGCCTTTTAGAGTAATTCCTCTAAAGAAGAATATAACGAGGACTATGTAGGGGAAGGTAGCTGTTACGTAGACGACTTTACCGGAGGAGGCGATACCTTTGATCATGCACAGGTAGACTAGAATCCAGGCAATAACTAAGGCTAATGCTATTTTGTAGTTGAATGTTTCGGGATAGTTTATGTCTTCCGATATTTGGAGTGTTGTGCGATACCAGAAGTATTGTGTTGGACTGCTTACCTGAAACAATAAAACACCTAAGTTAGTAATCATTTTATAATGTTTAGTAGTACCCCAAGCATCAAGCAAGCATTATCAACATCTAGATATAGGTACCAGCCCATTTAGAACTTAGATTTCTTAAAGAGTCGTACAAGTCGTCACAACTTCCTCAGTAGCCTAGTGGTCGTGAGCGCGACTGCTACGCTAGAAGTCCTGGGTTCGAACAACGGTATACTTGGGAGCCAAGTATCTGCCGCGATACCTTCGCAGTAGGGAGTATAACGCTGTAGAGAGTAAGTAAATATTTATTTTAATATCTTACACAAATTTTTTTGGAAACCTGAAAGGAGACCATAACGGGTGCAGTCTGTAAACCCGCACTAGGTCCGCGACTGTAAATACTAACAAACATACCATCACGCCTTTATTCCCCGAAGGGTTAGGCAGGGGTGTCCTAATGTACGCCCTACGTTCAGTTGTATATTTCGAGGGTGAGCCTGTTGTCATTTACCGAGGACAAATTCAAACTCTGAGATGCTTCTGAAAACCAAAAAACACTGCTCGACCTGGGCATCGAACCGAGAACCTTCAGCGGTGCAGTCGTACTGAGGGCAACTAAACTATTGAGGCTAATAAGTTGATGATGATAATGTTTTAGTAATCCTAATTATCATATAGGTACTATGCTGAGTCAACGCAAGCGGATAAAGCAGCTTGGTAGTGTCTTATGGTGTGCTTTACAAATACCATTATTTCAGGCTGAAATCTTATTCACTCTGAAATAAAATATAGCCTACGTTACTTCTAGATAAAGTAGCTTTCTAATAGTGAAATAATTATTAAAATCTGTTCAGTAGTTTCACATTTAATCGATTACAAAGAAACACATCTTTCCTCTTTATAATATCACAGTTTAAATTAGCCTAACAAGGCATGCACAATAACCCACATCAAATCATTTCTCATTGTAGACATCGGCGAAAATCTAATTGGCGTTATTACAACGAAATAATATGACAAAGGCAATCTGGATCTTCAAGAAAAACCCTTTGACCCAAATAATTTGCTCGAAAAAGAACGACGAAATTACAATGATTCCTATCGTAATTAGTTCGTGATTAAAGATAATACTTTGTAAGCACTGGGATATAAGTCTTAGTTTTATGTAAGACTGAGAGCCATTAATTACGTCGTCTTGTTATTTATATCTAGTGACAATAGGGACTTAGGGACACTAGCTAGGTACTTATGACCATTTCAGTCGCGTTTTTGGGCCCGGATCTACTTACTATAATATATAACTCAGCTTCTAGACAGCTTATCAAACATACGCTACATTTTATGTTACATCACATTTGTATTGTTAGAGGCCTACCCCGCAAACCGCATCCAATTTTGTGCTGTCGTTTTTGCGTGATGCGTATACGAACATACAGACAGACAAATAAACAAAAACTCTAAAGATGGTTTCTGTTAGGACCCCGACCCTCATATATTACGCTTTTTCCATAAATATCTCTTATGTACTTACAGACATCGTCCAGTTACAAATTACTATGAACATAATTATTTCTATAATATTTGTTTCTGTTCTTTTAAAGAGGCTTTTACGAGTCAATATTTTAGATTGTAATACTAGAATATACATCGCTTAACATAATTCAAGCACACCCTCAAAGTAGTTTGTTCAGAATCGGCTACTGAATCAATTTCGTTCATCTGGATCGCGTTTCTGATCGCTGTGTGCTTTATCTTGCGGGATATTCTGATGATTGATTGATTATTCCGAGGATGATTCCGTGGTCTGCGCCCGACCTGCAACCACGCGCGACCTCTATGCTTATTTTATATACAAACTGAAGTACCTACGGTCAACATTAAAAAACGCAGCCCCGTACACCGGAGCGTGGTGCGTGGTAGTGTGAGATCCGCCTAACTGTCGACTGTACGGTCGCAGTCATATATTTGCATTGAAATCACTGATCTCTATATTTCTCTATAGAGTATTAATAGACCTCAGTGGTTGAAATACACACACAGAGAGAGAGACGCGCAGAATGTGCGTGCAGGCGAAAATGAACATTACGGTGCTATTGGACTTTTGACTCATGACTGTACATTGAAAGAACATATTTCAAAAATATAACATTGAGGTGCAATGAAAGAAAGCGTTTCAAGTTTAAAAGAAAAGAACGGGAATGGGTAAGTTTTTCTTGATTAATCGGCGCCAGATGCGATTCTTTATTAATAAAAAGTCTGTTATAAATTGCTTAGCTGTTCCACTAAGACTTTTGGAGAAATTGACATATTTATTTTGTATTATACAAGTGCGCTCTTTTCTATGTAAATACATACCTATACTCCATTTATTATAGCAATAACGACATTGTTTGTGTTATATTGCCAAAATTATCCCATTCTAGCGTTTAAATAACCAGAACACAGCAACAACTTGTGACCGACGGATGCCTTTCAAACTGAAGGTTAAAATCTATAAGTATGGATCAGAGTGCTGGGTCATTAAGAAGATGAATGAAAGAAGACTGCATGCATTGGAGTTGATAATGTTAAAGTGGATGTGTGGAGTGACTAGAATGGACAAAATAAGGAACGAGTATATTAGAGGAAGTCTGAAAGTAGCGCCAGTGACTGAATAGTTGAAAGGGAATCATCCGTTCGAATCCCTTGGTATGGGGATGTGATAAGCAGGGATGAAACGCATTTAAAAGAGTAGTGAATATGAAGGTCATCCTCTATCCCGACCCCGGAACGACTACGACCACGACGAAAGAAAAGATGGATGGATTGTGTTAAGGCCGATATGATGGGAAAGGGAATGAATGATGAGGTGACGACTGATAGGGATGAATGGAAGAAAAGGACATGCACGGGCCTGCGCCGACCACAAATAATTGGGACAAGGAGAGATTTTGTAATTTTGTAAATATGAAATAGACTAAAATAAGTACAGGTACTAAAAAAATTCTGCCCAAAGTAACTATTCCACGCGGACAAAGTCGCGGGCAAAACCTAGTCGTATAATATCGGAGCTTAGTAGACGCTACCATGGCAATAACGATGGCGTTAAATGAAATAATAATACTTATACTAAATATTTAATCTTTTTAAAATATATTTTGAAATCAAAATGAAAAAATAAACGCTCAAAGCCACCGTAGACAACAAATTAACCATAGAGCGATTGTTAACTCTATGGTCTACAGCTATCAAAGCTACCAAATTGTTTATGTATGCACACTGCAATAATAACATCTGTTAGCGACGCGCTCATTAATCCTTAAAACTATGTATTTAATTTGTCTGTGTGTTTGTTGTACGTATAGATAGATATTATTGTTGGTATGGTCTAGTTGAAAATCAGCGTCAGGCACTTGTTGACTGACAATAATGCTGAACTGGACCTAGTTGACGCAGCCGCAGGGCACACAATAAACATAGTATCTATTACGTATCATATATTTATAATGTTATGTAACCTGTGTTTGTGTCTTTTAGTTACCTATGTACTGATGTGTGCCTAAACTGTGTCAATAAATTATTTCTTTCTTTCTTTATTGTATTGTAGCGGGCCCTGTGACGTGCCTGTCATACAATCGGCCCGACGGCCCGACAGTCTCCCACCATACGCTCGATCGGTCACTCTTTGTAATTTTTGCCTATATAATTTAAGTTAGTTGTGTCCAGTTGTCCACATCATCCTGAAGGACCAACCCCTACAAAATCTAAATAAATAATTATGAATCCAGAAATAACTCTTTAATATCTCTGTCAGTTCGTTTTATTAGCGTCTAAACCACTAAACCCATTTTGTTGAATGATTGGACCTAGGAGAAGGACAGAAGCCATACTTTTTGGTCTCAAAAAGGCCTTCGAAATGCGAGTGAATCCGCGGGCAAGAGCTAGTTTATGAGAAAGGAACGATCATACTATGGCCGCCTGACTGGTTAAATGATCTGCGGCCGGATTATTTCGTCGGTTGTTATTGTTATCTTTTACGTTTATCATTTTTTTATTCACATCAGAGTACTCTGTATTGTCCGGTTTTCTACACTCGTGGCCGGCCATGGATTTTGTTAGGCTTTTGGTCAACCACGCCCCGCAAAATATCTGGCTAAATACTCCTATTTTTAACGTAAAAAAAAGATACCGCCGATTATGCCGCAAAAAACGTATATTTCGACACTCTCAAGAGAATCCAAATTTATAGGGTATTTTCCGTTGACCTAGAACTATGAAATTTGGCAAATAATACCGTCTTATATTACAAGTATAGGGAAAAATCTGAAAACTATACGTATGTAATTAATTATAATATATACCTACACCCTCGGTGGGCAAGTCCGACTCGCACTTGTCCAGTTTTTTTTTATACCACTGAGGTAGCAAACAAGCTTACGGCCCAGCTGATGGTAAGCAGTTACCGTAGCCTATGGACGTATGCCACACGAGGTTTCGCTTGCGCGTTGCCAACCTATAAATATAAAAATAAATATTGTATACTGTAGAATAGCGTAGCCGTGTGAGACACCGACCCTAAGCTAAGATTTATTGAATGTGCCAACTACGTTGACATAAATCGGAATTTTCTCCCTCGTCAACCTTTTTTCTTCGAAAACCTTTTATATAAAAAATATGGAGAACCAACAGTTTTCACAGCTGTTTTTATTTTCAAATGTATGTGAACTTTTTTATTTCTTCACGAAGGAAACGCCGAATCTGCCTTTACCACACTCGATTTAAATAAATGGATTTGCTTTTACTTACCGGCTGTACGTGCTTTATAATAATAACTTACGACTACTACGCTAGAGGTCCAGGATTCAATTCCCACGTCGACCAAGGTGTAATTGGGTTTTTCTATGAATTACTCAATAGTAGTTCGGAATTGGGATATGTGCCCGGTTATTGGAAATATGCTTGCCCTATGTCATGAAACCAAAATATACTGGCGAATTGTAGGTTTATATTAGTACGCCTCTGCCTAACCCTTCGGGGATCCCTTCAATCATTACTTTTTATACAGAACCACAAATAACGTCTTTATACAACGACTATTTTGCGTCAGTTGCTTAAAACATTACAACACAAATACCACAACAATTAGAAACAAAGTCACATGTTTTCGACCCCTGTGCCGGCGGGGTGGCAGCCCTGTGCTACATACTCATAATATGTGCACAGGGCTGCCCCCCGCCAGCTTTAATCTAAACTTATTTTCATTAGATTACTAGCTTTTTCCGAATATTTCACTCGCGTCCCCTTTTTTCGTTTCTGTAAAAACAGTCAATCTGTTCTCGATACAAAATATAAGGATGAGGAAGTCAATTTTGTTCTTTATTATTTTTCGTGAATTTTTTCGATGTTTTAATAATTATTCTGCTATTCGAAGTGGAAACAAATCAAAAATCATAAAAATCGGTTCTTGAGTTTCTAAATGGTGTAACTAACCCGACTTTTTTTAAAAAAAAGCTTACTAGCAATGTGGGTCGCACATTACTAGTAGATATTGTTGTTATCCCCTCGTGCTAAGCTAAATGCTTGTGTTACCAGTGGGTTCACGTCGGTAGTGCAATGGGTGAGTTTCGAACCCGCAACTCTAGCCATTAGGCTACTTTTGTTCGTTTTATATACATATAAATATTTATTTAAAACATACCGTCACAGCGAAGTCTACAAACACAAATTTCATACATACACTCACGCCCACAGGGGTAGGCAGAAACTATAGACTGCCACTTGCTACGATTTTTGCATACTTCTTTTGCTTCTTCCACATTCATACATCTACTCATACATACACGCCGGTTGCGAGTGCTACGCACCTGACCTTTTTGAAGGATTTCGCCAATAAGATCGGCGTATGTCAAATTCAACGAATTTCATAAACACAAACGTCCAGCTGCGCAATAATTTAAGGGGGGCTCGAGCGCTAGACCAAAGACAGGTATTCATTTCAGGGTGGTTTTAACTCTGGACCTTAGAAACAACATTATTTAAAACAATTGTTTAGGGGAAGTTTTGAACCCTAAACCATGCCCTCTGCCTACGACCATGGGCCATAAAAATATTTGTTCCGTGCGTGGATCGAACCCACAAAACGTGATGCAGAAGCTGCTTGCTCAGCCACTAGCCTATTAGGTCTTGACAACCACTAATAAGGCAGGTATTATTTACTCAAATTATCTCTAAAAACTGCCAAGTAGAAACTCCTTCCAAAATGTTTTTCCATGCCTCACTAACTTTAGGCAACAGATGGCATTCGACAACCCTAAAATTGGGGACGCGTATTCATCATCGCCAGACAACGATGTGGGTCGCCTTTGAGATTTGTGACGTCACACGGACCCTTTCATCATAATGGTAGGCTCTTGTTAATGAAATGAGCAAAATTGATTCTTTTTAACCTTAAGATAAAGGTGAATTGGAGCAGTTTCAATTTGCCGATATTGCCAATATACTTTTAGAACGCTCTATTTTTTAAAACCGTATCAATTTTTTTAAGACAGTTTGTGAGAAGGGTTATTGTTACTTACACTAGATAGTAAGTAATTCTTTGTTAGGTACTAATATTGTATGGACTTTTGATCTGAAAATAAATCTGTTATAATAATATTTTATTTTATATAAGGTTTTAGGTTTCAAAATATGACAATATATTTTGAAACCATGAAACCATAGGCCATTTAGCTCACTTCATAAATTCTTTTGCCTCATTGCGTGATGCATGGAGTTGAAAAACTCGGGGAACATAACACAGCCAAATTGCGAATGTTAGAAAAAAGTTTAAGAGCACCCTAAACCGACGTCATGCATGAAGAGGTCAGGATGCCAGGATCGTAGCGATCGGAAACCTATAGTATCTGCCTACCCTGCCTACCTACATTTTAATGTGCTGCTGGTAAGGTCGCCACTAGGTAAAATGTATGTAATGTAATGTAAATGTAATGTATGTACTGCAATGCCAACAAACATCTTTTTTTAGGGTTCCGTACCTACCGATACGGTCCGTCTGTCACCAGGCTGTATCTCATGAACCGTGACAGTTGAAATTTTCAGATATGATGTGTTTCTGTTGCCGCTAAAACAACAAATACAGAATAAAATAAATATTTAAGGGGGCTCCCATAGAACAGACATGGTTCTTTTGCTGTTTTTATAGATAGAATGGTACGGAACACTTCGTGCGCGAGTCCGGCTCGCTCTTAGCTGGTTTTTTTTATTTCAATTTATATAAAAAACATAAATATTTTTTTAAATTTACATCTGCCGAACTGCAGGGCAGTTTGTCGGCAGTTTCTCGTTATTGTGACATAACACTGTCATACATGGTGACAGGCAACATTAAACTAGACTAAACTAGACTAGACGTTTAGTTTTATTCGCCTCAAGACCGCCATAACCCTTAAACATTATGTTTCGAACAAAAAATATTGAACATACCATCACGCCTGTATTCCCGCAAGAGTTAGGCAGAGGTGTACTAATGTACACCCACAGTTCGCAGGTCTGTTTAGGTCCCATGTAATAGGGGGCGAGCAGCGAGCCTATTGCCATTAACCGGGCACAAATTCCAAACTCCCAGATGCTACTGAGAGTTTCATTAAAAAATTGAGCCCAGGACCTCTAGCGTAGCAATCCCGGCCCGGACCACTAGACTATCGACGCAGTTAAAGTTAAAAAAAAACTATTAAGTATAAACTTCAGATCACGTCTGCACACAAGTGCTAATTTCAATGAAATATTGTTAAACATAAGCAATTTAACTTCGCCCACGTTACGCCTACGCGCTACGCTACGATATAATACAGTTGTTGCCTACGGCGTAGGCTGTGAGACTACGCCGTAGCAAAACAATGTGTTTTTCAAAAAAAATTTGTATTTACTTGAAGTTTATTTGAAACCAATAATGTTATGGAATTAATGTTTTTTATTGAAAATATGTTTGATTCAAATTTAATAATAAATGTTGAACTTACAAACAAATGTTGTGTCAAGTCCAGTTATTTATCGCGCGTATTAGTTTGTGATCGTATCCAACGGCTCTATCATCATCATCATCAGCCTATACTAGTCCACTGCTGGACGTAGGCCTCCCCCAATGTCCAAGAATGTTCTTGTGTCGCCACAAGAAGCGGCGGTAGCCTAATGGCTAGGGCTTCGGACTTACGATCATGTGGTTGCCGGTTCGAAATCCACCCATTGCCCTACCGACGTGAACCCACTCGTAACACAAGCATTTAGCTTAGCACGAGGGGTTAAAAGAATACTACTAATGTGCGACCCATATTTACTTATGAGGTATAGTAAGCTTTAGAAAAAAAATGTGCGCCATTTCGCCCTGTCCTCGGCTTATCTCATCCAGCTTTCCGCCAGAAACCTTTCGCAAATCATCACTCCATCTTGCCGGAGGGCGTCCCACACTACGTTTGCCGAGTCGCGGTCTCCAATCCAGAACACGTCTTCTCCAGCGGTTGTCGGTTCTTTAACAGATATAGCAAGTCCACTGCCATTTCAGCTTGCTATTCGGTGGGCTATGTCGGTAACTTTGGTTCTCTGTCGGATAATCTTGTTGCGGATTTGATCCTTCAGAGAGACTCCGACCATACCACGCTAATATATTTATATGTTTTTATTTATTTCTACATGGTTTATTAATAACTCACAGATTCTGTTTAACAAAAATTACTTTTTTTAAAAGTAAACAGTTTCGAAATTCAAGTTCAAATTCAAATATTTTTATTTCAATTAAATTATGTTTATGAAACGTTAACATTCCAGTTGCACGGTTCCAAAAGGTTCGGTTCGGTTAGGTTTTGATCCAATGGAGAAGAGTCCGGCAAGAAACTCCATGGATACTCTTTTAAAATATAGTCGGTTATTTTATTTCAACATTTTTAAATGGCGAATAGACTTTTACGTTCCTAGAAGATGTCATATATGTCATATGTTTATTTGGTCGGTACGTGTTACTGCCATTTCGTTTTGTTCTAAATTTTGTGATCAGATCTTCACCAATGGGACCTTGTGAGTATACTCTTTCATATAAAAAGAATCATTAAAACAGACGAAAATACACACAGACGAACATAGAACCTCCTCCTTTTTTGAAGTTGGTAAAAAATAGGATATTTGGTCCGACATCAACTAAAGGAAAGTTTCCCAAACATTTCGGTGAAAATTATGATAATTGCTGAGAATTTGCACCAAATACTCGTTACTAAGTTTAGTATAATGTCTCAACTCGACTCAACGAAATCTACGCGAATATTAGACATTGAAATAAAACTACTTTTTAAGGTTTTTATCGCGTTGTATTTATATTATTTAATTCCCGACGTTAGTACGTTATAGACGTTTCACAGACGGATCCTTTACAATATCCATGGTCACAGGTAAACTAAGTTGTTGGACGTCTTAATGTTGCAATTGCTTAAATTTTTGTTAATTTTGGCGAAACCTCTGCTACGCTAGAGGTCCTGTGTTCGATCCCCTGGTCGAGCAAAGTGTTATTGGATTTTTCTATGAAATTCTCAGTAACAGCGCGGTGTCTGGATTTGTGCCCGGTTAATGGCTATAGACTCGCCCCCAATTACATAAGACCTAAACATACCGGCGAACTATGAATGTACATTAGTACACCTCTGCGTAACCCTTCGGGGAATACAGGCGTGATGGTGTTATATTTTTTCTATTATATCGGTTAATATCACCCCTGTAGCTTTATTTCAGTACTCCTTTAATTTTATGAGGCTGACGGAAAACAGTACACACAACAGTGATAGCCTAGTGGTATGGCCGTTGGACTGCCAAGTCAAAGGTCTTGAGTTCGAACCCAAGGCACGCACCTCTGACTTTTCGAAGTCATGTGCGTATTAAATAGTTAATTATCACGCGCTTAAACGGTGAAGGAAAACATCGTGAGGAAACCTGCATGCCTGAGAGATTTTCTCGATGGCGTGTGAAGTCTGCCAACCCGCACTAATCCAGCATGGTGGACTATAGCCTTATCCCTCTCATTCTGAGAGGAGACCCGTGCCCAGCAGTGTGACAGTATAATGGGTTGATTGTGTGACGCAAAACAAACCCAGTTATGTAAGTGCACAAATATTCTGATATCGATTTTGTGCCATTTGTTTGAGATTTGCAAGCTTATGTTTGGAATTTATCGTCGCTTCGGTCGGCATGATGGCCATATCGAATAACCTATTATCTATACTAATATTATAAAGCTGAAGAGTTTGGTTGGTTGAACACGCTAATTTCGAATTGAAATTATTTTTGTGTTGGATAGTCCATTTATCAAGGAAGGTTATATTTGGGCTATATAACATCGTGCTTACATCTCTTAGAAATAGAATAGTAAACCGCGGGTCGCTAGCAACATTATATGCAGAAATAAGCTTTCCAGATTCGATTTTGTCCTTGGGGCCTGTTGTATGGAGCGTTTATTGACCCAACCACAGAATGGCCGCGCTCCAGCCCTCCCAAACTTTAAATACGCGTCCCACACTTCACTGTAGCATTCCTTGTGTCTAACGAGGGTCGGTGGGCCAATGAATGCGAAATTAGAATCATTGTTTACATGCCGTATACGTAGAAAGAAGAAAGAAAGAAAATATATTTATTTGGAAAAGGACATATGAATATGTACAGTAAAGAAAATAATAACTACTTACTTATTAACTAAATTGTGGTACCCAGGTGAACCTTACAAATCGGTCCAATCTCAGCATAATGCCGAATTGCCAGTTACGGCAAATCGTCGCTGATCTTCCGAAAGGACCGGTTTGGTGTTACCACAACACAGAATTTTACAAACGTTTAATTTTACATCGTAGGCTCAATTGGCGGCTTGTTCTTGATTAATACGGAAAAATTAATATCATTTTCTAAATTCCGTACTCACATTTTATATGCCTGACTAAGACGATTTTTATTAAAAAATGGTAAGAGATTAATTTGATCACAAATTATACACATTTTGTACAGACAGTAGCATAAGTAACATTGACTAAGTATTTTTATGGACTCATGATATTTTTACCACACTAACTGTGGGTTACATATTACGCCTCTGCCTAACACTTCGGGGAATACAGGCGTGATGGTATGTCATCATCATAGAAATCAAAAGAAGTCCTCTACTGAACAGAGACCTGATTAACCTTTTGACTACCACAGATACGTATAGATGACAAACCAAAATGCAGCACACCATAGTCACGACTGGGTAACAGATTTTTATGGATAAATTTGGAGCTTGTGTTTTGTGGTGGTCAAACGGTTAAGGTCTCTGAGAGTCGCTGGATGCCAGCAGCATACAACCGGTTTTTGTAGAAGTAAACATAATTTAAATAAGACCGGTATCTAATCAGAAGAAATCCAATAGAAAATCTATTATTTTTTAGCGCAGGGACCCAAGATACTATGTCGAATATTCGCATGGATTTTTTTTAATTTTAACCGTAAAAATAAACATACGGCCCACCTTGTTGTAAGCAGTAACCTCCACAAACATAGTTATCTTCATCATGAACTCATATATTGTCTCACTGTGGCCCACGAATTTACTCTCAGAGAGAGATGGCCATAAGTCTGCTTGTGACCACGATCAGTGCAACCTGGTCGAAACGTCAAGCATAATTAAAGGTATTTATAGCGCGTTAATACCTGTTTCGTTTTCTATAGAGATGGCCATAGTCCACCACGCTAATCTACTGCGGGTTGGCAAACTTCATACGCCGTCAAGAAAATCTCTCAGGCATGCAGGTATCCTCACGACGTTTTCCTTCACCGTTTAAAGTGAGTGATGATTAATAATAATATATATTATTAATACGCACAGGATTTCAGAGCTGCGTGCCTTGGATTCGAACTGGAAACCTTTGACTCGGCAGTGCAGTGGTCATATCACTAAGCTACCACTGCTCTTTACTCAATAAATTGATATAATTTTCAATACATCTCCGTTCCCAAAAACCTTTGTCCAATAAATTCATCCCTATGACGTCACCCGTATATATTTTGCCTGCGCTACCCTCTGCTACCCTTTCGTACCCACATACATAAAATTGAATATAAAACTACTGAATATTAGTACCTAAAATAACTTCGAGGAATATAATATTATGTCGTATTTATTCGATTTATGTCAAATATATGTACGCCATTCGATTGATTATTTTTTTAACATAACATAAAATACCATCACGCCTGTATTCCCCGAAGGGTTAGGCAGATGCGTACTTAATGTATACCCACAGTTCACCGGTATGTTTAGGTCCCATGACATAGGGGGCGAGCCTATAGCCATTAACTGGGCACAAATCCAGACTCCGAGCTGCTACTGAGAATTTCATAGAAAAACCCAATAACACTTTGCTCGGTCTGGGGATCGAACCCAGGACCTCCAGCGTAGCAGACGCGCTTGGGACCACTAGACTAATGAGGCAGTGAGAGTTGATTATTTGTTTAATTATGGTAATCTGCCGACTCGTTCATAAACAATCATAACCAAAGAATATTTTCATCAGAATATTTCATCTCGGTTTCTTTTGGCCTGGCAATATAGCAATCAAGGCTGCTTTTCAAAAAACATTTTGCTATTTTCAAAAATCTGACAGATGAAAAATTAGATAGAATTTTTTATTTCTTTACTTGAGTTTATATTTCCAAGATTTACGCAAATACCTACTGCTGAACAATTGAAATTTTGAAATACCTTAATTTATCAAAGAGTGGGTTAACATAAAGGATGTAGTTAATTAGCTAATTGTAGTGTGCTGAGTAATCCTTCCTAATATTATAAACGTGAAAGTTTGTGAGTCATACATATTCAATAATTTTTACGTTGGATGTATGGATCGATGGAAGTATGAATATTTGTTACTTTTTCACGCCAAAACGGCGGAACACATCTGAATGAAGTTTGGTACAGAGATAGATTATAGTCTAGAATAACACATATGCTACTTTTTATCCAGGTCGGACCCAATTCTGAAGTCCACGCCGACAAAGTCGCGGGCGTATAAAATGAATTACTTAAGTCAGCTCTAATACGGCATTTCGGGAAATTCCCACGGAATGGGAAAAACGAGAACATCTCGGATTACCTATATCAGCTAGTTATATAGTTTATAATAAAGTCATTGTGAAATAGACTGAAACTTTTTTAATCTTACCTGGATAGACAATTTGTGAAACTAAATTATTTTTAGTTACCTACTCAATAAAGCCTGCTTGCTACTCGGACTGCGAGGTTCTGAGTTTGCAACTTACTTAATTGAATGAATCCCTTTAAAGAGAAGATACTTACTTACTAAATTATTTTAATACCTAAGTAGTAGTAATTTTTTATATCAACTTCTACAAATGTCTTATATAAAAAAGCTCGTTTTTATCTACGAATTGTATGAAAAAACTGTGACAGGCAGTGAGAGATATAAAACCAAGTGAAAAATGTTTTCTTTTATTTAATTCTAGCAATAAAATTCTTGCATGCTTTTTATGGTAGAAAGACTGGAAAATCACGGGGTAAACGTTAACACAATGGCGTCGTCGTAAAAAAGAAACCTAAATGGTTTGAGAAATTTTATTGAAGCTACTTTACGGTCAAAGAAATTGGTGTAAGGTTAGGTACAGTCAACAACAAGTTAGCACAAACTGTCAAATTTCCCCAATGGATAATAGGCTCTATTATTTGGAGATTAAATTGAAAACCGATTGAAGAAATTTGACAGTTTTGGATACTCTGCTGTTGACCGTACATACGGGTCAGGCAGACACTTAATTGCCCATAGAAACGTAATCACTACATAGTATAAAACAAAGTCGCTTCCCACTGTCATAGGCACTTGTATTAATCGCAATAAGATTTATCGATACATGACTGCATAACGTCGGTCTTTCCCGATAGATATAATCTGGGTGTTTTTAAATCACGTGTGAATCGGTTTCTTTTAGGAAAGCGCGCTCCATCGTAGATCGCAGTGTCACTTAACATCTGACGAACTGGCGCCCAAACGTAAGCTTAACACGAATAAAATAAAAGTATTCCCCTAAGGAAAGGGGTAGTTCCAAAGTGCCTATTTTATTCTCCCAGTTACCGACGGTTATATTGTATTGGTATAGGAGCACTCAGTACAACTCCACCTGGGATGGATTGCCACGGTGATTATAAGGGTAAATAGGGCATGACGGTGAAAGTGCCTTGTTGGCACCCCGGCCTTATAAGCTTCGGGCCAATATAGAACAGTCATTAGTTAAAAGCGGACGCGCTTGGCAGCGGGGAGTTTTCAAAAAAGATGTTTTTATTGGTTTTTGTAATTATAAATTAAGGTACTGTTGCTCGCAGTTTCACTCACATCCCAAAAAGATTAACATACTATAAGTCCGATTCTAGGCGGCGTATCAGGATGAAACATGCACCAGATTTTAAATTAGATCTTTAGCAATACTCCGGTGAAAACTTCATTCAATTCCATGCAGAAGTTTTTGCGTGATGCGCGTACAAACATACAGACAGACAAAAATTTTAAAAATTGTTATAGCCAAAACAACAAGAACCTGTTCCCTTTCTGTTGCTCTATTATTGATCCTATTACATGAGACATAAACATACCAGCGAACTGTGGATGTCAATTAGAACGTCTCTGCCTAACCCTTCGGGGAATACAAGGGTGATGGTATGTATGTATGTTAACAACCTCACTAGCTCAATTAATTGCATAAAAAACCAAATGACTTGTGCCGGTTGTTTCATGTTTTTATAATTTTTACAAATACTTCAGTACCATCACGCCTGTATTACCCGAAGGGACAGGCAGAGCTGTACTAATGTAGACCCACACTTCTCCGGTATGTTTAGGTTCCATGTAATAGGCCCCTTAGCCCTGTGCCCGGTTAATGAACGGGGTACAAATCCGTACTCCGACTGCTACTGAGAATTTCAGAGAAAAATCCAATAACACTTTGCTCGACCTGAGGATTGAACCCAGGATCTTTAGCGGAGCAGTCGCGCTTGGGACCACTAGACTAATGAGGCCGTCAAATTTTAATATATGTATTTTTTTTAGAAACCTTACTAGCAATTTAGATCGCACATTACTAGTATTCTTGTTAACCCCTCGTGCTAAACTAAATGTTTGTGTTACGAGTGGGTTCACGTCGGTAGTGCAATGGGTTTCGAACCGGCAAATACATGATCACCATTCCGACGCCCTTGCCGTTAGACTTCCAACAAAGAATATTACACCTAAGAAATGCCCGAATAAAACCCATATAGAAGTCTATTCCACCAATTTATTTAAGGTTCATTTTTGAATAAAATCGCATCGTGTGAAGAGCAAACACTAACGCAAAGCAGAGTATCTGATGAGAATTCCCCAATAACTATATTGTCAAAAACATGGTCCGCCTGATATCGATCTTACAAAGCCCACGCTTGGCCTCCGGCCGCTCAACAAAAAGGCTTACGTACAAAATTGGTTGAAATGAAACCCGCCGCGTGCGATATGAGTTAACTTTAATTTCGCAGATATTATACTGGTTTCTGACACTTACGCGAATATTAGACATTGAAATAAAACTACTTTTTACGGATTTTATCGCGTTGTATTGATTCGCAGATATTGTTTCCTAGAAGTAGCATTTTTTTTCTTTTTTAATTTAAAACTATGTCGCTTTCATAATAAAAATAGCGACTGTAATAGTACTTTTTTTTACTTTAAACATACAAACTCATATTCACGGTTGTTCTTGAACTGCTTTGTTTGACATCCGTATGTCAAAACCGTAATGCAGCAGAATACCAGCGCCAGATGTTAGTCTGGCACAAGCTGAGCTGGATATCTATTTGCTGACGGGACACACACCTAACGTTAAAAATCAGACTTTCTTTATCTCCCTTTGTTAATGTATCTTTTTTTTATTTACATAGCGCCGTAAAGTACTATAGTATGTCGTGTCTATAGCAAATAAACGTTTTTTCTTTTATTTCTTCTTTTTTTTCTTTCTGTATTACTCTACTGTGTATGTAGGTTTAATTAACACTTTCTTTGCTAGTTACATTTCTGTTTATCATAAAAGATATTCTTCTTGATCATCATTATCATAGTCATGACTCCACAAGTGTTGGAAAGTCCTATTCGTAGCAATAATAACATGACTGTTACCATTGGGATAGGTAGAAACTACAGAGCCTCTTGCCACGATTTTAATTTACGATGTTCATTTAACTATTAATTATCTAATAAAATACTTAATTGTTGCGTTTGCGATACCTACTATATTTTTACTTTAAAATGCTTGCTTGGTTCCGTCAGTAAAATGTAATCATCATGCATTGCAGTTTCTACAAGTATAAATGGGCTTGTTCCTATATGGACAAGACAGCAGATTCCACATCCAAATATTTCTAAGAAAAAATATCAAATAAGAACAATACATAAATAATAAGCACTTACTGCACACTCCGGTTCGATTGTGTAAGATCCATTACTGAAATACTTTTTCGGGCATTCAGCCCACGGTAACTCCGCCTGGAAGCTCTGCGCGAAGTAGAAAAGACACCAGGCGATGATGGAGTTATAATACAGAGCCACGTTAAACGACACCACCGCTGAACTGATGCCGATGCCCCCCAAGTATGGAGACACCTGGTGCCAGACTCCTATCGCACCCTTCCGTAGACGCTGCCCAATCGCTAGCTCCAAATAAAATATAGGGATCCCCTCGATCGCTAACATCACGAAATACGGAATCAAAAACGCGCCTCCGCCGTTCTTCTGCGCCAGATATGGAAATCTCCAAACGTTGCCTAAACCCACAGCGTACCCTACGGTAGCTAGGAGGAATGTCAGCTTGCTGTCCCAGGATTCCCTTTCGACTCCTCCACCCTCAGGCTTTTCCCCACCGCGCTCTTCGACGGAACTGGCCTTGCTCGTTGGCGTTTCTGATGACCGTCTGTTGGGGCTGGTGTCTTCGAAGGCCTCGTTAGTGGCGCCGTACATGACATGTGTGCGGTGGGATGGGTGCCCATTCTCCATAGTCACCAGTCGACCCCGTAGCTCCTTCATCTCCATCCTGTCTATAGAACGCTGAGCGTATAGGTCCCGCGAGCTCTGTCGCCTCATCAAGTGTGCTGTGTTCGCCATCTTTTTATTTTTCTAATATTTTATTTATTACACTTTAATTATTGTCGTCTTATTGTCATTATTTATTTTTAAAACAATTCCGAATCCGTGTCGTGGCACATAATGAGGACCAATAAATTACACGTGAAAGTTATGAGCGCTTTTATGTCTGGATTTAATGGCATGTCTATTGATTTAAGAGTGCACATTTTTTATGTTATAACAATAGCGATATTCACGCGGCACTGAACTTTTACATGTAAATACACTAAGCTGCAGTGATAAGGATTTTTTTCATTTTTCTTTTGTTAGTGATGGTGGCCGCGGGCCCGCTCGTCTCAGGCGGGAAACTCGCCCGAAATGCGGGGTGTGGGAGGGACCTCCTTGCACACGCATGCGCTGGAATAATTCCCCCTTCATGGTACGTACACCCGAATTGAGATTTTTCAATGAACGGCTTCGAATTTGAACGCCTACGTATAAATAGAACTAATTGTATCCTGTTTCCATCTGTTTTGATATAGTTATAATTATGGAAATTACTTAAAATTATCACTGCAGCACGTAATCTACTCATGGAATATTTAATCTCCCCATTACTGTGTACTTGTAAAAGGATTAATAAGGCTAACAGTCCGCCTGGCCTAATTAATAATGGCTTACCCCTTAACATTTGTAGTCTCGTTAGATTTGCAGGTTTCATTGTGGCGCTTTCCTTCGGATTAAATGTAATGCATGCATGCTTGTTAATTATTTTCTGTATACCTTTCTTATTGAAAGAAATATGTATTTATTGACACATACCATAAAAGAACCAACGACAAAAAATAACAATATAAATTCATAAGTGCCTACTGATACCTAATGCTACGCAAATATTTTGATACTTGCTTAAAATTATTTATTTGTGTTTTTAAAAATTAAATACCAATCATTCATGCCTACCTGAAGACAATAGCTTAGGTTGCACCATCTAAGATAAAAATTATGATATTTTTTTGGATAATATAAATTAAATTTTAAAATGTATCAGTAGGTAATAATTACTGTTTGTCACATGTTTTCAAAGTCATCCTGTATAATTATGTTTTGTCGTGGTTTGACACGTGATATTTTGTGTCAGGGAAAAGTAGACAAAATCTAATATTAAAGCGGAGGAATAAAAGACGTTTTATATTATTCTACTAATATTAAAAACGCGAAAGTTTGTGAGATTGTAAGGATATTTGTTACTCTTTCACGCCAGAACGGATCTGGATAACATTTGGCACAGAGTTAGATATAATCTGGAATGACCAGGATAAAAAGTAGCTTATGTGTAACCCGGACCCGGTTCTTAAGTCCACGCAGACAAAGTCGCGAGCAAAAGCTAGTTATGATTAAGCGTGTATATTTATTTATTTAACACTTTATTGTACACCAAAAATACAAATAATAATACATATTTATCTATGTTACAAACAATGTACAATGGGCGGCCTTATCACTTAAAGTGATTTCTTCCAGGCAACCAAAGTGATTTGGACACTGGACAAGATAACGGGTAGGTATTTTTATGTATATTGTATATTAAGAAGTTACCTACCGCTAATTACAACACATCGAGTGTACATACATATCTAGATAACATAATGTGCCACCCGTTGTTGTCACACAAAAGATTTGGGTCATTGATCCACTGAACTGAATTACTCCCATCTATGACCCAGAAATCAATTTATGTAAAAACATAACATAATATACCATCACGCCCGCATTCCCTGAAGGATTAGGCAGACGTGTACTAATAATGGAGGTACACAGTTTCTCGGTATCTTAATCCAAATCCAAACTCCGAGCTGCTATTGAGAATTTCATAGAAAAATCCATAGCTGAAAGGAAGAAGTTTTGGCGTAGCGGCTGAGCGATCGGCTTCTGTACAACGTGTTGTGGGTTCGATCCCCAGACGGAGCAAATATTTGTATGATCTACAAGGTAGTAGTTATTCCGTGTCTGGGCGTTTGTGTATGTGAGTTTGTAAACGCACCCATGATACAAGAGAAAATCTTTGTGATTTAAAAAAACTCTTAGTATCCCAACGTTTAAAAAAAAGTATTACCTAAACGATTTTTAATAGCAGTTTTTGTCAAGTGTAACAATTAACATAGATCTATGGTAGTGTTTATTTAACAACACACACTTGACACAAAAACATAGATTTAATTAATTGTTGTGCTTAATGATAATTGATATTAACCTATCAAGGATCAACAATAGAAAAACAATTGTTTTCATTCTTTGGAAGGTCATGGACACACAGTTCCACCAGTTCCACGTCGTACATTGCCATTATAAAGGGACCTCGCATTGTATAGACTTTTCATAAAATAAAAGGTCATTTTCATACTTGGAGCCTCCACACTAGGATACCCTGTGTCATGGCGGCGAGCCAATTTAACCAAACCACCACCAAATAAAGGAATTTGAAACAAATTCATCTATTTACTGAAAGTTATTAAGTGTATGTGCGTGCGTGCGTGTGTGTTTGTGTGGTGGTATTGTATTTAAGGGATGTTGGAGTGTTATATTAGCATATAATGGCCCGATGTCCGATGTTGAAACGTAAAAAACACCCCATCACGCCTGTATTCTCCGAAGTGTTAGGCAGAGGTGTACCAATGTACACCCACAGTTCGTTGGTCTGTTTTTAGGTCCCATGTTTATAGAGTGCGAGCCTATTGCCACCGGACACAGATTCAGACTCCGAGCTGCTACTGAGAATTTCATAGAAAAACCATTCCTCGCAGCAATCTCTACAAACCGCTGCAAAGGGTAGGCCCCTTCTCCCTACTATAAAATTGATTATTTATTTCTTAAAAAGACCTTCGGGTTCGAGTGAAACCGCAGACAAAAGCTAATTTACCGAAATAATATCAGAGAAAATTATGCGTGAATAACATACTGATAAACACCGAAATATTTTAACCGTTTTAATGTTCCGTGTTTTAACATAATTATGTGCGGGTTTTTTTGTATGATATATGATAACATACCTATATAGATAGAACAGGATATCGGTACGTAACAACACCTTTTGTTTTTGCCGCCGACTTCCGAAATTATTTTACTTATAACTCTTTAATAAATTAAAAGTACCTCAACAACGCACCACACTATACAGCAGGAACTCCTACATGGCTATTAGAATAGATATAATATAATAAAATACCAAACTGTTTAAAAGACCTTCGTGCAACACTGTTCAAACGTCGATTATTTGAATTGTTAATAAATAAAATGTATTATTCTGTTGCCGATTTCCTAAAAGATAAAAGTATATTAAATGTAATTAAATAATTCTTAGATATAAGTATGTAATTAATGGATTAAGAATTTGTACACCAGAATTGGTAGAATATATATGAAACTTTTACTAAGATGACCACCTAATAGTACCATATTCTGACAAATAAATTCATCTTGCTTTCTTTCTAACAATATTTTTGAAAGCAGTTTTACTTTTTGTTAAAAGATATTTTATTTAAATTTTTTCAGTGGCGCATAGAATTTTACTTACTACGATGATGTCATCATTTGTTCTGTCGTTCGGTACCTACCTATTAATATTGTCATTTTGCTCTTCATTTTTTGATCAGATCTTCACCAAACATGAAGGACCACTTCAGGAGTAAACTCATTCAATTAAAATAATTATTATTTTACAATTAGGCTTATAAATGACGGAGTTCTGAGGTAACAAACATACAAAAAAGTCGAATTGAGAACCTCCTCCTTTTTTAAGTACCTATGTGAAAAATAATAGAAATGTAATATTAATTTATTATTTCAACACTAGGACCTTTTTACATCGTATTATAGCACCAGTTAAAAACGTTTTCATTGTAAAGTGAAGGGGCGGGACGTGGGCGTCCGCGACAGTGATTTATGATCTACCGACGCTTGATAAATAAAAGAAAATCCATAACCCTCCTACAATAGAAGTAGGGGGTGACAAGGGGAGACGCCACCGGTCAGCATCCCTGCACGTTGACCTCATGTGCCACCTCAGTGACTATCACACACGTCTCTAAAACATACATAATACATAAACTTAAGACTTCTTCGAGGAATTCAAAAATTATCTTTAAAACAACTGAATTTACTGAAATAGTTTTGATTAATGTTTACTTATTAACCTGCTTATTTAATTAGTATCCATGTCGAATTCGCTACAGTCTCCGATAAGTACCTAAACGAATTAATTAATTCATATAAATAATTTGCCTATCGAAAAGGAAAATGGAGACATCGAACGACACATAAATAAATAAGAAGTAGCTGACATAGATTCAACTAAATAATTTAAAATGCTGACTCTAAAGCAAGTTCCTATTACCGCCGTCGGATAAGCTTGTCGCACTATACTTTGACAAATATTATCTAGTACTTAATTAAGGTATGTATTGACCTCAGAACATTTCATCACTAACTAATGTTACACTGATATGGAATAAAAGCATACATACACATCAGTAAAATACTTAATCAATTGTACAACTATTACATTCGTTTCTAAATCTCAGTTTGTCTTCACGTCCAACTGGATTTTAGACAATTTTATACAATACAGGCGATATTAACGTTATTCACACAGCTTTTCGACCCATATAAAAACCCCTCTTTTTTACGCCATCTATCCCCCTTTAAGTCATCCTCTATGGTGGCGGCGTAAAAAACATGCCAGTCTGTCTCTGACTGCCTGTCAATAAAGTGTCAAGTCAAGTGTCAAATCAAAAATTCAACGCAAATCAGAACTGCAAGTGCAAGATACATTTTGGTTTATTTCTACATAAAAAAAATAATGAAGTAATCTTATGAAACATGTCGATTGCGACACAATCGCTAATGTACGTTATTATTACCCGATAGTGATCAAGATTGCACGCGTACTCGGCGGCATGTATTGTTTGCAATGGCTCATCCCCGTACTTCTAATACCGAAGCCCGTAAACCCGGCTTTAGTGAACACGCATGTTATGTTCATGGTGTTATACTTAATAGGATTTTTTCTGGAAAGGAAACCTTGTACCGTGTGCAGTGTAGTCTTCCTCGCAGCCGTAATATTAATTTGTTATAGCGGTATTGGGAACTGTTTGTTCTGGGCCAGCCAGTGTGAAGGTGAGAAATACGATACTTAGCCGCGCCTGCAATTCTTCCAGAGTTAATAAGTGCTCAAAATGCAAAATCGTATTCGTGATGAGCGACGGAAAAAAATTGTGACAGTGTGGCTGATGACCGATACCATTGCCTTGTGCATTGAATGAAAATATCATTGTTTTGTATATTTTTGTAAATAGAAATTTATCTTTTTTTTATTTATTTACATCTCATTCTGTACAGTAATAATGTTGTATTGATAGACATGAATTATTCCAGCAAAGTAGGAAGTATTGTGGCAGTATACTATGTTATGTCCGGATTTGTTATGTTAATAAATAAAAAATGTGATTATGTACATAAAGTTGTTATATTATGATAATGTGAATAACAATTTGAGAATAAGTGATTTGTTTTATTGTGCTAGTTGATATTGTTGACCCAAATCACCACAATACAAGTGATTATAATATTTGCATGAATACCTATGCATTTAAGGTTGCCATCCATCCATGTTTCCCTGGATTTGTCCTAGTTTCACTCAGATAACAACCCATTATTGGCTATGTTAGTAAGTAAAATCGTAAAATATAGGTAGGTATGTACTTATTTATTTATTGAGTTTTTCTATGAAATTCTCAGTAGCAGCTCTGAGTCTGGATTTTGTGCCCGGTTAATGGCAATAGGCTCGACCCCTATTACATGGGACCTAAACATACCGGCGAACTGTGGGTGTATATTAGTACGCCTCTGCCTAACCCTTCCGGGAATACAGGCGTGATGGTATGTATGTACTTATATTTATTTTATTATACCGTCCCAACTCTAATTTTTACCCAGAGTGAGTGCATCGGACACGTATTTATTAGATATCATCTTCAGGATATAATTGCTGCTGACATTGTGATGAGATGACACACTTGCGTAAAAGTCATCTGTAGATATGCGCTCCGGCAAACATCTCAGATTACTAATTATTGCAAACATCTCAGATTATCTATATTGCAAACATCGCTGACGCACTGCAGAATCGCGGGCACCGCAATAGCATCCTGAAATCGTTATTATATTGTACCCGCAAAGCGCTGTATGCCTTTTGAGTGTAATTAACCCACGGGCTGCTCATGTAGATAATACCTGCCTAAATAATTCAAGACATTTTGCTATGTAGGTAGGTAGGTCTCATTTGGTGATGATGCTTACTGGCCTTAGACTGGTTGTCTAGTCTAAGTTACTGGCAAATAATATTGAGTGTAATGTAATTAAGAAGCAATTAAATGGATATCCATTAATTACAGCCGCCTATAAAGATAACAGAGATGACTAGTATTATATAGGTACTTACCATATACATATATTAATATGTTTTTTATGAGGGAGATAAAACTTCTACAAATTACAGACCCATTTCTCTTCTAAGCCATTGGCCATGTGTACAAGTTGTTTTCTATAGTCATCACAAATCGTCTCACCAGGAGACTTGACGAGTTTTAGTCTCGGCCACGATCACACAGTAAGGCAGGTTATACAGAAGTCTGAGGAGTATAATCAGCCCCTGTACCTAGCATTTGTGGACTATAAGAAAGCCTTTGACTCTGTGGAAACCTGGGCTGTTCTGGAATCCTCACAGCGACAGCGATGCCATGTGGACTATCGCTATGCCCAATTGCTGAGATTTCTTTATGAACCTCCAATTAGGTACATGACCAACAGTTAAAAAGAGGCGTATGACAGGATGTCGTCATATCTCCGAAACTGTTTGGCGCATTGGAAGACTTGTTTTAAGAAGTTGGACTGGAAAGGTATGGGCATAAACATAAACGGCGGTTACATCTTGCACGTACGATTAGCAGATGACATAGTCCTAATGACGGAGTCGCTAGAGGAGCTGCAACAAATGCTGGACAGATTAGCATCAGCCTCACAGAACGTGGGTCTCAGCTTGAATTTGAATAAAACCAATGTTTAATGACCACATTGATCTGAGACCTATTGCTATAAATAGTCTTCTTGAAGTTGTTTCAGAATACACATACCTCGGGCAGATTTTGCAGTTGGGTAAAAACAACTTTGAAAGGGAGGCCAAGAGGAGGATCCACTTGGGCTGGGCAGCATTTGGAAAACTACGCCAAGTCTTCCCATCATCCATACCGCAGTTTAAAAACGAAAGTTTTCAATCAGTGCAAAAATCCTATCTGTAGTAAGCTTTACTGACTGACTTGTTATTTGGACCTAAATTATAAATAAAGTAAATCAATTTTGATAAAAAATATTTAAGTAGGTATAGGCATAGATATTTTAATGCTAGTAGTACCTAGGTATAGGTTTTAGTTCTCAGTCAATGACCTCTTTTAATGTCATTGATCTCAGTTGTGAATTATGTAGGTATAATGTACCTGTAACTAGTTGTCGCGATTACTAGCTACTTATGTACAGTCTTGTGCCTAGAATGTGTTATAGAACAATTTGCGACAAAACAAAGAACAAGGGTAACGTGAATGATCAGCCGGAATTCATTAACATTACATACCATCACGCCTGTATTTCCAGAAGGGTTAGGCAGAGGAGTACATACCTACTAATGTACACTCACAGTTCGCCGGTATATTTAGGTCCCATGTAATAGGGGGCGAGCCTATCACCATTGACCGGGCAGAAATTCCAAACTCCGAGCTACAACTGAGAGTTTCATAAAAAAAGACAATAACATTGCTCAACCTAAGAATCGAATCCAGGACCTCAAGCTTAGCAGCCGGGCTCAGGACAGCTAAGCTATTCAGGTAGAAATCATTTCTATTTTGCTACTAAATTCAATTATCTACATAAGGTACCAATTTTTAAAATAGGTAGTCACAAAAAAAAGCACTAAGTAGGTACTAGTACTTTAATGTGTATCACCTCTACATTTACAATACCTACTGTAATTGAGAGCCATTGCGCACTGCCGAAGGGTCGCCAGCGACTCAGTTGACAGTGACTGTGGTTTTCTAGTTTAAATTAGATGTTATGCACTTGGATCCTGCCTATAATTTTATTTGTCGTCGACAGTACATAATGGGTCTTATGGATGGCATTACAACTGCAGCGTGAATGCAGAATGTGAAGGCAAATTTCAATCAGGCGGGTGGGTTTCACAGTGGCTCAGAGGTCAGAGTGTCTGGTGTATCCAACCAGGAGACAGGTTCGAATCCTGCCCGCGGCTGAATTTTTCCTTTACTAAAAAATAACTTTATAAGCTTAGCATGGAAAATTCAAAAAAATCTCAAAAAGATAATGATGTTGTTTATTATGTAGCCTTGTTTTACTTTACTATCAAGAGCATTCATAACAATCATGTTTACAGTTTAACTAACCAAGTCTCAAATGACTGCAGGTGCATTATAAACTCGATAATTAATAGTCTTAAATCATTATGTATTAAGAAACAAGAAACTTTTATTATAGGTTACAGCCAAAATGAAAACAACAGAAATACACCAAGTAGTTGTTTATTATGTGCGAGTACAATGAGATGGTCATCTTTGACGGTTTCTTAAAGTTAACATAATAATTTGGATAGATGGTACATAGCGAGCCTTAACCTAACAAACTGCTAACATGACCTGAAACAAACATAATAAAAGATTAATTGCTACTATGTAAAACATACTAACAGTATTTCCTGAAAGACATGTATTGCTTACATTGTCAGAGATTGGAGTGGGTCAAGCAGAGTTTGAAATGCGAATTTCTTTGGCTCAGAATATTTTATTTTAATCTTGATAAGACGTAATGGTATCGCCCCTAAGGCAACTCTCTGACCGGTGCATTTATAAGATTTGGGTGAGATTTTTGTTAGCTAAAATTTGATTGGGAGAGGAGGAGGAGATTATAACCTACAAATTATTGTTTAGGCCACCAGAAACAATATCAATCTACCCGCTATAGGTACCTACTGAAGAAAATAAAAGCGAATTACCGCTTATCGCAGTCTCCTGGCTTCACGCTCAGACTCGAGGAGGGTCAGGATATCACCATCGCGCACGGGTCCCTTCACATTCCTGATGATTTGACGGCTTGTCTCTCCTATGAACTCAACTTTGACCTGAGTACACTGTCCCTGGGAACCGGTGCGACCCAAAACTTTGACTACACGAGCAAGAACGTTTGGCTTATCCATTTTAGTTTAGATATCGAGCAATTCGTGAAAAATACACGTGCACCTTGAATGGCGTGTGTGGAAAAGAAATTGGAGTTTGACAGCTAAAGTGAAGTTACACATTCCTCAGAACTTCAGAAGTGACATTTAGTCTATTACAAGTCGATTATGTTATGATATAGAACATTATTAGAAATTTTCGGTTTCTTACGGTTATATTCATTTTGATACCTACTAGGAAATAATAATATTAATAATTCTTTATTTTATAACAATCCAAATCAGGCCATATCAAATTAATAAACACTGTAAATAAAAAAAATCACAATGACAAAAAGAACAACAAACGTAAACATCGTAACTAAAATATACAAGACAATATTTACAAAAGAAAAGACTTCTTATTGCTAAGTAATTTATGTACCTACTTACCTATATGTGCGAGGCCACAATAAAAAGTTTTCTTTCTTTATTTTCTTAAAATTTACATAAATGTGAACATAAAAAATATCAAAATAAATTATAATTTTACGTGTTTAATCTATTTTCATTAATAAACTAAAATTTTAAATATGAATCAATTTTTAATGAAAATAGAAACTTAAAAAAGGAACAACAAATCAACGAAAACTGGATTGAAGTAGCATTATAGCTTATTTCCGATTACCGGTTTTGAAAAAGGTACATCACTAATGACATAAGATTCCACGTCAATCCAGTTGGAAAGAAAATTGGCATTTTGCCCCAAGTTTCTTGCTCCGTTGGACTGTTTGTTACAAAAGTGAATGGCCTACAATCTTGTCGGGTAGTCGCCGCAGTTTTTTGTTCACTTTAAATAGTTAATTACACATTATAATCAAAATGAAGTTAATATATTTGGCGCTCTTGGTCCTTCCTGCGGCACTCCTGTGTTTCCAAAACGGTAAGTAAATTATAAAAATCCTTCTAACTATGATATAAGTAGGTACGTGGCATATTGCCTATATTTTTTGAGAGAAAGTCTCAATTAGCTACACGTTTTCATACCTATTCAAAAGGAACTATAATTAGTGGTTAACTTGCGCATGATATCTATTGAATGCTTATACGTAGGTACATAGTATCTAGTAACCTCTAATCGATAGATAGATCATAGCTTCTTTGTTTTTACGGTAGATATAAACCTAAGTTTTCCTCATATCCAGTGCTATAATAGCCTAAAGAATTCAGCTATTACCTTTATTGCCATTACTTGAGATAGTATAAATAAAATCATATTTATCTTGTATAAATTCATGGTCCTGCAAGCTTTCATCTTCCATTTTATCCAAACCAAGTCCACACTCAAATTTAATTTTTGTACTTACCATATGTTTAGATTAAATTGTGTCATTACTGTATGTGGGATGACAAGTTTTAAGTAACCCCCTTATGCATTGGTCAGTTACCCTAGCATTCAATGTAGCAATTAAGCATCAAAAGCAGTATGGATAATATATATAAACACACCTTAATTCGATAGGGTTATGCGGAAAATACAGGCCACTTGCTAGATTCTGGCACACTCTGTTTGCATTGTCTATGTTCATGACATTGTGTCTTACATATAAATGATGGTTGAGAGTACTACTACTATGCAATAATTCCTAGGAGCATACCTCCAAACCTTTCAAGATCTTCCGTTGACATACATCTTATAAATTCCTATTGCCAATAGCCTTTTATTGATTCTCTCAATGAGTCCAAACCATCTTAGCATATTTTTTCAATTAATGTTTCTATATCATCTTTTAGGTATTATGGTATTTTTAAGTCCTGTATGACATCAATTTTGTACCTTGTCTAATAAAATCTTATACATTATTATGGCATATGGAAGCACATTATTTTTCTGATTTTCTATTAGCCATATGCTGTTTGAATATGATACTAATCACTAGTTTTGATTCTTAAAAGTACCTATTTTAGTGGTCTATGTACATATAATTATAGTTGAAATAAAACATTTCAATTTTAATAAAAAAGTAAAGATTGTTGCTTTACTTAAAAAATTTGAAAATTAAGTTGTACCAACTACATACTTGCATTTATTACATTACAGCCAACACAATCCTGGCGAGAGCCGAAGAAGATGAGCTTGATGATGTAGTGGACATTGAGGGTGAAGATAACCAGGTGGTGGGGGAAGACGCTCTGGGTGATGATGATGACTCCGTTGTGAAGTCCTCACAAGATGTTGATACAACTATCCTATTTACTAAACCTATTACAAGCTTAGGAGATGCTGTTTTCGGTAAGGGATATTTCACATGTTGATTTATGACACTTAACTGAATGTTAGACATCAAATTTTCATGGATTTTAATGCTGGTTATTTAATACAATTGAATGACAATGTATTAGCTAAATGTTTAATGTGAATATAAAAATTTACAGGTTTATTAATATGTATGTATACATGGCACACTAAAAAGGAATATAGTCCATATTCAGATAGAATTTGGTTTGAATTCTTATAATATTTTACTTTAACCTCACCATTCCTGGTACCACCACACCTGGTATGGTCGTGCGACAGGTCGTTGAGCTCCCTAAATTATGGTTGAGCTACATGATAACTGATGCATGCGTGCCGTCAGTTGGGACTGGTCTACTCAAAGCTGCTATGGTTCTTTCCTCAAAAGGCCATTTCAGACATTACCCTACATTGTACCACTCACTTATAAGTGTTCTTCCATGTCTGGACTTTAAAAGAGACTATGATTCTCTGAGTTTGTTTCGGTGTTTCTTCTCAGAGGTCGTCAGTTAGGAAATGCCGAAGCCATCTAGCTAAAAAAAACTCAAACCATGACATGTAAAAGTATCTCTAAAGATCTACTTGCAGAATAAATAATTTCATTTCATTTCTACATAACCATACCACTCATCTAGCCTAGACTGAGCAGGGTTATATATATTTTTAAAATAACCAAGATGAGTTTAAATAGCCGGATTGTATGGGTCCCTCACCTTGTTTGCAAAGACCTTAGTATCAATCATACAGCTTCTATTATCAGAACAGATCATGGAAACAAGCCAAGATTATTGCTTTGAGCTGCCAATCACTTGTTCAATAATCCAAACAAATTATCCCCCACAGACATTCAAGCGGGATACCCAGTTGAATTCCTGGTTGGATTCATCAACAAGGGTGCCGAGGACTACCTGGTTGAATCCATGGAGGCTTCATTCAGATACCCCATGGATTACACTTACTATATCCAGAACTTCACTGCACTGCCATACAACCGAGAGGTGAAGCCCAAGCAAGAAGCCACCTTTGCTTACTCCTTCATTCCCAATGAGGGCTTTGCTGGCAGACCATTTGGTTTGAACATCCAGCTCAACTACAGAGATGCTAGTGGAAACTTTTACCAGGTAATAGAAAATTTCATTTTGTTCAACAAGACCATCGAATAAACACATTACCCTCCTTTGCGTTAAGCAGTCAGGTAAATAGGAAAACTATTGCTCATGGACCCAGAGACTATAATAATTATGTATTATGCAAATATTATTTCCAAACAAGCAAGTTGAACTGAATATTTTTTTACTGAATTCCAAAATTGCACTTTCTGATTTTGGCCATTATTGTTTAATAAACAATAATGGCCAAAATAATAATAATAAAGGATACTCCTCAGTTGGTCTCATATTAGTACATATTTTGCTTCCTATCTGACCATCGATTTTTAAAATATTCAACACAAAATTCTTTTTTCTAATATATTTTTTGTTGTTGTTCAGGAGGCTGTATACAACCAGACCTTGAACATTGTGGAGGTGTCTGAGGGTCTGGACGGTGAGACGTTCTTCCTATACGTGTTCCTGGGCGCGGCCGTCGTGCTGGCGTTGGTGCTGGGCCAGCAGGCGCTGTCGTCGCTGGCGCGGCGCCGCTCGCCTCGCGCTGCGCCCAAGCCGCTCGAGACTGGCACTGCTAACGACGTTGACTACGACTGGCTACCGAAAGAAGTCGTCAACCAACTCAGTATGTATTTTACACATAATCGTTTTCTATTGTGCTATTGCATTATGGCCATCATACTCCAGAGTTACCTACCAACTTGGAAATAGAAGAGATATTTAGTTCATCCAGGGAATATAATCATATTCTTTTTGAAAAATATCTTCATTATTATGTTATATTTGTAGTGGATGTAGTCCATCAAAGAATTAAATATATACATAACAAAAAATCAAATGATTTCAGGACTGTATTGTAATGAATTTTAACAAAAATATTTTTTTTTATTCACCAAACATTGCTTATAAACATCATGACGAAATCTGTTCATCACTTATGGAGCTATCATAACTTAATATTAAAACACGCCATTTTTGAATAATGGTAAAAAAAATGGTCCATTGTGGTTAACTACCTCATTAGTGTGACTGCTATGCTATAGGTCTTGGGTTCCCAGGCCGAACAGGGTTTTTGGGTTTTTCTATGAAATTATAATTAGCAGCTCAGATTTTGGACCCTACGCGGAATACAGCCGTAATCGTATGTTATGTTGTTTATATTAATTTTGATTATTTGTTACAGAGAAGTCTCCTAAATCACCGAAGCAGTCGCCTCGCTTGAGGAAGGCGAAAAGGTCAGCAGGCGACGACTAAATCCAGTGTCGTTAGCTAGAGCCGACCGAGCACATTCGCGGGGTGCCGCACGAACAACCGCGAACCGCCTAAAATAAGAATAGGTCCGACAACTGCATCATCAGGCACAACAGTCTTCAATCATAGTCTACTAAAAAAAACACCACTCACATTGTTTTTTCAAAGACAATTTACTTTATTTTTTCAGGCCTATTATTATTTTAGTCGATTTATATATGCAGACTGTGTGGTTTGTAGTTGCTAAGTTCAGTGTGTTGTGAGAGTAAATTATGGAACAAACAGTGTGAAAGCTTTTTAACAACGTGAGCGATAATGAGAATATTATTATTTAATAAAAATGTTAAATTTTTATTTTCTTGCTTCTTTTATCATAAGGTCAAAAATGCATGTGACTAAATGTCGTGATCTGAATAAATAAATAGTAAAAATCGGTGTCTTTATTTAAGACACCGATTTTTACTATTTATTTATTCATCATTCACCTGAGCTATTCAAATTTCAAGTGATTTTTCGCAGTTGGTCTATAACAAGTTCTAGATTCATGGCAGTAGTTATCGCGACGTTAAAACTATACAACATTCATAAAACCTTTACTTTAAAATTCTTATAAAGCCAAAAACTACTATGGTCAAAATTGACACTACAATACTTTTAGCTACACGATTTTTAATACTGGTTTTGGTTTCTGACGCTTACGCGAATATTAGACATTGAAATAAAACTACTTTTTCGGTTTTCATCGCGTTATATAGATATTATTTGATTCCCGACGTTTCGGATCCTTTACAGCATCCATGGTCACGAGTAGACTAAGTTGTTGGACGTCTTGTGTTACAATTACTAACAGCTACCTTACATTTTTGTTAATTATTGGCGATCCGATTCACGCAGAACGAGCTCACCGTATTCTTCAGTCTTGCAGTTTTTGGCTTGGATTTTGATTTTATGGAATCTATAATGGGGTTCCAAGCAGGTAGTAAGACCCAGTCGTCTTCTCTATTGAAATTTGGATGTTTTTTAATTTCAATAACCTCGCGGATCATCCTGGCAAGGAATCTGTTTTCTTTTGCGAGGACTTGTGGTTTATCAAAACGGATGTAGTGCTGGGCCTTGTCTAGAATATGTTTACAAACTGCCGACTTCTTGAAACGGCGGTGTTTGACATCGGCGATGTGTTCTTTTACGCGGGTCCATAAGCTTACAGTACGCGCGGCATAAGTTGGCCGGAGTGAAGTTCACCGTTTTAATGCGCAGTGGATTGTTTACGTTAAAAATTGTGTACTGCGCAACCAAAAACTGACAAACAGCTAACTTCAGTCCGGCCAAGTTATGTCGCGCGTACTGTATTTTAGTTTGGCAGTAAGAGAGACCGCAATCACACCGCAATTCTGTGATTGCGGTCTCTGTTACATAGGCCAAACTAGTACCTAGGTACCTATTATTTAAAAACTATACCTAATTTTTCACATACTCGTAATAATTATTAATTATTTAGTTTTAAGCTTTTAAGTTTAACCGCCTTTATATTGCCTATTCATCTACTCTATAATAATATGAAAACTAATATGAAAACTCAAGATATTTTTTTTTTTTCAAAGTTAATTTACATTTAATTCTAATATATATGTACCATTTTGCTCAACGACTTTTTGCCATCTTGTGGGTAGTGACATGATCCCATTGTTGTAGAAATTTTGGGACTTCTGATTAAAAAAACGTGACAAGTAGTTTTGGCAGTCCTCTCTTGATGTTAACCTGACACTGCCTAAAGAATTCTGAAGAGATCGAAACAGGTGGAAATCTGAAGGTGTAAGGTCAGGGCTATATGGCGGATGCATAAACACCTCCCAGCCAAACTCTCTTAATTTTTGCTGAGTGGCCAAATATGTGTGTGGTCTAGCGTTATCGTGATGAAAGACCACACCCTTTCTATTGATCAATTCCGGCCGCTTTCTCCCAATTTCTTGCATTAATCTCATCAGTTGTTGGCAGTAAAGATCCGAATCGATGGTTCTGGCTGGCGGTAAAAGTTCATAATGAACAATGCTCTTCCAATCCCACCATACACACAGCATCACCTTTTTGCCACAGTCTGTGAAGCCTGACCGACCTTTGACCACGACCTTTTTCACACGTTCTTGACGTACGTGATCCACTTTTCATCACCAGTTATCAATCTCTTTAAAAACGGTTCAGTTTCATTAGGTCTCAATAAAGAATCGCAAATGAGTACACAGTTCATTAGGTTTCTTTCAGTGAGCTCGTATGGCACTCAATATCGAGCTTTTTTATAAACCCAGCTTTTTTCAAATGGCTCAAAACTGTTTTGTGGTCAATCCCCAGTTCTTCAGCTACGTCGTAACTACTGACATGCCGATCTTGCTCCACTTAAAAAAATTGCGTCAATTTTATCTGTAACAGGGTGACCACAGCGAGATATCTGACTTTTTACACTTGTTGCTGGCCAAATACACAACACATTTATACAAGTTCGGCCTGTCCGGCTTTTGTTAGGATATTTGGATATTGGTCAACCCGAGCTGCAAAATCATGCCGAACTAATTACATACGCCGAAAATAATATTTTTTTTTACTAAAATCCGTTGTGAATCTGTGTCCGGGTTTTCTATTTTTGAGCCTGGTAACCCTGGTGGCAATACTGGCAACACAAGATCCGAGTCATCCATCGGTGCAAGCACTGCAAATCTATTCTAAAGTGTTTTGATTGCATCATTTTCCTCCTCATTTCCTCAGTCTTACCGCGCCGAGCGAAACATAATTATCTATGTGATCATCACAATACCTACAATTATTTGTAGTAAGTAGTGTAATTGTATAATTTGTCTCAGTGTTTGAATAAATTTTAAAATAAGTAGATACTTATTTTATACACGCAACTTCTAGAATATCACTTAGGTAAGGTTCGCTATTTTTTAATAGATGAAAGAGGTTTCTTCAGACCACTCACAGGACAATGCGGCCCTGTCAGAGCGAAAATTTGAAGTACCTCAAGTCCAAAGAATTTTAAAAGAACAAATGGTTTTATAAAAAAATTAAAACTTTGTGATTAGTCACTGAGACTGATTATTTGTTTTGTTACGTAGGTGGTAGGTACCTATTTGATCATAGGTACTTATCATTGGATATTAATTGAGATAACAAGTTTGTAGGTTATTGTAACCTACATAAGTAGGTACTTGTTATTTAATAATCCTTACAAACTTAAATAAGTAAATGTGAATGTTTGTGAGTATGGACGTGTGACTGTTTGTTACTCTTTCTCGCCAGAACGGCTGAAAGGATCTGGATGAAATTTGGCACAGAGATAGATTTTAGTCTGGAATATCAAACAGGCTACTTTTTATCCAGGTCGGACCCAATTCTGAAGTCCACGCAGACAAAGTCGCGGGCAGAAGCTAGTAACATTTTAAATTCATACGTTCTCTCTCCTGATAAACTAAAATCTCAACAAAACATAGTGTCGAACGTGGTACTCGTATCTACCTACAATGACAGAACTCCGAACACTGCACAGTCAATCAACGGGTGTCATTGCTAATTTGCTATCCTTATTAAGTATTATAGTAATTTAGTAGCCATGGATGAATACACAGATTACTCTTTATTGTACATACACCAAAATGGTACCAAATACAATTTAATCAAACTGTGTTATTATTCGGATTCAGATACCGTTAATCTAGGTTCCTACTCTGCCATTTCGTCCAAAATACGTCATTGGAAATAAATGTAAGCGAATAACTTTACCAAGTTCGGAACGAATTTCCGGCCGTTTATTTCCGGTTAAGTAGTAGAGACGAATTGGTACGGCAGGAACCTATATGAACGGCATCCAAATCCGAAAGAAGACACATTTTGATAAAATTGTGTTTGGATTACGATTCATTTTGGTATTACGTTTTTGTGGGCAATTCAAGCTCCGCTGGACACCGTTATAAAAATTATTGAAATCAAAATGGCCACGTTCTGTCCTATAGAAAATGTATAAATCATAATGTGTAAATTAATTTGCATCATGGTCCTATCAGTCCACTGGAATTAAATAATTAAAAGCTATTAAGTATTGGAATTAAATGCATATACCTATTTCATATATGTAAATTGTACAAACAAAGAATGATCGAACATAATAGGTACCTTATTTTAGTGAAGAAGTGAAAAAATCTGGTGTTAGATACACATGAATATCTTAAATACGAGTACAACTCAGTGTGTTTATCATCGCAGGCCATAATTAAGTAGGTAACGAAACCACATAAGTAGTGCGAGTATTTTCTATTGTATATTAAAGTACCTATTTTGAAACAAAGAAAAAAATTATAATACTGTTTCTCTTTCATTCGCATTCCGGGGGTTGATCGAACGAAGGAGCCACATAATAATATGTTTCAATGTACCGGATTAATATTTTTCATAAGTTGATATCCTTTCCCATTTCCATTATAGGCCAATTTATTTTGGCCGCTCCTGCCTCCTTCCCAAGTTCGCAACCTATAATAACAAATCCAGGACCTGAAATGTACCTTCTAAATCAGATTTATCTACCACGATACATCAGTAAATAATCCCCTTTGTGGCATAGTCTCTGCGAGGTTTACAAAATAAAGTAGGTAGTAGTAAGTATCCAAGTAATATGGTAATAAGGTAGGTACCTACTTAACTATCCAACCTAATTAATATAGTAGAAAAAGCAAAGGAAATTAAATTGTAAGTATTCCTATTTATTTACAGTGAGCATCTACAAGGAAAAATGGATCAGGGTGCTGCTCTGAAGAGTTCTGGAGGTCAAAATCAAGACGCAAACAATGATGAGAAAAACAAAGCTATTTTAGTTACAAAGTTGTGTGAATTAAACGATTACATACAAAAGGGGGAATTACATAATATTAAAAATATAATTGAATATTTTTATGAAAATTTACTATACAACAAAAACATTTTAGCTGCTATCTACAGAAGCGGATACAAATGTGTCACACAGACTGAAGTAATAATTTCCGCTTGCTTTCACAAGCAAGTCGAAATCTTAGATTATTTATTAAATGGAACTGATATTTTGGACCACCTAACTGACGAAAGTTTCGATGTTCAACAAATAGAAATGCAGATAAAAACAGCGTTCCGTTACGCGATATGTTCGGATAATTTTAGGTTGGTGGAAATTTTGTACGATTACTGGTGCGGGGACGTGCACTGGACCGAACACAATATCAGTAATATGAAGAAGCTCGGAGACCTGCTTGATTCTGCTTGTACCGAGCTCGAAGACCGATTGACGCAGAATCAACAATTGCTGTCAGACATCCGTGGCCTTGTCAAGTTCAATGAGTTTCAACTTGAACTATATCAATATCTGCATACTCTCCCCGACTGCAAAGACCACACGGAAGAAGCCATGTTAAACAGGCTTCGAAGCGTGTTGTGTATTTATAATAAATACTCCAATTTAGATTTTGTAAGATGGCCATTAAGTGATCCCGAAAGGGAACTTGCATTCCAATATCTATTGAATGACAATAGTTCCGTATATAGCAGAGGATCTGCTTATATTATGTATGAAGTGTATTTTCGTAAGCTGGACTTTAATGTCTGCTCGCTTATATTGGAGAATTTGAGTGTTCTTAGGAAGCATTTATGTAAACATTTTAATAATTTTGAAGAAGTTGCTAAAGATCCAAATTTAAAGCCCATGTACGTTAATGCGGTATCGTTGTATGAGGAAATAGAATGCACACTCTATCACTACATCTACCGCACTAGTGAAGATTGGAGATTGTATCTACCTGGCGATCGACAGCCTACATTAATAAAAAATCGTGTTGGTTTTCATAAAGGCAAAATATATAACTTAAAATTGAGGTTTGATTCGTACAAGGTGTATAATGGTCCAGTATTATTTCTTGAGCGGTTGAATTTTGAAAGATGTGTTAACAAGTTAAAGGATTTTTTAGAAAGCCACGTTATGAATACGAATCCAGTACCTAGTACCAGCACCAGTGCCAAAAACGTAGGCAATCAACAAAAGAAGAAATTTTCTCCTACTCCCTTGATGGATAATAACTATCTTAAACAAACTGTTTACATGAGGGATCATTATTCGCTAAGAAAAATAGTTTATTACGTAGAAGCTCTCCAAAATTCAAATGTAATCGACATTTTAATGATCGAAAGAATCCTACAAGTAATCGGAGAAATGTTAAAATGTACTGAAGAGAGTCAACATTTATCGCCATCTACAAAAGCATTGCTGCATACAGCAATATCTGTGGAGACCATCGGTCACCTTCATAACATAAGAAAATACTTGGCTCGGGTAGAGGAAGGACAGATGACCAGAAGGATTAATATTGCTAGTAGTCAGGACAAAATATTTGGTGAGATTGAGCAGGACTTAAAAGAATTTCTACAAGTAGTTAACCCTATTCTTGACATTTATAAACATATGCTTGATAAATCTTTACTTGAAACAGGTTTGCAGCTTTTGGATATGAGAATAGAAATACTACCCGCGGAAGTCAAACGATACAAAGATATTATTTATGACCTCTTTAAAACATACGGCAAGAAATTCGAACACAATTTTGTGGAATCAGTTTGGAAACATACCGGTTTGACAAGACAACTTCTTAGAGAAATCCCTTGGATACAGAACAATAGGGATGAACTGTCATCAAAGAAACGATTAGCTTCGATACAAATTATGGGTGTCATTGCAGTTATGCTACCAATATATATACTAAAAATAGAGCAAACGCTCGACCGCATAAGGGAGAATAATAAAAAAGTGGCAATATTTAACAAAGAGTTATACCTACATAATATGCACAAATTGACGCTTTATCCCAGTACAAAAGATATAAACAGTAAGCGAGGTAGTATATTGAAACAAGAGAAGAGACGAAACCAAAATTTTAATCTACTATTGCAAAACCTGAACGTTATAAAGGACTTAAAAATGCATTGGGAATCTGTAAAATCAGTGTTAAAATTGTTCATCCGTGAACTGGATTGCGAAATGTTTAAGAAATTAGATGCAGATTTTGTTAAAAATATTGGTGAGCCTGATGAGCAGACATTAGACAACCTAAATAAGTTATTATCGGATATAAAAAAATTATGTCAACAACACAAGGATTTTTGTAACAGGAATGGTATGGTTTTACCTACCTATCCAGGTTTGAATAAAACACATTCGTTTGACGCTATAAAGAAATTGGATAATGATATCTTTGTGAACAATAAAATACAAAATGATCGTGACCAAAGAGAACAGTTATTACTCTGCCTGAAAGACAGATTGGATCATTTGAAAACGATATTAGAATATCCGAAGCAGATGTTTCTGAGTCAATACCTGGTGAAGTACAAGTCGGATCAGAAGTTTCGTTTTCAGCTAGAAATGCTACTGGGTGATATAGCCAACATTTTGGTTCATTGTAAAATACGATTAATGAACAAGTCTACAAAGTTACTGAAAGAGATTGACTTGGGTAACGTGCTAGATCACGGCAACCCATTTCTTGATGTAATTGGTGAATGTCTCGATTCTCGCGATTTTCCCTCTGCATTATTATCAAAAGCCATAATGTTTGCAAATGACAGAGATGCAGTCGTGGCCCTGTATGAATTGTTCAAAGAAAACATAGAACCCAAAATTATCAGAGATGGTAACAAAAATGGAATGAATGAGGATCAAAAGAAATATTTGGACCAATTTAAAAAATGTGATTTAGACCGACAAGAAAGTTATTTAAAACTTATTTTTATTTACAAAAATAAATAACTCGAATTGTTAATAAATATATATGTTTATTTTTTACGACCCGCTCGCGGATTCACCCGCGCTGCTTCGTTCCTAACAGGCGTAGCGTGATGTTATATAGCCTATGTTACTCAGTGATAATGTAGCTTTCTAACGGCAAAAGAATTTTTGAAATCGGTCCCGTACTTTTTGAGCCAATTCGTTACAAACATACTTACATACAAATCTTTCCTCTTTATAATATTAGTATAGATTCCAGGATTTAGGTAGGTACCTACTGTGATGTTATTTTAAAAAGAAGGTAGGTACTTAGGTGGTTAGGCGTGTTAGGCTTAGGTCCGTCAGCTGAAGTGGCTCTCTCAGTTTCTAGCTAACGCAGGTGCTCTCGGAACACCGCAGTTTTGGATAGTATTTGTGCTGCAAACGCCGGGATACAACACCCGGTCATCCCCGAGGATACGACGCAGCACACGGAGGTATGCCCAGCTAGGGCAGGGCAGTGCTGTGATCTTGTTTCTTAGATTCAGAGAAAGTGGAGAGAAATACATGAGCAGTATTGGCTGTATCATAAGCAACTTTTGAGCTTAATTTTATTTAAATCTGTTCACTTTATCTAAAGTTATTGCAATATTTTACTACCCATTGAAAACGAATATTAAAAATAACCATTAAAGTTAATTTCACATATAAATATGTACTAAACTTGCTAACATACTGATTTAACCAATTTTAGTGTAAAGTAAAGAAGTTAACAAATGGTGTAATTTTTTTCTCTAACAACCAATGATTAATTACTATTAATTAAGCCATGTTCATAGTAAATGTCATTTAAAATTGAGTCGCGCTACATGTCCATACCTATAATCCTAAACATTTTAGGCTTTCCTCATGAGCGCGCGCATAGATACAGGCAGCTTATTATGATGAAAATAAATAGCACTACGCAGTTGTCTTAAATGACACATTTGATATGTCCGTATGTCCGTATATAGTGACGTGTGACATGAAAAGTATTGGGTCCCTTTCTCTCATACTAATACGGCAAGCGCTGACTCTTTCATTTTTAATTTTATTTGCAACGAAAAAAATTAAATAAATTTTACGGAAGCTAAGAATTTATTAACTTACTTGTGATAAGATACTCCATGCTCTTTTCATACTTTAGTATAATAATTTATGTAGTATGGCAGCACAAGACGGCACATTTAATTAAAATTAAAATTGATCAGGCGCCGCATTACGACGTATTAACGCTATAATTTTTAGGTTGCAGGAGGCTGTTGCTGAGGCTATTTAATATGTAGAGCGGCATCTCTTTCTCACAACGTAAAAATGATGGCGTATTATTATACGCCATCATTTTTAATTGTAATAATGTTTACAACAAAAACACCGTAATTTAATGTTACAATTACGGTGTTTTTTTATATGAATAAAACATGTCAATTTGAATAAAACTTAGAATATCTTCTATTTTACGAAGATTATATGCAAAGCAGTTGTTTTTAAACTGTTTTTATGCTTTATAACTAGTTTATTTAAAATTTTGTACTTACTTGTAGGTAGTCTTAAATTACACAATATTCCTATGAGTATATATTTTTTTTATATATAAAAACGTTGCCCCTCACTATTTTCTCGATTTTCTCCTGTGTCGTGGGTGCGTTTACAAACACAAATTCTCACATGCACAAACGCCCAGACCCGGAACAAATACCTGTAGATCATACAAATATTTGCTCCGTGTGGGGATCGAACCCACAACACGTGGCGCAGAAGCCGATCGCTCAACCGCTACGCCAATCGTGTCGTCCAGCAGCAGCAGTTGTTCAGCCCGATGAGCATTTTCTGTTGAGGCATAAAGATAAGCATTGCAGAGGAGCCGATATATCGCTGCCATGGGAATTTCAGGATAAAAGTAGGTATATGATAATCCAAGTTATATCCTACACGTATACAAAACTTTCTTGAAATCCATCCAGCTGTTTAGGCGTGACTAAGTAAGAAACATCATTACTTTCGTATTTATAATTATAAAGTACAAAGGTTTAAGCGGAGCTATTGACGCACCTAGCTTGCATGAGGAGCTGGAGTCTCAATTCTTCGTACCTAATAATTATAGCCGGGCAAGACGGCACATAATGGCTCTCAATGCGCTCCTGGAATCCAATAATGAACTGGATCTGTTTGGTGATGACAAGAAGGTGATAGTGTTGGAATGTTTGAAGTATTGCGAGAAGACTGAGTCAAAGGTATCTATGTTTAAATTATGTTTTGTTTAAATTGAAAACTGTATGTTATCAGTGTAAATGGCTTTATATTGGTCGTTCTGATGCAAATAATAAAAAAAAAAAAAAAAAAACGCCGAAGTCATAAAGTCAACGCGAACGAAGTCGCGGGCATCAGCTTATATATTATATTATTTATACTGTGGTAGTTGTTTCGAGGGGGTTAAACCCCAACATCCCCTACCTACAGCCATACATAGACATATATGAACATACATATACTGTTTTAGTCATTACCCTGCATTTTTCGTAGTCGGGTAAAAAAGGTAGGTTAAGTAATCGATAATTATAATAATTATTGAGATAAGAATAATTGTTTTGATATATTTAATGCGATTGTGTCCACATTGAAGTATGTAGTTTTAAAACAATGCAAATTATTGATGAGATATGAGAAATGTGAGACCTCTCGTCTTGTTCTGTGAACTTTATTACGTCATAGGTCACGTACATATAAAGGTATGCATGAATGTATGTTGCATTGAAAAGTATACTGGGTGGAACATCGACGTACCCTGATGAAATTTTGTATGACTATTAGCTTTACTTATGTCTTATTATTCAAATCTTAACAGGTTTATTCATAACTATATATTGTTACGAGCTGGGGTTCGGGATAAATTTAATTAACACCAATTTCACCGAAACAACAAATATTTTAATTAACTTCACAACAAACGACAAACACACAACAGAAATTACTGAGAGAGTCACTACAGTATCACTTATCGCACTATAATGTCGCACTTGTAATCACTTAACTTCGCGTCTTCGCTTCGATATTCACTTCACCGTGTTTAGAACTAAACTGCCTTGGCCGACCCTCACGACCAGTATTTATATGAGTTACGAAGATTCTAGACTCGAACATTCTCGATAGGTCCACAAAATACGAGTAGGTAAGTAGGTACCTACTTATAAACAATAGACAATAAAGTGATCGTCTATTGTTTACGGTCATCCACCTTGAACCCGACTTTTCTTCGAATGTTCTACGTGCTCTACGACTTATCTAGAATCTTCGTGACCCATCTCTGTACTAATAGTTATTCGGCGTAACAATATTATCCAGCTAATATTGAAATAGCATTCTACAGAGTTATTTACCTATATATTTTGTCGAAATGTTAAATAGGGTTAACTAATCCGAACAATTCATGCTAATGGCCGTGAAAAGGTTACTCCTAATGTCACAAATAGAAAAAATAAAAATAAAAATTACGAAACTCATTAATATCGTTAATGATCGTTTACAAAAAATGACATTTTTGGGCGCAATACTCGTATGTAGCGGCTCGGGCCTAGCAGACGTTGCCCTGCCCTGAAAATCTGATTGTAGACCCACCTATCGCGTCCAATTGTATTTTCCACCCGGGACCTAATCAAATATACACATAAAATTTCATCCAAAACGGTCCAGCCTTTTAGGAGGAGTTAGGTGACAAACTCACGTACAACCTACAGAAGAATTATTATACCTACCTACCTATTAAGATATCTCATCCACACCCTACACTTTACCCATTTCCGTCCTAAATTCGATGCCCCATAAACACTGTTTTATGGTAGAAGAGAAGAAATCACATCTACAAATTCTTAAGATTTTGTAAGTAGGTAGGTAGGCAAACTCAACTTCGGGGAGTGTCAAGTGATGGTTCAAATACAGGGTATTGTCTCGCTTCCTGCCATGGCGTGATTGGCACCAGAGCGCACGAGATAGGTAGGTACCATCCGTGTCGCCGCTTAAGGATAGAATGACAGATTTAAATGGGCTGGCAAATGGTAAAATGATTACAATTTATTCTGTTCTTCGTTGCCCGGTCACAGTTTTAACCTATAATTTAATGGCGACGTTTGTCTATAGCAGCCATTCTAAAAAGGGGTTTTTTTTAATTGATAAAAGACGCAAATAAAATTCATGGTTCACTGTTATGTTTTATTGCTTCTCTTTTTTTTTGTTATAAACCTTGCCAGGAAGGACACAACAAATCGCCAAAGCTTCATTGCAATCGGATGAATGGTTTAGGAACTCATGTCTAAAGGACAAACATTCATTTTTATTTATATAGAAGATTTAGATCCAAATAAATAATGTCAAACACAATGTGAACTCAGGCTTACGACGCTTGTTAGTGCAGATTTATGCTTCAAGGGGCGATGGTCAGTTGCTATGAATTAATAAACAAATTCAGTAGTGTTTGTATCGTTGAATCGTCAATACTATGGCTGATAAAGGTACGATACCAATAATATCGCGTTGAAAGTTATTTTACGACTTAATTAAAACGTTTCATTTGCGTGTAATCTTTTGCGATCCATTTAATTTCAATGAACAATATTGAGCAATAAATTGAGTTAATATTTAGAATTCTTCATAATTTTGACATCATAATAATACATAATAATTAATGATGAATTGAAAGTGACCTCACCGGTGACTTAGTTCGTGAAACATCGAGATTATTTTTATTGAGACCATATTAATTCCTTGCAAAATGGTTTCTTTAACATATATATATATATATATATATAAGATTCATACTGGACATCCACTCAGTAAATTTATTTATGAAGTCTAGTTAGTGAATGGAACTCCGTGAAATAATATGAATAAAATATGACCTTGGACTAGGAAATCATAAAATGCACGTCTGAATGAAATAATTTCTTACGTGGGAGAGAGCCATACTTCGGCACGAATGGGCCGGCTCGACCGGAGTGATACCACGACCTCACAGAAAACCGACGTTAAACAACGCTTACATTGTGTTTCGCCGAGTGAGTGAGGTTACCGGATTCCCTTTTGAAAGGTCGGCAACGTACTTGTGACTCCTATGATGTTGCGGGTGTCCATGGGCGGCGATAATCGCTGAATATCAGGCAATCCGTCAAATCGTTTGCACGCCTATCCTATAAAAAAACATTGCGTAGATATTATTGTGTGAAGTCAACCAACCTGCGCCAGCTCAGCGTGGTAGACTATATCCCTTTCACCCCAAGGAGAGAGCCGCAGTCGCCAGCAGTGGAATAATTATTAGAAATTACTCTTTTTTCAGGTTAGGTCTGCACGATTTGACCCAAATTTTGATAATTTACCTAAATAACTAAGTAAAATGTACTTCGTTTGATATCAATACCTATACCTGTTTGTTTCCAGTTGCCAAACTGTCCTGTAACACAATAATCAGGCGTTATGGCACAACGCAGGCGCAAGCTTTCGTACCGAAACAATATGCCGTGAGTTGTATAATAATTATTTTTATTATTCTATTATTTTACTACATAATGAGTGCGGGCGAGTTGCCTACGGGTCGCGGGGGTTCAATTCCAAGCGCTGAACGAATATTTAAATGAGTAAAGATACTGTAGACAGGCTTTCAGTACAGTAACAGGTTTATTTTTGGGAACGCATACGAATACATAATTGTTATGTTAATTATAGTGCAGCAAAGAAATGAGTACCTACCTACTCTCCATTTAGTTTTGAAGTTATACTTAGCTATATAAATTCATAACTATGTACGAGTATAGTACCTATTTAATACAAATTGTTGTAACTGTATAATTGTGTGTTGTTACGGTGATGGAACTACTTATAAGAACAGTAAAACATATTTGGTCGGTGTTGCTACTACACTACCTTCCTTGGTATCCATTTATTTCCAGGGACCATCGTTCAAAAAAACCGACCAGATAAAATCGGAGCACCTGCCTCCAGCCGTGTACAATATCTACAAGCGTCCGGTGCTACTGAATCAAGGTCACAAGCAGTGGCTCTTCGACCACGAGGGAAAGCGCTACTTGGACCTGTTCGGTGGAATCGTCACCGTGTCTGTTGGACATTGCCATCCGTAAGTCAGATAATGTAGGTAAATCATCACGCCTGTATTCCCCGAAGAGTTAGGCAGAGGCTACTAATGTGCACCCACAGTTCGCCGGTATATTAAGGTCCCATGTAATAAGGGGCGAGCCTATTACAACAATTCCCAAACCCCTAGCTGCTACTAAGAATTTCATAGAAATAATGAATAACACTTTGCTCGACCTGGAAATCGATCCAGAGACCGCGTAGCAATCGCGCCACTGCCACTTGGCTAATAAGGCAGTTTAATTACCTACTTATTTTATCTATAAATTAACTGTTCTGTTGCCCGAGGTTTAACTCGCAACCCAAAGGACTTTCTGGGACAAAATGGTGGACTATGTCCCTGTCCAAGATCTAATCTAAATCTACAAAGAAAATCCAAAAAATCATCTAACGCGTAACAAACAAATATAATTATTAATTACTTCACATTTATTTGTATTACGAATAGTTAATAAATAAGTAGGTAGGTATAAATCTATTTGGAATTGATTGATACGGACACGCTATATACGTAGGTACTCTACTCACATAATTATACAACCTGTAACTGAATAAGCGCAAGATCTGAAAGTATTGTTCAGAATCGACTACTGAATCGATTACAGTGGCATTTAAGTGTTAATTTTTCATACTAAATATATAATAATAATACCTGCAATATGTCCCCCTTATCCATCAATGAGTTGAGTTATGGAAAACTGAAACCTATTTCTCACCTGAAAGACGCACATGTAAAATGTTCATAATAAAGATTATTATTATTATTCCATTTATTTATTATTTTAACTTATTTGTATATATTTTTAAATATTTTTATAAAAATAAGAAAAACATTTAAAAATATAAAACATAGTAGCCCATCGGCATCGGGAGCAGGGTCCAAGCCACCGATGGTCAGGGTCCTAGAGAGAGAAACCTCCTAACAATGCGGGCCGTGTCCAGAAGTACTACTTTCTGTATCAGACCCTTGATCCAACCACCTAATGAGAGCCTCCTTAGGTGTCGGTCGAGGCTCTTAGCTATTAAACCATTGGCAGACACAACGATTGGTACTATGATCGCCGCATCCACCCCCCACATGTCGACAACCTCGTGTGCTAAATCAAGATACTTTATTTCTTTTTCTTTTTCGGCTTTGAAGAGGTTCTCGTCATGCGGGACGGTGATGTCAACAATCATTGCACGACGCTCTAATCGATCTATCACCACAATATCAGGCTTATTGGCAATAATAGTCCTGTCAGTGATGATAGACCGGTCCCAATACAATGTAGCATGACCATTTTCAAGAACTGGGTCGGGCACATACTTGTAGTACGGTACCTCCGATTCCACAAGATTGTATTTCAAGGCAAGTTGCTGATGGATAATCCTGGCTACCAGGTTATGTCTGTGCAAGTATTTGCCGTTAGCTAGACGCGAACATCCAGAGATAATATGTCGGATAGACTCTCCCGGCCGGTGGCATGCCCGACATATGTCAACCGTACCATCCTTCACGATAAATTTCCGGTAGTTGTTCGTCATCATAACTTCGTCCATAATTGCACAAACAAACCCTTCTCCAAACAGATCTCCGAAGCGTAACCAACACGCGAGCGAAACGGACGCTAAGGTGTCTACACCAGGTTCATGAAGAGCCCTGTAATAGCGTCCGTGTAGCTCTTTGCCTTGCCACACATTCCTACGATCGTTCGTACTAAGTACTACAGGTTTGCGCCAGTTCTCTTTAGCCATGGAGAGAGGGGTAAGTCCATTGTCCACTGCAACCACATCTCGGTGCATCCCCATTTCAGTTTTTAAGAAATGCTCTCTGAGACTACACACCTGGCGGTTGTAAAGGTTTTTGGCATTTAAAAATCCTCGACCCCCACATTTCCGCGGGATGTATAGTCTCATTACCGAGGAGCGTGGATGATGCATTCGATATGCCGTAAGCAGTGTACGGACCTTCCTATCCAGGGTTTCAAGTTCAGTCTGAGTCCACTTGAGTACGCCGAAGGAGTACATCAAGACTGGCATGACCCAACCATTGAAAGCACGCACCTTGTTTCCGCCTGACAGAAGACTTTTTAAAACTTTGGTCAGGCGCCCAAAGAAGCGCACTTGCAACGATTGTTTCATGTCAGCCACGTTGATGCTATTATTATTATTTGCACAAATTGTTACTGTGTTCGTGTGCGCATCATCGATATCGTAGCCATTGTGAGTACGATTGTGGTACGACCACAAGTTTTATGTTTAGCTGATGAAACTAATTTCTTGAAAAAAATATGCTTACATGTCTCAAAATTACTTTCGGGTTTCGTTATTGTAATTACCTATGACACGATATTTTAATCGACTTGTTCGAGGTCTTGCTCTTATTCAGTTTTTTTTTAAACGTTGCTCTACATTTCATTTTCTCCTGTATCGTGAGTGCGTTTACAAACACAAATTCTCACATACACAAACGCCCAGACCCGGAACAACTACCTGTAGATCATACAAATATTTGCTCCGTGTGGGGATCGAACCCACAACACGTGACGCAGAAGCCGATCGCTCAACCGCTACGCCAATCGTGTCGTCAAAGTTACACCTTAACGTTATATATAATTCCATGGAACAATACTTACCTACTGTACACAGGTCATTCAATAAATTAAAATGCACCATGGGGACCATTGTATGAGAATATATTAATAATAAATTAAAATAATGAATATCTACCTACGTTTCGTCGTATAACTTGTAGTCACGAATTTGTGACTAGAGCAGTAGGTACCTATTACTATTACTATTCATTGATTAGGACAACAACAGCAAATAAATACAAGTATGTAGGTAGGTATTTAACATGTACCTATGGAATAAGCCACGGTTTCAATGTACTTATATCGTGGACTTCAGAATTGGTTCCGACCTGGATAAAAAGTATCCTATATGTTATCCCAGGTTATAATCTGTCTGTCTGCCAAATTTTATCCAGATCCGTTCAGCTGTTCTGGCGTCAAAGAGTAACAAACATCCATACATCCATACTCACAAACTTTCACGTTTATATTATTATTAAAGATTATAGATGTAGGTACATTCAATTTTAATGAAGGACTGTTTGTTATTCTGTGGGCTAGATATTCACAAAGGAAAATATATTATAGATAGGTATAACATTCTCGGAAAAAACCGGTACTTAATAATAAAACAATTGAAATAAAACAGCGTTTTAATACGAATATTATTGCGTATGCAATTGACATAATCACACTCACCACGCAAGATAGGTCTAGGGTTGCCAACTATACTGTAAAAACAGTATTATACTGTTTTTCCCTACAGTATACTTTCTACTGTTGAAAAAAATAAAGTATACAAAATACTGTTTTCAGCATCAAAACGCCTAACACTAAGCACACACTAAGTCAGTGCAGCGTAGTCATAATTAGTGGTGGGCGATTATGAAGGATTTGTAAAATCGAATTACTTTATATTACTAATGTTGATGTTGATAATCGATTATGTAGGGGAGACTCTTGTACCTTGGGACACTTTTCTTTAAATCTCCATAATTTAAGTTCAGATTGATCCATGTCTATGAATGTTGAAATTCTTATTAACTAGCCAATAAGATCACAATATTATAAAGGAACAAACGACTTACTACGTTGTATTAATGAGAAAATGACGATTAATTATTTTAAGAAATTTGTCCCAAGGTACAATCATGGCTCGTACCTTGGGACTCTAACATTTGTACATTTTTGTGAAATTAAACTGTCGACATATTAATTTATTTCTATCAGCTGACAAAAATGTTATATATCTCGCTAATTTAGATATTAATGGGCAGCTGTTAAAGTTGTTTAAAACACTGAAAATATAAGAAAAATTATCTAACCAGAATTTTGTAGTAATTAAAACAACCATCGTTAGAAAGCTTATTTATAATCATTTTTTATTAGATAATTAGTTAAACAAACAAACAATAACAAAACTACTGGTTATTTTTAGACTTAAGACCGCATTTCTGACAGTAATTTTCAAAACAGGTGCAATCTTCATGTACCCATAAACGACAGGTGACACACTGAATCCAGTCTTCTGTGCTCGAAGTAGTGAAATAATTTTCACCGCACCCTACACAATTGTTTTCCTCATGAGCGTCATCACATGAATCATCATTCTCTAAGATAAGTTCAGTTTCATCCTCAGAACTACTGACTTCGACTTTTTTCTTAAAAATTCGCTTTTTGACCGATTTAGTTTTTTCTTTCACTTCTTTCTTTCTTTTTTTAGCAGCTAAAAGCTCCAACTCCTGTTTTTCAGGAGTATCCGTTAAGACTCTTGTTTTACCTTTTCTGTTTCTATTAGTTTTGTTCTTACGTGGTGGGGCTTTTGGAAAAGGACGAATGACTTCAGGGGACATTAGGATATGTTTGTCTGTTTCTAAAATACCAGTGGATGTAGATGGAGCTGGAGATTCTATAAATACTTGGTTATTGTCAGTTTGTTGTTCAATATTGACAGATTGTGATGGTCCAGGTAAAGCAATATTTTGTTGTGTATCAGCCATATCCAAACTGATGTGCGCATCGGGGTCAGCAACTTCATAAGGCCTATCAGTAACATATGAGCTCAGGAACTCATCTTCACCAAAAATGTTGTCATTGAATGGCCATATTCCTGCAACTTTGAATCCATTTTGAATGTTGGATGGGGTAAAAGCTAATGGAAAAGCAGTGCCAAAGCATTCAGCGACATTATATATAGTGAGGGGAGTTCCAGGATGTTGCAGAAACCAATCGTTGCAAGCTTTGTTGTAATATTTTTTTAATGGGCCAAATACGGTTCTGTCTAAAGGCTGTAACTTGTGGCTGGTGTGAGGAGGGAATGTGAACATTATTATACCATTATTCTTGGCCAATTCTATAATTTTAATCGACATGTGACTTTCGTGATTGTCCAGTATCAGGAGCACTTTATTGTCATTAGTGGGTCTAACATGTTTAATGAAATGGTTTAAAAAATCCTCAAATTTATCGCTATTGGACCAGCCACTGGGAGTTGCAAGCCCCAAAGTCTCAGGAGGAGCACCATTAATCATGTGGGTCTTAAAATGCACTCTAGGAAAAATCATGCAGGGAGGAACAGAATTCCCAAGCGCATTCACGCATGCAATAATAGTGACATTATTACCTCTCTCCGCTGAAGTGATATTCCCCACTTGTTTCACTCCTTTTGACGCTAAAACTTTCATTGGCGTGTGCACTGTAGATAATCCAGATTCATCTACGTTATAGATCTTTTCGCTTGTAAAATTGTATTTCAAAAGCAATTCCTTGTATTTATCAAAAAACAAATTGACATTAGCCTTATTAAAAGCAGTAGCACGTGCTAAGCTCGTTGCTTCTGGTTTTCGCAAACTTAGAGTCTGATGCCGTTTCATAAAATATTCATAAAATGTCTTACCAGCTTTTTTATTTATGTCCCAAGCACTTGGATATGTTTTTTTCAAAATTACTGCGTATTCAAATGCTAATTTTAAAAAGTCATCTTTGCATATCCCATAATGAAACTTGGATGCCTTTAAACAATATTTTACCAATTGCTCTTCTTCTTCATCACTAAATACTCTTTTGACAGCATTCTGAGGCTGATAGACGACCTCAACGTTTTCTTTTTCTTTGTTTTGCTTCACGTAACGGCCTATTAAAGATTTTGAAACATGGAATTCTTCGGCAGCTTTCCGAATAGATAAACGTTTTTGAATGACCATTTCAATTGCTTTTTTTACATTTTCCTCACATGGTTTTGGCCGGGTGACTTTATTTTTACTTCGCGGCATCTAGAAACATAAAAACAAACATAAAAATGTAAAATGAAAATTAATTGTGAATAAAAAGCAAAGCCTTGTACCTTGGGACAGTCCCAAGGTACAAAAAATTCACTGTCCTGAGGTACAAATTTCAATTGTATAAAAGAAAGTGGGGTTATAATTTCTAAATTACGGAAATCTATTGAATTGAAATAAAATACACAAATACGAATATAGATAACAACTAATTGTATCATAATTAAACGACTTACCTTTAAATATTTCGATTTTAACACAGATTTAAGTGGATTGTGAAAAAAAAAATCGGACGAAAAAATCACACAGCATGCCACATCTAAACAACAACGCAAAATGGCCGACTTTACTTGATGCATCCTGAATGTTTATGTGAAATGGTTACTAGATGTCGCTAGTTACCCCTTCTAGATGCAATATTTTTGATTCAATGAGCTTGTCCCATGGTACAAGGTGTCCAGAGGTACAAGGATCTCCCCTAATTAAGTAAATTAGTAACTAATATATTTTCATAATCGAATCGTTACTAATTAGTACTACTAATATTGTTGTAAAAAAGTCCTGAGCCTCGCGGGTTGCTTCGGCGGGGGGGGGGGGGGGTCAAACATTATTACCTACCTAAAAGGCTGAAACTGTATTCAAGAATATGATACCATGAGACATGCCATTACCGTGATAGCTTAATTTTTTATCATAAAAAGAATGACATATACTTATTTAATTATTTATTTGTGTACCTACTAATCTAATAACTAACCAACACTCACCATGAAAACAAATGCTAACATGTTATATTTATGTTTAACATGTGTTAAAAATAAATATAAAAGTATCAATCATGGACATATGACTATTGACTAATCTGCTCTGCATCGACTTTTGACCGCGACTACTAACTAAATTAGTAATTACTAATCTGTATAATCGAGATATCTCGAGACATCTTCATAATCGAATGATTTCATTAGTATATCTCATAATCGCCCACCGCTAGTCATAATAGTGGCGCATAAAAAACTGTTCATTTTTAAAATACCTACTGATTATTATCCTTCTCAGACCTAAATATACTTACATTATTTCTTGTAAAAAAAGTTGCCAACCCTAGATACCTATCTGGGGTCTCTCTCCCATTGAGAAAAGAGCTAAGCACTAACAAGCGTGTAGGTATTCTCCCCGAGAGGTTAAGAAGAGTAAATAAATAAACATAAATTTAAGTAGGTATTTGGCAGAAATTTCAAACTTCGTACACACGTTTTGCCGGTATTATTTAAGTTTCAAGTAATTGAAGCGAATCTATTGCTATGTTTCTAATAAAGGAGAACCTAATGAGACCTGGAACCGCGCGTTGAGCAGCCACTTATGACCTTTTAAACGCGAGAACATTGATAATGACCGCTTTGACTCAATTATTCTTACTACTTTTATATGCCTTACACGGAGGTCGGAGATTAAAGGACAATCCGGACAGTCGGGACAGCGTCAAGGGTGTAGCTTTAAAAAAATTAAGTTCTCTATTTGATTTTTTTATACCACTAAGGTGGCAAACAAGTTCCTATACGGCCCGTCGGATGGTAGGCGGTTACCATATCCTATGGACGCTTGCAACACCAAGGGTATCACTCGCGTGTTGCCGACCCTGTAAATCAAGGAGGATAGTTGGGCTAGCAACATACTCCTATGTTGCTGCAGATAGGATAAGCATCACGCTATTGTCTCCACAATAGCGTGATGCTTATCCTATCTGCCAACACAACGCTTCCTCGCGGAGCTCTGGCGACCTTGCTCATTGTTAGGAACACAACATAGCACGGAGCTATGATATTTGGCTACGATTTTCTGCAAAGTGGTGGTACTTCCCCAGTCGGGCAGCTCCAATTGTGAGAGGAATTATTCGATTCCACTATGCCCTACCTAAGGAGTTCTCTATGCGTGGGCCTCTACAGACTGCAGACTGCCAGATTGGCAACACAAGAGGTGGAACTGGTACACGCGCAAAAGTCATAATACACCACGGTGTTTTACGACAGACTCCGACGTTAGGGTGGTCGCCAGCCAGTCAGATCCCAAGATGTCCTACCATCGAGCAAGTCAGATATTTTCTGGCTTCTTACGAGAGGCGTATCTGAATGGCAATGACAAACTGTATTCTAATACTTCCACTTTTTTTTTATTTAGCAAAGTGATTGGAGCTTTAGAGGATCAAATAAAAACCCTATGGCATTGCACGAACATTTACCGTCACCCAAAGATTTATGAGTACGTCGAACAACTGGCATCAAAATTCCCTGGAGATTTGAAGGTATGGAAATGTAGGTCTTTTTTTAACCGTGGAGACCCCTTTAAGAAAGAGGTCGGGATATATGGACTTATGCTATTTTGGACGGCGGTCGGATGTGTGCTGCGCTTGTATGTTTCTAGGTCACTACACTATCTTGTTAATTCCTTGTTAAAAATAGCAGGTACTTCAGCACATGCTCAGTCCGATAAAAATACGTCATAAATATTTATCATGTACCTGATTTTATTAAAGTCGCAGATTTTTTGTCTGAAAATTAGGTAATTATGACTATTTAGGGCTTAGTTTAAAAAAAATGGAGTGTTGCTTCTTCTTAATTAATTTCGGTATTTGCAAAACCCCATGGAAAACTATAAGAGTGCTTTGTGTAAAATTAAAGTTTAAAATTCTGGTAGGGCGGAATTTACCCCGGAATCAGTTTTATTGGCAGGATAGTTACCCCTTTGCTTTTTGTAACATTTCTTTTGAAAGAGAAAGAAAAAAGAAAGAAACTATTTATATTTATTTATTCGTAAAGTTAACTAAAACTATGTTCTATGATGTAAAAAGTTTCTACAACATATTATAATATTCAGCTGCATTAAAGCTTAGCTTATAACGCAAAACGAAGGTCCTTTGCAGACCTAAGATTAGGTAAAACCATGTTCCTTTTTAAAAATTTACGTTTTGGAAATGCAAATTAATACTCAAATCTTGCGCCTCCTGCTGCTTGGTCGTCTATATCGTAAACTACGATATTTTTATGACCTTCAGTAATATATAGGTGTACCTTTCTTATCAATCTTATCACATTAAACGGCGACTCGAACTCTACAGACGCACTATCAGCAATTGGCTTCAGATACAATAATTTCGATAATTGTTACTTAGGCACCTAGTTATATTACTTGGGTACTTACTAAACATACATACAATCACGCCTGTATTCCCCGAAAGGTTAGGCAGAGGTGTACTAATGTACACCCACAGTTCGCCGGTATGATTAGGTCTCTTTAGGTCCCATGTAATAGGGGGCGAGCCTACTCGTATTGTACTTATCTAAAACAATATCAATTATTTTATCATTTACACAAAGCGACCTACATATATCTGGCATTGTTTTTTTTTGGAAGTGATAAGGAGTCTATTTATAAAAAAAAAAACGGATAAAATATTATCAGCCCTGATACCGGTGGGGTTCTCTGGGAAGACAACAAAAAATTATCTCGGGGTCTACCTGTTCACCTACTTTTATAAATACCATCACACCTTTAATCCCCGAAGGGTAAGGCAGAGTTATACCTACTAATGTACACCCACAGTTCGCCGGTATGTTTAGGTCCCATGTATTATAGGGCGAGCCTGTTGCCATGAACCGGGCACAAATCCAAACTCCGAGCTGCTATTGAGAAAAAATACCACATAATCTCGACCTGGGAATGTAACCCGTAGCAGTCGCGCTCAGGACCACTGGGCTAACGAGGCAGTATTTAAAGTTATATGTATTTTGAAGTATACTTCATTAGCTTATTCAAATTATTAATAAATAATAATCATTATTATTAATTATTGATAAAGTAATCATATTGTGACTAAGCCTGTTATTTTTAAGAAATCTAATACCAGTTAACTATACTACTGCAGGTGGTATACTTAGTGAACAGCGGCACCGAAGCCAACGACCTCGCAACAGTGCTTGCGAAGGCCTACACGGGCAAGCTGGACGTGATCTCCCTGCAGAGCAGCTACCATGGGTACTCCTCTGGACTCATGGGGCTCACCTCCGCGCCAACCTACAGAATGCCATTACCCGTACCTCCAGGGTTCTATCATGTAAGAAACAAAACAAAGACCTTGAAATAAAACTACTTTTTACGGATTTTATCGCGTTGTATTGATATTATTTAAGTTGTATTTTTATTATTATAAGTAGTTTTATTTCAATGTCTAATATTCGCGTAAGTGTCAGAAACCAAAACAAAGACCTTTAAATATTGCAGTTTTTTCAGTATCCGCAACCCGAGTCCTCTGCTGTATGTAAAATATTAAGTCAAAATACGAAATTAACGTTATTACGTGGTCTATATCGACCCCCAGAGGTCGACGATGACCTGCAAGGGGCCCATATCAGCGGGAAAAAAACAGGGATCCATGAGATGTATTTGGGTGTGGTAGATACTTTGTACCTTTAGTGAATATACAAAAAAAAATAATTTGGTAAGCAAGGGGCCTACCCAAAACCGAAAACCATTTGTTGAGGGAGTTTGGGGAGCTCTGATCTAGACCAACGATTATTATGATCGTCACTGCTCCAGCACTGACTGGCAACATGCATATTTGAAACAGTAAGTAGCTCAACCAGGAGTTTACTGAGAGATAGACACTTGCGCATTTTGTAACTACACATTTAACTAGTCAGAAACGTCCAAAACTGTTTCGGGTGTCCATGGGCGGCGGTAATTGCTTACCATTAGGCTATCCGTCTGCTCATTTGTATCTATCCTATCCCTATCCCATATAAAAATCTAGGACATAAGAGTAAATATTTGATCTTACGACAATAGGACCTTGAGATATTCTTAACAAGATGTTGCCCGCGGTATTACTCGCATAGCAAAGGAAGTTTTTGGGACAAAAGCAGCCTTAATCTTTTATCAGGACGCCACCATTATATTATGTTATAGAAATTTGTTTAAGTGTGAAAATTTCGCTTTTATAATAAGTATCTAGTATGGATGAAGAAAATGTCTAATTTAGTTAGATTTTACACTTTCCAAATTTTTGTTCCTAGACTATGCTGCCAGATCCATTCCGAGGTATCTGGGGTGGATGTAGGGACTCCATATCCCAGGTGCCAGGCGCTTGCTCATGTCCTGGCGATTGCGTCACCTCTGACAAATATGTACATCAACTCAAAGAGGTAAGCAGGAGAACAAATTCAAAATCTTTTGATGAACCTTTTTTTTTATTCGTGGATAGGCTTACGCTTGACCACCAGTTCGCCTGATGTTAATCTCTAAATATGTAGTAAGTATAAAGCGAAGTTTCCGTCCGTCTGTTTCAAACCACGCAACGGATTTTGATACGGTTTATGTTTACGGTTTTTAAATATAATATAATATGCATATTATAGTAGAGAAAAGCCGATAATTTAACACACACACTAACATGTAATAATGAGAAAATAGGGTCGCTTTGCTTTTGTTTCATAGCTCCTGGAAAACTCAGTACCTGGAGGTCGCTTAGCAGCTTTATTCGCGGAGTCAATACAGGGAGTGAACGGCACGGTGCAGTTCCCGAAGGGCTATCTGAAGAAAGCTCATCAGCTCGTGAAGAAGTATGGCGGCTTGTACGTCGCCGACGAAGTTCGTATTTATTTTACTTACTAAACTTAACGTAACGTACCTTCACGCTGGTACTCGTCATGGGTAAGGTAGGTAGATAGGTACTAACGTAGGTACAGTCAGCGCCAAAAGTCGCTGAACACGATGCCTGAATTCTGACCTGAGAAGTTAGTACCAGTTTTCTTATATGCAGAAAACTGGTACTAACTTCTCAGGTCAGAATTTTTTGGTTAGTAATGATGTAAAAACGTTTTGAAGATTGCATCGTGTTCAGCTACTTTTGGCGCTGACTGTACCATAATATGACTAATTTGTTTTTTTATTATGTTTTAAATTTATCTACGTACGTCCCATTGAACAGCTTCAGTCCTTTTAGTATGGTACCGGTATATTTAGGTTCCATGTAATTAAGAGACGAGCCTATTACCGTTGAAAACCATACTCCACAAAATTACATTCTTATTAAATGTAGGATAGTGCAAGGTGCATGAGAAAAAGACTTTCAGCTCAATCCTCAGATGAAATCATTTTCTGTAATCAGCATACAGCTAGCTTTAGAATAGGTATCACCATTAACTGCATCCGCATCAGAGATGTTTCATTTTAACTGTCGGGGGCTTGACCAATATGATCACGAACAGCGGGAGAAGCCGATGCTATTTTGGTTCGAGTCCCACATACCCAGGTACCTCCCCTAGCGGCAGACGATCGATAAAAATTCCCCGCAATACCTTCGATTATGTCTATTTAATTATCATGGCCATTTTCAAGGTGCAAACAGGCTTCGGGCGCACAGGAGACGCATTCTGGGACTTCGAAAACCACGGCGTGATCCCGGACATAGTGACAATGGCTAAAGGCATTGGCAACGGATTCCCGATGGCTGCTGTCGTCACCACTAAGGAAATAGCTGCTGCGCACTCCAAAGCTACGTACTTTAACACTTTCGGCGGAAACCCGATGGCCTCAGCAGTGGGAAAAGCAGTTTTGGATGTAAGTTGACCTTTTTTATGCCTTCGGAAAACCTCAGAGACCCACATTTACTAATTAATATAGCATTATACTAGAACAGTATAATGGGTTGATGATGATGACCATTGACTTATATAGGTAACTATTTAAATCAGTAGTTCCCAACCCGTGGAACCGTGGAGAGTAGTGTATAGGTAATTGCTGTAGGTACTATATACTTATCCAAATGTGTCATGAATAAGTGTCATTTTATCTCTTATTTAAATGTAGGTAACATATCATCTCAATACCATCCCTTTTAAAGTTACGCACAAATATACCTGTTCGCTGATTATTTTTTTTCGGTTGGGGAAATGCGCCTTATGCACGCCGCCGCCTCGCTTGGGGAATGCGGGACCGTTGTGTTGGGCTCTACGGCCAACATACCGACTAAAACCACCACCACTTTTCGCATAGTGGTGGGATCACGGGCATCGGTCTCGCATGCTCCGCGATCCCACTGCGGACGTCCAATGTTGGACCCTCCCCGAGGGCCAAGTGCAATGGGCGACTGACGACCCCGAGTCCGCCGCCCAAGACGCTCTTTGCGGCTGGACGGATATGTAGCCCCGCCGCGGAAGGCAGGGAGAGCGGCGCACCGTAATACCGACACGCCTCTCACGCCACCTCAGTTGCGGTGCCTCCCATACGACACCGCAACCTACAGTAGCCGCTCCAATGCAGGCTTCCTGGGCAAAGCCCGCAGGAGCAGATCCTCCCTTAGTTCTACTTAGTTTCACCATGGTGCGTCACTCCACGGTTACTAATTCCCTCCTCCTCGACCTCCGATCAGAACTCCGATGTCCTACTGATTTTTTATTTTAGTTAATCTATAAATGACTACAAATTAATAACTAGTACAAGTAATATGACTGACCTGAGAATCGAACTCAGGACTTACTCTCACCTGTTGCGATTGCGACCACTTGACTAATGAGGCAGTAACCTTATCTAGTCAATTTCTCTAACTTATCTACTTTATAATGTTATCTTGAGTATTTTCCTCCATTAGAAATGTAGTATGTGTGTCTAACTAAAGATACGTACATACTTGTAGCATGCCACTTGAAATTCGACGAATTTTGCTCAAGGCTCGTCATGAGCACGTCAGACGACAATTCAAGATTTGTACCTCACCACCAAGAATATTAATTGGGTAATAGGTACGCAAGATGGTGGCGCTCGCTTAGATAGTGAAATCCAAATTTTAGATTTTTTTTCGCAATTTGTAGTTCTCTAGTACTTACAGTCTAGACAGAGATGTGGTCGCTCACTATGGCTCTCCTAAGAAAGCTCAAGGTTGGGCTCGGCGAGGTATGGAGCGGGCTATGTTAGGCATTTCTTTACGCAATCAAATCAGAAATCAGCAGATCCGTAGAAGAACTAAAGTTGCCGACATAACTCAAAGGATTAGCTTCTAATGGCCGCTGGGGGCAGAAAGGTTCTCGAATGGAGATCACGCCCCGGAAAACGTAGTGTGGTACGACCTCCAACGAGATGGACGGATGACCTGGTGAAGGTCACTGGGAGTCGTTGGATGCAGGCGGCATATAACCGGTCCCTGTGGAAGTGTTTGTGGGAGGCCGTTGTTCAGCACAAAGTTGGACTTCTATTGGCTGATATGATGATGAATACATTCTAGGTTCATGGCAGTAGTACACATAAAACAACATACCATCACGCCTGTATTCCCCGAAGAGTCAGGCAGAGGCGTACTTAACTATTAATTAATTAAGAAGTACACCTTCAAAATATTCCTACTAAAACTTTTTTAAATTCGTTCTTGTATTATTGTATTCGTGGGCTAAGGTGAACGACTTTTGCTTGCTAATCACTAAGGCAATGTCACTTTTTGTTTGTTCCAGGTAATCGAAGAAGAAGAATTACAAAAGAATTGCAAAGTTGTCGGTCAATATTTCGTGGAGCAATTAATGCAGTTACAAAAAGTCCACCCTGTGATTGGTGACGTGCGCGGAAAAGGTCTAATGTTGGGCATCGAATTCGTTGTCCCGGGAACTAAAGATCCATTGAGCGTAGCGGATGTAAATGAAATACATGAGACTATGAAAGACTTAGGCGTATTAATTGGGCGTGGAGGACGTTGGAGCAATGTAAGTTTTGAATACCAGTTCATTACATAACATACCATCACGCCTGTTTTCTCCGAAGGGTTGGGCAGAGATGTATTTATATACACCTCACATTTCGCCTGTATGTTTAGGTCCCATGTAACCGGACATAAAGTTAAAATCGAATTCCGCTGCTACTGACAATTTCATAAAAAAACCTAATAACACCCAGGGAATCGAACCCAGGATCTCTAGCGTAGTAGTCGGCCACTAAACAATAGAACTCAAAACCCTCATTACCCGCACTTGTTTATTAAAGAGATCAAGGATTTTTAGTAATCTCACATCATGAATGATGGCCAACTTATTTTTGTTTCTTTGTACAGGTACTGAGGATTAAACCCCCGATGTGCATCGATAACAAGGACGTCGACTTTACTGTCTCTGTATTAGATCAGGCTATAAAAAATTATTTAAACAATAAGAAGTAAAATACATGTTTTAGTATCTAACAATTATTTACCTTTTCTTTTTGTATTAAAAACGCTACAGAGGAATGATATGTAAACCTGTTGTCGCCACATTTGTAAACAAGAGAGCATTTTATAAAGCCACGTCACAAGGCATACAACTTGGTTCTCACAAGGAAAGAGTATTGAAATAATATTGCAGGTAGATAAGTACCTACCTAAACTAGTTGTATCGCTGTTTAATGTAGGTATCCATGCTCTTTTCAAAAACTTGAATGCAATACGACTGTGCCAGGTGACGAATATAAATAAATAAATAAATAAAATTTATTCATAATTACACAGGTAAAATATACTAAAAAGATGTCTTACAAATATATAATTAGGAGGTATTACAGTGTTTGGTGCCAGTACTAGGATAAACCTGTGTCACAGGCGGCAAGTGCTACAAGATTACATAGTAAAATACAACAAATTTATAATAGCTTAATAGTAAGTAACATACATTAGAGAAACTAATTACCTAAGTACCTACCTATAGCAAAAAATATAACAATAAAATAATAATAATAACATCTTCAACCTTATTTCATAATATTAATTAATAATTTGGTTTCATCATAGGTCAGAGATTGTAAATGTTTATACACTACTGATTTAGTACTATGATAATTAAGGTCATAAATAGCTAAATTCTTATTAAGTCTATTGTACAAGAAAGGGCCTAAAAATGAATAAAACATATCCTTTTGTGATTTTTTTGCATTTTCCATGCTAAGATTATTAAGTTATTTTTAGTAAAGGAAAAAATTCAATCGCGGGCAGGATTCGAACCTGCGTCTTCTGGTTTGATATATACCAGACGCTCCTTTACTAAAAATAACTTAATAATCTTAGCATGGAAAATGCAAAACAATCACAAAAGGATAGTTAAAAGGTAAGGTGGCATCGTACGTCACTGAACTAACTGTAAAGTAAGTCGTGTCGGTTGAGAAGTAAGGTAACTTGCCTCTCATAGATGTCACCAACGTCACCTTATGACGTAAATTCAGAATGTGAAGGCAAAATTTCAATCATGCGGGTAGGGTTCGCGGTGGCTTAGAGGTCAGAGCGTCTGGTATATCAAACCAGAAGACGCAGGTTCGAATCCTGCCCGCGATTGAATTTTTTCCTTTACTAAAAATAATGAATAAAACATATTTGTGAAAACAAACTTTGACTCGGAAAGTGAAGTACCTACATACAATATCTTTCCGCCTCTTGGTGTTAGTAAGGTTTTCATTATACGTCAGGGTGGCGTGTTCTTTAAGCACAGTGTGCATATAAAACAATGTAACCGAAATATTCTAGCAATGGCGCGTCCTCAGAGCCTATTACGTTGAGATCTGCTTCCTATGATATCCGGAGGAAGATGGATGTATGTGCCTGTGTGTGTGTGTGTGTGTGTGTGTGTGTGTGTAATATGATATATTCCCTAATTACACATTCAAAACATGCTCGTGAACGGGTGCTGTCTGTAGGGAGTCGGGACTGGTCAGCTTTTACTTGCTGTGGTGATCCGATCCCTTTTTTTACTATAATGCATATAATTAATAAATATTACCTACACATCAACCCGCATAATTCTTAGCAATTATTTACATAAAACAAAGTTGTAAAGATTAATGATATTTAGGTATCATGTTGTATTGAAAAAGAGTATCTATTAATAGAGTTTGTTGCCGGCTCTTCGTCGGCAATATCCTAACAAGAGAAAGTGCACTCCCCACGTTTCAACTCCAAACGGTTCAAAAATATAACTACTTATTAATAAAATTATTTTATTTTTGCCGCTTGTTGATCTCCGCAGTTGCAGCAGCAGCGCCAGCACAGCCCGCCAAGCTAGGAAGATGGGATGGCAAAAGACCTACCTGCCGAGCCTACCCATCTTCCAAGGAAATAATAACATCCCGTCCGGTCTCTTACCATCGCCAGTCATTTGGTTCTAAAATAGTTGGAACGCAGCAGCAGTGGCAAGGGCACGGCGCCGGCGGTTCGAATAATGTCTCTACTATTGGCGTGCCTGCGTTTCTGCTACATGACATGGTCTTATTGAAATAAAACATTTAGAGGTGGGGGGGATGAAAATTTTACATCACTTTATGTCGCGAGTGAAACCGCGGGGAGTAATGTGTATGTATATTATTAATCTGTTAAATTGAAATGAATCTGTGGTCCCTATCACAGATTCTCTATAGATATGGCACAAAGGCCTTGGTAGCCATGCCAAAATATTACAAAAAAAAATTCTCTATACACATACACAATAGTATTTCTTATTAGTCTGTGCATACACAGGTGTCACTGTCAGTGTCACGTCATGGGCCAATTTTTAAAAGCGGTGTTTGTTTTTATTTTTATCTTTGAAATACGATAAGTTAATAAGCTTTCGGAAAAAGGGGATTCGTTTCAAGTATTTATTGTTTCTTTAATTTCTCATAATAAGTCTTGGGACTTAACCATCAAGAGTCCTACAGAATTTGCATGTTATAAATTTAGTGCGTCGAGGCGTAATTGCATAAATAGATAAAAATGGTTTTCAAGTGCCAAGAAGATAGTTTCATAAAGGAGGTATGTATTGTTAAATTCTGTTTTAATTTCGATTTATTTTGGTACAAGGGTACAAGCTTTTGCCTGCAGTTTTACTAGCGTCCTGTAAGGCTTTACTTACTATAATTCTACTCTAGGCAGTGTATCAAGATGAAACATGCACCAGATTTTAAGTTAGACCCCCTAAGGCGGCTCTCTGACCTAGACCTCCAGCACTATGACTGTGCGAAGATCGTATCCAATTTCATGCAGTAGTTTTTATGTGATAAGATGTTTTGGCTTCTGTTGGTAAAGACCCATACACACAGCAGAATCCAGATTTAACGACCTTCAAGGGACCAGTGATACTATGTCATACTAACGGGATGACATACAAAATAGCAGGATTATTTCTTAAGTATATATGTTCTTAACTTACAAATAAATATGTATTATAAATGCCAAAGTTTTTTTTTCCTATTTAGATAAAAAAAAATATTTGTGATAGGCTTTACTGCATAAGTAAATAAATCATTTTTAGGAATCACATATTATGCTCTATTTTAATAGTTCTTAAACATTCCAAATTACAAACAGGTACTTACATAATGTACTGTAATACAAAGAGATAAAATACACATGCAATACATGAAAAAACTCTGTGTAACTAACATAAAAAGTCTGTTATTTGAGTTTGTGTCTTGCACTCTTACAAACGTAATACCAAAATAAATCGTAACTCAAACACGATTTAATCAAATTCTGTTATTATTTGATTCCGCTATGATAATCTATAGTTCCTACTCTAACATTTCGTCCAAAATACGTCACTGGAAATAAATGTAAGCGAATGCAATTTTTGATAACTCTTTTATTTCCAGTGAAGTAGTAGTAGACGAAATAGTATCGTAGGAACCTAGATTAACAGTTTCCAAATCTGAATAATAACATATTTTGATGGAATATTGCCTGGATTACGAGTTATTTCGGTATTACGTTTTTGTGGGCAATTCAAGCTCCGCCGGACCCTTAACCGGACATATTATCATAAATAATGGTTGCTATACACACTAAACGGTTATATTTTCTCAGTACCTAACTTAAGTAAACATTATCGTCTCTAAAATCGGTTAGTTGTTATAAGCGAAGTCATTATATATTAATTCTACTGTATTTCTTCAATATCTATATGTAATCCTATAGGAACATTAGTCTGTTACGATTTTATTAAATGTATATGTTGAAGTTGGATTGTATAATTTTATTTTAATGTCCTAATATGCTGTTTTACATAAATGATAGCTGTTTCACAAAACAGCTCTATTATATATAACAGCTGTACAAGATTCAGCTGGATTGTCATTGCGATAATATGTTTAACATACCCACATTTAGTTGTTTTAGCTTTTTTACAGTTCAAACCAGTTATGCAGTCAAAATTAGTTTTATCTGAGTAAATTCGAAAAACATTATTCAGCAGTTTTACATATTTTGTTAAACAGCTAGCAGTTATGTATGTATGTGTATACAATCCAACCGCGACATATAGATTATATTTGTATGGACAATTTGGTATGCTGAACCCTTATATCTGACATTCCTTGATATGCACAAAGCTCAGTTAGTTATTTTTTCAGTATGCATCTAAAGTGTTAAAATGTGAACCAACAACAGAGCCAGTGGTAGATTATGGGAAGTCTTCAAAGTTTCAAGGATACCAGATCATTTTGGAGAATACTATACTGTTTCCTGCAGGTGGTGGTCAGGTATGGTTATTTAGTATAAAAAATAATATCAGTTAATGAGATACTCTAAACAATTTCTTTTAAGATTATGCTGTCGATTTTGAAGACGTGAAGAAAATTATATTTAAACATTTTTTTACTCAAGAATTGATATTGTTATTTTATATTAGCCCCATGACATTGGTTGGCTGGATGACACTGAAGTAATACAAGTGCTTCGTAAAGGTGGTGAAGCACTACACTTTACAAGAGAACCTATTGAAGTGGGTACTGTTGTGAAACAGAAGATCAACTGGGACAGACGGTTTGATCACATGCAACAGCATTCAGGTAGAAAACATATACTTTATTATTTACAAATATGTATATAGGCTGTCACATGATACATGATGGACTACCTAGATATTTGTTTACATTATGACACATTGACGACACGTTTGGCGTAGCGGCTGAGCAATCGGCTTCTGCGCAACGTGTTGTGGTTTCGATCCCCACACAGAACCAATATTTGTATGATCTGCAGGTAGTTGTTCCGGGTCTGGGTGTTGTAATTTGTGTTTGTAAATGCACCCATGATACAGGAGAAAATCCTAGTGCGGGGCAAGGTTTTTTAAATAAAAAAAATATATAAAATTTCGACTTATTTATTACAGACACAATGCAAAACATATCGTTCTTGTGCCAACAAAATAATTACATTGTCTGATCCTTTACACTCAATTAGCGTTTTCAGTCTGAGCACACATACATATATTATTTTATACAAAACATTTAAGGTCAGCATTTGCTATCGGCTATATTGGAGAAGGAACACAATCTTCCCACAACTAGCTGGTGGCTAGGTTTAGGGGAGAGTTACGTAGAGCTGGACGCTGGTAAAGTCACCGATGATGTAATAAAAGCCACGGAAGACAGATGCAACCAACTGATTAAGGAAGGAATTCCAGTCAACGTGAAGTTCTGTAAAGCTAGTGACCCTGACTTGGATGAGGTATTCATTGTTTGTAATATGCATTTATGGTTGACTTATTTAGTACTAACTTTTCATGCGTTTTGTGCTTAAATTACAAAAAGAAAACATTTAGCATCACTAAATTGTCAATATTAATTTGTCTGCAAAGAGAATTTTCTTATTGGATGTTTCTTTAGGTAGGTATAGAACACCCGGTCGACCCGTGAAGGTATTGTTAGATATCGAGATCGTGCGACTGCGACACTGTTCTGAGTGCCAACCATAATAAGGCCTATGATTTTATAACATTAAAAAAAAATGTTTGCCCATAGTATTAATAATACTTATTTGCTTAGGTCCTCACTGTTTTCAGGCACATACTAGAGGGTTGCCCAAGGACTGCATAGACACTATCAGGATCATATGTATCGGTACAATTGACGAGAACATGTGTTGCGGTACCCATGTCTCTAATCTGAGGTAAATTATATTATTAGAGTGGTCTTTGTTTGACTGACTCATAAATTTTATTTTAGAATAAAAAATAGGCATTTTTTATAGATACATTTTTTCTTTCCAGTCAACTGCAAATGATAAAGCTGATAGGAACAGAACCGGGCAAGAAAGGTAAAACAAATCTCAAGTTTCTGGTGGGTAACAGGGTCACCAAAACCTTCCAACAGATGCTGGACAGAGAGAAGGCGTTGACTGCATTACTCAAGTAAACTATACAACATACCTTCACCCCTGTATTCCCCGAAGGGTTAGGCAGATTGGTATTAATGTACACCCACAGTTTTATGACGACACGTTTGGCGTAGCGGCTGAGCTGTTGGGGGTTCGATCCCCACATGGTGCAAATATTTGTATGATCTACAGGTAGTTGTTCCGGGTCTGGGCGTTTGTGTATGTGAGAATTTGTGTTTGTAAACACCCCAGGAGAAAATCCTAGCGAGGGGCAAGGTTTTCTTTTTTTAAGAACAACTAGTTTTTGATTGCCAGAATGTTTAGGTCTATGTACTAGGGGGCGAGCCTATTGTCATTAACCGGGCACAAATCCCAAACTTCGAGCTGCTTCTGAGAATTTCATAGAAAACCCCAATAACACTGCTCGACCTGGGGATTCGAACCCAGCATCCCTAGCGTAGCAGTCGCGCTCAGGACCACTTGGCTAATGAGGCAGTTGATTATGAAATTTACGAAATAGCTTTTTTTATTGTTATGACGGCAAACAAGCCATCGAGCTGCCTGATGGTAAGTAGTCATCGCTGCCCATGGACACCTGCAACACCAGAGGTTGATGAGGTGTTGATGCCTTATCGAGCCAAAGTACCTATACGGATTGCAGACTGCTGGAGCTGCAACAACTGGCTCTCACGCGCAAAAGTCAAAACACATCAAGGTGCTTTACGATAAAATCCGACGTAAGGGCGGTCGCCACCCAGTCAGACCCCAAAAGGACGTACCACCGAGCAAGTCAGATATTTTCTCCTCTCTTACGAAATAACTCCCTTCAAAATGACATGACATAGAATAACACAAATTAATTTGCAGAAACGAACCATCAAGACACGAGGAGTTGATCCAGAAACTCCAAAAGAACTTAAAAATCACCAGCAAGAACTTGCAAACGGTTTTACAAGATCTAGCTCAGTATGAGGTGGACAAAATTAAGAGTACTAATCCGAAACCCAAGTACGTTGTTATGTTCAAAAAGGAGGCGACACCTGAATTCAACCGGGCTATCATCAAGGGCCTGGAAGGAGAGGGGTTGTTTATGTTCCTGGCTTCAGAAGAACCAGATAAACCTAAAGAGGGGCAGATCATTATACAAGGTCCCGAAGAGCATTGTAATGCTTTAGGCAATAAGTAAGCATTACTTTATTATGTAATTTTATTTTTTTATTGACAAACGTTTTCCAATTGTGGCGCTGGCAACACTACTGTGCATTGGAAGTTTTTTTTTTATAAAGCTTACTAACAATGTTCGTCGCACATTACTAGTGTTCTTGTTAACTTCTCGTGCTAAGCTAAATGCTTGGGTGGATTTCGAACTGACAACCACATGATCGCAAGTCCGACGCCCTAGCCATTAGGCTACCACTGCTTCAAAAGTTCTCCTGTAATTTTGCAGTGGTAAATTAACTCACGTGTAGCCAATATTTAATGCGTTATTTGACATCATTATGATGATATTCTACACACGTGGAATTTTCCATATCATGTCGCTTATAATGAAGGAAAAACCGTGAGGCAAATTGCATGCTTGAAACATTGTCTTTTCACTAGCCCCTCATACTGTGATCTTAAAGTATAATTTACACCAACCGGCGCGCGTCGGAGCGCCCTTTCTACGCGGTAAAGGAAATTGAAGTGTCTTCACAGCAATCAAAGTTTATATTTCTATTAACACTCAATTTCCTGTATATCGGGTTGATGTAAATCGTACATAACCCGTACCCATAGCGTAGCGTTGTGTTGGCAGTGTGGGGGACCGGTGGTGGTTTGTTACCGCCGCTGTCATGCATGGCAGCATGTCTCCTATGCTGCCAGTCCAACTCATTTACAGGATCGGCTATTCCCCCTTAATTTACAGGGTCAGCAACGTGCGAGTGATACCCCTGGTGTTGCAAGCGTCCATAGGCTGTGGTAACCGCTTACCATCAAGCGGGCCGTATGCTTGTTTGCCACCTTAGTGGTATAAAAAAAGTTTTTTTTTAATTTTTATTCGTGATAGGCTTACGCTTGATCGCCAGTTCGCCTGATGTTAAGCGATACTGTGATCTACGATGGAGCGCGCTTGCCTAGAAGAAACCGATTCACTCGTGATTTAAAGACACCCAGATTATATCCATCAGGGAAGACCCACGCGGGAAGCGCATTCCATATTTCAAAAAGTAAAGTAAGTTATTTTTGTTTCATTTTTCAGAATAACAGAACTATTAAAAGGCAAGGGTGCATTCAAACATGGTAAGTTTCAAGGCAAAGCTGGAGACTTGAGCGGCTTTGGTAAATGCAAGAAATTGATAGAAGAATACTTTGGCAGTGTATAAATACAAATAAAATGTGCTAGTCATATCTGTTGATATTAATTTTATTGAATAAATATCGCTTACACAACTTCTGTAATAATATGAAATTATTAGCACTATGTACTTTGCACTAGTAAGCTGCACTTTACTGAAAGGTAGTATAAATACACGAAAATCAGTCGTTAGGCTTAGGTATAGTTGCCAGCTTAATAAGCAGGAATAACAGAAACCTGATTCAAATTAAAATCTGATGTTTACATTGTACCGGCAAAACAACTGAGGTTTGTGACGTTTTTCGGAAAATAATGTTACAGCATTCGATACGAATCGATGCGCATTATTGTTTTTTTTGGCATTTAAAAAATAAATTCGCCTTATTCTGTTTGGATATAGTTTAGAATAGAAGGCAAGTACCTAATCATCTCTGAGTACACCCTATCACGCTTTCCCTGTTAATTCTCATTTAAATTCGATAAGGGTGATATTGAATTAAATGGAACTTTATCCCTAACTCTATGAACAATGAAAGCTCCAACATTTTTAGGGTAGTTTGTCCCAACTTTATTGGAAATTTTAAGAAAATGTCTTCAAAATGCTTGCTTAGTACATAGCACTACGAATCTGAACAGAACAATCTACTTAAACTAAGGAATGAAGTTAACACATATAAATTAAAATAAACAATTAAATATTTAAATATACCGACACGTTGCGCCATAACATAATTAATAAAATGTTTAAAACTAAGTATTTTCCACACACCTTTGAATTCGGTAAAAATGATAGTGTGTAACACATTATGGAGACACCATAAACTAAAAGGAGCTACTGGAAAAGAGGTAAGTACCTAATGTACATATAATATGACGTATGCGACGTTACGTTCGGCGTCTGCGCTACGTGATGTAGTTTCGATCCCCACACGGAGCAAATATTTGTATGATCTACAAGTAGTCGTTCCGTGTCTGGGTGTTTGTGTATGTGAGAATATGTGTTTGTAAACACATCCACAATACAGGAAAATATATTTTTATCTGTAGCCCCTTGGTGGCCCCTGGAAAAACATTGTCACTGCACAAACAAAAACAACCAACAATATACTTTACAACTCCATAATTGGACACTTGATCAATGAACTGCCTCAATAATCTAGGGGTCCTGCTATATTTGACACTATTCTGATGATTTTGCACAAATTCACCCACAAATTTGCATATTTAAGACACTATTGCTAAATGCAGTACATAACAATTACATTATAAAGTGCCCTATAACAAACAATCATGTTACTTATACAAAATTCTTATATAAATTACTTGTATGTAAATTATCTTCTACTTTTGTTCTATTGGCTTGGTTCCTTAAAAGTCTAGAAGTACCAAGCTTAAATTGAGAGCTTACCATGACTGTAAATTACAAATAGGTCCCATTAAATATTAGTTAAAATTATGAAGACACTTTTTATTCATAAATAGCAAAAGAAACAATAAAATTTGTTTTATTTAAACCATTATACATAGTTTAGATTCATTTTACAGATAAAAGTAAAGAATAATGAAACTTATTCTGTTTTTTAACAGGGCTTTTTAGAAGATAATTCACATTGTGAAAATTTTACTATAATATTCACTAAGCATTACCGGAAGAGTTTTTCATCCTCCTTACAGTCAATGGTGTTTGATGCATTAATGCTGGCGATCAGCTTCTCAATGCCGAGATTAGTCCAATCTTGAGACAGATCATCCAAATAGTTGTCAAAATCAACAAGATCTCTTTGCACACCTCGTTGCAGTAGATGTGATACAGTCTCGAGGACATAAGGTGTTTCTGTATAGGAAGATGAAAAGGTATAAAAATATATTTAAATATAACACACTAAAATTTGTCTCTGATAGGAGACATAAAGAAAATAGAATAAAAATATAAGGAAATATAAAAAATGGGAAAGAAACAATAAATTGTACCAAACTGCATGGAAAATAAAAACATTCTTCAACATTATAAACTGATCAAAGCAATATATTTGGACATATTGAAGTATTATTAATACATATTTATGTGAAATAATTATTAATAAACACTTACGGAACATAACTTTGCTGGCATCCTTGGGTTTCCATCTCCCATCAGTGTACTTATGTAGCTTGATGGCAGGAGTGTCAAGATGCTGCATCATCCTCTTATTGTCCACCTGTGGGTAACATTACTTCAGCAATGCCCGTACTGACCTCCCAGCGACCAAGACATTAGATTTAGCATCAGTTGATAATATTAGATAGGTTAAAGATATTGGCTCATTGATTACTATGAGATACTGAGAGCTCACTTTGCTATAGTTAGCAACTTATTATGTATGAGCTTAATTTGTACTAATATTATAAATGTGAAAGTTGAGAGTGTGTGAGTATGGATGTTTGTTACTCTTTCACACCAGAACGGCTCAACTGATGTGGATGAAATTTGGCGCACACATAGATTATAGCCTGGAATAACACATAGGCTACTTCTTATCCAGGTTGGACCCAATCCTAAACTCCATGCACACAAAGTCGCAGGCAGAGGCTAGTATTATATAAAGCTGTCTGTCTGATGATGGATGGATTTAAATAAATCATTGCCTAATAAGGTTTGGCAGAGATAGAACATTCTTAAAAAGGACATAGGCTACCCTTTGACTTAAATAGTCCCTTTTGATGCAAGTAAAACCATGAGCAAAAGCTAAGAAAATATAATTACCATCCCAACATGTCAACATTAGCAGGTAAAATTGATAGGTATTTACTTTTGCATTTCCATTATAAAAAGTAAAGGACCTAATAATCATTTGATCTTACCACAATAAACACAGCAGATGGGAAGAGTTCTGCAATTTTTTCAGCAATCTTTTGACCTGGACACTTCTCAATAGTATTATCTTTGAAGTTTTCACAAGCTGCATAGTAACCAGCTATAACACGATTATCTGCCTGAGCCACTGTCTCTATCTGTGGAAATGAGGATATAATCATGTATAAGGAAAGCCAGCATTTGGTTTCAACTTTTATTCAAGAGAACCACTATAATAATTTCGATAAATGTATGGCATAAATTAACTTATATTTTTAAACGTTACCTGCGTCAATGCTATTTCTGCCATCGGCGACAAATAATGACTGTGATGGAATAGTGGAACCGTGTCCACAATATCTAAATCCTGATTTTTAGCCCCATCTCTGATCTTACTTGCATCCGCTAGAAGTACGCCATTTACAGCACAGTGCGGGTATTTGGCAGCGTGCAAGATGATTTTAGCGTAAGCCGCCGTTTCCAGTGACACTTCTCCCATGGTTTTATTAAGCTTAAAGTGTGAGTAAATTAATTACGCGACGAACGACGATACTTTGCAATTTCCCGATTTCTTCTTCTTCTATTTTCTTTGTGGCAATTGAGTCGGTGGCGACTATTTTGCCAATGTCAAGTTATTTGTGTTGTGACATTCGGCAGTGAAGAGATCTGCCGTAACAACTTTGTGAATCGTGGTTTAGCACAGATTAAAATAAAAGAAGCGCGATGAGTTATATTAGTACTAAAACATTGATTAAAGTCGATTAGTATTAGTATTGATTGCAACATAAATATCATCAGCCACAGTGGCTGAAATCAGCTAGAATAAAATATAATGTAAATAGTTAGCCAAAAGTAACACACTACATTTTAATGTTATTAACATTTAAAAATTGTGTTAAAATTTGGATTAAATATGGGGAAAAATGGGTTAACAGGGTATGAAAGTTAATGGGAAGAGGAATTTTTATTTTGGGCAGCATTGAATATAAATTGACGGAATCGGAGTTCAAGGGACATTCGAAAAATATGTGGTCAAGGGTTCCTTCATTTATACCACATTCGCACAGAGAACTATCTATGACGTGAATTCTCTTCAGGAATACTGGACTACAACAATGCCCGAGTCGCAGTCTACACAAGGACGAAACAGTTCTTTTAGATAACTTTGGACACTTAAAAAACCAAGGTTTGCACTGAATGTTCGGTTGGATGCTTCCATAATACTTAGCCTTTATCTTTACACTATCGGTCCATATTTTTGACCATTCTGAAGCTAATTTTTGTTTGGAACCATTTCGCAAATCGTAATTATGAACAACATAATGTTTATTGTCTACGAGGTTTGCCGTAGCAAACTTTGCCAGTGAGTCTGCACACTCATTGCCTACAATACCTGAATGACCAGGAATCCAAGTTATCTCAATGTCCAAATCATTTTTATAAGAAAAAAGTAATGCATTTCTAATATCCATTAAAATTTTACTGTGAATTTTGGAGTATAATTGATTCTGATTTAAAGCCTGGATAGAACTAAGGGAATCTGTAAAAATAACTGATTTTTTTATATTATGCGCATTTATGAAGCGGATGGCTTCTAAAATTCCAACACACTCTCCCGTAAATACTGATGACTCAGGTGGGCATTGAAATAACAATGAGATTTTTGAGTTCTGGTAATAAACTGCAACACCAGTGCATCCCTTAGGTGTTAATTTTGAAGCATCTGTGAAAAAGAAGTGCCAACCCTCCCAGTATCTCTTAATGGCTACTTCGAATTTACCTTTAATGTTTTGAGACAATTTGGAAATTCCAAGATCCTGAACAATTTTGGGCTTATAATGGATAGTTTCATATGTTGAAGCAAACACGGGAAGAATGGGGTATTGACATACACGGGAAGAAATTTGTTTAAGCTCTCTATATCTGTTTAACAAAAAAGGAACTGTTTTATTTTTCCAATATGGACAACTGAAAGAAACGTCGATTTGATCTAAAATAGGGACTAAAGGATGGGATGAAAGAGAAAATACTTTGGATAGGAAGCGATCTGCCAAATATTGTCTTCTTATGTTTAAAGGTGGGTCTGCACATTCTACTTGAAGGGCTTTTACTGGGGTAGATTTCATAGCCCCGATTACAATTCTTAAACACTTCGTTTGAATGGAGTCTAACTTACGGATCGCTTCCTTATAACAAGGCTCAATTATGAAGACGCAATAGTCCATTACACTTCTTATTAGAGCGTTATAAATTAATTTGAGAGTAAATGGATGAGCTCCCCACCAAACACCCGATAGAGCCTTAAGAATTTTAATGGACTGTTCGCATTTTTTAACTACGTTGTTAATATGATCAACCCCAGACAATTTGGAATCTAATATAACTCCTAAAAATCTTACTTGTTCTTTAATTGGGATAGTTTGTCCATCAATGTTGATGACAACTTGGGGAATCAGACGTTTGCGGGAGAAAATAACGGCAGTACTTTTTGGGGCGCTTAAAGATAACCCATGATCAAGAAGCCATAGGTTTAATGAACTCAAAGAGACATTTAAGGATAGAGTGGCAGCTTGAATTGAATTCCCTGATACCAATAACGCAATATCGTCAGCATACTGGAGGATTTTACAATCAAAATTTAGACAAGTTGGGAGATCGGATGTGTAAATATTGTATAAAAGGGGGCTAAGAACAGAACCTTGTGGCAATCCTGTCCAGACTGTTCTCCGTTCTGGGTTTTCACCAGGAATTCTTAACTGAAGCACACGACTAGAAAAGATACTGTCTATAATTTGACAGATCCTAAACGGAATTTCCAATTTTTGCATTTTCTGTCTAAGCAGTGGGAGTAGGACAGAATCATAAGCAGCTGATATGTCTAAGAAAACGGCTACCACTGACTCATTTCTGCTAAGGGCCAGTCGGATCTCAGATGTGAGGACACTTACACCGTCCTCTGTACCTAAACCTTTCCTAAAGCCAAATTGAGTCCTTGGTAGCAGTTCCTTGTTTTCTACAAACCATTCAAGGCGATTTTTAATAAGATGTTCTAAAATTTTAATAAGTATGGACGATAGAGCAATCGGTCTATAAGAAGAATGATCACTTGGATCTTTGCCTGGTTTTAATAACGGAATAACAACCTGAACCTTCCAGTCTTCGGGAATGGCACCAGAAGTAAAACAAAAATTGGCCAAATCCAAAAAATATTGTTGAGTTTTTATACCGGCTTTCGTGATAAAAGAGTAAGGGAATCCATCCACTCCAGGAGCAGAATCCCTTACATGAGAAAGTACCGTTTTTAATTCATCCATAGAGAAAGGCATATCCAGTGGATCTTCAGATGTGACAATTTCCATATTGATAAAGCCACATTCATCCACATTCGGTACATACACTGGCGCAATTTTGGAGAAAAAACAATATGCTAACTCTCCAGACAAATTATTTGGGGCAGTTGGTATATAGCTATTCCTAAAGCATTTTAACTTTTTCCAAACTAACGTTGATGGAGTAGATGGACTCAGCGAGGCACAAAATTTCAGCCAACCTTCTCTTTTCTTTTTTCGGAATAATTTCCTGGATTTAGCCAATATCTGTTTGAAAGCTATGAGGTTATTCGGGTTCATATCTTGGTTATAAGTCTCTTCAGCCTCATTCCTAGCCCTGATTATTTCAGTGCATTCACTATCCCACCATGGCGGAGAAGGGATTTTACCTGAAGTGGCGTTTTTGGAGGGAAAACAATCATCAGCTGTGGTAGATAAGGTAGAGGAAAAAGAGAGGAAACAGTCTTGAGCATTACATTTGTTAATTGATGGAAGGGAGGAGATTCTTAAATCTAATATCTTAGCATAAGAGTCCCAATCAGCGGAATTTAGGCGGTATTTTAATAGCGGAGGAGAATGTCTGTCAGGAATTTTTTTAGATGGGATTTCAACTATGATAGGATAGTGATCACTGCCATAAGTCATGTCTAAACGGCCCCAAACAAAAAGGCTAGCTATATTGGGTGAGCAGAATGTCAAATCTATACAGCTATTGTTTTGTCCAAAAGTAGGCCTTCGCGTAACACTGCCATCATTAATGACACATAAACCAAGTTCATCTAATAGATCTACCAAACCAACGCCAAAACTATCGCAAACCTCAGATCCCCAGCGATAGTGATGACAATTAAAATCTCCCATTACTAATAGTGGGCCACTTACACTATTTAATATTTTTTTTAATAACAAAAGATCTGCAGTGTGTGGATGAGCAATATAGAAAGAAAAAATATTTATTCCCTCAGCCTTAACAGCAACAACATTAATGTTGTCACTGCCGACAGAGGGTAGAGAAACAGGAGAGAATGGTACTCTACTATGGATAAGCAAAGCACATCCTCCATAACCATCAAGCCTATCATCACGAACATTGCTAAAACATGGAATCCTGAAACTACTGTCAGGACTAAGCCATGTCTCGGCAATGCTACAGATCGATGGCTTATATTTATTTATTAAGTATGTAAGATCATGCTTCCTGGGAGTAATACTCCTCACGTTCCATTGAAGAAAAGTTAGGGGGGGGAATGTTACTAATATATTTTAAAATCGACGACAGTTTAACGGCAACGTGGTCAGGTACAGATTGATTTGGGTTTGTTAAAACTGCCGATAACATACTAGTTATCATATTTAAAATACTAGTTGGGTTATCTGTGCCGCGAATATTGTATACATCTGTAGCTTCCACAGGGGAGGCGCAACCATTTCTTGAAGGAGAGAATGAATAGTCTTGTATTAGGGCATGATGCGCCTGTTTGTCGTAGCTGGGTGAAAGCGGAGCACGGGGCTTAGGTTTAAGTACGACCGTTTTGCGGAATGATCTTGTGGTTTGAGAATTTGAGTTAGACATTTGGTTTGTAATTGTTACCGGTTTTGTAGAAGACTGGAGTTGCCTAGAAACATCAGCATATGACCTAGAAACAGGAGGAAAAACACGACTTGCTTCAACATAAGGTAAAGACTTTTCAGCCATCAGTGCTTTAATAGCCTTCTGACGACCAAATTCAGGACAAGCTTTATCATTTGCGAAATGGTTACCTGTGCACAGAAAACATGTAGCTATTTCCGGTAAAATATCACATCCATTGCCTGGATGATCCTCACCGCACTTAAAGCAATGAGGCTTAGATCGGCATACTGTACGTGTATGTCCAAAACGACAACAGTTAAAACATTGCACGGTTGGATACATATACCTTTCTACGGACAGTGCGGAATAAAAACAAAATACCCGTGACGGCAAAACCTGGCCATCAAAAGTAAGTACTACCGTTTGAGTTGGTTTCCATTCCGTTGCTGTACCCAGAGATGTAACTTTGCGATTCAACCTCCTTGCTTTAATGACGGGACCGCATCCAGTGGGAACCTTAATATTTTCTATTATTTCATCCTCAGTCCATTCAGTTGGGACATCCCTAACGATGCCCATTCTAGTAATATTAAACAGAGGGATAGTAGCAATATAATTATTCTGTAAAAGGACACCATTTATTAAAAAACTGTTAGCGTCCTGATAGGACTTAAACTCTACTGATATACGATTTCTTCCTAAACGTTTGACCCCATCAGGGCGTATATTATTAATATTATTTTTCATTAAGAACATACCAAACTTCACAGGATGTAGTGCAGTACCTGAAGTCTGTTGATCCTTAAGGGAGACATAAACAACGTAAGGAGCATTGTCTCTGGCTGTATAAACTTGTCTGCCAAAGATTTGTTTGACCAATTTTGGCGGTTTATTTTCGGGAATTGGCGGGGAAAGTGCGGGTCTTTTCCTATTAGAGCTTTCCATGTTGTTCTCCTTATCTTGGTAAACATGTGGTAGGGAGACAGTAAGAATCGGGGTGTAATCAAATAATTCATCATCAGGCGGGTCGGGAGGCTTTTTGGCGTCCATTATGAAAGACGCTGAATGTTTGGAAAATAAAAACAAAAACTATATACTATACTAACAACAAACCTTAACCAACACACATAAACAAATTATTACGGTCAAATTCAAATATACGCGGTAATAATTTTGCAAAAGGAAGAAATTTTTAAAATTAAATTGAATTATAATTTTTTTGCGCGGGAAAAAACGTATGTTGCTTTCACCACTACACACGAAAGTCCAATTTCCCGATTTAGATTGGATTTTTCATTCTTTCGATTCGTTGTCACTGTCAGACAGTGACTGTGACAGTCATCAAATTACACTTAGAAAAGACTTACACGCACCTAAAAATCAGTAATAGCTTATTCGTATCGAATTGAAAATCCGTACTAGAATGTAGTAAAAATAGACCACTATAAAATCTAAACCAAAATGTATCGCGTTTTCGTGAAGTCGATTTAAAACGCGATACACAAAACTTCTGGTATACTTATACTCAGGGTTGGCAAGATTAAAACAAGTTTTAAACAATAATAAAACATGAAAAAAACAAGCTTTAAAGCTAGTTTTCATTGCGAATGAATGGAATTAGATGAATATTTAGGATTTAGGAAATAAACACTGACTCCTAAACTCCATCGAAGCCTTAATGAAGTTTCCACTGTTTTACTGGGGAATTGGGGATAAAGTGATGTGTTTTAAATTACAAAAAAGACATGACTTAAAGTTACCACGTCATAAAATTCCCAAAAAAAATCAGACTGCCGTCATGTCTGACGTACATGACGTTAACATTGATGTTGTCAAAAACCCTGATCGTCGAAGATTGAGTGATATCAATGATTATTCTCCAAGCATAATTAATTGATTATGGATAAATATGATACATCTCAAATCACAGAATTCCCTCGTTACGAACCAGAGTCTACTCAAAGTGGTGTATCAACATTTTTCAATAAATTATGGAAGTTTCCGATATTTTCACCTAGTGAAGTTACAGAAGGTCTGCAAAACAAAGCAATGAATGATGGTAAAGACGCCCCTCAGGGTGATGACGAGAAGCAAGATTACGATGATGGGAAACCGGAGACTGGCTCGTATGCTGTTGAGTTAGAAGGACGGAGTTTGCCCAATGTTCTGAGACGAATAAGCAGCTTAGTTGCCTTGGGATCTGGTGTACGTACAGAAAAAATATATAAACCCGACTAAGACTCGGTCGAGTAGGCAGACCACGTTTACAAGCTAGAACAGAGAGAGTGTTAGAACAGAGAGAGAGAGTTATCATAATAAGAGGGTTGTTTTAGGGGGTTCACTTTGTCCAACTTTTGGCTGTCACAAGCCATGATGATGGTGATATACATATCAACTGATATTGTTAGCTATTATATTTTATAATATTTATTAAAAATAGGAATAATTTTGTTATACTCTATTCAGTCAGTTTATATTCAATAAAAAGAAGTTATCATTGAAATTCTTGGGCCCTTATTTATATAAATAAAATAAAATAAAATAATATTAAAAAAATGTTAATCTACCCACATCTTAAAACGAAATGTAAATAAATAGTTTGTTCAGGCTTCAAAGCCTGGACTACACTGCTATGGAATCTTTACTAAAACTACTGTTGTAAATTATTATGTTCTGTGTATCTGCTTGTCTACATGATATCCACACTTTATTCATGATACCACATTGTAGATGTTTCTCACAATTGAACATTCATTTATCTACAGTTTACATTACCTGTACTCACACACTCACACTCATGTAACTTTAAATTTTATTTTTCCTAAACATTTATTTTATTTTTTTACTGTTTAATGTTTGAATAAACTGATTATTGTCTCTTCAAGGGCGGCCTGGTGATCTATATATGTATATCTGCTGTAGATAAGCAGAGAATCTTGATAAGTCAAGAATCTTGCTTCACTGAAGCAAGAATTAAGTCTGCATCTTTGAAGTCAGTTTATATACAGACACAGTAGAACAACCATTGATTTCAAGCACTGGGATTTATTATTTTAGAGAAAATATTGTTTTTTTTTGCATTAATTGTTTGCTGGTTTTTCTTGAGTAATTTGGGGTGGCTCAAATAACCCATCTTTTCCACCTGCACACAAACAATGTGCTTTATTGTGGATTTGTGGAGAATAGCGCACTCTACCATACCATGCCAGACCTCTTCCATTCCTATAACCCCTAAACCCTTATCACAAAGCCACAGCTGGTTTAATAAAAAGTATATTTATGTTTTCAGAGTGGCACAAAGTATGCAGATACGGAGCTGGCCCGCTACTGGATGCCAGACGATATATCGCGTGAGTGTTATGAGTGCGCCACTCGATTCACAACACTCAGAAGACGACACCACTGTCGCGTCTGTGGACAGATATTCTGTTCTAGATGCTGCAGCCAAAGAGTTCCAGGTAAAATAATAATAATAACAATTTGATTAAATTGTGTTTGAGTTACGATTTGTTTTGGTATTGTGTTTGTCTGGACAATTGAGCATCCACTGAAACCTTAAGTAGCTCTATCTTGTATTAAATAATTAGTACTTATGTTACTACAGCCTAAACCCATTATTTATAAAAAAAATAAAATGTCTTATAAACCTTCCATAGCTATAACATTTTGTCTTGTTTTGACACATATTCTGGGAAAGGGAATAGAAGACAAAACCTATAAGAAATTGAGAATATGTTTTTTTTATTAATAAAAGGGAAAATTTTCTTATTTAACTTTATCATTTTGACTTATAATCATTTGTTTTAGGGCATATATTCGGTTGTGCCGGCGGTCTGCGCGTGTGCACTTACTGTTGCAATGTGGTGCTGAGTTATTTGAAGGAGAATGACATGACGGGCGAGATACCGCCCGACCTCAGGACCTTGCAGGAAAACTTGCAGGTTTGTATGAAGCTATCTGCTATTTTCATAAACAGGGTGAATATTAGAACATTATTTAACAATCTTTTTGTGATTTTTTTGCATTTTCCATGCTAAGATTATAAAGTTATTTTAGTAAAGTAAAAATTCAATCAATGAAGGCAAATTTCAATCAGGCGGGTGGGGTTCGCGATGCCTGACCGGTCAGAGCGTCTGGTGTATCTAACCAGGAGACGCAGGTTCGAATCCTGCCTGCGATTGAATTTTTCCTTTACTAAAATAACATTATTTAACAACTTATTTTTCTTATCAAAGTAGTTCTCTCTTTCATAGTTCAGATTGTTTTTATTCTTGTCTTATTGCTTGACGACAGAGGTGTAGTTTTAGTTTTAATTATCATAATTGTAGTTTTAAACATCTGCATTTCTTAACAATGGGATTAGGTTAATAACATTAATTTTTTTTTTAGTTTTAATTCATTGTTTAGTTTTCCATGTCATTAGATCATTACTTACTTCCTCCAATTTTATCCTAATGAGTGACACAATGGGATGGTGTAATAATATAGAGTTTTTTTTTTCAAGAATCCAATGATACAGTTAGCATTCATCAAAATCAGGCCTGAGACTCCTTTTGAGTATTTTTAGCTGTTCCTTGTTTCGGATTTGACCATCTAGTCCCACTTAAAAAGTCACCTGTATAGTAAATAATACATACATATAATTGTCAACATTTCTGTCGACATATTTTGACCAGTTGATAAAAAAGTTGGTATTTTTTTTATTTAATAATTCGACAAAGCACTAACTGGTGTAACCTACATTACATCTGATACTGCATCAGGCTGCAAACATACTTGGTATAGTATAAGACAAAAGACATTACGCTTCTAAGAGAGTATCTTGATTTGTCTATTGAGATAGTGTTTGGGTACAACACAGAACTAAGCAGAACTTTAAGCATTAGTAAATCCATTTCAATTTTCATCAGGTCAAGTTTCCGGAAAACAAATCGTATCAAGCGAGCAAAGTGCGTGACAATTTTATGTTCGCGCGCGAACAAGAGGAACGATGTGAAACGCGAACGTCGCAAAAGGAAGAGCTACATGACGTATTCCGGCAATTATCTTTTACGCTTCCCACGCAACAACACAGGTAACAATAAGCCGTAGCCTGCAACACGCTGTATAATATGTTCATAGTATACAGGGAGGTGTTGCAAGAACTTTTCAAACAATTATCTTTTAAACCATCCACGCAACATACCATGCCTGTATTCCCAGAAGGATTAGGCAGAGGTGTAGTCCCCACAGTTCGCCGGTATGTTTAGGTCTCATGTAATAGGGGGCGAGGATGTTGCTGAAAACCGGGCAATTTCATAGAAAACCAATAACACTGTTCGACCTGGGAATTGAATTTATTTAATTAATTGCATCCCAGGACCTCTAGCATAGCAGTCTCACTAGAAGTGAACACGTGGAACGTGATGACGCAACAACACAGGTAATAAGCCGCAACACTTTGCATAACAGGTTCATATTGTATAAGAAGCCTATGCAACAAAAATATCAAATAATAAACGCAACGTGTTACCGGCCCCGGATCTACGATTTTTTCGAACCGATGCAGAAACTTGATAGTGGCGCTTCCCAACATTTGAGATTTTGGCAAATCCAACGGGTTGTTTTAAAAAATTAATAACATATAATAATAATTTTTAAATAAAAAAAACCAAATGAATAATATTGTGAAACCATTTTTGTTTTGAACATATTATTTTATGATTTTGGCCCCTTGAAACTGCCCCCGGTTTACCTCCACCCCCCTAGATCCGGGGCAAGCATGTAACATGCAACTGTAACAAACATGATTGGTAAAAAATAATTATAGTCCCATTTTCCCAAGTGGCAGACAATTTATGAAAATTTTCCGCACATAAAAAGGAGTAGGTATGCTGAAATTGTATATTTTCGCAGGTATCGCCTCGTCCGGTACAATGGCGTTTGGCGTGGCTGCGATATTCTCCAGTGGGTAATGGACAACACTGATAATAAGACAAGGTGTAGATTTCATTCTTCTCTTAACCCAACCATCTCAGCCCAATTCATCATAGCACTATTTCGCAATCTAACCTTTAGAGTTATACTTCGCAATGAATGTCACGTTGTGTCAAGATTTCAAAACAATCGGTGGAGAACATTCGCAGATTTAACTATTTTTATATAATAAATAAAATAATTTTTGGTAACCCCTCGTGCTAAGCTAAATGCTTGTGTTACGAGTGGGGTCACGTCGGTAGTGCAATAGATGGATTTCGAACCGGCAACCACATGATCGCAAGTCCGACGCCTTAGCCATTAGGCTACCGCCGCTTATAACAAGCGAACATCTACATTTTAAATTATAAATGTTTTCGTTCAAACACAGACAAATCGACAAATATCCAAATATGATAGACATTGATTATATTTCTTTCTCTCCAAATTATATTTTTTTTTACAAATAATAGCAATGTACACTCCAATCTTCATTCATAATAAGTGCTTGTGCTCTAAATAAACAAAACTCAGCTATTGTAGTTGATGTCTGTCTATCGTTATCAATACATAATAACGATAGACAGACATCAACTACAATAGCTGAGTTTTGTTTATTTAGAGCACAAGCAACGTTAGTGTGTCAGAATCTGTTAAGCGCGGGCTATATGGAGGGTATGACAGAGCTGCCCCAGTTCGCTGACTATGCACTTTATAAGCCCATCGTCCTACCACCACGGACTACTGAGGCGGAGGACTCGCGTAAGTTGTTTATTCTTAATATAATTTGTATTTCATTTCATTTGGCTCTTAGCCTGTTATTTTTTATTAATCAAACACTATTATAATAGGCTAAAAATGTCAAGCATTATGCGTGATTACTTCAACATTTTCTTCCGAAATTTCTATAATCTCTAGTAACAAATTACAGACACAATGCAAAATCTATTATTCTTGTGCCCCGGGGCCCTAGCCTGATTCAATGAGATTGGGCGTTTAGATAAAATTTACTCATCCCTTCCATTTACAGCTGAAGAGCCTCCCAGATTGGTCGAGAGCGTATCATCGTACTGTCTTGATTTGAACCTTGGAGAAAATTCTGCGAGGCTCACCAAAACGCCGAAAGCAGGTATTGTTTTTTCACTAAAATAGTACCTTTATTTATTAAATAATATAAAATCTATGTAATTTCTCGTATTGTTTTAGAAAGGAAATCATCATCCAGTGAAGAAGAGGCGCCCGTGTTGGAACATAATGAAGGTAATTATTTTTGTCGTCAAGAAGTACGGTCGCGGTCATAAGTCCAATAGCAGTTTCGCAAAACTATAGCAAACAAAACCAGTCGTGCGTTTTTTTTTTACCTGAGCTCAACGGTCAAAAATTTGAATTTTTTTGCATATATCTTAAATAGTGAGAGTTACTGGAAAAATGGATAAGGAGAAAATTTGTAGATTGTGAAATTCTCTACAAAAAAGGTATCAATACTTTTTCCTACGAAGTATTTTTAGGATTGAAATCGTGATGACTGGAGAACGGTTTTTGTTGGGAAAACAATGCACAAGCGGAATCGATGGGGACTTCTGACATAGCATTTGTATTAACGTATTTAAGGTATAGGTATACAAAATTTCAGCTTGTTGGGAATGAATGCAAACTGGAATCTCTATTTTGTTTGAACTATTGGAATTTGTTTGGACAAAGCTAACGGTAGAACCGTGCTACCGACATTGAGGTGCTATTGGAATTTTGACCTATGACTGTACGCAGCAGTCGACAGATGCGGTCCTGTTTAAATATTGACACTAAAATGTAATTAAGAACTTAGCGTTAAAGGGGCACGATTGTAGTGCAATATATGAAGGGTGCTCTTGACTAAATGATCATTCCGTATATATTTTTTTCGGTTTTATGTTTGTGTGATGGGTGATTGGTGACCGATGAAGCATGTTTCAGTGTCGGTAGAGGCGCGGAAGGTGTGCAAAGCGATCGCGGTGTCGGGCGAGGAGCACCTGCAGCTGTTGGCGCGGCAGTGCCTGGCGCGCCTGGCGCTGCCGCCCGCCTGGCTGCACGTGCTGTACCCGCTGTGCGTGCGCGCCGCCGACACCATCGTGCTGGGTATGTGACCACCAGCGGCTTCTGCTTAAACTTATAAATATTATTAAACTAAAACATCCGTCAAAATTCCCACTAAAAGTAGTCTTTTTTTAGGTACATCTACTTTTTTTTATTATTATTACCAGATCGCCTGATGTTATTGATGACAGACGACACAAAAGTCTGGAAGCATATTCAAGAAAATATAAATAAAAGATTTTCTTTGACTATTTCCTCGTACAGATGTGAACAGCAATGACATCGATGTCCGGAACTACGTGCAAGTAAAAAAAGTGCCGGGCGGATGTTTGCGCGACAGCTGCTTGGTGCAGGGCGTCGTGCTCACCAAGAACGTCGCGCACCGGTCAGTACACTCCCGCTTTTGTCACTGTCTGTACCCCTCTGAAGTTAGCTGACTGCATGGGACTGTACCTACGTCGTACAGTCGCGCAAAAAAGTGTTATTGTGCAAACATATGAAAGTTTACCCCGTATGAGGATGGGTTGGTCATTCAGATAGCTATCTCATAAGAGATGATAAAACATATGTTTTGTTAGGTGGTTTCAATCCGTAGGGGCTTTTAAGATTCGGCAACACATCAAGATCTCTGGTGTTGCAGATGTCCACTACATGCGGTCACTACCATCAGGTAGCTGCTCGTTTACCGATATCTATACTAATATTATAAGGACGAAAGATTTGTATGTAAGTATGTTTGTAACGAATTGGCCCAAAAAATAACTGGACCGATTTAAAAAATTCTTTTGCCGTTAGAAAGCTACATTATCACTGAGTAACATAGGCTATATAACATCACGCTACGCCTCTAAGGAACGGAGCAGCGCGGGTGAAACCGCGAGCGGGTCGCTAGTATACAATAAAGAAGCAGTTACTTTTTTTATCATTTATGACCTTGACTGTCTTCTGCACCGAGTGAACGAGACGTTTTACGGAACTTAAAAGAGATTGAGATAGCCACACTTCGACAAACAAGGCAAGCATTCATATTATTTATAATAATATTTTTGCAGTTAGAATTCCCTACCTGTTTATTGCAGGGGTATGCCGCAACAGATCTCCAACCCGACAATATTACTTCTAGACTGTTCTATCGCGTATCAACGAGTCGAGGGCAAGCTTACTTCGCTGGAACCTGTATTAATGCAGGTAAGTAATGGTTAAGATGTCATCACGCCTATATTCCTGGAAGGGTAGGTACGTGTAATAATGTATACTCACAGTTAGGCAGTATGTTTAGGTACCATGTAGCGTGGCGAGCTTATTACCATATCGGGCACATATTCCAAACTTCGAATTGCTACTGAGAATTTTATAAAAAAAATCAATAACACTGTTGGACCTGGGAATCGAAACCAGGTGTTCTAGCGTAGTAGTCTAACATTTTATTAATTATGTTCGATGCAATAATTACGATCGAACACATTTTGCTGATCTAGCGATCCAATACCGCCGCACTGTGTGCCTCGGGACGCCAGTGCATATTCGGACAGCAAACCGGTTGCATTCGTTCTTACCGACAGCTCAACCATAATCACTTAGCATAGCATAGCATAGCATAGTTTTCAGTTCAGCAATAAATCTTTAAAAGATATTGGAAGTTTAATTTAGCATACAGCTGTCGATACCGCTTAGGTCGCGTCTCCTACATTTTTGGTCCTTCGAGCCGGATCTGAACCAGCGATCTATGGATCTATAAACTACTGATTTAATGCCTTTCACAGTGAAATAAAGCCATCTTAAAGTAAATGGGAGCTGAAAACTGTTACTACTCTTGCTTAAAAGTTTAAAGCAAGATTTAATAACATTTTTGATCGACCTTGGAATTAAATTTAGTGTCTCTAACGTAGGTGTTGCGTTTAGAATCATATTTCGAATCATATGTCGCATATTACTTGTATTTTTGTTAACCCTTCGTCTTAAGTTATATGTTTGTGTTACAAGTGGGTTCACGTTGGTAGTGCAATGGGTGGGTTTCGAACCGACCCTAGCCATTAGGCCACCGGTGTTATAGGGTATTACATTGTCCAATGACTTTGAGGATTTAGTCTTTGTTAGTCACGGGCATTGCGGGAGTGTTTCACGTGCGGTGTTAGTGAGGTTTCGGGTATTTCTTTATTATTTCAAAATATTCAAAGAAATAAGAAAATAAAAACAATACAAATTGTTAATTATGTTATTACAATTTTTTTGGTATAAAATTCATGACTAACTATTAAGCCTTTATAGAGAAATAATACAAATTAGGTAAAAAAAAAGCTATTTACTTTAATTATTATCCAGAATTGGGGTAAATTTATAAAAATTTTAAATAACACAATTTGTTTGTAATGCAATTTGATGAGCTTATTAAGTATAACATAATTATATTTTTTATATGGCAAACGCAGAGAAGGATTCCACTAGAAACTTCTTTAAAGCTGGGGTGTTTTTTGTATTTGAGCGATGTAATGTCGTTAACCGTCGATAACATGGCGGTAGGAGCAAGAGTATCTGTTGCGTTGTGCGGCGCGCATCATAGCGTTGCGGCCGCGCGTGGTGCTGGTGCGCGGCGCGGCGCGCGGCGTGGTGGCGGCGCTGCTGGTGGCGCGCGTGGCGCTGGCGGCGGGCGTGGCGCCGCGCGCGCTGGCCCGCGCCGCCCGCGCCACCCGCGCCACCGCGCTCGCCTCCGTCGACGCGCGCGTCGGCGTGCCGCGACTCGGCACCTGCAACAACTTCTACGTCAAAAACTGTTAGTTCTTATGCATTTTATTAAAAATCCCCCGACCTGAAAGGGCCGTATTCGTATAGGTATCCCATCACAATTGTTCATCAAAGTTTAAAATTCACGATTGTTGTGCCCAAATTATCGCAATGACCCCAAAATGATCATGATGATAATGATAGAGTACATTTTTAAATGTTATAAAATCATCATAGACCTTAGTAAATATGCTTAGCACCCAAAAACGATGTCTGACATAATTTCTATGTGTATATGTATACCAAATTTAACATACTAAAACATCACAAAAAAGTTTTTTTTTTTTTAAACATTTAGAATCTGGCATTCTATACTAAAGCAGCTGTCGCTATTAACCTAAATCCCCTTTCATTCTAACAGAAAACCCATGCTCTAAAATATTATATAGTTCGATAACAGTGATGAGATCAGACCTAATAGGTAATCATGATTTGAAAATTACGTAACCAATTAGGTTTGAAAAATAATCATAATCATTTATTATCTCAAAAAGATACATTCATACATGGTATAATTCCCTAGTGTGGGATACACTAGGATTCCCTGTGTCATGGAATCTATTTATGCCATACTGTAAAAACATTATATTTATTCTCATCTTCAGATTCGAGCAAAACTTTAATGGTTTTAGAAGGATGTGCTGAACCAAATTTAGGATGCTGCATATTGCTTCGCGGTGCTTCCCTACAGGAGTTAATTAAAGTAAAAAAAGTTGTCAAATTCATGCTCCTAGCTTGTTACAACTGGAAACTAGAAAAAGCATTCCTAGGAGACATTGAAGCGACCCTGCCCGAAGCGGGAATGAATTTTGACGATGATATTAATGACAACGAAGTCACCAAAGATGACGTAGTAAAGAATGACATTACAAATAATGGCCTTCAAAGCGACGAAAACAATATAACTAAACGTAAAGATTCTCTTAACGAGGAATCGAGGAAGAGTAACGAAACTGATAGTAATGAATCTTCTAGATCTGACAACATATTTACAAACTCGAATGTAAAGGATACTGCGAAAATTGATGTAAAAAACGATGCAGTTGAAACGAGTAATGGGGAACAGAGAAATGATATGAACGACAAGAATTCGCTTGAAGACGATCCTTTGCAAAGCAAGCAGTTTGTTCGGAAAACGGACAGTGACAAGACATTGAGCTGTGGTGTTCCGATCAGGGATTTTAGTGATCCATTGCGCGCTACGCTGTCAATCGATGACGATGTGTTCCTGCCCAAGGAGGAAGCTAAGCTAAAAGCAGATACGCATAGTGATCGGTAAGTGACTCCTTGGAATTTATATTTTTTTTTTAGCCTTGGTTGTGGTGTGGTTGGAAAATGTATTCAAATGAATACTTTAAGCAAAGGGAGGCTAAGAAGTTTTATACATGTGCTCTGGGAGGAAATTTAACTATGGTTCTTATACATATAAAATGTAGGTATATGTCACCGTATAATTATTTTGAAATATTTGCCAGTTTACAATCACGTTGGATCAATAAATTATAAACTATACTCCATTTGGTTAGGTACTTAACTAAAGGTAAAAAATCATAAAAAAGATTCTTTTATAGGGCCATTTTTCCATTCGAAATAAAACGTAACCAAAATATTTTTTAATAATATAAAACCACATTTTACTTTTATATACTAGCATATTTAACTACTTTGTTTAATATTAAATGGTTATTATTAATTCTTAAGCTTGTGAACAATTAAATTAAAATATAATATTTTGAATAACAACAAAATTGTTATTATGTGTTGAAAGAAAAACACACAGCGTCGATATGAAGAAGATTTTGTGACTTACCATTTTTTCCCGCAAGGCTGGTAACACTACCTGTTTGTCTCCGGTTAGACACCAATTTTTCTTGGGGTTGGGTTGCGAGAGATTGGCAACCCTTTACACCTGTCATAGTGTCTTCATTCACCAGGAAGATCTTCCTGCGACGCTGTGTGTTTTTCTTTCAACACATAATAACAATTTTGTTGTTATTCAAAATATTATATTATGTGTTTACTTAAAAACACACAGCGTCGATATGAAGACCTGTTTGGTATCTGCTGGTGACAAACACAAAACGCTATGTGAAAGAATAAAATGTATAAATTATTATAATAACAGTAAATTTTACTATTCAATATAATTTACAGTAATCTTACTACTGTTGGAGGACTCTGAAGAGATCCTCTGCTAGTCCTCTGCTGATCAAAACATAATAATATGACATTTGAATATAATTAATATTGGGGTACCAAGTATTCTGGTCCAAAAATTTAAAGAGAAACTGAGCTCCCTTAGTGTATTATTTTATTTAATTACAGTAAAATCTGTAGAATTTTCCGACAGCCTGTCTACTTTTCCTTTTTACCCCACCAGAATTTCATCAATTTAATAATTCTTTATCCAGCTGGCCGAGGCTATGTCAACCTAAAGTAATCTTGGGTTGCTGGCAACCCCACATCTTACATAACATATTTTACCCACACAATAACCTGGTTTAAGTTGGGTGTGTTTTAGTAGTCAATTGTAATATATAATTAAGGGGACCAGACCTTCTGCTTAGCTTATCCTGTCTTTTGCTACAAATATGTGTAATACTGTCTGATCTAGATGGATCAAACTGGAAAAGGTTGTTTATTTTGATATTTAAATAACAGTTACATGCCATAACTACCATGTCAATCTTATTATCACCCGAAAGATATACCTTTATGTACAACTTATAAATTCTGGTAATGTCAGATCATGTACCATGAATGAACATGTTGTGCTGTCGATAGTGCAGCCTCAACTTCTAGCTGGAATCTGTAAAATATAAAATTAGCCAATCTATGTTTCCAGTACTAAAATAGTACCATAGGAAAAAAATAATAATTCAGAAGTTGTAAGTAGTAGATAAACTATTTAATGTAACTTTATCGTGTGACTGTTTACTCCAGTTAAAAGTCCTTGATTAATAAGTTTTAGTTTGTGATAACATCATTAAATCCATCTTCTGATGGCTGAATAGTACATGTCTATAGTCAATTTCCTCCAGCTGGCACAACAACTGACCTAACAGTTGTTTCTCACAAACTGACCAGTTGCTGGTCTGTTACCCCTACCTCCACCTTACCCAGCCTGTACTGGCAGTAGGTATATTTGTCTTGAAGGCTGATTGTCCTAGGTCTATTCGACTCTCCGGGAGTCTTGGAATCGACATCAAGTCCACATACCATGGTGCAAGGGGGCGTGAGAATTTATCACCAGCCAAAATAGTTTCTCCCAGTTTGCTGCTATTGTAAAGCACTATCCTGTTTAAAGTTGCCAATACTCAAGAGATGAGATTGGACCCTTAGACAAAAGAGAGATCCATCTCGGCCGAAATTTCCACCTTTGGCTGAAGGCATTCCAGTAGATTACAAATTGAACTTTTCAGTTTAATGTCACATATCTGTTGACCACGGATGCTTCTGCAGACGGTAATGGATCTAAGTACGTCTGAAGTACCCCAACGATGAAACAATCGGTTTGTTGCCGTGGGCAACAGATGCCATTCGTATCATCTCTGCTGATGCCTAGAGAGGCGGTCGGCAGTGCAGTTGTACCTCCCCGAGAGGTAATGGGCTGACAGGGCTATGCAATGTCTGAGTGTCATCTCTACTGATGCCTAGAGAGGCGATCAGCAGTGCAGTCGTACCTCCCCAAGAGGTAATGGGTAATGGGCTGATGGGGCTATGTCATGCCTAAGTTGACTGTCTGCTGATGCCTAGAGAGGCGATCAGCAGTGCAGTTGTACCTCCCCGAGAGGTAATGGGTAATGGGCTGACAGGGCTATGTTATGCCTGAATGTCATCTCTGCTGATGCCTAGAGAGGCGATCCGCAGTACAGTTGTACCTCCCCGAGAGGTAATGGGCTGACAGGGCTATGTTATGCCTGAGTGTCATTTCTGCTGATGCCTAGAGAGACGATCGGCAGTGCAGTTGTACCTCCCCGAGAGGTAAGGGGCTGACAGGGCTATGTTATGCCTGAGTGTCAGTCTCAACAACTTGCAAGTTAAACATGTCCAATAGTTGGACTAGACCAGAAAGTGGGTATTCTGCAGACAATGTAATTGATTCCGAATCAATGCATGTACTGCAACCACTCATTCCCGTATGATTGCAGTCTCAGCTGTCTTTATTGAGATCCCTCACCCTGCATCTGCTGCATTGGTTGTTATGAAGGGTGTGTCAATACATGGCAACAATGTTTTGGGAACAGTGAATCTAGTTTTTGACTATTCAACTTTTTAACTGACGGCCAAATGGAAATACAAATTCTGACTTGCAAAATACCACAAACCATACAATTTGTTATTTGGACCATCCATCCTTCAAAGCAATCGAAATGATATTTGTAGTGCAACTGTAAAGATTCACATGCTGTAGTAGGTACGGTTGCTGTTGTAGAAAGATCTTGGTCTTGACTATTTGGCTCTACCAATGGTGATTGGTTAACCCTGTGATAGGAAAATGTCTAGAGCAAAAAAAAAAAAAATTTCTAGTGCTATCTGAGTGTACTGGTAATGCACTGTAAGGCTTTCTTTTTTTTCTCATCTTTTCTTAGAGATCTTTTAATTAACCCCTGGCAGTCTACCTGCAGTACTGGTCAAGAACTGATTTGGGTAGCTTATTTGCCATGCCATAGATTCCAGTAGTCCCACAACTTCCGCAGTTGGAGATCGACTTGGACCATGCCATAGATTCCAGTAGTCCCACAACTTCCGCAGTTGGAGATCAACTTGGACTGGTCTGGTAGACCAAAAGGATATCAACTAAGTAGCTTAGAACTCAATTCCTTTTGAAACGAAGGATCTCCGCGATCCAATTGGGTTGCAACAGTGCAACGAGTTGATGCCAGACCTAATGGCAGGGATGGACATTTGTAAAAAATTCGCCTTAACATACTCAGATAATAACAATGAGTGTATATCCAGCATGTGAAACAGACATTTGTGTGCATTAAACATAACTCTTGAACATCTAGTCTCAAATCTGACAGGGTTGTGGTTATCAAGCACTTTTGTGCCCCACTGTGTAGTAGTATTTAATGTGTACAGTGGTGCATACATACCTATTCGAACACTTATCAGTCCAAGACTGAACCGAGGTTCTTTTGGTATTTAACAATGTTTTTGACAAGAAACTTAGAGTCCCTTGATGTTGTTATTGTAATTATATAATATTGTGCTACCACTTGCTATCATCTTTCCTGCCAAAGTATTAGTATTATAAAATTAGTGCTTTTTCACTCATGGGGCATTCATGCATTTAAGTATTTAATCTCACCATACTCACTAGGGATGGGAAATTTTATGAGACTAAGGGACAAAAATAAATATGATATATTTAGTATAGATGTAAGAATGCTAATTGTTGCCACCTCAATAGACCGAACTACAGTCAACCTAAGAGGACTGCATTAATATCACTGGTGTAGCTTATCATATATCATATTTATTGAATGACTTACAACTTGATTTTACATAATTATGATTTGGCATACTTAGCCAAGTGTTAATATAGCCGAGGTATTGTATTATGTATTAAACCAATGTCCCACAATTGTAGGCTTTTATGTACTGTACAGATACATATTATACACTTGTGATATCAGACAATCATTTCTACCCCCATCAACTTCAAAAAAAAAATGAAATTCTGAGAACCTGGGAGTCTCACAGAATTTTTATAGTACTTCTACGCTTTTTCTAGGTATACAGTGGCATTGGCTCGTATCAGGCATCAAAGCTCATCACATGTTAATAGTCGTAACCAGCCTCCGAGGCAAACTCTCTTATCAAATCCGCTTTGGCAAGAGTAGTCTATACCCCTATAAGGGTTTAATTAATATTGTGCCTAAATAGCCTGCCTATGCAGTTTTATTTGTTTTGCCGTATCTGTTACAGCGTGGTCTCCCAAGGTCTAGGAAAAGGGATTGACCACAAATTCCACCGTGGAGACGGGCTATGTGTGCTGTATCAATCTTGTTCATATGTAGGTAGGTAATTTGACTTACTTGATTTTTATGTGTACGTGTGTAGGTACTCACTGTCGCAGTCACTTGACCTTAGCTCGTCGCTCTCTTGTAGGTAAGCCTCGGACTCCGAATCCATTTGTGCTTACTCCCATATTACCTACACTACCTTATTACTAGGATTACTAGATGATGAATTGAGAACACATTTTTCTTCACTAGGAATACAGTTCAACACTTTTCTCACCAATAGTTATGAGCTATATATACTTTTGCGCTTCCGAGCACTTAATTTATCTATAATTCTGCATAAATAAAAGCATGATTTTCATAAAAACTTTCCGAAGAAAAGTTTTCCGTGCGTCACGCGGGAAAATCACAAAACGCTATGGTAGGTGTAAAGGGTTGCCAATCTCTCGCAACCCAACCCCAAGAAAAATTGGTGTCTAACCGGAGACAAACAGGTAGTGTTACCAGCCTTGCGGGAAAAAATGGTAAGTCACAAAATCTTCTTCATATCGACGCTGTGTGTTTTTAAGTAAACACATAATATATAATTATGTCATAACGTATTGCAATGTGCCTACTAAAAAGAACTTAAAAAGACAGGTATTCAAAACTAAAGGTATTAACTTTAATTATTAAAAAAGTAATCCCGAGTCGTGTACTAGGTGACACCTGTGATCGTTTTATTATTAGTGTTGGTGATTGTTTTCATCTGATTCAGATTAAAACTTATAAAGTCAATTAAAGGTACCTATATTCATTTCACTCCCAATCCATACGATATTATTGTAGTAAAAGGTTGAACAGCCCTGAATGCCGCCATTTTTATTGTTTACCTTTAGTTAAGTACCTAACCAAATGGAGTATAGTGTTTATTATTTAATGTTCGCACCTTTGGGATGGATCGGCTAAGTGCTAGCTCGAGACGTTAGATTCTGTCGAGAAACGTGCCAAGAAGCTCATTGGCAATGACTCCCTTGTCCGGGCCAAACTCCAAAGTCTTTAACATCGCCGCAAAGTTGCTGGCTTATCGGTTTTTTATCGGATACATTTCGGAGAGTGTGCATCAGATCTCCACGATCTTATTCCCCCTAGCCCTTTCTACTATCGGACGACCAGAAGCACGAAAAGGTGACATCGATTCATGGTGGACATTCCGAAAACCCGAACGAAAGGATTTTAGTCCACTTTTATCATGCGTACCGCTGAAATGTGGAATGCGCTTCCCGAGTGTCTTCAAATCTCATCTTCAAATCGGCAAACGCGTTCTATCGTAGATCGCAGTATCGTTTAACATCGGGCAAACTGGCGGTCAAGCGTAAGCCTATCACAAATAATAATATAAAACATATATAATTATATTTGAAATTTGTATCACTTAAAATAGCCTGGTGGTAACACAGAATAGAAAGTAGTTGTAGAAACGCGTTTTCATTAGAAAGAATTCAACAGGTAATTCAGGTCATTTGGCTTACTGTGATTGGTCAAAAATATTATTCAGAAAATGGCTCTACCAACCTGACTGCTATAAGGAGAGAAGAAAGTGAGATGTTTGGTTTGTTAGGTGGTCAACAGACGACGTGGTGTTATCGATGTCACCGAACATGATAATCCCCGCGCCGTATATAGAGACGGAGGCGGGGCGGCGCTGCGGGCTGCGCGCGCTCGGGCCGCCCGCGCCGCCGCGCACGCGCACGCCCGCCCCCCACGCCCCCCACGCGCCCCACGCGCCCCACGCCCCCCACGCGCCGCACGAGCCCCGCGCCGCCGGCCACAGCACGAGCGCCGCGCACAACCACCAACTGCTCAAGGTACCCACTACCCACGTCTAGCTAATGGAGTATTATACCCAATTTTAAAAAGTACCTCAATTAGATTAGTGCTGCACAGACAATAAAACAACATTTTAATTCCATCGATAAATGCCATAAAAATGCATTTAAAATGTACATTTTCTAATTTCGCCCTTAATTTCAAAACGCCGGACGCAGCGGACGCCATATTGCTCTGTGGTTGTAACGTCAGTCAAGTTGAGTTGAGTTGAGAAATCACAAACTCCGAGATGCTACTGAGAATTTCATAGAAAAACCCAATAACACTGCTCGACCTGGGAATAACCCAGGACCTCTAGATCAGCAATCATGGTTGGAACCTCTAAACTAATAAGGCAGAGAAGATATGACTAAATACTATTACATAAAATTACTATTATTATTATTAATTTTAAAAAGTGTGAAATGGGAATCCGATCACTTTACATAAGCGATTACACCATTTCTTGTTTAGGAGCTGCATCCATTCGCAAAGATGGCAATCTCGGCTCCTGCCGACGATCCGGCATTGAAAGCTGCGCTCGCGCACTACAGAGCCACCGGCTGCCGGCTTGTTAACGATAAACACAAACGTGAGTTTTATAGAGATGAAACGGATAGCTGTTTAGCCGGATACCGGATATCCGACCAGCCTATAGGCCGGATAGTCGAATATCCGGTCGAACATTGTTACCGGGCGTCTCGTAACTTGTAGAATCAGTGGTCTCAAACCAGCGATTATTCGGTATTTCTTCCGATTTGGGGGTTGTTTACTACCGACATACTGAAATATAACTATAAATTTTAATTTTCTAAGAATACCTAATTTCTTTCTATTGGCATTATATCTATTTTAGTTGATATTATTGATATTCAAAAAATATAATTTAGCTTTAATTTTAATCATGGATTTCGGGACGAAGTATTATGTTGAAAAAAACGTCTGTAGTCTGTTTTGTAATTTTTATCTAATTTCTGACATCTATCATCGACAGAACTCGCTAGAAAATATTTTAAATAGTTCTAGAACTTTGCGAAATTTGGAATTCGGATGGTCGAGAGTGGGTAAAGAGAGTTCTGCACATTTTCAGCGTCCGCTACGCACATTTGTATGGCCACGTTATACTATCTAATAGTAATATTTTGAATAAATTTTATTTACAGTTGAATGTCCAATGTACAAGCCATCAGTAGTGAAGAAAGTTAAAGAACCAGAGCAAGACGCGAACGAAAAGGCGAATGATACCGAGCCGCTGGACCCGCTGGCGCCAGAGAACCACCAGCAGCTGAGCCTGCTGCTTTACAGCTTCAGCAGCAAGTCCGCCAACGTGCCCGACTTTTGCGTGAACCCCTGGTGAGTATTGGCGGTATGGCAGATCTAGGTAAAGTTCTAAGGTTTATTTAGAATTTTTGGTGTTGATTGCGATGGGATGCTATTTCCCATTCGCGCAAAATAGTATCCGTATAAAATTCGGATGGCGCACGTACGGTTTTACGTCATAACGTGCAATAGTACGTTCTCTATCTAGCATAAAATTAAAATGCTTATAACTTTCTTATTTTTAAACCGATATTAGTTTTGTTTGGAATGGATGAATGGAAGAAAATTTCATGCTGCACACCATAAATTGGAACAGGAAGATGATGATGATAATGATTTGGCTTTATTTACTGAATTTTCCTTTCAGTAAAATGTGTCCCCCTTATTCATAAAAGCTATGTTTTGTCTAATTTTGACACGTGATTTTCTCTGATTGGTAAAAGAAGACAAAACATCTATAAGATAAAACTACCCTTTACGGATATTATCAGGTTGTATTGATATTATTTAATTCCCGACGTTTCGGATCCTTTACAGCATCCATGATCACGGGTAGACTAAGTTATTGGACGTCTTAATGTTGCAATTACTAACAGCTACCTTACATTTTTTTTTATAACAAAATATCTATTAGATGTGTATAAAACGCTTATAATAGTCTTTTCGGCTCCAAAACGACTTAAATGTAACGGTGTATTTTTATTATGAAAATAAATAAAAAATATATTATTAAATTATATTATGAAAATATTAAAAAAATATTTAGCATGCGTTAATGCCACGTATAATAAAAAATAAATTTAAGTAGTTGACTTATATCATAGTAATTGTCGTGTGATCCAGGATAGTGACGATGGAGATGTACGGTCGTCACGACATATCGCTGGGCGCGTTTCTGGACAAGTACTGCTTCAACGGCGACTACAAGTGCACCTCGCCCAACTGCAACGTGCCCATGAACCAGCACGTGCGCAGGTCACACAATCTTCTCCAATTTTTCTCTGATATAACTGAACTATTTTGAAGTTATGATAACGTTAAACTTGTCTACAGGGCCTTGGATAAACGATCATTTATGTATTGTTACTCTATAGGTAGATATTTAAATGAATGTCTCATCAGTCTAGTGGTCCCAAACGCGACTGCTACGTTAGAGGTCCTGGATTCCAGGTCGAACAAAGTGTAATTGAGTTTGTGCCTAGGTAATGGCAGTAGGCTTCCCCCTATTACATAGGACCTAAAACTTCCGGTAAACTGAAGGTGTACATTAGTACACCTCTGCCTAACCCTTCAGGAATACAAGCGTGATGGTATGTCTTTAAATGCATTTCAAAATAGATAGAAACATCATTTTTTCAAGTTCTAAGCAAGGGATGGCGCTATTTAATGTGTAGAACGGCATCTCTCCCTCTCAATGGCAATAACACGTCGCGGTATTGCCTCAGAAACTTGTTTTGTAAGTGGTACATTTATGTATAGATTCGTGCATGGAGATGTGTGCATCACTATAACGTGCAACACCATCGGACACAGTAACGTCGACAAATTGAAGGAGGAACAGAGCAAACAGGTATTAACATTACAACTTATTACATAACTAAAATGTGTTAATATCATGGAATGTTTAAATCTTAGATTTTCAATATAGTCTGAGTATCAGGAAATTTTGAACATATGGTTTGAACTCTTGGTCGACCTGTTTATTTTTTAATTCAGATAAAATATTGATATTTTTTAAGGAATTATATGACCTGGTAACTTAGACCTTTAGGTCATGTCTTTTTTGTAGTTTAAAACACATCACTTTATCCCCAGTAAACCAATGGAAACTTCACTAAGGCTTCGATGGAGTTTAGGAGTAAATTCAGTTGGTGAGGGCTGCTAAATTTTAATTACGAACAAAAATCGTAATGGATAAATGGATTTTGTTTAAATTATGATAAGAAACCTTTATGGTAACACAGCCGAGGCAGTAGGGAATTTAAGAATTCAATATTAGAATAAGTGTTGATTCGCGCGCTTTTAGCGCGATGTCGGGTTTTCTAATTGATTTTCATTTTTTGTGAATTGCTAAATAGTATTAGGTAGTTTTTTTTATTCGTGATGATGAAGGATATCGCATAACATTTTCATAAATGTTTTGCCCCTCCAACCAAAGGGAGGATCCTCCGACCAGGCGGGTGTTCTGCCGGCCACGTCGCGACAATTGATGTCGGGTGGTCGTATATATACAAGTTGCTCTGCAAACTTCACTTGCGCGATTCAGGATTTGTCCGTCTAGTTTGTATGTAGTGCGGTAGATGTCGCTACACCGCTGCCTCCCGAGACCTGAAGTCGATGGTCGTGAGTCAGCGGTGCATCTGGAGAGCTTGCCAGTGCCTCCACTGGCACTAGCTGTTCCAGTGAGTCTGAACAGGGTGCCCATTTAAGCAGGGAAAGTGCTGGCTGGCTGTGTGACTCGCTGTTCGTGTTGTGAGGGAGGGAAGACGACGGTGATGATGTATTTGCTAGTCTTCGAAGGATGCGCTTATGTTCTGCTCTGTGTCACCACTGTGAAGGGGTGAGGAGCGTTGCTCCTCCCACCAAAGGGAGGATCTTCCAACCAGGCGGGTGTTTTGCCTGGTGAGCCACGGCCCAACGGTTGATATCACGCGGTTGTATATAGTGCCAGTTGCATTTTTCTTCACTTGCGCGATTCAGGATTTGTTCGTTTAGTTAGTATGTAGCGCGGTAGATGTCGCTACACCTTCATGATTGTTAAATCTAAATACATAAGTAAGCCGTACAGCTATGTTCATCAATTAATTGAAGTAAAAAGTACTATGCTTCCCTCGGGGGACAGTACATATTACAAACTTGTGTGGTTGGCGGCCCTCACATGCTCGGGCCTCACATGCAAACTCATTAGTAATGTGTTACTTTCTCCCCCTTGGTGAACAATCTGGTTTTCTATGATGATGATGATGATGAGAATGATGGCGCAGGTGATGTTCTGGTCACGATGCGAGGTGTGCGGCGCCAGCGGTGCGGCGCGGCGCGTGTCGGGCGGCGCGCTGCGCGTGGCGCTCAGCACGTACGTGCGCGGGCGCGCGCTGGCCACGCGCTACGTGCGCGCGCGCACCTGCCCGCACCCGCTGCACGCGCACGCGCACGCCTTCGTGCACCACCTCACCACCGCCTGCTTCAGGTGAGCCCGCACACCACACACCACACACGCACGTGCGCGGGCGCGCGCTGGCCACGCGCTACGTGCGCGCGCGCACCTGCCCGCACCCGCTGCACGCGCACGCGCACGCCTTCGTGCACCACCTCACCACCGCCTGCTTCAGGTGAGCCCGCACACCACACACCACACACGCACGTGCGCGGGCGCGCGCTGGCCACGCGCTACGTGCGCGCGCGCACCTGCCCGCACCCGCTGCACGCGCACGCGCACGCCTTCGTGCACCACCTCACCACCGCCTGCTTCAGGTGAGCCCGCACACCACACACCACACACGCACGTGCGCGGGCGCGCGCTGGCCACGCGCTACGTGCGCGCGCGCACCTGCCCGCACCCGCTGCACGCGCACGCGCACGCCTTCGTGCACCACCTCACCACCGCCTGCTTCAGGTGAGCCCGCACACCACACACCACACACGCACGTGCGCGGGCGCGCGCTGGCCACGCGCTACGTGCGCGCGCGCACCTGCCCGCACCCGCTGCACGCGCACGCGCACGCCTTCGTGCACCACCTCACCACCGCCTGCTTCAGGTGAGCCCGCACACCACACACCACACACGCACGTGCGCGGGCGCGCGCTGGCCACGCGCTACGTGCGCGCGCGCACCTGCCCGCACCCGCTGCACGCGCACGCGCACGCCTTCGTGCACCACCTCACCACCGCCTGCTTCAGGTGAGCCCGCACACCACACACCACACACGCACGTGCGCGGGCGCGCGCTGGCCACGCGCTACGTGCGCGCGCGCACCTGCCCGCACCCGCTGCACGCGCACGCGCACGCCTTCGTGCACCACCTCACCACCGCCTGCTTCAGGTGAGCCCGCACACCACACACCACACACGCACGTGCGCGGGCGCGCGCTGGCCACGCGCTACGTGCGCGCGCGCACCTGCCCGCACCCGCTGCACGCGCACGCGCACGCCTTCGTGCACCACCTCACCACCGCCTGCTTCAGGTGAGCCCGCACACCACACACCACACACGTACGTGCGCGGGCGCGCGCTGGCCACGCGCTACGTGCGCGCGCGCACCTGCCCGCACCCGCTGCACGCGCACGCGCACGCCTTCGTGCACCACCTCACCACCGCCTGCTTCAGGTGAGCCCGCACACCACACACCACACACGTACGTGCGCGGGCGCGCGCTGGCCACGCGCTACGTGCTAGTTATTATCCCATATGCCCAGTAATTTAACTAGCTGCATTGGGGTCAAACCGAATACCTAATAATGATATGTATGTATTTAAGTATGTATTAAATTATTGTTTATTTACAGTTTGTCGCTATTTACTCGCTTTGACTTACTATTTCTATTTAATGACCTAAAAACAACCTTTAACATTACAGATACAACAAAATAACGCCGTACGAGATCCAGCTGCCTCCTGACATGATATCCATAAACTACGACACCAAGCAAATGCGGGACAACCTCATTTCACAGCTCAATGAACTAGTGCAGAAGGGTAAGGTCACATATTAAAATCAACTCAAAGCTGTTATGATTATTTTCTCAAAATGCCAGTTGCAGACAATATCCTGTAACACTCATATATTTGTTCAAAAAACACTATGAACATTAAAAGAGACTATGATTCTCTGAGAAGTCAGTTCGTCTGTGGAGGGGTAAGGTGTGTTGCCCCTCACACCAATAGGAGGATACTCCAACCAGGTGGGTGTTTTGCCTAGGGGCCACGGCCCGACGGTTGATGTCGAGCGGTTTTATATATCCAAGTTGCGTTGCAAACTTCACTTGCGCGATTTAGGTCCGTCTAGATTCTATATAGCGCGGTAGATGTCGCTACCAGTCGGAAACTGGATAATTAACAGACTTTCCCAGAAATGGGATTCCGATGATAAGTCCAAAACTTCTTTTTGGCGACTTCAGTAAACAGTTTGAGTTGTTCAGTAGCTTAGTTGTCTGTATAAAATTGCAAATGGATTTTGCGCTTTAGTTTCCGAATTGAAAGTTTGTTCATTTTTCTTAATTTTTTTACTATTTATTGTACGCATTTTTACCCACACAAATAGATTGTAAGTTGAAGTAGTAGAAGTAAGGGGTGCGCTGAAAATCAGCATTGATCACTTTTTCAATCATAATTATCACTGTGGTAGCTATGCTGCACACAGATCAACATTTTGCTGTGCGGACTCCTTTTTTCACTCTTTTTTTTTTGTATCAGATATGTTTTTCTTTTGTATTTATTTTTTGGGGGCAATGAACTTTTTTTTCTTTCTTTCTAAAATGTCCGCTGCACATAACTGGAAGGACAGAGGTTCGAACCCTTAGAGGTCGAATTTTTCTCCTACAAAAATGTATATCTTTACAATTTGAGGTGTTTATATTGGTTAGGTCACGAGATCTTCAGCGGGCTATCGGACGGCGACGCGGAGAAGGACTACCAGGCGTTCAAGCAGCACATGGAACAGATACACCTCGCGCTCACGTCTGCCAGCCTGCACGAAAACAACACCACCGCTGGTAAGGGAAAATACACCTTATTTCTTATTCAGATTTGAAGCTCCATTGCTCGCTGAGAACCTTTGTTTATAAATAGAGCGCAGTATTTTGGGAGTAAAAAGGACAGATCACATCCGAAAGACCACATTTCGTTACAAAATGCGCATAGTTGATGTGGAGGAGTTTGAAGTGACGATGGGCTGGCCCCGTCAGCCGCACGCATCCAGACAGGTGGGCGAGGCTAGCTACCGAGTGAGTAACTCACAACGAGGTCGGCCTGAAGACGTTGGCGAGGTGATATCGACCGCTTTATGCCAACGTTCTTTGAAGAACTTTTACGTGGGAGAGCCATGCTTCGGCACGAATGGGCCGGCTCGACCGGAGTGATACCACGGCCTCACAGAAAAGCGGCTTCAAACAACGCTTACGTTGTGTTTCGCCGAGTGAGTGAGGTTACCGGAGGCCCAATCCTCTTTTAACAGGTCCGCAACGCACTTGTGAGTCCTCTGGTGTTGCGGGTGTCTATGGGCAGCGGTAATCGCTTACCATCAAGCGATACGTCTGCTCGATTGCCCTCCAATCACATAAAAAAGAAGCCTAGAACAAAATCTCTGTCTTTATCCAGCAGTAGGACACAAAAGACCTACGTTTTTCACGTCTATTATTTGCATAACGCATAATTATTATTTTCGATATTAAGGCGGATCGTACACCTGAGCCCGCCAAATTCAAATTTCAAGTGGTTTTTCGCAGTTTGCAGGTGTTACTTATGACGGTCAGTTATGGTCGCTTTTCAAATGAGTTGGTGGAGAGAAGTAAAACGAACGTGTAGTCGGTACAAAGTTTATTCTCATACTACGTTTGTTTAAGTTAACTGTCACATACAAAATGGTTTACTGAACAGCTGTGCAGCCTACCTACCTAGATGTATCTAAATATGTTGTTCGAATCGTAACAGTAGGTCTATAATAAGTTATACATTCATGGTAATAGTAATTGCGACATTAACTATACAAAATCCAAAAAGTTTAACTAAAACCATTGTTTAAAAATCATTATTGTAGCTAAAAGTAGTGTAATGTCATTTTTGACATTACACTACTTTTAGCATTGACACAGTTTTTGGCATGTTTTTGGCTTCATAAGGATTAATAAGTAAAGGTTTTAGTTCTCAGTTGTGAATGTTGTATAGTTAATGTCGCGATTACTATTGTCATGAATCTAGAACTTGTTATAGACCTATAAACTGCGGAAAAACACTTAAAATTTGAATTTCACGGGCTCAGGTAAACGATCCACCTTAAACCAACTCCAATAATGTTGATATTATATATACGGTTTTTTAAGCATTTTTACTGTGGCGCCCAAATTCGAATTTTTGTCTAACTATAACATCTTTTTCTGATTTTTTTTTGCATTTTCCATGCTAAGATTATAAAGTAATTTTAGTTAAGGAAAAATTCAATCGCGGGCAGGATTCGAACCTGCGTCTTCTGGTTAGATACACCAGACGCTTTGACCGCTAAGCCACCGCGAGTCCCACCTGCTTGATCGAAATTTGCCTTCACATTCTGAATTTACGTCATAAGGTGACGTTGGCGACATCTATTGAAAAGCAGGTTACCTTGCTCGTCAACCGACATGACTTACTTTACAGTTTGTTCGATATACTTATAACCTTACCTTTTAACTTCGTTTTGTGTTTTTTTTTGCATTTTCCATGTTAAGATTATAAAGTTATTTTAGTGAAGGAAAAATTCAATCGCGGGCAGGATTCGAACCTGCGTCTTGTGGTTAGATACACCAGATGGTGGTGATGGCTTCTGGTGTATCTAATTTTTCCTTCACTAAAATAACTAACTATAACATGTCAGGACTGCCTCATTAGGATAGTGGTCTAAACCGCTATGCTAGAGAGATCCTGGCTTCTATTCCCAAGCCGAGCAGTGTTATTGAGTTTTTCTATGAAATTCGCACCAGCAGCTCGGAGTTTGGCTTCGTGCCCCGTTTATGGCAGTATGCTCGTTCCGTACCCAAACATACTGAACTGTAGGTGTACATTAGTACGCCTCTACCTAACCCTACGGTGAATACAGGCGTGATGGTATGTGTAAATATAACATGTCTAGTTTACGCTATCTCTATGGTATTGTTGCAGCCATTGTGCGCAGTTTATGGAATGTTTCGGATCGTATAATTTCGGGAGAGAAGATGCTTCGCGACGCTCAAGACAAGTGGTCCAGCCCGCCCGCCAAGACCAAGTCGCAGCCAGACAATACCGGTATGACACACTACAATTGTCTCATGACGAGAACTCTTAAACTGCAGCCTTTATGTTCAACAATATAAGGTTCAAATTCGACTGGTGACAACTAGAACTTTCAATAAACTTCACGGACGCTTGGCTCGCTCCCTTTAAATTTCCCCTATTGCATCAAAAAAAAAGATTTTTAACGTATTTATTTTTATTAACTTAATATATATTTTTTTAATAAATGTACTGGTTCGTTAGTCTAGTGAGTGATCCTGAGCGCAATTACTATGCTAGAGGTTCTGGATTGAGTAAAATGTTATTATGTCTTTCTATGAAATTCTCAGTAGCAGCTCGGAGTTTGGGATTTGTGCCCGGTTAATAGCAATAGTCTCGTCCCTTATTACATGGGATCTAAACATACCGGCGAACTGTGGGTATACACTGGTACGCCTCTGCCTAACCTTTTTTGGAAAAAACCTAATACCATGTTTTTATTTTTACTGAAAATGACATCCATACTGATCCTATTTTTGTTTACAGTTGAAGAAAAATCGGATCTGGACGACTCGTCTGGCGACGATGGCAGTAGAGAAAACTCAGGTAAGCAATAATATTAAGAAAAGGTAATTCAAACTAAAATGCTTTCATAACCATGGATGGAAGAACCCGTTTTACTCTCAACATGTAGCAATAAAAAAAGCTTAAAAATTAACGATAGCCCATCGAGTAATATACACTGCTATTATCCCATTACTCATTTCAAACATAACCCTCCTTTTGGCGCAGTCAGTCTTAGTTGACATCAAAATAAGAAAAACAGAAATATTTCAAATCCGACATATTTGAAACTAGACCAAAATTTTTTGTTTTCCCGATATTCAATAACTTTCGTATAATTTATTTTCGATTTGAAGTTCTTTCTATTCTAAACAGTCGTACCCGTGCCACATAACGTCATTTGTACGATTAAACGGTGACATGATCTTATTCTGACACTCCAAAAAATTGTCTTATACCAGTTTGGCAAGTATGTATAGGTGTGTAACATTACCTTACCTATTTCGTTGTTGATTTATTATTTTTCAACAAAAATTCAATTTTCTCAGTTTCCGCCGTGTAAGTGACGTCATCACACGTTTATTGATTATTTTCCTCCGAAATGAAGAAATATAAAAATAAATAAAAATGTTTTGGAACTTGATATATCAAACCTTAACCTAACCTAACCGAAGACGCAGGTTCGAATCCTCCCCGCGATTGAATTTTTCCTTTACTAAAAAAAAAATAACTTAAACAGTATATTGTTTTGGCGGCTTAATAATTTTGAAATGTTGTAAATTGTATTAATCTAATAACATACCTATTACAGGTACAACATACGTGTTCAATTCAGATAGCAACAATAAGGACTCGGAGAAGGAACACACAGGTATGTTGAAGATAAAATAAACTTCTTATATTTTTCTGGGTTAACATTTTGTAAACGCAAAGAAAGCGCGATATTCACGGTCCATCTTGCTGTACGTCCCGCCAAGGTCACCCGTGAAGCATTATGAAAACCGACAATTGGGATAGTGGACTGGTGTTTAGTAAATAATAAGTTATTATTATTATTTATTTACGCCTTTCGGATCGGACAGGGTTAATTTTACGTACCTAATGTAATTTAAATTAATTTGTCAGGCACCGAAGAGGACGAAGAGAAAGGTGACAAAAAAACAGTCCGTCAAATATTATCTCAACTGATGTCCAACAACCAGCCAGCCAATCAGGTAAGACGCATGTTTCACAATAACTTAAACATGCACTGTTATTTTACCACCAGCCAGACATGTCCGAACCGAACAGTTCGGACATGTGTGGCTGGATCAAAAAACAGTGCATTAAATGGTAAAACCATATAATATACAGCATTTCGTTCGTTCGGTTAACAGTTCGTTAGATTAGGGTCGGGTTAAATGTGCTTTTAGACTGTCGAAGCATGGATTGGACGGGCGAGCATTTCTGTAATCCAAAGTTTCTCTCCACGTCCCGCTTATCTATGGTGTAAAAAGTTTAGATGCGCGAGGATGTGCGAGCACCCCCTCGCACATCCTCGCTGTTTGTACAATATTGAACTTTATAGCTGCAAGAATAGAGTGTGGGGTTATAGGTTGGGATGGTTACTAAATGAAGGTCGGCGTTAAACAATGATAACGTTGTGTTTCGCCGAGTGAGTGAGGATACCGGAGGCCCAATCCCCTTTTACAAGGTCGGCAACGCACTTGTGACTCCTCTGGTGTTGCGGGTATCCATGGGCGGCGGTAATCGTTTACCATCAGGTGATCCGTCTGTTCGTTTGCCCCTTATCCCTAAAAAAAAGGGTTAGCGATTCACGCACATCCCTCAATGTTGCCGGTTTAAAACCACGTTAATGGTGGTTGTTGTGTCGTAGAGCGGCATGCTGGTGTCGGGCGGCGTGGTGCCGGTGGTGGTGCGCGCGGGGGAGCTGGGCTCGGTGATCGCGGCCACGCTGGCCTCCGCCTCCTACCGCCGCACTCGCTCTGCTCACCGACACAGGTAACCTGCTCCTAGCTAACCATCAGCCCGGGCCCGACCATTTTAGAGACAATCGGAACTCCAGTGGTTTACATACACTTTCAGGATTAGATATGTTCTGAAAATGTATATAATTCTACCACTTACAATCCATTCATAATATATTTCGAAGCCAGTCTCAATGTTATCAACGTCTAATGTAAACAAATATATTGTAATGAAATCACGCAACTGAACCATCCAATTTTCGGGTTATTTTAACAAGAAAATTGGAATATTTTAATCATTTTTTCAGTACCAGCATTCCACTTCTGATGTTAGTACTAACCCATAATTCTAGGGCAGTGATGGCGAAACAATGGCACGCGGTAGGTAGGAATTCAGGCAAGTAATCGACTCGTCTGTTATGTGTCAAGTTAATAGACAGTACAATTGGTACGAAAACTGTTGTCTATTATAGACAGTAGTTTATTATATATACTACTGTCATTATTCTGAGGTTCTACGCTTGAGATTGTCTGACAGCACGTCATGACTTCATTAAACATGAAGTATAGAAAAAGTGGGAAATAGATCAAAAAGGTTCGCCATCATTTATTGCCATACAGTTAATGATAATTTGAAAACCTAATCAATACTGTTCGAACTGTTAATCGAATGGGTAATAAAGACACTTATTGGACAATAACGTTGCGTTATTTAGTATAATATCACCTTTTGTATATTCTCTAGCACTCAAACGGAACAAGAAGAAAATGAAAACACAAACTCTACAGGCAAGGACAAGCCCGACGGAGACAAGTCCAAGCCGGCCAAGTCCAATGAACACGTCGAGGTGTTGCTCAAAGTAAGTACATTTATTTTGGACCGTAACTTAACATACCATAACTTCTGAATTCCCCTAAGAGTTAGGCAGAGGTGTACTATTGTAGCTTTAAAAAAAAATTGTATGCCCACCGTTCGCTGTTATGTTTAGGTTCCATGTAATTAAACAGAGATCCAAATTCCGAATTGCTACTGAGAATTTCATAGAAAAACCCAATAACACTATGGGAACCCATGTTGAGCTTAGGACCACTAGATTATCTCGGTTGTTTGGATTTGAATCGTAACTTATATCATTATACGTGACTGCTTCATTAGTCTACTGGTCCGAATCGCGACTGCTACGCTAGACGTCCTGGGTTCGATCCCCAGGTCAAGCAAAGTGTTATTGGGTTTTTCTATGAAATTCTCAGTAGCAGCTGGGTGTCTGGATTTATAAATACTCCATAAAAAACTACTGCTTGCATATTTTCACCGATGTATTGCTAGAGGTCTAACTTAAAATCTGGTGCATGTTTCATCTTGGTATGCTGAATAGAATCGAAATTCTTTTTGGGATGTGAGTGAAATTCCGGGCAACGGCTAGTTATTGTAATAAATCGTTTGTAGGAGGGTCTAGTGTGCCGCGTGTACTACGCGTCGCAGTTCCAGCGGCTGCGGCACATGCTGCTGTCGCCGCTGACGTCACGCGAGCCGCCCGCCTGCGCAGACGCAGACCCGCGCTGCGGCTGCTACGACGACCTCAAGGACAGAACAGATAGTGAGCCGTCTTCTAACTCTTTAAATGTTTTTTTTTTTATTATTATTTGGCAGTAACACATTTAAGCAAAAGAAAAATTCAGTCTCTGGCAAGATTTGAACGTCGTCCCTCCGGTTAAAACGAAGAATCGAGAAGACACAATCAAACTCACAGACAGGTCTGGACTCTGTAGCTTAGTTGGTAAAAACAGTTTTTTTTTATGAAGCTTACTAGCAATGTGGGTCGCACATTACTAGTAGGTATTCATGTTAACCCCTAGTGCTAAGCTTAATGCTTGTTTTACAAGTGGGTTCACGTCGGTAGTGCAATGGATGGGTTTCAAACCGGTAATGAAATGATCGCAAGTCCGACGGCCTAGCCATTAGGCTACCGCCGACAAATTCAAATTTGCACCTACATAATTAAATTTAGGATGCTGTTTTTCTTATAATTAATTAATTTCAATGTATAATTTATTTCGAATACGGCTTAATTTTCTATATTATATCATTTCTAAACGCCCTAAATTCCGTGGAACTTATGTGTAAGTAGAATCCATATTTACCTGTGACAACAATTAATTTAATTGAATATTCTATTAACAAAAATAAGCTATCTCACATTTAAAAACCACCAAAAAAGAGGCTTGAATTGATTGGAAATATTATACAACGCGCAGTCTTCTTTGCGAGAACTTGGCTTGATGCACTAAGCTTAAATGTTTGTTTCAGAAGGCCTGTGCGAGATTGAAGAAGCATTCATTCGTTCACTGGCACACTGCGTGCCCTGGGCGGCACGCGGCGGCAAGTCCGGCTCTACATTCTGTAAGACCAAAGGTAACTCGACTTACATAAAACGATCGATCTGACTGATGAAATCTTGGGTTGTGCCATAAAAAGTAAAATTTATATAAATGTTAGCGACGACGAAAATTAAAGCGTCTTTGTGAAAGAAAGAGATGGTGCTATTTACATTCTTAAAGAACAGATAGTGCTATTTACTCTCTTAAAAAAGAGATTGTGCTATTCACGCTCTTAAGAAAGAGATGGTGCTATTCACGCTCTTAAGAAAGTGATGGTGCTATTCACGCTCTTAAGAAAGAGATGGAGCTATTTACTCTCTTAAGAAAGGGATGGTGCTATTCACGCTCTTAAGAAAGAGATGGTGCTATTCACGCTCTTAAGAAAGAGATGGTGCTATTTACTCTCTTAAAAAAGATATGGTGCTATTTACTCTCTTAAGAAAGAGAGTGCTATTCATGCTCTTAAGAAAGAGATGGTGCGATTCACGCTCTTAAGAAAGAGATGGTGCGATTCACGCTCTTAAGAAAGAGATGGTGCTATTCACGCTCTTAAGAAAGAGATGGAGCTATTTACTCTCTTAAGAAAGAGATGGTGCTACTCACGCTCTTAAGAAAGGGATGGTGCTATTCACGCTCTTAAGAAAGAGATGGTGCTATTCACGCTCTTAAGAAAGAGATGGTGCTATTCACGCTCTTAAGAAAGAGATGGTGCTATTCACGCTCTTAAGAAAGAAGCGGTGCGCACGCGACGGCGCTGTACAGCGCTAACCTGTTTCAAAATCAAGGTCAAAATATATCTTTCAATTCACCACTGAAATAGGTACTTTGAAGGGCAAAACTGGATGCACGGTTCCAAAATGTAGGTCTTATGGAGAAGAAACTACATAGATACTTTTTTTTAAATCATGATTCAAGTAATAATGGTTCATTTGGTCATAAACAGATGATAGATACGTGCTCAAGGAGATGACGAAGCCGGAATGGCAACAGTTTTTGGACTTCGCGCCGCATTACTTCGGATATATCACTAACTGCAGACAGAACAAACTGCCTAGCTTGTTGGGTAAGTACTGTTTGTAGGAAATAAGCTCTCCTCAAAACGAGCGGCGAAAGGCTTGTAACTGTATATTTTAAATGGCCTCACTTTTTTTTTACTATAAACAGAGCCAATCAACAATAATAACATTAAAATCGGTTAAGAAATTTTGATTTACATAGAGACGACGTCAAGTCTAAGATGCGAATACAAATTCTATACTAACAGACTTGTAGAAACGTAAACCATATCGCGATTAGAATGATTCATAATAATACAGAAGTTTGACCCTAACCTCGATAGATGGCGTTGGGGTCGAATTAGATCGCGATATGGTTTCGTTACATTGATTTAGTTAGGGTGTGAATGTTTATTTTTTAAGTAAGTACCAAACCACCCAATATAGTGATCGTCTTGCCATCTGGTGGTTATATTTCGAACCCCATTTAGACTAGTGACGTCAGTGGAGTGCTTAACTAGTGGTGTAGTGAACAAGTCTCAATCCCCACAGAAATCTTATTAAAGAAAAATTAACACCAATTTAACCCTATTTTTACATGTGGATTTATGGTAATATTTTGTAAAATACATGACAATCATAGAAGCCATTTTCAGATCCAAGCTTATTTTTTTTGTTATTAGATCCTTGGACTCTGTTTATTGTTCAATAAGTTTGCAAGGTACAAACAGGGTTTAAGTTGGATATGATTGATGGTTTCCGGGCACAATTCTCAGTTACACATGACGGAACACAGTAATAAAAACATTAAATTTAAAATTACTTTTTAGTAAAGGAAAAAATTCAATCGCGGGCAGGATTCGAACCTGTGTCTCCTAATTGGATACACCAGACGCTCTGACCTCTAAGCCACAGCGAACCCTACCCGCATGATTGAAATTTTGCCTTCACATTCTGAATTTACGTCATAACTTCGTCTTCGTCTTATCGTACCAAATAATAACTTTATAATCTTAGCATGGAAAATGCAAAAAAACAAAAAAAGATAATTAAATTTAAAATTAAATAACCCTGCAGCATCAAGTCATCGTTACCATTTTCTTTCTTACATCCCTTCATGAACTAAAAAAAAGAAAGCTGATAATCTTCAAACGGCTGGCCTTCTTAAATCATAACTAAGAACACTCTCGATGAAGTCACCTTTCAAACTAAAAAAACGGAATCAAAATCGGTCCATTCGTTTGGGAGCTACGATGAAACAGACAGACACAGATACACACGTTAAACTTATAAGACTCCTCTTCTTTGCGTCGGGAGTTAAAAAACTGTTTGGCGTCGGTATGTGAAAGTGGTAACTAGCCAGGAGGTTCCGCGTTCTGGGTTTTGTTGATTTTTACAACACTTATGTCTTCCCAGCGTGCGCAGCGAAATTTTTCTCATTCTTAGCCGTTCTCCCACGGGAAAACGCCTGATGTATATTACAAAAACTTTTCGATAATTGACTGATTGTCAGCTCGCATCGTGGGCGTGTTCAGCGTGGGTGGTGCTGGCAACGGCGTGCTGGTGATGGAGAACGTTTGGTACGCGTGCTCCGCGCAGCACTCGCGCTTCGACCTGAAGGGCGCCGCCAGACACCGCCTGGCGCCCGCCAGCGCGCCCGCCGCCGTGCTCATGGACGAGAACCTGCTCAACTGTATGTATACACAGCTCAACTGTATGTATACACAGCTCCGCGCAGCACTCGCGCTTCGACCTGAAGGGCGCCGCCAGACACCGCCTGGCGCCCGCCAGCGCGCCCGCCGCCGTGCTCATGGACGAGAACCTGCTCAACTGTATGTATACACAGCTCAACTGTATGTATACACAGCTCCGCGCAGCACTCGCGCTTCGACCTGAAGGGCGCCGCCAGACACCGCCTGGCGCCCGCCAGCGCGCCCGCCGCCGTGCTCATGGACGAGAACCTGCTCAACTGTATGTATACACAGCTCAACTGTATGTATACACAGCTCCGCGCAGCACTCGCGCTTCGACCTGAAGGGCGCCGCCAGACACCGCCTGGCGCCCGCCAGCGCGCCCGCCGCCGTGCTCATGGACGAGAACCTGCTCAACTGTATGTATACACAGCTCAACTGTATGTATACACAGCTCCGCGCAGCACTCGCGCTTCGACCTGAAGGGCGCCGCCAGACACCGCCTGGCGCCCGCCAGCGCGCCCGCCGCCGTGCTCATGGACGAGAACCTGCTCAACTGTATGTATACACAGCTCAACTGTATGTATACACAGCTCCGCGCAGCACTCGCGCTTCGACCTGAAGGGCGCCGCCAGACACCGCCTGGCGCCCGCCAGCGCGCCCGCCGCCGTGCTCATGGACGAGAACCTGCTCAACTGTATGTATACACAGCTCAACTGTATGTATACACAGCTCCGCGCAGCACTTGCGCTTCGACCTGAACGGCACTTAGTAGGAATAAAAAACAACTTTTGTATGAAATTCGTAAGAAAATTCTAAGAATTCATCCGAAATCGTGTTTAGACAAGTCGAGAAAATCGTAAGCAAGTATCGTCTTGCAGTGTCACACCGCGAACTGCGATTATCGTAGGCGATCAATCGTCATTATCGCTTACGATAATCGTATGCATATTCTCGCCACAGTGTGTATAAATAAGGGTTTATTTGGTCCTCGCAGTGCGGTGGGAGAACCCGCTGTACATACAGTCGCACTCGGCGAGCGTGCTGTGGGCGGCCGTGCAGCGCGACACCAGCTTCCTGGCCGCCCACACCGTCATGGACTACTCGCTGCTGCTCGGCATCGACAACAACACGCTCGTGCTTGGCATTATCGGTAAGTAACCACCAGAACACCACTGTTATCCTACAGAAACCACCATAGAACAGTCAAAACTAAAATCCTGAGAAATCCGCGCGTCTCTGAAGTTTCGATGTCATGTGCGGTATAATAGTTAATCTTATAACATTTATATTAAGTACTTATTAAATCTGCATGCCTAATTTTTTCGATGGCGTACCAAACCGCATTAGGTGCATCCGCAGCGTGGTGGACTATAGCCTTGTCCCTCTCATTCTTAGAAGAGATCCCTGCCATAATAAGTCACTTAGCGCTCGGAACATTAAACTAAGCAAAGGTTTTAAAGTGACGAATACTTGTTAAGTTAATATCACCTCAATGTCGTTAGGTATGGCCGCGTAGACATCTTCCCTTGTTAACGCAGTGTCTAGGCTGACTATAATTTCTTTATAATGTTCCAACAAAACGGATCTTTAATAATAAATTAACCCACCGTACCATACGAGGAGGGTCTGAGAAGGGGAAAAAGGGGTGCAATTTTACCCTCCTATTATTAAAGAAAATACACAAAATATCTGTGTAGGTTTCTAGTTATTTTTGGAAACCATGTCAAAATTCAGTGTCCTCCTTCCCTGTTCTTATAAACACTTACGGCTGCAATGAATAATCATTCGATTGTTTTCGCTTCTAGAGCGATCTTTGATACTACTACTATGGAGCTCATGTCAAATTTCGATTTCGAAGGAAAACAATCGAGGGATAGGTTATTAATGTCGCCGTTAGCATGCACAAGCTCTTTCTATTCTTATGTCAACATTGTCAGATTACATCCGCACGTTCACGTGGGACAAGAAGCTGGAGCATCTGGTGAAGAAGAACCTCGGCTCCGGACAGCCCACCGTGGTGTCGCCGGAGCAGTACAAGAGTCGCTTCTGCAGTGCGCTTAAGAAGTACTTCCTGCAGTGCCCAGCGCACTGGGACCACCTCTACGACAACATACATGGATGATCAGGATTATAGCAAACATTGCAATACAAAGAAACAAATTATTATTAATTTGCGTCTGAAATTAGCCAATATCACGTACCTTAAGTATTTTTACGCAAAAATATCAAAATCAGTTAAGGAAATAATCATGAAAGCTAATCATTTACGATCCCAGTTATCTGTACACCGAATTTTTATATTAAATATTACCACGGCGAAACCACTTGCGTAACATTAAGAGTCCGGTGGACCGAATTTCTCTTAAAAACGTAATACCGAAATAAGTCGTAATTGAAACACAATTTAATGTTGTTATACGGATACCGTACCGTTAATCTAGGTTCCTACGTTATCATTTTATCCAAAATACTTCACTGGAAATTAATGTAAGCGAATGCAATTTTTGTTAGGTTTACCGAGTTTGGAACGATTTTTCGGTTTTTTATTTCCAGTGAAGTAGTAGTAGACGAAATAGTATCGTAGGAACCTAGAATAACGGTATCTAAATTCGAATAATAACATAATTTGATAGAATATTGTCTGGATTACGATTTATTTTGGTATTACGTTTTTGTGGGCAATTCAAGCTCCGCCGGACCCTTAAACGCGCAAATTTATTTCGACTGTAGGTACCTGCTGTACGTATAGAAGTAATGCGTAGAATGCAAGACGTCATATGCAAGTAAATTATTATCAAATAAAAATATAATTTAAATAATCAAGAAAATTATTATTATCCAATTGAATAAAGCATAAAACTTTTTACACAACCCGCGTGATCGCTGAGCTCGTAAGCTAAACAAACCTTAATCAAATTCATTTCAGAGACGCGAGTTAAATTAGGCTATGATCTGATTTATTTAAAAAATAAATAATATAATATATGTATTATAATTTCAAAGAATCTAGATAAATAAATAAAATTTGCTTGCTACTAGGCCATCAATTGAGAACGGCTGGACCGATTTGGCTATTTTTTTTTAATATTTATAATCCAAGTCCAAAAAAGGCTTTCGAAAAGAAAAATGCTTGTTTCTATAGAATTTTTGTATGATTTATTTAATGTACAGGACATCTGTTGGATCAGCTAGTATATTAATATAAATGTGCAATAAAAGTGTGCAACACTCACAATCAAAGATATTATTAACTTATTTAGCGAAATTTTATTGTAAATTGCTTGCACTAGACTTAGAAATTAAGAAATATTTGAGTATTATTTTATACACCAAACATTCCTTTACTGATGAAATGTAAAAATAAACAAAGCTTATTTACATGTTTTTGATTTTATTAAGTAACATAACATAACATACCATCACGCCTGTATTCCCCGAAGGGTTAGGCAGAGGCGTACTTAATGTACACCCACAGTTCGCCTGGTATATTTAGGTCCCATGTTATAGGGGGCGAGCCTATAGCCATTAACCGGGCACAAATCCAGACTCCGAGCTGCTACTGAGAATTTCATAGAAAACTCAATAACACACTCGACCTGGGGATCGAACCCAGGACCTGTAGCGTAGCAGTCGGGCTTGGGACCACTAGACTAATGAGGAAGTCATTTTATTAAGTATCTTTAAAATCCTACCATCATGTATTTTAAACGTAGTTCTTATAATTTAATCTCAGGTATTTTAAAAATAATCCCGAAATGGATATAGCTTGGGTTTCTGTGTGGATGGAGCACTGGCGGATTGTGGCGGTAGCCTAATGGCTAGGGCGTCGAACTAGCGATCATGTGGTTGCCGGTTCGAAATCCACCCATTACACTACCAACGTGAAACCACTCGTTATACAAGCATTTAGCTTAGCACGAGGGATTAATAAGAATACCTACTAGTAATGAGCGAGATCCACATTACTATTATGCTTCTTTTTAAAAAAAAATATTATTGTTATTAATTGTTGTTATCAGCTTAACAGCAATTAATAACAATAATTAATATAACCAATAATAACAATAAGCGCATATTTGTTATCCGCTTCAATTATTAACAATAATAATTGCGCCTGGCGCAATAACAATAACAACAATAATTTTATTAATATATGTTATTCCTATATATTCCTATATCTAGGCACTTATTTAATCCAATCTCCATTGTGAACGGTGAAATTTTAAAATTAGGGTATCAATGTAACATTAATTAAGAATATTCCGTATGTATTCCAATTTCAAAAGTGGCTTAGGAATTATTTCATAAATAAGTCCATCATATGACTTCGCGACATGAACATCACACAGCCCGCTACATTGGGTTTTACTTCGTAATTCAAAGGTTTTAAATGAAAATTTGAATATGGCGGGCTACCCGAGTAATTGTTTTAATTTAAAAAAATACTTTCAAGCCCTGATTCAAATTTTTAGCGATTTCTTACTTTAAAAGTACATCGTATGACTTCGCGACGCGATCATCTTTTGCAGTATGGCGTCCAAACACTAACCGTACTGTCGTAATTTTAATAGATTTGTAAGGTGGTGTGTACTGTGTAATGGAACATTATCTGAAGAGTTAGCAGTCCAGGACTCCGGGGTAAGTGAAGACGAAGCTATTAAACATGTAAAATATTGTAATCATTGTAATAAATTATTATTATAAATTAATGCAACTACCCGCTTATTCCGAAACGCTAAAGTAATTGTTTTACATCTAATTTTTAACTGCTTCATTAACTCATTAGTCTAGTCAGTGTATGTAAGCGCGTCTGCTGAGCGTGAGATCCTGGGTTCGATGCTCAAGTCGGGTAAAGTGCTATTTGGATATTTTATCAGGAATTTCTCAGTATCTCGGACTTGTGATTTCTACCAGGCACGAACTGAGTTACCCTTCGGAGTACGGGGCATACAGGCATGTATTTATGTATGTATCGGTAAGATCATAAAGCACACACAGATTATAACTTGAAGTGAAACTAGTTTAGGATTACTAGGTTAGTAACTACTCGTGGGAGATGAATTAAACAATGATTGGTTTTAACTAACTTTATTTAGAAAATACGCAGTTTATATTCACCATTTAGTACGTACAATTAGTCGCTGTTTGTAAGGGGGGCAGGTAATTACATTGACCAATAGCGGAGTTAGAGCGTGGTCTTCGCACTGTGACGTAACTCATCGTTGGGTATAAAATGCGCCACATATATAAACGAGCGGTCGGCGATTCTTGTTCAGTCTTCGAATCAACTTAGCGCAGGGATGTCGTTCGTTACGATGGCGGCGCGCGCGCCTTTCACTCCATACAGATGGGCGCCCGGCGAGGCGGCGACGCAGCCCGAATCATTTCGATCCACAGTGCGCGTCGCGACCGGACGTATGGCACGCGCTTATGTATGTCCACTACACTAGATTAAAGTTTAGATTTGTGTACCCTATGACAGAGGTCGTGGAGGACATGCCTTGGATGCCTTGCCCCGGATGTCATACCTTGGATGTTAAACCCATGATAAGATCCGGTTATATAGCGGCCGGTTTTTATATAAACTCTAGTAGGCTTTATATATAAACCGGTCGTTAGCGGATTTCATCGTAAGCTGTTGGTGATGTCTCAGATGTCTTACAGTGGTTTACATGCCTCGGATGTTCATGCCCGGGCCGGTTCGCCTCGAATGTCCTGATCTGATGTCTTGTCGTGTACGTCATACCTCGGGTGCCATATCAGTGGTATGCTACGCCGTGGATGACGTGCTTTGTGAGTTATACGTTAAATATTAAATTATTTATAGACAAAAGATGATTCAAGTTAAAATCTAGTCTTAGTACAGTCAACACCATATCAAGTTACCTGTCACATTTGCCATTTGCCTAAATCTTGGAAACGTGATGCTTTATAAGATTTTGTTTAAAGACATTTCTTGTTGGTATTGATGTCTGCAATTAATTTTTTGATGTTTTTATGAGTGGCTGTAAACCACCATTTTATTCAAAATGGTGCCCGGGAGGAACACCACGCTCTATAAAAGAATCTTCAAACCCCTTTGACAGTTTTGGATACCATGATTGCTGTGGACCGTACCAATATTTCATCAAATCCAGTGTTGTTATTCTATACTTCGTTCAGCAGGCTTACTCTTGAAAAACAATACAATACCAATCCAAACGTGATCCCATTCCAATGTCAATTTGGCTGTCGGGCGATTTCGTACTCTTGAGCACAAATCCGTTACCTAACCTTGTATCGGCATCCCTGATTGGCCAATGGTTGGGTCGTTTCCCAATCCTATTTAGTTCACTCGATCACCGCGCAATATTGAATCAATTTGGCGCTAGATTCAAGAGTACGAAACTTGACGAAACGGCACAATTCCAATGTCGATGTTTCGAAATTGAGTTCAAGAGTATTTTATAGGGGAAATTTTGTAACTTTTTTAAAGTGGTAGCGGGCAGGTAGGTACACAGTAGGTACAGTCCATCGTATGATTTTGTGACGCACGCAACCTTATTTGAGATAGAAACAGCTTGTGGCAGGATAGCGTCCTACTCCCTAACTTCCCGCTGTCGCTATCGTATTCGTAATAAAGATAAATTCATAGCGAGGGTTTTATAGGTTCCTGACCTCGTGTAATGTGGATTAAATAATAACAGAGGAGTTAGCAGTCTGATGTAAGTGTAAAAGAAACTGATGTGTGTAAGTATCTACAATAAAATTGTAACAGGCCGTTGTCTGTACATTATAGATATTAAAGAAAAACTACTAACGGCGGTCTTTATTAGAACAACAGAAGCCAAAATATAGTCATAGTCACGGAGTATGTAATCGTGACTAAGTAAGATTTTGGGGGCTCATAACCCCCATGACCCCTACTACCTCACTGCTACCTTAGTAGGAAATATAAAATAAAGACATTTTAAAATAATGAATCACAGTTTAATGTACAATAACATTTGTCGAACAAGCACAAATTAGTTTTTAAATTATTTAGAGAGTATCAGATTTCGAGACATATTTATAGTAAAGATGGAGTCATCAGACGATCTTTGGAAGATTTATATTGATATTAAGCGATGTCGGTCCACTAAGTAAACGAATACAGCCTCAATGGCACACAAAAATATATGTATTTGTTCGTATTTACAATTTTAGCGAAGATTCCTTTTATGTACAATCGGCTAAGAAAGGTCTCCATCAGTTTTAGATAGCTAATACATGATAATTTCGTTAATGCTGACATTATATTGCAATATTGGTCTTCCAAGCGTCTTGGTCTCTCCTTTTTTATGATATCTAATAACAATCAACCTTACGATTTTCACTTTCTCGGCCAACTGTACCTACTACTAATAATAATATTAATTATTATTCGATTCAGAAAACATTATTTTTGGTATTAAAATAATGTATTTGAAAATTATATTTTTTACACATTTTGCATATTTTTTAAGTTGAGATGTCAACTTTATTAGTGGCAATGCTAATCAAAAATGAGCATGCTATGATGAAAAATCTGAAAATTAAATCGATTGTAATGTTTTGGATAGTCTGAGAACGACAAACAGAATAAGACAAATAAAAAAATAAACTCATTACTAATACTTTAGCAGTTTTTATACAGTAAGAATTCAATATTATTTGTCAAATACAACTAATTGGTAACTGTTTTTTTTGTCATTCCCATTTGTTCAGAAATGCATATTATATAATAGTATATAAATATTTTGATTCAATACAATATTAATTTTATTGGAAGTCTAATTGAAAAGAATAGGGTTGTTTACATTCCAAGATAGCTGAGAAGATATTGTCTACATTATATTATGAATTTACGATACTTGGTTTACCGATGTGTTGTCATATAAGGCCTAATTCAATTTACATAATCTTAGAATACATCAGACCTCTTTTATTGCTTAAATAATAGGTACAAATATATTTAAGATGTTGCGCCACAATGCTGTGTATAATTCTTATAGGATCTAAAAATGTAAAAAAGATTCAACTTTTTTAAGGACATGATACCACTAACCATAACACAATTTACTATTATTTTTTTTTAGCGAAAAAATGTGTTAAATTCTATTTAAATTAAGAAAAATGATACATAGGGACACTAAGCCTAAATTCCTTGAAACCAAAGTAACCACCACATCAAGATTCTCTAACTTAACAAGTCTCAAATGGGGACAAGCAGACTGGAACACTCGAAAACATGATAGGATCGCCCCCTATTACCGAAAACTATGACGAAATGTACATATCACCCACAGTTCGCTGATATATATCTAAATATATAAATTTGGGTCAACGTGAGGAGCCTCTGCCTAACTTTTACACCGGCTCCGCACGTTGGTCCAAATTTCAGCGTCAACGCTATTCGGCCAACGTGTGTATCAGTATTACATCGCTGGCACCAACACCAATCGTCGACCGACGTGTGGAGCCGTTATTAGATTTTCCTTTGCTCGCTCACACCGCACCCGTATTCGGTTTGGTATGAATTTAATATTAAGAGAAGTTACAATGACAATAATACACGTATCGTTCAAACAATTTTTACACATCATTCTAGGATACAGACATAAAATTACCGAGGTAAGATGTGTTCTAAAATCAATGTGCTTCAGTACATTAACGATTCGACAACCTGCAGTTACATAAAGTGGCTAAACATAATAATAATTTACAGTAAATGGAAGATGTATAGTACTATACATAATTACTTCGATGATCATTGTATTAAATTAATATTTTTCCGATTTACATCACGTTATATTCCGACTGGAGTTACCATTACATAGGGCACGATAGGCCTTACTTAAATGAACCAAAATTACTGCATACAACTTCTGTTTCTCTGCTACATCAGACGTGACGTAATAAGCTTATAAATAATGGACTTATAAAAAACAAACTCCACAGCCCGCTCCCATTTCCCGCTCTTAAAATAGCAATTTCCAAAAATCTTTCACAATACACTACTCATCAAAACCAAGACTAATACACCCGTCAAATTTCAAGTGTGCACCGTTTAACTGTATGTTGTCTGTCAGTCAGTAAGACATCAATTCTTATAGATAATTATAGATCTTAGCAAAGTATAACAGGTTATTACAACTTGTTATACCATATTGTTATACAAAGCTATTCTAGCTAATAACATGTGTTGTAAAGCCTTAGCAACCCATAGAAGACTGACAAACAAACAAATATTCATTTTTGTATATTAGATTCATCACCCAATAGCGAGGTTAGCATATCCAATCGGAATACAACGTGAAAGTGACGCACGGAGTAAACAAATGGATTACTGAAAGTTTATTTCTTTGTACTATAGCATGTATATTTTTCTTACAGCAGTATTCTAGTTCAAAATCATGTAGGTAATGTATATTTTGTCTGAGGAAACGGTAATTGTCAGAATTCCAAAACACTATTATGATTAATATTCAATAAAATTTATAATATGAGACAGAAGGGCGCAAAGAAAGCTGTGACAGCCGACCTATAATACAGAACCTGTTTAAGCAAAGAGTTTACTATTATAATGTACCGCTTAAAGGCTTCCAGACTTAAATCTCAAATATAATCTTGAACTTTTGATTTTGAAACTAATTATCATACAGGGTAAATAACTAAAATTATCTGTGGAAAAAACATATCTAACCTGAGGATGTGTTTAGAATTATTAACGTCGCCATTTCGAATAATCGGTTAGCTTGTACGTATGTAGAGCAATTTAAAAAATCTGATTTTTCGTGTAGCAATATTATTTTCTTGTTTTATTCTAATGGCAACCCTAAACGAGACTGTGGCGACACCGTCACCGAGTTAGATAAATTTGTCGCACTATATCCACCCCTATTCTGTGGGCTGCCGATACAAAGGTGAGTAATGAAGATTTGAACTAGGTACTACATGCAGTACTATGCTCCTTTCATTAGTATTCCATTTGATTACTACTGTGCTTGTCCGTGGCTCATCCGGAATAGGGAGAGGTGCAGAGAGGAGAGTGAAGTGGAGGCAGCTCAGCATCATGTCGGGTCCAGGGTCGTGCTTAGTGTTTTCAACTGGTCCAATCCAGCCAGGAGCTCCCTGCAAAGGAAAAGTGTTCTAGATGCTTCGATGTACGATAAAATAATACTGTAGGGGAAAGCAGGTAGGATTCGTACAGTGGTCATATCTCGACTATCCAACATTCTGAAGCGTTCATATTTGTATGCGTGACTGCCGCTCATAAACCATCAAAAATTGATAGGATTGCGGCAGCAGAAAATATTATATATGTTTTCGCTACCCGAAAGTAATATTTGGTTATTCTTTGAATGTGTCGGTCTCTAATATAAAAAAATAATAATAATTTGTTTTTTTTTTAATGTAATAATTACAAAACCAGATCGTAAGATATGCTCAAAGTTGACTAAAATGGGCGAAATAGCTGAAAATCCAATGAATCCTGAAAAAAAACGAATAATGTACGAAGCCACACAGAAAATGGCAATCGATTAGTGTGCAGTGCAGTGCATTACCGTAGCGAGGTGTCGGCGACGAGCGTGGCGCGGCGCAGCGCCAGCGAGGCGGCGCCCTGCACGCTGCGCAGCGACCGCACCTCCTCCTGCGACGACGACAACTCCTCCTGAAACGTATATAATCAACCCATTATACTGTCCCACTGCTGGGCACGGGTCTCCTCTCAGAATGAGATGGATTAGGCTATAGCGCGATTAGGCCACGCTGGCCTAGTGCGGGTTGGCAGACTTCACACGCCATCGAGAAAATCTGTCAGGCATGCAGGTTTCCTCACGATGTTTTCCTTCACCGTTTAAGCAGGTGATAATTAACTATTAATACGTACATAACTTCGAAAAGTCAGAGGTGCGTGCCTTGGATTCGAACTCGAGACCTTTGACTTGGCAGTCCAACGGGCATACCACTAGGCTATCACTGCTTCCTCCTGCAACGTGTACCATACACTATATATCTCCATCTTTATACTAACTCTGCTGACTCTAACACCCCTGCTGTAACACTTACAACAGTTACAAATTATTATAGTTTATGTCTTCGTCTTCTGTGCGGCAGTAAATCAACATTTGCCAAATTATTTCACTACTAGCTTCTGCCCGCGGCTTTGTCTGCCTGCACTTCAGAATTGGATGAAAAAAGTAGCCTACGTGTTATTCCAGACTATAATCTATCTCTGTGCCAAATTTTATCCTGATCGGTTCAGCCGTTCTGGTGTGAGAGTTACAAACATCCATACATACAAACTTTCGCATTTATAATATTAGTAAAGATGTCCTTGATTTACACTTAAACAGCTTACCTTTAATTTCTTGATTTCTTTCTTCAATCTAGCTATCGTTGACTCGGCCTCTGTCGCTCTAGTCTGTAATGTTTTTGTTTCAAACTATTTAGTGACATACTCTTTCAAAAAACGTACTGGACAACCGATAGATTCGTAATTTATGTACGTGGGAGAGCAATGCTTCGGCACGAATGGGCCGGCTCGACCGGAGTCAGGCATCCGGCAGAGGATACCACGGGCTTACAGAATACCGGCGTCAAACAACGCTTACGTTGTGTTTCGCCGAGTGAGTGAGGTTACCGGAGGCCCAATCCCTTTTTAAAAGATTGGCAACGCACTTGTGACTCCTATGGTGTTGCGGGTGTCCATGGGCGGCGGTAATCGCTTACCATCAGGCGATCCGTCTGCTCGTTTGCCATCCTATAGCATAAAAAAAAAACAAAAATTCGGACCGAATTCGACGTAATTTTTTTATTAATAACTATTCTCTACAATGTGTTAAGAAAACCCTGTTCGACCCGTTAACGTAGGTTCGACATCCAGTTCTATCTATATAATCCTTTTCACTTTACAAGTTTAAAAAAATACTCCGTTTCTTTTAGAAATCGAGGAAACTGAAATGGCAATACTTACAGTGGCAGCGACAACCATCCCTGGCTACCAAACATCCTAAGACCGATGGTGATTTTATCGCATTTTAAAAATTTGCTAGATTTTGGAATAATTACGGAAATTTGAACACAACAATCGTAAATTTTAAACAGTATTAATATCGTTTTGTATTTTTTTTTGCATTTGCTATGCTAAGATTATAAGGTTATTTTAGTGAAAGAAAATTCGACTGCGGGCAGGATTCGAACCCGGCTCTTCTGGTTACCACAGACGCTATGACTAATTATACGCCATCGGGAGTCTCACCTACCAGGTCGAAATTTGCCTGCACATTCTGAATTTATGTCTTTCAAGGTGACGTCAGTGACATCTATTGAAAAGCAAGTTACATTGCTTCTCAATATATATATTATACTTTCATGAATATTTAATGTTTCTTATTTTATTTGATGATGTAATTGGGATACCTACCCATATGCTCCTTTCGAATCGGACAAGGTTTTCTTGACATAGTGTATAGAGCTAAAGAAGATAACTGATTTTTATTTATTTATTTTATTCCTTTGTTACTGTTGAGCTGCATATTCAAACATTTATGATTAGGTAACTAAATGAAATCTTTAGAAATAATCTTTTAAAGTGGGTTTCGACAGATTATACAAATGAAAAAAATATTATTTTAAATATTACAGTCGATATAAGGGTCCAAATAATTTTGACAATAGGCTCGTTCCCTATTATATGGGACACAAAAGACCTAAAACATACCGGCAAACTGTGGGTGTACACATCTGCCTAACCCTTCACGGAAGGCATACTATCGTGATCGTATGTATGCATATTTCTATGCACAATAGTGGTACATAAGGCGGACTTATGTTATTCTAGTCAACCTTTTGGATTGATATTGTGAGGTGTATTGTGATGGAAAGAAGTGACGGCTGACAGGGATGAATGGAAGAAAAGGACATGCTATGCCGACTTCAAATAAATAGGGTATTTTCATCTATCAAATTAAAATGATCAATGTACAATACTTTTTATTATAAAAAACTAGCGACCCGCCCGCGGTTTCACCCGCGTTGCCCCATTCCTAAGAGTCGTAGCGTAATGTTAAATAGCTTAAAACGTCCTCTTGAATCACTCTATTTATTAAAAAAACCGCTTCAAAATTCGTTGCGTAGTTTTAAAGATTTAAGCATACATAGCGACGGACAGACAGCGACTTTGTTTTATACTATGTAGTGATAAGATTTATTTTTAATTTGAAAATTTAAATCGAAGTTTTATTATGTATGTCACGTGACCAAAAACATTTGACGTTTCTATGTTTCTGCTTTTATGACGTCACGATACTCACGATAATGGTGGCTACCGTTTTAACGCGAATATTTATCGTTTAAATTTTAAACATTTTTCTTTGCATCGCGATATTATTTTGAGGAAATAATAAAAATCCAGTTGACAATCGTATTTATACGGACATTTTAAAATATATGTATTTAAAAAAAATTTAGAATAGCCTATTGGGACAGGGGCTGGAAGATGATGTTGAGTGTGAGGTGTACTGACCGCGGCATCGGCGAGGTTGTTCTCGGCGCGCGCGGCGGCGGCGTCCAGCTGTCCCGCGAAGTCCTGGTCGTGGCGGCGGCGGGCGCGCGCGGCGGCGTCGGCGGCGCCCGCCTCGGCCCGCAGCAGCGCCTGCGCCTCGCGCGACGCCGCCAGCTCCTCCTCCACGCGCGACCGCCGCGACCGCTCCGCGAACAACTCGCATCTTTAGCACACCGCAACAGTTTTTAAGAGTTGCCTATTGTAATAGTACTGAAGTTTTAAAAGCTATTCAATTCTGATTATGATATTACTCTGATAATACCAAGAATCCAATACCTCAAAATTACCATTTTACTGTGTCAAAATTATAGTATTACATTAAATTTATCATTACCGACAAAATTTAAACAAATGGATTGATATAATAATGTAACCTATACTCCTATCTGACTAATTAATATATTTATATAATATAATAATATTATATAAATATATTAATATATAATAATGATTTTTTTAACCTGTCAAGAATTCATAAACATACAGAATATAATCTGTTAGAATTTGCTTCCAATTTATTTCTATTGAGCTAAAATAAATAACACACAGTGGCCTTATGATTTATTAATTTAATAACAAATTTATTCTAATAAATAGGTAGAATATGATTTGTTGAGAATGTAATTTGCTATGCCCTGGCGTCCATGACCGTTCCTAGCTTTTAAGTATATACGTACGTAACATCGAGAAAATATTGTGGAATGCAAATTTAATAAATATATGAATAATAGGTATATTTAGGACTGCCTCATTAGTCTAGTGGTCCCAAGCGCGACTGCTACGCTAGAGGTCCTGGGTTCGATTCCCAGGTCGAGCAAAGTGTTATTGGGTTTTTCTATGAAATTCTCAGTAGCAGCTCGGAGTCTGGATTTGTGCCCGGTTAATGGCTATAGGCTCGCCCCCTATTACATGGGACCTAAACATACCGGCGAACTGTGGGTGTACATTAGTACGCCTCTGCCTAACCCTTCGGGGAATACAGGCGTGATGGTATGTTAGGTATATTTATGGGCTGTTTTTTTACCAATTAGGGACATAGTTAATAGGTATCTGAAAAATTAACTGAAAATAATTATTGTCAGTTAATTTGTCCCTAACTACATATAATTATAGATACTATACTAGTACCACAACTGAGTAATATAAGTTATAATACATGTGAGCAAATGTATCTGCCAAAAAATTTGCACTCTCTGCACGTGTTAGGGAAGTGGCAACATCATGACAGGAATAATCGAACTAATTAATATGCACTGTATATTAATTAAAAACTTCCGGAATCCACGTGTAAAACTAAACGTAATAATGTGTCGGCGTAGCGACGTTTTGATGTCGTAATTAGATAATTATGAATTTTTACTCTGTCAATCAATTACAGACAGGAAAAAATCGATTGATCTCTGACAGACAAAAAGACCGAGTTACTTTCGCATTTATAATATTAATACCTGTTGCCCACGTTTCGATCGCAACCGAAAGGACTTTTTGAGACAAAAGGTAGCCTATGTAGTTCTACAAAGTCCAATCTATCTCTATATTAAAATTTGTCAAAATTGGTTCAGCAGTTTAGGCGTGAAAACGTAACAGACAGTTTTGCATTTATAATATGGGTATGGATTCAATCTAGCCAATCCATTGGATTGTCTAGATATGCAAAGATGGGACCAACCTGGTTCGCTCCAGCTCCGCCATGATCTGCTGCAGCTGTTCATCCTGGTGCTCGGGCTCCGGCGACGTCCGGCCTGGGTGCACCGGCAGGAAGTCAGGCAGACACATGGAATCCGCGCCTAAAAGACATGCACGTTTAATTTTTATTTACACAAAAATAAGTAAGTAAGCAATCAATTAACTCAATGATAAATGATATTTCTAAAAAAAATATTTAAAGGACACTTTTAGAAGTCAATGTCATTCATCACAAAATAAAAATATATTGCTAAAAGAACTGATGCTAACTCCCAAACCTAAACTAGCCTAAATGTCTTTTTTTTGGACCAATGTTGTAAACCCATTTATTGCTTTGTACATGGAAAAACGCAGAAAACGACTTTTATCAGCTTGTGTTACGGGTCGTGGGTTCAATTCCCGCACAGCACGGAACAAATATTTGTATAATCTGTAGATTAGTTAGTTATTTCGGGTCTTGGTGTGTGTGTGTGTATGTGAGTATATAACTATAACTCCCGTTATAGAATTCATAATATATATTTTTTTCAATATTTTCAAGAAAAAACAATATATATTATGAATTCTATAAGGGGAGTTATAGTCAATTTACTTTAATGGTCCTTCTATCCTGCCGTCACACGTAACACGGTCGTACACGCACGTGCATCTCTGTCGAGTTCTCCCTCGTTCAGTTGGTCATAAGTATGTCATGCTATGGAATTGAATTTGAAACACGTGTCGAACGAGAAAAACTTCCCTGTTCTTTTATGTTAAATGACGACATCAAAATCATAATTTTAATTAGAAAATAAAAGAATACCTTAATATTTTAGCGGGGGACACGACAGGAAAAGGAAAAGTTATAGTATTATAGCAAATAAATTGTTGAGGGGGACACACAGAAAGTAAGGTACGGAAGACCAATCCCCTTTTTAAAAGGCCGGCAACGTACTTGTGACTCCTCTGATGTTGCGGGTGTCCATGGGCGGCGGTAATCGCTTACCATCAGGCGATCCGTCTGCTTATTTGCCCCCATCCCATAAAAAAGGTGATATAAGGGAAGGCAAGGTAAATTTATATAAGGTATTTCAAGAAGCCCTTATTCAGAAAATGTGACTGTTCTGTAAAGTAATAAAAAAATTATAAATCTAAAAGGAAGAATTTACCCATGATGACCCATTCTAATTACTTATAACAATAGGGTATTTGACTAATGTTTGAATAATTGAAAATACCAAGCTGAGTGAAAAATGAAATGAAATACAAATAGTATTCTGAAAAAACCATTTAAATCGGTTATTAAAGTTCAAAGGTATAACCATTTAAAATTGTTGGTTGAATTTGGTTGAAATTTGGTTCAAAGGTGAATTTGGCATACATAGTTTATTACCTGGATTAACATATAATGGAGTAACATAATACTTTGAATCTAAGATGGATTCAATTTTGAACTCCATGCAGAGAAAGATGCGGACAGGAGTCTAGTATAATAAATTTGTAGCTGCTGGTTGATGTCAGTACACAGGATATTTTCGAAAAGTAAATAAAGGTGTATTTATTTATAAGAGACACGAAACACGAAAAACGAAAACAATTTCTTAAAAAAATTCGTTTGTCTATCTGTATGTTTGTATGCGCATCACGCAAAAACTACTGTACGAAATTGGATGCTGTGTTCACAATTTTAATGCTGAATATGCCAAGATGCCGAGTTTAGTAAGTAAATCCTTTTAAAACGCTAGCGCTACCGCGGGCAACGGAGACAACTGGTAGTGGATTAATAAGGATTAAGTAAGAGATCATCAGCTGCTATAGTTATTTAAATTGTTTTTTTTTTTTTAATTGCATTATTTGTATGAATGCCCTCGACCCTTGCACCAACAGTTAATATAGCCGTTTATTGTAGAAGCGGTGTTTAACCCTTGATTAATTGTTACACTTGTAAATATGCACTAGCTAATTAATTGGTAAATGAAATGCATAAACAATTATCGGTTAGCCTAAACAGGGTTTTAGATAGAACCTGCAATTCGTAATTACCAGTTTACCCTTTCAAGCTCTGGTTTTCAAATGCTGGCTGGTTTTAGGACCAGAAACTTAATTAGTTTTGTGTTCAGAACCAGTCTTACACGTGAGGGTGGTAGCTAGCCAGGTGAATCATGATATGAATAGCCAGCTATATGAATAGCCAGGTATGGTGGTTGATCATGAATATCATGATGAGAGAGGAAAGAGCTTTTTCAGGGTGCTCTGAAATTGCTAGTTCAAAATAAATTTGTTACTTATTGAGCTCGAATTGTAGCCCCAAACTAAATTCCTGTCTGTGGTCTTGAACTTGAACTCTGAAATAAATATTAAAGAAATTCCTGGGTACGTATGTACTTCGTAATTAACAAGTTTTATTAGATAAATATTTTTTGTAGACTGCCTCATTAGTCTAATGGTCCCAAGCGCGACTGCTACACTAAACGTCCTGGGTTCGATCCCCAGGTCGAGCAAAGTGTTACTGGATTTTTCTATGAAATTCTCAGTAGGAATTCGGAGTCTGGATTTGTGCCTGATTAATGGCTATAGGCTCGCCCCAAATGGGACCTAAACATACCGGCGAACTGTGAGTGTACATTAAGTATGCCGCTGCCTAACCTTTCGGGGAATGCAGTCGTGATGGTATGTTATTTTTTGTAACAATAATTGTAAATTAAAGAAATATTACATTGACATAATTTTATAGTAAAATATTGTGTCCAGTATATTAATAATGTATAACAGGCACATAAGCCCTGTTATCCACAATAAAGACATTTGAATTTTATGTCAATATACTATTTTATTATGCCAATGTAACAATAAACAATAAAGCCTTGATGGGTGTATTGCAGGCTGTTATCTGCAAATCCACAATATAGGATGTATTTTGTGTGTAACCTGCATGCCTAAGAGATTTTCTCAACAGGCGTATAGTCTGTTAAACCATACTAGGCCATGGATATAACCTAACCCTTTTAATTTGGAAATGTCCAAATGTGGTTAAGTAAATTTGTACAATGTTGTACAAATAACCATAAAAATCTATTACATCTAATATAATCCTAACTGATATATTCCAGCTAATAGATTACGTATTACAAAGTAGGTAGTACCTACTATTTATTCAAATCAGGGTAGGAATAGTTAATTTCTATGTCAACATTTCCAAAGACGTCATTTAAGTAATTTGCTTACAATGCACTCATTTACAAGTGTTTAGAAGTTTTACAAGGGTTCATGTGAAATAAACAACAAAAAGTCACACTTATATTCCCCCAAAGGGTTAGGCAGAGGTATACTAATTTACCCCCACAATTCGCAGGTATGTTTAGGTCCCAGGCAATAGGAGGCGGGCCTATTACCATTAACCAGGCACAAATCCAAACTCTGCTACAGACAAATTTACAGAAAAACCCAATTACTCTTTGCTTGACCTGGGAATGGAACCAATGAGTGAATAAATACACTATACAGATTAGTTAAACTGCAAGGTTAAGTGGTGCTAGCAATCATTCTATGAATGGGTTCATTGAGAGTCCTCAATGTCTCTTAGAGAGCATAATTGCCATCAGACAGCTTTCATCTGTAAGTTTTGCTGAGTAACTGGGCACTTTTCAGTTCAACAATGACAGTAATATCAACAAAACTGAAGTCATTCTGTTTTACTACCATAACAATGATTACTGATTAGTTATAATATTTTAACTTCGATAGTATAATATTGCCTTTCTGCACAAGAATTTCTGGTTAAACTCAAATACTTTATTTCAAATAGACCAATACACAGGTACTTTTGAAATGTCAAACCAATTTGCACCATTTAAATCAACCTATTCATCATCAACCCATATACTGTGCCACTGATGGGCATGGGTCTCCAGAGTGAAAGGGGTCCACCATGCTAGCCTAATGCATATTGGCAGACTTCATATACCATAGAGAAAATATCTGAGGCATGCTGGTTTCCTCACAATGTTTTCCTTTCCTGCTTAAGCAAATGATAATTCATAATAAAAAACCAACCTCTAAGCAAGAGTACTTCTTTTGACAAAATTAAATTTTGTAAAGGCACATTCACTTAAAAAAATTGAAACAGAATAAACTCACCAGCATTAGGAGGGAGATCCAAGGGAAAAGTGCTTCTGGGAGACACATTCCTTCTGTCTGCAGGGTTCACTGATTCGGTGAGGTCCAGGCTCAAGTGTGGTGGTAAGTCCAAGGGTACTGGCCCCGCAGCCTCAGCACCAGCCGGGAGGTCCAGTGGCATCCCACTACCAGCTTGACCAGCCTCATTTGAAGTAGACGCAGCCCCCATATATGATTCATAATTATAACCCCTACCACCATAGCTGCTATTATTCCTCCTACCCAAGGAGGAAGAGGATCCCGCATTGAAACTAGTATTAAATGTAAAGTCTGGTAAGTTATCCAAATCAACTGATATTGGGCCATTAAAGTTCAAATATGCCTGCTCCACCAATATATGGTCTTGCACAAAGTCTGGCAATGAAGGCATCCCTAATGGCTCTGAAGCCAAATTAGGTCTGTGATAAAACGGCACGTCATTATTGTCCGTGTAAAAGTTATGCTTAGAATCAGAGTTATCCACTACACTAAAAGGTATTTCTACAGAACTACTTGAGGATGTGTTGTCACTTATACGATGGCTGCTGCCCTCGCTAGTCTTCTCTTTGGCTTGGGAGTCGCTCGAGCGGGCCTTATCTCGCCTCGAGTCGGCGTGCACGTCTATCTTGGTCGGCGAGTGCTGTACGGTGTTCGCGTAAACCTTCGGACGGGCGCCAGTGTTTTCGTAGGTTGAGTTACCAGGCAACGAAAGATCTCGCTTCAAAAAGTGCCGAAACGAAAACGGGTTCTCATCCTTCCGCGTCGCCCCCGTAGACTCTGCAAGAAAAACGAACAATCAACGAGGAATGCCTTTATATTTAGGACAAAAAACAACTTCGTAAACTCACTAGAAGAAGAACATTTCGCCTCCGTATGCGTGGTATCACCATTTTCATTACTATTGTACTTTGCTTCTTCAATACCTAAGTCTGGTTTCGCTGCATTTTGTTCGTTTTCCTGCGAGGGTCCTTCGTTATTCGTATTTTGAGACGACTTCTTATTCGAAACACCATCTTCGTCCTCCGCCATGATAATGAAAAATGACAGTTGGCGAATAAGTTCAGAAACTAACAAAATTATTGTTTCGTTTAGAAACTTAAAGACGATCTGCGCATAAGTTTTTATTAATAAGTTACAAATTACCCTATTGAAAATTTTACGTTATTCATAATACTTTTTATGTGAATCTTTACTAAGAATTATAAAAATTTAATGAATTGTTAAGTACAATACAATCATACATAACAATACATCAAGTTCAACAAATTGTCAAATTTCCCCAATGGATAGTCTATAATTTTGGAGATGAAAATCGATTGAAGAAAATTGTCAGGATACCATTATGTGTTGCTAACCGTACTTTTAAGTGTTGCATACATAAGTATGTTTGCAGGTACTCAATTCCTACAGGGAAGTCCCTTTGTCACTAAAGTGCAGTTGCGGCCTTATGGAATGGCGGGTAGGACCCAGTTTCAGGGCCTTGCGCAATGACCCAAGTAGAAAAAGTAACATTTAAAAGGCAAAGGACAAGAGCCTCGTAAGATCTGCAACCCAGAGCTTCGCAATGGTGAAAGCCACCAGCCCACCGCTGCTAGTGTTTACCAAATTGAATTGAAGCGGCAGTAGCCATTAGTCTACTGCCGCTTGATGCCCTAGCCATTAGGCTAGGGCGTCAGACTTGCGATCATGTCGTTGCCGGTTCGAACCCCACCCATTGCACTACCGACGTGAACCCACTCGTAACACAAGCATTAGCTTAGCACAACGGGTGAATAAGAATACTAGTAATGTGCGAACCACATTGCTAGCAAACAAAAAAAAACTAGTTTTTTTTAAAGCTTACTTGCAATTGAACCCCACCCATTGCACTAGCGACGTGAACCCACTCGTAACACAAGCATTTGCTTAGCACGAGGGGTTAATAAGAATACTAGTAATGTGCGAACCATAATGCTAATAAGCTTTAAAAAAAATAGTTTTTTTTTTGTTTTAACGCACTCATGCTAAACATTCCCAAAGATTTGGTCTCAAGCAGGTGTCTCGGTAGTTTAGTTGGCTAAAGTTACTACTTATCCAGTGTGACGCAGGTTCGAACCCTACCTGAGACCGAATTTTTCTTCCATTACAATTTACCTATATCTTTGTTTACCAAATAGTTTAGTTGTCAATTAAGGAAGGCGACTTCTCGACCCTTTGCCATTGGCAAATATTATCTAATAATATTTTTATATCCGACATAAAAACTCGTATTGCTACTTTTTATATTTATGTACAATATAGGCTATGTAGACGGTAATGGGGTTTATGGTTTCTGGTTGTTTTAAAAAATAACTTCTGTAGTACTACGAGTCGCGGGTTTGATCGCGGTTCCCGCCCAGAAATAATATTTTATTGGCCTAGTCTGGGCGAGTGTATATATGATGTGAGAATTCTTTTGTAAACATACGAATCATCCTTATTATTAAATCCAGATAACACCTTTGTAATAAAAAATAACCATTTATGTAGTTTTTATTTAGGTATTTTATTTTTTAAAGAAAACGTTGCGCCACCCTAGTATTTTCTCTTGTATCGTGGGTGCGTTTACAAACACAAATTCTCACATAGGTACACAAACACCCAAACCCGGAACAACTACCTGTAGATCATACAAATATTTGCTCCGTGTGGGGATCGAACGCATATCACCTGGCACAGAAGCCAATCGCTAAGCCGCTACGCCAAACGTGTCGCTATTAATTTTCTAGTTTAAAATTACCATTGGATTAAAAAAATACACAGTGTGCACGCCAGATCATATTTGTTACTGAATTCATAATTTACTTACTGAGATAGTAGTTAACATATTTCGACCTTCATCTTCAAAACACAAATGAAACTTCTGAATAATAGATAATGTTTTTATTACATCTATTATAAGGCTCCTCGTTAACCATATTGTACAATATCGAACTCATTCGCTACGTACTTTACAACAAGTATTAAAAATAATAACAGTGGGATATATTAATAAAATAACACAAAATAAATTCGTTAACATTAAATGCATTAATTTTAGACTATATTAAGTTTTTTTAATATAAAAATAGTGAAATAATTTTAAAGATTCTGAGCATAGGTTTATTATCTACTCTAAGCGTCACCTTTATAAAGATTTTACACAGTATAAAATGTTTACAAGTAAATAGTTTACGATTAGATTGAAGTTGATATCAAATACTAGCGTTTTTTAGTTCAAAAATTTAATTTCAATAAAGTAGGTAATGCGGACAGATTAATCCACAATTTCCATCTAATCGCATTTTTAATTAAGTATATAGATAACTATATATTAAACAGGGAAAATTTACGCTAATTGGTTAAGGAAATATGAATGTTTTTTTCTTACTGTTTGTCGGTAGGTACGTTTCACATATCGGACACCATTATCAAAACTAAGAAAACTATCTAGATTTTTAGGTGTGCGATATGTTTCCTTTTGTCCACTATAAATAAATAATGGAGTTCATGTCATCCGGCTAACACGCAAATACAATACAATAAATAACTACAGTACGCGCGGCATAAGTTGGCCGGAGTGAAGTTCGCCGTTTTAATGCGCAGTGGATTGTTTACGTTAAAAATTGTGTACTGCGCAACTGCGCAACAGCTAACTTCAGTCCGGCCAACTTATGTCGCGCGTACTGTACATACAATAATTCTAGCCGAAATTAATTTAAAAAAATAATTTGGCACAGGTAATAATTATACATACCGACGGTGAGAAATTGATAAAAAAAGCTCAGAATACATATTATTTCCAAAAATATTCAAATGAATTCAACACAAGGTACAGTTAACCAAGAAATAAGTTTACCAGGTAAGTCATTTGCCTGTCAAAAACTACCCGTGTTCTAGCAAAACTAATGTGTTTTACGTTAGTCTTACGGTCGAATATTAAAACGCCAATCTATTTATGGTAAAATGTTTCAAAATTTACACTAGTCAAATTTTTTTGCATACCTAAGTACTCGATTTTATTAGGTTTCATGTAAACACATCATAAGTGCCGCGATAATCAGTACGTACTTACCTAGTTAAAAGTGTAAATTGGCCATCCTGTTTTTTTCATAAGGTCTTATTTTAATAATGGAACTTTTTTAGACCTTAAGTTAAATTAAATAGGTAATTGATGTTTCAATTTGCTTAAAATCTGTATTCCTCTGCTATGCAAAAAAAAAGTTACATGTAAACGGAATTTTAAAGTTTTTATGAAGCTGTAAAAGCATATTTGCAATCTGTAGATGTTGTCCCCTAAAATAATTTACATTATTAAAATAGCGTCAAAGATACCCTCCTTATTGGTTTCTGACACTTACGCGAATATTAGACATTGAAATAAAACTACTTTTTATGGATTTTATCGCGTTGTATTGATATAATTTGATTCCCGACGTTTCGGATACTTTACAGCATCCATGGTCACGGGTAAACTAAGTTGTTGGACGTCTTAATGTTACAATTACTAACAGCTACCTTAATTACATTTTTGTTAATTAAGAAACGTCGGAAATCAAATAATATCAATACAACGCGATAAAATCCCTCCTTATTATTAATTATTTTCTTATTTCGTCCAAATACAAAATTAAATTTGTAAAAATTTATAAGATATTTATTAGTAGTCTCAAATTAAATGGCGAATAAAATTCGACCGTCACGACTTGTTACTGAAATCAAATTTTCTTGGCAGATTATATTGTAAATCCAACTTATTTGACCCGGTAATTAAACTCAAATTGATCTTACCTATGCAGTGTTCCCATACTTCACCACTGATTTAAACCTGTCATTTCTTATAGCAGGTCAAACTGATCTTAGTGTTTTTTTATAAAATACATGGCACTGATCGATGTTAATAGTGTTTAAATATATATTACAATAAGCTACACAAGTAAACTAAAGCAGAAAAATATTTTATTATTAAAATAACTTTAAAGTTAAAAGAATAATATTTTTGACATGATTCACATACAAAATTAATTTTACTGATTTTATTACTACAATAAGTGTGATATAAATAATTACAACTAAGATACATTATTTATAAATTAGTAAGAAAACATCGGATATTTAAATAAATATAAATTATAAATATTCACCTCTTATCTTTTCAAATTTGCACAGCAAAGAAAAGATAGCTGTAAGATTAAAAATATCTAGCGTGGACTTTAAAATTTAAAAAAATATTATTTCTTGTTTTAAATTTCACTCCGAGGAAAGAAATAATACGAACAAAAATCAGTCTTTAGGTTAATATAGGAAGAATTTTAATAGAGTCTTCATATATTTGACTCAGCTTTAATTAATAATTTACTGAAACACAAACGCAACTATATTACATAGTATTTGAAAAAAAAAATGCTTCTTATGACTATCATTTGTATCATTGTATTTAATTTTGACTGGTTTTAGTTACAAAACAAGTGAACACAAAAAATATCACAAGATAATAGACAAAAATAAATTATACAGAATAAATTAAATCTAAAGCTGTGGTTATAATTCCAAGACCATAATCTCATTCTTATTGCACGTTAAAGTTTAATTAGTATGATCCAACACAAGCAGTCTAATCACAGTAAGTTATTTTTAACATTTTAGAAAGAAAACTGTGAACATATGGAGTAGGGTAAGGACTGACTGATACCACGTATGCAACATATGTGTCGTGGGCCGATCGTTTAAATGGGCAGATCACGATGTGCCGATCGCGATGTGATTTTGTGATATACCGATGAAAGAAATATAAATATCGGCTATGTTATGTCAGAACTGTGACCACACAATGCCAGAACCGAACTGTAGCCATTGTACACACTTACACAGAAGAAATTTGTTAGGTACATCATGAAATAATCGGTCATATCTAGAGATGGGTTTATGCCAGGGCATTTATTTTTTTCGCCCAAAATGCCTGGGCAGAAACCCATCTATAGTCATATCACGAAGTGCCGGCAAATCTCAATCGACTCAGGCAAATCTTGATCGGCCCATTTTAAACGATCGACCCACGACATATGCATCGCATTATAAACTACGTATTATAAAAACACGCCTAGAATTTAAAACATAATGTATTAGAATATTGTTTCTAATACATTATGTTTTTATGTAAAGAGTCAAAATATCTTAAGAGTCCAGTGGACCGAATTTCCCATACAAATGATTGTAATACCAAAATGAATCGTAATTCAAACACAATTTAATCAAATTGTGTTATTATTCGGATTCTTATACCGTTAATCTAGGTTAGGTACATATTTCATTGGAAATAAATGAAAGAGAATGCAGTTCTTGATAACTTTACCAAGTTTGGAACGATTTTCCGGTCGTTAATTTCCAGTGAATAATTCCAGTAATAGACGAAATGATACGGTAGGAACCTAGATTTAACGGTATCCGAATAATAATACAATTAGATAAAATATTGTTTGAATTATAATTTATTTACTGGTTGCGTTTTTGTGAGCAATTCAGGCACCGCCGGACCCTTAATGTGCTGCATACGTGGATCTGTATGTTTTTTTCTGGATAATTATCTAGTACAGGATAATATAATATACATTACAGCATATATGCAATTAATATATAAAATACCCACACTACCGACAATGTACCTCACATGTTCACAACAAGTACATAGGTACACCAATAATAATTTACATAATTTAATTATCCTCAACATAATTCGCAACTGTACTTTAGTCTCGATTTCATAAGAATAAATGCCATTTTATTTTAAATACAATTTTGTATTGGCATCAAAAGAATATGTACTGTCACAAGCAAAAGAGTTTAGCGTCCTAGGAGGTATTGATTCTATTTTTGTGGGTAAGCCAAAATAAACTCTTTTACCATTTGATACCAAAAATGGAAAAAAGAACTATTAACTTATTCGTGTACACTTAACACGAATATTATAAAGTGAAATAATGCAAATTGTTATGTTGTTAATACAGTGGTCGGGAGCACGCAAGTCACGCTACTAGATCCACGAAAGAGATCGTCAAAAATAACTAGGCAGGTACGCGTGTAAATGCATTCTCCTTTATAGTATTTGTATTAAATAAAAGAAAAATAATAACCTCATTTTTCTTTAACCACATGTTATTACACCTGTATTAACATGTGGTAGAAAGAAAAATCGAATATTTCACTAGCTTTTGACTCATGTATTTTTATAAAACGTCAGCTTTAAGTTATTGTATGTAAACAACATTTATTCTTTAGGCTGGATCTGAATTAATTGGTAAAACTTTACAGATTCTATGAGTCTAATGGTCTAATCAAAATAATTATAAATATAAGTGTACTTAGTAAAAAGAGTTTTTATTATATTTCTAGCTAATAAGAGTTAACATCAAGGGCACTGTGAAGAGGAGGTGTGTTGCCCCTCCAACCAGAGTGAGGATTCTCCGACCAGGCGGGTGTTTCAGAGGATCCTCTCAGAGCGATTTCAAAAAAAAAATATTTACTCTCAATAATTGGTAAACCGGTAATCAAAAAATATTTTTAAAAAAGCTTAATATAATAATTATAAATTATTGATAAAAAATGCTACACTCGTTTGCCTGTGATTAAATTTGGCAACAATTTTAATACTAAACACTACTAATAAAAATTCCGAAAAGTATTCAATTTTCTGAAAAAATCGTTGAAAAATAAATCGACTACATCTGGTATTCGGCTGGAAAATCTACAGACTATGTACAGTTCACACATTATTTGGTTTTCCTTAATCTATTGTAGGGTAGAAAAAGATAAACAGAGAAATCTAATACAGACTATTTTTATATGGTCACCATCATAATAATTTGTATTTATTTGGTAATTTTATTATTTAAAATGTAATTCTTCTCACAAACATGAAATATTGGGCTAACTTAAACTGGCATATCTCTAATTTTACATATTTGTGACTTTTAATTGAGTTTGGTGATAATATAGTGCAGAGGTTCTCAAACTCCGTTTACTTTGAGAATCAATTATTTTTAGCGCCCCCCAAAAATTTTAACTTTACCACATCTTAAATTGCTTTAGCACCCCCAATGTTCTCTGAGCACTTTACCCCTGTAGACCTCCGGTGCCCACGAGGGCGCGTTATCGCCCACTTTGAGAAAGCCTGATCTAGTGGAACCATAAGCAGGATACTCAGAGGTGTAGCACGTAATGTGTCGAATACTGTATCAAGTGAGAACGTCTGTGCCTGTGTTGTAACTGTTACGTTGTAGGTTGATACAGTATCAAATATATTACATGTTACATCAAAGTTGAAGTTCGTTACTGGGTTATTGCCTTAATCTCGGTAATATCACCGTGTGTCCCAGGTACTTAACGGAATGAAGTATTTCTACTTATCTGGTAAGTGTTTCACGATAAAGTGAATTCTATATAGACACCAAAGAGTACATTATTAAATGTACAGCTCACTTAAGCTATCTATTTCGGTCGAATAGCAGATCTTATTTCAACCTGCATGAAGAGGGATTGTCAATTGATAACGGTTGGTATGAGCGGTGTAACAATATTTGAAGAATATCCTCTTAAATAATATCAATATTGTAAATTTATTAGCGGACTGCGGTTTGAGCATACATTACAGATTCATTTGTTATAACGGTATCATACTTAATCAGTTTACCCAGATATGGCTGACTATCAGTTTTTTAGACTTAGCGGTTACCGAACTCCGGAACCCAATTTCTATGCGATACTGATGTCGTCAGAATTTTTAGTTTCTGATAATAACTAATCATTTTTATAGGTATTGACTGTGTAATGTGCTCTCCGAGGCAAGGAGGGAGTTCGATGTATCAAGAATGGCCGGCCATCTAAGATCGACTCGGGATGATTTGAATGAGTATTGTAAACACAATCAGTATAATCACATTAAGTACAATCGCGGAATGAAAAGGTTCGTCACCTTAAATTTTGCTTGCAAGAAACAGTACTGCCAAGATTTTAATTGATCACCGATCCCCGGAGACCTAGACAATATTAGTTATATAAGTTTTGCATTCTGTCTATAATATGGGCATTATCAGGATAATGTTACTATATTTTGTTAAATTAAGTCAGTGCAGTTTTACCTACTGTCAGAGCTATTATTGTCAGGGAAAACTGCTTTTTAAACAGTGAATCATCAGTGCAGATAAAACAAATAAAAAAATAGTTCCAATCAGATCAAAACAAATTATAAGAGAATCAAATAACTTTAATCGCGTTTTAAACTTTGTTGTCAAACAGTAAAACACAATTCTCTATGAAACGGTCTGTTCTGTGTTATACTTTGAAAAAAGGCTCGCTAAACGTTAAAGGGATTAATTTGAAAATTGACGATCCTTTTAATTTCGCGACTGTACATAAGAGTGAATAATAGGATTTTAAAAGATCGTCATTTGCGTCATACTTCGTATTTGCATACAATACAAAAATTTTATATATATACATACGTACTGTATATACCTACAGAACTTTATAAAAAGGGTATTTAATTTTTAATCAAACACTATGACCGTGGAAAAATTAAATAAAAAATTTTTGAGTAATTAAATTTTCATTTTGTAATAACAGAACGTAATGACGTTTTTCGAATTCGATAATTTAAAATGAATATCTATTTGGCAACGTTTCCAAAATTTTCAACACTATGGATGGGTTCATATCAGTCTTAAAAGCACAGTTTTTTAATTTTATCTATGGTTCTAACGTGCTTCTATCAAGCTTAAGTAGGTAGGTACAATTTTGTTGTTGAAATTTTAATTTTAACTATTTGAGAGAATAAATCCAAAAAAAATCCTTTGTGAGTTTTTTTAGAATAATTTTCCCCTTTAACTGCGCGAGTCTAGATTAGAATTGTCTTCTAAAGGCTTTTAAAAGTAATTGTTCTATTTATGACAAAATAAAATGATAAAAAATGAATACTGTTAGTCCACATTTTTTATCAAAAAGGTTAAACCATCAAATGGAATAGTGTTAATTTTATACGATGCTCAATTTAAATCGTCCCAATTCGTAGTCACCTCGTTCACAATAAGCTGGTATTATTGGATTCATTCCAAACGTTTTAATATGTCAGAAAAAGAATGTTTTTTTTTTAATTTAAAGTGCAACACTGAGATTGGCGCCATTCGACGGTATGCGGGTTATTCTACGAAGTTAATTTAAATTAGTACACCAGTCTTGGTTCATTCTTGGGAATAAACCTTCTCTCCCTTGGACCAATTGTGTTTTGTGCATAACGTCAAGTCACATCGATGGCTGGGTTTTTAAATTGATAGACGACCGAAATAACCATTTCCCAGAGAATCCATGAGAATTGTCACACGGGAAAAGAAACCTTATATACTTTAAAACTGAATAAAATATCATCTGCGCTTGCTTTTCTCAATTTGTCGTATTGAGAATAGTATCCTTTTGTTTTTGTAACAATTTTCAAAATTAGAAACTAATTTATTTAGCATAGTTTTACAATTCGAAGGCTAACAATTGGAAATGTTTCCATACATTAAACACTATCTTTGTGACCTCTTTACATACATTTCGCGGTTTCCTGCACACTGATCCTCCTGCTATTTGCCAACTATACGCGACATGATTGACAGTTTTAAACGAACAAACAAAACTTGATCCGTCGTATTTTTCGACAGTAGAACGTCATGCGACATTACCTGAGTCCAATCGTGAAGTTTATATACGCACATTATCGCGTTCATTCCGCTTAATTTTATTTACATTGATTGGCTCAGCTGAGAAAAATCAGTGCCTCGTTTGGAGCGAAGCGTGTCCGTTCGATTAGACGTGTAAATTGCTTGACCGTCGTGTCAAACCATGTATTCAACACACGTCAGTCACAGTTCTTACTGAGCGAGATTCATTAATACCATCATGCTATTAACACACCTAGTAGGTAACCATATAATACAAGGAAAGTCTTATAAATAACAACATCATTCCCCCCAGTTCCACGTAATAATTATTCTAATCCTCTTGGAGGTAACATGGCGATTATAATATAATATCACAGGGTTGTAACTAACCCTTTTTTCATACGTAAGTTTCTTCATCGCGGGCTTCAAACATGTGTCGGAAGCAGGCGTAGGGCTGGCCCTAGCTTGACGGTTCCTCGGAGACGCTATCCACGTCTGTGGAAGCCCTGGGTGTTGGCTAGCTGATGGAGGAGCTGCTGGAAGTGGATATCGTCTCGCGGCCGAGCTCCGCCGCCATGATCGCTATCGTGAGCTCCTTGCGCGCTTTTTGCACCACCCACACCATCAGCGTTATCCCGATCAGTATCTGGAAAAAACAATTTGGATTATGTTTAGTAACATTTTGATTCTTAGTAGAATTTGGATTGGAAATCAACTCCTGCAATGTATAGTTCAAAAGCACTTGAAAGTGGCATAGCGTAATAAATGAATATTCCCTATAAAGATTCGAGACGGTCATCAAGTTACCTTCTAGTCATTATGGGAATCCCCAAGATTCCATTACCAACATCGAACATACAACTAACCAATTTCTCCATTCAATTTTCCTGTTTTGACGAATCAGTCAGATACGGTATAAAAGAATTATGCATTAAGTAATCATAAACAGGAAACCTTAAGTTAGGTAAAAACAACTTCGAGAGGAAGGCCAAGAGGAGGATTCAGCTGGGCTGGGCAGCATTTGGAAAACTACGTCAAGTCTTCTCATCACCCATACCGCAATGTTTGAAAACAAAAGTTTTCAAACTGTGCGTCCTACCCGTTATGACCTACGGTGCTGAGACATGGACACTCACAATACGACTAGTCCACCAATTTAAAGTTGCTCAGCGTGCCATGCAGCGTGCTATGCTCGGAGTTTCTCTGAAGGATAAAATCCGCAACGAGGTTATCCGACAAAGAACCAAAGTTACCGATATAGCGCACCGAATTAGTAAGCTGAAGTGACCGCTGGGGTAGCCCTGTTCTTGAGTGGAGACCGCGACTCGGCAAACGTAGCGTAGGACCAGATCCAGCAAGATGGAGTGATGATTTTCGAAAGGTTGCTGGCGGAGCCTGGATGCGACAAGCCGAGGACAGAGTGAAATGGCGCACATTGGGGGAGGCCTATGTCCAGCTGTGGACTGCTATAGGCTGATGATGATGATGATGATGATGAATCACGACCCGAGGCCGCTGAGTGCCCCTCGGGGAATACAGGTGTGATGGTATGTAAATTCAGGAAATCCGTGACATAAAGCTGGCTGTGAATCCCCGTAGTGTTTAGATCCTACAAGGTTTCTCGTATCCATCTGCATTCCCGGAAGCAAGTGGATACTGTGCTGCTATTGTACTGTTGTATTCCAATGAATATATAAAAGATTATTTATTATCAACTAGCTGTTGCCCGCGGTTTCACTCCTAATCCAAAGGACGTTTTTAGTCAAATGGTAGCCTATGTACTTCTCCAAGGTCCAATACTATCTCTATAGCAAAATTCATCAAAATTCAAAATTCTGCGGTTTGGCGTGAAAAGGTAACAGACAGTATAGGTAGACACTGTTACTTTCGCATTTATAAATGGTAGTATAAAGTATAGTTACTTTACTAGCTGTTATCCGCGATGAGCAATGATTTTTCCAATCCGGTGGGAGCTTCCCAAAATCCTTTTAACGTTTACCTATGTTAAATAGGATTATGTGCTATTAAAATGTGTGTAGTCAATCAGTGAGTGTTTAAAGAATATAAATATTTTCACTGGGAATACTATAAATGAATCCACTGGTGAATGTCACAAATGCCAAAAATGTAGATGATATAACAGCTGTTTTGTCTGTCAAATTATGCGAGTTCTGAGTATCAACATTGTCCACTGCGATGGCAATAAACCTTGAATTTTGTGTAGTTCCCTAAGAGATCAACCCGACATACATGGGAGAGCCATGCTTCGGTACGAATGGGCCGGCTCGACGGGAGTGATACCACGGCTTTACAGAAAACGGGCGTCAAACAACGCTTACGTTCTGTTTCGCCGAGTGAGTGACGTTACCGGAGGCCCAGACCCTGTTAAAAGGCCGGCAAAGCACTTGTGACTCCTCTGGTGTTGCGGATGTCCATGGGCGGCGGTAATCGCTTACCATCAGGCGAACCGTCAGCTCGTTTGTTCCCCTATCCCATAAAAAAATCATGGTGAGATAAATTGCAAGGGATTGCAATCTCTAGTATCCCTATTACCCTAGTGTCATACTCGTTTGGTTTCTTCAGCAATTCTAGAAACATGTCATTATAACTTTGAACACTAATACCGTTTACCTCATAAATAATACATACAACCTTACCGAAAGGGGTGGGCTTATACATATTAAAGGTAGGGAAGTCAACATCCAGTGAAGGGCGGCCGACTTTAACATTATGTACGGACAACATGCAATCCTTGAATTCTTGATTCATTACCCTATTTTAAAGTTACCTACCTACTTTAATTGGTTGGTACTGAATCATGTACCACAGCGGTAAGTAGTATAGGCATATGGCTTGACATTTAAGCAGCATTGGGGTTTTCGACAAGTCTCTTCGAATAAGGATTTGAAAAGGAAAGTGCGGTGCGTGAAATAACCCTGTTAATAAACTTACAGCCTTAAAAATATGAAAGTAAAATATAATTTAAAATACTCTTTACGTGTTTGTCATTGAACTCCTCATAAACAGCTAAACCGATTTTGTTTATTTTTTTTTGTGTAAGTAGGTCCCAGGATGGTGATTCGCTCATTGTGGCTTTCAGCGCTTCCACATCCCACAGTCACCGGGGACTACGATACCAAATTGCCAGACTATCTCTGTAAGTCCCCCTTTGACCCCCTAAGTTCCAGATAAGCAATATTACGTATGGATTATAAAAATAAATCACTTAAATTAATAGCTAAACATAAAAGTAATCGCCGGCGTAATGTAATCGATTCTTATCACGTGTATTACACAATACGGCAATGAAAGAAAATTAGCAATTCCATGCCACTTCCTATGTTGATAACAAGTACCTATGTACTAGCACTTATTACAACATATATTATGTACTGGTTGTGCTACTACTAGAGGCAGCAAAGAAGATCGCCTCCTGCTTCCGGGCGTTATACCTCTCCCCCTCTGTCGCCCACAGACGTGTTTTGGACGGGAACTGTGGAACTAATGGCGCCACTTACGATGGGCCTTATGAAATACTATAGCTTGTTTTTTTTTATTTAGTCGTTATCCCACCGCAGGGTAAAGGCCTCCCTATAGCCTTCCTCTCTACTCGGCTTAGAACCTTCTTCGGCCAATCCTTCCTTGCTTGCTTCCTTTATTGCTTTTTAACTCCAGGAAATATTTCTAATGTGAATATGGTTTTTATTCATAATGCCGCAAGTTTAATCTGTGCTTGCTGCGGTCAGTCTATGGATGGGTGACCATTAACACATCGCCACCACTATTCTCCGTGACACGGAGGATAGGAAGCCGGGAAAAAAACTAACAATAAGTTTTTCCTTCAAATATCGGTATTGCTCAGAAATTGGGTAGCGGAAGTCTGATCCCGCAAGCAAGTTGATTAGACTAGAAACCGACCCCCATATAGTTAGGAAAGAGGCAAGGAGGATGAATGTGGTTTTGATTGATCTTAGTTGTAGCAACAACCCGGCGTAATGGAAGGGGAGTAAGAACAATCCCTTTAAGCTTTGCGTTTCTTTCAACATAAAAACGAGACACAAGGCTCGAGCCTTCAACGCTCAAGCGCTCAAGTCTCACGAGCGTCAAAAGCTTGGACTATAACGCTTGAGAATGGGACTCGAGCATTAGTCCAAGCTCGTAAAACTTGAGCGCTTGACCGTTGCTTGTGTCTGAGCGTTTGAGGCTCGGCCTCAGCGCTCGTTTTTACAACACTAGTTTCTTTCGCTTTCATAGTGGAAACGTGAGTAGGGGAGCAAGACTCAGCGCTCTTCATGACTCAGACGTACATACCTAATTAATTCAGTAATGTAACATGTAGTAAGTACAAGAAGTACTTTAGTTTATTGCCGAGTGCCGCGTAACTTGTACGATTTCCTCGTTCTTACGGTTCATATAAGGCATTGTACGTTCTTTTCATAAAATTTAGCAAGAGTAATAGTGAGTAATAGCAACAGCCAATATTCTGTTACTGTCTGCGTTCATCATTCTTCTATTTTCCAGTTTATTTTTAATTGTCTTAGATTTGATGTAAGAGTTTGCGAATAATAATAGAAAAATACAGCTATTTCTATTTCCAATCCAGAGATATCGTAAGGAGACATATTCAAGATTGATAAGACAGTAAAACCTCCATAGCTCATTGCCTTTTGCGTTTTCCTCGTTCACATTATTAGAACATTCGCAAGGTCTGCAAACAAATTTGGCGTTTGTATTAGATAGCTACTTATATCATCAACGCGATAAAACTCGAGTGATTCGTATCAATTCGTCGTAATTCACACATTGCGATAGCGCGTGTAAACAGGGAATTCTTGTCATTGCTAAGATTACCATAGCTTTGCCAAGATTATTTAATTATCTCCTAGACCGTATTCGAGAAAGCTGTGTTTTATCATAATCACTTCATTAGGTTCCGATTGCTTTCCGTCAAAGAACCATTCACCTGTCAGCTAATAACTACATGCTACCATCACTAATCGGTGATTAGGACTGATTAATCTTTTGACCGTTCTTTTCGATAAACAATGATGTGCATAGAAAATATTACATCAGCTTTTCACTAAGGGCGTTTCTACATCAGCCAAACCCATCATAGTTCTCGTTACATATGATGTATATCAGGAAAAACTATACGAAGCGAGAAATCGAGCTGCATTGTTGACATTGACTAGCCCAGAGATATAAATAGTATTCAGGTTGCAAAGTTCACGCTAGATGTTTATAGACACAATACACTTTATAAATATCAATGTTGTTTTAAACTACATGAGAGAATTATAAACAGCAATTTTTACACAAACAAAACCGCATTTAATAATGGACACTGGGATTCTCCCACGGGTTATTGCGACTATTGACAAAATGAATAATACTGATAAAAATACACTGTATTAAAAACTTACGGTCTATCTGATTTTGAAATAAACGGTCTCAACATCTCAGCTTACAATTATAGGCCTGATATGAAGTATATCTTCTTAACGATAATACTGTCGAAAGGGACATTTTGAAAACGAAAACTTTGTGAAAAGGTGATAAGGTACCGGACCTTTAACGAACTTAAAACTTCCCTAAGGAAATTGGGCCTCCGGTAACCTCACTCACTCGGCAAAACACAACGTCAGCGTTGTTTAACGCCGGTTTTCTGTGAGGCCGTGGTATCACTCCAGTCGAGCCGGCCCATTCGTGCCGAAGCATGGCTCTCCCACGTAAAAAAGTCCTATTTCAGGAATCAAACAATTTATCATTTCAATTCAATTTACCCTTTATCAATTATAGTGATTTTGGTCCTTATACGAATAACATACCACTGAAGGCATTATTAATGCAAGGTAATACAAGGCAGTTGGAATTCAAAACCATATTAGTTTTATTTTAGTCTGTCAGTCATGCGGCGTTTCTAGAAAGCTAGCATTTTACTAGTTAATTATTCAGAAGCTAACCTTTTAGGTTCACTTAGATATATGTAGCTCGGCTATATATAGCTTTCCAGTTTGGGCTCTCCTACAAATACATCTTTCACTACTTGGGCCCTTATTCCAAATAGTATAACCAAACCTTTATGATATTTTTATCAAACATTGAGGTCTTATCCATTGGAGGTGTAATTAACCATTAATACGAATCCAAGTGACATTTGACAGCTGTTTTTTTTTCTAAATAGTGCAGAAAATTCTCATGTATCAATAACTGTTAGCGAGGCGGTAGAGTGTCGAACTCGTACCCTAAAAACTACACTTGTCTTTCTTTCCCCATAGGACTCGTGGAAACAAAATGTACTTACTTATGCCATTAATTGCAAAGACCATACATCAGATATCTATATCGTAGTACATATAGGCATACAAATAGTGTGATAGCATTGATGTCAATTTGTTATTACGCAATAAAAATGGCGGACGAGGGGGACTGTTTATGTGTCTCTAGTCCCTAGTTCGCGTTAACATCGACAAATCGTGCGTGAAAACTAATAATTTAAGGTAAGTAAGTATATTTATAATCTAGTTTTATGTGAACTGCTTTTTTCCTTATTTCTGGTATCTAAAACTGCTAACAAAATATTATAATCTTTCGTTTCATTGCATAGGTGTGTATGGTTACCATTTTGGCACATTGGAGTAGGTACCTACTACCAGTGATCAAAGTACTAACTTGTTTAATCTTCAAATCATCATTCACAGCTCTCAATATCTGACTGCTGTGTACAGATACTGTATAGTTAATTTTAAAGTTATCAAAGAATAGTTTTATCTAGAAAAAGTGAGTTCTATTGTGAGAATTCACTATTAATATCCTGGGCATTTAAGTATACTTGGCAGTCGTGCCGTGTCAAAATGGTAACTCTAATTATGCTCGGACTTTGTTCTGAATTCGGTCCAGTGAAGTACCTATATTTACTGGACACGGGACAGAACGCAAAATTCCGGGACATTCCCGGATTTCCCGACAATCCGGCAAGCCTAGTCACACTGTAGGGCAATGTCTAAAATGGAAAGAAAGATCCACAGCAGCAAACCAGTCTCAGACGACATAACGCATGCATCAGTCATTGTGACCAACGTATTGTAACCTGAACGTATATTTATACAAAAATCCATACGTAAAACACTGTTCATGACTGCGGACGGCATAACCGCGACATATTTCTGTATATTGTGTAGAGCTCGACTGTATTAGGTATAGAGAGCTCAACACTTACTTTTATCTGAGATTGTAGCCAAGGATTATTTAACAGTCGGTTGTAAAAAGGCCATCGCACTATCTTCCTTCACTATCTTTGACCTTGACGCTCTTGTCTTGTTACGTGGCGAGTTATTTTTTATTATCCAAGACCGCAGATATGTGTATCCATAAAGCATAGAAGGTACGTTTGTTTATCAGTGTTATCATCGTTTCTTGAACTAAGCATCGATATTTACGTTGAGATTGCGAACCAGCTCGTGGATGGATGACTATTTTTTATAAAAATTAAACCGTCTCATGGGAACAGAATGATGAATTGCCAACGCTTCAAATTGTCCTCAGACATATTACCATCCCTCTCCTCAATATTGGTAGTCTTAAAAATATCGTCGAAATCAAAGTAGGTTACTCTATGCATACAACCTCCTTCGTACATGTCAAAATTAGAAACTCCGTGCGTGCTTGTCGTTGCTACAGTTCCATTTTCAAATATGAATGTTCGAAATTACGAAAGTCCGTTGTGTACGGTTGGTTGGTTCGTCTGACACGATGCCTTGCTTCTTTCAGATGTAACCTAGACCTCGTTCTTCAGAATGAGCATTAGAATAACAAGGTCTTGGCTACGAATTGTTGACTTATGACGACTCGTGACGTACCTGCGACTTTATATCATGGAGATGGGTAGCATCCGTTTATTTATAACTAACTAGCTGTTGCCCGCGTGTTGCGGTTCAAATCGAGTCCTCAAAGAATTTACTTACTACCTCGTCTTTTAGGCGATGTAGGCATCAAGAAGAAACAGAAGTTAAACCTCCAGCAATACAACTGAAAACCGCATCCAATTTCATGCTTGTTGCATGATACGCGTACAAACATACAGACAGACATACAAAAATTCTAAAGATAACTCGTTTTGTTTGAAGCCAAAGCCAAATAGAGACATTCATTTTAATTTTTCTCAAATATCTCCTACTTGAACGTGAGAATTGTACTTAATTTTATAATGTTAGTATGATAAATTGAGAATATTGTCCCCACTATTACATGGGATTTAAAGACATACCAGCGAACTGTTGTTTGCGAGTACTCCTCTGCCTATCCCTTCGAGGACATAAGCGTGATGATATGTACGATTTTGTACTAGGTGCTAGACTAGTCCAGACAAAGTTTAAATATATATATATATATCTTTTTTATGGGATAGGGGGGCAAACGAGCAGACGGATCGCCTGATGGTAAGCGATTACTGCTGCCCATGGACACCCGCAACACCAGAGGACAAAAAGACCCTGATAAATGCGATTAAAGAATAACGTACAGTAGGTACCTATGTATTCTGAACACCATTGGCCGTACGAACTCGTACGGGACCGGTTTACGGTTCACTTGTTCCAAAAATATCAAGTTTTCACGTGTAACGGTTTTAATATAAAATTATCGTCGATAATTTAAACAGTTTCTTGGTCGACCAAGAAATTGGTTGACCTTCATGTCATTTGCACTCCATGAAATCAATCACATAAACCAAGAAGATTATTTTCAGTTACACGATCAATTTGAGTACAATACTTAAATATGAACCTACCTTGAATTTGCCTTGGGAGAAGGCACGCCGACTAATCCTTACTAATCCATATCCATAATAATCTTTACTGATATAAATAATATATGAAAGTAACTGTCTGTTTATCAGTCACTTTTTTTGCCAGATTTTTCTCCAGAGGATCAACTTTTTAGAACGGATCAACTTTTTTCTGTTTAATCCACAATCAGTCGCAAGACTCTATGCAGATGGTGTCGGCGCATCATGCGACGGACGACACCGGGGCAGGCGCAGGGTGCGGGGGACCGAAGCTGGCTGCGCGTGCGCCGCGCCTCCGCTCACTACTCAGCTGATCGACGCGTGAGACTACGGGCATTTCCTTGTGCATATCCGCGTGAATTGTTACAGCAAAATATTATACCTAATTTATACAGTCCACTGCTGCTTTTATTAAGTCCCGTTAAGGCCTAAACATTGGTCCTTCGAGCGCGCTAATATTAGCCAGTTTATTTGCTGTAACGGATTTACATCGTCACCGTCAACGGTCGTCGTGTAGACTTTGACCGCAACCACGTCACGCCGATTTGAACAAAGAAGTCGTCTCCGTAGCTGCCTGCATCATTATCAAGGAAGCTGATGTCATTCTTTGGGAGTATAAATACAGTATTTGAGTGAGTTCGTTCCAATTAGTTATTTTTCTCGCTTTCTTTTCTTGCCGAAAAATCGTTATAATCTTCCTATTACCTGTTCTTTTAAAATAATTAACTTCAGTGCTTCTAAATAGTGCATTCATATCATTGCCAAACGCACTGCTTGTTCATTATACATATTTTGTCGCAAAAAACACCACGTGCCTACTAGTTAGCTACGTTAAACAGCTGTTGAGTCATTGACCTCGCACGGTTTTTTTCTTACCTGCTTGCATCGATCCCTTTTGTTATCGCACAGCTGTTGTGCATTTTTTTCATATTAAGATAATTAGTAAACTTGTTTCGTTTCTTTGTAGAACAAAATGACAGATAGTCTTAAAACTTTGTTGAAAAAACGTAGTTCAATTAAATCAAAGGTTACAATTTATAATAATTATTTAACTTTAATTAAAAGCAGTTCAGAGGTTTCTGAGTTACAACGTCTAGATTTAGAGGAGCGTTTTAATAAATTCGAAACCCTTTATTCAGAATTTGATGACTTACAGACTCACATCGAAGTGCTTGCCGATGATACCGGGTCTGCGTTTGCTGAACGTGAGGACTTCGACCGTCAGTTCTTCAACCTGGTGGCCCTCACGCGCAGCCTGCTCGGTGCTTCGTCCAACGGTGCTGGGTCTGAGGCGGGCTTCAAAGATGCTAACTCAGGTGCACTCAATTCCAATAGTAATAGTTTTGTACGTTTGCCCAAAATAGATTTACCTCATTTCGATGGGAACTGTCAATGCTGGCTCGAGTTTAGAGATACTTTTACGTCATTGATTCACGATAATGCTAGTATTAATAATATAAACAAGTTCCACTACCTGCGAGCTTCATTGCAGGGAACAGCAGCCTTAATCATTAAAAATATAGATTTTAAAGGTGATCATTACAAAATTGCGTGGGACTTGCTTTGCGAGCGTTACAATAACAATCGCCTTCTTGTTCATAATCATGTACAAGCTTTATTTGATGCCGAGCCAGTTAGTCAAGAGTCAAGTGTCTCAATTAGAAATCTTGTAGATTTAATTAATAGAAATTTAAGGGCACTCACAACATTAAATCAGCCCACTCAACATTGGGACACATTATTAATTTATGTCATGGCTAAAAAATTAGATTTAACAACTAGTCGTGACTGGGAAGAGCATAGGAACAATATTCTTAAAGATGATCCTACTATATCACAATTTTGTTCGTTTTTAAGCAAGAAAGCAGATTGGTTGGAGTCTGTCGAAACAAATCATACTTCTATTGTTGCTTTAAATAATAATCATTCAAATAAATATAATAAAATCACTCAAATTAATAAAAAATCAATTAATACTTATAATAAAATAGTTAAATGTCCATTTTGCTCCCAATCTCATAACTTATATAAATGTGAATCATACAGAAAATTATCTATAAAAAAACGCATACAATTAGCAAATGATTACAATGTTTGTCTTAACTGCTTACGCTTTGGACATTCTGCTAAGCAATGCAAACTATCACATTGTAAATATTGCAAAACAAAGCACAATACGCTTTTGCATTTAGAAAATTATGAGCCAAAACCAATGTCCAATCCATTGCCTTCTGCTACTTCTGCGATGCTTTCTGCTTCGCCTTCTACGTCTAATATTGCTATTCCAGTCAATTCTTTGCAGCTTGCTACTTCTGCGCATGTTTTACTGTCCACAGCTTTGGTGAACGTGACCAGCGCGACGGGTAAGAAGTACACTGCGCGCCTGTTGCTGGACAACGGTAGTACGGCGAACTTTGTTACGCAGAGCTTATCGGAGAAGCTGGGTTTGTCACGACGCGGTACGAGCGTTAAGGTAACGGGTATAAATAATCACATATCCACCAGTACACAGTCTTGTCACCTCACAATAGAGTCTTTATGCTGTGCCTATACTGTTGATATCGAGTGTCATATTTTGCCTGAAATCACAAAGGTTCTTCCGTCTTCATTCGTGCACATCAATCACGTCCCTATTCCTTCAGGTCTTAAACTAGCAGATCCGAACTTTAACGTTCCGTCGGTCATAGATATCCTGGTAGGGGCTGAAGTGTTCTGGAATGTCTTAGGCAGTAATACAATTGTTTTAGGGAAAAACCTTCCTAGATTGTGCGAAACTAAGTTAGGCTGGCTAGTGTCAGGTAGTATTTCGCATCAATCAAACTTTTCCTATACACATTTGTGCCATCATTCCAATGTTACTCCCGACCTTACTAAATTTTGGGAGCTTGACAATGTCTCGTCACAACATTCACTTTCCTTTGAAGAAAGAATGTGCGAACAGTATTTTCTTCAAACCACCGTTCGCAACAATGATGGTAGGTTTGTTGTCAAAATGCCTTTAAAAGAGGATCCTAGTGCTTTAGGTCATTCTTACGAAACCTCTAAAAAACGTTTTTTATCCCTAGAGCGACGATTTAAAAACGATCCTTCTTTCAAACACAAATATTGCGAATTCATGAGGGAATATGAACGCCTAGGTCATATGACAATAGACTCTTTTTCTGACCACACTCGCTCACCTGATAACTCCATTGCAAAACATTACATTCCACATCATGGAGTTATTCGTAGTTCAAGCACCACTACTCAACTACGCGTAGTATTCGACGCATCAGCCTCTACCAGTTCGGGAGTGTCTCTTAATGACATTCAGATGGTCGGTCCCGTAGTGCAAGACGATCTGTTTAGCATTTTAACACGTTTTCGTCAGCATAGATATGTGGTCTCGAGTGACGTAGAAAAAATGTACAGAGCCATAGATATTAGTCCAGATCAACGACCTCTTCAAAAAATTATATTTCGGTTTGAATCATCAGAACCTCTCAAGACCTACACACTAAACACGGTCACCTACGGTACCGCTTCCGCTCCCTATTTGGCTACCAAGTGCCTGGTAAGTCTGGCTGATGACATAGAGGATGATCGCATCCAATCAGCCATACGGCGTGATTTCTACGTTCATGACTATCTAAGTGGGGGGAACACCGTAGCTGAGACTATTGAAATTTCAAAAGGGGTACAATCAGTTCTGAGTTCTGCTAAATTTATATTACGTAAATGGCGATCTAATCATCCGGAAATTCTTAGTAAAATTACAGACAGTAACGAGTCCAACAACATGTTGCAATTTTCTGAGCAAGGTCTTATCTCCTCTCAGTCTAAAACTCTAGGTCTTAACTGGGTTTGCGACTCTGACTCGCTTACTTACACTATTAATATTACGTCTTCAACTAAAGTCACTAAACGTCACGTCCTCTCTGTCATCAGTCAGATCTTTGACACGCTAGGCCTTGTAGGTCCGTGCGTTGTCGAAGCGAAAATCGTCATGCAGCGTCTATGGCTGGACAAATATGACTGGGACGACGAAGTCTCGCCCGAAATAAAAAACCTTTGGTCTACATTTGAAAGTACCATAATATCTTTAAATAACTTAAAAATTCCTCGTTGGGTTTTGTGTGAAGACTCTATTATGCACGAAGTACACGTCTTTACCGATGCGTCCGAGAGGGCGTATGGCGCTTGTGTATATATACGTTCGTGTAATGGTGTTGGGTCTATAGGGGTACAGCTTCTAGTTTCTAGAAATCGTGTAGCGCCCATCAAACCGACGACAATACCAAGGCTTGAACTTTGTGGGGCCTTGTTAGGTGCAAGGCTGTGTATTAAGGTTCAGGAATCGCTTACCGTTCCCATCCATAGATGTAGATTCTGGTGTGACTCTACTATAGTCTTGGGTTGGCTCGCTACTCCTTCTAACCAATTAAAACCTTTTGTTAGAAATAGAGTCAACGAGATACAGGAAAGCACATGTGGTCATACCTGGAGCTACGTACCGTCGAAGGACAACCCGGCGGATCTTGTTTCCCGTGGTCTTAAAGCCGATGTTATCGGGGGGACACCTCTGTGGTGGTCCGGACCCTCCTTTTTATTTCACGATGAAACTGAGTGGCCTAAAATGCCAAATGCAGAGAAACATGATTTGCCGGAAGTAGTGACTCATTTAATTGGTGGTGATGGTAGCAATCATTCATATAATAGTAATCATTCATATGTAACCGTTCATTCCTCAATCATACATAACTTATTAGAAAAGTATTCTAGTTTAACAAAAATACACAAAATATTTACATATGTACAAAGATTCATTTTTAATTTAAAAAACAAAGATAAATTGTGTGGCAATCTTACACCAACAGAACTACAAAATTCATTAAACATAATTATAAAATATTCACAGCTTGAAATGTTTCCTGAAGAATATAATCTTTTAATATCTGGTAAAAAATTGCCACGCAAAAGTAGATTGCTTCCTTTGACTCCGTTCATTGACAATCATAACCTCATTCGCGTGGGCGGGAGGCTTGATAATTCCCCCTACGATTTTAGTATAAAACATCCTATTGTCTTATGTAGTAAACATATATTCACTAAACATATATTTCAAATGCAACATTTAAAGCTTTTACATGCTGGTCCACAACTACTCCTCTCACATATAAGACAGACTTATTGGCCTTTAGGTGGTAGGAGCTTGTCTAGATTTATCGTGAGTAAGTGTCTTAAATGTTTCAGACACAAAGCTCAAAATGTACAACCTGTAATGGGTTAACTACCTTCTTCAAGAACTCATCTTGAGTTCCCATTTCTAAACTGTTATGTGGACTACGCAGGGCCAGCATTGACAGCCGATCGCAAGGGTCGCGGCTGCAAACTTACAAAATCTTATATGTGCATCTTTGTTTGCTCGGCAATAAAAGCCGTACATTTGGAGCTCGTCACGGACCTCACCACTGAGGCTTACTTGGCCGCTCTAAATCGTTTCGTGGCGCGTCGAGGCAAGCCTCGAAGCATCACGTCCGATAACGGGACGAACTTCGTAGGCGCATCAAATGAAATGCATAGGTTCTTGCAGTCATCAAGTGTTGCATCTGAAATAGCGCAGGAGGGTATCGAATTTATTTTCACGCCTGCATACAGCCCTCATTTTAATTCACTGGCTGAAGCTGCTGTGAAATCGTGCAAGCATCATTTAAAAAGACTACTTAATCTTACCCATTTTACTTTTGAGGAGATGGCCACTTGTCTCACTCATATAGAGGCGGTCTTGAATTCGCGGCCTCTTACTCCTCTCTCTTCAGACCCTAACGATTTTTCAGCACTTACTCCTTCACACTTCCTAATTGGACGACCACTCTTATCTGTACCACACCCTCAGGTGACTGATGCCAACATCACACGACTGGATCGCTGGAGAAGAATCCAGTACATCAGGCAGCACTTTTGGAGCAGATTTCATAATGAATACACTTCTCTGCTACAGGCAAAATCAAAGTGGTTTGATTCCAGAGGCGAAGTTAAGCCTGGGTCATTAGTCCTGATCAAGGACAAGACAGCGCCACCTCTACTCTGGTCCCTGGGCCGGGTCACGAAGACCTATCCTGGCGTGGACGGGGTGACAAGAGTGGCTGAACTGAAGACGAAGCGGGGCACCATTCGTCGTGCCTTCAACTGCATCTGCCCTCTTCCTGTCGACTTTTGAAGACATCCCTTCAACCCGGGGAATATGTCGGCGCATCATGCGACGGACGACACCGGGGCAGGCGCAGGGTGCGGGGGACCGAAGCTGGCTGCGCGTGCGCCGCGCCTCCGCTCACCAATGTTTAGGCCTTAACGGGACTTAATAAAAGCAGCAGTGGACTGTATAAATTAGGTATAATATTTTGCTGTAACAATTCACGCGGATATGCACAAGGAAATGCCCGTAGTCTCACGCGTCGATCAGCTGAGTAGTGAGCGGAGGCGCGGCGCACGCGCAGCCAGCTTCGGTCCCCCGCACCCTGCGCCTGCCCCGGTGTCGTCCGTCGCATGATGCGCCGACAGATGGGTTTTGGTGTTTCGATGACTTTTTTGCATCACATCCTTCCTTTTCAGCATTTTCACCGTTGGGGAAGATTTTAAAGATCATTGGCCAGGGTATTTTGATGAACCGAGAGCCAATCAGCATAAGTATTTCTATTTGAGTTTGTCAATTTCAGACTGAATAGTAGGAACGCCAAGATATTTGTGGATCTGTGGATCTCGTTATTTCTGGCTAACCACGGACCGATTCAACAGCAACTAGAGTCATAATGTTTCATAAAATGCATATAAAAGCTTTTCACGTCGCTGAACTTCGATAAAATTCTGAGGAAAGACATAGGCTTAATAAAATATTGTCTCAAAATGTCCTCCGGAATACGAGTGAAACCGCGAGTAACAGTTTACATTCTATAAATTAACCAATAGAGCAACGGAGTAGAGATGTACATTTTATCCGATTCCTAGCTCCGCACTGCTCCGCTTCTGTTCGTTTTACGCCGAGTGAAGGTCTGAATGAAAACATGCCAGAGGCCCAAGTCTTATTATTTCATGGTATCAGACAAGCCATCCAGTGACATTATATTGATACAAGGGTTGAAGACACGAAACTGTCAAAAATCAACAATTCAGTCATTCAATGACGATTTTGGGCCAAGAGATTAACAGACTTAAGCCCCTTGACTGGTCTGGCTAGCTGCAAAAGTGATTAAATTGTAGTATAGACGCTCCTAATACTTGATATTTCCTAGTTATCTATAAGGATACTAAACAGAAATACTTAGGTAATTACAATACAAACAGGCAAGGTATAAATGTGGTGGTTGCGCGAGCGCAGACAATCGAAGACATTGTTTACCTAACAATACATATTATATTGTTTCGGCAACCTACCGTCTGACTTTAGGAATGAACTGAAATCGGTATTAACAACCCAAATAAGGACGACTTGTATGCACTATGCACAGCTTTTAAAATTTGAGGCTTATTTTAAGTATACTGAATTTCCTAGTATGTATGCATTCTAATCTAACATTATATGTAGAAAGTCAGTCTATTTTGTTTGTTATGTTTTCATGCTTAAATCGCAACAGATTTTTGATGAATATGCATTGAGATAGATATGCGATTTAACAAATATTGCGCAATACATTACTAAACGATCTTCGTTTTAGCACAAATGTTGTTAGTTGTCTGTATACATAATTGATTGTCGACTGCAAATCCACAGATTGAAAAAAATATTGAAATCCTCGTTTAGTAATCATAATGTGAGAAATATTCACCTGAAACGCAAATACAACGTATCCAGTGAGATGCGACTCGTGCAGGACGTCATGCATGGACCGCAGCGTGGAGCCGAGGTACACGTTGATCACCTGCGCCGGCAGCAGCCCCAGCATCGTGGCCAGGTGGTAGCCGCAGCCGCCAACGTCGCTTACCTTAACAATACAAGCACATAATATAAGTATTTTAGATTTTTGTCCCTATTGTCGGTACTGGAGATCACACTCGCCGTAACTTCGACACACATGACCATAGCCTGTCCATACCAGAAATGGTAATTGCTGAATATACGGCAATCTTTATGCAAAGACAAGGCTAGTGCCGCCTCCCCAGGTGGAAGTTGTTCTACGAGGATTTTCCGCACCCCCAAATCCCTGGGGATTGCCATACATCACAAACTTATGAAAACCAGTTCAGGAGATGATATTTCTAGTTATTTCTATTTGCGTGCATTAAACACATTAAACTTATGCAAAACAATGTCGCTGGTACACGTCGATCCTATTAGCATTTGTCAAGATTATAAAATTGTGGGCGGTTGAGGGCTAATGGGCATAATTATATTTTAGTGGATAAGCATAGAGTCACGACAGCTAGATTGCTTTGTAAATTAACGCCATAACCGTGGCGCCTGCTAAATTAAACAAAAAAAATCACGAAACAATTGTAGCAAGTTCCTATATACACGCGAAGCGAAACACGTAAGCTCCTTAGTCACAGTGACACATTTTGATTTGGATATGCCATCTTTGAGTGAAACGTCATCAAATATTCTTTTAGCAGGTTTTTTAGAGGTACCTGGTTGGTTTGTATACCTAATATGTATTCTGCCGCTGAGCACTACTGTTCCAACGTTATTGTGTTTCGGTTAGAAGGGTAACTGTCGTCAGTGAAATTACTGGACAAACAACTGACAAGATAACAACATGTGCTTCGGTTGCCGCTTACCTTCATGCGAGCCGTAGGTAGGTATGGTTGTTTGTCGCCTTGGTAGTAATAAAAAAAATATAGGTAAGTATCGTACAGTTTGGCCAAGAATGTGTTCCAGAAAGTCTTCTGGAATTCGCTAACGGAACACATTCCTGTTGTCAAAACAACCGTCCGTTACGTCCAAAAAAGCAGGATTGATCGATTGTTTTTCTTAAGACAAATAAGTTGACCGATCTGCAATGGCCTTGACGACGGCGGCGCCGGACGCACGTATGAGTTCCAAGTAGGCCAATTACCGACCGTATGAAAGTCACTCTAGTGGAAAAATTACTGTAAACACAGCTATCTTCTCTGATTCATCAGGAATGGAGTAAAATAATTTATCCTCTCAACGAGTTCCATAAATATTTAACGTGACGATATGTCAAACGACCCCGAACGCCTATGTGATATTCAAATATTTTTAGAATATTACTGTACGCTATAATGAAATTGCTAACGAAATGTAAATACCGTGATGTAAAATAAACGTTTTACGAGCACTGAAACTGGTGCCTGGTATATTTGGCTAGGTCAACGTGATGTTTACAGATAACTTTCTTTAGATTAAAGTTGCCCAGACGCATTTTTCGCAGCAGTTAAAACTGCAAAAGATGTATCTGCATAAACAAAATGCAGATTACAATGACGTCATTAGAATCTTATTTTGTCCAAATTGCTTAAGGAAAAAACAGCATTTGTGTGGACGTCGAAATTTATTCATAATACGCACCAGCTTCTGACCGCTTAATGCACAAATCGAAGTAACGAACCATAAATTGATACGGTGTCGGAGGTGTATCGACATAAGATATTTTAACTACAGTGATGCGAATGAAAAGACTGCGCAGATCTATATGTATTTTTGAAATAATAAATGTAAATACGCTTGGCGGAGGACCAAGAAAGATGGCGACAAAAGTTTACTGCCCTGCACCAGATAAAAACAGGTTTCAGTTAAGATAACAGCAGTTGATATCTCCGTTACAACCGTAGGAGTAGCCACAAAGATAAGAAAATTAGTTGTTCACGTTTTAAATCAGTCTTGAAGGTAAAAAATTGTTGATAAGCGGATATTATTGTGAAGTTATGATTTTGAAATCTCAATACGTACAAGATATTTTGATAAATCACTAGTGATAACTTGATAATCGGATTGACTTTCAATTAACATTTATAAGTTATCTTTTAGATTATTTACGCGCACAAGGCATTTCACCATGTAGGAGTAACCGCTAATCCTGAAATAAATAAAAAAAAATTATGGAATTAACAGGAACTTAATTGGAGTTAGTGAAATGCAACCTAAGTGTTCGGCTTACCTAAGTAAATTTGCTTTATTCAAAGTCCTTGATCATTGACATTTTGGTCAGTGGTTGGCCTAATAATATTATCAAACTGTCATTCCCCTCTGCAAGGCAAAATGCATCTCATACAGAGATCAAGCATTGAATATCACGGTTTATTATTACGTTGACAATTTCAGACTACAATATTAACTCAAGGTTTGCTCATGCTGTTTGCCTTTATCGAAAGTGCTCTCGTTCATTGCTTCGAAGGTTCACATAACATTGAAGCGTCACTTGAGTAGATGTGTGTTGAACTAGAATCCTAATGAAAGAAAGTGGATTTGTTAGCTACTGGACCATCAAAACAGTAGAAAGATCTGCGTAGCGGCTTTGAAACGCCTCGTCTCTCTTTCTGACGCACATTGTGGACTCGATTCAGATGTTAAATTGGAGTGTTTTAATGGCTACGCCACGTGACGAATGCGATGTGACCAAGTTCTTTATAGCGTCGATAGTCACCATTTGTTTATTGATTCGACTACACAATGACGACGCTGTAATAAAACAGATGACCGTTATAGAATCTTAACACATCGCATTGTCCTCCCGGGGACTTTTGTAATTATATTCCAAGTCGTTACAGTATTTTCCTTGCAGTTCTATTGTTTATCATCTTCACAGTAACGGATATGCTTTTGGTATCCAGAATTCCAGAAGTTTATTGCGATCACACAAGACTTTTTGGTAAACTTTTTTGACTGATTGAAAAGTTAGTTCAACTTTTTTTAATAATAGAGACTATTATTGGCCCATCAAAAAATACATAACCCAGAAATGTGGCAGGCAAGCTAAGACTTTCATTAACATTTTCCTTTTTATGACTTTGACTCATGCTGCAAAGGATGAATGCAGAAAGCTCTCAAATACGAAGAAGGAAACGGAGGTCTTTGTCCTGCAGTGGGAGTTGGGACCATCATGACTTTTTTTTACTGAAAATAAGACAACAATAAAGTTCCTCATTTCTTTATTAGACAGCTACATAAACAAGACTCATATTAATTTTGAGATGCGAAGACAATAAACGAACGCTTAGGATTCCAGAAGTTTCGCCTCACGAAATATTTTGCGTAGCGTCTAACCCAGTCTCGTGGACGATTGCGTGGGCGATTCACACAATAACAATCAATACAAATACCAAGAAGTTGTAATACGTAATAGAAAATGTCGCCAGTCCGACAATGGCGCAGTGAAAGCGAAACAGGCCAAGTAGGTAGTTAATCGCGATAGTCCTAGATACCACGCCAAGAACAATGGCTTAATGTTATCATACGGAGGGTATGTACGATAATAATGCACAACCAGCTCTGTTCGACTTTGCCAACTCTCGATGCGCAAGACCGCCTCTATTGGCTTCTGTAATTAGCACATTTCTAAGATCTGTGCAAAATGTCGATATAGTATGAGGATTTTCCGCACTCTAAAAATGCAACTCCAGTGGTCAAAATATGAAATTTTCAATAATTACTTTAGTCCAATTAACGTAAACACCCGATGCAACTCATGATGAACTAAATAGGATGAACGACCTGAGGGCAAAATACATTTATTGCTCTACTTTATCATGTCAATAAAATATTATTAATATTAATAGGTACTTTGAAAACCGTACGTTTTTACCATCAAACAAAGGAAACGTAAGTTATAATATATGATAACTATATTTTTAGGAAAAGAAAACCGACTTCAATTATTTTGTGGTGTATCTTCAGAACCTGATGGTTAGACGACAACAAAATTAAAGAAGTCGAAATCGTAATTACAAACGCACACACATGCAAAATACAGTCGTCTGGAGAAACACTCACCCACCTCATAATTATAGTTAGGCTAGCTTACTTCGGTCTTAGCTCTTGGTTGACAAACCGTTTTAGACATACCTAAACGGATAATAAGCTCCGTTAAAGACAGTCCTTGCAAATTCCAATCGAAAACCCGTTACTGGTAAGCGTTTCAACACCTGAAAACATTCTAAGCTAGAATTCCCATCATCATGTCTTTAGTGCGTTTAAGTGAAAATATTTGTGAAACACGACATTTTCGAGAATTTCAATGCCGCGCTATTTGCATCTCCAGCCATAAAGTTCAGTTTAATGGTGGATATAACGTGCAAACTCATGCAAGAGGTTGCACAAACATGTTTTTAGGTAGAGAACGCGATCCGTTCACAGAGAACTAGACCGCCAACGTAACTGTAAACACGCTATTTTAAAACTCTTAGTGGAACAAGTTCCTGAATCAGTAAAAGTTGCCACCAATAATATTCGATAAATTGTTTATCGGATGATTACCCTACTTGATACGGACGGGTGGTAGTACCTATCTATCAGCTATGAGCTTTACTGACGATAAAAATTTGGCACATACAGGTCATTTTTTCTATAAGTATATCTTTATATATATAATTCTTCTGTGAGTGTGTATGTGACTGAACTTCTCTCAAACGACTGGACCGATTTTGATGAAATTTTTTGTGTGTGTTCAAGGGGATCTGGGAATGGTTTAGATTCACAATTGGACCCGGTAGGTGGCGCTGCAATCGAGTTTTGGGTTATTTTCAGGGCAGGACAACGTCTGCTGGGTCCACTAGTAATTATATATAAGTATATAAAAGGTAAATCGAAACCGAAAATGAGTCGCTGAAACAGGACGATCCAATTTGACATAAACTCCTATGTCAAGGACTGTCAAATCTATATTCAAGTAAGGTTACTGTTGGGGAAGTGAATACCATCGACTAAAGGTACATTGAAGCACATTGGGAGCACAGAGCACATCTCTATATTTGCTAAAATGTTCCCCATTGCCAGCTGCTAAGCTTTGAGGACTCCTCTGTCCGTCTTGTCGTGTATCCATTACTGAAGGTCGGCAGTCAGTTTTTTGAACTTTCCTCCGTCAAAAGTCAAAGTCAAAACATTTTATTTCAATTAGACCACTAAAAATAGGTCCTTTTGAAAAGTCAAAACTAATTTCAACTAGTTGCACGGTTCCAAAAAGTGGGTCGTATGGAGAAGAGCCGGCAAGAAACTTCATAGATAATCTTTTCTGCTCGTTACTCGTTACTCGTCTATTGAAAGATTAACTTTTCTTCAACAGACTTGCCTGACCACGATCTTGTGTTCGTGTCGGAGAGTCACTTTAACCAGGTAACTTTGTGCTTCATTATCTATTTTAGGCTTGAAATACCACTTATAATGACACCAACATTTTATAATACAAACAGAATGGTGCAGAATTGCAAACACTTCGCAATCGTATATTATTATGCGATTTAAAACGTATTATCGCGAAAAGATTACAACTACGCATCAACTGTGACACATTAGCAGCACTAATCCATTTGTTTACAAGCCACCCACTTTGCTGCTGTGTAATAGTCATCAGCAAAGTGGACACTACTATGGCACTCTTATCACTATTAAGGAACACATCTGTGCCATACTAAGGTCTCCTCTGAAAGCCGATAGTCGTAGCATTGCCAATAACAGATTTTGTGATCAGTGGTAGTTTTTTAACACCTATGAGAAAAGGGGTAAACGGGGGAAGGGGAAGTTATCTTCCCGGAGAACCACAAAGGTATCAGAGCGGTTATAATGACAACTGTAGGAAACTAGGTGAGATTGGAACAGAAAAGAGAATAACCAATATTCTCTTTACTGTTCCAATCTCACCTAGTGTCCTTGTTAATTAATTTGTTACTGGTAATAATATAATATAATATAATTTGTACCAACAAATAATAGGTTTATTCCCAGTAACAAATTAAGAAGACAGATTCTGTAACGAAATGTATAATATCGAAGTAAGGTGTTTTTTAGAGTAAATAAATAAAACCTCTTGAAAATCAAACCAGCTTTGATTGACTAATTAGATCAACAAGCAAGCGTCAAATTTAAAAACGCTAGATGAGACGCGACGTCGAGCCGCGGTCGGATCACAGCAATACTAGGATTACAGATGGACTGAGTAACTGACATAATGCAATGAGGTTAATTGACCATGGCAATTTGTCTCTATTGAATTATGTGTCACAAGTGGGTCCAGTTGATTTCCACAACTTTTTACTCTTCGTATGCGATCGTGAACATTGGACTGCCAAGTCAGACCTCGAGTTTAAATCAAGGTTTCGGAATAATGTGTGTATTCATAATCAATTATCACTCGTTTAAACGGTGAAGTAAAACACCGCCAGGAAGCCTGATTTTATTCTGGACGGCGTCTGAAGTCTGCCAATTTATACATAGTGCGAGTGATGGTTTCCATTTATCGCACGTAATATTTAAATGTATCAACATTTAACCGAAGTCACTTACTTTATAGCTAGTTCGATAAGTTAATAGCTTTCGGACCAAGCCACTAATGGTTTTGTGTTAATTGGAAAGACACTTATGCGGTTATTAATAAGCAGTTAGAAAAATATTGTAGTAAATAGGTTGAAAATCTAAGACAGGCGGGTGGATAGTTTAACATAAGTAAGTACTGTACTATGAATTTAGAAGTAGATACGATACAATATAATAACCGAAAAGGATCATTACAAAAGAATAGAATACTTATGAAATGAATGGGAAATTATAATATCGGGAGAAGTGCAAAGCGACTAAGAAATTTATTCGTGGACAAAATCGTGAGTATAATAAGAAAATTATAGTTCTGAAGTTCTAACAAGCAAACAAGCTAGATCATATTACTTTAATGCTATCAAAACCAGTTTGTTTGACGTTCAAGATAATAGGCTAACGTCAGAATTGAGCTCTGATTGCGCGTGCGCCGGGCGATAGTACTTCAATTAAATATATAATGTTCTTATCACGATTTTTTTCTGGAATGGAATATGTGGATTATCAATACCGAGATATTTTTTTTGTTATTCAAGTTAAGCTTACGCTTGACCGCCAGTTCGCCTGATGTTAAGTGGTACTGCGAATTTACGATGGAGCGCGCTTGCCTAGAAGAAACGAATTCACTCGTGATTTAAAGACACCCAGACATTGCCGCGGTTATCTCGCTGAAATGATACGTGAATTAACGCTTGCTGTATAACTTTTAACCTGGTCTTCTACTAGTCTCTTAAGACTAGTGAGGAGGTAGTTATCGATCTTCATGCTGTGAAGAAATGAGGACGCTGTTTACCCCCATTTATTTGTCTAAATTCTTGACATAACTATTCTTTGTTTTGCGACAAGAGGCTCTGATTCAGTTATTCTTTTTAGGACACCGGACAAGGACACAGCTTTCATTTCGGTGCATACGGGAGGATGCTCCTTAATTACTGCTTAATTTCTCGATACATTATTATTGTCATTGACACTTTAGAGCTGGGAAAGTTGGTAGAGTTCTTCCGAAAAGTGCTGTTAAGTATTTATTGGGCTTCCGATATAGTTCCACGTCCGACTAATGGTACGGTTGCAGATCAAGCTATAACTTCCAGTATAAGGTGACCTCTCATTGTATTGAAAACCTGTACAATGTAAGGTCAGCGAATATTAGAAAAATATATATATATATGTACATAGCTTGATGTTCAGCTTTTTTTTACTATTCGTGATAGGCGATACTGCGATCTACGATGGAGCGTGCTTGCCTAGAAGAAACCGACTCACTCATTCGTGATTTAAAGACACCCTGATTATATCTATCGGGGAAGACCCACTCGGGAAGCGATTATCTGTGTGTACTAGTGTAGAAGTAGCGTATTCTTTACCGTAAAATGTTGTACCTATGATATAGCAGTGCGTCAAACGTGATAGCCGGTTTTTTTTTAATTAAACAAAATGAATATTTGATGCAAGTCACGTTAATATGCAAGATTTACAGTGACGACTTTAAGTTTTTCATAATCATAACTATTAGCCGTTTAATTTAGGTAGGTGGTGTTTTTTTTCGTATTCATCTTTTGGTAAGGGAGGATGGAGAGAAATAATAATGGACTTAGAATTAAATCACACAGTTTTCTGTTAACTTATGTCTGATTTGTGCTTCACTGATAATTTATTTTCTAACCCAGATTTCTTATTTCTTTTTATCACACTTCTTGCTTTAAATAGTAAAAAAATACTCTAAAAACGTCCACAATTCAACATTTTGTCTGTTAACACCACCAGGTACAGAAATCCAGTGATGGGTAATTTTATACATTACTATTTTTTCGCCCGCGTTTTCACCCGCGTTGCCATGATCCTAAGGGTCCTAGCGTGATATTTTAAGCTTGAAACCTTCCTCATGAATCATATCGTCCATTAGTGAAAACCGCATGAAAATCCGTTCAGGACTTTTTGAGTTTATCGCGAACAGACAGACAGACGCGGCGAGGGACTTTATTTTTTCACTTATGGATGCAATGATTTATGAGGAAGGTTTGAAGCTATTTAACATCACGCTACGACTCTTAGAAACAGGGCATGGCGTGTAAAACCGCGGACAGGTCGCTAGTTGTTTAATATGTAAGAAAAAAGATGGAAAATTATAAGGAACAATGTCATAATATAAATATACCCATATTGGCATTATTGTAACAGCAATACAACATGTAAATTACACTCAGCTAATCACATACTATAATATTTATGTGCATCTGTAGCTTTAACCATGCAATGCAACCAACCAATTTCCTCTTTAAGCATAATAAAAACATATTTGTAAAAAGTACATACCATAGTAAGAATTAGGTACTTCAACATGCTGTGGTTTGGTCTTTTTATGGCCATAATAAAGTTGCTAGCCTTGAATAACAAAGGTATAAAAGATTAACAATGCTGGTATTTATGTGGCCTTCACCCCTTAGTAACACCCATATGTATAACTAGGGGTGTGAAATGTGTAAGAAATATTTTATTACCTTGTATACATCAAGGAATTTCTGCTTACAGCCTAAAAATATTTTTATAACTTCTACATACTTACCTACCTTTAACTTGAGTAAATTTTCAAGAGTATAAAATATTACTACATGTTTAATTTTATATTTTTTTTCTGCACAACATAGTGATAGTCTTGAAGGTTGGAATAATTATTTTTCTAATGTGTCTGCTAATGTTTTCTTGACAAATTATTAACTGAATAAAATTTATAAAAAAAAATTATTTAGGTACAATTAGAAATAGGTACTTATTCTTTGGAACTTTTTCACAGAGAAAAACCTTCATTGTGATAGAACATTGTTGTTTATTCAAAATTATTTGATAATCAACCCTTTATACAGTCCTACTGCTGGGCAGTGGCACTATATAAATGTATATAGTAGTGCCTATATACCTACAATAAAAACATTGCTATTGTAACTATTTAGATATGTATAATACCTACCTACTTTGTTTACAGTTATAAGTAATTTTGAAAAGGAGGTTTTGGCATTTTGGAGTTGCTTTAAATTAGCCATGGAATTGAAGAACTAAAAAAATATAAATCTGTAAAAATCTTGATTGTGAATGCTTATTCTGAAAGTTAAGGGGTAAATTAAAATAACTTAATTTTTACCATAGTCAACAAGCAGCTTCTTTTCTTTTTTTAGAGTCATTTAGGCAAGGAAATAAAATGCATCCTTAATAATATATTAATCCAATTAAAATTATTAAACTTTTTGTGTTATTATTCCTTTTAGTGGATGAAACAGATTTTGGATTATATTATCATGGTTATTATGACATCTGTATAAGTATACATTACAGAAGCAAATAAACCATCTAAGTTCCCTATACTTAAATAAATAGGCAAGTTTTGAAATGTTACAAAAATAGTGACATGGGAATAAATTTCAGTAGTATTTTGTTGAACTTATTTTTATTATTGCTCCAGGAATGAAGTACCTACTTACAGTTTAATGAGGTTTTTATGAGAAATAAATCTTTGTAACTAAGTAAACAAATTCACTTACTGCAAATATTGTGTTCTGCAGTCCAAAAGGTATTGGCGTCAGTCTCGCGAAAAATACAATTTTGAAGGCTTGCGGCCCCGAGATCACTTTCAGCAAAGCTCGCGCGGTCTCGTTCTTGAGCAGCCGGTCCAGCGGCAGGTAGCTGCGTAACGCTTTCAACGTAAAATGTGCTACTGCTACACCAAAGTTCGCACTCACTAATACAGTTACTAAACCCTTGACAATCCCAAACAAATATCCACTGGTTATTATCAACACTAAATAACCTATCGTCACTGGAAAACTTACGATCAAAAATAAACCCATAAACAACAAAAATATTATCCACGGATCCTGCGCGTCTACCCAGTATAAAATCGTCTTCAAATATTCTTTGAAAAAATAAAGCACTAGTATCAGACATGTAACCAACAGTATTGATACTACGATGTTGAATAAATAACTGTACGTTGTCCTATTGTTAATTTTAGCCCATAAACTTTTCTTTCTTGTAACCGCTGTTGGGTCGGGCTGGCATTCTTCAACGTCAACAATTTCCATGGTGAAAGTTAAACACGGGCTATTTAAATGGTATTTCTGTACTGTTTAATTTTACATAGGGTAATGCTCGCCATGGCCTAATTCAGGCGATTGTTTGTTTCAGGTTTACGCACGGCAGAGGGGAAATTTTAGCGAACAATCAACTGCTATGAACGAACACTATTCACAAACTGTTTTTTGACATTTGACATCCATGGTAGTAGGATCGTTGTCAAAATTTGACAAGATTCTGAATGTCAAAAACTATATTTTAAGTAAAGTACTATCTGTGGATACATATCTTTTAGCTCTAAAGAAACAAAATAAATTGACTAATTAAAATTGTTTTATGTTCAAATTCAGAAACGAATATTATATACGTAAACTTAAGCTTCTATAAGTCATAATTCAATACAATTACATACGGAAGGATAAGGTCCCGCCTAGATTCGTCTCTGAATGTGAGCCTTAGACCCAGACCATACATATTTTAGCCATTCCTGCAGGGTAGTCATCCGTCCCATGGATAAAGATAGCTATGTTATGTCTCGAGTTCTAGACCGTGATGGCGTGATTTACTAAAAGTGTCTATATTTTAAGCTATTGCATAGCTTCTATCGCGGGCCTTGAGCGTGGGGACCGAATCCAGAAATTCCGTAACGAAAAAAACTTAACACGCTTGTCTCTTTAGTTCAGCAACCCGCCTTTAGGTGGCATTGGTTGTATTACATAAGTTGATGAAAAACGCTATGCAATAGCTTTACCGCGGCAGTCCCCGAGTGCCACACGTCTTATTATTTATAGGTTTACTCAGTATGGCTACCCTTACGATCGAACAGTGTTTCTTTCTATACCATTACCCTGATACAGTACCTATCATAGGAAACAGTTAGGCTTTGAAATCTGTAAGGTATTATAAAATGAGTGTATTATTTTAAAAAATTCAGGTACATACAACGCCAATGATTTTAACTATATAATGTCATTGTACAACGCTGTAAAATATTACCGACTACGATTTTACAACAAATTACAAAAAAGCAATTGATATTTGAATTTGGAGGCCTTTACTTTAGAAAATAATAATTACTATAGAAAAATAATTTTCTAAAGACTGAGAATTATCTCTTTAGTCTGTACTATATAGTTCTACTACTTGTGTGAAGTTGTGTGTTATTCATGTCATCTGTCAGGATCATTATCGTTCCATAGTTTAAAAATTAAGTAGAGCATTAGAGTGAGACGTCTAGAAGTATTTTTTATCAAGCGAAAACGAGAACGAGTAGAATAGATCTTGTTAAAAAAAGAAATTATTCACTGATCTGGAACACTAATATTCCACAAATTCACATTTGGTGCACCGTGGAAGATATTTACTTTTTTCAGAAATACGTGTAATTTACCGATTAATCTACAATTGAATGGTTTTCGCGTTTCGTGTAACACGATTTAGATTAAGGGAAGGGGGTTTTAGTCTTTAGATAACAAAATTTGGTGGTGTTTAGTCTTCAAGAAAAATCATAACCATGCCGCCGAAAAAAGCTGCTAGTGGTGGCGGCGGAGGCGCCAGTAAGAAGACGGAAACGAAGAAAAAGGAGAAAGTTATTGAGGTGATACACAAAAACATCCCTTATTAAGTCTTATTACTTAACCCTTTAACAGCTGAGTAATACCAGCCTGAGTTGGTAGTTCAACCTAGGTCTCTCGTTATTCTAGTGATGTGTGGCTCAGTAGAATTTTCTGGTGCGAAAATTAATAAATTTTGTGACAGAGAGTCTATTATGGTAGAATATAATGGTAGACACTAAGCACTGAGATTATTTAAAATTATGCAATGAAATATCCTTACTGCCATCAATTTGAAGAGGCTCATGCCTTGTAAAGGAATTCTAGGAGTTGACATTATTCTGTGGTATCTTTATGGGCTACAGAATAGTAGTGCATCTCATGCTAAAAGCTAAAGTTTTTTATTTCTTATAAGAATAACAGATATATTAATTTACATGAGAAACTGTCATCTTTATAAAATATGTGTAAATATGCTTGTATAAAAGAAAAATAAGAGACCAGACAGCATGGGTGAAAATGCCAAAAAAACTTAGTTTCGATTTATCATAATTTCAGAGATCATACCAACAATTACCAAGTCACTATATCATATGTAACTAGACCTTGTAAGTAGACATAGGTATGGTTCTACATACCATTATATTCTTCATTTTTGCAGGACAAAACCTTTGGCCTCAAGAATAAGAAAGGGGCTAAACAGCAGAAGTTCATCCAACAAGTAGAGAAACAGGTCAAGAGTGGCGGCATCCACCCTGCTAAGCCGATGGATGACAAGAAGAAGGAAAAAGAAGCCAAAATGAAGGAACAGAAGGAATTAGCATTGCTGTTCAAACCTGTCCAAACACAAAAAGTTGAAAAAGGTACCTAAATGTATGGTAAACAGGTAATGGGCTGATTTCTGCAACTCTATGTCATATCACATATTTTATGTGCTGTTTTATAATGATACCAGCCTGCGGTTTCACCTGCTAAAAAATGATGGACTTTCATACAAATTTTTATCCCCCTTTCCACCAGCTTAGGGGTTCAATTTCCATAAATAATTTCTTAATGGATTCCTATGTTATACAAAGAACACACCCTCCAAATTTCAGGTCTCTACAATCAGCGGTTTCAGGCTGTGTGTTGATCCATCATTCAGGACAAAGCATTTTATGTATAGATTACATCATAAGGCAGCATTTCCTCCAGAAATGTGCATGGAAGCAGAGGATCATCAGCATACATCAGTCCACTACTGGATATAAGTCCCCCCTGCTGCAGTCCACATGCTGCCATTTCAAGCTGTCCTGAGCAGTGTGTGAGACAAAAATCCATCACAATGGTTGTATTTATTTCTGATGGCAACACTGCCTTACTGTCTTATTGGGTATAGGCTACCTTTGTTATTAAGAAGTATAAAACTTATTGACCATTATGCATCCTAGTGCAGGTGGATAATTCACACACCTTCAAGAACACTAATGTGTTACCTGTGTTACCAAGACAATCTAATCTCCCAAATCCATGGAGTTTTCTACAAGTTCCTACTGTAGTCTATAGTTTCAAGATTCTGTGATTGGTCAGCAGGTGGTAGATTGTTATTATAAATTAATCTTCCTGATCTCGTCCTAATTAATTTGGGGATGGTGCGGCAAGACCTTCCATTCATCCGAATAAATGTGAGCTGTGTTTATTGCACCCCCTCCACTATCAACCCATAGAACATAATATAAATCCTTACTAATATTATAAACGTGAAAGTTTGTGAGTATGAATGTTTGTTACTCTTTCATGCCAGAACAGCTGAACGGATCTGGATAAAATTTTGCACACAGATTGATAACTGGAATAACACATAGGCTACTTTTTATCCAGGTCGGACCCAATCCTGAAGTCCATGCAGACAAAGTCGCGGGCAGACGCTAGTAGTCTATATTACACATTATTAATTGTATTTTTTTATTTCTAGGTACTGACCCCAAGTCTGTGGTATGTGCTTTCTTCAAACAAGGTCAATGTACGAAAGGAGATCGATGCAAGTTCTCCCATGACTTGACTCTTGAAAGAAAGGTTAGTAAGTTGCAAACTCTATTTGCTCAGCACATGTATAATGCATTATTTTGTTAAATAAAAACTAAGTAGGTATGTAGTATATAAACTATCTCCCCTACAAATATATACAGTACGAGTAAGATATAGAGATGGGTTTATGCCAGGGCATTTATTTTTTTCGCCTGACTGATGCATGCATGCCGTCAGTTGAGACTGGTCTACTCAAAGCTGCTATGGTTCTTTCCTCAAAAGGCCATTTCAGACATTACCCTACATCGTGCCACTCACATACAAGTGTTCTTCCATGTCTGGACTTTAAAAGAGAGAGAAACATCTAACTATAAGAAAAACCAAACCATTGACATGTAAAGATCTACTTGCAAAATCATTTCATTTCAATAAATTATGTACAACTTATATAGTAAAAATACAGTAAATTTTACTGTATAAGTTGCCTTAGTTTTAATCCATGCTAATATTATAAATGCGAAACTGTATCTGTCAGTTTGTCTGTCTGTTTGTGAATGAATTTCGGTATACGATGTAGGCAAGTTAGGCAACCTTGCCTAACTAAAGAAGTGGGTATTAATAAATTAAAATGTCAATCAATTAATTTTTGAATTATAATAATTGCAATTAATTTTTAATCAATTGATTATTTGATTGATTTTTTTAATTTTGTCCAACACTGTTTCATCCATACACAGGAATTCAGAGATCCATAATAGCGATAAATAATGTAAGGGTTGTCTCTGGAACCATTAGAGAAATGGCTCAAATGTTTACCATTATAAACTTAATTTAGACACTTAATGTAAACTTTTAAGCGGCGGTAGCCTAATGGCTAGGGCGTCTGATTTTCGATTATGAGATTGTCGGTTCGAAACTCACCCATTGCACTACCGATGTGAACCCACTCGTAACACAAGAATTTTGCCTAGCACGAAGGGTTAACAAGAATACCAGTAATGTGTGACGCACATTGCTAGTAAGCTTTGAAAAAAAGTAAAAAAAATATTTTTGCCACACTCCATTATTACATCCGAATTGTTAGATTTTAATATAATTTTTAGGCTGAGAAACGTTCTCTATACGTGGATATGCGTGATGACGAAGACACCATGGACAATTGGGATGAAGACAAGTTGAAGGAAGTGGTGGAGAAGAAGCATGGTGAAGGTGACAAGCAGCGGCCTACTACAGACATTGTAAGTATACTGATCACCATGTTAAGAGTCTGGCGAATTTCCCATACAGACGTTATACCAAAATAAATCGTAATTCAAACACAATTTAATCAAATTGATCTAGGTACTCTACCATTAATCTAGGTATCATTTTGTGATTTTTTTGCATTTTCCATGCTAAGATTATAAAGTTATTTTTTAGTAATCATCAATCTATCAATCAAAGTATTATGGTGTTACTATTTTGTGAGCAATTTAGGCACCAGCGGATCCTTATTATTGAACATAGAATCGACCTTGTAGAACTCTGCTGCTGTGTTTGTCTGCCAGTTGGCCACTAAGCAATTATGTGTCAATGTCGCAGCCATATCGTATAACACGCCGTATTACAAGCGAAAAAGGTCGCTGTATTGTATTGCAGCTACCTCTGCAGGACAAAGGTGTCTCCTTTTCTTCCACTGGTTTTAGTCTCATTTGCCTAATTGACTGAGCAAATGAGACTTAACAACTGAAGAAGAGTCTATAGGCTGCTGTTGCCACACTTGCCATTTAGCATCAAGTGGCCTTTATGTTATCTTATTATAAAAAAACTTATTTTGGGATTTGCCAAATTTGCTTTGGAAAGCAAAGCTTTGGAATTAAAAAACGACAACTTGATAACTTTTCTTGATTAGTGGCACCTCATAGATCTATTACTATACTCAATTTTTTATCATTACAGATTTGTAAGCATTTCTTGGAAGCTGTAGAAAAATCGAAATATGGTTGGTTCTGGGAATGCCCTTCTGGCTCTAAGTGCATATACAGGCATGCACTACCACCAGGCTTCGTTCTCAAGAGAGACAAGAAGAAAATGGAGGAGAAGAAGAATGAGATCTCGTTGGTGGACCTCATAGAGCGAGAGAGGGCTGCCCTTGGCCCTAACCAGACGAAAATCACTCTGGAGACCTTCCTAGCGTGGAAAAAGAAGAAGATTAAGGATAAACAGGTTTGTGATAACAATTATTTCCCAAGGTTTGGGCATCCCACACAAAAACTTAGTTTCATGAAATTGCTTGATTTTTTGTCCATCAATATGAGGTGCATTTTTGTATTCCTCCATTTCGAATCTGTGTAATTTTCACAATAACTGACAAACACTGACATTCACTTTATAAATCCCTTTTGTTAACCGCCTTTCATCTATTCTCTCGACATGACATTTTAAATCGCAGCCAAGTAACATAGCTCCGTGCTATGTTGTGTTCCTAACGGTGAGCAAGGTCGCCAAAGCTCCGCGAGGACGCGTTGTGTTGACAGTGTGGGGGACCGGTGGTGTTTTGTTACCGCCGCTGTCATGCATGGTAGCATATCTCAAGATATTCTTCTCAATTCGTGTCATTACAACGATGTCTTATCTCTAGTTTTGAGCGTAAACAATTAATCAATTGATTGAAAAATATAATTCAGTTGCAATTGATTGAAAAATAATTGATTTTATTTTTAATTGCTTAATGCCCAACACTGCTTATCACTCTATTCATTCATTCTCAATCTATACGCAAATGTCTTCCTGATCTGTTATCGTCATGTGATAGGTCGTTGAGCTCCCATAACAATGGTTGAGCCATTTATTAAATGGCTCTTTCTTCAAAAGACCTGGGGCCATATTATGACGTGTTAACGCCATCATTTTTAGGTTGTAAGAAAGAGATAAGGCTATTTAATTTGTAGAGTGGCATCTCTTTTTCAAAACGTAAAAATGATGGCGTTAACACGTTATAATACGGCCCCTGTTCAGATATTGCTCTACGTCGTTTACACTCACATATTATTTTATAATTTTAATGTAATACCACTAATACTCTCTGGACTTTAAAAGGGACCATGATTCTCCGAGTTTGTTTTGGTGTTTATTCTCAGAGGTTGTCGGTTATGAAACGCCGGCGCCATCTAGTTAAAATAATGTAACGTTAAATCAGAAAAAGTGTACCCTTAGCGCCAACTTCCTAATTTCCTATAGAAATCTGTCACCCAGTCGTGACCGTCGCGTGCGTGCGTACTTTACTGTGGCGCTCCAAATGTTAAAAGGATCTATTTCAAATAAAAATAATTTGATCATTTATAACTTGGTTGTTACTATTGTATTATGTATATGTGAACAGGACGCGATGTGTAAAGCGGAGGAGCAGCGTCGCAGCGACTTCAAGGCGGGTCGCGCCGTGGGGCTGTCGGGGCGAGAGATGTTCTCGTTCGACCCCGCGCTGGCCGCCGACGCCGACGAGGACGACGACGAGGCCGTGGACCTGGCCACCTACGGCGACGAGGAGCTCGACGCCACGCACTACCGCGAGGTGCAGTTCGATCTCATCGCCATGGAGGCCAGCGAGGTGAGCACTGACGACTCTTTATACCCCGTGTGGTGACAGGTTACAATACTATTCCTCACTGCCTTCCAGATAGGCAACTTGTAAGAGGTGTGAAAATATTCATATTCATATATTTATTGCAATCCATAATGTACATATATACAGGTGGTAAGAATAATTCCACCAATTCCAACAGACAAATAATTCTGGACCCTGTTGGACTCAGTAATATTAATAAGTAGGAGAGGAGGAGCACTTTGATACTTAGCCAATTTATTAATTTATATTCAGATTTATTATTATATAGTAGTAAGTATATATTAGTATATGTAGTAAATTATTCTTTTTCTATTTATTTTACTCTTAATTTATATATTTATTTCTATTTAAAAATATTTTTATGTTTATATCGTCAGTTTTATTTATCTGACTTGCTCAGTGGTAGGAGCTCTTGGGGTTTGACTGGCTGGCGACCACCGTTACGTTGTAGTCTGTCGTAAAGCACCTTGCTGCGAGTTTCGACTTTTGCATGTAAGAGCCAGTTCCTCTCGGTTGCTGCGGCTCTGGCAGTCTGCAGTCCATAGGAGCTCTTAAGGGTCGGCAACGCATCAGTAACTCCTCTCTGGTGTTGCAGGTGTCCATGAGTGACAATGACTACTTACAACCAGGTGGCTCGTCAGCTTGTTTGCCGACCTAATCCATAAATAAAACTTATATAACTATAATGTGTGGAAGTCCTTAAATCGGCTTCGTAGCCAGATTGGCAAATGCAGAATCATAAATTAATGTGAATGGGGGTTCAGAGATCAACGGTATTTTTATGAATACACTAGTCAGCAAAATTCTTGTAGATTTTTGACGTTTAATCTAAATCCGGCAACAGATTAGCTCTAGGACGTCAGAATTTGGAGATATACCAAACTCACAAGTACTAAAAACACTGTTGCTCATTCAAATCCACTTTAGTTTGCTTCGCTACAAGTTTTTTTCTCAAATTTCCATTAGAAATGATTGTCAAAAAATTATTACAAATCGCGTACGTATTTCAACTAATAACACTAAATTAATGTTTTCTAATCGTCACCAGGCGGACGACACCGGCACAAAAGCGACGGAGGACAGATTGCACCAGCTGGGACAGGGTCTGGAAAATGGCACTGGCGACGGCTCGGAGGCCCAGGCCTCCACCGACTCGTCGCCGGCCTCCGACGACGCGGCCGCCGCCGTCCCTATCAACGAAAACCTATTCCTCGACGAAGACCTAGACGAAGAACTCCAAAACCTGGATTTAGAAGACTAACACCCGCACTCACAGATATTTATTAACTTAAATGAACGATTATCTAAATATACATACCAACATGCCTGATTTACCTGAAGTTTTAGGTAGAGGCGTACTAATGCACTCTACACGTACACTATATTAGTACAATTCTGCCTAACCTTTCGGGGAATACAGGGGTGATGGTATATTACGTGGTATGGACTAAAAACGGGGAAATCTTAATCTGTAAGATGTCCAAAACATTTACTCCTTCCAGTGTCTATATAGTGATTCCTATCAGGTAATGATTCATTTTTGTTAATTGACGTCTCTGAGTGCGGCGGTTAGAGTCAAATAGCTGCTATTTTATAATATACTCGTCCTCTCTGAGTGAGGGTTTAAGTAGTGCCAATGTGCGTTCTATATCAAGATATAGTATCAAGTTCGTATAAACGTCGGCGGGAGATGTACTTTTGGAAAAAAATCCCCCAGCATTGAGGATCTACAAATATTTATCTATATCAGCCTCACTAGCAAAACTGATGATTGGATAATTTGTTTCACAAAAGCATACAGGCCGCCTGGTGATAAGCAGCAACCACACTAGACGGCAACACCAACCAAACTGGAACACAATCATGCGAGCACAATATTGCTTAGCGGCAAAAATAAAAAATATAAATATTTAGTAATAATAATAACGAAAGGTGGATTAAACTTTTGAGCGCCACAGTTATGGACAAACCAAAATGTGCCAGCACGCTACGGTCATGACTGGGTGACAGATTTCTATAGGAAATTTGGAAGCTTGGCACCGAGGTACGCTTTTTCTGTAATATGTTCTGCCTCTATTTCATTACATGGAATTAAAAATATACCGGTGAACTTTGGGTGTACATTAGTACGCCTCTGTCTAACTGTTAGGGAATACAGGCGTGATGGTATGTTATTTTATTGTTTTCAATTTAAACGATTAGTGATTGTTGTGTAGGTTCGATATGAGTAATTTCCGTGCGATATCCTACGTATTTCCGCTACGCGATATGATAATTATATCAACTTGGTATTTATGCTTGCATGCATAATACATACAATTTGCACCTTCATCTTTGTCTTATATTATGTATGATCAAAACATTGTTGATTACATAAAAAGTGATGTATTTGTAAATAAAATAAAATATTTTAAAATTACATCGAATTTGTTTTACAATAAAATACATTAAATGCTATTTAAAACGTCTAACACAATCATATTTATTTTAAATTATATTTTGGACTAACGCATGCTATTATATATTTTCAGAGATATAAATTTGAAAGGAAGTACAATTCGGTTTCAGGCAGGGTTCGAACCTGTGACCCTTCGGTTGAGTACACCGGACGCAGGTTTTTTAGGTTTTTGTTCCATTAAAATGTATATCTTTGGACATAATAATTATAATTATGTGGGAATAAAATATTGTGAGTTCTCTAAGGCGTATAGGCTGTCAAATTCAAATTGGTTTTTCGCAATTTGTAGTTTCATCACGTATTCTAGATTCGTGGCAGAAGTACAACCGAGTACTTCTTATGGAATCAACAGCAAACGGAAAGAGAAGAGCATAAGAAAAGAAATTAAAAACATTAAACTACTACTTAATCTGAATACTGAAACGTGAGTAAGTACTATCAGCCAACTCCAAATCTAGCCATTTGGAAAACAAAATCCCGTGCACATGGTTGTGTTGGCTTTTAGGAATTAAATAATATAAATATAACGGGATAAAATCCATAAAAACTAGTTTTATTTCAATATCTTTTTTTGTTTATACGATTAGAGATACGATTTCGACTTCATAAAAAGAACGATGCTATTGGTTGATAACTGTAGGTAAGGACTGGAATAGCAGCCGAGGCTGCAAGCAAATATAGCCCTTACGGTGGCTAGATATGGCGTTGGCCGATAGTACCTACTAAAACTTATCAAAAGCCAAAAACTTGCCCAAACCTGTCAATTTAGACAAAAAGATTTACTATTCAGTTGTGAATAGTTTCACGATTACCAGTCCTGTGCTTAGAATGCGTTATAAACTAAATATATACATTAGGCGGGCTAAGGTGAACCATCAGCCTTAAATAAAATCACGTTGCCTGGTTTTTTCTGCATCATTACTCGCCGATAGCCAGCCACATTGCCGGGTTTCCGATGGTAATTTGTTCGAGGATTTCTTGAGGGAATCCTCTTGATTTCATCTTGGGTAGCACATTGTTTATTATGTGCGCGTATCCGTGACCACCGAAGCCGGTCTGCGAAAAAAAGGTAAACCACTGTCATAATCGGGTACCTACTTAGTTGCTTGTTATCCTTACTAATATTATAAAAGGGAAAGTTTGTGAGTATGGATGAATGGATGTTTTTTACTCTTTCACGCCAGAACGGCTGAACGGATCTGGATGAAATTTGACACAGAGATAGATTATAGTCTGGAATAACACAGGTACGCTACTTTTTATCTATCTACTATCTATCATGGCGCGGATGGCGCCAAGAAATTAGGAGAGCTGACCCCACATAAAGTGGGAAACTGGAAAGAGCGAGGAAGAAGATAATGTATGTTTACTTACCAATCTATGTTTCGTATGAATATCGTGCGACATAAGGATCTGTTCTTCTCGGCGTTCATTGACCAGCAACGATATTTTGTCAATCCTCTGAGCATCGCTGGGCATGTCCGTAGACACGTCCAGTTGGTAGTACGACACCTCTGTACCAAATAGATCGAACTGGCAATACGTGCCATACTTGGCAAATTCCAGGAGAGAATCATCTTCTAACAGTGTGCCTGAAATCAATCAAAGCACGCATGGTTACTGTTGAGGTGGGTCAATCCACTACCGTTGTGTCGTGGTTGTACGTTCAATAGCCTATGTCCTTCTCCAAAGTCTACTCTATCTCTATACCAAAATTCATCAAAATGTAAAAACGTAACAAACAGTTACTTTCGCATTGTAATGGAAGTATATGTTTGCGCGCAATTTTTTTTGGATGTACACCGTGGCATATACGTCGGTTTGGAACCGAAAGGATCATCATTAGGAAAACCTGTTACTATAGAACCAACCCCGTAATAAAAAAACAGGTGTACCATACATTTTGTCGAGTTCAGTGTAAATACACAAATGTACAGAACAGCTGTTTTTTTTTTATTACAGGGTTGGTTCCATAGTAAAAGGTATTCCTAATGATGAGTAAAATACCGTCCTTTCGGCTCCAAAACGACTTAAATGTCACGGTGTATAAACTAACCCCCATATTCATATAAATATAGGTACACACAAATATACATAGCGAAAAATATTATAGCTATAAGTTTATATGACATTATCTATTATTTTTTATGAATGCCTACTTACGGTCTAAATGAGACATGACGGCTTTGTTAGCTTTGCCCCCAGCTTCAAGGTAGAGTCGAATGATCTCGAATGGAGCCTGCTTAGCTCTGTGAGGGTGGAAGCTTACTCCACAACCGACCTGCGGCTGTAGCTCCCCGGCAGCTTGGATAGCTCTACGTTCAAAACCTAGAAAAAAATGTGTGATAAAGTTTAGACGCAAAGCTAAGAATTTAAAACCTCCAGTCCTCCAGCTTATGGTATGTAATCTATCTCCTTGACAAAATGTATCGAGATTTGATCAGCAGTTTAAGTGTGGGGAAATGTAAATGGGGGGCGAGGGGTGGAGGTTTTTCCCCCAAATAGCTAGTTTCTAATAAAGTTCTTAATAATTGTTTCTAGTCCTGAGTTCAAATGAAATGAAAACCGTCTACGGCTTTCGCCAGAGTTAGGTACTTACTTTTTAACGGCCATACACTTGCGATTTCTCCCATGAAACCAGCTCTAACATTCGGTGCTTCGACACACCCTTCCGTCAGTTCTTTCAGCATGTGGTCGTATATCTCTTCCGTAGAACTGTGGAGGTTATTGTCGGTCTGCAGGTCCGCGATGTAATGACCAGTTCCGGCCACAATATGAACGTTACTCTTTTTTGACACCTCTTCATAGAACGGTATGTTTCTCTCAATACCTTCTGTGGTGTTCTCCACAATGGTGCCTGATGAAATAGAATGAAAAAGGGTTACATGGACAGGACTTCAAATATCTTATTGACGCTACAATTTACAAACAACTTACTATCAATACTTATTCAAGCAAAAATGAGCTTTAACCTGCATCCCTCGTTTGTCAATCGCCAAACAACACGTTGTATGATTCCACGGTCCCTAGTTCATTTAGATATTTTGTACCGTGTGGGAGTCGAACCCAAAATAATGTGGCGTAGACGCTGATCAGTTAGCCACACCGAACATCAAACTCAAACGAGACTGAGGAAAACCGACGGCCAACGAAGAGATTCATCTACGGAAAAAACGCAGAAAAGCCCTCTAGCTCTTAAGCAATAAAAGCTCTTGCAAACATACCTCCGCCAAAGGATTTATATTCAATGACGTCATTCAACACCGCAGCCTTCGCGAGATTGTCGTCCAGTTTCAAATTAAACCTCGTGCTGTATGGGTACTGCCTGACGTAGCCGATGGTCTCGATGGTAGGTTCAGACGCGAATTTCTGAGCTAGCGCTGAAGGCGGTTTTCTATAGAAATGCTCGAAATTCATTGCCAAATGTTCGTGGGTGAGGGTACGGCCTAGGTCCACCGGACTCACATCACCTAACACTGGAAATATGAAAATGTCTTTTCTGAAGCAAGTAGGTAGGTACTTACGTAGCGAATTTATATAAATAACCAGAAGGTACATAGACTACCTAGGTAATAATACTATTTTTTCAGTAGGATTACACTAGGATTTTCTCCTGTATCGTGAGTGCGTTTACACATATTCTCACATACACAAACGCTCAGACCCGGAATAACTACCTGTAGATCATATAAATAGGTTGCTTCCGACTGGGGATCGAACCCACAACACGTTTTTTTAATGAAGTTGGTACCCCTAGAGTACCTACCCTACTTATGTTATGTCCCATCATAATGGAGGTTACACTGCACCACTTATCCATGATGTGTTTTGCCGCCATTTTAGGGCCTTCAGTTTCCATTTATCAGATCAAAATAAATTAGATACTTAGGTACATATTTACTTAAGACTACCTTGAAGCAATACTGAACCCAACGCAAAAAGAATCAGACTGGATCATTAATAAACAAAGAAGTTCTTAATGTCTTTATGAATACCTACTTAGTACATAAGTACTCCATTATTATAATATAACGATAGAGAACTATCGTCGTTTTAACTGTACTTACCATTATTTCCATTAATAAACGATAAATGCAAAGGAATGTACCTACTTAGTCTAGTTAAAATTCACAAAGTTTAAACTTTAAAATGCAATCATTTTGGCAATATATGACAATAATATCATTTGTCTAATGCTACCTATAGTAAATTGAGTATACCTACATTTTTACAAGCCACCTATTTTAATTCTCTTATCTAAAACTATATTCTAGTACCTATGGTGTCAGAAAGTAATGTAAACAAGATAATGGCTCGAGCGATGATTATTAAATAAGAATAATGATTGTTACGTTGTACGCTCACATGGCACAAATTAGGACAGCTATCAAAAATACAGTCTAAAAATAACTAACTTGCTTGATACTTTACCTGTTTGTACTTTTGCCGGCATTTTGCAGTCACTATAAATGACTGTTGACTGCGATTCTATGTTTCCTATTTTTATCACTTTAACAACGCACAGAACAAACTATACTGAACCAAGTTGTTGGTCCTTATCTGCGCATTAGCTCATACGCGAAGCAAACAGTAGTCTATTTGACAAAATAATCCAGTGCACTGCGTGCGGTGCGGAATGACTAGCAGGTTATATATATGTACCTATGTTTAATATTATTAGTCATAGTCTGTGGGAATTACATGGTCAAGGTTACTGTTGTAAGTAATGACGTGAAAGCGTGGAAGGGACATTTCTTACCATAAACCATGTTCAGAGCTGCAACTGTAAAAAAAGAGGCGATTCCGAATAGTAACGTGCATGTATTGGAATGGAATGAGCGCGAAATTCAAGATTGTTTCCATTGCTATAGTAACGGGCATTTGTTTTCGGTAATCCTATTGTTTTCGTGTTATTAGTGGTTTATTAATAGGAAAATGCCTATAATAGTCAAAGATTACACTTGGTCTCAAACAAATAATATAGTACATATAAGAATACCGTTAAATCCTGTTCGTCATGAGAAAGTTGATCTATTTCCTACTGATACGTACATCAAAGCGCATTTTAATCCATTCCTGTTTGAAGTATTTCTACTGCACGACGTAAATATAGAAAAAAGCAAATGTTTAGTGAAAGATGATTTAATTGTTTTAGATTTAGTGAAAAATGAAGAAATTCCATGGGATGCCTTGGAGAAAATATTGACAAAGGAAGAGAAAATGAAAATAAGGCAAGAAATTCATGAGAAATGTCAGGAAAAAGCGAAACAAGAGTCGGAAGACAGAAAAATAAAAAAAAGTCAATTGGACAGGTACACTGTTCAACAGGCGATGGAAATAGATAATAAGCAACACGCCCTAATGGACGCTAGGCGTGATTCTGAACGTAAGAAAGCGATGGACGCTTTAGAGGATTGGCGGGTAGGTAGTGTCGAGGATAAAAGAGAAAACAACGTACCTGTACCACCACAACATGAACAAAAAGGAGTTGAAATAGTTGAACTACCTCCATCAGACGAAGTCGAAGAAGATAATAGAAAGACAGAAATTACCCCCAAACTACAATCTCCAGTTAAAAGATCTTCAATAAAGCCTACCAAGACACCAGTTAAGTCTGAATATGTTGAAAAGAAGAAACAGGAGACAGCTAAGAGGGTGTTACCGAAGTTGAGACAGACAATGAACTTGGAAGTTAAGCACACGCCAAGGACTTTCCCAACACCTAGCAGAGAGTCCACTGCTGATGAAGAACAAGCTTGGTTAAAGAATATCACTCTGGCCAGACGAGCAACTGGTAAGAATAGGAAAGGTTACTACATGTGCCTAAATCTATCCATAGCCCAGCAAGATACTCGACATCGCCACGTTTGTTAATCGCCGGTTTGATTCCCGTACGGAATAAAACCTGCTAAATATTGGTTTTTACATGTGGAGTAATTCCTAGTGTGAGATTTTTCCTTATAAATTGGCAGATACATTTTTCATAAATTAAATTCACAACTTACTTCACCTACTGCTTACAGCGTTACTGTTCAAAATAAGCTTAGCGTCTGAATACTTCCAGGCTTTGTGTCTGAGGACCTCCGGCCCGAGGAGCAGGATCCTCAATGGTGCAAGGTGAAAGGCGACGAGTTCTTCAGAAACGGCAACTTCCTCGGCGCGGTCAGCGCTTACACTCACGGAATCACGTTATCCGACAAAATGCCTAGTCTGTACGCTAACAGATCTGCTACGCATTTCGCGTTGGGTAATTTCAACAAATGTGTAAGTATTCCGATATTTTACTTTTCACTGCATTATAAAAAACGCATTAAAGTACTGAAACCTTTCATATCTTCCTTCACCAACTGATGCGGTTGCCATTGGTAGGTACTTAATTAAACTTTCACGAATTGGATTGTGAAGTTGCGCGGATCGCGATCACGAGAAGACTGACGTAGCTATGAGCTCGTATTGCCCGGCGCGTATTTTTTCAAACTACCCGCATTTAAATTAGCGGACAAAACTGCACCCAATTGCTAATTAAGTAAGGTACTTTTTCTTTGCAATCGGTTAACGAATAATTGTGGGGTAGTAATAACGGCCCATGCGTCGCAAAATAATACCTATGTATAATTGTGTTTTCTACTTTTTTCTATCATCAAAAAATTGGCATAGGTTACGGAATTTGACAATAACATTGGCAAAATGAAAGAATTTTATCGGTAGGAAGGTATACAATATAAAAAGGTACTAGGTATATAGGCTGCAGCTATGCAATTAGGGACTGTTTCTAGCCTGGTTTGCCCGCGGTTTCACTTGCAACCCAAAGGACTTTTTGAGACAAAAGTAGCCTATGTCCTTCTCCAAGGTCAAATCTATCTCTACACCAAAATTCATCTAAATTGGTTCAGCCGTTTAGGCGTGAAAACGACACAGACAGTTACTTTTGCATTTATAATATTAGTAGGTACCTATTCATCACTAAATTCCTCCTAAACGTTTGGACCGATATTTATGAAATGTTTTGTGTGTGTTTGAGTGGATCGTTGTATGGTTTAGGTTCACAATTGGTCTTGGTAGGTGACGCTGTGATCATATTCCCGGATTTTATTTTCTAGACAGGACGTCTGCCGGGCCGTTAATAACAAACTTATTTTTGGCATTTCAGTTAAACGACTGTTCCACGGCTCTGGACCTCATGAAGCCACCTTGTGAGAGTAACCGGCGCAGTCGGGCCAAGTGTATCGCTCGCCGAGCAGCCACGCTCGCCCGCCTCGGCTACCTAAGCAAAGCGATAGACGAAATGAAAGCTGCTGGCAAACTGTTGCCGGATGACGAGACCATCAAGAAAGATATTTTCGACATGGAGAGAGCTTGGGAACAAAATCCCGATTCCGATTGAATTTATAATAACGTACCACAACAACACCAACCACTTCGGATTCACCCAAGCGTTAGGCAGAAATGTACTATTATACTAGTTAATGTTACACCCACAGTACGCTATTATGTTTCGATCCCATGTACTAGGGGGCGAGTTTTACCACTGGGCGGCACATCCAAACTTTCATATTTAATATAATACTATACTCTTTGATCCAAACTCGGATTTGCTACTTACTGCGAATTTCATAGAAAACCTCAATAATTATTTCTTTGACTTGGACACGACTCGATTAAAGGTAGTTCTCTTAGGGGGTTCCCCTCACGCTATACTTAAACATTTTGTGTACCTACAGTTCGTTCAAAATAACATGTCTGACGCTAGCTCCGAATGGCCTCGCAGTTAAAATAAGTGCTTTTGTTCAAAATTTCGTAAGGATAATAATCACGATTGTGAAACAAAGTAATATGAAACGCTCAGTTATTTCGATCATACTAACTATAACCATGTAATCGCGACTGTGGGTGGGTGGTTTGGTGGAAAAGACACCATTTGTGATCACCAAAAAAACAGTCTGAAGGGATGAGATTATCTCAGTTCTGGCTTCTAGTATTGTGGTCGTAGACATTTTTGCATATAAAGTGTAATAAAAAGTTTATATAAAAGTAAATGTAAAAGTATTACCTAAGCTTTATTATTTATTAAATGTTTGAATACTACAATAATACTAAGGTGTTCTTTGTTAAAATAATATTCAACGGTGGCCTATAACAGCTTTGGGCTGTGTTCAGGAAAAGTCAAGTCAAGAAAAAAAAGTATGATGTTCACTGAATTAAGCTAGCCATAGTTTTGTCCCACAAGGTGTGATTTGACAAAAGTCTAAACATTGGAAATAATGTGTATATTATATTAATTTACAAACCACTCCGCCGCACTATTATGTGGTATATATCCAGATATAAATATGCACTAAATACCACATTTTACAACAGGAACATTATATTACTTATATGAAATAAAATTATAATACATAATTATTGCATCTTTTCACTCTTCAATAACGTTTTTGGGTAGACCAAGATTTTTGAGGAGTGCATGGGGAGATGGGTCCCTGCCACGGAACCTCCGGAACACCTCACTGGGGTGGCAACTGCCTCCCACTGCCAAGAATGTGTCTCTGTACCTCTTTCCCACATCTGGAATATCTTGGTCACCTTTCCTAGCTTCCTCGAATGCACTGTAGATGTCAGCAGCTATCATCCTGGACCACAGACGACAGTAGTAAGCACTGCCCCATTCTTCAGAGATTATCTTAGTGAAGGAAAGGGGATGGGAATCATACTTGTCAAAAGGTAATGCATGGTATTTAGGCCACAGTTCCCTGACAATATCTCTCCAAAAAGTCTTTTTCGTGTGCAGTTCCAAGTCAAGTTTGGACAGGTACAACTCTTTACATAAATTGTACCCAGACATGTGCCCTCTGATGTTTTGCAGATTTTTCACAATTTCTTCTGGTAAGGGCTCCTCTGTGTTGTAGTGTCCGCTGATTGCTCTGATAGTCTGCGGATCATACAGCCAGTGAGTCATCACTTGACCACACACTTCAGCTGCATCCCATTCTACATTAGAGAGTCCAGCAACCTCTGAGTAATTGGCTTTGGTTAATAAATGTCGAAGTGAATGACCAAATCTTTGGAACAAGATGGAAACCTCATTAAATGACAATAAAGAAGGTTTATCATCATATGGAGCTTGGAAATTAAATATTAATGCAGACAATGGTGTGGTGGCAGTGGATGTGCATTTATTTCTGATTGCAATATGCCATCCTGCATCGTCATAAATGCGTATTTTAAGATCCTGACGTGCATAGGGGTCTAAGTAAAAGTTAGCTATGGGTGTCGTGCTGGATACATCATACACATCATAGAATTTAACATCCTTATGCCAAGTGTTAATACCTGTTCGCTCAACAATCTGTATATTAAACAGGGTGCTGCACAAATTGAACAGACTAGTGATTACCTTGGGGAGAGGGAAATATTGACGTATTTTGTCTTCATCAAAACCATAGAGTGACCATTTTTGTTTCCGTTGCCAATAAGGTATATCCCAGTGTTCCAATTTAACATCAAAACCTCTTTCTTGTGCATATCTTTGTAACAATTCAATTTCAGCATCCTGCATTGATCTAGCGCTCTCCAATAATGTGTCAAGGACATTGTTAACATTCTCAACTGATCCAGCCATTTTGGTTTCCATACTCATATCTGCATAGGTTTCATAGCCCAAGATGCTGGCTTGCTCTCTCCGTAGAGTCCTTATATTCTCCAGGTTTGAGGCGGTTTCAATTTCTTTATTTACATAGTTAGAACATCTTTGAACATGTGCCTGCCAGGTGTTCCATCGCAGGTCTCGGTCAGGACAATACTGCATGAATGGTTCATAGATATGAGGCTGTAAGGTGACCTTCCATGGTCCTCTGGTAGGGTCTGCACCTATTGCCATAGAGTTGACTAATGTGTCAGGGAATTCTCTCATGAGACTGGCATCCTTTATGGTGCTTGTAAAAACCTTATTTGCTATGTTCACTTTGTCTCTGAACATCTGTCTTTCTTTCTGTAAACCTGAGAGAATGTTGTTCAATCTCTCTCTTTTGAAGCCTTTCACATCTAGACCATTTAGTTTACCTTCTAGTATGTATTTGTCAAGCAGCCTCTGCTCTTCATCTGATAGTTTTTTAAGGCGGTTTTTTTCTGTAACAGCTGCTTGGAAGATAGGTTCACTGTTGAACTTGGTGGAGCGTGCCTTGTGGGCTCTTTCATGTATTTGTATGTATGACTTTGTAGGCATAAGTGAACTGTTACCAAGGTACAGCGTTTTTGCCATACCCCATGTTAATTCCAATTGTGAATCTAGCTTCTCTAATGGCTTAAATACTTCCACAAAAGCATTTTTACAATCTTCGGATGCATGTTCTATCTGTCTGACTCCATTTTCATACTCTAGACTTTGCTTACTGATAGTTGCTATACATTTTTCGATTGAGATGTCATCGAACTCCGGTAAGCCATTATCTGACAGTAGAGTATTTTCTGCATCTTCACCTATTTCTGGAATACTGAAAAAAAAACATAGTATAGCATTGAGTTTGATATTTTGTAATGCATAAATTTCATAGAATATTGGTAAGAGTCTGCCTGATTCAGACGCATTGGGTCAGTGTCATCCTAAGATATGGATCATCTTAAACTACAGTAATAATAATATAAGTAAATTTTGTGGGGACATCCTGTAAATATTAATTTAAATGTTACGTAAATCATACACTTTAAAGAACCAGAATTTGTTCATTTGGACAAAAATATTGTAGAAAATTAAAATGATAGTGATTCTTACTGAATACCTGTACGATTAGCAGTCGATATTTAGTATTAAAATTCAAGAATTATAAAGTATTTTTTTAATAATTTCAAAATGAGATAAAATTACGAAAATCAATTTTACTCACAGGACAACGTATCCAGCGTTGCGTTTATTTTGATATAGCTGTCTTTTGACATTTCGAGCAATAACATTACTACGTAGAAATGATAAAGCCATTATTAAATACTTAGTTAGGTTTATCTCATCAAATATTATTTATTTCAATTAATTCATAAATCCAAAATCGGCACATTGACAAAATCTCAAATGAATGAGAAATATTGACATTGACTTGACAATTACCAGTTTTATAGGTTTGACAATTGCCTGAAAATAAAAAGTCAACTCTATTCTATAATCTATGGTTTTGTGTTCGGATACATACTAATTTTGCTAAATAAAACATCATCACGTAATTTTTTTTAGTAAAGGAAAAAATTTAATCTCGAGCAAGATTCGAACCTGCGTCTCCTGGTTGGATACACCAGACGCTCTGACCTCTAAGCCACTGCGAACACTACCCGCATGATTGAAATTTTGCTTTCACATTCTGAATTTACGTCATAAGGTGACGTCAGAGCGTCTGGTGTATCCAACCAGGAGACGCAGGTTTGAATCCTGCCCGCGATTGAATTTTTTCCTTTACTAAAAAATAACTTTATACTCTTAGCATGGAAAATGCAAAAAAAAGATAATCATCACATGTTGTTTGGTTTGCTATAGCATGGTTATTAAACATGTTAGATTACTAGTACTACTAGTAGAATAGTTCATAATTATAGAAATACGAGTATCTTGATCAGAGGGTTACCTAGGTAATTTATTTTCAACTGGTTACTACTCTTCAGTCACTACCCTGAGTCAGTTATCAATGGACCTCATTTACAACATACAGATTAAACACAACAACAACGACATACATAAATAGATATGTAGGTATAGACTTATTTCTTAGTGATCAATCTAAACTGGTACCTTGAATCAAATTGCAGGGTTGGTTTGATGTCAATAAAAGTAAATAAAGGTAAACGGTACTGTTTATGTTACAATACTTAAATAAATACAATAATACTTATAATTGGTTACTTCACTATTATAAACTCCACTTTTTCACTGTCTTTTTCAATAACAGCTGCGATGTTATCTACAAGGGATACATTAACCATTTGACATGAACACAAAGCGTTACACGCGTTACAGTTATTTTGATTTAACTTTGTTTCTTTCCCGTCTTGTTTCGTATTTGTTTCTTTGACTGGTGGATTGCAGCAGAAATCGGTGTCGAGACCCATTTTCTCACCATCTTCTAAGGTTTGCGGAAGATGCTGATTCAGAGTTTCTGGCAGCAACAAACTAGCTATACCTCCCGCCACTAGCAAGGCACCCATTATGATTAATGGTAGTACCATAATGTCTGAACCCTAAAATGGTAAAAATCTTTAATTCGAGTAAAGAAAGTAGGCATTTCAGATATTGCCCTGCATTGCGTCACTCACTTATGTATTTTTATACTATTATGTCTGGACTTTATAAGAGACCATGATTCTCTGAGTTTTTTTCGGCGTTTCTTCTCAGAGGTCGTCATCTAGGAAATGCCGGCGACATCTAGAGCCTACTTCAAAATTTAAAATATTGACTTGTAAAAGGTCTGTATTTACCTACAGAAATAAATTTAATTTCATAAATATATCATTTAGGTATTTTCAAGTTAAAATTTAGTTAAGAAAAATAAGATAAGACTGGAAGAAAGAAAGAAAATACAGTGGGTTATAGCAATTAGTACTTTTTATTAGAAACCTTATTACCAAGTAATTGACGAGCGGTATGAATATTGGGCCCAGCATGCCCAGTACTGAGCTGAGACTCATACCGAGGCCCCTGACCACGGTCGGATACAGCTCGGAGGCCATAAGGGGCAACACGACGAAGGAGGACGATATGCCCATTTTGCCGACGCAGTACAAAGCCAGTGTCACATACGTTTCTGTAACAATTATAATGTTACATTTTATTTCGAGAATTATCGATCGATAAATTCATCTGCATACAATATGGTTAATTACAAAAGATACATTTGCAAGTTTTGTACCATACCTAGGTTAGGTTAGGTACCAAGCTAGGTACCAGCGCGGCGTCTTGGGACGCAGTGATCGCCTTCTGCGAAACTGTCGTCTCGCAGAAGGAGGTCGCGGAGCGGGAGAGGGAGAGTGCCAGCACTGACCCGACCCGCTCCCGGCGCACCGGGAGACGTCGGCGGAGGGCAGATAACGCCCTCCTCCAGCCTCCCTAAATGGGTCCGGGGGTGGCGGGCGCGGGGACGCCCGCCACACCCCCCCTTCTAGGACCCGAGGCGGTGGCGCGTAGTGTTCCACGCGCGCCCCTCAATGGCGATGGGGGGGAGTCCAACGCCTCACTCCCCCCCTACATATGTACAGATGGGGCCCGCAGGGGCGGGCCGGCACCAGTCGGGGGCCGCGGACGAATTGTCTGTTTCCCGTAGCCCCCGACGCCGCAGGTGCAGGAGGGAACACCGTGTGGTTTTTAGTCGGTAGGTCACCCACTCTGGGTGGAGTCCGACACGCCCCGTCGCCTCCCCGGGCGGCGGATGTCCATGAGGATTTTCCACACGAAACCAAAAAAAAAAAAAAAAAAAAAAAAAAAAAAAAAAAAAAAAAAAAAAGGTACCAAGCTATTTATCCTACGTTAAGTACATCCAAATACCACAGGATATATTATATAAGTGTATACCTACTTAAGTCAGTATAATAATTACGCCATGTCAGCGTCGCAGACCGTGGAAATTAAAATACAGTTTTTCTGTGACCCCAACATGGCATAGAAGATACAAACCTACATGCAATTTGCAAATATATGAGTCTCACATTCCAAATTAGAATTATAATAGCACTCTACGACTCTACTTGCCTCTCACCTGGGCAGGTATAGTGAGTATTTGTATTTCCCATACTTTGGGGTTCCATCTACTTCCTTATTTCGTTCACTGAATTCAATAGGGCTACAAGTTAAAATTATTATGTAGTAGGTACCAGCTAGTTCTATATTGCTTATGTATAGGTAATAGGTATCTATGCTCCTACCTAATTATTTAGATTTTGACTTATTCCACTATTGAAAATAGTCAACAATTGATCCGGCACTTAGACTTTCACACAATGCTTCTAACCTTGCATTCAATATAATAAATAAGTAGTTAATATTACAAAATTACCCACTAACCATGTTGCACCAAAAAGGTTGTCAAACACGCAACACCTCCGACAACCATGCTCATGCACAAGGTCCACCTTCTTCCTAGCCTCTCCATGGATGGCCACAAAAACAAATAAGTTGGCAACTCCACGATTCCAGCCAAGAAGAAATTCAGAAACTCGTCTCCACCTAACACCGGAGCGTAATACGACAGACCGACGTAGACGCTGGTATTTGTAAACCATATGAAGGTAATGATGATAGTTTTCTTCCTCAAATTAGGTGTCCGGAACAGATCTAAGATGCCATATTTCCTTATTTTCGCCTTTTCGATGTTTTTGTTCAATTTGTCAGTTTCGTATTTTCTGTGTAGTTGCACCATGTAATTTGCTGGCAAAGATTTGCCGTTGATCCTGCGACATATATTAAAAAAGTATATAAAAAGGTAATAATTAGTTAAATTACTCATTCTGAGACTGCCTCATTTACTGGTGCCAAGTACGACTGCTACGCTAGAGGTCCTGGGTTCAGGTCGAACAGTGTCATTGGGTTTTTCTATGAAATTCTCAGTTGCAGTTCGGAGTTCGGAATTTGTACCCGGTTAATGGCAATAAGCTGGCCCCCTATTACATGGGACTACGTAAACAAACCGGCGAAATGTGGGTGTGCTTTTACTACACCTCTGCCAAACTCTTCTGGGAATACAAGCGTGATGTATGTCATGTTAATTAAATTACGAATCGGGAGTCCTCATCCCATTCTTACAACCTAATAATTTCAATTTTCTTTTCCTATTTCCTGTTTTCTGTACCATATGTTTAGAAAACTGACCTGGCCATATTCCTCAAGATGACTTCAGCTTTCTCAAACTGTCCTCGCGCTAGTAGCCAGCGGGGGCTCTCCGGCATTGGCCAGAGGTAGAGGAAGAAGCACACGAACGGTAGTGTGGTTGCCAGTGCCAGGTGGCGCCAGTCCCTCACCAAGTAGACCACGCCAGCCAGCAGGATCAGCCCCATGGAGTAAGCGATGTTGGACAGTATGGTGCAGAGTGTTCTACTCCTTGGCCCTACCAGTTCTATCGCTGGAAGGTAAAGAAGATAATAGTAGCCTTTTTGTACCACTAAGGTGGCAATGAAGACACGGCCCGTCTGATGGTAAGCGGTTACAATACCAGGGGTATCACTCGCGTGTTGCCAACCCTGTAAATCAAGGAGGAATAGTTGGGCTGGAAGCATAAAAGACAATGCGTGATACTTATCCTATCTGCCAACACAACGCTTCCTCGAGGTGCTCTGGCGATCTTGCTCACCGTTAAGAACACAACATAGCACGGAGCTATGTTATTTGGCTACGATTTTAAGCTCAAATTGTGAGTGGAATTATTTGATTCCACTATGCCCTACCTCTTTGCTATTTTTCCGTTCGTTTTAAATAAAAACGTCATGTATATACTAGGATTTTCACAATCACAATCACGATTTTCAAAAATTTGTATCGTGCGGGGACGGGGATCGAGTAGGTACAGATTTTTCACTATCATTTCATACAATCACATTGAATCACCGTTATTCACATGTTATCCAGACCGCGCTGTGCCTAGTTACTATGGTAGAAGAAAACGGGCATTAACAATATTTTTCCACCATTGTACTTAGTTACTTTACAGCTTTTTATATGATTCTTTTTTATGTTGTTAGCAGTGCTAACTCCTTACTTACCCAAAACATAGGGTGTTGTCATAATGGCGGGAACAGTGAACCCAACACCGATTCTATAAATGCACCAGATTACGTAATTCTGGGCAAAAGCGGTCGCTACTCCGAAGATACATTCTATGAGAAGGTAGATGAAGAACGATGGTTTTCTTCCAAAAGTGTCCTGCAGATAGCCGAAGATGTAGTTGCCGATGATCCCTCCTACAGCGAGCAGGACTAATCCAAGAGTCGGGTAAAAGTCTCCATTGCAGACCAGGTTCCACTGACAAAAAAAGAAATGGTTGAACGACATGGTAGGCATCGAAATGAAACTACTTTTTAACTATGATTATTTTTCACCGCGATTTCATATGCGAAATTTCGGAGCCTGCTACTTTTCGCCCGCAATGAATTGACACTCAAAATCATATATCGCCACACTTGCTATTTTGCTACTTACAATGCAGTTGTGAACAAAATGCGATTTTATTAAAATGAGCTTTTATAGAAATGCGATTTTGAGCAGTCTGTGTAAAAAAAGTCGCATGTGTGGCGAGTAAAAAATGATTTCATTTGATTTTTCACATGCTGTCTGTTGCCTGTTCTGCGAAATGTTCCATGCCTGCGACATAGTAATATATTATCATAGTAATATATCATCACCTTAAGACGTAGAATGTAAAGAGAATCATCGACATCATAGGCAGTGGTCTTGGAAGCTTAGTGGCTAAGGGTCCGGTGTACTTAACCGGAGGGACGTAGGTTCGAGTCCTACCTAAAATCGAATTTCTTTTAATTATAATTTAACATACCATCACCTGGGAATCGAATCCAGGACCTCTTGCGTAGCAATCGCGCTCAAGACCAGTAGACTAATAAGTTAACCTAAGTTGACCTTTTTGTTACTACGTTTTTTTTAAACCTTTCTAGCAACTAGTATTTTTGTTAACCTCTCGTGCTAAGCTAAATGCTTGTGTTACGAGTGGGTTCACGTCGGTAGTGTAATGGGTGGGTTTCGAACCGGCAACCACATGATCGCAAGTCCGACGCCCTAGTCATTAGGATACCGCCGCTGTCAATTGTTTATTGCAGACTTTTTGTAATTGTCTATTTTTTAAGCGGTGGATTAGTTGGACATAGTGTCTGGTGTATTGAACCAGAAGAGGTTGGTCGAATTTTTCTTAACTAAAATAACCGTGTTGTTATGTTTTATTGACTAACTTCCACTACCTACAAATTGTTGTTTTCTGTTGTTTTTTTATGTTCTTACCTCAGTGACTACAGTGCTTTTGTAGACGCTCTTCTCGTAGGTCCACCCGTTGGTGCAGGGTATGATTTCCGGCGGGCTACCTTTCAGAATACCGACCTCATTACCCTGGTAGTTCTTCGCGATCTCGCTGTAGTTCAGATTGTACATGGTGCATTCTGAATATTCTAGTTTGCCGTTCTTCAACTCGAACGGTATACTGGAAATATTTATAAGGTTTATTTAATTTATGAGCAGTTTGATTTGATATGATGTAGATAAGGCTGGTTCATCGAGCAGACGGGTCGCCTGATGGTAAGCGATCACCGCCGCCCATGGACATCCGCAACACCAGAGGAGTCACAAGTGCGTTGCCGGCCTTTTAAAAAGTGATTGGGCATCCGGTAACCTCACTCATTCAGCGAAACACAACGTAAGCGTTGTTTCACGCCGGTTTTCTGTGAGGCCATTCCGGTCGAGTCCTTGGTCTTCTTCCTGTACCTATTTATCTGACCGTCGCAGCATAGGTCTTTTTTCCATTTATCCCTATCAGCCGTCACCTCATCTCACCACTATCTTTTCCATCATATCGGCCATAATACACTCCATCCTTTGGTCTTCCTCTACACGTCCGCCCCTCCACATTATCTAATATTAACCACTATTTTAGTCACATGCGTTTCATCACTTCTCATCACATGACCAAGACAAACGACTCCGTAGATGTACATAAATGGCTCTTGATATTTATAATAATGTGCGATGTGAACTCAGCGCATAAAAATGTGATAGTTGTGACATAAATATCAGTCAATGCACTGTTATATATTCAAATCGAATGTTCAATGAAGCTACTGTAGAATGTTCTCTATTAATTTACGCCAGAAGGAATAAAATAATAACACCAAATAATGATAAGTCCAAGGTTAACGTATTTATTAAATTAAATAACTGCGTACAAATATAAGACGCGAGTCTACCCTTGCTGTGTCCTAAGGATAACGATTGAAGTAAATTGTTGTTGGGCTGGCGGGCGAGCTCTGAAACAGCTGCGTCAGCAAGCATAGGTACAATATCATCACACGTATCTAAAGTTTGATAACAAACTAGAAAATTATGAAGCTAACTCCTTATTATCTATTACTTGTTAAACTAAACGTGGTCCTACTCCGCTAACAACTTACCTCAAATTCTTAGCAATATTGACATCGGAAATTATGTCTAACTCGGGCACTCTGCACCAATGATCGACGTGTGCCGCCATGAAGAGCTGCGCGTAGGCATGGAAACCGCACGGAATGACCGCCGGAAGAAGGATGAGGTAGATGACCATCTTCTGGTACCTTCCGAATTGGCCCACATCTTCTAAAATAGCGTCGAAATCCATGCTGTGGAAGTTCTGTTCTGAAATGATACTTGAAAATCACGTAGAGGTGATTGACCATTGATCAATATTATTTAATACTAGTTCTTCGCCCGCGGTTTCACCTGCGTTGTCCCGTTCCTAAGGGTTGTAGCGTGATGTTTTATAGCTTGAAACCTTTCTCATGAATCACTCATTTTCCCAACATTTCCCTTCACTGCTCTGCTCCTATTGATCGTAGCGTGATGAAAAGTATACTATAACCTGTGGTTTGGGCTGTGCGTTGATAGATCACTATGTCAGTCAGTTAGTCACCTAACGTAAGAGTAGGCAAATATAATCAGAAAGCTCCGAACTGCTAAGCTATCGGGAGTTACACGTGTTATTGTGAGTCAACCATAAAAGATAGACATTTGCTATCGTGGAATATTTTTTATATAATTTTAAGGAGAACATTTCCGTCATACATGATTTCTGTGTAGCTTTAACCATTAAGGCTGCACACGCGACGGAAGCTTAAAAAATGGAGTAGATTCTCCTGTTTTCCCAACGTTTCCCTTCACTGCTCTGCTCCTATTGATCGTAGCGTGATGAAAAGTATACTATAACCTGCCCAGGAGTATGAAGAACAATTGTACCAAGTTTCGTTGAAATCCGTCGAGTGGTTTTTGTTTCTATTACGAACATACAGACAGACAGACAGACAAAAATTTTACTGATTGCATTTTTGGCGTCAGTATGGATCACTAATCACCCGCTGATAAGTTATTTTGGAAATATATTTCATGTACAGAATTGACCTCTCTACAGATTTATTATAAGTATAGATAGATATAGATAGAAGATAAAACCAGGTATGCAAAATTTTCAAAAAAACTGTCATTTTTCTATGGTGGTGATTTTTATTATTGTTCCATACTTTTTGAGAAATGCTAAAGGATTTAAAATTATAAAATTTGTTTAAAAACTCTTTCCGAATGAAATATGGAAATAAATATTATATAATAAATTGAAATATTATAATAGACACAAACTTACCTTTTTATTCACTTACAGCCGCAATACCCCCATGTTCTTCTTAGTTGAGCGAGATAGTCTTGACTGCCTGGTCGCTCAAGCGTTCTGTCATGGCATTCGTTCCTACATACTTCTCATATTTACTGGTTTAGCATAGCATTGCCGCTAATACAGGCTGATGCAAATAGCTTAAGTACCTAAATATTTTGCTTAACTATTTCGTTTTTTTTTTATAAATTATGCGAACTGCTTCATAAGTCTGATAGTCTACTGATTAAGAGGTCCATTAGGCTTCCATTCCTGTATCGAGTAGTGTTAATTGGGTTTTTCTGTTCTCGGAGTTTGGATTTCTGCCCGGTTAATGGCCATACGCTCCCCTCTAGTGCAGCCCCGGATCTATGATTTTTTGAACCTAGTTCAACAACCTGGGGGGAGACCCCGTCTCCAGATGAATAGCCGGGTGTTCTAGCTCTGGATTAGAGACAATACTAAATTGGATGGAATTTGATTGGATGGAATTGGATGTTTCGTCAATGTATCGAAAGATAAACGTGCGCTGAATGCTCGCCGCTTTACGGAAAAATGTTTCACAAAAAAAAATATGATTTTGCCGCCCACCGGTTTTGCCACCCTCCCCAACCTTAGATACGGGGCTACCCTAGTGGTCCGATCCTCAAAAGGAAAAAAGTCTTATAGGATCACATCACATCGTTATCCGTCTGTCTGTTGTCCGTCCGTTAGTATCACAAAAGAATTGTCTGTCTAGCAAGACAATTTTTCTCAGGAATGCGTGGAGGTATTATGTTAAAATGAATAAGAAAATCTTATCTAGGGTCCCTTGAAGCTGTAAAAAACCAAGCTTCTTAATAAACGCCTTAAAAAAATAATGGCTCATATTGAAATGGTTCGGTGGTATTATCACTACATAGTATAAAACAAAGTCGCTGTCCCGTCGCGTCCCTATGTATGCTTAAACATTTAAAACTACGCAACGGATTTTGAAGCGTTTTTTTTTAATAGATAGAGTGATTCAAGAGGAAGGTTTTAAGCTATTTAACATTACGCTACGACTCTTAGGAATGGGGCAACGCGGGTGAAACCGTGGTTGGGTCGCTAGTACCTTATAAACTTGAGTAATGTTAATAATATTGGTGCAAGAAGCAATTTTTTTTTTACTGAATTCTTGGTGTGCGACTTGCAATTGGCCGGTTTTTTTGCTCCGAAAATTCTTGCACTTTCTATAATCGCAATGTTATTCTGAAGACTTATAGGTACTTTCCTATTCCAAAAATATAAATCCTGAAGTCAAACTGCATGTAGATAAAATGGGATGCGCGTGGGCAATTATCCCATTCGTCGTCCAGTCAGTCAATTCGATTAGCGATATAATTGGAGTGGGCAAAGGACTGTCCCCTGAATGTCTACCCCAAGGTCGGTAGACAACGATACTTCTACCATGTATGCTATAGATTGAGGATTATATTCCATAAAATATTCCACACGTTTGATTATAAGAAGCAATGGATAATTAATAATTTGATTGATGCGCTTGAAAGTTGTTCTCAAGGTTTTGTCATGGTCTTCGGCATTTAAATGATTAAGTTACCAACTTATTTTGTTGTTTCTATATTGGATTTGTTTTTAGAATTTTGAATCAAACGTAGGGAATATTGAGTATGGTTCGTTTTCGTGCATGGGCGCGTTTGTGTTTGCTAATAGGTAAGCACAACCAGAAAAACGAATGCCTTAATAACAAGAACGGTTTATCAGAAAATATTGTTTTCTTTATTCATAAAAAAATAGTTCAGTGATTATTGGATTATACATTGTAATAAATTTTGATCTTAGAATCTAAGGTAGGATCGAAGTAATAGGTACAATGTTAAAAAAACTTACAAAAGGATCTGTTTATTTACATAGAATGAGGTATATAATACCTACGTACATATGTTTATTTTTTATAGGCTTCTAAAATATTGAAGATCGTAAATATCTGTAATTTTCATGCTTTTTTATTACAATAAAAAGAAAAGGATATAGAAACAATAACCTTCTTTTGGGTTCCACCACAGTCGGGTAAAATCAATAGCTATGTTTTGAAAGAATAGGCTTTAAAAACATAGCTAATTCGATATGCAGATATTATGATATTTTTATTCGAAAAAAAAAAACTGTGCAAATCTCTGTGTATGCACGGCAGTGTACATAGCCAAGTTTGCCCGCTACACTTTATGGCACATTTTTCTGTACCACTCGGGGTCATTTTTGGCGACAGACTCCGGCCTTCCGTCTTTATGTCTGTAGTGGAATTCTGAGACTCCTCGACCAGGAACATTGTTCACAATGAACTTGCAGAATCTCTCGACCATCCGTGCGTCCCAATCAGATGACACGTAGTGTATCGACTCATATTCAACTAAAACCTGTAATGTAAGAAAGAATGAGGATCGTTCGAATCAGAGCAAAATACTTAAAAATCTTTTTAGGACGACATTAATAGCAGCATAAGTGCCACTTCTGGGTACGATTTTCTCTCTCAATTATATTTATTTATATATTCATGCATGAATATTTATGAATGCATGAATGGCGTTACAATGATTTACTGCAGTTTGCCAGATTTAGTGAGCACGTATAATTTCAATGTTTTACTGCACCAATAAAGCAAATGGTAATTGATTCCTGATATGCACCGGAATTAGTTAGATATTTCAATTTAATTACCAACAAACCGGATCTGCAATCAGTAACTAGTTAATATGAAGAGTTTATACCTGGACGGTATACTCCTGGTCCGCTGCTTGGAATCGGAAGGCGTAATCACGAGGAGCCGTCCCATTCTCACCGTGCTGGTAAAGTTTCAAGTCAACCCACTTTATAGGCAACACCTCGCCGCTCGGAAATGCTATCTCTCCGACTTCGAAACTAATGGAAGAAATAAATTACAGTCGACTTCTAGCTTTACATAACTAGTCGAGAATAGACGAGGAGAGAATGATTGATAAGCAATAGAGAGACCTCTATTGATTATTCTATCGATTATTATTTAAATCTACTTTTTACAGCAGTATAGGGTCCCTCCCTTATCGATTATTAATCTGAATACGTTTAACAAATTATTTGTTAGCTGTATGATCCTAATAGTACCCGCTTTTAGGTAGACTGGAAGATTACCTTAAAATAGCTAGGAAGACTGAATAATGGCTAGTTGATAACTTACACGGAGCCAGTGGTGGGTTGGCAGATAGTTCCCACGCTGATGCTCTGGCCGTTTTCGAGGAAGATATGGTGGAAGGCGTACCTATGCATCAGGGTCCAGTCACGCTTGTTACCTAGATAATAAAAAAAATAGTTTGAAACACAAGCTCAAGTAAGGAGGCATACCTAGGTATTGTAGTAGTATCGTGTTTCAATGTAAAATTTGATGCAGGTTTTTAGAATTAAAATGCAAAGAACTGCGTACATCTAAAAAGTATCTTGAATACCAATGCGAGATGTGGATTATAGTCCTGAATGAAAAGGAAACATGATGTGAACATGAACTTACCAAAGCTATGATCCCTGAAGGAAGGTAGTGAGAATTCAAAGGATTCGTTCTCAATCTTGAACTTGCATTTCAAAGTGCCGAACTGTTCGTAATGTGACTGATGAGCTCTGAAAAATGAATTGCAATGAACTTATTACATATTTTGAGAGACAAATTTCGTGTGCACAATCAAATAGGCAGGTATATAATATCTTTGTTCATAAGCTTATGTAAAAATACTTAGCTGGGGCCACTACCGTGCACTTGGTTTATTCAGAGATATTTAAAAAAATGGAAGTTTGAATGAAAGTATGGAAGAAGGCATAGATTTTTCCATACGTTTTATCCGAGGAGTGTCTTGCAGTTCTACTCATTGACATATTACTGACAGAACAATTACTTCAAAAACTTGTGTTCACGGGCCGTACCACAGTGTTAATGCGATCATTTCGCGTTTGAGAGGGATGCTGCTATACACATTAAATAGCGCCATTGCTTTCATACAACGTTAAAATGATCTCAATAAAACGTCATGGTACGGCCTCTTCTGTGGTCCTACTCTAGGTATCTGTATCTCATCTACAGTGCTATGTTTTCTTTCTCTTTCTTACGTTTTAAGATTTTCGAAGTATGCCCTGCTCCATTTCTCTGCAGCAATGGACTTGATGATGGCTGGCGGATATAAATCTGTATCATAATCGAAATGTTTCGACGTGGCGTTCCACTCTCCGAAGAAATCTACGTCAACCAACTTGTTTGGCTCGCTTTGGAACCTGACGATAAAAAAAAATATTTATGTTATATTTAGATAAAGTTTGTCATACTGGTTTTTGACACAATTACTACAGTTCGAGAGGAACAGAAAATGTCCTAATGACCACCCATTCACAGGCTGCCTTCGTGTTTAATTAAGTCGTTTGTTATTACCTAATTGTTAAGTCGGAAAACGAGCAGATGTATCACTGATGGTAGGCAAGTAGTCATCGCCGCCCATGGACACTAGCTTTGGTTTGTAGCCTAATAAAAATAAAATAAATAAAGATTGTCGAGCTATACGAACCCCTACGGACTGCTCGACGACGACGGTACGACGGCTCTGACAGTCTGTCAGAGCCGCAACAAACGAGGGGGAGGGTGTTATTTTTATTCCCATATAGGACACCACCAACACATAAAAAGTTGTATTTAAAAAGTATCTACCGCTTACCACATCTGTCCCTTGTAAGACACGGTCCATTTCTTCATGGGGACCACAGGGGTTATCTTCAACCCTTCGGCCGCAAACTCGCCGATTTCAGCCCCGAATAACACTGTGTCAGGTATCTTCTTACTGCACAGCAAGCCTTTGTTCGGTAACTGTTGTACAAATAAGTAGGACATTGTTCTTATTTTTCTTGCTTTCAGGAGTCAGAGCATTCGTTATACGCAACCACCTTTATTATTAGTGTCAATAAAGATTTAATTAACTATTTCTTATTTTCTTTAGAAAAACGATGCCCCACACTAGGATTTTCTCCTGTATCTTGGGTGCCTTTACAAAGACAAATTCCTTACACACAAACGCCCAGACCCGGGAACAAACGGAACCCATAAAACGAGGCGCCGAAACTGATCGATCGCTCAACCTCTACGCCAAACGTGTCGTCAATAAATATAATCATATATATATATACTTATAAAAACATATATACCTATAGGTATATATTTTTTTTATTTGTTGTTTTATATAAATAGAACATCGTCAGGGATTGAATAACATAATCTATACTTATAATAAATCTGTAGAGAGGTCAATTCTGTACATGAAATATATTTCCAAAATAACTATCAGCGGGTGATTAGTGATCGATACTGACGCCAAAAATGCAATCAGTAAAATTTTTGTCTGTCTGTCTGTCTGTCTGTCTGTCTGTCTGTCTGTCTGTCTGTCTGTCTGTATGTTCTTTATAGAAACAAAAACCACTCGACGGATTTCAACGAAACTTGGTACAATTGTTCTTCATACTCCTGGGTAGGTTATAGTATACTTTTCATCACGCTACGATCAATAGGAGCAGAGCAGTGAAGGGAAATGTTGGGAAAACAGGAGAACTTACTCCATTTTTTAAGCTTCCGTCGCGTGTGCAGCCTTAATGGTTAAAGCTACACAGAAATCATGTATGACGGAAATGTTCTCCTTAAAATTATATAAAAAATATTCCACGACAGCAAATGTCTATCTTTTATGGTTGACTCACAATAACACGTGTAACTCCCGATAGCTTAGCAGTTCGGAGCTTTCTGATTATATTTGTCTACTCTTACGTTAGGTGACTGACTGACTGACATAGTGATCTATCAACGCACAGCTCAAACCACAGGTTATAGTATACTTTTCATCACGCTACGATCAATTGGAGCAGAGCAGTGAAGGGAAATGTTGGGAAAATGAGTGATTCATGGGAAAGGTTTCAAGCTATCAATGTATATATCATCACGCTACAACCCTTAGGAACGGGGCAACGCAGGTGAAACCACGGGCGAAGAACTAGGGAACAAAGTAACTATTCCACGCGGACGAAGTCGCTGGCAAAAGCTAGTAATTAATAATTTAGCCAATTTTATTACTTTTTTTAACCTATACCACCTACACAGTGCTCGAGATTTAGAGGGATTATAATATAGGTAAGGGTAATTTATATAGGTACTCACTCCGATGTAAAACAGTCCATTGCACATCGCCAGTGGTCTGCGCTCACAGCCCGCGATGACATACACGCCTTTGTTCCCCTCGCTTTTCGCCGAGATAAAGAACACCGCGTCGAAAGCCTGAAAATCTATACTTATAATAAATCTGTAGAGAGGTCAATTCTGTACATGAAATATATTTCCAAAATAACTATCAGCGGGTGATTAGTGATCGATGCTGACGCCAAAAATGCAATCAGTAAAATTTTTGTCTGTCTGTCTGTATGTTCGTTATAGAAACAAAAACCACTCGACGGATTTCAACGAAACTTGGTACAATTGTTCTTCATACTCCTGGGCAGGTTATAGTATACTTTTCATCACGCTACGATCAATAGGAGCAGAGCAGTGAAGGGAAATGTTGGGAAAATGAGTGATTCATGAGAAAGGTTTCAAGCTATACAACATCACGCTTCAACCCTTAGGAACGGGGCAACGCAGGTGAAACCGCGGGCGAAGAACTAGGGAACAAAGTAACTATTTCACGCGGACGAAATCGCTGGCAAAAGCTAGTTCATTATAAAACATAATTATATGGATATTATTTTTCTTAGCACTTTCTTCGGTGACTTTTTTTAACATCGCACGCATCATTGACTTTTTGAAGTCATGTGCATATCTACTGTTAATTATCACGTGCATAAACGGTGAAGGAAAACATTGTGAGGAATCTTGCATGCCTGAGAGATTTTCTCGACGGCATACGAAGTCTGTCAACTCGCACTAGGTCTCAGGAGTGGGACAATGTAATGGGTTGACGATGTCTAAATAATGAAATGACCAAATGAAATTTATTTCCGAGGACACTTGGATGATGATGGATGATGAGTTTTCTGCAATGGATGAGTATGCTATTGCAAACAAGTGTGAGACTCTCAGGTGACAAGAGGAATTGAGAGTGGCAGCAGTATCATAATTTGCCCTACAAAAGTGTAGCGTAATAAATTTAGGTTTACTTTTGCATCATTGCTGAGTGGCTGCGCCCTATCCATTTGTGTGACATCCGCTATTGCCTTCACACCTTGCCCCGCCCGCCCCTCGGGACCAGCTGCTGAGTGTTTGCTGGAATACTGCAATCAAAAAGTGTAAATTACGTAGGTAAGAACCAAGACTTTACTTCAAGGGTATCTCAAATACATAAAATTCTCATTCCTACTCTTAATTTTACTTGTGCCTGGCGCGTTTCCTTTAAGAGGATTGACAGACGACAAAAAGCTAGCTATCAGCGAGCTAGTATACTATAGTCAATATTTTCTCCCGTGTGGGGACGGGTTAGAATAGTTTTTACTGCCATTCAGATAGGCATCTCGTAAGAGCCGAGAAAATATAATGACTTGCTAGTTATATAGTATGATCCCGTGGCCTGATAGGCGACCATCCTTACATTGAATTCTGTCAGAAACCATCGTGTGTTTCAATTTTTGCGCATGAGACAGTCGTTTGCTACAGCTCAGCAGTCTGCAGTCCGTCCGGTTCTCAAGGCTCGGTAACGCATCGGCAACCCTTATGGTGTTACAGGTAACCATGGGTAGCGAAGACTACCTACTAAGCAACAGGGGCTGCGGGACCTCGTCTGCTCGTTTGCAGACTAGCCACATGGACACCGCGTGATGGTTTAAATTATTAGTAATTAATATTAAATCATTTGTTTATCGTTCACTCTCGTCGCATACTTGATAATAAGTAGCGTTATCAGTAGTCGTTAGATACCCGCAAGCGGCATACCTGGTCTTACACGCATTGATCATGTATTTAGAACTAAAAAGGATTAACATAGTGAATTGCTAATTATCTATTACTATAATATTCATTTCTTCTAGGCAAGTGCGCTCCATCGTAGATCGCAGTGCAGGCGCAGGCCTATCTATACTTATAATAAATCTGTAGAGAGGTCAATTCTGTACATGAAATATATTTCCAAAATAACTATCAGCGGGTGATTAATGATCGATACTGACGCCAAAAATGCAATCAGTAAAATTTTTGTCTGTCTGTCTGTATGTTCGTTATAGAAACAAAAACCACTCGACGGATTTCAACGAAACTTGGTACAATTGTTCTTCATACTCCTGGGCAGGTTATAGTATACTTTTCATCACGCTACGATCAATAGGAGCAGAGCAGTGAAGGGAAATGTTAAGAAAATAGGAGAACTTACTCCATTTGTTAAGATTCCGTCGCGTGTGCAGCCTTAATGATTAAAGTTACACAGAAATCATGTGTGACGGAAATGTTCTCCTTAAAATTATATAAAAAATATTCCACGACAGTAAATGTCTATCTTTTATGGTTGACTCACAATAACACGTGTAAACTCCCGATAGCTTAGCAGTTCGGAGCTTTCTGATTATATTTGTCTACTCTTACGTTAGGTGACTGACTGACTGACATAGTGATCTATCAACGCACAGCCCAAACCACAGGTTATAGTATACTTTTCATCACGCTACGATCAATAGGAGCAGAGCAGTAAAGGGAAATGTTGGGAAAATGAGTGATTCATGGGAAAGGTTTCAAGCTATAAAACATCACGCTACAACCCTTAGGAACGGGGCAACGAAGGTGAAACCACGGGCGAAGAACTAGGGAACAAAGTAACTATTCCACGCGGACGAAGTCGCTGGCAAAAGCTAGTCAAGAATAAAAAACTACCTAGTAGGTATGAGAAAATTAAAAAAGTATCAAGATCAATGCAAAAATAGACCTAATTAACATAGGGAAGGAAAGTGCTGCTTAGGGTCTGAGTGTGAATGTTGTAGGTATTTGTAAATGTATTACGATAGAGAGGAAATGCTATTCATGATCGCTGATTAGGTACTCTTCTTCAAGTTACCTGTACGTTTTTTTTTCATTTAGGTTTGCCCTTGGCAGTGCCCCTAACATAATCTTTATGTACCTATAATCAAATTGTAACAGGCCGATGTCTGTACATTATAGATATAAAAGAAAAACTAATATGGAGGGTCTTTATTAGAGCAACGGAAGCCAATTTTTAGAATTTTTGTCTGTCTGTAGGTATGTTTGTACGTGCATCACGTAAAAACGACTGCATGGAATTGAATGCAGTTTTCACCAATGCATTGCTAGAGGTCTAAAATCTGGTGCATGTTTCATCTTGATACGCCGCTGGGAATCGGTAGTATATTAATCTTTTTGGGACGTGATTGAAACTGCGGGCAACAGCTAGCTATTGCCCGCAGATATAATAGAAATAAGTAGGTATTTAATTAATGAAATCTACAAAAAAACTCACCTTTCTAAAATAATATACGGCAGCGAAAAACACATATTTGACGTAATACCACTTGCCGGGAACGGAATATATACCGAGAATAGGCTTCGGATCTTTCCACAGGAAATTGTAAATAAGCAAACTTATTATAAAACCACAGATGCAGACCGCGAGTGACATTTTGTCAAGGTGTAACAACCAAAACTCAATGGTGACAATACTGAACACAGACCGCAGCGAAGTGTTGATAACTCTGATATAATTAGTTGAGATAAGAACTTACATTGTTGTTAGGTAGGTAATTTATATCTCGTTAAGAAGCAAAGTCGATTTACATTTATCGTCATTATCAATGGTATTGCGGTTGCATTAAGTGAGCGAGAATTATTTGAATTTGGACTTTATTACTGCATTTTTGGAAATGACACATGAGATGAATCAATAAAATCATTGAAGTCAAATCATGTTTCTTAAAGGAGTACCTATCTTTATAGGGAGTTTATAGCTGGCTCTTCTCTATAAGACCCACTATTTGTTAGTTTTGACCTATTTTAGTGGTAATTGAAATATAAAAATGGTTGTGTGTCAGATTGGTCCAATGTTGAGAGATGTTTTTTATCAAATTCGATATTACTATTCTAGCAGTTTCTATTTTTCTATCAAGTTGAAGGCGGATTTTCTTTGTATAAAAAGTATTTTTATTTAAATTTTAATTAAGTATTAACAAATGTGAAAAAATAATGTACCTATCTGAATGGATCCACCGTGTTTCATTGAATACAAATTGGGTGTGACAAGAGGATTCATTAGTCTGAAAAGGGTCTACTTACTTTCTGCTGAGTGTATCATCCTAATATAAGTTCAGCTGTGTCTTAGTTTGAGTTTCAAGTAATAAAATATGAATTCTATTAATATTTTACATTTAATTAATAAAGGAAAATAACAAAAACCTTAACATAAATTCTAACTTTATAATTATTTTATGAGTTCTTAAGTTTGTAGGAATAATACGGTTGTGATGGATCTAAGATAAAGTTTTAAATCCTATAAACTACAAGAATTATTACTGCGAGAAAAATAAATATTATTTTAATTTCGGGCAAAATGTCAAATTGAAATAAAGAGTGAAAAATAAAGGCATATTCTGACGTTTTTTTTTCTGCCAACCGTACTAAGCCTTATGTGATATGAGTGTAGAGCTGTCATCACAATACTGATCATTTTTATTACTGTAGCAACCATGTAAAATATAGCAACTCTATGCTATGATATTCTAACATACAAGTCACCTTTGAGCAAAAGGGTGTGGGAAAAATTACAGTTACTCGAAAAAGAACAATTTTTTTGCTGATTGTACAAAGCAAAGTTTAAAAGGAAGTTGTGCAACTGTGGCGATACATTATTTTGGAATCGAATACAAAAGACACTTGCCATTTCACCTTTAGATTGGACAAAATAAATATACCATTTCCTTACAATTCCTGGAATGTACAGGTCATTAGTGGGCCATAATAAACATAAAACCACTACTCGATCTACGAATAGTACCTTCTGCTCGACAACCACTCTTCTGGTAGCTAATGAAGCGGCTAATAACCGCAATTATACAAAAAATAATCAATTAGATAAACATCTGTGTGCATTTTACAAAAACACTGGCTACAAAAAAGCAGCGCAACAGTTGCGCCACAAATTTATGCTGACATTTACAAATATAAGCGTCATTATAAATAGATTTCAATAATGATTATACTGATACATGTTACAGGGCAAAGGCGACCTAGACTACAATTCTAGTGAGATAATATTTGTAAAGTTTATTGTTTTGAATCGACATGACCCGTCGCCTTTCTTAATTGTCCAACAAAACAGGGCTATGTACATGATATTGTTAGAACAACTTTACGGACGAGTATACTGGATTAATAGCAATAAGCACTAAGATACAGAAATCTAAAATGTCGTACATTCATTAACACGATACGTTGCAATATATATGACGTAAGTATCAATTGTTAGAGGCATCATTAGTCTCAAGTAAGAGAGAGAAATAACGATATCTCTTTCTCACAACAGAGCAATAGCACTAACACTACAAAAGGTCTTATAAGTAATACAAAGATTATCATATTATATGTACAAAGCCCCATTAGACGGATCATAGCGTATTTTTTTTATATTTAAGGGCAACGGTCTTGCAATACCACAGTAAATGCAAAATAAATTTATCACAAGACAAGTAATGTTAGCAAATAGTTATAATTACTAGCAAATTTGTTGTTGGAATAAGTAAAATATATATAATTTAGGTATAGAGAAGCTAAATAGCAGTGCTTTGTGTCAGCATATCAGTTTCTATGACTTAATATCCAGTAACATTGACTTTGTTAGACATTTATATACATAGAATATAACAAAAATAATGCCACCAATAAGTTAATAAATATTAACCTAAATTGTACTACGTAATGTTACAAATTAAATAGATTTTTTATATTATAAAATGGTAGTCTTATAGGAGGATTTGAGTTGAAGGTAATAATAATAATATGACTTTTATGATGAGGTGTATCTAAAAACTCAATCGTTTTAGGGTGAGATTGAATAGGAGTAAGAAATGCTTTGCCAGCATTTTACAAACGACTTGACGGGTAGCCTACTCTTCATTAATATCCACTGCAAAAAAACATACCGACAGTATAAAAAAAAATGCAAGATATTACGTTATTATTTGCACATTTACCATCAAGGTATGGAGCTGACATATGTAAATATAAGAAACACATTAAAAGATATAATAGTAACATTTTACTAACAACAAGAATCTTCTTCTGACTAACATCGGATATGCTATCACAAAAACACTGCTTTCGAAAAGTTTATTCACAAATCAAAACCAGCACACATCTTCAATTCCTAACCGAGGCCCTTTACTCCCTATCCTAGTCCCTCGCGGCTCCGATAATCGTCAAAATGTACAGGAAGATGTTGATAATGTCCAAGTAGAGGTTCAAGGCAGCAAAGATGTATTCTTCGGGAGAGATGCTGTACTTATGCTTGCCTCCCATCATGAGTTGGGTGTCGTAGACCAGGTAAAGCGAGAAGATCAGAGCTCCGATTGAAGCGTAGACTAGAGTCACGACTTTGTTCCCAGGAATAAAGATGGCGACGATACCTGGAATGCAAGGTATGAAAATAAGTACAGTCGACAAGAATGACCATGACCTGTCATAGAGAGGGGGCGGGTTTTGGGGGTGGGGTTCACCCCACCAGAAACATCTAGATTATAAAATAGTTACTTTAAAACGTGTAACTGAAAAAGCGTAAGAAACACTTCGATTATAATATCGAGTTATAATTATTATAACGAAACCCTTAAGTCATTATGAGGCATAAAAGCACATTTTTTTCAAGAAATTAGTTATATCAGCGAAACGCAAAACTTGTAACCGTCGTACACCGTGCCCACAACGATTAGGATATCGGTGCGCGCACGCACAAAATAACAATTTGTGCAAATAGGTTTCAGTTTTCCATACTTTGACCCACGGATCAGGGGGCCATAATTTCAGGTATTGTAATTTTCTTTTCGGGAAAAATTAACACATTAACAACTACTGTAATCGATTCAGTCGATTCTGAACAAACTACTTTCAGGTCATGCTCTTATTCTGTTACAGGTTTTTTAATTGTGTCGTGTCTCAAATTAGCCGCAAGTGGCTTTGCAGTGGTAAATTTTAATATAAACAACATTAATAGCAAATATTTCACAAATACATTAATTTTCTATGATCGTCTTGTCATAGAGACGTGAGCAAAGAATAGTCACATTGACAAAGGGAACGAAGTGTAATGACCTCTTTGTTTATATATTCATAAAAGTAAACGTCATATTAATGAATTTTTAAAATTTACGATTGTCGTTCCAAAATTGCCGCAATTACCCCAAATCAAACAAATTTTTACCATCCTAAACCTAAAATCTAATCTAAAACCATCATAAGGCTAGTTATTTGTTTTGCCTTAGTATGTTTGGCACCCAGCACCAGTATTGCCATTTTGGTTTTTTTTTCGTTTTTTTTCTTGTAAATTGAAAATGATGATTTAAATAGAACCGGATATCGATACCTAACATTACCTTAGCGGTTCGGACAGGGTTTTCTTAACAACATTGTATACAAGTAATTGTTGTATGCTTACCAAACACGAGTAGCACGACGGTAGCACACAGTAAGAAGCCCCCCATCACGGTGAAGTCCCACTTGGTTTGGAACGCGAACAGAGTCAGCGCGAGACACACAGCCGCCGTTATGCCTACTGCCATCATTACCTGTACAAAGATATATATTAAGTATAATATATTTGAGTGAAGCGAAACACCGACCACGGGCAGGATTCTAGAATTATTCACCAATTCGACCATGAGAATCTCGTCCACGTGGCCGAGTCGGGAAGATTAAATATTATTCTTTTATTGTGCATTGTGACTGCCTCATTAATCTAGTGGATCAGAAGCACAAAAAAGCGTCATCGATTCATGGTGGCCATTCAAAAAACCCGAACGAAACGCTTTAAGTCCACTTTTATCATGCGTACCGCTGAAATATGGAATGCACTTCCCGAGTGGGTCTTCCCCGATATATATAATCGGTTTCTTCTAGGCAAGCGTGCTCCATCGTAGATAGCAGTATCGCTTAACATCAAGCGAACTGGCGGTCAAGCATAAGCCTATCATGAATAAAAAAAAATGTTCTTCTGTGGGTAAAATGAAAAACTTTTTTTTTTATTCGTGATTCGGAAATTTGCCTTCACATTTTGAATTTTACGTCTTAAAGGTGACGTCGACGATGAAGCGGTGGCTTAGAGGTCATAGCGTCTGGTGTATCTAACCAGAAGACGCAGGTTCGAATCCTGCCCGCGGTCGAATTTTTCCTTCACTCAAATAACTTTATAATTTGCATGGAAAATGCAACATAAATTACAAAGAGATAATAATAATAAAGATAAGAAATAAAGTATCTTGACTTGGGTCTTACGGAGATGAACCTGTAAAGAGAAAGACTGCTATAAAGTGAGTATAGATGTATGGATGTTTGTTACTCTTTCACGCCAGAACGGCTGAACGGATCTGGATAAAATTTGGCAGAATGATAGATTATAGTCTGGAATAAAATATAGATTCCTTTTTATCCAGGTCGGATCCAATTCTGAAGTCCACCAGACAAAATTGCGGGCAGAAGCTGGTATATAATAATATTCATGGTATTGTTACCGCATCAACTTGGTAGACGCTGGAGGTGACCCCGAGCAGGAAGCTCTCAGCTAGCGTGAATATCCCGAGGAAGATGAAGTTGAGGGGCGCCTGCCGCCGCACGTTGTGGCAGCACGCCATCACGATCAGACACACGAACACCACCGCGAACGCCACCCAGCTGAAAACAACCATTCATATCAGACAAAATATTTCTTTAATTACTTTCGCACTCTGTCTGCCCGCGACTTTGATCTTCAGGATTGGGTCCCACCTGGATAAAAAGTCGCCTATGTGTTATTCCAGGCTATAATCTATCTCTGTGTCAAATTTCATCCAGATCCGTTCAGCCGTTCTAGCGTGAAAGACTAACAAACATCCATACATCTATACATCCATACTCACAAACTTTCACGTTTATAATATTAGTAAGAAGTAAGATAGGGAACGTGCACGAACTATAGGTGGCAGCACAATCGACACGAGAGCCACGGTGTGGCTAAAAAAGAACTGTTCTGACCTCTCGTCGTGTTGCCGTCCATGTTTATATTTATATGGTTCGGGATAATCTAGGTTCCTACTCTACCGTTTAGTTCTAAATACATCAATTTTTGATAACTTTACCAAGTTTGAAACTATTTTCCGGTCTTTTATTTCCAGTGAAGTAATAGTAGATGAAATAGTACCGTAGGGACCTAGACAAACGGTATCTAAATCCGAATAATAACATAATTTGATAGAATATTGTCTGGATTACGATTCATTTCGGTATAACGTTTTTGTAGGCAATTCAAGCTGCGCCGGGCCCTTAATTTCTAGCCTAGATTATGTGTAATTATATACTTACAAGAGATAACTATTCTTAAGAGCCCAGTTTCTGGTGGGTGCGTGGAACAGGAACAAAGCGATGAAGGACATTGTGACTAGCAGCTGGCACATCAAGATGGCGTACACCTGCAAATAACAACAATCGTGACTTGACTTGACTGACTTGACAGTTATATATTTAAAAAAACATTATTTGACTGCCCCATTAGTCTAGTGGTCCCAAGAGCGACTGCTACGCTAGAGGTCCTGGGTTCGATCCCCAGGTCAAGCAAAGTGTTATTGGGTTTTTCTATGAAATTCTCAGTAGCAGTTCGAAGTCTGGATTCGTGCCCGGTTAATGGCAATAGGCTCGCCCCCTCATGGGACCTAAACATACCGGCGAATTGTGGGTGTACATTACCTCTGCCTAACCCTTCGAGGAATATAGGCGTGATGGTATGTTATGTTATTATTTGCAATCTTTTTGTGATTTTTTTTTGCATTTTTCATGCTAAGATTATAAAGTTATTTGAGTAGGAAAAATTAGACCGCGGGCAGGATTCGAACCTGCGTCTTCTAGTTAGATACATGGTCGTTAGGTTAGGTTATTTGCACTGATGAATGTTATCTCCAGTGATCGGAAAAAGGCCAGCTAATTATTTATATAAAATTAGAGGAACAGAAAAGGAAAGTGGAGACTGCTTTATGACGCAATTTTTCTGTCCCAAGTTCGGAACATCATTCAATTAAGTAATGTTATTAATACAGTAAAATAATTGAATATAATTCAGGTTTTGATTCGTCGAATTGAAAAAAATACCCGGTGGATATTTTTATTTTCTAGGAAACAAAAAGTCATTTAATTCAATTATCCTCTAGATTCTAGATCTATCGATAGTTTTTAGATTTCCGTTGATTTGTATCCATTTAAGGAGGTGGCTATGACGCTCATACTAAATACGAATCAATAAAAAAATCAATACCTAGCAAAAAGAATTGGTAGTAAATAACCCTTCTTCTGGGGCAGTCGGGTAACAATCCGAAAATCATAAATTTGGAGCAGATGGTATCAGATCCTCCATATTCTTCTGTCTGTCAAGACCCTTTTTCTTAGGAATGCGTAGAAGTGTCAAGATGTGACTTTGTTTTAAAAAAAAAGGTTGCCCCCATTCTAGGATTTTCTATTGTATCGTAGGTGTGTTTATTTCCTGGGTGTGGGAATCGAACCCACAACACGTGATACAGATGCCGATCGTCCAGCCGCTACGCCAAACGTGTCGTCACAAACACAACATTAATAACAAATACTTGTCTGCAGTTCCTTGTTCCTACAAAAATAAAACTTTAAGTGAACACAACAAAAAAAAAAAACGGCAACTAACGCCTCGGTTCGGTGCTTCCATGGCTTATGAATTTGGGTAATGATAATAATATTAGTGCCAGTCGCAAGTTCGTAAGAGAGCCTCATTGCGCAAGTCTGACTAGTTTTTATCAAGTTTTGTATTTAGCATTTGCTAATGTATATTATTATAATATAGTACGGACACCACATCAAGTTTCCACAGTAACATTTCCCCAATAGACAATAAACTTTATTATTTGAGAGACTAAATTGATAATCGATTGAAGAAATTTGACGGTTTTGGATGTCCATGTGCTGTTGTTGTGACTGTACATAAAAACAGACCTCATGTTTTGTCAAAACTTATAACGGAATTTGTTGAATCCTCAAATATTACAGTCAATGGGCTCATTGATTATACCTGGCTGACTGGTGAGACACTAACGATATTGAAGGAGAATACTCGGTACTCGATTCACGTTACAATAGAGAATTTTACTTTATATAAGAGAAAATCTAAAAATATATTATTGAGATAGTTTAGGTAAAAAGCAGTCGGAAAATATTAGTTTTGGTTCATAAAATAACAAAATAAATTTTAAAGTTCAATTCGAAGTTTTCAGGTGTTATATTCTTTTGTGGAACACCATGAAATAGTACGCCATGTTATTACGTCATACGGCTGTGTAAACTAAAATGTGTCAAATGATGATGATTGGCTTTGTATTTTTATTATTTTCGTAACCAACGTATTTTTTTATTAAAATCATGCTATGGGAAACGGTTTCGTAAAGGGAGACAACACAAATTTAACAAGAATTAATTTGTTGACGAATCCAACTAACGTCATAACCACAAAGCATAATGGCGTCCAATGCGTCTAGCGTTTTCGTCAAATTAAGCGCGAAATTAGAAAATGTTAATTTTTAACTTTTATAGCACTTATCGATGGATTAAACATGTTGTTTTTTGTGGTTTATTTGCACTATACCTAGAATCTAATTGAGACACTTTTCAAAAATGGATGTAATATTACCCTATAATGTAACGAAATTATTTACTTAATTTTTCACCAATTTTCCCTGTAAATAAATGAAGTGTGGATGCTTTTTCATCAAAGGTGCTGGCTAACCCGTAGCATGTGGCGAGAAATTCTTAATTCCTTGGCATACTAGTATTAAGTGGTCTTCTTGACTTTAAGTGGAAACTCCAGAGGAATGAAGAGTTTAGATCCTGCAGTGGTGATGCTTACCTTGCGAATGAAAGCTCTTCGTATGGACTGTTCGTTGAAGTCGAAACCTTTAACCTCACCATCCTCGCCCACGCCACCTGGCGGAGGCGCGTACCCTGCCGGCTGAAACACGAGAAAATTTTAAAATAAAAAAGAACTGGATATTAAAAACCTTAGGTACTCGTAACCCTGAGATTAGTATTACAGTCACGAGCATAAATATAATTCTACACACGTGTCAAAATTCAAGAGATTTTCTCATAAGAGTCCGGGGGACCGAATTTCTCTTACAAACGTAATACCGAAATAAATCGTAATTCAAACACAATTTAATCAAATTGCGTTATTATTCGGATTCCGATATTGTTAATCTAGGTTCCTACGCTACCATTTTGTTCAAAATACTTCACGGAAAATAAATGTAAGCGAATGCAATTTTTGATAAAATTACCAAGTTTGGAACGATTTTCCAATCTTTTATTTCCAGTGAAGTAGTAGTAGACAAAATAGTACGGTAGGAACCTAGATTGACTATATCCGAATAATAACATAATTTGATAGAATATTGTCTGGATTACGATTTATTTTGGTATTACATTTTTGTGGGCAATTCAAGCTCCGCCGGATCCTTAAAGTATTGATAGGATTTTTTCTGAATAGAAAATTTTAAGAACTGCTTTATAGTATAGTTTAGTGGTCGTAAGAGCGACTATTACGATAGAAGTTCTGGGTTCAATTTCCAGGTTGAGCGGTTACTAAATTTTTTTATAAAATTTTCAGTATCAGTTCGGAATTTGGATTTGTGCCCGGTTAATGGCAATCGGCTCGCCCCGTAACAATAAAACAATACAGGCGATGGTATAGGTATTATGTTAATTCACTTATTATTGTAGATACGTACATATTACCATTTAAACATAGCTTTAATTTAAGCATACATATACTGAAATACAGAAAAGTAATTTACTCATTACTAAAAACTAGAATTAAGTAATTTAGTTTAAAAATAATGTTTCTTTTTAAAATGTATTTTTTGCATAACATTATGGTAATGTACACGGAACCACAATACTGTAAATCCTCATAATATACCTACTGTCTACATTATTTGCAAATATATATAAATTATATAACATACCATCACGCCTGTATTCCCCAAAGGGTTAGGTAGAGGCTAACAAATGTACACCCACAGTTCGCCGGTTTTAGGTCCCATGTAATAGTGGGCGAGCCTATTGCCATTAACCGGGCACAAATCCAGACTCCGAGCTGCTACTGGGAATTTCATAGATAAACCCAATAACATTCTGCTCGACCGATGAAGACTCGCTGGTGATCGAACCCAGGACCTCTGGCGTAGCAGTCGCGTTTGGGACCACTAGAATAATGAGGCAGTCATATATTATAAATAAGAACATTGACTGCCTCATTAGTCTAGTGGTCCCAAGCGCGACTGCTACGCTAGAGGTCCTGGGTTCGATCCCCAGGTCGAGCAGTGTTATTGAGTTTTCTATGAAATTCTCAGTAGCAGCTCGGAGTCTGGATTTTTGCCCGGTTAATGGCTATAGGCTCGCCCCCTATAACATGGGACCTAAACATACCAGGCGAACTGTGGGTGTACATTAAGTACGCCTCTGCTTAACCCTTCGGGGAATACAGGTGTGATGTTAAGAAAATCTTTTCTTTAAGGGTAGATCTGATGACTGTGATGGTAACAAACCGCAATAATTAATCCGTTGTGGTGTTCTGTGTCAGTCTATATATATTCGATTGCTAATTCCTAGCCTTTCAATCAAACCCAAGTTCAATTTCAATAGTTTTTTAATCAATAATGGGGAGGTTTGTATACCAACATATAAAGGACATTGTGTCAAGGTCATAAGAGCCATCAAAATAATCTAGGTACTTCTAATCGATTTTATATAACTATAATTTGGACACACTATTATCATAACCCTCCTAGGCATTTTCTACCACGTTGCGGTCGGATTCCATTCAAAGCAGCTGTGGCTGAAAATCTCTATTTTACACGAAGCGACTGACATCAATCAGACCTCAGCATTACAATTTCTAGGTAATACCAAAATCCTGACCGATTATTATAGAGGCTTCTTTTATGGATCAAGACGGCAAACGAGCTGACGAGCTACCTGATGGTATAAGTAGTCATCGTCGCCCATGGACACCTGCAACACCACAGGAGTTGCTGAGTTTTAAGAGCCCCTTACGGATTGCAGACTGCCAGATCCACAGCAACCGAAGCGGAACTGCCATTACGCAACAGTCGAAACACACACCGAGGTGCTTTACGACAGACTCCGACGTGTGGTGGTGGTCAGCCAGTCAGTCCCCAAAAGGTCCTACCACCGAGCAAGTGAGATATTTTCTCGGCTTTTATGAGATGCCTATCTGAATACCAGTGAGGAATTGTATTCTACCCATCTAGCTATCAATCGGACCTCAGCAATCCAATTTCTGGATAATACCAATATCCTGACCAGGCTTAACTGTCACTTACCAATTTCAGACAGATTATGTGTTTTCCAAACAGGAAATTCTCAGTAACTGTCCTGTTTGGGTTTTTGCCTTGCAAATATTACATGGAACGTAAAATATAGCCTAACAGTTTGAGCTTATGGGACCAAAGGCGCCTAACCGTCTGGAGCGAAAGATCGATTCGTTTACGCAACGGGAATCCAAGGCTTTGTCCTTCATTGAGGTCAAATTTTTCAAGGACAGTACCTATGTTACAACGTTGTATGGCTAATGATAGGTTTCCCTGCATAAATGGGATAAGTTTTATTATATACGAAATTATATATTACTAGCTTTTTGCCCGCGACTTCGTCCGCGTGGAATAGTTACTTTGTTCCATATGAACTTTCATCCCCTTGGGGGAAGAATTTATCAAAATCCTTTCTTAGCGGATGCCTACGTCATAACATCTACCTGTATGCCAAATTTGAGCCCGATCCCTCCAGTGGTTTGGCTCAGTTGGCTGTGCGTTGACAGATCACTATTTCAGTCAGTCACCTTTGAGTTTTATATATATTTAGATATAAGAAAGGACAATAAAATAAGACCTAAACTTGTAAATTATAAGTAACAATAAAAGTGAGAGCTAATAAGTTGTAGCTTGTCTTTATTTACAGTTTTTATAATTTGTGCTTTGAAGGTAGGTTTAGTGTAGCTAAATAAGTCAATTTGAGAGAAAGTCCTGTAATATACACGAGCATTACGCGTCACTATACAATTTTTGGAGTACTAAATGATAAAACTAAATAATAAGATGTGTCATGCATGTGCTTTTCTGTCAAATTGTATTGTCTTTTTGTGATTTTTTTTTACATTTTTCATGCTAAGATTATTAAGTTATTTTTTAGTAAAGGAAAAAATTCAATCGCGGGCAGGATTCGAACCTGCGTCTTCTGGTTTGATATACCAGACGCTCTGACCTTTAAGCCACCGGAAATTGTATTGTTCCAAATATCAAAAATTCCGTTCAAAACTGAAGCTCTCTCGAGGTCCTGCAAGAGTTATATAATTAAGTATATGAAAACTAACTTATTCCGCCTTTTAGGTCGGCATACTGTTCTATATTTATTTAGGTATCAAAGTATTGAAGGGGACTGGTATTTGTCCCGGACCACAGCCAGTGAATGAAAACCACACTTGTTATGTTTCAGTCAGCACGTATTTGTCATACTCTGTCCCCTCTCCAGGTGGTAGACGATCCAAGATTTTCCGCACTACAAAAAGTTATCACGAACTTTATTTTCTGCTGGCTATACACAACTAAAAGTTACCCTACACTTAACTACTACACATTTTTCATGGACGCAAAATATAGAACGTAAACATAAGTGGGTCACAATTACTTGGTTTTTAATCGTTGCTTTTATTGTTAAATGCAACGCGCAAAGCCAAAAATGGCGGGGGACGGGAACAGTGTTTTTTTTCTATTCGATAGCTAGAATGCAGTATAGAAACTTCGAGCAAACATTTACCTGAGCCATGAATGATGCACGCACAACGACACTTTGTAAACTAAGTTAATGTTTATCACGCTATATCAAAGTCGTGATAAGCTGATATCGTGCCAGTTAGTCACTGGTGGGAGGGCGCGGGACTGATACCATATCAACAGGAATAGTAGACCTCCATACTAATATCGATAAGGTAAAGGTATTCTGCTGTAAAATCTCTACTAATCGGTAGATGAAGAGAGGCTTTTAAATCTAAGACAAGAGAGAGGCATTGTAGATAACTAGATAGAGAGGCATAAGAGAGAGAGAGACATAAGAGAGGCCTAATTAAACCTTGATGTAGGGAATCAAAATAGGGAATAACGGCATTTAAATAAAATTAAATTACTGTAAGAGCTTTTTTGACTTCGATAAAAGATATAATACTGAAATTCTGAAAAGCACAATAATTAAAATTATAAACACATCTTAACGTCAAGTTTGTAATATTTTTATCAATAAAGATATTTCAAATACCTTGACCAGGATGTATGAATAATGTGTAAAATGTGTTACACACACAAGGGAAAGATAATATTGATAACTACATAGGTACTAGGGGATTATGCGGGGGAAAAACTATTCAATAACAAGAATACTAGGTATTATTTTCAAGATTCTACGAACTACTTCTAGTAGTTTACAGTAAACAATTGTGACGATTTTAGCACTTGTGTCAACGTGTCGCAATCGTTGTAGGCATAATTAAGCTAATGTTGATGATCAATATAGAACTATTTAAATCGTGGGTGTCAAACACGAGTTCAACTAGATAATGAATTTATAACGATATAACGCGCGTATAACGACTATAAAATATTTGTCAGTATTTTCCAGTTTGACCACTGTTTTACCAAATACTTCTTCGACGATTCAAAAAAAAAAAATTATGGATTCGACATTTATGTCCGATTTTTCGATTAATTCTTCGATTCGAACGGGATGTTGCAAGTCGTTTGGGATCGTGTCTTATCTTTATTAAATCACAGGAATGTGCTGGTGACAATGATATTATAATTTTATGTACAGTCGCCAAAAGAGTTAGGCGTTCAGACAGCTAACGACATCTGTGTTTAGTCAAATGTATTGTATAATGTATCAAGCAATATGTGTCAAAAGTAAATGTTATTAAGCTGCTTATAAAATAAAACTGATATTAATCTGTGTCTTCTCACAGAGGTCCTGTTGAAAAACAGCGTTAAGTACTGGCGACTTGACAAAATGCCTAATATTTGGCGCAGCCACGAGGCACACAATATGCCTTATATATGTGAATAGTGTGAACTGCGCCAAATAAATTTATTTCTTCTTCTTATAATACTAAATCCTTTGGCGGGTAATCAATACTATACATACTAACATTATGTAATGTGAATAATATCTCTGTCTGGGTTTGCTACACTTGCACGCCTAAATCGCTGAACCAATATTGATGAATTTTGGTATAGAGATATATCGGACCTTGGAGAAGGACATAGGCTATCTTTTGTCTCGAAAAGTCCTTTGGGTTGCAAGCGAAACCACGGCCAACATCAAACTATTTATAATGCTATCTATGTCAAGACGCGAATATCGTTCGTTGCCTGTATACCTTACACTCTTGTCGACTGTACATTATTTTACTGATAACGGCTTATCGCTAATCTAAAGTAAGATTATTTTAAATTTTTGGTAAAGATCACACGCTTGTTGTTTAGACAAACCGGATTAGTGTTATGTGAATATTAGTATAACTGGTTTGTAAATGTATTTTTATATCATTGAGAAATAATGGTAATACATTATTATATAAAAGATGTATTAAATAAAATCAACAATCAGTTGACCGCTTTTCATCTTTATTTTTAAGAGCATAAGATTTTTTATTGTTAGGTCGGTAAACGAGCAGACGAGCCACCTGATGGTGAGTAGCCATCGCCGCCCATGGACACCTGCAACACCAGAGGAGTTTCTGATGCGTTGCCGAGCTTTAAGAGTCCCTACGGGCTGCAGACTGCCAGAGCTAAAGCAACCGAGGGGGAACTGGCTCTTACGCGCAAAAGTAGAAACACACACCAAGGTGCTTTACGACAGACTCCGACGGAAGGGTGGTCGCCAGCCAGTCAGACCCCGAGAGGTTCTACCACCGAGCTAGTCAGATATTTTCTCGGTTCTTACGAGATGCCTATCTGAATGGCAGTGAGAAACTGTATTCTGACCCGTCCCCACACGGGAAAATCTAAGCGTTTATGTCCAAATAGATACTTTTTGGAGTTTATTAATATTCATTAATGTATACAATAAGGATTGTTGTGTCAATTATTTGGTTGAAGAAATCAGGTTTCAGAACTCAGGGTTCATTCAATTTGGGGGCCAATGGATTTTAATGAGAGTTCAAACTTCTTATAAAAAAATATAACAAAACATTCCGTCACGACTGTAATCTCTGATGGGTATTAATGAACACCCCTAGTCCGCTGGTATGTTTATTAACTGGGCACAAATCCAGACTCCGGGCTGCTACTGAAAATTTCATAGAATAATCCAATGACACTGCTCGATGCATGAGTGTGTACGTCATCCACTCCTCCTAACCTTTAATAATGTAGGAGGTCGGCTTCCATTCAAATTATATGCAGCTACCAGCTACATGAAGCGACTAGGCAATACCGATACTCTAAGGATAAACTGGCTGTCAAATTTTTCAGGTTTTTGACTACCACTAACGTACGTATAACAACCAGGACCGACGGCTTACGTGCTCTCCGAGGAATGGAGTGCCCCGATATGCTAAGAATAGTCACCCATCCATACACTGGCGGCAAGCGCAGCTTAACCTTGCTGCTGTATTGATCAGCGTAGTTATTATTTAGCCACTATGAGAATGTATCTTACATATAGAAGTACATAGTACATACATGAAAATCGATAAACACAACTCACTAATCGCAAGCCGAGTGCTCCAAGGTTCATGCCAAGAATTATACGTCACTGGGTAATTAATTATATCCAATTTGTTCGTCATCTTTCTACACCCGTCATCGCATTATCGCGGTACACTAGATTGAACAGCAAACCATAGGAGATATCCTATCAAATAGTTTTAAATGGGCACAGATTCGTTAAGTAGACACACTTTACACGTTACCATGACGTGCTATCCCGATCGTTTTGCTATTAAGATATCCCTTTCCCACAAGCTAACAATGATCGCGTTAACACTTTGTGGTAAAGTCCCGGACCAAGGGACCCGGAGGCTTCTACGGAACGCATTTTAGGAGTAGCTTATATAGACATTTGATACTTTAAAAGATACTTAGATATATATTATATTATTATTTTTATTGGTAATCATGGATGGAATGGACATACATATATACAAATTGGTCAAAATATAAATATAAAAAATGAAAAAGAGTTGGTACGACCCTCCGGATAGTCCAGAGGACCGTGTTGTCTCAAGTTTCAAACAAAAATGATAATGATATCAGTTCTGAAACTCGGGTGACTCCTCAAAAGTCTAAGATAAAGTCGATATTTTGTGTTACTAGTATTGTTTCCTTGAATTCAATTTGCGTGCTTGCGGAAATTATGACGTAGGCGAATACAATGCCATATCGATAAAAATATCATTGCTGTATTATATGTGTATAATTGCTATTCGAAATAGCTAAGCCTATCTGTTGGAAGAGAAAGATGGAGTAGAAAGATGGCAGTAGGTATCAAAAATCTGATCGAGTGCACCGTCATTTCGCACCACGAGCTGTTCGGGCCACGGTGCGAATTGGTGACGGACCCTTTTTGAATTGAAAATATTATAAAGGTCTGAATCAATGAAGCCAAAAAGAGTCCATCCGCGTTTCGCACCGTGGAGCGAATTGACGAAGATAAAAATGACATCCGCGGTTTCCTTCACACCCCAAAGGCCTTTTTGAGACAAATGTCCTTTTCCTAGGACTCACATTAGTCCTAGGAAAATAACATTTATCTCAAAAAGTATCTACTTATACAAAATTGCTTCTACGGTTTAGGCGGGAAAACGTAATAATCAAACAATTAGTACGAGACACGAGTAGTAATATTGTTTTGGATGACAAGTGGTATAATTTTAATTATTATTGTAGATAAATGATACAATGTGATTGTTAATGCACCTCGCACCTCCCACGTTGTCTCTGAATCATCATATAATGGTCGTTTCGAAGTGAATGCCTATGGTAGTCGTCCGTCCGCCCCTCTGTAGTTTTGTAAATAAGTATATTTTATATGTATATACTAGCGGCCCGGTACGTGCTTCGCTACGTATAAAGCGAAATACAGCGGACAGCGGACAAAACCATTCACACACACAAAAAAATTCATCAAAATCGGTCCAGTCGTTTGATCTAAACCATTCCCAGATCCCCTTGAACACACACAAAAAATTTCATCAAAATCGGTCCAGTCCTTTGAGAGAAGTTCAGTGACATACACACTCACAGAAGAATTATATATATAAAGATATATATGTATATTTAAGTATCAATAACACAAAATAATCAGAGGTTAACTTAATGGCATTCTTTACAAATCGACCATATATTATAGTATATATACAATACATAATTATATGCTCCGTTTTATTGTGGAGTTCCAGAGCATGACTGACATGATAGTTTACTGCTTATGCGTTGGAATAGGTATCCATTTTATGCCACGGGTTTTTACCAGTAAGGTATTCAGTTAATTAACGGATGGCTGGTCATTGCTAACTGTGAGCAATTAACGCTATTTAAAAAGCAGTTCAAAAGATCACCAGTTCTACACAAGTAAAATATTGTATACTTATTGGTAATTTTTGTATAATATTAATATGAAAATGATCAAACAGCTTACCTCGCCATATCCCGCGCCGTAAGCAGGGAAACCGGGTTGTGGAGGTGGTGGGTATCCCTGCTGTGGGTAGCCGCCTTGAGGATATCCTCCTTGTGGAGGCGGAGGGTAACCCCCTTGTGGGTAACCTCCCTGTGGGTAACCACCTTGAGGGTAACCACCTTGCGGATACCCGCCTTGGTTTTGATCTGTAGACATTTGTTAAATGTAAAATTAAGAACCTTGGAGTAGGTAGTTTACTATGGAAAATAAATCAATTCAAGACCAATTATACATTCCCACAGTAGGGGCAACGAGTAATTGTCTTAGCTTGATGGTTTATGAAAGTTTGCAAGAAAGCTAGTACCCAGAGTGTTGATATGTTGATGTAAATACAATTACAATGTGCAATATTTAATAAAATGTGCCACAGAATATAGAAGTTTGGTTACTTATGTATGTAGCATTATTTCTTTATTATAAATTCTGTTTCTAACAATAGCGAGCATTTTTTAAAGCCATCACTTGTTGCCACTTTTTGGGTTATTACTATTTTTAATTAAAATTTACTGTAATTAAACCAATTATAAAACCAGAAACCTTTGTCCACTGCTTTGTTTATTCAGAGCAATTTACTATTTGTTGTAGGTCCTGTATGGTGGCATAGCACCAAATTAAATACCATTATTTGGTGCGAATTCAGTTCTAAGTATTTATTAAAAGTTTAAGTATATAGATATCGATGAGGAAGGCAGTTTAGGTCGGGACGAATTCAGCTAAGCTAGATTCAGAATACCTATAAGAAGTTTTACTTAACTTAATATTTTTACCCAAAAACAACTTGGATAAATCATTAGCATTAATGAAGGTCTGTGAAATCTATAAAAAATGTAATGACGAATTCAATGATTTGCGTCATTAATATTCATGTGAGTTGTAGACGTGACGTGTAGACATATTTCGTATACGACGTAGGTACTGCTTTAATACTGTTTCTCACAAGTAGGGGATATTTTAAACAGGGATTTGACTTTTATAGCAACTTGATAACTCTAGTTTTATTAAAGATAGAAGAATTTGGTCTTAGATATTCATCTGCCAAAAGAGCATTTAAAAATGTATTTTATAAAAAATAATGACCTCTGTCTAAAGCGTATTATTGATCTAATATTTTTTCTCACAGAAAATAAAAAGTATTATAGTTAATACAAGCATATCCAATTATGGTATTATACATATATATAGGTATTATTGCAGGTTTTTAATATAGTTAATAATTTTTTTAGAGGTTCAGCAAGTTTTTATGTTGCTATTTTTAAATTATCAAAAAGTTCGAAATTATCAATTATAAATCAATCTGACATTTATTCTAATGTCTGATTGATTTAAAAAGTCTATAAGGACATCCATTTGGGTCTTTCTTGTACGCGTAACACGCACATCAATTTTCTACTTGAGGGGTGTTTGTGTACAGGGTGCTACTCATTATTATTATAATTATTATCAGCCGTGATCATCGCACTGCAGGGCACAGGCCTACCTCTTCCGCTCTTCCCGGTTGAGAGCTTTCAGCATCCAACCCCCGCAGTAAGCTCAAGTTCATCCCGCCAGACGACTCCGACTCATACTGTCTAAAAACAACATTTACCTTCCCTAGCCCTGTAGCCACGGCCATGGGATTCTTCACATTTTCCACAATTTTTACGAGGAGCTGTTGTCGAATATATATATTCGATTTAGGAAATAACCTTTTTTCTCACGATTTAGGTAAACAAAAGATGTGTTGACGAGACTTGTTAAAAAGACACTTCATATCCATAAAAACTGTTATGTCGATTAAGAAATCTACATAAACCTATGTTTATGATTATTATGCTATGCTTGCGGGTTTAATGTCCATACAATTTGTAAAATCAAGGAATTCAATTTATCAATCATCGCCTGCTGGTCAATTTCGCAAGATCAATGTGAAAATGGAAATATCTTTGGGAAATCTTCGTTACCCAACTGGACTAGACGGGAGACTATTTGGAAAGTGATCATCATTAAAAGGAATATCAAAATTAAGAGTAAGTGGATTGAAATGTGAATCTTCTGTATATGTATACAGAAGATTCACATTTCAATCCACTTACTCACACATAGACATATATGTGAATCTCTTTTTAAACAAATTAAAACATAGGAAGTAGATTGGATTCGATTCCGAATTCGGTGTACTAATTCTAGCCAATGAAATTAAATCGCTTGCATAGATATTATTAACTGCAGCTGTTATTGGTAGACCTAGTCACTTTTTCGCGAATTTTGCATCGAGCGACAATGTATGTAGCCTATTCGGTTTAATTACCCAAAAGGGGTAATACAAATCGTCTAGGGTAAAGTCACTGCATCTTAGAAGTTCGAAGTTCCGACAGGAACAGGGCGTTGATGGCTTTTATTCTGATGCAGCAGTCTACTGTTAAACAGAAAGCCACAGTTCCATTAAAGAAGTTCTCCAGACCAGAATAAATCACGAAATCACGGTTCCCAAGGGACAAAATACAATAACACAGGCACAAAACACAATATTAAGCAAGTTTTCTTTAAATTTTCACCACATACCTTTGGTTTCTGACATAACACCACACTTCACACTAACTAATGAATGACTATAACCGCCAGCGACAGAAATTACTACCTATGTGATATGACACTCAGCTTCCTTCTACAGTTAACGCATAGTTACAGCTAGACAACACATTTTAGCCTTTATCTGCGCTTATATAGCTATTAAAATAGCTTGTGCATCAGGGTGCTATCGTAAATATGGTGACTCAAATAACAACGTAACATAAACAAATATTGTGAAGTAACTGCACAATACCAGTGAAAGGGTGATGGTAGTCAAAATTGCACATAATTTCAAGTTACATAGGGCGCAAAATTCAGTGTATCGTACGATAATATTGTCTGAAGGTTGGCAATTGTGCGGACCGTCGGACGTTAATGAAAGGGGTTTCCCCGAGAACGGTTTTATCGAGCCAAGGCATTCTGGATACTGCGTACTATTTTAATCTGCACACGAGACTTAATAAATTCCGCGAAGAATCTTATCACAATTTTCGAGAGATCGGAAAAAAGGTAAAATGTAATATTGATTCCTAATAACGACCTCATGAGGTTTTTAGAATGTCACAGACAGATTTCGATAAAACATTTAAGAGAATTTTTCGATATCAGACATAGATTCAAGGGCGACAGGTCATTGCCGCAAGACCTGCATATAACTAAATGGATATGATAAACTCAATGACAAGCAGTTTTAGATCTTTTGACAACTGATTTAGTATTTACTATAGATGGGTTTCCGCCCAGGCATTTTGGGCGTAAAAAATAAATGCCCTGGCATAAACCCATCTCTAGTCTTTACCCATAATTACGTCTTCTATATCGATCCGTGTAGGCACCTACTTGAACTAGAGCCAAGACGTTTGATACGTCTTGGTTGTTTATTGTTTAAATAACTGGCGATATTGTTCTTTGTATCTTTAAGGGTATATAAATACAATGTGACATTTAATCAGTGTTTACTTGGCAGGGGTGTTAAACTTCTGGGGGCCAAACTGAGCAATTCCTCCGGAATTCATATTTCTTCTAACAGTTCCTTAATAATTTTCTAATTTGTATCATATTAAGATTTATCGAAAGCTTTAACCCTGTCATGATTATAGGTATATATATAAACTTGTTAAAAGTTTTTTTTTGGGATCCCGCTTTGAATTCCCAGTTTTCCGAGTAATTTTGCTTATAATACAGCACTAAATATGAAAAAAGAAAAACAAATTTATTCAGACAAGGTCTGTTCAATGCACAGATATATCTACATAAAGGTACCTACTACATATATGTATAGGAATTACATTAGTAAATGGCTCAGGACATGAGTCATACTTTCGAAGAACTGAATACGCACGTTATTGGAATAATTTGTCGTAAAATACGCGAAACGTCACTTTCTCGCTTATCAATATAAATAAGTACGTAGTATGATTCACCAATATATGAATAATCTTGATGGGGTTTGGCCGTCAGAGAACGACATTGGATTGAGGAAATCATTATTTTATTGTAAGTTAAGTAATCTAAATCACTTAAGTATGTGTTTTATCCTCCTTCTGACACGTTTGATTAAATGATTAAATTATATTTATTCTGTAAATAGATCTTTTAAGGACACTTTTACAAGTCAATGTTGTTTTTTTTAACAACATGACACCGGCATTTTTTAATTGACGACGACGACGACCTCTGAGAAGAACCAACGAAACAAACTCAGAGAAACATGGTCTATTTTATAGTTCAGACATAGTACTCAGTAGCAAACATGTGAGTTCTAATGTAAGACCATGTCTGAAATGACCGTTTGAAGAAAGAGCTATAGCGGATTTGAGTAGATTACTCCCATCTGACGGCACGCATGTATCAGTCATTGGGTACCTCGACCATAATCTAATCTCTAATCAAATTGTTTTTACGTCATTACAATTTTTTTGGTATAAAATTCATGACTATTAAGCCGTTAAAGAGAAAAAATACAAATTAGGTTAAAAAAGGCATATTTACTTCAATTATTATCCAAAATTGCGGCAAATTTATAAACATTTTAAACAATACAATTTGACCGATCGATTTAAGTATAACATATATTTTTTTTATGCCAAACGCCCATAAGGATTCCACTAGAAACTTCTTAAAGCTAGGGTATTTTTTGGTCCTTTATTCATATGGTTACGTCAGTTTTTCTTTTGGATGTTTTTATGACATTTTGAGAACCACTATCATTATGAGCGCGTGAATAGGAAAACTTAACGACATTGTTTTATAACCAGCTTCTAGATCAAGGAAAATAAGTATCTACTACACAGGCAAGTGGGAATACCCTTTGAATAATGTATTTTAAAATTTGTTCAAATGTGCCTAAGAAGGTAAGAAGCACCCACTCATTTTTTATAGTAATGAAGTACGATACAAGTGTGTATACTTCATTAAATTAATTGTATATGCCTGTATTTGTGTGCGTGCAAGCAATCAATACTCTACTAAATACATTCCTACGTAAATTATTTTCTCAAGTTACCGCACACATGCATAACAGTTTGATTGTGTGGAAAATGCGTTTGTGAGCTGTTTTTCATGTCCATCGTTATTGTTGATAAGATTAACTTTGGCAAGTACTGCTTATAGATAATATACAGGTCATTGTGAGGCTATTTTTCAGTGTGTCCGTTGTAGAGCGAGGCTGGCTGGCTTTAAATGCAAAGAAATAAATATAAATGCTTATTTTAGAAAATCTGGGGCCGTATCAGCCTGTTATTGCGATTTAGAGAGTGACGTCGCTTTATAAATTAAGTCTCTTTCGCACAACCTAAATATAATCTCGTTAAGACGTATATCTAGCCATTAGGAACGGTTATGGCCCGCTTAGTGCTGCACTTTAATGGAATATGGCCAAACAACGTGTCATTTCGTTGGCTTCGGTCTGCTCTGCTTATTACGACTACCTACCTTTTTTGAGGAACAAACAGAAGAGATAGGGCTTCAAGTTTGCTATTTTTTAGGGTCAAAATCCTACAAGATTTCAGAACTGTTGCTTTTGACAGTTTAGTCTACCAAATTCGACGGTCCTTGTGTAATTGTTTGGAGGGCCATTCTGATGTAATTGAAAGAGCAGATCTCCTGGATCTGTACTTAAAACATGAAGCTTGGACAGTAAGAGTGGCATTTTTAAAGCCATGTTGAGCTCCGTTCTGCAGCATTCGGATATTAAACTTAGTCAAGTAGACACATTTACCGTACGTCCGACGTTTTCCTGTGAGCACTCCTTACGCGCGTTAAAAGACGAATCGTCTGAATAGGCCCTTACAAGACAGTACGTGCAAAAAATACGTCGCAAAATAAACTGGAATGAGAGATCGGTACTTTCCACGTAGAAAGTAACTTTCACATGTACTGGGCACATAAATATTTGCTACAACATTCGCACATGGTTAATATATTAATTTTATTTCACGTATGCGATGAATCTAAAAGAGGTAAACACTGAATGTTGTGATTGCCAGTCTTCGTAAAATGTATAAGTTAAACCTTCAATATTTTCTTATTATATTTTCGAAGTATACTTGAAAAATGGACAGGATTAGTAAAATCCCAACAATGAAACTAAATTCAATAGAAATCAAAATCTATTTCATAGTCAACCCTAATAAAAATAGTAAGAACCTATACAAAAGTTGATTAACACCACAGGGAATATTATAGGGCGTACTCACAACGTAGAAACACAACACGAAATATCTATACAACACAAATTGAAAGCGAAAGATAACATTGACATACACACCAAGCTAAACAATGATTAGGCAGGTACGTTAATTGACGGTTCCACACATTCGTGTGAAAAAAAAAACGTATGCGAAGGTTTATGCAACATCATCATGGGCGGAGTTAGGACGTGGGGAGGGGGCGGAATTGCCCTCTCTAGAAAAAACGACAGAGTTGAAGAGATAAACTCAGGGAACCAGTGTGAATGTATTTTCACAATAAAAACATTGAAGAATTAAAAAATAAAGCAGATTATCACTGTAGAAAAGATGATAAATTGTTGTATTGCCATTGATAGTATCTGTACAAGATAACAAAGATGTTTTGCTCTTATCATGAGCATAAAGTGTGATAGTTATTGTTCATATATAATATTGTTAAGAAATTTTACTATTCAGAGGATTAATCCTAAGGCGACTGCTTTGCACAATAAATTCAAATTTGATTTGGCTTCTAGAAAATTTTAGTCTAGATAACACATTGCACCAATAAATAAATGGTTACAATATTGTACTGAAACAGTGTCAAGAAGGTTGAATATTTATTTATTAATACCTTATGCACTCTAATATGGGTTGATTAAAAAATTGTCTGAGTCATAGGTTCTCTTTACTTAAGATGTTGAGATCATGTGATATGTGCATCATTGATGTAAATAAAAAATGAATGCTTTTAATAATTATTGTTGTTGGTATTAATAAATAGCGTGACAGATCCATGTAACATTCGCAGGTTAATACATAGATAATTGTAGCATGTGCCGGTGCTGGGTGCTATGCGACATTGATTGTCAATTAAATGATAAAATACCTTTTGGCCAAGTATTGTGACACATTTTACAATGAAGTTTATCAAAGTGTGTGTTAACATAGATTTAATTGTGTTGTATGTTGTACCAGTGTAATCTTATTTTGAAAAATCTTTTTCTATAGTTTTGCTAATTTTTATACACATGTATTTTTCAAATTTACCTATTTAATAGTAAAATAGGTGAAATAAATAAGGTAGGTTAGTACATGACCTCTACAAATAGTATGTAAGAAGGATATTTATATGTTTGGATGTAAAATATCTTTGAATGTTGTGTTATTATATGCCCATATGTAAGTTAAGTACCTAGTATCAGTATATATGTTAGTATTTTAGTTAAAAGCAAAAGTAATTTCTAAAAGGCATAAATAAAATAAAGTGTTATAAATTGGTGCTTGTTAAAATTTAGAAGTAATATATGATGCAATATTAAATAATTATATAAAAAATATTTGGAAATCATTATTAAAAAAAATATTTGGAACAATTTCAACATTATGCCAATTAGAAGGTATTATTCTGCCATTTGATAAACTCTTCTCCATAAGATTCCTTAAAATTCTAAGAGATTTTTTATCATTTAAATTGAGACAGTGAAAAAATAATTAAGAATTTAGACCTCCGGGATATACACCAGGATTCTGCCACATTGTCCAAAACTGCAGAAAAAAAACAATGTTTAGAAATAATAATAAAAAAATATACATACACATGGTGTTGTAATTTGGTTGATCTTTCGAGTTTAGATTTTCGGTAGCCGTTTTGGAAGGTTTCTTCACTTACGGAATAAGCTGTAACAATATGTAAAATACAGATTAGATTAGCAATTTTCTGGTGCACAGACTGAATAAAATAATGTGATGAGGAATACATTATACAAATATCTTCAAGCTTGAAATCAAATACCTGATAATGTAATAAGTAGGGTCTGTCTGAAAATGTTTGAAAGTGGTAAATTTTAATACAAAACCTCAGTGTAATGACAATTAGGATAGTAAATGTTTCACATTTGTGAATATTATTGTTACACTCTGCGCTGTAGCATGGTGCGGGTGACAGTTGCCTGTATAACGTTCTTATGACATTCTGGTTGGGTTTAATTTAATTTACTACAGTTATTAATGATTTAATATATTACAAATGTGGTACAGCTAAAATACTAAGTCATAATTTGTAAATGGTGGCAACCTTCAAGAGTGAAACGAAATGTTACTGAAACTGTCACCCACACCATGTTACAGCGCGAAGAGTGTAGTGATTACAAGATTTTACCTGCACAGCCATTTAAAATAGCTTACTTCAAACACACTATTATTTGGACTATACTGTAAATGGCCTAAGATGATCTTAATTCTCACTAATATGGTAAGATTTTTTATAGCCTTAACCTTTTGCTCGCCACAGTCATGTATAGACAACAAACCAAAATGTGCCTGGCACACCATGGTTATGACTGAGTGACAGATTTCTATAGAACATTTAGCAGCTTGAGGCTGAGGGAACACTTTTTCTGTTTTGACATGGCGGTTAAAGGGTTAACCAAAATCATAGAAAAACAGAAATAAATAAAATGAATATCGCAAATTACTAACTTAACTGCATACAATTTAAGTACTGTTTTGTTTGTTTATGAGTAAGATAAATTAATTTATCGCATCAGACTTTAAAAGATTGTGATATTCAATCAACCCTGTTGTTTTTCTTTTTCGCAATCAAAACACAAAACAGCTGTAAGATATTATTTTCATTTGTATATTTATTTCCCTCAACCTTCACTTTGATCGATTCTGTCATATTGCTATGTTATGTACACATTGTACACACACGCAAAATTGTGGTGCAACCTTGCAAATTCGGATTGCAATTCTTATTCTTATTTATGTACATATTTATATTATCATTAACATACCATTCCCTAATTTTCAGGTAAAGTACGGTAAAATAACTATCAATTCAGACAAATAGAAAGATCTAGTGTTTATCGGAAAATGGAAAAATGCGCTGGAAAGTACTAGACGGTGAATAATGAATGTCGCAAGCTTGGTTCGCAACTCGCAACAAGCGATGGTTTTCAAAGTAATTTTTGCATAAATACCTGATAATGGCAGAAATGTCTTGCTTTCAACCCAATCACTTGCCTAATTATCACAAATAAATCCGACAAAATAACTTTCGATAGCACAACAAATTACGTCAATTTTCTTTGGAGAATTGAATTAAAACTGTTTTCATTTACATCGTTCAACATATATATAAATAAAGATGAGTAATAACCTTCTCACCCCATTGGTTGAAATAGTAGTAAGGACCAATCACATTAACACAGTTCGTGTCACTTGACTTATATCGTGGCTAGTTTTCTACAACTTTAATGAATTGTCTTAACGTAGATAATATTTATGGATTGTATCGACTGATTGCAGTGCACTTTTTTATGTTTGCTATTAATTACAGTAAAAAAAAAGTAAAAATATATGCTTATACAAAGACATCAAGAAAAGAAGAAGGAGACAGAAAGCAAAAATTCATTGAGCTAGATTAAAGTTTCTAATTTTTTTTTGGTGTCTCTTGTCACTGTTAGTTGACAGTCGGTTGTCAATGTTGTCTTGCTGACACTTGCTGTCATAATAAAAATCTAACCTCAAGAGGCGTCTGTCTGGCTTGCCTATTGCCTAAAATCTAATTTGAATACTCAGAAAATAAAATTAATTGGTGACAAATCATGAGTGTATTATTTAAAACATCAGCATTACTCTCGCGAGCCCAGTGTAAATACTTTTCCTGGACCTTTTCTTTGTACCTGAATGTGTAACCAGTTTCCTTAGCTTCATATTTCATTTTGTTTCAGTGATATCTCGTGCTCTTAGTACGAACCCCGCTTTATACACAAAGGAATGGCGAGTGCAACAAGGCTTGTCTGCCAATCGTACTGCGGAAGGAGTTCTCACTGATACCCCAGACTTCACTTATTTAGATGGAAGACCAACCCCACTATTGGTATTTTTCCTTCATTTGTGATACACTCACGTCTCTTTTCTATAGGCGCAGGTAGAAACTACAGTGCGCCTCTTGCTACGATTTTTGCATACTTACTTTTGATTTGTCCATATTGATGTCCATGTCATACACATGCACATTTTCTTTTAATTATTAAAGTTGTTTTCAGTTTAATCTCCATTAAAAAATAAAAAATCTGTTATTTTAAAAGAGTATCTACCAAGTTTGTTGATGTTGCTTGCATATGCAATCAGTAATTGACATCTGAACTTGAACTCTTTCAATTGAGATTTAATGTCTATATTTTATAATATTACTAGTTGTTGCCTGCGGTTTCACTCACATCTCAAAAGACATTTTGAGACAAAATGTCTTTTGTGTTCATCTCCAAGTTCAAAGTCAAAGTCAAATCTTTTATTTCAAATAAACCCTTTTTGAATTGTCAAAACTAGGTGCATGGTTCGAAATAGTGGGTTTTAGGAGAAGAACCAACTCCATAGATACCTACTCTTTTAAATAAAAAATAAGACATTGTGATTTTTTACAATTTTATTATGTATTTTAAGAGACTCATGTAGCTTGATGTGCAGGATAATACAATAGACCATGGTCACTTGCTTTCCAAAAGAGAATAAAAAGTTCCAATCTATCTCATCTTCCCAGTGTTTTCTCAACTATGTTGGGGTCTGTCCAGTCTATGACAAGTCAAGACAAACAAACAGACAGACATACATTCATTTCACATTTATAGTATTAGCGAGGATATCAAAATAAAGTCAATGAAATAACCTTGCTATTTTTCAGCAAAAACAAAAGAAGAGGATGCTGCGGAACAAAGAGTTTGCATCAAAAATAGTTGAAATGTGTTCAGAACTTGAATTTGCTAAAGATAGATACCAAAATATGGAACAAGCAAAGCAGCAAGAGAGACAGAATATCATTGATAATAGACTAAAACCCAAAGGAACAGCATTGTATCACACGAAGTAGATATAATTTATATAGAGATAGAATATTAATATTAGAATATTCTATCTATCTATCTATAAGTTGTTATGTAGGCTAGATGTAAATAAATAAATTGCTGATAGATATTACATGGTTTTATTTTGCTTGGTTGTTATTTACAAAAATGTATCAGTTCCTAATAATTCAATTAAAAGTAAAAATCTGCTGTTTATAGTTGGTATTTTTTGTCATTATTACTACAGAAGACAATGTCGCCGCGTCTGTTTGAACGCGATAAATCTATATTCCTACCTAGGCCCGTCTTTAACCTTAGGGAGGCCTTGGGCTCTAGGGCAATGGGGCCCCTATTACATACAATATGCCAAAAAAAATTGAAAAAAAAAGGACTAGGAACTCGGGCGCTGGGCATTTGCCCATAGGGGCCAATTAAAAAGTGGGACCTGGACCAAACGATTTTCACCAATGGACGGAGTGATTTTTAATAACGGTTATTTAGCATCACGCTACGATTCTTAGGTAGAAATGTGGCAAAGCTGGTGGTGAATCTGGGAACCTTGTAGAATTCGATAGCGCCATCTATACGCAGCGGACAATAAACTATTTAAGAAACTTCGAGTTGGGATGGGACTGTTCCTTGGTGGAATTGGAACAGACCCCACGAAGCAACAGCTAGTAGTTTTACCTGACATCAATAGATGGCATCACGATACTCTTTTTGACGAAAGTTACTATTTCTTCCCCACATACCCCAACTGAAAGATGACAAATTGTATGAATGTGGAAGAAGCAAATGGAATATCCAAGAATCGTAGAAAGAGGCAGTCTGTAGTAGAGACTTTATACCGCCACTTGTACTTGTCGGCCTGTTCCTCACAGGGGTACTTTGGTACTTAGGCGTCTGCCTTTCCCTGTGTGGAATTAGGCATGATTTTATGTAGGTACCTACTTATGTAACAGTTAGAATGACAAGAAAAAAAAAATGTAAACGCACTTTCACAATTATTATAACGTGATTTTTTTATTTCTATTAAATCACGTTACCCAATACCTGAAGGTCTATGGCCACATTGGTCACCCATCCACGAAATGGTCAGGGCAAGAGCAGGTGGTCAACCCTAAAGTGGCAATGCCTTAATACGTACCTACATAACCTACTAGCTAGAAGATCGTATTGCCCACTCTACACTAGAAAATAAAATTAAACTTAATGAATTTCCAAAGGGGTTTCGTAGGGGGCAAGCCTAATGCCATTAAAAAAAAACAATGTGAATTTATAAGCGCAGCCCATATTCATCCATAGCTGACGGGTCATTCGGTTGGAATGAACCGTTTTATACCCAAACCGCTGCGTTAAATTTGTTATCTATGCGTTTCCATACAATTTTCTGACCCGTGCGTAATTTAATTTGCCACTAAAATGGACACTCAATACGAGCCTGGCTATATTTTAAAAGCATATTAGTTTCTGTCTAAGTAGATAGGTAAATACTAACATATATTTCACATCGGTTGCTTAGAAGAGAAAATAGTAGTTTTTTTCTTTTATTCATGATAGGCTTGCAGCAACCATCTGTCATGGTGGACACCAGAGACAAGGTAGGTATCAGTCGCGCATTTTCCTCTTCAAACTTCAGTTTTTACCTAGTAATTTGACTGGCTAAATTACCTACAATTGGAACACAATTTGGTAAGCTACCTATATTAGAACATCATTGTTCAGCGGCAAACTATTTGGTAATGGCATGCAGGTATCAATCCAGACGAACTCTCAAGTCTGTAGTAGTAGTCTCATGAAAAATGTTACTGTAGAACGGATCTCTTCATGGATAATTTCCATGTCAGTAAGGCGAGCAGAGAAGTCGTTTTGTTGGACCCCTAGCATTTATATAATCTCCATGCGTGGATTCTGCTGGATCTATGAACCAACCAACAAGTGGTAACACCAACGTTTAAACAAAATATTTTATTATTTTCTATACATACAATGTTTTAAATTTTTATAGTATAGTTTATTTGAGAAGAAACACCGAGACAAACTCAGAGAATCCTTGTCACTAAAGATCAGGCATAACATAGTATAACACATGGCTACAGCGTCAGTAACGCTGTGTAGAGCAATGTCTGAAATGTCTTTTGAGGGAAGATCCATAGTGGCTTTCGTTTTCTGTAGACCAGTCCCAACTGACGGCACGCATACATCTGTCATTGTGTAACTCAACCCTACTTAGAGAGCTTAAAGCCTTACAGTTCTTTAAACACATCGATAATTTTTTGTTTGTTTGGCAAATAACTAACATGAGATTAGTTATTTGCCCAGTGAATAAATTATAACCTACCGCTCCGTTCTATATCTCATATAGTACCTACATAACCTAAGGGTAGGTATAAGATAGCTTCATCAAACGCGACGGCACGGTAATTAAAATCTCAGCTGGTTAACTGAAGTCGGGGGAGGCAGGGACGGACTGGGGGGCAATTATAATGTATTAATTAAATGGAGGCATTGCCGCGTGTCTAATTGTTTGGCTGACATTTGCAAATGATAACCTAGAGTTGTTAGTTTTCGTTGGTGTATGATTATGAAATTATTTAGAATACCATCACGCCCGTATTCCCCGAAGGCTTAGGCAAAGGTGCAATAAGTGTTTCTTTCTTTTCTTTCACAGTTCGCCCGTATGTTTAGGTCCCATGTAAGAGAGAGCGAGGGGCTTGCGGGGAGCAGCTGGCAGTGACTGTATGAGGAAAGCCGAAGATCGGGCTCTGTGGCGTTCACTAGGAGAGGCCTACGTCCAGCAATGGACGAATATAGGCAACTCAAACTGATTCAACTTTTATCTGATGGATGATCGATCATCCTGTAATGCAACGATTGCTCAGGCATGGCGCGAAGATCTTTGCTATGTTCTTGTCTCAGTGGACTTAGTTTTAATGATGATGTTTGACGAGAAATGCAAATGCTCTCGAAGAAGCCAAGAGGAAAATTTATACTACAATTATGCTATGTACACGGGAACAGTAAATAAACACCGCTATACAGATTTTGACAAAATTTGTCATGGAAATACATTACATTCGAATGAAGGATATAGACTATATACCAACCTTGTCTCAGAAATAGTAAATAATCCACGCAAGTTAAACCGCAGACCAAAACTAGTTCCCTAATTAATAGTACCTAAGTAAGTGGAAGTCCGGTCCTGTGTGCCGTTGCAATCTCGGCGGCCATAATTAAAAAGTGTAAAAGTGAAATACATTGTTAGTACTACACTGTAGTTGTTGATCAACTTTAAATTGAACGTCACTTCTTGAAGAATATTATATTCCTAGGTACTAGCGACCCGTGAGCTGCGTAAATCTTCCCCTCCTTTTCTTGGTCTCACGATTTCAAGGGGTTTTGACGTACTGAATTTACTTCAAGTTTCCATATTCAAATGTTTATTGCAATGTCTTGGGAAATTTTATTTCTTACATCCGGATCCGCAAGACATTATTCCAAGTACGGAGTCCCTAGAGCTACCTACTTTCTCATACTCAGCAAAATGAAAAGCGAATACCTATTTCGTATGTCCGTCAATATTTATTTAATACTAGCTTCTGCCCGCGACTTTGTCTGCGTGGACTTCAGAATTGGGTCCGACCGTTCAGCCGTTCTGGCGTGAAAGAGTAACAAACATCCATACATCCATACTCACAAACTTTCACGTTTATAATATTAGTAAGGATGCTTACAGGGTCAGCTCGTAAGAGTTCTAAAGGTCTTAAAATGCTCAATGTAATTATTTTTTCAACAGCATTTTATTTTCCTGTGCAGTTACAAGTTAGCTTAGCACGAGGGGTTAACAAGAATACTACTTAGTATCTATACGAGTACTCTTTGCGCTTTAGCATGGTGCGGGTGACAGTTTCAGTAATATTTCGTTTCACTCTTGAAGGTTGCCGCGATTAATTATGACTTAGTATTTTAACTGTACCACATTCGTAATATATTAAATCATTAATAACTGTAGTAAATTAAATTAAGCCCAACCAGAATGCCTGAACTTCATACAGGCAACTGTCACCCGCACCATGCTACAGCGCAGAGTGTAATGTGCGACGTAGGGACTTAGTTAAAAAAAAAACTAAAGTAACTACTCAGTTTTGTTTTTCAAGTTTATTTGTTTTAAAGGCCTATCATATTATTTATCTATAATATCGATATTACAGAACTTATGTTTAAGGGCTAAAGAATAATTAGCATTATAATTCTTAAAAAAATACTTGACACTAATTAACTCATACATACATTATCATAGATATAATTTTAAACTACAATTTATATCACATTTTAACGACATCTCATTTTCACGAAAATGTTTTTCTTATTAGGTACATAGTAGGTAGGTAGATATTATATTTAGATGGATCCTAATGTTTGTGACTTATGTTACTAAACCTATATTTGGCTAAGAAAATGTTTTATCGAAGATATTTATTATAGCAGAGATGGCTATTAAGGTAATTTCTATAAATTTTGCCATTATTTGTTATTTTTTGTGTGTTTTATCAGTGTCCAGGACTTCGGCAATAATCATGGACAACGTGATGATAATCATAACTAGCATTTTTTTAAATTGTGATATTTTAGCAATAGGTTTCTTTTTTGGCAATTCCTTAGCAAATTTCTAACGAGAATAACATTGTGATTCTTTGATACCGACCTCTTTAGGTCTATAGATCCTTAGAAGTAATAGATCTTTAACAAATTAATGTTATTTTATGACGTACCTACAAATTAGTAACAGTAGGTACGTTCTATCTTTGTAAATCAAGGGAATTCGTCGATTCGGGTTGGTTTTCTCTGCGGTTGATATCCATAAAAGCTTACACTGTTCGACCGATTATTCTTCGGTGAACGAATGTATAAAATGATCGAATTGTCAATGAATTTTACCAGCCAATTTATGGTGATTAATAATATAGTTAATGCCGTTTTTAGCGCCAATATTTGATCCAATCTTCTTGCCAGCGTTCACGATATCACTGGCAGTGTATTTCTTCATATATGATTTGATGTAGAAATCGCCGAAGAGGTACATGAAGAGGACTGTGTTGAAACACACGGAGGAGATCAGGAAGTATGCTGGCCGGCATTCAGTGATCATGTGGCTGACTACGACGTGAAGAAACATAAGGGTGAATTGTACCTTGAAAAAGAAAGACTTAGCTATAATAAAGATTTTCATAATCTAAGGAGGGTAGTTGAAACACACAGGGTAGGTAACACAGCCTTAAGCCCAGATGAAATAAAGGAGCTTACTCTTAAGAAAATCCTGCAGTTCTTAGTAGCTGCATGATTTCGCGGTGAACTCATTGAGTGGCGATCACAATAGACCGACTACACAAATAATAATAAAACCACCTTCAATAACATAAATAAGAAAAAAAAATACAATGTGTTAAGAAAATCCTGTCCGACCCGTAAAGGTATTGTTAGGTATCGAGATCCGGTTCTATTAATTATTATAATAATTTTCACTTTATAATGTTGGCAACCCAATGACCGGTAGCAGCCACCCCAGCGCCTCCTACCGGACGACCGTGATCACTTACCTAGCTACTGTCAGTACGAGAAGATAAAAAGACTGGACACCAACGGCTCGCTCTCTATTTACTTCGGATTACGTGTGAAATAGTTGTTCTGTTAGATTGTATTGAAATTAGATTAAATTATTGAAGTATATGTATGTTATTTATAGGTTATCAGTTTATCAATTAATAAGGTATTTTAGCTATTTGTTTCTACTCAACTCTCTCAGTGTTGCCTTCAGCCTAGTTAGTTTATAATAAGAAAAAAAAATTAAAACGAGGAAACTGAAAACAAACTAGATTTTGGGGTGATTGCGGCAAATTGGGTACGGCAATCGTGAATTTTAAACTTCATTATTAATATATTTACTTTAATGAATATTAAATGTTTCTTATTGTATTTGTTGATGTGATTGGGATACCTATATGCTCCATTTGGATCAGACAGGGTTTTTTAACATTGCGTATACTTACCAACTGCATCATGGTGATATACTTCTTCCACCATAAATACTTGGTCAGCTGCGGGAAGACGGACAGGCCATAGTAAGCATACATGATGATGTGCACTAAAGAGTTGATGACGCCTAAGAAGACGGTGTTGTCCGTCTTCGAGTACTTCACGATGGACCAGGTGGCAAAGACCATGATGGTGTGATGGTACACGTGGAGGAAGGACACCTGGCGCTGTTTCTTGCGAAGGACGAAGCAGACCGTGTCTGTTAATTCTATGACCTTGGTTAGGAAGTAGAAGTGGGTGCCGTCGAGGAGCTGGGAAAAGAAAATAGTGATAATAAGAATTAAAGCAATAACCTCAATAGTAGCTGGGCTCCATTCCCAGATCGAGCAAAGTGTTATTGGGTTTTTCTAAAACCAATAACACTTTAGTTATTTTAGTGAAGGAAAAATTCAATCGCGGGCAGGATTCGAACTTGCGTCTTCTGGTTAGATACACCAGACGCTCTGACCGCTAAGCCACAACAAGCATGGAAAATGCAAAAAAATCACAAAAAGATACCAATAACACTTTATTTGAAACTCTCAGTAAGTCAGTTTACTTTTTGAAATTATCAGTAACAGCTCGGAGTTTGGATTTGTGCTCCGTTAATAATCTACTACTGAGACATTAGCACTCTGCACGATTTGCTATTCATAGAAAAACCCAATAACACTCTGCCCGATTTAACAATCGAACCTAAGTCCTCTAACCTATCAGTCGCGCTTACAACCACAAGACTAATGAGGCAGTCTAAACTAAAACTCATAGCGATGTTTAATATATAGTTATTTGTATGTGTTTTAAACATTCTCATGAAGTGAATTGTTGTAAATTCTTATGAGAAATAAAGATACCTCTCAAACCTTAGTTATTTTGAGTACCTACGTAGTTCTTCTATTAAAAGATACACGACGTCATAATTATTATGTAGGTAGTCAATAATAATTATAATCCATTAAGTTATGTATAATGTGGCACGTGTAGGGTAAAGTCACCAGACGTCGGCGTATAATTAAATACAAGCTTATTGTTTTAATTAAACTCAACTCTTTAAAAATCGTTATATTTTGACAGCTGTTACCTTAGCTTGAACAGGGTTTGTATATTAGAAAAGGATACCACATTATAGGTTTGATAGAGCTGAGTCTTAAGGGCATTACATCGCTCGAATCCAAAAAACACCCTAGCTTTTAAGAAGTTTCTAGTGGAATCCTTATGTGCGTTTGCCATATAAAAAATATATGTTATACTTAAGGTCATCACAAACAAATTGTATTGTTTAAATTTTTTATAAATTTACCCCAATTTTAGATAATAATTGAAGTAAATAGGCCTTTTAACCTAATTTGTATTTTTTCTCTTTAACGGCTTAATAGTTGGTCATGAATTTTATATCAAAAAAATTGTAATGACGTAATTAACAATTTGTATTGTTTTTATTTTCTGATTTCTTTGAGTATTTTGAAATAATAAAGAAACACCCGGAACCTTACTAGCACCCCGCGTGAAGCACCCCCGCAATGCCTGTGACTAAAATACTGGCACAAAGACTAAATCCTCAAGGTCATTGGGCAATGTAATACTCTTAAAGCGTTAAGGAAATTAATAGTACGTGCATTTGTTCTTATTAAAAAAAGGCACTTATTCCCGCTGCTTGAGTAGAACTTTATTTATTTATTTTATTATTGCAGCATTTTAGAGCCAGGTCTCTTTGTTCTAGGTTCTATTAAGTATACTGAATGTAATTACCTTGGATGTATCATTATTAGCGCCATCAATCGAGTAACTATCCTTTCCATTGAAATTAAATTGATTTATATTTTATTTCGTCTCTACACGTATTTCTACTCAACGGAATAGTCAGTTCGATTATATTTGTATCCTAGACGGAGCTAACATTTGATCGCGTAACTAGTTTCTTCAAGACTTTCGAGTCCTGAGCATACAGTCAAAGTACTGACACAGAGACAAACATTAACGTTCAGGCTTTTAAAATGTTTTAGTTTGCTGCGTGAAAGTAGCAAATCTCTTTTTTTTTGGAGTACAAGCTTAGTTTCTTTTTAAAATTGTGTACCTTATAATTTACTGCACAGTTAATTGTGTCGCTTAACTTCAAACTCGGATAAATCCAATTCTGAGAATTTTTAAGATTTTGGTATCAGAAGAAAAGGTAAAAAAAAGGTTTTTAAACAATTTCATCAGTTGTGTATAAATCCGCATGGTTCTTGAGAAATAAAGCGTCAAAATCATAACATTTTATCTAAGTTAGATAGATCCATAAGACAGTTTTTTTCAAATGTAGTCAAGTCCATGAGAGCCAGCTATTTACATTTGTTCAACATGGCCGTCAGTCGACGTAAATTCTGCGACAGTAGCATCGTTCACTCCCGCTTTTTTATTGTTTCTTTTTATTATTTAGACAGTTCCCATGGATAATTTCATTAAAATCGTGTCACCAAGTAAATCCCGCAAGTGGCCTAATATAAAACTTCGTCGTAAGAAAGAGGAAAGAGTGAAAATTTGGTAAGTTTGAAATACTTATACCTATGCGTTGTTTGGAATTCTGAGTGGTCACTAGGGCTGCCCTAACCATTATCGATTATTATTATTTTGTTGTTCTACTGTTACAGAATAATTTGGATATAATAAGTATTTGTAAGGATATAATCGATCAAGAATTGTCCGATGAGATTTGTGTAGGTCCTGTGTACCTACACAAATCAAATGTAAGTTTCAAAATATACGTAAGTGCCTTGTGGAGTGGTCGTCTGGATATGTACCTATTTGATAAGATATCTGACTGCTACGCTAGAGGTCCTGGGTTCAATCCCCAGGTCGAGCAAAGTGTTATTGGGTTTTTCTATGAAATTCTCAGTAGCAGCTCGGAGTCTGGATTTGTGCCCGGTTAATGGCAATAGGCTCGCCCCCTATTACATGGGACCTAAACATACCGGCGAACTGTGGGTGTACATTAGTACGCCTCTGCCCAACCCTTCGGGGAATACAGGCGTGATGGTATGTTATGTTATGATAAGATATTTATTGCATTTACCAACTAGGTAATACGTTTGTAAATATGCTGTTCTTTTTTAATGAAGAATTTCATTTCATTTGTTTCATTTCAGGTGTTGCTAAAACAATCAATAAACGCGGTCAATCGTTTGAAAACCTTAATCCAGAGACTGCCTATTGGAGTTCCAGTTCATGAATCAAAACTCAATTGATGTTTGCAAATTGCTGGAAACGCACTTTGGCCATGACTGGGCATCGTTAGTGCAAGTAAAATATTATAAAAAAGTACTTAACAGTGAGAATGTGATAGGGCAACCAATACACGAAGAAGAAATTGTAGAAGATGACTCAGAAGAAATATTGAATTTTGTTTAAAATTATTAAATCAGGTACCTCCTACTAATGTAAAATAAAAATAGATTTCCTTATTTTGTTTGTATTATTTTTAGTGCTTTTCAGTTAGCTACCTCAAATTTGACTGTCGATGGTATATCGTGATTTCGCCACTACCACATCCCTAGTTCTAATCGTATTTTTTGAAATCCCGATAAATCCAGATCTATTAAATCAAAATTCTATAAATCCACCCTGAGTTTTTTCAAAGATAGATAAATTGCATTCCGTTATATCAAATGAAGGTAAATCCAATCTAAATATTACATTTTTGGAAGAATTAATAGTTTTAATACTGAATTTGCTACACTGGACCATTTTCTTCAATACTGTTGCCATATTAAAAACAAAATTGCCTTTTAATTCATGGAAATAAGACTAATATCACTTTCTTTTATATATCTCGTAAAAGGGTAGAGTGGATTTATCCAAGTTTGAAGTTAAGCAACACAATTGTAAGTATGCTATATAATAAATAATAAAATACCTACTTACAATTAACTCTGCAGTCATAAATATTATTATTTTTTAATTATTTATTTGTCTTCATTGCCAACCGAAACCTGGCACATTTTGGGCAAGGAAGCTGACGCCCGATCTCACTATATCCTTGCTTTTACTATGTTGAAGTAATATTTTTTGTAAAAGATTTTAATAATTCAGCGGTAGGTATTTAGTGAGTGGGCTTACAAAATCACTATAATATTTAAAGGATGACAACTGGTACGTTCACCCAACACATAGTTCCCGAAACGTGCGCTCGTAAGCCTATTATGTTACACGTCTTTAATTATAATAACATATTCTAAACGTACATTACGTTAAGCTTTATTTTACATGTTTGTGAAATAAAGTTAGGTTAACTATAATCTTTACAAATTTACTTTGCGGTCGAATAATTTATTTTAGGTATGGATGAAAAGTGTTTTGTAGATGTGAACAAAAGCAATGGCGGATTCCCAGTTAGAACAGTGTTATTTAGTTTTCAACCGACTTAAAAAAGATCTCCATTCGATCGTTTGTAAGAACTGATCACAAACTTAGATCAAAATGACAATAATACGTACCCATAAATAATCATTGATTGACGTCAATGATGTCAGATCATTGACGTCAGTAAAATTTTACTCGCCACTCAAAATGTTGAAATAAAATAACTTTTAAAAACAACAAAAAAATAATCTATATCTTCTTCTATCTATATCTATCTATTCTATCTATACTTATAATAAATCTGTAGAGAGGTCAATTCTGTACATGAAATATATTTCCAAAATAACTATCAGCGGGTGATTAGTGATCGATACTGACGCCAAAAATGCAATCAGTAAAATTTTTGTCTGTCTGTCTGTCTGTCTGTATGTTCGTTATAGAAACAAAAACCACTCGACGGATTTCAACGAAACTTGGTACAATTGTTCTTCATACTCCTGGGCAGGTTATAGTATACTTTTCATCACGCTACGATTAATAGGAGCAGAGCAGTGAAGGGAAATGTTGGGAAAATGAGTGATTCATGAGAAAGGTTTCAAGCTATAAAACATCACGCTACACCCTTAGGAACGGGGCAACGCAGGTGAAACCACGGGCGAAGAACTAGGGAACAAAGTAACTATTCCACGCGGACGAAGTCGCTGGCAAAAGCTAGTATATAAATATAATGTTATATAAATATAAAATAATGTGAAAAACAGTTTCGGGACTCAGTGACGAAAACAAAAGTTCGAAAACAATCTAAGGCACCCACTACCGACACTTTTATGTTTTTTTTATATTTTTTTTCCTTTTTAGGGAGGCAACGGCGTACAGTACTCCCGAAACAAAAGTGCGCGTATCTGCTGCGCTCTTGAAGTGATCCGCAAGTGGTCTTGCCGACTTCAGACGCGTAGTACGCGCACTTTTGTTTCGGAACGGCAAATATTATTATCACTACATAGTATAAAACAAAGTCGCTGTCGCTGTCTGTCCGTCCCTATGTATGCTTAAATCTTTAAAACTACGCAACGGATTTTGAAGCGGTTTTTGTTAATAGATAGAGTGATTCAAGAGGAAGGTTTTAAGCTAATAAGTTAATATTACGCTACGACTTTTAGGAATATAATAAGATAATGGGGTGAAACCGCGGGTGGGTCGCTAGTTAAGAATATAATAAGATAATGTAATATGTTTGATTTCCATAATTTTTCGTCTTTTTTTTATCTAGAAATTTATGCAAAATTGGCACACGGGAGGACTATAGCTTTTTAATTACTAAACTTTAGCTAATTTTGGAATAAAAAGACCATGTCCGGAAATTAGGTCAAAAAATATACTGTGCACAGTTGCCTCCCCAAGCGACCGAAGATCCAGAAGTTTTTCGCACAAAAAAAGAATAGTTTTTCTCTCTCACCTGTTCTCCGAGGTCCTCTTTCTCACAATAACAGGTCGAATGCCACAGCCCATACTTCCAAAGAAATTGCGTTCCCTGAAATTGTTAAGGAAACTATTAAAACTTTTTATTGGAATAATAAGGGTTTATTGCTGTTTGAGCGATTTCTGAAAAGTTCCGCAGTAGTTTACATAACATAACATACCATCACGCCTGAATTCCCCGAAGAGTAAGGCAGAGGCGTACTTAATGTAAACAGTTCGCCGGTATGTTTAGGTCCCATGTAATAGGGGGCGAGCCTATTGCCATTAACCGGACACAAATCCAGACTCCGAGCTGCTACTGAGAATTTCATAGAAAAACTTAATAATATCATTGCGTCTCTTACTACTTCACTGGAAATAAACGACCGGAAAATCGTTCCAAAATTGGTACAGTTATCAAGAATTGCATTCGTTTACATTTATTTCCAGTAAACTATTTTGGACAAAATGGTTTAGTAGGAACCTAGATTAGTCGCCGTCCGAATAATAACACAATTTGATCAAATTGTGTTTGAATAACGATTTATTTTGGTATTACGTTTGTAAGGTAGGTATGGGAAATTCGGTGAGAATTTCAAAGAAAAACCCAATAAAACTTTGCTCGACATGGGAATCGAACCCAGGACCATTAGCGTAGCAGTCGCGCTTGGGACCAGTAGACTAATGACGCAGTCTTCAAAATATGTGAAAGTTTGTGAGGATGTATGGGTGTTTGTTAATTTTTCACGCCAGAACGGCTGAACGGATCTAGATAAAATTTGGCACAGAGATAATAAGCTGGAAGCACATAGGCTTTTTATCCAAGTCGGACCAAATTCTGAAGTCCACGCAGATAAAGAAGCTAAGTTAAATTAAAAATACATTTATTTTACATATGGTATTCGGTGCTTATACACTACAGTTTCAAACGTTACTATTTTATAACATTACATAACATACCATCACGCCTGTATTCCCCGAAGGGTTAGGCAGAGGCGTACTAATGTACACCCACAGTTCGCCGGTATGTTTAGGTCCCATGGTATAGAGGGCGAGCCTATAGCCATTAACCGGGCACAAATCCAGACTCCGAACTGCTACTGTGAATTTCATAGAAAACCCAATAACACTTTAGTCGACCTGGGGATCGAACCCAGGACCTCTAGCGTAGCAGTCGCGCTTGGGACCACTAGACTAATAGGGCATAATTTACATGTTGTATCAGAAACGTGAAATAGTATTTGGAGAGTGTAAGTATAACATTGAAGCGGTGGTAACCTAATGGCTAGTGCTTCGGACTTGCGATCATGTGGTCGCCGGTTCGAAACCGACCCGTTGCAGTACCGACGTGAACCCACTCGTAACACAAGCATTTTAGCTTAATTTTAACCAATACAATTTAAATCCTCTCTCAGCGTACCCACTTCGTTAAAACTGAAAATCGTGACTGTTTTAAGCTTAGTACGACTTTTTAGTCTTTTCAATTAGTCACAATTATGCCTTTTTCCGTTCAATTAGGTCGCTTTTTGCGCTGTCGAGTTTTTAATTAGCATAGCATCACGCCGGTATTTCCCGAATGGTTAGGCAGAGGTGTACTAATGTACATCCACAGTTCCCTAGCATGTTTAGGTCCCATGTTTAGGGCGAGCCTATTGCCGCCTAACCGGGCACAAATCCAGACTCCGAGTCACTACTGAGAATTTCATAGAAAAACCCAATAACACTTTGCTCAACATGGGAATCGAACCCAGGACCTCTCGAGTAGCAGTCGCGCTTGGGACCACTAGACTAATGACGCAGTCTTCGTTTCGTTTTAAGCCTAGTACGACTTTTCAATTAGTCACAATTAAGCCTTTTTCCGTTCAATTAGGTCGCTTTTTGCGCTGTCGAGTTTTTAATTAGCATATTTTTTAAAAGAACTATCTGTACGTAGGTACTACATGCGTAGGTGTATCAGTCTGCCTCATTGGTCTAGTGATCACAAGCGTGGCTACTGAGCGTGAGATCCGAGATTTGATTCCTAAGCTAAGCAATTAGGTTTTTTATAAAATTCTCAGTAGCAGCTCGGGGTTTGCATCTGTGCCCATAGGCTCGCCCTCTGTTATATTTTTTTTTGGGATAGGGGGCAAACGAGCAGGCGCATCGCCTGATGGTAAGCCATTACCGCCGCCCATGGACACTCATAACACCAAACGAGTCACAAGAGCGTTGCCAGCCTTTTAAACGGAGATTGGGCCTCCGGTATCCTCACTCACTCGGCAAAACACAGCGCTGTTTCACGCCGGTTTTCTTTGAGACCGTGGTATCACTCCGGTCGAGCCGGCTCATAAACATAACATACTATCACGCCTGTATTCCCCGAAGGGTTAGGCAGAGGCGTACTTAATGTACACCCACTGTTCGCCGATATTTTTAGGTCCCATGGTATAGGGGGCGAGCCTATAGCCATTAACCGGGTACAAGTCCAGACTCCGAGCTGCTACTGTGAATTTCATAGAAAAACTCAATAACACTGCTCGACCTGGGGGTCGAACCCAGGACCTCTAGTGTAGTAGTCGCGCTTGGGACCACTAGACTAATGAGGCAGTCAAGTCAAGTATTATATATGGAACAAGTAAAATATACCTCTGCCTAACCCTTCGAGGATACAGGCGTGGTGGTATGTAGTATATATACATTATTACAACAATAAATCAAGTACTAAAGTTCAATGTAAGAATACTTGAAGAGGCGAGGTCGTCCCCTATTGTTTTAATTACAAATTAATTACTTTTGCTAAAGAGTTCACCATCTACATTGTGTGGTCGTTGACCTTAATCCTGTTGATATGCATACAATTACGTGTTTTACTACCGAAGTTCACGTTTGGATCAAGTTTTTTTAACTTAAGTCCGTGTGTCATTTAAATAGAAATTTTGCGTAGGAGAGCCATGCTTCGGCACGAATGGGCCAGCTCGACCGGAGTGATACCACGACCTCACTTAAAACCGCCACCAAAAAACAGTTTTGTTTCGTCGAGTGAGTGAGGCTACCGGAGACCCAAATCCCCATTTAAAAGGCGGGCAACGCACTTGTGACTCCTATGGTGTTGCGGGTGTCCATGGGCGGCGGTAATCGCTTACCATCGGGCGATCCGTCTGCTCGTTTGCCCTCGTATACCATATTTTTTTTATAAAATATCGATACAGCAGTGATTGTCTAGTGATATGAGATCTATCTATTGCCTATGTGTTGTTGTCTTGAGTAGGATCCAAGGCGCCTCCAGGGGGTCTAAAATGACCACTTTTGATGAGACACTGAGTACTAAAAATTTAAAATATTTAACTTATAAACAAGATCTATTTACAGAAATAAATATGTATCTTTTTGTGATGTCATTTTTGCATTTTCCATGCTAAGATTATTAAGTTATTTTAGTGAAGAAAAGATTCGACCGCTGGCAGTATTCAAACCTGCATCTTCTGGTTAAATAAGTAATCATTCACTTATCACTTAGTAATGCACCGAGACGTAAATTCAGAATGTGAAGGCAAATTTCGATCTGGCGCATTGAGTTTAAAAACATGTAAAAAACCGGACAAGTGTGAATCGGACTCGCCCACCGAGGCTTCCGTACATACATTACAAATATATAGTTTTCAGATTTTTCCCTATACTTGTAGTATTCAGTATTAGTGTAGTATTCTAGGTCTTCACTTGACTCACTTGAGCCTCGAAATAAACGTTTTTTTGCGGCATAAACGGCCGTATCTTTTTTTACGTAACTTAGAAGTTGGAGTTTTTCACAGCTTCAAGGGACTATAGACCTGAGTATTATAGTGTTGATTTCAACTCGATACCTCCACGCGTTCCCGAGATAAAAGGTTTCGACTGACAGACGGACGGACGGATGGGCGGATGGACGGATGGACGGATGGACGGATGGACGGATGGACGGATGGACGGATGGACGGATGGACGGATGGACGGATGGACGGATGGACGGATGGACGGATGGACGGATGGACGGATGGGCGGATGGACGGATGGGCGGATGGACGGATGGACGGATGGACGGATGGACGGATGGACGGATGGACGGATGGACGGATGGACGGATGGACGGATGGACGGATGGACGGATGGACGGATGGACGGATGGACGGATGGACGGATGGACGGATGGACGGATGGACGGATGGACGGATGGACGGATGGACGGATGGACGGATGGACGGATGGACGGATGGACGGATGGACGGATGGACGGATGGACGGATGGACGGATGGACGGATGGACGGATGGACGGATGGACGGATGGACGGATGGACGGATGGACGGATGGACGGATGGACGGATGGACGGATGGACGGATGGACGGATGGACGGATGGACGGATGGACGGATGGACGGATGGACGGATGAACGGATGGACGGATGGACGGACAACAAAGTGAACCTATAAGGGTTCCGTTTTTTCATATTGTGGTACGGAACCCTAAAAATAAAAATAACTTACCGCTACGAAGAGTCTTAAGGAGATGACAACTTGCAGGGCATTGTAGAATAGAAGCCAGTTTCTCAGGTTGAAGGGTGGCCTGTTCTTCATGTATTCTGGACCAAATTTGAGTACGAAATAGAGATATGAGATCAGTAGGATTGTCACCGGGAACGGAGTGCCCATCAGGAACTTTCTGTCGCTGTATTCATCTGTATAATTAATAAGACATAAATATACCAAATTATTTATTTATTTTTTTAGAAATTTAACCTAAATCACTTAAATAAAATCTATTCTACATAATCTATACCTATAAAAAAAATGTAACAGGCTGATGTCTGTACATTATACATATTAAACAAAAACTAATATGGGGGCTCAAATCCAAACTCCCAGCTGTTACTGAGAATTTCATAGAAAAACCCAATAACACTTTGCTCGACCTGGGAATCGAACCTATAGTGTAGCAGTCGCCTGGGATCACTAGTCCGACACAAGTCTTTTGACTGCCTCATTAGTCTAATTGTCCTAAATAAGACTGCTATGGTAGAGGTCCTGAGTTCGATTCCCAAGTCGAGAAAAGTGTTATTGGATTTTTATATTAACCTTTTTTATATCTTTCCTTTTTGAATAGTTGATGTTTTCATTACATAAAACTTTTATTCCTTTATTGATCACTAGCGGCCCGCCCGCGGTTTCACCCGCGTTGCCCCATTCCTAAGAGCAGTAGCGTAATGTTAAATAGCTTAAAACCTTCCTCTTGAATCACTCTATCTATTAAATTTATTATGTGGGAGAGTCATGCTTCGGCACGACTGGGCCGGCTCGACCGGAGTGATACCACGGCCTCACAGAAAACCGGCGTTAAACAACGCTTACGTTGTGTTTCGCCAAGTGAGTGAGGTTACCGGAGGCCCAATCCCCTTTTAAAAGGTCGGCAACGCGCTCGTGACTCCTCTGGTGTTACGGGTGTCCATGGGCGGCGGTGATCGCTTACCATCAGGCGATTCGTCGGTTCGTTTGCTCTCCTATCCCATAAAAAAAATAAAAAAACCGCTTCAAAATCCGTTGCATAGTTTTAAAGATTTAAGCATACATAGGAACGAACAGACAGCGACAGCGACTTTGTTATATACTATGTAGTGAAGATGCATGATTTTTTGTGAATTCTTCTTCTTTTAACAAGGTAGGTATCTAAATTGTAATGTTTTATTTTATATCAGGACAAGGTTTCCCTAGTGCAGGCAAATACCAGTCTCCCACAAAGGAATATAAATACCATATAGCATTACTTTTTCATAATATAATTTTAAGTCACACAGTAAGTGTGGAAGAGAAATAGGTATATAATTTTTTTTTTATTAATAAATATATGTCGGAGGCTTTGTGATTATAAAACTCGAAGTTATTACGTAATTTGATAAAATAACTCACCTTCTCCCTTAAAGTCCCAAAAGGAGGTGTCGGTATCAATATCCTCCATTTTTAAAACTATATTTTTTCTCGCCAATCCTTGTGTTCCCGCGTCCCGGACAATGGCGGCTGATCCGGCAGGATCTGTTTTAATATGTGTTGAAGCTCGGTTGGCGTAATCGCTTTTCAATGAATCAAGATGTGGGCATAGTGAAAGCGGATCGAATTTACGCAGATCATAAAAATATTTTAATATTGGTAAATGTGAACGAAATAAATGCGTTGTTTGGTATTAAAAAATATTTTAGTAAGATTTTGTTGAAGTGAAACTAGATTAACATGCATACCATGACATAATTGTCGTCGCTTGAGCCGAAGCTATGGATGAAACAAGCTAATGGGACCACAAATGTATTGTGTGCTGCACACAGATCATTTATCCTTACTAATATTATAAACGTGAAAGTTTGTGAGTATGGATGTGTGGATGTTTGTTACTCTTTCACGCCAAAACGGCTGAACGGATCTAGATAAAATTTGGCACAGAGATAGATTATAGTCTGGAATAACACATAGACTACTTTTTATCCAGGTCGGACCCAATTCTGAAGGCCACGCAGACAAAGTCGCGGGTAGAATCTAGTAATATTAATAGTTGCGGTATGCATGTTAGACACCTGATAAAGGTCGCTGGGAGTCGGTGGATGCAGGCGGCAATTGGTCCTTGTGGAAGTCTATGAAGGAAGCCTTTTTCTGCAATGGTCGTTCTTCGATGATATTTTACTTGAAACTTCTACTCGCGAAAATATTGTAGGTACGACTCAAAAAGGGTAAATTATATATTTTTACGTAATATTATAAAAGTCCACAGTAATCACTTAATGTTGCTTCAGTGTTGATGATTTATCGCATAATTATTAGTTTAATTATTTTAATCACATCCATGTCGAAATTAACTTTCGAAATCAATACCGGAGTTAACAGGGGACAGATATTATCAGTATTTTGTTTAATCTAATTCTAAATGATCTGGGAATGTAATGGTATCGAAAAATCGCTACTACTCGCTTATGATAACCCGCTAGCATAAGCAACCGACATTATATTGAATCGGATTGAAATTCAAATTAGGTGAACAATATAATTAATTGTGCAATGTACGATCTTGGCATTGTTTGATGTTCACGAAAAATCGGTTCAATGGCGTTAGACAACAATGTAACTGCTCATGCTTTTAGAGGCTAAGTGATGAAATAACATAACATACCATCACTCTTGTAGGTATTCCCCGAAGGGTTAGGCAGAGGTGTACTACTGGGGGCGAGCCTATTGCCATTAACCGGGCATAAATTCAGATTCCGAGCTGCTACTGAGAATTTCATAGAAAAACCATAGTCGGGATAAGGCTCGGAGTATAACTGGGTAGTATTGCCTCAGACTGTAGACTTTAAGCCTCAAAGTGAAGCAATTTTCATAGATTTCCTTCCACTGGAGAAATAGAGGGGTATGTCGGACTCTAAGGATTTTGATGCCACGTATGGTGTAATGGCTTGAGCGATCGATTTCTGCACCAGCAAAATCAGTGAAAGAAAGAAATACATTCATTTTGGTCTCACAACATAACAGTACAGGAGAACATTGAAATAAAACTACTTTTTACGGATCTTATCGCCTTGTATTGATATTATTTAATTACGGACGTTTTGGATCCTTTTAGACGTCCAACAATTTAGTCTACCCGCAACCATGGATGCCGTAAAGGATCTGAAACGTCGGCAATCTAATAATAGTTATCAATACAACGCGATAAAATCCGTAAAAAAGCAGTTTTATTTCAATGTCTAATATTCGCGTAAGTGTCAGAAACGGAACAAGAAAAAAAGAGTAAAATCTTCTTCTATCTATCTATACTTATAATAAATCTGTAGAGAGGTCAATTCTGTACATGAAATATATTTCCAAAATAATAACTAAACTAACAGTAAAATTTTTGTCTGTCTGTCTGTATGTTCGTTATAGAAACAAAAACCACTCGACGGATTTCAACGAAACTTGGTACAATTGTTCTTCATACACCTGGGCAGGTTATAGTATACTTTTCATCACGCTACGATCAATAGGAGCGGAGCACAATTAAAAAATGTTGCAAAAACGGGAAAATTATTTGATTATTTTGTTCTGGGAAGTGACATGGGTCGTTGATAAAGGGAGCGTAGCCGCTGGCGGAAGCTAGTACAAAATAAAATTAAACTATAAATATGATGATTCGTAAGAACAAATAAGGACCCTAGCTCAGCACATGCCACTTCATAACATTTTATGATGCAGCGCTGGTATTCTGCTAGAGTCTTGGATCTCACGGATCTCGGCCACCTGTCTTACGTCATAGAAAAGATGGTGGAAGTGGTATGACTTTTGGTTGTCAAATTTGAGACCACAAGTTGTTTTTTTTAATGGCAACCTGCCGATATTTTCTGCAATTTCTGCCAGTGTCGTGTAATGACTACTCATGTGTAATACTTGTAGGTTTATACTATTCTTATTGCATTGAAATTATTCTGGTGTTAGTTTCGCACCTGAAACAACTACCCGTAACTATAACTACTTATACATATATTATACACTAGCTTTTGCCAGCGACTTCGTCCGCGTGGAATAGTTACTTTGTTCCCTAGTTCTTCGCCCGCGGTTTCACCTGCGTTGCCCCGTTCCTAAGGGTTGTAAGGTGATGTTTTATAGCTTGAAACCTTTCTCATGAATCACTCATTTTCCCAACATTTCCCTTCACTGCTCTGCTCCTATTCATCGTAGCGTGATGAAAAGTATACTATAACCTGCCCAGGAGTATGAAGAACAATTGTACCAAGTTTCGTTGAAATCCGTCTAGTGGTCTTTGTTTCTATAACGAACATACAGACAGACAGACAGACAAAAATTTTACTGATTGCATTTTTGGCGTCAGTATCGATCACTAATCACCCGCTGATAGTTATTTTGGAAATATATTTCATGTACAGAATTGATCTCTCTACAGATTTATTATAAGTATAGATAGAAGAAGAAGAAGAAGAAGATAAACGATTTAATATTAATTAAATATAATAAATATTAGAGTTTTTATGGTGTTAGAGTCTATGAATTTAATAAATACGCTTATCATGAGGGGATTTGGGAAGAAAGAAAGGAGATGACGTACATTGACTGGGTATTGGATGTTTAATTTTGAAGAGTGTAATTGTTCTAGACCACAAGTTGTTAAGCCTCATTTATCTAGTAATGTCACTGTCTACATTACTTTATTGAGTTCACGACACAACTTTAGCACGTGAGTTTAGGCGGGAAAATGTAAAGAGCACTTTGTCGATTTTATATTATTTTCCAAAACTTGTGTTTCTCCGAAGTTTAATGTGTAATTATAGTGGATAGTTAACCATTAAGTGTTCTTGAACGTGTGCGAGTGTAGGCAAATGATATAACATTGAAAATCGTGACTTTTGTGTTCACTCCTAAACTCTATCCAAGCCTTAGTAAAGTTTCCACTGTTTTACTGGGGATTATTCTGTATACTTGACACTGGCAAACACAGAAAGTGTGGCGCCATATATTATAATTCCATGACGGGAATTAATAAATATTACTTGTTTACTCCATATACTTGACACTGGCAAATACACAAAAAGTGTGGCGCCATATCCCTTATCGGGATAAAAAAAAAAATAATGACTTTAGCACATTATTTGCTTAGCGTCTGAAGAGTTTAATTAGCTTTGTAGTAAAAAGTCTGGCTTATTAAAACCTATAGTTTTTTATTTGTGTCACCAATCTTTTTACTTCCTTGTCAAAAAGATTTTAAATTATTACTGTTGCATAATTAAATTATACGTATATTTGCATTTGACCTAAATAATAAAGAAAGAGTGTTGTTCCGAATTGCATTTAAATTAAATGCAGTAGGTAAGTATGTGTTTAAATTAAACTAAAGGATACGAATTGAATGGGTTTATTACAGTTCAAACGGAATAATACTTATTTTTGTACAAAAATATCCAAATTAATAAGGACTACAATTATCATGTAATTCATCATCTTGTAATTTGTAGCGACATCTACCGCGCTACATAGAAACAAGACGGACAAGTCCTGAATCGCGCAAGTGAAGTTTGCAATGCAATTTGCATAAATACGACCGCCCGACATTAACCGTCGGGCCGTGGCCCGCCAGGCAAAAACACCCGCCTGGTGGGAGGTACCTCCCTTTGGTTGGAGGCGGAACACGCATCGTCACTCCTCCAGTGGTGAACCCGACGTGATCCAAGTGTATCCACAAATTTCTGCCTCATTAGCTCAGTGGTCCTGAGCGTGACTGCTACGCTAGAGATCCTGGGTTCGATTCCCAGGTCGAGCAAAGTGTTATTGGATTATTCTGTGAAATTTTCAGTAGCAGCTCGGAGTTTAGAATTTGTGCCCGGTTGATGGTAATAGGCTCGCCCCCTATTTACATCACATGGGGCCTAAACATACCGGTGCCGAGTAAGTTAACATTGGTACACCTCTGCCTAATCCTTTAGGGAATACAGGCATGATGGTATGTTATGATGAACAATTATCTTTACAGCGAGTTTTTATATTCAAACTAGCCTGCTGTGTCACTCTGTTTGCTTCGGGGATTAAAAAGCAAGCAAGTTAATAAAAATGGTACTGTACAGACTCTACAACACGGATTGCGGATTAGCTTGAAACTTGGTTTACTTAATGTTTCTCATAACATTCCGAGTATATAATACTTGTTCACTGCTGACAGAGCTGAGAGTTATGCAGTAAGTCAACTCCACAGAACTTTTAAAAATCAAATCTACAATTAAATAATTTAAAAAAAAACTTTGCCCCACACTAGGATCTTCGCCTGTATCGTGGGCGCGTTTACAAACACAAATTGGAACCGGAACAACTACCTGTAGATCATACAAATATGAGCTCCGTGTGGGGATGGAACCCACAACACGTGACGCAGAACCGATCGCTCAGCCGCTACGCGAAACGTGTCATCGATTGTTAAAGATCACTATGACAGCGGTTACATTTCTATATCATAGGCCTTTATACACGTTTTCAATTACATGAGACCTTCAACGTACTTTGGGAGTACAAATCCAAATAGGCGTGATATATTTTTTTATGACACTAAAGTGAGTTTCATTCCAGAATCAACTCATTTGTAAGACACTAGTTCATTTGAAGTTATAACGAGTTACATCATTCAATTAATCCTAACTCATCAAAACTTGATGCTGTCATTAATGAACGGAGTGGGGGAGAGGGGTTACGTCTATAATTATAGACATGACGAGTCACGAAGGGAGGTAACGCCCTTGTGTGCCTTGTGTGCAAACGTGATAAGGTTTCTTGAATACGGACCTATTAGATACGATTTACATTTAAGATAATCGTTCCTGATTGGATTTCCTGCTCATCTGCAAAGGAAGGATATTATTTTTTATACCTAAAACTAGCTGTACCCCCCTTTTCACCACCTTAGAGGTTGAATTTCCAAAAATCCTTTCTTATCGGAGGCCTACGACATACAAGGAACACACCCTCCAAGTTTCAGGTCTCTACGATCAGCGGTTTAGGCTGTGCGTTTTTCCGTCAGTGAGTCATGAAGGACAAAGCATTTTATATGTATAGATACATAAATAAAGCCTAGAAACTTGAAATTTGGTAGACATGGTCCCTATGAAATAGGATTTTGGGAAATTTTAAAGAACTGGGCATAATTATACCTATAACACTGTGGGCCACAGATAATTAATAATGTTTTTAAGGACAAGTATTTGACATCAATCTGCGTACTTTTCCTATTAAGATATGTGTACCAACAATTGGCGTTGCAGTAATCGGAACACATGTCATGTTTTGTGCCCGATATGCTCCTGACAAACTCACACAAAAAAGGACTTAAAAAAATTGGACGCTAACAAAATTAATCTTGTAGGGGTTCCGTTTCTCTTTGAGATACGGAAAGCTACAAAAAGACTCAATTTAGCATAAACTTTCTGTAAGTTGTAGCTCCATTTACAGTCAACAGTGTTGAATGACAGCTGTCTTCGTAATTCACATTTTTTTTTCGAGTTCTGAATGATTTTACTGCTTTCCACTGCACTGTGTTGAATGTAAAACTTTTTAAAAAGTCGGTAAGTGATGCAAAGTGGCTATTCGCGCATGGTTGGTTACTTGAAATGGCTTAACCATTCTAAGTAGGTACTACCAAAGAGCTTTTAGGTTGAGGCGCTCTTATAATATATATATGTATATATAAATTGTATTTGATTTTTGAAAGTTGTAGGTTTATAACACTGATCTCACTCTTGGAAAACCTACTGTACCTTTGAACTGTCTTCACTCTTGTAAAATCGCCTTACATATCAAAAACCAATTTCACCTTTAGATTGCTACAGTCACTCTCAAGAAACCGACCTCGCACTTCTAAAATCCACTTAACCTTTGGAAATCTGATTTCGCAGTCTGAAATAACAACCTCACTCATAGATTACCCACTTCATACATTCCATTAGGCCTGTATTCCCCGAAGGGTTAGGCAAAGAGAGGAAAACTCAATAACACTTTGCTCGATTTGGAAATTGAATTCAGGACTTTCAGCTTAGCAGTCGCGCTTTGGACCTGTAGACTAATGAGGCAGATACCGACTTCATTCATGGAAAACCGTCCACAGACTTGGAAAATTTACCTGACCGTTGGAATGCTAAACTAACCCTTGAAAACCTGAGCCCATATATGTTGCAATGTAAGACATTTTTACAAATATTATACATCTTAAATTATATTTGCTCAACATCGTATCGTACGTGAGTGTACAAAATTTCTTATTTATTATTCAGAGACCTCAGAGTCATAAGCAAGAGAAATTATTTATGTATGAACGGTATGGCTAAACCCTGTAAACATAAACTGAGTATTTTTTTAATGTTTCATAGAATAATGAAGTTGAATATTGTTGTGGGAATAATATTGTTGTTCTTAACGTGGGAGAGTCATGCTTCGGCACGAATGGGCCGGCTCGACCAGAGTGATACCACGGCCTCACAGAAAACCGGCGTCAAACAGCGCTTACGTTATGTTTCGCCGAGTGAGTGAGGTTACCGGAGGCCTAATCCCCTTTTAAAAGGTCGGCAACGCACTTGTGTCTCCTATGGTGTTGCGGGTGTCCATGGACGGCGGTAATCGTTTACCATCAGGCGATCCGTAAAAAAGAGTCGGCTATAATTTAAATGAAAAAAAAAAAACTTAGTTGTTGAAGAAACTAAGGTAGGTACTAAGAAACCTTTCGTTATAGGCACTTCCTTTTACACAGCAATAGAGGTTACAAGTTTGTTTTTCAAAATGTGATTTAGGAACTTTGCCAGACGAAATTGACCTTTCATTACTGTTATCACTTGGCTAACTGTTTTGTTTAATTTGTTAGATCGTTTCTTCACTAGTACAACCAAATAAAGATGTACAGAAGGTTCAGATTTCTGCTGCAATAAATAGTAAGTACCTATGAGGGGAAATCGGCACTAGACTATCGTGACATTGATCTCTACGTAACATAACAATACCATCACGCCTGTATTTCCCGAAGGGTTAGGCTACTATACTAATACCATCCACAGTCTGCCGGTATCTATATTTATAGGTCCCATGTAATAGGGGCCAGCCTATAGCCATTAACCGGGCACAGATACAGACTCCGAGCTGCTACTGAGAATTTCATAAAAAAACCCAGAACTTAACTCTTTGCTCGACCTGTGGATCGAACCTAGGAGCTCTAGCGTAGCACTCTGAATCGGGATCACTAGACTGATGAGGCAATTCGTCTCTGCTTTTGTTTAAATACCGGTGTGATGGTATGTTATGTTATTATAAACTGTTCAGCCCGGCTGTTGAACTTCTTTACTCATTTACTGCTTGTACCCGAGTCTCCAGGGGACTGTAAAGGACAAGCGTGGATGGGGATTAGTCTTGTAACTTCACAGCTTGCTTGAATTAGCTTCAATTACTACTTAGTTCTGTTTTTCAGGTATCACGATTGTGAGAGACGCTTTGGGTTTTGACCGCCACCAAACATTCGCAAATTTGTCCGTATTTATTACGTTATATCTTATATACCTACTAGAGTTCCCGTGCACAGCTTCGCCTGCGTACTTAGATAATTTTCGTTACTAAATAAACTGAGCCCACTGTACCTATACCATGGAGGTTTCATATCGTAAAATGTGATATGTCTAATTTTTATAGAAGAAAACAATTGTCAAAATGTCAACAGCGAATGACAGCTGTACATAACTTGACAATGTCACCGTTTATTCAATACTAGCGACCCACCCGCGGTTTCACCCGCATTGCCCCATTCCTAATAGTCGTAGCGTAATATTAAATAGCTTAAAACCTTCCTCTTGAATTAGTCTATCTACTAAAAAAAACCGCATAAAAATCCGTTGCGTAGTTTTAAAGATCTAAGCATACATAGGGACAGACAGACAGCGGGAAGCGACTTTGTTTTATACTATGTAGTGATGTATATGTGTGTGTGCTTATGTCAAACGCATGGTACAGTGTGCCGACATTGATACAAACTTTCACCCCCCTTTTCACCACCTTAGCGGTTGAATTTCCAAAAATCTTTTCTTAGTGCTCGTCTACAGTGCAAAAGGAACCAGTAGCCTTAGCACGAACAACTTGCGAAAAAGTATTCGTATCGTCATGGAGACCAATTTGTATGAGATTTGGACCAGCGCCTCTATCGTGACGATACGAATACTTTTTCGCAAGTTGTTCGTGCTAAGGCTACGGCATGCAAACTTTCAGGGATCTAGCTCCTGTAGTTTCGGCTGTGCGTTGATACATCAGTCAGTAGGTCAGTCAGTCACATTCTTCTTTTATATATATATTTAGGTAACTCGACGAAAATCTTTATAAAAAAAAAACAATGATCTACCTACAATTACAAAATAACTTCTATACAGAACAAACAAGTCGCGCCGAGCACGACCGTTCCGTCCGATGGCTGAGATGCAAATGACCGATACACGGTGAAGCGCCTCCTTTTATAATCTCCGTTCGGTGTGGTTTTGCTTTTTGCTAATTCGGCCGTCCTGACCCTGCGTCGTCCTCGACGAACTCCTCTAGTATTCGCCTTACTGTAGCGACTGTTCCTCGTTGATCACCATGTCATGATCGGCATGATGATTGGGCTGTGTACCTGAAGTCGAAGGTCCCGGGTCCTCACTATCAAGTACATCGTCATCTCCACCAGTTAGTCTCTGTGAAACAACACCTACACACAGCGTACATAACATGCAAAGTAACTCCACAAAATAAGTATGAGAGCTCTCTAAAGTAACCCCATGATACCAATACTCTTCGTAGTTGTTGTTCACGTAGTCCGCTCGGTACGCCCATCATGAATTGTACCTGTGAACAGATTAGGCAGGATGCGTCCCAACTGCCTAAGGTAGATGGAGGCCTCGCTGAATCGCACATCTACGCTTATCATATGGACAGAGGCATCACTGAATCGCATGTCCTAGACAGAGGCATCGCTGAATCGCTTGTCTACTTTATTACACGGACAGAGGCATCGCTGAATCGCTTGTCTACTTTATTACACGGACAGAGGCATCGCTGAATCGCTTGTCTACTTTATTACACGGACAGAGGCCTCGCTGAATCGCATGTCCTAGACAGAGGCATCGCTGAATCGCTTGTCTACTTTATTACACGGACAGAGGCCTCGCTGAATCGCATGTCCTAGACAGAGGCATCGCTGAATCGCTTGTCTACTTTATTACACGGACAGAGGCCTCGCTGAATCGCATGTCCTAGACAGAGGCATCGCTGAATCGCTTGTCTACTTTATTACACGGACAGAGGCCTCGCTGAATCGTATGTCCTAGACAGAGGCATCGCTAAATCGCTTGTCTACTTTATTACACGGACAGAGGCATCGCTGAATCGTATGTCCTAGACAGAGGCATCGCTGAATCGCTTGTCTACTCTGGTGATACCGCATCTGTACCAACCAGATATGATTCACTCGGCAAGAGGTGTTAACTCTCATCTACACTTATCATATGGACAGAGGCATCACTGAATCGCATGTCTACTTTATTACACGGACAGAGGCATCGCTGAATCGCATGTCCTAGACAGAGGCATCGCTGAATCGCTTGTCTACTCTGGTGATACCGCATCTGTACCAACCAGATATGATTCACTCGACAAGAGGTGTTAACTCTCATCGGTGTATTGATCCTCTATGACCTCGTGTAAGGCATTGGGGGAAATAAATATATGTTGGGTTCGTGAGTCTGTCTGTATGTAGATCAAAATGAAACGTAAGCAATGAACGGGTGTATAAGCAAAAACACTGTAAAGCGAAGTTAACTGGAGGGGTGAATAATAGTTAGAGGCACATAGCGAAACAAGTCACCGATCGATTATAACACCAATTGACAGTCACTTTCAAAGAAAGCAGCGCATGAATCCGGACACCACTCTCCATGCCAAGGCACCACACACTTAACAGTGCTTAATGCACTTCGCCACGAACTGGCGGAGGCCAGGGAACCAGAAATGCTTCAAAATTAAATCGATCGTCCTCTCAGCGCAGACATGCTCATGTTCATCATGAAATACCCTTAACAAACTTAACCTATGCCCTTTGGGGATATAACAGAGTAGCCTAGACTGCTGGCATCAGTATGTACTTCCGTCAATAGTATGGGGTCAAAAATAGATAGAACGGGGACGTTAGTTAAGGTGGTTATAATTTCTTGCCGGACTTTTTCCTGTTCTGAACCCCAATGGAACGGTACGTCCTTTTTAACTAATCGAGATACACACGCCGTTCTACTGGCATAGTCCCGTATGTAACGCCTAAAGTATCCCGCTAAACCCAAGAATTGACGGACTTGCTTCACGTTACGTGGGGCAGGGACATTGACTAGGGCCTCTACTTTATGTGGGCTCGGCCTAACCTGACCTTGACTGACTACTCGGCCCAGGTGTTCGACCTCTTCACACCATACATCAATATCGTGTATGGCAGGGTCGAAGTTCGATACAAAATATTTCTGATTCGTTTCGGAACTAAGTGTCCTAATTGCATTAGCCAGCAAACGCGCGGACTCTACTGATCCTAGTTCCCTCCGAGACCGATTGAGGTCTGACACGTTTGTATCACCTTGTATACCAGACGCGGTACTTTCAGCTGGACGAGCAATTGACGCGGCGGTTGAATCTAATACGTGACTTTCAGCCGTCGGGGTATTATTGTAACAGGTCTCATTTTCACGCAACAAGTGCGTCCCTACGACAACGGTGTCGTTTCGTTCTAGCAGAGTCGGAGGGGTATGCGATCTCTCGGATAAGTTAGTTCTAACTAGCTCGTTACGCGAAACGTCAGGCCGGTTGCCTTCGAGAGTATTTAATCGAGCAAGAATAGTATCCAGGGTTCGTTGCATCACTACATCTCTATCGCGAGCAGCGTGTGTTGATCGCGGTCTACGTGGCGAACGACTATCAGTACGTGAGCGATACCTATCACGTGAGCGTGTCAGAATGGGGGGGTCTATTCAATAGAATGTTAAATATGTAAATGTCAGGATTATGATATTATCAAGTTATAACTATGTAACCAATTTAGCAGCTAATCTGTTAATAAAATGATGGTCGGAAATATTTGCCAAGGATAATTATAAGGAATGAAACAATGCATTATATACTTCTCAATTTCTCAATGGAAAGAGTATTATATTTCAATCTGATCGTTAATGCTCGGTTCCAAATAGTGTACTATGGAGAAGAACCGGCAAGAAACTCCATAGCCATATTCATTTGATATTTATAGTACAGTTTCACATTTCACATAAAGCATAAAACAATTATCACATAATTTGTATCAAACAGTAACATAATACAGCATAGTAACAGTGGAATAATAACACAGCATAGTAACAATCAGAATACTTAACTTTAACAACCAGCAGCCGATCCTTGACTAACTGTAACTGTCACTCTAACCAACTAACTAAACGATTTTGAGGAATACCTCCCTTTTTATACTTTATCCAAACAATGGCACCATATTAGCAATAAGGCGCCATTTTCTACCAATCACAGATCGTCATACATTTTAGCTAAATATCTATAAACATTAGCAATAATAATAAGATACAATTCAGTAGAACTGTTTTAAAACATGATAGGATAATTAAGCTAATTTGAAAACCAACAAATGTATTAACTTTAGCTTTAACTCGGTAAATATTGCGTCAATTGACAGTCTTATATAAATTAAATTATACAGAATAAAACCTGAGGATCATTTTAAATATCATTAATTAATTTATAGTTATTAAACATATTAAACATATTTATGCTAATAAATATGTACTTAGTATTATTATAAATAGTACCATAGATCATAACTTTCGTTCCGAAATCATGATCTATGCTATATAACAGCTTTAAAGTAAAATATTACAGAAATATTTAAAAACAGAACCGAGGGATATATACATATCTAACACGGCCATACTGACAATACTTCGTCCTCGAAGTACAAATCTATTTCGCTTTCAGTCTCATACAATATGTATAATGACAATTGTAATCATGAATCTTAGTACAGTGCCAATTTGTATATATCTAACAAGCGCGTGCCGTTATGGGAACGGCTAGTATAACGCGACTGACTCCTATCACCCGACCGGGCAAGGCTTCTGGATCGTAACCTATCCCGCGAGCTATCTCCGTGTCTCGAGCGAGACCTACTTCGCGACCTAACACGAGTGTCGTCACGACGCGACTTGTTTTTAGAATCTTGCCGCTTATCGGCCATTCTTCTTCCATTCACTCAAAAACACTAGTAGCACAGCACCGATAGATGTACTTACATGAACAATGCACTCGTAAATCCGTATAAACTTTTGGTGTCTTATTTTGAGATATTTAAAGTTATGATTTAGGGAACCAAATAGAGAAAGAGATTCCCCTCAGGCCCAATGAACTGTGAGTAGGAATCCCACTTCTGAATTTAGGTAACTCGACGAAAATCTTTATAAAAAAAAAAACAATGATCTACCTACAATTACAAAATAACAACTTCTATACAGAACAAACAAGTCGCGCCGAGCACGACCGTTCCGTCCGATGGCTGAGATGCAAATGACCGATACACGGTGAAGCGCCTCCTTTTATAATCTCCGTTCGGTGTGGTTTTGCTTTTTGCTAATTATATTATATAAATAGAGTCCACACATAAGTATACTTACACATAGAGAGAGAAAAAGTTTGAATGATGAAATAAATTTTCTCAACTATTTTTAGATTCTTAGTTATATCAGGTGATTTTATTTCAATACAACGTGAATCTTCTTTACATAGTATAAAACAAAGTCGCTGTCGCTGTCTGTCCGTCCCTATGTATGCTTAAATCTTTAAAACTACGCAACGGATTTTAAATCGTTTTTTTTAATAGATAGAGTGATTCAAGAGGAAGGTTTTAAGCTATTTAACATTACTTCTCCTAAACGGCTGGACTAATTATGGATTAAATTTTGTGGGTATATTTGAGTGGGTCCCTAGATGCTTTGAAAATACAATAGGATCCGGTAGATGGTACTGCAATCGGGTTGTAGGATTTTTTCGGGGCCGAGCAACGTCTGTTGGAACCGCTAGTATATTTTTATAAATACATAACATACCATCACGCCTGTATTCCCCGAAGGGTTAGGTGTACTTAATGTACACCCAAAGTTCGCCGGTATGTTTAGGTCCGATGTTATAGGGGGCGAGCCTATAAGCCATTAACCGGGCACAAATCCAGACTCTGAGCTGCTAATGAGAATTTTATAGAAAAACCCAATAACACTTTGCTCGACCTGGGGATCGAACTCAAAACCTCTCGTGTAGCAGTCTCACTTGGGACCACTAGACTAATATCTTCATAATAGAAAAATAACCTCAATAAAACTGTGAATTATATAGTAGTTCCTTAAACAAAGCAATATACGCTCTGAAGTTTAACAACGCTTAACAACGTCCTGGATTCGATTTCAAGGTTGAGCAAAGTGTTATTTGGTTTTTCTTTAAAATTCTCAGTTGAGGCTCGGTCTTTGGATTTGTGATAATGGCAATACGTGGACGAAAATAATGAAAATGAAATGTTAAAGAATGTTACATGACATGGGACCTAAATATATCGGTGAACTGTGGGTGTAAATTAGTACACCTCTGCCTAACCCTTCGGGGAGTTCAGGCGTGATGGTATGTATGTACCTACGTTATAATTTTAAGTTATTTTCGTTTTCTTTTTAAATAATTAGCATGTGAACAGCGAAGTAGGGTGCAAGCTTCGACAGTTTTCAAAGGAGACGGTAAATAAATGCACGCTCCAATTATTCTTACATACTGAGAAATTCACGAAATGAAAATGGTTAAATATATGCTTCTGTAAGCAGAAAACGAGTTAGAATAACGTGCGATATATTATGCTATTCGCTAGCTATTGCTGCTCGGACAGCAAAAAAATCAAACACACATACCATCACGCCTGTATTCCCCGAAGGGTTAGGCAGAGGTGTACTTAATGTACACTCACAGTTCGCCGGTATGTTTAGGTCCCATGTTATAGGGGGCAAGCCTATAGCCATTCACCGGGCAAATCCAGACTCCGAGCTGCTACTGAGAATTTCATAGAAAAACCCAATTACACTTTGCTCGACATGGGGATCGAACCCAGGACCTCTAGTGTAGCAGTCGCGCTCGGGACCACAAGACTAATGAGGCAGTCAAAAAAAAATCAAACACATTTAATTATTAATGAAAAAGATACCTACCAAATAAATTAACGTAAAAATCTGGAATTGATCAAAAATCTGTGATATTAGTTTATATTGTAGCCGAATCAGAAGTGTAGTGAGCTGATGCTACGTTGTTATGTCTTAACGCGTTAATTAACGTGTTAACTAAAACATAAAATTGGTTTAATATTTTATATGATCTTTTTTCCCCGTGTGGGGACGGTAGAATATTGTTCCTCACTGCCTTTTAGATAGGCATCCCGTAATAATAATATCTGACTAGCTCGGTGGTAGGACCTCTTGTCTGACTGGCCGGCGACTACCCTTACGTCGGAGTCTGTTGTAAAACACCTTGGTGTGTGTTTCGACTTTTGCGCGTAAGAGCCAGTTCCCCTCGGTTGCTGCGGCTCTGGCAGTCTGCAGTCCGTAGGGACTCTTAAGGGTCAGCAACTCCTCTGGTGTAGCAGGTGTCCATGGGCGGCGATGACTACTTACCACCAGGTGGCTCCTCAACTCGTTTGCCGATTCAATTCCATCAACAAAAAAGATATGAGCCTTGTAGCCTGATTTAAATAAATAAATATTTAAACGCGTTAATTGATATCTATTTATTATTCTTCTATTACACCTGCGTTAAATATTGTTACACAATAACATCAGTTAACGCATTCAAATACGGGCTACATATGAGCTATGTTTAAGTTAATTAACGCGGTAAGACGCAGGTGGAGCAGGAGAACGTGAGGAACTAAAATCGACATAAAAATATTGAGAAATGCTATGTCGACAGCGGAGTTTGGTTAGGTTACTACTTACTTGTCTATTAAAATGGTTTATATTTATCAAAATCAATTTAAATGTAGTCTTCTAGCCGACCCAGGAAAAGACGATGAGAGACACCATATTCACAAAATCCTAAATCAAAATTGAAATGATTAATCGAACAAAATAGCAAACAGAACATGAATTTGGCACATATACTGCAATAACAAGGCAATGGCGTCTCATTAAGTGTGCCCGTTGGCAGCCTTGGGCCGCCATGTTGCTGCCAAAGCCGTTTCCGCTTCCGTTCCATTTTTAAAAAGATTTTTCCGGACGTTTAAAATTAGAATGGCCAGTTATGACTGCTATGAGGTTTTGCGTACTGGTATATTGATATTGTACTCTTTGTCCTTGACTTAAGAACCTATTTTATTTCTTTACTAGCTGTTGCCCGCGGTTTCACTCGCTCCCCAAAAGGATTTACTGTAACCTATCAGGATGAAATATGCACCAGATTTCAAGTTAGACCTCTAACAATAGTCGTATAGTCGTAGAGTCGTCTGAAAACTCTGTAAACTACATCTACAGTAGTATGTGACACGCAGGGCCTGATTTACCCATAGGCTAATAAGGCTAGAGCCTAGGGCGCAGGGACCTAGGGGGCGGCGGACGCGGCGCTGAGCTGAAACTTACTTACATTTTTTTTTATTCGTGATAGGCTTACGCTTGGCCGTCAGTTTGCCTGATGTTAAGGGATACTGCGATCTACGATGGAGCGCGTTTGCCAAGAACATAATATTATTTGGTAATTTTGGAAATCCTGCGTGCGCTCTCACACTAAGCGGCACGTAAACCCGCCGGGCGAGTTTACGTTTTTTTCGGCTATTTGTTATTTTTTCTTTCATATCGTTTGACACTCAGGTGAGATTGGGATAGGTGGATTGAGTGAAAAAAGAGAAATAATTAGGTTAGTGAGGAGTTATTTATTATGATTGCATCATCAAGTAATCAAGACGAGCCAGGTGGGGTGCAAGGGCACCACATACCTACCTTTTCTCGAAGTGCTTCGTCGTTTTTTTGAACCCTCACAACTTTGGTTTGGATTATAATCCAAACCCAAGTTATGAGAGTGGAGATAACCAAAATCCTCGGGATATGATATCTATAGTGGACTTATTAAACATATAAAGTTTCAATTGCATAGCTCTTATACTTTAGATTTGATTGATATCTAAAAACCCCGACTTCGTCACTGACTCACTTACACTTTGATCATCAAAAATTATAGGGTATTTGCTGAAGTCCTAGAAAGCTGAAATTTGCTATAAAAGCTAGTATTAGTACACAAGCAACAAATAAATTATAAAACTTTTACCCCCAACCCCTTAAACTTGGCGGTGGAACTTTGTATGAGACTTTTGACGCTAGAGGTTTGAAAATGTATATAGGAACTCCTTGTTATCTATACTTATAATAAATCTGTAGAGAGGTCAATTCTGTACATGAAATATATTTCCAAAATAACTATCAACGGGTGATTAGTGATCGATACTGATGCCAAAAATGCAATCAGTAAAATTTTTGTCTGTCTGTCTGTCTGTCTGTCTGTCTGTCTGTCTGTCTGTCTGTATGTTCTTTATAGAAACAAAAACCACTCGACGGATTTCAACGAAACTTGGTACAATTGTTCTTCATACTCCTGGGCAGGTTATAGTATACTTTTCATCACGCTACGATCAATAGGAGCAGAGTAGTGAAGGGAAATGTTGGGAAAACCGGAGAACTTACTCCATTTTTTAAGCTTCCGTCGCGTGTGCAGCCTTAATGTTTAAAGCTACACAGAAATCATGTATGACGGAAATGTTCTCCTTAAAATTATATAAAAAATATGCCACGACAGCAAATGTCTATCTTTTATGGTTGACTCACAATAACACGTGTAACTCCCGATAGCTTAGCAGTTCGGAGCTTTCTGATTATATTTGTCTACTCTTACGTTAGGTGACTGACTGACTGACATAGTGATCTATCAACGCACAGCCCAAACCACAGGTTAAAGTATACTTTTCATCACGCTACGATCAATAGGAGCAGAGCAGTGAAGGGAAATGTTGGGAAAATGAGTGATTAAACGCTAACGCGTAACGCTACAACCCTTAGGAACGGGGCAACGCAGGTGAAACCGCGGGCGAAGAACTAGGGAACAAAGTAACTATTCCACGCGGACGAAGTCGCTGGCAAAAGCTAGTTAAATAATAAAATACTTATTTCAGGTTTTTAAGTAAATCGGGGGATGATTTGACCCTTTGAATTAGGGGATGGAAGTTTGTATATGTTTTCCCATACAAACTTAATTTCATGCTGGAGATCTGAGAATTATACAAGTACACAGACTTCATATTAGATACAAATTAAAAAATGCGTGTTTCAGGTTTTTAAAATCATCCCTCAACCCCTTAAATTAGGGGATAAAAGTGTATAATTAAGGGGCTTTCATCAGGTGTCAGAATTACTACTTTATTATATGATTACTACCTATACTATTATGATTATGATTAGCCTGGTGTGTCCCACTGCTGGGCAAAGGCCTCCCCCTCATGTCTCCATATATCGCGATCTTTTGCTATTTGGACCCTATTTACATTAAAGGAATCAAAATAGTCACGCAATATCTTCTTTGGTCTGTCGCGACGCCGCCTATCGGTATTAGGGCTCCACTTAGTGATCATTAATTTCATCCCACCGATCATCGGATATGCGACGGACATGGCCAGCCCAGCGCCACTTAAGCTTGGCGACTGTTGGGACTACGTCAGCGATTTGGGTTTTGGAACGCAATGTAGTGTTTCGTATACGATCTGTTCATTTGTATGCTATGCTCCATCGCCCGCTGACAAACCCTGAGTTTGGACTTTTGAGTACTCGTGAGTGACCAAGTCTGTGCTCCGTAAGTTAATATGGGGAGGATACACATATCCATGAGTTTCCTTTTTAACGAAATAGGAAGAGTACCCTTCATCATGTCCTTCATAAACCAATAGCTCTTCCAGGCATTTTCAAAGATACTCATCAACGTATCTCTTTTAATATTGATGTGCGCTACAGGGTCCATAATGGTTCTTGTTTAAATTACACCACCTCATTGTACATTTTTTTTTATGGAATAGGGGGCAAACGAGCAGACGGATCGCCTGATGGTAAGCGATTACCGCCGCCCATGGACACCCGCAACACCAAAGGAGTCACAAGTGCGTTGCCGGCCTTTTAAAAAGGAGTACGCTCTTTTCTTGAAGGTTTGAAGGTCGTATTGGTCCGGAAATACTGCAGGCGAAAGTTCATTCCACAGTTTTGTTGTGCGAGGCAGAAAGTTTCTTTCGCACTGTTGTGGACTGCCAACCATTAAGATGATGGGGATGGAACTGCTGCCGCGTAGAACGATGGCGGAAAGAGGCAGCAGGGGTCAATCCGAACAATTCCTCGGAGCACTCCCCATAGTATAGGCGATAGAAGATGCATAGCGAGGCCACATCTCTACGCAGCGCCAAGGGGTCTAGCCGGTTTGAAATTGAAAATTGAAACTTGGTAGTCGACGATTCGAGTCGCTCTCCGTTGGATGCGGTCTAGAGGGAGAAGTTGGTATTGGGGTGCCCCTGCCCAGAGATGAGAATAGGATTCCATATGTGGCCGGACCTGCGCCTTATAAAGTAGTAGGCAGTGGGCCGGAGTGAAATACCGTCTCGATCTATTGAGCACACCCAGCTTCTTTGAGGCTAACTTAGCCTTACCCTCTAAATGGCCGCGGAACTGGACTTCACTCGATATGTCGACACCAAGTATTTCAATGTTGGCTGAGGCAATTAAGGGGGTGCTCTCAAAACGAGGAGATACGTTATGGTTACATTATGGTATGTTAATACATAATACATAACGTAAACATACATAATCAACCCATTATACTGTCCCACTGCTGGGCACGGGTCTCCTCTCAGAAAGAGAGGTATTAGGCTATAGTCCACCACGCTGGCCTAGTGCGGGTTGGCAGACTTCACATGCCATAGAGAAAATCTCTCAGGCATGCAGGTTTCCTCACGATGTTTTCCTTCACCGTTTAAGCGCGTGATAATTAACTATTTAATACGCACATGACTTGGCAGTCCAGAAAAGTCTGAGGTGCGTGCCTTATGTTCGAACTCGAGACCTTTGTCTTGGCAGTCCAACGGTGATACCACTAGGCTATCACTGCTTAGTGATAGCCTAGTGGTATGTTAATAAAAAATATGAATATGAATATTGTATATCCGCTCCATTAATAGCGATTGAGCGCTTAGTTGTGTTAGACATGATTTTGGCCTTGGTTATGTTCATTTAAAGTCCAATCTCTAGGCTTACGGTGTTTAGGTCTTCAAGCATGTTTTGAAGTTCTTGGGCGGAATATGCAAACAGTACAATGTCGTCGGCGAAACGGAGGTTAGATAACCTCGTTCCTCCGACCCCAATGCCCTTCCCAGCTATTAAATAATATTAGTAAGGATTCTTAAAGTAATAGAGCAAATGTCGCAAGGATTCAACATCTTTTTTAAATTTCTTCTTGTACATTTTTAGGACAAAATAAATAGATTGTAAAAATAAATATTGGAATTATTTGGTTCCTGTCGTTTACGTACTTACTGACAGTCTGATTCAAAGATGTTAGGTTACGTAGGCTCTCTTCTGTACATAAGAATGAAAAGGTAGAACAGAGGACTGACAGGCTGGGGGGCGCATATTCATAGTTAGCCTAGGGCGGTCAGAACTCTAAATCAGGCACTGTGTGACACGCGTGATATGCGTACAAACATACAGGCAGACAGACAAAAATCACGGTTACGCTAGTGGTTCGATCCACAAGATCGAGAAAAGTGACATTGGATTTTTCTATAAAGTCTCAGTACCAGCTCGGAATCTGGGTTTGTGCCCGGTTAATGACAATAAGCTCGCCCCCTATTACATGGGATCTAAACATACTGGCGAACTGTGGGTGTAGTTAGTAAGTACATCTATCTCCCATCCATCTATCCCTTCGAGGAATACAGGTGTGATGGTGTGTTTATTATTGAAAATAATTATAAGATATTGGTAAAAAAATGTTTTATATCCGCGTAAGTGACAGACCAGTTTAGAGAAATCATATTTTGGTATAGTAGATAAAACCTACTTGGATTTAAGAAGTGCGACAAAAAATATCCTAATTCCCTGTGTTAGAGAGGAATGCAATTAATTTCCCATTAGTCACAGTTCAGTTAAGGGTGTCCTACCATTAAGCACACACATAGCCCTTAACTGAAGCCATCTTCCGTATTTAATCACACCAATCAAAATCGAACCTTACAATACAAAACTTAAGCTTCAATTTTACTTACTGAAAATTCCATTCCCAATGTAGTCCCCAAAATTGTTGGTAATGAAAATGGGACTGTAGTAATTTGGAATAGAGTTGTTATTTAAGGGGAGTGTTGTGGAATGTTTAATGAAGCGTGTAAAGCTAATTTTGCATTTAAATTTGACGATGGACGAAGCAAAGTTAGAAAGTATAATTCGTGTCCATTATCATTATCCAGCACATAGTTCATAGAACTGATGGCTGTTGGGGCAGAAAGGTTCTTGAGTGGAGATAACGTACCGGAAAATGCAGTGTGGGACGATCTCCAATGAGATGGACGGACGACCTGGTGAAGGTAGCTGGGAGTCATTGGATGCGGTCGGCCTATAACTATTAAATTAGGATCTACTATGGATTCTAAATATAACATACCATGATGCTTGTATTCCCCGAAGGGTTAGGTAGAGGCGTAATAATGTAGGGTTAGGTAGGGGCGAAGATATACCTCTGGCCTCTAATTCACCTGCGAGCAGCTGACTTGGGGAGTCTGCCTGTAGACAATAGCTCCAGTAGGCGATACATGTGATTGCTTGCTCCACGATAGGAACCAAATGAGCAAGGCCTCGCGCCTTGATAAGTTCCAGTGTGGTTTTTAGTCAGTACGAGTCCAACATATTGCCGTCTTCCCAAATGGCATGAGAAAATTCCGCACTCCAAAAAAAGGATCATACTGGATCAAGACCGTATAGTTACTTAATGTACAATGCTCATTTGAACATCGCAATAATTGTAGGGAATTAAAGGGAGCAAAAGTTAAGCAAACGAAATTACTGTAGGCCAACCCAACCCACCAACGGACCTAAGTGGATTAAGTAATTTTATGAGTTGTAAGAAAATTTTGTACACTGACGTTGGACAAATTGTAATTAACTTCGGGGGAATTTTGGTTATTACATACCGGCTAATTTTTGACCGAATTAAAAAAAGGGGGAGTTAAATCTATTACTTTATTAGAACGAAGTTCCTTATCGCGCGTTGTGAAAGGGGGCTAGACGGAAAAAAATCTTACGAAAAGTTGTCACGACACTTTTTGCTATAGTAAGCTATTGTAATCTGTGCGGCGTGCGCATGTTTCTCTGTCTGTCTCTCTCTCTCTCTCTCTCTCTCTCTCTCTCTCTCTCTTATAGAAAGCAAGCCAGATATTTTCATTTCTATTTCGCATTGAACAATGTGGTGTCGCGACGATTATTTTTTTTGAGTGTATACAGGTTTTTTGTAAATAATAATTATTATTTAGGTTTTTTGTAAATAATAATTATTTACAAAAAACCTGTATACACTCAACAAAAAGAACTTCGTTCCATCCGGGTGTCCCTTGATTCAGCCTATTTTGTCTTAGGTAGCAACTTTGCGCAACAAAGATTAGCTTATCGGATACATTTCGGAGAGTATGCATCAGATCTACACGATCTTATTCCCCATAGCCCTTTCTACTACCGGACGACCAGAAGCAGGCCAAAGCGACATCGATTTATGGTGGACCATCCAAAAACTCGAACGAAACGCATTAAGTCCACTTTTATCATGCGTACCGCTGAAATGGATGACAATATGCAAGCAGTTATTATTACCACTGCTGTGCTGCATAATATTGCTAGCACTATGAATTTGGATGAAATATAGCCAGAAATATCAGTTCCAGATACACCACAGGGAAATAATTTAATTGTTGATAACAATTTTTCCACAAAACATACATCAGAACGGCAGTTATTTATAAATAATTATTTTAACACTTAATCATAAAATAAACAATATATATGTTCACCCATAGTTCGCCAGTTACGTTTCTAGGAGAAAAGACAAATTAAATAAGAAGAAATCTATTGCAGAAACATTTATCTAACTTTATTAAAGCTGAGATCGAAGCCATAAAAACCAAATTATTTAGTACAAACGTAGTGATGTCGAAACTGGTAAGATTCTATTATGCCGATCTTAATTATTTTCGATGTAGTACGGTGACCATGATGTTTGTGTAAGTAGGAACAGGAACTCGTTTTTGTACTAGCTCCTGCCCGTGGTTTCACTCGCATCCCAAAGGACTTTTTTAGTCCTAGCCTATGTCCAATCTATCTTTATTCCCAAAGTTATCGAAATTGGTTTAGGCGTGTAAACGTAACAAACGAACAACATAAGTTTGGATGGAAAACCCTCTATCGATGACCTGTGTCTATATTTTGGATAGCAACCAAAAAATACCTAAAAAAAACCTGGAACATAATCAAAGCGCCATCTACATGATCAAATTATGAATCTAAACCATCCAGGGACCCATTTAAACACGCACATAATAAAAAAAACATCAAAATCTGTCCAGCGGTTTAGGAGGAGTTCAGTTATAAACACACGAAAGCAAGAATTATTACACACATACATATATCATCATGCCTGTATTCCCAAAAGATTATGCAGATCTATACAAGTGTATACCCACAGTTCGCGGGCACGTTTAGGTCCCATGTAATAGGGGGTAAGCAAACACCGAGCTGCTGGTGCGAATTTCGTCAAAAAACCCAATAACACTTTACTCGACCTGGGAATCGAACCCAGGACTTCTAGCATGGCAGTCGAGCTCAGGACCACTAGGCTAATGAGGCAGTGAAGATATTATTAGAAGTATAATTAAGATAGAGTATAAAATAAGAGGTGAAGAAATATGTGACTTGCTCGGTGGATCTCCTGGGGTCTGACTTGCTGGCGACCACCCTTACGTCGGAGTCTGTCGTAAAACACCTTAGTTTGTGTTTCGACTTTTGTGTGTACGAACCAGTTCCCCAGTGCCTGCGGTTCTGGAAGTCTGCATTCCGTAGGGGCTCTTATGGGTTGGCAACCCATCAGCACGTGCTCTGGTGTTGCAGGCGTCCATGGGCGACGATGACTACTTACCACCAGGTGGCTCGTCAGTTTGTTTGCTGTCTAAACCATTAAGAAAAAATAGAAGTCGTTATCAAAGAAAGTCCCAATAAGTACAAAATGTGTGGTTGACAAAATGATCAAGGGTGTACAGAATTGGGAATCAATCTCTGTCCTTACGGGCTTCACATTTGTTCGCAATGAATTAGATATTGGTTAGCAATTTCCGCTGCTACTGTGTGAGTGTGTGTTGCCCCTAATTAATTTCGATTCTTATAATAAATTCTGATAATTCTTTTTTTTAAATGTTTATGTTACGAGTGCGTTCACGTCGGTAGTACAATGGGTGGGTTTCGAACCGGCAACCACATAATCGCAAGTCCGAAGCCCTAGCCATTAGGCTACCACCGCTTCAGATTATATGTATTACTAGCTTCTGCCCGCGACTTTGTCTGCGTGGACTTCAGGATTGAGTCCGACCTGGATAATTAGCCAAAAAGCCTATTTGTTATTCCAGGCTATAATCTATCTGTGTGCCAAATTTCATCCAAATCCGTTCAGCCGTTCTGGCGTGAAAGAGTAACAAACATCCATACTCACAAATTTTCACGTTTATAATAATAAGCAAGGATTCAGATATTTATGTCTTATTGATGGACATAATGATTTCAAATGTGATTTTTGTTGTAATTGTTCGTGTTTTACTTAGGTATGTCTCATTGGTCTAGTGGTCCTAAGCGCGAACGCTACGCTAGAGGTCCTGGGTCCGATTCTCAGTTCGAGAAAAGTGTAAATTGGGGTTTTCTATTAAAATCTCAGTAGCAGCTCGGAGTCTGGATTTGTGCCCGGTTAATGACAATAGGCTCGTCCCCTAAAGAAACATAATAACTGACCATTCTTATTCGTTTGACGACACGTTTGGCGTAGCGGCTGAGCGAACGGCTTCTGCGCTACGTGTTGTGGGTTCGATTCCCACACAGAGCTAATATTTGTATGACCTACAAGTAGTTGTTCCGAGTTCGGGCGTTTGTGTATACAGGAAAACATCCTATTGAGGGGCAAGGTTATTAAAAAAAAGAAATATTTATACCTACTGGTATTCAGAAGCTCGAATAGCTTGAGAAACAGTTTATGCTCAATACATAAAAACTGCAGAAATTTGTATGCGTAAGTATGGCAACAGCAACGGAAAATACTCATATTAACTCATCAAGCCAGAATGGAAGTTTTTTATTTATTTTATTTGTTTCATTAATTATAACATATTTACAGAAATTCCAAATTAATGTTATAAATGCATAAAACTTAGGTAACAAAACACAAATAATTTAGTACAGTAGATATTTATACGGTGAGATTGGGGGTCGTGGGTCCGTGCCCGTGTGCCCTTATGGTAAAGACGGTACTGATTAGATGAATGGGCTGATTGCAATTAAAATAATCTAATAATATATAAGGATCAACTAATTGCATTTTACATGTGGCTGTGTACTCGTATAAGACAAGGGAAATAACGTTATGTATTTTTATATACCAGCACAATCTCCATCAGGGTATGTTTAGGTCCCATGTAATAGGGGGCGAGCCTATTGTCATTAACCAGGACAAATCCCAAACTCAGAGCTGCAACTGAGAATTTCATAGAAAAACCCAATAATACTGCGCGATCTGGGAATGAAAACCAGGATCTCTAGAGTAGCAGTCGTACTTGGGACCACCTAAACTGGGCAAACTAGGCAAACCATGAAATTATAAGTAACAGCTCGGAGTTTGGAATTTGTGCCCGGTTAATGGCAATAGGTTCATCCCCTATTACATGGGGATCATCCCCTAAACATACAATATTTATTAAGCAAAATTATGTGTCAGTCACAAGCTTTGTAAATTGAAACGAAACTCGTAGGAAATTTAGCGAAATAGGACAAGGAGAGAAATTAATAATGTAATATACCATCACGCTTGTATGGGCAAAGGTTAGGCAGATGTGTACGTCGATGTACCACAGTTCGCTTGTATGTGTTTAAGTCCCATGCGATTAAGGGTGAGCAAACATTGATCCGGCTCGAAGGACCAATGTTTAGGCCTTAACGGGACTTAATAAAAGCAGTAGTGGATTGTATAAATTAGGTGTAATATTTGCTATAACAATTCACGCGGAGATATGTACAAGGAAATGCCCGTAGTCTCACGCGTCGATCAGCTGAGTAGTGAGCGGAGGCGCGGCGCACGCGCAGCCAGCTTCGGTCCCCCGCACCCTGGGCCTGCCCCGGTGTCGTCCGTCGCATGATGCGCCGACAACGGATTAATTTATTTTCTCGTTTCTATAATTTCAGCGGTGGCGAAATAGCCTTAAAATTTACAATCCAAAAAGATCAAACCCCAAAGTTGTCAAAAGAAATCTTACAAAGCAATTTGCAACTTGATACTAATAAAAGGGAAGTTCTTGCTGGAAGTCCGTCCACAACATGGCGGATAGTTATAAAAAGTACTTAATACAAAATAAAAACACTTTAAAAAAAAACTGGATTTCTATGTTCTGGGGTCTAAAACATGCTAAATTGAGTAATTAAACTGGAATACATTTATATTCAGAAAGAAATATAATTTATTTAGTACACACAAATATACATAAATATTTAGAACTCATAGTTTTCACAATATCCTTAAAAATTTTATAATCTAAATCATATTATAATTAATCGAAATGGGCCTTTTTAGCCCACACTGTTAGGGAGCGACCAAAATAATTCCAGTACATCATTTCCATATGCAAAAAGCGATGTAATATTAATATATGTATTTATACTTCAGGGCACATTGATGGTACATAAGGCTCCGTTTAATGCCGTCAGGCATTCTCTACCAGTCAACCTTGGAGTTAAAAAAGAAACTTAAGGGTCCGGCGGAGCTTGAATTGCCCACAAAAACGTAATACCGAAATAAATCGTAATCAAAACAATATACTATCAAATTATTAATTACTAGCGGGCCCAGCAAACGTTGTCTTGCCTTGTATCATAATCTTCCTGCCCTTTTCTTCCATTCATCCCTATCAGCCGTCATCTCAATCATTCATTCAATTTCCCGTGTCTTACCCTGATAAAAAAAATTTTAGAACCCGATTACGGTGCCACCTACTGGCTCAAATTGTAAATCTAAATCATCCAGGGGGACCCATTTAAACATACACAAAAAAAAATAATCAAAATCACACCAGCAGCTTATGAGTAGGTCGGAAAATGCACAGAACGCCATCTACCGAAATAGAAACCTCACAGAAAACAACGCCATTTGTGTTCGTGTTTTAATTCTGTCAAATCTGTCAATCCGTTCCCGATACAAAATGTATGAGAAAATAATTTTTCTGCATGTTCTTTTTCTTTAGCGAATGTTTAGATATGATTGAATTTGAACTTTGTAAAGCGGTAATAAAGTGCAAATTGACTCTTTGACGTTAGGAACACACCTTCATTGCTTAGACAACAATGAGTGCTTGTAATTTAATATGAACTTTATGCAATTGCAATAAAGCTCAAATTGACTCTACGTTTTAGTTAGAAAACGTTTGTATGGGAAAAAGAAAAGGGCTGTTTTTAGGGTTTTTCCGGCAATTATTCGAATTTTTCTCGCCGTAAAAACCATCCTTGAACTTCAACGAACATTTAAAAAAAAGAATTGGCCAAATTGGTCCAGGCGTTGTTGAGTTATGCGCTTACCAACACATTTTGCGATTCATTTTTATATATAAGATTATTCGGATTTAGATACCGTTAATCTATCGGAATCGGAATCCGAATAAAAACAGAATTTGAAATTAGATTTTAAGAGAAATTAGGTCCATCATCAGTAAATATTACCCACGTCGTGCTGAGTTAGTGTCAGTTTGAGTCAATCTCAGAAATTGCTGACCGCAATTTTATACGGTTTTCACTAATAGTAACAAGAATTATCTAGGGAGTAGGAAGACAAGTAAGGCAGGGCCGGATTAACCAAAAGGTAAAGTAGGCAACTGCCTGCCTTGTTTAGACGGTCATTACTTAGTTTTGTTTTTGTAGGAAGGTAGAAAACAAAAGTCCTACCTCAAGAGTAGCATTGCCCAGAGGCCTCTACATGCCTCCGGCCCTGGTTGTAATGCTGTAGTTTATGAAACCATGTGCAAAACTGTGGCGGTTTGCTATTGAAAACTAAAAACTCCAAATAGGTGGAGACACGATTCCAGCTAGTATTAAAATAAAATTGCTTCACCTTCCATTACCCACTTAGCAATTCTTAAAAGCTTTGGTCCAACATTAATTTATTTCCAACAAATTACATCGCTTGAAGTCCAATTTGAGCTTTACATATTCATAATTAAATTGCTTTTTCGAAGTAAATTATTTTTTCACAATTACACGGTGCAATGGTTTTGTTTTTGTGACTACATATTTGATATTGTAACCTATTTTTTTTCAAGCGTGAGGTTTTTTTGGCTACTTTATCATACCTCGTATTATGTCAAGTGTCTATCTACAGATTCCATTTAAGAAGTAGGTACTATAGGGACCGGTGCAAGTAGATGGCATTTATATATTTGGCCAAAGTTAAGAGTCAAGTAAGTAATTTCTTTTACAAACATAATCCCGAAATAAATCGTAATTCAATCACAATTTAATCAAATTGTGTTATTATTCGGATTCCGATACCTAGGATATATAGGATATCTAGGTTCCTACGTTGCCATTTTGTCCAAAATACTTCATTGGAAATAAATGTAAGCGAATGCAATTTTTGATAAAATTATCAAGTTTGGAATTTTCCAATTTTTTATTTCCAGTGAAGTAGTAGTAGACGAAATACTTGTGTAGGAACCTAGATTAACGGTATACAAATCCGAATAATAACACAATTTGATTGAATATTGTCTGAATTACGATTTATTTCGGTATTCAGTGTTAATAAATTTTTCTTTAATTCTCAGTCACTCGGAGTTTGATATTTGTGACCGGTTAATGGCAATAGACTCGTCCACTATTACATGGGACCTAAAATATACCAGCGCACTGTGGGTGTCCATTACTATGCCTCTGCCTTTCACTTCGTGGAATACAGGCGAGATAGTATATTCTCATAAGTGTCAGAAACCAGTAAATTAACTTCGATGTTTCCGTTTAATATAAACAGTTTGGTTAGCTGAAATGCGGCCGGAAACCGCTACCTGTCTGTATCGAGATCTGGCGTCTTGAGGTAACCGCAGTCTGTCGTGAAGGTAAGATACGTATAACTGTAGTATATTAACTAAGTCTATAACTGTCTTGCACATAGTGGTCAATCGAGCAATGTTGCACTAAAGGTGTACAGTTCAAGTTATGAGACTAAAAAGGCCACAATCAGCAATCGACACCAGCTTCTTAGTAATTATCTAGATAAACAACCTGATTATAAGTTATCGCCGCCCATGAACACCTGCAACACCAGAGGAGTTGCTGATGCGTTGCCGACCCTTAAGAACCCCGACAAATGGCAGACTGCCAGAGCCGCAGCAACTAGAGTTGGCTCTCTCGCATAAAAGTCGAAACATACGCCAACGTTACTTAACGACAGAATCCAACGTAAGTGTGGTCTCCAGTCAGTCAAATCCCAAGAGGTTTTACCACCGAGTAAGTCAGATATTTTCTCGCCACTTTCGAGATGCCTATCTGAATGGCAGTGGACTAGGAAATGCATAATAACCCGTCCGGACCCTGGACGGGGAGTGAAGTATCCTTCCTTCAAAATCTTAAATCTGCGACAGTTCTTGATTGAATGAATGACATGCATTCAAATGCGTGCTTGTTTATACCCGACTGTTCTCGAAGGAGAGTTATCCTTACTAATATTATAAAGGCGAAAGTTTGTACCTTTGTATGGATGTATGGATGTTTGTTACTCTTTCACGTCAGAACGGCTGAACGGATTTGGAAAAAAATTGGTACACGGATAGATATAGCCTGGAATAATACATAGGCTACTTTTTATCCAGGTCGGACCCAATCCTGAAGTCCACGCAGACAAAGACGCGGGCAGAAGCTACTTTATTTATATACTTTTTGCCTACGCGTTTTTTCCATTTCAAGATAAATAAATTTTAAAGCTTTAAACAATATTTAGCAAGACATTGCGAATACAAAACAATGAAGACAATCCTGTTACCATTTATTTCACGTTAATATAATTAGGAGCTTCGTGAAATCGTTAATCCCGGGTTAAGATTGAATCTTGGAAGTTTTTGACTTTATTTTGAGTGAAATCTGTAATTCTGCGAACTTCAGCGTATATTACATTTTATACTGGATAGTTGTTGACCGCGGGTTTACTCGCGGTTAAAAAGTATTTACTTACTATAACTCTCCTTCTAAGCAGTGTATAAAAATGAAACATGCATCGAATTTTCAGTTATCTATATCTATACGTATAATAATTGTAACAGGCCGATGTCTATACATTATAGATATTGAAGAAAAACTAATATGGGGGGTCTTTATTAGAACAACAGAAACCAAAATAACAATTTTTAGAATTTTTGTTTGTCTGTATGTTTGTACGCGCATCACGCAACAACTACTGCATGGAATTGAATGCAGTTTTCACCGATGTATTGCTAGAGGTCTAACTTAAAATCTGGTGCATTTTGATGCGCCGCCTAGAATCGGACTTATAGTATGATAATCTGTTTGGGACGTGAGTGAAACTGCGCGCAACAGCAACTAGTCAGCAATACAACTGTTGAAACCGCATCCAATTTCATGCAGTACTTTTCTTGATGCGTGTATTCTAAGAAAATTCTAAGCCTAATTATTTTGGCTCTTATTAAGAAGACTTGAAGATTTGAAATACAACTGAAAACCGCAGCCTATAGCCGCTAGCCAGACCAATAGCGCGTTCCCTTTAAACCGGAACATAATAATGCTCCGTATTACAGTTGATCATAATTTACTTAGCCCAACTAAGCTTAGGTACCATAGTAGTCTTCCTAGACTAGACACAATAATCCAAAAGGTAGGATTAGTTTTGTGTATGTGCTATTTTGAATTGCATTTCTAATTGTAAGGCTTAGGTTTTAACCCTTCATTCTATTACAATATCGTATGCTCGACCACAGAGCTTTTTAATGGAATAGGGGGTAAACGAGCAGACGGATGGCCTGATGGTAAGCGATTACCGTCGCCTATGGATACCCGCAAAACCGTGGTCGTTATGTTGTGTTTATATAATTTTAGTACAGGCACTGTGGTGACTAAAAGACGTAATAGCTTGACGTTTAGTTTACAAGTGACACGCACTGGCTGTATCGAGCTCGCTCATACTGTTCATAGCAATGTAATCCTTAACGTGCTTGTGGAATTTTGAGCGTTTACTGTACATTAGTTTATTTTATTACTAGCTTTTGCCAGCGACTTCGTCCGCGTGGAATAGTTACTTTGTTCCCTAGTTCTTCGCCCGCGGTTTCACCTGCGTAGCCCCGTTCCTAAGGGTTGTAGCGTGATAGCTTGAAACCTTTCTCATGAATCACTCATTTTCCCAACATTTCCCTTCACTGCTCTGCTCCTATTGATCGTAGCGTGATGAAAAGTATACTATAACCTGCCCAGGAGTATGAAGAACAATTGTACCAAGTTTCGTTGAAATCCGTCGAGTGGTTTTTGTTTCTATAACGAACATACAGACAGACAGATAGACAGACAGACAGACAGACAGTATCGATCACTAATCACCCGGTGATAGTTATTTTGGAAATATATTTCATGTACAGAATTGAACTCTCTACAGGTTTATTATAAGTATAGATAGAAGATATTATACATACATACATACACTCACGCCTTTCTCCCACAGGGGTAGGCAGAAACTATAGACTGCCACTTGCTACGATTCTTGCATACTTCTTTTGCTTCTTCCACATTCATACATCTTCTCATACATACACGCCGGTTGCGAGTGCTACGCACCTGACCTTTTTGAAGGATTTCGCCAATCAGATCGGCGTATGTCCTATTATATTATATATATATATATATTCGTGTTTTCTATGTCCGTGTATCACTGTTAGAGTGCCAACTGAAAACCAGCGCTGGGTATTAATTACGCCTAGCATAATGCTGAGCTGGCAAACCATTTGGGGCAAGTATTCCGACAGCTCATCCTGGTACCTTGTTTTATTTGTTCATTTCATTTTATCTGTGTGTTGTACGAATCTTGTCTCAATGTGTGTGTGTGTGTTTTTCTTTCTGATGTGTGCTAGCGACTGTCATGCACGTAATCTCATAGTAAGGGTACAGACGACTGTCGAAATCTTGCTTGAAATTGCTTGTAATCTGATGCAGATATCTTTGCAATGACTCGCATGGACGCGCTGAAGGTAATTATTTCACTTTATTCGTATGCACAACATGCTCGTAGAAAATTAAGGGATCAGAATTAATTCAATCATTATCATCATTAATTCTGGTACTTAAAAACAGCCTGCGTCATTTGTCCAAGCGCAGATAGAACCCCAGGTCGAGCGAAGTGTTATTGGGTTTTTCTATGAATTTCTCAGTAGCAGCTCGGAGTTTGGATTTGTGCTCGGTTAATGACTATAGGCTCGCCCCCTATTACATAGGACCCGAACATATTGGCGAACTGTGCGTGTTCATTAGTACACCTCTGCCTAATCTAAAGCGGCGGTAGCCTAATGGCTAGGGCGTCGGACTTACGATCATGTGGTTGCCGGTTCGAACCCCACCTATTGCGCTAACCGTGAACCCACTCGTAGCACAAGCATAAAGCGGGTATAACATTGCCCAATGACCTTGAGGATTTAGTCTTTGTGCTATTTGCTATTATTGCTATTTCAAAATATTCAAAAAAATAAGAAAATAAAAACAATAGAAATTGTTAATTACGTCATTACAATTTTTTTGGTATAAAATTCATGACTAACTATTAAGCCGTTAAAGAGAAAAAATACTAATTAGGTTAAAAAAGGCCTATTTACATCAATTGTTATCCAAAATTGGGGCAAATTTATAAAAAATTTAAACAATACAGTTTGTTTGTATAAGTATAATATATATTTTTTATATGGCAAACGCACATAAGGATTCCACTAGAAACTTCTTTAAAGCTAGGGTGTTTTTTGGATGTACTCGTAATGCCCAAGAACACTAGTAATGTGCGACCCACATTGCTAGTAAGCTTTTTAACCATTTGGGGAATACAGGCGTGATGGTATGTTTATGAAACAAGAACATCAGAAGTCAATTTGTTCTTTTTAAAGCTGCAACAATTTCAAAATGGCGTCTATCCCTTTATAATGAGTTTTACAACAGATTTCGCAAAAAAAGGATTCAGGTTCCTTACATTTTTATGACAATATTTGACGATAAAATTTTAATATAAAAGGGTATGAAGTATTATTTTTCAGCGTTGATTTTTTAATATCGGAGAAAACGGGTAGGTATTTTTGCTGACGCGGTATTTCTTGTGTAGATTTTGTAAATTTACTACCCTTTTTAGGTATCGGTGAATTTAGGCAGGAATTAGCTTCTGCCGCGACTTTGTCTGCGTGGACAAAGTCGCGAAAGAGTGGCGTGAAAGAGTAACAAACATCCATACATCCATATTCACAAACTTTCTTCTCCTTCCTGCCCTTGCCACAATTTATTTGGGGTCGGCTAGCATGTTCTTTTCTTGCATTCTCCTTATCAGCCCTATCAGTTTCACAAACTTTCACGTTTATAAATATTATAAAGAATAAAGAAGTAAAGATTAGTAAGGATTATATTTTGACCATTTTAAATTCCCAGAATTAATATACTGATTTTAAAACAGTAATTAATAATCAAGAAAACGGTAAATTCTGTATTTAGGTACCATTTTCTCAAATATTCATAATAGCTTTACTAATGCTTACTAAAGCTTTACGAATGTAACATTTGAGAAGATTTCAGGAAGTGGATCCCCGTGTGGGGACGGGTTACAATACTGTTCCTCACTGTCTTTCAGACAGGCTTTCTGTAAGAAGCGTGAAAATATCTGACTGGCTTGGTGTCTGACTGGCCGGCGACCACTCTTACGTCGAAGTCTGTTGTAAAGCATCTTAATGTGTGTTTCGAGTTTTGCATGTAAGAGCCAGTTGCCCCTCTGTTGCTGCGGCTCTGGCAGTCTGCAGTCCGTAGGGGCTCTTAAGGGTCGGCAACTCAGCAGCAATTCCTCTGGTGTTGCAGGTGACGATGACTACTTACCACCAGGTGGCTCGTCAGTTCGTTTGCCGACTTAGTCAATTAAACAAAATGTACTTTTAAGCGCACGATGTTTACAACTACAGCCATACTTTATACTATATTTATATGACCACTAGATTGCTTGTGCCAAAATTTCATAGAGATCAGTTCTGTCGTTCTGCCGTGATTGAATAACATAAATTTCACATCACATCCATCCAAACTTTTGCATTTATAATATCAGTATTTGTTGGGTTTGTTTCGGTGTTTCTTCTCAGAGATTGTCATCGGAAATGCGGGCGTCATTTAGTTAAAAACACCTAAAACATTGACTTATAAAAGTGTCCTTAAAAATCTACTTAGACAACTTTTTTACTGTGGGAGAGCCATGCTTCCGCACGAATGGGCCGGCTCGACCGGAGTGATACCACGGCCTCACAGAAAACCGGCGTCAAACAGCTCTTACGTTGTGTTTCGCCGAGTGAGTGAGGATACCGGAAGCTCAAACCTCCCTTTTAAAAGGCCGGCCACGCACTTGCGACTCCTATGGTGTTGCGGGTGTCCATGGGCGGCGGTAATCGCTTACCATCAGGCGATCCCTTTGGTCGATTGTCCCCCATTCCATAAAAAATAAATAAATATCACAGGTTCTCAAACTCTATAAGTTTGAGAGGGATTACAATACTTGTGAAATCCGAAACTTTGATCATGTGAAACCTGCGAACCGCACTTCAAAAAGTTTTTATTGTAGAGCCCCCATTTTTTACTTACCATTTGTTGTTAATTTTAATTACTTTTAACGTGCATTACTAAAAACTAATTTTACTTATCTTTGTCTTCTATGGGCCCCTGAAGTCCACTTTGAGAAAGACTTGTTTATATAAAGCTTGATTACGCAAAATGTTCATTTAATTTTTATAAAAGCCAATTTTTCTGAAGAAATTTAAAATGTTGATGAGGCATCGTTTGCGTTCCTTCTGCCGTTCCTCCTTATGGAAAAATTTCGTCTTGCAAACAGTCAATTATAATATTCATCACGGTTTTATTGCTCTTTATATTCAAGAGATCTGTGAGGGTTATGGCTGGATCAGTACGTACTTATCGAGGTGAGGTTAAGCTTCGCTTGCCGAGGTTATAAAATGGATTGGTGGGTGATATTACTATGCGCATTATATTCAAACATTATAAATGTGCGCACAGTCATAAATAGAAAGTTTAGTTACTTTAAGAATAAAAAAAACGGTATTAACTGCCTCAATGATTTAGTGGTCACAAGGGTGGCTGCTGAGTGTAAAGTCCTTGGTTCGATTCCCGAGTCCAGTTAATTCTTATTGATTCAAAGTTATTTCAACCATGCACCTCTGAGAGTCCCGTGTCAAGTAAATAAGTTGATGGTGATAATTGTACCATTAGAATGCAAATACCATTAGAATCACGGCCGTGGTTCATTGTTTTGATGCTAATTCTATCCTAAAATTATGTTAATGTATGGTTATGGTATGTAAATGGTGAATTATAAAGTCAGCGACGCCGATTACGGTAAGGAAAATCTATCTTCGTGACTGGAACGAAGAACTTCGAATACATAATATCTACACAATTGACAACATTTAATTTTCTTTTAGTGATTTTTTTGCATTTTCTATGATTATTACGTTATTTTTTAGTAAAGGAAAAATTCAATCGCGGGCAGGATTCGAACCTGCGTCTTCTGGTTTGATATACCAGACGCTCTGACCTCTAAGCCACCGCGTCACCTTAACGTCACCTTATGACGTAAATTCAGAATGTGAAGGCAAAATTTCAATCATGCGGTAGGGTTCGCGGTAGCTTAGAGGTCTGAGCGTCTGGTATATCAAACCAGAAGACGCAGGTTCGAATCCTGCCCACGATTGAATTTTTCCTTTACTAAAAAATAACTTAACATTTAATTTTTTTAACACGCATTATATTATAATTTTGTTTGAAACTAGAATAATAGGATTCGTACCCGTATATTTTTATGTTCCCGATATTCAATAATTTCCATTTATTTATTTTCGATGTTGAATTTCTTTTCAAAAGTCATCATTTGTACGGTTAAAAGTTAAATAACGGGTTAAATCAATGTTATAATACTTATTAGATACGCTATGTTAATAGTAAATGTCATTTTACGTGGGAGAGCCATGCTTCGGCACGAATGGACCGGCTCGACCGGAGTGATACCACGGCCTCACAGAAAACCGGCGTTAAACAACGCTTACGTTATGTTTCGCCGAGTGAGTGAGGTTACTGGAGGCCCAATCCTATTTTAAGCGGTCGGCAACGCATTTGTGACTCCTCCGGTGTTGCGGGTGTCCATGGGCCGCGGTAATCGCTTACCATCGGGTGATCCGTCTGCTCGTTTGCCCTTCTATCCCATAAAAAAAATTAATTGAGTCGCGTTACATGTTTAGTTTTATAGGTATGGACATGTCCATAACACCAGGTAACCTGTGTGCTTGAGAGATTTTCTTGACGGCGTGTGAACTCTGCCAACCCGCATTAGGGATGCGTGGTAGCATGACCTAATCCTGAGAGGAGGCCCGTACCCAACAGTGGGTCAGAATAAAGGGTTGATTATTTTATGTTATGTAAACACGCCTGTTAAGCGTGAGATCCTAGCTTTTATTACCAGGTCGAGCAGTGATAATGAGATTTTGTTTAAAATTCTTAATGGTGCCCGGATAGTGGCAATAGGCTAGCCACCTATTTCATGGAACTTGAAAAATACCGGTGAAGTGTGTAGTATTTGTACAATTAATATACCTCTGCTTTACCATTTATCATTTTCATTAGTTTATAACAGTCCACTGCAGGATTTAGGCCTCCCCAATGTGTGCCGCGTCACCGTCGTCTCGGCTCATCGCATCCACCTTCCGCCAGCAACCTTTCGCAATTCATCACTCGTCGGCGTCGGCGTCCTGCACTACGGTTGCCGAGTCGCGGTTTCAACTCGAACATGTCTACCTTAGCCTTACCAGGTACTAAATCCAAACTCAATAGATCCAAATTAATTACGTGGGAGAGCCATGCTTTGGCACGAATGAGCCGTGACTCCTCTGGTATTGCCGGTGTCGATGGGCGGCGGTAATCGCTTACCATCAGGCGATCCGTCTGCTCATTTGCCCTCCTATCCTATAAAAAAAATAACACATTTTACTAGACTTGGAAATCGAACCCTCTAGCAATCAGTGGCGCTTAAAACCACTGGGCTAATGAGACAGTTATAAATATTTTGTGAAAGGAAATTATGTAGATCCACTTAAAGTAATCAAATTTATTGTCAATCATTTTATTTACAATAAACACTAGCTACAGTATGTTACAATATTGATAATATAAAAGGGCTACACATATTGTGACGCGTTGATGTGGTGAATTACCCGGGCAAAACGGTTAGAGGCAAATCCTTGGATTTACTAAACAATTTAAATAAATCATTCATAGAATTGCTTGCTTTTGTACAAGGATATGTTCCTTGAATATATATATATATATATAATTATTTTATAGAATAAAATGATTTATCGTAAAGCATTGGAATATACACCTTCTACCATATCGTTATGGAATATACACCTTGTTCGAAAGAAATAGGATTAAATTTTAAATATTGTGCCATTAAATTTTAGAGAAACTTGTATTAAAATAAATCTGAATTTTTAGTTTTACTAATTATTGTAATATGTAATAGCCTGAAAGAAATGCTCAAATTATTATTTCCATATACAATTTAACGATCGAGGATTAACAAAACTCATCCAAATAATTTACCACACCAACCACGATTGTCTAGGCCCACTAATACAATTCAAAGCTCATATATTTTGCAAAATGCACATAATAATACTAGTAATATTGTATTTACAAAATTAACATAGAGCTATCCATAAATACTTTTAAGCCCGCCATGTAATGGCAGTCTGTTATAGGTAAATATTGATATTACCCGGAATATTGGGTTGTTTCTCACAATACCCGGGCGATATCAATAAATATTATGCAACACTTGATACGAATCAATACATTTAAATATGGCTAATTTATGGGAACGTATAACAACTACTAGGGTAGGTATTTTTTTTTCACAAATTATCAGTAAAAATAGCACATAAGGTATTATAATACGTTTTTAACAATAAAAAGGCACTGTTTTTTCAGAATTTTAATCCAAAACATTTATAATCTGTATGCCATCGTGGCGCTTGGTCAAGGCATAGATTTGTTAATTTTATTTTATCCAAACGATTCCTCATATAGAAATTTCTCAAGCGCCATTTTAGAATACGGGGATAATAGGAGTAATAAAATTGTGGTGTTCAGTCATGTTATTTTAGGATATAAATTGTATTCATTTTTATATAATAGGTATAATAAGTGATTGTAACCTATTAAGCATATTTATTGATACAGTGATTGTAAATGCAAGAAACGGCTCTTAGTTTTCAGTCAATCAAAATTGTATGTAGGAGTAGTGTGGGGGGTTCTCTTTTTACAACATGACCCTAATGGTGAGCAAAGGACTCCCTGTCATAGGCTACGTATGTAATAGGTTTGTTCCGAATGAAAAATAGAACGCCTGTTTCAACGTATTGTTTAATTTTTTGAATTCTTGCTTTGATGTAGTTAAACAATTTTTGATTGTCAATTTACAATCACCTTTTTCAAACTAGTATAGATTACAAATGGTTAATTATGGAATACTATAGTACATAAACATGTATAAAGTTTCACTTATATAATTATTTATTATAATATTATAGTATTAAATACAACATCAAATCCTTAAGTGCATTCGCAATGATAATATACAGTTTTTTATAAGATTCCTACCACATTTATATAAAGTATTTTTTGGGAAAGATGAATAATAAAAAAAAGACATATTTATTTATCTGCACTCATAGTCTGTCAGGATATTTATGTTTAGTTTTTAGCACAACATTTAGAAACAAAAAATATTTATTTAGAAGCGGCGGTAGCCTACTGGCCGTCGGACTTGCGATCATGTGGTTGCCGGTTCAAAACCCAACCATTGCACTACCGACGTGAACCAACTCGTAACACAAGCATTTAGCTTAGCACGTGGGGTTAACAAGAATAATACTAGTAATGAGCGACCCACATTGCTAGTAAGCTTTTATAAAAAAAAATCATTTTTTGTTTTAATCACTTAAACACTTGGACTACTAATCAATGTAGATTATTATTTATTTTTTAAAGGCATTGAATATTTATAAGACAATCAATTTTACTGTTCAAATGTTGTTGGGATAAATACGTCCTTACATTGGTAAATATTTTACCATGTTTTGATTCCAATAGAAAACATCCAAATTCAAACGATTATCTCCTATAATTAGTTTAGGTGCTATAAATAGTAGTTTTACGATAAATGAGTAGGTTTTGGCATGGATGGAAGGAATACAATGGACCCTGGATCATTTTGAATTTTAACATAAAGTTGGTACAAATGTGTCGACAGAACGTTCAATATTACATTAAGATTTGAGGTTTGTTTTAAATAAATTTCTAAAATTCCAATGTAAGGATTATGAAAACCATAGATTGATTCCTTGGTAAAAAAGTTCCTAATGTTTTTAAACATTATAACATATTGTATAATGACAAGTGTTCTAACGTCCCTTGAGCCCTACGAAAATCGTGAACCCCAAAGAATCGTGTTGTGATGTGAACAACAGTTATTTCACGAAATCACCAATACATAGTAGATTCATTAAATAGCCGACTCGTTTTACTTACATTAGAATTTTATAAAATCTGGATTGATAGGTACTAGGTACAAAAAAACTATTCTATGTCATATACTTATTAATGAAGAATATAATATAGTTTTACAGATTAACTATGCAGATAGGTATATTGGTGTATGTATTTTTAGGTATTAATTTATATACTTACTATAAAATTACGATAAGATTTTAGTTATATTAAATATATACAGTAGTACCACGTTTATATGCGTCTACGAAATCGTCGTGATTCTATATATATTTGTGGATATACAAAGGTACTTTTACTTATGACGTCACTGCTAATCCGTATCAGTAACGTCATAACTTGGGGTGGAAATTGTATCACATTTCCTGTCATTTGTGCGAATGTAAAAGCAATGGCGACGAGTGACGTTTCGGTAGGGTTGCCATTTCTTTGCAAAAAACAGTAGACAACAAAAAAATACAGTAAGTATTTTTCTTAAAAGTGAACACACATATATTTGACCATGAAGGGCCATGAGTTCTACACAATAAATACACATTTTTGCTTGCAAAAATTTACCTAGTAGATTTGGCTACTATCTATATTTTTTTCCAACAACTTAAAGGTCAAGATACTTTAAATTATAATAGGCTAGCATATAGTATAGTATATTTGGCAATCCTACGTTACGGTATAGGTAATCGTTTCGATCATGGATATAATTCAAAAGGAAAAGGGGAATTTCTGGACTTTATTTACCTTAGGGGCCAGTTTTCCCCCCTGAGGGAGATTCTCTCAGGGGGATTGGTGGAATAATTCAAAATGAAAAGAGAACTTTCTGGATTTTTTTACATTAGGGTCCAGATTTTCCTCCTGAGGGGGATTCTCTCAGGGATTCTCATCTCATTTCTTTAGGAATAAGCAATTTTTTTACAATGCCCGGCGCAGCTCCACTTTAATTAAGCGGCTTCTGACCAAAGCCAGTAATTTGGGTTTGAAGATTGCGAATCCTGTCAGACTAAATACCAGACCTGTTGTCTCTTGCCCTGGATAGGTGGGGATGATAACATACCATCACACCTGTATTCCCCGAAGGGTTAGGTAGAGGCGTAATAGTGTACACCCATAGTTCGCCGGCATGCTTAGATCCCATGTATTGGGGGCTGCTACTGAGAATTTCACTGAAAAACCCAATAACACTTTGTTCGACCTGGGAATCGAACCCATGACTTGTAACGTAGTAGTCGTGCTCAGGACGACTAGGCAGTTGGGATGTGGTGGCGGGTGGGGATGCGGAGGCATTTATATTGGCAGTTCTTTTGGAACTTTTGTTTCTTATGAGAAAACACATCGATTTCGGAGACGCATTAAAAGTTGTATAGCTGTAAGTACCTACGAATGGTCCAATAACGATAGCACAAAATTCATATAATATAATATATGTATCTACACGATCATAATATATATCTCTTATCATTAATATATTGCTGATACGTCATTTTAATGATATATTAAAAAGTATTCGGAAATACTGTACGTCTCACTTAAATTGTTGACTAACCTTAATTATTAACTTAGCTAAATTTATTAAATTCTCTCAAAATTGGCACATAACGACTAGTGAATACCAATTTTATATTTGGCATTACATTTTTTTGGTTGGCAACACAGCTGGCTACGTCATCTGATGGATATGTCATTGTTCTGTCATTTTAAATTTCGAAATTATTTTTCTGAATTCATCAATGATCAATTATTACCATAAAGAAAAACCACTGTTTAACTAAGTCTTAATATAAAATGCTGTGTTACATAAATATGAATAGCAATACTTAGATTTTTTTTAACTCTATTGTAAAACATAGCATCAGGAGAATTCTGTAATGCCCAGAATAAAACGACTGTCAATCAGCCGGTGTAACCAGTTGCGTCATTTTAACATTTAAGTATATAAACAAACAATATCTAACCTTAATCACACAATACTGCCACTGTCAAATACACTCAGAAGTCCAATGTCATTAGACGAACACCGGTCCGTCATTCTCTACTCACAGGACATGAAGGTTCTCACAGTTTTTGAATTTCGAATCCTCTTTACCGAAAATCCACGTGAACATTTGTCTTGCTTTCATACTTGCGCGGACGACACCTCGGGATTTGTACCAATGGGCTGGAGACGATTCTCTGCCCCCTTCTGCTGTGTACTGTTGGCGTTTTAGCCGGATTTGGTTCAAGATACCGACTAGGAGCTCATCGACGTTATGGTTGATACCAACTGATACTTCTATGAACTTCGCTTTGTAGGTGCACGCGAGGCACTTGCCGTCTGTCGAACAGAAAAGTACATTAGTTAGGTTAATTAGTTTTTTGATGAGTTTCGTAAATGAGTGATGAATTGCTGGTCTGCTTATTAGCAGTCAAAAAGTCATTTATTATCGCTGTACCCATTTTAACTAAAGACCTGAATTCAGTATTAGTGAGGTGGGTATTATATAAGTATCAGAAATTACAGTACATCTCATAATCAACCCATTATACTGTCACACTGCTGGGCACGGGTTTCCTCTCAGAATGAGAGGGATTAGGCTATGGTCCACCACGCTGGCCTAGTGCGGGTTGGCAGACTTCACACGCCATCGAGAAAATCTCTCAGGCATGCAGGATTCCTAACGATGTTTTTCTTCACCGGGTCCTTTCACCGGACCGACTTGGCAGTCCAACGGTCATACCACTAGGCTAAGACTGCTATTAGTACATCTCAGTGTATTTTTTTCAATTCATGTCTTTTCTTCCTTACATCGTCTTTTAATCCACAATGTTGTCTTATCACATCAGTTTTTCAATCTATCATTTCGAGTTACACCACACATACCAAGGAATTCTACTTATTCTACTTTCATTAAACTTCTTAAAATGTACGAGAATGATCCTGTGCTGTCAAAAAGGTTGTATAAAATAAAAAAATCTATATTTAAAAAAGGACTGACAAAATCTAACGTTTTTGTCTTTGGCTGAATGTACAAACCACGTGGAACATTGACCTCCATAGTACCTATACTATAGAACTTTATAACAGCATAAAGAGATCAGTGACACGGAGTAATATAGACTATAGACTGAATTGGCATGTAACAAATAATATTATAATAAAACGCCAAAGAAGAAGGGCATTATCAGACGTGGCTTGCTAAGTCTCTCTCGGGAAATCAGGACGTTCTTACAGAAACATAATGACGTGGAAAGTGTCCTTAATAAAATATAGATTGGATACGCAAAAATATTACTTTCTCTTTATATAGGAATAAGCTATTGGAGGCTGTAATTATCTCACAACACAAAAAATATCTATCTACCAGGGGCCTATTAGTCAATTGTATCAGAATGGGCATAAGAAATGACAGATTTCGTAAACAAAAATCAATGATTCTGAAGTCATTGAATGACGATTTCGACACAATAAAAATAACAGACTTGGGCTCAGGAGTTTAGTGAATGAGACAACATTCTTCCCCGTATATACACCGGTTATAATACTGTTCTTCAATGCTTTTCAGATAGGCATCTCGTAAGAAGTGAGAAAATATCTGAGTTGCTCGGTGGTAGATCTCTTGGGTTTCCACCAGCTGGCGATCACCCTTACATCGGAGTCTGTCGTAAAGCACGTTGGTGTGTGTTTCGACTGCAGTGGGTCGGTACAGTGGGTTGATGATGCAGTGTTCCACAATTTCCAAATTAAACCTACCGTACTGCACAATGAATTTCTCCAACTGACCTTGTGTAGATACGGCTCGACTCCTAGCCAGGTCGATTTTATTGGCCACCAGTATAGCCGGCCTCGCTCGCAGCATGTCGCAGTCCAGTAGCCTGGCCAGCTCCTGTTCTGCCTTCTGGAACGATGCCTTGTCCACCACGGAGTAAATCACCACGAACGCGTCAGGAGGTTCAGCTCGCTCGATTTCTTCCTAAAAGTATAGTACTATTAGTTTTACTACCTTATTGGTGACTGTCATACTGAACTTCGAAGTTTAAAATATCGATATCGCCCTAGCCATTAGGCTACATTGCGTCGCATTTTAATACGGCAAAAACCTTAAAAATACAATGAAGATAGACACAAGTTTAGATAAATTACCTTTGTCGTAGTACAATTAACGAAGTATAATTCAGATTCTTCTCCATTCAGCATTATTGATACCTTCTGTTCTGAACCATCAGCATCTGAAAATAAAAAAATATAATTATTTACTCTTCGTAAGTACAGGGTTATTTGATACTGTATAACGGACGAAAGCGTATACAACTAGTGTTGTAAATTTGAGAGATGAGGACGAGCCTTGAGCACTCAGTCGACTCAGTCGACGCTCATGAGCCTTGAAGACTTGAGCGTTCAACGCTCAAGTGCTCAAGTCTCACGCGTTTGGACTATAACGCTCCAGTCGTATGCTCAAGCGTTAGTCCAAGCTTTTGACTCAGCGCTCGAGGCTCGGCCTCAGCGCTCGTTTTTACAACACTAAATACAACCCACGCTACTTAATGAGAAATGATTAAGAATAGAAATAAATATTTTCCTTCTTCTTCTCTCCTAAAGCTGCGAAGTAATGTTTTGTGGAATAGTCAACTGACTGGCCCTAAGCACTACTGCTACGTAAGAGATCCTGAGAAAATGTTATTGGGATATCTTATGAAATTGTCAGTAACAGGACCGAGTTTGGATTTGTGTCCAGTTAATGGCAATAGTCTCGTAATAACAAGGGACAATTTCTTCAATCGATTTCCAATTAAATCTCCAAATAATAGAGTTTGTTATCTATTGGGCTTTGACGGTTTATAGCAACTTGGTGTGCTGTTGACTGTACCTACCTACGTATGACCAGAAAGTATCAGTCATTCCGAATTTACTATACAAACAGTTCGTCACTTGAAAGTCAGACAACCATGATTCATGACCATAATTAGCATTGTCAACGGTTCGATTCCCCATTTATCATTGTCAAATGTTCCGAATTACGCCCGACCACGCCGAATGACGTCAGAGTTGATGCGATTCACAACCAAATTGGAGGGTAAGGCGCAAGTAAATAATTCCGATGCGTAAGTGTTGAGTGAGTTATAATTGTGGGGTGCCAGTGACGGCGACAGTCATTTAAAATCTAGCTATATACAGGGTTCTTCTCAATGACCGGCCAAATTTACAGGGGCTGTTCAGAATCGATAATATTTTCGATCTACGAAATAAAAAAGTTAAAATTAAAACGTTTTATTCGCATAATTTTATTCCTGTCTGCCTCTAAATTACAGAATGCGTGGATATAGTTACCACAAAATTCAGTTCAATAACCCAGATTATAAATATCTATCGGGGAAGATCCACGCGGGAAGCGCATTCCACATTTAAGCAGTGCGCATGATAAGAGTGGACTTAAAGCGTTTCGTTCGGGTTTTAAGAATATCTACCATGATTCGATGTCGCTTTTTCGTGCCTCTGATTGTTCGATTTAAAATAATTAGCAATGGTTTAAAAGTTCTAAGAGTGGATGGTTTGTCCCTTTGCCGCAAAACGAGTGTTATAGTCCATTTGCTATCGATAAAAGCTTCTTTACATAGCACAGTTCCCCGCGCGTTTCATGGCCACAACACAGCATGAATACTACATAATTCGAGGGCTCGGCGCGTAATTGGCGCAGGTTGGTGACGTCACATCGTTTTCCTAAGGGACTGTTTGACTTGGAAGTTTTGACTGAAGTATTTAGTAGACAAGAATATCATTTACAGGAGTTTATCCTTACTAGTGAGAACAACGAATAGACAACGTTTCTATTTAAAATAACTGGCCGAATAATGGATATCTTTTTTGCCTAATAGGTTGCCCACCGTACTACATCCTTACTAATATTATAAACTTTTTACGTGGGAGAGCCATACTTCGGTACGAATGGGCCGGCTCGACCGGAGTGATACCACGGCCTCACGGAAAACCGGCGTTAAACAACGCTTACGTTGTGTTTCGCCGAGTGAGTGAGGTTACCGGAGGCCCAATCCCCTTTTAAAAGGTCGGCAACGCACTTGTGACCCCTCTGGTGTTGCGGGTGTCCATGGGTGGCGGTAATCGCTTACCATCAGGCGAACCGTCTGCTCGTTTGCCCTCCTATCCTATCGGATGTTTGTTGCTCTTTCACGCCAGAACGGATGAACGGATCTGGATGAAATTTGGCACAGAGATAGATTATAGTCTGGACACAATGGGCTACATTTTATCCAGGTCGGACTCAATTCTGAAGTCCACGCAGCAAAAGTCGCGGGCTGAAGCTAGTATAATATATGTAATTTTGTACTTTAAAATGATGGTTGATCAACATGAGATGTACTCCATCTTTGGTTTTTCTATTAATTATTTTTAAAACGAGTTTTCAATATTTCGATTTTAAACATAACATAAACATACCACCCCGCCTATGTTTCCCGAAGGGTTAACAGAGACGTAGATAATAATGTACACTCACAGTTCGCCGGTATGTTTAGGTTCCATAGAACAACGCAATTAATTTATAATGTTCATTCTTGGCAGAAAATAACATACTTAGATCGCGAGATCACACCGCGAGGTCTATCCTATACTATTATGTATTCTGTGATATAGGGTTAATCCCAAAACATTAACAATGAAAATTGATGTAATCCTCCACCTTCTGTACGTAATATAAATGTTAATATAAATTAATTCTCTAATAATTGCTTCCCTAACACACTGTTATTAATATGTCGGGGGTATTCAGTTTGCTGTTGTATAGGTTATATTATTGTTACATGTATAATTATAATATGAAAACACTTTTGCCGTAGCGGCTGAACGATCAGCTTCTGTGCCATGTGTTGTGGGTTCGATCCTCACATGGGGCAAATATTTGTGTAATCTGCTGGTAGTTGTTCGGGGTCTCATCGTTTGTGTTTGTGAGAATTTGTGTTTGTAAATGCACTTTCTTTCATTCTCAGAGCAAAAAATACTAGGTATCACCATTTACACCACACATGCTCATAATTTAATAACAAGCTATCATCGGATATCATCGGCCATCATCGTATATCATCGGCTTACAACGGTGTTACGTATTCACGGGCATAATATCCGGAGCGGTAGGGAATGGCAAATTTCGAAATGACATTACAATTGATAGCTTTAATGATGTATGGGAATGATATAGAGTTGCTGGAATATCCTGGTAAATTGATTTTTACCAGCGGTTGTCCGCAGCTTGACTTGCATTCCAAAGGATTTTTTGAGACAATCTTTGTCCCAAGATTCTACCAATCTCCTTGCCAAATATCAATATCTGTTTAGGTGTTTAGGAGCGAAAAGGGAACAGGTGTACAGCAGACAGCGTATCATCTGCTTTTATAATATCAGTAGGTACCTTTGGATTATGAGCAGTGGATATTGCTGAAATGTTTCTTTGAGTCGAGACCACGTACTAAAAATACAGCATAGGACGGCCTCTAAGGAGATTAACAGACAACTTGGTAAAGGTCAATGGGAATCGTTGGATGCAGGCAGAATTTCTAGAATCCTTCTAAAAATGAATGAGGGAGTTCATTGTTTAGCGAGCGTTCTCCAGGTTATAATGATAGTGATGAATAATGAAGTATCCACGTGGGAGAGCCATGCTTTGGCACGAATGGGCCGGCTCGACCTGAGTGATAAAAACCGGCCTCACAGAAAACCGGCGTCAAACAACGCGTACGTTGTATTTCGCCGAGTGAGTGAGGTTACCTGAGGCCCAATCCCCTTTTAAAAGGCCGGCAATGCACTCGTGACTCCTCTGGTGTTCATGGGTCCCCGGGTCTCCATTGGCTGCGGTAATCGCTTACCGCTTACCGCATCGCCATCAGGCGATCCGTCTGCTCGTTTGCGCCCTTATCCCATAAAAAAGTGCTTTTACTAGTCGGAGGTATCATTGTCAGGTGTCAAAATTGATTGATATACTTAGGTACAACAAAATTATGCGCACACATACACAAATACATACCAACAGACGAATTGATAAACTCATATAAAGGTGAATATTCAAACATTATTTAACAAATCATTCTTCTCATCATAGTAGTTCTCTCTTTCATAGTTCAGATTGTTTTTATTCTTGTCTTATTGATTGACGGCAGTGGTGTAGTTTAAGTTTTCATTATCTTATTTGTAGTTTTAAACATTTGCAACTTTGGGATGAAGTTAATGACGTTCTAATTTTTTTCAAATATGCACCCATGAAATGAAACTGCCGGCAGGAGTTAGTGTAATACTAAATCGTTATATTTTCAACATTTTGATGATCCATATAGGTTGAATATAGAATAGTGGCATCAAAGAGTCTACAATTAGCTGTCAATATATCAAAGGGTTGATCTACGCCCAGAAATTGGAATAGTGTTGTACAATATAGTCCTCGTTCGGCTGTCAGTCGTGCAGTCAACTGCGGATGACGTGCAATACGCTATTATCACCAGCGCTACTTCCTCTGATTGGCCTACATCGAGAACACTACCATTGTATAACGATTCAAACTCGAAAGCCGAGTATTTTTCGGCTTATTGTGTTTCGTCGATACATCACTATGATGATGTTTCGTCTTGAAATGTAGACTATGGAAGATATTGTTTACTTGTACTAAATGTAATGTTAAGGCAACAATGTTTAATTGCATATTAGGCTCAGCTCACATAGGCGCAAAGTCATCGACGCGTCGCGACGCGTCATGTTTTTTTTTTTAAAAGCTTATCTACTAGTAATGTGGCTCGCACATTACTAGTATTCTTGATAACCCCTCGTGCTATGCGACATATGCTTGTGTTACGAGTGGGTTCACGTCGGTGAACCCACTCGTGCAATGGGTGCAATGGGTGGGTTACGAACCGGCGACCACATGAACGCCCGTCCGACGCCCTAGCCATTAGGCTACCGCCGCTTCAAATTGTTACGACTATATCTTATTCATAATAAAGAACAAAGTGTTACGCAAATATGGAATCACGCGTCGACGCGCGACGACACGGGCCTTCGCGCTTCGACGCTTGGTTAAAGTTGAGCGGTTTCGCGCGTCGCCGCTAACTCACGCGCAGTGACGCGCTTTTCACGAATGATCAAAAGTCTCTGAACAGGTCCAACACTGCTATCCGGGCGTGCCAATGAGCGTCACCACGCGTTGTAGTTGAAAAACAGAACGCGACGCTACGCTTCGACTCTGCGCCAGTGTCAGTTGAGCCTTACATGAGACGTTACTTATTTAGCGAACGGCCTACCTCTGCCTTACCAATGCCTTAATTTATATTTTATCAATGACTTCAGATTTTTGTTGACTCTTGACCCCGTATAGGGATGGGCCAGAAATAGATACAATTCCTGACTGCTATTCAGATCGACAGACGACCTAGTAAAGATCGCAGGCAGTCGTTCAAAGTAGGCGGCATGTAACTCGGTCCTTGTGAAAGTCTATGATGGAGGCCTTGTTTCAATAATGGACGTCTTTTGACTGATATAATGATGATCATAAACCGACAATGTCGCTCTCACGTCTATTAATTATAACACCGTATAAAAACGAGAAACTAGTGAGTAATCCTTAGTAATTCTAGTAAATCCTCGCAGCACATGACGCGAGTCCATCATCCCACAACGCCGCGATGCGCCATTTTGATTTATCGCTGTTCGAAACATCGATGAAGGAACAATAGACTGTCAGCTATTTATCAACTGGGGGCAAATGATTTGTGGCTGAGAGCAAACAAGGTGCGCGTGTGTGCGATAATTTGGTCCATTCAGTAAATTTGAATAGCGGAATTGGTAGGGATCGATTTTAATTCTTTAGAGATCGGTAACTCTTCATAGGATCTTTATAATTGTTTATTTTTCTATGTTGTCTTTTTTTATTTACCGGGCATAAGCTCCAACCTGCTACTAAGAATTTCTATTAAAATATAATAAAAATCTTCTAATTAAAAAAAAAATATGTTCGACCTAAGAATCCAACCCAGCGCTCTTCCATTGAGACCGTAATACGTTGGTCAAAACTCTAGTGCAATATTTCACTATTTTATTATTGGTCTAATCAAATCTCCCACAGCTCAGTGTAGATAAATTCCTCATTTAATCTATAATATGAAGTCCTTAGAGGGTCTATGTGGGTCGTATGTCTGCGGGTAGTCGATTGAATTTTCCGCTGTCAACGACAAGAGAATGTGTTTTGTGGCCTGAAAGTCAGCGGGAGTGAGAGCGAGAAAAGGGGGAAATCTACACAAATGTCATACAAGGTTTATGTTTTGTCATTAATGAAGGCTTAATCAATTGCGATGTAGAAGCGCCTTTTGGTAAATCATAATAATTATGATGTTGCCACGGGTTCTTAATAGGAATTGTTTAAAAAAGAATTGTTAAATGTAACCTTTTTTAATGTCATTAGCAAAAAAGCTCTCAGGAAAAGAATGCAATTATTCCCATTAATTGGATTTGTTATTTAAATTATACTATTTCTGTAACTATACTTTATTTTTTAAAACAAAATATAGTTTGTACCAATGTCTATTTTTCTATCTAATTTTCTTATTTTTTTTATTCAACCCGTAACAACTAATTAAAAATGTATCGTAAACTAATGAATGGCAGGCATAGAAGATGAACAAACACACAAAAAATAATCATTTTTATAAACATACATAAACTGTATCGGTAGAGTCACAATCCAAATGAACCATCATCATCACTTTAATCATATCAGTCAAAAGACGACCCCTGCTCAACAAAGCCCGCCCACATTGACTTCTCCAAGGATCGGTTAAGTATATGCCGCCTGCACCCAGCGACTCCCAACGACCTTTACCAGGTCGTCCGCCCATCTCGTTCAAGGTCGTCCCACACTATGTTTTCCGGTGCGTGGTCTCCACACTAGAACCTTTTGCCCCCAAATGAACTAATAGCCATCAATCCTTATTTGCCGACGTAAAACGCTGGGTAACGGCTGTATATCAATTACCCGCGTCCCCGTGAGCCGCGTGTTTTATGGCCCAATATCGGGGATGTCCGCATTGGTCTTGTTGGTCCATTTTTTGGTTCCATATTGCGCTGAAAGTTCCAGATTCTATTTCCGTTTTTAACAAGAGTAAAATTAGTTTTAGACTTACTAAGTTAGATAAAACTGGGATTCGTTTTTTAAATTCATTGTACGAGTATATAAATGTAGCCGGTCATAGCAACACAACAGTATCCAATCCAAACTTATATAAACGCGGAAGCAACTCTATTTGTTTTTGTGTTCGTACGTTTTCACGCCTAAATGACGAATTTTCATATCGAGAGATACGTTGAACCATGGGGCAGGACGCCCTCCAGCTTGATGCAGTGTGATGAGGTTGCAGGCGGAAGCTGGATGCGACAACCCGAGAACAGGCTAAAATGGCGCACATTGTGGGAGACTTACGTCCAGCAGTGGACTAACATAGGCTGTTGATGATAATGATGATGGGGAAGGACATCGGCTACCTTTTGTTTCAAAAAACCCTTTGGAATACGAGGGAAAACGCGGGCAACAGTTAGTTTATAGTATCTTATTTTACCTTTGTACCAAAATATTATTTGAATACATGAATAAGTAAGTTTTCTTATTACAAAAAGAAAGAAATCACAGTACCCAAGTGGCAGTAAGTAGGGTAAGAGTAGGGCTTTATTTAAATTATTTTAGGTAATTATGTAACAGATGTAAACAGATTCAAAATATAAATAGGCTCCAAAAAGTTTTTTAATCATTCCAAACTTTTTAAGGAATAAAAAAAGTACAAAAGAGTATCTAATTTAATAAACCAAATCATTCGGTATTTTGCTTCCAATGTTCCTTTTTTAAATTCAAAAGAAAGAAGCGAGGTGAAAGTTAAAATTGTACAATTAATTCCATTCAGTGTCTTTAGACTTCGTGATTAAAGACTGCGAAGTTCTGTTATGGACGTAATCTTTAATTGTAATTATTAATTATTCTACTTATTTTATCCTATGACCTTGAATTTTTAATTGCAATGGAGTTTTTAGGCGGGAAAATGTAAAGTGCACTTTGTCGGTTTTGTATTATTTTCCAAATCTTGTATTTCCCCGAAGTTTTATGTGTGAACGTGTGCGAGTGTAGGCAAATGATATAGAATTGAAAATCGTGACTTTTGTGTTCACTCCTAAACTCCATCGTAGCCTTAGTGAAGTTTCCACTTTTTTACTGGGGATAAAGTGATGTGTTTTAAACTACAAGAAAGAAAGTAAGTTCTAAGTTACCAGGTCTTAAAATTCCTTAAAAAAAATTTGCAATTACAATGTTTACTTTCATGAATATTATTTTTTTCCTAGCCTATTTCGTCCCACTGCTGGGCAAAGGTCTATATTAATTTACATAGCATAACATACCATCACGCCTGTATTCCCCGAAGGGTTAGGCAGAGGCGTACTTAATGTACACCCACAGTTCGCCGGTATGTTTAAGTCCCATGTTATAGGGGGCGAGCCTATAGCAATTAGAAAAACCCAATAACACTTTGCTCGACCTGGGAATCGAACCCAGGACCTCTAGTGTAACAGTCGCACTTGGGACCACTAGACTAATGAGGCAGTCATATTAATTTAATGAATATTTAATGTTTCTTATTTTATTTGGTGATGTGATTGGTATACCTATGCCCCATTCGGATCGGATAGGGTTTTGTTAACAAAGTGTATTAGACGTGTCACCTAAATGAGGCCCACATCTCATTATTTATTAACTTGGGAACTTTAAAATTAGATCGTGAAAACAGGCTTTATAACCCTTCGTTATTAATATTAAAAGTTGAGTGAAAGAGCAAGCGTAACGTGTTACGTCCCCGCCTAAAGCCATCAACGAAGATTCAAAGACTAAACCATGTTACGTGTGCTTCCATTACGCTGTCTAAAAGGGCCACCCACCAAATACGTACAGAAGACCTAAAATCTATCATAACATATTGGCATGGATAAAAAAGCCGCTTTCCATAAATCCTATTATTCTTAGAATTAATATACTTAAGAATTTTATTCCAAAATTATTGCTCGATGTGATTTTTTTTTCAAGATAAATAATGCGAGCAGGTGTTTAATGTTATGAGTATTATATTATCTGTGCTATGAGTATGTCTGTCTGATGAGATCTTTTTTAAAAGAATAAATGAATAAGATATATTCGTGTCGTCTATGGGTACTTTATAAAGACAAATAACTATATTTCCATATATTAAGCATTCGATAACATAATTCGTAATGAAAACTATAAACTCTTTAATGATGCTTCACTACATAGTATAAAACAAAGTCGCTGACGCAGTCTGTCCGTCCCTATGTATGCTTAAATCTTTAAAACTGCGCAACGGATTTTGAAGCGGTTTTTTTATTAGATAGAGTGATTCAAGAGGAAGGTTTTAAGCTATTATACATTACGCTACGATGCGCTATGGAGCAACGCGGGTGAAACCGCAGGCGGGGCGCTAGTGAATAATAAAACAGTAACTATCGTTAAGTATTTCTTCGTCCTAAAGGCCTGTCCACATTTTATGCAAATACGTTACGCAAGCTTCAGTTGATGTTGTGTGGAGCAGACTTTATGCTATAGGCTATAGTAAATAAAGCTTCATCATCAACCCATATACTGTCCCACTGCTGGGCACGGGTCTCTCTGAATGAGAGGGGTTAGGCTTAGTTCACTACGCTAGCCTACTGCGGGTTGGCAGACTTCACAGGCCTTTGAGAAAATCTTTCAGGAGTGCAGGCTTCGTCACGAAGTTTTCATTCACCGTTTAAGCGAGTGATAGTTAATACGCACATGATTATGAAAAATCAGAGGTGCGTGCCTTTAGTTGAGCCTGAGTTATCAATATTTTCTGAATGATATGAATTCTATCTTTTTGTATTTTTTGCCTTTTCCATGCTAAGATTATAAAGTTATTTTAGTAAAGGAAAAATTCAATCGTCAACGTCACCTTATGACGTAACTTCAGAATGTGAAGGCAAGTTTCGATCAAGCGGGTGGGACTCGTGGTGGCTTAGCGGTCAGAGCGTCTGGTGTATTTAACCAGGAGACGCAGGTTCGAATCCTGCCCGCGATTGAATTTTTCCTTTACTAAAATAACCTGATATGAATTCGTTGTGAAAAAGTGTTTGATATAATCTGCTTGAAGTGGAACTTCTTATTATTTTTATTTATTATAATGCTTATTAAGTTTCAATGTAACATAATATGATTAATATAATAAGTTATAACGAACTGACATAACATAATTTTCTTTACGCATACATTAACTTGGGATAAAGACGTAATTTATGTAGTTTTAGATTTATATAATAAATTATATCATCCCACAATATTAAATGTTATATAAAATTATAGGTACTTACATAAAAAAATCATTAGAAAAATATTTATATAGATTCTTACAAACTTATATAGATTCCGGATCTCGATACCTAAAAATACCTTCACGGGTCTTTTAAATCATCATCATCAGGTTTAAAAAAATATGATGGCCCCAATTTTCTTTGTATTGCGTTTTTATAACATGTGGACCACTTTAGACTTGCACGGTTCGAACTGTATAAAAATTATAGAGCTTTATTAGAGCAACACAAGCCAAAAAATTTTTTTTTAGAATTTGTGTCTGTTTGCCTGTCTGTAGGTTTGTAAGCTCAACACGCAAAAACTACTACATGGAATTGAATGCAGTTTACACCGATGTATTGCTAGAGGTCTAACTTAAAATCTGGTGCATGTTTCATTTTGATACGCCGCCTAGATTTGGACTTATAGTATGATAATCTTTTTGTGACGTGATCGAAGCTGCAGGCAACAGCAACTACTTAACTATGATGAATGAATGAACGAATGAATGAATACTTAACTATATATACCTAATCTATATATAAACCCGTTTATAATAAACTTCTATAACCCAGGACATAAAGCCTAAAGCATAATAAATGCCAACCCTCTAACGCTCACGAGTGGTCGCAGCCTCGGTTCTACGACTTCTTCATAATTTATGAGTTCCTGGTAGCCGGGGGCTGTTATCTCGCATTTTTACCCGCTAAGGGATGTTGATTGTAATCAAATGTTTGTTTCTTATTTATATGAAACCTCTTTTTGTAAATAGGGTTATTTCTTCGTTTCATTTGTTTTTATATCCGAGTTCCTTTAACCTAATAGAATTGATAATTTTTCGTGGATATATATTTTTTTTCATGAGTTTTTTTTGTGGGATAGGGGAGCAAACGAGCAGACGGATCACCTGATGGTAAGCGATTACCGCCGCCCATGGACACCGCAACACCAGAGGAGTCACAAGTGCGTTGCCGGCCTTTTAAAAGGGGATTCGGCCTTCGGTAACCTCACTCACTCGGCGAAACACAACATAAGCGTTGTTTGACGCCGTTTTCTGTGAGGCTGTCACTCCGGTAGAGCCAGCCCATTCGAGCCGAAGCATGGCTCTCCCACGTAATGACTTCTGAGTTCTTTTAATTTCTGCTAAAATCACTATAAAAGTAGGTTAGAGAATTAGGAATATTTTGATTCATATCATTCACACCATCACGCCTGTAGTCCCCGAATACTAATGAGTACCTACACTCACAGTTCGTTTGTATATTTAGGTCCCATGTACTTATTAAGCGTATGTACCTATTGCGATTAACCGGGCACAAATCCCAAACTCCGAGCTTCTACTGAGAATTTCATAGAGAAAACCCAATAACACTTTGCTCAACCTGGGGACTATGCAGTCAGCCTATTCAGTATTTACTTATTTTATTTAGCTCTTTTATTATTTACATTAATTAAATAATAAAAGAGTTACTTGTCCTCAAAGAGGGCAAAGTACGCTAGTCAATCTGCACCGTTAAGGGTCTAAGGCACTAACTTGGTCTTGAATTGACCACAAGAACGTAATACCGAAATAAATCGTGATCCAGACAATATTCAATTAAATTATGTTATTATTTGGATTTGGATACCATTAATCTAGGTTCCTACGGTACTATTTCGCCTACTACTACTTCCCGGGAAATAAAAAATTAGAAAATCGTTCCAAACTTGGTTCCAAATTTTATCAAAAATTGTTTTCGCTTACATTTATTTCCAGTGAAGTATTTTGGACAAAATGGTATCGTAAACCTAGATTAACGGTATCTGAATCCAAATAATAACACAATTTGATTAAATTGTGTTTGAATCACGATTTATTTCGGTATTACGTTTTAAAGAGAAATTCGGTCCGCCGGACTCCTTGCCGGATTCAATATAAGGAAGGGTAACCATTCTTAACACGTTGAGACGAAAAATACACGTAGCTAAATGTAATAAAGGAATAGTTTTTAGATAGGACTAGCTGAGATAATTACAAAGATAAGTGAATTTCTGTCGACTACGTCCATTCTACAGGGGTGTTATCTCATACGAAAATATTATCCAGAAAATCCACGTCCTCGTGGGTCTTCTGCTACCTTGGGCGGTGGCAGCGTATGTCCGAATCATAATGATAAAAACCCCATTTGTCCTATAATTGCGGTCATGGGATTTGCGACATTCATCACAACCGTGATCGATTCATAATTGACGGAATAATAAAAATTGAGAATCTCCTCCTTTTTGAAGTCGATTAAAAAGCATCCATGTTCACCACTGCCTACTGCCGTTTCCTGCTGGCTTTTCATGAAGAGTTCTGTCGCAGTGAATGTGACATTGCAGTGCTTCACAGTCGGTACCAAGTTGACACTATTGTGAAACTTTGTGTCCTGAGTTGCGAGTTTAACTTGTTTTACGTTATGTCAGAACAGTAAAGGTGTGGAGTCGACGTTATTATTATATATATATTAATTATATATATATATTTATTGACTTAGCTGTTAAGGTGGTGACTTCACACCACTACCGTTATTCGCTTACGAAGTGTTGTGGCTTCGATTCCCATTCCACCTGGGATAAATATTTTTTAATGACGATGATCTTTCCATTTTTTCAAGCTACTACTGCTACCCCACTGCTGTACAAAGTCCTCTGCCAGGACTTTCAACTTTTGAAACGCATCCAAATCATTCCGGAACTTGTAACGGGGTTGTAATTTCGGAACTGTATTCCCCGAAGGGTTAGGCAGAGGTGTACTAATGTACACCCACAGTTTGCCGGTATGTTTAGGTCCCATGTAATAGGGAGCCATTGCCAGGCACAAATCCCAAACTCTGAGCTGCGACAGAGAACTTCATAGAAAACCCCAATAACGCATTGCTCGACCGAACCGAAACCAGGACCTCTAGCGTAGCAGTGGCGCTTAGAAACACTAGACTAACGAGGCAGTTTTAAAATTTTGTGAAACATGCTTACAATAAATATTGGTCTTACGTACACTCGTACATATAACAGTCCGAAAGCCAAACTGAACTGATTTCATTTCGATCACGTAATCCAGTCATACGGGCTATTTTAAAATAATCTATTATAAACAATACAATGGGAAGCTGACGAAATCGAATCATTCATATTTTCTGGGAAGAGATTTGCTTATGAAAACTTTGTGGTAAAAAACGATATAATGCATTGATAACTGTTTGGCATGTTTTATTTTACTGGAAAAATACTGGGAAATGGGTTTATTATTTCTTAGTATAGGAAGAGAAGAGATATAGGAAATTTTATTTGTAAACTGCCTCAGTAGTGTAGTGGTTCAAAGCTCGACTGCAACGCTAGAGATCCTGGCTTCGATTCCCGGGTCGAGGAAAGTGTTATTGGGTTTTTCTATGAAATCCACAGTGGCCGCTTGGAGTTTGGAATAGCGCCCCCTATTACTTAGGACCTAAACATTCCGGCAAGCTGTGGGTGTACATTAGAACACCCCTGCCTAACTCTTCGGGAAATACAGGCGTGATGGTATGTTATTTTTCAATATCAGGATCGATTTTTACAACGTTTTTGTCGAACTAAATGTTATTGGGTTTCAGGCCGGAGTTTGGATTTGTGCCTGGTTAATGGCAGTAGGCTGGCCTCCTATTGCGTGGGATCTAAACATCCCTACCGGCGAACTTTGGGTGTACATTGGCACACCCTGTTTAACTCTACGGAGAATACAGGCTTGGTTTTATGCTATGTAAAAAGAAGGTAACAAGTACGAGGTACATAAATTGTATGTATTTGACGACACGATTGGCGTAGCGGTTGAGCGATCGGCTCCTGCGCCACGTGTTGTGGGTTCGATCCCCACACGGAGCAAATATTTGTATGATCTACAGGTAGTTGTTCCGGGTCTGGGCGTTTGTGTATGTGAGAATTTGTGTTTGTAAATGCACCCACGATACAGGAGAAAATCCTAGTGTGGGGCACGTTTAAAAAAAAAAAAGATAACCGTAAATAAATGAATGAATGGATCAGTTAAAAATTACGTCGTTTTTTGGAGCGTTAACACGTGCATAAAGTTGGCGCTAACTAGTTCGGGACATAGCTAATTTGGAACTGAAAATTACCTTAAATTTTAATTAGGGAACTCCAGTTATGGTCTCCTTTGACAACTAGGATGGTTTGCTAATAAATAAATAATTGTTAATTTCACGACGATTTGAAGATCGTGAAATTTTATTATCTACAAATTTTTCCTTATCTATTTTTCCAGTAGCGTTTCAGAGATATACGCATAAAAACGCAAATATGTGACTTTTGACCTTGGATAAAAAATAAAGCCCAAGTGGGATCGATAGGGTCTTTTGACATAACATCTGTAAAGACGAATTTAAGACCTGTACAAAAATACAGCTTGTAAGGAATTAATGCAAACTCACAAATTTTTTTCGTCTATTTTGACTGGACTATTTATTTGTAATTCCATTCCCAACTCCATCTCTCACACTACCGACATCTCTGCGCATAATGTGCTCCAAATCATGCGTAGCGCTAGGTTTGAATCCTACTGGGAGTAATGTTTCTATCATAATTTCAATTTTAAACTTACAGTTACTTTCTCAACCGAATTCGAAACCCATTTTTATATTAACGATTTATATCAATAGTTATAGTATAATTTTTTTAGGTACCTAATTAATTCGATTAGTTAAGAAGCGGGAGTAGCCTAATGGCTCCGGCAGTTCAAAACCCACCTATTGCACTACCGACGTGAACCCACTCGTATCACAAGCATAAAGCTTAGCACGAGGGGTTAACACATTGCTTAACACATTAAGCTAACACATTAAGCTTTTTTTCATTATAAAAATAAATAACATTCTTTCCAGAAAGTTTTTAAGCCTAAACTCACCTCTCTGTCTATCATAAGCATTAATACACTCGCTGGTCTGAAATTGGCTGATAAGGGCAGTCTTGCCGACGCCTGGTGCCCCCACCATGGCGACGCGGTGACACGCCACTGGCTTGCGTTCCTGCGACTCCGGCGCAGACTGCGCTGGTGACGAGGGCGCAAGGCTGCCGGACCGCGATCTCCTGCGCCGGAACGAGTCACCACGGTTGACAATGCCTGGGGAAAAATAGAGCTGGGTTAATTTTAGAACTGCCTCATTAGCCTACTGCTATGCTAGAGGTCCTGAGTTCGATTCCCAAGTCGAGGAGTGTTATTGGTTTTTCTATAAAATTCTCAGAAGTAACTCGGGTAATGTAATATCTGTTTCAATAAAGCGAAATCACATTGTTACCCAACTGTGCGATGCAAAGGAGTTAGAGTCAGTAACGTAATTGTTGAATAATTATTTTGAAAAGTGGGTCCAGGTTTCATACAGGTGTGGTCCTGTTCCTTCTTGAACATAATATTAAGGCCGTTTTTGTATAATATGCAATAATTAACTGCATGCTGTATATGTATGTGAGCAGTGATAGCCTAGTGGTATGACCGTTGGACTGCCAAGTCAAAGGTTTCGAGTTCGAATCCAAGGCACACACCTCTGACTTTTCGAAATCATGTAGTTAATTATCACGCGCTTAAACGGTGAAGGAAAATATCGTGAGGAAACCTGCATGCCGGAGAGATTTTCTCGACGGCGTGTGCAGATTGCCAACCCGCACTATGCCAGCATGGCGGACTATAGCCTAATCCCGTGGCGACCAGGCGACCCGTGCCCAGCAGTGGGACATTAAAAAGGGGTTGGTTATGTATGTATGATGCTGTATATATCTACTCTCTTTACAAAGCGTTCCTAAAATAGAAAACGTGGAGTTACCACAAAAGATTTTCGTGAACGTGCCCAAACATTGTTGGCATGTGTAATGAGCGTTCAAACTGTGTATTTTACCTTATTAAAACACGTTCAGTGCTTTGTGTAATTACAGAAATGGTATTTAAAAAAATACTGATTCCCGGTCACGTGGAGTTCTAGTGAATAAGGTTGAATTTACATTGGTCAGCATCTATTTTCATGTAGCTTGGAGCTTGGAGGGTCGATCTGTAAGGGTAAGCGTGTGATCGTTCCAGGCTTCGGGTAATGCCGTCAGCTCCAGTATTCATACAAATACCTATAATAATATAATCGTTAATGGTAGGCAGAAGCCCATAACTGTTGCTGGACTGCAAGACTACAAGAAAACTGCAAGACCGAAGGATACGGTGAGCTCGTTCTGCGTGAATCGGATCGCCAATAATTAACACAAATGTAAGGTAGCTGTTAGTAATTGTAACATTAAGACGTCCAACAACTTAGTCTACCCGTGACCATGGATACTGTAGGGTCCGAAACGTCGGGAATCAAAAAATATCAATACGACGCGATAAAATCCGTAAAAAGTAGTTTTATTTCAACTAATAAATTTCCCGGGGCCTTTCACCGCCAGCCGATACTTTTCTCCCATTCGGTTCAGTACGGAAATATGTTTATAGCTACTTATGAGTGTTTGGCGTTTGCACCGCCTGAGTACTCGTTTTACGAGATTGACGTCAATACAGTTGGGTTTGACCACAATAAACCTGACATCACGTCATGCGAGCTATATTTAGGACTCGTGCACTCATTTCAACGTAAAGGGCTGCTGATTTGATTGCAGATTGCAACATTAGAAGGTATTTTCGTGTTTATACTGCCATGAAACTGTTTTGGAACATTGGCGCGAAAAGGAACGTAAGGGGAGTGTTCGCGGCGCTTTCTAATCAACAAGCCATTTATGAGGAGAAAAATTAGAAACACATAACATACATACCATGACGCGTGTATTCCCCGAAGGGTTACGCAGAGGCGTACTAATGTGCACTCATAGTTTGCTGGTATGTTTTAGGTCCCATGTAATAGGGGGCGAGCAATCGGGAACAAATCACAAACTCCGAGCTGCTACTGAGAATTTCATAAAAAAACCTAATAACACTGCTCGACCTGGGAATCGAACCCACGACCTCTAGTGTAGCGCGCTCAGGACCACTAGACTAATGAGGTAGTTGCAACAATGATAACTTACTGATATGACCATTGGAATGCCAAGACAGAGGTCTTGAGTTCACATCCAAGGTACGTACCTCTGACTTTTCAGAATCATGTTCGAATTCATGCTTAATTATCACTCGCTTAAACGATCAAGGAAAACTTTGTGAGGAAATCTGCACGCCTGAGAGATTTTCTCAAAGGTTTGTGCAGTCTGCCAACCCACAGTAGGCTAGCGTGGAGGACTATAGTTTAACCTCTCTCACTCCGAGAGGAGAAAGGGTCCAGCAGTGGCATAATATATGGGTTGATGACTTAAATACGTGTTGTAAGTAACATAAGTACTTAACAAACAACTTTCCCAAAGACAAAATTATTAAATTATAAAAAAAAACCAAAAGCGGAACGATATCGGGTTCGCAGACTTCACAAAGCTTTGAGAAAATCTCTCAGGCATGCAGGTTTCCTTACGATGTTTTCTTTCACTGTTTAAGCGAGTGATAATAATATCTAATTACGAGTAAATATTACAATTAATTAAATTAAAAAAGTGGAACGATATTGGTAATCGATTCGACAAAGCTGTGGAGGTTTGGTAATACAATTTTGAAATAAAAAATGAATTGTGTCTTTGGTAAAGCTGTTAGTTATAATGAGTAATTTCTAGTTTTTAAGTATTTACCCCTACATTATACGTATAAAGATTGGACATGTAGGTTTCTTGGTTATAGACATCAGTTAAGAGACCGGCGGACCGAATTTCTCCTACAAACGTATACTTTACGTGGGAGAGCCATGCTTCAGCACGAATGGGTCGGCTCGACCGGAGTGATACCACGGCCTCACAGAAAACCGGCGTTAAACAATGCTTATCTTGTGTTTCGCCGAGTGAGTGAGGTTACCGGAGGCCCAATCTTCTTTTAAAAGGTCGGCAACACACTTGTGACTCCTATGGTGTTGCGGGTGTCTATGGGCGGCGGTAATCGCTTACCATCAGGCGATCCGTCTGCTGGTTTGCCCTCCTATCCTATAAAACCAAAATTAATCGTAATTCAACACAATTTAAACAAATTCTGTAATTATTCGGATTCCGATACCGTTAATCTAGGTTCGTACTCTACCATTTCATCCAAAATGCTTCATTGGAAATAAATGTCAGCGAATGCAAGTTTTGAATGCGACTTTACCAAGTTCGGAACGATTTTCCGGTCTTTTATTTCCACTAAAGTGGTAGTAGACGAAATAGTACCGTAGGAACCTAGATTAACGGTATCCAAATCCGATTAATAACATAATTTGATATAATATTGTCTGGATTACGATTTATTTCGGTATTACATTTTTGTGCGCAATTCAAGCTGCGCCGGACCCTTAAGAAAAGATTTTGGGAAATTCCTACGAAATAGGGAATTCTTAGACGATCGCGGATAATGTGCGTATTTATTTATTTACCTTTTTCTCGCCAAACCCAAAAGTTTCCATGGCAAAACCGGAGGAAAAAATCGTACGCCCAGAAATACTGGTAATTATCACATTATCAACTCGACTTTTACGAGTTGAACGAGATTATAGCCAGCTGAAACATTTTATATCTTCTTTTTCAGTTTTAGATCCAATTAGATTGATGTTAAACAAAACACATTATTTTTATTTCCAACATAAATGTGGCCCGTATGTTATTTCTGTGTTAATTGCTATCGTTTTCGAAGTATTAAACGTAATTTACGTTTATTATAAATACAGATACGGTCCGCTTGATATATTTTGGTAGATCATGGCCGCTGGTTGAAAGTATAAGTCCGTATATCGTCGCCGTGCAATGAAAACCTCGTGCTTGCAACAAACGTACCTATTTTGACGAAATATTTTAAAAGAAAAAAGTCTCTGGTGAAAAAAGTATGAAGTGAAAATGTATGCTTTTGTGTTTAATAACAACTACTGTAGTATCTTTAAGTCCATATAATATGTGATTTTTATGAGCATTAAGGTTTTCTTTCCAAAAAAAATAAAAAAGTAAAAAACCCTGAATTTGTGCTGTTCACTGCACGGCGATGATATACAATAGCTCTATCCTGCACTTTCACCCGCTTTGCCCCATTTCTAAGAGTCGTAGCGTGATGTTTAATAGCTTAAAATCTTCCTCATCATGCCGTCTAATGGTGAAAACCGTGTGAAAATCTGTTTGGTAGTTTTTGAGTTTATCACGTTCAGACAGACAGACGCGGATTTGTTTTATCATAAATGTAAGGATAAATAAAAAACTGTTTGTTGGTAAACATATCAGTTGAGAACGGACGGACGGATTTGCCTAATTCTGTTTTTAAAATGTGCGTTATAGTCCGAATAAGGTTTTCACGAAAAGAAAAATTTTTAAAGTTGCCTGGAACGATCGATTCAGGAAAACTAACATACTACATGCTTTACGCGGGAGAGCCATGCTTCGGTACGAATGGGCCGGCTCGACCGGAGTGATACCATGGCCTCACAGAAAACCGGCATTAAACAACGCTTACGTGGTTTCGCCGACTGAGTGAGGTTACCGGAGGCCTAATCCCCTTTTAAAAGGTCGGCAACGCACTCGTGACTCCTCCTCTGGTGTTGCGGGTGTCTATGGGCGGCGGTAATCGCTTACCATCAGGCGATCCGTCTGCTCGTTTGCCCTCCTATCCCATAAAAAAAACTAATAAATAATAATAATTTTTGTATGATTTCAAGATGACAAGATGTATGAATGTGGACGAAGCGTGAATTGTAGTATGCGGCAGTCTGTAGTTTGTCTGAATCCCTATTTGAAAATGCGTGAGTAGTAAGATGAATCTTGCGTGCACGCTTCTTGCACAATGGAAAGGATGAATCGTGCGCAGCCACTCGTGCGCCGACTGCGTGGTGACGTCAAACAGCAAGTGTTTACTAACTTCACTGTACGGTGAGCCCTTACTTGTTTACAGAAGCTAAATCCGTACCGGGGTGCCGGCTTTCTTTATCGAATTTATGAACATTTTGTGAGAATTTTAACATAATAATATATTCACGCCTGTATTGCCCAAGGGTTAGGCAGAGGTGTACTAATGAATACCCACAGTTCGCCGGTATGTTTAGATCCCATGTAATAGGGGCGAGCCTATTGTTATTAACCGGGCACGAGTCCATACTCTGATCTGCCACTGAGAATTTCATAGAAAAACCCAATACTTAGCAGCAACCGAGGATCTCTAGCATAGCGGTAAGATACGCTTATCACCACTAGACTGGTTGTACAATAGTGAACCTCTGCGTAAACCTTCGGAGAATATAGCGTGATGGTATGTTACGTTAAGTACCTATATTTTTTCTTAGAAATTAGTTCAAATAATACTTTGAAATGCCCGTAGCTACGATACTAAACAAGGAGGTTAGTGTCCCTATCTTAACTAAGATAAAAGAAAACTTTTTAAAACTTCTATCGTCAACTTCTAAGAACTCCTAAATACCACATAGTTACCAAGTCACGTTTACTAAGCACGTTAATTCCATTAGTAGTAAACATTAGTTAGATAACTCGTGGTTTAAGAGGATTAACGATAAGAAGTTTGGTTATTCAATCAAAATATTTGGTTTGTTATCATATAGAAGGGAGAGGTTATTCTTAGGATTCCGTGCCTCAAATGAAAAACAAACCCTGCTTGGATCTTTTGAGAGATATATAGGGGAATCGAATAATTCCACTCACAATTGGAGCTGTCCGACTGGGGAAGTACCTCCACCTTGCAGAAAATCGTAGCCAAATAACATTGCTCCGTACTATGTTGTGTTCCTAACGGTGAGCAAGGTCGTCAGAGCTCCGCGAGGAAGCGTTGTGTTGGCAGATAGGGTAAGCATCACGCTATTGTCTCCTATGCTGCCAGCCCAAATAATTATTCCTCCTTAATTTCAAGGGTCAGCAACGCGCGAGCGATACCACTAGTGTTGCAAGCGTCCATAGGCTTCGGTCAGTCAGGCGGGGCGTATGCTTGTTTGCCACCTTTGTGGTATGAAAAAAGGCTCATTTCGCTGTCTTAACTTTGTTCATGGTTATAAACTGACTACAGCTTAACCTTAAAGATTGATTGATCAGAGTCGTTATTTATCCACGAGATTCTCAATAATATAATACGTTCAAATAATATTTGTTAGAGAGTTCACGAGATCTTCAAATTGTTAGTGAAGTCGGAAGTGTTGGAAGCAGCGAACGTTGCCCAACTTTGATTAAACGCTTAGTTGTAGGTGGTATTGCTAATTAGTAGGAATAATTTGGTGTCGAGCATAGTTTGTTTGCTCTGGAAATATAAGTTTCATGTCAAGTTATTCTAGTTTTGAAATGTTTATATCTATTAAATAAGACCCCGTAGGGGACGCCAGGTATAGCCTAGTGATGAGACTGCCAAGTCGTAAGTCTCCAGTTCGAATCCAAGGCAAAAACTCGTGACTTTTCATGATCATGTGCGTATCTATACTAATCTAAATATATATAAAACTCAAAGGTGACTGACTGACTGACATAGTGATCTATCAACGCACAGCCCAAACCACTGGAGGGATCGGGCTGAAATTTGGCATGCAGGTAGATGTTATGACGTAGGCATCCGCTAAGAAGGATTTTGATAAATTCTAACCCCAAGGGTATAAAATAGGGGATGAAAGTTTGTATGAAACTTTGTCATTTTAAACCGATCGGGCTGAGACTTTGCATGCATATAGCTACTATAACGTAGGCATCCCCTAAGAAAGGATTTTGATACATTTCGACCTATGTAGGGGTGAAATAGGGGATGAAAGTTCATATGGAACAAAGTAACTATTCCACGTGGACGAAGTCGCGGGAAAAAAGCTAGTCTCCATATATATATAACGTGTTTCGCCGAGTGAGTGAGGTTACCGGAGGCCCAATCCCCTTTTAAAAGGTCGGCAACACACTTGTGACTCCTATGGTGTTGCGGGTGTCCATGGGCGGCGGTAATCGCTTACCATCAGGCGATCCGTCTGCTTGTTTGCCCTCCTATCCCATAAAAAAATCCATTTGCTTGCCTCAGTCGGGGAAATAGAGCTGATAATTTAGCCAGAGGTTTATTTAATTATTCTAGTAACACAAAAAACTAGTGTTAGTAGTAAAAATTTACCTTACAATGGAGGGTTCCATTTTCGTTTACAATTCTGTAATTAATTCCCGTGTCGATTTAGGTATAACAAGAATAATGGATGAGAAAGAGCAAATATGGGTCTGCTGTATTTTTTTTAAAAGCTCATTAGCCATGTGGGTCGCACATTAGGTACTAGTTTTGTTGTTCACCCCATATTATTGTTGTTAACCCCTAGACGATGGTTTGTAGAAGACCACCGACAGGAGCTAAGCTTTTAAATTAAATTAATAACCTTCAAACAAAAAAACTCAATCATAATTGGTCCATTCGTTTGGGAGCTTCGATGCCACATACAGACACACTGATACACATTACAAATTAATAACACCCACACACACTCTGGCCTCCAGGATTCAGATTCAAAATATTTATAATCTATAATACTATTAGATTATTTTTGTGTGTTTCTCTTTTTCGTTGGGGGTAAAAAAATATAAAGTATACATTTTAGTTAAAATAAAATTCTGACGTCGACGTTACAGGCAGTGGAAGCTTAGTTGACTATCTATAAGCTTAGTCGGTTATCGGAAGCTTAGTTGACTAAAGTATACTTAGGTACTCTTTAAAAAAAACATGATTACATTCAATGAAAAAGTATATAGTTAAAAATATCATTGATTACATTTTTAATCTTTACAACTTTGTTTTAAATCGTTTTAGAATTACGCAGTTTCATGTGTCAGATGTATTCCTACGTCCATAACTACGTCTATATTTTTTTTTTTTGGTAATCGAGTGCTATGAGTCAGTTTGATTTAAAAACTTTACGTCAAAACATACTGTAAATAATCTGGTGTTTGTCTGTCCATCGGTAAGTGGCCATTATATCCATCACACGTACTAGGTATTCCTGATCCACGTGTTCCATGTGCGAATGAAAACATAATTTATTGAAAATTACATAAAAGTGTATGAAATATTGAAAGAAGCATGCGTAGGCGGCTTGATATTTAAAGCGAGAACAAAACCAAATCTATATATTGGCATTTTTTAAGGCTGATCGTTCACCTGAGCCCGCCAAATTAAAATTTCAAGTGATTTTTCGCAGTTTGTAGGTCTATAACAAGTTCTAAATTCGTGGTAGTAGTAATCGCGACATTAACTATACAACATTCACAAGATATAACCTTTGCTTAAAAATCGTTATTTTAGCTAAAAGTAGGGAATCTAGCACATCCTCTAAAAAACCGTCATAACATAAAAAAAGTGATTTTGAGAAATTTGAGATATAAGTTTTTTATACCTTCTGCGTTTTAATTGTGAGAGTTTATAAATGAGGGATGTTGTTTTTAGTTTTCACACTACTATAAAATATACTTAACAACAATTTCAACTAAAAAAAATAATGTATGATCATACAAATATTTTTCTATTTTTTTTTAATAACTGAAAAAAGTCGTATGTTATGACAGTTTTTCACGTTCTGATAGGGAGATTTATTCTAAATAATACCAATAAATAATGTAATTATTAATGTTTATTATCACAATAATCAATACTTGTGTTGTAAATCTAATACAAAATTATTTTCTTAAATCCTTTTGGAGTTTACTAGTCTTATGAGATTCACGAAAGGCAGGTACAATAAAAATACTACAATAGAAACAAACAAAATTTGTGTATCACACTTTAAAACATAAGCATAACCTGTGATATGACTCTATTTTACATTTAGTATTAAAAAAAACATAAATAAATCGTTGTACAAAATTGTCGTAATCCATCTTACGACTGTTTTGTACTAATGAAGTATATGATAAAGTTTGTGTACTTACCTGCAATAAAGTCGTATATCAGCTTAAGACGGTTTTCACCCGCACTGGCACGCGTGTGCTCGTCGCAAACACTGTTAGGGCACTGTTGAGGATTGACGCTGTGTCAAAGTCGCTCCGTAAAAAACCGTCACAAGTCTGACCACGAATTTTTGAGTTAAGAATATGGCGTTTTTGTAGATTATAAAGAAAAAAAACGTGAACATTTTGGTATTATTAGGCAAAAATGTGGATTTTTTGTGTTACGACAGTTTTTTAGAGGAGGTGCGACTGTGTCAATTTTGACCATTGGCATGTTTTTGGCCTGTATAAATAATATACAAATGTTTAATGACGTCGTGACGCGCCGTCAGACAAACTCAGAAGTCCTAGAACTAAAGATTAACAATCTTCGTACGAATTCTACATTACTATGGTAGGTGTCTCATTAGCAAAATCTCTTTTCTCTGTCTATTAACTTGATACTAACAGACGAGTTTCGATTACTTGTCTAAATTCCTACGTAAGTCCCGTGCCAATGATGGCACGCGTGCCATTGGTTCGCCATCACTGCCCTAGGGGAATGAGGCAGTATTCTCTTAATCAGAGAGATTTAAGATGTATCACAGGAAATTATACAAATATCATTAGAAGACATTTGGCAGCAAACTCCTGGCAAAGAAGCGGGTCTCTTTTGAAGTTTGAGTCACTATATCGTGAAAGTGAAGTATAATTTATTATTGTAATTAATTCACCACTTCATTAGCCTAGTGGTCCTACGCGTGACTGCTTCGCTATAGGTCCTGGGTTCGATTCCCAGGTCTTCCTCAGTCGGAGATCGGATTTGTGTCCGGGCCATGGCAATAGGCTCGCCTCCTGGGACCTAAACATTCCGACTGTTTGTTGTACACCTCTGGTTTGGCTCCATGGTGTTGCGGTTAATGTGTCACCTTGCCACTACAATTGCGCCGCGTGTAGGTTGGCTTCCTAAAGCAGAATTATATTTCCTCCAGATTCCTGAGGCAATTTCTGTGTTCCACGGATTTCTTTTTGGGTTAATTGTATGTCTGTGAATTCTTCTGTGAGATGGTCCCTATACACAGACAAACAGTGTAATAGTGATTCCTTAGTTACAAGACAGATTTAGCTCATCAATAAAGGCCTACGCACACCGGGACGGAATGGCAGAAGATTTTGCCACCGGTCAGCGCACACTAGCCGCTTAGGTACTGTGGCATTCCGGCGGCCTCCCAAAACATCCCGCGACGTGCCGTAGCATGCCTTCTCCACAAAATAAATACCTGCGAAGTGGGTAGCGGCTGTACTAGCTTAAACTGCCTCACCCCGCGGCATGTCACGGCACCTTTCAGCGTGTCGTTGCATACCGCAGTGCATTGCGGCATCCCGCCGCAGGACCCCTTATCGCGCTTTCCAATGTCGCTTGTCATGTGTCAAGAAATCTCTTTCGGTGCCACGTAATCAATTTAAAACATTGGAATAAAATTAATGTCGTATTCCTACTAGATAAGTTTAAATAAAAACGGCGGTAGCCTAATGGCTAGGGCTTCGGATTTGCGATCATGTGGTTGCCGGTTTCAAACCCACCTATTGCACTACCGATGTGAACCCACTCGCACTCACCGACGTGAACACAAGCATTTAGCTTAGCACGAGGGGTTACCAAGAATACTTGTAAGCTTTTATATAAAAAGAAAAAGAAAAGAATATCCTTTCGTAAAAATTTAAATCCTCTGCCATTCCGTCCCGGTGTGCGTAGGCCCTAAACCATCTTCGCCTACATAAAATGAATCAGTTTATTGAGCGTCATACTTTCAAGATATAATTATGTTACATCAAAGGCTGACAGAAATCGTTATGTTTGTAAATAAAGTAACTGACATCGTCGACACCGTTGGCAATTTTATTAAGCGTCAATGTGAAATTGATACCACTTAACAATGACATTAGGTATATAGTTAAAAAGACGTAGACATGTTATCATCCTTCAGATGAGAATATTTTTTCGTTGGCAATGTGTAATTTGTAGTGTCACTTAAGCGGTTGACCGACCGAAGGTACAGAAGTGTGTTTGACAGCGCTATTGACAGCAATAAATTTTAATTTTATCTATATATACCGTCTTGTGCTGCGATACTGCACAAATTATTCTACTAAAGTAAGAATCTTTTCTTACTTTAGTATAATAATTTGCTCCTATAATAATAATAATTTGTACTCCATGCAAGAGCATGGAGTACCTTAACACAAATATGTACACACACTATCATGCGTTTGACACACACTACAGATTTTATAAACGATGACATTGTCAAAATATGTACAGCTGTCATTCGCTGTTGACATTTTGACAATAATTGTTATCTTCCCTATAAATAAGATGTGATAGGAGGCGAGACTATTGCCATGATACGGGCATAAATCCAAACTCCGAGGTGCTACTGACAATTTCTTATAAAATATTACTTAACCTGGGACTCGTCGGAATTATCGAACCCAGGACCCCTAATGTAGTAGTCACCCATAGGACTACTAGACTAATACAACAGTTATTAAGTAATTTTATTAATGTTAAAAATACGAAATTCAAAGACTGATTGTTCTTGTAAACAAATAAAGTTTTTAGGAAAAATTTGGCTTTGATATTTTCCCAAGTCCCGGAGCATATTTCAATTTACAAGGCAAAGTTTCTCTGATTTCGATTCGGAGAATCGAATAGAAACAATAGGCACATCCGAATCGATTGTACAGCGCATCACTCATGGTACGTCCCTCGTAAATGTTCCCCGTAAAATTAATATGTGAAACATCAAAGGATGTTTTATTATTGTGACGTCATTATTATAAACACTGATTAGGAATAGAAAAAAGAAGTTTCGTTTTTTCAATTAAAAACAGCCTGACGGAGTTTAGGCGGGAAAATGTAAAGTGCACTTTGTCGGTTTTATATTATTTTCCTAAATCTTGTATTTCTCCGAAGTTTAATGTACTCTCCCAAGTAAGACTTTGTTACTAACAAATATTTTGGTCAGTATTTAATAAATGATTTGATTGATTGGTTTTTTTTAATGTGTTTATTGGGTAGATAACCATTATGTGTCCGTGAACGTGTGCGAATGTAGGCAAATGATATAAAATTGAAAATCCTTACTTTTGTGTTCACTCCTAAACTCCATCGAAGCCTTAGTGAAGTTTCTTCCTTATTCTGTATAGCTGACAATGGCAAATACACAAAAAGTGTGGGGCCATATCCCTTGACGGGATAAAAAAAAACAGCCTGACGGTAAGCGGCAACCTCAGCCTATAGACGCCAGCAACACTAGTGGTATCACTAGCGCATTGTCATCTTGACACCTCAGTTGTTAAGTCTCATTTGCTCAGTAATTTCAGTGGCTACATTACCTTTCAAAATAAAATATAATAATGTTAGCACATTACTAATTTCTGACACTTACGCAAATATTAGACATTAAAATAAAACTACTTTTTACGATGTCCAACAACTAAGTCTACCCGTGACCATGGATGCTGTAAAGGATCCGAAACGTCGGGAATCAAATAATATCAATACAACGCGATAAAATCCGTAAAAAGTAGTTTTATTTCAATGTTAGCACATTATTGACTAGTGGCACAATATTTTGTGAAATAAAATTTGAAAAACATTAGAAGACGTCATTAAATTCATTGCAAAGTTAAGAATAAAGACGTTTAAAACTACAATAATACGAGTACTAATAAAAACTTAAACTACACCACTGCCGTCAAGCAATAAGACAAGAATAAAAACAATTTGAACTACGAAAGAGAGAACTACTTTAATGAAAAGAATGATTTGTTAAATAATGTTGGAAATTCACCTTAGTACTAACCAAACACAGGCGAACCACGATACCAAAAACCTTATTTTAATTGGATTATAATTATTAAAAGAAAAAATTTGGCTTGACTTAAAAAAGATTCCTCCAGATTTTTCGCTGGAACGAACGTAATATTATAAATATGAAAGCAACTCCCTCACGATGGGAGCTGCTCGACTGGGGAAGTACCTCCACTTTGCAGGAAATCGTAGCCAAATAACATAGCTCCGTGCTATGTTGTGTTCCTAACGGTGAGCAAGGTCACCAGAGCTCCGCGAGGAAGCGATGTGTTGGCAGTGTGGGGGACCGGTGGTGTTTAGTTACCGCCGCTGTCATGTATGGCAGCATGTCTCCTATGCTGCCAGCCCAACTATTCCTTCTTACAGGGTCGGCAACGCGCGAGTATTGCAAGCGTCCATAGGCTTTGGTAACCGCTTACCATCAGGCGGGCCGTATGTTTGTTTACCACCTTAATGGTATCAAAAAAAACTCAGTCTGTTACCTTTTCACGCCAAAACCGCTGAACCGAATTAGATGAAATTTGAGGATGGATTTAAGACAGTTTTTTATAGCGGAAAGTCATTTGGGGTGCGAGTGAGAACGCGGGCAAAAGCTAGTTGTTTATAATTAAAAATAGACATATAAAATATAAACTGAAGGGTACACACCATTAAAATGATATACATAATGTGACGTCAGAGTAAGAGTGACGCATGCTGACTCAAGCTTAAGAGCTTCACGTATGCTGCCAAATAGTATTTAATTCATTTAATTATCTTATCGTACCAATTCGTTCATTGGAGTGAATCATAATGTTGTGTACACACGATTTATTATTAATTAACTTCCGCCTTCAACGTCATTTACCACAATAACCTATAAGATAAGATTTATAATCGTTTAATGCCAAAAGTTTTACAATTCTTTAACCTACTGGTTTCAGACACTTACGCGAGTATTAGATATTGAATTTTATCGCGTTGTATCGATATTATTTAATTCCCGACGTTTCGGATCCTTTACAGCATTCATGGTCACGGGTAGACTAAGTTGCTGGACGTCTTAATATTGCAATTACCTTAACCTTACATTTTTTAAACGATCCGAAACGTCGGGAATTAAATAGTATCAATACAACGCGATAAAATCCGTAAAAAGTAGTTTTATTTCAGATACACAGATACACATTATAATCATTAAACACTCCCCTTTCTCGTCGAGGTAATAAAAACAAACGTTACAGTCGTACAATTGGTGGTCTTATCGCTAAAAGCAGTTTCTTATAGACAACCAAACTAAATATTGATTTTAATTTCTTCTCCCAACTTAAACACTACAAATTCACAATTAAAACACAATCATTGAAAAACGGAATAAACGATGGGTAATGCAGCGGACCGGAATCCAAGCAGACACCTGTCGCGCGCGCTTATCAGCGGCGGATCAAAGGTGTCGGTCGCTTTGCTCTCCCCTCTCCCAACGGATGTGGGCGGACAACCGTCAGCAATGTAGCTGTATAGCCATGGTGGTACAATTTCCTTTTATGTCTCTATGCTATGGTTAGTGGTGTGGAGTGCTGTAGGCTTTATCAGAAACTCGTTGAAGATTTTGAAATCAATTCTAATGTAAATATTCCTCTAGCTATCTTTATTTATTTACTATCTTACATTTTTGTTAATTATTGGCGATCTGATTCACGCAGAACGAGCTCACCTTTATTATTATTAAACCCTATTAAACCTGAGCTGTGTGTGAGCTTATAACATGAAAACTAACATTGAGACGTTCAACAACTTAGTCTACCCGTGACCACGGATCCGAAACGTCAGGAATTAAATAATATCAAAACAACGCGGTAAAATCCGTAAAAGTAGTTTTATTTCAATATCTAATATTCACATATGTGTCAGAAACTAGTATCTGTATATTTGTTAAAAAAATATCTAAATAGTGTCCCTTTACGTTTAATAATAGAATATTTTAATCCAAGCGTCCTTGTGTCGGGGGACCGCTAAGTAGTAGAAATTCGGGTTTGAAGAGCGACTTTCTTTACGCTAAGGATATGGATAGCTGCTATTTTACTATTTTGTGTTATACTACTTACTATTTTATATACTTAGCGGTCTCCCGACACAACGATGCTTGGATTAAAATATTCTACTTAAGTATATTAAACGTACGGATTACGCACCGGAAAGCGCAGTGTGGGACGATCTCCAACGAGCTGGACGGATGACCTGGTGGAGGTCGCTGGGAGTCGTTGTATGCAGGCGGATTCCATGTGGAAGTCTTTGGGGGAGGCCTTTGTTCAGCAGTTCAGTGGACTTCTATCGGCTGATATGATAATGTTAAATGTAAAGGGACAATAATTAGATATTTTTTCCTTTATAGGTTTACAATAAAGAATACTCCATTTGTCAGCTCTATTTTTAAAGTTTTTAAATGTTAGCAAAAGAAAAATTCGACCTCATGCATGATTTGAGCCTGCGTCCTTCTAGTATCTAAATATACCGGACGCTTAAATAAGTAGTAGAGATTCTTACTATAGTAGATCAAAAAAATTTATTTGGAATATGATGGTGTTGCTCTTTGGCGGGGTCTGGGGTCGACTGGGGTCGCTTAGTCCTACTAAGCGACCCCAGTCATCTCAGTAATCACTTGGAAATATTGGCTGAACATTGTCTATTGTCTCTTTAGTTTTTCTAAGAATTATATTCCAAATTCAAATGCTGACGGTTAAGGTATTTAAAAATATTAAGTACTTAACATTTTTAACATTTTTGTAATTACGTATTATAATTAATAACTATATATTAACCCCCATCATTTTGTTACTATCTATCCATTTAGGAATAAGCGTATAAGGGTCCAGCGAAGCTTGAATTGCCCACAAAATCCAAACAATTTTTATCAAATTGTGTTATTATTCGGATTCGGGTAACGTTAATCTCACGAAATATCGTTAAAACTTGGTAAAGTTATCAAGAATTGCATTTACTTACATTTAGTTCCAGTGAAGTATTTTGGACGAAATGGTAGAGTAGGGGCCTAGAGTAACGGTGTCTGTATCCGAATAATACTACCTATAATTTGATTAAATTGTGTTTGAATTACCTACAATTTATTTTGGCATTACCTTTGTGCGGGAAATTCAGTTCGCCGGACTCTTAATAATTCAGTTCATAGCTCTCCCACAAGCAGGCAAAGGCTTATTTATATTATGGTTTAATAAATTAATCCACCACACTAACTCAGTGCGGGCTACCTGGCTTTCAAAGAACCTACTAGACATTTCACATGTTAAAAAAATAAAATGATCCTATTCTACACTAGCGCAATCACCATAAAAAAGAAAACGCGCCAACTTTGAAATTGGAACATTTGATTGATGTGTTTTTTTTTCTAAAATGTAGTTGAAATTGAAAAGTTCCCCTTGCGTTTCAAACTAACCTGCCTATCGGCTTGCGTGCATCGGTTCGAACAACTTTTTAAATGGTAAATGGGAGTTATTGACGCAAAAGGTGCGTTTTTAGTCATGGTTTCTGACGTAAGAATGAGTAAGCGTGTTTATATTTACAGTGTTAGAAAATGTTTGTAATATTCTGCTAATTTGTGAAAGAAATACGAGTGAAAAACTCTCGAATAATAATGTTCTTTTGCGGAGTTTTATATGGAATCTTTTTTTTTCATTTATTTAAAAAAATATTTATGACAAGTGATAACAATTATGAAATCTGCCAAACTGCTATGCAGTTCGTCGGCAGCAGTTCTCGCTTTACGATAAGAAATACATATTTGTTATCCTGATTTTTTTTTCTCTTCTTGTTGTAATGCGTAATAATTTAATTCGGAAACCCGAGACGTAACACACGAAACGACGAAATAAAATAACAATACAAACAACATAATCATTAGTCTAGTGGTCTAAAGCGCCACTGCTACGCTAGAAGTCCAGAATTCAATTCCCAGGTCGAGCAGAGTGTTAATGGAGTTTTCTATGAAATTCTCGGTTGGATCTGTGCTCAGTTCAGTTAGTGGCAATAGACTCGCCCCTTATTACATGGGACCTAAACATACCGGCGAACTGTGGGTGTATATACATAAGTACACCTTTGCTTAACCCTTCGGGGAATAAAGGTGTGATGATGTGTAAAATATCAATACCTAAATTACCAAATTAAATAAAAAAAACAACAAAAATTCATGAACATTTTGTAAGTGACATTTTCTTTTAAACTAGGACTATTCCTAGTAAAACATGGACAAATTCCAGTGAATCGAATATCCGATTAAAAGTTAAACAATCGTGGGTCTCAAAGGCACGGTATAAGTATTTCTAGTTCTCAAAAGATTACGATAAGCCTGGTGTACCAGGCCTTTACCCTTTGCCTTTACCCACTGCAGGTTAAAGGCCCCACCTTTATGGCTCCATCTATATAGATTTTGCGCCAAGTGGACCTAAGTAATTGATAGGAATAAAATTTTCGATAGATAGAGTATTCTTTATTGTAAACCAGCAGAAAACAGCTCTACGATACAAATACAAACATAAGCGGCGGTAGCTTAATGGCTAGGGCGTCGGACTGGCGATCATGTGGTTGCCGGTTCGAAATCCACCCACTACACTACTGACGTGAACCCACTCGTAACACAAGCATTTAACTTAGCACAAGGGGGTAACAAGAATACTATTAATGTGCGACCCACATTACTAGTAAGCTTTATAAAGAAAAACGTTACATGAGTAGGTACAATTGGCAGTCTTATCTATACTTATAATAAATCTGTAGAGAGGTCAATTCTGTACATGAAATATATTTCCAAAATAACTATCAGCGGGTGATTAGTGATCGATACTGATGCCAAAAATGCAATCAGTAAAATTTTTGTCTGTCTGTCTGTCTGTCTGTCTGTCTGTATGTTCGTTATAGAAACAAAAACCACTCGACGGATTTCAACAAAACTTGGTACAATTGTTCTTCATACTTCTGGGCAGGTTATAGTATACTTTTCATCACGCTACGATCAATAGGAGCAGAGCAGTGAAGGGAAATGTTGGGAAAACAGGAGAACTTACTCCATTTTTTAAGCTTCCGTCGCGTGTGCAGCCTTAATGGATAAAGCTACACAGAAATCATGTATCACGGAAATGTTCTCCTTAAAATTATATAATAAATATTCCACGACAGCAAATGTCTATCTTTTATGATTGACTCACAATAACACGTGTAACTCCCGATAGCTTAGCAGTTCGGAGCTTTCTGATTAAATTTGTCTACTCTTACGTTAGGTGACTGACTGACTGACATAGTGATCTATCAACGCACAGCCCAAACCACAGGTTATAGTATACTTTTCATCACGCTACGATCAATAGGAGCAGAGCAGTGATGGGAAATGTTGGGAAAATGAGTGATTCATGGGAAAGGTTTCAAGCTATCAATGTATATATCATCACGCTACAACCCTTAGGAACGGGGCAACGCAGGTGAAACCACGGGCGAAGAACTAGGGAACAAAGTAACTATTCCACGCGGACGAAGTCGCTGGCAAAAGCTAGTCGCTAAATAAAATTTCTTACAGATAATCATTGGATGGACAAGAGTCGAGTTGAAAAGACTATGGGCGGTGTAAATACCTAATAAATAATCTGCATTAGACTCAATAATGTTTCATAAACGCTTGTTAAAAGCTTATTTGAAAAAAAAAAGCATTTGAACTTGAACATTGAAAATATATAAGTCCTCACGCTATCTATTTTTGGGTTTGCTTCTACACTACAACGCTCTAGAAGCAGTGATAGCCTAGTGGTATGACCGTTGGACTGTCAAGTCAAAGGTCTCGAGTTCGAACCCAAGACACGCACCTCTGACTTTTCGAAGTCATGTGCGTATTAAATAGTTAATTATCACGCGCTTAAACGGTGAAGGAAAACATCGTGAGGAAATCTGCATGCCTGAGAGATTTTCTCGATGGCGTGTGAAGTCTGCCAACTCGCACTAGGCCAGCGTGGTGGGTGGACTATAGCCTAATCCCTCTCGTTCTGATAGGAAACCCGTACCCAGCACTGGGACAGTATAATGGGTTGATTATGTTATGTTTATTATGTTCTGCGCTATAGCTTATTTTACTCTGAGCTGTTCTTAACAACTGAACAGTTTGCCTTTATTTAGGTCCTATGTAACCTGTAGGTTAATAGCAGTACACCTCTACCTTACCTTTCGAGGTACGCAGGCGTAATGTATGTAAGTATTTTACAAGAAACCTACCGACCAAAATAATGCCACAGTCTAAAAATATAGCTTCATAAATCTGCCGCGGACACCCCGTGTCACCACGGCAGAAGATAAGAAAGTTACAACATAAAGTGGGTACTTGAAGTTTATGGGTTATCTGAAGGCGCCATAATGTATGGTGGTTAACGCCCCAAGATTAGGGCACGGGTCCCTTGGTTTGATAGGCTTCTATATTTACTTATCTTTGTATACACTCTTCTCGTTTATTTACTAGAAAATGTATAAGTGGTTATACACGGTACCGATTACCACAGATTCAATCATAGACTACAGTAAATGGATTCACGTTCAACACACACTTAAATAGAATTAAATCACTACAAATACGTATACTAAAAATACTTGTTGACCAAAAAGTATTGCAAGATTTAAATAAAGAATATGAGAAATTGTTTAAGAAATGTAAAATATTACCAATTCAAATGAAAATTAAAATGACATTACTGCTCGAGCATAGCATAACATTCTGAAAAATAAACAGAAAAGAGTGCATAACTACCCAACCCGCCTAGCCAAAAAGAATAAGCTCGATTTACCTAAAGTAAGTAATTATTTTGGACAAAGAACAAGAAAATGGATCACGCCATCAATAATTAATGATTTGCCCAAGGATCTCTTAAATGGTGTTAAATCCAAACGACAGCTAAAAATAATTCTCATGAAGCACTATTTATCACTATGTCCATAAGATGTTGCGGGTGGTGTCTCGTTCAAATATTATCAATGGATTGGAATCGAATGAGATACTTTACCCACATAAAATATTTTTTTTGTTAATTTATTATAACCTTAGTTAAATGTCTTTTTTTTTTGCACGTTCGTTCTTAAAGCAAATTATTGTATTAAAGTAAAAAGAACTCCTTGCCGACAAACTGCTATGCAGTTTGGCATAATATTTATTAGATTAAGCATGTAACACTTGGTTAAGAAAAAAAAAAAAAAACTTTTTTTAAAAAGCTTACTAGCAATGTGGATCGCAGGTCGGAGAATACTAGTAATGACTAGTATTCTTGTTAACCCCTCGTGCTAAGCTAAATGCTTGTGTTACGAGTGGGTTCACGTCGATAGTACAATGGGTGGGTTTGAAACCGGCAACCACATGGTCGCAAGTCCGACGCCCTGGCCATTAATTAGAATACCGCCGCTTCAAGTTTAATTCAGAAGACCTGTATCATCGTAGAGTTAGGTAGAGATTTACTGATGTATTTTTTTATGAATATAAAAAAGTATATGTCAATAGACATATGAATTACATACATTGGTATTTAAGTAGACAGTCTTTGGATATTTATACAATATTAGCGACTCGCTCGCAGTTTCACCCGCGCTGCTCCGTTCCTAAGAAGCGTAGCGTGATGTTTTGAAGCCAATAACCTTCTTCGATAAATGGACTATCCAACACAAAAAGAATTTTCAAAATCGGTTCAGTAGATCCAGAGATAACCCCCTACAAACTGACAAACTTTACCTCTTTATAATATTAGTATAGATGAACATATTGTTACTGAGTATATATATATGATTATGTAATTTTACTGATACCTATATGACAAGAATACGCGTCACGTGATAGTAAGCGGCAACCGCAGCCTATAGGCGCCAGCGATACCCATTTCCTTAAAAGTTATCCTCACTACCAAAAAAGTGTTTCCAATGACAAGGCCACTGAAATTACATAATATATTACTAATACAGTAACCAACACTCTCCTATATTTAGCGTTGCCTTTAAATTTGTAAACACTTGCAATTTTGCGCGAAATTGTTACCTTTGGCCTCTCGCCAACGCATAAAGTGCACGGCGTATTGCTAATATCAATAATATTGCTAATAAAATGGTTGCAATGAAAATAGATGCGGTTATACGAAGTACCAGCGATACTAGGTAGACAGTTTTATCGAATTAGTTACGATTTAGGAGACATAGAGGTGAAAACATTTTGCAGTACGTCCGCAATGTAAGAGTGGATACTTATCTTATTTTTTACCGACTTCAAAAAAAGGAGAAGGTACTATGTTCGTCTGTATATTTTTTTTTATGTATGTCCACCGATATTTTCGTCAGTTGGGTACCAATTTATTAGGTTAAAAGTTATTAGCTAGTGGTCCCAAGTGCGACTGCTACACTAGAGGTCCTGGGTTCGATCCCCAGGTCGAGCAAAGTGTTATTGGGTTTTTCTATGAAATTCTCAGTAACAGCTCGAGTCTGGATTTGTGCCCGGTTAATGGCTATAGGCTCGCCCCCTATAACATGGGACTTAAACATACCGGCGAACCGTGGGTGTACATTCAGTACGCCTCTGCCTAACCCTTCGGAGAATTATACAGGCGTGATGGTATGTGTTAAAAATTATTTTATCTATAGTATAATGTGAGAACAGACAAATTCCTAATTCAGATTCCAGGTTCTTAGAGGGGTTATGCCAAGCAGTAACAATGGACTGGCACCCTTGAATGTATTACCGCCTGCTATATAGTTTAGCGTTGATAAGGATCTGGCGGAGTCTGAATTACCCAAAAACGCAATACCAAAATAAATCGTCATCTAAACTTAATTTTATAAAATTTTATTATTATTTGGATTTGGATACCTTTAATCTAGGTTTCTACTGTACCATTTCGTCTACTACTACTTCCCTGGTAATAAACTGGGAATTCGTTCCAAACTGGGTAAAGTTATCAAGAATGACATTCGCTTATATTCAATTCCAGTAAAGTATTTTGGACGAAATAGTTGCGTAGAAACCTAGATTAACGGTGTCTGAATCCGAATAATAACACAATTTGATTAAATTGTATTTGAATAACGATTTATTTTGGTATTACCTTTGTATGGGAAATTCGGTCGGCCCGACCATAATAGATCATTAACCCGACGAGAGCCTATGTTAGTCTTTTTGTGCGCTAATGCACAAGAAATTCAGATTCTGTCGTGTGAATTTCCAACGACGGCGACGCGAGGGTTGACACGAAACATTATATGTGTGACGTCACAGAACCACCGCATGTTGTATGTCGGAGACAGTTTGCATGCTCTGTGTTCCGTATGTAGGAGACGTTTTGATGTGTGTATTAGGTAAATATATTTGTATTGAAACTGCATTTTAGAGCTTAAAAATATTGTACGGCCAAGCGTTGCTGGAGCTCAAAAAAACAAAAACGATTGGACCTTATGTCAAAATTTCAAACTGAAGCACTTTCGTAGGTTTAAGATATTGAACAAACCAATCGGTAGTAGCAGCCACATAAAAAAACCGGACAAGTGCGAGTCGGACTCGCCCACCGAGGGTTCCGTACAAATTTGTATAGTTATCAGATTTTTCCCTATACTTGTAGTATAAGACGGTATTACTTGCCAAATTTCATAGTTCTAGGTCAAGGGAAAATACCCTATAAATTTTGATTCCCTTGAGAGTGTCGAAATATACGTTTTTTGCGGCTTGAACGGCCGTATCTTTTTTTTACGTTAACTTAGAAGTTTGATTTTTTCACAGCTCCAAGGAAGTGTAGACCTGGTTTTAATTTCAACTCGATACCTCCACGCGTTCCCGCGATAAAGGGTCTTGACAGACAGACGGACGAACGGACAAAAAAGTGATCCTTAAGGGTTCCGTTTTTTCCTTTTCAGGTATGGAACCCTAAAAGCCTAAAAATAAGTTGCGAAGGCTCTGTTTAAAATCCTGTTATATAGCCGCATCTAGTTAGACTGGAAGCTGACCCGATCATATTTGGGTTGTAGCTAGGATGATGCTAAAGCTGACATGACAGGTAAAATTAAAAAACCGTAACGTACAGGTAGAAGAATGCGAATACCAAATAAATGTTGAAATAAAATTCATCAAACAGTTATGGGGATTAAATGGAAAATTACAATCGATAATTCCATACGGACGCTGAAGAAAAGCATTCAGAATGGGAAACTCTCTCTTATTGCTTTCATTTCTTATTACCTTAGCTTAACGGCAGTAAAAAAAAACTATTACTTTATGGAATCCTTTCTGAGCTTAAAAAAAACTTGTTCGATTTTTAAATCCTCTTCCTGCATTACCAGGCGATTCTTTTTTTAATCCGACGCACATTCGATATTGGAATGACGATATTTTTCGTAATAAATTATGTTACCTATACCAATAATAATATTGTAACAGCCAATGTCTGTACATAATAGATATTAAAGGAAAACTAATATCATTATTAGAGCAACAGAATCCAAAATATTTTTTTTTATAATTTTTGTCTCTGTCTGTATGTGTACATACATCACTCAAATATACTACATGGAATTGAATGCAGTTTTAACCGATGTATTGCTAGAGGTCTAACTTAAAATCTGTTGCATGTTTCATCTTGATACACCGTCTGGAATCGGACATAAAGTATGTTGATCTTTTTTGAACGTCAGTGAAGCAGCGGGCAACAGCTTGTTACGAAATAAAATAAAATAAATTCTGATTTATGAAGATTTTTGTGATTATTTTAATCAACCGCTATCACTTTTATCGCTGCTATCTTTGTAATATCACGCTGAACAACGTGTTTCACTTGAAACAATTATAACTACAGTGTCCAAAGGGTACCTACCTATAGATTTTCGTGTCGGTTCTTTACTTTATGACTTACTATTTGAAACCGTGGTTCTACTGGTTTCTGATACTTACGCGAATATTAGACATTGAAATAAAACTACTTTTTACCACCTGCTTGGAACCCCATTATAGATTCCACAACATCAAAAACATTCGTGATTCAAACGGAAAAAGACCTTTTAAAAATATGTTAACTTACAAATACTTTACATTTTGTTCAACTATTGCATTTTGTTTAGTTCATAAATTCTGTTTAACTTACAAACTCCACGGATTGAGAAATCTTGTTCTTATCGAGCTCTATCGCATATTTTTCAATATGTTCAACTTTGTTATATCGGATCATACAGCCATTTCGATTATGCGTTCTCGCCATACGATGGATTGTATCAACTATGAAATAACTCTTATTATAGCATATCTTAAAGTCTCGCTTATTTCAATAATCTTGAATTTAGTTAGTGAAGGATTTGAATGTCAGTTATTTTTCTATAAGGTTTGTTTATTTTACATTCCTTCACAGACTACTAACATGAAAGTAGTAATCACTTTTACCATTGGCCTTTTACACCTACAAGAGGACATTTATACTAATTTTTATAATATTTTGTACACATTATTTACCATCGTTTTACTGGTTTTTATTATTTATGGTAGTTTATATACGGGTATTAAATTTTTGGAACGTCCTGATTGATGACACTGAAGGCATATTATCAGAATGCCAGAGGACTACGAAGCAAGACACACTTATTTAAACATAACGTATACTCGCATTCTTTTGACATTATTTTAATAACGGAAACATGGTTACTTGATGGAATTAACAACTGTGAACTATTTGATGATAGGTATTTTGTTTGGAGACGCGATAGGGATTACCACTTCACAGATCAGACACGTGGTGGTGGCGTCCTAGTGGCGGTACTCAATAAGTTTCCAGTTTCTGCCAGACCAGACTGGAGCTCATCTGCAGAAGATTGTTGGATTACTATCACAATTAAAGACAACAAACCGCCCAATACTTACAAAGTTCACGTTTGTATTTTGTACTTGATTTCACAAAATCAGGGCAATACATTTGTTCAACAGCTAATGAACTACTCCAATAAATTAAATGATATATTTATGAATAATCCAAATGACAAATTTTTAATTGTGGGTGATTTTAATCTTAGCAATGTGGTCTGGTCTGCCGGTAATGACTCTACTTCGTACTTGGTGCCTACAATTATTCAAGGTGAAGGACAAAAACACTTTTTCGATATAATTACGCAATGCAATTTCCAACAATATAATCACATCCTGAACATTAATAACAGACTTTTGGACCTTATTTTTTCTACAGAGAGAGTAGAAGTCCTTCACAGTGACGACCCTTTGGTCCCGGAAGATGTTCATCACAAGGCTTTATTATTGAAAATTGAGTCATGTACTTATACCCACTTGGAATCCAAGGGCAGACTTAAGTATTGTTTTTCGCGTGGAGATTACAGTGCCATATGCAAGGATCTTGATAACATCGTATGGTCACAGAAGCTGCAGAACTGCTCTTTTGAGGCTGCCTTTGAAACATTTTATAGCATTTTGTTTCAATTGAGGGACAAGTATATACCCTCTAAATTCATATCAGGAAAAAACAAGTCCCCTCCCTGGTACAGCTTATCACTCAAGAAAGTTCTAAATGAAAAACGAAAATTTTTTGACAAATATAAAGTATATGGTAATTTAGAAGATTATCGAACTTTTTCTTTGCTTAGATCCAGGGCGCAAGAGTTGGAAAAGGAATGTTATGTTAATTATATTGAAAAAATTGAAAGAAGTATTTCAGATAACAATCCTAGAGCATTTTGGTATTACATTAAGTCTACCCGAGACGGAGATAATAAATTCCCTTCTACTATGCATTACGGTAGTGCTACCGCAGATACTGGACCAGCAGTCTGTGACTTGTTTATGACATATTTTCAATCAACATATTTACCCCCGAACTCTGTGGTCAATAGCATCAATTTTTCCCACTCACTCAACTCAAATAATACTATCTCTAATATCGAAATAAACTTGGATGAGTTGGTAAAGCTACTTAAGTCACTGGATCTTAGCAAGGGTGCTGGACCCGACGGACTCCCACCGATATTCATTGTCAGATGCGCCCAGGGACTCGTTACCCCTCTCGCTATCCTCTATAAACGCTCTATTGCGGAAGGTATAATTCCAAATATTTAGAAATCAGCTTTTGTAACGCCAATATTTAAAAAAGGTGACCGAAATGAAGTCTCAAACTACAGACCCATCTCTAAGCTATGTATTTTCGTTAAAATATTTGAAAAAATTATTCACAGGCAGCTTTATGCGGCACTTTCTCAATCATTTCTGAATGAGCAGCATGGATTTCTCAAGAAACGATCCACAGTTACCAACTTAGTTCTGTCCAATGACTTTATTTCTTCTGGCATGGATGCTGGTGGGCAAGTTGATGTGATTTTCACAGACTACAGCAAGGCCTTTGATCGTATACATCACGAGATCCTGCTCTCAAAGTTGCAGCTAGCGGGAGTGTTTGGAAATCTACTTAAATGGTTTAAGTCTTACCTAAACAATCGCACCCAGGCCGTTGCTATCAACGGATTTCAATCAGCATGGATTTCCATCCCATCTGGGGTACCACAAGGCTCCCTTACTGGCCCGCTCTTGTTTATTATTTTTATAAATGACATCATGCAATGCTTTCTACATTCTAATTTCCTTTTATATGCTGATGATATGAAAATATTAAAGCAAATCAATAATTTCAATGACTGCTTATTATTACAAGAAGACCTCATCCGATTGGAACACTATTGTGCGAGTAATAAATTGGACCTCAATGTTTCAAAATGTTTCTCTTTGACTTTTACTAGGAAACGTAATCCAATTATTTTTAATTATAAACTGGAACATAAAATATTGTCCAAAGTCAATCATATTAGAGATCTGGGAGTAGTTCACGATTCGAAATTACTATTCGATGAACATGTTGATTCCATTGTAAAGAAGGCTTCAAGGGCACTCGGATTTGTCATTAGGTCTGGTTCAAATTTCAAAAACATAAAAACTCTAAAAATTTTGTTTTGCTCGTTTGTCAGAAGTATTCTGGAATACGCTTGCCAAGTGTGGAACCCCCAGTATAATGTGTACATTACAAAAATAGAATCTGTACAAAAAAGGTTTTTAAAATATTTAGAATTTAGAACAAAAATATATGATGATTGTTATGTTGCTCGCTGCAGGAGACATCATATACTTCCTCTTTACATGCGTAGGAAAACAGCGGACATAACTTTCTTACTTGACGTAATCCACGGAAATATAGACTCACCCGACCTTTTGAGCAACATTAATTTACTTGTTCCCGGCAGACTTCTAAGAAACCATTCTTGTTTAGCCGCCCCAATGGTTGATACAAACTATCGTTCCAATGCATATTTTCCACGGTCAGTAAAAAATTTAAATAATTGTATTGGAGACTTTCATATCGACATTTTTCAAACCAATGCCCATCAGTTCCGACGACTTAAATCGCATAGGTTCTTCAGTTCTCAATCCGTCACTTAAAATTATTGTTAACTTATGTATAAATACATTCTTTTTCTCTTTTTCTGCTTAGATTGATCGTGTTTCGTTTGTGTCTATAGGCGGAAACTATAGGCTTAAGTTTTAAATATTGTAATCTATTATTAAGAGTACTAAAAGCTGTTTGTTTCCCTAACATAAATAAATAAATAAATAAATAAAATCAAAATCCAAGCCCAAAACTGCAAGATCGAAGGATACGTTGAGCTAGTTCTGCGTGAATCGGATCACCAATAATTAACTAAAATGTAAGGTAGCTGTTAGTAATTGTAACATTAAGACGTCCAACAACTTAGTCTACCCGTGACCATGGATGCTGTAAAGGATCCGTAACGTCGGGAATCAAATAATATCAATACAACGCGATAAAATCCGTGAAAAGTAGTTTTATTTCACCGTGGATCTAGTTTTTGACAGTTCCCGACAATAGTAATATACCTTTAGTAATATCGTAACAGACCGATGTCTGTGTCTAGCACCAGAAGCCAAAAATTTTTTTTTAGAATGTTTGTCTGTCTGTATGTTTGTACGCGCTTTACGCAAACAGTATCAGAACACTTATACTTTACCTATGTTAATATTTTTGGGACGTGAGTGAAAATGTCGACAACAGCTAGTATTGTTATAAAACCTTAAATTTTCTTTGAACCGGAAATGATAATAATATTGCCACTTTTTCCCAATCCTGTTTCCCTTAAATACAAATTTAAGCACACAATACACCGAACAATTCAGCTTCGTAGGGTCGTGACTCAACATTTTATGAGGGCAATATATTTGTTTACCCAACACTAACTGGTGTTAATATTGCCAAATCGTCGCGGGTGGCCATTTGATCAATAGTGATGCGAAACCTCGATATCACTACATAGTATAAAACAAAGTCGCTGTAGCTAGACAGCTACAGTGACGCATACAGCTAAGCATACATAGGGACGGACAGACGTACCGTCCCTATGTATGCTTAAATCTTTAAAACTACGCAACGGATTTTGAAGCGGTTTTTTTTAATAGATAGAGTGATTCAAGAGGAAGGTTTTAAGCTAGGAAGGACAACGCGGGTGACACCGCGGGCGGGCCGCTAGTCTTATTTATAAAGAGTATCTATGGAGTTTCTTGCATGCTCTTCTCCATGAGCTCCACTTTATGGAACCGTGCAACTAGTTTTGACTTTTCAAAATAAGGTACCTTTTTAATGGTCGAATTGAAATAAAACCTTCTTACTTTGACTGAGGACACAGTTACCCTTTGTCTCAAAACGTTCTTTGGAATACGAGAAAAACTGAGGACAACACCTAGTATTAATTTATAGTGTGATGTGTATAGTTTGACCAATTTTGTATAAAGCTGTCAAAAGTCCAAAACCTTATACCACAGTAATAAGATTCAAAATACTTTGAACTATAGGAATATATTGGTATGGATACACTATACGTAGAACTTGCTTCTTTAGAAACACAATTGTTTTACAACATTCGTTTCATTTGATGAAAATATATGGCAATCTTACGATAATGATCATGACAATTGGACTTGAAGTCTGTCTGTTCAACGCATTTCAAATGATACACACAATATGCAAATATCAGTGTGATCGGTGTTGTGTTGGCTTCGTTCCTAGTACTTAACCGAATCAAGATATTTTCACAGCGCGGGCGTCAGACAAAATTAGATAATTTCTGTTACAAATCCGCACTGCACAATACAAATTTCTCGGGTGCCAAACCCAGGAATTTAGGTATAAATTTTTTTCAGACATTTTTAAATGAATATTTTTACAATCTATTGTGTTCATTTAATAATAAACTTTAAAATGCACTTTGAGTTTTAATTTTAAAATTTGTCCGGTCTCTGAAGTGTAACCCTGTATACAGTAGAGATAGAGTTATAGAGTTTAGACAGTTATAGATAGATTATAGTAGAATAGCACATAGGCTACTTTTTATCCATGTTGAACCCGATTTTGAAGTCCACGCAGAAAAAGTCGCAGGCAGAAGATACGTCATCATTTTCGATGACGTCGACCTTGATTAATTAAATTATTACTTATTTTTATAATTATTTTACTACATTGTCGCCTGTTAAATAATTAATTTTTAATCATATAGGATCGTCACGCATGTACGAGTATTTCCCGAAGGGCTAGGCAGAGGTGTGCTAACGTACACGGTTCGTCGGTATTTTATTTAATCATTTATTTTCAGGCATCTATGGGCAATAGATATATGTATACCTTACAAGCTAAAATATATACAAAACTAACTAACTAACTCCGAGCTTCTGCTAAAACTTCCATAGAAAAACCCAACAACACTGGTCAATTTGGGAATCTAGCACATCTCTAGCGTAGCAGTCACTCTAATGAATACGGAAGAAGCATGCAAGACTCGTAGGAAGTGGCGGTCTGTATATTTCTGCCTACACCTGTGGAAATGAGGCGTGAATATGTATTCTCTATTCTCTTATTAGTATCGGTACTTGTAAAATAATTAATAAAAGTTGGTCCATCTCGATCTATCGTGTTTGATGACGTGTAAACTTAACATAGCACAGCCGGTAGGATACGACCCAACGCTCCCAAAGGGAATTTGATTTCCAATCAATTCACAATATTGTAATATTGTGAATGAACGCTTTTAAAAGAACATAATTCAAAGATCGGTATCTATTCCAAATCACAATTAAATTTACCAGTAGGTATAGTTCGTTTGCCAAGTTTTAATTCAGAATATCTGTTTCTCTCAATCATCTCATACAATGTGCGTGGGCACAGACAAACAGACATAAAAACTACGTGTTTTTTTTATCTGTTATTCTTTCAATTTCACGTCGTATTAATGGGATTTGTTAGACGATTTGTAGTTTTAGTCTGAGAGTGTACACGGCTACAAATCAAGCTGTACTTTTCAAATATAAGCTGACCTTTGATTGTACGAAAAGCGTGTACAATGCGAGCTCAGCTTATACTGGACTTTGAGTGAGCTTATTGAGCTGAATCAGAATTTACCGCTAGAGGCGGTAGTGTAGCATGAAATCTTTATAATGTCATATAACACTATTTGTGGGCGGGTTACGCGGGTTTATTACTAATTAGAATATTTTTTTGAATATTTTGCAATACTTACCAGAGATTATTGAGTTACGGATCAATGAATGACAGTGTTTTGTAACAGTTTTATCTTTCGGAAACTTAAGTCCTCCCTTTTTTTCCGAACAAAACGGGACTACTCAAGTCTGCGTCATTTTACCGTGGGAGAGCTATGCTTCGACACGAATGGGCCGGCTCGACCGTAGTGATACCGCGGCCTCACAGAAAACGGATGTGAAACAACGCTTACGTTGTGTTTCGCCGAGTGAGTGAGGATACCGGAGGCCCAAACCCCTTTTTAACAGGCCGCCTAGAGCAGGAGCTGGAGCTGTTGTGCTCCACGGATGTCAATGAGAGAAGTTGTGTGTAATTAATGGAATGAGTAATGAAATGCATAGTGTACATGTGTGCAAAAAATATGGCAGCCATAAGGGGAGCAAATAATCTGTCACTAATTATTAGTAGGGGTAAATTGACACAAATACTAAATCGCTAATTACAATGTTGCTGACATTCGACCTCACTAGCACTCGAAAATATAGTTACATAAACTCTGGAATATAATGCATTGTTGCTTTGCATAATTTTGGTGCTAGCTATTACGTAGCAGCTGATCCAAATTATGTTTATCCAAGTGAACGCACTCAAAGCATTGTAGCGGCAATTTATAGCTTAATCTAATTTAAACTGTTTGTTTTATCATAAACGTAAGAAAATGTGCATCTACTCTGATTGCTCGTAAATGTGTTTAAATAAATGGTCGGTATTTAACCCACACTATAGTATTCACACTGAAAAGAGGTCTAACATCTGTTTGTTATTTGTTAAAAAAAACATAAAGCGATTTTTCTCACTGCCTTTCAGATAGGCATCCCATAAGAGGCGTCAAAATATCTAACTTGCTCGGTGGTAGGTGGTAGGTTCTCTTGAGGTCTGACTGGCTGGCGACCACCCTTACTTCGGAGTCTGTCGTAATGTACCTCGGTGAGTGTTTCGACTTTTGCACGTAAGATCCAGTTCCCCTCGGTTGCTCTGGCAGTCTGCAGTCCGTAGGCTTACAGATCTGAAACGCATTAACAACTCCTCTGGCATTACAGGTGCCCATAGGCGACGATGACTACTTGTCACTAGGTGACTCGTCAGCTTGTTTGCCGACTTAATTCATAAAAAAAGGATAGGTACATTCCTAAACCTACAAAGACGAAGTCAAAGGACGTCCATTGCTGAACAAAAGTCTCCCCCATACAGGTATTTCCACAGGAATGGTTTTATACTGCCTGCATCCACTACCAGCAACCTATAGATCGTCTATAGTGGTGGTGGTGGTTCCACTTGAGAAGCCTTTTACCCGGCTACGAAAAAGGGAGGGTAATGAGTTTATTTTCCCCAACGGCCATCAGTTCTCGTAGACTCATACAGGCTGGTCCCATTACATGAGCCTTAATATCACACTAGTGCACTGTGGATGTATATGTATGCCTTTGCCTAACCTTTTGAGGAATACAGGCGTGTGAAAGTACGGTACTTGTATGTCTTAAGACTCATACCCGCTTCTACTGCGGAAGGGGAAATGAGCAGGAAATAGCCGAGCGGAACGCAGTAAGGCTTCGTTTCCATCAGACATGTGTTGTTTGTTAAGAAACAATGGAATCACTTCATTTATCTAGCCTCGCTCAGCGCAGCTCTAGTGGAGCGAGGTTTTTGTACATACAAAACAAGGGAAATATGTGTGCGAGTGATGTGTTGCGCGAGATCCGCTACCACCACACCTCAACCCGCTCGCATCTGAAACGAGCCCACTACACATCCCCACACCGCTCATCTGCGCACCGTTCTACAGCCTCACTACGCATCCTCGCACCGTCCAGCTATCTCGCGCATCTCTGGTGGAAAGTAGTCTTAAATAGTATTGGCCTCAGTAAGAAAGAGTTTCATAGATAAGTGGAATTTAAGGAAAGGACATTTTGAGGCAAAAGAAGATGCCAGATGGCATTAAGACATTGTGCCGACGGTGTATAAAGAAAATAAATGAAATAAAATATTTAGGTTAGTATCGTCGGCGGAACGTAGGGACAATGGCAGGCGTAAACGGTAGGGCTACTCTACAAATCATTAGGAATTCCTATGGGAAGTTAGGATGAAACATAAATAAACTTTTAGTACGTACTTTTTGTTAAATAATCTCCATATTTAACGAGTAAGATAACAGTTTTGTAAAACAGATTATTCCCTACGGTTACAACGAATGCGTAAACTCTGAAAGAAAGTTTTATTTAAGATACACAGACTTTTAAGATAAATATATAAAAAAAACTAATTTTTTTTTTAAAGGGACGGTGGCTTAGCAATAACTACGCTTTATTTACGCAAAGGTTAAGCTTCACTTGCTGTTGTCAGTGTATGGATGGGTGAGCATATTCATCACATGAAGATTTGAGACACTTCCGTACCTCGGAGACTACCTACGTAAAGCCATCGGTATTGATTGTCGTAAGAACACCTGTGACAATCATTAGTGCAAGCGAACGACAAAACGAAAAAGTAAGCAAAAAGAACATAATCAGCATTCAGCGAATGAATCCAATTTTGATCGATAGACCCCATCGAACACAACAATCATTCTAGAAACTTCCAAACCGGCTGCGCTCCGGACCGTTAAGACTAGGGCTGGCACAGGCAGAAATAAAAGATTCCTTATGCGCCATCAAAATACAATAATATACACGCATACACGCCTGTTTTCCCCGAAAGCTTCTCATTCTGAGAAGGGGCTCATCCCCATTGGAACAGTAAACGGTTTGTTTCTTTCTGTGTATTCAAGGCATACATACAGCCTTCTTCAATGAAGCTAAAAAATTAATCTTATTCGTGCAAATAGAACTCTAAAGATACTTCTACAAGTAAATCTTTTAACTGTCGACACTATAATATTTTTTCAAAGAAAATGTGTACCTAAAAATAAGTATCAGCTCCGAATTGATGTTAACTGTAATCATTCAACTGAGATATTTCTCTGTATCACACACATTGAAATACAGTATTTCAATGTGTGTGATACAGAGAAATATTTTTTATCAATTACAATAAGTGTTATAAACTCGTAAACAAAAAAAGGAAAATAATGACCGGTCCTTTGGGTACGACAAAAGTCCTTTATGAATTGATAATACACTTCTATTACAAAGAAACCTGACAAATGGCAACCCTGATTGCCAGCCGCAGCACTAGCGGCCACTCGAGACACTGCAACGCAATTTAAACTTAGCTTAAGTTAGCTAACCGACGGGTATAGTTAAACAAAAGTGAGGCTTTTGTCCGTGTGGACTTAGTGTCTATATTATTTTATGCGCTTATTTCAAGGGACATGGACAAGTTGCGATCTAGTTTGAATGAAAGAACGAATGGACACAAAACGAATGCAAATGAAATGAATGCTTCGATTTGTTGAAAGTTTTTGTCGTATTGCAGTAACTATACCTACACCTCTGCCTAACCCTTCAAGGCATACAAGGTATGATGGTAGGGTATGTTATGTCAATACCATAATATTATATCTAGGTATTGTGTGTCCCGTTGACAAGATGCAATTTGTGATTTGAATCGACAAACGAATAGAATATTTTTTTATGAACTAAGTAATAAGTTATGTTAAAACTACTTTTTACGGATTTTATCGCGTTGTATTGATATAATTTGATTCCCGACGTTTCGGATCCTTTACAGCATCCATGGTCACGGGTAGACTAAGTTGTTGGACGTCTTAATGTTACAATAGCTACCTTACATTTTTGTTAATTATTGGCGATCCGATTCACGCAGAACGAGCTCACCGTATCCTTCGGTCTTGCAGTTTTGGGCTTGGATTTTGATTTTATGGAATCTATAATGGGGTTCCAATAATTAACAAAAATGTAAGGTAGCTGTTAGTAATTGTAACATTAAGACGTCCAACAACTTAGTCTACCCGTGACCATGGATGCTGTAAAGGATCCGAAACGTCGGGAATCAAATAATATCAATACAACGCGATAAAATCCGTAAAAAGTAGTTTTATTTCAATGTCTAATATTCGCGTAAGTGTCAGAAACCAGTAAGTTAAGTTAAGTAATAAGTTTTGGTGAAAGTAGAAAATTTGTACGGGAGCTTCGGTGGCCGAGTTAGACCCGCACTTGTCTGGTTTTTATGTTTTAAATAATTTTAATTCAAATTTAATTAGTTAGTTAAAACGAGCCACATTGAACAATACATTTCGTGATCAATCACTACACCTGTTAAGTAGCTACCCAATAATTCAAAGCTTATTTAGATTATTTTCTAAAAATTGGCGTTCACAGATTACTTTACAAAAATATAATTAAAAATGTAGGTATAATTCTCCGGTATTCGAGACAGGCTTAATGAAGTCAGTCAGTTCCGAAAATATTACTGGAGCTTTTGTTAGCGAGGTATTCTTTGGAAAGAAATGTCTGTTTTTATAAAGACGATGTTATCGGATACATTGTGACAAGACGGGTAGTAAATCTAGCAGAATTATAATGTTTAATCTTACTCAAAGCAGCGACTTTATCCGAATTTAGTAGCCGAAGAATATTATTTATTAAGCTATTGCATAGCTTCTATCGCGGGCCTTGAGCGTGGGGACCGAATCCAGAAATTCCGTAACGAAAAAAACCTAACACGTTTGTCTCTTTAGTTCAGCAACCCGCCTTTAGGTGGCATTGGTTGTATTACATAAGTTGATAAAAAACGCTATGCAATAGCTTTACCGCGGCAGTCCCCGAGTGCCACACGTCTTTTTTTATATTTGGTTTCAACCATAATATCATTTACAACTATAGTAACAGATGCATACGTACCATTAGCTGGGACTGTTCTACCGTAAGCCACAATAGCTCTATCTTCAAAAGGCTATTTTAGACATTGTTTTGCATTGTAACTCACTTACCTGCTACTACTATAATTATCTGGACTTTAAAGAGACCACGATTCTCTGAGTTTGTCTCCGTGTTTCTTCTCAGAGGTCGGTTAGGAAATGCCATCTATTTAAAAAATCGATCCCCAGGTCAAGCAAAGTGTTATTGGGTTTTTCTATGAAATTCTTAGTAACAGCTCGGAATTTGGATTTGTGCCCGGTTAATGGCAATAGGCTCGCCCCCTATTCCATGGGACCAAAACATACCGGCAAACTTTGGGTGTACATTAGTACGCTTCTGCCTAACCCTTCGGGGAATACAGGCGTTATGGTATATTATATAAAACACTCGGATTCTAGAATTATCTATATAAGATCAATTTACAGGAATAAACCATGAAACATGATTTCTACAACGCGTTATAGCATAATGAAAATATTCTTTAAATTATATTATTATCTCGCCTTTTCTATTAAGTCGTTTTTGTTTTAAAAAATAACTAAGCAAAAAAAGATCAAGGCTAAGGATGAACTTTGCCAGCTAAAAGCTTTTTTATGTTTTCAAAGGAAGTGGAGTATTTTTTTGAAACAATGTTAGTGACATTAACGGCTAAGGTCGCAGTGATACAAAGCATTTCAGTCATATCTTGATATTCGTCGGAAGAATGTAGACATGCTGATATGCGGAAATTTGCAGCAATACGCGCATATTATTCGCGAAACTACCAAACAAATTGAGACATCGCTTCATCTCAACCGATGATTAAATTCTAAGGTTTTTAAATGATTAATTCTAGATAAATTATCTATGTAGCTTTTTAACTTCCGTATCTATTTTCAGTGTGTTATAACGATTGCATCGTAATCTCAACTCCATTTTTGAATTACATAAGTGCAAAAGGAAATCGTAACAATTATGAAGGTAGTTGCGCAAAGAGAATTGCTAATTGGTGCAATCGTCCGAGTACAGAATAGTTAATCAAGAGGCCGGATTACACCCGGGCCTGCACCGCTCTACACGATTAGGGATGCATATTATTTGCCTGACACTGTAACAACACTGTTCTGACGTTCTAGCTTTCTGAATTATGTAGTACAAAATTGTTGCGGACTTTCGCAACTTGTGCGGTGTGAAAATGTGTTCATATTTTATATTTTGCGGTGGATATTTATCAGCGGAAAAGCTTTAGTTTTAAGCATATTTTGTTTTTAAGAGTCTGGCGGATCGAATTTCTCTTTACAAACGTAATACCGAAATAAATCGTAATTCAAACACAATTTAATGAAATTATGTTATTACGGTGAGCAAGGTCGCCAGAGCTCCGCGAGGAAGCGTTGTGTTCGCAGTGTGGGGGACCGGTGGTGTTTTGTTACTACCGCTGTCATACATGGCAGAATGTCTCCAATGCTGTCAGCCCCACTATGCCTCCTAGGGTCGGCAACGCGCGAGTGATACCCCTGATGTTGCAAGCGTCCATAGGCTACGTTAACCGCTTACCATCAGTCGGGCAGTATGCTTGTTTGCCACCTTAGTGGTATAAAAAAAATGATACTGAATTTTAAGTAGGTAAAGGTTTAAGTTAAAAATCGTGAATATAATATATTTAATGTCGACATTACTATTTACATGTACCCTCAGTGTTAAAAACACACATACTATTTGCTTCCAAATAAAATTTAAATTTCCCCGGTTAAGCTAACGTATCAGCCTTAAAATATTCATTTATATTTCAGATTAATTCTTCGAAAGTTTTATTGAGTAAAAAAATGGCAACGGGCATATGGCACTGATGCCTTTCACCTGAAGCCTTTCACCCCACCTAGCATAAAAAAATCAAATCAAACGTGATTAAGTCGAAACAGAATCACAATAACAAAGAGTCTCTGATGTAACATCTTTGATTAAATCCTATCAAAACACAGTCTAGTCCTCTACAAATACATGAAATCAATGTACCTACGTCGGTCTGTCACACTAATTAAACCAACGAGTTAGAGTGAAAGACGTGGACGGAATATTTAGTTCTAGAAACAAATGCGTTTGTGACTGTTTACTAAACTAAGATTAATCAAATTGGAACGTGAACAACACAGTTTAACCAAGTTGAAGTTTAGTTTTGACTACTGCAATGGTAAATGTAATAATTTACAGTTTGTGTTTAAATGGCGCCCAGTCAGGGACTATTACTTTCTAAAATGGCGCCCGAGCAGGGACCATTGCTTTCTGAAATAGCGCCCTAACTGGGGCCTAGTACTTAATAACGTTTAAATATGTGTGTACAATTAAATTGTTGAATATATGGAAGAGTAAAGTAAGGATACTGTTACTAGGTACTTCAGCATAGTTTTTAACTTAAGTATAGATAATATTAATAATACACTGTTTAAGTAAAATCTCTTTCTAAAACACAATATTTATAATACAAAATCTAATGTTGGCATGTATTTTGTACGTTATGAACGCATACACAAACAAATATAGTTTTGTTTCTGGTAGTATTCCATGTCGTATGTATAGTCACAACGACAGCGTTTTAGTATTTTATACAGCACAGCACACTAATAAAAAATACCACTACATAAACATATAAGTCAGTCTTTCATTATTTTGTACACAGTTTATTCGACCAGTCCAAATGAGTTTGAAATATATACACACGCTTTTGACTTCATCAGTATGACAGCTATAATACATGTCAGCAGTAAACTTGATTTATTTTGATGAAGATAATTTTGAATGTAAAAAAGAATAATGCTGACGGCGAGGCCGTTGCCTGAATACTCACGATAGACACAACAAAGGGATATCCTGATTAGAAGAAATGAAATTCAAAACGATCAGACAGCTGTTAGATTGACACGTTCCATCTTTGAAATATTAAAGAAAAGGTTTTTTATGAAATAATTAAAAAAATAGACAGATTTTTCTTACAAACATATACTTAGATTTAATTAGAGGATATTTTTATTGGATTTTTGCTAGATTATTTTAAATATCTGTACATAAACTAGCTAATTCCATAAAAAAACAAAATATCATTTCGGTCCAGCTTCAAAGCTGATTTTTTCAATCTGAATTCAATCTATCTTTTTCTTTTTTATCTTCTTCGCCGTTGTTTTGAGTTAAGTAGAATATCATTTTACATTTAGGAAACTGGGGACTTGATAGGAATTAAGAATATGACCAGAAATTGCCTTCTATTCTGTACCACGTCTCATTGCTATCTTTTTGCAATTGAGAGGGAGAGATGCAGCTTTACACATTAAATATTGCCATCCCTTCCTCAGAACCTAAAATGATTCCGTTAACGCATTGGTATACGGTTGTACGATATTGGTGGTACGGCCTCTCATTACTATTTTGAACGTGTCAAGAAAATCCAAGTATCCGTAGTATTCCCACAAAACTTGTTGTGGTTACCTAAACTATTACACCTACAATGCCAACCAATATATGTACGCTAACAAAGTTTCCAAAAGAAACATTGTTTTAAAAGAAACTCACCCTTTTTGTGTTCATTCTATGTTTCAAGTCACGTCGTCTAGTAATTTGGTTCACCAGACATCGAAACTACGTCTGAATCCTCAAATTAGTTGAAAATTGGAAAATTTGTTGAAAAGGTATAAAATCCCTTTTGTTTTGTTACAATATAAGTATTTTATTTATTTATTATTAGCCTTATACACTATCGTTACAGGTGCAATTACCTAATACAATAGTGTACATTTATTGTAACACTATATAATAATCCGTACTGTGTGTCTGTCTGTTTGCTACGTCTTCACGCCACAACCGCTAGATCAATGTTGGTGTAAATTAGTCCCTGGAGACATGTAACAGGAGGAATAAGCAATTAAGCATACTCAGTTGTTTTGTCCGGTAAACTGTAAATCTGACTCCAGAAATCCAGTGGCGCACGCGCACCGTAGGTAGTCACCCTCTCTGTCAATCTACTGATAGGCTTATCATTATACCGCAACAAGAGAATCTTGTGCAAAAAATAAAAAAGATAAATAACTCCTTTTACTTGCTGGGTATCAAATACAGTAAAAATGATTTGGGTGTGGTTACAGAATTGGCTAGCTCTCAAAGCGTTCGGTGAATGGGAAGGCGGGGAGCACGCGTGAACACCAAAACTGTGCGCTTACGCAATAACACATTTCGCTTCCCACTTCGACGTTTCACAATTATGTAGGGTGACTATGTTTCATGTTGGTAACTGCGTAAAGAAAGTACTAGTAGTAATTGAGTATTTGAGAAATAAATTATTATTATTCAAGTATTTAAAAAGCTACTGTTAAAATGTATTCCAAAAATGAATTCGAAATTATTTTCCGATTATACTCACGAAATTCGACTTTTCAAAAGTGGAACGGGTTTTTTCGTTTGAGAGATCTTTATACAATAATGAGGGAATTTTGTTCCTTTGCTTAATAATTTTCTATTCAGAATTAATTTCTATTTGATAGGATTATGGCCTAAATGAGGACATCAACATGATATTATAAGGTTAATTACACGATATTAAAATGTAATAACAAAAAAATATACGAGCCGTATTTTGGCAAGCGATAATCGCAAGCTATAGCAAGCAACACCATTGGTATCATCACCCCCACGTTGACCCTTGTCCTGTATTTTTATTGACAGATTAATAGGCTCTCGAAAGCTCTAATCTGCCAAAAAATATATAAGACTTGTCAGCTTGTACGCAACATGTGGTCATATCAAAATTCTAACTTTAGAATTTAGACATTTCTGAAATAGGGTCAAGAATTACGTCGGCAGTGCGATGCTGTGCGTTCGGCTATTTTCGTACCGCGTCGGGTGCGATCGGCTATTTTCGACACGGTCGCCGGTTCGGTTCGGTTGTTTTAAATTTGGAAATGCGTACTCTTTGATGTGAAACAAATGTTGTTTACGTGTAATCGTTTTCAACATATAGTTTTATTTATGTGAATTGGTTAAGTGCATCGAAATAAAAGGATATTCTATTGTATATACTCGTATTAGAGTTACTTTGCTTTGATGTTAAATTACATTGAAAGAGTCTAACTAGCCTTTTGCAGTTCGTCGAATAAAACTCGTGCTTTGAAGTATCAATTAATTGTTATTTTGAACAATAAAAAATATATACACGTCAACTGACGTCACGTTGCTCGATCTTTGAAAGATGAAAGTACACTCGTTTTATCAGACTTTTCATAAGCATTTCACTAAACGAATTTCAGAATTTTTTCAGGTTGTAACTACTTAATAATGTTGACATGGATGTGTAGAATCGGATATGTAGAATGTTTATCTTTCCTACTATTAAAAGAGACCATGATGTGTGTTTCAGAATTTTTTCATTTGAAAATGCCAATGTGTTTTTTTAAAAAGATCTCGGTATTAATAATTTATTTAGCTAAACTTGTTAAAAAACCGAGATGCTAAAAAACAATAAAATTGTCTAAAAAGAGTTTTTATATTATTTACTAGTGCTTGCGAAGAACTTTAGACACGCACAGTTATTTTGTTCAAACTGTATTTACGCGTACACTACGTGCCAAATTAATAAAAACAAACTACACAGTAAGAAATAGTACACTGCAGTGCACTTTAAACAGGCCGCGTTCGCTATCTGTCTCGCTGGCTACAAACTTCCATATTTCTAGCCCATTGGCTCGGAGTTTGTACACTGTCGAGCAAATGGAGTGTGAACAATCCCCACCCCTTCGTCAAGATGAAATTTCCGAATAAATGTCATACCTACCTTTCGAATTCCATTTTACGCCTTCACGGGTAGCAATTATTACCTAAAAGCATTTATTGGGAAATTGTATCAGAAATTTTTGATTGATTTTTAGCAGAGATATTGGAGGATCATTATTTTCTATAGCGCGATAGCCTAGTGGTATAACCGTTGGACTGCCAAGTCAAAGGTCTCGAGTTCGAACCCAAGGCGCACCTCTGACTTATCGAAGTAGATAATAACATACTTAATTCCTTCCAACTTTCGCTATCATTATCTATTTCCTTTCGATTTGCGTAGAATTGTCTGCATGGTGATTTTATAAGTACCTGAAACAAACAAAAGGGCCTTATTAGTGAAGTCTTTGAACATCGATATGGTCTAAAAAAAACCGTATATTCGACAAAAACACAGACAAACATTACCGAAATTATATAAGTCTTACATAGATAAAATATCTTAGACATGTTTTGGTTGAAAGTTATAAAAATTGTGAAAAGACGTTACATGCCCGAGCAGTGATAGCCTAGTGGTATGACCGTTGGACTGCCAAGTCATAGGTCTCGAATTCGAACCCAAAGCACGCACCTCTGACTTTTCGAAGTCATGTGCGTATTAATAGTTAATTATCACGCGCCTAGACGTAATCCTGTGTTTCAGACGAAAAGAGCTTATAGACTAAAATAATCACAAACTAAATACACACTAATATCAGTAAATTATAAATTATTCAAAGGATGAGTAATCATAAAATATATTATTTATCAAAAAATAGATTCCCCAATATAATTCCTTAATAATATTTATAACTAGCTTTTGCCAGCGACTTCGTCCGCGTGGGATAGTTACTTTGTTCCCTAGTTCTTCGCCCGTGGTTTCACCTGCGTTGCCCCGTTCCTAAAGGTTGTAGCGTGATGTTTTATAGCTTGAAACCTTTCTCATGAATCACTCATTTTCCCAACATTTCCCTTCACTGCTCTGCTCCTATTGATCGTAGCGTGATGAAAAGTATACTATAACCTGCCCAGGAGTATGAAGAACAATTGTACCAAGTTTCGTTGAAATCCGTCGAGTGATTTTTGTTTCTATAACGAACATACAGACAGACAGACAAAAATTTTACTGATTGCATTTTTAGCGTCAGTATCGATCACTAATCACCCGCTGATAATTATTTTGGAAATATATTTCATGTACAGAATTGACCTCTCTATAGATTTATTATAATTATAGATAATTTTTATAATAAATAATAATAATACCCCGATCAGGTAAAACATAACAAAAATCAATACTACAATTAATTTTACTTTAGCACAATTAGTAACTACTCTGTACCTTCGTAGGACATCTTTTTTTACAATTACTTATGTTTAGGTTTTTTTATACCACTAAGGTGACAAACAAGCATACGGCCCGCCTGACGGTAAGCGGTTACCGTAGCCTATGGACGCTGGCAACACCAGGGGTACCACTTGAGCGTTACCGACCCATGCCTTATGCCATGCATGCCATACATGACAGCGGCGGTAACAAAACACCACCCGTCCCCCGCACTGCCAACACAACGCTTCCTCGCGGAGCTCTGGCGACCTTGCTCATTGTTAGGAACAAAACATAGGACGGAGCTATGTTATTTGGCTACGATTTTCTGCAAGGTACTTCCCCAGTCGAGCAGCACCAATTGTGAGTGGAATTATTATTTATTTTTGCATTAAGTCTGTTGTAGAGAAGAGAAATGATATTATTTTGCAGTAATAGAATACATACTATACGCGGATTCCTATTATTCCATAAATTCTAACCTAACAAGAATACAATTAAAGTTAATTTGAATTATTGGAGCAAAACTATTTGATCAATTAATTTAATTGGCAATTATTACACTCACTGAGTATTGGTCCTTGGCAACTATTTTGATAACGTTCTATTGAACTACCTCATTCATCTAGGGGTCATTAGTTTTGTTACGTGAGATCCCGTGTTTGATTCCCTGGCCGGGCAATGTTATTATGATTCGAACACTGAATAAAAAAACCTTATTATTATTTATTTATTTATTTAATCTTCCTTCACATTCTGAATTCACGTCATAAGGTGACGTTTGGTGACATCTATGAGAGGCAAGTTACCTTACCTCTCAACCGACACGACTTACTTTACAGTCAGTTCAGTGTCGTACGATGCCACCCTACCTTTTAACTATCTTTTTGTGATTTTTTTGCATTGAAGTGAAGGCAAAATTTCAATCATGCGGGTAGGGTTCGCAGTGGCTTAGAGGTCAGAGCGTCTGGTATATCAAACCAGAAGACGCAGGTTCGAATCCTGCCCGCGATTGAATTTTTTCCTTTATTATTAAATAACTTAATAATCTTAGCATGGAAAATGCAAAAAAATCACAAAAAGATAGTTAAAAGGTAGGGTGGCATCGTACGACACTGAACTGACTGTAAAGTAAGTCGTGTCGGTTGAGAGGTAAGGTAACTTGCCTCTCATAGATGTCACCAAACGTCACCTTATGACATGAATTCAGAATGTGAAGGCAAAATTTCAATCATGCGGGTAGGGTTCGCGGTAGCTTAGAGGTCAGAGCGTCTGGTATATCAAACCAGAAGACGCAGGTTCGAATCCTGCCCGCGATTGAATTTTTTCCTTTACTATTAAATAACTTACAGCTAATTTAACATATCAGTGATCATTCTAGTATCCCGACAGCCAATTACAAGTTTTCACTTCCAGATAACATAATAAAGAAAAGTGTGAACAGTCTCAGTAGAAAGATTTATAATACATATTAATTGGTCTGTACTCAAAAACAGAATGAAAAGAAAGAGAAAGCACAACACAATATTACGGTCATATTTTAGTATGCCTACAATTAACTGCGGCCCACATTACTAGTAAGCTTTAAAAAAAAAGATTATGGTTTTAATTACCAAAGAAGTTAAGGCACAAGCCTTTCCTTGCCGACGACACTTTATTGGGACCTAAAGCAAACCGAAATTTAGGTATATACAATATTACAGATCTGCTTCAACTTTCTAGGAGACGTATAGGGATAAGTATTGTATACGTAATATAAGTGTGATGGTATTGTTGATGATATTGGTATTGTTGATGATATTGGTATTGTTGGTGATATTGGTATTGTTGATGATATTGGTATTGTTGGTGATATTGGTATTGTTGGTGATATTGGTATTGTTGGTGATATTGGTATTGTTGTGATGGTATATATTAGTACATTATTTAATCGACAAATATAAAAGGTAATATTTTACGAATACACAGTTAAATAGTTTATGTAGAACTAGTTGAAGGTTGAGGAGAAAGAGAAAGTTGAGGGTTCCGCAGAGATTAGGTTCAGTATTATGTAGTGGACCCCTTTTCGGTACTCTTAATGTTACAAAAGAATAAAGTCGACAACATTTATGAAACTCTTAACAAAATTTGGCAAAGCCTCAGCTGAATAGATATTGGTCTTAAGGATCCGGTGGAGCTTGAATTGCCCACAAAAACGTAATAACAAAATAAATCGTAATCCAGACAATATTCTATAAAATTATGTTATTATTCGGATTTCGATACTGTCAATCTAGGTTCTTTACTGGAAATAAAGGATTGGAAAATCATTCCAGACTTGGTAATTTTATCAAAAATTGCATTCCCTTACATTTCTTTCCAGTGAAGTATTTTGGACAAAATGGTGGAGTAGGAACCTAGATTAACGGTATCGGAATCCGAATAATAATAGAATTTGATTAAATAGTGTTTGAGTTACGATTTACATCGGTATTAGAAAGAAAGAAGAAAAGAAAGAAAGAAAGAGAAATTCGGTCCGCCGCGCCGGACTCTTAAGCAGAATAACTTCAATAATAAATCTGCGGAACCCTTTTCGGTACTCTTAATGTTATAAAAGAATAAAGTCGACAGCATTTCTGAAACTCTTAACAAAATTTGACAAAGCCTCAGCTGAATAGATATTGGTCTTAATCAATGTAAGAGCAATTTACCTGCAACCTTTGGTGTTCAACATCCTTGTGATCGAGGTCACAGGGTTGTCGCGACGTGAATTTTCAAACTTTTATTTGGCGGCACTATTTACGTGGTGGCTGAGCGATCGGCTTCTAAGCTACGTGTTGTGGGTTCCATCATCGCACGGGTAAATAATTTGTATGATCTACAGGTAGTTGTTCCGGGTTTGGGTGTTTGTGTATGTGATAATTTGTTTAAACGCACTCACGATACAGGTGAAAATGCTACCTAATCATACCAGCGAACTGTCGGTGTACATTAGTACGCCTCTGCAACTATACGCCTCTTCCAAGCTATGTAATATTTTTAAATGTAAAGTCATAATAAACACAAAAAACTGCAACCTAAATTCGTCCGGATAAAATATAAACACATGTTGGTAGCAACCCTAACATTATTACAGGTCGTACACAGACCAGACTAGTGACGGGTCGAGAGAACATTCTCTTATAATAAGCCACCAAAACAAAAAATATGTTCCATTGTTTTCCGATCCTGAGATCCAAAATATTTTTATTTATTTTTGAAGTATATTTCTTCAGTTCGGGGAAAAAAAGAAAAAAAACGTGTGATGACGTCATTTATACGGCGGGAACTTGGACATTTTGTCGAAATAATGCTAAATCAACAACGAAATAGGTAATGTAAGGTTATGAATAATTATAAAAGGTCGGCAACGCACTCGTGACTCCTCTGGTGTTGCGGGTGTCCATGGGCGGCGGTGATCGCTTACCATCAGGCGATCCGTCTGCTCGTTTGCCCTCCGATCCCATAAGAAAAAATATGATAAACGCCAAACTGATATAATTATCTAAGACATTTTTTTAAGAGTCAGGCAAAATGACGTCATGTAACCGATTAACCGTAAAAATTACGTCATTTGGCACTTACGTCTGTTTAGAATACAAAGAACTTCGATGGCGAAAATAAATATGAAAATGATTGAATATCGGGATTATAAAAGAGTACGGGTAACCTATTTTTCGATCTAGTTTCAAATAAAATAAAATGGGTGTTAAAAAAATAAAATGTTGTCAATTGAGATTATGAATTTAAAATTCTAATAACTATTTTCACTTATATCTATGCAAGATAAAAATATTTCATAGTATTGAAAGGTTTTATGTTTATCTACGTGAAGTATAATCGACCCTAGAACCATATTTCTTAGCAAATTCTCTTCAGAAGAAACATTCTAGAAAAGTTGTCCAATGAATTCTCGGAAAATTTTCTAGTTATTTTCATAACAATATTAGTACGAGTAAATAGGTATCCCACCAAAAACATTTTGATGTAAAATGTTGCCAAGACGAGACTATACGGCTCGCATTGTCAATAAGTTATCAGATCTAATGTAGAGACATTCTTCTAACTCTACAAGTCCTAACTGCACAAACTCTACACAGTAAATTTCACGTAGGTTTTTATATCTATATTATATACTATATTTATGTTATCTCTGGCATATATAGTTAAATTATACATATGTATGTATTTGTGTATATATTCATATTATTGTGTATTTTATAGTTTATCACTTTTTAAACAGATATTTTTTTTTTGTACCTATTTTTACCTTTTCTTCCAAACCCAAAGGTTGACTGGTAGAGAATGCCATATGGCATTAAGTCCGCCTTATGTACTACTTTTGTGCATAGAAGTATAAATAAATATATACTCGTATAATAAAATAATCTATATAATAAAAGTTGTCGATGTTAGAATGTTCTCGAGAATTGCCCATCACTAGACCAGACCGGTTCCAGGGTTGTTAAATCGATGTTTGCTAAAGCGGTTTTAAGCGCAGAGCTGTCTGATCAATACGTCTGTCTACTTGTTTGAGGGAAACATAATGCCCTCTCTTACTATTTCCCGATGAAAAATATGCAGTTTCTCATTAGTCTAGTGGTCGACTACTATTCTAGAGGTACTGGATTCGAGGTTGAGTTGTTATTGGGTTTTTCTATGAAATTCTCAGTAGCAGCTCGTAGTTTGGTTAATGGAAATCGGCTAGCACCGTATTATCGACTTACACATACCAGCGAGCTGTGGGTGTATATTAGTAGGTACACTTCTGCCTAACTCTTCGGGATATTCGATTGGTGCTTTTTTGCCTATTGAATAAAGCTTTCTTTTACGTGGGAGAGCCATGCTTCAGCACGAATGGGCGAGTCGAGCTAGCCGGAGGCCGTGGGGTGTCACAGAAAACCGGCGTTAAACAACGCTTACGTTGTGTTTCGCCGAGTGAGTGAGGTTACCGGAGGCCCAATCCCCTTTTAAAAGGTCGGCGACGCACTCGTGACTCCTCTGGTGTTGCGGGTATCCATGGGCGGCAGTAATGACTTACCATCAGGCGAACCGTCTGCTCGTTTGCCTTTCTATCGCATAAAAAAAACTATATTCGCGCGAGAGGCAAGACGAGCCGCGAGGCGAGCCTAGGGATATAATAAAAAATCTATTAAAAAAAAAATATCGTTTTTTTTATTTATTTTACTGATTATCTACTAATCGATTTTTTATTTGAACCTTCGTGCGTAAGTGGTTGTCTGAATTATATTTTTTAACCTAATCGCGTTTATTTTACAAAATCAAAATCTCTATTCGGTTGCGTTTAATCTGTATATGAGACGATACAAAGCGTGTACGGTATCAGAAGTTAATAGTAATTAAGTTAGTCACCTAGTTGGTGCTACAGGGGATTCAATTAAACGCCCTATTGCCAGGCGATTGATCGCATGGGGCGTGAACATGGGAACTGCGCTCTGAACTTATCTAACCTGTGGATGCCGTGAATATAATCTATATCCATGTAGTGCAGTCTGAGTTGGGATTACGATCACTACTTAGACGTCTTGCGTGACCTTGAAATCCTGATTTTTTCTTTTAATTAAATACCTAATGTTATTTGTAATTAATTAGTAATCATTTGTAAAGCTAATGTTACTTGGAATTTATTTATAAAACAAAGAACTTCCATATATACAATAAAGTCCCCCGCCTCGTGCGCGCTCCCGAGCGCGCTCGTCGCTAGTTTCTAATAAATAATTTGGGGTACTTAGTTATTGGGTTATCTTTTTGTGAATTTTTTGCAATTTCCATGCTAAGATTATAAAGTTATTTTACTAAAGGGAAAATTCAATCGCGGGCAGGATTCGAATCCTGCGTCTCCTGGTTTTATACACCAATGTTACACCAGGTTAGCCCAGATACACCAGGTTCGCGGTGGCTTAGATGTCAGAGCATCTGGTAAAACGTACTTAGTGTTCAGAATTAATGGTTAGACACCAAATATATTCACTTCATAATTAAGAGCGGACATGCATGCATAAAAAAAAGTAGTTGCCACCAAATACGGTGTAGTTTTTCGAAGCGAAACCCCGAACGTACTCGGTCGTTCCATCGAAAACGAAAAAAAAATTGCTGTAGAGTTCAAAAAACTCTGTTAAAGTGAATGGAAAACGTGAAAAAACATTCAGGCCGTGAAAAAGTCGGTTGGAAACCACAATTTCTCCCCAAAATTCACAGGTCACCGGGATTTTCCAATATTAACATACATATGTAATTGGTAGAAATGGAATTCTATATAAGTAATTTTTAACGATACGTTTGGCATAGCGGTTTAGGTAGTCATTTCACCGTGGTGTCATGAGTTCGATTCCCACTCGAAACAGATATTTGTTTAGAGGCTAGGTGTACTTAGGACTTTATATCTATGAATTGTATGCTTGTAATTTTTTCAAAATTCCTCTATAGAAAGTTTATTCTTATTTTAGTAAAGGAAAAATTCAATCGCGGGCAGGATTCGAACCTGTGTCTCCTGGTTGGATACACCAGACGCTCTGACCTCTAAGCCAACGCGAATCCCACCCGCCTGATTGAAATTTTGCCTTACATTCCGAATTTACGTCATAAGGTGACGTTGGCGACATCTATGAAAAGCAAGTTACCTTGCTTCTCAACCGAAACGACTTACTTTATAGTTAGTTCAATGTCACACGATGCCACCTTACTTTTTAACTATCTTTTTGTGTTTTTTTTTGCATTTTTCATGCTAAGATTATAAATTAAATAATTTTTTCCTTTACTAAAATAACTTTATAAACGGAAAATGCAAAAAAAAACACAAAAAGAAAGTTTATTCTTGTTATATATCCCTATGGTGCCAGAAAAAATAAGAGCATTATTCAGATACAGTAAGACAAAAAATCGGATAAATTATCAGAAAGAGCTGTTGGCGTACATTCGCCTCTGCCTAACCCTTTGGGGAATACAGGTCTTTGGGGAATACAGGCGTGGTGACTTATCAATCCAGGAGCGGAAGAGAGATCAGGCAAAAGAGCTCATTCTCAGATCGTTGCAATCACTTTATTAATAAGGCAGGCCGTATTAAATATCGAGCGTACAAAATTTTACATCATATTATTATAACTACCTACCCTAATTTATATATTTCATAGTAAATTAACCTGGAAAAGCTTCATTTCAGACAGGCTTTGTGGTCATAGGTACGGAGAATTGCCACAAATTGTTCCGCACTGTTGAGCTTCAGTTATCGCGATGAGAACTCGCCAGATGGTGCCAGTGACGATCAGGGAATATATTTTAATCGTGTGATTTGTTAAAATACCTGTTTTTTATCTCACACTATATGTGCCGATGCGTTGGTTTTTTTATTCGTGACGCTTACGCTTACGCTTGACCGCCATTTCGCCTGATGTTAAGCGACAATGCGATCTACGATGGAGCTTGCTTTTTCTTTTTACCAAAACTTCTAAATTTCAATTTCCCAAAGTTTCAATGTAATCGGATGAGCGATATAGTATAGCAACACATAGAAGACGAACAGACATAGTTTGTTTTTATATTATACTAGGTTCTGCTCGCGACTTTGTCTGCGTGGTCTTCAGGATTGAGTCCGATATGGATAAAAAGTAGCCTATGTATTATTACAGGCTATAATCTACCTGTATGCCAAATTTCATTCCCATCCGTTCAGCCGGTCTGGCGTTAAAGAGTAACAAACATCCATAGTCACAAACTTTCACGTTTATAATATTAGTAACCAAGGTGTTTAGCGTAACGTGTATATTAATGTAAAAAGTAAATATTAAAAGTTTTATTTCAATAAGCTTAATGAACGTAGATGAAGCGAAAGTGGTGTGCCAGGATCGTAGTAAGTGGAAATCTATTGTCTCTGCCTACCCCAATGGGAGGCAGGCGTGAAAATATGTACCTATGTATATGTTATATTATGTATACATTTGAATTGTAGAATACTAGTTGAGAAAGAAACTGACAAAACAGTTTTGTTTTGTTTCAAAATACATTATATTATTGAAAAACAACCCGGAAAACTATTTGATAGAAACAACAGAGGGGAAAACCTTGTACTGTACTATCAAATTTACAATAACGAGAGTACAATATAGATTACATCTATAAAATATCGTACAACGAACTACAAATTGAAATACAAGCCGACACTAAATAAAAAACTATTCCCCAACTATTCCAAATGGCGAAAGAAAATCCTTTACAAACGTATTTCCGTAAATTTCCATTTAAAACGGCGCGACGCGATAAAAAGCCGTTCACTTCTCAAGAAAAAATAAAAAAAGGTTACGTAAGCCAAGCTATGCCTTGACATTTAAGCCTGCTACAATTCGACGTAGGTAAGCCGCACCAGATACTTCCAGCTCACTGAACCGCATTGCCGTATTAAGTGCTGCCTACCTGCGTCGAATCTAGTAACAAGAAAAGCTGAGAAAACTTGCGTGTTTTCCATAAGTTGAAGTGTCGGTCATAAACTAAGTTCGAAAATAACACTTGCGGGATATTGTCGGACAGGAATTGCAAAACTTATATTAAAATATTTATGGTCGGATTCTTCTGTCATTTTCTTCGGATGCAAATTAACGCGTGCAATGTTACGTTTGTTGTTTCTGATTTTACATTTTGACCAACAATATTCTTAGGTGTATTTTAATTAAATGTATTTTTTTGTTTTTGTTACCCAGACAAACTGTGAAATACAAATCAGGTTTACCTACCACCAACGCGGCAACGCGGCATCGATTCTCTACAGAGAATCTTTAATGCCACTTGCAACTTTCTCAAACACAACAAACAGCCGACAAAAGAATTAATTACACAGGGAAGGCAAGGTTTCACGTGGGAGAGCCATGCTTCGGCACGAATGGGCCGGCTCGACCGGAGTCACACGGCCTCACAGAAAACCGGCGTTAAACAACACAAACGTTGTCGCCGAGTGAGTGAGGTTACCGGAGGCCCAATCCTCTTTTAAAAGGTCGGCAACGCACTTGTGACGCCTCTGGTGCTGCGGGTGTCCATGGGCGGCGGTAATCGCTTACCATCAGGTGATCCGTCTGCTCGTCTGCCCTCCTATCACATAAAAAAAAATACAAACTAGCAGCAGTGTCATCGGTATACTGACTGTTTTATCGCCTCACCAAAGCTTCATCGCAGTTGGATGAATAGTTTAAGAACGCGTAGACAAGAAACATACAAAGATACATTAATTTTTAACCCCCGACGCAAAAAGAGGGTTGTCTGTTGCATCGTAGCACTCAATCAAATGGACCGATTTTGATTAGTTTGAAAAGTGACTTGATCGAGAGTGTTCTTAGCTATGATTTAAAAAAAATCTGGCCAGTCATTCTGACTGACCTCTTTTCTGGTTCATGAAGAAATGTGAGCAACTTCCACAGGTCTGATAGATTTGAAATTTGGCATCCTGTTACATCAATGATATTGCTTATTATTTATTAAAAAATGTTATTATTTATGTAGATCTTCCAAAAGGCTTGGATGTAGCTGGCAACATATTCATTTAGACACATATCACGTGATACATTATTGCACAATCTTTGTCAAAATACAGAATAGATTGCTGCCTGTATACCTAACATTTTTGTCGTCTGTACCCAATGACATTATATAGTTAAATAAAGGTAGACACGTTATCATCTTTCAAATGCGAATATTGTTTCGTGGGCAATGTGTTATTTATTTGTAGTGTCACTTGTGTGATTGGCCGACCTAAGGCGCAGAAGTGTGTTTGACAGCACTATTGACAGCAATAAATTTTAATTTTATTGAAATATGCCCTCTTGTGAAAGAAAGAAAGAAGAAAGAAAAAGAATTTATTGACACAGTCACGGACACTGCACACATAGCATAAAAAAAAACTAAACTAATTATCTTATAAATAAATATTGTGTGTCCCACGGCTGTGCCAAATAGGTCCATTTCAGCTAAATGCCAGACTGCCTGTGAGCTGCCTGGCGCTGGTTTTCAAGTGGACCTCAAAAAGTGAGAACCACGGATGCAAATCAGTCTTTCAACACAGAGATTAAAGTTAAATATAAGTATAAATAAAAAAAATAAAAATAAAAAAAGAAGGTATAAATAAAGAAAAACAATACAAAAATAATATATAGGTAGTACCACAGGCTGATAAATATTAATAAATTGAATAAATATTGATACATAGGGTAGTAGGTATATGGTATGTGTAGTTATAAACTAGGCGATTAAGTTGACGGCTCGGTTTGCTTCTCAAAAAAAAACCTGTTTGTGACGAGCTAGGCCGATATAATCGATGCATTATAAATTGTGAGTGTGACACATTTTCATATCGCCGTATGCAGTCGATCACGACACACACGTCGTCATTGTCATGCCATTATTATAATATCTAATAACACTTTAGTGAATTGATATCTACTGTTACCTGAAGATAAATTGAAGGTAAGTGCTATAATAAATATGATGAACACTAAATTATTGTATGTTACAAGAAAAACAATGTTTTAAAGTCTCTTTTTTTTTTAGAATAAATGTACCTACGTCGAGCACTACCAATACGACCGTCGTCAGAAATTCGACATTTAAAATTGTGGTTTTTGTTGGATGTTCAACAAATAGTCCGACTCAAAAATGTTATATCGGACTCGATACTGTACGTCTCAGTGCAAGTAGGCCAGACAGTTGTGCTGCGATACTACATAAATTATTATACTAAAGTAAGAAAAGAGCATGGAGTATCTTATCACAAGTAAGTTAATAAATTCTTAGCTTACGTACAATTTATTTCATTTTTTTCGTTGCAAATAAAATTTAAAATGAAAGAAAGAGTCAGCGCATGCCTTATTAGTATGAGAGAAAGGGACCCAATACTTTTCATGTCACACGTCACTATAAATGGACATACTGGACATATCAAATGTGTCATATAAGACAACTGTTTAGTGCTATTTCTTTTCATCTTAGGCTGCCTGTATCTATGCGCGCGCTCATTAGGAAAGCTTCAAATGTTTAGGATTATAGGTATGGACATGTAGCGCGACTCATTTTAAATGACATTTACTATGAACATGGCGTATCTAACAGTATTATATCATTGTCTGTACCTAAATATTGGTATTTTTTTTTATTGATTAGGTCAGCAAACGGGCAGGCGAGCTACATGATGGTAAGTAGTCATCGCCGCCCGTGGACACCTGCAACACCGGAGGAGTTGTTGATGCGTTGCCGAGCTTTGAGCCCTTACGGACTGCAGACTGCTAGAGCCGCAGCAACTGAGGGGGAACTGGCTCTTACGCGCAATAGTCGAAACAAACACCAAGGTGCTTTACGACGGACTTTGACGTAAGGGTGGTCGCCAGCCAGACAGACCCCGAGAGGTCCTACCACCGAGCAAGTCAGATATTTTCTCGGCTCTTACGAGATACCTACCTATCTGAATGGCTGTGAGGACCTGAACCCTTCCCCATAAGGGGAAAGATAATAATCCTGGTTATCAGAACATACATAGGTATTCCTACAACAAAATATCAGTGTATTTAATTCAAAGTACATTTCTAAGCACATTTGCTTTTTACTTCAAAAGATTCAATCCACGAAAAAATATATTTTATCATTCAGAATATTTCTTACAATATCGTGGAAGGGGAAAAATGCGGGTTACACAAACAATATTGTAATATTATTGCTATGGTTATGTTACAATTGAAGGGAATCCGTTTTTATATGTATTCAAGATTGATTGCACGGTTCTGTTTGATTGGGAACAAAAGAATAGCTGTACTTTTTCTTCATTATTGAAATTCTTACTGTGCTTCGCGGTTTCATCCGCAGATTTTATTGTTTAAATCTGACTAGTAGTTGCAGAGATTAACGTGTTCAAACAAACAAACTCTTTAATTTTATTATATTACCTACTAGTTATTGCCCGCAGTTTCACTTCAAAGATTAATATACTATAAGTCCGATTATAGTCGGCTTATCAAGATGAAACATGCACCAGATTTTAAGTTAGATCTCTAGCAATTCATCGGTGAAAACTGCATTCAATTCCATGCAGTGGCTTTTGCGTGATGCGCATACAGAGAAACAGACAAAAAGACATCGGCCTGTTACAATTTTATTATAGGTATATATATATACCTACCTACCTATATTTATATAACTAACTTTCTATTTCGTTGGCTTGTTGTGTTTTTGTTGACAGTCGTGAAAACTTTTTCATGACTAATGATACCCCCAATTACATAATTATTATATTTTATATGTATATGTACATCCTACAAATATAATATTTATTATTCAGAATATTTTAATATTTGACAGTATAACAAGCGTCATGTCTACGTGTAAACACAAATCGATACAGTAATTCCGATTAGATTTAATCGAGGCACGAACATCGTATAAGTTGAGGCGCAATCGGAAACGATCGCGTGCCCTCCCCCTTAATGATCATGGTGAAGTTATTCCCCTTACCTATTTAAGGGTGAACCTATAACAGTATTTGTAGATTTTTTTATTGATTCGATCATAAATATGAAGGGGGTTTACTAGCTGCAATCTAATGTGCGAATCGATATCAAAATGTATGAACATTATATTTTATTTAAGAACGCCTAATTTGTTAAAACATAATATCATCACGCCTGTATTTCCTGAAGAGGTAGCAGAGATATACTACTCGTAAGAGGTACATCCACAGTTCGCCGGTATGTTTAGGTCTCATAAGGGCCGAGTCTATTGCGTTTAACTAGGCGCAAATCTAAACTCTGTTACTGAGAATTAAATAAAACAATAATTTCGCTCGACGTGGGAATCGAACCCAGGACCTCTAGCGTAGCAGTCGCGCTTAAAACCAGTACACTAATGAAGTAGTTATTTGTCGAAAATCGTGAATTATTAATATTTTGTCGAAAAACTTAAATACCTACCATTTTTATATTAGATACAGTTTAATTCTATTCGATCGTCGATTCGAATAGCAGATCGCAATTTGTTTACGGGTCCTGATTGATAATTCGATTTTTGATTGATCGAATCAAATAACATTGATAGCAGTGAAAACATATTTAATAAACTACATTGCATTTAATTGCCTGAATACAAAAGATGTTATGAAAAGAAAAAGAAAATGAGATGTTTTGAACGACCTTGCTACTATTTTTAAGGATTAAGTCGGCAAATGAGCTACCTGATGGTAAGTAGTCATCGCCGCTCATGGACACCTGCAATATGTGTGGAGTTGCTGATGCATTACCGATAACCTTAAGAGCCCCTACGGACTGCAAACTGCGGAAGCCGTAGCAATCAAGGGGAAAAAAGCTCTTACGCGCAAAAGTCGAAACACACACCTCCGACGTAAGGGTCGCCAGCAAGTCAGACCCCAAGAGGTCCTACCGGGCAAGTCAGATATGTTCACGCCTCTTACGGGATACCTATCTGAAAGGCAGTGAGGAACAGTATTCTAACCCGTCCCCACAGGGAGTAAAAACTATTTACATAAATAAAACAGAGCTAGTTTAGAAATTAGTAATCATTTTACCAATAATTTTATAAAATTATTGCCAGTTTCTGAAATGTTTAATTTATGTACCAACCTACTTAATATGCTGACTCTCTTCCCTGAAGCTTTATACATAGCGTACAATAAAATCCCAGCTAAAACTTGCACCTGACAGGTGACGTCATCCGCTGTCATTGCCATGCTCAAAATTTAATATTAACCGTGGAGGTTTCATCTTAACTTGGTTTACGCTGGCTCGTGACAAATTTACATTATATTAACATTGTCTATTTGATAATTTGGGGTTGTTAGATTTCAAATTGTGACTTTTGAGGTATCTAATAAAATATCTACATACCTGACTGCCTGACTCGTATTATAAAAGGCATATAGCTACCATAGGCCATATTCTTTCTTAATTAAGAGTCCAGCGGAACGAATTTCTCTTACAAACGTAATACCGAAATAAATCGTAATTCAAACACAATTTAATCGAATTCTGTTATTATTCGGATTCCGATACCGTTAAACTAGGTTCCTATGGTTACCATTTCATCCAAAATACTTCACTGGAAATAAATGTAAGCGAATGCAATTTTTGATAACTTTACCAAGTTTGGAACGATTTTCCGGTTTTTTATTTCCAGTGTAGTAATAGACGAAATAGTACGGTAGAAACCTAGATTAGAGGTATCCAAATCCGAATAATAACATAATTTGATAGAATATTGTCTGAATTACGATTTATTTCACTATTACGTTTTTGTGGGCAATTCAAGCTTATTAATAAATATTTTAGAAAAATTAGGTTTCTCAAAAATAATGGTTTTTTTTCTACTACATATAAAGAGGTAAGTAGCAAAATAAAAGACATCGGCAGAAAACAATAGGTTACTTACTATTGAATAATTTTATTATAATATGTAAATATGTTTCGATGAGGGACAATTATTTCGAACCGATCATTCAACAGCAAGCGATGAATCTATCCAATTAGTCCAATTGAAGCAGTGCAGCTCTGCAGTGAATTATTTCTGTATAAACGAATGAAACATTTTGAATTTTAAACTTCGAACGTTCCTTGAATGCCTCTGATAAGTACGAATGTGAGCTCAATTACGAGGAAATAAATGTAAGTTGTTCGAATATGGAGCTTTTGGAATTCGAAAATTTTAAGAGGTTTTTCTCTGGAGTTTTTTTTTTATCTTAGCTGAGTAACGAAACAAGTTTACGTCAATGTAATGGATAAATGATATCTAATATACATTTTTATTGGAAAATAAACAATTGTTTTTTAGTTATGTTTTTTAATTTATTTTTTAGTAAAGGAAAAAATTCAATCGCGGGCAGGATTCGAACCTGCGTCTTCTGGTTTGATATACCAGACACTCTGACCTCTAAGCCACGGCGAACCCTACCCGCATGATTGAAATTTTGCCTTCACATTCTGAATTTATGTCATATGGTGACGTTGTGCAATTCTGCCCGCGATTGAATTTTTCCTTTACTAAAAAATAACTTAATAATCTTAGCATGGAAAATGCAAAAAAATCACAAAAAGAATTGTTTTTTAGTGAAATAAGAACAGTAAGTACAAGGTTTGCCAAAATTAAATCTGCGAAACTGCAACTGCCAAAAAATACGGAATCAAAATCAGTCTATTCGTTTGGGAGTTACGATGCAGCACACAGATACACACTTTAAACTTATAACACTCCTTTATTTTGCATCGGGAGTTAAAAATAGTAGTGTACATAAAAAAATGTAGTAAATTTTTCAGTAAAGGTTGTAGTGTGAGTTGTGTCGCAAATATCCCGTATCGTGTACAACATGTCGTGCTGTCGCGGGTGATAATATCGTTAACGTACAAATTGCCTGACCGGCCAATATCAGACAAGATGGAACGAACACCCGTGTGGGACAAAATGAATAGCTTTTAAAGTCTCCTTTCTCTTTTTAAATAATTGTCTCCTAGGTATTCCATGTCTGAGCGTGCTTACAATCATAAATTCTCAGAAAATTTATTTCTCATTTTACAAAATCGATTCTCTCTTGCGCCATTCGTAACTTGATTTATTTTGCTGTATAATTCCTTCTTGATCTATAATTGGAATAGCGAAGGGTTAAATCGGATTTTTAAATATGCGACCACCCTTACGTCCGAGACTATCGTAAAGCACCTTGGTGCGTGTTTCGACTTTGCACGTGAGAGCCAGTTCTTGCTCTGGCAGTCTGCAGCCCGTAAAGGTTGCCCGTTGCCCTTAAAGCTCGGCAACGCATCAGTAACTCCTCTGGTGTTGCAGGTGTTCATGGGCGGCGATGACAACTTACCATCAGGTGGCTCGTCTGCTCGTTTGCAGACATAATCAATAAAAAAAAACTGTGCCCGACCCTCCAGAAATACAAGCGTGATAGTATCTTAAAATTGAGTCAGCTGAGTGTTGTCATTTTGTCACACATAGCGCCTCAGCCCCCCATATTTGCATTATCGTGTACATAATATATCGTTTACGTGCAAATTGTGTGATTGGATCGCTCTCAATGACACTGCATTGTAATTACGACTCTACGTCGCTCGCGAAGGGTAGTAAATGGTGTTCTTATCGCGTAATTTACCAACGTCAATATTGAATATTTTTGGGTACATCTTCTAAATCAATGATTAAACTCCAATAAACATTAGGGATCATTTCGAAAGTAAACTGTGTCAGATGAAAAATGATTTACTAATACCGAAATTATTTTCGGACACATTTACATGAAAGAAATATTTAAAAAATCCTATTTCTTCTATAACCACATAGTTAATTTATTTTCTTATAAAGACATCGAGTTCTCAAACATTGAGAACCTTCCAGTAATTAACTGCATAATTCTCGAACTATTTAAAACAAAGTCGTAAAGATTAATAGCGTGTTTTTTTTGGAACCGTGCAACTAGTTTTTGCCTTTGCAAAAGTACCTTTTTTAATACATACCATCACGCCAGTATTCCCCGAAGGGGTAGGCAGAGGCGTACTAATGTACACCCACAGTTCGCCGGTATGTTTACGTCCCATGTAATAGGGGGCGAGCCTATTGCCATTAACCGGGCATAAATCCAGACTCCGAGTTGCTACAGAGAATTTCATAGAAAACTCAATAATCGATCCCCACGTCGAGCAAAGTGTGGATCTCCACCTGGGGATCGAACCCAGGACCTCTAGCGTAGCAGTCGCGCTTGGGACCACTAGACTAATGAGGCAGTGTTGGACGATGACCAGATGACCATGAGGCCATGATGATGGCTGGGTCTTACCACCTGCTTGGAACCCCATTATAGATTCCATAAAATCAAAATCTAAGCCCAAATCTGCAAGACCGAAGGAAACGGTGAGCTCGTTCTGCGTGAATCGGATCGCCAATAATTAACAAAAATGTAAGGTAGCTGTTAGTAATTGTAACATTAAGACGTCCAACAACTTATTCTACCCGTGACCATGGATCCTGTAAAGGATCCGAAACGTTGGGAATCAAATAATATCAATACAACGCGATAAAATCCGTAAAAAGTAGTTTTATTTCAAAACATTTTTGCTTTCACTTTGACATAGCTGCATAATGCAATTTTACATTGATGCCTTATTGAGAAAAAGTTAAGAAAAACAGCATACTTTATTTATCTCAACCGAGCAAGCACATACGAACAAATACCTTCAGTAATGTGGCGGTGCTGCGCAATTTTAGATAAGACAATCTCCACTTGCAATCAAAATGTATTCATCCATCTTTGTTTATCTTCATTCTTTGAATGAATAATAATGTTTATACCTACACACAGACATTGTCGCTGTCACTGCAGACGGACAGACGATCGATGGAGCAGACAAGTGTTAGAGTGGAGACCGCGTTTAAGCAAGCGTAGTGGGGGACGCCCTGCGACGCGATGGACCGAAGATTTGAAGAAGGTGGCCGGCCGCTGATGTATGCCAACTGCACAAGGCCGGGATGGTTGGCACTGCTTGGGGGAGGCCTACGTTCAGAAGTGGATACATGTTTTTAAGCAAGAAACATGGTTAATTATCAGATGGATTAAAAACCAACAGTTTTTGTCAACGATATTACAGAATATTTTTTCTCTTTTGTTTCATCGTTGCGCCGCGTGTCATGTGTTCAATTATAACCAGAGATAAATATTTGTATGATCCACAGTGTTTCGAGTCTGGGTGTAGGTACTTTGTGTCTGTTTTTTGTAACTATATTTATAAAATCCTGCGCGAGATAGAGCTTGTTCCCTAGTACGGGTGTACGCTTTTTGTTACGATCTTATTAAACAATGAGTTGACGAGCTACCTGGTGGTAGGTAGTCATCGTCGCCCATGTACACCTGCAAAATCAGAGGAGAAGCTGATGCGTTGCCAAGCCCTAAGAGCCCCTACTGATTGCAGACTGCCAGAGCTGCAGCAACCGAGGGAGAACTCGCTCTTACGCGCAAAATTCGATACACACACCAAGGTGCTTTACGTCTGAATCGAACGTAAGGATGGGTGCCAGTCAGTCAGACCCCAAGAGGTCTTAGCACTGAGCAAGGCATATATTTTCTCGCCTCTTACGAGATGCTTATCTTAATGGCAGGAAGGAACAGGAATCCGTCCGCACATGGGTTAAACAATACAATGTCTATATAACAGTCTTTATATTATATAATATACAGCATTCGTTTTCCTTGACCATTTTCTTGAAGAACTGAAACTATTAACTTTTGAACCTCCCCTCGATATAAATTGTTAAGGTCAGAAAGCTTTTATCTCAAGATTATCCTGTCTGATGCTATTGGCACAGAATGTGCAGGTAATTGCACTCTCCGTTCAACTTCGTGCACATGCTATAATAATATATCCTATTTATGAAAAAAAGCAGATTTATATGTCACAAAAATCAAATCAAAATATACATAAACATAACATACCATCACGCCTGTACTCCCCGAAGGGTTAGGCAGAGGCGTACTAATGTACACCCACAGTTCGCCTGGTATGTTTAGGTCCCATGTAATAGGGGGCGAGCCTATTGCCATTAACCGGGCACAAATCCAGACTCCGAGCTGCTACTGAGAATTTCATAGAAAACTCAATAACACTTTGCTCGACCTGGGGATCGAACTCAGGACCTCTAGCGTAGCAGTTGAGCTTGGGACCACTAGACTAATGAGGCAGTCAAAATATACCTACCTACCTATTTATGAATTATAAATAATGAAACTACATAGGGTGTAACAAAAGAGTTTCACACTCAGCATGAAGCCGTATTATGGCACAACCTAAAATGTAGCGCTGGTTTTGTGTGAACCCCAAATTACCGAAGGACGTAAACAAACAAAAAACAAATAAAATTAACAAAGAAAAAATAATGATAAATAGAACGTAAAAGAGAAGTTAATCCCAGCAATAACGTAAATTAAAATAAGAAATAAAAGTCGACTGCCTCGTTAGCCTAGTGGTCCTGAGTGCGACAGCTACGCTAGAGTTCCTGGGTTCGATTCCCAGGTCGAGCAGTGTTAATGGGTTTTTCTTTAAAATTCTCAATAGCCGCTCGGAGTCTGGACTTGTGCCCGGTTAATGGGAATAGGCTCGCCCCCTATTATATTGAACCTGAACATACCGGCGAACTGTGGGTGTACATTACTACGCTTCTGCCTAACCCTTTCGAGAATTAGACGTGATGGTATGTTTATCTTTACATAGTATAAAACAAAGTCGCTGTCGCTGTCTGTCCGTCCCTATGTATGCTTAAAAATCTTTAAAACTACGCAACGGATTTTGAAGCGGTTTTTTAAATAGATAGAGTGATTCAAGAGAAAGGTTTTAAGCTATTTAACATCACGCTACGGCTCTTAGGAATGGGGCAACGCGGGTGAAACCGCGGGCGGGTCGCTAGTGTTAGAAATAAAAGTTAAACTATAAATAAATTAAACCGTACTTATATTAATTAAGGGAGACACCTTTAGTGGTTATTTTAAAGAGAAGAAAGAAATCTTTTTATTTTAGACTCGCACATTACTTTATTTATGGAATTGAGTCGGAAAACAAGTTGACGAGCCACCTGGTTAACCACCACCTTTTTATTACTTACACATTATACATTACATTAACAATTATAAATACAGCAACCCTGCGATAGGCTAGAAAAGGTCCATAACTCAGCATAATGTTGCGACATTAAAAATAAATACAATGCCGCAGTGCTGGTTTTCAGATAAGGCCTACGATTATTGTCATGGCTGCTACGACCATGACACGTAAAAAAAGGAAAAACGTATCTAGTTAGCTAAGAGAGATACCCGTTAAGAGGATATCTCGAAAATTGACTGGATTTTCAATTCAGTATATTTTTTTATTTACTCAAATAATGTCGATTCCATAGCTTTGTGCCGGGTTTGTGCGACGACGTGCTAGAGCGAGAGCGATAGATCCCGATATGAACGTACGCGAGGCTTAGACACGTCCACAAAATATTTTCGCGGCTACGTTCAATTACGTGAATAAGCTCAGTTACTTGGCTACGTAGCAAAAGAAATATGCAGGAATCGTAGCAAGTGGCGGTCTATAGTTTCTGCTCACCCCTGTGGGGAGAAAGGCGTGAGTACATGTACGTGGCTACGTTCAACTACGCGGCAACGCTCAGTTACGCGGCTACGCTCAACTACGCAGCAACGCTCAGCAACGCGGCTATGCTCAACTACACGCATAAGCGTAGCTACGCTTCCAAAAATAGACTATCTAAAAAAAAATTTTTTACTAGTTGTGAAGAAGAGTGAGACATAATCGAATTCCAGTTCAAAGATTTATTCCTATTTTCAAGCTCGTTCTCTTTACCCTGGGTTTCCTCCTACCATTTTGATAAAAAAACCGATACCGAAATCATCCCGCCAGCAGTATTTACAGTACCGAAATTAAATTTCGTTATTACGAAATCCAGACATCGTACTCGTGTTGTTGCCTATAAATTCTGTTTTACGCGCTTAAGCTCGCAATGATGATAATTTACGCGCGGTTTGAAACGGCCATGAAATTTCACATTACGTTCAGCAGTTTATGGGGTATACGGGGAGATTGAAATAGGGAATGGATAAGTTATCAGATCCTGATACTATAATATGGGTGTACAAAAGTACACTTCTGACTATTACGTAGACTGAAAAACTTACCATCCTCGATACGCCTGTATTCCGCGAAGGGTTAGACTGAGGTGTACTAATGTACACCCACAGGTCGCTGGTATGTTTTAGGTCCCATGTAATCGGGGGCGAGCCTTTTGCCATTAACCGGGCAGAAATTCAGACTCCGACTTGCTACTGTGAATGTTATAGGTAACTTTCTACAATCGAACGACCAGAAGCACGAAAAAGCGACATTGATTCGTGGTGGATATTCCAAAAACCGGAAAGAAACGCTATAAGTCTATTTTTATCATGCGTACCACTGAATTGTGAAATGCGCTTCCCGAGTGGGTCTTCCCCGATAGATATAATCTCGGTGTGTTTAAGTCGCGTGAATCGGTTTCTTCTAGGTAGGCGCTCCATTATAGATCACAGTGTCGCTTAACATCAGGTGAACTGGCGGTCAAGCGTAAGCCTATCACGAATACAAAAAAAAATCAATAACACATTGCTCGACCTGGGGATCGAACCCAGAACAGTAGTAGTCGCGCTTAGAACCACTAGACTATTGAGACAGTCTAAAATACATACACTTTAAATATCAAAATGATCACGGGATGCTGTAAAGAATCCGAAGCGTTCGGATCACCTGTTCACCTAATGTTAAGCGAAACTGCGATCTACGATCGATCTAGATTTATTTCAATGTATCGTTCAATCAATGAGTTTTATTTCAATCGTAGCCAAATAACATAGCTCCGTGCTATGTGTGTTCCTAACGGTGAGCAAGGTCGCCAGAGCTCCGCGAGGAAGCCTTGTGTTGGCAGTGTGAGGGACCGGTAGTGTTTTGCTATCGCCGCTGTCATTATTCGCAGCCCAACTATTCCTCCATAATTTACAGGGTCGGCAACGCGCGAGTGATATCCCTGGTGTTGCAAGCGGGCCGTAGGCTTGTTTTCCACCTTAGTTGTATAAAAAATGTCTAATATTCCCGTAAGTATCAGAAACCAGTATGTTAGCCAGTCCTGGCTACACTGTTTCAATTTGAGATAAAATAAAACAATATAAACGTAGGAGTTAAGCAGTCTCCATCAATTCTTATTAAGTACTACGCACTTGTCACATCAATTATCTGGAGCTGTTCTCTTATTAGAAGCATGTACTACATAACAACAACAGTTAATTGCATTAATGAGGTTAAATTATGCTTGACTAAGGGTTAGGAAAATATGTTTTTAGGTTACAAGAAATAGGAGGTGTAGTTGTTTAGATAATATTATAATAATGATCTAAAATAGCTTATCACGAATCGTAGTCTACCTAGAACCAATTTTGTCATTTTTTTTTATGGGATAGGAGGGCAAACCAGCAGACGGATCGCCTGATGGTAAGCGATTACCGCCGCCCATGGACACCCGCAACACCAGAGGAGTCACAAGTGCGTTGCCGACCTTTTAAAAGGGGTTTGGGCCTCCGGTAACCTCACTCACTCGGCGAAACACAACGTAAGCATTGTTTGTCGCCGGTTTTCTGTGAGGCTGTGGTATCACTCCGGTCGACCCAGCCACAATTCCTTATGAACCAAGTTCGAACATTGTTTTATGAACCAATTTCGAATATTCTTTTAAGAACCAATTTTGAATATGCTTTTATGCACAAATTTTGAATATTCTTTTATGAATCAATTTTGAATTTATTATTTTGTGCCGTTCTTTTATAAACTAATTTCGACTATTATGTTGTGAACCAATGTTGACTATTTTTTTTTCCTGATAGAAAATCTATACTTCCGATATATTTCCCATTAAATTTGTTTAGATATAGAAAATATACCTAATTATTTTTTTAAACTCCTATGGTTGCATAGAAAGGAATATGTTTTAAACTATACCATGTAGTATTTTTGGTTGTGTGCTTAAAATAATACTTGTACAATCTACGTCAAAAAAAAATAAAAAGCAACTTTACGTTCTTTACAAAGAAAATAAGTATTCATATTTATATTCATTTATTGCATTCCATAATGTACAAAAATATATAAAACAGATGGTAGGCTTAAATGTAGGAATCAATTATGGACCCTGTTGGCACAGCGAGGCTTAGTAGGAGAGAGGGAGACGTGTATATTTATTATTATTATTTTGTTCTATTTATATTTTCCAAGTTGAAGTCAATATTATTTATTATTATTATTATACATTTTATTTATTATATTTACGTACCTATTATTTACGATTTTAACGATAATATTTTATTGCACTATTTATTTTTTATTTTATCACACTAATATAGATAATATAGATAATTTTTAAATTTCGATTCCCATCGTTATTCGAAAGGTATTCGTCCGGAATCCCAACTGTAAATAATGAAAGTTACGGCCACTGAATCACTTTGAACGTATCTAAGCGTCGATAGTGACATACAATGTGACATTATCAGATGAATGAAGCCGGTTGACGTAGGCGTCGTAGCCTTCGTAGCGAGGCCTACGCCGTCTCGTAGCGCTACGCCACCCGTAGAGGTGTAATAAAACGTCATGCGTTACGTCACAAGGATGTCATTCTATTTGAAACTTGAAAAGGTTTTATTTACAGCATTTAGCTTAAAGCCCTTCTCTGACCACTTTGATTTTATTGTTGTTGTTCATTAGCAGGTAGCTAACGACCACAACGTTTATGTAAAATAAAATGTATCAATCCGAAATAAAAAAAAAATGGCTGAGACTAATTGAACTGAATCGTACCACCGAACCGTCGTAGATCGCAGTATCGCTTAACATCAGGCGAACTGGCGGTAAAGCGTGAGCCTATCACGAATTAAAATAAAAAAGTTATGTAACGAAATGATTTTTAAACGTATCGTCGAGCGATAATTGAGATTTCTAATTAATACGTTTCAGATATTGACAGCATAGTAAAACAAAGGGTATATTATTTTACCTTATTATATCAGTCAGGACAGAGCATAAAACAAAGTCGCTATCTTGGTCTGTTGGTCAGCTTATTTTTTCTAAACTACGGTTTTGACTGAATTTTTTAGATGTATAAATGCGCATTTTTTGCGTTGTACCCGTGTAAAGCCGGGGCAAATTCATTATAATTTTGAAATTATCCTTTATTATGTTTAAAGAATTGGTAATTATTAGACATCATAATAATACAGTATGGAGTCCTCCAAAAAGGTTTTTACAGGGTCGGCAACGCGTGAGCAACAACTCTGGTGTTGCAAACGTCCATAGGCTACGGTAACTGCTTACAATCAGGCGGGCCGTAAGCTTATTTTCCACCTCTGGGGCTGTATTATAACGTGTCAACCACCATTTTTACGTTGTGAGAAAGAGATGCCGCTCTACATATTAAATAGCCTTATCTCTTTCTCACGACCTAAAAATAATGGCGTTAACACGTTATAATATGGCTCCAGTGGTATTAAAAAATTAGTAGATTTTAGCAAAGTTTATTACATTGTTAGATGATAAAACTATTATTCAAGTCAGTTTGACTTCGAAAAAACACAATTAACCTTATATGTGGTCCCCTGGCGGTTAAGTAGTGTACTTAATTGACATTTACGGCTTTGTCACACTTGACGTGTATTGACGTCGCGTCGCCTATAAACGTCAAGAGGCGTTGTCTGCAGTCGTAAAAGTCGCTCGTCTGATTTATTGTATGCGATTACTTGTATATGTTTATTGGGACATCAAATAGAATACATTTGATACAATTTTATTAGAAACATAAAGAAAATCCTCTGTCTGTCTCATCCGTCTAGTAGTCCTAATCACGACCGCTACGTTACGTCGGGTTCGATTCCCAGGTCAAGCAAAGTGTTACTTTATTAAATTCTCAGTAGCTGGTCGGAGTTATACTCACTTAAGGGTCCGGTAGAGCTTGAATTGCCCACAAAAACATAATACCGAAATTAATCTTAATCCAGACAATATTCTATCAAATTATGTTATTATTTGGATTTGGATACCATTAATCTAGATTTCTACGATGGTATTTCGTCTACTACTACTTAACTGGAAATAAAAAAGACCGAAAAATCGTTCCAAACTTGGTAAAGTTATCAAAAATTGCATTCGCTTACATTTATTTTCAGTGAAGTATTTTGGACGAAATGGTAACGTAGGAACCTAGTTGAACGGTATCGGAATCCGAATTTTAACACAGTTTGATTAAATTGTGTTTAAATTACGATTTATTTCGGTATTACGTTTGTAAGAAAAATTCGGTCCGCCGGACTCTTAATAGCAGTAAGCTCGCCCCCTATTAGGTATATGGGACCTAAACATACTGACAAACTGTGGGTGCTTATTAGTACACCCCTGCTTGACTCTTCGAGGAATATATCTAGGAGTGATGGACTTGTTATGTTTATAAAAAAACATCACACTGTATTCTCCAAAAATACTTTTTCCTTGCTTATTCAAATCTACATCATTAATCTTTTTAAATTGATTCGTGAATCTTTCCAAAGACACTTTAAAAGATAACTTTGTAACTCCAAACCAATATCGGTATCCTCTTGACAGCTTAAACGGATTGACCCGAAATGAATTCATAAAACGTGTTGCCATCCTTCAAAAATATAAATGATGTAAACCCCAAAGGCACAAGAAAAGTGTCCACTATAACATGCTTGATAAAGTGTCAGGTGGTGTAATAGCAAACTAACCCCCAGAGAGCTAACCCTTGTTAGCTTTAGAAAGGCTACCACGGCGCGGCGCGGTTTTCAAAATGACTTTTATTAAATTTATCGACCCTTTCAAGTTAACTGTAAGTTTATAAGAACCTCGTAATGTCTTAGATGCTTGTGTTACAGTGTTATTGATCTGTGTAATTGTTCCACTGATCTGGTATCGTCGTGCGACGGGTTGTTTAGCTCCCTAGATTATAGTTGAGCTATCCCATGATTGATGCAAACGTGCCGTCAGACGCTTTGGCACTTTCTTCAAAAGGCCATTGCAGACATTGTCTCACATTGGAACTCACATATTTGTTACTAAGTGCTATGTCTGGACTTTAAAAAGGGCCATGATTCTGAGAGTTTGTTTCTTCTTATAGGTCTTCAGTTCGCAAATGCCGGTGTCATCTTGTTTAAAAAAAAACAACATTGACTTGTAAAAGTGCGTTGTCCTTATAAGATCTATTTATAGAAATAAATATCATTTAATTATTTATTGTTATTAATAAGTAAGCAGTGATAGCCTAGTGGTATAACCGTTGGACTACCAAGTCAAAGGTCTCAAGTTCGAACCCAAGGCACGCACCTTTGACTTTTCGAAGTCATGTACGTATTAATAGTTAATTATCACGCGCTTAAACGGTGAAGGAAAACATTGTGAGGAAACCTGCATGCATGAGAGATTTTCTCGATGGCGTGTGAAGTCTGCCAACCCGCACTAGGCCAGCGTGGTGGACTATAGCCTAATCCCTCTCATTCTGACAGAAGACCCGTGCCGAGTAGTGGGACAATATAATAGGTTGATTATGCAATTATTTATTGTATTGTATTTTTCTTTGTTTATTTATGCACACTTAACAATATTAGGTAAAATAAATAACTAAGGACTATTAAGTACAACGGTACTGCTTATTTCTAAAGAAATCTCGTGTCGATAATATGAGTATAGAAGACGTATTTTTAAGAAGGATTTTATCCGGGTGTACAGTCTTCTGGTGTTTACCAGGTATTTATCGGGTTTTAACCGAAGCACCAGGCTAAAACTCGATGGATTGTCCATCGATTTGCATTGTAAGTTTACGCATGAGAACATTTGTAATTTTTTGTGAAAGAAAAGGTCAGTATTATAATTCTGAACACGAAAAGTAATCGGTTCAAGGCAAAACAGTCTGTTACCTTTATATATTATAACATAATAAGAAGGGTTAGGCAGAGGCGTACTAATGTACACCCACAATTCGCCGATATGTTAAGGTCCCATGTAATAGGGGGCGAGCCTATTGCCATTAACCGGGCACAAATCCAGACTCAGAGCTGCTACTGAGAATCACATAGAAAAACCCAATAACACTGCGCGACTCTAGCGTAGCAGTCGCGCTTGGGACCACTAGACTAATGAGGCAGTTTTTTTTTGTATATTATGTTAATTTATAATAAATTGTATGCATGAGCTGTGGGAAGTAAATAAATAAAACATACCATCACATCTGTATTCCCCGAAGGGTTAGCCAGAGGTGTACTAATGTACACCGGGCACAAATCCAAACTCCGAGCTGCACTGAAAATTTCATATAACAAACCTAATAACACTTTGCTCGACCTGAGAATCGAGCTCAAAACCTCTAGTGTATTAGTCGCGCTTAGATCCACTAGCCGTATAAGGCAGTTATGAGCCCTATATATATATACATATATATGGATCTGGCGGGTGGGACTCGCGGTCGAAGAAGATGCAGGATCCAATCCTATCCGCATTCGAATTTTTGCTTCACTAAAATAACTTTATAATCTTAGCAAAGAAAATACAAAAAGATAATACGGTAGGTATATGTTTTTTTAACAAATGCAAGATCCATATTGGGTTTATCAATAAATGTGAATTGTGTAAAATTATGAAACATAAATAACAAAAATGTAAAGTAGCTGTTGGTAATTGCAACATTAAGACGTCCAACAACTTAGTCTACCCGTGACCATGGATGCCGTAAAGGATCCGAAACGTCGGGAATTAAATAATATCAATACAACGCGAGAAAATTCGTAAAAAGTAGTTTTATTTCAATGTCTAATATAGTCGCGTAAGTATCAGAAACCAGTAAATTTATTAATGTCTACCAAAACATTGTAGACACTGAAATAACAGTTAATTAACATGTAAAATTGATTAATTATGTCTGTACTTAATTATCTGGCTGTAATGGCTGACTTAATATGATATTAATCATGAAACTAATTAATTACTTACTACTGATTGGTATACGCACAAATTAATGATGTGGTAATTATAATAATTATTATAATATCGTTTTAAAATTAAATTGGTGAAGCTCGTAGCTATGTAATAACTGTGAATCAATCATTCTGCAAGATTAGGCTGTGCCTACCGCCGTCAGACTATAGACGGGTATTTTTAGTGCATGGAGTCCGCTACGTGTTTCATAAAGCATGTCTTCGGTCCTGGTTGTCATGGGAACACCTATTTCAATCGTTGGTGATTAAAAGCCCAGAAAAACCTGACACCCAGTTTAATCTGGATATCAGTATAGACTAGATTAGTGATCCCCAAACAGAGGTCCGCGAAACACCAGTGGTTCTAAAATATGGTCCGCGAATTAAATCGTTTACTTGTGTTAAATGTTGGTCCCGCTTGTCATACGAACATATATTACAATCGTTAGTGGTTGTCAGGAGCCCAAAAAGCCTGACAACCAGTCTATCTTACCTTTAAAATCGTGGCCCTGCTAACAATAATAAAATCAAGGCGGTCCCTGATCAAAAAAGTTTGGCAACTACTGATCTGATTGAGAAGCTTTGATGCATATGGTTAGACTGGAAAATGAATTTGCTAGGATAGTCATCTCTCAAGCATGAAGAAGCAAATTGCTGAAGACACGCATATTCCATTACAGAATTCATAAAAACCTCTGGCTTTCAAATAGCTAGATAACAATACGCCACGAAAAATCCTTTTGTAATGTCTAGCTCAAAACACAAGCGTCAGTGTAAAAATGTTTTCATCCGTTCGTCCATTCAGGCTCATTGTCAGCCCATTGAACAATGAACGAAGGAATGAATGAGTGAACCATTCTAGTAATGGCCGCTAAAATTGTTCATTCCAGTCTTTGTTCGGACGTTTTGTTTGGCCTGCTTTTAGTTTACGGTTTATCGCATTTTTTCTGTTGTGACGTAGTTAACATTTTTGGGAAAACTTTCCTAGTACCGTTTACGCATTTGCACTCAAATAATCACGTGTTTTATATATAGTTAAATTAAATATAACTAGACTGCATCATTGGATGCGAGTGCCTAAACCTGGTGTTGCTTTCTTCGATTCATAGTGGACGTTTCAAAAACCCGAACGAAATGCTTTAACAATCTTTTTGTGATTTTTTTGCATTTTCCATGCTAAGATTATAAAGTTATTTTAGTAAAGGAAAAATTCAATCGCGGTCAGGATTCGAACCTACCCCACCTACCCAATGCAAAAAAATCACAAAAAGATAGTTAAAAGGTAAGGTGGCATCGTACTATATCGAACTAACTGTAAAGTAAGTCATGTCGGTTGAGAAACAAGGTAACTTGCTTCTCAATAGATGTCGCCAACGTCACCTTATGACGTAAACTCAGAATGTGAAGGCAAATTTCAATGAGGCGGGTGGGGTTCGCGGTGGCTTAGCGGTCAGAGCGTCTGGTGTGTCAAACCAGAAGACGCAGGTTCGAATCCTGCCCGCGATTGAATTTTTCCTTTACTAAAATAACTTTATGAAATGCTTTAAGTCAACTTTTATGTGGAATACGCTTCCCGAGTGGGTCTTCCCCGATAGATATAATCTGGGTGTCTTTAAATCACGTGTGAATCGGTTTCTTCTAGGCAAGCGCGCTCCATCGTAGATCGCAGTGTTGCTTAACATCAGGCGAACTGACGGTCAAGCGTAACTTAGTAGTAGTAGTTTCATTTCATTATCTAGAGAAATTTGACAATTTTTATCGTAAATTGTCGAGATTACTTGGAAATTTATCGATCGTTAAATCCTAAAGTTACATTCTGCGATACGATAAAATTATCGAATTTCTACGCACGTGAATTGGTGCAATACTCGCGCCAAAGTTATCATAAAAAAACATATACGTCACTTTTCTTACTTTCACAATACTTATTAGAACTCAAAGTGATCATAAAATTGGAGTGCGTGTGCATTAGTACCCACACTAATGTGCTCTCGCGCATTACCTGGGGGAAAACCATTCTGTCCAATCACCTTTTATGATCTAAGGCGTCGTTAAAACGCGTAGGTGTCTTCAAGGTATATGTACACAGTAATGGAGACACAAGAAAGGCAGGCTGTATAAATGAAGTACCGATACGACTTTAAAAAAATATATCTATACCTACCATTAAATATCTTCTATATTAAAATTAAATGTATGTATGTATGAGAAAATGTATGAATGTGATAGAAGCAAAAGAAGTATGCAAGAATCGTAGCAAGTGGCGGTCTATAGTTGCTACCTACCCCTGCGGGAGAAAGGCGTGAGTGTATGTATGTATTAAAATTAAATTAAACATTTAAAGAAACCCCCAAAAAATCTTTAAAAACAAAAAAATATCTAAATATTGTCCATTTACGTTTAATATAAGTAGAGTATTTTAATCCAAGCATCGTTGTGTCGAGGGACCCCTAATTTGCTCATCAAAACGCATCGTTTGAGCCCAAACACAAGGTAGATGCCGTACACCGTTGAGGAGCTCTTCTGACGGGTTAGATATGCTGCAGGATTTTGTAATATCATTGACAAGTGACAGGATTTCAAATTTCAAATCGATCAAACCCGTGGAAGTTGTTTATATCTTCATCAAGGAAAGAGGTGATAATCTTCAAACGGCTGAGCAGAGTTTTTTGAAACATATCTAAAAACACTTTTAACACATTTAAATAAAAAAAAATTACCACGATCGGTTAACCCGATCAGGCGTTAATCTGCAACAGACAGACACACTGATACTACAAAGCTATAACACCCCTCTTTTACGACATTAATAATTGAATATAATATTCAATCGTCTCTTTTCCGGCAAATGAAATATGAATTTCACTGAAATCTCCAATATTGTTGAGTGGGCTTGTCAAAATAAATATAAATTGATTTCATATAAGGTACTGTAATGATTTTATAAAATAATGACAAGACATTTATAAAGGTTTCCTTATCACGAGCGACAGATGGCGCTTGTAGTTGAACTATTCGTTATTAAACGCCCTTTTTATTACAAATTAGTCAAATATAAGTAGGTGTTATATTATCAATTTGTCTGTGTAATCAATTTATAACTATTGCTAAATTTAAAGTTAATCTAATGATAATGCGTACTGTGTACCTCGCTCTGATTGGTCTAACCCAGATGAGTGTTTGCCTACGTTTAAGAGTGGGGAACATTCGGCTGGTAATAGATCAATCTGTACTGAGACATTCTATTCCGAGGCGTTGAGCAGTAGACATAATATCTTATAAGCCAGTGCTGTTGTTGTATAATTGTTAATAAATATTGAGCGATTAAGTGATAAGTGATTGTTGATAATTACATACTGTTGGATGAATAAATACTTGTAATACTCAGTCTGAAGTGTATGATTCGTCACATTTCAGAAGTGGGATATGCCTACAAGAAAATCCACAGATACAGTAATGTTGAGTGACGTATGTCTAGAGGTTATGTGTGCCTACAATAGAAAGCCAAGTGTGCTTGAGTTACTAGAGGCTATGTATGCCTATTGAGCCATGTGTGCTTAGATTGTTAGAGGTTATGTGTGCCTACAATAGGAAGCCAAGTGTGCTCGAGTTACTAGAAGCTATGTATGCCTATTGGGCCATGTGTGCTTAGATTGTTAGAGGTTATGTGTGCCTACAATAGGAAGCCAAGTGTGCTCGAGTTACTAGAGGCTATGTATGCCTATTGGGCCATGTGTGCTTAGATTGTTAGAGGTTATGTGTGCCTACAATAGGAAGCCAAGTGTGCTTGAGTTACTAGAGGCTATGTATGCCTATTGAGCCATGTGTTCTTAGATTGTTAGAGGTTATGTGTGACTACAATAGGAAGCCAAGTGTGCTTGAGTTACTAGAGGTTATGCATGCCTATTGAGGCATGTGTGCTTAGATTGTTAGAAGCTATGTATGCCTATTGAGCCACGTGTGCTTAGATTGTTAGAGGTTAATTATTTTTATTTTATTTATTTAATTTTTATGAGGTACATATTAGGTCTTACGAAGTAATATAAGCCCCACAAAACTGTACAAACAGTTTGACTGTGGGATCAATTTTAGTCTTAATAACATGTAGGTAGGTACATAATTAGTAATGGAGTGCATAATTAATGTTTTATGGTAGGGTATCTATAAGTTATTTTATTTTTTTTATTTACACGCAGTTTTATAAATCTTATTTGGATATTCTCCAGTTTATCTATATAGGTTTTTAAATGTGAGGCCGTAGCAATCAAGAGCATAATCCAAAATAGATTCCACTAAAGAAGTATAAAGTAGTTTTAGTATACCAGTAGGAATAGGAGTTATGTGTACCTACAATAGGAAGCCAAGTGTGCTCTAGCTACTAGAGGCTATGTACGCCTATTAAGCCAAGTGTGCTTAAAGATAGTAAGCCAAGTGTGCTTAAAGTTATTTTGGCCAAGTGAGTCAAAAGTTTTGGGCCAAGTGTGCCCAATAGGAACGGAACTATCCTCAGACGCGTAAGTAAAGCATGATTTATACTAAGAGAACAATTAAAAGAATTATTATGCGACTAAGTGCGTTGCAGATAGTTGTGTATATACCCTCTATTAATTTTATAAATTGGAAATGGGAAACATTTATTGGAAGACGTATATTTTTGATTGATCTTTTCATGCATAACTTCGAATTTATGGAGCTATTAATTTTAACCAGTTCGAGTAGATATTTTAGTAATATAAAATGAATTTAATAATAATAGTAAAAAAAAAGGAGTTTTTAACTTGTTAGTGTCAAATTGAAACAATACTTATACATTTTTATGTTTTGAGGCCATGGAATCTGATGATACCGATGAATGATGATGAAACCAATGAATGCATACTCCAGACGAAGAGCCGCCAGTTTAGTCGTACAACCATTTACCAAATGTTATACCGAAGTTCAATCCCTCCAGTAAATCTCAGAGTATTGAAGGTTGTTTATGAAAGGTAAGTGTGTAATATATGAATGGGACGAGAAGCAGACCATACATTTTGCCCGACAAAAACTTGTCGGGCTAGCAAAAAAAAAAAAAAAAGGAAAAGGTAAAGAAATATTGGTACGTACAAATTCAAATTCAAATCTTTATTGTTTTCATATATAATTAGGATGTTACGAGTTACAATAATGTGTGTCAAAATGAAAAGGTACAACATGAAGTAATGAAAGTTTACGTGAATATTTTTATGATAAATTGATGCTGATATACAAGCTGATATGATATTAGTGATAAAAAGGCTGTAGGTTGTGCAACTCACGGCATTTATGATAAATCCATTAGAAATGGAGCTCAAGCTTTAAATTGTAATGAACCGGAAAGACTCGCTACATATTCTCAGTTCTCAGCATACCTAGTTAGAACCTATTTCTACAAATAGAAAGCGTCATGAACTCATGATCATACCTCGCCTTCGACTTCAAATGATACCTCCAATTATTTGTTTTAATTGTCGTCGTAAAGAACACTCTTACACCAGATGACCCAAGTCCCTTGACAAGCGTCTAAAGTGTGACAGGGCGCTAGAACGAAAATTGCAAACCGACACCGTTAATTTTATGAATAGACCCAAAGTCAAGCGATGAAATAGAACGTAAAGTCCTTACAACTTCTACACACAGTAACAGTAATAACAAGTTTTACAAACGGGTAAATAATCGAGTTTTCGTTGGGATTGATAGATTATTAAGATTGGGTATAGTAGGACCCACTATTTGGAACCGTGCACCTAGTTTTGGCAATTCAAAAGTACCTGTATTATTGGTTTATTTTAAATGGATGATTTGACTTTTGACTTATGTAATGCGTGAATATGATGCAAACAGCCTTGACCCCGTGAAAACTGTGTCGAGATTACCTATAGTCAAAGGTTTTGGTAGTGACACCCGTATATAGTACGTTCTTAGGATTGATGAAATCGAATCGAATGTAGAAGTACCTACTTATGGTTAATTATGGGTTTATGCAGACTGCGTTACTCATTGGATAAAATTTTAAAGTCCTGAGCTTCGCAGCAAACCAATGATTTGGGCCCCTTAAAGCTTACCTTATCGGATTTCATTCAATTAGCCAGAAACAAATCGGAATTAGTTGAAGTTTCGGATTTAGGTTCTTCTTATCCTGGGAATGTTTATATAGAAGGTTATAATAGTAATAAACTTGGCAAAGAATATAACTTACCTCAAGGCACATATCGTCTAAGCATGGGTAAATGTCACCTTATTATCAAATTTAGCTAATCAAACCCTGAATTTTCCCAAAGAATTTTTCCCAAGATTCGTTGCATTGCGATGCTCTAATTGCAAAAGCAATGCCTTTTGTAAGAAAAAAGAATTATATGCCCTAACAAAATCACGAGAGATATTACTGACTTGGCTCCTTTGATAAAGTCTGAAATCAAAGTCGGTCCCTCAAGTTGGCAAATGGATAAGCCTTACCTACGCATTATCGCAGTCGTATCGTGAATTTTTTGCATTTAACTTGAGCGAGATAGGTTGTAATAACTCTATTAAAATGAAGATAGACTTGCTTAATGATAGACCTGTCACACATAGACCCTATCGCTTATCGCACTTCGAGAGAGGACAGGTACGAGAATTTATTGATGACTTGTTGCGAAATGATATAATACAAGAATCCGATTCCGATTGTGCTAGTCCTATAGTATCATTTGGGTAGAAGATCAATTTCAAGCATTAAAATAAAAGTTTGAGTAATAGACCAACACTAGCCTTATACAATCCTAAACTTGATACGGAGTTGCACACAGATGTTAGTTCCTTAGGTGTGGGAGAAAGTACAGTGGCAGTCTAGCCTTCGGATACTTAAGCCGGTTGCTTATTTTAGTAGGCAGACGACACCTGAAAGGCGTCATTTACAATCTTATGAAATTTGAAGTTTTGTGTTTATCTGTTGGGATTAGAATTTAAAATTGTAATAGACCATAATACGCTCCGAACCATACTAACCAAACGAGTATAGACCCGGTATTCGTATGACACATGTCGATGCATTAAGCCGAAATAACATTCTCTGCCTTCTGACATTAAAGACGAGTCTTCTGTTAAAGTATCGAGACTGACAATTGGATATTAACACTACAAATGTAGATCCAGACATTTCGCGTATACTTAAAAATTCTTAAGCCTGAATCTGACGAAGAATCTAAAGATATTAGAAAAAAATATGTTATTAAAAATCATAGAGTATAAAGAATTGACGATGAAATACGCCTAGTTGTCCCTCGTAGTGCTCGCTGGAAAATATGCCGTTATAATCATGATGATATAGGACATTTAGGCATTTCTAAAACGACTGAGATAATTCAATCTGTCTTTTGGTTTCCAAGGCTGCGGCGATAAAATTCGGTGCATTCGGTACGCTTATAATAAAGATGATGCATCCAGACAAAAGACTGAATAATTGTATCCTATAGAAAAAGTTAGCGTCCCATTCCATACAATTCACCTAAACCATCTTGGTTCGTTTGTAAAGAGTAAAAACGGCAATGCCTAAATTATTACAATAGTTGATTGCTTTACAAAATATATATATGTGAAAGCGGTAAAAGACACGAAAACAAAAAAAAAATGACTTTGGCTTACCATCTCCAATAATACCTGATCACGAGCTTTTGCGACAGTCATAGCACTAAACATGTCCCTATCGCTGTAGTTTGTCGCAGGGCAAAAAGTCAAACTGAAAGATATAACCAAACCATCTTAAACGCATTAGCAAAACATAACGACGGAAATGACGAACGCAATTGGGAAATGTGTCTTGGCAAAATCCAATGGGGTGTAAATAATTCAGTTAATTCTTCTACAAAAAAGACTGCCATAGGGGCTTTATTTGGCACCACAATAAAAATACCTCGAGAACTAAAAGATATCCTAAATGACGATGTATTTAAAAACAGACTAAATAAACACCTATTACAATAATGTTATTACATGTACACGCTAAAAGAATTCTTTGAAGATAAAAATAAAAGATAATTAAATTATAATTAATAACAATAAAATCTTTGTGCAATAAAAACAATTACCAAAATAATAACAATACCTTAAATTTCTGTAAATTGACTACCTAAATGGTTATTTAATTTTAAGTAAAAGTTTATAATTTTATTTTCTAATATTGTAATTTGTTAAATTATAATTATGTAATTAACTTGTTAGTACCCATGTATTCTATGCTGTGCCCCAACGGGGTTTCATGTTGATACTTACCAAACTAGAGATCTATGTATATTTACACATGAAGCAATAAAGAACTTTGACTTTGACATTCAGAGATAGTTAGAGTAATAAGTTCGATGTTGGAGCTGACATTATACAAAACATGTTGCAAAGCGTAAGAGATGAGGTCGTACTAATACTAAAGTCGCGAAAAACACTATTATGATGCCGGTAGCACCCCTAGAACCTATAAACAAGGTGATTTGACTAAGGTTACCAGAACTGACTATAATAATAAAGGCAATAAAACTTTTTAAATTCATAGATCTGATAAAACCACAGAAGTTTTGGGCAATGACAGATATAAAATCACTGAAATTCCGGTTTTAGCAAACGTAGAGATTCATTTAAGAGTGTCGTTTCCGCTGATCGTGTTAGACCTTATAAAATATAAATAAATATAATAAAAATGTAAATATAAATATAAATTCGCCTGACCATAAAGATTCATCAGATCGTAATAGTAGCCCATCTTCTGAAAGCAATAATGATAACGACAAACTATTTCATAGAAAGGAGTCAGACATCAATGAATAGCCGAATGTAATGATTTTGCATTTTTGATTCGTGTTTGTTCAAACAGTTTAAGCATTTAATATTTCTGTATGTATGACTTATGTTATTGAATTACGATAACGTGCGTCAGGAGATCGCACGTTGTCGGATGGCCGAATGTAATGATTTTATAAAATAATGACAAGACATTTATAAAGGTTTCCTTATCACGAGCGACAGATGGCGCTTGTAGTTGAACTATTCGTTATTAAACGCCCTTTTTATTACAAATTAGTCAAATATAAGTAGGTGTTATATTATCAATTTGTCTGTGTAATCAATTTATAACTATTGCTAAATTTAAAGTTAATCTAATGATAATGCGTACTGTGTACCTCGCTCTGATTGGTCTAACCCAGATGAGTGTTTGCCTACGTTTAAGAGTGGGGAACATTCGGCTGGTAATAGATCAATCTGTACTGAGACATTCTATTCCGAGGCGTTGAGCAGTAGACATAATATCTTATAAGCCAGTGCTGTTGTTGTATAATTGTTAATAAATATTGAGCGATTAAGTGATAAGTGATTGTTGATAATTACATACTGTTGGATGAATAAATACTTGTAATACTCAGTCTGAAGTGTATGATTCGTCACAGTACAAACTCTTATTTAATATTTTAACTGTACAGTGGTTTTGGTATTTTATTTCTGAATATCGGTCGGTTTTATTGCGTAATTGATTCCCGATACTTTGAGAGGTATCGAATCAATTTATTGAAAAGGAAAGCTTTTTCATAAAATTGTGCTAGCATTCTCAAAACTATTGTGGTCCTTTTTTACCCCTGACGTTAACAAGTTTAACGTTTATAATAAAAAAATATGTTCAAAAACAAATTTAATGTACTGACTCCTAAACTAATAATAATAAATATATTTTCTCACCACAATATACAGGTTAACAACTAATGTAGGTACATAATTCAGGTAAGTACATTATAATATATTGTGGGAGACTGGTGCCTAAGCTAGACTCGTGGTCTGTGTTTCAGGACACCAGGATCCCACCCCTTTACATTGTTTTTATTTATAGATTATGTAACTATATGCGCTGATAAATCTGGTATAAATTATTATCCAAGACGACATTAGGTATTTTTATTTAAATTTAGATGTCGGTAAAGTAGTCTAGACATGATGTTAGAACCTAGATGTTTAGTATTCGTGCGGGTGCGTGCGTGTGTGTTTGGTGTGTGCATGCGTATGTGTGTATGTGTGTGTGTGTGAGGGGTTACATTGAGAGGTTACATTTGTAAGTAAGTTTCAGTATCATAATAGTTTAATTTTAATAGCTAATCAGTTGTCTTCTTTTTGCATTTTTCTTTTGTGAGGCTATAGATTATGTAACACCTTATGAATTCTATTATATAAGTAACCACCTAGACAGCCGAAGAAACGTTTTGCAAATGTAGTTCTGTGACACAGGTTTATAACCCGTATCTCAGGAATCATTGACTCCCGTATTAGGTACGTGTATCAGTTTTTAAATTCGATAAGTACAATATCCTTTACTTAAACTTAATCATAACATAATGAGTGTATCTGGTACATGGCATTGTAACTCACAAACAGATGAACTAAATAATATAAATAAAAAGCTTAATAATATTTAATTTGGGGTAGAATTACCAAAACCATGTCGTACTAGAAAATTCTAAATAATTACGCAAATAAACGTAAAAACCAAAAGCATCCTTTATTAGTACTCAGATGTAAATTTAAGCTTTTGATTGCTAGTTATGCCGCACGCACACAGTAACAATACATGTTAGAGTTGTCTCCACTTTATTAGAACATCGAATATGGTGGTATACACGATATATCAGTCTATCAGTGATTATCAGAATTTTTAGGGCGTCTACTGAAGAAGTGAATATTTTAGCGTGGTTATCGCGTGGCGACGCGTAAATATCCCTATTACTTAGACAATGAGGGTGGTTTTAGACTGATGCGAGGTGTGGATTGGATGGGTGGGAATTGAAATTTATTTCCACGTCTCGCCCATCTTCGATGCGCGTGGGTGTGCGAAGCGAGAATTGAAATATTTATATTTTTTTTTATTATTGTAGTATAGTAGGATAGGGGGCAAACGAGCAGAGGGATCGCCTGATGGTAAGCGATCACCGCCGCCCATGGACAACTGCAACACCAGAGGAGTCACAAGTGCGTAGCCGGCCTTTTAAAAGGGGATGGGGCCTCCGATATCCTCACTCACTCGGCGTAACACAACGTAAGCGTTGTTTCACGCCGGTTTTCTGTGATGCTGTGGTATTACTCCGGTCGAGCCGGATCATTTGTGGTGAAGCATGGCTCTACCATGGTAAAACATTGATAGTCTACCTGTGAAATGTAATTTTATTTATGTTTTTGTTGTAGTAACCCTAGTTTAGTGTAGTATTTGTAATTCATTACAAATTCATAGTACCACGATATCATTACACAGTCGGCTCAAGTTCTCAACACAGCTTATGTAACAAGAGTATAGGGTTTAGAACTCAGTCAAGTTCTAAAATTCACAACAATTTAGTTTGAAACTCGCAAAACCAATGTAGGAATTTACATATTTTAAATATAATTTGGACCTTTAAGAAAAGTAAATTTGTCAGTAAGAGGAAATTTCTAAATGTTTTTAAAAGACTAGGTTAGCAATGCTTTTTTTATAATAAAAAAGAAAACCGTGATATTTAACATAATATAACATACCATCACGCCTGTATTCCCCGAAGGGTTAGGCAGAGGTGTCATAGATAAACCCAATAACATTTTGCTCGTCTTGAGGATTGAACCCAGGACCTCTAGTGTAGCAGTCGCACTTGGGACCACTAGATTAATGAGGCACTATTTATGTGTTGAAATCGCACACACACACACACACACACACACACACACACACACACACACACACACACACACACACACACACACACACACACAACCCAGCGCGTTTTTCTTTTTTGCCTTTCATAAAAATACTGTTTCCATTTCATTCTTTCATTTTTGTTTTTATTTGTTTATGTTAACATCTCTTGAACGGGCTCAATAACTTATTAGCAATTAAAAAACCTGGGGACGGGCGGAGCTTCCTACAGACGCAAACTAATTGCTTAATAGGATGCTCCCCATTGTAACTAGAATAAGTTATTTGGTTGATGCATTAAACAATTTTTTATTGGGTTTTTCTATGAAATTCTTAGTAGCAAGTCGGAATTTGGATTTGTGCCCAGTTAATGACAATAAGCTTACATGAGACCTAAACATACTAGCGAACTGTGGGTACTTACATAAGTACACTTCTGCCTGACCCTTTAAGAAATACAGGCGTGATGGTATGTACTGTCATTATTTTTTGTTAGTTAAGTAGTCTTTGTTAGTAAACGTAAAAGTATGAAATTTTTCAAACGTTCCTTCTGAACGAATAATGTAAGTATATTCCCCTTAAATGGTGAATGCTTGTTAATAGCAAACAAAGTTCCATTAAATAATCAATGTTTTCATTAATTACAGCAAAGTGGTGTGGTTTACTTTAACGCTTTTAAAGCTGCATTATACGTCCATTGCATTAAATTCATTGGGTGTGCCTTTGTGGGGTGGACACATGCGGGGGGTAATGTAGGGGCCACCTATGTACAGTCGACAGAGCTACTCAGGCAGCGGACAAAACCAGCGACTTGTGAAGAGTTGTGCTACTAAAAAACACAAGGATTTTTCCAGTTATTCGAAGCACACCTGAATTTTGAGTCTATAATTTTTTTTTTGCATTTATTTACACTTGAAAAAACAGCGAATCAATAAATTATTATCCGCTAGCTTCTGCCCGCGACTTTGTCTGCATGGACTTCAGAATTGGGTCCTACCTAGATAAAAGGTAGCCTATGTGTTATTCCAGACTATAATTTATCTCTGTACCAAATTTTATCTAGATTCGTTTAACCGTTTTGGCGTGAAAGAGTAACAAACCTCTATACATACAAATATTCGCGTTTATAATATTAGTAAGGATTGGGTTTGGCATGTAGGCAGCTAATAACACCGGTATTTTGACATTTTGTTTAACGCGAGGATCAAAGCCGAGGCGCCAAACGTATCAACATATTGCGAGCTACGACAATATTGACACAATCACGACACGTTTGGCGTAGCGGCTGAGCGATCGGCTTCTGCATCACGTGTTGTGGGTTCGATCCCCACACGGAGCAAATATTTGTGTGATTTACAGGTAGTTGTTTTGGGTCCGGGCGTTTGTGTATGTGAGCAAATCCGAGCGCGGGGCAACGTTTTTCTTCCTAAAAAAAAAATCTTTGTCAAAAGACAGGTGTTATTCGCTGCCTGTATACCTAACTCTATTGTCGTGTGTACCTACTTTATGTATTAATATTGTATGTTTAACCTTTTAAAAAGGGGTATATTTTACCGTTCTAGTAGCTTAGCTGTTATTATTTAGTCTAGCCGTTACGAAACGGTGTACGGTGTATGTGCACTCACAGTCGGTGACGCGAGACCTAAACACATGTCATAAGGGGCGATACCATAGTAATGAGCATTTCATAGAAAAACCCAATACTTCACTGCTCGAACCGAGAGTCGAACGCAGAACCTGAACCTGATGCCTGGTGTATCCTGTACATTCAGTAAATACCTACAGTACGCGCGGCATAAGTTGGCCGGAGTGAAGTTCGCCGTTTTAATGCGCAGTGGATTGTTTACGTTAAAAATTGTGTACTGCGCAACCAAAAACTGACAAACAGCTAACTTCAGTCCGGCCAAGTTATGTCGCGCGTACTGTACTATGTTTTCAATAGATTTGAAATATACCAACTGTATCTACTATTTAGTGACGTAGGTACCTATTTCCTATTGAAACAATGTTGGCAATTTGATTATGTGAAAAACATAAACTCTTGCATTTTATTATAAAATACAAAATACGAGAAAACTACATTGTTTCAATAGGAAATAGGTCGTAGCTTTGTTGGTAATACAACTTTCTTGGAAGTCTCCGTAGGTTTTTATTTATATTAATAAATAAATAGGGTCTAACCAGAGTAGAACTACCTCATTGAAATGAAATGAAATGAAATGAAATTATTTATTCTGCAAGTAGATCTTTAGAGATACTTTTACATGTCAATGGTTTGGATTTTTTTTTAGCTAGATGGCTAGTTGTTATAAGCGCGACTACTACGTTAGAGGTCCTGGGTTTGATTTCTAGACCGAGCTTGTTATTGGGTTTTTCTATAGCATTCTCAGTAGCAGCGCGGAGTTTAGATTTGTACTCGGTTAATGGCAATAGGTTTGCCCTCTATTACATGGGACCTAAACATACCGGCGAATTGTGGGTGTACATTAGTATACCTCTGCCTAACCCTTCGGGGAATACAGGCGTGATGGTACTGGGAACAAGTGCAGCGTAGTAACAAACGAGTCTGCTTAGCTTGAGCTCATGGGCTCGAATCCCAATGTCATTATGTATTAATATATATTTCATTCTTAGTGATGTTTTTATTACATTTGAAATATGTTTTTGTAGGTATGTACACCGTAGTCAACTCCATTTGTAAGTTCAGTTCAGATGTCCATCCCAAGGTTGCCTGGAAGAAATTGCAGTTAGCGATAAGGCCACCCAGGCATGTTTTTTGTCTCACTATTTCCTGTCCAATGTTTTATTTGATATACAATAAAGTAAAAAATAAATAAATCAATTATTTCATTGGAGTGGAAAGTCCCCTTGGATCATCTTCCACCTGGGGAGGAGACCGACTGAAAACCTTACTTTCCCTTGCCTTATATTCACGGCCATTGGATTTGCGACATTCACAACTAACATACCATTCCCCCCCCCCCTGGTGACAGTGCACGAGGGCCTTCCACACTCCAAACATATTTTAAATAACCTTGACTTGATTTTATGCATGGTTACTGGTAACTCGACGTATTCCTGGCAAGACGTGATACAGGAGCCAAATGCAAGAATATTCAAATTAGTTTCTGTGAAAATTGAATCAATCAATTTTCTCAAAAACTATTGATTTTCAGCCCTACATGTATATACATTATTCCGTGGGAGAGCCATGCTTCGGCAAGAATGGGCCGGCTCGACCAGAGTCCATGGCCTCACAGAAAACCGGCGTGAAACAACGCTTACGTTCTTTCGCCGAGTGAGTGAGGTTACCGGAGGCTGAATCCCCTTTTAAAAGGCCGGCAACGCAATTGTGACTCCTCTGGTGTCGTGGGCGGCGTTAATTGCTTACCATTAGGCGATCCATCTGCTTGTTTGCCCTCTTATCCCATTAAAAACACATTTATGATAAAACACAACATTTATGATTTCTGTGAATTTAAATAACTTCTCATTGCATTTCTACTGATACTGCCATTAGCAGTAATTACGTTAAAAATGCTCTTAGAATATCTTATCGAGAATCCATTCTTCCGTACCTTTGACAGTATTTCAAAAGGCAGCTATTCTGTTAATAAAATCCACTGGCTTTCAAATGGCTCCATAAAATTACAGGCAATTGAAACGCCGCCGTCCAATCATTCTCATGGAATGGCGTATTACGTTATAATAAGTTATAAGGTATAACTGTGTGCTTCTGAAATTGCCTACAAGTGATTTGGCAGTCGTGAATTTACATACCACCATACTGTATTCTGCCTGTATTCCCCGAAGGGTTAGGCAGAGGTATACTAATATACATCCACAGCCGGTAAGTTTTTGGTCGCATAGGGACGAGCCTATTGGCAACCGGTCACAAATCGTTATCGATATAAAGTGGCATCGATATTTTACACATCGCTTATAAAAGTGATTTTATCTGAGCAACTATTCGGCACGACTTACATAGTTACTCCAAAATCTAGCAATATTTTAAAATGTGATAAAACCAAAAAAATGTGATGCGTACCGTTGAAATGTGGAATGCAGTTCCCGAGTGGGTGTTCCCTGATAGATATAATCTGGGCGTCTTTAAATTACGAGCGAAACGGTTTCTTCTAGGCAAGCGCGCTCCATCGTAGATCGCAGTTTCGCTTAACATCAGGCGAACTGGCGGTCAAGCGAGCCATTCCTATCAGGAATAAAAAAAACCATTATCGGCCTTAGTATGTTTGACATCCAGGGATAAGTAAGTATTGACAATTTGTTTCCTCTTTTTATAATATATTTTTTTGGGGATTTTTGTTTCTTGTAAAATGAAAATGATTAAGTATATAAATAGAACCGGATCTCGATACGTAACAATATCTTCACGGATCGGACAGGGTTTTCTTAAAACATTGTATAAAATTCACCTAATCCTACCCGACTCGAACGCCAAACAGTCTTGTTAACCTTTCGATGCAAATAGGACATATTCTTAAAACCCTTACCTGGGGTAAATTTAACGAAGTAGGGTAAGAGAGGGAATTTTGAACACTGCGGTTTTACTTACGGGATTTGTTTTTCACCTGCCGAGCGATATGATGTAGATAATAATTATTTGGTTTTGAAGTTAATGTATGTAATTACTATATTAGAAATATATAACATACCGCCACGCCTGTAGTCCCCGAAGGGTGAGGCAGAGGCGTACTAATGTACACCCACAGTTCGCCTGGTATGTTTCGGTCCCATGTAATAGGGGGCGAGCCGATTGCCAGTAACCGGGCACATATCCAGACTCCGAGCTGCTACTGAGAATTTCATAGAAAAACTCAATAACACTGCTCGACCTGGGGATCGAACCCAGGACCTCTAGCGTAGTCGCGCTTGGGACCACTAGACTAATGAGGCAGGTAATTATAGTTAGTAATAGTTATTGACTCATTTACTGTGAATAACGGTTACTTTTATCTTTTTGTTTTTTTTTTTGCATTTTCATTAATTACTATATTAGAAGTATATTAATTGACTCTTATTATGTTTTTAGATTGATTATAAACAAAAATGGCATAGATAATCGTTGCCTTGCTTGAATTGCCCACAAAAACGTAATTCCGGAATAAATCGTAGGTAATCCAGACAATATTCTATCAAATTATGTTATTATTCGGATTTGGATACCGTTAATCTAGGTTCCTACGGTACGATTTCGTCTACTACTAGTTCTCTGGAAATAAAAAACCGGAAAATCCAAACTTGGTAAAGTTATCAAAAATTGCATTCGCTTAAATTTATTTTCAGTGATGTATTTTGGACAAAATGGTAACGTAGGAACCTAGATTAAGGGTATCCGAATCCGAATAATAACAGAATTTGATTAAATTACGTTTGAATTACGATTTATTTCGGAATTACGTTTGTAAGAGAAATTAATAATATCGTCTTTAGTCCCACTTGGTCATTAACCTTCAATGTCCATACATCCTTTTATCGCACAATTGTACCAGTGAAGAATGTAACACCACTTATTTCAAAAGAGGATCAACTTTTTAGACTCATAACATTTCTATGGTTATTTTCGTAAAGGAAAAATTCAATTGCGGGCAGTATTTGAAATGGAAATTCGAAATGGAATGGAAAATGCAAAAAAAATCACAAAAGGATAATTTCTATGATTGTAAAGCTATTTGAAATAAAAACATTTGAACTCGAACTGGAATAAATTAATAAAGTTCCTCGTATCCTAAGGTACATAACATAACAAACAACAAAACAGCAGGTACAAATACTCGCAATTGTATAGAAACGACGTGTCTCTCCATGTCACGACAAGCACGGAAAATCAAACAGCACACAATACATAAACATGTTTTGTGTTGACATAAACAAGTTGTACCAACACTGTCTGTGAGGAAAGGAAATTACTTTTGTTAGATTAATATTTTTCTGATGGTTGCTTTACGGAAATTGAACATATGACGCTAGCAACAATATGACGTTGGTATACTGGTCACTGATGGTTACAGAAACAAACATTAAGGAAAATAAATAATAATAATAAATAGTTATAACATAACATACCATCAGGCCTGTACTCCCCGAAGGGTTAGGCAGAGGTGTACTAATGTACACCCACAGTTCGCCTGGTATGTTTAGGTCCCATGTAATAGGAGGCGAGCCGTTTGCCATTAACCGGGCACAAATCCAGACTCCGAGCTGCTACTGAGAATCTCATAGAAAAACTCAATAACACTTTGCTCGACCTGGGGATCGAACCCAGGACCTCTAGCGTAGTAGTCGCGCTTGGGACCACTAGACTAATGAGGCAGGTAATTATAGTTAGTAATAGTTATTGACTCATTTACTATGAATAACGGTTACTTTTATCTCTTTGTATTTTTTTTTTGCATTTTCTATGCTAAGATTATGAAGTTATTTTAGTGAAGGTAAAATTCCTGCCCGCGGTGGAATTTTTACATACGTACGTACCTCAAGCCTTTCTCTCACAGGGGTAAGCAGAAACTATAGACCGCCACTTGTTACGATTCTTGCATACTTCTTTTGCTTCTTCCACATTCATACATTTTCTCATACATACTAACCGCATTCGCTATTTTTAACCGACTTCAAAAAGAGAAGGTTCTCAATTCGACTGTATGTTTGTTACGCGATTACTCCGTCAATAATGAACCGATTTTGATGATTATTTTTTTGATCGGTAGGTAATACTTTAGAGGTGGTCCCATAAAAATTTTGTCAAGATGTGATCACAAAATTTAGAAATAACACGTAACGATCGAGGAAATGATAAAATTATAATATCGTCTAGGTGCGAAAAATTTTACTCGCTACTAAAAATGTTGACATAAATTGACTTTTAAGAAAAAGTAAAACCGCCTTAAAAAACATAAATAAAATATGTTATGTGCGAAACAGTTTCGTTGCGAGTAAAATTTTTACGCATACCTACCTAGAGGTGTTATCATTTAGTTTTGTTGAAAGTATATTCGCTCATTTATTATTATAACTTTTATATTGTGTTAAGAACTTAGTTCATGGTGGGCGAAATGTTTAACCTATTTAGACGTTCTGTCAAGGTTTTATATTTCAGTCTACTTTGTCTATGATTTTTAAGTATTTATTCAAACAGTTCTAAATAAATCAGAGTAACGGACACACGTCTTAACGTCATTTCGCGCGTCGTCGTCGCGAATTTGATTTAAGATCCCGCATGGCACTATCAACAAAATTATGGACTTTTTCTTTTACTAAAATAAATACTTGAGGCCTTGATGATTTTTATTCGTGACTACAAACGCCAAGCCAACGCAGTAATCTTTAGACAATAACTATTTTAGCTATTACATGCAATGAATTAGTCGTAAGTCAGAACATTCCACAAAGCTAAATCACTACGCATATGTGGTTGACATTCAAGAGTCACTCGACTTCCGAGGGGTTGACCTGAAGGACTCTCCGCACTATTGAGCACGCCCAAACCCTCGAAAAGGTAGGCAGCGCAGTTGGAATTACCTCAGGGAATACCTATTAAGCACATTTCAATTCCAGGTAAAGTGTTTGACAGTCTTGTTCAAATGTCAACCACAAGACGAGATTCGTTAAATATATCTACCTTTTGGATTAGCAATTTTTTTTATGGGATAGGGGTCAAACGAGCAGACTGATCGCCCGATGGTAAGCGATCACCGCCGCCCATGAACACCCGCAACACCAGAGGAGTCACAAGTGTGTTGCCGGCATTTTAAAGGGGGTTTGGGCCTCCGGTATCTTCACTCACTTGGCGAAACACAACGTAAGCTTTATTTCACGCCAGTTTTCTGTGAGGCCGTGGTATCACTCCGGTTCGTGCCGAAGCATGACTCTCCCACGTTAATACAAATCACTGCCTCAATAGTTGTAAGCACGAATTCTATGCTAGAAGGCCCGGGTTCGATTCCCAGGTCTAGCAAAGTATTATTGGATTTTGTATTAATTTCTCAGCAGCAGCTCGGAGTTTGGATCTGTATCTAGGGCTCGCCCCTTATTACATAAGCGTGGGCAATATACGAGTAGGTATACAGAAAATCCTGACCGATCAGTGAAGGTATTGTTAGTTATCGAGATACGGTTCTATTTGTATAATCGTTTTCACTTTACGTGTAAATAATTACCGCAAATAAAATTGTATAAAACGAATAATCTTAACCGGCAGTACTTTCCGTGTCAGGTACATCGTCTCTGGTTGTTACCTTGGAGAGCCATGCTTTGGCACGAATGGGCCGGCTCGACCGGAGTGAGACCTCATAGTAAACCGACGTCAAACAACGCTTACGTTGTGTTTCGCCGAGTGAGTGAAGTTACCGGAGGCCTAATCCCCATTTAAAAGGCCGGCAAGGCACTTGTGACTCCTATGGTGTTGCGGGTGTCCGTGGGCGACGATAATCGCTTACCTTCAGGCGATTCGTCTGCTCGTTTGCCACTGGTGGATTTATCACATTTTAAAGATTTGCTAGTTTTTGGGGAAATTTCGATGATTTAGGAATGACAATCGTGAATTTGAAACTTCATAAATATGTTTAGGTTTATTTTCATGAATGAATGTTTCCTTATTTATTTGGTATTGTAATTTGGATACCTACAAGCCCCTTTTGAATCGGACAGGGTATAACATAGTGTACCTACCTATAAAAAAATCGGACAAGCGCGAGTTGGACTCGCCCACCGAGGATTCCGTACAAATTTGTAGATACAATTAATTAATATATTAATTAATTACAAATGTATAGTTTTTAGATTTTTCCCTAAAGCTACATGTAGTATAAGACGGTATTTCTTGCCAAATTTCATAGTTCTAGGTCCACGGGAAATACTCTATAAATTGTGATTCCCTTGAGAGTGTCGAAATATACGTTTTTAACGGCATAAACGGCCGCATCTTTTTTTAAGTTAACTTAGAAGTTTGATTTTTTCTCAGCTTCAAGTAACTGTATGCCTGAGTATACAGTTTTAATTTCAATACCTCCACGCGTTCCCAAGATAACGGGTTTTAACAGACAGACGGACGGATGACAAAGTGATCCTTTATGGGTTCCGTTTTTTTCCTTTTGAGGTACGGAACCCTAAAAACAAGATAAATGCTCATAGCACCCTGAGACACAGCTGGTAAAATATAAATGTAGCATGTATTACCCTTCCATGTAGCTTTCTCAGCCTTACTACAGTTTTCCTTATCGGTAGGGTTGACCCTTAGAAAAGTATAGGAAAGATCATAAAAAACGTAAATAGTTCTTTAACCTATGCAAATGCGAAGTCCCAATTCCAGTTCCATAATGCGGGATAAAGCCGTCTATTCACATACCATAACGCATTTATTCCCCAAAGAGTAAGGCAGAGGTGTACTAATTTTGACCCACATTAGGCATACCTCTGGTATTGCTTGCTTATAGGCAATAGACAATTTAGTCTTGTCCCTAATACATGGGACCTAAACATACCGGCCAAATGTGGATGTAAATACCTTAGTAAGCCTCTGCCTAACCCTTCTGGAAATATGGCGTGATGGTATGTTATATGTTAACACAACAAAGATATCACTTTATTTATAACTAGCTGATGCCCGCAGTTTAACTCACGTCCCAAAAAGAATAACATACTAGTCCGATTCTAGGTGGCGTATCAAGATGAAACATGCACCAGATTTCAAGTTAGACCTCTACTAATACTTAGGTACGTGAAAACTGCATTAAATTCTATGTAGTAGGTAGTTTTTGCGTGATGTGCTTACAAACATACAGACAGACAGACAAAAAATCTGAAAAAAATATTTTGACTTCTGCTCTAATAAATACTGGGGGTATTTATTAGAACAATCATTTGTTTTTCTTTATTATCTATACTGTACAGACATTGGCATGTTACTTAGTATTATTCGGTATGGTACGAGTATATATTGTAGTTTGTATATTATATATATATATATATATATAAGTTATATATGTATTTTAATTTTTAATTTTAATTATATATGTATAGATAAGTTAGTAAAAAATGTTGTCATTCAATACTAGTTGTAATCTCCTAGTGTGGACGCCGTCTAGGGTTTGAATTATTTAAAGCATCCGCCCTTTACATGAGTTTATTTTCATGAAGTACAGCTGGTACACCAACCGATTTGCGCAGTAGTTTGTACGTGAAATGACAGAGGGCAAAGGGTTACTTTAGTCGGTCGGTCGGTTACGTGGGTTACCAACCTTTTTCAATTCTATCAATTTTGGAGGGGCGCGGTAACCTCACATATATCACCTCGTACCGACTAAAAACTGTACTTGCCTTCCTTTACCCAATAGGTCGTAAGTCAAACTAAACGTCAAGCTATTGCGTTGTGCCGTGTACGCCTCTGCCTAACCCTTCGGGGAATACAGGTTTGATGGTATGTTATGTACCTGTAAATATAAATTAGTTAATAAAAAAATAAATGCACAATTTATTGCTCTCTAACCTTTGCAACACAATCGTGCATTTTATTTGAAAAAGCATCGAATTTGACAATATTGATGCCAACAGATTGCCATGTCGTGCTGCAGGCAATATGATCATTATAACAACACCCTTCGTGCACACTCGTTATAACAAAAATGAGTGCGTGGTAAGCAAAGAGGTGGATTCTTTCTTTCATTTGAAAAAAAATATTTTTCTCTTAGTTATTTCACCTGTAAAATTTCACAGATATATGAACTGATACGGTGATCTGCACGTTCATTATCCATGAATAACAGGATGTGAAAAAGCGCGAAAAAAATAGCAGGTATGATGAACAGTCAACAGTACATCAAGTACAATCAACAGTACATCATACATACTGTCAAATTTTCCCAATGGATAATAAACTCTATTGTTTGGAGATTAAGTTGAAAATCGATTGAAGAAATTTGTCAGTTTTGAACATATCCTTACTAGTATCATAAACGTGAAAGTTTGTGAGTATGGATGGATGAACGGATGTATGGATGAAATTTGGCACACAGGAAGATTATAGGCTGGAATAACATATAGGCTATTTTTTTTATTGGATCCGACCTCTTGCAATGATCTGCTGGACGCAGACAAAGTCGCGGGCCGAATCATAAAAGTAAAATATTGTTTTTTGATTTTTCACATGCAGTATTTGAAATGTTTCATGCCTAATGTGAGGTAATTTGTTGTGGGTGAGGTAAGTGGGCTGTAATTCCTATAAGGGATACTCAAGTGTAGGCTAAGGTTAATTTTTAATTTTCTATTTTTTAGAAGAATACATTTTTCCCAGTTCTTCCACATCGTAATGATAGATGACTCCAATTTCCAGCTCTTCCTTCTCTCTGACCTTTTGTAACTGTAAAACATTTTAATGCGTACAAAAACCAGTGTACCTACACATGATAAATTGGAGGAGGCTCTTTTTTAGGATTCTGCACCGCAAAAGGAAAAAATGGAACCCTTATTGGATCTTTGTTGTCCGTCCGTCCGTCCATCTGTCTGTTAAGAACCTTTATCTCGGGAAGAGGTATCGAGTTGAAATTAAAACCATATACTCAGGTCTACAGTCTTTTGAAGCTGTAAAAAAATCATATTTCTAAGTTAACGTAAAAAATGATAGGGCCGTTTATGCCGCAAAAATCGTATATTTCGGCACTCTCAAAGTAATCAAAATGTATAGGGTATTTTCCGTTAACCTAAAACTATGAAATTTGGCAAGTAATATCGTATTATACTACAAGTATAGGAAGAAATCTGAAAACAATACATTTGTACTTAAATCATAAAAACCTACTAATTTGTACAGAACCCTCGGTGGGCTAGTCCGACTCGCACTTGTCCGGTTTGTTTACTTAATAATATCTATCTATGGCAGAAAAAAAATACTAAAAACGAATGCCGGGATTATATTATAATTCATGGTATCGGTTGATGTATATATGCAAGAAATATTACCGAATTCCAAACTCAAAAATTGTACCAAATGCTTTCTAATAACAAAGGCCAGTAAGTATAACGCCACTTGAATGATATCAAGGCAAGATGTTCACCGAATATTTTTGTCATAACCCTAAATGTACTTAACTTTTATAGGTTCAATATCTTCCCCGTTTTATTACCCTTCGAGACGGTGACAACCCTATTACTTTTGCTACGATTCTTTGTAATCACTTCTTCAGATTCTGATAGGATTTTTAGGGGTTGATAGAAAATGATAATTTATCTCTTTTGTATATATCTTTTAAAAGTGAAATACCACTCACTCACTCAAATATCAATACTTAATTACAAACATATAAATAGTGAAATAAATATTTGGTCTCGGGTAGAATTAAAACCTGGGTCCTTCTGTTTAAAAACACAGGACGCCTTAGTCAACTAACTAGCTACTGAGCGCTTTAACAATCACTAGCTGTTAAATCTTTTTAGAATATATAACGGCACATCAGATTTAATAATATTATCTATGTACTTCTAAGGAAAGCCCCAGAGAGTTGCTTCTGCTAATCCATAAAGTTTAACAAGCGTGAAGACAAACAGTTCGTCTTTCTCTACAACCGCCAAAGTTTAAAGACTTAATTGTTTACTAACTCGCTCTCATTTCGATCTGAAAACTAAATTGAGTTTGCTATAGGTATAACTCTTTTACGTGGAAATCCTCATGGATTCCCCCCCCCCCCTCTCCCCTGTCTGTAGGGGCTGGCCAGCTCTTACTTGATGTGACAATCCCTAATTCTTTTTGTATATTGAATAAATCTTATACATCAAACTGCAGAATTCTCAGCAACTATTTGGAACAAAGTTGTAAAACATAATATTGTAATCAAGTTTTTTTAAAAGAGTATCTATGGAGTTTCTTGCTGGCGCTTCTCCATACGACCCACTTTTTGGAACCGTGCAAATAGTTTTGACTTTTCAAAAGTACCTATTTAGTGGTCTAATTGAAATAAAACATTTTGACTTTGACTTGACTTTTGACTTTGACTTTGACTTTGATCGTCTCCCATCTGGGCAGGTGGCAGGGTATGTATGAAACTACAATTTTACCTTGCAACCGCCAATATTGACTATCTAGGCAACTATTTTTATTAAAAATGACCTTGTTCTTGACTTCAATCTTGCCTCCAGGGCAAAGTTGACGTCGATGGTGGAGCGAGCATACCCAGAACATGCCTTTTTACCCTACTTTTGAAAAGATTCGGTTACTTCTTGCTACAGTACTGATTATTAAGCAAAAGTTTTAGTCTAGTGGTCCCAAGTGCGACTACTACACTAGAGGTCTTACGTTCGGTCCCCAGGTCGAGCAAAGTGTTATTGGGTTTTTCTATGAAATTCTCATTAGCAGCTCGGAGTCTGGGTTTGTGTCCGGTTAATGGCTATAGGCTCGCCCCCTATAACATGGGACATAAACATACCGGCGAACTGTGGGTGTACATTAAGTACACCTCTGCATAACCCTTCGAGGAATACAGGCGTGATGGTATGGTATTGTTATGTTTTAGTCCCCACCGAGTTGTGTATATTGTATAATTACATCCCTCTGTGGAGACGGGTTAGAATACTGGGGCCGTATTTTTAGGTTGTAAGAAAGAGATGAGGCTATTTAATATGTAGAGCGGCATTTCTTTCTCACAACCTAAAAATGATCGCGTTAACACGTTATAAGAAGGCCCCAGTTCGTAAGAGGCGAAAATATCTGACTTGCTCATGGTCCACCTTTTACCATTACTATGGCGTAGGAGGTATGGATAGGAAGGCAAACGAGCAGACGGATTGCCTGATGATAAGCGATTGCCGCCGTCCATGGAAACCCGCAACACCAGAGGAGTCACAAGTGCGTTGCCGACCTTTTAAAAGGGGATTGGGTCTCCGGTAACCTCAATCACTCGGCGAAACACAACGTAAGCGTTGTTTGACGCCGGTTTTCTGTGAGGTTGAGGTGCTGCGGCTCTGGCAGTCTGTAGTCCGTAGGCTCTTAAGAGCTCTTAAAGTTCGGCAACATATCAGTGCAGGTATCCATGGGCGATAATGACTACTCGTACACACCATCAGGAGGCTCGTCTACACATTTTCCGATATAATCAACCGTTAAAGTTACCGTGAATCGGCGGTATCCTAATGGCTAGGGCGTTGAACTTGAACTCATGTGATTACCGGCTCGAAACCCACCAATTGCACTACCAACGTGAACCCACACGTAACACAAGCATTTAGCTTAGCACGAGGGGTTAACAAGAATACTAGTAATGTGCGACCCACATTGCTAGTAAGCTTTTAAAAAGCAAAAAATTCTGTGTCCGTCTACAAATTGCGATAAACCAATTAAAAATTGAATGTAGCACCCAAAGCAAACTTCACCGTAAACCAAAGCTCAAACTTTACGAAATATTTCAACCAAACATCTATTTGTACGCGTTCAACCGCGCTAATACGAGTAGCTGCAAAGAAAACAAACTGCTTATAAATAACCTAGCCTATTCTGAAACAATGGCGTGTCTCGGTAACCGTACCGTTAACTGCAGAGCCGTTCGTAATTAATAGACTTAACTTTACGTAACGTTAACGATCACGGTTATCGTTTGGAAGGGAATAGAAGAATCAAGAATGTAATTTTCGTGAGAGATACCTATCATTATTGTGTAGTAAATAGTAAATGCGTCATTCGTCTATGCGACTGCTGAGCGAGAGGGTTCGGTTTCGATTTCGTGGTCGAGCAGTTAATTTCATACGAATTCCGTTCCATTTTTTAATTTATTCGGGGATTAGCGTCTATTCCAAAATGGTGAAATACGATCTAAGAACTTAAGAATCATGGAAACCCTTAAGAAAGTTTTTTTTAATGAAACGTTACCACTAGGATTTTCTCCTGTATCGTGGGTACAACATACACAAATTCTCACATGCACAAACGTTCAGAGCCAACTACCTGTAGGTTATACAAATACTTGCTCCATGTGGGGATCGAACCTACAACACGTAGCGCAGAAACTGATCGCTCAGCCGCTAAGCTTAACGTGTCGTTAGATTGTGAGTGTTAGTTAAAGTGTGAGAGGTTTGTTAGTCATTCTCTTTTATCGGAGTTTAACGTTGAATAAAGACTATTAATATAACTTCACGCGAGCGAATCCACGAGCAAAAGCTACTTTTAAATAAAATCACAAAAATAAACATAGTTTTTTCATATTTCTTAGCAAGAGACTCAAAGAAACATTCGTGTAGTCGATAAATATTATCGTAAGTATTTTTACTTTATAATAGATCACTGTATAAATGTGACAACTTTATTATGAATATTTGGCAATCGAGACACATGTTTAACACGTTACAACTTGTATATTTGTTTAGAAAAATAAATGCGGAATAATACGAGTATACTTGACTTATATTCTTCGTAATCTGAAGGAGGCCAAAGTTTTCAACGAAAAAAAAAACAGTTTTTTTAAAGATTGCTTTTACCACAACATAAACCATCGAAACGTCAAAATGTAAATGTCAGAGTAATTGTCTGTCTGTTTGCTACGTTTTCATGCCCAAACCGCTGAACAATTTTAATGAATTTTGGTATAATCTTACTCACTAATAATGTAGCAACAAACTCACTTTCGCATTTATAAATTAATTAAGATTATACTTTTTGCATCATAACATAGCTCGGTGCTAACGAGGAGCTAGGTCGCCAGAGCTCCGCGAGGAAGCGTTGTGTTGGCAGATAAGATAAGCATCACACTATTGTCTCCTATGCTGCTAGCCCAACTATTCCTACTTAATTTACAGGGTCGGCAACGCGCGACTGATACCCCTGGTATTGTAACCGACCATGAGCTACGGTAACCGCTTACCATCAGACGGGTCGTATGCTTGTTTGCCACCTTAGTGATATAAAAAAACTCCTTCATCTACACAAATAATTTTGATTCTGGCCATGTAGTGGAAAAGTAGGAAGAAATAAATGACTAAAACTTTCAATAGTCAACATTTTATAAAAAACGATGACGCAGATAAATTGATGGAATAATTCAGTCGACACGTGCACTCTGACGTAACCGCTCACGTGAGGCTGATCGTGTTCTTACTGATCATTTGGCGAAAAGAATAATGATAAATAGTAATGTAGAAAGAATTAATGTGCATGAACTGCCGCCTAGTGGTCACAAACGCGACTGCTACGCTAGAGGTCCCGGGTTCGATCCCCAGGTCGAGCAGTGTTATTGGGTTTTTTTTTTAAATTCTCGGTTGCTCAGAGTCTGAATTTGTGCCCGGTTAATGGCAATAGGCTCGCCCCCTATTACATGGAATCTAAAAACATACCGGTGAACTATGGGTGAATATCGTCTGATAAGATACCACCTTTGTTTTATACGCGTTGCCACACACTCAGATATTCTCATGTATCGTGGGTGCGTTTACAAACACACATTCTCACATACACAAACACCCAGACCCGGAACAACTACCTATAGATCATACAAATATTTGCTCCGTGTGGGGATCGAACCCACAACACGTTGCCCAGAAGCCGATCGCTCAGCTGCTACGCCAAAAGTGTCGTCAACTTACTGTATAACGTTACTTTTTATCTTCTTCTTCTTTAATAAGTACCTACTTTAAATGCACCTAGAAAATACGGAACCGGCGGTAGCCTAATGGCTAGTGCGTCGGACTTGCGATCATATGGTTGCCGGTTCGAAACCTACCCACCGATTGCACTACCGACGTGAACCCTCTCGTAACACAAGCATTTTAGCTTAGCACGAGGGGTTAAATACTAGTAATGTGCGACATTGTTAATAAGCTTTAAAAAAAAGAGCAAATAAATGATATAAATACAGAAATAAAAAAAATACTATGAGTAAATAAATTAACCGAGCAAAATGGATTTTTGCACATAAGTACTTGCTTCTTTATTAGTGGAATTTCTAATAAGTATTTTTTTATACTTAGTTTCCTTTTTTAACTAAATAGACGAACAACACAAGACGAAAATAGTTGGGTTAGTAAGCAGTTTATTTTTAACGTGGGAGAGCCATGCTTCAGCACGAATGGGCCGTGATACCACGGCGTCACAGAAAACCGGCATCAAACAACGCTTACGTTGTGTTTCGCCGAGTGAGTGAGGTTACCGGAGGCCCAATCCCCTTTTATAAGGCGGGCAACGTACTTGTGACTCCTCTGGTGTGGCGGGTGTCCATGGGCGGTGGTAATCGCTTACCATCAGGCGATCCGACTGCTCCTTTGTCCCCCTATCCCATAAAAAAAATACAATGATGAATTCAAAATTTCCTTATTACTTAATATCGTAGCTGTCAATCAACGGCAACACTGATCGTAAAATTCGTGACGTTGCTGTTGTACCTACATCGTTCCTTTTTGATATAAAGCTTTGACGCACTATTTTCAGAGTAGCCCCCCCCCCTGGTTGTTTCAACCTGATAACGCTATCGCGCTAACATTTTTAGTTGCTTTTGTTTATAGCTGGGGTAACATTATGAGGTATATGGCAACACTTAACGACAAGCGCTTACGACAAGGGTTGCCATAAACAAGCACTTAATATTTCGCTGGCATTTTATGTCTTTGTTATAGTTTGGCAATTGTTTTGGTTAAATTAAAAAGTACCTACGTACCTATACCCGAGTCGAGGTGAACATAGTACTGTCATAATTTTGGGTAAGCAGGTATGCATATGAGATCTTAGATCGTGTTCTCAGTATTTGTGTTTATTTACTTACCCCTTGTGGGGACGGGTTAGAATACTATTCTTCACTGCCTTTCAGATAGGCATCCCGTAAGAGGCGAGGCGTGAAAATATCTGACTAGCTCGGTGGTAGGACTTCTTAGGGTTTGACTGGCTGGCGACCACCCTTACGTCGGAGTCAGTCGTAAAGCACCTTGGTGTGTGTTTCAACTTTTGTACGTAAGAGCCAGTTCCCCTCGGTTGCAGCGGCTCTGACAGTCTGTAGTCCCTAGGGGCTCTTAAGGGACGGCAACGCATCGGCAACTCCTCTGGTGTTGCAGGTGTCCTTGTCTCGTGAGCTCGTTTGCCGACTTCATCAATAAAAAAAAAACTAGAAAATGGCCAATTTTCTAATTTTACCTCAGTTGTCAATGTGAAGGTTTTTTTTTACAAAATATTAAAATAAATATGCGTTTATCCAGTAAAATTTCTGTTCTTAATTCAAATTTTGCAGCCTTATGCCAATAAAAAATGAATATATTTTACCTGTACCTATTAAAATATATATATATATATATATAAAATCCTTACATATTATTAAATAATATACCTCTTCACATAATACGACTGTAAGTGCCTACTTATAAAGGTTAATAATTCACGAAGCGAGCGAATATCAAGTTCCATTTCACGTTGCTAATGTTTTGCTTTCATTTAATTATACCCAACGATTCAATTTCAAAGACTGAACGTTAGCTAACGCCGCATTTTTTGAAACGTGGCATCATAACAGTAATTAATTCCGTTTAGATTTCTCGCAATGAGTACGGAATACGTTGATAGCGAATAGCGTAAATATTTGTGTTTTCGAAGAAATTTACGGCGTAACGCTTTGCCAGTCTAATATATATATTCATTTGCAAACGTAAAGAGCTTTATTTTGATTAAAGTGTGTATACATATATACTGTATATGAGTTTAAATTTCAATTAACAGGGTGTGTTCAATCTTTCAATTGCATGTGTGACATTTTTCAAGGGAAAAATATAAAAATTCTACACTTAAAATAAAACCTAATTTTTACTTTGAAATTAGTGAGTGTTTCACAATAAACCCTGAAATACCCTGAATTTCTACCTTCAGAGTTGTTAAAGAGCCTGGCTAATATATTTTTGTCGATTTTGTTTGTTTGTTTTGGGTGTCCCGTCACATGAGAGGACATTATTTGTTTGTCTACAGATCTTAATATTTTTTTGATATTGATTTTTTGTTGATTGGCGAATAGATTCGGCGGTATAGTACCTAATCTTTTTAATTATGACACCAATGTAGACCAACGTATTCCTTTAACACAATATTGTTACATTTGAAGTACCTATATTCATTAAAAAAATGTGTCACCATAGAACCGATTTTATCCATTCTGTAGATATAATATCCCAGATGGTGTCATAAAAATCAGATAGCTAACTGCAATCGATTCCAAAGACCACTAAAATATTGAAATCAATTTTCTATAATTAAGTTTAAGTTATTGTAAGTCGGTTATTTTTATAATTCGTTAAAAAGTTACATTACGTTACATACCATCACGCCTGTATTCTCCGAAGGGTTAGGCAGAAGCGTACTAATGTACACCCACAGTTCGCCGGTATGTTTAGGTCCCATGTAATAGGGGGCGATCCTATTGCCATTAACCGGGCACAAATCCAGACTCCGAGCTGCTATTGAGAATTTCATAGAAAAACCCAATAACACTTTGCTCGACCTGGGGATCGAACCCAGGACCTCTAGCGTAGCAGTCGCACTTGGGACCACTAGACTAATGAGGCAGTCACAAGACCACTAAAATATTGAAATCAATTTTCTATAATTAAGTTTAAGTTATTGTAAGTCGGTTCTTTTTATAATTCGTTAAAAAGTTACATTACATAAATAACTTATTTTTCAAACTTTGAGAAAATGTCACCGACATTTTTGTAGTTAGGAAAAATAAGGTTCTTTTGGTCCTGTTTTTGATTGGTCTTCTAATTTATGGTCCTCTCACAACAATTCGCTGTTATTTTCGTTGAATATTTGAATTACTGCCGAAACTTGGTCCATATTTTGTTTTTCATGATTTACATTTTGATAGATGAGATTGAAGTGTCAAGATTTAAAATAACATAGAAACTTTTGTAATGTACTTAAATATTTTTGGTCCTTTTGTACGATGTGTCGTATTAGAATCCAAAACGTTATTTTGGAATGATTTTGTTAATATCATTCGGGTTAATAAAATCTGATGTGGCTCTTTCTACAAAAGACCAGTTTCATACATTGTTACACTCCTATAGCTTACACCATGATATCTCTTCTATACCTTAATATCTTCTTCAAAAGTGACCATGATTTTTGAGTTTGTTCTAGCGTTTTTTCGGAGAGATTGAATTAGTAGCGCCATCTGGTTAAAAAACATTGACTTGTAAAGGTGTCTCTAAAGATCTATTTACAGAAATATACATAATTTCCTTTCAATACAAGTAAAAATAAATACAATAACACTTGACTGAATTGAACCCAAGAGATTACGTTGGCAGCTTGTCATACAACCATTTCGCTAGTGAGGCAACTTCGTTCTCGTAACTTAATTAAATAGCTTTACTACATATTTAAATGTATATTGTTAATGAATAGAAAATGTATCTACAGAAAATACATATTGAATTTTATACCAGTACTATTAAGGTTGAAAAGTGATCAATCGTCAACATTGTCATGTATACTTAAGCGGTGAAACTGTAATAAATGGTTCGTATTTATTAACTTAATTACATTGATTAATTTTCACAAATTGCGCAAAGTAGGTACTAACTTAATTAACAATTAATCGTTTTGTTGTGTTTCAATTCCCCAGTCTTGTTTAGCGTTGGTTTAGCAATGAGTATATAAATATTTATTTAAATAACGGTTGTAACGAAACTACATTGTATTAATGTAATAATTTGATTCCATTACAATGTGGTTTCCCTTCGCTAAGACACTTTTATCACATACCTTACCCACGATGGTGAATTGAATCTTACTTTTATAAATGCGGATTCGGATGGATGTTTGTTACTCAATCACGCTAGAACGGCTGAAAGGATCTTGATGAAATTTGGCACAGAGATAGATTATATTCTGGAATAGCACGTAGGCTTCTTACTTTTTAGCTACCAATATTGAAGATGAAGTCGCAGGCAGAAGAAGCTAGTTTAGATTAAAAATATTCTTCAATAAAGTTGTTCGAAGATCGAATGCTCAAATTATACTAGGTCAGTTCTAAATACATCGCAAACTTCAATATAAGTAAATTCCTTTTCGATTCGGTGAATTTTAATCTATCAAGGCTGTCTTTGTACATCGCTTGAGTTGTCAAACCTTGTGTTCTGTTGTTATTAAGTTCGACAAAGGAGGTGTACCAGTAAACTCCAAATAGTTTTAGATTGCTGGGTGAATATTCTAACATTATTTAACAATGTTATTTTTTAGTAAAGGAAAAAATTCAATCGCGGGCAGGATTCGAACCTGCGTCTTCTGGTTTGATATACCAGACGCTCTGACCGCTAAGCCACCGCGAACCCTACCCGCATGATTGAAATTTTGCCTTCACATTCTGTATTTACGTCTTAAGGTTATTATAAAAGATATTATTTAACAATCTTTTTATGATTTTTTTTTGCATTTTCCATGCTAAGATTAAAAAGTTATTTTAGTAAAGGAAAAATTCAATCGCGGGCAGGATTCGAACCTGCGTCTTCTGGTCAGATACATTCTGGTGTATCTAACCAGAAGACGCAGGTTCGAAGCTCTGGCGATCGTGGGAACCTAGATTAACAGTATCTAAATCCGAATGATAACATAATTTGATAGAGTATTATCTGGATTACGATTTATTTCGGTATTACGTTTTCGTGGGCAATTCAAGCTCCGCCGGACCCTTAAGTCAATATATTATGAACATTTACTTTAAAAAAGAAAAAAAAAATCTTATTATAATGTAACGTTATCTGTGTCATTAGTCTAGTGGTCCTGGGTTCAATTGCTAGATTGAGAAAAAAAAAAGTTTTTCTATAAATATTTATTAACAGCTCGGATTTTGTGATTTCTACCGGGTTAATGGCAATAGGCTCGCCCCCTATTATATGGGACTTAAACATACCGGCGAACTGTGAGTATGCATTAGGACCGACGCTTCTGCCTAACCGTAAAACTTGGACGGTGTGTTCTTTGTATGACGTAAGCATCCGATAAGAAAGGAATTTTGGCAATTCACCATTCAAGATGGTGAAAAGGGGGGTCATTTTTTAGCGGGTGAAACCGCGGGGTACAGCTAATATGGTTATACAATATAAAAAACAATTAAAAATATAAAAAAACAGTAGCTAGCTATCGGGAGCAGAGTCCAAGCTACCGGAGTTCAGGACCCCAGAAAGAGTAACCTCCTAATAATGCGGGCCGTGTCTATTTATTTATTTATTTACATGAGGCACATCAACAATACTCTTATAAACACAAACATTGGTTAGTAGCAAAATACAGAGGCAAAGACTAGTGTTTATATCAATTATAGATATGCACAATATTTAGGGTAAAATTTGTATAAAAGCACAGTAGATAATATATTATAATTATATTAATTTGTATTGGTATTTCCGTTCAACGTTCCGTTCGTCGTGCTAATTAAAAAAATATAAAAATTGAATGACTGCCTCATTAGTCTAGTGGTCCCAAGTGCAACTGCTACGCTAGAGGTCCTGGGTTCGATCCCCAGGTCGAGCAGTGTTATTGGGTTTTTCTATGAAATTTTCATTAGCAGCTCGGAGTCTGGATTTGTGCCCGGTTAATGGCTATAGGCTCGCCCCCTATAACATGGGACCTAAACATACCGGCGAACTGTGGGTGTACATTAAGTACGCCTCTGCCTAACCCTTCGGGAATACAGGCGTGATGGTATGTTATGATGGTATGTAAAAATAGCTCGGCTAGGCTCGCACCTCTGACTTTTCGAAGTCATGTAGTTAATTATCACGCGCTTAAACGGTGAAGGAAAACATCGTGAGGAAACCTGCATGCCTGAGCGATTTTCTCGACGGCGTGTGAAGTCTACCAACCCGCACTAGGCCAGCGTAGTGGACTATAACCTAATCCCTCTCATTCCGAGAGGAGACCCGTGCCCAGCAGTGGGACAGTATAATGGGTTGACTATGTTTATGTATGTTTTTTATATTTTACAATCACTAAATCCTTTCTCAGTGGATTTTTAGATCCTATAGGGAGCATACGTGCCAGATTTCAAGTTTGTAAGCTTTATTCTGTTTGAGATTTCGTGCTAAGTCAGTGAGTGGCCTTTATGTAAGTATAGATATAGATAGGCACGTCCCTAGTATTACAAGCGGTGAGTGAAAGGTCGGGTCAATGACCTAATTCACTCCCTATCCCACAGCACAGAACATTTACTTTCATCTTGATATTTCCGGTGCTCACCAAATATTTTTTTTATAAATAGAATAGGTACATTTAAATATCGAAGTGGCGGACACTGTAATTGTTACAAATTTGATTTTATTCTAAATTTAAAATCTTTCATCGATGACTACGGGGTATAAAGTGTTGTACGGAACCCGCATGCAACTAAAAGTAAACTATAATCACTTGGAATAGAGTGCAGTTTACAACTAAAGCTATCAAATCTGCTTTTTTTTTCTTTGGAAAGTATAAACGGAAAATTACAGGAAAGGTTACCGAAGGTTTGGTAGCTCCGTACCTTTCCGTAATTTAAAAAAAATCTTACCCCCTTATTAAAAAAATACGTCTCTTAAACTTCATAAAGCTATAATATGTTTTGTCTCCTTTTCCCTGTCACAGAATGTCACGTGTCAAAACAAGACAAAACTTTACATCTATACTAATATTTTATAGAGAAACGATTTGTATTTTTATATGTAACGAATAAACTTAAAAACTACGGGACCGATTTCAAAAATTCTTTTGCCGTTAGAAAGCTACATTATCATTGAGTAACATAGGCTATAATAACATTACGCTACGCCTCTTAGGAACGGAGCAGCGCGGGTGAAACCGCGAGCGGGTCGCTATTATAGCTTTATGAAGCGTATAAGAAGATTTATTTTTTATGAATAATGGGGTTATTCTTTTTCCACTTATTTACTAGTCTTCCCCCTAACTATTTTGAGGCCTTCTCGATTCTAGTCTAACCAGTGCTTACCATGTCACGATATCACTACATAGTATAAAAAATATAAATATAAAGTCGCTGTCGCTATCTGTCCGTCCAGGTATGTTCAAATCTTTAAAACTACGCAAGGGATTTTGAAGCGGTTTTTTTTAATAGATAGAGTGATTCAAGAGGAAGGTTTTAAGCTATTTAACATTACGCTACGACTTTTAGGAATGGGTAATGCGGGTGAAACTGCGGACGGGTCGCTATTAATAAAATGTCAATCTATCCAGAGGACGCCCTTATGTGATGATCTTTAGAAAGGTCAGGTACGTACAAAAATGTTATAATATTATGTTCTACCATCATCATGCCTGTTCTCCCGAAGGGTCAGGCAGAGGTGTACTTAATGTACACCCACAGTTCGCCGGTATATTTAGGTTCGGGGGCGAACCTATAGCCATTAACCTGGCTCAAATCCAGACTCCGAGCTGCTACTGAGAATTTCATAGAAAAACCCAATAACACTTTGCTTGACTTAGGAATCGAACTCAGAACCTTTAGTGTGGCAGTCGCGCTTGGGACCACTAGACTAATGAGGCAGTAAAACCTGCATGCCTGAAAGATTTTCTCGATGGCGTGTGAAGTCTGCCAACCCGCACTAGGCCAGCGTGGTGGACTATAGCCTAATCCCTCTCATTCTGAGAGGAGACGCGTGCCTAGCAGTGGAACAGTATAATGGGTTGATTATGTAATGTTATATTATGTAAATATTTATATTCATAAACTTTCATAAGCTAACCTAACCTATCAACCTAAGCAAAGGTTTTATTTATACGTTGTGAATGTTATTTATTGAATGTTACAATTACTATTGCCATGAATCTAGAACTTATTATCATCGTACGACATTGAACTAACTGTAAAGTAAGTCGTGTCGGTTGAGAAGCAAAGTAATTTGCTTTTCAACAGATGTCGCCAACGTCACCTTATGATGTAAATTCAGATTGTGAAGGCAAATTTCAATCAGGCGGGTGGGGTTCGCGGTAACTTAGAGGTCTGGTGTATCCAACCAGAAGACGCAGGATCAAATCCTGCCGGCAAATGAATGTTTCCTTCACTAAAATAACTTTATAATCTTAGCATGGAAAATGCAAAAAAGATACTTAATATAGACCTACGAACTGCTGAAAACCACTTGAAATTTTAATTTGGCTGGCTCAGGTGAACGATCAGCCATTAGGATTAACATCAGAAAATGAATGATGCTGATCATAATACATAAACATATGCCCTTCATTGTATCGAATAATAAATATCGATTACGAATATCGGTAATCGAATTAATATTATTTTCGCTGTACTCATCTATTTGAATACTACTTAATATAATTGGAAGCACTAAAATATTATCGTCCTGTATATAAAACGGTGTACTGAGTAACATTGAATTAGTTATGAAATAGACGGTTGTTAATATTTATAGAGCAAGGAATAAAAACAACGTCTTCATTTAAATCTTAATACTTTTAAAAGGTTTTGTAATTCAAAACAAGTTTGAGCTTTCAAAGAAGATAGAGTGGGATTGGTTTTTATCAGTTTCACTATACTTGAGGTATGTAAACTAGGAAGTAAATTTATTAACGCGTGTTTCAGCATGTTTTATAAATCGTTGACTGAACACAGTAGCATAAATCAAGAGAGGTAGGGCATAGTGGAATTGAATAATTCCACTCATGATTGGAGCTGCTCGATCGGGGAAGTACCTCCACCTTGCAGAAAATCATAGCCAAATAACATAGCTTCGTGCTATGTTGTGTTCCTAGCGGTGAGCAAGGTCGCCAGAGCTCCGCGAGGAAGCGTTGTGTTGGCCTGCCAGCCCAACTATGCCTCCTTGATTTACAGGATCGGCAGCGCGCGAGTGATACTCCTAGTTCGAACTGGTCCTGGATCGAACCCAAGACTTCTAGCATAACAGTCTCGCTCAGGACTTAACCTTATTAAAATTATAATTAACATTATTAAAAATATAACACGCAACCGTATAATGACCTGGGTATTCGTCACAAAGCCAAAATAAAGCAGAATGCGATTGACACGTCACAACTGAAAATATCTGAAATAATTACTGTAACACGTGCTCGGAAAACCACGCCTGCGCACTTAAAAACAAATCGTAAAACTTCAACTACATTGTTAGATATTATTGTATGTTAAGGGTCCGGCGGAGCTTGAATTGCTCACAAAAACGTAATACCGAAATAAATCGTAATCCAGACAATATTATAACAAACTATTACTATTTACTACACAATTTAATCAAATTGTATTATTATTCGGATTCCGATACCGTTAATCTAGGTTCCTAACGCTGCCATTTCGTCCAAAATACTTCACTGGAAATAAATGTAAGCGAACGCAATTTTTGATAACTTTAACAAGTTTGGAACGATTTTCCGGTCTTTTATTTCCAGTGAAGTAATAGTAGACGCAATAGTACCGTAGGAACCTAGATTAACGGTATCGGAATCCGAATAATAATACAATTTGATTAAATTGTGTTTGAATTACGATTTATTTCGGTATTGCGTTTGTAAGAGAAATTCGGTCTGTCGCACTCTTAATTGGATTTTTTTTGTGTGCAAGCGTTTATAGGCTATGGTAACCGCTTACCATCAGGCGGGCCGTATGCTTGTTTGCCACCTTAGTGGTATAAACAAAACCTTTAAGGTGTGTAATAGTTCCTATAGCTTTCCAGTATGCTTGACATATAACTGTGACACGTCTGAAGTTGTCCATTTGTTAAATCAGAAACAAATCATCATCAGAAACCTATATACTGCCACCTGTTAGAGGCCACCTATAGTCCACAACGCTAGTCTTCTGCGGGTTGGCAGACTTCACACGTCTCAAGCAGGTTTCCTTAAGATATTTTCCTTCACCGCTTAAGTGATAATTAATTATTAGTACGTACAACCAGCCAACTCCATATCTAGCCATTTTGAAAACAAAATCCCGTGCACACGATGACCACAGTTGTTCACTGCCCTTTATATGAATAGACATGAGTATTTAAGCAGTTTCTTTCTTTTTCAATCTTTTTTCAATTACAAAAACAAGGTGCTCAGCAAATACCCCAATGAAAAGATGATATTGGTTGATGATCGTAGGTATGCGATAATATAGCAGCTGAGCGCTGCAAGCAAGTATAGCCCTTACGGTGGCTAGATATGGCGTTGGCCGATAGTACATAATTACGAAAAGTCAGAGGTCATGCCCAATGATCATAACATACTAGGCTAAAAAAACTAATTTATGAAGAAAATTTGGTGTAGAAGTTAATGTTCGTTCGTGCTACAGCACTAACTTCTGGGTAGGTTAATAATATTGGTTAGAATGGTTATGGTTTGTTAATTGAATGATATGAAATAATATGGTTTAGACCTTTATATTGGTAATTACAAGTTGTAACTTGTAATTAAAGGATGATTTAATTTAATTTGATTAATATGACATTATTTGGTTTGAGTTACGCGATTGGTAGTCGAACACGTACTTATTGATAATTTATAAAATGCGCACAGGTAAAGTGCTGAGCTGTTCGGTTGCAAATATTGTATCGAACAATTTGTCTCAAAACAAACTTACAATGTTCACAAATTGGTTATTTTGTATTTTAGTTATTTTTAGGCACATTGTTTAGAAAACGTGATCTGTTCATGCACTGTGCCAACTTTTGGTCTTTCGTAGTTTTCCGTACTGAACAATAAATTAGGTGTGAGTCGATTGATCAATGTCACATACTATCACGCTTATTTCCCAGAAAGGTTTGACAGAGATGTACGGTATTATCTACTGTCACAATTCGCCGGTAAATTTTAGTCCCACATAATAGGGACTAAACTATGCCATTAATCGGGTACAAATCTATAGATTGAGCTGTTACAGAGAATTTTGTAGAGGACTAGCTGTACTCTGCGTTTTCACCCGCTAAAAAATGACGGAATTCCATACAAACTTTCACCTCCCTTTTCACCACCTTAGGGGTAGAAATTCGGAAAATTCCTTCTTATCGGATGCCTACGTCATAAAAAGAACACACCCGCGAAGTTTTAGGTCTCTACGGTCAGCGGTTTAGGCTGTGCGTTGATCCGTCATTCAGGACAAATCATTTTAATAAGTATAGAATATTAACTATTTTTAATACTTCCGCTTTTTATCTTCTCTATGGAATATTTTGACCGTGAAAATCGTAGTAAAATATTATAAAGCTTATTAGGAATTAGCATTTCCAAACAGCTTCTCAGATAAGCATACCATACCTTCACTGAATTATTAATGGCATTTGAGCTTTGAACAATTGACAGCATTTTTAGCACATTGAGCCTGTATTCCCCGAATGGATAGGCAGAGGTGTACAAATGTGCACCTAAAGTTCGCCGGTATGTTTAGGTCCCATGTAAAAGGGGGCGAGCCGCACAGGTTAGCTTAAAAAAAATCACGTTGGCATTGCCAGGTACATTTATGACACATCGTTTGAAAATTATATGGACAAGCCAAATAATTAACCAAAATATTAATATTTATCGCTTTAGTCATTTGGCATATGCTTGCAGACAAAAAATGGTGTCGAAAAACAATGAAAATTTTCCTAGTGTTATTTATCTTTTAGGTTATACATATTTTTTCATTTTCACATACCTAGTTTGTTACGAATAGAGGTTGATACAGTTGGTGTTTACATGGTTTTATCTGTTATGGAACAGAAATTTAGTGCAGCTATATAGTCCTCCATTTGGCATGCAATATTCATCACATTTTAATACATTTTAAATTAATTTTTTTTAAAAAAAAAACGTTACCCCACACTAGGATTTTCTCCTGTATCGTGGGTGCGTTTACAAACACAAATTCTCACATACACAAACGCCCAGACCCGGAACAACTACCTGTAGATCATACAAATATTTGCTCCGTGTGGGGATCGAACCCACAACACGTGACGCAGAAGCCGATCGCTCAGCCGCTACGCCAAACTACTTATACATGCTTGGGCTGGCCATGTCTGTCGAAGAACCGATAACCGCTGGGGTAGACGTGTTCTTGAGTGAGGACCGCGACTCGGCAAACGTAGCGTAGGACGCCCTCCAGCAAGATGGAGTCATGATTTGCGAAAGGTTGCTGGCGGAGCCTGGATGCGACAAGCCGAGGACAAGGTGAAATGACGCACATTGGGGGAGGTCTATATCCAGCAGTGAAGTGCTATAGGCTGATGATGATGATACATGCTTAAAAAAAGTCACATACCATCGCACCTGTATTGCCCGAAGGGTTAAGCAGAGGCGTACTAATGTACACCCACAGCTCGCCGGTATGTTTAGGTCCCATGTAATAGAGGGCGAGCTATTGCCAGCACAGATTCCAAACTCCGAGCTGCTACTGAGAATTTCATAGATAAACCCAATAACACTTTGCTTGACCTCAAAAGTGGTGTTATAATGTTTTTTTGTGAAGGTTACTTCTGTAACTGTCACTCAATTTATTAAAATATATTACTCATATATTTTATTAAATAAATTATTTACTAAAATAATGATCTACAATTTGTTAGTGTCCCGATAAAAAATTACAGCTCATAATAATGTCACGATTGAAGTGATTTTATTAACAACCATGGCAGTCATATTTTCAACCTTATAACATAAAAATATAAGGTCGAAAAGTAATCAATCTACAATGTAACTCGCTGTACCTTTTGGTTTTAGGGGTGACCACAAACTAGAAGGCCAACTTTTTAAATAGATTTGGTTAAGAAAAAAATGATCACGTACACGTAGGACGTATCTACGTGACCGATATTTTTTTATATTAAGTTGAAAAGTCACATTTGCTTCTGAATAGAAACCAATTCAATGCAGTCATAGTATTTTTGGTTTGATGTCAATCTTGATTGATGGAAATCACAAAATGAGTCCTAAGATGGATTAAGCAATTTGAGTAAGTACACATTACAACTGATTGGTCTTCCAATTGAAGAAGGAAGGTGAAGGTTAGCTAGACGGATCATTCGATCCTAGGTTTTTTTTTTATAGAAATGGGGGCAAACGAGGAGACGGGTCGCCTGATGGTAAGCGATTACCGCCGCCCATGGACACCCGCAACACCAGAGGAGTCACAAGTGCGTTGCCGGCCTTTTAAAATGGAGTACACTCTTTTCTTGAAGGTTTATCCTTCTAGAAGGTCCTAGGTGCTAGGTTTTGTTGACCAAAGTTTGTTCCCAGCGTGTGGAGAAGAATTTTACTCTTAGTAATCCTTATCTGGCCAATGGATTCCATGATTATGACTGCACAGAGTCAAATAAACTTTGACCTTGAGTCGGCCTGTTTCAAATAACTTTTTTTTTATGTCGGCAAGCGAGTAGACGAGCTACCTGATGGTAAGTAATCATCGCCGCTCAGGGATACCTGCAACTTTAAAAGCCTCTACGTACTGCAGACTGCCGGAGTCGCAACAACTAAGGAGGAACTGACTCGCGCAAAAGTCGAAACATACATCAAGGTGCTTTACGACAATCTCTGACGTGAGGGTGGTCGCCAGCCAGTCAGACCCCAAGAGGTTCCATTTTTTTTATTTCAGGCGATCGATTTCCAGAATATTATACGGGAGAGTGTGGGTTTCTTTTTTTTATGTGATAGGACGGCAAACGATCAGACGGATCGCCTGATGGTAAGCGATTACCGCCGCCCATGGACACCCGCAACATCAGAGGAGTCACGAGCGCGTTGCCGACCTTTTAAAACGGAATTGGGCCTCCGATAACCTCACTCACTCGGCGAAACACAACGTAAGCGTTGTTTAACGCCGGTTTTCTGCGAGGCCGTGGTATCACTCCGGTCGCCCATTCGTGCCGAAGCGTGGCTCTCCCACGAAATGTAGCTGTGTCTTCTTAAAAGACTATCCCAAAAGGGCCCTGTGCATCGCCTGTTCGGGAACATCCCTGGGGAGTCTGTAAAGAGGTCTCTCTTGAACCTTACTGTGCTACCGGTCTTACGCAGCATAGTTTAGTTTGATTACTAACACTAGATGTAAATTTTATGTTGTTACTAACAAAATATTGAAGAAATTTTGTATTTTGTTCATTCAAGCATACTAGCAATGTGGGTTACATTGCTTGTAATCATTTTAATAATGTGCGAACCACATTGCAGGTAAGCTTTTTAAAAAATATTATTAAGTAATATTTGGGCTGTAAAAACGTGTATAGTTGGTAAGGCTCGTATTACGTAGATATTTAATTTTTTAGGTAGTACCTACAGGTATGTTTAACGATTCACAATATTGCTATAAATATTTCATTTGTTCACACGCATTAATTATTTTTCCAGCTTTAAAAGCTTTAAGCTCAACTTACATTATAATTTTCTAATAATCACTGGTCTCACGAACATACCTGTAATAAAAGAAAAAGAAAATTATAAACATCAACAACTGTAAAACACAAAGATAAATACTTAGGTATACGAGTATACTGGTTTCTGCCTCCTACGCGATATTATTTGATTCCCGACGTTTTGGATCCTTTACGTTTACAGCATCCATGGTCACGGGTAGACTAAGTTGTTGGACGTCTTAATGTTGCAATTACTAAGAGTTACCTTATATTTTTATTATGTATTGGCGATCCGATTCACTGTAAGCTCACCGTATCCTTCGGTCTTGCAGTTTTGGACTTTTTTTTCCAAGTGAAATAATATTAATACAACGCGATAAAATCCGTAAAAAGTCGTTTTATTTCAATACTTAGGTATATTTTTTAATTACACTATTGCTTTCTCAACTAGCCATGAGAATTATTCATAATCATCCGATTACATTGTCCTGCTGTTGGGCACGGGTCTCCTCTCAGAATGAGAGGGATTAGGCTATAGTCCTGTAGTGATTGTAGTTTTCGCATGCTATCGTATAATATTGTACGCTCACAGTTGCTTCCATTATATATATATTATATGTTACTGTAAAAACCCGAACTACGGCAAATTCTAAGATTTACCAACTCTGACTGGTAAAAAAAGTTCGAAATGTTCCACCATGGTTAGGTTAGGTTGCTAGGTTTTTTTTTTAAAAAAAGCTTACAACGCCATGCAAATGTTCCACCATGGTTAGGTTAGGTGGTTATATTTAAAAAAAAAGGTAATAACAAACCTAACTGGTTTATTTGGACTTTTACCAGTCAGAGTTGGGTAAATCTTAGAATTTGCCGTAGTTCGGGCTTTTACAGTAACATATATATTGCTATACCTGCTAATAAAGTTTTATCAATGCGGCCAGTCACCAGCCCGTAAAATGGCGAACGAAAGCATTTTAATTACTCGTATACAATGAAATTCATTTCAATTTTCCATCACGCTTCTATTGCTCTGTGGGATAAGTAGGCTGCCATGTTCACGCCGCTTTTGTTCCCTAAACGAAAAGGTGTTGAATATAATTTTAAAAACATTTTTCATACACGACACGTTTGGCGTAGAGGCTGAGCGATCGGCTTCTGCGCCACATGTTGTGGGTTCGATCCCCACACGGAGCAAATATTTGTATGATTTACAGGTAGTTGTTCCGGGTCTGGGTGTTTGTGTATGTGAGAATTTGTGTTTGTAAACGCACCCACAACACAGGAGAAAATCCTAGCGTGGGGCAACGTTTTTTAAAAAAAAAAAAAAACAGCTTTTTATTTAAGAAAACAGCAAGAAAAGTTTATTTTACGACGGCATTTTAATTTAATACAAACACATACCATCACGCCAGTATTCCCCGAAGAGTTAGGCAGAGATGTACTAATGTACACCCACAGTTCGCTGGTATATTTAAGTCCCAAATAATAGAAGGTGAGCCTATTGCCATTAATCGGGTACACGTCCAAATTCCAAGCTGCTATTGAAATTTTCATAGCAAAAATGCTCAATATGGGAATCGAACCCAGGAGCTTTAGCGTAGCAATGGCACTTACTACCACAAGACAAATGAGGAAATTACTGTTTGAAAAAATAAATAGTAATAATTACATTAAAGTATAAACTCATTCAATATAATCATATTATAAGTATACGTCTTAGAACCACTATCATCGCATACTGTACAGTTCCAGTGTAACTTCATCCCACGTACAATCAGACTGTGGAATGAGCTACCTGCCGAGGTTTTCCCAAAGGATCTTCATGGGGCATGGGGTCCTTCAAAAAAGGTGTGAAAAGGTTTGTATAGAGTCGTCAACGCGCGAGCGACACCTCTAGTATTGCAAAGTCCATAGGCTATGGTAACCGCTTACCATCAGGTGGGCCGTAAGCTTGTTTGCCACCTCAGTGGTATAAAAAAGAATATATATTTAATATAGACATGTCAAACTCATAACCTTCCTTTGAAATTCGCAGTAATAGAGTAACGATTGCACAGTCAAAGACATTTCAGGTGCGCCTCGTAACGGAAACTTAATTAACAAATAATTAGAAATCACGCTCGCGTTTAATTTGAAGCAGACGGCAGCGACAAACCCAGCAATCTGGTTTGATTTTTCATCCTTTGACTATATCTAAGAGTTCATATATAATTAGGTATGTTTTTTACAGATGATTGCCAAACCAATTAATAAAGGATATTATAAACTTGTGACTCGCTCGTGGTTTCACCCACGTTGCCCCGTTCCTAAGAGTCGTAGCGTGATATTGAAAATATTTATTAACCAAAATAAAAAGTAGCCTATACAGCTACGTACTCATGGTAAAATATACCTTTTCAAAATCGGGTCAGTAGTACCGGAGATAACCCTGAACGTTCAAACTCACAAACTGTACCTCTTACTAATAGATATTAAAAATACATTAAATTAGTATTTTTTTGCCTGACTGACTGCCTCATTAGTCTAGTGGTCCCAAGCGCGACTGCTACGCTAGAGGTCCTGGGTTCGATCCCCTGGTCGAGCAAAGTGTTATTGGGTTTTTCTATGAAATTCTCAGTAGCAGCTCGGAGTCTGGATTTGTGCCCGGTTAATGGCAATAGGCTCGCCCCCTATTACTTGGGACCTAAACATACCGGCGAACTGTGGGTGTACATTAGTACGCCTCTGCCTATCCTTTCGGGGAATACAGGCGTGATGGTATGTTATTAGTATTTTTTATATATTTTTAAATACCTATTGTTTTTTTAAGAACAGCCTTAGCTTTTATTTGACACCTAAACTTTCGTGACTCCTATCTTTTCTATCCTATAGGAATCCTATCTTTTAGATCGCATGTAATTCTCGGAGTATGAATTTGGACCACGACCTACAACATACCGGCGTACTGTAGGTGTACCTACCTACATCAGTATAATTCTGCCTATCCCTTCAGGGTATGCAGGCATAATGATATGTTATGTATGTTAAAAAGTCTTCTGCCCCTTTTGAATTAGGAATCTTGAGTGATACACCAATCAAATCAACCAAATAAAAAAACTAGCGAGATGTCTTAAAAATCCGCTTTTTTAGCATCTGATTTTTTTTTTTTTTTATCCCGTTATGGGATATGGCGCCACACTTTTTGTGTATTTGCCAGTGTCAAGTATATGGAGTAAACAAGTAATATTTATTAATTCCCGTCATGGGATTATAATATATGGCGCCACACTTTCTGTGTTTGCCAGTGTCAAGTATACAGAATAATCCCCAGTAAAATAGTGGAAACTTTACTAAGGCTTGGATAGAGTTTAGGAGTGAACACAAAAGTCACGATTTTCAATTTTATATCATTTGTAGCATCTGATTATTTGGTTACAGATTATTTGACACCTGTCAAATCGGGCCTGTTACATATCTACAGGTGTAGTGTTTAAATGGCGACATCAATCCATGATCTTAGCAGCAAAAGCTGGCTAAGTGATAAAACGCGGCAATATTCGCGGCACGCACGCTCCGCCCATAGTGAGAACCTCTTATTTGACAGCTCCAATTTACTTGAATGCTTGAACGTTGCTGCGCAGAATATTTATGAAGCATTGACGATTGAAGGTTGTTAGACTCACACCTTGTCGGGTTGATTTAGGTTGGGTTCGGAGGAATGATTCTCGCTCCCGTAACCTTAACAAAAAGTCCTGAGGCGAAACACTCTGACCACCTAAAACACCTGAGTGGAGTCCGACACGCCCCGTCGCCTTTCCCAGGCGGCGGAAGCCCATCATGCAAAAAAAAGTTTTTATCATAAGAGAAAACTGCGTGGGGTCATAGGGCGTGTTTCTTAGGGTAGGTATCTTCCATGAAGGACCTACCTTGAAGAATAAGTAATCTTTGTGAAAAAGAAATCGATTTCAATAATATGGGACAGTTTCATCCAAGTTTACATATATTACTTTGTTATGCTATGTAGTTGAAATACAACTACTTTTTACGGATTTTATCGCGTTGTATTGATATTATATGATTCCCGACGTTTCGGATCCTTTACAGTATCCATGGTCACGGGTAGACTAAGTTGTAGTTGTTACAATTACTAACAGTTACCTTAAATTTTTGTTAATTATTGGCGATCCGATTCACGCAGAACGAGCTCACCGTATTCTTCAGTCTTGCAGTTTTGGGCTTGGATTTTGATTTTATGGACTCTATAATGGGGTTCCAAGCAGGTGGTAAGACATGCCATCTTCTCTTTTGAATGAAAAATAAATGAAATTTGGATGTTTTTTTTAATTTCAATAACCTCGCGGATCATTCTGGGAAGGAATCGGTTTTCTTTTGCGAGGACTTGTGGTTTTTCAAATCTGATGTAGTGCTGGGCCTTGTCTAGAGTATGTTCACAAACTGCTGACTTCTTGAAACGGCGGTGTTTGACATCGGCGACGTAAAAAGTAGTTTTATTTCAATGTCTAATATTCGCGTAAATGTCAGAAACCACTATGTAAGTAGTAATAACAGGAAAATTAGGAACATTATTATTATGAGATGCCACGTTTAGATCTCAGAAACTGGAACTTGATATCGCGAAATCTTCAGGGAAATAAATAAAATCGAAAATAGATCGTAGAATAACATACCCCTAAATCAAATCAAATAAAATAACTTTTAAGAAAAGTAAAGCCGTATTCAAGAACGTAAAAAAATATGTTACTTATGTGCGAAACACTGTAGTTTCAGAAGTCGGTGCCTTTGATTTGATCAGATCTTTTGATTTCGCCACCGACTCCCGCGGTTTTACTTTTACATAAAAGTTATTTTATTTCAACATTATTATGAATATATTTTATTTCCACATTATTACGTGGGAGAGCCATGCTTTGGCACGAACGGGCCGGCTCGACCGGAGTGATACCACGGCCTCACAGAAAACCGGTCTCAAACAACGCTTACGTTGTGTTTCACCGAGTGAGTGACGTTACCGGCGGCCCAATCCCGTTTTAAAAGGCCGGCAACGCACTTGTGACTCCTCTGGTGTTGCGGGTGTCCATCGACGGTGGTAATCGCTTACCATCAGGCGATCCGTACACTGGTTTGTCCCCCTATCCCATAAAAAAAAGAATTTTCTATTATTCCTATTAATGAATGACTTATGATTGATTGTTAACAGTCAGAATATTAAATGCCAGCAATTTGCGTCTTTAATGCATACATTTAGGTACGTAATTAGAATGAGAATCGCAAAATATAAATATTTTTGACTTATGCCACTACTGAGTTCAGTCAACGATATTATCGTTTTGCAGAATCGACAACTAAGAGAAATGTCAACACATGAAAACACATCACGAAACCTTTCAAACTGGTTCATGATATAATTTCAACGCAATCTGTGGTCCAATCTACAGCGGATCAGTTAAAGCCACGGCTGGCCAACCTCGAACCGATCTCCGACATCGAAGCGATGTGGGATCACCACTGTAATGGAGCCTATTTTACTCGCAAATTCAATTACGAGCGCCAATTATTATGGAAAATGGGACAAAAGGCTCTTATTTAAATGTCAGAAGAAATTAAGACAGATCCATCAGTCAGTTTTTTACATTTTCACGCCTTAACTGATAAACCAATTACATACCTATGATGTTTTTTGAAATAGTGATTTCTCCAAACTTCCAATTTTGGAGAAGGATGTAAGCTTCGTTTTTCTCAAAATATCCTTTAAGTTGCGAATGAAAATCTGAACAATAAATAGTTTTAGTAGTTGTTAAGTGGATAAATATAATGACCACCAACTTTAGTAAATTTAACATCTAAATGCTTACAAAAATTAATTAATAAACGTTACCAAATATTAGGTTTAGGTTTGAACTGCGACCGCAACGAGAGAACCAAATGGCAGAGCCGAATTCTGCCTATTATACTTGGTTGGTGAATTTATTTGTGTTTTTTGCATTAGATTATCATAATTTGGAGTTGGTTGCTATAAGTAGGGTCACAAGTTGTAAAATATTTGGTTGTAATTTCACGCTAAAATGGGAATTAATTTTTGTGATTATTTATTATTTTTGTCAATATAAAGTGTTTTTTGCCGTTACATTTTACTATATCTGGTGGTTAGTTAAGCATAAGCCGTTAGTTAATGTCGCAATTAGGTAGGTACTGCTTTGAATCTAGAATGTGTCAAACAAAACAAACAACAAAACAAAAAACAAAAAAAAATTACAAAAAAACAAATAAAATTTGAATTTAGCGGACTCAGGTGAAAAAGATAAGCCTTATAGTCGAGTCTTCCCATAGAGAAAACAATTAGGAAGGAAGACTAATACCTCAATACCTCAGAAAATCAAAACGACATATTTTCAAAGGGAATCGACTAAAACGATTTATTCGATTACGCTGATCCTAACCCTTAAGCTGAATAGACTTCTAAATGAACTGTCATTGGCTCACTTAGTTAAGCTCACCCAGTCTATTGGCTCGTAAAATATCGGGCAGCTTTATCTGAAAATGAATTCAGCTGCAATTTACTCCGCTTTTGTTAACGGAAGCATCGCCTTTAAATCTCAGCAGAAATTATTTTGTTTGCGTAAAATGTGACTGTCTCATTTGGTTACTGAAGTACAGGATCATGATTCGATTTCCATGAGGGATAAAATGTTATTGGATTTTTCGCCTCTTGGTTCAAAATAACATTACAGCTTTACTTATCTCTGTATGAAATACAAGGACAGATTCCTATCCATCAAATCATTGTATTTAATACAGCGATAAGATAGGATAGGATAAGAAAGTATATGATAGATAGTTACTAACTTCTGAAAGCATCCAAAGCTGACTTTGAGAAAGCCTGGTTTATAGTTAAAAATCTTGAATTTTCTACCTTAAAAAAGACCTTAAAAAATACAATATTAAATAATATAAATTGCCTCTTTAGCGTAGTGGTCCAGAGCGCGACTGCTACTCTAGAGGTCCTGGTTTGGATCCCCAGGTCGAGCAAAGTGTTATGGGGTTTTTCTATCTGTATCTCAGTAGCAGATCGGAGTCTCGGATTTGTGCCCGGTTAATAGCAATAGGCTCGCCCCCTATGACATGGGACCCAAACTGTAATTGATAAGGATTGTATGTATAATGGATAAAACTTTATTTCAATCATAATCGCGCATTTTTGCCCAATAAAAGTTTCGTATCGCGTCTGATCAACTCTGTTACGAAACTCATTATAAGTTTCTTTCGTTCACAAGGGTAATCTCGAAAGAATCTTGGGGCACAATAAAGGTTCAACACTACCCCTACCATGACTATTCGAGCGCGATACTCGCTTGCGTCTATTCACTCACGAAGATAACTGTCAAATTTGGGCACTATAGAAAGAAAGAAGAAAAATCTTTTATTTAAAAAATTGGGGAGTATAATTTAATTTCTTACCTGACCGCTAGAGTCTTTTTAAAGGTTACTAGCAATGCGTAGTAGTAGATATTACGCAAGAATGCGTAATTCTTGCGTAGTATTTACTAGTAATGACTAGTAGATATTCTTTTTACCCGTCGTGCTAAGCTAAATGCTTATGTTACGAGTGGGTTCACGTCGGTAGTACAAAGGGTAGGTTTCGAACCGGCAACTACATCCGGCAAGTCCGACGCCCTAGCCATAGAATATATAAATAATATTTTGTATTCTCCAAAGGGTTAGGCAGTTTGTGTTTTACTACCGCAATTCGCAGGTATGTTTTTACTTAAAACATACCCGCGAATTAAGTCCCATGCAAGATAGGTCAAGCATATTGTCATTAACCGGGCACAAAGTAAACTCCGTATTGATACTGAAAATTTCATAAAATAACCCAACGCTCCACCTGGGAATTGAACTTCTAAGCTCAGTTATCACGTTACGGTCACTAGACTAATGAAGCAGTTCTGAAATAAAAAAAAGAGATACAAATACAATACACGCTACGCTACCGACAATGGATAATCAATAAATTCTCACTTTTTCCATAGACCAATGTAACTTTAAAAATATACCTACTAACAATAGTAATAATTGTAGTTCATTGTAACAAGTTTTCACACAAATACCTATTTTTCCACGTGACGCTAGGGACTATCGAGTGTATACTGTATCTCGTGGTAGGGCCACGGATTTTCACCCATTTCCTCGCAATCGCCCTTCATATATGGATATAGTGATAATAAACGGGAAGGCTTGCGAATGAGTTTCTTTTGTTTAGAATTTTTATATTTTCGGAAAACTTTGATAGTAAGCGGTCAGTTGGACCAACAGCTTTCGTTGCTATATTATATTACAAGAGACCTAAACATACCGGTGAACTGTGGGTGTAGATTGGTCTTGCTCTGGCTAACCACCAAACAAATTATGATATGTTTTTACGTTCGTTATTTGTCATTGGAGCCGAGGGAAGTGATAGTCTAGTGATATGGACAACCAAATGAAAGATCTCAAGTTTGAATCCACGGTACGCACCTCTGACTTTTCGATGTCAGTATTAGTAGTTAAATAACACACGCCTAAACGGTGCATTGACCGAGATACCTGAGATATTTTGTCTACGGCGACGGCGTGCGAAATCAGCCAACCCTCATTAGGCCAGCGTGGTGAACTTCCTAATCCCTCTTGTTCTGAGAGGAGACCCGTGGACAGCATTGGGACAGTATAAAGGCTTGATTATTGTAATGAAATAACTTTTTATGGATTTCATCGCGTCATATTGATATGATCATTATTACTTTGCGTCAGGCGTTTGAAGGTCATTCCCTACGTCAGAATATCTCAAGATTACTCAGGAACTGTTTATATTTAAATGAATCACAGTATTCATGGCATATAATTACAATATTTATTGGACTGAAGCGCCATGTTGTTATTTGCGTATCGGGAATTGACTAAGTGCAGCCGCGTGGCTGGAACGTGTTGGCGCCTTTTTTCGATATATATCGATACCGAGAATATATTATATAATTATCTATAAACAATATGTCAATGATATATGTACATATATAACTATATTAAGAAAATCTCGAATACCGAAACCCGATCTGAAAGGGGCAAATAGGTATCCAAGTTACACCACCAAATAAAAAAATATAATTAAAAATTCAAAGAAATCCCCGACTCAAAAACTCTAATTTAAAGGAAATAATTATAAGTACCTATCTAAATATTGTCCCTTTGCCTTTAATATGTAGAATATTTTTATCCAAGCGTCGTCGTGTCAGGGGACAGCTAAATATATAAAATAGTTAGAAGAATAGTTTCAATCATGCGGGTAGGGTTCGCGGTGGCTTAGAGGTCAGAGCGTCTGGTATATCAAACCAGAAGACGCAGGTTCGAATCCTACCCGCGATTGAATTTTTTCCTTTACTAAAAAATTACTAGTTAGAAGAAAATAATAAAATTGCTATCCTTATCCTTGCGTAAACAAAGTCGCGCTTCAAGACCGATATCTACTACTGAATTCATGATTTACGTTGGTTTACAGGCACACCAACATACCTAAGTACAACGTACTTAAGTACACTTCTGCCTAACCCTTTGGAGAATACAGGCGTGAAGGTACGTTATAACGGTCTCTTATTGAAATTAATTCTACAATAAGAAAATTTAATTATCAAAACGATTATAAATCAAACAGTCAAAAGTCAATTAAAAGTCACTTTACCTAAATTAATTACTTTAATCAAGTCATGGTAACAGAACGGTACATGAAAAAGCCGAGTATTAAGTAACAGTCAAGTAAGTTAAGCACAGTCATGTTGTACACCCAACTTTACAATTGGGGTTGACATTTTGAACAACTACCGTGACGTGGGTAGGGGTTAGGGTCGAAAAAAAACAATTTAACATCTGCACACATCAGTTGTAACGTAGGTTTACACTGTCAAATTATTTCATAATGACGGATAATTTTCTCTTTCTCGAATAATTATTTAAGCGTAAAAGGACCATGAAAATATTAACACTTTTAAGTATCTACATATTTCATAATAAAGAAAACATTACCCCACATTAAGATTTTCTCTGTTACAGTGGATATTCCTAGTATTTAGTACGAATACATACAAACAGACTCGGAACAGCTATTCGTAGGCTATACAAGTATTTGTTCCGCGAAGGAATCGAATTTGCTAAAACCCCGCGGCGCACGATCGAACTACTTAGCTACTGCGCCAACAGTACCGTTCCATTTTACTAGTGAGACTAAGTTATGGGAGGTATTTGACCAACAATGGGCCACAAAAGCGACTGCATAAAAATGTCTAAAAGGACCAAAAAAACGACTCTGTACAATACTTTTGACGCATTCGAGATATGGTGCTGGAGACGAATGCTACGAATAACTTGGACGGCAAAACGCACCAATGCATCAATCCTGACTCAACTCCGAATAAAAACTCGTTTGTTCATATGCCAACAACACATTCTTTCACATTTCGGTCACACAGTGCGCAGAGGCGACGAAAGTCTGGAAGAACTGATTGTTGTTGGGAACACCGAAGGCAGAAGATCGCGCGGTCGTTCACCAACTAGATGGACCGAACAAGTGAAAGACTCGTCGTCCTCCAATTTCTACACGGTCGTAAGATACGCGCTGGACAGAAACCGGTGGAGGCAGATCATCCATGCCAGATACAACCCTGATACTGACCACGATCCTCAAACATGAGGGACCGACCCAAGAGAGAGACAATACTTTATTTTACGCTGCATCGTTCAGTTTGATGTTTACAGCAAAATAACTTATTACTTACCAACTTTTAAATAATTGATAACATACCACATTGCCCAAATAAGGAGGAACAACGAAAGTTTAATTAGTTCTTCTTTATACAGAGTACATTATTCCATTGCTACAGCCAAACTGAACTTTAATTTCTTAGGATGACAGACATCAGCGACACCCTGCCTAAATACATAAAGCATGTTAAAGAAGCACTTTCATGTTACTTGTAAATGCACATTAAATTTTATTTAATTTAAATAGTAAACCTATACTGAAGAAATCTTACATTTCAAACTGCATAATTCTCACCAACGAATTAAAACAAAGTTTTAAAAATTAATATTATAAAACCATGTTTTTAAAAAGAGTACCTATCTATGAAATATCTCGCCGGTTCTTCTTCATAAGACCGACTTTGAGAATCGTGTAACTAGTTTTGATTTTTCAAAAGTACCTATTTTAGTGGTATATATTGAAATAATACATTTTGGCTTTGAATTTTTGCCTAACGTACAAAATTAACTCAAATTGACCTTGACTGAGGAACCACACCCTGCGTCACGAGAGACGGCTTTAATTCACAGGCCCGCGTGCACACTTTTACGCGTGTATAACAGACATCACATTGCTAATGCGATAGTAATAGGCACTTAAAACGAGGTTATTAACATGGAGTCTCTAGAGGTCTTTTATTTCTATTTATTACTAGCGACCCGGCAGCGGTTTCACCCGCACTGCTCGGTTCCTACGAGGCGTAGCGTGATGTTATATAGTCTATAACCTTCCCCGATAAGTGGACTATCCAACACAAAAAGAATTTTTCAATTCCAACCAGTAGTTTCTGAGATTAACACGTTCAAACAAACAAACTCTTCAGCTTTATAATATTAGTATAGATTGTAGGCACGAACTTAGCACCTTCGTAGCAAAATAGTTTAAATGGTATATGTGATCGATACGGGTCCTTTGAGCCGGAAATAGGCAGTTAAATTTAAGTTGTCTGTTGTCTTATAGCTGAAAGAGCGTCGTACTCATCGGAATAATTTGTACAATGGGATCAACCCTGAAATACAAAAAAGACAGATACATATATTTCCTACATTGTGTTTGAGTCCTAGGATATGACGTCCTTTCAGGTCTATATCAGTAAGTACATTGTATTATCCTGGAAGTAATTTAAACGATTGTACTAATAGTTCTACCAGAACGATAATTCTGGTAGAACGAGAAAAACGTCAAAAATATAACTCTAATTACGTTTCAATGTATCATAAAATATAGACAGCTAAAAAGATAGATAGCCGGAAGATAGTCTTGTAAATTACCAATATTGTCGTTTAACGTAAACAATTAAATATAAATAATGTAATCACAAAATTTTACCACTGAAAATTAGCCAAATGTTGACTGTTAGTCTGGAATTATGCATTAGTTGTGTATCTGGAATTTAATCTAGGTAAGTCCTGACGCAGGGTAATACCAGATCAGTGAAACATTTTCGTAGGCCACATACCTACCTGTGTAACGCCTCTAACAGACACCTCAGGACCTAGCGAGCAGGATTAAGTATGCAATCTCGTTTCAGATCTCTAGTATAATATTTTAGAAAGTACGACAAAGCCCTGTTGATTGCTGTCGGATATCTTTTTATTTTAATTTTACGTATTCATTTCGAAGCAATGGAGGATTTTTTGTGAAGCTTTTGGTTTAGATTTTCCTCGTTGTGTGTGAACATTGAAGGACACGATACCAGAATTGGATCGGTAACAAAGAAAGTGTAGAATCTTGTAATAATGTGACGTAACTTGTAAAAAAAGAGTAAGTACTTAAAAAAATCTGCTTCAACGATTCGTGGCATATTTTCAGAATCAATCGTGACGTTTTCAATTAGATACTCATTATTTTCAGTCTTTACGATACGACAGTACCTACACAATTTGACTAGATTTAACTACTTACTCTGCTTACAATTATTCAGACAGACACAAACAGCTGCCTTGCAGTTTGGCAGATTTAATTTTATGATCTTTGTAATATCTTTTATTTCAATAAATAAAAAAAAATTAAAATAGCTAGATAAATACCTACCTATATACTTTATATTTAATAAATCGTTGAAGAGAATATTATTAATTAGAATAACCAGAATTTTCTCCACTTCCGTAGATGCGTTTACTAACTCAAATTCTTACGTATACAAACACTCAAATACGAAACAACTACATATAGGTAGGCCACACAAATATTTTTTCCTTGCAGGAATCGATCCTACAACCCTTAGCACAGCCGACTGCTCAGCTAAAGCCACCATGAATTTACATCTTTTGAAAACATAGAGCATTTTATGTTAATAATTTTAATATTATTTTTAATATATAATTTACTTAAAGAAATGCCTCGTTAATCTAGTGGCCCAAGTGCGACTGCTACGCTAGAGGTCTTGAGTTAGATTCCTGGGTCGAGCAAAGCGTTGTTGGGTTTTTCTATGAACTTCTCAGTAGCAGCTCGGAATTTGGATTTGTCTTTGACCCCGTATTACATGGAACTTAAACATACCGGCGTACTTTGGATGTACATTAGCACTTCTGCGTAACCTTTCGGGGAATACAGGCGTGATGGTATGTATAAATAAATATACTTAAAAAAACATTGTATGCACCATCATGCTAAACGACGACCGTATTTTTCACGGATGTGACGTATACCATTGTATTATCTTTGTAATCCTACTGTATTTTGCCTATGTATTTATTTGTTCCATTTCTGTTATCTCAGCTTGCTTGTTTTGATTTCGTGTTGTGTGCATTTACACCTGGTGTAAAACAATATACATTTCTTTCTTCAACATTGACTTTTAGAAACAACCTCAACTCTAGTCTAATTTTAACAAATTATTTTAACTTCCAATAGTCTTGTATCATTACAAGCACATTTACAAAATCAGTAGATCTGAAATGCAGACTTTTATTGTACAAAGTTTTGTTTAACAGACATCTACGTAAAGTAAATGAAAACAACTCAGGTAACAACATCCCGATTACAAAGGGGACTCCGAACAGTTTTTGTGTGGAACAAGCACATTCATTTATTTTAATCGTAGCCGATCGATTTTCTTTTTAGGATTCCGTCATGAAAAAATATGCACCAAAAATTATATACCCTTATAATTCGCCATGTTACTGTTTCTGTCATAAGCACATTACATCGCTTTGTTTGTCAGTTTTGATAAAATATTAGGTATATGTAAAATGAGCTCCTGATAGTCTTTACAATAATATTACGATATTGATGACCTATAAGTAGTTGTTCCGGGTCTGTGTGTCAGTGTACATACGTGAGAATTTACATTTGTAAACGCAACTTCGACATAAGATATAGTATTATTTGTAAATTTAAAAAGGGCCATGTAAGTATATGTATCAATGTATAGAAGTTACAGAACCCTGATCTGATACGTACAATTCGCACTTAGCCGTTTTTACCTTCTCGCCTAAGGGTGAGCAACGTTTCCAGATTGTAATTATCAAAATGGATTTACTCTCAACAAAAAACGGTGACAAGGGAGGTACAGTCAAAAGGCTTTTTAAGGCTTTGGATTTATTGTTTGGGATTATAAGATTTATTGAAGACGATAAAAATATAAGATGAGTTTCAACTATTACAAGGAGAGGCTAACCTGTTTGAATAAACTCATATTTTTTATCCTTTGTCAGTCATCTTTTACGGGTTTTATCTCAGTATATTGATATTATTAAATCCTGACGTTTACACTAATCACAAGTAAAATAAATAAGGAAAAACTGAAGAAAAGGCGACATTCGATGAATAACATAACACTCTTGTTTCAGCTTATTCTTCTTGTCCAAGCTTTCAATCTATGAAACTGCATTAATACAACATTAACAGCGCCACTGCCTCATTTGTCTAGTGGTCCTAAGCGCGACTGCCACGCTAGAGGTCGTGGGTTCGATTCCCAGGTCGAGAAAAGTGTTATTAGGTTTTTCTATGAAATTCTCAGTAGCAGCTCGAAGTCTGGATTTGTGTCCGGTAATGGCAATAGGCTCGCCCACGATTATATGGGACCTAAACATACCGGCGAACTGTGGGTGTACATTAGTACACCTCTGCCTAACCCTTCAGGGAATATAGGCGTGATGGTATATTATGTAACAGCGCTATTCATTTCTCTGTTGATTTCTCTTCATAATCTTCAGATGTCTCCAGTGATTCACCGAAAACCCCGGGAAAATTACTGATTCACCATGTTTCGCAATGTTTTAATATTGACATGATAAATCCACAATGCCAAACAAACATCTCGATAAAAACTCCTCTCGTATCAAAAGACCAGGATTTCATACTTGGTCCTTTGTACCGCAAAGGGCAATATTACCTCAGCTGCGCTTTGTAAACGTATCTTTCTCAAAAGATAAAGGCTTGCTTACGTTGTATTATAAGCTTGTATCGTCACAGCTGCCTTTTATGAGATAAGTAAAAATTTAAGTGGTTACGATAAAAGGGCTTCTAAGTATACATACAAACCATAATAAATATTTCTGTTATTTTATCAAGAGGAGAGAGACCAGAGATGCTAGCAGTTAAGGAGTGCAGGCGAGGGGCTTGTGACTTAAGAGAGAAGGGTTCGTAGCCAAGGAGAGGTGCCCCTGAGTAAGTAGAAATGCGTCTGGTTAAATGGCAAAGACGTGATCATCTCTAAAAAGGAGGCTTGTGGCCAAGAAGGAAACTGAGCTCATGGCGATGCTACAGAGATGGACTTAATTATTAAGTTTTAACGAGGGTCTCGAATATTAAAATGTGTATGTGTATGTATGTATAGCGTCTAGTGTATCTAACCAGAAGCCGCAGGTTCGAATCCTGCCCGCGATGGAATTTTTCTTTTACTAAAATAACTTTATAATCTTAGCATAGAAAATGCAAAAAAAAAAACACAAAAAGACATGTGTATCTATGTTTTTTTGTTACTTCTTAACGCTGTAACTGCTTTTGTACTTTTCTGATTAACAAAGATACATTATGGCAACATTAATCTAGTTAGAAAGCGACTTTCATAATGATTACATGACATTTCCTTATCACACCATAACACAAGAAAATGTCATATTAGCATCTTATTAGTTCTCGAGTACGTACTAAAAACTAAGCCTCGTAAACCAAACGAACAATCTTGGGCAATATTGCCTGCCACAACACTTCATAAACGAGTCTCGCGAGCGTGTGCGGGGTTATTGAACAGATAACCCAAGTTCTACAACTTTTGGACAGACGAAGAAATTGTTCGTTGTTACATTACATACATACCATCACGCCCATATTCCCCGAAGGGTTAGGCAGAGGCGTACACCTATAGTGCTTGTAAGCGCGATTGCGACGCTACTGAAGGTCGTGGTTCGATTCCCAGGGCAAGCAAACTGTTACTGGGTTTTTCTATGAAATTCTCAGTAGCACATCGGAGTTTGGATTTGTGCCCAGTTGATGGCAAGATACTTGTCCCCTATTACTTGGAATCTTAACATATTGGCGAATTCTGTGTATATATATAGAGTTGTAGTATTTAATAATAAATACCACAACTCTATTTAACCCTTCGGAGAATACAGGCGTGATGGTATATTATGTTATTATGTAAAGTAAAATTTTCAGTAATGAGCTTCTCAATCAAATCTACAAACATAAAGATACTGTGTACTTATATATACCCACAGTTCACCAGTATATTTAGGTCCCATATAACAGGGGGCCAGCCTATTGCCATTAACCGGACACAAACTTCGAGCTGCTACTGAAAATTCCATAGAAAAATCCAATAACACTGGTCGACCTAGGAATTGAACCCAGGACCTCTAGCGTAGCAGGACCACTAAGATAATGAGGTAGTTACATTTTGCAAAGTTATATTTTTAAATAATGGCATAGGAGTGAACTCGTGAAAGCTCTTTTACGCATCTTCAGAATAGACTCCAAAGACCAAAAAAGGACCAAAAATATTATTTCAACTGCAATCATGTATTTTTCAATAACAGATCCAATTTAAATTGAAAAAAAAATTCTAACTCTTAAGCGACGTGATCAGAATGGATGAATGATTGAATGAAACTGTTTATTTTTATTTTTCGGTATCTGTAACGTTTTCCACGTAGCGGAACGAAAAACAAAATTGAATTACCCACTGATATAATAAAATAGGTACCTATTCGTTTTGAAAACGTATTTTTGGGCTATATTTGTATAATATGTATTCTACGTCAATCGACTGTTTACATTCAGACTGGCAGATTAGTCTAGTGCTCGCAAGCGCTAAGCGTGAAGTCCTGGGTTTGATTCCCGGGTCGCGTAAAATGTTTTCGGATTTTGATATTGAACTCTCAGTAGCTCGGAGAATGGATTTATGGTCGGTTAATTGCAATAGGCTCATCCTCTATTACATGGGACCTAAACATAGTTTGAATTAGTGCTTAGCTAATGGCAAAAGTATCTTCTCTATTACATAACTTAAATAACATAACATAATTGATACCTTAATGGCTAATGGCTAGGGCGTCGGACTTACGATCATGTGGTTGCCGATTCGAACCCCATCCATTGCACTACCGACGTGAGCTCACTCATAACTCAAGCATTTAGATAAGCACGAGAGGTTAACAAGAATACTAGTAATGTGCGACCCACATTACAAAAAAAACATAATCAACCCATTATACTGTCTCATTGCTAGGCACAGGTCTTCTCTCATAACACTTCTCTATTGCATGGTGCAAAAATACCCGCAAAATATTGTGCACACCTCTGTACTTTTCTGAACATGCAGGTATGAAGTGAGTTTCATATTTAGCGAATAGATGAGACATATTCACAACCATCGAGTAAAAATCTCCAAGATTCTATTTAAAAATGGAATCAGGCCCCCTCATATTTTAAATGTGGGTTAGGAGCTACTAGTGCATGGAGCCTATATGTATATCGGCAAAGGTGGAACAGCATTACCCCTGTGCCTTATTTTGTGGGTGCGGCAAATCCTCATGAATCATCTGTCAGCTGAGGAGGCAGCTGAGTAGTAATGGTTATGGGATTAGTGACATTCGCTACGACCATGGCTGTAACATGACAGAAACAATTAGCAAACACAATAGAAAAACAATTTGTTACTACCCTCTGGACGGCTACCGTTCTTTGATAAATTACTCACATAATTCCAAGAAGCAGTGTATGATTTAAACAACATCTGAAAGGCTAGGAAATCCATTGTGTATGACATCGTCAAGCGAATAACTATTAAAAGTCAAAGTCAAAATGTTTTATTTCACTTAGACCAAAATATGTACTTTTGATAAAGTCAAAACTAGTTGCAAAACAATAAGAAACAGCTATTGGCATTCAAAAATCTGTTCCCAACCAATTACAGCTATCTTTTTTTTCTTTTCGTGATAGGCGTACGCTTGACTGCCAGTTCGCCTGATGTTAAGCGATACTGCCATCTACGATGGAGCGCGCTTGCCTAGAAGAAACCGATTCACCCGTGATTTAAAGACACCCAGATTATATCTATAAGAGAAGACCCACTCGGGAACTGTCATTTTGAAAGAAAAGCAGCTGTCTTATACCCAGTTTTTGCTTTTATATCTAGACTGAAACCGAAGACAGCTGTACAAAGTTTTTTCACAACATCTCCCAACTTGGTGTAGATCCATTTAGGACAGAGTTCCGGAAACTTTGACGGCACTTTATTTATTTATTACTTCCGATTTGTATGAACATACTTGTTCATTAAGTCGTGTTTCTGTCAAGATTTAGTACAGCAAATAATTACATAATAGGTATTACATATAATTCATTACGCTTGTCACCTCAAGCCATTAAACGATCTATCATTTTGCCGATAGATTTTTTTTTAGAGTAAGATGTTATAAGCTATGAATAAGTCACTATGGTCAACAATTTACTCTATTTTATTCAATAGGTGTCTTTGGATTCATTTTAAAGAGTATCGTACGGTATATTGTGTTGCTAGAAATCGATAATATAGCAAACATTGGAAAAATTAATAGTATACGGGTTAACGTTCTTACTGCTAGCGCCATCTCTATATTTGATTATGTACAATTTATTTTGAAATCAATGAACGATTGAAATAGACTGCGAAGCTTACATTATGATAATGAATGAAGGAAGCTCGAGCCACTATGTATAAACATACAATTGTTTTTCCGTTCTCGGGGTTTATTTAACTTTCGTTTTTATTTTATAAACAGTAATGGCAGCCAGAATCCCTATCGTTTACGGTCACTATAGAGAAATACCTCCTTTGCTTCGCTTGGCTGTAATTTTCACTCACATTTTTCCTCCAAAACCCTTACACGTTACTAAAGTCAATTACCTAACCCTTGGATAAAATATTTTTCTCAAACGTGAAAAAGTGTCGTACGTCCCAACAACATGTAATGTAACTTTGTCTTAATTACAAAATATTGTGTAAGGAGCTCTCAATGAACTGAACCTTGTTTTTTATCGTTTACGTCGGTTTATTGGCAGATAAAAAAACTCTTGATGATAAGTAATCATCGCCGCACATGACTGTAGACTGCCGGAGTCGCAGCAACCGAGACTGATTCTCAAAAGTCGGAACTTATTAAAGGTACTGTACGACAGCCTCCAAAATAATGGTGGTCGCTAGCCAGTTAGACTCCAACAGGTCAACCAATCTTAAGAAACTTCATGATAATTTTTGTAACTGATCGATCAGCATCGCCAGGGCTATCCACTTTATTAATTTGCTGCCACCGTTATTGCTATATTAGTTGACTCTTATTGTGTACCTCATGATGATACAATAGAAGACAATGATTCCTTTAAAGAGATTTGTTATCGAATCTGAAAAAGATCATATTTTATAGAAAACTTGGATAGCCCCTCTGACGGTCATCTAACAGCCGGTATCTTCTATCAAATCTCTCAGTAGATTTGCTTACTAGAGATAGGATTTTGACATAAGGTCCAAATAAGTAATGTAATAAATCCAGATAAACAGCTTTACAGAGAACTGTAACTAAATCTCATTGGCTGATATATTATAGAAACCAGCCGTAAGAGAATACCGCCTTTTTACCCCAACATTCACAATTGAAATAAAATTATTACGTACAATAAATATCCTAGAATCTTCTAAACAGACCGTGAAAGGATTTCCGCCGGAAATTCGTATGACTGCTCTGTTTCTTCATTAACGATATTAATGATCTCATTAAGGGCAACTTCCGTTTGACCTATGCCTTAAGGGGACTACCTGTTTTTATTAGTTTCTGACATGAAGGTTTTCGATTATTTCAAACGATATTAGAATCTGCGTCAACCTTTGTTTATTGTTAAGTATAAGATGACAAACCATACGGCCGCCTGATGGAAATTAATATTTCGTGATACGGTAGTACCAACATAGACTCAGCCACGGTGATAATAGTAGTAGTAGTGTCAGCAATAGTTGAACCCCACCTCGGAAGCTGGCAAGGACGCCTCTGTCCATAACTCAGTTTAGACATCAAGTCGTCCCCATAATATTCCCTTTATCCCATATAATTGGACCGTGAACCTCGGCAATACTGGGCCATTGCGAATTAAATTAAAATATTTGAGAAGAGTTCCCCAATTTGATTGAAAGTTAGTCTAATGGAATTCGGCATGACGAATTCGCCATTTTGGGCAATTAGAAGCTTTTATGGACTTCGTTCGAAATTCGTTTTATTGACATCAAGGTTTTTTAATTAATTTTAGGAATCTATGTAAATAAAAATTAATCGTCCAAATGTATGTACGCGCATAACTTCCGAACTACTGCAGCAAATAGGATGATTCTTTTTTTGTTGTCTTCGTTATTGTCAGGACAAGGTTAGTTTCGACGGGATTTACGCAAGCGAATCTGCGTACGGGTTACTAGTATTGCGCTTCCCGAGTGGGTCTTCCCCGATAGGTATAAACTGGGTGCCTTTAAATCACGAGTGAATAGGTTTCTTCTAGGCAAGCGTGCTCCGTCGTAGATCGCAGTATCGCTTAACATCAGGCGAACTGGCGGTCACAAATTAAAAAAAAGATATTCTTAACAAAAAAAAAACATCAACCCGCTTTTTTTTTCTTAATAAATGAGCCTTGAATGTCGGCCGCAAATATCCAATTAAGATTAAAGTACCCATTCCTATTTAACATTTTCCACGAAGGCTTCTGAGAATTTAGATAAAGAATTTTTTAAGCTCATTATTTTGGTTTGCGGAGCCCTGGCGACTGTGGACGTTGGTATTGTTACAAGATTCCTTTCCATAACAATTTCCGATTACTTACCAAAAATGTCTATGGTGTATTTAAATTAATTTTCCATATTAATATTATAAATGCGAACGTCTGTATCTTTAATCTTCTGCGGTGTCACCCACGTTGCCCCGCTCCTACTGGTAGTAGCGTGATGTTATATAGCCTATAACCTTCCTCGATAAATGGACTATCCAACACAAAAAGATTTTTTTAATTCCAACCAGTAGTTCCTGAGATTAGCGCGTTCAAAATAACAAACAAACAAACTCTTCAGCTTTATAATATACGTCTTCACGCCTATATTGATGATCAAATTTTAGAGTTTGGAAACAGGTCAGACTTTGAAGAAGGATGTAGGCTACCGTTCGTCTTAAAAAAGTGTTTGTGTTTGAAGCGACGGTAGCCTAATGGTTAGGCGCATACTTGTGATCATGTGGTTGCCAGTTTGAAACCCACCCAATGTATTACCGACGTGAACCCAAGCATTTAGGTTAGCACAAGGGGTTAACAAGAATACTAGTAATGCTCGACCCACATAGCTAGTAATCTTTTAAAAAAAAAAGACCTTTTGAACTCCAGAGAAAAGAAATCGCGGGCAACGGCTTGTATTTACAGCGAGGAACGTCCGCAATTTTTTTTTAATTACTTTTATAATTCAATTTTAATACCAGTTTCATGCTTTAAAGCAAAAAATTACTCCTTACGACACCTTTTCCGTTGTAGGATCCCATAAAACATATAATGGAAAGGTTTCCTTCGCTAACATTAGATTGCAATTGTAAATTACCCTCCAATAAATTATCCGTACAATAAGACCAGTTTCCAAAGACCATTTTCCCTTTACAAGTTACCTACGTGATACAGCTGGCTACACGTAATGACTGGCACAGAACAAAACTAGAATTCGCTACAAGTTTCCTAACTACATGTTCTAAACTTTTGGCAAACTTACTATTCTCAAAGACGGAGTAACTATGAATATTATTCTTTATTAGTAAGTTTCTTTGTAACAGAATATTGGCGTTCAAATGAATTGGTTTCTTGAAAATAAGGTCCCGCTATGAACGATGAAATATTATTCATGAAGTTGAGTAGTTTTGAGCTAGTAAAACCTGTAAGTTAGTCCTGGGTTCGATTCCCAGGTCGAGCAAATTGTTATTTGGTTTTCTATGAAATTCTCAGTAGCAGTTCGGAGTTTGGACTTTGTGTCCGGTTATTGGTAATATACATGAGACCTAAACATACCGGCGAACTGTGGGTGTACATAAGTACGTCTCTGCATTACCCTTCGGTGAATACATGCGTGATTGTAGAGGTATGTATTTTATAACATTTTCTTTTCAATGAAAAAATCCTCAACGAAAATTAAGAATAAAAGCTTTCTGTAAAGTTCGCGTTTCATCTAACACAACAGACGTTTATCTAATACGTATTAATATAGGCCAACTGTTGTTTTATCTAGACAGGGACGATGAACAGACATTGTCCCCCAGCGGTGTCTATTCAATATGCATTATGCTAAACAGATGCGACGTTCCTTTGTTTACGGAAACGCGCCATTTTGATAAGTAAGCTCCGACGATTGGAAAACCAAGCACACTTCCAACCGATCACTTTGACGTGCACTATCACAAGCTTTGAGTATTTACTACACCCAAAGACTACGGATACTCTTTGTAGTTTCCTCGAAGATTGCGAATCCGCTCACTGTGCCGCGTTTTCAAAAGTTCAAGCGTCGATAAAGTGTAGTTTCGCGTGTTCACTTTGTGCGTCCCGATTTATTTTTATCCCTCAAAAGTAAACTCAAACGTTCCTGTATCTTGATTTATAGTGGCCTCGTAAACGTTACTGAACATGATTCACGATGACACAAAAATATTTTAACGATGACTTTTTTAACCCAGTTATTAAGACAGGAGCGACTCCTGGACTCCATGCCCTTCCGCGTTGCTCTTACGCATAATTTTCTCCAACGGAGCACTTAAAAGTCATCGCACAAAGCCGAGTAGGCCGTCTGCCAAGTTTTCCGTTTCGAAGTCGAATTAAAAAAAGACGTTACATTAACTTTCACGCGTGTAAATATAGTTGAGGGTGAACGAACGTGTCGCCTAGCACTGACCTCCTTTCTGCGTGATGTTGAACGTGCGTAGCCGGTACGAATCCTCGTCGGGCTCGTCCTCAGGCTGATGTTGGGCCGTTTTGGGAACGTCGAGAAATGCGTTGGAGCGTCGAGGCTGGTTGTGCTGTCCAGGCGGTGGACGACGACGGGCAGACGCCTGCCTGCGAACCTGAGGCGGCGTCTCAGCTTCGGCAAGACGAGGTTCCGAACTGTACCGGGCCCTGGTTTCTCTATCAAGTTGCTGCTGCTGCTGTTGGCGGCGGTGCCTGACGGAGCGGCCGCCGGTGATCCTCGCGGACTGGGAGCGCGCCGCCGGCCTGCGGCGAGGGGCCGGCGTGGTCTCCATTGGCGCCGCGAGAGCTTCCATACTCGCGGAGGCGGGAGCGCATATCGACTGCGATCGTTTCGTGCGTCCGTCCGTAGCCATGGTCGCGACGATACTGGAGCATCGAGGAATCGTCGGGTGCCGTCGGCTCCGTCCGCGTCGCTTGGGCGGGCGGCTTACCTACTTGTTGCATCGCCGATTATGAGATTCGTATTCTTTTAAATGTCACTAATTGTGTAGTTTTTCTTTCATGAATGAGTGTTTGTCTTTTGTTCAAATGTGACCGATACTTTTTTATCTTTGTAACTTTGAACTGAAATTATGATTTCTTTTTCAATCAGTAGAAAATGTTATAGATCACTGAGCTGTGTTTATTATGCCATTAAATACCTAACTTTATTGATTTACATCTTTGTTTAGCTACGGTTTTATTCAGGGTAAAAAAAGAGAATTACTATCAGTTGTAAAATTTATACCTTACATCTATATAAATCCAGCGGGATTTAATGTGAATTCGTTTAGAATGAATAGGAACAGAACATTCTGGTTCATGTCAAATAGTTTCTTTTTCATTGATAACATTATTATTTTGTTACTTAAATTATGTGCTGCATTGACATGTAAAATTAATTATTATATATATTTTCTCTTGTATTTCTATAAGATGGTCCCGCGTAACTTTCTGCAACTGATTTTGACAATTATTCTTCTTATTTAATGGTAATTTTTTTGGTTTTTGCAAATTCTAGCCGTATACACATTCCAGGTTCAGGACATTATTAGTCATTGTGACACTAACTATATATGCAATATTTATAACTACTCAGTTAAATACTCATAAAGATACTAAAAATTAAATAATTAAAAATTGTTATTGAATACTATATCGCCTGTATTCCTCGAAGGGTTAGGTAGAAATGAGAAGTATAATAATGTACACCCAAAGTTCGCCGGTACGTTTAGATCCCATGTAAAAAAGGGGGCCTATTGTCATCAACCGAGCAGAAATCCAAACTCCGAGCTGCTACTGAGAATTTCATAGAAAAAACCCATTAATAACTACTCAACCTGAGAATCGCACCCAGGACCTCTAGCGTAGCAGTTAAGCTAATCTATAAAATACCTAGTTACCTACTTAAACTGTTTCTCATAATTTTGGGTTATTGAGGAAACTCGACTGAAAGATGGACTGTGAAAGTCAAATATATTTAACAGAAAACTTTTAAGTTATAACGAGCTGAACTTTGATTAATTTATCAGTGAGTTTGCTAATAAATTATTTTCTATCCGCACAAATTTACAACTTTTAGCAATGAGTTTAGTTAGTGAAATAGTTTTTAGGCCTATAGTTTTTGAGACTTCATGTTTAGGCAGTAATTGAGTGATATTTTGTTTTTATATACTACCTACTAGCTGTTGCCGGCAGTTTCCTTCAAATCCCAAAAAGATTAAAATACAATAACTTCGATCCTAGGCGGCACGGCGGCGTATAAAGATGAAACATGCACGAGATTTTAAGTTCTAACTTAATATACACCGGCGAAAATTCCATTTAATTTTCAACATTTAATTTTTTTAACACATTTCAGTTTTAAGTAACTTAAAACTAAGTTACTTACAGTCACCCTTTCAAGTTCAAGTTCAAATGTTTTTATTTCAAATAAGCTTTTACATGTGTTTATGAAATTTTATGATTCTATCTTTTTGTGATTTTTTTGCATTTTCCATGCTAAGATTATAAAGTTATTTTAGTAAAAGAAAAATTCAATCGCGGGCAGGATTCGAACCTGCGTCTCCTGGTTGGATACACCTGGCTTAGAGGTCAGAGCGTCTGGTGTATCCAACCAGGAGACGCAGGTTCGATTCCTGCCTGCGATTGAATTTTTCCTTTACTAAAATAACGTTATAATTCTAGTTGCACGGTTCCAAAAGGTTGATCCTATGGAGAAGAATCCGGCAAGTAACTCAATTTTTAGCTAAAGAGTGTCTCTTTAGCTTAAAATTCAAATTAAACGATAATGAAACGTAAGCCTAGGCAATAAGACTTTTTTAAATTGAGTTATAAAGTAATTCCGTCATTCAATACAATATAAATACTTCTTCACGAAAACAATTATAAAATAAAACTAGCGATCAAAACGAACGCACAAAAATGGATCGATGCAGTAGCTGATTCTAAATAAACTATTTTTAGGGCGTGCACTTGACGGAAAAATTGATGATCGAAACAATTCGACTACGGGCAGGATTGGACCCTCGGTCTTCTGGTTAGATACACCAGACGCTATGACTAACTAAGCAATGTGAAATGAAATTTCGACCGCCACGTCAGGTTGAAATTTGCTTATGTGAAGGCAAATTTCGATCGGGCGGGTAGGACTCGCGGTGGCTTAGTTGGCCATAGCGTCTGGTGTATCTAACCAGAAGACGCAGGTTCGAATCTTGCCGGGGTTTAATTTTTCCGTCACTAAAATAACTATGTAGAATTATATTGACTGCACATTTGTGAAATCGAATATGTCTGTGAATCATAATGTGATAGGTAATTCAAAAGTGGCGATTTTAACCCCCCAGATAAATGCAGACCTTATAGCTGTCAGCTATAAAGTCAGAGTAATTGGATAAAAATGTAGTGGTATTCCGATCACGTACCTCGGATTTAGGCGAGGGTCTATTTTTATGCTGAGAAAGAAAGAAACGTAATTCTACCGACTGGAATTTCAATTGGGAGTTTAGGTGAAACTTTACTTTATATAGCCTCATCACGCCTGTACTCGAAGGGTTAGGCAGAGGTGTACAGGCACAGTTAACTAGTATTTTTAGGTCCCATGTAATAGGAGGTGAACGTATTACCATTAATCGGATACAAGTCCAAACTCCGAGCTGTTTTTATGGGATAGGGCGCAAACGAGCAGACGGATCGCCGGATGGTAAGCGATTACCGCCACCCATGGATACCCACAACACCAGAGGAGTCAGAAGTCCGTAGCCAGCCTTTTAAAATGTTATAGAAAATCTCAATAACACTGCCTGATTTAGGTAATCGAACCCAGAACCTCTACCTTAGCTGATATATTAAGTATACTTAAGAACAATACTATCTGTAAATGTATGAGCAGCATTATTGGGTTTTCTATGAAATTCTCAGTAACAGCTCCGAGGTAGGATTCGTGTCCGTTATTGGCTATTAGGCTTGCTCTTTATAACATGGGGCCTAAGCATACACGAACTGTGCATGTAGGTACATTTAGTACACCTCTGCGTAACCCTTGGGGGAATACAGGCGTGTGTCATGTTAAGTACACATATTTAAGAAACGTTTTTCAGTCGCTTTCATATATGAAATTCAATTTGTTTTTTTTTTGTTGATTCCCGACGATTTATGTCAAGGAAATTATTAATCTTACATTTCTTGTATCATGTGAATTAAATCGTTGAGATGAGACTTTTGATGCTCACGATATTCGAATGGATATATTATTTTTAGGCATGCATGACAACGGCGGTAACAAAACACCACCGGTCCCCCCCACACTGCCAACACAACGCTTCCTCGCGGAGCTCTGGCGACCTTGCTCACCGTTAGGTTAGGTTACAACATAGCAGGGAATTATGTTATTTGATGTAGGTACTTCCCCAATCAGGCAGCTCCAATTGTAAAATATACTTAGTTTAGCTTTTACATAACTTGCTCGGTGGTAGAAGAACCTCTTGGTATCTGACTGGTGATCACCCTTACGTCAGAGTTTGTCGTAAAGTACCTTGGTGTATGTTTCAAGCTTTACGCGAGAGACAGTTCCACTAACTACTATATTTTCCAAAATCCGCTCAAGAGCGAGTCGGACTCGCGAAGCAAGGAATAAATATATATATATATATATAAATAATACTCTTTTAATAAGTATAATTTTTAACTAGAAATTATAATGTAATAGCTAACGTGTTGTGGGTACTGCAAGCTATTTGTAATGAATACCCATGTTTTTACAAATAAAATATCTTTTATCTTTTTATCATAATTCAAAAACTACATAGGTTATAAAAAAAACTAAGATTTTATCTTTATTTGCCATCATTTTTTTAAACTAATGTAGTTAGGCATTATTTAAAACAGTTCCGCTAATTCTATCGATACTAGGTATCCAGTATTAGTCTACATTAGTGCACTGCCAAAGATACTGGAGGCTGCAGATACCCTCAAAGATAATTGAGCCTTTGTTCTACGCTAGAAGCTGGATCAAGGCTAACCAGATTCCGGCACAGGGTAACCAGGCAACGATATTGCGCTTTCGGGATATTATTTTTATTTGGCATTAGGTACAGCAAAAAGACGTGTTTTTGGTTAAAAAAAAACATAGTCTGTGTCTATAATATTGAACACATACTTGCCACACTTTCTTGAAAACAAAAAACTAATGTCATTCACTGTAACAGACCATAATTACTTGCCAAAAAATAATTAAAAAATCTACAAAATTAAAAAGAAAATCTTCAAGGGAGGCTAATTTGGTGCACTACCCGACTTGACAGTTAAAAAGTAGTCTAGTGGTCCCAAGCGCGACTGCTACGCTAGAGGTCCTGGGTTCGATTCGCAGGTCGATCAAAGTGTTATTGAGTTTTCTATGAAATTCTCAGTAGCAGCTCGGAGTCTGATTTGTGCCCGGTTAATTGCTCGCCCTCTATAACATGGGACCTAAACATACCAGGCGAACTGTGGGTTAACATTAAGTAGGTACGCCTCTGCCTAACCCTTCGGGGAATACAGGCATGATGGTATGTATGTATGTAAAATAATTTCTGAATAAATAAAAAACAAAGAGAATTCTAAGAAAACAGTTTTCATGCTTCTGTTGATCCAAATCTGAAGATTCTGTCACACAATATTGACATCAGGACTGTCCGCAACAAAATGAAATAAGTGGTTATCATATTCTACACAAACGTCTTGAATAGGTACCTAAGTTTAGCTTGGCCTATTGCTTATATATATATATAGTTGAGCAAATGATACATAGGCAAAGCGTATTATGTAAAATTTGTTAACGTTATATCTACAATTTAATTACCTACTTAATATTTGCTGGCATTGGGTTAGATTACAACCCTGAAATCGCAAAAAATACTAAATCATATATTTATTTTCACTCTCAACAAATTATAAAGTTTATTAATTTTTATTTAGTTTATAGATTATGGTCTGGAATAACACAGCTACTTTTTATCCAGGTCAGACTCAATTCTGAAGTCCACGCCGACAAAGTCGCGAGCAGAAGCTAGTATATATATATATATATATATTCTACTCCCAATAGTATAACAACAGACGGACATCAGATATGTAGGAAGCAAGTACCCTCATCACAATATTGTTTGCAGAGGCTCTCGTTATCAAGGGTAGCCCAACGCGTATGTATCTCGAACAATGCAAATACGGCTTTTGTTTATAAATATTTATGTGTGAATTTAATTAGTAGATATATATATGTGGAATTGATTGAGTGTGTATCCGAATGTTGTTAGTAAGTAAGCATGTGATGGATGAATGTATTCGAATAGGTTGAGTAAAAGAGAAGTATATGTGGGAAAGGGACAAAAGATGAATGGGAGGGGACAGGAAGGAAGTAGGAAGACGGGGCGGACGATATAAGTAGTAAAAAGGATAATAGTGGTCAAGATTACAAATATTAAGAAGAAAAGTTGTAAGTGATAATTCGAAGAAATAAAACAAGAAAATTACAAGGAATTTTATATTTAATACCTACATATATATTGAATCCTACTAGTTTCTGGTTAGATTGTGGGCATAATTTAGATGCAGGATTTTGTCTAGATAGGTAAGACTACGCATATTAGTTTGCTTAAATTATGTTAGTCAGAGCTGTAGTCATGTGTTCGCAGTATATTTAAGTCCAGTATATTTTGATTATATATATTATGGCAAATACAAATTTCATTAATAAATCTAGGTATGTCATCTACTTATAGCTTATGACGTAATAGACACACTCGGTGGTCCTGATAAACAAATTTAGGTTATCAACGAGATACAGATAAAATAATCAATATATTTAACTCACAGGTATCCTGAACTTTTGGTATTGCAGAAATAAACCAAAATAATTCTGAAACTTTTTTGATAATTAGTTTCAACGGCGAAACATTATTTTAATAGAGAAAGCAAAGCAATAATGCTAAATCCAACGTAATATTTTAAATGCAAGAGTAACATTGTCTGACTGTTTGTTTGTTACATTATCTCGCCTAAACCGTCGAACCAATCTTGATGAATTTTGGTACAGAGATAGATTAGATTTTGGCGAAAGACAGGCTACTTTTTGTCTCCAAAAAGTATTTTGGAATGCCAGTGAAACTGCGGGGAACGACTAATAACTTAACATACCATCACGCCTGTATTCCCCGAAAGGTTAGGCAGAAGTGTACTGTACACTCACAGTTCGCCGGTATGTTTAGGTCCTATGTAATAGAGGGCGAGCCTATTGCCATTAACCGGGCACAAATCCAGACTCCGAGCTGCTACTGAGAATTTCATCAGAAAAATCCAATAAAACTTTGCTCGACCTGGGAAATGGGAGCGGATGTCCGCCCGTCAATGGATGATTTAAAAAGATACAAAATATGACTGCCTTAGACATGACAACATCATGTTGCAGATGACAATTTCAAATGTAAACATTTTTTACTTTCTTCGAATAAAATAAAACACCTCTTAAACCTACTGATGAATGCTTTGGGACAATTGTATTCGTTAATCCTGAAATCACACAGTGATGTTCGATATAAAGTCCAGGCATAACATGACATACCATCACGCCTGTATTTTTCGAAGGGTTAGGCAGAGGCGGACTAATGTACACCCACTGTTCGCCGGTATGTACATTTCTCATGTAATAGGAGGCGAGCCTATTGTCATTAACCGAACACAAATCCCAAACTCCGAGTTGCTATTGAGAATTTCATAGGAAAATCCAATAACACATTGCTCGATCTGGAAATCTAACCCAGGACCTCTAGCGTAGCAGTCGCGCTTGGGACTACTGGACTAATGAGCAGCAGTCACTAGTCTAGTGACTGTTGTGCACCTAACATTAGTTTTAAGTTTTTGAAGGCGGATTTACTTTTTTTTAAAGTTATATTTTTTTATGGGATAGGAGGGCAAACGAGTAGGCGGATCACCTGATGGTAAGCGATTACCGCCGCCCATTGACACCCGCAACACTAAAAGAGGAGTCACAAGTACATTGCCGACCTTTAAAAGAGGATTGGGCCTCCGGTAACCTCACTCACTCGGCGAAACACAACGTAAGCGTTGTTTAACGCCGGTTTTCTGTGAGGCCGTGGTATCACTCCGGTCGAGCCGGCCCATTCGTGCCGAAGCATGGCGTGTAAAAATATTAAAAATATATTATATTATTTTTGTAGAATCATTTATTCATGTAGGTGACTGTTTTTGTACATAATAGCTAAGTCATGTTTAATTTACATTGGTAGGTACCTAAACAACAATACAGACGTTTACCTGCTCATAGACAAAATAAAATGATAAATTAGATCCCTTGCTCTGCCTCATTAGTCCAGTAGTCCCAAGCGCGACTGCTGCACTAGAGGTCCTGGGTTCGATTCCCAGGTCGAGCAGAGTTAGTCAGTAGCAACTAGGAGTTTGGGATTTGTGCCCGGTTAATGGCAATAGGCGTGCCCATATTACATGGGGCTTAAAGGTAACGGCGAACTGTGGGTGTACATTAGTACACCTCAGCTTAACCCTTCGGGGAATATAGGCGTATGTTATGTTTTTTTACTGGTGCTATTCTTGCAAAAATTACATAATTTGTGTGTGAATTTGTAGTCGTATCTACCCAAACCTACCAACCCTATTGCAAAAATAAATTCAAGTTAGTCAAAAGTCCCTGGGGTGAACTTTTTTTTATGAATTGAATTATGTTTATTGAATTGCCACAGACGGATACAATAAGATACCTAACATATACAAATAACTGGATGTTGAGAATAAAGCTTTATCGCGTAACTTAGGACCAATTAATATCTAGACCACAGAACTATAATAGACAGTATAAATAAAAAAAAAACAACAAAAGATTATTTATATCTTGAGACTGCAGAGAAAAACAGATCATACAATGGCCGTTTTTTTATGTAAGGTAAGATAAAAATCGCTTAAGTAGTCAGTAGATTATGCCCTTTCCATAGACGTAATAATGATTAGATATGCCTCACAAAATTATATATTTTCTGGCTATTTCCCGCGGTTTCACTCGCATCCCATAGGATGTTTTTCGAGATAGTAGGTAGCGTATGTTCTTCTTCAAGGTTCAATCTATCACTATGCTAAAATTCATCAATATTGGTTCAGCGATTTAAGCGTGAAAACAGACAAACATAGTTATTCACATTTATACTCGAATATGAGTATGAATAAGCAAAGCTGTATCAAATTAATTGCCTCCGATAGACTAGTGGTTCTGGAATGCTATAGGTGCTGGGATCGATTCCCAGGTCGAGCATTAGTACACCTCTGACTAACCATTCGAGAAATACAGGGGTGATATATTGGCGTGAATATATTGTCCCACTGCTGGGCATCGGTCACAGAATGGTAGAGCTATAGTCCACCACGCCAGCCTACTGCAGGTTGGTAGACTTCGTATGCCGTCGAGAAAATCTCTCAGGCATGCAGGTTTCCTCACGATGTTGTCCTTAGCAACCCTACACGCCATTAAAATACTTATAAGTTTAATATCCGTAAACTTAGAGGAATCTCGCGGATTCAAACTTTTCAATTACTTAATTGAAAAGTGAGAGCAAATACTTACTTCTTAAAAGTTGCGAGGGTTTTCTATTAAAATTGAACCGCGTTTTGGAAACGAAATATTTGAAAACAAGCTAGCTCTATATACTTACCATGATTTTGAAAAAAAATATAGACTTTGGATAGTTTTTTTTTTAGGTTGAGATTTCGGATAGCAATAAATATTTTTTTAATGTTTATGTTTTTTTATAAGATACCGAATCTATGTTTTTTTTTATATTTTGGGAGCTCTTTTCAAGAAATAACGAAATTTTTGAAAAGGGCACCAAAGAGAAATATATAAAAAACTTATTATTTTCGGTATTTTCAAATATTTCTAATTATCTTAATATTTTTTTTAACATTTTTTACCTGGGAACTCCGTAATTTGTAACCAATATGAAAAAAAAAATATTCCCGAAGTGTGTTCAAATTTGTTAAAGATCTGATCACAAAATTTATAACATGATATACAATGATAATAACACGTACCGATCGTAATAAACGTAACGTACGTAAGTAAAATTCGGGATAGTTGGTGCTCTTTTGGGGAGGCCTACGTTCAGCAGCGGACGGCAATAGTCCGATACGATGACGACGTGGTCAAATTCTACTCGCCACTCAATAAGTACATAAAATAACTTTCAAAATATAAAACCGGCGATAGCCTAATAGCTAGGGCATCGGACTTGCGATCATGTGGTTGCCGATTCGAAACCCACCCATTGCACTACCGACGTGAATCCACTCGTAACACAACATTTAGCACGAGGGGTTAACAAGAATATTAGCAATGTGTATTATACCCGTATTGCAAGTAAGCTTTCTTTTAAAAAACAGTCTTAAACTAAAAAAAAATACTAGTTAATATATTATTCTATGTTTTTGAAGGCGATAATATTTCAAAAAGCGTCATAATAATTAGGTATAGTCATCCAGAATTAAAACGGTCTATGAGCAATAAAAATACATATTTATTCCTTGCGGGAATTGAACCCTAGACCATTTCATTAAAATGCGACCGGCGAACGTGTGCGGTTCAATTTAGTGCAAGAATTGTCCTCCCTCGTTGCAAAGCCATTGTATAATTGGTATTTCGCCTCCACGCCGCACTGGAATTGTGGTTTGAAAATCATTAGTGCATGCATGAACTAATATGTAACTAGAATTTGCAATGCTGGCGGCCATTTTCCCCTTTATAAGTTTTAAAGACAAAGTTAAAAGGTTTTATTTCAATTAGACCTCTCGGGTTGGAAGACTTCACTCGCAATCTCTCAGGGATGCAAGTTTCCTCACGATGTTTTCCTTCACCGTTTAAGCGCGTGATAATTAACTATTTAATACGCACATGACTTCGAAAAGTCAGTGCAGTTTGATGTGTAAAGTTTATCAGTATAAGTGTTATATTAAAAGGAAAGGGATGGCCACAGCAATTAAGAGCTGACCAATCTTGACAGACAGCACCCGTTCACGAGCATGACGTGTGTATCGGCGTGGTCCGACTCGACCATGTTGTAACAACTTAAAAAGGGATACTAAAAACTTAATTAGATAATTATGCGATTAAAATTTATGTCGTGTTCTCAAACTGCAGTGCTAGGTTGTCAATAGATCAACCCCTGCTCCCATAAAACTTTTCTGAATCAAATATACTTAGATCAGAAAATACTCTTAATGTCTAAATAGAAACCAAATTAACAACAATTATATCCACTTGTATGCACTTTGCTGACTCTTTTTTATAGACCACATCTGCACTCATACTATTACTACCTCATTAGTCTAGAGGTTCCAAGCGCGACTGCTACGCTAGAGGTCCTGGGTTCGATTCCCAGGAAATAGCACCTTGGAGTTTGACATTTGTACCTGGTTAACGGCTAATAGGCTTGCCGTCTATTACATGGGACCTTAACATATCGGCGAATTGTAGGTTTATATTAGTATGCCTCTGCCTAACCATTCGGGGAATACAGGCGTGATGGTTTGTTATGAAAAACCCCCACTAAGGAAGAAGCTCTGTGTTGCGAGGACATCTTAAACATACAAATAACGGACACAAAATACCTACACCCAACTCGAAACTAATATTTAATTTTGTAGAACACACAAATATTTAAATCGGGTGGGAATCGAACCCACGACAAGGCAACAAGGCGAGGTAACCAAGGCTGACCTGTACTTATTTACATGGTATTTTTACAATATGCATGTAACTTGCGCGGTTGTACAAGGTGCATCCGTGTACAACCGCTTTTATAAACAAAACTTGACATATCTAATACATTCCTCGCTCTACGCAGATGCTCAAGCGCATATCCCGTAACTCAGAGTGTCAGTCCACCGCAAACGGTTGACGAGCGCGGACGTCATGGCCGGCTCGAGCTTTTATTTATTCGCGATAGTCGCGCTATGCCTCGTCCAACAAAGAGCTGCCCAGTACAAGGTGCCACCTGCGAAGCTAGAAGCTATATACCCTAAAGGCCTAAGGGTGTCCATACCAGGTACGTTCACTTACTATATTGTAATAAAACCAAGTAACTTTGTGATCTTGACCGTGTACCTATTTGCAAGGTAATATGTTTATAAGGTGACAATGACAACACACTATTCAAAATTAAAAACAGGTTATAATAAATGAATCCAGTCTTATTTCTTATCAATTCTTGTCATTTTATTAAACATTTGGTAAATTTGGTAATCTCTAAATAATATAAAGCAAAGTTTTGGTTAGAACTGTAGCCCAAGAACCGAATCACTTCAACCAAATTTGTTAGGTATAGATAATATTTGGTTTGAAATTAACTTCAAAGGAGTTTTAAAAAGCAAAGCAGCTTTATTTCTACAATACTTCATGAAACACCATTTGGTGAGGATATATCTTCTTCTGACAGGTATTTCAAATTTATTGGTATAGCAAATTAGGTGCATTTCTAGTAATTAAAAGTAATGGAAAAACATTTAAAGCTTACCTTCTCTACAAAAAGTTATATGTGATTAAAGTGAAAACCCCGATTTTACTTATTTTAATTCCACGTTGAATTATAAACATACATTCAAGTTATACTAATACCACAGTTCATCGGTATGTTTATGTCCCATGTAATAAGGGGCGAGACTATTTCATAGTAAATCCCCACAAAATTGGATGCTATTTTTGCAGTTATATTGCTGGAATCTGGTGTATGATTCATCTTGATACACCGCTTAGAAGCTAAATTATACTAAGGGTGCGTTTCCACTGACGCGGAGCTAGGCAGAGTGGAGACAGACCGTAACTTGCCCAATCACAGTGCTCGAAATCTCCACTTCGTATCAGTTGAAACAGTGTAAGTGGAGTGGAGCTGAGCGGACTTTCAAATAAAATATATGAACACACGCTGTGGATTTATTTTGTTTTGAATGTGTGGCCGCTCCGCTTCAATGGAAACTCTTGACATTTTTCACCGCTCTTCCCCGCACCACTCCGCCCAGCTCCACGTCAGTGGATAGGCACCCTAACGGCCGGTCCCAATGAGACATTCTTCGTTTTGCTCACTAGAGATAGAATTTTGTAATCATGTATGGCCCATATGTCAAAATCCTAACTCTAGTAAGCAAATCTACTGACTGATTTGTTTTTGGGTAGTAAGTAGATCATTTTGATTCAAACTGCAAGTAACAAAGTATTACAATAATACATAAAAAACAACAATTCTATAATTAACTACCTATTGTGATAAAATCCATAAAAACACATTCATTTCAACGTCTCAACTGGTTCATTGATCTAACAGTCGAACGCTGTCCTGCTGAGCGTGACTTCCTACGTGCGATTCCCAGTCGAGCATTGTTATTGGGATTTTCTATGGAATTATCTGAGAGAGACCCATGTCCAGCAATGAGACAGTATATGGGTTGATGATGATATGGCGTAGTTAATGGCAAAATATATTTACAGCCCGATTACATGCCAGCTATTTATGGGTGTACATTAGGTACACCTCTGGCGGTCTTTTTGGAGAATGTAGGCGTAATGGCATATCAGTTGCAGTGGCAGACTAAGGGTAGGGCGAAAGGGCATTTTGGGGTCCTGGGGGGCCCCAAAATCTAGAGAAGAAGTCCTTTTTGGTCAAATTCCTAGTAGATTCATGGTTGTATTTGATTTGTTTACACCTATATCAAGCAAGGGGTATCAATAACGAATACTATAAAGTTTAAAGGGGTTCATGTAATCTGGCACGTGAATAAACAGACGTTTTTTTTTTTCTTTACTATTTAGTGTTTCTGACCGGGCCGGGCCGGCTTAGTCCGCTACTGATCAGTTTACATCCGGTTTATTCTGACATGTTCTATAAAATAACTTTTTTTATGGGATAGGAGGGCAAACGAGCAGAGGGATCGCCTGACGGTAAGCGATTACCGCCGCCCATGGACACCAGCAACAGCAGAGGAGTCACAAGTGCGTTGCCGACCTTTTAAAAGGGGATGGGGCCTCCGGTAACCTCACTCACTCGGCGAAACCCAACGTAAGCGTTGTTTGACGCCGCTTTTCTGTAAGGCCGTGGTATCACTCCGGTCGAGCTGGCCCATTCGTGCCGAAGCATGGCTCTTCCAAGTAAAAAAAGACTGTAGAATTAGTGCACATATTTTAACGCTAAATCTAAAGAAACTGATTATTATTCTAAGCGTTTAGCCAACAGTATGTAACAGGAAAATAAATACATTACTAATACAATGCAAATATATACATACCTACATACACTCACGCCTTTTTCTCATAAGGGTAGGCAGAAACAACAGAACTCCACTTGCTACGATTATTGCATACTTCTTTTGCTTCATCCACATTCATACATCTGTCATACACACGCCGGATGCGGGTACTAAGCACCTGACCTTTTTAAAATACCTACCTACAGAGCATGGTTTTAAGGGATATTCAATGGTGGAATAGTTCATTAGAGAAACTGCGAGGCTCAATGGTTTTTCTATTGTACCTGCGATTTTTTTTTTCTATTTTATTAAATATTTGATTACATCAACAACTAGCGACCCGCTCGCGGTTTCACCCGCGCTTGCTCCGTTCCTAAGAGGCGTAGCGTGATGTTATATAGCCTATGTTACTCAGTGATACTGTAGCTTTCTAAGGACAAAATAATTTTTGAAATCAGTCCAGTAATTTTTGAGCCAATTCTTTACAAACATACTTACATACAAATCTTTCCTCTTTATAATATTAGTGTAGATAAACTATATACATTATAAAAAGAAACCTATTAATATACACTATTTACATAAAAATCTGCTAATTGATTCTTACTCACATATAATACATACCATCACGCCTGTATTCCCCGAAGGGTTAGGCAGAGGTGTACTAATGTACACCACAGTTCACCGGTATGTTAAGGTACAAATATTTGCGCGAAGTTTGTATTTTTTCACATTGAATGCCAATAGGCTCGCCCCGTTCTACATGGAACCGATAATCATATCGGGAAAATATGGGTGTACATTAATACAACTCCGTCTAACCTTTCGGGAATACACGCGTGAGATGTTAAAATATATTTAAATTAATAGGTAACACGCTGGAAAATCCGACGACATAGTTAAATATTTCCTTTATTTAAAAAAAATATGTCGCTAATGACTCACTGTCAGGCACTTAAGACTTATTTGTGGTGTTTTTTCCTCATAATTTAAGTAGGTAGTATGAATCATTTCTAAATTAAAATTTTCAATGCATTTACCTCCTAGATAACTGAAATTTTGCATTAGAATTTATTATCAGGGATTTCCCGACACGCAACTGCAAGAGACGGTATGAAAAAATTAACGCCCATCTATTTTCCGACCGCAGCACGCACGCAATAATCTCGAACGGATAATAATTCGGATGTTATTAAAAAATTAAAAGGTAAAAACAAATTACCCATCCATTGCCTGACCGCGGCACGCACACCTTAACCTCAAACTAACAATAAACATGACAGTTATCAAAAGAGGTAAAATATTAAAAAAAATATCACCAATCCATTTTCCAATCGCGGCACGCACGCTTTGATCTTGAACTGACAATAATTCCAAAAGTTATTAAAGAGAAAGATTCAGAATTTAAAGTATGGTAACCCTTCCATTTTCTGACCGCAGCACGCACGCCTCAATCTTGCACTGACAAATACAATAAATCCGAATGTTATTAAAAAGATACTCGTACCGAATATAAGAAAATATCACCTAATTACGACCGCGGCGTGCACAACATAATCTCGATGTGTTATTTAGTTACAAGACATTTATATTGTTTCAAAACATCATACATTGAGGTAAATAAAACAGTTATAAAGAGATGATAAACTTATAATCATTATTGTAAATGCGTAAGTAACTCTGCTTATCTTATTGTCTGTCACCTTTTCACGCCCAAACTGCTGAACAGATTCCGTTAAACATTTGCAAAGAGATAGATCCATAACCTAGTTTTACCGTGATGATCATACATCATCATATCCTGAAGAAAGACAGTACATTACGTAAGTATGTATAAAACAAATATCTTCAATTTGGGGTCATCATTAATCTAATTCCAACTTTGAACTTTACATCGTGTTTGTATCCGTTATCTATGTGTTTTCCATAATGTAATGGTTAAGGAAATTATACAGCAATGTAAATAAGATAACCTATTAGTACCTAATTGAAATAAAACTACTTTTGATACTGGTTCCTGACACTTACGCGAATATTAGACATTGAAATAACGATATTAACGTTATTAATAACGACTTTTTAATTTTATCGCGTTGTATATATACGCCTTAACAGCATCCATTGTCACGGGTAAACTAAGTTGTTGGACGTCTTAATGTTAAAATGTAAGAATGGTAAGGCTGCCACTCTTACAGATTCTAATAAATATAGATTCAAGCCTAAAACTGCAAGACAAAAGGATACAGTGAGTTCGTTCTGCGTGAATCGGATTGCTGATAAATACCAAAAATGTAGGGTAGCTGTTAGTATTTTTTTTTTCATAGTTACTTCCCAAAATCTATGCCAACTGCCAAAATTATCACTTTAGACAATCTATCTAGCTACAATAATGATTTCTAAGTAAAGGTTTTAGTGCTCAGTTGTGAATATTGTATAGTTAATGTCAGGATTATTACTGCCATGATTCCAAAATGTCTTATAATACCTACAAAATTGCGAAAAACCTACATATTAACCCCGTTATTCGTAAAAATATAAAAAAATAATTTCTTATTTCTATGTTTTGTCTTGTTTTGACACGTAATATTTTGTGACAGGGAAAACAAGACAAAACATATTATAGCTATAAGAAATTTAAAAGACGTTTTATATTATTATGCACACCTTGACAATAATAAAAACAAAAGACCCCTTAGAGTTGTCTTTTGTTTTTATGAATACATCTCAAACTAAACCAAAGGTGACCAATTAGATACAAGATTTTTTAATTCCATTTCTTAATAAATAATGAGGATCCTAAATCATTGTGTAGCATCTTAAAAGATTATAAGATTAACATTTTGAATAAAATTCCATAATAATAAATAGCATTAATAATGTGTAAAACCGGTTCTCAAGTGCAAATAAAAGTCATATATATGTAGATACATTATTAATGTTGCAAAAATCCTTTCCAAAATGTGTAACCAAGCGGGTTATTTTAATCAAAAAACATTCCAAAAATATTTTGGATTTTTCAAATCAAGCTTGTCGCATTTGCATATCCTCCTTGAAATATTAGGTTTTTTTTTCTTTATTTAGTCAGGTTAATAAACCCATACCGAAATGAAACATTAGGGTTCATCGCCCTTAGGGTCAAAATATTTGAATAAAAAATTAACTGCACTGGGGCTGAAGATTGATGGATGAATTTCTAACAAATTACATGAAGTTCATTTTAATAAAACTTAATATTATTACATTCTTACAAAAAATATCATTAAAAAATACAGAAATATTTAAACTTCTTTGTTTGCTTTGGCTCTCGCAACGCATCAGCAATTCCTCTTGGGTTGCAGGTGTCCATGGACGGCGATGACTACTTACCATCAGGTGGCTCTTCTGCTCGTTAGCAGACTTAACCAACCTATCTTTATAATTTACAAATTAAAATTAAAATGTTGTTTGTCTGTCCTCTATGCATTGCTAAACCATTAATCCTATTGCGATGAAACTCTGGCGAGTTGTCGTGTACATGACTGGGATGGTTTATGATGAAAGAAAAATACAAAAAAAGAGGCATTGCAATGCATACCAGGGAACAGATAATAAAAAATAAAATAATAATAGAATACTTTTTGAAATAACGAATGTATTACTCCAACTACTCAAGAAAAATAATAATGTTTTTGGAGGTCGCAGAATGAAAATGTAATACAAATAATAATTATATTTATTACTTACCTGTCTGTCTGCACGGCGGGTTATCCCAACTCAAATATTATATTATATAAGTAATTAAAATGTAAATAATTATTTAACCTAGCAAGTTTTTAGGTGCTAAAATTTTAACAGCTGAGTTCATCTGGGTTACAATGGGTACCATATATTTATTGTGCACATATAAATATATAATGAATTTACATTTTTTTTAATTATTTATTCTCTTATCACAAAATTCTTACATTATGCTGTAATAAAAATGTTGGCAAAACGAAAGCTAACTATGTGAGAGAGACAGGGCCCTCCCGCTTCTAGTTTGCTTGCATTATCAACTTTTTACTATAATGAGAATTTCAAAACATACTAACTACTAACTTAACACTAAAAGAAAAAATAAAAACTTATGATGAATATACCAAAATGTTACATCAAACTTATAAGTTCACGTAAAAAAAATATACAGCTATTTATGCCGCAAAAAACGTGTATTTCGACACTCTCAAGGGAATCAAAATTTATTGGGTATTTTCAGTTGACCTAGAACTATGAAATTTGGCAAGTAATACCGTCTTATATTACAAATACAAAAATCTGAAAACTATACATAATCAACCCATTATACTGTCCCACTGCTGGGCACGGGTCTCTCAGAATGAGAGGGATTAGGCTATAGTCCACCACGCTGGCCTACCGCGGGTTGGCAGACTTCACACGCCATCGAGAAAATCTCTCAGGCATGCAGGTTTCCTCACGATGTTTTCCTTCACCGTTTAAGTGCGTGATAATTAACTATTTAATACGCACATGACTTCGAAAAGTCAGAGGTGCGTGCCTTGGGTTCTAACTCGAGACCTTTGACTTGGCAGTCCAACGGTCATACCACTAGGCTATCACTGCTTGAAAACTATACATTTGTAATTAATTTACCTACAATCTGTACGGAACTTTCGGTGGGCGAGTCCTACTCGGACTTGTCCTGTTTTTTATTAGAATATAATTACAATGGACTACTGTGCCAATAGACTAATGAGGCAGTCTTTTCGGGGGTTAAATAAACAAATGACAAACGGAAGCTACCAAACAAACCCTCGGCAATTATTACGAGTCATCAACCCCCTCTGGATTACCGTGCCACGCTCACCACGCCCCATGACAGATCACCCCTATTTACTTCAGTAATACGACCTGCGCTATCTACCTGGACGAACGAAGGCTTTTGTTTGCGCCATCAATTCTACTAATATTTTGCTTTGCATATTTTTTTTGTTTCGATGCGGAGGTAGAAATATTTAGAACGGTAGGATATCCTGGCTGAATAAGGAAAGACCTTTGCCCAGAAATAATACTTCAAAGAGAAAAGCAGTGATAGCCTTGTGGTATGACCGTTGGACAGCCAAGTCAAAGGTATCGAGTTCGAACCCAAGGCACGCACCTCTGACTTTTCGAAGTCATGTGCGTATTATATAGTTAATTATCACACGCTTAAACGGTGAAGGAAAACATCGTGAGGAAACCGGCAAGCCTGAGAGATTTTCTCGATGGCGTGTAAAGTCTGCCAACCCGCACTAGGCCAGCCGGGTGGACTATAGCCTAATCCCTCTCATTCTGAGAAGAGACCCGTGCCCAGCAGTTGGACAGTATACCTAATGGGTTGATTATATAATACTTCAAAAGAGGCTACATGAAAAAACGATAGATACTATTATCCAAACTACCGTTATCTCTCTGTTTGATACGTTTTCATTCCTAAACCGCTGAACCAATTTTAATGAATTTTGGTAAAGAGATAGCCTGGACCTTGGAGAAGGATATAAAATATATTTTGATTCAAATAGTCGTTGGGATGCTAGTGAAATCGCGGGCAACAGCTAGTCCACTAGTACCTCTAGTCTAGGTAGTATCTAGGTAGTCATTAACTTGAAAAACATCACTGACCGTTTTAAGGTGCAATCCAAAAACGGTCTTAATGTATATAATCAATGATCACTCATCCACATACAGGCTGCGGCAAGTACAAGTTAACCTTTTTTTCCGTTTGCATGAAAAGTAAATTGTAAATCCATGTGCTTATTTCTTATTTTTATGAGCCAAGGGTCTTGTGATGAATAAAAAAAAATCGATCGCAAAAATTTTCCCCGTATCAGCTCCAAAAATTAAAGAAATTCTCGTGTGTCATTTACATTATAGTATATTAAATCTTTTTAGCTTTCTAATGTAATCCCAAAACAAGTTTACCAATAAATATTAAAAGAATTGTCATTTCTTCTGGTCATTGACTTCGGAATCCAAGAGGTCCATGACGCCAGAAGGCAACGAACCAGCCTCCAGACCCGTCTCAATATACAAAGCAATTCAAGTACATATACTTTATAACTGGTTTGCTTCTCAACAAAAACTAGTTCAAATTAACTACATACATAGTAGGTAATAAAGATAGTAATGAGATTCATGTTTGTATTTTTTTTGTGGCCGTCAAACCGTTTTGAGGTACAGTTTTAATAGACACCTAAAAAAAATGTACCTATTCGTTGCCAACAGACAAAAACATAAATTTATTAATATACTAGCGACCCGCCCGCGGTTTCACCCGCGTTGCCCCATTCCTAAGAGTCGTAGCGTAATGTTAAATAACATAAAAACTTCCTCTTGCATCACTCTATCTGTTAAAAAAAACTGCTTCAAAATCCGTTGCGTAGTTTTAAAGATTTAAGCATACATAGGGACGGACAGACAGCGACAGCGACTTTGTTTTATATTATATAGTGAAGAAGCAATACTTATATTAATTACAGTAAGTTTATCATATCAAAATGTTCGCTTAACGGTATTACTCGATGGTTACCTTATGGTGTGTGATTGCTAGGGACCCAATTTTGCTATTTCAATGCATTATAATGCCCCATCAATGCATGTTCAATAGCAATAAATGACTTAGCAACTGACAGATTTCTGTCCAAAATCGACAATTCTGAAAACATTAAATCACGATTTTGAATTACTGGACTATCTTTATCTTTACATAGTATAAAACAAAGTCGCTGTCGCTATCTGTCCGTCCCTATGTATGCTTAAATTTTTAAAAATACGCAACGGATTTTGAAGCGGTTTTTTTAATAGATAGAGTGATTCAAGAGGAAGGTTTTAAGCTATTTAATATTACGCTACGACTCTTAAGAATGGGGCAATGCGGGTGAAGACGCGGGCGGGTCGATAGTTAATTATAATAATATTTTTTCTAACAATGAGAATCGGTACCTGATTCATCTGATCCCGCGTATTGTATTTTTTATATCTACGCGTGACATGGTTTCTACTCCTTAAGAGTCCGGACAGAATTTCTCTTTCAAACGTAATACCGAAATAAATCGTAATTCAAACACAATTTAAACAAATTCTATTATTATTCGGATTCCGATACCGATAATCTAGGTTCCTACTCTACCATTTCGTCCAAAACACGTCACTGGAAATAAATGTAAGCGAATGTAAGTTTGGAACGATTTTTCGGTCTTTTATTTCCAGTGAAGTAGTAGTAGACGATATAGTATTGTAGGAACCTAGATTAACGGTATCCAAATCCGAATAATAGCATCATTTGATAGAATATTGTCTGGATTACGAGTTATTTCGGTATTACGTTTTTGTGAGCAATTCAAGCTCTGCCAAACCCGTAACACAGGTTATTTTCTCCCACACACACATAAGATGGTATACACAAAACGATGACAGGAATAGGATACGTATCTCTTTTCGCACCGCTCAGACGTCGACAAATTTCCGCAACTACCCGTAGAACTTAAGATTTATTTTCGGGATGAGCTAAAAATTATAGAACTAAATAACCGTCCTTTTAGCGTAGTTAGTCAGGTAAAAACTAAAACTGACTCATAAAAGTGTCTACAAAAACATGTTCTCTTTTCAATTAAATTTAATTTTTAAATATGGCAATATTTATAAATTAATACATAATAATATTTAAAAAAACATTTAAAAATTATATTTTAATATGGCAATATTTAAAAACTAAATTTAATTGAAATATCATCTCATTTCATTTCATGTGAGTTGAATGAATGACTTTAAATCTATCTCTATCTTTTCCAGATGATGGCTTCTCACTCTTTGCTTTCCACGGCAACCTAAACCAGGAGATGGAGGGTCTGGAAGCCGGCCAATGGGCACGCGATATAACAAAAGCCAAGGGAGGAAGGTGGACCTTCAGAGACAGGAACGCCCAGCTGAAAATTGGAGACAAGATTTATTTCTGGACTTACGTAATCAAGAATGGGCTGGGTTACAGACAGGATAATGGAGAATGGACAGTTACAGGTAAAAATCACACGCAAATATATATCAATATTTATTGCATTCCACAATGTAGTTCACATATTTAGATGGTAAATCTAAAAATAAATTTGGTTTATTATGGACCCCGTCGGTTACAGCAACGTAGGAGAGAGGAAGCAATGTGTGTCTATAATAATTATTATTTACTATTATATTTTTTAATATTATTTGTTTTCAGTATAATGGTTATTATCGATATTTATTTTTCATATTATTTAGGGACATTTATTTAATCTATACTCTTATAGGAAAGAGATTGTGACTATGGAGTCTTTCAAGTGTTACGTAAGAAGAATTCTAGTTATGTCTAAACACCCTTAATGTTTCTTGTCAGCAACAGTAAGCAAAGCTCTGAGCAGTATTCAGTTAGCACATTGATACCTCTCTGTACCTTATGGATCACGTCTCCAGGCTCGACCTGTTAGTCATACCTATGACCACCGTTATTGGTAGTCAGAAAACCTGACAAGTCTATCAACCAGTTTCTTCAGGATATTATATCGCCCAGATATTGGATTGCTAAGTCCTGATGCCAGTTGCTTCATATAAAATGCTAATATTCAAACGCATCACACGAAGCAACTGCCATCAGACCTTCGTAACTGAATTTCTGGGGAATACGATTATGCGGAGGATAGACCATTTGTTTATCAGGCTTCTCACTACCACTAACGCTGTTGTAGTTGTTCTTATGATAACCGGCACCGACGGCTTTACGTACTCTCCAAGGCACCTCAGGATGCACTAAGAATATTGGCCTTATATTGATTGAATTGAATACAGGCACAGTAAACACTGATCAAGGTTTCCATCTTTCCAGAATTTGTGAACGAAGATGGATCCCCAGCCGACCCGACCAAGGTGCCAATTCCTGAACCTACCCTGGCCCCCCAAACGGAGTCTCCCTACGTGCCTCCTTACGTCCCCCCTCCCACCAATCCTCCAGAACAGTGCAAGACTTCCAGCACCGTGGTGGCAGGACGCAGCCCCGTCTGCAGGGGAGCCCTGATCTTTAGCGAAGACTTTGACAGATCTGCACTAAAGGATTTGGCGAATTGGCAAGCAGAAATCAAGTTTCCTGAAGATCCGGTAGGTGAAAAGTAATCGGTGTAAATGTAGAAAGAGAAAAATAAAACTACGGTTAAAAAAAATACGGAATTATAGAATTGATTTTAGAATTTTATTGTTTTAAGAATTTAGGCATGCTATGTGTTTGTAAAAGAAAAATTCTACCCAGGTTAGAATTGTGGGGTTCTGTGTTGAAGTGGTTACTAATTGAAGGTCATCACATTATTATATATAATTTACTGGTACCAATAACAAATAGATATTATATTTATTAACTACGAACGACCTGACTGCCTGAGTACGGGGAGACGACTGTTGCACCGCGCAAACTCGATTTTGCTGAATCAATTTAAGTGAATCTTTCAAAAAATCTTCTACAGGAGTTATTTAAATTTGGTTACTCTGTATTTTCAGACATTCTCCTGCCGTTCATTAGTGTATCCAGTGGATCCTAGAATCTCCATGAGAAATCTTCGTTGTTCGACTAGTTAACATTTCTGAATGATTTGAGATTGACCTCTATATCACCATCTTTTCATTACAGGACTATCCGTTCAACGTGTACATTCCGGACAACACGTTGAGCTTCGAAGACGGTTCCCTGGTCATCACGCCCATGCTCACTGAATCGCAGTACCATGCAGGATTCCTCACAGAGTCCTTGGATCTCAGTAACAGGTTGGTATAGTGTTGCAAAATGTTCGGCTTTAGCCAGGCATGTCCAGATTTAGCCAGACATGTCCAGATTTAGCCAGATATGTTCGGATTTAGTAAAACATGTCCGGCTTTTACAGTCGGGTCTGGCCAAATGATCGGCCTGCCCGACTTTTGGTCAACCCCGCTCCCCAAAAGATGCCGAACGAAACCGCGCGAGCGATTCACCCGGACATATGATAATGTTTTTTTTATGTTAAAAACCAGTGTCAGGCTTTTAGGGCCAATGTCCTGCTTTTCTATTTATAGTCCTGGTAACCCTGGGTTGGTACAGTACTATATATATAAATAACATAACATAACATACCATCACGCCTGTATTCCCCAAAGGGTTAGGCAGAGGCATACTTTAGGAGGTACCTTACCCCCGAGTTACATTAAATGAGGTTTCTTAAACCGGGTGGGCTGTAAGTTTTTTTCGTTATAAGATGACAATCAAGCACAAGGGCCATCTTATGGTATGTTGCAGCTCATAGACGACAGCAACACAAGTGGTATCACTCGTGTGTACATCTCAAAACCTCAGTTATTAAGTCTCCATTGCCCAATAATTTCAGTAACTACATTACTTTTTAAACCGGAACTTAACTGCAGAACATTTGGCATTGCGGTGCTACACCTAATTAACCCTTTTTTCGTGTGGAAATTCTCATGGACTTCCGCTGCCCGGGGAAGGCGACGGGGCGAGTCGGACTCCACCCAGAGTGGGTGACCTACCACTTTTTTGCTGGTGTTACGGGAGCGAGGTTTCATTCCTCCGCGAATGCCTAAGTAACCCAGTCGAACTCAGTAGTATTTGCTACGTCATTAATCCCTAATTATCCACAAAAGATAACGCCATTAAATAATACGCCTAAAAAAATAATCCGGCGACATTTGGTTTTATGGATGTCAATGGGCTCCTTGCACAGGACCAACCAAGTGTTTTAGGTTCTATAAATGTACACCTTTACTCGATCCTTGGGCACTATTGGCTTAAGGTATGTTGAGTTGATTCTATCTACACGAAAAGGAAATAGCAGTGCAAGATTTATAAAATACTGTTGCGCCCACCCCAACAAATTAAATTCCCAATAAATTGTCCGACTTACAAAAGTCACTTTAATTAACCCCAATTTCCTTCTGGAGTTTATTAAGCATTTGGCGGAAGTCGTAAACATTAAACAACTTGCGAATCAATAAAGGAATTTCACTAACTAAGTCGTTCAAACAAGTGTTTCTGAAAAGCCAACTTAAAGGCCGGTTTTAACGTCAAATTGAGGTGGTTAAAACTGAGCTGTTGATTTCGTTTTGTCCACCGGAAAACGTGGTGTGGGACGAACTCCAACAATATGGCCGATCAGGTCGCTGGGAGTCTTTAAATGCAGGCCGCATATAAACGATCCTTGTGGAAGTCTTCAGGGGAGGCCTTTGTTCAACAGTTGACGTCTTTTGCCTGATATGATAATGATGATAAGTTTATCTGGGTCAGATTTAGCCGCGCAGCAAAAATGTGCTAACAGTATTGTGTTCTAACAGTGTAAAGGGTGATGTAGCCAGTAATTTTACCTAGGTCACAAAATAACAACGTGTGAGTGATACCACCAGTGTCGCTGAGTAAGCTGCGGTTGCCGCTTACTGTATGTTTTTACCTTTTTATTAACTCATTGATAACAAGCGATAAGCCTCCCCAAAATAACGTACGATCTACCACGCAATTTTCTCTTTTACTAAAGTTGACCTCAGCTATCTTATTTATACCCTTGCAGTGACGTTTATCGCGGTACTTATAAAGCTCAGACGTCGACATAAACGAAAAACTGGCAATAGATATAATACAGACGACAGTTATTAACTGCCCGGCCGTGGCCTACCAGGCTAAACACCCGTCTGGTTGGAGGATCCTCCCTCTGAATAAAGGGGCATAACACCTCGCCCCTCTCCATTAGATACTACGCGCATACTCAGTTCATTTAATTTACAAGTTTCTCACAATTCCAGGTGTACAGGTCAGCTAGACACTACAGAATGCAGACGCCAGGCTTCAGGTGCCCAGATCTTACCCCCAGTGATAACGGGCAAGATCACCACTCGCCATCGATTCGGCTTCAAGTTTGGCAAGGTGGAAGTGAGGGCAAAACTACCTGCTGGCAGCTGGATTATACCTGGTACGTACCTACACACGTTCTGTGGTAGAAACTTCTAGAAAAAATTGCTCCCGAAGTATATGTGAGAAATTGGAAACTCAAAGTAGTACTTCTGCAGGGGATTACTGTATTCCATTTTGGAACCGAAATTCAGTATATCAAATAACCCGATTCTGTAAGCCTCCCGGATACATGCCAATTCCAGTTTAGCACCAATTCAGGACTAGGGAATTCCCAGGTGGTAGATGATCCATGAGGATTTTCTACAGGACCACTTTTTTAAAAGGACCAGTCATCATCATCATCAGCTTATACTAGTCCACTGCTGGACGTAGGCCTCCCCCAATGTGCGCCATTTCGCCCTGTCTTCGGCTTGTCGCATCCAGCTTCCGCCAGCATCCTACACTACGTTCAAAGGACCAGTATTCAGCTTTAATCATGTGCCTTATTAATTTAAGCTTTCGCTAATAAAAAGAAGTTTATAAATTATACTTCATTTCCAGAAATCAATTTGGAGGCGTCAGAGAATGTGTACGGATCTCGTCGCTATGAGTCAGGGCTGATGCGCGTGGCTTTCGCTCGAGGCAACCCTAGCCTCGCCAAGAAGCTGTACGGAGGTGCGCTACTCTCTGACTCCGAGCCCTTCAGGTCAATGCTGCTGAAGGAGAAGATTGGACTCGACAACTGGAACAGGGACTATCATAACTACACCATGATCTGGAAACCTGGTAAGAAGGTTATTTAATTATTTAGATCGGTAAACATGTCAAGTTTTGCAAAAAATACTTCAATAATTTAGAGAGCATATTTTAGCACAGTACTTTAATTAATGTTATTGAAAAAGGATATAAATGAAGACTTTAAAACCTTTAGAGTTTCTAAAAATCATACTAAAACATCAAGTTTAAATGCATAAACTTATAAAAACTTAACAAATATCCATATTCTAACCTTAAGTATTCTTTGATTCCAGATGGCATCCAGTTACTAGTAGATGGTGAAGAATATGGCAACATCAACCCTGGCGAAGGATTCTTCGCTAGTGCTCGGGAGCATGCTGTGCCGCACGCCTCTAATTGGCTGAGAGGAACCGTCATGGCGCCGCTGGACCAAACGGTACATATTTCAAATAATATTTAATATTTTCTACAATTAGCTGGAACAGGCACTTGTTATCAATGAGGATTGCTAGCAAAGTGTCCCTTGGAACAAATCAAATTTGGAAAAATATTGGCAAATTCTTCTATCATGGAGCCCATTATGTATAGGACAGCTATTAAGGTGCTGTGCATGTGTGTTTCTACTAAGATGCAAGGTTTGACCTCGTCTGGATGGGGTCCGATGATTGAAGTATAAGGGATGGAAGTACGGTGTTCAGTCAGTAGGAGTCCGACATACCCTGCTGCAAATCACAGAAGATCCATGAGAATTTTCCGCGCTATAAAAAAAAAGTAAATAGGTCTATGTGCAAAAAATGGTGACACATCCGTAGATAATTTCTGTTTGCTAAAATTGAATGATGACTACTACACTATTAATGAAGACACTCACTATTTCTCATTTTTCAGTTCTATTTAACCCTCGGTCTGCGCGTTGGAGGGGTTCATGACTTTGCTGACGAATTACCTGATAAACCCTGGCGGAATCGCGGCAGCAAGGCCATGTTGGACTTTTGGAAGCACAGGGACTCCTGGTACCCCTCGTGGTACAACACCGATATGAGGGTGGACTACGTCAAAGTATATGCCTTGTAAATAAGTCTGAATATGCTGTGATGTTATAAGAATAATGAGATTATAAATTAAGATAATTAAATGATGAATTTTTTAAGAAAAGTTTTTTGTTTTTTGTTTTTTCTTCAACTACTAGGAAAGTATGCCTTTACTTATTAGGATAATTAAGTAATGATTGATGATAAGGTCTTGTCAGTTCTGGGGGAGAAAGTATTTTGAAAAAAAGGCGTTATTTTCCATCTATCCTTTTTTTACTACCTCATTAATCTAGTGGTCTTAAGCATGACTGCTACGCTATATGTCCTGGGTTCGATTCCAAGGTGGAGCAGTGTTATTGGGTTTTTCTATGAAATTCTCAGCAGCAGCTCGGAGTTTGGATTTGTAATGGCAATACGCTCGTCCCCTATTACATGGGACCTAAACATACCGGCGAATTGTCGGTGTATTTTATTTATTATTAGACAGCTGTCCCTAGTCTTTCGGGGAATACGTTCAGGTGTGATTGTATGCATACGTTCTTCTAGGAATAAACTAATCTCTGGCCACGCGATATGTCGACCAGCCTTCTTGAAAAAAACTTGGGAGAGCCATGCTTCGGCAACAATAGGCCGACCTGACTGATACCACGGCCTCACAGAAAACCGGCGTTTAACAACGTGTATGTTGTGTTTTGCCGAATGGGCGAGGTTACCGGAGGCCCAATCCCCTTTTAAAAGGCCGGCAACGCACTTGGGACTCCTCTGGTGTTACGGGTGTCCATGGGCGGCGGTAATCGCTCACCATCAGGCGAACCGCCTGCCCGATTGCCCCCCTATCCCATAAAAAAGGAAAGTTATATGAAAATCCATTACTACCCTGTTTTTTGTTTTGATGTCAAAGATGTCAATGCGCAGTACGTTATGATGCACTTCCACAAATATTAGCTAATCAAAGAGCTTTTATGCATACAGATCACTATGTGCCGATATGACTGATTATTTCATATATAACTAGTCAATAAAATAAATGCAAATATAGATTATATCAATGTATTTTTTGGGCTTCAAAAATGGCGACTACAAACACATGTATTTTGCAGCACTTATCTCCTCATATGACCTAAAGAAACCGGCCGAAACAAGTTTTTTAGAATAATGACATGATTAGTCTGTTCATTTGCTTGAGGAGACATGACGTGTGTCAAAGCTCTTTTGTGTTGTTTATTTGTGTTTATTGCGACATGTGATGCGCAAAGGGGGGCCCAAGATTACCAGTTACCTACTCCGAAGGTGGAAGCTCTGTATCCAAAAGGATTCCGAGTGACTTTAAAAGGTAAGCAATAAAAAAATATACGCTTTATTATATGGATTATTAAGTAATATATTGTATGTAGGTATTAATACTATTAGTGAAAAAAGTAAATTGATAAAACGTCAAAATGATTCATTTGAAAAAAGAGGTTTAAACATTATTAAAAAAATACTCAATTGTTTTTTTAAGAACAGCTCTGAGCCTGTTTTGAAAGAAGTATGAAAGTAATTATTATGTCTATTTATGGAGCCATTTTATAGACAGTATCAACATAACATACCATCACGCCTGTATTCCCCGTAGGGTTAAACAGAAATGTGATGATCTACATGCGACAGAGCTTAATGCAATCCAAGCTACCGACACTATAGTCTAAATTTGCGCAGCTAAGTAATTCGTACTTACTGCAGCATAGTGCTGAGATAGGGGCCTTTTCTGACATCACGCATAATGAAATAGTATTGACAGTACAATACATGTACTTACTTACTTATTTTTTTATGGTCTTGTGTTGTGACTTAGAATAAACTTTCTTTCTATCGTAACGTAAAAACCCAATAACACTGCTCGGCCTGAGATTCAACGATGATGCATTAATTACTTAAGGTCAATCATTTCGGATTTTTGATTTTCCTGTTATAAAAGTCGTTTAAAATTTTAATTATTCTGGCAGGTATTAATTCGAATCTTATATGTTTATTTATTTTATTATTCCAATGATCATGACTCATCTAATGACGGACTGAGCAGATCATAATAATCTTCATCATATTTTCCAAAGGAAGTCTGCTGAACAAAGCCCCCTCCCCCCATAGACTTCTTTTATTCTTTATCTAGCTGTTATCGCAGTTTCACTCACGACGGACATTTTCGTGATTTTTCCTGTTTATTTATTCTGGAATTCGGGGCGACAAATCAAACATATCAAAGATCATAAAAGGCAGTCCAGCCGTTCTTCAGATAGGTAGGTATAAATGGTGCAACTAAACCGGCTTTGTTTTATATAGGTACTGTAAAGATAAAGATTTCAATAAGGACACCCCTATTACTGGGACCTTTGACATCATCTCGATGTATACAGAATACCCTCTAAAATTTAGCATTAAATTCAAATGCTCACAATTTCCTTATTTTTGAACCGTTTTTAATAGTTTTTTTATGATCGATTTTATTTATAGTAAAAAAAATACACAGTTAACAAGCTTAATCAACTTTTCAGACGATGGTTTCTCTTTCTTCGGCTTTCGTGGAAATATCAACAAAGAATTCAAAGTTCTTGACGAAGGTCAAATCAAACAAGATGTAATCCGACCCAAAGCTGGGAAATGGGTTTATAAGAACAGGAACGCGAAGCTACAGATAGGAGATACAATATACTACTGGATCTACGTCCTAAAGAATGGAAAAGGATATATGAACACCGATCTGGAATATACGGTCACTGGTAAGGATAGAAATCTTCATATCAGACTAAAAAAATCCTCAGCTAAACAAAGGCCTCCCCCATAGACTTCCACAAGGACTTCCCCAGCATCCAACGTAACCAAATAACAAAGCTCAGTGCTATGTTGTGTTGTTCCTAATGGTGAGCAAGGTTGCCAGAGCTCCGCGAGGACGCGTTGTATTGGCAGTGGTGGGGACCGGTGGTGTTTTGTTACCGCTGTCAAGCATGGCAGCATGTCTCCTATGCTGCCAGCCCAACTATTCCTCCTTAATTTGCAGGGTCAGCAATCGTCTGCAAGCGTCCATAGGCTACGGTAACCGCTTACTATCAGGCGGGTCGTATGCTTGTTTGTCAAGTTAGTGGTATAAAAAAAGGTCTCACAGCGACCTCCATAGCCTTCTCAACTGTGTTGGAGTTGACTTCCAGTCTAAACAGATGCAGCTCAATATCAGTATTTTACTTCAAGCCACTGCCATCCACTACATTCCTCACTGAGGCATCCCGTAAGTAGCGTGAAAATATCTGACTTGCTTGGTGGTAGGACTTCTTGGGGTCTGACTGGCTGGCGACCACCCTTACGTCAGAGTCTGTCGCAAAGCACCTTGGTGTGTGTTCGGGTTGCTGCGGATCTGGTAGTCTGCAGTTTGTATGGACTCTTAAGGATCGGCAACGCATCAGCAACTCCTCTGGTGTTGCAGGAGTCTATAACTACTTGCCACAAGGTGGCTCATCAGTTCGTTTCTGAATTAATCCTTAAAAAAATTGCATCTCTTCCTAAAATACATTATGAAACGTATTTTTCCAGGATTTGTTAATGAAGATGGTTCGCCTGCAAGCGGCCAAGCTGGTCAAGTTCCAACCGATGTGTCACAGCCAGACATACCGACTTATAATCCAGAGGAGATTATAGATCCAAGATTTGACCCAGTAGCATCGACCTGCACAATATCCAAGACCATGGTTCAAGGTCGCACGTCAATTTGTACGGGAACTCTAATATTCAACGAGGAGTTTGACAAGAAAGATCTCAGAGAGTTGGTGAAATGGGACGCAGAGATCAAGTTTCCTCGAGAACCGGTTAGTAGAGTAACCAGAATCCCAAGTTTTATTTTACTGTGGCAAAATCGTCCTTCAATGACTTCAGAATTGTTGCTTTTCGGCAGTTTTGTCTACCAAATCTGTCAGTGCTTATGTCAATTCGGGTCATTGAAGGACCATTCTGATGCAATTGCACAACTTGTCCCCTGGAGTTAAGATAGCGAAAGACACTAGTTTCTCTGGAAAATCTATTTAAAATATCATAATACCATCATACGCCTATATTCTCCCAAGAATTAGGCAAAGATGTACTATTGCACAACCATAGTTTGCCGGTATATTTAGGTCCCGTGTAATGGGGGCAGTCCTATTGCAGTTAACCGGTAACAGACCCAAACTCCTAGAGCTAGCTAGCTACTAGGTACTGTAGCTAATGAGAGTTTCATATAAAAACCCAATAACCCAGGACCTCTAGTGAAGCAGTCACAAATTTATGATTGCAGGACTATCCGTTCAACATGTATAATCCTGATAACACGGTGACCTTCGAAGATGGCTCCTTCGTTGTCACTCCCATACTCACTGAGTCACAACGCGAAGAGGGTTTCCTTTACCAGACCCTGGATTTGAACGTCAGGTAGTATAGTTCATGTTTGGGTGTCAATTTAATTAATTAGAGCTGTATTAGTATTTTTCGTAGTAGGTCGTTTGAAAGAAATAGTGGGTCGACTAAATTAATTGACTAATTGATTGAACCTCGTTTCTTTAGATCGGTTGAAAACGCTTGTCATTGTTGATCCTCTGCAAGGTGAAAATGTGAGGGAACGGATAACATTGATAGATGGCCCATGGGTGGAGCAAAGCCAAAAGGGACAAAATGTATTTCTCTCACACTCTTTAATGTAGTCTGTAGTACCTACATATCCTTTGCTTTTAGCGATAAGACCGACCATTGTACCATTATATGATTTATAAAATTGTATTTTACATTCGTTTTTGGTGTGCCATACAAGAATATTCTATATATCTATCTATCCTGCTACTGGCCAATAGTCTCTTATTTTTCCAAACTGCACAAATCTCTAAGCAATGATAAAATTCCATTTCTGCAGTATACTTCGATGTTCTATTCCATTTAGGAACAACTTTATTGTTTGAAACGAGTCCACTCATATATTGCCACTGTAAGTCCTGCTAGCCAGGATATATACAATGGATATAAAGAAACCCAAAACACGCCAAAGAAATCAATCTTGATATATTCCAAGGAAACGATTCAAATACTGCTTTCCCAAAACAAAGAATCATTAAATAGATATTTATTGCGCAAAAAAATACAGGTTTTATTAAAAGAACACTCTAGAGATCCCCTTTTTATGGAAATACTTTTAATAAAATATTTCTCTCTTCCACATCTTTGTGTGCAAACATAGTAAGCCTGCTAACAATACAGTTAAAACATGGTAGGTAGAAAAACAGAACATAAATTAGAGAATATTTTATGAAGTTATTTATTTATTATGACGCAGGGTCGAATCCTGGCCGCGATTGAATTTTTCCATCACTACAATAACTTCAAAATCTCAGCTTGGAAAATTCCCAAAAAATCACAAAAAGATAAACTGAAATTTACATGTCATTGACAAGTGTGAGTTCAATTGCACTAATTCTTATTTACTTCCAGATGTACAGGCAGAACTGCCACATGGGAGTGCAGGCAAGAAGCCTCAGGTGCTCAAATCCTGCCTCCAGTGACTACAGCGAAGATCACCACGCGCCGCAGCTTCAATTTCAAATTTGGGAGAATTGAGGTGCGCGCTAAACTACCATCTGGAAGCTGGCTTTTGCCAGGTGAGAATTTGAATATAGAAATAATTTCCTCTTGTCGGAACCAATATCATTGTTTTTTTTTGTACAGAGACCCTTGAGCCCTTCCAGAAAAAAATACAAAATAACAACCCGGTTTCGATTGGTTGATACTGCCTAAACCTTACCGTGCAGTACATAAGTTTCGAAAACAGTTGAAATTACAGTTTGAAAGGGTTACACAAAGAGTTACTACAAATTAATCATCTTTAATCTACCATCATCCCTATATAATGACCCATTATACATACATATATATTCTACCACTGCTGGCATGGATCTCCTCTCAGAATGAGAGGTGTTAGGCTGTAGTCCACCACGCTGCCTAATGCAGGTTGGAAGACCACACACCGTCACGATTATCTCTCAGACATGTAGGTTTCCTCATGATGTTTTCCATTACTATTTAAGCGCGTGATAATTAACTATTAATACGCACATGACTTCAGAAAGTCAGAGATGCGCGTCTTAGATTCAAACGCGAGACCTTTGACTTGGCAGTCGTATCACTACTCGTCTTCGAATTGCTCATTACTAAGATAATACTTTTTTTGTATCAGAAATAAATCTAGAATCATCTTACGACGCTTACGGTTCGAATAACTACGAATCGGGTTTGATGCGGGTGGCCTTCGCTCGAGGGAATCCCAGCCTTGCCAAGAAGCTTTACGGAGGTCCAATACTCTCTGACACCGAGCCGTTTAGGTCAATGCTGTTGAAGGAGAAGATTGGTATCGACAATTGGCAAAAAGATTTCCATAATTATACCATGATTTGGAGACCAGGTACGTTTAGTCCTAACTGAAGATAGAGCCAACTAATCAGGGGTTTTAAATTAATGCGAAGTCCTTTACTATCTTAGATGGTATTGAATTATTCGTGGATGGCGAGCGATATGGCAGCGTTAACCCAGGAGCTGGTTTCTTCGAGACGGCAAAAGAGAACGGCGTGGTTCATGCGTCACTTTGGCTCAAGGGCACAGTCATGGCACCGCTGGATCAGATGGTATGTGATGTTACCCAGCTAATCTTCAATAATTTTTAAAAATCAATTTCTACAGCAATTGCCACATCACGCTTGAGAAGGCTCGACCCATTTTGGGTGTTTTTTTTTTGATATTCGGTATTGTCAATAAGTACAAAATTTTTATGAAACAATAAAATTTGAAAATCCCAAAGGATTTTTTAGACAAAAGACCATATTCTCATAGATACCCTTGATCACCAAAATTCATCAACATTGGTTCAGCAGTTTAGGGGTGAAACTTAACAATCAAACAGACGGAGTTACTTTCACATTTATATTATTAGTCCCATGTTACGTGGGAGAACCATGCTTCGGCACGAATGGGCCGGCTCGACCGGAGTGCTACCACGACCTCACAGAAAACCGGCGTTAAGCAATGCTTACGTTGTGTTTCGCCGAGTGAGTGAGGTTACCGGAGGCCCAATCCCCTTTTAAAAGGCCGGCAACGCACTCGTGACTCCTCTGGTGTTACGGGTGTCCATGGGCGGCCGTAATCGCTTACCATCAGGCGATCCGTCTGCTCGTTTGCCCTCCATCCCATAAAAATATATATATATAATGTCAATGTCAACTTTATACAACGTGTGAGCACGTTAGAGTGGCACCAGCTTCCTATTCCTGGCCCCAGAAAACATATTTAACAAAACTCAATTAAAAAAGTTGTTAATTCTTGGTAATATTATTAAAAAAATATAATAGCGTTTCGCGGTTTTCTTTTTAGGGATCCGTAACTCAAAAGGAACCCATATAGGATCACTTCGTTGTTCGTCTGTGGGTCTGTCAAAACCCTTTTTTCAGGAACGCGTTGAGGTAACAAGTTGAAAAATACATCCTTTGGAGCTATAAAAAAACAATATTTACATATATTTTAGGTCCCATGTTATAGTGGGCGAGCCTATAGCCATTAACCGGGCATAAATACAGACTCTGAGATGCTACTGAGAACTTCATAGAAGAACCCAATAATACTTTGCTCGACCTGGGAATCGAACCCAGGACCTCTAGCGTAGCAGTCGCGCTTGGGACCACTAGACAAATGAGGCAGTCATATTGGTTCAAGTAACAAGTTTGTACGGAACCTTCGGTGCGCGAGTTAAAGTCGCGCTTGTCTGGTTTTTATTATTTAATAATCCTGTATTTTATTTACTTACATATATCTAACAATAACCAGTTTTGGAACTGGAAATTCTCAAGAATAAACATATGAGTGAGATCACCTTAAAGAAATAATCATAAAAAACGCAAAATTCTAAGTTCATCAGAATGGTAGTGAGACTATAGCCACAAATAATAAAAAGATACTTCTTAAAAAGCAATATTTTCCTTGAATATTAACCACCTAATCTATTAGTCGTAAGCGCGACCAGTAGAGTAGTTTTTTTTACCACTAAGGTGGCAAACAAGCATACGGCCCGCCTGATGGTTAGCGGTTACCGTAGCCTATGGACGCTTGCAACACCAAGGGTATCAGGCGCTCGTTGCCGACCCTGTAAATTAAGGAGGAATGCATATCCTATCTGCCAACACGACGCTTCCTCGCTAAGCTCAGGCGACCTTGCTCACCGTTAGGAACACAACATAGCACGGAGCTATGTTATTTGACTACGATTTTCTGCAAGGTGGAGGTACTTCCCCAGTCGGACAGATCCAATTGTGAGTGGAATTATTTGATTCCACTATGCCCTGCCCGAAATGTGATTGTACAGCAGGACACCTCTGCCGAACCCTTCGGGGAATACAGGCGTGATGGAATGTATATTCTGTCTATTCTTTTGTCTTATTCTTTCAGTTCCACTTAACGCTCGGTCTTCGTGTCGGGGGGATAAATGACTTTAGTGATGACCTAACAGACAAGCCTTGGAGGAACGCGGCCACCAAGGCCATGATCGACTTCTGGAAGAATAAGGACTCCTGGCATCCCTCGTGGTACAACGGTGCCATGAAAGTAGATTATGTGAGGGTATACGCGCTATAGAATGGGTAAATTATGATACAGACTGATTAAATGTGATTAACAAAAATTTTATTTAATTTTTACCCCGATAACGAAAGGTTTATAAGGCGACAGTCAGCGACAGTGTCGGAAGAGGTCGCTCTAGAAGGACATACGCCGACAGGCGATTTTCTTCAAAACGTCAGATGCAGTATACGCTACCAACGCGTGTGTGTGAGAAGATGATTTTTTTATACCACTGAGGTGGCAAACAAGCATACGGCCCGCCTGATGGTAAGCGGTTACCGTAGCCCCCCTGGGCTACGGTAAATGCTTAACATCAGCGTCCCTACGCTTGCAACACCGAGGGTGCCGCGCATTGTCGAACCTATAAATTAAGGAGGAATAGTTGAGCTGGCAGTATAGGAGACATGCTGCCATACATAACAGCGGCGGTAACAAAACACCACCGGTCCCCCACACTGCCAATAACGCTTCCTCCCGGAGCTCTGGTGACCTTGCTCACCGTTACATACGGAACACAACATAGCATGGAGCTATGTCATTTGGCTAAGATTTTCTGCAAGGTGGAGGTACTTCCAGTCGAGCAACTTCAATTGTTCGTGGAATTGTTAAATTCCACTATACCCTATGCACTAAAAATACCTCACTGCCATTCGGATGGGCATCCCATTAGAGGCGAGAAAATATCTAGCTTGCTGATTGGTAAGACCTCTAGGAATCTGACTGGCTGGCGACCAAATTGATATACAGTACGCGCGACATAAATTGGCCGGACTGAAGTTAGCTGTTTGTCAGTTTTTGGTTGCGCAGTACACAATTTTTAACGTAAACAATCCACTGCGCATTAAAACGGCGAACTTCACTCCGGCCAACTTATGCCGCGCGTACTGTACCCGATAACCAAAAAAATTGTTGGCCTTTCCTATTTGAATAATTCATTCATATTCACAAGATAATTAATCAAATTATTGCCTGGTTACCGATTAAGAGCCATCGCAGAATATCCAGGGAGGCTAAAATCTCCACTAGTAAATCATATGATTCATTTTAGGTAAGTAGTCCCCACTTTAGCTCTCGGCAGAATTTTGAGATTGTAGTTTAGAAACCAGAACCTCTGAAATTTCCAGACCTCAGGCTACCAGGGGCACGGCAAAATAGCAAATAACACGAATCCTATGACCTTGACTATATGACGCTTTATTTGTAGTACGGAAATCCTCATGAATCGTCTGCCACCCGGGGAGGCGGTATGTCGGACTCGTACTGACTAAAAACCGTAGGTACTTGCCTTTCTTTGCCCTATAGTTATGCCTACTACAACCAGAAGAAGCTGTGGCGATCCCCCTCACTCAAAAGCTCATAAGCACTACCTACTGGGGTCATTATCATGTCGGGCAGTGGATTCTTCAAATCAGCCGCTCACAGGCCACAGCTTACAGAGGAGTTTTACGTGACCTGCCTCCATGGGTGGCCAGAACGGAATTCTCTACGCACACATCAAAATTCTCCTAATTATCAGCGTCTTAATTTTACTAAGAAGAAGATATTGCCCAAACAGGAAAATAAATTTTCTATAACATACCTAAGTTTAGTTTACTCGTCAAGAACGTTCCGAATGAAATCATGTTTTTTTTGTAACCGGAAGAAGGTTTAGCGTGCGATTTTTTATGCAAGAGTCTTTTATTTGGTACGTATTTATTTAAAAATATTTTTTACATAACTTATCACACTTAAAACGTGTGAGGCTATGTGACGTCCGCTATGAAATGATTTGACGGATTTCCCACGGGTTTAGCCCCGCGGCGCACACCGTCCTAGTATAATATTTATATAACATACCATCACGCCTGTATTCCCCGAAGGGTTAGGCAGAGGCGTACTTAATGTACACCCACAGTTCGCCGGTATGTTTAAGTCCCATGTTATAGGGGGCGAGCCTATAGCCATTAACCGGGCACAAATCCAGACTCCGAGCTGCTACTGAGAATTTCATAGAAAAACCCAATAACACTTTGCTCGACCTGGGGATAGAACCCAGGACCTCTAATGTAGCAGTCGCACGTGGGACCACTAGACTAATGAGGCAGTCATTATCGCATGCTATATAATATTTATACACCATGCGATATTCATCATACTATTGCAATGCAAAAGTGACTCTTTCGGTCTGTTTGTTACGTTAAACTGCAAAACCAATTTTAAATAATTTTAGTAGAGACGTAGATTGGACCTTGAAGAAGGATATTGGCTTTTTGTCTCAAAAAGATCTCTGGAGTGCAAGTTTTTATTGTTGTGTGTCACTTTTCCCGTCTAATTCTCCGAATTTGAATTGAAGCTGCTGCTGAGAATTTAATAGAAAAACCCAATAACACTTTGCTCGACCTGGGGATCGAACCCAGGACCTCTAGCGTAGTAGTCGCGATCGGACCACTAGGCAGTTTAAGCTAAGTTAATATTTTTCGGACCAGAATAAAACAGCGGGCATGTATATCTTTATATATATAATTCTTCTGTGAGTGTGTATGTGACTGAACTTCTCTCAAACGACTGGACCGATTTTGATGAAATTTTTTGTGTGTGTTCAAGGGGATCTGGGAATGGTTTAGATTCACAATTGGCGCTGCAATCGAGTTTTGGGTTATTTTTTGGGCAGGACAACGTCTGCTGGGTCCACTAGTATATACATAAATCCGAAATGCCTGTCTAAGAGGAGTTGCAATTTCTACTCCAAATGAAAATATTAGTGACTAGCGACCCTCCCGCGGTTTCACCCGCGTTGCCTCGTTCCTAAGACTCGTAGCGTGATATTGCAAATATATATTTAACAAAATAAAAGTACTATAGCACTCAGGGATAATACACCTTTCTAACAGTGAAAGGTATAATTAAGACTGCCTCATTAGCCTAGTGGACCTGAGCGCGACTGCTACACTAGAGGTCCTGGGTTCGATCCCCAGGTCGAGCAACGTGTTATTGGGTTTTTCTATGAAATTGTAAGTAGCAGCTCGGAGTCTGGATGTGTACTCGATTAATGGCAATAGGCTCGCCCCCTATTACATGGGACCGAAACATGCCGGGCGATCTGTGGGTGTACATTAGTACGCCTCTGCCTAACCCTTCGGGGAATACAGGCATGATGGTATGTTATGTTAACAGTAAAAGGATTTTCTTTCTCTAAATCGGTTCAGTAGATCAAGAGATTACCTCTACAACCTCACAAACTTGACCTCTTTATAATAGACTAGCTTTTTGCTCGCGACTTCGTCCGCGTGGAATAGTTACTTTGTTCCATATGAACTTTCATCCCCTATTTTATCCTCTTAGGGGTGGAATTTATCAAAATCCTTTCTTAGGGGATGCCTACGTCATAGTAGCTATATGCATGCAAAGTCTCAGCCCGATCGGTTTAAAATTGTCAAAGTTTCATACAAACTTTCATCCCCTATTTTATCCCCTTGGGGGTAGAATTTATCAAAATCCTTTCTTAGCGGATGCCTACGTCACATCTACCTGCATGCCAAATTTCAGCCCGAACCCTCCAGTGGTTTGGGCTGTGCGTTGATAGATCACTATGTCAGTCAGTCAGTCACCTTTGAGTTTTATATATATTTAGATGTATAGATAATACCGGTTTCCATTAGAGGAGTTCCCCGCAATCACTATAATTACAGTGAAGCCAATCTGCGTCTTGATTTTTTTATAAACAAGGAAATATATCATTCAAATTATTTTTTTATTTAACTTTTGTATATTAAGATGTTCTGTAGTACGTTATAACATTGAGAAAATCGTTGCTAAGTAATAACTATTCAATAGACCTGCAAGGTTAACTTGCCACGGTTAATCCATAGATGGGTCTATACTATACTTAGCACTTACAGTCCGACCGAACTTTCCGTATCGGATTCGGCCTAGTTTCGGTTTCAGCTGTCATCTGGCTGAAACTACGGCCGAAACCGTAACTAAATTGTGGAGGTTTTGCGCTGCGATCGGATATGTTCGGTGCACTGAGCTGCGAGCGATGAAGTATCATTTTATATTTATCTGGTCCTGGGTTGGATTCCCAGATCGAGCAATGATAATGGGTTTTTCTATGAAATTCTCAATAGCATCTCGGAGTCTGGATTTGTGCCCGATCAATAGCAATAGGCTCACATCTGCTATGTTTAGGTCTCATTACATAGGACCTAAACATACCAGTGAACAATACTATATATCTGCCTAACCCTTCTGGAATACAGGCGTGATCGTATATAATAAATAAATAATATTGGATTATCCTAACTAGTCAATTTAGTATATTTTTGTTGAATATATCTCAATATTTGCGAACATAAAGGTCACCGTACACAAGCACGGTATTTAATTATCTAACAGTACTGTTTACATATTTTTTGTTTCGTGTGATTGTAAAGGCGTGACCATATCGTTTAGATATCTTTGTAATATTATGATTTAATATAAATATCTCTGACTGCCTCTTAGTCTAGCGCGACTGCTATACTAGAGGTCCTGGGTTCGATCCCTAGGTCGAGCAGTGTTACTTATTGGGTTTTTCAATGAAATTCTCTGTAGCAGTTCGGAGTCTGGATTTGTGTCCGGTTAATGGCTATTGGCTTGCCCCCTATAACATGGGGCGAAAACATACCGGTGAACTGTGGGTGTACATTAAGTACGCCTCTGCCTAACCATTCGGGGAATACAGGCGTTGTAGTATGTTATGTTATAAATATCGCACATAGAAACCAGGATGTATTTTTTAAATATTTTAAAACGCGGTAGCTTAATGGCTAGGGCGTCGGACTTGCGATCATGAGGTTGCGGGTTCAAACCCCACCCATTGCACTACCGACGTGAACCCACTCGTAACCACAAGCATTTAGCTTAGCACGAGGGGTTAACAAGAATACAAGTAATGTGCGATCCACATTGCTAGTAAGCTTTTTAAAGAAAAAATTTTTTTTGAGATATACATAACCACTTCGGTTATCATAGTAAAATATACAGATTTTCCCCTTTTCGAAGCCATTATTAAACTAGATTTATTATAAGAGCTATAAGAAATGATAAATATATTTTTTTACTACTTAATATCGATACATAGGCGAAGAAGGACAAATTTACAAACATAATTATCGACTTCGGACATTAAATGATATCCTCAAATCTAACAAAACGTCACAACTACAAAAAACAGTGTAATCTAAAAACCAATTCGATACGGAGGCTTAAAGTCACTAACCGTAATGTAACCACAGCCTAACAAAAAACACAACACTATTATTTACTCTAATCACATCGAGCGATTCTCAGTTTGAAGCCACAGACCGAGAAACACTGACATATCTAGTCAAATTACATTTAAATATAATTCCGTTTCATTTAAATTACGTTGATAGTTTCATTTAATTCTAATTCGAGTAATGTGTTTGTAAATACAATGAAGAGTGTTTGTGTATTTTTGTTTTTATTTAGTTTTAATGCTGTGTTCAGTTATGAAGTGCCTCCAGCGAAGTTAGAAGCAATATATCCGAAGGGATTTAGAGTTTCTATACCAGGTATTTCCATACTTAAATAAAATTCTATCCACTAAATACTCTATCCTGTGTCAAAACACATTTAAATATATTATATTTTTTTTTTAGATGTAGGTACATTTTTTTACAACGGATTTTGTTAATAATTCTGAAACGGTTAATTATACCGTTATGTTACATTTATACATGTATATATATATGCATCTAAATAAGACATCTCTTGTTACAGAAAAATATTTAAAAAATAATCGTCTTCAACACCATCCTATTTTAGATAGGATCAGATTCCAATCTATCTAGATAAAATTGTTAAAATTGTTAAAACGGACCTTTATAACCCAAAATCTAAATATGTCCTAAGGATTAATTGGACTTCAGGCCTGAAAAGGGAGCATAGGTATTAAAAATATATAGTTACTTTAGTATTTGATTCTTAGAAAGGCAATTGAACACACGTTAAAGTATCTTTTATTAAATATGCGATGTTTCCAATTACGTAATAAAACGAGATAGGTTAAAGATTATATTATTAGGGTCACAAGTGCAGAATAGGGTTTGAAATGTTATTATAACTTAAATTAATATTTATGTGTATTATCCTGCTTTGTAATATTTGTCACTTTTTTATTATTTCTATAGGTATATATATATACAATTTAATAAGGCAGGAATGTCTATAATCTGATTTTAAATTATTGTTACTCTTGTACGTATGTCTAAATAGTATCTAGTGTATTTTACCCACGCACCACAATATTCTTTCAATAAATGAAATGAAAAAATAAGATGAAATCGCCACCAAACTTTGAAAAAAACATTTAAAAACGGGAGCAATGTAACTACCAATGTCTTCCAACGTAAAATTAATAAAATGAAATCCTATAATTTTTTGTTTATAATAGTTTTTACGTGGGAGAGCCATGCTTCGGCACGAATGAGCCGGCTCGACCAGAGTGATACCATGGCCTCACAGAAAACCGGCGTCAAACAACGCTTACGTTGTGTTTCGTCGAGTGAGTGAGGTTACCGGAGGCCCAATCCCCTTTTAAAAGGCGGCAACGCACTTGTGACTCCTATGGTGTTGCGGGTGTCCATGGGCGGCGGTAATCGCTTACCATCAGGCGATCCGTCTGCTCATTTGTCCCCCTATTCCATAAAAAATAAATACAAAATGTCGTTACTTATATCAGTCACTAGCGTAGTAGAATTCACATAAGTCCTGGCAGAACTATGGCCTCCTGGAGGCATGATTAGCGCAGTGACTAACAGATTAGCGTCTGGGTTATAGGTCACAAGTTTGATTCTCACATGAATCAAACATTTTTATGGCCTACGTCTAGTTCCGGGTATAATCATGCATGTGAGGTCAGTGTTGGTAACCGCATTTCCACAGCCGCAAATTCTGGGGATAACCTATAACCGGTTGTCTGGTTTTTCGCACTTCTAACGATTACTACTTATGTTAGATACCTATAATAACGTGCTCCAAGGCTCAGAGTGGTGTCAATATGCTAATGTTTCACTTTACGATTTTCATTAAATTTAATCGTACCCGTACTTATACATTCTCAAAAAATATTAGGGATTTAATAACTTCGATTTTTATTAGAATAAAATCGTGGAAAGTTAATTTTACATTTCAATTTGGAGATGGACACATTTTATAAGCTTATTTTTTATACTGATTATTGATATATTAAAGAGGGATTCACAACTAATAATTAATCTGATTAATCTATAAGGTTAAGCTGCACCCCGGTTAGTATAGACTGAACTCATCCCTATGGATGAATCATTCATAACACACCGAGACTCCTCAGAGACCGTAAAGCCTCCGCTCCCGGTTGTCAAGTGGCAAACCAGCTTACGGCCTGCCTGATGGTAAACAGCTACCGTAGCCTATGGACGTTTGCGACACCAGACCACCAGAGGTGCCGCTTGCGCGTTGCTGACCATGTAAAAACCTTTTCACTCCCTTTTGAAGGACTCCATACTGTAGTCTTTTGGAAAAACCTCGGCAGGTAAGCCTAACGAACAGGCGCCGGCACCTTCTAAGTATTATAATATTGCCAACAAATTGAGGCACTTTGTTTTTTATACATACGTACCCACATAATAAACAATGATCATAATGATAGTGTTAAAAAAACAATAACTTGCCCGAGGAAGTCCTACACTACGTTTGCCGATTCGCGGTCTCCACTCAAGAACACGTCTACCCCAGTGGTTGTTGGTTCTTTTACAGAATCTGGCCAGCCCACAGCCACTTCAGCTTGCTACTTCGGTGGGCTATGTCGGTAACATACAACGGTTGGTTCTTTGTCGCATAACCTCATTGCTAATTTTATCCTTCAGAGAAGTTCAAGTTCAAATGTTTTTATTTCAAATAAGCTTTTACAAACGCTTATGAAACGTTATGATTCTAGTTGCACGGTTCCAAAAGGTTGATCCTATGGAAAAGAAACCGGCAAGAAACTCCATGGACACACTTTTAAAATATATGGTGTTACAATCTTCACTGGTACAATATTGCGATATCAGGATGTGTGAACATTGAATGTATAAGTTGGACCAAAGTCGAAAGTATTAAAAGAAGGAAAGAGAAACTAACATTGGGTTGCGGAGTTCTGGTGGTGCTTCGTGTAAAATATTTATATTCATCCGCATCTGGCTAGAGACTCCAACATGGTTGGGCAAAGGCAAGGAGGATGATGACCATGGCATCTCAATATCCAGATTTTTCCAGTTTTGAGTTTTATGCACTTTTTTATTCCAATACGGTGGCTAACAAACATACGGCCCGCCTGTTAGTAAGCGGTTACCGTAGCCTATGGACGCTTGCAACACCAGGGGTATCACTCGCGCGTTGCCGACCCTGTAAATTAAGTAGGAATAGTTGGGCTGGTAGCATAGAAGACATTCCAGCCATACATGACAGCGGCGGTAACAAAACAGCACCGGTCCCCCAATTTTTATTTTCTATCACGATATCTTTATCTTCTCAATCAATAAACGTGATTATTATTATAGTTTGCATTTATCAAACAAACGAAGACCGCAAGGTCATTACCGATAGAAAACCTCGAGAACTGGTTACGTAGTGACGTCACTGTTCATCAAATTAAATAACATTGGTTGTGGTTTCAAATGTACTGTGTGATTTGTTATTTATTAGAATTGTAATAACAATATACCATCACGCAAGTATTCTCCGAAGTGTTAGGCAGAGGTGTATTAATATGCCTACATTCACAGTTCGCCGAGATGTTTTGTTTTTTTTTTCTTTATTCCTGAAAGGCTTACGGTTGACCGCCAGTTCACCTGATATTAAGCGACACTGCGATCTACGATGGAGCGCGCTTGCCTATAAGAAACCGATTCACACGTGATTTAAAGACATCCAGACTATATCTATCGCGGAAGAATCACTCGGGAAGCGTATTCCACATTTCAGCGGTATGCATATTAAAAGTGGACTTAAAGCGAAAAGGTCCCATGTAATAGTGGACGAGCCTATTGCCAGTAACCGGGCAAATATTTCAAACATAGATCTGCTACTGAGAATTTCGTAGAAAAAATCCAATAACACTTGGCCCGACCTGGGAATAAAACCCGGGACCTCTAGTGTAAGTTGCGCTGAGACCACTAGACTAATAAAGCAGTTACTACACCTCTGTCTAACTCTTCGGGAAATACAGGCGTAATATATATAATGTATGTTATCTTCTTGCAGACGATGGCTTCTCCCTATTCGCCTTCCACGGCAAGCTGAACGAGGAGATGGAAGGTCTGGAGGCCGGACAATGGTCCCGTGACATAACCAAACCTAAAAATGGCAGATGGTTCTTCAGGGACCGGAACGCGCAGCTCAAGATCGGAGATACGGTGTATTTCTGGACTTATGTCATCAAGGACGGGCTTGGGTATCGCCAGGATAATGGGGAATGGAAGGTCACTGGTGGGTACTTTTTAGTGTACGGTATTAAGCTCAGCAGTAGACATAAGTCCAATATACTGGTTTCTGACACTTACGCGAATATTAGACATTGAAATAAAACTAACTAATTGAAATAATACTACTTTTTACGGATTTTATCGCGTTGTATTGATTATTATTTAAGTCCAACAGACCAAACTACTGTAAAATCCAACCGACCACCCAAAAAGGCGATACAAGAAACGCAATCGGTAACCAACAATAGCTAAAGCCAATGTTCAAAGCGAAGTGGCGGTAGCCTAATGGCTAGGGCCTCGATTACTAGAAAGCTTTAAAAAAAAATTAAGAATTCAAACTGCACCATACACACACATAAATTCATTACCTTTCTTTCAAACTAAGCAAACGATCGGAGGAATAAAAAGGACAATGCGAATTTCTACATTATACCTACTCATAAGTACATAGTATAAGCAGCTAGGTACATGTTACTTATCGTAGAGGTCATGGACATTAGATATTGCAGTATATAATTTACACAATTTACGCATATAATATTTATTGCAAAGATAATATTTTATCATGCTTCTATCTCACTGAGTGTCTATGAAGATAAATTTCAAAAATTAAAAAGCACATTGTCTTTTTAATATCGCGATTTGATGTCGAAATACCGGCTAGTAAGTACAGGCCAGAAAGCCTTTCTCCAAAGCCAATAATAACGCAAAAGTTCTTCTACATAACTATTTAAAAAAAACAGTCGTCTCGTCCTAGCTCCCAGAATAGTTTTCTCATTAGGAAAATTCTCAACTGTTCACAAGCTGTGTTGTGTCCGGATAATAGCAATATAGATCCGCCCCATCTCTAAAATATTACAGTGGGTAGGTACACTAATCCTTCAGACAGTATATGCATAATATTTGTACCTATAAAATAATATATATAAATAATAGAAATTAAACTACTTTTCGGATTTTATGGCATTATTTAATTCTTGACATTTCGGATCCTTTACAGCATGGTCACGGGTAGATCTAGGTGTTTAGGCGTCTTATTGTTAAAATTATTAAAAGCTTACATTTATGTTACTAATATTTCCCATTTTCCACACACAATAGCTGTTAACCTTAAAGCAAAAGACGCTGCCAACCCGTTGAGAACACTTCAGTTCAGCCATCTTGACACCTGTGAAAGTCGTTCAACGCTATCTTTAAAAGTCGATATTTTATGAGAGTGTGCGAGGCGTCGGTCAAGACATACTTGTTTTTAAACTTTTCGTTGTTAACTTATTTCATAAAATTATAAAGAAAATGACACTGCCTGATTAGTCTAGTGGTTCTAAGCGCGACTCCCACGTGGTCCTGGGTTCAATTCTCAGCTCGAGCAGTATTATTGGGTCTATGAAACTTTCAGTAGCAGCTCGGAGTTTGGATTTGTTTCCGGTTAAAGGCAACAGACTGACCGCTCGCCCCTAATTAGATGGAACCTAAATATACAGGCAAACTGTGGGTGTGCTTTAGAGCACCTCCTCTTGATGGTATGAAAAAAAGAAAATAGAATCTGCTTGTATTAAATTGATGATGATAATAACCAAAAAATCTCCTAGGTTATGTCGACGAAGCCGGAAACCCGGTGAACCCTGGAGCAGTTCCTTCACAAGACACCGTATCCAGCTTTACTCCAAGACCTACCGAAGTCAGCCCGATGCAACCCCCCACGCACGCGCCAACTACCACCAGACCCGACAATCAACTAAATGTCGAGTTCCCCTGCGAGCTATCAGTATCCAAGGTCAACGTTCCCGGCTTCGTCTGCAAGGGACAACTGCTCTTTGAAGATAACTTCAACTCTGGCCTAGACAAGGGGAAGGTCTGGACTCCGGAGATCAAATTCGCTGATGAGCCGGTGAGCTTTTGACCCTGTTTTTTGATGTGTGGAAAATATCCATTCCTGCCTCCTACAGTAATATCTAATATTCTTTTCGGGGTAACGGAAGTTTCTACTTTATATTTGGCTTTTATTTGATACTTTTCAGGACTTTCCATTCAACGTGTACCTCAACGATCGCAACCTGCAGGTGAGGGATGGTCGCCTGTCCATCAAGCCGATCACGCTGGAGTCAAAATATGGAGAGGACTTCGTGAGGCAGTCGCTTGATATTACTGCGAGGTAAAATATTAATTCATTTATTATTTAATATACCAGCAGCAGTGTGCAGAAGCGGTGTTATGCCTTAGATATTTTCTTCCAGTCAGATGCATATAAATATAATACAAGATAGATATCATATCATCTCGCCGGGATTGCCCAAAGAGTTTAACAGCAGAGAAGAAGTGTACTTATTTACACAGACAGTTCGCCGGCAATATTTGCCATTGTTCTTTTTCTGTTCTCTTTATGAAAATTATAGGTTTTCTATAAAATTTGTGCCCAATATAACTATTACATGGGACCTAAACATACCGGCGAACTGTAAGTGTGACATTGATACACCTGTGCTTAATCCTGCGGGGAATAAAGGAGTAATGGTATTTTATGTCTATTTAGCAAAAAGAATCGACAGACATAAATAGGTTACTCTTCAGGAACCTCAGTAATCAGCCACATGGTCGTCTCCACAGATGTACAGGTATCATTGGCACGATGCAGTGTTCTCGAGAAGCCTCCGGCCCTCAGATCTTGCCACCCATCATCACTTCCAAGGTCACCACCAAGAACAAGTTCTCCTTCAAGTACGGCAGAATTGAGATCAGCGCTCGAATGCCTCTCGGAGACTGGATCTATCCAGGTAAGTTAATGTGCAAAATACTTGTTGTTTTTTATACGTGGGAGAGTCATGCTTCGGCACGAATGGGCCGGCTCGACCAGACTTATTCCACGGCTTCACAGAAAACTGGCGTGAAACAACGCTTACGTTGTGTTTCGCCGAGTGAGTGAGGTTACCGGAGGCCCAATCCCCTTTTAAAAGGCCGGCAATGCATTTGTGAATCCTCTGGTGTTGCGGGTGTCCATGAGCGGCGGTAATCGTTTACCATCAGGCGAGCCTGTACTCGTTTGTCCCCTATCCCATAAAAACAAAAACTTCTTTCACCAGGCCCCTCAATAGTGGCCATTTGGCCCCTGTGTCCCCACATAGAGGGACCAAAATGACCACTCTGATCACTAAAAATATGATTCACAACATACGACTGCACATTGCCAACACAAGATGACCTCTAAGTTTACGAAAAGCTTATACAATGCCAGGTTATCTTATAGATACTGGAACATTATGGCATATGACCCGTGTGTCCGTAAATCATTTCAATACATTTCAATAAACGTGGCTGTGGTCTTATTTCCCCAAGTATAGGATACATATACCTAGAGGACTAAACTAGAAATTAGTAGAAAGGACCGTTTTTCCATTTCCATTCTTTCTTCTATTTCCCATTTCAGACATTACCCATAATGAATACTTATCTTTTATACTTCTAGAAATCCAACTGGAACCTCGTGACCACGTCTACGGCATCCGCAACTACGCGTCAGGCATTCTCCGCATAGCCACTGTCAAGGGCAACGCGGAGTTCTCCAAGAAACTGTACGCGGGACCCATCATGTGCGACACTGAGCCATATAGGTATATAATAATAATCATGTTTATGATTAGGCGAGGCGGACTCTATCCACCACGCTGGCCTAATGTTGGTTGGCAGACTTCACACTCCGTCAAAAGAATCTCTCAGGCATTTAGGATTCCTCACGATGATTTGCCTTCACCGTTTAGGTGCGTAATAATTAACTATTAATACGCGCATGACTATGAAATCAGAGGTGTCTTGGATTCGAACTCGAGATCTTGAACTTAGCACTCTAATTGTCAATACTTAGCACTTAGAATCCGATTATCTCCGATGTTACCCGATCAAAGAAAACTGCACTGGCACAAAACTAATCAACGGACAAAATTTTCAAAGATAATTTAGTTAAGTTACTAAGATAGTATGATGAAACCTTGGCTGATCAGTTACAGGATTAACACGAGGTAAAGATAGCCTGAATTCTATTTTCTTAAATCCAGTTAGGTTCAATCTTTCTCAATGTGGTCAGGGATACAGGTAGACCGTAAAACTTACCACTCTAGTTGTGTGAAGAAAGAAATCTATTTTGTATACAAAAATTCCTGTTCCAGGTCTGCAAATTTGAAAGAAAAAGTAGGTTATGACGTCTGGAGTAAAGCGTTCCACAATTACTCAGTGGAATGGAGACCAGGTGAGCTTTTTATTTTTTATGGCGTAGATAATCATTCTAGCTAGACTTTGTTCTAAATAGCCATTTATCTTGACAAAGACAAGCATTATCTTTAAAACCGATCAAGAACTAAATTATGTCTTATGGCCTCATTGTATTAGCAAGTTCGTGGATGGATTCGGTTTCCAGGACGAGCAGTCGTATTGGGATTTCCGTTGAAATTCTCATTAGTAGCTTCAAATTTGGATTAGTTTCGATGGTCATAGAAGACGCGCCCCCTATTAAATGAAAAGGTATCTATGGAGTTGCTTGCCGATTCTTCTCCGGACCCACTATTTGGAACCGTGCATCTAGTTTTTGATAATTCAAATATATCAATCTGTCATAATTCTAATTAAAATAAAATGTAAATAAAACATTGACATTTGCATTTTTATTTTTCTGGATTATTCATTCCAACCTTAATGAATACCACGTTTTTTTTCATTGCAGTTTAGAAAGCCTTTTAATATAAAATGATTTTTATTTGTTTTATCATAGACGGTATCTCACTTTTCGTGGATGGAGAGAAGTACGGTGATGTTGTCCCTCCCACAGAGGGATTCTACAGGAGTGCCAGCGACAACCAGGTGCAGGCTGCCTCACAGTGGCTGAAGGGCAGTGTCATGGCGCCCTTCGATGATATGGTCAGTTTGCTTAGCATACTTTAGGTCTTTTGTATTTAAATTCTATTGCCGAGATGAGCATTGCTAATGAGTTTGTTCATGAAATTCTCAATAGCAGCTCGAAGTTTGGATTTGGGCCTGGTTGATGGCAATAGGCTTACCCCCTACCATATGGGACCTTAACATACCGGCGCATGGGGTTCACCTCGGCGAACTCTGCGGAATACAATCGTGATTGTATTTTATAATCCAGTGGACGCCATAGTTCACCAGGTTCGATTTTAGATTAACCATCTTTCTTAAATAAGTAGGTTACGAAATGGATTGGTTTAATTAAGTTTCTATTTGAAGCCAGTAATTTAAGATCTGATTTACCACTTGCAACTTCTACACTAGATTATAATCTACCTATCCTTCTAGTTCTACATATCCTTGGGGCTCAACGTGGGCGGCGTGCACGAGTTCCCAGACAGCTCAACCAAGCCGTGGAAGAACAGCGCAACCAAAGCCATGCTCAACTTCTGGAACGCGCGCGACCAGTGGTACTCAACCTGGTATGATGACACCAGCGCGCTGCAGGTAGACTACGTGAAGGTTTATGCGCTCTAGAAGGTATGAGTCAACTTAGTTTTTAATGTGTTATCAGCTGGGCATAGAATATTTTCATTTATAACGTTTTCCTCGCCACGATAAAACACGGCGCCAAGCTTCGAATTTCCTTTAGAAATTCCAGTCGAGACCGTAGCGTCCTAGGCACATTTTGGTATTTCAGAAAAGGAGAAGATTCTCTTTGCGACTTTTTTTTGTGTGTATGTAACGATTGACTATTTCTTTTTAATCTGATTTATTGAATAAAATATACTTCTAAGATGATTTATGACATGTTAATATCTCAAGTCTCAAGTTGTTTTTTCTTAAAAAATTAATCTTAACACCACAAAACACGCCTTAATTGCCCGAAGTGTTAGGCAGAGGTGTACTACTGTACACCTAAAATTCGGCGGTATATTTGCTCTTTCTTTGTTTTGCTCGGTGTAAGGCCTCTCGGGGTCTGACTGGCTGGCGACTACCCTTGCCTCGGAGTCTGTCGTAAAGCACCTTGGTGTGTGTTTCGACTTTTGCGCGTAAGAGCCAGTGCCCCCTCGGTTGCTGCGGCTCTGGCAGTCTGCAGTCCGTAGGGGCTCTTAAAGCTCGGCAACGCATCAGCAACTACACTGGTGTTGCAAGTGTCCATAGGCGGCGATGACTGCTTACCATCAGGTGGCTCGTCTGCTTGTTTGCCGACCTAATCAATAAAAAAAAAACATTTACGTCCCATTTAATAAGGGGCGAGCCTATTGCCATTCATCATCATCATCCACAGTACGAATCTACCCACTGCTGAGTGTTATGCCACATTTTCCGGTCTTGTGCTATTCTTATCCACTTAGGACTATTGCCATTGACTGTTCACAACACAATTCCAAACTCCGAGTTGCTACTGAGAATTTCATAGAAAAACCCAAATAACACTTTGGTCGACCTGGGTATCGAACCCAGGACCTCTAGCGTAGCAGTCGCACTTAGGACCACTAGACAATAAATGAGAACGTCCTTAAAAAAAATCTGCAAGGTGGAGGTACTTCCCCAGTCGAGCAGCTCCAATTATGAGTGGAATTATTCGATTCCACTAGCCCTATATTTTATCTTCCACAGAAACTGTTTCTGTTCCACAGTATGGTCATTAACTTATTTTATTTTATTTTTCAGGTCAGAAAACCTCTCATTCCAAGACTTCATAGCTGCTTAAATTAATAATAAATAAATAAATTATAATTTTAATCGCGTTTTATTTGTGGTCTAAACCTGCTTTCGATGAGCTTCGATTGATAAAATCAGCCTCACACAACGAGGACTTAAGTACAGGAAGGGCGTGCCTTGGAAAGTAGGTACCTACCTATTTTTGATAAATACTAAATGATATTTATTTATGTAAATATATCTTATAAAGACACTTTTACAAGTAGGTAAATGTTTTAAAATTTAAAGTATCTACTAGATGGCGCTGGCATTTCCAGCTTGGCATAAGTGGTGACCTCTTAGAAGAAAAGCCGAAATAAATTCAGAGAATCATGGTCTCTTTTAAAATCTCTTTTAAAAATATGTAATGGACACAATGCAGGGCAATGTCTGAAATGGTCCTCTGGAGACAGTGCCGCAGCGGCTTTGAGTAGACCAGTCCCAGCCGACAACATGTTCGTTCATATTATAGGATACTCGACCATAGCATAGGATATAATACCATATGTACAACCATCAAAAAACCGTGACAGCAGACGTCAGATATAATTGGGTTGCAGAATTCAATATACTGTCGTACTGCTAGGCACGGGTCTCCTCTCAGAATGAGAGGGATTAGGACATAGTCCATCACGTTGGTCTTCACCGTATAGTATATGCACGTGATAGGAAATTATGACTGTACCTTTTTTTATGGATTAAGTCAACAAACGAGCTAACGAGCCACCAGGTGGTAAGTAGTCATCGTCGCCCATGGACACATGCAACACCAGAGGAGTTGCTGATGCATTGCCGATATTTAAGAGCCCCTACGAACTGCAGACTGCCAGAGCCGTAGCAACCGAGGGGAACTGGCTCTTACGTGCAAAAGTCGAAACACACACCAAGGTGCTTTACGACAGACTCCGACGTAAAGGTGATCGCCAGCCAGACCGACCTCAAGAAGTCCTACCACCGAGCAAGTCAGATATTTTCACGCCTATTACGGGATGCCCATCTGAAAGACAGTGAGGAACAGTATTCTAAAACCCCACACGAGGTTTAACTACCAGAATTACATTTCTGAGTAATGGCAATAGGCTCGCCCCTATTACTTGGAACGTAAAACAAAACCGGGGAATCCTAAGGGGAATACAGGCGTATTGTTAGATAAGTTTATCGAACACATTTTTGTGAAAAATGATATCTTATAGTTAATAACAAAATCGTAATTCCTGTACATTATAAGGCCAAAGGTTTATCATAATTATTGCTTACGTCTTCTCGAATGAAATACGTTATTAAATAATACTGTAATTATGCAGATACTTTAACGAAACCATTAAAATAACCTTTTATACTTAGTTAACAATATTATCTACGTATAGAGCAAAGGTTATTTAACACAGTTATACATACAAGACTTTGTATAAATAAAGAGACAACAACAAACGTGACACCTTTAATAAATTGATCTTACATAAAAAATATTTAAAATAAAATTACCTTTCACGGATTTTATCGGTGAACCCGTTCTGGGTGAACCGGATCCCTAATAATAATAAATCATTAAGGTAGCTGTTAGTAATTTTAAAATTAAGACTTCAAACACCTCAGTCTACCCGTGACCAAGGATGGTGTAAAGGACCCAAAACGCCGAGAATTATATAGTAGGTATATTATAATAGTTTTATTTCAATATCTAACTTTTCATGTCTCGATTTATGTCTCTCTCTCTATAAACTGACTGCCAAAACTGCATCACACCTCGCATCATACTATTAATGACTATTGTAGCGACTGCAACTCAAGTATTCATGAGATATTCATGTGCTTCATGAGATTTTGAGATCACAGAACTAGTTCCGCCATTTCTACAGCATGTTTGTTTACATTAATTAGCATCTCAAGAAGCACCTTTAAAAAGGGAATAAAACTTCAAGCGACCCATTTGTATGAGTCACGCTATACCAAGCGCAGTCTTGAAAATTAGCTAGTAGCAAAATGATTACCCGCGCGTGCGCACGTGTCACTGTGTTCTTTATAACTTTGTTTATTTTCGCACAAACGATAAGTGCACAGTACCAAATACCTGATGTGGCCATACAGGCCCTGAAACCTAGAGGATTTAGAGCTTCGATACCAGGTTAGTTGTAACTAGCTTTTAGTCATTGTTTTACTTGTAACTATTCCAATTTTGTTCATCCCGAATCCAAATGTGTGTACCTACGTGGAAACCTATTAGATGATATTGTTTTAACCTTATACATATTCTTGCTGTTGATCTTCCAAATATATGTATAATAAATATTATATATTTGGTTACCGTAGTAGGAGATATTATCTATACTAATATTAAAAAGAGTTTGTGAGGTTGTAGGGGGTAATCTCTGGATCTACTGAACCGATTTTGTAAAATCCTTTTTGTGTCGGTTAGTCCATTTATCGAGGAAGGTTCCAGGCTTTAAAACATCACGCTACGCCTCGTAAAAAAAGAGCAGCGCGGGTGAAACCGCTACCGGGTCGCTAGTATTGTGTCAAATTATTAATATTATCGATGTCTATCTATATCAAAATTCATCATAAGTGATTCTATTCTTTAGGCGTGAAAACGTAGGTAATAAACGAACAGCCGGACAAAATTACTTTCACTGTTTTAGTTTAATGTCGTTGACAGTTTTTCCTAGTAAATAAATTAGTTTGCGGGTAGTTTGTTAGTTAACATTTGTCTTGAATATATTTTTTTTTATTTTCGGTGGGCTGAAATAGAAAATGCGACGAGAAAATTAAAACATTCATATTTAGGCTATTGTCTTTTGATCGTGAGTTGCGGAGATTTGATGGCAGTCACGTAAAAAAACTCCTAAACTACAATAATCGTACTCGTACATGTATAATAATATATCTAACTAATAACCTTTATTTCATTATTTTAGTGAAGGCAAAATTCAATCGAACCGACGGTAGCCTAATGGCTGGGGCGTCGGACTTGCGATCATGTGGTTGCCGGTTTAAACCCCACCCAGTGCACTACCGACGTGAACCCACTCGTAACACCAGCATTTAGCTTAGCACGAGGTGTTAACAAGAATACTAGTAATGTGCGACCCACATTGCTAGTAAGCTTTTTAAAAAAAAAACGCGGGCAGGAAGATTATAAAGTTATTTTCTTTCACTAAAATCTATAAATATATATAAAACTCAAAGGTGACTGACTGACTGACTGACATAGTGATCTATCAACGCACAGCCCAAACCACTGGAGGGATCGGGCTGAAATTTGGCATGCAGGTAGATGTTATGACGTAGGCATCCGCTAAGAAAGGATTTTGATAAATTCTTTCCCCAAGGGGGTAAAATAGGGGATGAAAGTTCATATGGAAAAAAGTAACTATTCCACGCGGACGAAGTCGCGGGCAAAAAGCTAGTAACGATATAATTTTAGCATCGAAAATGCAAAAAACCCAAAGATAGTTAAAAAAAACATATTAGTATATAGGTAGAGACAGATCTCTGTAAACTACAATTAGACATATATTTACCTAATACAATTTACAAGTAGGTATACTGTATATGTATTTATTGATATATGAGTGAGATCATTCTAAGTATATCAAATTTGACCTTATCTTCGGGTGCAGACTGTTTCAAATTACTAAATATTATTTTGGTTTAATCTGCGCTAATAAAAAATTGTTTAAGGAAACAACTGCATTCCTCGTACTATCTCTATCATACAGTATATAGTACAGTAGTGCGAGAGAGAGATGAAATAAGATTGTGTGTTGTCGCGTAATCCATGCTTAATTTGCGCAGGTTAATATTATTAATATTGTCTTCAGAATTCATTAGCATCTAAGTAACAGACATTTCTTGTAATTATGAATGAATGAATGAATGAAATTATTATAATAATATAATTTTAATCACCCTCTTCATGCGTTTTCGATCGGTATCTACCGTTCGCATCGACAAATTAATAAAAACAAAGACAAAGACAGATAATGTATGTAAATGAAGTAAACTTTCGACAAATTTCGCGTTCATAAATTTTATGTCACGTAAAAAAGGCGTGTTATATGTTTGTAGTGTGTATCTGTGTGTCTGTCTGTTGCATTGTAGCGCCTGATCGGGTGAACCGATTCTGATTAATTTGTTTTTTTGAAAGGTGTGTTCAGCCGTTTGAAGATCAGCCTATTTTCTTGATGAAGAGATAAAAAAATTAAATTATTATTTTTCAGATGACCCAAAAATTAGCCTCTTCGTGTTCCAAGGCAACGTGAATCGTGCGATCGGTAGCAATGACGTGGGCACCATCTCCGGGGAGGTGCTTCAAGCCAAGAACGGCTGGTGGACGTACGAGGATCCTAACCTGGAGCTGAAGGTCGGCGATGTTATCAACTATTACGTAGTGGTGTCGGCAAACAGAGCTGGATATGTCAAGGACAATCTGAGCTATACTGTTACTGGTTAGTATAAGAACTAACATGATAAAAAACTTGTGGAGTAATCTATGGCTATATCAAGAGCCTATACCTAACCTATTTACTGCTTCATTAGTCTGATCCTGGGTGCATTGGGTTTGAAAATCTTAGTGACAGCTCAGAGTGTGGATTCGTGTCCCGTTAAGTAATCGCAATAGATTCCTAAGGACTTAGCCATCCGATTCACGCAGAATAAGCTCACTATGTCGTATGATCCGAAACGTTAGGAATTAAATTATAACAATATAATGCAATAAAATTCGTAAAGAGTAGTTTTATTTCAATTTCGCGTAAGGGTCAGAAATCAGTATTCCAAGGATTGATCGGCTTCCGACTCATATTTACAATTGTTAAAGTTATTCATGACAACACACACACTTGGTCACAGTATCTGACCCTTAAAAGAAACTTACTTTAAAAAAATCAATCTTACTTTATAAGTGCTAAAGTTTGGATGGATGTTGTTACTCAAGCACGCCATAAAGGCTGAATGGATAAAATTTGGCTTAGAGATAGATTGTACTCTGAAATAGCACATAGGCTACTTTTCCCAATTCTGCAGTCCACGCAGACGATGTCGCGAGCAGAAGCTTGAGTAATCAAAATTTAAAAAATGACCACATTAATGTTGTTTTTTCAGCACTAGATGACCGGTATAACCCGGTTCCTCCCACCCCGACTGTCACCGCGGACTGCAAGCCGACTGTCACGAAAGTGCGCGGTGGCGCCGCATGCGCAGGACAAACTATATTCGAGGAGAACTTCGACAACTTCCGGGATCACGTGTGGCAAATTGAACAGTACCTGCCTGTGTATACACCGGTAGAGTATCTTGAAATATTTGCTAAGACCTTGATTGTATTTAGATAACAAAAAACGAAAGGATACTCGTAAAGTATTTAAAATTACACCTCATAAAACAAGTTTTGCAAAAACTGTTGTATTTTGAGAGAGGTAGGGCATAGTGGAAGCGAATAATTCCACTCACAATTGGAGCTGCCCGACTGTAGAAGTACCTCCACCTTGCAAAAAATCGTAGCCAAATAACATAGCTCCGTGCTATGTTGTGTTCCTAACGGTGAGCAAGGTCGCCAGTGCTCCGCGAGGAAGCGTCGTGTTGGCTGTGGTAACAAAAGTGATGACAAAACACCACCAGTCCCCTGTGTGGTGTTTTGTTACCGCCACTGTCATGCACGGCAGCATGTCTCCTATGCTGCCAGATAGTTGGTAGATAGGATATGCATCACACTATTGTCTCCTATACTGGCAGCCTCTACCGACTTGCCGACCCTGTAAATTATTCCTCGTTAATTTACAGGGTCGGCAACGAACGAGTGATACCTCTAGTGTTCCAAGCGTCTATAGGCTACGGTAACCGCTTACCATCAGGCGGGCCGTATGCTTGTTTGACACACTTCCATCGCAGCTCTTTATAAAATTAAAATAATTACCCTTAATAAATTAATATTTTTTAACGTGCGAGCTGCTACTGAGAATTTCATAAAAGAACCTAATAATTGGCGCGGCCTGGGAATCTCTAACGTAGCATTCGCGCTTATGACAACTATTCTGTTAAAGTACCTGACGTATTACAGGTGTAAGAGTTTGAGTCACCGAATAAAAAGTCCCCGACATGTCGGTCACTGTTTAGTCACTAACAAGTTTGAAGAATTAAGCATGATACGCACAAAAAATGGAACCTTACCGTGGTCATTGACCGATGTGATATCGGACAATCCCAGGGACATACCCGGCGATTATTAAAAAAATCGTAGTACAAAACAATCTTAGCTATAAATGATTATAACAACATACCATCACGCCTGTATACCCGAAAGGTTAGGCAGAGGCGTGTATTTTACACCCACAGTTCGCTGGTATGTTTAGGTCCCATGTAATAAGGGGCGAGCAGGTCCAGGACCTCTAGCGTAGCAGTCGCTCTCAGGACCACTACACTAATGAAGTAGTCATATTGGACTCGCACTTGTCCGGTTTTTATTATTTAATTATCCTGTATTTTATTTACTTACATATATCTAACAATAACCAGTTTTAGAACTGGAATTTCTCAAGAGTAGATAGATGTAAGTGATATTTATTTCAGTAAATAGATCATAAAAAGATACTTTTACAAGTTAATGCTTTACATTTTTTTAATCTAGATGGCGCCGGCATTTCCTAACTGACGACCTCTGAGAAGAAACAACGAAATAAACTCAGAGAATCATGGTCTCTTTTAAATAATCATGGTCTCATAAAACAATAATATAATCATAAATTTTACTAGCGACCCGCTCGCGGTTTCACCCGCGCTGCTCCGTTCCTAAGAGGCGTAGCGTGATGTTATATAGCTTATAACCTTCTTCGATAAATGGACTATCCAACACAAAAAGAATTTTCAAAATCGGTTCAGTAGATCCAGAGATTACCCCCTACAACCTCACCTATATTAATATAGATAAGGGGTGTCTTAATTATGTACAGACACTTACAATTTTACAATTATTATTAGGTACGCTGACATGATATTATGCGACTATTTGTTATGATTACGTACTTATCTTGCTCCAGAACTTCCCGTTCGTGTCATACCAGCGCCTGAGCACCGACCCCACGGTGTCGGTGTCCGGAGGTAACCTGCGCATCTCGCCCAAGCTACAGCAGAACCTGCCTGGGTTCACCGCAGACTCCATATACACTGGCGCCGTCAACCTCTTTAGTGGGTAATTATTCGTTTATTTTTACTGACGAAAAAGGAGGTGATTTACATGTTGCTGAGTCTATGTAAGTAGGTACCTACTCTGGTGCACGTTTCATCTTAAAATACGCCTGAAATCTGAGTTATTGTACAGTAAATCCTTTTAGAACGTTAAAGAAATAACGCGAATAATAGTTTAAAATAAATACTTTTTGAAAACCTAACGAAAAGTAGGTAATGAATCCGTTTGCTTTTTCCAGCTGTACATCGTCTGCCGAGGCGTGCATGAAGCAAGCGTGGGGCGCAGACATCTTACCGCCCATCGTCAGCGGCAGGATCACCTCAAAGGGCTTCGCGTTTACCTATGGAACAGTCACCGTAAGGGCGAAGCTGCCGCAAGGAGACTGGATATACCCAGGTAAGAAACTTTTTAGATTAAAAAAAAAGTAAGTACCTATCTGTGATCTGCAATATTCATCGCAGCCAAATCAAACAAAGGCCTCCCCTATTGACTTCTACAAGAACCGGTTATATCCGCCTGCATCTAACATCTCCCAGCGACCTTCACTTGTCCATCTTGTTGGATCTTGTCGTCCCACACTACATTTTCCGTGTTCCTTCGCAGTAGTACCTAAATTAGACGATTGCTAGTACGGTTCTTTTTTTGAGAGTAGATACCTACATAAGTAGGTTTTAGCCTAACGGGACAAAGAATGGGAGGGCTCATTCTGTGAGCAGATCCGTGCCTAGCAGTCAGACAGTAAATAGCTTGAAGATGATGATGAAGTTATAAGTACCTAATTACTTACCTTTGGTAGGGGAAAACTTGCATACCTACTTTATCATTAACATTATACTTAAAAACCTTTTTCATAACAGCATTAAGAATCCCATTATTTATCTACTTCCAGAAATTCTACTAGAACCATTCTTGCAGAAGTATGGAAGCTTGCATTACAGCTCTGGAGTGATGAACATAGCCTCCGCCCGAGGTAATAAGGAGCTCAGCAAAGGCACTACTGATTACTCAAATAAGGTACCTACGTATATTCGTCCTTCCAACTGGTAGACTATAAGATTGGAGTTTTTAGAGAGTACCTAATAGACTTTAAGACTATAGATTTTAGATAGTACTTATTTAGCGCTTTTTGAACTTTATCATTAAAAGTGGAATGGTACACTTCGCGCAAAATGTCCGTAGTTTATGTCAAAATACCACGAGCGAATAGTCATCTAGGTACACCACAAAGACAAGATAGCGTTTGAATAAACTATGACATCGTCAATTTAGCTTAGAAATATAAAAAAATCTTAACAACAAGGAAAATCCGCTTTCAAAAACATAAAAAATAATGTTACCTTCTCACCAATTAAAATTTTACTGGTCAAATGAATGCCCATTAACAACAAATTATTGACTTTCAATGTTTTGTTTGCAGCTTCTCTTCGGCGGGCCCATCATGGACTTCCAGTGCCATGACACTCTCCTCAGCAGCAAGTTGCTGGACAACGGCCAATGGGGAGACGAGTACCATGAATATTCAGTCAGATGGGCGCCAGGTAATTTTAAAATCACCTATTTGTTTTACTTTAGTACTTACCTATATCATTTTTATATTCATATAGGAATTTCTTAAGAGGCGAGAAAATAGCTGACTTAGGTACTCGGTGGTAGGACCTATTGGGGTCTGACTGGCTGGAGACCACTCTTACCTCGGAGTCTGTTTTAAAGCACCTTATATGGGTTTCGACTTTTGCGCGTAAGAGCCAGTTACACCTCTTAAAGGCCGGCAACGCATCAGCAATTCCTCTGCATATATCAATGGGCGACGATGACTACTTACCACCAGGTGGCTCGTAAGCTCGTCTGCCGACTTAATCCATAAAAAAATTGCATTTCGGAAATGAAGTTAGGAAGAGTAGGATCGCTTGTGGATGAGTTAGGCACAAGACCGTAGATTAGCTACAAAGAGAGGCCTATATCCAGCAGTGTGGATAAAGTGCGGCAGGATTGGATCACTAGCGTTCGTTCGTAGGCAATTATTGCATCGAACAAGCTGTGAGTGATGATTATGTAATGATAAACGGTTGGTGTACATTTAAACAGAAAACCCATATTAATTGGAAGACCTCGCTGCTATTGCCTATACTCGTAGTAGGTACCTATTTCTTCTGTATCGGATATAACATTCTAGTACCTACTTTGCATTATAGTTTATGGCGAGTATGCTTTATATTCTATCTATTAATTGACCGCTAAATTAAACTGCCACGTTAGTCTAATGGTCCTATTTGCGACTGCTACGCTAGAGTTCCTGGCTTCGATTTCCAGGTCGAGCAGTGTTTTTTGGTTTTTCGTATTACATGGGACCTAAACATACCGGCGAACTGTGGGTTTGCACATTAGTACCTACGCTTCTGTTTAACCCTTCAAGGAATGCGGGCGTGATGGTATGTTATGATGGTAATTTATCTCTAAGGCGTGCAGAAATAGCCAGGGGAGTATACTAGGACAAGCGAGTTTTAATTCAGCGAAGCTCATCAGGGTCCCGGAGTACAAGAACTTGCATTGTGTCTGTATTTTACTACTTGACGGGTTATAACAGCTATCGTTGCAGGGTGTCTGACATTTGGTAACGATGCAAAAGAAAAATATACATATAGGTTCCGTATTAATATCCTTCTCAAGAGTTCTAAAGAATTTGAGTGTCGGGACCTACTTGTAGGTAATTAGAAAATGTTAGGTGCCAAACATAATAATATTGTTTGTTATTTATTATTATATTTTGCATTAACGCATGCTAAACGTTCTTAATAATTTTTAGTGGAAGAAAAATCCGATCTTAGACAGGATTCGAACCTGCGACCCTTTTATTGCGAGATCACTGCCTGATGTTTTATTATTATATAAAGTACTAGTTTCTGCTCGCGACTTTGTCTGCGTGGACTTCAGGATTGGATCAAACTTGGATAAAAAGTAATATTTCATCCAGATCCGTTCAGCCGTTCTGGCGTGAAAGAGTAACAAACATCCATACTCCCAAACTTTCACATTTATAATATTAGTAAGGATTATGTTTCCTTTTTTTTTCAGATCGCATAACTCTATCGGTGGACGGGGAGGAGTGGGCCCGCGTGGAGCCGACTGCGAGCGGGCTGCGCGGACGCTTCCCCGCGCAGTGCGGACAACTCCCGCGCACGTTGCTTAGCCTCGGCTCTAAGTTAGCACCCTTCGATGATCATGTAAGTAATTGATGACGTGATACAACAATACTATGAAGTTACTTTCGATTCAACTAGGGTTAGATAAGGTAGGTATGTATCGATTCTTGCCCTCGATGTAATTGGTTAAAAATGTGCTCCAGATAGTTTTTCGTCCTGCTGTTTCCATTAGGGCACAAGTAAGGCTTGTAAGGGCCCCGCGAGGGGCCTTATAAAAAGAATCATAAGTAAGTACACTCAATTATTCACTTTTTAAAAGCCTACCCCAAACTCTGAGCCTAAGACGCCTGCCTGCTACTATGTACTCTATACTAATAATACTAATAGTGGTTGTCGGTTCGAACCCCATCCATTGCACTACCGACGTGAACCCACTCGTAACACAAGCATTTAGCTTAGCACGAGGGGTTAACAAGAATACTAGTAATATGCGACCCACATTGCTAGTAAGCTTTTTTTTTTAAAAAAAATACTACTCTATAATAATAATCATCAGCCTCTATTCATCCACTGCTATTTGTGACTGAAATTATACTGAACTAGCGACCCGCCCGCGGTTTCACCGGTGTTGCTCCGCTCCTATTAGTCGTAGCGCGATGTTATATAACTTATAACCACCTTCCTCGATAAATGGACTATCCAGCACAGAGATTTTTTCAATTCCAACCAGTAGTTCCTAAGATAAGCACGTTCAAACAAACAAAGTCTTCAGCTTTATAATATTAGTAAGTATAGATTAGCTAAAGCTATACAAATAAATAACTCCAATTCCTATGGGCTTCCCTTTTGAAATATTAGCTACTTAGTCTAAGACCAACGCCCCCACCGTCACAGCGACCCAAAAAAACCTTTTGATATCATAGTATATTCATCTTTCCAGTTTTACATAACCCTGGGAGTGGCGGCAGGCAGCATCACGGAGTTTCCTGACGGCGTGAAGACCGTGAACGACAAGCCGAAGCCCTGGACCAACCCCAGCAGGAAGGCACTCCTCAATTTCTGGCAAGACATGGATGCGTGGCTCGCCACGTGGAACCAGCCCCAATTACTCGTCGATTACGTCAAAGTTGTAGCGCTGTGATAGCATTTACCTAATCTTCGTGTTCAGATACATAAGATTGACAATGGTAGTTTTTTTAAGACTAGTATATCTATTCTCTTGTATCGAGCGTGCGTTTGCAAACACAAATTTTCACATACACAAACACCTAGACCCAGGGCAATTACCCATAGGTAGGCCATACAAATATTCATTCTAGTACTGTACTAACATTATAGTATGTAGGTACCTAAGAGCCCATTCTCACGGCAACATCCCGTTTTTTGTAGGTACGATTCACAAGCATCCTGTTTGCAGTATCCCGTAAAAAACCGATCCGTTCGAATTATGTTAGGGCCCTTTCCCACGGGGACATCCTGTTTTGCAGTATGTACGCGTTTTGATGCTAACATTCACATGGACATCCCGTTTGCAGTGACCCGCAAAAAACCGATCCGTTCGAATTTGCTATTCGGTTTTGTCATTAGACTACCAGTAAAAAATAGGATCCAGTTTGATTACAAGTATGATTTAATAGAAGTGTTCCCACTAGCAGCTTCCTGCGTGCATATTTGTTGCATGGAGAGCGGGGAGAGCCTCCTCCGCCCCGCATCGCTGTTTTGTTGTTTCAGAATTGGGTGAACCAAAAATCTTATTTTACAATGCCGGCGGCGACGATAATACCAATACAAAATCACAAGCGTTTTCACGTCCATGACGTCTCAATTTCCAGTCTATTCTGCTACGAGCAGGATGCAAACTCCCGTACCGCAAAAAACCGTACCTGCAAAAAACGGGATACTGCCGTGTGAACACATAAGTGCTTTCTGCGGGTTCCAGTAACGCAGTGATCCCGCAGAACCGGACTGCCGTGGGAAAGTAGCCTTATTCAGTTTTGCCACTACAAACTGATATTGTCCAGTAAAAAACAGGATCCAGTTTAATTAAAAGCATAGTTTAATGGAAGCGTTTCGACTAGCTTGTTGCCTCTATACTGTTGCTCGTTGTACATCCGCAAAAAACTGTGCAAATGTGTGTGAACAACTGTGATTTTTTTAAAATTCAGAAAAAAAAATGTTCCTGCAAAACTGGACAGTCGTGGGAAAGAGCCGTAACATACAGAAGTCGATTACTCGGCCTCTGTGTCATTTGTGCCATTATTTAAAGTAGGTAGGTAATCTGCTCTCTCTCTCTCTCTCTACTAAAACCTTTTAGTTTGTGAGAAAGGGATGCAGCTATTGAATGTGCGTAGAGTAGCATCTGTCTTTCTCTCTCTCATTCGCAATAACACGTGGTACGTCACCGGCAGGGTTAAAAACGACTCTTTAGATTAGCAGGTATTTGTATTTAGATCAATATAAGGTTAATAATAGAAAAGTGATAATTTTATGTTTTTGCCCCATACCAGCAGGGTTACTCTTGAAAACAATACCAATCCAAACGTGATCCGATTCCAATGTCAATTTGGCTGTCGAGCGATTTCGTGCTCCTGAGCACAAATCCGTTAACCTTGTATCGGCATCCTGATTGGCCAATGGTTGGGTCGTTTCCTAATCCTATTTAGTTCACCGCGCAATATTGAAACAATTTGGCGCTAGTCTCGGATTTAAGAGTACGAAACTTGACGAAACGGCACAATTCCAATGTCGATGTATCGGAATTGAGTTCAAGAGTAAGCCCCCAGGACTTTCCCTGTATCGTAGTTCCTTTTATAAACACAAATTCTCACATACACTAACACCCAGACCCGGAACAACTGTAAACAAAGTACAAAGTACCTGTAGCTCATACAAATATTGATCCGTGCGGTAATCGAACCCATAACCTATGGCGCATTAGCCGATCGCTCAGCCGCTACGCTAAACGTGTCATCAAATGATTAATAATTGAATTATTGATTCTAGAGGAATTGGTCAAATGTATATATGTATTTATGAAATATGGATGGATGAGTGCAATTGTCAAAATAAAAAAACGTACACATTTGGGACTATTTTTATTTGCACGTGTACATGTTTGTCCGTATAGCGAAGACATTAGATTTCCTCGCTACGCGAAACATTCACATTTTATTTGACTAACATTTGAAAGTAGTTCACACTGTTTGAAGATCATCAGAATTAAACTGACGGTCAAGCGTAGGCCTATCAAGAATAAAAAAAACACTGGTTATAACAGAGGAAGTTACTTACGTATTAAAAAAATAACTAAATGCATGACTATGATAGAAAAATTACGCCAAGCAAATGTTTCTCCGATAGTTTCGTTTTTTTTTAAAAAAAGCTTACTAGAAATGTGGGTCGCACATTACCAGTATTCTGGTCACCCCTCGTCGTCGTCGGTAGTGTAATGGGTGGATTACGAACCGGTAACCACATGATCCCAAGTCCGCCGCCCTAGTCATTAAGCTACCGCCACTTTGTTCCATATAGAGGCACTATATGTTGTGTGTATGATGTTCTTAAATTTTAAATCGGTAAGCCTTAAATTGTTCCTTGAGAGAATCGTAACAGCTAATCGTAGCGTAAAAGCCTACTCAACAACTACACCAGTCGCGTCGACAGGCTACAAGCTAGAACAAGAGTGAAAATTTCTTTTGGTCACTCGATTAAATAAATTAGCTATTAAAGAAAATGAAAAAGATTGGTGTTGACTGATAATAAAATATTATTTCTCTAATTACTCGTTAACATTTCTTTTTTTAATACAAGATTAATTCGATAAGCAACAAATTTTTTTATAAACTCTGTTTCAGAAACAAAATCTAGGTTTTTTTTTAAACATATCATTTTGTTTCTGTAAACTCTACGTGTTTATCGGTATGTGGGGAGCACAGAAACAAATCAGTTGCTCAACAAGTACATACGAGTTTAATGAATCTTCTTCAAACAGTGTGAACTGCAAATACAGCTGTAACCTATACAAGGTTAGTTTTAGTATAGGCGAAACCTGAATATAGTTTGTTCAGAATAAGTAACTGAATCGATTCCAATAATTTTTACACCATGTTATATTTTGACCAAAAAATATTTAAAAAAGGCTACAAGTTGGACACCGAGCGACACTAAGTACCTATTAGCAATCATATGCGTACAACACGGTCACGGCAGGTCATAGCGGCGCTAGGCGCGAGCGCACAGCGGGGCGGGGGGGGTAAACAACCCCTTCAGTCGGTCATTTAGTCGCCCGGAAGCTACAGGTTGATGCGCGCGTGTCACGCTCCCTTTCAGCAACGTAACGCGATCGCTAGCGCACGGCCGCCGCGCCGTAGGTATTAGTTGTGTTTTGGTGTGAAAGTATCGTAACCATGAGTTTCTCATACACAAACGTCCAGTATACGGAAATGGTACGTACACTAGCGGTTTGTGGTGATAACGTATCCCTGGCAGTGCGGCGGTACGAGGAGCAATTCGGTATCAGAGTATCGTGGAACACAATGCTGGCAGCTACACAAAGATCGAGGGAATACGGCACCTTTCGGCCTTTGACAGCTGTTGATAGAGGAGTGAGTCGAATTCCTACCACAGTCCAAGAAGGAATCTTGAACTACATGGCCAACAATCCCGAGAGCAGCACAACAAGGGCCGGCAGGGTATTTACCGTCAGCCAGACCTACGCATGGCGCACGTTGCGAGATGATGGCCAATATCCGTATCATTTCCGACGTGCCCAAGAATTGTGCGAGAATGATATGCAACAACGAATATCATTTTGCCGGTGGTGGCTGAATAATCGTAACATCAGCATTCTGTGGACAGATGAGTGTACTTTTACGCGTCGCGGACTGTACAATATTCATAATAGCCACTATTGGGCTCATGAAAACCCGTACCTAGCACGCGCAGACTCCTTTCAACACCGTTTTTCAGTAAACGTATGGGCTGGCATAGTAAACAACCATGTGATAGGACCTATTTACTTGCCGAGGTTAAATTGTGCCACTTATTTAAATTTTCTCACTAATACCCTACCAGACATTTTAGATAACTTGCCCCTGGATATTTACCGTGGCGGTCGGGGTATTTATTACCAGCACGACGGGGCCCCCGCACACTTTTCAAGACCAGTGCGGGAATATCTCAACGAGGAATACGGTGAGCAATGGATCGGCCGCGGCGGGCCAGTGCAATGGCCACCCAGGTCACCAGATCTGACTCCTTTAGATTTTTATCTTTGGGGTCACATAAAAGACCTGGTGTACCAAACAGAGCCTCAAAATGAAACCGATTTAAAAAACAAAATTGAAAGTGCGTTTAACAGTGTTAAAAACAATCATTACATTTTAAGTAAATTAAATAGGAATTTGCGTAAGCGCGCCCGTCTGTGCATAAGACAAAGAGGGGGACATTTTGAACAATTGTTACGATATGTTTGAATGGAGTGATTAGTAAGACATTGTAAATAGTGATTAAGTCAATTATTGTAAATAGCGATGATTAACATTTTTAAACACGCCAAGATGGTTAATTGTAGAAAGTTATTATTAGTTGGTACCCACCGCCGGCTGTGGTTAAGTAATGCGATTTTTAACACTTCATCCAGATTGAACTTTTTTAAGTGGTTGGCATAAGGTGCAACAAATCGCATTGACTACACTTTATCACTTACGGCTGCCTTTACGTATAATGTAGGTACCTACATAATAATATCTACCTACACTTGAGCATTACGACAGTCCAAAGCCTGCAAGTGTGATGGAAAATGTTATCACCAGTTAATTACATACAATACAATCGCCGTACCTACGGTTAGGTACCTACTGCCAAATTATTATCAATGAGCGCGAGCCGACGCCGAGCGGCCTGCGCGGGGGCGCCGCGTGGTGTGTATGTTTTTGTACGGATAACCAGGTAACGTAACACGCCTGTAACTTTATGATTTGTCTTGATATATTTTTGAAATTTTGTACATAGATTCTTTTCATAAAAATACTAGACACGTGTTTCGGCTTTCGCCTATACTAAAACTAACCTTGTATATTAACTGGTTTATTCCACAATGTCACTATTTTACAAAGAGGGGGAAACAGTTTGAGAGGTGTATTTAGAATACAAAATATTGTCTGGGAATGTTATCGTTGCCTTCGATTTGGTTTTTTGATGATGTTAGTTTTACTTCGTTTGTAACGAAATATTTGTTCACGATAAAAGTTATTTATGTAATTACTGCCTTATTATCGCCATTGGAAACCACCGTATAATATACATTTCTGTAAATGGATCTTTTATGCGCCCCTAGACGGTAAAGCATTTTGACAAGCACATGACTTTTTCGATGTCAAGCATTTTTGACAGTCTAGTAGAATGATGCTTACTTAACGTGCTTGACAACGTCAATATTTGACGAAAGTATATATTTGGTTGATCGTCTAGCGGCTCCTTTAAGACACTTTACAAGTCATTGTTTTCGATATACATTACTAGATGGCGCCGGCGTTTCCTAGAGATCTCTAATTACCGAAAAAAACTAAGATAATCATGATCTCTTATCGAATACAATTACGAGTGTTTTTAAGTTTTTACAAATATTTTCTGCGGGTAGCTCATTTAGTTTTATTTTTCTGACTGGCAACGATAGCAACCCCACTCAACCTTATAAAAGACTACAAATACTTTGATCAATTAATTGATATTACATATAATATTTTTATAGTTTCAAATACATTAAAATTTGTAACCTCCTACGTCTCATCCAAATGCCCTATGTGCCTTAATGCTACAGAGAGTCAATCCCTACTATACATTTACTAGTAGGTAGTTTAAAACATTGATTATCCTATTTATATCATGGATTAATAATTTATATTGACGGGACACGTCTAGCGAACAAAATAGTTGACAATTATCGACAAAAAATTTGAAGCATTTTTTTTTATGTAAGGAGGGCAAACGAGCAGACGGATCGCCTGATGGTAAGCAATTACCGCCGCCCATGGACACCCGCAACACCAGAGGAGTCACGAGCGCGTTGCCGACCTTTTAAAAGGGAATTGGGCCTCCGGTAACCTCACTCACTCGGCGAAACACAACGTAAGCGTTGTTTGACGCCGGTTTTCTGTGAGGCCGTGGTATCACTCCGGTCGAGCCGGCCCATTCGTGCCTAAGCATTTAATACAATTATGAAAAAAATCACAAATAATCTAAATAAATAAAAAAGATACATTGCAGCGCTTTCATGGCTTTGTCTATTCGCTAGACGGTTCCTCGAGTTAGGACGACAGCTAGGAGACATAATAAGTCGTAGGGCACAAACTTATAGATATGACTCGGGATCACATGAAATTTTTACATACTATGCCACATACACACGGCTTTTAATTAATCGTACTTTAACGAGAATCATACGCTCTACCTTTGAAAATGTTACAAAAATATTAATTAGTACGTGAAAAAAAAATACGTTAGAAAAATAATAAAGTTTGCAAATATAAAAAGGAGTTTCCACATGATACAACATCTACTGTACTTAAAAGTCGTTAAAGCATAATTAATTAAAAAACCGTGTTGTGTAATCATAATTAATTAAAAACAGAAGTTTGTTACGATTTAATTATTTAATTTAAATTAACGATACAAAGGACTAACAAATATTATGACGTCATATGACGTTGACGGGACATACACACCTTAGGCTCAGAGGCTTACGAAGTTTATTTTTTAAATAAATAGCTAGAAACAGATGACCTTGATAATACAACGATAAAGTAAATTTTATACACCTAAGCTTGTTGCAAAACTTGAATAAACCCCCGCATGAAATTTATTGTTTTTTTTTAAAGACTGTATTTATCACTATAGTTTGTTATACATACCTTGATACGCGTGACAGCTGTCATCGAGATCACGCGAATGAAGTTCCATATTTTTTGACAGTCAAAACGCAAGACAATGTCATACTTTATTGACAAAAAGGGATGTTCATTGTGTCACCTATCGTCTGACTGTGGTAAATCGATTATGAAAATATCAGGTATCGAATAAGTGTTTTAGTTAATACGATTCCTGACCCTTTATAAATAAAAAACTGAAATAGTACAACCATTGTGTGGTTGAATTCTTCTCGTTTTATTGTAAGTTTTAAGTCAAGATAAAACCAATTTTATTAAAAATATGATTTTAAACGATGATCGATATATTTTCAATATCTTACGATATTTTTTTTTTATGGCAACCTGCCGATATTTTCAACAATTTCTGCCATTGTCGTGTAATGACTACTCATATGTAATACTTGTAGGTAGGTGTATTATTATTCCATATTAATTATTCTGGTGTTAGTTTCGAGCCTGTTTGAAGTAGACAAACAAAACACACAACTATTAAACAATCACGGGTACTTACAAGTCAGTGAAAATAACACCACAATATAGATTTTCAGCCTGAAATATAACAGAAAAAATGCTCAACATGTGTTCACCATAAACACTTCGACAGTCCTTACCTAATCGTTTTTTTGTCAACGAAACCCCAATGCTAGAAATGTCATTCTGACATCTGTCGTCTGCGCGTATCAAGCTAAGTATGTTTAACAAACTATAAGCAAGTTTCTTTTGCCTGTTGCAAACAAATACAATACAATCGACGAATTGAAAAAAGACTTGCATTGTCCAAACACGGTTACAACTTTTTTATTGATTCAACTTAATTCATTTAAAAGGTTAATAAGTTGCTCCTCTTGTCGCTAATCGACGAAAATCGCAACTACAACAGTTGTGATTTTCGTCGATTACTTGAACATTTATTCGAGTGATATTATCGATTAATTGTTTGTTATCGATGTGTTTTTAATCCTGGAGACCTAAGGTGACACATCCTTGGCTATTAGCATCTGGTGGGCATTTTGTTTTATATACCAAGTCTCCTGATCTGTTTCTAGCAGTCAACAACAAAATTAAATTGTAATAAATAATTTTACCAAAAACTTGCAAGCATTGGTGCTGGCAAGTTTTTGGAATTTAGACGAAACTTCAATGATTTGTCTGAATATAATTGTTATAATTGTATTATAATTTATATTTTTATCTGTAAAGCAATCACGCCATTTCAAACGACTTGAGGGCGATTTTATGTTTTAACATTGATATTATTTTTAAATTAAAAATCTTTTACGCCAGTACATTTGTTAGATACAGCTACTCAATAACTCAAAACAACGGATATATTGAAAAAACCTTGTAATATCATCCGGGGCCATATTATTTTATCACAGCCGACACTCACTCCCAAAGGAAATCGTTATAAGGGAACATATTTCGTAAGACAAGGAATTATATTGTTATGAAATGAAATGTAGAAGTTTATTTATTTTATCTTGGTTTAATTTTACCGTAGCATAAATATTTGAGACCCACGATTTATTAGCATAAATATTTGGCGAACTGTGGGTGTACATTAGTACGCCTCTGCCTAACTCTACGGAAAATACAGGCGTGATGGTATGTTAAATATTTGTCTTTATTAGGCTTGATGTACTGTTAACTGGTATCCAAAACTCGAATTTCTTCAATCGATTTTCAATTTAATCTCCAAATAATAGAGTTTATTATCCATTGTGGAAATTTGACAGCTTGTGGTGATTATGAACGCACATAATGTACGTACGTAGGTACAACATATTTCGGTTTGTGGTTGTATTCAATAGTTTTTTTACTAGTATTTCATAATAATATAATTCCAAGTTACGTAGCATGTTCAAAACATTTTTTATTAAATAGACATCAATCTAGGATATCTTACATAACACACACTAAATGACAAAAGGATAAAATTAGAATACTTTCAATTCATTAACTATAAAATATTTAAGCTGCATTCTAAAACCAGCCACACACGCAACGTTATACTTGCACAAGTTTACAATTGCACAAGTTTAAACTTGCACAAGTTTAGACTTGCACAAGTTTAGACTTGCACAAGTTTAGACTTGCACCAGTTTAGACTTGCACAAGTTTAGACTTGCACACGTTTAGACTTGCACACGTTTAGACTTGCACACGTTTAGACTTGCACACGTTTAGACTTGCACAAGTTTAGACTTGCACACGTTTAGACTTGCACACGTTTAGACTTGCACAAGTTTAGACTTGCACACGTTTAGACTTGCACACGTTTAGACTTGCACAAGTTTAGACTTGCACAAGTTTAGACTTGCACAAGTTTAGACTTGCACCAGTTTAGACTTGCACAAGTTTAGACTTGCACACGTTTAGACTTGCACAAGTTTAGACTTGCACAAGTTTAGACTTGCACAAGTTTAGACTTGCACACGTTTAGACTTGCACACGTTTACACTTGCACAAGTTTACACTTGCACAAGTTTACACTTGCACAAGTTTAGACTTGCACACGTTTACACTTGCACAAGTTTACACTTGCACAAGTTTAGACTTGCACACGTTTACACTTGCACAAGTTTACACTTGCACAAGTTTACACTTGCACAAGTTTAGACTTGCACAAGTTACTCTTAAACTTGTAAAAATGTAGGGTTAGGTGAAGTTTGTGGCTGGCTTAAGTAATATTTTTACACATACGAAGGATTAAATTTTAAAATTCCTACTGGTTAATTTTAAACATGAGCGTCTAACGCCGTCAAGTTATCGTAAAATCCATTATTAATACCGATATATGTCACACTACATTGATATCAAATTCAAAGTCAGTTAGATTTATTTTTTATTTAAATGGTCCACAAAATCTACTACAGGCTCTTGGTTATCGTAAAAAGTAAATAGCAAAATAATGAATTAAAAATCAATTGTTGCTTCATCAGGGTTTGGTTTAAAGCGAGCGATATAAATATCCTCTTTAAATTATTAAAGATAGAGTTCAAAATTGTATGACAAGTAATATTAGCATCGTCACTAATACAAATTATTGATTGTATACAATTTTACACTTTAATATAATTGGTTAAGGGCGATATTTGATATTATATCATCACTGGAACCAGATTTCTGTCTGGTTTCACTAGTTCTGAGTAATAATCTGATAAAAACATTAATTCTCTAAATACTAACATCAAAATTTCATACAACAATTTAAATATGTAGCCAAATATTAACCCCTAAAGCTGGAATATTTCACAGAATACTATAACATTGTGATATGAGAAGATACAAGCTTTCCAAGCTATTTACATTGCAATACGCTAAACAACCCTTCTAGATCTAAAATGTCAAGCTAGACTGATGTGTGAGTGAGATAGATACATACCAGTTGTATAGCGTTGTCTCTTTCTTACAACAGACAATCGCTTCTGGATGACATGAATACATTTTACCCGTTATTTTAATACACAAGTATGGAGTAATCACTAGTTGTTATCAAACATTATTTATCAGCATTAATTGCAATTTTAGCATATATGAATGTGGAAGAAGCAAAATAAAGTATGCAAGAATCGTAGTGGCAGTTTGTATTTTCATTCTGCCTACCCATGTGGAAAAGGGTTGACGGTATGTTTGTAATTTTGTTAAATCCTCTGTTTTGGCAGTGTGAATCTGATTACCAAGCGTAACCTGTGAATATTTAACTTTTACACGACTAGTAGCAAAAAGTCCAGAATTTTGGTAATAAAAGTCTACCAATTTTTTGGCTAATATTAACAAAGATACGACCTATTCCATGGATGCCAACAGTTTCTCATTGTTCTTTATATTTGACCCTTATAGGTATACAAATAATGTTGATAAATATGTGTCGAAGATCCCCTCTGAGTGATCTAAAACTTTTCTATTCCTACCAAAGCTAAAGAAACTTCTAGAAAGAAATATCCTAAGTAAGCTTGCAACATCGATCGCCTACTTGTAATAAAATAAATAATGAATTGTATATCTATACGAATGGTTTTTTGATTTGTAACTGGTGCATATCTTCCATTTTTTTGGTCTTTTTACCTTACACGAAGTTATCAAGGTTCCTTGAACCAATAAAGTCCGACAAAGAAAAAAACTGGTGCAAGGGGCTAGCAGTTCTATTAAATACAACCAGCTTCCATTTTGAACAGTATTGTAATTGTAGGAATGCTGTCATTGATTTAAAACGGAGTAGTGAGTCAATGGAGTATCCAAGTTGTTGAAGAAACGATAAGGACAGTTCTGTCATGACATGTTTATTTTTTTCTTTTGCCATTTGATAAAATGGCTTAAATATACTTTAGTGAATATATTTGCAATGTTTTATTTCAAGAGCTGGTAATCAAAATCAGATATAACAAGGCTCTCAATAATTTAGTTAGAACCGCAAAGTTGTGCTCTTTCGTAATCTAGATTTCTCTCAATATTGACGCACGAATTGACTTATGCGTGAGGAAGTAGGTAACGAATGTTTATCACTGGAACATGATATCTTCCATGCGTCACACGTATATATTTTGTCACTGTATCCGTATATAATTATATGACTTTAACATGATCATTCCATTTTTTTACTACTCTGTCCTATTTTAGTTGTCAAACATTCACAAAACATTGCTTTGTTTATACGTTATATTATGTGAATGATTATGGTATTTTCAATATTGTCAATTATCAACTAAGTTCTATTGTTCATTTTTGTATGGCAATAGCAATGAAAATGTCATAATATAAATGCAATATTGATAGAGATAATATAAATATTTTCTTCTCTGATCCCTGAGATCGTAGAGTTTTAAATACATTATTTTAATTATCTAATGAGATTTGATACCATTTAATAACAACTTTCTATAACCATAAGTTAGTGTACATAAAACTCTACAATCGGAGTTACCAATTATCTAATTACAAGCTGCTACGTCTTACAACATTTATAACACATAAGTAGCGCTCCCATATACGACACACACATGTTATAACCTAAAAACAGTTAAAAAATTAACTAAAAAAAATAATCCAATTTCGTCACACACGTAAAAAAATGTCGAAAATAGAAATTCACTAATTCCACTTAGGTACTTAAAACTTAATAAATAAAAGGCGTCACACAAAAATACTGCGATAATTTTCGGAAACTAGGAATTCATAGGAATATTGATTTTGCCGTCGTATATGGAGAAAGGTGCGCGGGCGCAGTCGCAAGCCTCGCTCCACTCACACGTCGCGGCTGCACTACGCGACTCACTCCAATTTTGAAAGTCTAATTGTCCTAATTGGGCAGGGCGGGGGGCCCCTGAGGGCACGAGTGCCCCCGGGAGCTCTCGTGCCCCGGCGAGCACGGGCGCCCCGCGGGGCACGCGTGCCGCACTTACTGCGCCTTGCCGTCGGGCTTGTGTCATACGAAGTCCATGGCGTCCCGGGACTTGCTGGTGAACTTGCCCAGCGCTCGTTTCTTGAGCGTGCGCTCAATCAGCTTCTTCACTTCGCTCACTATGAATACGCTTGAAGTCAGGCATACCAGGAATATTATATCTGCAAACAATAAATAATATTTATTATAATCTATACATAGTGTGTATTAGTATTTTTAATGCATTACTCATGCTAAACATTTCTCAAAATAAAGAAAAATTGGACCCCAGGCAGCATACCTTGGAGCTTAGGCCCGAAAACGTGTGAAGTACCTCTTACTCTATCAACTTCATCCAAAAACGTACCGTGTCCAGTAAGCGCTTCAGTTTGAAACACCCTCTGCAGCGGCGGGAAGTAGATGACCAGCATCTGCCCCACCAGGCTAAGGGTGACCGCAACCAGGAACATCTTGTTGGAGAACAGTCCCACTTGGAATAGCGACTTGGTCTGCGAGCGGCAGGATAGGGCATTGAACATGTCAAACAGCACGAAGCAGGTGAAAGTCATGGTCGTGTCGCGAGGAGTTATCTTGTTATCTGACATCTGGAAGAAAACGTTACGTGATTACAATCAAACTATTCCTTAAAAACGATGAATCATTTCATACGAGAGAAAAAAAATTGCCAGTATTTTTCCACCAAATTTGTCAGTCCGTGTCGCTTAGTGTCAATAGAGAACTTCGCAGCTTGACCCTAGATCGTCTGACGATCTCGTTTGAGGTCGTCTTACGACCTATATAGGGCCACTTTCCTTTTTTTATGTGAGCAGATGAGCAGATGATATGTCCGCCCATGCAACATTTGCAATACCAAAGGAGATGGTGATGCGCTATCGAGCTTTTAAACTCTGGCCAGTAGTTTCTGGCCACCTGAGACGGCCAGAGCCGCAGCAACTGAGAGACTGGTTGATAAACAATGTTGGTAACTTGTTTATTTACGTGGGAGAGCCATGCTTTGGCACGAATGGGCCGGCTCGACCGGAGTGATACCATGGCCTCACAGAAAACCGGCGTTAAACAACGCTTACGTTGTGTTTCGCCGAGTGAGTGAGGTTACCGGAGGCCCAATCGCCTTTTCAAAAGGTCGGCAACGCACTCGTGTCTCCTCTGGTGTTCCGAGTGTCCATGGGCGGCGGTGATCGCTTACCATCAGGCGATCCGTATGCTCGTTTGCCCTCCTATCCCAAAAAAAAAATTAAAATGATTGTTATGGTAATAAACTTATAAAGTAATGTAGTGTAGTGTACCTCTCTGTTGAAGACCCAGAGCGTGCCGGCGATGATGATGGCCGCGGACAGCAGCACGTTGAGCAGCAGCGCGCGCGAGATGATGCGGCGCGAGGTGTCGCGCGGCCGCCGCCGCAGCACCGAGTGGTCCACCGGCTCCACGCCCAGCGACTGCGCCGGCGGACCTGCACCCACCGTTACACCAAGCTTAAACGACATGTTTCATTTTGGACCACCACCATGTACAGTACATAATACATAACATAATCAACCCATTACATTGTCCCACTCCTGGCCATGGGCACATCTCCTCTCAGAATGAGAGGGATAAGGCTATAGTCCACCACGCTAGCCTAATGTGGGTTGGCAGACTTCACACGCCGTCGAGAAAATGTCTCAGTCATGCAGGTTCCCTCACGATGTTTTCCTTCACCGTTTAAGCGCGTGATAATTAACTATTAATACGCACATGACTTCGAAAAGTCAGGGGTGCGTGCCTTGGATTCGAACTCGAGACCTTTGACTTGGACTTGGATAAAAACACAATTGTCTTCTTATTTAACGGGCATCGGCCAACTTCGTGTTTCCGAAGATGGCCGACACATCTAGGCAGTGTTATAGAGCTGCTCTTATCAAATAGCCCTTGTTTGTACCTAAATTGCAAATATTACATCGAAACAAAATGCGATGTAGGGTTATAGGGTTATATCAGCTCTGTATAGTTCTACAAAACGGTAGCGCTCGTCCTACCTGCTTTCAATTATATCTGCAACTAACTCATTAGTGACACCGACGCGCCGCTCGCACGGCTTGCAACTAATTTGCTTTTCTTAGATTTTTTTTTTAAATGATAGATTAGATAGATTTTAGATATGATAGCAATTCAAGCTCCGCCGGACCCTTAACCTTGCAGCAATCATTGCAGAACAAAAAGATAAAATGAATAATGAATACGCACCATCCATGATAATGTTGATCCACAGTATCTGCATGGCGTTGAGCGGGTTGGGGATGCCCATGAGCGTGGCGAGCGCGATGAGCGACAGCGCCGCGATCGACGTCGACAGCTGGAACCGCACGAAGTTGCGGATGTTGTAGAATATGCACTTACCCTCCTCTATGGCGGCGCTGTGGGGCAAAAGTTTTATTTTATTAATCACTAGCGTACGTAGTGACTACAGAATTGCTTCCGACCTGGATAAAAAGTAGCCAATGTCTTATTCCAGACTATAATCATTAATCTATCCCTGTACCAAATTTCATCCAGATCCTTTAGCCGTTCCGACGTGATTGAGTAACAAACATCCATACATTCTCACAAACTTTCACGAATATTAGTAGGACTAGGTGACACTAGACACCAGCGTCATCTACCAGGATCTATTATAACTGACAACCTTCCAGGTCACGCCATAAGTACAAAACAAAATCATCAAAATCGGTTTAGCTGTTTAGGAGAAGCCGGGATTTTATAGAGGCGACATTTATTTTATACAAAAGGAAAGGAGTACACGTCAGGCAAATGTTTTATTTAAAGTCGACAATTATTTTAGCTACTTTTATATTGTTAAAAACTACCGGCACGCCCACGTGATATAGCTGTATCCCTATGTTCGGGTCAGCTTGCAGCCTGAACAGATGCTGTTAAATATCGGTATTTTAGGACTTGCAATATCGAATCTCTTGCCCAGATATAACCCAATTTCTGGGCAACACTAGTACTCAGGATAAACTGGCTTTCAGGCTGTTTAGCCATGGTATGATCAGGTAGGACAATTAAATCCAACGGCTTCCATAGCAAGTGCTTCCATAACCTTTTGAGCGCCCAGTCAAGTATAGATAATGTGCCCAGCGCGCCACAGTCACGACTAGGTGACAGATTTAAAAGGATGAATTCGGAGCTTGGCGCCGAGGGCACCCTTCTTCTGTTTTGACGTGGCAGTCAAAAGGTTAACTTTGCAAATTGATTAATCAGTTTTTTTATACCACAGGTGGGAAACAAGAATACGGCTCGCCTGATGGTAAGCGGTTACCGTAGCCTATGGACGCTTGCAACACCAGGGATATTACTCGCGCATTGCCGACCCTGTAAATTAAGGAGGAATAGTTAGGCTGGCAGTATAGGAGACATGCTGCCACGCTTGACAGCGGCGGTAACAAAACACAACCGGTCCCCCACACTGCCAACACAACGCTTCCTCGTGGAGCTCTGGCGACCTTGCTCATCGTTAGGAACACAACATAGCACGGAGCTGTTATTTGTCTACGATTTTCTGAAAGGTGGAGGTACTTCCCCAGTCGAGCAGCTCCAATCGTGAGTGATTCCACTCAATATTCAATTCCACTATGCCCTACCTCATTCCTACTACTTAGCTACGTTGTTGATAACTTACATGATGGTAGCAAAGTCGTCATCGACGAGAATCATGTCGGCCGCCTCCTTGCAGACGTCGGTACCGTTGCGACCCATTGCGATGCCGATGTCGGCTCGTTTCAGAGCCACGCCGTCATTCACTCCGTCGCCTGTGGACAACAAAATATAATACCATCACACTTGCATTCCTAGAAAGGTGAAACAGGTGTATGTACTGATAATCCTTTTATTTTTTTAAATCATGTAATGGGGGGGAAGCTACCAGCTAGACGTCCGGAATAAAATAAAATTTATTCAACCCGTCGTCACACAGAAAATATTCAATTAGGTTTACATTTTTCTTGTTACTAATCACAATTTAAGCTTACATCAAAAATTTCTATAATGACAAAATGCTACTCAGGATTTCCTATTAGCAAAACCAGATAACACTGAGCAATCTAGACATTAAAACTTACGCTCAGCGGCCGCGATTACAACTACATTACCTCCAATATAACAGTACGCGTCTGAAATTATCCGCAAGTGATTTTAAAAACTCTGTATAAAGACAGTTGCGTTTCATGAATGTTCCGCATTCGGGATTATTGTCCTTACTGATGTCGATATTTTTTCATAAGGACACTTACGTCTGCTGTTTGCGGGGCTGTTCGCAACGGGTATCTTCAGACACGTACGTACGCACGTATTTCGGAGCACTCTAGACCAATGATGCGTTCCACATTTAAAACAAATACTTCTACAGTTGGATGTGGTCGCATCAGTACAGTAATCATCGCCTATGACTGGATGGCAACACCAGAAGTATTACTCGCCCATTACCACCCTTCTTAACGTGTCAATTATTAAACAATTTTCGGGAGGAATATGAGGCTTCTTTGACCTTTAACGTGGCTACCCTGAGAAATCAGTTGTTAAATCCCTTTCCCTGTCAACTGCTCTGGCTACATTTACAAATGAAAAATTATATATTTACCTGTCATGCCCACTATGTTGCCCACCCTCTGTAGTGACTTGACAATAGCAAGTTTGTGTTTAGGAGTCACCCTGTAGAATACGCTCACCTGAGAACAATATACATTTTTATAATATAATAATGATTACTAAGTATCCTTGCTTTGATAAATATATATCGCGACTTTGTTCGCGTGGACTTTAAAATTGGGTCTGACCTGGATAAAAAGTATATCTATCTCAGTGCCAAATTTTATCCAGATCCGTTCAGCCGTTCCGGCGTGAAAGAGTAACAAATATCCATACATACAAACTTTTGTGTTTATAATATTAGTAAGGAAGTAAGGATTGCCATCAACAAAAAAACTATTATAAATCTCAATAAACTCACGTTGTCGATCATTCTATCCAGCTCTTCATCAGACATGGCATCGAGTTGATCGCCGGCAAGAGACTGCGAATGCAGCACATCCAGACCCACCATTTGAGCTAAAACATAAACGCTGATAAGTGTGTGATCAACTTCCATTGTGGTCAGTATCAAATAAAGAACTAGGTACTAAAGAAATTAAACTTTATCTGAGAGGGATAAAATTGATGTTAGAATGACAGTTGCAGTGTACATCCCATCCATCCCAGTTCCAAGCTTTTCACAATGTATGTACATTACATTACAATGTATGTATTATATGTATAATGAACCCATTACACTGTCCCACTGCTGGGCACGGGTCTCCACTCAGAATGAGAGGGATTAGGCTATAGTCCACGCTGGACGCCTAGTGCGGGTTGGCAGACTTCACACGCCATCGAGAAAATCTCTCAGACATGCAGGTTTCCTCACGACGTTTTCCTTCACCGTTTAAGCGCGTGATGATTAACTATTTAATATGCACATGACTTCGAAAAGTCAGAGGCCTTGGGTTCGATCTCAAGACCTTTGACTTGGCAGTCCAACGGTTATACTATTACTCAAAAGAACTGTGCGCGTCTGAAGTCATTCACTCGTGATTATAGTGGTGAATTTTAATACCAAAAATCGGAAAAAAATCGCATTTGTTTATTTTTGTCCTTACTGATTTCTATATTTTTAAGCCCCGACGCATAAAGAGGCGTGTTATAAGTTTAACATTGTGTATCTGTGTGTCTGTTGCATCGTAGCGCCCAAATAAATGGTGCAATTTGGAATCAGTGTTTTATATTTGAAAGATGACTTGATCGAGGGTGTTCTTAGCTATGATTTAAGAAAATCTGGCCAGCCGTTTGAAGATTATCAGCTGTTTTCTGGGATGAAGGGATGTGAAAAACTTCCACAAATCTGATCGATTTGAATTTTGGTATCCATTCTGTCACTTCAATGATATTGCAAGAACATGGTAACCAAGTCTTGATGCTCCGGGGGTTTTATAAATTTTAAATTTAATGTTTTTGTGTTGAATATTATTGCATTGTTCATACATTTGTGTCATGTTTGGCAACACTGATTTTGTCTCTGTTATCAAGTAAGTCATATAAAGTTCTAGTGTCTATGCCTTCTAATTTTTGGATTACGAGACGTTGTGTAAAAATAAATAAAACAGTTTGATTATTGAAAACTCTGCATTTTATTTACCTGCGCGGACGTTGGGAATGGTTAACTTGAGACTCGCACAGATATTTTGATCACGGTGTGAGCGACTTACCGACGGCCAGAGCAGTGGGTCGAGCATCTCCGGTGACCATCTTAACGTCGACGGAGGCGCGCGCCAGCGTGGCCACGGCCTCGCGCACGCCGTCACGAGGCGGGTCGCACACTCCGCAAACGCCTGTATACGTCAGCGCCTCCATGCGGGGGCCGCGGCATAACGCGATTATACGGAGACCTGACAATACATACGAAATAAGTAAAGTTCCATGACTCCCTAATTAATACTTTACCGGCAACCAAAAAAAAAATAGAAATATTCTTTATTGCACACCAAAAAACGAATATAGATATAATATTACATAGAATATCAATTTGCAAATATAAAATGTATGAAACTTGTTTCTTTCGCGACTAGGATTAAAGCTAAAGATGATGTTAATATTATATATACTGTCACGCCTGTATTCCCCGAAGGGTTAGGCAGATGTGAGCTTATAATACCTATGTGACCTAACCCGTATACCGTCGAGGATTACTCGTCGGGAAGTACTCCCACAGTTCGACGGTATACGAGTTAGGTCCCATGTAATAGAGGGCGAGCCTATTTGCCATTATCCAGGCACAAATCTCAACTCCGATTTGCTACTGAGAATTTAATAGAAAAACTTAATAGCACTGCTCGATCTGGGATTCAAACCCAGAAGCTCTAGCGTAGCAATCGCGCTTGAGACCACTAACCTAATGAGGCAGTAATTAAAAAAATTCCGAAAGCCGATTTTTCTATCGCCAGATAACTTTATCGTAGGAATAAATTCGATTTTTTAACAGATTTTCTATTCACAATCTGTCAAACGTCCATTTATTCCTCAATTAAAAAATATCTAACGAGTGAAAAATCAGGTCTAATTATTATTATTTTTATTAAAAATGGGCTTGCTCTTAACCTCAATCTTGCTTCGGGGGCAAAGATGAGGTCGACGGTGGAGCGAGAATACCCAGAAGATGCCTGTTCACCCTACCTTTGAATAAATTTAAATAAATGTATCACCACTTGGCACTCACCCATCCTGGCAATATTGTATGCTTCTCCGAGGAAGTCGTTCTGCTTCTCCTTGGTCATTGGCGCGTAGTTACCGCTGCTGTCGACGTACTGCGTGCAAAGCGGCAGCACCTTCTCGATAGCGCCCTTCACAAACACCTCCTCCTTCAGCTTAGCATCACCGAACTTTGGGGCGCATTTCACTACCATCATCTTCGTCTCTGAACTGTTGAATGGTAGTAATAGTTATGATCTACTCATTTTAAAATGCAATGGTACAACTCGGGCAAAATGCGCGTCTGTAGTTAGCCATGCTGAATGGCCGCGCAGATTATATAAGTCAAACGTTAACGGTGAAATATTTAGCGAGTCTTTTTTTTTAAGATAATAAACCTTTGCACCGAGTTTTTATTTTAAAATTTACCGCTGCAGAACGACTTGGGATAACTTCAGACTCGCAGTTATTTCGACTGGCAAAAATGTATGGAAGCTAGGCCCTCAAGTCTACATGACTTCAGAAGTGTTGATTTTTGCTTTCAAAATCTGTCAGTTTTTATGTCATTTAGGATCATTGGACGACCATTTTGATACAATAGAAATAAACTTGGGCCACTGGTCTGTAGACCAATATGGATAACACTTGGGGTCGTCCATGACGTGATGTTTTTGTGGCAACTATTTGTGAGTGTGAGTGTAAATGTTCCAAGATTAAAGCCACCAAAGAAGCCACCAAAACAAAAATACTGTTCCTTTACTTACCCAATCATATTCCGATTCAGAACAATTCATAAAAGTGGTTTCATAAGCTCTTGCATACCGCTAAACGTACGCACACATATGCAGGCACGAACACATACGCACGCACACACATACACACACATACATTCATCCACACGCATGCACTAGTACACACCCATACAATCATACATCGACACAGTTCTATTTCATAATTTTCGATTTTTCATATTTTGTTTTTTTTTTACTTTTCCATTTTAGTAGTCTCTAATGATAATCATACGGTACCGAGCCCGGTATAATTATTTGTTAATACTCGATCTCAAGGTCTCCACGTGACAGGCTAGACCTAGTGTGGACCACTAGGCAAAAAAATCGACTAAGTTAAAATAATTATATTAATGTATTAGGTTAAGGCATTGTAAAACTTTTGGCAATAAACGATTATCTTATCTCTTTATTTGCCTATCCTGAGTTCCAAAACATTTTTATCACATTTTTGTATTTCTTCATTTTGGGGAAAAAACATAATTATCACGTGGGATGACGTCACTTATACGGCGGAAACTGACAAATAGGTAATCGACATCAATATATATATGATGCCAAACTGACATAAGACAATTTTTTGAAGGGTCTATGGGTAACGGTGAATTCACGTCATTTCACCGTTAAACCCGTTTAATCGTATAAATATCTTTTCATACTAAGCACTAGTATCTATAGACTTTGTTCTCACTTTTCTTAAATCCTGCTTTTAATTCTTGTCGAAATTGATGTTTAGTTCTTCACACGTTTCTCCATCCTACTTGTTATTGGCTGAATTGTCGTCATCGGCAAACATGCCATTAAAAAAAACTGTATAAATGACGTAACGTCTGTTTAGAATAGGAAGAACTTCGAGTCGAAAATAAAAATGAAAAATACAGGTATCCTATTTTTCGATCTAGTTTCAAATAAAATTATAATTTAATTATGGGTGTTAAAAAAATTAAATGTTATCAATTAGTGACATGAAATACTTAGGTACCTGAACGGTATCTCATGTAGTCTTGTGTACTGTTCCCTGACATCATGCATAGAGTTTTTGAGCGCGCAGGCCAGCAGCGCGCCCTCCGTGGGCTGCCCGTACAGGGCCTCGTCGCGGATCGTCGCGTTGTTACACAGCACCCCAACCTGATAATACAATTTACGGAACATTGAAATTAGTATGGTTTAGGTTAGGTTAGAACTTATTTTGGTGATCATTTATCCATTATTGGCAATATAAAGTGTTTTTTTTGCCGTTATATTTTAATAGATCTGGTGGTTAGTTAAACACAAGCCGTATTAAAACACAAAATCAGTAACTTTAATAGTAATTTATGATTATTAATGTAATAATATGATAATACCTAAATGTTATAATAAACAATGTGCCTACCATATGTATTATAAATAAAAAAAATCACACTTTCTTGGCAGAATACAATGACATCTAGGACATAAGACCTTGCCTTTGTAATAATATGTATTTCTAGCAAATAATTATTTTATTTGATTTGAATTTTAAAGTTTACACAAAATTCAAGCAATAATCTGCTTGACTAATTATTTTTTATGACCTTGTAGCGACATCTGTCGACCTACATAGGAACTACGACGAAGAAAATCCTGAATCGCGCAAGTAATATTTACAATGCAAGCATACAGTCGTAATATGCCTGGTCCTCCCTCTGTTTGGAACCACCTTCCACCATTTGTAACTTAAGAACGGCTGGCCCGATTCTTATGATATTTGATTTGTTGGATTTGTCTCCACCCCGAATAGCAGAAGAACTATTAAAACATCGAAAAAATTAACTAAAAAGAAATATATTTTCAGTAAAAGAGAGGTACGTAGTGGAACCGAATGGTTCCTCTCACAACTCACAATTGGAGGTTCGGACTGGGGAAGTACCTCCACCTTGCAGAAAATCGTAGCCAAATAACATAGCTTCGTGCTATGTCGTCCTAACAGTGAGCAAGGTCGCCAGAGCTTGAGAGAGAAGCGTTGTGTTAGCAGTGGGGAACCGGTGGTGTTTTTTTACCATCGCTGTCATGCATGCGCGCGGTGTTGGCACGGCGGTCAGGGAGACCCGGTGAAACGGTTAACTGCTGGCAAACTGAAGCATCACACTACTGTCTCCTATGATGCCAGTCCAAGTATTCCTTCTTAATTTACAGGGTCGTCAACGCGCGATTGATACACTTGGTGTTGCAAGCGTCCATAGGCTACGGTAACCGCTTACGATCAGGCGGGCTGTATGCTTGTCTGCCACCTTAGTGGTATAAAAAAATGTCTTTACCTCTAGCATTGTATTGACGGCCATCCTGGCGACGTCGAGATCTCGTCCCTTGTAAGCCCGGAGCTGTATGTCTCCGCACGCGTTGTACCCGGTGCCCGTCACTTCTGCGATGTGCCCGCCAGATGTCGATATGGTTGTGACTGTCATCTCGTTCTTCGTTAGTGTACCTGTCGGCATATTAAACTCTTAAATACACGTACCATCACGCCTGTATTTCCTGAAAGGTTAGGGCAGAGGTATACCGCTGTACGTCCACATTTATATCCCATTATAGAGAGCGTACTCAACAGACCATAAATACAATTTACAATCTACTAATAATACATACCATTAGAGTTACCATTAGGTAAGGCAGAGGTATACTAATGTAATAATTTTCATTGTAGGAGATAAATCTAAGCTAAAGCTAAGCAAAATATGTTCGCACAACTAATAAGCAAACACTTTATAAATAAAATTAAATCATAGACAAATAGAAGTCCAACTGACCGGTCTTGTCGCTGCAGATGACGTTGACGCAGCCAAGGGTCTCAACGGTGGGCAACTTCTTGACGATTGCATTCCTCTTGGCCATGCGCATCACGCCCAGGGCCAAGGTTACAGTAACCACGATCGGAAGACCTGCGAATAAGAAGCGACAGTCATAATTTTATATTCTTTTATTTTTTGTCCTGTATAGTGTGTTTACAAACACAATTCTCAGAATCAACACTTTCGTGTAGGGTCTATTTTAAAATAATTTTAATGTTATCTAATTTAAAGTCCGGCCTTATAGAAAAGTGTTAGGGTCTATTTTACAATAATTTCATAGTTATTTAATTTAAAGTTAGGCTTTATAGAAATGTGTTAGTTACGCGGTATTGATTTATCCCCGACGATAAGGCATTCATCCTGCGTGAATCAAAGCCTACCCAAAAACCCAAATTTATAAGTTCATTTAAATCTCATATTATAAATTATTTTATTTAAATGTACCAAAACAACAGAACTTATATCAGAACTTAGTTCTAAGAGTACTTATGTGGTAAGTCAATTTCTCTGAAATCCATTCCAGGGTTCCTTGTGACGTGGGGTAATATACATAAACACCCTATTAGTACCGTGTGGGGACCGAACCTACGATTAACCGAGCACAAATTCGGACTACGAGTTGCTACTGAGAATTTCATAGAAAACTCAATAACACTTTGCTCGACCTGGGGATCGAACACAGGACCTCTAGCGTAGCAGTCGCACTTAGGACCACTAGACTAATGAGGCAGTCATATACCAATAGTATTTATTTTCTCTTTTATGTCTTATCACTTAATGAAGTTTTTCCATTCCATAAATGAAGTTTTTCTCAATTAGACCTTTTAAACAGCTGTTAACAATAAAGGCCGAGACACTCACCTTCAGGTATAGCAGCAACCGCAAGACTGACGCTGATGGTGAACATGTCCTGGAGCGCCTTGCCCTGCAGCCAGCCGGTCACCATGATGAACCCGATGATGCAGAACGAGTACATGGACAGCTGAGCGCCGAGCGTGTCCATCGACTTCTGCAGAGGAGTCTTGGGAGCTTCCTCAGCTTGCATCATTCGGAATATATCTCCGAACTCTGATCGCTCGCCTGTACTTACCACTATACCCTGGAGAAGAAAAATAGATGGAGTGGATTTGAATGTGCATAATTATTAATGCTAATACCTCCACTTCTAGAAATAGAAACGAAATGTGGGGACTGCCTTACGACAGTCTTTTTTCTCGGAAGAAATTTATCCTGAGTTTCGGAACAGCACTTAAGTACAATAAAAATTCATGTTATTCATCATCATCAGCCTATACTCGTCCACTGCTGAACATAGGCCTCTCCTAGTGAACGCCACAGAGCCCGATCTTCGGCTTTCCTCATCCAGTCACTGCTAGCGACTTTCCGCAAGTCGTCACTCCACCTGGCCGGCGGGCGCCCTACACTACGTTTGCCTATACGTGTTCTCCACTTGAGAACTCGCTTACTGCAGCGTTTGTCGGTTCTCCGACAGATGTGAAAAATTAACCTTTATTAATTCAATGAAATTGTTTACTCTGAAAACAGGTTCATAGAATATCCTACCTTCGCATTCCCGCACCTGACGAGAGTCCCCATGAACGCAATATTGTCTTTGTTCACCCTGCCGGCTGCCGCTTTGTTGGGCAACACGCTCTTCACGGCCGGTTCCGTCTCCCCCGTGAAGGAAGACTCGTCGATGGCCAGGTCTGTGGACTCGAAGAGCCGTAGGTCGGCTGGCACCCGGTCACCCACGTTCAGGTGGACTATGTCGCCGGGAACCAGGTTCCGTGCCAGGAAATGTTCTAAACTGCCTTCTCGGAGACTGTAAAGATGAATCTTAAATATATTTTCTGCTGGACTATCTTATTAGTCTAAAGTGTGACTGCTCAGATAGGGGTCCTGGTTCATGACAATAGGCCCGCCTTCTATAGCATGGGACCTAAAAATTCCAGCGAACTGTGGGTGCACATTTGTATATCTACTCTGCCTAACCCTTCGGGGAATACAACTGTGATTGTATGCTATGTTATGAATATCTTTTCGTTTAAGAAAATCTTAGCGTGGAGCAGCGTACATAAACACCCAGACCCGGAACAACTACCTAGGTACCTGTAAGGCATAATATTTGTTCTTTGAGGGAATCAAACCCTCACAATGTACCGCATAAGCCGATCACTCAGCAACTGCGCCAATCGTATAATTTATTTTAAATTTTGTATACTTACATAGAAAAACTATCCTTGACCTAACGAAAAACATCAATAAAATGTTACTAAGTATAGAAACAAGTAGAGGAAATAACTCCTGCTGTCACAATAATTACGTTTCAATGACAACAATAAAACCAATCAATAAACTTGAAGAACTAATCGAGCTTAATCAAAAGGACGCTAGTTGCCCCTATCTCCAATGGCAATGTCATTGACAGCCATTAATTACATGATGAACTCCTATAATATCAATACGGTTGGATTAAACGAAATAAATTCAGTTCCCGGTGATAATTCACCATATTTGCAGTGAAATACATAAGCCGTTGTCCACGTTTCAACTTTTATCAACAACTACTCTGCCCGCGACTTTGTCTGCGTAAACTTCAGAAATGGGTCCGGCCTGGATAAAAAGTACGCTTTAAGTCCACTTTTATCATGCGTAGGTACCGCTGAAATATGGACTGCACTGCCCGAGTGGGTCTTCCCTGATAGATATAATCTGGGTGTTTTTAAATTACGAGTGAATCGGTTTCTTCTAGGCAAGCGCGCTCCATCGTAGATCGCAGTATAGCTTAACATCAGCGAACTGGCGGTCAAGCGTAAGGCTATCACGAATATGTTCTTTTTAACCTTACCAGTTGCATGATGGCGGCACCAACTTGTTCAGTTCCTCCAGCGACTTCTCGGAGCGGTACTCCTGGACGAACGCGACGGTCACCACGATCATGATGGCCACCGTGATCGATATTGCATCGTCGAACTGCCGCATGCACACGCTGACCACTGCAGAACCTAGAGACGAGGAGATGATATGCTTATTAACAAGTCCAATAAAAATAATCAGCTTCTTCCTATCGACTCGACAGCAAACGCAAAGAGAAGAGCAAAAGAAAAAAAAAAATTAAAAAACATTTAACTAGATTGGCCCATGATTCTGCTACGCACACGGCATTTTCAAATAATCAACTTTTTTATTTCTTTAATTATACATACTTACAGCTAAATATAACAGACTATTAGAAACAGTAATGAATATTTTTTTTATATCACTATGGTGGCAAATAAGCATACGGTCCACCTGATGCTAATTGGTTACCGTAGCCTATGGACGCTTACAACACCAAGGGAATCACTCGCGCGTTGCCGGCCCTTTAAAAATCTTTTCACACCCTTTTTAAAGAACCCCATGCTGTTATCCTTTGGGAAAACCTCGACGGGGAGGCGATTCCACAACCTGAGTGTGCGTGGAAGGAAATTCCTCTGGAATCGCAGTATGAGAACAGAGTAGTTCTAAAGTATGTGGATGAATTCCACGCCGATGGCGAGAGGTGCGGTGATAGAAAGTAGCTGTTGGCATAATTTCAAACAATTCCTCAGAACACTGCCCATTGTACAAACGGTAGAACACGCACAGAGAGGCAAGGTCTCTCCTCAGACTTAATTACAACCAATTACAAGTCATCACGTAGAAAAACATTTTTTTTTTAATCCGATAACTGCCTCAATACTCTAAGTGGTCCTAAGCGCGACTGCTACGCTGCAGACCCTGGGTTCGATTCCCAGGTCGAGTAAACTGTTATTTGATTTTTATATGTAATTCTCAGTAGCAGCGCCGAGTTTGACCCCTCATATTATTTTTTCTTTGACCCGTCATAATATTTTCTATGTACAGAAACCGGCCAATTAATTAAATAATTTAAAAGTATCACTATCCTATAAAAAAATTAAATTTTCTGTTTTATTTTGATAGAGCATCCAACCGCAACAGTGTAAGGTTGACAAGTCGCGTATCGATGAATCATCGACGCAAAAGGAACACTCCATCTCTCTATCTTGCCGTAGGAAGTCCTATATACTAACATCTAGGTGACGAGTTTCCTCAAATTGGTCATAAGGGCAGTCGCCGAGTGTGAGGTGCTTAGTTCGATTCCCAAGACGGTTAGTGTAGTTTTCTGTTAGGAAATTCTCTTTGAAGTTTGGATTTGTGTCCGGTTAATTACAATTACCCAAAAATAACAGTGGAAGTCTTTGGAGGAGGCCTTTGTTCAGCAGTGGACTACTATTGGCTGATATGATGGTGATAAATAAAAAACACAGATTCAAGAACATCCACCCAACTTACCCACCAGGGAATACAGGCTTAATTAGTTTAATAGATACTTATTTTACCAATCAAAACCGTGTTACCTTCATGGTACGTAGGTACTTAAGATTAATGAGAACAGCTGTTGGACAATATTACAAGCACTAATTTTTGACGAATATAATAAGTACATAATGTCTGTCGCTTGACTAGTTTCAAAATCGATTTATCGACTAAATAGTAAATGACAACCTAATAATTCAGTGAGTCGACCTGTGTTCAAAGACACATTCAGATCAATAGTGCATAGCGAGTCAGTTTAAGTATACCTATATTTTATTAAAAGCATTATTAATATCGTTGGTAAACTATCAGCCGTAGGTATCTTCATCAAAAACCCTAACGAAACACTTTAAGTCTACTTTTATAGCGTACCGCTGAAATGTGGAATGAGCTTCCCGAGTGGGTCTTTATGTTTCTATGGAGGATGTGGAATTATTACTAAAATCTTCTCAGATTGAACGTAGATGAAGCGAAAGTGCTGGATGTAGCAAGTGGAAGTCTATAGACTCTACCTACCCCAATGGGAGACAGGCCTGAAAATATGTATGTATCTTCTCAGAGGAAAACTGGCTTTCATATGAACATCTCTACGACAATAGTTAGGTAATAGTAATCAGCTAAAGTCTGCAATAGATATTTCTTTAGTATATTGGATAGAAATTGTGATGGAGGTCTGAGAATAATGGCGTCGCGTATATAGTGATGTTCAGCTGATGCTGATATATGCAAAGAGTACCTACTTAGATCTTTTTTGCATTCATAAAATTAGTATCACAAAGGTTTTATTTCCGCTGAAATCCATGTTCCGTGTCACGGTTTATTACACGATTTGATTATATAAATGCGTAATTGTATCCGTTATTGACCCCATGGTATGTATGTAATGAGCCGAAGTAATAAAATTTAAACTGGCCAACGTGAACATATACGGGTTAGAATACTATTCCTCACTGCCTTTCAATAGGCATCCCGTAAGAGGCGTGAAAATATTTGACTCGGTGGTAGGACCTTTTGGTGTTTGACTGGCTGGCGACCACCCTTATGTCGGAGTCTGTCGTAAAGCACCTTGGTGTGTTTCGAATTTTGCACGTATGAGCCAGTTCCCCTCGGTTGCAGCCGCGCTGGCAGTCTGTAGTCCGTAGGCTCTTAAGGGTCGGCAACGCATCAGCAACTCCTCTGGTGTTGCAGGTGTCTACTTACCACCAGTTGGCTCGTCAGCTCATTTGCCGACTTAATCAATGATAAATAATATGCGTTCTTTCATAAAGTGGTTTGTTTACTGTTGTTAGTTGGAGATGTTGTATATTAGGGAACAAACATTCCAGGGTTGAGTAAACTGTACCACCGCTCATTGACTTTGTGTTTGCTATAAAAATCCATTAATTACTGTAGATAATTAACATTCGATTGCTTATCTTTTGTTTCTTTTTTGAATACGTAAATTCAACCTTTTTAATGAACTACGATATCCGCGCGCGCACGCACACGATAACAATTTGTGCAAGCAGGTTTCAGTTTTCCATAACTCGACCCACTGATGGATCAGGGAACCATAATTTCAGGTATTGTAATTAACTTTTCGGGAAAATTAACACATATTAAAAACCACTGTAATCGATTCGAACGATGGACCTAACTGACAACCCAATGGGTTCCACTTAATAGCAGACGGCAATGCGGCAGGCCCAGACGGAGATGGCGGGATGAGCTGGACTCTTTTCAAAAAGACTGGTCCTTAAGAGCAATAGACAGAGAGAAGTGGGATGAGAGACAGACACTACGGGCTTTTAATAATAATCAATTCAGTAGTCGATTCTGAACAAACTACTTTTAGGTCTTACGTCTATTCTGTATTCTGTTACAGGTTGTATAAATGATGATTAAGTTATTATGGACATCGTTCTAAATGTATGGCAGTAATGAACAATATACATGTAATATATTAATTTACATACTTATGTATTTCAATATATTGTAACAATTATTATGTAGGTCTAGTTTACAATAGATAAAGCACGTGTCTTTTAATAAGTAATACTATTATTTCATATATTCAGCAGTCTACGAAAAGGACCACATGTTTCGCTTAGATGAAATTTGGTATGGGGATAGTTTGAGACCATGAAAGGACACAGGATAGTTTCTGTCCAGGAAAGTTCTTAAGCATGCGAGTGCAACAGCTAGTATAATCAAAAGTGACTCTATCTGTCTGTGTGCTTTGCTTTCACGTGTAAAACGTCAAAACAATAGGGATGATGACTGGATTAAAAGAATATCAATATCGGACACGTATTTTTTGCTTTATCAAAATAATGAGAATTGACAAACTTATAGAGCATCAAAGTTTCGGAGTGGGAGGTTGTAACGTCACTATTTCGTAAAAATTGTGAAAAAAACTTAAATGCACTGTATCACCGTCATATATTGTTTGTTAAACAAAAGGAAAAATACGTGTAATTTTTTTTTTATAATCTAACTGACGGATCAAACAAAGCTTTTTTAGTCATCTAGCCTATTTTCATGAATTTTTTGGATAGATATGTATGGTAAAGATAGATTAGACCTTAGAGAAGAACATAACCTAGCTTTTGGCTTAAAAAATCCTTTGGGATTCGGCTGAAACCGCGGGCAAAAGCTATTATATATTTATATGATAATCAAATAAAATAAAAAGCAAATATAATGGATAACAACCGTGACTTAGAAATACCATTTAAGTAATATTGATAGTTCTAACATGTCTGTAATTAAACCGACGATAATTATTCATTGCCTATTAAACAGCACACATGTAGTTTTATCTAGACAGCTACAAGGTGAATAGCTGTTGGAAGCTCTACGTAGAATGTAGTCACGATAACAACAAATTTTAAATTTTAAAAACCCACAGCATCTAGGCGTTGTTATCATGTTCTTGCAATATCATAGAAGAAACAGGATACCAAATTTCAAATCGATCAGACCTGCGAATGTTGCTCACATCCTTTTATCAATTAGAAAACAGCTGACACCTTCAAACGTCTGACTATTTTCTTCATCGTAACTAAGAATTTAATTAATTTTAATTGCATTATTATTAACATAACATACCGTCACGCCTGTTTTCCCCGAAGTGTTAGGTAGTGGCGTACTAATGTAATAGGGGTTTGGGTCCTATGTAATAGGGGCGAGCCTATTGCCATTAACCGGGCACAAATCCCTAACTCCGACCTGTTACTGAGAATTTCATAGAAAAACCCAATAACTGCTCGACCTCTAGCGTAGCACGCGCTTAGGACCCCTACGCTAACGAGGCATTTTAAATTAATTTTAATTGCTAAATTGATTTTAATTGCAGATTTTTAATCAATTGATTAATCAATTAAAATTTCAATATAATTGATTGAAATCTTTAATGCCAACACTGCTTGCACCCCACTGGGGCTTGGGGCCAATGTGCGGTCATATGCGGATTCTTAATGTCACCAGCTCACAGATTAATGACAAGAGGGAAAATAAAAATTTTGGAGGGAACCGAGACGATTTGATTGCTTTCCCATTGAATTCTTTATCTCATTCAAACAGAGTTGAATTTATCACAAAGCGTGAATAAAGGAGTGTCATTAGCGTGAATTTCTATTAACATTTCTTATTAGCCGTGAACAACGTACCTAATTAAACGCAACATTCCTGTGCTATCGTAATAAAGTTATTAATTTCAGTTCACCTCAGCCTGCAGTTTACTGATGCAACGATAACATGACTATAGCATGGTTTAATATAAAGATTTAATTACGCAAAACAATTATAGTGTTTGGTTTGTTACTAAGCGTTTTGTGGAGTCTCTAAGTACATGGTTTAATACTCATATTAAAATGGAATTCAAAACATTTGTATGGTCTAATACTAGAGATATATTTGATGGTCGTAAGAGACACTCGACAAGATACCGTGTTTGGGTATTTAATTAAATCGCGTGCTCCATCTTAGACCCTGATTGTGTTTTCCATCAATCAAAACTAGGATCAGACGCATTTAAATAAAAATTATAGCTTTCTACATAGCACAGAGAGGGGTACCAAATGGCAAGAGTATCTACGATATAAGTAACACTAACCCATAATGAACCTCAAATAAAGCGTAAATTGGTCAACCACCATGATATTCGATTGTTGAATTGATTTATGGAAGTCACAGTTCCAATATGTAGATTTTTAGGTCCCATAGAATTGTGGGCGGATTTATAGTTATTTCCCGAGCACAAAGGAATATATCGAGGAAATCTTCATAACACATCGACCGACCCGGGAACTCATTGGCCGAACTCAGAACCTATAATGCTCTTCAAGCCTTTCAGGCAGTATCAAACATAATTATATCAACATATTTAGAAACACGCGCAAAAAAAAAATACTAAGATACTGGCTCCTTTCGCGCAATCACCATTTCCTGCGCATACGCAATACGACAACATACAACCGTTATTATGCTGGTTTTAAAACATGGTGTGAGCTACTGATAAAATACAATACAATGCCTGAAAGCAATTATGATGAAAATGACTTTTTTCCCAACAAATGTGGAGCACGCAAGCGACTTGAATGACATTGTCAATTGCGTGTCTGTATGTCCTCTAATTTTCTTTATAATGACGATGAAATTATATGAAAATACAAAGTAATAGTTACGCGTATGATTCCAATGAATTCAAATGAAAATGGTGTGTTTAACTATATACATATATGTTGCATATACATATAATTTGTCAACCGTCTGAATGGCTTATCTTTTTACAAGACGATTGTTAGTTACACAGACGATTGTTAGTGGTAATCAGAATTCTGAAAAGCTAGACATCCAGTTTATTTTTTGGATATCGGTATTGCCCAGCAGAGCAGTGATATTAGGATATCACTGCTCTGCTGGCCAATACCGCTGCTGTGATATGACTGTTGGACTGCCAAGTCAAAGGTCTTGAAATAGAATCCAAGGCACACCTCTGACTTTTCGAAGTCATCTGCGTATTAATAGTTAATTATGACGCGATTTAACGGTGAAAGAAAACATCGTGAGGAAACCTGCATACCTGAGAGATTTTCTCGACGGCGTGTGAAGTCTGCTAACCCGCATTAGGCCAGCATGGTGGACTATATGCTTAATGAGAGGAGACCCGTAATACCCAGCAGCGGGACAGGGCTGATTATGTTTATGTTATGGTATTGCCTAGAAGTTACGGAGATTTGATGGCAATCGCTTAGTAGAATATTGATATTTCAGTTACATCTGTTTAGACTGAAAGTCGACCCAAATATAGTTGGGTAAAGAAGATAGAATGTCATACTGATTTCTGAGACTTACGCGAATACCTATTAGACGTATTGATATAAAACCACTATACAGATTCTATCGCATTAAATTTGATTTATCCTAAAAGATGTCCTCACGGTCTACTGTTACCAATCGATCAGCAACAACTTTTATAATTGCTTGAAGACTTAAAACTACACCGTCATCCATCTGTACCATTGCTGGGTACGGGTCTCCTCTCAGAAAACGAGGGGTTAGGTTATAGTCCACCATGCTGGCCTCATGCTGGTTGGCAAAACAAAACCGCAAACAAAAACAAAACCCGAATCACAGTTATAATGAGAGGCATATCCATTTATTCGTACCGTAACTAGACGCGTAAAAAATGCGCAAGAACAGGTTTGGTGATAAAACGCATGCGGGCCGGGACACTGACCTCAAGTAGTGCGAAATAGACATACATACATTCTGTCATTATGTTGCCATGTAATAAGGAACGAGCCTATTGCCATTAACCGGGCAAAAATCAAAGCTCCAAGCTGCCACTGAGAATTTCTTAGAATAGCCCAATAACGCTTTGCTAGATCTGGGAACCGAGGACCTCTTGCGAAGCAGTCGCGCTTAGGACAACTAGAGTAAAAAGGCAGTCCAGAATAAAAGCAGGTGGATAATAATATGAATAATTCATCATCATCTGCTCGAGTAGACATCGGTAAGTTGCCTTCATATTGAATGTTAAACTTTATTGGAATTGGATAAGGACGATATTCAACTATCCGTAAGAAAATGTCCAAGTACCCGAAACCGGTCAAGTGCGAATTGGACTCTCGCATCCTCACCAAGTAGCGGATAAGTCCGGTATGTTAGACATTTCATCAACCGCATTATTTTACGTTATAGAGTTCAGGTGGTTCTGGATATTTATTTCGTACTTGTGGTCCTATTATCATTTGGTACGGTTCACAGTACAAAGTCTGTTAACAAAAACCGTAACGCTAATGGTCTTGATGAGTCGCAAACCCATTCTCTCTCTGCGGCTAGTACCATGACGTAACGTAAAAAAACTACAGAACTGGTAATGACAATGACCTCTCATGCTGCTAAATAAATAGACGCATATACATATATATATATACGCTGCCTGATGTGTATGTCAAGTAGGTGTGCAGTTAGGAGTACTGGACTTTCATATTGCCTCTTAATAAATGCTTTCCATGCAGCGTATGTGCAGTGTAATTCGGAATAAATTGAGAAATAGTGTGATAACACAAAGTTGCGGCTAAAAAATTTGAATATGCTGAGATGGTTTGGACTGCCTCTAAAGATAACGATTTGATGCTGTTATCTTAAGGGGCATTAAATTAAGATTAGCACTAAATTGTGATTGACCTAATGCTGATCTGGAGACCCATTTGATCCAACAGTGGGACACATTTTTGGCAATTTGAAGCGACGCCATTAGGCTGGCGTCAGACTTGCGATCCGTGGTTGCCAGTTCGAAACTCACCCACTGCACTACCGACGTGAACATACTCGTAACACATGCATTTAGGTTAGCACGAGGGGTTAACAAGAATACTAGTACCTAACTAGTAAGATTAAAAAAATATTTGGTAGTAGAGTTAGTAGATTATTTTTTTATTGTTGTTATGCCAACGTAATAAAAAAAAGTTCACTATCTTATGCCTCGCTACCTCGCGTTCTGTCGCGACGTACTATGATATCGATTGCGATAGTTTTGCGATTGAGAGAGAGAGAGAGAGAGAGATGTCGCTCTACAGATTAAAAAGCGCCATCCCTTTCCGACTAAAAATCATCGCAACAACACGGCCTCAGCTGTTAATCCGGTTATAAATCGGAACTAAACTGAACTTGCACTATAAATAGTCGTTTCGGATGAGGTTAAAAATATCTGACGATCGAATACGTGACGCTGGATGCAATGAGGTGGTGCAATAATTTTAACATAACTTCTTTATACCCTGGACTGGAGGGTTAGGCAGAGGTGTACTTATGTACTATCGGCCAACGCCATATCTAGCCACCGTAAGGACTATATTTGCTTGCAGCCTCTGCTGCTATTCCAGTCGTTACCTACGCTTATCGACTAATAGCATCGTCCTTTTTATGAAGTCAAAATCGTATAAACAAAAAAGATATTGAAATGAAAGTACTTTTTATGGATTTCATCCTGTTATATTTATATTATTTAATTCCTAAAAGCCAACATCACCGTGTGCACGGGATTTTGTTTTCAAAATGGCTATATATGGAGTTGGCTGATAGTACCTATAGTCCCCTGGTACGCCCATGTATTACAGCTAGCTATAAGACCGCCCATTGAGAAAGACTATTACTTAGAAGCATGTACTTGGCATTCGTTTTTGGTGTGCAATAAAGAATATTTTATCTTCTACCTAGATGCTACTAAGACTTTCAAAGAAAAACCCACCATATATACTCTATTGATGAATCCAACCAATCAAAAAAAGATCAATAAACCTCTTAAAAAAATATTGAGACATTTTCGCAGCAAGGCATTTTACAGCACCCTTGAGAATTCAATCAAAAACCACTTATCCCTTCAAACAATAGACTAATTTAGAAAAAAAATGTGCCAGAGTATAAATACCACTCGACCTTCCAATAAGGCTACCCTTGTTACGACAAATACAAGGGTAGCGAAACTGCCCCTTATCTGACAAAGTGTCAGCGCAAGGTCACCGGCTAACCATACAAGCTAAGTTAATAAACATTATGGTTGATGCTTCCACTTAAGTGTAGGGCTGTCGCTTGTCAATTTAAAATCTGAAAGTCGGTACTACACAGACGCTAAGTTATTAATGTTTATGCTTCATGCTTTCTCCAATTTCTCTTAAAACAAGGGTTGCGACTTCTACCACTAATTAAAAAATCTATCAAAGGCAAGCCATAACGTAGATGATATTACTGTAAATAGATATTTTAATGAATATTTTCAAGACAATTATTTTTTTTAACACAATTAGATGGAAATCACGCGCTGTTCACGATTTTCTCGACGTACTGTGAAGTCTGCCAACCCGTATTGTGGACTACAGCCTAAGTGAGGAGATTCGTTCCCAACAGTGAGACAAAATAATGAATTGATTATTATTATTCAGATGGGACTTATTTCTATTGTCCGATTATGTTTGACGTTGATTATTTATTTTTTTATTTGTGATAGGCTTACACTTGACCGCCAGTTCGCCTGAATTTTCCACACATAACGTACACATTCCGCAAGTAGTAAGAGTAACACATAACTTAATTAACATTTGATAGTGACGGAACTAATAATATTAGCATTTTAATCAAAGACGTCATGGGTTGGTTTCAGAATCAGATTAGAGCTCTTGGTTTTCTCGAGTTATCGCAGTATAATTTTCAAAACCGTAGTGGTAACCCTATCGCACCAGGTAGGTATCTCCACTGTACAATTTCCAGGCACAATATGAAACTAAGTCAAGACACAGGTGTTCTGAATAAATTTACGTCTAAAAGCTTTGCTAAATTGTGGCCCGAAGCTCATGAATGTTTGAGCATTCTGATCGATACCATCGTTAATATTCTTGGAGAAGTGTTATTCCAAGGGTAGTTTATTATAACACTTCCATACTTACTTAAAAAATTTCTTAGAGGCATAAAAAAGCTATTTTAGACGAGACTATAGAAGTACGTCTTTTGCCCCGGGCGTGACAGTTAAGTATTTTAATGTACTTTTTTATGATTTTCGTGCATCAGTATCGTTAGAATGCACTGCGATACCAACATGGAATAGAAGCATTCAGTTAAAAAGAATTTATTTTATTTAGAAACGCATAATGTTAACTATTTAACATAATTTTATTCTTCGACCCGGTTAGAAAAAAAATCCATAAAACATAACATACCATCACGCCTGTATTCCCCGAAGAGTTAGGCAGAAGCGTACTAATGTACACCCACAGTTCGCCGGTATGTTTAGGTCCCATGTAATAGGGGGCGAGCCTATTGCCATTAACCGGGCACAAATCCAGACTTCGAGCTGCTACTGAGAATTTCATAGAAAAACTCAATAACACTGCTTGATCCGGGGATCGAACCCAAGCCCTCTAGCGAAGCCGTCGCGCTTGGGACCACTAGACCAATGAGGCAGTCTAATCAGTCAGAGAAAAAAGGTCCATCATACCTACTATTAAAAAAAGTTTTACACAAAATTTACTGTAGGTCTATCAATTTGTTGCAATTTCACGCCTCAACCAAAGAAGGACATAGGCTATTTAAAACCTCCTAGACTACCTCACCTTTTTTCTCAAAAAGTCTCAAAGATTTGCGAAGGAAAGAATATTTTTGAAATGGTGATAATTTCTATACTACAGAGGATAGCACTGATATACCTATTATTTAATAGATAGTTTGACCCCCCATGCGAGATTTCATTTTGGATCACTCGGTCTGGGACACCCTATATTATACAAGAATAACATGATACGGAAAACTGCATTATACTCCGATTTATAAACTGTACTCCAGTTTATTTTCAGTTGACTCGCTCATGAACGGTGTCCCGTCATAATATTTTTTTTTGACATATGGAGATGAAGGCATATTGTGTACATAATAAACCGTAAAATCATAACAGCTTGAAGAGACACTCGTTTAAACTTAGACCTCCTTTGTCAAACAACTGTTAGGTACTTTTTTTCGCTTGGTCGCCAGGTCACTTGATGTTAAGCGAGACTGCGATCTACGATTGAGCGCGCTTGCCTAAAAGAAACCGATTCACTCGTATTTAAAGACACCCAGATTATATCTATCGGGGAAGACCCACCCAAGCGCATTCCACATTTCAGCGGTACGCATGATAAAAGTGGACTTAAAACGTTTCGTTCGGGTTTTCTGAATGTCCACCATGAGTCGACGTCACTTTTTCGTGCGTCTGGTCGTCCGGTAATAGAAAGGGCTAGGGGGAATAAGATCGTGGAGTTTTGATGCACACTTTCCGAAATGTATCCGATAAAAAACCGATAAGCTAGCTACTTTGCGGCGACGTTCCAGGCTTTGGAGTTTAGCACGGACAAGGGAGTCGTTGACACTACTTTGTTCCTAGAAAACTACTTTGTCGTGGGAGAGCCATGCTTCGGCACGAATGGTCCGGCTCAACCGGAGTGATACCACGGCCTCACAGAAAACCAGCGTGGCACAACGCTTACATTTGTTTCGCCGAGTGAGTGAGGATACCGGAGGCTTAATCTATAAAAGGCTAAAACGCAATTGTGATTCCTCTGGTATTGCGGGTGTCCTTGGGCGGCGGTAATCGCTTACCATCAAGCGATTCGTCTGATCGTTTGCTGCCATAAAAAAAAATCTGTTCGGTCGTTTTTGAGTTTATCACGTTCAGACAAACAGCCCGGAGGACTTTGATATACTTAAATGATTATGTGGGATCTCATTATTTTGTGGTAGGTAATAGTAGAAACCCCAGTTCATCTCAAGACACCTCCCTACCTAGTTTGCATAATAATAACGATAAAATTTCAGGCCATTTCTGTACCACAACCCTTTCGGTCCTCTCAGATTGAGGGGATTAGCTTGATCAACAATATCTCTATCTCGACCGGCGCTATGTAATGTTAGTCGTATGTAGGACACGTCCTAAGTGTACGTGACTAGATTACACCTAAAGTTAAGCTGGTACACAGCGCTACCTGTAAATATGTAGATATTATGTTGTTGAATAGTAGTTCACGTGAACTATTTGAATTTAAACTTTATGTTTATGACAGTAGAATCATAAAAGACGCAATCGAAAGTAATAACATGAACCTATTTGACAGAGAAAAGTATTTTGCTATGAAAGGCAAGTAAGGGTCAATAATTTTGACTACTTACGAGCAGCGAGAGCAGTGATAGCCTAGTGGTATGACCGTTGGACTGTCAAGTTAAAGGTCTCGAGTTCGAATCCAAGGCACGCACCTCTGACTTTTCCAAGTCATGTGCGTATTAATAGTTAGTTATCACGCGCTTAAACGGTGAAGGAAAACATCGTGAGGAAACCTGCATGCCTGAGAGATTTTCTTGACGGCGTGTGAAGTCTGCGAACCCGCACTATGCCAGCGAGCGTGGCAGACTAGCCTAATCTCTCTCATTTGATAGAAGACCCATGCCCAGCAGTCGGACAATATAATGGACAAGATATGGTAGGTACATACTTACGTATAAGTACGATTCTATAATGCCTTACACAATACATAAATCAAACCTAAGTAACAACTAACCTAAGTAATTAAAAAATAAATTTAGAAATTAATATGCCATAAAACGGAACCAATTAATTATTTACTTAGTTAAACAGCCTTAGTACATTTTTTGTATTCTAGAAACCTGTCTGAGTTGCTGACGATTCGGACACAATATATTGGGACACAGTGTCCGAATTGACACATTTTAATTTTAATATTTCTTTCACTGATGATTCGGACACCAATAAAAAAAGCTGTTTTGTACAGTCAGATAAAAAAATTCCAACGATACCTTAATTGTAGAAATCCGTCCTCCATCCGTAAAATACAGTTTTATTTTTAACGAAAGATGCCATTTTTAATAAATAAAATTCTAAACCCACATACGCGCCTTGGCAGTTGGGTAATAAGTATTTGAAGCGCTAATAGATGCATAGAAAAGACTCTTTCTATCTATTTTATTCGTAAAGGTCTCTCTCGCTCGTTTTGCTCTGACGCACCACCGACGAACAGCAAGCCATTCGTCCTAAGTCAAGGTCAGTGCAAGTACATACGTGGTTAAAATGAAAAAAGAAATTATGAGTTCGATGAGAACCTTATTGCTACAATGACCGAATTTAAACAAGGAGAAATAAATGTTGGATTGTGCATAGAACGCCTTATTTTATAATATTTACGGAAAATGGTTTCTCGATAGATTTAAGATTTATTTTAAGATTGTTATTTAGTGACTGTTAATAAAAATCTGTGATTAGAAGTTCGCCAAATGCTGTGGAAAAATATTGTGATTGATGTAGGTTATTTTATTTTGTGCAAGATTTTTATTGTTTTTCCAGTAAAATGACAAAATATGTAGTAGTTCTATTTCTTTCTATCTATATAACTACTACATATTTTGTCATTTTACTAGACTTAATACTATTATTTAGTCTATGTTTGAACTGATTATTATCTGTGATTTTTATGCATTATAGGGTTATGAGATTTTGTTTAATAACAAGTAACGTTGCTGCCAAATCAATCAATGTTGTCGAGATATTTTTTATGATTATATTGTAAATTAATAAAAACCAGTATTTATGTTGATTTTATACTAAATAAACGTTTTGAATGATTTTTGTTTCTTTTTTCAACATGCATATATAAAAGTCTAAACCACTCTAAAATAGATTTGGTAACGCTTTTTTGTCTGACTGTACTAAATAGCTTCAATAATTTAATGGTATCCGAATTGTCACTAAAAATATATTAAAATTAAAATGTGTCAATTCGGACAATGTGTCCCAATATATTGTGTCCGAATCGTCAGCAACTCACCTGTCTAGGTGTCATTTCGTACCTGTCTGGCAGTACATAAATCAACCATCTAGCAAGTCAACGAACTTCGGAATATATTTGAATGGAAAGTGCGAACGCCAAAATAAAAGGAGACTTAACAAGTAGAAAGTCGGGTGCAACATGCATTGGTTTTAAATAATCCTTTCGTAAGAAACTTGGATATTTATATTAGTACAGTTAATTTAACTCTACATAAACATGGCGTCACGGGAATTACACAGAACTCATTCGGCGGGCCCTGGGCGGTGTAAATAGTAAAATTTAGAGTAGGGTAAAGAATTTAACAAAAAAAATCTCTTTTTCTAGACACTAATACGACGTCGTTGTTACCTCAATGAAAATTTGATTCCACATAACAGCTGTCAAAAGTCTAATCATTAATTTTGGATATATTTAGAGGAATTGGAAGCAAAACCATAAGCCGTATCTTGACGTATTGACGTAGCATTTAATCCTTTGGAGAATACAAGTGTGCTGGTATGTATCTTTGCACTAAAACGGGATCGGGAAGTTCCCTGAGGGTTGGGAAACACGGGAACGTCGAGAGTAACATCGCGGGTATCAACTAGTCTAAAATATTAGTATGGGTAAAAAGTCTTGTTTGTAACGCAATCGCATCTGTACCGTAACCGTATATGGTTCTTTTTTTTTCATTCTTGGTAAGCTTACGCTTGACCGCCGCGCCAGTTCGCCTGATGTTAAGCGACACTGAGATCTACGATGGAGCGCGCTTGCCTAGAAGAAACCGATTCACTTGTGATTTAAAGACACCCAGAATTACATCTATATAGTCTATGAAAATAAAGTTTCTTTTTGTTTCCCACGTCAATATCTACCATCTTATTATACCTACCTACGAATGGAAGCCGTGAAAATAAATTAGTTTACGAGTTCCACAGAACTGTTCATGGTGAACGAATGCCTGGCTTATTTACTTTAAAAACTTCAAACATCCAAGATGCCCATGTGTTTGAAATAGACACAGATTTATCGTTTCTATTTATGTTTAATGAATTTTTATAGAAAAAGAAGCAGGATTTTTTACTTTTATTTACCGAAAACATACGGACGGCTCAAGATATAGAAGCCAGTTTAAGCTGAACTCTCATTGTACAAAAAACCATATCTACAGTGTAAGGTCAACTTATAATGGACAAGTATAACTTGACACGTAACCGTGAAATACAAATCATACATATATTCAAAGACTACTAGCTATTGCAAATGCATCAGAATGGTCTAATGGCACTAAATGACATAAGAACTGACAGATTTCGTAGACATCTGATAAAATTCAACAATTCTAAAATTACGATTTTGCCACAATAAATTAGACTTGTGGCAAGTGGTTAGGGATTCCCCGTATCGTAAAACATACTTAAATGGAAAGGGATTGTAAGGGAACGAAGGAGATTTTGCGTGTATTCTTTGAAATCATGAAAAAATTACAGAAATCGAAAAATAATAGGTATCGAAAAATCAATAGATTCGAGACCCCAAGATTGGAGCCCCAAGTAGTTGTCTAGTCAAGTCTAGTCTAGCCTATACTTTAAAAGACTCACCAAGCAGCAGCAGTATGAGCGGGTTCTGGAACTGTTCGATGTACTTCTTCCATAGAGGCTCCTGTTCCTTGACCTGGAATTCGTTGGGACCCACAAAGTTCATGCGATCGTTGGCCTCCCGCCATGGTAGGCCACGGCGAACGTCCACGTTGAGACGCTCAGCCACCTGGGGGAAAGAAGAGACAGTTGAATGGAAAGGTTTAAGAATTTCGGGATTATGGAGGTGAAAAGCAGGTGTTTGTTGCAAATTTTTTTATAAAGCTTACTAGCAATGTGGATCGCTCATTACTAGCATTCTTGTTAATCCCTCGTGCTAAGCTAAATGCTTCTGTTACGAGTGGGTTCACGTCGGTAGCACAATGGTTGGGTTTCGAACCGGCAACCACATGATCGCAAGCTCGGCGCCCTAGCTATAAGGCTACCGCCGCTTCATATTATGTTTGGTAGAAGCCTGTCTGTTGTCTACGGGCATTTGGCTTCTACTTTTTTTTTAACTACGATACTATAGGGCGAAATTGCTTCAGCAGCCGATTCTGAACAAACTATTTTCAGGGAGTGCGTTAATTATGTTACACTATGTATACAATTACAATATGTCCTTAATAAAATACTTTAAATAAAGTTATTACCCATGTCTCTAGTCCAGAGCTCGACAAAAAAATAATTCCTTGATATGGTCTTGACTCATAATAGGAAATGACCAAAGATTTAACCGATTTTTATGAATGTCTAAGAGTTCAATTCCAACGTATGGCAGACTACACTTTAAGGACTGCATCCTAATAGCAATAGGCTGGCCCGTATTACATGGGACCTAAACATACCGGGGAACTGTGTATGTACATTGGTATAGCTCTGCCTAACCCTTCTCGGGGAATACAGGTGTGATGGTATGATATGTTTTACAAGACTACGAAACATCACAGCCATCAATACTTCGTCCAAGTATCTAAGTAAATATTTGGGACCTAAACATACCGGGGAACTGTGTATGTACATTGGTATAGCTCTGCCTAACCCTTCTCGGGAATACAGGTGTGATGGTATGATATGTTTTACAAGACTACGAAACATCACAGCCATCAATACTTCCTCCAAGTATCTAAGTAAATATTAGAAATCATTAATCAAGTTATAAAAAGACCTGCCTGTTGCCAGTAACAAACGAGTAAGTGAAATAAACGAAATTGACTTCAAGTCAATATATAAACTACGTTAAGCCGACTTAACCCATTCACTTGCCACTCACTTCTGAGAGATATTTTTAACTTTCGTTTACTGGTTATTACTGTTCGGTTGTGTTTAGTGTTTCAAGAATTTTTAGTGCTATATGCATGGGGGAGGCCTACGTTCAGCAGTGGACGGCAATAGGCTGATATGATGATGATGATGATATGCATTGAGGTTCAGATGCAAAATGTACCGTAGAAATCTTGGGATCTGGTGAAATCTTAGGTACTTATCCTAAGTACTCAGTTTTGCTGAATAGGGACTACTCTAAGAGTACGAATCTATAATCTATAAGGATAAATGTGAATTTCAACAACTAAAAACTGCCCATTTTACCTGTTCTATATTTAACGTTATATATTAAATTGGTTTTTGCTGGTTTTGTGTGTTTACGTAGAGTAGAAACGTATTTTAGAGGTCTTGTTGAGGTTAATGGCAATAGGCTCGCCCCCTTTTACCTTCATGAGACCTTAACAAACGCGAACTGTGAGTATTCACCAGTACACCTCCGCGTATCCCCTTGAGGACGATAGGCGTGATAGCATGTGTCATATCCAACAAAACGTCTTGTTTCGTTTGCAATTATGACGTCAGGTAGCAGACATAACAATCCCCATCAATCTTTCTACAATCTACAGATACTTTCTCCTCTAATACAATGGTACACATGCCAAATTCGCAAAACAAATTAAGAAATCCCAATGATTCGAGTCTGGGGACTGATTTAATCTACACAACCCATTAGATTCAATCACAAGTGATTTAGATTGGAAACATGCGCGTCCAGACGGACGGCAATTGCCTACGATGATTGCTCTAGAATTCTAGATAACGAATTGCCGGCAATCGAATAATTAAACTTAGGTCTATGCAGGGGCGTATTTTGAAATTTGGCGTCCGGGGCCAATAAATTTCATCGCCCCAGGAGTCAAGGAAAATCCACAAATCCGTGGGCGAAGATAATTCTTAATTCTTTTCAGAAACGAAAATGATCATTCCGTCTTTCTGCACTGCAGTTTGTCACTACAGTGCACAAAAAGATGCGTAACAAAATTTCTGTGTATGGATTTTTTTTATATATACAGATTGAGCTGTCTCAAGCTCATATATTGTTCATTCCATTTCAAAAATCGTTTTAAGAGAATACATGCCTCTTGTAAATCTCCCGCAATATCTTTCGGGTACAATTGCTGAAGAGTTTTGGCGTAAAGTCAAACATGCGCTTTAGACAATATAATTCATTTTAGACAAGAAAGCGAAATGTCGGTTACTACGTCATATAATGTCTTGCGGCACTTTATTTTGCCCAACAATTGGTCACTTATAGGAAAGAAGGTTTTAATCCTGAAATTCTCACGGCCTTGTAACAACACTTCTCTCTCACTCGACTCCTCGTCTCTTTTCTTCCTCTTAATAATTGTTTTGTGAGTGCTTCTACATTTCGAGGATTTTTCCTGCCTCTTCAAAAGCATCAAAACATTTATCTGCTACAAACGAAATCAATGAGAGATGTGCTGGTCCTCATCTATCCAGGAGATTGGGCCATGTTATATAGTTTTTGTCACATGGTATATGCCTGGGGAGATGATACGGACTGTGGTAGTGCCCATAGCTAAAACGAAGTCTGGCGATCTTGCTGATAGAAATAATTATAGGCCTATCTCACTAGCAACTGTTATATCTAAAGTATTTGACAGCATGCTGAATACACAATTAAATAAATATATAACACTTCAAGATAACCAGTTCGGGTTCAGGTCTGGGCTATCAACGGAAAGCGCTGTGTTGTCTTTTAAACATGTTGTCACATACTACACCGACCGCAGCACTCCTATTTACGCCTGCTTCCTGAACCTGTTCAAAGCATTGGACCTGGTTTCTTATTTTATCCCCAGGATAAACTTTAAAAAGCTCATATTTCACCTGAATTAAAAAACATCTTCAAATTTTGGTATGGATACCAGGTCAATAATGTGCGATGGGCAGGGGCTTTGTTTGGTCCGTATGGGTTGGAGTGCGGGGTGAGACAGAGAGGCTCGAGCTCACCAAGACTCTTTTACCTATATATGGCGGCGGCAGCATCAAGAAGAAGAAGATAGATGGAGACTGCGTTAATAATATCAGCTATGCAGACGACAGACGAAAGCTTGTGGCCATTTGTAAGGAGTATGCCAACTCCTCCGACCTATTTATGTACCACCAGTTTACCTTAATGACATGCCATTAGAGAGGGCATACAAGTTTAAATATCTTGTTAAAATATGTAGCGTATGTCAAAACTGTTAATAATTATATTAGAGTGATTAGTAATTTCAATCGAAATCAAAATGAAAAGAGGTTGTCACCAGCTTGTCTCTCCATTTCGTAGATTACTTTGTATTATTGGCCGGGTTTGTTTTGATAAATTATAATATAGGTACTGCCGAAGTAGTCTCATGTAAATCTAGAACTATCTGACCATCGACATCAAACATATAGGTATTTACAACTAATACTTAGAAATTAGTTTCTTTTTAAGTTATTCATCTGGGTTACGTAATTTAAATGTTAGAAAATCTTGTAAAAAAAAAGGTTGGTGATTTTCTCCTGTATGATGAAGGTGCCTTTTATAAACATGAATTCACACTGACTTGGCCATACAAATAATTTCTGTTATTTTTTCTAAGAGATGTTAACATTTTGTATGACATTGACAGTTGAATGACAATTAAAAATAAACAATTAGAGACATTTCTTGTAAGAATTAGGGATATGCCTGTCCATTTATGCTTTCATAGTGTACTTTATTTTTAACTAGCTTTTGCCAGCGACTTCGTCCGCGTGGAATAGTTACTTTGTTCCCTAGTTCTTTGCCCGCGGTTTCACCTGCGTTGCCCCGTTCCTAAGGGTTGTAGCGTGATGTTTTATAGCTTGAAACCTTTCTCATGAAACCTTTCTCATGAACTCATTTTCCCAACATTTCCCTTCACTGCTCTGCTCCTATTGATCGTAGCGTGATGAAAAGTATACTATAACCTGCCCAGGAGTATGAAGAACAATTGTACCAAGTTTCGTTGAAATCCGTCGAGTGGTTTTTGTTTCTATAACGAACATACAGACAGACAGACAGACAAAAATTTTACTGATTGCATTTTTGGCGTCAGTATCGATCACTAATCACCCGCTGATAGTTATTTTGGAAATATATTTCATGTACAGAATTGACCTCTCTACAGATTTATTATAAGTATAGATAATACAAAAGCATGTGTAAATAAAAAGTTAATAAAAAAAAAAAATCCTGCTTCCATCATTTTTGGCAATTGGGTATTTTGATTTTTTAAATTATTCTTTTTTATTCTACACTTTTTAGTTTTTATTATAGGTAGGTACCCAATGCCACTCTCATAAATGAGACGAATCTAACGACGCCTTTCCAACTAAAATCCATCAAACCGTTTAGGCTGCAGTGTGACAAAGAAATATTTATACATACATACACTCGAAGAACATACCCGCGCTTCTGGCGCAGTCGAGTAAAAAGGATTCACACATTCAATGTTTATAACTTGTCACTTTTACTAGAACTAAGTCTATTGCGCAGACGCATGTGCAATGTCCCATTTTACAGTCGAGCGGTGCCAACAAACCACAGCTACACACGATGCCATTAACTGCAATAGTGAGAGTAATAAATCTCTAACGCGAGTCTCTGATCATTTTCTTACTTGCCCACGTTATACCTCAATTATTTATATTGGATTTTCTTTACAGGTGACGCATGTGACGCATGTCTTGAACTTAAGAATCCGGCGGACCGAATTTCTCTTGTTTGTAAGATCGTAATACCGATATAAATCGTAATTCAAAAACAATTTAATCAAATTCTGTTAATATTCGGATACCGTTAATCCAGGTTCCTACTTTACCATTTAGTCCAAAATACTTCACTGGAAATTCATGTAAACGAATGCAATTTTTGATAATTTTAACAAGTTTGGAACGATTTTGCGGTATTTTATTTCCAGTGAAGAAGTAGTAGACGAAATAGTACCGTAGGAACCTAGATTAACGGTATACAAATCCGAATAATAACATAATTTGATAGAATATTGTCTGGATTACGATTTATTTCGGTATTACGTTTTTGTGGGCGCCAACCGGCTCCACCGGACCATTAACTAGTTCAATTAGGTATTTTTTATTGACAGCACGAATCCATATGTATATAGATATCTATATGCTGTTTTATTTTGAGGACAGGGACAAGTTTTAAATTAATGTTTTTTTAATCCACTGGAAACGTAGGAAATTTGGACGGGACAATTTACGCAGATGAATGTGCGTACGAGTCGCTAGCTATCGGATAAATCTGCCTCTACAACCAGTATTGCATATTTAAAATTGGAGTCAGATCAATATGAAAATTAAACTAAATCAATAAACTGTATACGTATTTAAAAACAAATCCAATTCTGCAACCAGCATCATCATATTTCCCAACTATGCACGAGTCGGCTTCTAGTCTAAACAAATGAATATCATATTTTTCACGAAGGGATTGCCATCAAATTTTTAATACAATTTCTGGGCAATACCGAATACCCTAAGGATAAACTGCTTCTCCGGTTTGTCGGGCTTGTAACTACTACTAACGATTATTATCATAGGCGTTCGTATAACAACATTAACAACCGGGACCGTTGACTTAAACTGCAGCAGATGGATTAATAAGCGTAGTAGCAGAAACAGTAAACAAAGAACAACTTAGTAGATAAATTTTCCTACTATTTTTATTATATACTATTTTATTTACCCATTACCTAAATTTATCTACTAAGCAACAACTTAGTAGATAAATTTACAGTTTTTGCAAATAAAATCACCATATCAAAATAACATGCATAGCCTTGATTTATAAGTTAAAAAATAAAATTAACAGGAAACGAGTAACAAAAACCTGATTGCAGTATCTGTTATGCCGTTTTTACCTGCTATCATAACTTAACCTTCAGCTGTTTTCAAAACAATCCTTAATTAAAGACCAACTGTTATAAAAAATTTAACTGGTCGGCACTGCTTTGTATGCGCGTGAAACGTGGACAATGACTTAACAGGATATAAAAAGCCTAGAAGCCTTTGAAATGTGGTGCTGGAGAAGAATGGAAGGAAGCTGGACATAAAGAATGATAAACGAAGAGATTCAACACCGAAAAAAGAAAGTTAAATGCCACGTAACATAAGAGACGAGAAGAGGTAAAATGGTAAAAAACTTTATACGCCACAAAAAACAACATAGGAGCAAAGAGAGATGGAAGAAGACGGGGCGGTAAGGAAAAAAAGCTACATTACACAAATCAAGGTGAATCGAGTTCCAAGAATGAGCTCTCAATAAAGAGCTGCGGTATGCTCCTGTTATAGCATAGCTTCAGTAAAGAACGGTGACCCTCCAGATGGTTGATTATTTTTTATAGCTTATATTACCATAAATAGAACCCATCAACAAAAACAAAATTAAAATCAGTTAAAAAATAAGGAAGTTACAAGCATTTAAATTTTTTGGTATACTGGTTTGTGACGTCATAAACCAATGCGCCATACAAATCCTATACTAACACTCGTTTGGGGGAAAAGAACAAAGCATCCCCTATCAATCCCCACCAAAAACTTTAGATGCTTATCTTTGAACTTTATTAACCAATTTAAATTATTTTTTCAGAATACGATTTGTATTTTATTTAATTTTTCACTCAGCCTGGTATTTTTAATTAATCAAACATTAGTCAAATACGCCATTGCTTTTCTATGGTGTCTGCTTATTGTACCTCGTCTTCTTTCTTCGTATGAGTTAAATGCAAGAAGAAAAAAAGATGCTGCAAGGGCTTTCCAATTTCTTGAAAGATTAACTTCTACTTGCAAGTCATCAATAAATCATCGACGCCACTATTGTCTTCAATCCATGAAAACGTAACAGACAGACAGACGCTCTTACGCATTTACAATATGAACGAAAATTTGCGTAGAGCAAGCTGCTCAATTAATATTATTTGTACAGGTTGTAAAAAAAATTGATTGCTTTCAATAATCAATGAATCATTACAATGTGAAAATTATTATTAAGTATACAAGGCACTATTAAAGAAAACCTATAATATGACACTCCACGCGCAGAGTTGTGGCGTCACAAATTTGTGGTAATTTTTCACCTTATTTCGTTTATTTCTTTACTAGAATCCCCGTTTGCAGCTTCGCCTGCGTAGGTAGGTAATTTTCCTTTCAAAAGTATACTGTGCCCTGCACCATAGAGGTTTTATTAGATATAACACATTTTATAATATGATATGAATCATAAAATGTGTTATTACTAATGAATAAGAAAGAAAACAATTGTCAAAATGTCAACACGCGAATGACAGCTGTACTATGGAATTTTAACATCTTGACGATATCATCGTTTATTAAATAAGTATAGGTGTGTGTCAAACGTATGGTAGTGTGTGTACTTATATACAAACTTTCACCCCCCTATTCACCATCTTAGGGGTTGAATTTCCAAAAATCCTTTTTTTATTTTCTTCTACAGTACAAAAGGAACCAGAAAAGAAAGGAACTAGAGCTCCTGCAGTTTCGGCTGTGTGTTGATATGTTAGTCAGTCAGGTTCTTCTTTTACATATATAGATAGAAGATAGTTTGTAATTGTTAAGCTGCCTAATAAGCAACATTCTGTACGCGTGACTACTTCGAGAAAATTATGAAAATATCTAGGATTTATATTGTCAAAGCTCAATTTAATAGGAAATACCAACTCTACAAATCAATTATTCAAGGGAGTAATTACTTAGCTTACTTACAAAGGGATTTAATGCCTACATATCTCAGCCCATATAATCTAATTGATGTGGAAACTAGGTCATGCAAATAGGCTTCACCGGACTAGTCACTCTTGACACTGATAGCATCTATTATAGAGATAGCTTTATGATATGAAATAGAGTGAATAAAGCGATTTTGAGGATTGAATGTTATTTTATGGAAATAACTTTTGAGGTTATCTCAATAGATATACTACATTCAATTACATTTTAATTAAGACTAGAATTTTAAAAAGAAAATTTGGAAATCGGTTTAGCAGTTCTCATGTGATACCAACGAACAGATCTAATTTTTCGGCTAAATCAAGCTGTATTTTTCCACTATAAGCTGACTATACGCTGACCTCGTTTTGTATAAGCTTTCGGTACTATTTTTTTATATACCACTAAGGTGGCAAACAAACATACGGCCCGCCTGAAGGTAAGCGGTTACCGTAGCCTATATACGCTTGCAACACCAAGGGTATCACTCGCGCGTTGCCGACCCTGTAAATTAAGGAGGATTAATTGGGCTGGCAGCAAAGGAGACATGGTGCCATGCATGACAGCGGCGGTAACAAAACACCACCGGTCCCACTGCGAACACAACTCTTCCTCTCGGAGCTTTGGCGACCTTGCTCAACGTTAGCAACACAACATAGCATGGATCTATGTTATTTGGCTAAGATTTTCTGCAAGGTGGAGGTACTTCCCCAGTCAAGCAGCTCCAATTGTGAGTGGAATTATTCGATTCCTCTATGCCCTCTCTCTTAAATGATAGGCCAGCTTTATAGCTGTGCGTACTTATATTCTGATATCACTCCCCTCTTGATTGGAATAGCACATTATCAGTCCCCCTCAATTCTCGTTAACGCGCAGGAAATACGCACATGAATAGTTAACTGTCTAAATTTAACTATTAACGGCGAAATATTTTAACAACGTTGTAAGACTTCATAGTTAGGTTTAGAATTGTTTATGAAAACCACATAATTGTTTATGGATATTCTGAATGATTTCGAAATCAAAGGAAGCTCTAAATCATTAGCCGTTCATGCGATATTGTGCGTATTTGATTCATCTTGTGATTAATGCGAGCACGAAATTATTGATAACGACATAATATCGCATTTTATCAGTCGATAAAACATTTGACATATCCTATCGTCATGTCAATTTCTATCGTAAATCGTTGAGATTTTTTCCCATAGCTTTGCTTTTGATTCTATACTTGCCGATTACGATAGAATTTAATTTTGACGTATCGATATTTTTAACGATTTGGTTCCATACTCACACCACAGTACGGAAACTACTAGAACTAAACATCTGTCTTTCAAACCCCATTTCCCACCCTTAAATTGTGAAAATCCCAAATGCACGGTAATTATAGTCTTTTTTTTTTTTTATTCGTGATAGGCTTACGCTTGACCGCTAGTTTGCCTGATGTTAAGCGATACTGCGATCTACGATGGAGCGCGCTTGCCTAGAAGAAACCGATTCACTCGTGATTTAAAGACACCCAGATTATATCTATCAGGGAAGACCCACTCGGGAAGTGCATTCCATATTTCAGTAGTACGCATTATAAAAGTGGACTTAAAGCGTTTCGTTCGGGCTTTTGGAATGTCCACCGTGAATAGATGACGCTTTTTCGTACTTCTGGTCGTACGATAGTGGAAAGGGCTAGGGGGAAAAAGATCGTGGAGATCTGATGCACACTCTCCGAAATGTATCCGATAAAAAACCGATAAGCTAGCAACTTTGCGGCGATGTTCAAGACTTTGGAGTTTAGCCCGGACAAGGGAATCGTTGCCAATGAGCTTCTTGGCACGTTTCTCGATGTACTCCAACACCTCGAGCTGGTACTTAGCCGATCCATCCCAAAGGTGCGAACAGTACTCCATGCACGACCGAACTTGTGCTTTATACAATTGTTCCGGCGTGAAGTAACGCCGCACCTTCGAGAGGATACCCAGCTTTCTGGCAGCTATTTGAGCTTTGGACTCTATATAGGGGCCGAAGTTGAGGGTTGACGTCAGAGTGACGCCCAAGAGCACAAGGTGGTCAGTCATCGGCACAGATACATTCCGGAAAGTAGGAGCCAGTTGGAATGGGCTCTTTTTGGCGGAAAACAGACACGCCTGGGTCTTGGCAGCGTTGAATTTGACCAGTTTGGCATCACCCCATTCGGAGACAGCCTGAAGGGACAAACTCAGACGCTCGACCATAGCCTCTCTTAGAGACTGGATTTCAGGTCCACCGGTCCGTGCGCTGGCTGTGTAGCTCTCTACAACGGTGCTGTCGTCTGCGTACCCAAAGATACCGGGTATAGTCGTACCTAAAATTCAAATTTTCATGTCTGTAACTTCGAAGCCTTTCAAACAAAGTCCCCCTCACGTTTCCTCCCCTTAAACTTGAAATTGGTAAAAATCTTTTCTTAGCAGATGCTTAGGTTATACTTAACTATATTCAAATTTCCGACTTAATAGCTTTGGCTGTGTGTGTGTGTGTGTGTGTGTATTTATACTCGGTTTTGTCGTTCAACAAATACTGACGAACCGAATAAGTGTGTAGCACGGCTTATATCGATCTTTTTAATCGATAATGATGTTATTACTATGGTCGAAGACGATTATCTGTTTATGTAAATGTCATTACCTTCCTCATATCTGTTTAGGGATACCTACGTGACGTGTAAACCAATTACTTTAACGTGTTTACGTTTAATCAAAACTGAGTAATTCCACGTTGTCTTTTAGTAAGAACATTTTTTTATGCCGAGGGCATAGGGAGGAGAATCGTGTAGATTTAATACAAGCGCCTGATATCCATGATAACTTCCAGTTAACATTATCCATTCTTACTACTTTAATATTATAAATGCGAAAGTAACTCTGTCCAACCGTTTTTCTGTTACCTTTTCACGCCTAAACCGCGGGACAAGTTTCTATAAAATTTGACAAGGAGATCGACTGCATACCGAGGAAGAACATACAAGGCTACCTTATGTCTCATAAAGTCATAGTAAATAGTCCGTTTGGGACATAAACAAAACCGCGGGCAACAAATAGTCTGTTCTAAAAAAAGGAAAATTACCTTTTCATTTACAACCACGATTAAGCAAAGTAAAGCTTTTGTATTTTACCGGTGACCATAACCTTTAAAGCAGTCATTGGAATGCTGTTGCGAGAGAAATATGTACCTATTGAGGAACTTGGTACTTCCCCGATTCTTATTTACCGCCTTTTACAGTACACCCTAGTCTCAAATCTACAATATACCGTGTCAGATTCGTCAATAACTTCAAAATTGGTAATTTTGACAGATTTGTCTACGAAATTTGTCAGTTGTTATCGTCATAGTGCCATTGGACAACCATTCTAATACAATTGAAATAGCAATTGGGCCCTTGTATATCCTGTACACCAGAAATGTATATGTTAATTTACCACCTAACCTTTTTAACCTAATTTTCAAGCTGGTAGCAACATAGCTTTTTTATGGGATAGGAGGGCAAACAATCTGACGGATCGCCTGATGGTAAGCGATAACCGCCGCCCATGGACACCCGCAACACCAGAGGAGTCACGAGTGCGTTGCCGACATTTTAAAAGAGGATTGGGCCTCCGGTAACCTCACTCACTCAGCGAAACACAACGTAAGCGTTGTTTAACGCCGGATTTCTGTGAGGCCGGATGTGATGTGAGGCCGGATTTCTGTGGTATCACTCCGGTCGAGCCGGTTCATTCGCGCTGAAGCATGGCTCTCCCACAAGAAAATATTTTAAATTAGGTTACCACTACCATTGACAAAAGGTCAATTTTGGAAGCAAAAATCGCTTAACTTTGCTATTTGGCAATAGAAGACAGTATTAATTATAGCAAGGAATAAATTGTTTTTCTTTCTAATAGTGTAAGGAGAGTTGTATGGAGCCTTAACACTGGCGAAGCATTTTGAAAGCGGTAGTATAATAATTAATTGAACACCTGTATTGTGTTGCCATAACTTCGTTAAAATAAATGATACTACCAGTATACGACGTAAGGTGTACGAGACGTTAAATTTTATGTCAGACATCCTGCAGCAAAATAGCTTGACGACATCAAACCGGTCGCGATAAACAGCTGTTTTCGATTGGCACAGGTTCGGGGTGGATGGCTTAAAGGAGACCAATCAATCCTATCAGACGGAATTCTAGAAGCTGATAATTATGATGTCTAACGCGTTGTGTTGTGTACAGTCACCAGCATAAATATAAACTACACATTCACTGAAATTCAAAAGCAAAATTGGAGAAAAAATTAAAAATTGTAATGTCGAAATATTATACAAATTCGAACAGCATTGCGTTAAGACTGTCAGAACAACATCTCATAATTGTAAGTAATAACTAGTTTCATAGAAAATCGTTGTTTAACATTCACATGTGTACATATTTGTGCTCGTGACTGTACACAAAATTAGAATACCCAAAATAAATATGAATATCCTTGATCAAAATAATTATTAATCCCATCAAACGCATGCCCACATAATACAGTTTTGCGTGAAGGAAATAGAATAAGTCTGTTTTTCCCTGAATTTTTTGACCGTGGGGGGGACGGACAAAGAATATAAAATTTCGTGATTATACGGTGGGACCCTCCACCCTCACAATACCGGCTCCAAAGAGATAACACCTCTTTTAGCGTATCATATAAGAGTTCTAGTACAAAGGATCCTGAAATCTTACCTCCTCCCACGCCAGTATGGAGCTCTCGACGGCGCTGATCCACATGTCGCCTGCGCCTGCGCTCACGTCGATCAACCCACGCCGCCCCCCGCCCCCCTCCTCCGTGGAATGCTGCAAAAGAATGTAACATGTTACAATGTGTTAAATAAGTAAGTACATGCTTATGCTTCAAGCCCTACTTTGGCAGTTTTTCCGGAGACGAGTTTAAGGGTACAATATTAAACTGTTAAAATGTACCCTTACATTTCAGTCCATTCACACGAAAAAGACGCCGAAGAAAAAGACTCATGCTAAAATTTTTACCCAGATGGAATGATGGAACTCACCAAATTACCTAAGCAAATCGTACATCTTACATAATTATACCTAATAGCCGCACGCGCAGGATTTAAATGGCGATCCCAATAGACCGACAGTTCAGTCACAGTGATAAGTACAGTCACGAGTTCACGACTATGATACACTTACTAAATAGGTACTAACATTTTAAAACGATTTATTCGTGAAAAGATTATTACAACTTGGCTCGTCAGCTCGTTTGCCGACTTAATTCAATAAAAAAAAACTTGTAATAAAACTAATCCCATTAAAGAATTCGTTCGAAAATACTATATTCATAACACCATAATATTTCAATCAATATCTTCTATATGAGAGAATAGCATTTATGTAATTTTTTTCCATTCCATTTCCAATTTATAGCCAAAAAACCAAACATAAAAAAGTACTTAGTCCATTTTTTTTTTAATAAATAAATAAATTATAAAAACCCAAAATAAGGAAGTGAAAGAAGTCACGAGCAGTAACTAGTTATTTATAACTAGGTAATAATGAAGTAACTCTAGTGCCATGAAACATCTTGAGAAACTGAGTTGACCATGAAAATCAACCGGAAGTCAATTAAAGTTATTAAAGGCACACAAAACTATAATTTTAATACTAAACTTAATTAAACAGCTGCTTATCAACTATTTTTAAACAAACTAGCGTTTATCGTTCATTTAGCAGATACTACCTACCTATTCAATAAGCTAACATGGAATATATTAACTTTATTTGGATATTAAACTGCAAATTTCATAATTAAGTGTATACAATGACAGTGACAGCATAAAAAATACAGTTACCCAGTCAAATCTTGTTAGACTGGATACTGACTTGCTTTAAATTAACTTGGCTTTGAACTTGACTTACTTTGAGGCGAAATTGTGAGTTGAAATAGCTGACGATTCGACCCAAGACCTTCGTAAGGAATTTAATTTGTCTCAGGACTGGATACATCATCAACATCCACGTTGTTATACGTCACTATTTATATTTCTATATCGCAAATGAGTTTAAGACCATAAATCTCAAAACACCCAGTCCATACGAGTATCGTATACGCGATCGGAAGCGCGAAAATCGATCCTTTCACTCATCACTGAAGCTACACTAGTTATTGGACCTCCTAGATGCTAATAGACATACTAGAACAGTTTAATCGATTTGCCACTGGCTTGCTATAAACAATCTTCGAAGTGAGAAAACACTAGTTGAACAGAAGCACTCCAACAATATAAATATTAAATAGTAACTTTTACTGAAGTAACGTAATATAAAACACTAAGTTGCTTGACCAAACAACCTTCAAAATCGAGCAAAACAATACCTGTTGGATATCTTAAATATGTGGCCACGACAACACGACAAAAACGTATGTTTTTATACGGAGATAAATGCTAAAAACACGTTTGCACGCTACGTCGTTCGACGTCAAACTGATCGTAAACAATTAGTTGGTAAATGAACTATAGCGCCGCTTATTCATATGTTCATAGAAGCGGAATAAACAACCGGCATGTATTAATAAATTTGTGACTTTTTGTGTGGAGGAAAATATCAAGTTTTTTGCCCAAGTGTGGATCGACTTGCTTTGTTAGTCATAATAAGTGATGAATAAAATTCATTCATACTTAAGGGAAAACTTTCATATCACCGCGCCGATAAAGTCGATTGGCTCTGGTATTCAGATCTTTTGCACTTAGCAATTATATTTCTGGAACATTCGGACACTTTTTTGTGGACACAGTAATCATAAAAACTGGTGTCATAAATGTGAAAATGTACCTACTTAATTATAAAACAAAATTGACACCTGGCCTCCTTTTCTGGGATTTAAAAAGTCACAATATTACAATTCAGCCTTGAGCCTATGTTGGTCCACTGCTGAACATAAGCCTTCCCGAGTGAACGCCACACAGCCCGATCTTCAGCCTTCCTCATCCGATCTCTGTCACATCAGACGCTTTACGCCATCTTAGCTACCGATGTCTTCCCGTGATGTCAAATTCTTCCACAATCCACATTTTCCGATTGTGTGGTTGAGGGTGACGTCAGAAACATCTATTGATGACGCATAACCATGTCGTGTATGTTACGTTATACATATTAAACTTATCAGCATAAAGTCGCGATTAGCCGAACGATTTGATTACTAGCGCTTCGCGCGTTCAGCCATGCGAGAGCATACGAGCATACAAAAAGCACTCGACCTGTTTGAAATGGATAATTCGATTATTCACACTGCTATTGTTGTGTATGTTTCGGAAAATCGCTGTAGGATCTGGAAAAACATGTGGCTGAAGAAGTGGAGAGTAGGTACTTTGGGACCGAAATTAAGTGTAAGAATTTTATCTTACTCGTAACTAAAAGTTTCAGCTTGACCAGGGGGTCGGATAAAGTATCAAAATTGTCTATCAGGGATCTAAACTCAATAAAGTTACAATAATTATGTTACAACTTCATCGAATAGGAATCGATCCGTTAGGTACTAAAAGTTAATAATGAATCGTTATATGACGAATATAATTGAAATTGGCCTGCAAAGTGCGTATTTTAAGAATGGAATTCATGGATGAATAAAATTAATGGCATTCGTTGAGGGATGTATGAAATGACAAATTTGGATGACTACTTGAGCGGAAGAGTTATTATGATACCAGTTTTCAAAATATAATGATGATTCATTATAAATATTATCTACTTTTACTTCACGTCCCACGAATTTAAACAAATTTTCTACAGCAGTCGAACCGTGCAAATTGTAGGTAAGAAAGTAAATACATTTATTATGAAAAGTATTGACTTTTTCATTCATTAATAATAATAACCGATGAAATAATTACGACCCCATTTTTTTGTCAACTTTACACCGAATTTTTAAATTAAAATTTACCACTGAAAAACCACTTGCTAACTTCAGACATAACATAAACATAACACCATCACGCCTGTATTCCCCGAAAGGTTAGGCAGAGGCGTACTAATGTACACCCACAGTTCGCCGGTATGTTTTACATATAAACATACCTTTCTCCCACAGGGGTAGACAGAAACTATAGACCACTTGCTACGATTCTTGCATGCTTCTTTTGCTTCCTCCACATTCATACATCTTATCATACATACCCGCCGGCTACGGGTAGGTACTTTAATACTTGGTATTTGGCAGAGTTCCAAGTGGATTCACCAATTAGGTTATTATCGTAGTTTCCTTAAAAGCCTCTTAACCAGTGAGTCAAGCTGTGGCGAAATTTAGGTGACTTAAGTTCTGGCTACTGCGGTTAGCCGAGGTGTTGGTTCAAAAACAATTCTGAAATATGAAGGTGTGACGAATGCGCTAGCGCATCGAATCGATAGTTACGCGTTCCCCCTATAAATATGAATAGAGGACTTTGCTAAATGAAATAGGTACCTCTTTTCATACAAAATGTGTATTGTGTACATCGTAGCTTACGACTCTTGAGTTGCGTAGCGTACGAGGTCGCGAATTGGAATACGAATGTGAGTGCATTCGCAATGATTGATTTTTTTTCTTAAGGTTCAGTTCATCACCACTGCATTAGAAATAGAGGGAAATTTTGTGAGGAGACTGGTATGGATTGCGACCCAATTGGGCTCACGTGCTGGATTAAGACCCCTCAGAATAATTTTAAGAGACTAATAACGTATGACTCTATTCTTTTACATACATAAATACATACACTCACGCCTTTCTCTCCACAGGGGTAAACAGAAACTATATAGACCGCCACTTGCTACGATTCTTGCATACTTCTTTTGCTTCTTCCACATTCATACATCTTCTCATACATACATCTATTCTTTTATATTTTTAAAAAACCTACCTCACAATACTGGAGGACGTCCTAGTATTGGAGTAGAAGGTTCTGCATTAAATTAAATTAAATTAAATTATTTTTATTTCGGACAACAATACAGATCCATATTTTGTTAGTAAAGTGACTTATGAACTAATGTTAGTAAGCAAAATATGTGAGTTGGTACTATAAGGTAGGTAATCTGTCTGTGCAGAACGCAATAAAGTACCCTTACTTTATTACCCTCTGCACAAACTTGCCTACAATTGGTGAGCTGTAGTTCTCAGCAACTGTTCTCAATATGCTGTTGTCACTGTCTCTCACTCTCCTTAAGATGGATGCGGTTTTTTTTGCGGATTATAGCATGGAAATCGTCCGTGCGAGCCGTCGCAAACATCTCCGAGGCACTACAAAACCGGGACAGTCTCAACAGCATCCTGAAAACATTGTTGTACTGTATACGCAGGACATCTAGCGATCTTTTGGTATAGTTGACCCATAGATTGGCAGTGTAGAAGCTCTGACAGTATGCTTTAAACAGAGTAATTTTAACTTGGTTGGTACACTGCGCAAATCTACGGGCCAGCATGTTACCCCTGACCGCTAGTGCCCTACGCTCTCTCTCGATGTCTACATCGTCTTTAAGGCTGTCGACAAGAAAATGTCCCAGATATTTAAATTTGTTGACCCTGCTTATTGGTAACCCGTATAGCGTTATTTCAGGCGAGTTTTCGAAACATTTACCGTCAGCCTTAAAGACCATGTATTCACATTTCTTTACATTGTAACTTAACCCATGCTCAGTAGCATAGGTCTCACAGACTTTCAACATTTCTCTGATCGACCCCGCCGTAGGACCCAGCAGTACCATGTCATCTGCGTAGCTAATGTTGTTAATACTAACACCATTTACCTTGCATCCGACACGCATACTGCTGAGCCCGACTATGAGGTCATTGACATATAGGCTGAAGAGCCTGGGTGACGTCAAGCCCCCTTGTCTTACACCGCACTCCAGCCCATATGCATCAGAGAGTGCATTCGCCCACTTCACTCGGTTCGTCTGATTGCCATACCAGTATTGGAGCATCCGGAGGACTTCCGCCGGTACACCCCTGTCTCCCAGTTTTCTCCACAGCACATCGTAAGAGACAAGGTCGAAGGCTTTGGAGAGATCAAGGAAACAGGCGTACACCGGCGTCCATGCATTGTGGTGTAATTACGTTTAAACAGAAATTCATTAACACCCACCCCCAAAACAACCACCTCGAGACCATACAAGTTCGGTTTTAGTTTTATTATGTAGTTCAAATTATGGGGCTGTATTTACCATTACACCATCCGAATAACAAAGAAAGGCCCACCCATTAATTTATAAAATGTCGATGTGATCCGTGTTATCTAAAGTATTGCACACAGGATCAGTTACATTTCATGTCTGTTAATTCAATTATCATTGTTACCACACAGTGGTATGGAGATTTCTAGAAACATGTACCAGTTGAAATTGAGACTAGGAAATGGTCAATTAAAAAGAAAGTTTTCGAAGGTACGGTCCACGCCACTTCAATATGATTTGTTCAATATTTTGAGCATGCATTATGTTTAAGCTTTAAGGTGAAAATATTAAGAGGTTTGACGTCTATTCCTTCGATGGCGTTAAAAAGGATTAATTAGTAAGTTGCTACTTATATTACAAACAATAAAATAGTTAACGTGTAAAGCAGTTTTAATTTAATAACTCGCTGTAGAAATGACCTATTTTCCTTTGTAGGCGACTGGGACGAAAGGCCGTAGTTTATTGATTAGTAAAGTCAATGCGACAGAGGTGGGTTATTGTTGAAATGGGTTTTTATTAAACGCGTATTAAGGAATTTTCGGAACTTTCCGTCGAGACCGGCTCAGAAAGAGGTGGTGATGACGATGATTTGGATCCGTACCGTGAATGCTCATTCGAGGGAGCGCAGGAAAAGAGTACCTGGAAAGACTTAGGGGAAGCCTTTCCCCAGTAATCTGAAAGTAAGAGCTAATAAAACAAAAAAAAGGAAATTTACAGTTATGGAAAAGTCTCAGGTTATTCACCGTTCCGGAAAACTTCGACTTGGTTGCGAGGTAGTCTCTCTCTTGAAGAAGACCAGCATTTGGACCACAGTCTGTCCGGGCCATGACCCTGACTATAGGAAAAAAGGCAAGTGTAGTTTATAGTCGGTATGGGTCCGACATACCCTGATGTCTTCTCGAGGATTTTCCACGCAAATGAAAGGATAGTCGCCAGGATTTATACACTTTTGCCGTCTAGTTTCAAAAACGGGAGAAGCCCAAACCAGCAGTCTTACCATAGGTAGTCGATTAAAAGTCTACCAAAACAGCAACGATAATGAACTGTTTGGATCGGTTTGACATCTTTAGACGGTAGTCAAAGTCTAAAGTTGACGACTGATTGATATTATGGTACGAAATAAATGAAAACGTGAGCGTTTTTTGAAGAGATAGCCGTTGCACAACAGTAGCCTTGAGCTGACCTATTCCAATAGACGTCACGTGAAACCCAAAAGTCTGATTCCAAAAACCCCTAAAGTGTTATTAACACTTTAAATAATATTAGCTACTTCTCTTTGTCATGAAGTAAGACAACACTATACATAATAACGACTTCAGCTGCCTCATAAAGTGTGTAAGTCTCGCGATGTTAAAGCGCCAGATAATCATTTATTCCATTACTAGGTCCTTAAATAGGAGCAGCTGCAGACCCGCGCATGCGTAATGGGTAATTTCAATTTAATCGCAAACTGTTTCTCTGAGTGGAACCTTCACGGGTGTTAGTCGTTAATTGCGTTAATATACAATTTTATACAGTTGAAAAATTTCGAGCCAAGATGCATTCGTGCATAATACTAATGCTTCTATTTCTAGCACACGAGACAGTGAAGTCCAAAGTTATATAGATAATAGCCAATGCACAATGCCTACCTCAAAGTTCAATAGAAAACCGGCGTCACATAAACTATAATTTATCTAACACTAAGCTGAAGTAGCCTAACCCTCTTAATATGAAAGGACACCCGTCTCCGGTATTACCTATAAATGGGATGACGAACCTGAATTGGATCTTTCTTTTTTGTATTATCCTGCTTGTGTCTTAACGAATAACGTTTTAGTATAAAATATTGTCCGGTAGCGAGATGGGTCGATGACATCTGAAAATTCATTGGTCTCACGTGGCTAGCCCAGTACAGGAAAATATGGTATAAGCAATAAGAGGCTTATACTCAGCAGTAGATAGATTCAGGCTTTAGATAATGATGATGGGGTTGGGAAGACCTAGTTATATTTGAATAAATGGTGGAACTATCTAGGTACTATGAACTTAAGAGATCATTCAATGACATTTTAACCCATTTAGGTTATCTCGTTAAAAACTTCCATAGTTAGTTATAAGCTTTACTCTCACACAAGCCTGCAAAGTTCCACCCTAATCGTTATTATTCTCAGTTCAGTACCTATATTACTGAATCGAAGTAAACCTCCTTTGTTAATATTTATTCGCCTCTTATTTCGTGACCTACTTCAACATGAAAACTCATCCCAAAAATAAATAACCTGGCCGACATTAAAACTGTGCAAAGAGCATCTAAATAAACAATCTCGCAATCAAACCCCGCGGACACCTTGGGCTGAAAATACTTCAAGCTAACAAAAAAGGTTTTAATGCCGAACCTTTTTATTATAATAATTAAATTCTTCGTTAATAGAATTAGTGGAAAAATTTGAGCGATTGTCAGCTGTATGACTCTTGAACTGCAAATTGGTGGCCTGATTAGCTTCCGATTAGGTGATAACAGGAGTGGCCGACTGTAACGCAACCAAAAAGGTGATTATGAAAGATAGTAGAAATCCGTTGCTGGAGTTTGCCTAGGGTGGTACTACAACTGCTAGGGTCGCAGAGGAATGAATATCCCTTGCGTAACCCCAGCAAAAAGTGGTGAGGCGAAACACGTGTGGTTTTAGTCGGTAGGTTTTTTTTCTCTGGGTGGAGTCCGACACGCCCCGTCGTCGCCTACCTCGGGCGGCGGAAGCCCATGAGGATTTCCACACGAAAAAATAGGGTGGTACTACATTGCCAAATATTCTGCGGTTAAGCAATAATGTTCTAACATTGTGTCTGTTCCGGTTTAAAGGGCAATGTTGCCAGTGAAATTACTTGACATACAAGACTGGGGTGCAATAAGGTCTCAAGACGTGCTAGTAATACTACAGGTGTTGCTGGTGTCTATACGCTGCAGTTGCCTAAGCAGACCGTATAACTGTTTGACATCTTATTACAATAAAAATTCAAAGCAAATCGGCCACTAACTTAACCAATAACTATCCCCCAAAACAAGTGATATTCTACTGGTTTCTGACACTTACGCGAATATCAGACATTAAAATAAACCACTTTTTACGTCTACCCGTGACCATGGATGCTGTAAAGGCTCCGAAACGTCGGGAATTAAATAATATCAATACAACGCGATAAAATACGTAAAAAGTAGTTTCATTCTGTTGTCATGAACGAACATATAATATTACAAAAAGATGAAAATGTATGGCCATTCTACATTTGCGCACGCTCTATTGATAAAACAAGTATCTATAGTAGTATTGGGCGTTAATTGTACGCAAACAGCCGCATGTATCCGTCCATCGTCGACACCAACATACCAAGTTCTTTTTTTCTGGCTAAGTACTTATTTCCTCGTGCGTTGAATAATAGTCTTACATTACTACAACCCCGGACCTAGGAAGGGAGCAATCAGGGGCACCTGCCCCGGGCGACAGTTTCAGGGGGCGCCAAAATTGTTTTTTTTAACACGGAAGAGGCCCCTTAATAGTTTCTGCCCCGGTTCTCCGTAGATCGGGGCCTGCATTAGGTACTTTGTTACATGAATATAATTGTAGTAGGTAATGTAAGAAAACTCTATCTGATATCTTTTCTCACAGAAGTAATTATAGTCTTGCTTGGTACACTTAGGGAGTAATTGTGTAACATTCTACATTTCTTATCAAATGAGAGCATATACCTACCTACATAATACTACCGTATTACTATTTGTGGATTTTATGTTTATGATTTATTTAAGTAATGTAGAATAAGCTATATAAATAGGATCAAAAAATTATAATGTGTGAAATAACAACTCAATTCGAAAGTGAGTGTTTTATTTTGATGGCGCCGACATTTTAAAACTACGATATCTGAGAAATATCGCTCGACAAATTCAGTGAATAAGAGATGAGTCATGAAAAATAAAAGACCAGACAGCAGTGTACAATGTTCTGGAATTGCTTTTAACAATGTCTTAGGATTGTATTTATAAAAAGACTCTTTGATGGTAAAATCTTATTTTTTTTAAAGTAAATTTTGCAAACATTTATTGACAATATATTGAAATATTTATTGACAGATTCTTCACTTCTGTCTAATACATTCCTTATCTAAGAGTAATAAAATAATTGAATTAATTATTGTCTGATAAAATAGTCAATCATTCATGAAATACATCTGTAATCAATACAAAGCAGTTCTAAGAATATCCAAGATAGTGTGGTGATAAGATCAGTCTGTCCATTGCCCTTTTTATTCTTTCTTTAGTTTTCAGCATTTTCACATTGAAGTATATATTCTGAACATTTTTAAAATGTTATAAACTAAATTATTTATTTAATGGGTACTTTATGTTAAGCAATGGACAATGGAGTTCTTGTGCTCTTCTCTTCTTCATAATCTTTGAGTCACAATCAATGTAGGTGTTCATTTTTCTGGTGGCAGCCACAAAATGTATTCAAAAAGCAAATCAATTTTTAAACCTGTTGGAGATCCGGCAAAATTGTAGAGATATCCATTTTGTTTTTCCTATTACTTATCTAACACAAAATTCAAGGTGTTCCTAACTACGGTTTATTATCATTTTTTCCACTTGCCTTGCTGTGTTAAACTCATAATTTAAATAATTAAGTTAAATTTATACAAAGGATAATGAATGCAATGCAATTAAACAGTAAGGTATGTCATAAGGAAATTCCACTTCAAATAAACCAGGATTAACACTTATTTTATCTTATTTGTTTAAAAAATTATAATGAGCAAATGCACATTACTTTTTAAAATATTGTTTTGATAACTTGAAGTGTGTGTCAACATTTAGTAGTAGGTAGTCAAAAACAAGTTCTGTGTTATTTTAGTAAAGGAAAAATCCAATCGCGGGCAGGATTCGAACCTGCATCTTCTAGTTTGATACACCAGACGCTCTGACCACTAAGCCACCGCGAACCCAACCCGCCTGATTGAAATTTGCCTTCACATTCTAAGTTTACGTCATAAGGTGGCGTTGGCGACATCAGTTTTGTGTGTCGGCCCATTAAAGTACAATTCCGAAGATATAACTCTGTATGTCTGTTTATTATTCAGAGCAGCCACACAGGTAAAGTTAAATAAATAAGTAAATTTGTGCAAAAACATTGATATTAGTAAGCACAATTATTATGATTATGAAATATTTCCAACCCCAACTGTGTTTATAGTAAGGTTTTCTCGTAAACATTACCACGGTGCAACCACTTGCGCATTACATTATTACACTGCTGGGCAAGGACCTCTGTAAAATTATAACTAAACAATTAAGTAATACTAATTATTATATTTGTTTTAAATTGTTACTTAGTACATGTAGATCACATTTTCTTTTAGTAAGTCATGTAAGTATGTTTAAAATTAAACTATTCTCTTACAATATATGGTAAAGATCAACTAATCAGCAAGTTAATTATAAAACGGGCTGTAAGGTGTCAATTTAACCCATCAAGTCCCATATTGTAGACACAACACAGAATCTATTGTGTTGGCATCTGGGGGTCATTACCAGTGTTGTTGAATTAATTCAACACATAGTTTTTTTCTTAATATACTGGGTACACCCAATGTTTTCAGATATATAAGTACCTCCTTATTATGGGTTCCATATTTAAATTCAACACATACCTCTAACAATGATTCTGAAAAAAGTCTTATCCTACACTAGGAGTACTTATATTATTTTTAGTAGAACATGATCAAAAGTACCACATCATCAAAAAAAAATTTAATAAAGATTTAAATTTCAAATAAAGAAAGGAATGATAGAATGATATCTAGTTGGTCGAGGTGAAAGTAAGTGCGAAACTGAAATATGCGTTCGAAAAGTGGCAAGAAAGAGTTGGCAATGTTACAAATACGCCAGGATGAAATTAATACTCTTAATAGTAGATACTCTTTCAGAAAAAGAACTGAACTTAGAAATCATGAATCGGCAAATAACGATTCTGTGCAATACAGCGAGACCTAGAACAATCTAGGTCGTAAGCCGCGCATACGTAGGACAACCAGGGAGCTGTCGATAATTCACACGCCGATTCAGTTCTTTCTATATCTATTTGATATTCCCACCAGTTGTCATAGACGCAGATATAAAACATACCCTATGACTAATCCAAATAGGCGACAAATCAATAACATCTTATACAGTACACAAACAAAATCAATAATTTCAACAACCAACTAACCACACTTGCTGTGTCTTGGCTGTCTAGAGAATACTTGTCCGTTTCCTTCCCTGGGTGGTCGTTGGAGAAATTTTCATATTTGCGCGTGGGGCTACTTTTCATTGTTCACACGATGCCTTTCAACTTAGGCCTCGATAGACATTTTCACACCCAAGAAGACGACACGAACAATCAACGAATGAAAAATCACTGACAAAATGCAATGGCAAGGCGAACGCCGAACGCCAAACACAAACCACTGACAATTAAGTGACAGGAATGACAGACAGAATAGCCGACAGACGTGACGTGACGTGCGTGACTGACAGTCGACTTACTGACACTAGAGGTGGGACGAAAACCCATCGTAGACTAGCAGGTATGTTACCTGTGTGGAACAATACAACTTTCATTTACTCTTTGAATAGGTACGCCTTTTACTTACTTTTGTCTAGAGATATTTTGTGATGGTTTCTGTATTTTTCAATTAAATGCAACGAATGGCGTAATAATTCCTCAAAATATAGTTATAGTTACCTACTTTCAGGTAGAAAATCGTAGCATCGTAATGGTTTATAAAAAAAATTAAAAAAGTATTTAGTTTTTCGGTCCTCACCACTACCCACTAGCTATTCGGGAAACCGACTGACCCTCAGCCCAAAAAATACCTCTCACTCACCATCACTACCATGGCGCCTGATTCAATTATTTCTATTGACGATTTGATTGATCGTTGTGGTTAACATCCCTCCTCATCCTCATCTTTCTTGTTCTATAGACACCTACCTACTGTTATGTAACGTTATGTAAGTAGGTACTCATAAAATAGGTAATTCCAAAATATAATTCCAGGTTATTCAAAAACCAGTAGGTAACCTACCAATAAAGTTAGGACTTCATACTAGGTACCTACTTATACTAAGGTAGGCAAAACTACACTATCTCTAAGTAGGTTGTCTTATTTAAAAAATACCTAATATACATTTGATATGTAGGTACTTAGGTAGGTACCTACATACTTAGATACCAGACTAGTTTTTATATAAATCATAACTCCTTACAAATAATAATAATAAAAAACATTATCATTGTTCTAAACCCAAATAGGCAATAAATAAAATAATAACCTCAAAATTTGTACTATTTCCAAAATATATATAAATAATTGATAGGTACTCACGTTTTCTGTATGATTCCAGGATTCATTGTCCCACAATTGTATTTTAGTGTATTCATTATTCGTTTCATTTTTATAATTTCTACGGAACATCTGTAAATCAACACCATTTTGACACTGCAATTTTATTTTCATTTTACATAATTTTTACAACCAAAGAGATCGTATGATAGATATAAAAACTTTTCACAGCACATTGTTTACTTACATTATTTTTGTTACATAAAAATATTGCCTACTCCTACTCACCTAAAAGTATAATTTAATATATAATATTAACATACTAAGTACACAACACACAGGACAATAACATAACTACGACGAATAAAACCTATTATAACTGACTGGCGCGCTTATCAGCATACGTAGGTAACACTGAACAGTTTCGTAGCATTCAACCAGATAACTTCATACATTAATAATAGGCTTATCGGAATGTCGTAAGGCGCTTTCAAATATTTTGTAATTACTTACCCAAGTCTTAATTGTTTTTTTCTTGTATTTGTCTTTTTTGATTAGACTGATTATTTTATAATCTGATCATGATAAAATAAGAATGTCTGTTATTTGTATCTACATGCCTACCCTATTAATTTCCGTTTCCCTTACTGAATGAAAGGCCGCATCGTCAGTGCATAATTCTATAATTTAATATTTCTTTTATACAAGTGTTGTCTGCAAATAAAACAGCTACAACTGATCTAACATGATTTATTTAAATATTGCCTATAAATAAAGGAAATTTACAAAACAGCAGAACATATGGTCTAGGATTTCAAACCGGCATGGAGGCCGTATCCAGGTCCAGTTGGTTCTTCAGACAGGGATGTAAGCCCGCCCAGAGGTTCGCATGCAAATCTGCCGCTCCTGAAAAAAAAAATTAATTACCTACACAGGCATATTTTTTTAATCGCATTACGCATTTACATGCATTTTTGTAGTTATATATTTTGACATCACAAATTTTGAATTAGTGATCTCCGAAGCTTATTTAGGTAAAGCGTCCGGTGTACCAAACTGGAGAAAGCAGGCATAAAGGTCGGATGTTTTATAAGTTTTTCTTAGTTTGTAGGTTAATATTTTTGTTGGTTGAAGTTAGAGGCTGGTGTAAATACATTTTTTTTTATGGGATAGGAGGGCAAACGGATCGCCTGATGGTAAGCGATTATCGCCGCCCATGGACACCCGCAACACCATAGGAGTCACAAGTGCGTTGCCGACCTTTTAAAAGGGATGGGACCTCCGGTAACCTCACTCACTCAGCGAAACACAACGTAAGCGTTGTTTAACGCCGGTTTTCTGTGAGGCCGTGGTATCACTCCGGTCGAGCCGGCCCATTCGTGCCGAAGCATGGCTCTCCCACGTAAGATTACATTTTGATACCAGGATTTATATACGACCGCACACCATTATTTATAAACTGCGAATGGTGCATCCATTCGTTACTTTATCCATAAAATAATAACAAATCATTTATTTCAATCCCAACTGATTAGGTTCTATACTACGCAAAATATAATCGAAATAACTTTGCGCACCGGAAGTTAGTCGAAGTCAGATTCCTCAAATATTCTTAGGCCGTATTTCACTAACTCCGAGTAAGTTCTCGTTATAATATAACGGGAACTTACTCGTTATAATATAACGAGAACTTACTCGGAGTAACTACTAGATTCTGTCCGCGACTTTGCGTGGACAACAGGATTGGGTCCGACTTGGATAAAAAGTAGCCTATGTGTTATTCCAGGCTATAATCTATCTGTGTGCCTAATTTAATCGAGATCCGTTCAGTCGTTCTGGCGTGAAAGAGTAACAAACATTCACGTTTATAATAATAGTAAGGATTACTCGGCAGTTACAACATACAAATTCTGTTCCACTCAAACCAGCGACAGGTGCAAGAAGCTTATTGCTGAACTCTTAATTTTAGACAATAATCTCGTTAAAACAAACATTATCAATTTTTGTTTTAAACAAACAACAAATGTCGGGTTTCAAATCTGGGAGGTTAAAATGAACACTATTCTTTAAACATTTTATATTAAACCCCATTCATGACGACTGTAAGACGACATATTCAGATTTTCATACTATGATTCTCGGACACAATGACGTCACAACGTGCCATACTATCCATTATAAATCAACCTATAAGTGTGCGAAAAGCCTAGAAATGTTAGATCAATTTAGACAGTGTATCAAGATGAAACATGCACCAGATTTTAAGTTAGACCTCCAGCAATACATCGGTGAATGCTGCATTTAATTCCATGCAGTCGTTTTTGTGTGATGTGCGTAGAAACATACAGACAGATAGAAAGTCTAAAAATTGTTCTTTTGGATTCTATTGTCCATGTTAGATTTTCTTCAATATCTATAATGTACGGAGATCGGTTTGTTACAATTATATTATATGTATAGATATGTCGAATGTCAGCGGCAGCCGCCGAAGGTCGCCCTAGAAGGACATACGCCGATTTTATTAGCGAAATCCTTCAAAAAGGTCAGGTGCGTAGTACTCGCAAGCGGCGTGTATGTATGAGAATATGTATGAATTTGGAAGAAGCAAAAGAAGTATGGAGGAATCATAGCAAGTGGCAGTCTATAATTTCTGCCTAACCCTGTAAGGGGTGAGTGCATGTATGTATGTATGTATAGATATAGATAACAAACAGTTACATATTATGTAACTTGTAGTTATGGGCCCTGTAAGATTAATAAATCTAAACACTATACAAGGGAATTGATGAAGACAATGTAAATATAATATACCTGGGACCAGCTTTCGGTTTCTCGTCTTTTTTGAGCTTTTCGATTATCTCTTTCGTATCTTCTACACTCAGATCCTCCTGCAAAATTAGGAATCTTACATTAAATCGTAACAGGTATAAGAATCAGAAAGTAATTACAGTGCCCTAACTAACTCTTTATGCGTTTGTTGCAAGCTTCTGTATACCTACATATAACTGCACCCTTGAAAAATGTCTGGTCATTTCGTTTCCGCCCTGGAACCTGCACCATGTTTTTTTATACTACTAAGGTGGCAAACAAGCCTACGGCCCGCCTGATGGTAAGAGGTTACCGTAGCTTATAGACGCTTGCAACACCAAGGGTATCACTCGCGCGTTGCCGACCTTGTAAATTAAGGAGGAATAGTTTGGCTGACAGCATAGGAGACATGCTGCCGTGCTTGACAGCGGCGGTAACAAAACACCACCGATCCCCGACACTGTCAACACAACGCTTCCTCGTGGAGCTCTGGCGACCTTGCTCACCATTAGGAACACAACATAGCATGGAGCTATGTTATTTGGCTAAGATTTTCTGCTCCAATTGTGAATGGAATTATTCGATTCCACTATGCCCTACCTCTCTTATGAATTGTGACTGGGTACCGCTGGCATTGCCCTAGTTACTAAGGTAAGGCCTAATTATCAAAAGTGCGAAACATTTACGACTTCCAACTTGCTTTACACGAGTTTAAAGTTATTTTGTGGATACAGGTAGATATTGTATATCAATATATTAATATATATATTTTTATTATTAAATAGACTTTACTTACATAGTAATCGTCGTTGACCTGAATCATTGGAGCGTTGACACAAGCGCCAAGGCACTCAACCTGAAAAATACGAAATCATAGCTTGAGGAAAGGTACCCAATTATCTGCCATATTATGAAGTCTTTAATGTAAATGTGACGTTCAAAACGTATTACTAGTTATCTTGAATAAATTACTGGTTTCTGACACTTACGCGAATATAAGACATTGAAATAAAACTACTTTTTACGGATTTTATCGCGTTGTATTGATATTATTTGATTCCCGACGTTTCGGATCTTTTACACCATCCATGGTCACGGGTAGACTGGACTGTTCAATTGAATAAATTATTTTGACTTTGACTTTGAATTCAGAAACAATCCATCATTCACTACCTGTGGCCCAAGTGTCTCAATGGCACTACATGACATAAGGACTGACAAATTTTGTAGACAAAACTGTCACAAATCACTAATTCTAAAGACAATGCGGCTGAATTAATGGAAATGAATGACGATCTTAACACAATAAACTGAGGGATAATACAATATAATAGTATATAATACTCCCGTAGACTCGTAGACTGTACTTTGCTTCAACACAAACTGACCTCAGATATAGAGAATTTTCCACATGGACTGTTGCCGCCGACGTGACACTGGGTGCCCTCGGTGAGCGCCTTGAGGATCGCGTCGGAGCCGCGGAGCCAGCAAGGCGTTGTGGTGCACACCTGGATGTGGTATTTGCCGATTGGCCGTCTGAAACGAGAAATATCGGCATCTATAATCACTACATAGTATAAAACAAAGTCGCTGTTGCTGTCTGTCCGTCCCTATGTATGCTTAAATCTTTAAAACTACACAACGGATTTTGAAGCGGTTTTTTTTAACAGATAGAGTGATTCAAGAGGAACGTTTTAAGCTATTTAACATTACGCTACGGCTCTTAGGAGTGGGGCAACGCGGGTGAAACCGCGGGCGGGCCGCTATTAATATTATAAATGCGAGATTAGCTCTTATCTGTCTGTTACCTTTTCATGCTAAAACCATTAGACAGATTTTGATAAATTTTTCATCTTGAGGAATGAATGACATACGCTATGTCTCAAATAGTCTTTTGGGATGTGTCATGCGACTGACATGGCAGATAACATCCAGTTTTGAATAATCCATGAACATTATGTAATTTTTCAGATTCAATCTTTCAGAAAATGTGTGGCATACAAATAATACAAAAACAAAGACACAGAAAATGTTCATTCCTGCAATAGAACTTACCTGATGAACATAGTGTAGAAGGTAGCAACCTCATATACCCTCATTCGAGGAAGGTTTAGTACTTCAGCCACCTTGTGCATAGCAGAGATAGGCAGCCAGCCTCCACTCTGGCGCTGGGCCAAGTCAAGTAATGGAATCATAGCAGCACGCTTGTGGCCTTCTGGGTAGATAGCTAACAAGGCATCCACTCTCTGGAATAGATGAAAAAATATTAAAAACATAAAAAATAAGTATATATGGCAATATACTTAGTTTATTTAAAATGTCTAAAAAAAGAAAAGAAAAATGTAGGTATAATAATAATAATTAGGCTTATTAGCAACCAGGAGCTCTGCATCCTGAACTAGGTAGAAACTGAGTCTCAGGAAACAGTGCCTTAACATACATTCATATATGGATAAATTGTACATAAAGTCTACAATTTATTCAATAAGTAAAAATACTAGTTCTGGTATTCAGTAATTAAATTTGACCTTAGATTATAGGATTATTATTATTATATTTATTAGTATATAATAAATCCTAAAGGGCAGAGACCTGGTGTTCTGAAATACAGCCTAGTTTAGGCCACAGTTTTTAAGTTATTTTAATGCTTGTGTTACGAGTGGGTTCACGTCGGTGGTGCAATGGGTAGGTTTTAACAACAACAAGTCCGACGCTACCACCTCTTTAAATGATTCTCATTTCTTGGCTATTCCTAATCATTCAAGTCAATAATTTAAAAAAATCTATTAAGTGCATACCATACCCAGGGTACAATAAAGAACAATAGATTTTGCAATGTCAGTAATTTGTTACTTGAAGGGTTAGGTAAGTACCCACAACTTTTTAATATAATAATATGTAGTATGGATTTCCTCCAATTTTATTTTCGTGTGTATTGTGAGCTAATAAGAGCATTAACACAACTTTATGCTACCATAGACATGTTTGTAAGTTATTTCTTATTAAAAAGTTAACCTAACATTTTTACTATAATAAGTTCTTGGTCTAACACAATCTAATCCGTATTTCGGAATTATACTGGACAGTATATTTGACAGCATACTTAACACGATTTTCTCTCATTAAGATTGTTAATTTGAATTTAGAACAGCAGAAATACGAATGTTTTAGCAAAAACAGATGACTGTCACCTACTTTCTTATTCGCTTCCGAAAACTCGAAAGGGATGTCAGGATTGTCCTCAGGACTGTCGCGGTGGACGAACAGACTGTCATGCTGCAGAGTTGAGCTGGTCTGAAGACTTCTAGACGCAGCACGCCACTAGAAATACGAACACAAAAATCACCACGGTTAAAAACACAAACGTCAAAACGATATTATATAATACGATTGTTTACAACCAATACAACATTTATATTATTTGTTATTATTTACGTACCACGCCTTGAACTCCTGTCCTCAGGCTGGATAGCATGATATTATTTACAATTATTTTCTAATTTTGTAGAAATATTATTGCGAAACACTGTTCGCCAACACTTCGATTTGTGAGCAACTTCAGCTTAGATTTGGTTGGTGTTAGTAACATTTGAAAGGTGCATTCGTAAACTCTATTTTAAAACTTTAATACGAAAACTTCACATAAATTTTCCCTCATAACAAGTCACAACTAAGTACTTATGCACTTTATGTATTATGTCATGCTCTTTTTTCGATACTTTGTAATTTATCACAGTAAACGTATCTCGTATTAATTAACCTTGCACAACTATCAGCTTCATAGTTTAAAAATTATGAACGCACGCTCACAAAATGTGTAACCAAAAACTAACTTCAAGACGGTAAATAACAGTAACGTCTAGGCATTACGCAAAAATAATATTTATACGCTTGGCATTAGACTCGGATTACTTCAACTTATAACAAAATAAAGTCTAAACAAAAGCTTACGATTTTTGTATAGTATTCATGCATTTACATCATACTCACGTATATTTTTTATTAAATGATAATTTAAAATTGTTATAACAATGTACCAAAAACAATTAATGCTACCTCCAATCGTAGTTTTCGAAAATGTTGCGCCTCATGTATTCTTCTTAGCAAAACTGCGTACATAAGTATAAAACATTTTCCAGCGTTCTCTACACTCTTTGTGCTGTAGCATGGTGCGGGTGACAGTTGCTTGTATGACGTTGATTTAATTGTTTAATATAATTTACTACAGGGGTAATAATGATTAAATATATTACGAATGTGGTACAGCTAATATACTAATTCATAATTTGTAAATCGCGGCAACCTTCAAGCTTGAATCGAAATTTTATAAAACTGTCACCCGCACCATGCTACAGCGCACAAAGTGTACCTAATTATAATTTCGCCATAAGGGAAGAGCCAGTAAAAATATTAGTGACGCTGTCTACCTAAGGCAGGTTCAATCATAATTATAAATTCATTAAACGTCGACACTTCTAATCTTATCTTACAAAAAAAAATGAAATGTTATTACAACTCTGCTGTAATGACATGATTTTGACATGACGTCGGCTCCTAATTTTATGTACGTTAGTACTTCACTGGAAATAAATATAAGCGAATGCAATTTTTGGTAAAATTACCAAGTTTGGAAAGATTTTCCAATCTTTTATTTTCAGTGAAGTAGTAGTAGGTGAAAAAATACCGTAGGAACCTAGATTGATCGTATCCAAATCCGAATAATACGCCTTTTTCCCCGAAGGGTTAGGCGTAACTACTAATGTACACACCCACAGTACGGTATGTTTAGTTCCCATGTATTATGTTATTGCCATTAACCGGGCATAAATCCAAACTCCGAGTTGCTACTGAGAATTTTATAGAAAAACCCAGTAACACTGCTCGAGGTACCTGGGAATCGAACCCAGCACCTCTAGTGTAGCAGTCGCGCTTTGGACCACTAAACTAATGAGGCAATCGAATCAATTATTGACATACCGTAGGTACCTAAGTACCGTTCTCTAGTTTCATTAAAAAAGTGCCCATCAAAGCTCGCTCCAATTTAATTGTTATTCACGAAGCACATACGAATATCTAACTTAAATAGCTTTTAAAAAGCATTGTCTGCCTCATGCCTGTGCCTATATTTCCGTACGAAAAAAGCGAAATAAGAAAAAAAGAATAGACAAAGCCCGATCGGCAAAACAACGACGTGGTTGCCATGGTAACTGCCGCACCGGGCCCGCCATGCACCAAAAATTGTATCTACATAACTAAGCTGTAAATATTTAAAAACGGATTTTGCTATACGTGGGGGGAAATTGGGGAATGAAACCTGATTGGCGGGTTAAAAAGTTTCATTTTTTCGGGCTGAATTTTTCGTGATTTCGTTTTGAAACGGCAGCTACTTTTATCGTAGTATGTACGATCAGGCGCGTCTCTCTTTATTAGATGGGCTCGAAGTAGGATCTAGGAACTAGGATTCCGCAAAGACATGACAATTTTTCATGTAAAACACTTCATTGCTTTTACGGAGATGCCTAACTTTCGCGGTGGCGCTTATTATGGCGACTTGATGACATAATATGTCTAAGTTTTTTTTTATGGATTAAGTCGGCAAACGAGCTGCCGAGCCACCTGGTGGTAAGTAGTCAACGTCGCCCATGGACACCCATAGACGTTGCTGATGCATTGCTGATCTTTAAGAGCCCCTAGAGACTGCAGACTGCCAGAGCCGTAGCAACCGAGGGGAACTGGCTCTTACGTGCAAAATTCGTAACACACACCAAGGTGCTTTACGACAAACTCCGACATGAGGGTGGTCGCCAGCCTATCTGAAAGGTAGTGAGGAACAATATTCTAACCCGTCCCCACCCGGGGTAAATAAGTACTAGACCAAATCAAGACTTAAATACGATCCGACCACGTCGACCCCGTGGACAGCTGGATAACCAACCTGAAAACAACGTATCTTCACCGTAAAGGTTATTTTGACTCATGTTTAGGGATGCGCAGATCCAGTTAAGGTGGCACCAGGGGGCACCCCAAGCCCCACCGATCCGAACACCCAAACACTAATCCAGATGACTGCTAAATACATTATTGTTACATATCATACTATCACGCCTGTATTCCCCGAAAGGTTAGGCAGAGGCGTACTAATGTGCACCCACAGTTCGCCGGTATGTTTAGGCACAGTACTGTGGTTTAGGTCCCATGTAATAGGGGGCGAGCCAAATGCCATTAACGGGGCACAAATTCCAAACTCCGAGCTGCTACTGAGAATTTTATAGAAAAACCCAATAACACTTTGTTCGACCTGGGGATCGAACCCAGGACCTCAAGCGTAGCAGTCACGCTCAGAACCACTAGGCTAATGAGGCAGTTCTTGATGATTATTGTTACAACAGCTGTTATAATAAATATTAAGTATAATGGTATATTAAGTGTAGTGGTTTGACGACACGTTTGGCGTAGCGGCTGAGCGATCGGCTTCTGCGCAACGTGTTGTGGGTTCGATCCCCACACGGAGCAAATATTTGTATGATCTGCAGGTAGTTGTTCCGGGTCTGGGTGTTTGTGTTTGTGAGAATTTGTGTTTGTAAACGCACCCACGATACAGGAGAAAATCCTAGTGTGGGGCAACGTTTTTTTAAAAAAAAAAATAAAAAAAAAATAAAAAAAAATAGCTGAGAAGGAATTCTTAAATTTCGATTCGAAAAACTTCTTCGATCGTCCGTCGCCACGAGAGACAATTGGTGGATTCGTAGCTACTTACTAAAGCCTCTTATGTATGACTCTCTTACCCCATGGTCAGGGCTATTGAACTTGTGAACACATTCACCACTATTTCCGAATACCTAATTACTTCGACATCACAGAATAAAATTATTAGCTTTTCACTATGGATAAACTGTTTTCAATTCAAAGTTAAATAGTAACTATAAATAAATTATTATTTAAATTGTATACCTAGGTATGCACGTTCCATTGCATTGAATTGACATTGAATGCATGCAATTTCTTATGATGCTAAATTCAAATTTTAAAATTCGAATTCTTTAAATAATTTTTGAAGATGACTGTACGTTTGGTAAAAATCTCGGACACCAAAGTGTAGCATTGGTCACGGTTGGCGGCAAAATGGCCGTCTCCATTCGTTCAGAAATTAGATAACGGGACGATCGGTGGCACCATTGATAAGGAATTAAATACGGAGCGAGCTAGTCCACTTGATCATGACAATGTAAAAGAAAATTGGAATTTTAGAAAGCATATCGCTGCGTGCGATAACAATTTGTTGATCGGATGATATGAAATTAGATGAACGCAACCATTCGCGCCAAAACTAACACTATGAAGAACTGTAAGTACCTACCAAAAAATTAGTTTAATTGTCTCTTTAATTGTTTTGCTTGCTTTAGCACAATTTTTAATTAAGTTTTATTTTCTGTTATATTTTTTTGACTCCAAGAGACGAAATTAGAAAAGCATTAATCCTTCATGGATACTGACGTCCCTAATAGTATGATATGTTTATGTTTTTTATACATAGGTAATAGGTCTATCATCATCGGAGGAACAACGGTTTATACTCTTTAGAGTTATTAGGAGACTACCTCGAGTTCAGAGTTCCAATTTGCGCATTCATTATTTTCTCTGTGACATTCGCATTGCAATGATCAACTTTTCCGATAGATACAATAACTAATTGCAAATATTGCAATCACATAAGTCAGTCAATAACACATCAAGTTATCAACTGTCAAATTTCCCCAATTGTTATTAAACTATTACTTGGAGATATCGATTGAAGAAATTTGACAGTTTTGTGTACCCTGTTGCTGTTGCTAAATGTGCTGTTTCTGTTGACCATACATTACTGTGAAGGCTGAAATAGAAACTGAACTTTGGCCCGTTCGCTTTGGGTCCAATTCACAACTTTTATTCTATAAGATAAGAAAATTAAAAAAAAATGTCACTATTATAAACATAATGATCAGCTGAAAAGTTTCTTTGTCTGTACATAATAAGTATATTTTTGTTGTCCCAAATTCTTCAAAGGAATGACGTCCTAGAATGTCCAATATTCAACCAGTGCCCCAGTACACTTATAAATAGCATAATATTTTTATAGCACGCATTAAATCCCTGTCATACCCGACCAAACCAGCCTAACTTGTTCCTAGAACGTCTGTAGGACAAATGCTCAACATTATTTCTAGAAGCCCATAAAAACTAGAGGTCGCTTTGACCCTAAACCTAAGTTACGATAGGGTCAGACAAAAGGTGATAAAGGATTTGCAACTTATGTTTCTTCTTTGTGTATTAAAACCGGTAATTGTCGAGTGAATTCAGGTAAAATAATGTGTTTGGAAGATTTTGACCATCTGTAGCGCATTTTATGATAAAAGCAACCATTATTACAATATGTCTATGGATTTGGATGTGACCTAACTTTTTTACACCAGTATAGGAATTATAATTACATAATTTCTTTGTTTCTCGAATTCTGCAATCATTATAATGATTATCTTTTGTATTTAGCAGCTCTGCATTATGTTTATTATAAGGGAAGAGGACTGTTGTCTTAGTTACAGATACTAATTTATCTAGTTGATATAAAGATGTCTTATCAATTTAAGCTTAATCTAGCTTGCTGATGATCATGTTACCTTGATGTTAAATGTGTTTAATGATGAAATAAATTATTTATTTATTATTTATTGATTAATTCAACATAACTACCAACAACCCGTATTCTTCCACTGCTGGACGCATAGCTCTTTTAGTAAACGCCACAGCACCTGATCTTCAGATACGAGTATTTTTATTCAATGGAATAATTCATAGCAAAGAATTTTTACGGTGGTTTTTGAGAAACACAGGACTATCGGACAATCTGTATATTCTGGCACTGGAATTCATATTTAGAATTCGTAGCAGATCCTTAGCAATTTTCTATTGTGGAGCATATTATTATCTTCATATCATAACGCCTGAATTCCTCGAAGGGTTAGGCAGAGGTATACACTCACAGTTCGCCGATATGTTTATGTCCCTTGAATTAGGGGGCGAGCCTATTGCCATTAACCGGGTACAAATTCAAACTTCGCAGCTGTTACTGAGAATTACATAAAAAAATCCAATAACACTGTTCGATCTGGAAAAGTTGGAATCGAACCCAGCACCTCTAGCGTAGAAGTTGCAGTTGCGCTTACTACCATGCAATGAGGCAATCGATTCTTCTGGGTAACGAGTAGTCGTAATATGTTCTTCAGGAAGAACTCAAAGCTTCTGTAACTTTTGTTTTTATTGCTGTTTGCATTAACAAGATTCGATTTTAATACTACATTACACCTACATTAATATTACAACTAAGTAAGTATTACATGTCCATCCAGGTCCAATTTCAATCTTTTTTTATCAAATAACCACCTCAATGCATTTCTCTAATCTTAAACAAGTTCACACGCGATACACACATTAAGACAGGTGGAAGTAAGTAGGGTCCAATTATAGGCTACTCGCTTCTCTAATTGATTTTTTCTTGCGTAAACAAAATAAGCATGTTTGACTCTATCCAACAATGTACTTATCCGCTGTAGTAGTTTAGTTCCAAATTCCTCGATAGATGGCGTTGTGCATTTCGGCCTGTTTTCTGAATCGCGGTGTTAAGATTCTCCGTCGTTGAACGACCCTCGCGCCGTACTGTAGCGAACTCATACTTACCTGGCGTAGGGGATACCGTGATCATGAAGGCGGTTCCCCCAGGGCGAGGCCTTCCCATTGCACTGCGGGCGGGTTGACCCTTGCGATTATCCCTAATGTGGATAACTCGGACGCGTAATTTTTGGTAGTGAGGGACTGCGTACGCGCTGTCCCTCTCAGAAATTCTAAATAATGATAGATGATGATATTATGCTAGGATTCATATGTTCAGTTCGGAGTTTGATGATAAGTAGGTACATGCGCTTCCAAAGTCGCTACCTTTTATTCAGCGAAAGCAGATTTAATTTTAATCTAAATATTCAGGAAAACGGGAAACTAAACAGTTATTATTTAAAAATCTTTAGCTATGTTAGTACAATGAATAGGTACTATGTATGAAATAGTGCATCAATATTTACCAAAATTATACAACAATATTCTTGTGTTAATAAACGCCTTATTAATTAACGTTGATTACCTACACTAGTGATTCAGCGGCAGTTTTGCATAAGTAAGCACTTTAAATTATAGTTCGAGAAAAATAATATTTCGTCAGCTCTTACATGAGTTATTATGTAGCTATATTTATATATGTATTAGTAGGTACCTACGTAGTTACATTGAATGCATGGACATTGGAGAGATATTGGAGAGATTATTATGGAGAGCAAAACAGTATAAACATAATAAGAAATAATAGAATATATAATATATCACTGAATACTGTTTTGTAATCTTTATTTACAAGTATCTTTTCTTATTAAATGATTAGTTCGTTAGCTAAATAATAGATGGCGCTCATAGGCTATATTGACAGACTACGTTTGTAAGAAAGCTGTTAGAAATAAGATTAAAACAAAATCTTCTATTAAGTAGGTAATTCGACAAAAATACCTCTGTTTTAGCTATTTTTTTTATAAACTACAATTATTATGTTTCTTCAAAATTTTTACTAACAACTTTTGGGCTTAAGTTGCCATAAATAAACAAACTTATTATTATTTGTGTCTTCTTTTTGGATATCACGGCATGCCTCCCGTGAGGAAGACATCCGGTCCTTTGGAAGGCTTGCGCGGGGACACAGGTCCAACGCACAGAGGCCTCTTGGAGAACAATTAACATATGTACCTACTACTATTACTGATAATTAATATACGCCTGTATTCCCCGAAGGGTTAGGCAGAAGTGTACCAACGCAAACCCACATTTAGCCGCTATGTTATATGAGCCTATTGCCATTAACCGGTCACAAATCCCCAACTCCGAGCTGCTACTGGGAATTTCATAGAAAAACTCAATACACTTTGCTCCACCTGGGAATCGAACACAGGACCTCTAGCGAAGCAGTCGCGCTCAAGACCACTAGGCTAACTGAGGCTTTACTGAGGAACTAAAAATCAATCAATATTATGTTCTGTGTGTAACTATCAATTTTATGGACAGTATTATTATCATCATCAAATCATCAATCCATTTAGAGACCCAACTGCTGGGCACAGGTCTCCAGTCAGAATGAGAGGGGTTAGGCTATTCTACCATGCTAATCTACTACGGGTTGGCACTTCACACGCCGTCCTGAAAATCTCTCAGGCATACAGGTTTCCTCACTGTTTTCCTTCATCGTTTAAGCGAGTGATATTTTTTTTATATTATTAAGGTGGCAAACAATCATACGGCCCGCCTGATGGTAAGCGGTTACTGTAGCCTATGGACGCTTGCAACAGGGTATCACTCGCGCGTTGCTGAACCTGTAAGTTACGGAGGAATAGGGCAGCATAAGAAACAATAGCGTGATGGTTATTATTTTTTTTTTTTTAGGACAACTTACAAAACATACACTAATACAAACTTTACAAACATGTTTTACAATGATGTGCTGAGTGTTGTTTCACTTACAAGTTGCCACGGCATGGTAAGGGACAGTTGCATCAAAATTATTATTGTTTTTTTTTAAAGGTTTTGTTTTTCCTTTCAAATTACATATGGTTGTACAGCAATAAAGTAATAGATGTATATAAAACATACAGAACATACAGAACGTAATTAAACGATGCAATAATTTTACTTTTAAATTTTGAAACACTGTTTGAGAATATGTCTATATCAACAGTACTGACTTAGCAACCTATTCATAGTAGCGTTCTGACCCAAGTTGGTTTTTGAGGCTTTAATCGCAAAAGGACTGTACTTACTTGCACGGGGTAACCTTGAGGGCGCATTTATATTTATTTTCTCAAGAAGAGTGGGACAATCTAAGTTTCCGTTGACTAATTTATATAGCAAAATATGGTCCAATAACTGTCTCCGATCTAATAAACTATGGAGCTTAAAATATCTTAAGCGACTCTGATACGTCGGTAACTGTTTTGCTTTGTTAGACTGGTAAGAAAGGTGCCAGAGAAAACGCTTTTGGATCCTCTCGAGACGCTTAATATGAACCTCATAGTGGGGTGACCATAATTGAGCACAATACTCCAAACCAGATCGAACCAAGGCTGCAAAGCGTCGAATCTTAGTTTGTGGCCTTTTAAAATCTTTAGAGTTCCTTATAACAAAGCCCAACATTTGAAATGCTTTCGTTGTTATTTTGTCAATATGAGTGTGGAATCTAATTTTACTGTCTAAATCAACTCCCAAGTCTCTGATAGTAGCTACTTCTTCTAACGTCTGATTATTGATTGTATATGTCTGCGAGTTCGAGTGGGCACTGCGTGTGAATCGTATATATTTACATTTGTCTATGTTCAGCGCCAAGCCGTTTCTCCCACACCAGTCAACCAGGCGGTTCAAATCCTCCTGCAGAAGGAAGAGATCGTCGGCGTAAAGGAAGCATTTACTGTGTTTGAAAAGTGGTACTATATCGTTTATAAATATACTAAAGAGAATCGGCCCATGAACCGAACCTTGGGGAACACCTGATCGGTTCTTGGGCCGATTCTCTTATCCTATCTGCCAACACAACGGTTCCTCGCGGAGCTCTGGCGACCTTGCTCACAGTTAGGAATACAACATAGACGGAGCTATGCTAACAGCCAACTCCATAAAAAAATCTAAATATTTGCGTTTAATATATGTTTTAATCCAAGCATCGTTGTGTCGAGGGACCGCTAATGTGCTCGTCAAAACGCATCGTTTGAGCCGAAACACAATGTAGATGCCCTACACCGTTGAGGAGTTCTTCTAACGGGTTGGGTATGCTGCACGATTGTGTAATATCATTGATAAGTGACAGGATTTCAAATTTCGAATCGATCACACCTGTGGAAGTGGTTCATATCTTTTCATCAAGAAAACAGGTTATCTTCAAACGGCTGAGCAGATTCAAACAAAAGAAATTGATCAAACTCGGTTCACCCGATCAGGCGCTACGATGCAACAAACAGACAGACACACAGATACACACTACTATCTTATAACACCCCTCTTTTTAGTCAAGGGTTAATATTATTAGCTAATGATTAGATTGGGTACCTACTTTAAAACTTATCTAAGTACCAACATAACCAGCTTTCTTTACCGTTTCATAATCTTTGATAGATTTCCTTCTAAAAGAGAAGGGTAATAATTGAAAATAATTAAGTACAAGATCAAGAAAAAATACCTGCCTTCATTTTTAATAGTTATAATTTTTGAAATACAGTAAACTACGTGCTTCAATAAAGCCATTGTTCAGAAGTCACGTTTTTCAAAATTTTACAGCGCATTTAATAAGAATCAATTATAAGTTACACAAAAATCACGTCTACTCATTAACCTGAAATGACATTTTTCATCGAAAAATCCGCGATGTAACTGTAATTTTATAACAGCTCACGTACTTATCGCGATCTTTTTACTCGGGCCGGGAGTCGAACGGACAATGGGTGTCGGGCCGGGCGCGATCGTAGCGCTAACGGTCGTCCACAAATCAGATCGTCATTACACGGACGACTTTTTTACGGACATTCTTGAACGCAAAAAGTTTTGATTTGACCGCACTGCAGCGAGAGCGGCGAGAAGTGGCCACTGGCGACTTCGATTTTTTTTGTATTATACCACTAAGGTGGTACACAAGAATACGATTCACCTGATGGTAAGCGGTTACCGCAGCCTATGGATGCTTGCAACACCAGGGATATCACCCGCGCGATGCCGACACTCTAAAGCTGTAAATCAAGAAGGAATAGTAGGGCTTATCTGTTAACACAACGCTCCCTCACGGAGCTCTGGCGACCTTGTTCACCGTTAGGAACACAATATAGCACGGAACTATGTTATTTGGCTACGATTATATTTTTTCTGTACTGTATAGTAGCTTCCAAGCTTACTTTGGTAGTAGTGAATACTTACCTACTGGAAGTTTATGTTACCCCGTCCTTTTTATAATTAGTTAGGTACCTACTTATATCATGCTGATGGTACATAATCCTGCACTAAGGAACAAGCCCTGTGTCGCAAGAAACTTTAGAAACATGTAATTAGCGGACACAAACGTCATCCACAAATATGATGTTCATTTCACAATTATGATGTTCATTTCACTATTATGATGTTTCACTAACTGTAAAAATGTTGCACACATTTTAGGTTAAAATATGGCGAACTAAAAATACCTTAACTAAATTACAACATCTTTATCTGTACCCATATTTAGGCACATAAATGAATTGAATTTTTCCCAAATTTTATAATGCTTTTTCTAGGGTTGTATTGTTTATAGTACATAAAGGACTAATACAAATAATGATTTGTAATTCAAAGTTTAAAGTTATCATTATTTAAAACATTTTAATTCAATGACTTTAGAATCTTAAAAAAAACATTTCTGAATATAGTAACTTTTTTTAAAGCTTATCAGTAAATTAATCATTAAAAAATTAATCATTCGAATCGAAATATTCACTCTATAATAATGAAGGATTTAGAGAACATCACACAGGATTAGGAAAAGCAAGAGTAGCAACGAAAGACATTGATTACGTAAAACAATCTAGAAACATTATATAAAAAAATGTCGCATGTATTAAAGACGTTCGCTTGATTGAACGGCTTTTACCGATTTGGCAATTTTTTTTATTAATTGTCAGAGCATTGCCTGTATGTTTTTTTTTTTGAATCCACATCCAAAAGTTTGGAAAATATACGCAAGCGAAACTGCTCACGGGTCGCCAGTTAATTTATAAAATCAACAACCAATTCTCGTCGATCGAACAATGCGAAGGCGCCACGCGAACGACAAGTGTTAAATTGGAGCCCGAACGAAACAAGAAAGCAAAAACCATCGGCGACTGAACAGAGGAAAAACAAGGTTTTGTTGAACACCGACTAGGCCGAGACACTTTCTAACTCGGAGAGGTATGAGCCATCTTTAGGTACACAAAACTTGCAAACCGTTTTACGTAATTACATACATACCATCACGCCTGTATTTCCCGAAAGGTTAGGCAGAGGCGTACTAATGTACACTCACAGTTCGCCAGTATGTTTCAGTCCCACGTAATAGGGGGCGAGCCTATTACCATTAACCGGAAGTCCCGCGTTCAATCCCAGGTCAAACAAAATGTTGCAAAAGCTAAATAAGTATGCAAGAATCGTAGCAAGTGGCGGTCTATAGTTTCTGCTTAACCCTGTGGGAGAAAGGCGTGAGTGTATATATGTTTATTTTATTATAATATCCAGCAAGTCTATAATCAATAATTTGATTGATAAAATAAGTGTGAACTAATTCTATCAATCAATTGTAATTACCCAAATAAATCGCTTGCATCGAAAGCTGTGGCCAGAAGCAATATGAGTTCAATCACCCACAGGTCTAGAATAAGTGCTAACAAGTGTTAAATGGCTTCAGGCACTAGAACCAGACTTTTTACAGAAAGCATAGGCACGTGCTTCGTCGGTATTATGCAAGTAATGACATTTGAAAAAATTGCCTTACCACAGCTGCTAACTTTATAATAAACTAGCTTCTGCCCACGACTAAGTCTGCGTAGACTTGAGAATTTGATCCAACCTGGATAAAAAGTACCCTACGTGCTATTCCTGACCATAATCTATCTCTGTACCTACAAAATTTTTTTTTTATTCGTGATAGGCTCACGCTTGGCCGCTAGTTTGCCTGAGGTTAAGCGATACTGCGATCTACGATGGAGCGCGCTTGCCCAGAAGAAACCGAAAACAAAATTTCATTCAGACCCGTTCACATCAATACATCCTCACAAACTATCACGTTTAAGTATATTACTAATAGGATAGTAGGACTAGCGACCGGTAAGCAGCTTCGTTTGCGTAAATTTTCCCGACTTTTCCTACAAACCTTGTCCTGACAATTATCAAACACAACAAAGTAAGAATTATCCAATTCAGTCGTCGTTTGTAAGTGCGCGTAAATACATTTCGGCGATTCATTTTTATTTAAGTAAGTATATAGAAGATAGTTAAGGTTTTTTATGATTTCCAAGCCATAAAAGTGGATAGGTACCTACCAATAACTACTATATACTAGTAATCAATTAGTAGTAATTTAAATGATAAATGAGGATGTTCGTCCAAGCCTTTAATCCTAACTATGTTAGCAACTGGTCGGTTTCCAGTCGAAACAAATGCTGGTGAATAATAATATTTTACACTGGGCGAATACTATCATACCTCCGCATGAGTTTAGCTGTCAAATTTGGTCAAGCAAAGTATTTTCCTGTGAAGTCTTTAGCTATGAAACACTTTGTGAATATCTATTTATTTATTTATTTATTTATTTGTTTATTGACCATAAGTTTAGGTTACAGTACACCGGTAATACGTTTTACATAGTACACAGTGGGCACACTCACTTATGTTCAACTACACTAAGTTAGGACTTATAATAACAAGTAGCAAAGGGAGTAGAAGAACAGTTAAATTATAATCATGCTATTACAAATAAGCAATGGTTAACATACGTCTTGTTGAGATAATAAATGCCCAATGACGGTATACAGAGAAAGTTTTTTACCTCCCGTGCTAGTCAAAGACTGTGTTACGGCAAGGTAAGATTCTCGCTCATAGAATAGTAGACATAATGTACACACGTTAAGACAGTTTTTACCAAATACATTTGTTTTGCTGTGAATCATAGATGACGATATCTCGTTATCTAACGAGTTACAAGCTTAGCGTACAAGTAGTCTATAGTATATGCAAAGAAATCAGACAATGCAAAAAGGTGTTTCTATAACTAAAATATTAAAATTAAAAGTAAGAGCATAACTAAGTTGTAATATTTTTACATTATAGTGTATAGTTTACATTAGATTAGCAGTAGTAGTTTAGTTTTATATTATATTATAAGATTACTGTATGGTGTATATATTTATATATATTACTTACATATATACAAATAATGTTTTTATAGTTCTATCTACTTAGGTATTATCATTTTAATACTACCTCGTTGGGCTTGCAAGCATATGTACATAGGTACACTCACGCCACACGATTACCAGGTCGAGGAAAGTGTTATGAGTTTTTAGTTAGTATTTCTTTTTAATCTTTGTTTTTATGGATTGAGTCGGCAAACGAACTGACGAGCCATCTGGTGGTAAGTAGCCATCGTCGCCCATGGACACCTGCAACACCAGAGGAGTTCCTGATGCGTTGCGACCCTTAAGACTGAACTGGATCTTACGCGTAAAAGTAGAAATACACACCGAGGTGCTTTACGACAGACTCCGACGTAAGTGTGGTCGCCAGCCAGTCAGACCCCAAGAGGTCCTACCACTGAGCAAATAACCTTCCTTTTCTGATCTACTACGTTTTTAAAACGTTTGACCCTAGTTACTTTATATTCGCACTCGGTCTCGTCATCACTCATCTCGTCAGTACATCGTCCTATTTATATCATTGGGTAATTGTTTTTGCTTATCATCATCCCTAGTATGTCTTCAAGCCTGCTGGGGTATAGGCCTCCCTCAATTAGGCTATCCATCACGGTTCTATGCTATTTCCAAGTATATCCTCCGACTAGAACAATGTCATCAATTCATATCGCTGTTAGACTCAGACCATCTCTGGGCTACCATTCAGCCTTTGACCTGCTCCGACATACCTACATCCATTCCTACTAATCCAAACATCTGCATATACTTACATTATTATAAATGAGAAAGTAGCTCTGTCTGTCTGTTGCTGAATCGCTGAAGCAATTTTGATGAATGATGGTATAGAGATAGATTAGATCTTGCAGAACTAGGGGCTACCTTTTATCGTATAATATCCTTTGGAATTGCGAATGAAAGCACTGTCAACAGTTAGGAAATGATAGATTCAGGTTCAAATGTTTTTATTTCAAATAAGCTTTTACAAGCGTTTATGTAACGTTATGATTCTAGTTGCACGGTTCCAAAAGTTTGATCCTCTGGAGAAGAATCCGGCAAGAAACTTCATGGACACTCTTTTAAAATATATGATGTTACAATCTTCAGTGGTACAATATTGCGATATCGGGATATGGGAACATTGAATGTTAAAGTTGAACCAAATTAGAGATTAACAATTTAGAGATATTTGAGAACTCGGTGTCATTATAAGAAAATAAAAAAATATTTGGTAAAATACACATATCATCAAAGCAGGATACAAATTAGGTGTCCACTCAGACATGCCACAATGTACGCACATTTACAGGTTCAGGTTGAGGTAAACAATATTAACCTTAAGAAGATACTTATCTCGAAATGTATGACGATACGTAATTCTGCAAATGGTTAATGTTTTACATTTGTTAAACTAGATGGCGCCGGCAGTTCCTAAAAGATGACCTCAGAGAAGAAACGCCCAAACAAACTCAAAATGAAGATCATTCATCAGAATCATGGTCTGTATTAAAGTCCAGACAGTAGAAGCAATAATACGTCCGTTTTACAATGCAGGTCAATGTCTGGAATATCGTTTTGATGAAAGAGCCGTACTTAGTGAGTTTTTGTAGAGAAGTCCCAGCTGATGGCACGCATATAATCACGGCTGTATTTCCGAAGGTTAGGCAGAGATATATCTCTGCGATGAACACATTTTTTTTAAAAAAAGCGTACTGTCAATCTGTGTCGCACATTACTAGTATTCTTGTTTACCCCTCGTGCTTAAGTTAAATGCTTGTGTTACGAGTGGGTGAACGTCGGTAGTGCAATGGGTGGGTTTCGAACCGGCAACCACATGATCGCAAGTGCGACGCCTTAAGTAGCGTTTACGTCGGTAGTGCAATGGGTGGGATTCGAACCGTCAACTACATGATCGCAAGTCCGACGCCTTAAGTAGCCATTAGGCTACCGCCGCTTCATTGTGCATCCACAGTCCAGTCTGTGTAATAAGGAGCGACCTCTATCAAAATAATCTTGTTACTTTATTAAGTACATTATTGCTTTACTGATGACTTTTACGATTACATAAGTTAAACAAATAAAAGATAATCTTATCAGCATCATCTCAGCTTAACTCTTCAATTACATAACAGCAAAAAACATAAACAGCATACCACAAGCCGACAAATCTTACGACCGGTTGTAACTCGTAATTGTTTCAAGCAAACAAAAAGTCGGACATAAGGCAACCAACTCGCCGCATGAATGGGACGGCCGTCCGCCCAGGGAAAATAAAAACGCTCCATATTCGTGAAATGATTAAAAAAGAAAGAAATCGGAAAATAAAAGAAAAGGCAAGTCCGCGGCACGTACCGGCGTCCCCTTTTTAAAAAGAGAACTATTCCACCGGAGCGTGAATGAAAAACGCGCCCACTACGCGCCGCGTAACCGTAATCTTGTGATTATTATTTTTATTTTTGAGTCTCGCTTCCTTTTTATTATTATTTAGTCTTATTATTATGTTATTTTATACGTTTTTATCGCGTGTGCCGTCGTATGTAGGTCAGGACGGTGCGCGGGAGATTTTTTTTGGTTTTCCGCGCAAGGTCGATGTGTTTGCTTGTTTTGGTCGCGGCGCGGTGCGGTAATTGCCGTAGTGCGTTGAACCAAGAGTTGAACTTACGAATTTGTACGAGTACTTACCTTATTAACTTTAGTTTAATTTATTTTCGATTCAGAAAACTGGTTCTGCACCAACCAAGAAAATGCGTAAGCAGTACCTAAATTGAAAGAATTGCCAGATATTATCTTCTGCTACCAATACTTAGATAGGTATTATACTATATATTTAATGCAATTAATACAATGTAAAGAAAATGTGGCATGAAAATTTTTCCCAACAATACATAGGTATCTACCGTAAATAGGATATAACTTGAGATTTGCTCAACAAAAAGATCATATAGGTAGCTTAAAATCAAATAAAGCTGAGCTATTTTTGAGTGCTAAACTTAATCGACATGGAAAGCATCTGCAGGCTTCATGCTGGATCTGAAGCGACTGACCTCAGGGGTCAAGGAATAGTCTCGTAAATTACATATGGCTTACGTTTAAATAACCAGCAGATCTAGTAAAATGTAACGGCAAAAAATGACTTAATATTGGCAAAAATAGTAAATGATCCCCAAAATAAGTCCCCATTTTAGCGTGAAATTAGAACCAAAAATTTTACAACTTGCTGTCCTACATAAAGTAACCGACTCCAAATTATGATTGTTTAATCTAAAAATCATATAAATTCACCAACTAATTATAAAAGGTAGAATTCGGCTCTGGCTCTTGTGATCGCAGTTCTAACCTAACTTAAACGTAAATGTTATCCATTTTGGTAAGCATTTTGGTGATCAATTTACTAAATTTGTTGGTCATTAAATTTTATCCCCATTAGATATGAAGCTGTGATCAGTGATCACATCTGTATACCATCCTGCAATGGTGCCATACTGATCGGTAATAGGGGTCGAGCCTATCACCACTAACCGTGCTCAAATTCAAACTGCCACTAAGAATTTCACAGAAAAACCCAACATCACATTACTTATCCTGGGAATCGAATTGAGTAGATACCCTCAGAAGTCACGCTTTTTTATTGTTTATGTAGGCAAACGAGCAGACCAGCAACCTGATGGTATGTATCTAGTCATCGCCGCCCATAGAGCTGTACAAGATGCTAATCTGAATGGCAGCGAGGAATTATATTCTAACCCGTCCCCACACGGGGAAATACAAACTTACGATCACTAAACAGACTCCTTACCCGTTCAATAATATTACTTAATCTTACACCAAAAGTACCAGGTGTCCAGAAACCCAAGGAGTTTTGTATTCAACAGGTGATACAATCAAACAACACAGGTGCGTACTGCGCATTTACTCGACGGAAACCGAGACCGGTTTGGGCGCACCCTTGCATGGTAGGGTTAACTCAATCAATCATAAGAACGTCGGGAAACAAAATTAATGTATCAATCATAAATGTCTCAAGACCTGTCTCGTAATTGATAAGTACGTCTGTGTACCTACAGATAGGGTACCGGATTTTTTTTTCAAGATTAATATTATGCCAAGCTAGGCTAAGAAATAAAGTTATATTTATTGTATTGGCTCGTTAGTCTAGTGGTCCCAAGCGCGACTGCTACGCTAGAGGTCCTGGAAGAAAAGTGTTATTGTGTTAACATACCATCACGCCTGTATTCGCCGGTATGTTTAGATCCCATGTAATAGGGGGCGAGCCTATTGCCATTGACCGGGCACACAACCAGACTCCGAGCTGCTACTGAGAATTTCATAGTAAAACCCAATATCACTTTGCTCGACCTGGGGATCGAACCCAAGACCTCTAGCGTAGCAGTCGCGCTTAGAACCACTAGACTAATGAGGCAGTCTGTTATTGTGTTTTTCTACAAAATTCCCAGTAGCAGCTAATGGCAATAGGCTGACCCCTATTACATGGGACCTAAACATACCGGTGAACTGTGGTGGTATACCTGTACATATTAGTACTTAAGGATGGTATATTATTTCATAAATGTCTTAAGACTTGTCTCGTGATTGTTTAGTATGTGTGTACTGATAGTGTACCTACCGGTTTTTTTTCATAATTGTGCTAAATTAATGTATGAAGTAAAGTTAAATTTATTGGAAAAAAAAATTCGATCGCCGGAATCGCACTTGAACTTTTGGTTTGGTTTGGCCACACCAATGGCCTCACTAGGAGTATAGTCAACAAATCTATCAAGTTTATATGAAAAAGGTAATATTACAAACTGTGATACAAAAAGTGTTCCTATACCTATACATACTTGATTATTTTCTTACCATTCGGAAGTTATGATGAATTATTTTTTTATAAAATCCCTATAATGTAGTAAGATCACGAAGCAACAATATATTGAGGATATGTAGACAGTGTATGACAGGATATGTGACATTCAGACCATGAAACGGCACACGGTATTTAAACACGAATAGAAAGTACTTCTAGCGTCATATATGATTTTAATTTTGGATATTTAGGCTAATTCTGGCTGTGAAAATGTCTGTCATAGAAATCTATTTTGTCTGCGAAATGCATGCTTTGAAAACGTACATATACGCGAGATTCCACGGCACGTTTGACATAGCGGCTGAGTGATCGGATTCTGCGCCAAGTGTTGTGGGAGCAATTCCCGCACGGAACAAATAACTATTTGTATAACCTGCATGTTATTGTTCCGGTATCTGGGCGTTCGTGTGTGTGAGTTTAAGTTTGTAAAAGCACCTCTAAAAGGTACGGAAGAAAATCCAAAGGCAACGTTTAAGAAAAATAGCACAAATTTACAGACACTCAGGATAATGATGGCACAGATAATATAATACTAGTAATGATGGTAATGGACATTGGATAACCCATATATACATTATATAGAGTACCTACCAAAGTATTTTTCTGACAGGTAGAAAACCGGATGGCAAAAATAATTCATTTTACATTTACAACAGCAATAAGACAGGAAAATCCAAGGTTATTGATGACGTCAACACTTGGGAAACTGACAAATCTAGGTAAAGTAGAAATACTGCAGTGTATGGGACTTTGTAGGCATACATGCGACTGTTTTATAAAACAGATTATAAAACAGGTCTTCCACTATTTACGCATTGGGTTTCGCAGAACTAGTCATGTCAAAATAGCTGATCACAGTTTTTTCCGCTAATCTCGAAACACATTGGTAAAGCCAGAAATTTATTTCAAGGTTAGGGGGTTCATGCTCTGGTTTTATCTCTGGACCAATATTAATAACAAATTTATTAGAATCTAGCTTTTTCGGGTATGTTAACCCCCAAACCCCCTGCCTACGGCCATGCACATTGATACCAATATAATAGAAAGGTTCATAATCATAATCAACCCATTACATTGTCCCACTGTTAGGCACGGGTCTCCTCCCAGAATGAGAGGGATTAGGCTATAGTCCACCACGCTGTAACGCGTGTTGGCAGACTTCACACACCGTCGAGAAAATCTCTCAGGCATGCAGGTTTCCTCACGATGTTTTCCTTCACCGTTTAAGCGCGTGATAATTAATTATTAATACGGACATGACTACGAAAATGTGAAATGAAAATGTTTTTATTTATGTTGCTACTTTGATGTAGGCACTATAAAGTACATAATATATATACATATAAATATTATTATAACACAAATGCAATAAGTCTCAAGTTTAGTGCAAAAAAACATTGGTTAACAACGAGTTATCTTTGAGTCGGATTCTTGTCTAACCATAGATGCGAATGAATAACAGTCTTTTACATGAAACGCCTGGCGTAATGCCTCTCAATCTCAGAGGCGACCTATGCCAACAATGGGACAGTATAATGGGTTGATCACTGCCATCAGACCTCCGCAATTTTTGCCCAATACTTACTATGTAAGTATTTATTTATTATACTTTCTGCAACGTTGCTACAAAAGCGGTCTTAATGCCATTGGGCATTTTCTACCAGACAACCTTACGGTGATGCAGAGAAAAATAGGTAATAAAGACAGTAAATGCACTAGAGAACTGAGAGATATTGACAGACTATACTTCCATATATATTATACATAAACACGTACATATATTTACATGCAATCCATGATATTTATACAATACATAATTATATCCCAGAAGGCTAAGTACACGCCGAGGGTGCAGTTACTGGAGTCGCGCCGGAACGTCAACTTTAAGGCGTTCGTGATGCGAGTACCGAATTGCTTTCTGCCTCTCGTCATGGAAGAGGACTTTTGGCCGCAGGACGTGGTGTTCCGTCCCTTCCGTGGACAAGTGCCACAGGACATCACAAAGACATAAGTGCAAAGTGAAGTGCTACTAACATAATCTTAAGCTCTATCGACTAACACTATTTTGTATATATTTTATATATGTTAGCTTGTAAGGTATATATCTATGGGCCCTAGATGCCTAGATGCATAGAATAAATGATAAATAAATAAAATAAAAATTTCTACATATATTAATATACAGGCAGGTTAACGTCGCGATGATGTATCTGAAATCTGTATACTGATATTCTAAGGATTGGTTGTCAGGCTTTTTGAGATTCTGACATTTCTGACAACTACCAATCGACATGAAGCAGAGTGCAGCGGGAAAGGATGACGATTCTCTCGTGTTCAATAAAGCATCAGATACATAGTTCAGGTGGTAGAGCTGCCAGTGTAATTACTTCTTAAAAACTAATGGCACAAAACACAAGGAAATCGAACGGAATTAGGTTATTGCAGACGATAGCTTATCGATATTTTCCACTAAAGAACCATTTATAGAGCATAGCTATTTTATGTTTGTATGTCAATAATTTGTGTTCAATTTAACTGGAACAATATATAATTAATAACCCAAATTAAAAGATTTATTATACCATGGGTACTTACCATCTTATTGTAAGCTCGCCTATCGCCTAGGCACAGATTCAACTCAGAGCTGCTACGAACAGTTTTCTAATAGAAAACCAATAACTAACTAACACTGCGCTTGACCTGGGGAACTGGAATACATGCTCAGTACTTGCTACCACTAGTCTTCACGATCAGAGTGAGATATTATGGTTGTAAATTAACCAAATTCTTGGTTCTTCAAAACTAGTTTATTGTTCAGTTAACAGTTAAAATGTTATTACGACTATTATAAAACTTTGTGACTCGTTTTGTTTTTCATACGTTACGATTTTGTTGACGAAACCGAAAACCGAAGGGACTATTTAAATTTAGGTAAGTATGTGGACGCACCTGCAGTACATCGGTATGTTTTAGGTTATAAGCGGCCATCTTATTGCCGAGCTGATACTGATAATTTCAATACCTTCTTGAGTATATTCAGCACCTGGGTGCGAAAGTCAGCCTGCAACACACGGAAACAAGCGCAATTATTTCGTCGGAATTGTTAACGGCAATAGGCTCACTAGGTATGTAGGTATTATAGGTACCGATGACGTTGAGTCATCAGGGCCCCAAATCTAGTATTTTTCTCGTTTATTTATTTATCTAGTTTCTTCTAGGCAAGCGCGCTCCATCGTAGATCGTAGTATCGCTTAACATCAGGCGAACTGGCGATCAAGCGTAAGCCTATCACGAATAAAAAAAAAATATATTGTGTCAAAGTTGCCCTTCAATGGCTTCGGAATTGTTGATTTTTGACAGTTTTGCCCACCAAATCTGTCAGTGTTTATGAAATAACAGCCTTGGGCCCAAAATTAACTTAACTTTGTGGGAAATAGCACGATGTTATATTGCAGGAAATTGAAATTTATTTATTTGATACTTCATCGAAAATAGCTACCAACGGTCAACGAAGCTACAGATAATAATAACACGTTCGGAAACACACACCTACACAAAACACATACCATAAAACAAGCGAAGGACTTGCCACTAGCTTCTTAACGCATTTAGTCATCGTTCCAAGTAAAAAGTAAAAATAACTTTGACCAGACTCAGCATCTCAGTCTCAAGGCCAAATCCTGACTCCTGCAGAAAGGGACAGATATATCAAACCATATACCAGAGACAAGGACACAAAATATTGGTGTCTTCGTCCTTTGAAAAGGGAAAGTGGTAGTTACAGCGGTGGTGAGAGTGAGATAAAAAAATGTCCGAAGGGCAAGGCGAGACAGGTATACTTGTTGGATGAATGTTAGATAAGGATGGAAGATAGGAACCGGTTAATTTTGAAGGGCTCGCGACCGTGGTCCACACTGAAGCTGCGTCCAGATATAGGTGGTTTTATTTATGATTATATATTGTTTTAAGATTTTTATGGAGTAAATTAATGTGGAATGAACCGTAGATTGGATGGCAGCTGTAATAGATATAAGACAACATAAACTAAGTTCTGATGGACAGATAACATATTTCCATAATGTTATTGATTATTTATTAAACAGGATTTTTAACATAATATTTAAGTCAAACTAAACATACCTATATGCATACCATCACGCCTGTATTTCCCGAAGGGTTAAGCTGAGGCGTACTAATGTACACCCACAGTTCGCCGATATGTTTTAGGTCCCATGTATGGTCCCAATAGGTGGCGAATCTATTGCCATTAACCGGGCACAAATCGCAAACTCCGAGCTGCTACTGAGAATTTTATAGAAAAACCCATTATCACTTTGCTCGACCCGGGAATCAAACCCAGGACTAGCGTAGCATTCGCGTTAAGTCAAACTAATGCATTAAAAAACAATGGCGTGATAATGGCGTTGTATGGTGTAACAATCTATCTGCAAAATTATGCTGCGCTTGCTGCGGTGAGATGGCAGATAAATGTCTATTCTTTTGATATTAAGAATCACATCCCGATCACATCTGAAGTTACCCTTGTAGCAGAGGTGTACTACTGAACACCTACAGTTCCCAGGTATGTTTTTAAGTCCCGTGTGATACGGGGCGAGCCTAAACATAAGTCCAAATTACTACTGAGAATTTTGTAAAAAATCCAATAACACTTTGCTCGATCCGAGTATCTACGACTCCACACTCCACAGCTGGTAACCACTAGACTAATGAAGGAAGTTTTTATTTGGTTTTTCGGTAAAACTTTTGCTTTCGTCAAACTTCCGTTTGACGGACACGTTTGGCGTAGCGGCTGAGCGATCGGCTTCTGCGCAATGTGTTGTGGGTTCGATCCCCACACGGAGCAAATATTTGTATGATCTGCAGGTAGTTGTTCCGGGTCTGGGTGTTTGTGTTTGTGAGAATTTGTGTTTGTAAACGCACCCACGATACAGGAGAAAATCCTACCGTGGGGCAACGTTTTAAAAAAAAACATAAAGATCGTAATTTTGTTTGCTATTGCACTTAGAATCCACTAAAGTAGTATAGTCTCCTAATATGTAGTACTAAATGATGCGTATCAGAACAAACACAGAAACGGTATGAGATTTGGTAATCTCTACCTAATATGTGTTTAACTGTCTCATTAGTCTAGTGGTCATAAGCGCGATTGCTACTCTAGAGATGCTTGGTCGACTCCCAGGTCGAGCAAAGTGTTATTCAGATTTTATAAGAAATTTTCATAAAGTAGCAGATAAGAATTTGGATTTGTGGCCGGCAATAAGGCTCACCCCCTATTACATGGGACCTAAACAAACCGGTAAACTCTACCTAATCCTTCGGGGAATACAGGCGTGATGGTATGTTAAGTTTACTTTAAAGAGAGAGAGTGTATTTTTTATTTCCCCAAACGGGCAGACGAGTTACCTGATTGTAAGTAAGTAGTACTCGCCGCCTATGGACACTTGCAACACCGGAGCCATTGCTGATTTTACCACGATAATCTTGCTTTCCACCGTGAAGGAAAACATCGTGGGGAAACCTGCACAACTAAGAGATTTTCTCAACGATGTGTGAAGTCTGCCAACCTGCATTAGGCTAGCGTGGTGGACTATAGCCTAAGTATTCACTCTGACAGGAGACCCATGCTGGACGGTATATGGGTTGTTAATAAATCTTATTTCTTGGCACACAGTAGAAGACTGCTTCCACGGTCTAGTGGTCACAAGGGCGGCTACTGAGAATGAGGTCTGGCTTTGACGCCCGAGCGAGCAAAATATTATTCTGGCTCTCTATAAAATTACCTTAAGCAGCTTGAAGTTTGGATTTGTACCCGGGCAATAGGCAATAGGCCTGCCCTTTACTATAAGGTACCTATAATATACCGAGTGTGTACACCTCTGTCTAACCCCTCGGGAAATACAGGCGTAATGGTATGTTATATGTTATATAAGTGCCACCCTATATAAAGGAATTGGGATCGCTTGAGATAAGCACGACTTGAATTTTAGCCGTTCTTCAAAATCTAGTCCAAAATACCACGAAATTAAAAACAAATCACCCACGTCATGGTTGAATGTTGCTGAAATAGTTTCTGAAAAAAATGAGAGCGAATCATTCTAAAGTGCATAAATACAGCTATATATTTTGGTTCTAGTTTCGCCTAAATTCGAGAAAAACGTTTTATAATTCTAGAAAGATGTTACTAGCCTTGTAGGCCGCGGTCTTACCCGCAATGATCTCAAATTTACCAATATTATAGAATTTTTTCTTTCTTTTTTACGTGGGAGAACCATGCTTTGGCACAAATGGGCCGGCTCGACTGGAGTGATACCAGGGGCTCACAGAAAGCCGGCGTCAAACAACGCTTACGTTGTGTTTCGCCGAGTGAGTGAGGTTACCGAAGGTCCAATCACCTTTTAAAAAGCCGGCAACGCACTTGTGACTCCTCTGGTGTTGCGGGTGTCTATGGGCGGCGGTATCGCTTACCATCAGACGATCCTATCCCATAAAAAAACTTGTGGGAAGGCGGGATTTGGCCCGTATTTGGACTTACTTTATTCACCACTATTTTTTTTATTGTTCTGATATATGATTCTAACGATGGCGAATCCAGCGACTCGGGTGAGCCCACCCATATATACCTAGATACTTACAAAAAAACTCATCAAAATAATTGTTTTAATTGTTTAGGACGAGAAAAATAATACATTCACGTACACCGAAATTTATAGAATAAATATATATTATTATTTATTTAAGTAGCTGTTGCTCGCAGTTTCACTCACGTCCCAAAAATATTAACATACTACGAGTATAAGTCCGATTCTAGGCGGCGTATCAATATGAAACATGCACCAGATTTTAAGTTCATGCATCGGTAAAAACTGCATGCAATTCCCTGCAATAGCTTTTGCATGATGCGCGTACAAACATACAGACAGACAGAGAAAAATTAAAAAAAAACGTTATTTTCGCTTTATTAGTTTTATTTTAATATCTTTATTGTACAAACATCGAATTGTTACAATTTTATTATAGGTACTTATAGATGTTAATTGCTAGGGCGACAACTAGGCTAGAGGTTCCGGGTTCGATTCCCAGGTCAAGCAAGGTGTTATTGGGTTTTTCTTAAAATTGTCGGTAGCAGCTGGAAGTCTGGATTTGAGCACTGCTAATGGTAATAGGTTTGCCCACAGATGGATTTGCTCCCACCTACCCCGGTGGCTTTGTCATGGGACCTATATTCCGTCGAACTGTGAGTTTACCTACATCAGTACACCTCTGCCTAACCTATCTGGGTATACAGGCGTGATGGTATATTATATTAATTTTATTCTTTGTGCAGTGAACAGTGGGTCAAAGAAAAGATGCTAGGTACTTACTTATAAAAATATATTAGTTCCATGCGAAAATCGAATCCATTACTCAATATTATAGCGCAGAACTTGAATCACCGTTTCAGAGGTTCATATTGTTAATTTAAGCTAAAAATACTTGCAATGTTGATAAACTTTACAGGGTACAAAAGAACTAGTAGACTGCTTATAAACTTACGCTACGCAAGTTGTAGCTTTGTAAGTGGGTTACTTGACTGGTCGCCATTTTGTTTTATTTTTCGAACCTGTGTTTCAGTTCGATATTTTTGGAATACTAATAACCATTTCAATGTTCTTCGAAATACGTTTATAGTTCTTTATTACATAAAGAAAGATAGAAAGAAAATTTATTCTGAGTATACACAAGGCAAAACATACGATCACGCCTGTATTCCCCGAAGAGTTAGGAAGAGGTGTATCTACTAATGTACCTAATACTAAACGCCCACAGTTCACCGGTATGTTTTTCGGTCCCATGTTTTTTTTTGTGGGATAGGACGGCAAACGGGCAAATGGATCGCCTGATGGTAAGCGATTACCGCCGCCCATGGACACCCGCAACACCAGAAGAGTCACAAGTGCGTTGCCGACCTTTTAAAAGGCGATTGGGCCTCCGGTAACCTCACTCACTCGGCGAAACACAACGTAAGCGTTGTTTAACGCCGGTTTTCTATGAAGCCGTGGTATCACTCCGGTCGAACCGGCCCATTCGTGCCGAAGCATGACTCCCCCACGTAAAATTAGAGAAAAGATGTAATAGCATCCGAACCTATTGCCATTAACTGGGCACAAATTCAAACTCCGAGCTGCTACTGAGAATATCATAGGAAAACCCAATAAAATTGACCTGGGAATCCAACTCAGGACCTCTAACGTAGCAGCGCTCTTAGGATCTTAGGACTTGAGGCAGTGAATTTTTTTAAGCAGATAAAATGAAATGAAACCTTTATGAAAACGTAAGAAAACTAACTCCTTTTTCCCTAACTTTTTCTTCCCAGTAATCGGAATCCTCTTTGAGATAAACTATAAAAATTCTTCTCCCTTCAAATTGTAAGTACCTTCCTGTATTTTTAATGAATCAAATTAGTTCATAATTTTCCTCTATATTCCAGGGGATTATTATCTATCTCCATTATCACCTTTTTCCTTAACATACATTTTCCTTTTAACCTGTCTTAATGAACAATCTGAATACTGAAGCGAATGTGCTCGCACGCCACAATGTTCGCAACTTGTAAAGTTTACTCGGAATCATTCCCCCCTCCCTGGGTACTCCCCCCTCGGCCATGCACCAGCACGAGGGCAGCGCGACTGATTCGCGGGAACGGGTCAACTCGACTCAAGGTCAGGGGGAGACGGACAGAAAAACTGTGGAGATGCGTTTGATCTTTATAAATGTAGGCTTATCGGTCAGAAGTAAATTGAAGATGGAGTTTGTAGGAATATATTTAAAATGGAAATTGTATTTTTTTTAGGTAAACGTAAAACTTTATATTTTGCATAATATGATTGCTATCTACATATTTATAAAAAATGCTTCGCAGTTGATGTAGGTATTATTTTTTATTACAAGGTTATTTTTTAAATTAATTGTTGCTGTTATGCAAAGCTGTGTGATTACCTACAGTAATGATTACCCGTAGTAACATCACCAACGGATTTCCAGCGTGTTATTAGTACCTACCTAATTAATTATCACGTGCTTAAACGGTGAAATAAAAACATGGTGAAGAATCCTGTATGCCTGAGAGATTTTCTCGACAGCGTGTGAAGTCTGCCAACCCACACTAGGCCAGCGTGGTGGACTATAGCCTAATCCCTTTCAATCTGAGAGGGATTAGGCTATAGTCCCAGCAGTGGGACAGTATTACTATACTTTGCTTACAAGGTATTGTCAAAAATCATAGTAATTAAGTATTGCTTCCCAAAATGTTAAATTTTGTTCACCAGAGCGTCTCTAGCCCAGTTTATAAAGAGAAACTCTGTTATCAAGTTAGTGGTAATGTTCTGAATACCCTGGGCCCCGGTCCTCCGCTAATATACGTCACCACACCATCTCGCTCATGAATCCAGGTGTTGAGAAAGCAGCCTTGGTGTCTGCCGTGAGAAAAGTCTTAAAAGTCATAGAGGAAAATAAGACTTATTGCCTATCTTTCTTTACCAAGTCTTCCTTTTTACAGGACTTTTTGGGCAAAAAATATAAGTTGTACTTTATCTTGGGTATGTACTAAAACGGTATATATACACTGGGCCTAGAAAAACGCCAGTACATTCGCATCAGTCTTACAAATAGCTGTCTTCAAGTGTCTCTTCTTAAGCTAGCTTTATAAATCAAGAATATTGGTGTCAGATTAACTCCTCACCAGATCCAGCTGAATGTCAATATTTTTTGCAGTCCCAGCACAGTTTAGGGTTCAATCATTAAAATTGCGTGGGCCGTTTTTTAGCCATCGAGGTTTCAACCTGTAACCGAAAAATAAAATATGAAGTAGAGTATCTTCGTACATCTCTGTGCTCAAGTCAACATTTACCAATAAGTATTTGTGTACACACACATACAGCGTCATCTCGCAGTTGCGCGTGTGTGCGTGTGTCGTACACACTGCACAAGAATGCAACGCGTTGTTGACACAGCCAACTTCGATATTCCTTTATTTATTGCTATAAAAACCCTTTGACTAACCCTCATTGTAATGAAAATCTTAATCAGTTTCCAACAAAGTTGAATTCAGAGTGTGCTCGCGAATCTTGCGACCTTCCATAATTTTCGCGTGTCTATTCTGAAATGTTCGAATATGGAATGTATTGCAAACGGTTAAGATAGATATTTGTTTGCGTTTTTCTCGGTAGTTAAATCTAAACGTGTCTATGCAAGTCGCGAGGTATATTTAAATAAGGATTTATGCGTTACGTCTGGCGTTTTGGCGAGATCCGCGGATAAAGGATCGTTTCAACTGAAAAAAGTCGAGATTTGGTCGCAGATTGTGAATTTTGGGAGCCACAATGGGTACCAGCAGACAGTCCGGTGAGGTATCACCCGTTAAAGTGTCTTGAAAACTATTTTTTTTGCTAAAAATGTGATCATTAACAGTTTTAAGAAATATATTTTTGTTGACACTCTTTTCGTTTTTTGTCTGGACGTTGTCTGGGTTAATATATCCAGCTCACAACTCCCACTGCTGGGCACTAACTCCTTTGAAAGGGCCATTATGCCAAAGTCGTCACCACCATTAAGTAGTAACCTGCTGTATTACGATTGGTATCTATTCTAACAAGAGGCGTTGAATATCAGTAATTACAAGCGATTGCTATCTAACTAACCTCCATAACCCAATTTCTGGGCAATACTACAATAATATCTTAAGGATTATGACAAAATTTAAGTAAATAAATAGATTTATTACCGATCTTATTGGTGGTCCTTCAATACGGTCAGTATTCGCAATCGATTAGAAGATGTATTAATGTGGAAGAAGCAAAAGAAGTATGCTGCCTCGCCACCAAGTTCGGTTACGCTGTGAAGATTCGCTGAATCAACAGCCTACGTCCAAACAGGAAAAAACCAAAAGAAGTATGCAAAAGTCGTAGCAAGTGGCTGTGTAGTCTCTGTCTACCTCTGTAAGAGAAAGGCGTGAGTGTATGTATGTAAGTAAATAGCTTAAAACTTAACAATGCAATCGCCATTTCTAACGCAACGCAAGATCTTGAATTAAAACACCTGTTTTTAACTTGGTGTTGTTTTTTCAAGTTCAATTATAACGGATGTTTCATTATCCATGAGATTTTATCTTCAAACCGATCTTGGCTCTAAATTGTACTATTTTAAAATTCCTTACAAGATCATAACAGTACAGGCTACGGTTTAATACCAGCGTTTTACGCAGCAAATGGATGCAAAAAGTAAAAAATGAGACGTCCAAACCAGCTCGTCTACATACCTTGGAACCTGTCGCATGTCGGTCCGTCCTACGCGTCCTGTTAATTAATGACAATCACTATTGGACAGATGTTGAGTGCAACGATGTTTTTTTTAAATAAAAAAAAGGTTTGTTTGTGATTGGTCACATTTTAACTTGGTTACAAAAAAAAACTAAATATGTTTTGTGAAAATGTTGACAATCTAAAAAAATTTAAAATGTTCTATCCTATATTATTTTAAATAATCATACTGTTTTTTTTATCATAACATACCATCACGCCTGTATTCCCCGGAGGGTTAGGCAGAGGTGTACTTAATGTACACCCACAGTTCGCCGGTATGTTTAGGTCCCATGTTATAGGGGGCGAGCCTATAGCCATTAACCGGGCACAAATCCAGACTCCGAGCTTCTAATGAGAATTTCATAGAAAAACCCAATAACACTTTGCTCGACCTGGGGATCGAACCCAGGACCTCTAGTGTAGCAGTCTCACTTGGGACCACTAGACTAATGAGGCAGTCACTGTTTTTTTTATTATATAAAAAAGATTTAATACCTGCATAACTTTATTTTTTTTAATGAAATCTATATATTTCAAACTTTTAGCATTTTAAGAAAAATATGCATTTTTCCGGTATGTTTTAATAACAAGCTGTAATGAAAAATGACAATCAGGTATTTGTCAAAAAAAATTAAAAGGGAGTTAGGTAGCATGATGCAAAAAAGATTAGATTTACCCAGAACTTACATGTTGACGACACGAGTATGAGGTAAAATTAACACACAACGAAATAAAAATCGGATTGTCTGAAAGCAAACACGTTTAAAAAAGAATTACATAAGTCAATGTCAAAGTCAAAGTCAAATCTTTTATTTCAAATAAACCAATAGTATAGGTACTTTTGATTTGTCAAAACTAGTACATATACCATCACGCCTGTACTCCCCGTACCCGAAGGGTTAGGCAGAGGTGTACTAATGTACACCCGCAGTTCACCGGTATATTTAGGTCCCATGGAATAGGGGGCGAGCCTATTGCCATTAACCGCGCACAAAATCCAAACTCAGAGCTGCTACTGAGAATTTCATAGAAAACTCTATTATCAACTGCTCCAACTGGAAGTCGAACCCAGGACATCTAGCGTAGCATTCGCGCTCAGGACCACTAGGCTAATCAGAAAGTCAAAAAGAGAATTAATTTATCCTCCCTGATTATCATAAATAAAAAATCAGAGATATTTTAATAGTTAACATGTTATGTAAATTCTACGTGCGCTTAACGAAAATGAGAGTATTTTGACTATCGAGAATCTACAAAAAACACTTTCATTAAACCTTTCCCACCAAGTTTCGACCACTAAACCGGTTTCGATAGCATCGCACCCAAAAAAAACATTATATTAATTTGGGATCCCCACAAAAAACGAAGATACGAATAAAAAAAGCTAATGGCCAAAAAAGGTTCGATCTTTGAAAAAATAAAAAACCGGTCGAAGAAAGGGTTAGGTTGCTACAGGTTGATTCCATTGTTGATAACTTTTTTCGTATAAATATGACATTCTTGATTATCGGAGAGTATTTGTTACATAGCATGACTTATTGCAATATTTTATTTAAAAAAAAATACTAAGTATATTTATCAATATTCTAACGATGACTGCCTCATTAGTCTAGTGGTCCCAAGCGCGACTGCTACGCTAGAGTTCCCGGGTTCTATTTCCAGGTCGAGCAAAGCGTTATTGGGTTTTTCTATGAAATTCTCAGTAGCAGCTCAAAATCTGGATTTGTGCCCGGTTAATGGCAATAGGCTTGCCTATTACATGGGTCCTAAACGTACCGGCGAACTGTCGGTGTACATTAGTACGCCACTGCCTAACCCTTCTTAGAATACAGGCGTGATGTTATGTAATTGTATTTGAACATTTTTGAAGTACCATAATTTCCTTCTGGCGTGTCACTAGTCGTTATAATTAAATATTTGGCACAAACCTTACAGTTTACAGAATTTTTCCACACACAGAATAATAACTTATTATTTATAAGTTATCTCAAGTAATCTGCTTAAGTAATTACGTAAAGCATAAAATTATATGTGTGCATATTATTGTTAATTACTTGAAAACAAAAAATTACTTAAATAATATTATTTATTCATGCATTTATTATTTAAATACATATAATGCATTTATTCTTATAATTATAATGATTTTATCATGTTTGAAGGTCAAAAATTACGTGCAATAAGGTACTTGAATATGGTAATTTAATCACTGAATTAATTATTATATACTTATTAATTAATTATCATTGACGGGTCAGATAATTTGCTGCAAACGTCAAATGTGTATGATAAATATTATATACATCTATTTATAACACATGTTACTATGTCGGGTTTATTTGGTTTGTATAATTGTAACATTAATAATGTTAGTACATACAGCATACTAGTATTGTTACCATTTCACGCCTAAACTGCTCAACATATTAAGATAAAATTTTAACATCTCGGAGGCATTTTACCATCTATAACACCTTTAAATCTAAAACAAGCTTTGCCCAAAAATTCTGTATCTTTCGGAGAGTCTGGCTATATAATAGATTTAACAAAAAATTGATTTAAAAAAAGATTGCATCCTGACGAATACGTAGGCTACGTTATTTACATGTCAAAATTATTTTTTTTAAATATTTTGGGAGTGCGAGCGAGTGAATTCCAAGTAAAGTTTCTCTTATTACATAGGTAATTTGTTATTATTATGGTAACGTGCATCGCAACCATAATTAGGTGCTGAATTAAATCACATTGTTGAGGAGTTTTATTTTTTATTATCGCAAGACGGAATGTGGTCCGAGATCGAAAGTTGCAAGTTACGAGTATTTATAGGCACTTGGTGCCGTTGATGACGACTTTTTGCCCTTATTGTATTTAAGTTATAAGCAAGCACATATGATTATTATTTATATTTCCTGATTATGCTATAGGTTAGTGACATTCAACTAAAGAGATTGTAGAATGGTTTCGGTGTAATAAGACTAATTGTTTTATACGTGATAATATTTAGGAAGTCGTTTTTGAAAATTATTGCGTATATATATATGTCTTTTGTTTATAGTGTTACCTTATTATATACTAGAGTTCCCGTGCGCAGCTTACTTAGGTAATTTTCGTTTCTAAAATATACTGTGCCCACTGTACCTACACCATGGAGGCTTCATATCATAAAATGTATTAAGTCCAATTGGAAAAAAAAAATTCCAAATGTGAACAGCGAATGACAGCTGTACCATAGTATAAATATAACTGTGGCTGTACACATCATAACGATGTCATCGTTTATTAAATATGCATATGTGTGTGCGTATGTCAACGCATGGTAGTGTGTACTTTCATACAAACAGTCAACCCCCTTTTCACCACCTTATGGGTTGAATTTCCAATAATCCTTTCTTAGTGCTCGTCTACAGAGCAAAAGGAACCAGCATGCTAATTTTCAGGGATCTAGCTCCTGTAGTTTCGGCTGTGAGTTGATACGTCATTTAGTCAGTCAGTCAGGTTCTTCTTTTATATATATAGAAGAAATAGATACGAGTATAATGACTGCCTCATTAGTCTAGTGGTCCCAAGCGCGACTGCTACGCTAGAGGTCCTGGGTTCGATCCCCAGGTCGAGCAAAGTGTTATTGGGTTTTTCTATGAAATTCTCAGTAGCAGCTCGGACTTTGGATTTGTGTCCGGTTAATGGTAATAGCCGCGTAATAGCTCGCCCCCTATTACATGGCACCTAAACATACCAGCGAACTGTGGGTGTACATTAGTACGCCTCTGCCTAACCCTTCGGGGAATACAGGCATGATGGTATGTTATAGATATAATGTATTTTGATTATATTGTTACAGTTTTATTGCAGAATGTTTTAACATAATTAACACATTATTTATTGCAATAAAAATACTTTTAACTAATTTTATCGCGTGATATTTTTATGTATCATTGACACGTTTGGCGTCGCGGCTGAGAGATCGGCTTCTGCGCTACGGGTTGTGACTTCGATCCCCGTACGAAAGAAAAATTTGTATTGTCTGGGTGTTTGTGTATGTGTGTCGTAAAGCACCGACGATAGAAGAAAAAATCCTAGAATGAGGATCGTTATAAAAAAAATTATATAACGCGACAAAATCCGTAAAAATTACTAGTTGTCTTTCAATGTTTAGTATTTACGTAAGTGTCAGAATTGACATAATTTAACCCTAAAATAAAATAAAAAGGTGTAATCAATAATAACAGTTGCCTAATCAGTAAAAAACTGTTATTTAATTGAACATTTTTCTCGGTAATCATTAGTTAAGTGACTATTGGCGGCCATTGACCCGGTTTTAGAGTTCCGTACTACGAAAAAACCTAAACTTTTATAGTAAAACTTTTTTGTCCGTCCATAATTTTCTTGCCCGCCTCCCAGTATTTTTTTTTTATGTTTCTGTTGAGAAATTCGCAATAGAACCTCGGTTTGTCCTCGATTCATGTCCGGTTAATCAAGTCAAACCTATTGCACCCCAGTAATAGCGTTGCAGACGCTGTATTTTGTAATTAGAATAAAGATACGCAGGTGAAACCACGTATTAACGAAAACACTTCTTACAAGTTAATGCCCGAATGCGTTAAATCATATAATTATTTTCTTACAATTTTCCCACGTAGCCACCCTTTACGACACCGTTATTCAACAATCCACCTCATTGCATACAGACAGAGTTTAATTTTTATCGGAGGTATTGTAAAGTGAGGGTTGAACCGAACATAGCCGAAGATTGCCGAACGCCCGCAGCGAACAGGTGCTCTATCTTGTACATCTTGATGACCGGACGCAAGAGTGCGATGTATCTTGATACTTGAAGATATTTTTTAAGTTACGTTTTTTATTACAGAACTAGCAGCCCGTCCCGGCTTCGCAAGGGCGGACATTATTGAAGTTTTTAGTAGGGATCCCTAATTTTAATGGCGAAATCTTTTGAAATCGGTCCAGTAGATTTTGAGTTTATTCGTTGCAAACATATAAAAATACAAATCTTTCCTCTTTATAATATTAGTCTAGATAGCAACTAGACTGCGACTCGGCAAACGTAGTGTAGGTCGCCGAAAAATTGCTTGAAGAAGCTGGATGTGATTAGTCGAGGATAGGATGAAATAGCATAGATTAGGGGGATATCCAAGCAGTGTACCGACATAGGCATAATGATGATTTTTATGAATATTTGTTTAATGTTAAAATAAACAGGGCTACACTAGCCCACCATTTAGCGTTTCCTAAATGTAAAATACCTCCAACGACATGGATACATGACCTGGTAAAGGTCACTGGGAGTCAATGGAAGCCAGCGGTATATAACCGAACAGTGTGGAACTCTGTGGGAGATACCTCTTTGCAGCAGTAGACCTCTTTTATATGTTTTGTATATATGTATTGAATGTAATCTATGCAAAAGAAGGAAGATTGTTATGGAAGGTGGAGTTATAGTCTTCACATGATTAATTATTCATCAATCATCCTGCTTTTAATAATTAAATTAATATTAATTTAAAAGACTGTAATTGGGGGTCTTTAAATTAGTGACAAGTACTGTTTGTAAAGATATTTTTCCTTTTCTAAAAAAATTTGATGATCTTGGCATCGATATTTCAAAAAAATTACAAAAGGAGAGTACAGTTCGATGATTTTTTTATAATTGTATAAACTATTGTTATTTTTAATGAAAATAATATATTTTATTTTTTTGTGTATTGTTTTGCATTTTCCATGCTAAGATTATAAAGTTATTTTATGTTGGTAATATAGCATATTAGTTAAAAATTATACAACGTGGAACCTTTCAATTATCAAAATCAGCCGTTCAGTGTATACATCTCACGCGGTTACGAAAATGTAAGGGTTAATAAAGAATGTCGGCTGTTATGTAGAGGTACCCAAATCGTAATAAAGAGAGACAGAGAGAGAGATTTCTTTAAAAGAGGATCAACATAATTATAAACGATCAAGTTATTCACTGAAATTTTTACATAGGCACTTATTACAAAAATATAAGATAACACGTTAAACCGCGAATGATACGCTAGTGGTCCTGGGTTCGATTATCAGGTCAAGCAAAGTGTAATTGGGATTTTCTATGAAATTCTTAGTAGCAGCTCGGAGATGGCACGGAAATAGATTATATTCTAGAATAAAATATAGGCTACTTTTTATTAAGGTCGGACCCAAGTCCACGCAGATAAAGTCGCCGGCAGAAGTTAGTTTAGAATAAAATGACAATAAAACGAAGAAATTACGATATCGTCTAGGTACGCAAAATTCTACTCGCCAGTCAAAATGTCCGTCTTCAAAAACCTTAAAATGATGATAAGTGCCAAATATCTTTTTGTGATTTCTTTTTTACATTTTCCATGCTAAGATTACAAAGCCACTCTAGTAAAGGAAAAAATCAATCGCGGGCGGGATTCGAACCCGCGTCTTCTGGTTAGATACACCAGACGCTCTGACCGCTCTGACCGCTAAGCGGTGGCTTAATTGAATTTTTCCTTTACTAAAGTGCCAAATAGTTCGGAAGTCGGTGTCGAAAACAAAAGTTCAAACCAAATCGAAGGCGCCGAACAGCCGAAACTGTTGTGCACCTCACATTATTTTTATGTTTTTATTTTTTGTTATTTAGTTTATTGTCATTTCTGCATCTTCTAAGTTATTTCAAAATACTATTCAAAAACAACATCATTATGACACGTCTCACTTAAATTGGAGCACCTTTAATTAGTACCCAAATACTGGAAGGTGCGCGTCGAATGCGCAAACGCAGCCATTCACGCGTGACGTCACGGCGGCCATTGTCTATCCACGATCAACTGGTAACGGGGTGCCAATAGGCGATAATATTGCGCCTACCTAAACTTCATGGCTGTTTATAATGCCAAGTAACTGCCGTACTGGTCTAGTGGTCTTAAGCGATACTGCTACGCTAGGACTCCTTGGTTTAGATTCCCAAGTCGAGCAAATTGATATTGGGTTTTTCTAGGAAATACTCAGTGGCAGTTCGGAGTTTGGGATTTGTGCCCTGTTAATGGCAATAAGCTAGCTCCCTTGTATATGGGACCTAAATATCACCCCTTATTACATGGGACTTGTGGGTATACAAGTATATTAGTACACCTCTGCCGAACCCTTTGCGGAATACAGGCGTGATGGTATGTAAATAAATAACTACTATGCGAGCTACGAAGTGGTAGCATAGTAGAAAATAATAATGATCAAGAGCTACCAGAGATCTAAGAGAATTCAAAGAAATACATAGATATTTAAGTAATTAACTATGAGACGGTTAGATACTTTTTATTACGGCAGTATTCTCTGAAGAATTAGGCAGAGGTGTTGTACTCGTCTGTATGTTACGGTCCTATAATAATAGGGGGCGAGCCAATTGCCATTAACCGAATACAAAACCAGTTGGTACTGACAATTGCATAGATTTAGATAAACCTTGCTCTATCAGGGGATTGTACCTAAAACCCCAGTTGCGCTTACGACTAATACTACACAAAGGTTAAAACCTAAAAACTAAACGCAAAATAAAAAATACAAAGCTAGCTCATATCCTAAAAATACAACACATAATAATATAACCTGAATTGCTAACAGGTTACACGTGAAATTTAAAATATAAGAGTTAGGTACAAGGGCGGAGGGCTGAATGGTAAAAAATATACATTTGATGGAGTGTAGTTTATCTTACAACTGGGAAAACACGCTGAAAAAATATCGCGCGCCAAGGAAAATATTCGTAAATGAAAAAACAGCAGTTGCTCCGCCAAGTGGTGCGCAGGGCTGTCGCGAAGCTGCGTTGTTTTTTTTATTGATTAGGTCGGCAAAAGAGCAGACGAGGCACCGGATGGTAAGAAGTCATCGCCGCCCATGGACACCTGCAACACCAGAGGCGTTGTTGATGCGTTGCAAAGCCCCTACGGCTGCAGACTAGGACCGCAGTAACCGAGGGGAAACTGGCTCTTACCCGAAAAAGTCGAACGAAACACACACCGAGGTGCTTTACGGCAGCACTCCGACGTAAGAGTGGTCGCCAGCCAGTCAGACCCCGAGCAAGACAGATATTTGCTCGGCTCTTACGAGATGCCTATCTGAATGGCAGTGAGGAACTGTATTCTAACCCGTCTGTCGGGGAATTTTTTTCAACCCCCGACACAAAAAGAGATATTTTATAAATTAAACGTGCGTATCTGTGTGTCTTGATTCAGTTTTTTTTTTATTGATAGGTGTATTGATCGGGAGTGCTCTACGCAATGATTTAAAAAAATCTGGCCAGCCGTTCGAAGATTATCAGCTTTTTTCTGGTTCGTGAAGGGATGTGAGCACCTTACACAGGTCTGATCGATTTAATATTTAGGAGGTATCCTAAGTATTACTTCAATGATATTGCAAGATTAGGTAGGTAACCATGTCTTGATGCCGCAGCGGTTTTTTTAAATTTAATGTTTGTATTATAATAGGATCACAGGTCACATACATTCAGAAGCCGCAAGTTAAAAATACTTACCTATATACCATCATGCCTATGTATATGTTTATTTATGCGTAATAGGCTTACGCTTAACCGACAGTTCGCCTGATGTTAAGCGATAGGTACGTATCTACGATGGAGCGCGCTTGCCTAGAAGAAACCGTTTCACTCGTGATTTAGAGACACCCAGATTACATATATCCACTCCTCTAATGTTGCAGGTGTCCATGGGCGACGATGACTACTTACCATCAGGTGGCTCGTCTGCTCGTTTGCCGACGCCTAAATATATAAAAAAAATATATATCTATCAGGGAAGACCCATTCGGGAAGTGCATTACATATTTCAGCGGTACGCATGATAAAAGTGGACTTAAAGCGTATCGTTCGGGTTTATGGAATGTCCACCATGAATCGATGTCGCTTTTTCGTGCTTCTGGTCTTAGGGCTAGGGGGAATAAGATCCTGGAGTTCTGATGCACACTCTCCGAAATGTATCCGATGGAAAACCGATAAGCTAGCAACTTTGCGGCGATGTTTCAGGCTTTGGAGTTTAGCCCGGTATACGTATTCCTATATTCCATAAATGGTTACGCCGTAAAGCAGAGATGTACCTACTAATAATGTACAGTTCACCGGTATGTTTATTTAATCAACACATTACTTAGGTAATAGGGCCGAGCCTATTGTCATTAATGGGGCATAAATCCAATCACCGAGGTGCTGATAATTTTGTGTAAAAAGCAAAAAACCCAAAATTTTAGATTTTTTTTATTAACTTTTATTATTTTACACTTTTTAATTTATGGTATAGCTAGGTACTCCGTGTCACTATCACAATTGAGACGAATCTAATGACGCCTATCAGTAGCTGAACTGGGGGGGGGGGCGTCGTGGGGGTCACGACTCCTCCTCCACAAATCGTACTTGATAAACCTCCTATTACTCACGACTATCCACTCTCTAACTATGACCCCCTAAAGTATTCATCAAGCTATTAGGCAACAGAGCATGCCAAATAAGTACATACATACATACGAAAACATAACCCTCCTTCTCGCGTAGTCGGGTATAAACGCACTCTTAGCTCGACCTGGGAATCGGACCCAGAAACGCTAGCATAGTGAAAATAACAAGATGGCACCAATAAAAAAAATAACAAAAACTATTTCACAGCTTGTCAACCCTATGATTCACAAAGTATAGTCTCTATGTAAACGGTGTTCTATGTAGAGACGGTCGCGACACCTGCCCGCTAAATGAGAGTTAACAGTGTCTCTACTTTCAAGTACGTATTTATATAATAGATAGAAATATAAAAATATTAATTTCCTATAATAGTCTTACTATATTAAAAATTATAAATACAAAATCATTGAATTCTAAGACTATGAAATGAAATGAAATTGAAATGAAATGAAATTATTTATTCTGCAAGTTGATCTTCAGAGATACTTTTACATGTCAATGGTTTGGGATTTTTTTTTAGCTAGATGGCTTCGGCATTTCCTAACTGACGACCTCTGAGAAGAAACACCGAAACAAACTCAGAGAATCATGGTCTCTTTTAAAGTCCAGACATGGAAGAACACTTATAAGTGAGTGGTACGATGTAGGGTAATGTCTGAAATGGCCTTTTGAGGAAATAACCATAGCAGCTTTGAGTATGAATGATGAATCTTGATATAGAGATGGATTGGGCTTCTCCTTCCTTCTTCTTCTCCTTTTTTGTATAGGGACTTACATGTAATTTATGTTAAATCGTGTTAACATTATTTATAAATCAAACCATTAGTCACTTGCATATAAAAGAATCTATACTAATATAGAGGTAAAGTTTGTAAGTTTGGATGTTCGAGGTAATCTCCGGTACTACTGATCCGATTTTGAAAATTCTTTCACTGTTAGCACGGTATATTATCCCTGAGTGATATAGACTACTTTTTATTTTGGTGAATATATATAAGGGGCAACAGATATAAGTTCAAGTTTAATTAAAATAAAGTATAGGAATTAAATACACGTCAATAAATGTACCTTCAGTGATTAAATTCAGTATTAAAATATGTATATGATTTTATGTGTAACAAAGAAAATTAAGAACACGTGATTAAGGAAAATAATTATACTTTTTAGTCTTGTAAAGAGAGTTTGGCAATGTCCCGTGAGTCTCTACTGCTACCTTTCACGTGAAAAGAAAAAAAAATACTAGTAAGTGCAAAGCGTTAATACTTCACGTAGTAAGTATCTGCGTAATGGATTGACCGGGCGCGCCGCGTGAATGTTTTTGATACTTGCTTGAAATTATCTGTGTTTTTTTTTTGTAATTAATGCCTACCTGAAGACAATACGATTGACGACACGATTGGCGTAGCGGTTGAGCGATCGGCTTCTGCGCCACTTGTTCTGGGTTCGATCCCCACACGGAGCAAATATTTGTATGATCTACAGGTAGTTATTCCGGGTCTGGGCGTTTGTGTATGTGAGAATTTGTGTTTGTTGTTGTTACCCATGACACAGGAGAAAATCCTAGTGGGGCAAAGTTTTTTTTTTTTAAATAGCTTAGTTTGCACCATCTAAGCTAAAAAATAAGATCATTTTTTAGACAATTTAAATCGTTAAAATTTTAAAATGAATAAGTAACGATACTTATTATAATCATAATCTTACCCTATAGTTTACTTTAGCATCTTTAGTAGAAAACGGTTAATAACACTATCTTTTTTCCCGTGTGGGGATGGGTTAGAATACTGTTCCGCATTCTGATAGGCATCTCATAAGAGGCGTGAAAATATCGGACTGCTCGGCGGTAGGACCTCTTGGGGTCTGACTGGCTGGCGACCACCCTTACGTCGGAGTCTGTTGTATAGCTACATTTGCACGTAAGAGCCAGTTACCCTCGGCTCTGGCAGTCAGCAGTCCGTGGAGGTTCTTAGGGGTCGGCAATTCATCAGCAACTCCTTTGGTGTTGCCGGTGTCCATGGGCGACGATAACTAGTTACCACCAGGTGGCCCATCAGGTCGTTTGTGGACTTAACCAATAAAAAAAAATTATAGATTACTTTAACATCTATCGTAGAAAATCGTTAAAAAGCACTGTCTCAATTAAAAATGAACAAAATTAAACAACAATGAAATTGTACTAGATACAATTTCATTTTTTTACGTGGGAGAGCCACGCTTCGGCACGAATGTGTCGGCTCAACCGGAGTGATACCACGGCCTCACAGAAAACCGGCGTTAAACAACGCTTACGTTGTGTTTCGCCGAGTGAGTAAGGTTACCGGAGGCCCAATCCCCTTTTAAAAGGTCGGCAACGCACTTGTGACTCCTATGGTGTTGCGAGTGACCATGGGCGGCGATAATCGCTTACCATCAGGCGATCCGTCTGCTCGTTTGCCGTCCTATCCCATAAAAAAAAAGATAACTACAAAATGAAATAACCTATAACCCCTAGACTCAATTAAAAAACTCTGCCTAATAAAAACCTAAATTATATACGTCTAATTTTTAGGCCTTCCACATAGGCACAAGATTACTAAGATAATAAAATAACTACGTCAAATGAAGCGATGTCGTCACGAAAAAAAAACACTGGTTAAAATCTACCGCTTGTCTGTGTTGTTTTAGGCCCTCGCAAAATATTGGGCTCGCTAAGCGAAGAATAACAATGGCGCGGGCGCACCCCCCTCCCCCTACCGGTGACGACACGAGGCGGTAATTATATTTATCATTCTGGACTTGCTGTAATCGATTTTCAATCGTACTTCTCGGAAGGAAAAGATGTAGAAAAGAAGTACTTTTCTTGTTCTTTTTTAAAAAAAGCTTACTAGCAATGTGGGTCGCACATTAGGTACTAGTATTCTTGTTAACCCCTCGTGCTAAGCTAAATAATAATAATATAGTTTATTTTCTCTCATAAAGGTACATTGTTACAGTAGTTTATAGGTATTTATACAATATTGCCTTATGCTAGAACCCTTGTGAGAGCTGGAGTCTGTACTAGGTTCGGGACCTGTATGACAGATCTCCAGGCTCACATCCCTTTGTACATTACCATAATTATAATATACGGCATCTTAATTCAGTAATACATTATTACTACTATTAGCAAATGCTTGTGTTACGTGTGGGTTCACGTCGGTAGTGCGATCACCAGTCCGACGACCTAGCCATTAGGCGACCACCGCTTCAAATTCGTGGTTATCATTGCAGGCTTTCCTTGCCATGCTATTTTGTGTACTTCCATCTCAGTCTAAAGCAGTGATATCCAAAGTGGTCTAAATCGACCCCCAGGGGTTGACGACGACCTGCAAGGGATCCTTATCAGCGGGGTGAAAATAGGAGTTCATGTGGTGTATATAGGTGTGGTATGAAATATTTGCAAAAAAAATAAAATGAGGAAAGCAAAACCGATCTACCGAAAACCGATAAACTTGCCAAGTGGTGGACGGAAAAAAGTTTAGCGGGTCTAGAGGTTTCAAGCATGGCAGCAGAGTGTGAAATCCTGGGTCAGATTCCCAGGTCAAGCAAAGTATTATTGAGTTTCCTACAGAATTCTCAGTTTTGATTTCTTGCCGATGAATGCCAAAAAGACTGTCTCATTAGTTTAGTGATCGTAATCGCGACGGTTACACTGGAGGTCTTAAGCTCAAGTCCTAGGTCCAGCAGAGTTGGATCTTTAATGAAATTCTCAATAGCAGCTCGGAATATAGATTTGTGTCCAGTTTATGGCAATAGGCTTGCCCCCATTCATAGGACCTGAACATACTGGCGAACTGTGTCATACATTAGTATAGCGACAAAGGATTTTGAGACTTTTGGGAGGTTTGCAAAAGATTACGTCATCCTCTTGTCCTTATCCCAATTTATGTATGTCTTTCTTATTCCAATGTTTTTATGTAAATGTCTTTTTCTTCCATATATCTCTATCAGCTGTCATTTTTGGTTTAAACATTGGTTTTTATTTCCACTACTTCAAATTGCCAAAAAATTTAAGGAAAACCAAGGGATTTCGTGGACGTTTCGGCTGATTTATTATGCACGCATGCATGCCATTAAATCTAAAGAAATGTCTTTAGATTTAACGGCAGTTTACAAAAGTTACAGTCTTTGACCTGTTACTAAGAATTTTGTTCAGGAAAGAGACGGTAAATCGACATTATCTGCCTGCAGTACTTATTAGATGTAAATAATTTGTTTCCTGGCAATGTACCATGTATATCAAGAAGCATAAATAATTTGATGATCTCAAAAAAATTGGCATGACTTACCATGTCAATCCTGATATCGATTAAGGAGCTAATGAGCGATGAATCTAGACTTTCCAATCGGTCGACTTCGAAATCGATTTTTGCATAGAGTAGTCTGGCCACGCGCCTTTCGGATCGATTAATCGCGCGTGGACAGTCACGCACGTTCCATCTGCTCTCGATGCCCACTCGATTCGATATCGGTTCACATTTTTTCTCATTGGCTCCGCGTTTTTTTTTAATCTTTTGTATAAGGCGCTCGTTTTTTGGCGCGCGTCGCGCTTGTCTCGGACCAATCTCTTTGGTAATTTTCTTTTTTTGTACTTACCTATTGTCGACGCGCCAGTGCAACTTGTTTTTGGATTTATATAGACCGTTGATTCTTAATGGTTAAATTAAATGTCCGTTCGCGACCGTTACGACCGATCTTTTTGTAAGAAAGTGAGGCGACTTTTTTTTTAAATTCGACGCAAATTTATTTGAGGAAATCTGCTAATACTGGTTACAAGTTTAATTTTTACAGTTTTTATGATCATCTTTTTATGAGTCTCCTTAGACTGCTTAAAAGCTTTAAGTATCTTTCTATTTAGGAAAATAGAATTACAATTTTTTAGGACAATTCAGTCTGTGTAACGAGAAGATGGCATTATCAAAAGTGATCATTACAAATCACCAGAAAAAAGTTGCTATTTCACATATTTGCAATTCGAGAAAATGTATAGAACTGCCGATTTTTTCCGATTGCGTTTTCAGAGTTACTTCTATAATCTGTTTCTTCTTCCTCTTCTTCTTCTAGTAAAAGTGGTTTATAATTACAATGACCCCTTTTTGGGTTTATGGTGCAAAAAGACTAAAGTTGTCGTTTGTGGACGATACACCTCAGTAATATATTTTTAGTAAAAAAATACATAATTATCTACTTCAAGCATTTTGTGGTAGAACCAATGATCAGACACCGACCATAATAACATACAATCGAATTGAGAATCTCCTGCTTTTTTGAACTCGGTTAAAATTATGACACTAACTGCTGTACTCAGAGACGTCAATTAACATAATGAATTATTAGCTAATAGTTACTGGGATATTTTACTACGTATGCAGTGATAGCTTAGTGATATCGATAAGTAAGTCAAACGTCTCGAGTTCGAACTTAAGGCATGCACCTCTGACTTTTCGAAGTCATGTGCGTATTAATAGTTAATTATTACGCGCTTAAACGGTGAAGGAAAACATCGTGAGGAAACCTGCATGCTTGAGAGATTTTCTCGACGGCGTGTGAAGTCTGCCAACCTGAATTAGGCCAGCGTGGTGGATTATAGCCTAAACCTCAATCATCACCTCTCATTCTGACAGGAGATGATTATGTTATATTTTACTACAAACAATCTCAAATACGGATAATAGTATTGTAAGCGAACGTATAATAACGTTTATTACCTAACGTCTCTGAGTGCGGCAGTAAGCAAAATAAATAATCTGCATTATCTGAAACCAGTCAACTTTCCAATTATTACCAGAAGCTCCACTTTTCTTTCACTTACTACAAACAGGAGCTGTGTGGTCGTGCCCCCAGTGAAATGATTCGCTAATCACGGTCTTATATGGCCAGGTCGCGTGCGGATAAACACAGGTTGGTCCGCGGAGGACAGGTGTACCGCCCGCGGCCACGCTGCCGAACCTCGGATATCTACGTCAGAATTTTTGTTTTTATGAAAATTGAGGCGGAAAAAAATTGTGAGATTTTTTGATATTAATGAAACAAAAATACGATTTCAGACAAGATTCGTACCTGCGTCCCTTTTCGGATAACTACATCGTGTTACTGGTAAAGCGTCCGGTGTACCTACTTAACTGCTGGACCAACGTTCGAATCCAGTATTTTAAAGTCTACTACAAATGGTTAGTACCAAATTAAAAACGGTAAGATTTATTTATTTATCCTAAGTACGCTTATTGTACCTACGTCAATTTAAATAACAATATTAAAGAAATTAAACAAAAGATAATGAATAATGGGGAGTCTTATCGCGCCAGGCCATCTTACCTCATATCAACATCCTCAGTTCGCCGATATGTCTGTTTATGTCCCATGTAGTAGCGGATGAGCCTATTGCCATTAACCGGGCACAAATCCAAACTCCAACTTGCTACTGAGAACTTCATAGAAAAACCCAACAACACTTAGCTCGACTTGGCACCATATCCAAACCAGATACTCCAGCGTAGCAAACTACGATCACTACTAGGCCATCAGAATTTTGAAGCTTCTCTTTTTTTGAAGACAGTTAAAAATATTAGACATGCATGTTAAATTTTGCGCAGTCGGAACATTTAGGTACTTTTAAATCGCCCAATTAACTTTAATAAATCGCCCAATTAGTCAGATTTGTGTTAGTAGTTGAACGCTAGTGTATACTTAGGCAGTGCGCTAACTGTAATAGTTAGGTGCTGTGCTTTTTTTAAATGTCGTAATCACATGTCTTCGTGATGCATCTCCATTTCGAATGTTTGACGCGGTCTGGGAGGCGTATTCTGGAGAATCGGTTACTCTATTGACGTGACCGTAAGACGTGTCGTGAACGACGACACTCGTGACGGGAGGATGTTATTTTAGGCATACCAAATTTGGCAGTTCAAATGAGTGTTAAGAATACTATACATTATTTGTTTAGTTATGTCTGGACCCCTTAAATAAAATATTAGATAGAATAGCTGAAAGAGGGCAATTCCACTGGAATTCATCTATATATTAACTTATTTATTATATATCTTCTTAGCAATAAGAAGTGTATAGGACATTTCAAATTTTAACGAAAGGGGGAGTAGAACCTACCGATTACCTAGCAATTATTTAATGTTAAATTATGATTTATTGTGTGTATAATTCATCATCACATCAGTCAATGTGAGGTCCACTGCTAAGTAAAGCCTTCCCCCCATAGACATCCAGGATAAATGTGTGTACAATGTGCATAGTGTACAAGAAATTATAATCTCGACCAGACCACAGTTCGCGCTACGCTATTGCCTTCTACTGAACACCACCCATTGAACGCAAATACAACAGTAACATATACCTACAAAACATACAAAGCCTCAGAATACGTCCTCTAGTACTTAAACGAACAAATTGCAGTGAATCGGTAGAAAGGCTGCTATTAATTCATTATCTCCGATTGATTGGGAACCTTTTAAAGTTGCACTGTAAAGAAGAGAACGTAAATTAGGCAGGTGATTAGAACTCGGTGAAATCACACTAAAACTTAAATTGACTCGGGAATTGAACCTTCAAAGTCAGCAGCAGCACTCGCAAACATTAGATCAATACGGCATGAAAAAAAATATAGAAAAATATACACTGTAACTAAATAAGCGCAAGACCTCAACCACTTCATTTAGATATGGAGTCATAATATAGCGAAACTCTAAAGTCATTTTGAGACAAGAATATTTTTTTCAAGAAATTAGATATACCTACCAGCTAAACGCAAAACTTGTGGACGTACTACAGTCGTCCCGACAACGACTACGACATCGCCACGTACATTAACAATTTGTGCAAATATTTCCCGTGTGGGGACCGGTTAGAATACTGTTCCTCGCTGCCTTTCAGCTAGGCATCCCGTAAGAGGCGTGAAAATATCTGACTTTTTCGGTGGTAGGACCTCTTGGGGTCTGACTGGCTGGCGACCACCCGTAAAGCACCTTGGTATGTGTTTTGACTTTTGCACGTAAGAGCCGGTTCCCCTCGATTGCTGCGACTCCGGTAATCTGCAGTCCGTAGGGGCTCCAACGCATTAGCAACTCCTCTAGTGTTGTAGGTGTCCATGGGCGACGATAACTATTTACTACCACTACACATCACATTGTCCATACATGGACCATGTGATGTGTAATGGTAGTAAATAGTTATCGGTCCATGTATGCACCATGTGATGTGTAGTTTCTGCATAACTTTTCAGCAACAGTTATCACTTTCAAACTGTAACTACTTCGTGAACAGTGAAAGGGTTAGTTACTTAAACATATCATATTAATGAAAGTTCAATCCAATCTTGCGCATCCGAAGCGGCGATACATTTAGATTGCCCTTTAGCACAGATTCCCGAGTCAACAGGCGATCATCTTGCTACCAGATAATGATTGAAGGCACTTAACATTTGTGAACTGTACACGTTTTGGTATGGGCTTCCGTCCGCCGAAGCGTGACCGGAGATAGGACAGTGCTCTTTGGGCAGCGAAGCTATGTGTAGCTTTAAATTATAGCGGTTCTGCCTGAGGAATTCAAAGTTTATTGGGCACGCAAACCACCAAAATATTATCGTTATCGGATGAATGGTATACTTATTCATTTTTATATATCAGTTTAAAAATTTTAATAAAATAAGTACTTTTTATAAATTAAAAAAAAATATATATTGCTCCGAACTAAGATTTTCTCCTGTATCGTGGGTGCGGTTATAAACACCCAGACCTGGAACATCTACCTGTAGGTCATACAAATATTTGTCTCATGCGGGGATCGAACCCACAACACGTAGCGTAGAAGCCGATCGCTTAGTCATTACGCCAATTGTGCCGTTAAAAATAATTTATCTATACATATAAAATGCTGTGTCCTGAATCAACGGATCAACGCACAGCCTAAACCGTAGATCGTAGAGACCTGAAACTTTGAGGGTGTGTTCTTTGTATGATGTAGGCATCCGATAAGAAAGGATTTTCCGAAATTCTATCCCTAAAATGGTGAAAAGGGGGTAGAAGTTTGTATGAGTCTGTCATTTTTAGCAGGCGAAACCGCGATGTACAGCTGGTTATATATATTTATACATTTCAATTCATCCGGCTAAAAACTTCCCTTGCCTTCCTTTACCCTATTATCACGGCCACAATATTCGCCAAGACCGTGACAGGCCGTGTTCCAGCGTTCACAGAACTCCTTCAAAGGAGCACATAAGAGCCATACATAATTCTATGTATGTTGGATTGTTAGCCTTTAACATTTTAATATTGCTGTTCTGTTGATACCTACTTAATTTTGTTAAACGCTTATATGTACATAGTTATACACAATATGCGAGTATATCTTTGACTTCTTTTGATTTTTCCTCAAACAAAAATAGAACTTGCGTCTTCCGGTTTGGTTTATAGGTAACTCGTATATATATATTTCAGAAATATATATATACGAGTAGCTGCTAGTTACTAATTCCCAAGTCGAGCAAGGTTTTCTTGGGTTTGAAATTATCAGTAGCAGCTAGGATATTGGTTTTGTGCCTGGCTTCTGGTAATAGGCTCGCCCCCTATTACATAGCATCTAAACATGACGGCGAACTGTGGTGGACATTAGCACGCCTCTGCCTAACCCTTCGGAGAATACAGACGTTATGTTAAATGTACAGCTATACATTTAACATAACGTCTGTATTCCCCGAAGGGTCGAGTTTTTAACGTGGGCGAGCCATGCTTCGGCGCGAATGGTCTTGCTCGATTGGAGTGATACCACGGCCTCACAGAAAACCGGCGTAAAACAACGCTTACGTTGTGTTTCGTCGAGTGAGTGAGGTTACCGGAGGCCCAATCCCCTTTTAAAAGGCGGGCAACGCACTTGTGACTCTACTGGTGTTGCGGGTGTAATCATGGGCGGCGGTAATCGCTTACCAGCAGGCGATGCGTCTGCTCGTTTGTGCCCCTATCCCATAAAAAAATCGAGCTAATATAGCTTGCACTGTGCATCAAGGCTCACAACAAAGCTACCGGTACATATCTAAGAGCATTTCATGTCTTCACTCGTCTGATAACCGCAGCGTAATATACGTTTAACAGTTGGCATCTAATCTACTACATCTCGATAGACGTTATCCGGAACGTACATACGTAAAAAATATAATGTACTAATGGTTACAAACTACCTACATGGATTTCCCAGGTTTGAGCTTGAAGAGATGGTACCTATAGGCAATTAGGCATAATATGCTTTAGCTGCAATATTGTGTTGCAGAACGTACTTGTCTAAACTAAAAAACAACCTGAAGATTAATTGGTGTTTTGTTCCTCCTAAATCCGTAATGTCATGTCATAAGCGGCGGTAGCCTAATAATTGCTAGGGCGTCGGACTTGCGATCATATGGTTGCCGATTCGAAACCCACCCATTGCACTACCGACGTGGATCCACTCGTTACACAAGCATTTAGCTTAGCACGAGGGTTTAACAGGAATACTAGTAATGTGCGACCCACATTGCTAGTAAGCTTTATTAAAAAAAAAGTCTATATCTATTGAGAAGACAAATACCAGTATATTATATTTTAAAGAATCATTTGTTAAAAAGTAGAGCAAGAGTTTAAGATACAATACAATACCTACATAATTGTATTTCCGCCGCATACCTACATAATTGTGGCCGCTAATATATCTATATAATAATGATGCATGACGAGAATAACGTGAAAGCTGAAAAAGATAAGCAAATTAAATATCTAGACTTGGCGCATGAGATTGTCGATATGTGGGATGTTGACTCTGCAATTATTGTACCGATAGTTGTGACCGCCAATGGTCTAATAGACCATGGCGGCATCTAATACACCAATAGATATGGAGGTTTTCGTTAGACAGCTGGGTAGGTACAGAAAGCGGTACTCCTGGATACGGCGCGTATTGTTAGGAGGTTCCTTTCTTTGGGGCCCTGACCACCGGTAGCTTGGACCCTGTTCCCGAAACTGGTGGACTGCTATTTTTTATATTTTTAAATGTTTTTATTCTTATTTTTATAAGAATATTTGAAAATTTATTTAAATAATGTAAACATAATGAATAAAGAGAATAATAATTACTTTATTTCTTATAATACAGATTTAACATGTTTTATAAAAATACAATTTAAATGAGCTTTGTTAATAACACAATGCTATACAAATAGTAGGTACTGAAATCTGTTCACGGTAGGAAAACCCTGCCTCTCAAACTAGGTAAACCTGTACCTATCTTGAGAGACAGTATCTAGGTATGACAGTACCTATCAAAATCTATCAAACATAGGTACAACAATATTATTATTTAATTTTTCACAAGAGATTATATTTTTTTATTGTAAAAACAAATAAAAAATATCAATCAAATAAAATATTAAAATTCGATATTTGAATTCTCAGTTGTCATTTGTTGTAATTTCCGAACGCAATTATTTGCTACAATAGTGTTAAATAACGCGTGTTACAGGTAACCTCGAAAATTTTTGATGAATAGAATAAATTGACGGTGTTGATGGTCGAGGGTGCGTCTGGGATATAGTGAATACATTACCAAATACTAATCTGTGCTCCTACGTGCAGAAGGGTCATTGACCCACGAGACGCTTTCGAATTGACCAGTGATTGTGCTTTGAAGACGTGAAGTGTATTACGAAGACGCCAGCATCTAGTCAACGCTGACAAAGACCTACAGGCAACCTTATCTCAGTGAGTTCATGCATGAGACTATCCTTTTTTTACGTTTCACCTTAATTGCCCTGTTCGCACTTAAAACATACATCATCACTCACTATCTACGTAGGTAGGTATTTGCAGTGATGTGTGAATAAGTTTTACGAAAAATACACAATTAATACCCAAGGTTTTCCGACTAGATCTACCTAATTACTACCTATAGACCTCCCTACTTCTTCTCAGTGCTCAAAGTATAGGTACAGTTACTTATATCTTTTGATCATAATGGTCTAAACTGATATCACTTCTCTAATATTGTCGAAGATTATTAAATTATTATTGTTTTGTTTTCAATCACAGTTCAAAGTTCGAACACATGCCAATAAGTAACGCCCAATCAATTCCAAATTCAAAAAAATATTTGTCTAGCCAGCCAGCACCAGACGACTAATCCGGATCCCGCCAAATGAACTGTCACACATTTTTTGTGCGTCAAACCCGCGCGTGTCTATCATAATCTGTGGAGAAATAATCGTCGCGCGTGCGAAAACAGACTAACAGTTACATCGCAATGAAAAATATACAGAAGGTTTGAAACAATGCATGTTATGTCTCCTGCTGGAACAGTACTGCAGTATTGTTGTATTAGTTAAAGAAGGGAGAGTAATGAAGATGTATGAGCCATCTTGGTTTTTAAGATGCTCATGATTCTTAAGGATTTATCGTGGGAAAGCCATGCTTCGGCACGAATGGGCCGGCTTGACCGGAGTGATACCACGTGACACGTTGTCACAGAAAACCGGTAGGAAGATACCGGAGGCCCAAACCCCCCTTTTAAAAGGCCGGCAACGCACTTGTGACTCCTCTGGTGTTGCGGCTGTCCATGGGCGGCAGTAATTGCTTACCATCAGGCGATCCGTCTGCTCATTTTCCCCCTATCCCATAAAAAAAGGGATTAACACCAATCATAGCGTTCTGTTAATGAATTGGTAACTAATGACAGAAAATAATAAAAAACAAATAACTAATTTGCTTATTTTTGTTTCGTGTCTAAGTTCTGAACTTGCTATTTGGTAGATGGATTTTCTGTATTTACCTATCTATGGTTTGGTTACGCGCCACGAATTACAACAGATATAAAATACAGAGGTAATTAAGGTCAAGAGCTCACCTGTTTAAGGACCCCCGGGCTTGAGACATTTAATTGTCTGTCAAACTGACAGATTAGGCAGAATGTGTTAATATCAGTGCTAGTTTTGTAAAAGCGCTGACAGATGAGTATGCTTTCGCGTTCTATTTTTGAAAGTGTTTATTAAAGGCAAGTAGAACTAGATGTAATGAGATTTACAGTCTGAATAATTACACTCATAGACACTTAGCTACCTAATGTAGGTTTTTTTTTAACTGCAGTAGGTATTGTTTTTTTCTCTCTCAATCTCATTTGCTTCAATATTCACAACCTTAATTATAGCAATACTTGTGAAATTTATACAACCAGCTAGGTTAGGGCGCCGAGACAACGTCCGAGTATGTGTGCCGCCATATCAACCATAACGTAACATAATTTAACATTATTTATTCAAATACCAATTGTTGCAATGCACTTTCCAAATGCACATTTGGCATCTAAACATACAGATAAAAGGCTAAAATTCTAATAATTATTCACGCACCTTGAAATCCAACCACTATAACACATGAACCATCACTGGCATTTTATTAACTGTCAACCTAATGTGCTTGCCAGCCGCAAAAATGTTTGTTTCTACTTGTGTGCATTGCCTAGTTCTTTGATAACGGTCGTGCGGTTTTATTCGTTTAAGATCGAAAGTATAACTTGTGTTTACTGTTCGGAATTTGAGTGTTTTATTGAGTAGGTACTCGGTAATAGCTCTGGCTATGTCTATGCTATATGTAGTTATGGCTGGAACATTTCAATATAGGCTATGGTTGGATCATTTCGAATTTGAGTGTTTTATGGCAACATTACTCGACTGTACTAGACTACTAGTCCTGGAGTTTACAGCTAATAAATTATTTTTCTATATTTCCTTTTTTTAGTAGTCCTAATCGCGACTGTAACGCTAAAGGTCTTGGATTCGGCAGAGATGTACTAATAAACACCCACAGTTCGCCGCTGTGTTTAGGGCCCATGTAATAGGGGGCGAGTCTATTGCTATTAACCAAGCACAAATCCCAAACTCCGAGCCACTACTGAGAATTTCATAGGAAATCCCAATAACACTGGAAGACCTTGAAATCAAATTTAGGATCTCTAGCATGGCAGTCTCGATGAGGTCTCCACATCTATCACAGCAGTAATCAGTGTTTCAACCAAACAGGCATCGCTACTTTCTCTGGTCATAGAAGCGATTTAACAGTCTTCCGACGGCAAACTTGCTAATCTAATCACCGGAAGACTATAAAAACTAATTTACCATCATCATGCCTGTCTCCCTGAAGGTTTAGGCAGAGATGTATGTACGTACTATGTACACCCACAGTTCGCTGCTGTATTGAGGTCCCATGTAATAGGGGACGAGCCCACAGCAATTATCCGGGCACAAATCCCAAATTCCGAGCTGCTACTGAGAATTTCATAGAATTTCATTGTGCTATTAACACTATGCTATTAATAAGTGCTATTGGTATCTTTTTGTATTTTTTTTTTTGTATTTTCCATGCTAAGATTATAAAGTTATTGTATACTCTTTTGATTGTTGATCTGTTGGTAGAGAAGCAAAGTAACTCGTTTTTGAGTCATTGACGTCACCATAAAGACGTAAATTCAGAATGTAAAGACGACACGTTTGACGTAGCGGCTGAGCGATCGGCGTCTGCGCCACGTGTTGTTGGTTCGATCCTCACACGGAGCAAATATTTGTATGATCTACAGGTAGTTGTTCCGGGTCTGGGTGTTTGTGTATGTCAGAATTCGTGTTTGTAAACACGATACAGGAGAAAATCCTAGTGTGGGGGGGGCACCGTTTTTAAATAAAATAAAAAAAAAGTTAAATTTCGATCTGGCAGGTGGGACTCGCGGTGGCTTATCGGTCATAGCGTCTGGTGTATCTAACCAGAAGACGCAGGTTCGTATCCTGCCCGCGGTCGAATCTTTCCTTCACTAAAAAGACTTTAGAACTGCTATTGGGTTTAACTCAGGACCTCTAGTAAAGCAGTCACACTCAGGATCACTAGGCTAATGATAGGTAACTAAACACAATTTGTGAAACTTGATGGTAATTTAGACGAAATATAGGTACCTCAGTTCCATCCATTACTTAGAAAGCTGAGGTAGACCACAAAAGAATGTGCTCCATTTAATTTGGGTCGCAGTTATCACAGAAATGCGATGTATTTTGTGCTATGATTTTTTCTAGTTGGTATACCTAAACGACTGGGTCTGAGTAACTGTCTAGTGGTCCTAAACGCGTTAAAGGTTGCTTGGCCTGGGATCGATTTCCAGGTCAAGCAAAGTGTTAGTGGGTTTTTCTATGAAATTCTCAGTAGCAGCTCGGAGTGTCGTATTCGTGTCCGGTTAGTTGCAATAGGCTCGCCCCCTATTACAATGGGACCTGAGTGAATATTCGAACATTATCTAAAAAATCATTCTTCTCATTATAGCAATTCTCTCTTTCATAGTTCAGATTGATTTTATTCTTGTCTTAGTGACTCATAGTTTAAAAAAACTGCACTTATATTTGGGATGAAGTTACTGACGTTTTAATGTTTTTCAAATATTCACATACCTCGACATACCTACAAGTAAAATGCAAGTGTGTATAAGTACACCTCTGCCTAACCCTTTGGGGAATACAGGCGTGATGGTATGCTGACGAAAGCTCAGAGAAGGTACTTGTGACGAAGCTGTTAAAGTGATTCGCTTTCGGGGTCTGGTTGTATTACGAACGGCCTGCTATGCTCCTATCAGCTCCATCTATAACAGTACCGCTGTAATTATTATCTTCACTTTGATGGAATAGATTCGGCAAATATAGATGCCCACTCACACTGGTGTATGGTCAGCATATTAAAGAGGAAAGTGCTTTTTAGTTATAAAATATTGATTTGGATGCGTTTGGTACAATTCTTGATGGGAAAGAAAAAAAAACATATAGAGTCGGAGTATAAAATTTAACCAAATACCGATTCAGGCAGTAAATACACATGATTTATCGGTTTAGCTCTGGTCTTAAATGTAAAGTCCAGCCGATCAGAAAATCCTACCACCAGGTGTGTAGTTATCCACATAATTGGCATAATGTGGTCTCCTATAATTGAGGAAACACTAGAAATAACTATTATTGTAAACACTACTATAGCTCGTAAGGTGTATTCTTTTTTGGAGATCCTAATAAAATAAAATAAAAATAAAATTCAAAGAAAAAAAACTCGTAGCGAAGCAAACGAAAATGGATTTAAAAGATGAAAAGTAGTACTAAAGGATGCTTTAGTGAGAAATATCTGTAAAAATTTGCAGTCCTCACAAAAATGCTTCAAATATCTCGAAAAACGTGTTTTTGCAACTTTGAAGTAGATTAGATTTAGCAGTGCAGTATTTACAAACCAAACTATGTTAAATAATTAGACAGATTTTTTTGAAGGCATCTTAAAATACAAAAATGGCCAGAAAAACGGTTTGCTCCACTTTCTTTGCTGTCGGTACCGAGTGGCCAGTGGACGCATGCGCGTCAGAGCACATAAGGAGATGGGCATGACATGCACAACCTTCACATCACCACTGACATTACTTCATTAAAATTCTATTATCGGAAGCATTCTCCTAGACAAAGTAGTAAAAACATCGTAAGATATTGTAACCGCTAAAGCAAAACCAACTTTACACCATTCAAAATACAGTTTAGTTTTCCGCTGAAAATTTTCTTAAGTAGAGATGAGAAAACGCGAGCTGTAAATTGCGAAATATATTCAACTTTATCTGGAACTTAATAAGGCGTATTATAGTTTGTAGTAACAGTGGTCAATTATGAAAATCTCGGAGAGATGGACAGTAGTTTTCACGATCGCAAATCGAGGATCGGAAGTCAATTTGTTAAAAAAGTAAAAAAAAAAAACTTGATAAGGGGAAAGGTCTATTTAAGTATGTGTTTATTTTTAGAAATGGTCTATTGTGTTCTGTAATGTTTTGTTACGTGTAAAAGCTTTGGATGCAATTTATTATAGAAATTAGTGCAAAAAGTTTTAATAAATTGCTTTATTATTGCGTTGAGGTGTGGTCCCTGTGTTAGCGATCTCTTAAGTATAAAACAATGATTGAAATAAAATTACTTTTTATCGCATTCTAATGATTTTATTCAATTCCCGATATTTATAGGCTATAATGTCTGTAAAAAGTAGTTTCATTACAATGTGTAATATTTGCGTATGGCAGAAATCAGTACATATGTCGTGGCCGATCGAGATTTGATTTACTTCCTCTTCCTTCCTCGATAAATGGACTATACAACATAAAATATTTTTTTCAATTCCAACCAGTAGTTCCTGAGATTAGCCCGTTCAAACAAACTCTTCAGCTTTTTAATATTAGTATAGATAAAAACTTGAACTTTGAACTGATACATTCACCTTTCACGACTGAACATTGCCACCCAAAATACAAGCAATAATAAACCACTACTTGTATCTAGTTTTAAGTCACCTTGTGAACTGTATATTTTTTCGACAATAAAGATTATTTGGAAGCAGTGATAGGCTAGTGGTATGACCGTTGGACTGCCAAGTCAAAGGTCTCGAGTTCAACCCAAGGCACGCCTCTGACTTTTCGAAGTCATGTGCGTATTAAACGGTTAATTATCACGCGCTTAAACGGGAAGGAAAACATTGTGAGGAAACCTGCATGCCTGAGAAATTTTCCCGATGGCGTGTGGAGTCTGCCAACCCGCACTAGGCCAGCGTGATTATGTTATGTTATGTAAAGATTATTTTTTGTTATTAGAATAAAATAGTAGAACTACACAATGTCTGAAAAGCTAAATTTAAGTACAAAAGTTCAAAAGTCTGTGGTTAAAATGGATAGGGGTTATTGAAGAAATCAGCATAAATCTTCACGCCATGGGGTTTGCAGCTTGGCACGGTGCGGGGGCGCTGTGCCAACGCAGCTTCCGTTGCCCAACGCACGACAGAGCCCAGACCTAGGGCATTTGCACCACATAAATCTTGCTGTTGTTGATTTATATAAATCTGAATAAGAGAAATGGGTTAACGTATTTTTTCTGTTTTGAGAAATAACTTAATTAACAAACTAAAACATGACCATCACGCCTATGCACCTGTAGTCCCCGAAGGGTTAGGCAGATGTGTACTAATGTACACCCACATTTCACCTACTTTACTAATGTATGTACCCATAGTTCGCCGGTATGTTTAGGTCCCATGTAAAATGGGCGAGCCTATTGCCATTATCCTCCTATCCGAGCTGCTACTGAGAATTTTACAGTTAAAGCCAATTTTGCTCGACCTGAGAATCGAACACAGGACCTTTCGCGTTGCAGTCGCGTTCAGGACCACCACAGACCTTTAATGTATATGCAAGTAAATGTACAGGCAAGTGAAACTGCACCCCCACGAGGCCGGGGTTTAGGGTTACCACCCCGCGTGTTTTAGACTGTCCCCGTCACCTGTCACTCGACAAGTCGTCACTCCAGTCCGTGACGATGGACCTGTATGACACATCAAGCTATGCCAACCTGTCCATCCGTATTCCGTGGTAGTAGCGGTGAATTTTGTAGAACGACTTTACTGCGTAATTTGGCGTGATGTTGTATGTATGTTGATGACGTTGCTATTTGAAAAGCTGAATATTTTTAGGTCTATTACATGTTTGTGAGATTCAAAGTGAAAAATATTCAGCGTGTGATGTGTTGGAGTATTTATTTTTGTAACTAAAGCTCGGATATAAGTACCTACAAATGGATGCAGGTCAGATTACGTAATTGATTATTTTCGCGAAAGTAATTAAAGTGTAGAATTCAATTATTTTAGCTGAACATAAAATGGGATTGGAATTGCGAAAAATTTTACTGAATCCGAATTTTATTTGCCGAAAATAAGCCACATTCACCAAAATACAAAGTACTTACCTACCTATAATTGTTCTACAAATATTTATATTTTCTACGAGACAAAATAAATTAAAAATTTAGTTGAACAAACATAGAAAATCATAATTAAATTATTTATTTGATGATCCAAAATAGCTTTTTCCATAATTTCACAACTGAAATCTCAACAAAATAAGGCTTGAAACACACCTAGCAAGTGTACTTTAATGGGTACAACTTCAGCCTTGACAGTCTTGTATAGGCAAGTGTTGCTGCCCGCCTTACTATATATAAACTTTATAAAACAACAAAAAAAAAACAGAACTAGTGTGTATGTGCTGTTACCGCGACACAGTAGCGATGGACCAGTCCATGCAAGATGTGCGCAGTAAATTAATTATCCATTTTAGAAGTGCTACCCTTTATTTTTTTTAATACAGTGTCACTTTCGTTAACTTGTACCTATTTTAAAAATTGATTACGTTTTATTTCTTTGGAACTTTGCGATAGTGTCTTAGTTTTCGTGGACTTCATTTTACAATCGTTTTATTAGGGAGCTTGGACTAAGAATTCTTTAAAGTTAGACAATTGATGTCGTATTAACCTTCGATTACATAACATAAAACAAACCTACCATCACGTCTGTGTTCCCCAGAGGTCTAGGCAGAGATGTGGGTACTTGTGTACCACCCACAGTTCGCCAGTATATTTAGGTCCCATGAAATAGGGGGCGAGCTTATTTCCATGAATCGGGTAAAAATCCAAGTCTGGTCTTCCAAACTCAAAAATTTATAGACGAACCCATATTTATTCAACCTTAAATTACTTTTTTTATTTAAGAAAGAAAGAGAGAAAGATTTATTTATTGAAACTAACCATAACAAAGCAAACAATAAAAAATAACAATATAAACAATATGAATAAATTTAGTAGATCATGCTTGATTAATGTGTGTGTTTTTTTTTTGTCTAAGCAAATTAAATTGAAGAATTGATTGCACTACCGCCGTGAACCCACTCGTAACACAAGCATTTAGCTCAGTACGAGGGGTTAAAAAGAATACTAGTAATGTGCGACCCACATTGCTAATAACCTTTTTTTTAATATAAATAAATAACTCACCTTTAAAACAGATCCTGCTTCCTTTTCACGTTACACTATCCACTCGCCCGGAATTCCCCGGTCATGTAACAATAACTCCTAATTATAAATTCGTATGTATTCTTTTAAAACGGCCAGTAATGATACTTAATCTCCATACATAGTCATTTCAAATTTTATAACGATTGAGACATAAAATGTTGCCATCGCAATTAAAACTTTAATGAGTAGTATTTGCGTTTTGTTCGGCGTGTAGCGAATTAATAATGTGAATGGTTTGGCATAGTATTAAAGAAATTAAATGCATATATTCATCATGCTAGTCTGTTCTTAACTATGTTTGGGTCGGCTTCCAGTCTGTAGATACGGTTGAATAACAGTATTTTTAACGAAGCTACTGCCAGCTACTGATTTTTCGAAAAGCACCTAAGTAACTTAGCAACACCGACGATGTTTTAAAAAACAATGTTTGGTTCGTAGGTAAATAAAATGTGATATTTATGACACAAACTAGATTTTGAACTTAATGGTTTCTGACACTTACGCGAATATTAGACATTGAAATAAAACTACTTTTTACGGATTTTATCGCGTTGTATTGATATTAAAACTTCGGGAAATTGAAACGTCGGGAATCACATAATATCAATACAACGCGATATAATTCATAAAAAGTAGTTTTATTTCAATAGATTTTGAACTTTTTTTAAGTATTAGAATTGCCCTGTAGGCACCACATCATGATCAATTGATTGTGGTAACTGAAGGGCAATTCTGGCGCTTAAAAAATGTTCATTAAATTTTATTCCTGTTTCAGCCCTGTCATAAATGTCACATTGGGTCAATTTTCGATCTCAATTCAATCTAATTTGTTCGTGTTTGATTGTGTTTTTAACCCCCAATGAAAAAGCGGGGTATTATAAGTTTCTAGTTTGTATCTGTGTGTCTGTATACCTGTATTTCTGTGTATCTATCTGTTGCATCGTAGCGCCCAAACAAATGGACCGATTTTGATTCAGTTTTTTTTGTTTGAAAGATTACGACTGAGAGTGTTCTTAGCTATGATTTAAGAAAATCTGGCCAGCCGTTTGAAGATTATCAGGTCTTTTTTCGTTCCTGAAGGGATGTGCGCAATTTCCACAGGTCTGATCGATTTGAAATTTGGTATCCTGTTACTTCAGTGATATTGCAAGAACATGGTAACCAGGACAAGGTGCTGCGAGGGTTTCTTTAATTTTAAATTTATAGTTTACATTTAAATTTTTGTGCAAAAGTATCGAAGACAGTGCTATGTTGTGTTCCTAACGGTGAGCAAGGTCGCCAGAGCTCCGCGAGGAAGCGTTATGTTGGTAGTGAGGGGAACTGGTGGTGGTGGCAGTGTTGTTACCGCCGCTGTCATGCAGGAATGTCTTATATGCTGCCAGCCTAACGATTCCTCCTTAATTAACAGGGTCGGCAACGCGCGAGTGATACCGCTGGTGTTGCAAGCGTCCATAGGCTATGGTAACCGCTTACCATCAGGCGGGCCGTATGATTGTTTGCCACCTTAGTGGTATAAAAAAAAATATATAAAAAAGTTAGTAACTACAATAATCATAAATGCGAAACAGATAACACCCAAATAGTCTATACAACGAGTTTTTTATAACTGCAATACCAATTGCGGACAACTGCACACGCGCACGGTTATATCGACCGCACTACAAACTAAATTTATTGCAAAAATTATCAAGATTTCACATAATTAAGTTAATTTCATGTTCCTTAATCATACAAGCTACAAATCTTACACACTTGAGCTCACTAATTCTAATCCGTGCACCCATCTCTTACGTTCACGCGTCGACAGAAAGAGACAGCACTTGATATTGTTATAGAACCGCAGAATTCAGGTTCAATATTATTATTTTTTTGGTTGTCTAGTGTTCAGTCATTAATTCACGATTATGTCTGGTGGCTGAAGTACAGTTACTCGCTTATATGTCACGTTTCATGCCTGTGAGCATGCTGAAAGCAGAAAACTGATTTATACAGCGTTTTTTGTATGTCTGTAGGTACCACTGTGCAGGTTGAGACAGTAGGACAAATAACATAATGTGACAGTAGGGTGCGTCACAATAGCCTTTGAGATGCTAAGGTAAAGATGGCTCGATTGGCATAGTGGTCGACCTATCAGCTACTGTGCTAGGGATCGGTGGTTCGCGTAAGCAACAAATGTTTGTATGACCTTCAAGTAGCTGTTCCAGGTCTGGGTATTCTTGCATGTCATGTCATAAACGTAGTCCAATACAGAAGAACCCTAGTGTAGGGTAATGCTTTTCTTTAACAATACTTTTACGTGGGAGAGCCATGCTTCGGCACGAATGGGCCGGCTCGACCGGAGTGATACCACGGCCTCACAGAAAACCGGCGTTAAACAACGCTTACGTTGTGTTTCGCCGAGTGAGTGAGGTTACCGGAAAAACAATTTCCTTTTAAAAGGTCGGCAACGCGCTCGTGCCTCCTCCGGTGTTGCGGGTGTCCATGGGCGGCGGTAATCGCTTACCATCAGGTGATTCGTCTGCTCGTTTGCCCTCCTATCCCATAAAAAAAACAAATAATATGAAAAATCACGCCTGTATTTCCCTTATGCCTGTTTTTAAGGGTTAGGTAGAGGTATACTGATGTATACCCACAGTTCGCCAGTATAATTTAGGTCCCATGCAATAGGGGGCAAGCAGAGGAAACGAAGTGACGACACGTTTGGCGTAGCGGTTGAGCGGACGGCTTTTGCGCCACGTGTTGTGGGGTCGATCCCCACACGGAGCAAATATTTGTATGATCTACAGGCAGTTGTTCCGGGTCTGGACGTTTGTGTATGTTACAATTTGTGTTTGTAAACGCACCCACGATACAGGAATAAATCCCAATGTTGGGCAACGTTTTGTTATAAAAAAGGTCCGATATGCTACTAAGAATTTCATAGAAAATCTCAGTAACCCTGTAAGGCTCGGAATGCGAACCCAGGACCTACAAAACGTTTTCAAGATAAATAAAAAGAAAGAGCGGTGATGCCTACATACCTACTCCGAAGACTGATGACGTAAGTGGCTAGCTCCTAAGACATATGCGCGAGATTTTTTTTGACGACACGTTTGGCGTCGCGGCTGAGCGATCGGCTTCTGCGTCACATGTTGTGGTCGATCCCCACACGGAGCAAATATTTGTCTGATCTACCGGTAGTTGTTCCGGGTCTGGGCGTTTATATATGTGAGAATTTGTGTTTTTAAACGCACCCACGATACAGGAGGAAATCCTAGTGTGGGGCAACGTTTTTAAAAAAAAAGATAGTGAAGTGAGGAAAATTATATCTAGCTTGCTATACGCCAATTTCTTCAACTCAAAGACCTATTAAAAAAGACCCCAATTCTAGAAGAAAAACATATTCTGTACATCGGGGACTAAGTAATCTGAAGCAATGTCCGCGACATTAGTAAAACTTAGGTACAAATACCGAGTAAAGGAGTAATAGTGTAAAACATAAGTGACCCGGTTAAGTTCAAATTAAACTACTTTTTACAGATATTATCGCGTTGTATTGATATTATTTGATTCCCGACGTTTGGGATCCTTTACAGCATCCATTGTCACAGGTAGACTGAGGACTGAAAAATTTTAACATTGGAACTAACACCTCAGTCAGTAAAAAGTGGTTTTATTTCAATGTCTAATATTCGCGTGTTAGAAATCAGTATGACCAGGTAAAACTTAGCCTTCTGTAACGTCTGCACTATGGTACAACCTTATTAAGGCATTCTAAATAACCAAAACATTAGAACGAGAGCTCGAGATAGTCTACTTTGCTATGGGTAGAGGAAGGGGAACTAAAATAGCTACTTTAGCTGAATCATATTATGATACACTGACACACAGTTACTCATTATGCTATAAGGTTCCAGTGTAACATCTCCAGTGCGCAATGAGGATCCAAAATATTTCAAACCCTTGCATTTTAAATTTAGAAACTAGTAAAACCTTGTAGTATAATCACTACATAGTATAAAACAAAGTCGCTGTTGCTGTCTGTCTGTCCCTATGTATGCTTAAATCTTTAAAACTACGCAACGGATTTTGAAGCGGTTTTTTTTTAATAGATTGATTGATTCAAGAGCAAAATTTTAAGCTATTTAACATACGCTATGACTCTTAGGAATGGGGCAGCGCGGGTGAAACCGCGGGCGGGTCGCTAGTCTAGACATAAAATAGGCTACTGACTCGACCTGCTGAGCTAGATGTAAGGGATGGAATATAAAAGGATAGCAAAAACAGTTTCAAAAGTTGGTGCCTTCGATTTGATTGGATCTATTGTCTTCTCCACCAACTTCCGAAACTGTTTTGCCATATCATTATTTCTTTTGGTTTGAAGGCGGATTTACTTTTTGTCAAGTTTTTTTTTATTGATTAAGTCGGCAAACGAGCTGACGAGCCATTTGATGGTATGTAGTCATCGTCGCCCATGGACACCTGCTGAGGAGTTGTTGATGCGTTGCCGATCTTTAAGAGGACGGATTGCAGACTGCCAGAGCCGTAGCAACCGCGGAAAATTGGCTCTTACGTGCAAAAGTCGAAACACACACCAAGGTGCTTTACGACAGACTCGGACGTAAGGGTAGTCGCCAGCCAATCAGACCACAAGAGGTCCTACCACCGAGCAAGAGTATTATTTCTAAATTTTGAGTGGCATGTTTTTTGTTTGTTTGAAGTTGAGTTGAGTTGAGTTGAGTTGAGTTGCCCCTTTGTACGAAAACTACGTAGGTACATGTAAATAAACACAACATACCCGAAGTAACCGATCTATGTTTACTAATTGAAATAAAACACCATAATTTAGTTGGCAATTATGTTATTAATAGCAAGCTGGAAGTATAATAACGAAATTATTTTAATTTACCATCCAATATATGACGCCTCGGGAAGATTTCAGCCAATCAGAAGCGGGAATCTGCTGTATCAGCCAATGAGAACGCTCGGCCGATATCGGCACTCATCAACAGGCCGTGAGCGGAAAATGGAGATAAATCTCAATGCGCGGACGCAGATGTTTCTTGCAATATTAACTCGTTTAGTATTGTGTTGTTTTATGGATTTAGGTCAAACAATGTTAGGTGTCTGGATTGAAACACACCTGGATGTTTGAATGATATTTTGCATAAATAAACCAACTCTGCCCTACCTTTTTTGTAGTACGGAAATCCTCATGGATCGTCTGCCATCCGGGGAAGTGGCAAGGCATGTCTGCCTCGTACCGACTAAAAATCTACTGACTGATTTGATATCGCGACTAGCCGTTAGTGATATTAAAAATAAATATCTATGGACAGAAATCAAGACCTCTATGGTGCCTCTCACCCCGCTAATATGTTTCTAACAGCTTCATAGTGTTCTCTCTATCAAAATTAGACCGGCTATCGATAATAACCGTTAGTTTGAATCGACTTTAAGCGTTCCTATTACAAAATTAGTTCTGCTTTTAAATAAAGACGGTAGATATTGAGCTCTGACTTACCTTCTTTATAAAAAAACCTCTTTTTTGGAATGCTACCACGTTTTTTATGAACAAAAAATATTTACAGTTCAGAAAGTTGAGTAGCCAAATTCAGTAGTGTTCAGTACCATGAACCAATTTTTGCTGGCAGTGAGGAACTGTATTTTAATAGGTACGGGGATCGTTGCTGACTTTCAGATAGGCATATCGTAAGAGGCGACAAAATATCTGACTTGTTCGGCGGTAGGACCTCTTGGGGTCTGACTGGATGGCGCCCACCCAGGTCGGAGTCTGTCGTAAAGCACCTTAGTGTGTTTTCGACTTTTATTTTATTTATTTTATTTAGTTCTCCCTAGGCTGCTGCGGCTCTAGCATACTGCAGTCCGTAGGGGGTCTGCCTCCCCAGGTGGCAGATGATCCGTGCGGATTTTCCGTACTATAAAAAAAGGAGAATGATGTCCAAGAAGACGGTAGTCTTGCGGATTTCAACTACCATAAATAAAATGTAGGTAGTATATTTTTTTCTTAATTGGTTTTCCCACAACTGTATCTCCAATTCCAATTGGAATTGGAAAACAACTAGATAATTAGGTATAGATAACAATAGTTTAAATTGATACCAACGGTTAAATCCTAGGCCACACAAATGGATATACATTTCTTATTAACGTTTTTTTATTCCAATAAAGATTAATACTATACTTAGTATCTATTACGATTACTTTTTTCATTAGAAACGGACAGTTAGCAAAGGAAAATCTTTATTCATCTTGAAAACAGCAACCTACCTCCTTTTTGGTATACTTATATTACTTTGTAATCTATCTTTTAGTTTTACAAAACCTATTAACTGCCTCACACCTACTAAATACCTACATGTTAAACTGTTAGTTGACCTTTCTTCGACCAAAATGGATACAAAAAAATGCCATTTGCACCAACACCTAAAACTGTTCTGCCAATCTTCTTGGCGGCCTCTAAAAACAACTTTGATACAAACTCCTTTGACAGTTTACAAAAGAGGATCCATGGTATTTAGATCTCTTTCGTCGATCAATGCGTTGCTGTAAAAAGTGCAGCTTTCTTAAAGTATTTTAAGTGGTTAGTATTCTATTTGATACGTTGAGAGATTTTGCATGGTTTTTGCTTCGTAACTCGGCAGATTGCTTGTTTGATTGACCTCAACCTCTTTAGAGCAAAGAGTTAAGTAGGCTTTTTGCTTTTACGTTTATTATTGTAGACAAATTGATTGTCATTGCAGCTATTTTGGTACCTGATTAAAATGCAATCTTTAGCAACTCATTTACTTTTCGATTGACACGGGTTTCCTCTCGAGATCGGCGAGATATAAGTCCGGTTAGTAATTCGAAGCGGCGAATTACGAATTACTAGCCATTAGGCTAGGGCGTCAGACTGGCGATCATGTGGTTGCCGGATCAAAACTCACCCATTGCACTACCGACGTGAACCCACTCGTAACACAAGCATTTTAGCTTAGCACGAGGGGTTAACAAGAATATTAGTATCTAATGTGCGACCCACATTGCCAGTAAGCTATTTAAAAAAAAAGTCTACTAAGCTGACCTAGTGGCGATTTTCCCGTATCGTGGGTGCATTGACAAAAATCAATTTTCATCACAAACACCCAGGCAGAACCCAACTACCTGTAGGTCATACAAATATTTATGCCGTGGGGATCGAACTCCTATTCCTGGCACGGCAGACGATCGCTCCGCCACTACGCACCCTTAAAACCCAGTCATCGCAAATAGATTCAATAGTGAGTCTTTCTTTGTTCTTCTTGATTACAGCTTTAATTAGTCAATAATTAAAATCTTACGATTACATAGGTATAAATCTATCTATGGGCTTTAATATTGAAGATCTGTCTTTATCTTACATTTTTCTTTATTGCATTCTATCATACATTTATTTAAAGTAAGGTTCATTAAGAGACCCCCTAACAACAACATTATGTTAAATATTTATAAATAAATTCGTTTATGTAAAAATATGTAGATTATAAAGTCTAATTGTTACTTAAATTACATTTTATAATACATATTTGGTTTTTACGTTTTACGCGGAGATCGGTCACCCATCCATACTGTGACCGCGGTAAGCACAATACCTATAATTTCGCCAAACTTCATTTCTGTGCAGTTAATTATAAACTGCAAATAGATAAACAGGATTACATGATATTCCCATAGGAGTACCGAAGGCCTTTATTGGCAGTCGCTACTGGCACGCCGCCAGAGGGCGCCTGACGAATTTATGTGCGTATGTTCTACGTATATCACCAGCACTGTGTGTTGTGACCGGAGAGACGGTGCTAATTGTTGTTTACTGTCTTGTTTTAATTTATTTATTTATTTATAATTAATAAGTCACAAATTAATATTAATTACAGCGAATTAAATAAAAAAAAGTAGGTAGATACCTACGCTTAAAGAATAATGGTAATTTCATGAAATAAGTGTCAGAAACGAGTAAGTACTTCTTAAATTAATATTTTTTTCTATTTAATTATTAAAATTTCAATTCTATTACTTACTTGGAATACATCCCCTATTAAGTATGTACATATATTTGAATAAATAAATGGAACCTATTTATACCGGCGAACCGTGGATATCTGCCTAACCTTTCTGGCTATATAGGCGTGATAATTTAGTTTTTAAGATAATTGAACAATTACGAGGCGCACCGAATTTCTTATACAAACGTAATTCCGAAATAAATCGTAATTCAAACACAATTTAATCAAATTCTGTTATTATTCGGATTCCGATAACGTTAATCTAGGTTCCTACGTAACCATTTCGTTCAAAATACTTCACTGGAAATAAATATAAGCGAATGCAATTTTTGATAACTTTACCAAGTTTTTTGGTCTTTTATTTCCAGTGAAGTAGTAGTAGACGAAATAGTATCGTAGAAACCTAGATTAACGGTATACAAATCCGAATAATAACATAATTTGATAGAATATTGCCTGGATTACAATTTATTTCGGTATTACGTTTTTGTGGGCAATTCACGCTTCGTTCACTTAGTACATAAATAGTTAAGCATATATGATCTTTACATTGTCATCACGACGTTTTTCCAAGTTTGTTGCGGCTTCTTTATCACCTTATAATATAAATCAGTAATATATTTAAAAAAATATTATGAAACTGGAAAAAATTTGATTGAGAAAAATACTTCAGATATTTAGTGACGTATTAATGCTACGGAACTTATCCTATAGAATATGATTAATCCTATAATCAAAAATAACTAAAACCGCAGGCAAATCCGCGTACGTCCTCTAGTTCCAGTAGCCGATAATAGCGGTGTATAAGTAACAGCGCACACTATAAATCCATCAGTTTTGTTGGCGAGTCGCCAGTGTGCGCCGCACTTAACGCCCCGACACTCCTCTCCTTCCTTACTCACAGTCCTTTAAAAGGAGTCCTATTTATTCCAATGCTGATTTACGCACTGAAAATCTGCCATTGTGTTTTAAAGCCAATTTCAAGATGGCAAGAACCATTCACTAAAATTATACAATACTAGCTTCTGCCCGCGACTTTGTCTGCGTGGACTACAGTATTGGATCCGACCTGGATAAAAAGTAGCCAATGTATTATTCCAGACTATAATCTATCTGTGTGCCAAATTTTATCCAGATTCGTTCAGCCGTTTTGGCGTAAAAGAATAACAAACATCCATACATCCATACTCATAAACTTTCACGTTTATAATATTAGTAAGGATGTTAATAAAACCTTATCTGATCCGTGAAAGTATTATTTAGTACCGAAATCTAATTGTATTTACAAAAAAGAAGCCTAAATAAAATTATCCAAAGTGAGGAAGAATGACAAATGATAAATTAATTATATACAGTGACAATCGTCATTAGGTGCTGGTGTTACCACAAATAAAAAAATTGCTAGATTTTGGGGAAATTGTGGTTACTTGGGCATGACAATAATGTGCATTTGAAACTTCATTAATATGTTTACTTTCATGAATATTTAATGTTTCTTATATTTTTATTTGGTAATGTAATTGCGATACCTATATGACCCTTTGGGATCCAAAACGGTTTTTTTAACACAGTATAAACCGTTTGGAGGCTCTTTTAGTGCACCCCTAATTCCCTCCATATTACGAACAAGACATAAGAACAAAAATATACGTCTTAATGCTAGAGAGCAGGCGCTAACGCTCGCTGGCCGACTGCCAGTGACGAATTTATGGACAAGTATGGTCGCCATGGGTTCTGCACTCCGCGGCCATTTATCATCGCTAACCGCCTTTTACTTTTTCAAATAATAGTTATGTTGTAAAAAATTCTTAGTTTGACTTTTTTTACAGGAAAGAAACTATTTTATTTTTACTGGAAAGTACCTAAAACTTTTTTAAGGTTGGTTTTACGGCTATAGTATCACTGCTACCGGTCGGTCTATTGGTATCACCAAATAATAAGTTAAAGTTAACTCCTAAACTCTGCGTTTATAAACTACAGGGTTTGCTTATGGGTGAGTTTTTTTTAAACTTACTAGCAATGTGGGTCGCACATTACTAGTATTCTTGTTAATCCCTCGTGCTAAGCTAAATACTTGTGTTACAAGTGGGTTCACGTCGATAGTGCTATGGATGGGTTTCGAACCGGCAACCACTTGATATCAACGCCCTAGCCATTAGGCCACCGCCGCTTAAATTCATTCCATTCAATTCCATTACCTTTTTTTGGTTCTGGTGAACTCAAATAAATGATAGTCAAATACACCATGATTTAGTAATAAATGATAATCGAAAACCTTCACCATATTTTTTAATTAAAAAAGGCACCTTTTGCACTAAGGCACAGGCCCGATGTCGCTGGTGACTTCACAAACATACAATTGCCGGACGCAAAGTACAAAGTAAGCCTACGGAACGGTACTGGCGAAGTGACCACGTCAAACGTGTACCTACCGTGTCAAAAAATTGGCGACCACCCTTACGTCGACTTTTGTGTTTTTGGGCCAATTCCCCCTCGGTTGCTGCAGCTCTGGCAGTCTGCAGTCCGTAAGGACTCTTAAGGGTCGGCAACACATCAGAAACTCCTCTGATGTTGCAGGTGTCCATGGGCGACAATGACTACTTACCACCAGGTGACTCGTCAGCTTTATTGCCGACGTAATCCATAAAAAAAACATAATAAAACAAATAATTTTTCGAAAGACCAAAAACTATTCATTGCAATACGTCAACCCTAATAACATAATCTAATTGTATTAAATTATACTAAAATGATGGTCGCCGTACATGCATCACATGCATAAGTTCTACGCCCTACACAATGAATTAGCCTGTAAACAATGTTTACCATAATTGGAGACGGATGCCTCGTAATAGATTAGCAGATACAAATAAGCGTCATCATGTGGTTGCCGGTTCGAAACCCACCCATTTCACTACCGACGTGAACCCACTCGTAACACAAGCATTTAGCTTAGCACGAGGGGTTAACAAGATTACTGCTTTTTAAAAAAACTTGCTGGCCCATTAGTCTTATGGTCCTGCAAGCTCCTGGCTTCGATTACCAGGTCGAGCAGAGTGTTATTGGGTTTTTCTATGAAATTCTCAGTAGCAACTCGAATTTGTAGTAGAAGTTTCAGTTTATTCAGATAATCATTATTGTTACCGTAACTTGGCAAGCAGTGCAACTCTTACTATAACAATTCATATTTTTACAGCTTACACAGCCATTACGATTGTGACATACTCGTGGCTGGCAGCGGATGGATGCGAGCTGGCAACGACCGGGATGGTTGGCGCTCCTTGGGGAGGCCTCCGTATAGCAGTGGACGGCAATAGGCTGATATGATGATGATGATGATGATGATGATACTCGCATGACCGATAATTTCGCGACCTCCATGTACTTAAATGTGTTTATTTACATGTAGAATATTTATCTCATTATTTATGATATTAAATCTCATCAAGTACTAAGTAGATTTGAACCCGGCAACTAATATATATAAAGTGAAATCTGAACCTTCAGACCACTTCAGTAACTTAATCACGAAAAATCTTACTTCAAAACTCATTAAAGATACTTCAATTATAGAATCAACAGTCAGCTCTCGTTATAATTAGTGGTTAATCCATAAACAAACTAACTGAATCGTCATAGTATCGCGCCCAGCATCAATTAGGGAGGGGGGTCCGTCAAAGTTGAGGTGGACCCCCCAGCCGGGCGGCGGTGCAATTTTTTTAAGGGGCCACCCCATGCCCCCAGACTGTTTGGTGACGGTTGCAGCGGTGTTGTCCGGTAGTTGCGAAATGGCCACTGGTATAAAAAGAGCAATTATTTTTGTAGGATAATAATAAATATATATATATTTTTTAATTTGCCCATGGTTCCATACAATATCTTAAATTAGGTTTACATAAAAAAATTTTAAGTAATCACAGGTAGCTAATTTAGATAGACGGTAAACTAGACGACCGTCTGTATCTTGGGAGTCAGAATTGCAGCAAACATATGTATTAAATGATTAAAATTAGCATAATATTTAAAGTGAATGGACTTATTATGTGTTTTAGACAAAAAATATACTACCTACATAATAAAATAAGGATAGAGAATAGAACAGTCAAAGTGAGTTTTTGTATGTGTTTGTGAAAGAATCTGTAAGTGAGTGGGTGTGTGAGTGTGTATGTGTAGTATAATTAGTGGCATAAACAGATTATTAGTTGATAAAGGCTATATAATCTACGCTCTTTTACTCTCTCGATCTCGCTCTCTATCTCGCTCTCTACGATTGGAAATTCTATCGACGTATACGGCGCAATGAGAAGAGCCTCTTAGCTACATAGACTTATCTCGACGAATCGAGCACAATGTTACAATGTTTCTAACTCTTTTAAGAACTTGAGATCAAATGTTTATAATATACAAATTAGGCTGTCGATGATGATGTTTGTTGATCCTATTATTTAGATAGGTCAAAAAAGACAATTGCTCGTCACATAGAGGCTAGAAAATGCTTAAAACCTTGCATGCGACGATGCATACAAAATATCACAGGAGAAAAGACAGATGGAAGAAAAAGGAAGCGTAGGCCGAGACATTGCTACATGAATTTAAAATCAAGTAGAAGCTGAAGATCAAGATGTATAACGAGGTCCAGGAATTAGCTCTGAATAGAAAGCTGTGGAAATTAATGCATTGACAAGACCCATAAGCTCTTAAATAAAAGAGACAAAATTCAATATAAATCGGACAGATGTGGGAAGTAAAGGATTCCTTTACGTGGGAGAGCCATGCTTCGGCACGAATGGGCCGGCTCGACCGGAGTGATACCACGGCCTCACAGAAAATCGGCGTCAAACAACGCTTACTTTGTGTTTCGCCGAGTGAGTGAGGTTACCGGAGGCCCAATCCCCTTTTAAAAGGTCGGCAACGCACTCTTGACTCCTCTGGTGTTGCGGCTGCCCTTGGGATGCGGTAATCGCTAACCATCAGGCGATCCGTCTGCTCGTTTGCCCTCCTATCCCACAAAAACAAATCTCCAACGTGTATTGGCTTATCGGAGATGGCTCAAATGTTTAATAGATTAATTCCAGAGAAACAGGATCAACGCTCCTAATAGCATTTGTGCAAATATTATGATGCTTAGTATCAAATTGGATCTTCAAAATGTAGATCGTAGATCACGCGGTCGTTCATCAATAAGATGGGCCGACCAAGTGAAAGACTCGTCGTCCTCCAATTTTTACACGTTCGTAAGACACGTGCAGGACAGAAACCGGTGAAGGCAGATCATCTGTTCCAGATGCAACCCTGATACTGACCACGATCCTCAGACATGAGGTAGCGACCCAAGAGAGAGAGATGCTTACTATGATGGAGCTGAGATTTTCATAAAGGAAAAAAGAACGGCGCGAACAGTGGCCAATTCTCATCTCGCACACAACACTCGCGTCCATTTTGACGTGGCGATTTTTTCCGGCAGCGCGTGTTTTCGTTTATTTCGTTGCACACACGCGTCGATCGCGATCGATTCGTCCACATCACTCACACAGCGACATCGGCTCTATTTTTTCATTTGCATGGGGATTATTAACTTGTTCCCATGGGTTGAGGATGAAGGGAAAATTTCGTGGAAATGTAAAAGTTATTTTATATAACACTGGCTACTGAACAATAGCTGTCAATCGCTTTTACATAACTACGTGGAATGCAGGATTATGAACGCTAGTTGTTACCCGCGGTTTCACTCACATCCTTCTCCAAGGTCTAATCTATTTAAATACTAAAATAATCAAATTTAGTTCAGCGATTTAGTCGTGAAAACTTAATAAACAGACAAAGTTACTCTCGCATTTATAAAAAAAAATATTTTAGTCTGTCTGTATGTTTGTATGCGCATCACGCAAAAACTCTTGCATGGAATTGAATGCGTTTTCCACCCATGTATTGCTAGAGGTCTAACTTAAAATCTGGTGCATGTTTCATCTTGATACGCTGACTAGAATCGGATTTATACTATGTTAATCTTTTAGGACGTGAGTGAAACTGCGCCTGTGTGTTATGTCAGTTACGATAAGATTATTATTTTCTTTATAAATACAATAAAAACAAAAAGCCAAATAATAAACACGTGCATTTTTTTTTATAAAATATGGGCTTGCTCTTGACTTCAATCTTGCCTTCGGGACAAAGATGAGGTCGATGGTGGAACGAGCACACCCAGAACATGCCTGTTTACCCTACTTATAAAAAGATTCAGGTTGTACAATTGCCTAGACAAAGTTTGTTGCCATACTAAAAAAGGTGAGATGTTATTCTAGCATTATTTTTGACATCCCTAATTTGTAGCTGAATTCTATTTTTACCCGCTATTACTTCAAAGTGCACTGAAAAAAGGCTTGCAGATGTAATGGCGATTGACGTCATTGATCAGTGCGCATATGTGCACATAATAATAGCCGTTACAGGAGCGAGTCGCCTGTTGGTGACATATGACGTCATCGACTCGTACAGGGATAACCGGTGACGCACTACACTACCCCTACAAATGTATTAAAAAGTTGAGTCGATTTATATTATTAAAATCTATTCTTAGTTTAGAATTAAAAAGGTATTTGAATATATAGTATTCTATACTATATATTGATATAACACCCCGTGTGAGGACGGGTTAGAATATTCCTCACTGTCATTCAGATAGGCATCTCGTAAGAGCCGAAAAAAATCTGACTTGCTCGGTGGTGGGAGTCTTGAGGTCTGACTGGCCGGGCGGCGACCACCCTTTCGTCGAAGTCTGTCGTAAAGCACCTTGGTGTGTGTATCGACCGTTGCACGTAAGAGCCAGTTGGTCAGTCAGTTGCTGCGGCTCTGGCAATCCGCAGTCCGTAGAGGCTCGTCAATGTATCAGCAACTCCTTTTATGTTGCAGGTACATGATTGGCGATGACTTCTTACCATTAAGTATCTGATCGTTTGCCGACTTAATTAATTAAAAAAAAGATAACAAGGTGAACTTGTTACCATGGTGCCTGTATCCCTGAGAGGTAAGGCAGAAGTGTTACGATGTACAATCACAGTTCACCGGTATGTTAAGGTCCCATGTAATAGGGAGCGACCATATTACCAAATTCAAACTCCGAGCTGCTACTGAGAATTTCACAGAAAAATCAAATAACACTGCTTGACCTGGGAATCGAAACCAGGACGTCTAGCATAGGAGTCGCGTCTAAGACCAGTAGACTAATGAGGCAGTTATTTATATCTATGAATTTTTTATTTTTTTTATAAAGCTTACTAGCAATGTGGGTCGCACATTACTAGTATTCTTGTTAACCCCTCGTGCTAAGCTAAATGCTTGTGTTACGAGTGGGTTCACGTCGGTAGTGCAATGGGTGGGGTTCGAACCGACAACCACATGATTGCAAGTCCGACGCCCTAGCCATTAGTCTACCGCCGCTTAATATGAAAGAAGCAAAATAAGAATGCAGGTACTAAAGTATAATTTGCTTTAATTGTACAGTTTCTGGTACACCGTGACAAGGTGTCATTAAACGACATAATATAAATATTTATATTTTTTATGGGATAGGACGGCAAACGAGCAGACGGATCGCCTAATGGTAAGCGATTACCGCCGCCCATGGACACCCGCAACACCATAAGAGTCACAAGTGCGTTGCCGACCTTTTAAAAGGGGATTTGGCCTCCGGTAACCTCACTCACTCGGCGAAACACAACGTAAGCGTCGTTTAACGCCGGTTTTCTGTGAGGCCGCGGTATCACTCCGGTCGAGCCGGCCCATTCGTGCCGAAGCTTGGCTCTTCCACGTACATTATGCAACAGATATTACAATACATACATCAATATATTATATTACATTTTACAGTAAAAAATGATGCATTTAACCCAAAAACGTTGATGGGAATACATAAAATAATGCAAACATTCGGCGGCATACATCGAGCCCGATCTGCAAATTAGCAATTAATGAATGCAGTAGGGCCGTCGGGGCCGCAACCCCCCGGGTGACGGGCCCGCTTTTTTTGCCACTATATAGGTAGCCTGCGCTGGACTCGCGGGCTCTACACGGGTTAAGTTCTAAACGATCAATCAGAAGGTGAACATTTTCCGCATTTTATGCTAACTGGAATGTGTTTGATCCTGATCTAAAATGTCTTGTGTGAAAGTAAGTACAAACAGCTACTAAGTGCGAACTGGCTCGCGATGGACTCCAATGTAAGGGAGGTCGTCAGTCAATTATTACCTCAAGAGGTCCTATTACCGAACAAGTCAGATATTTTCTTCTGAGATGCCTGTTCGATTGGCCGTGAAGAACGGTATTCTAACCCGTCCCCACACGGGATAAAGATAAAAACATTCAAAATTATTGATGTTACTATCAGCCATGAATATAGGTCATTGTATAAAATATTTTACGCGCAGCATCCGAGACCTATCGTCAGATCACTAGCTCTCGTGCACCCGTCATTTCCAGCGTTTTTTCGCAGCGAGCCCGCAGCATTCGTTTTTCCCTGCACCCCCTGAGGGGGGCACCCACCACCCCTTGGCCCCCCTCCCAATACCGCCGTGCACGGAATTTGATTAATGCAATGTTCGCGATAATTATTCCTGTTACTATTTTTTGACAGGATAAAGTTTTTTCGTTCGACATGCATTGTTTTTTTTTGTCTCTTTTATTTTTTTTGTGCTGTGCTCTGTTGCGAGCGTCATACGAAATTGTTTTGGGCGTGAGAGAGTATTTTATAGAAATTACTGATTACAACAAATGTTTGGTAGTACCTTTATGGGATTTTTCATTAATTTTTATTTTTGTTGAATGTAGGTCAAAGATAGATAGATAGAAAGTACTATTCGCTGCTGATTTTATCCGTGCAAACTTGCGAAGTGCATTCGTTTTATTGTCATTTTACAAAATACAGCGCAACGATCATGAAGGTTTGATCCAAGTAAAAAAATCAGGGCTATGTATTGTATCCGAGCAAAATGCTTATTTATTTGGGAAAGTATTTTATTAATTAATGCACATACATTTTATTAATGTGAATAAGCGTATTGTTATAATATTTAAATGAGTACATACGTTCTTTTTTGTTCTTTACCAAAGAAATTAAATCGAGAATATATTAGTATGGCTGTTGTCTGCGGTTAAACTCATATTCCAAAGAACTTTTTGAATCAGAAGCTCGCCTGACCTTCCTTAGCATGCAACCAAAATTAAAATCTTTTTGATAAAGTTTATCGACATCTGGCTAGTCAGCTTAGGTGTTAAAATGTGGCAAAGTAACTTTTGCATTTACAATATAACATACATACCATCACGCCTGTATTCTCCGACGGGTTAGGCAGAGGTGTACCAATGAACACCCACAGTTCGCCGGTATGTTTGTAGGTTCCATGTAAAAGGGGGTGAGCCTATTGCCATTAACGTGGCACAAATCCAGACTCCGAGCTGCCACTGAGAATTTCATAGAAAAACACCTAATAACACTTTGCTCATCCTTGCGATTGAACCCAGGACTTCTGACGTAGCAGTCGCGTTTAGAACCACTACACTAATGAGGCAGTCAGCAATATAAGTATGGACAAATTTTATTGTCTTTTCCTAGGTACTCGTAACTAGTTTTCCTATATTCAAAATAAAAATACTTAGTTGACTGTTGTATGATACAACAGTCAACTAAGTGGGGTTGCCACTCTTGACCCTTATTTTCACTAAGATAATAGTTGGTATAAAACCAGTGTATTCACTGATAATCATTGGACTACCAAGACATAAGTCTCAAGTTTGAATCCAAGGCTGACTTTTATCGCGATCGTGTGCATAATAATAATTAAAAAGAGAGAAAAAATCAGGAAGAAACCTAAATGCCTGAGAGATTTTCTCGACGGCTAGTAAGCTGGATGTGAGCTGCCCAAGACCGGGATACTTGGCGCTCTTTGGGGACGCCTACGTGGACAGCAGTGGACGGCAATAGGCTGAGATGATGATGATGTGAACTCTGCTAGCCTGCAGTAGGCTAGCATGGTCGACTACAACCTAACCCCCCTCAAAAGAGACCCGCCCCTAACAGTGGATTGATGATAAAGTATAATGCAAGAGCCAACCATGAAAGAAATTAACTCGAACGTTAGTGAACGTTAAAATAAAACGTCAAAGTCTAGGTAAAGAGCACAAGTGCTATCTAAAACAATCTCCGCCGACAATATCCGGCTGCCTCAATCCCGCATACACCGCTCCAAAGTTTTCCCTCACCTTTTATAGAAATTAACTTGGGAACGAAATCAAGGTAGTATGACCCCTTTTGCTCAGAAGTTACGGTTGGTTTTATAAGTTGTAGGATTTCGAGGTGTCAAAAAGTATGTCAGGAAATAATAAGAATGTGCTCTTTTTTCCTTTTCTTGTATTGTCAATGATGGAGTTCTGTAAAGGTTCATGTTTTTCATACAAAGTTCGGAGTGTTCTTGGAGCGAAGTTTAACAAGTTAGATGTTCTATGAACCTTACTTAGTATACTGTAAACTGTACTAAACTGTAGTAAACTGTAAAATATCTTTGGCTTCCCACTGCTGGGTACCCGCTTCTGTCTTAAATTTATAGGAATCAGGTGGGTAGGTAGTTGCAAATAATTCTAGGTATAGAATCAAAATTTATTTAAGTTATTACCCAAATGTCAAGTAAGCAACTTAAAATTAATATATTTTTGGTAACTATTTTTTATTACAAGTACCTCTATCTAGCTAATGATAAAAAAATTAAAGTTATCTATCAAGTTTCAATCATAGTTTTGGTTGTTATAACCAGCGAATTTAAATTCCGCAAAAAACTAAGCTGTCAGGAAAATAAATTAAGTATGTTTTTATGATATCTTTATATGCAGTTTGAGCATTCAAGAAACGATGAAATCTTATAATTATGTATAAAGAATGGCCATAAAATTCCCCACTAAAAACACCCAGTATACAATGCAATCTCTCAAAAACTCAGCGTCCAAGTAAAAATAAGCAATACGCAGGGGACACGTAATTAACACAGAAGCAGTAATGAACACCAAACAATGTGAGAGTGTCGCTGGAACAATACCGGTCGGTTTTAACGAGACGAAGCCGTTTCTACTGCAATTTCGGTGGCTAAGGAAGACTGTTTTTATAAAAAGTAAGTATTTTGCAGCCAGTTTTCCAAATAAAATTGAGTTTGTAGAACTGTTTCTCAGTTTGTCTGGGGTACGACCGTACTGTCAAATAGCTCTACCACCTAGTTCATCAATTTAATGTAATAATTATTTTTATAACCTACTACTGCCCGCATCGAAGGTTAAATATTCGAAAATTATTATAAAACTTAATTTTCTGAAATCATTAAATTTCCCTTAATTTTTCTTTCCGTAAAAACCTTCCACAAAGTATTAGAAATCTCTAAAAAAAGATGAATTAAATCTGTAAAATCGTTCTCAAGTTATGGTATGACAAAGGGAAATAGTTCTGTGGTTTCATTTATCGTCGTAATGTCTCCTCCAGCCTGTAAGTATATGTACTGCCTAGCTGACCCTACAGACGTTATCTTGTTCAATAAATCAGACAAAAATCGAATTGAAAAAAGGTCTTCCACCATTTTTCCCGGATTCCCCAATTATCCTGGGAACATTGTAAATTTTTCTTTACCAAAGAACCTGCGCACTTTTATGATTTTTTCTTATTTTCTTAAAATAAACAGCATATTTTTCTAATACAAAGATTAGTTTTGATAAAGATCCTCTATTGATATTTTTTATTCTTTTTAAATCCCACAAAAGAATACCAACAAAATTACTATTATAGGTACTAGGGTTGCATGAGCGTGCAGGCTGCGTTGCATAAGATTGATGCGCCGGGACGCGGGGCGAGCGGAGAGAGAGGGCGAGGTGATGGATGACCAGCCTGCCATTAGTACTAGGAGACTATGGATGCATCGGGAATAATGCGCTTATGTTTCTTTGAAATATTGGACAATTAAGCGTAGGGGATTGTGTGGGTTAAAAATTCTTTAATGGCGACTTGGAATAGGTATATTTTGGAAAATTTGAAACACGGTTTCTGCAGAAATCATTTTATGGACTCTATTTTGGATTTACGGTATAAGTGGGTCACCAAATCTTGTATAATTTATATAAAGATTCAGAAAAAAAAATAGATACAAAACTTTGGAGTTCTATGAAGACCAGAATGGACGACTTTTGGGTCAACAAACTTCCCAAATTTCAGTGGTCCTAATATTTAGAGAATCCCCAACCCATCCAAAATCTGACCGTGGAAAGCAGCTTCACTTTGCATATCGATCAATTTACATGGGTATAATACCACCACGTTCCCCTCCATTATAAATATGCCTACTTTCTAACCAACTGACACTTTTCACAGATGGTACTTCGAAACCCCGTGATTAAAATGACATACTTAACCCGTTAAGTGCTCCAAAAACCCAGTTCTGTCAACGATAGCGCCTTTTTTACTCTTTCACCATAAAAAACGTGGTCGTTAACTCCACACGTCATATGGCCATAGTTTTTATGGCAATTATTTTAACATTAATCATGGAGAAATATCATGGGTTATGTCATGTATGCATATCTTTTTTTTAAATATTACACAGGTAGCTATGTTTTATGATATAACATAGACAGCAGAAAAACAGCCATTTTTTAATAAGCTTACTAGCAATGTGGGTCGCACATTACTAGTATTCTGGTTAACCCTTCGTGCTAAGCTAAATGCTTGTGTTACGAGTGGGTTCACGTCAGCAGTGCAATGGGTGGGGTTCCAACTGGCACCCAAATGATCACAAGTCCAACGCCCTAGCCAGCGGATACCTCCTAAATTTGGTTTGACTTTATTTTTACCATGAAATTATTTTGCTTTTGATTTCAAAATTATTATATATTGTTAATGCCATGCCATGCCACAGGGGTAGGCAGAAAGTATGGATCGCCACTTGCTACGATTCATGCGTAATAATATTTTAAGGAAAATAATTTAAAAAATGGTAGATACTTAAAAACATCGTCATTAGCCTAGTGGTCCTGAACGCGACTGCTACGATAGAAGTCCTGGGTTCGATTCTCAGGTCGAGGGAAGTGTTATAGGGTTTTACAATTAAATTCTCAATAGCAGCTCAGAGTTTGGGATTTGTGCCCGGCCTGTATTCCCCGAAGGGCAGGCAGAAGTGTAGGTACTCACCTACACGGGTAGTTCACCAACATGTTTATGTCTCGTGTAACAGGGGTCAACCGTATTGCCATTACTGGACACAAATCCAAACTCCGGGATTTGACTGAGAATTTCATAGAAAAACACAGTAACACTGCTCAACCCAGGAATCGGATCTAAGAACTCTAGTATAACGCTCAGGACCACTAAATCAATGAGGCAGTCCCGTCTATAGCTGGTCATATAAATATATTTATGCACAGGTAATAAAAATTAATTATAACATTAACAAAAACTTCATTTGACTTCGATAATAATCACAGCAAATAACTATTTAATTGTCTACCGAACATTCCCAGGACATTCGACATGATGGGTCAAATGTCCGATAAAAATCACAAGGAGCTATTCATCGTGACCAAATACATCAAAAAACGACTTTAAGACTTAACAACACGATTCATAATTGATTAAAACTAGTCACCATCCTTACATTTATCCTTGCTCAGGTCGTGACTGTCAAATGAGGATATTGGTAATCGATTTTCAACTTTGAGCCAACTAACTTGAAAGTTTATTTTACAATGGGGTTTGGAAGACCTCAAAAGGTAGTTAGGTCGGCGGATGAGGGTGGGATCCGACAAAAAGCTGCTGGACCGGTCCTAGCGTCCGTTCCGGACTCATTCGACGCCAACGAATCAAATAGCCGAATAATGTGTTCATATTTTTTTACAATCGATTGCGTAATATTTAGAACACTGCTGATTTTAAGGTCAAGTAGGATTCATAATTTAAATAGGACCCTCTTTTCTCTAAGCTATAAACCTATTTTTAATCTCTTAACCAAAAAGAGGGGTATTATAAGTTTAAAAATGATGTAGTCACATTGAAAAGAAATGCTGACATCGTTTGGACATGTTGAAAATGATTGAAAGACGATTAACGAAAGAAATTTATAGGGCGAATGTCAGCGGCCGCGTCAGTAGAAGGACATACGCCGATCTTATTGGCGAAATCCTTCAAAAAGGTCAGGTGCGTAACACTGGCACCCAGTATGAGAAGATGTATGAATGTGGAAGAAGCAAAAGAAGTATGCAAGAATCGTAGCAAGTGGCGTTCTATAGTTAAACTATATAATGCCATTATTGAATCCAGTTTCAAGAATGGAAACTGGATTTAAAATTATCAATGTTTAATCTCGAATATATAAAGGTTATAAGTATATCACTGTGATTAATCTTTTCTTTGCAAAAAACAGATCTAAAATGAGTATCGACATATATCGCAACACGATGCAACGATTAAAAATATTGTTATTTACATTATCACAAATACACTCACGCCTTTTCCCCATAAGGGTGATCTACAGATCATTCGCTACGATTCTTGCATAATTCTTTTGCTTCGTCCACGTTAACTATTCCAGCACTTCCCAAGCTGTGATTTTGACCATCATCATCATCATCATCTACAGCCTGACTTCACCCACTGCTGTGTATAGGCCTCCCTCAGTTTGTACCATCCACCACGATCCTGCACTACTCTCATCCAAGTACGCCAGACTTGAATGATGTCGTCTACCCTCGCTGCTGGATGCTCGGCACTCCTCTTGCCATCCTTCTGTCACCATTCAGTCGAAGCCCTACTCTACCTGTCATCCCTCCGTCTTACCAAGTGTCTACTTCTCATCTGTCTGAATAAATCTTACTCATCAAACTGCATTGTACAACTATTTAAAACAAAGTTGTAAAGATTAATAATGTAATCATGTTTTTTTTTCAAAAAGAGTATCTATGGAGTTTCTTGCCGGCTCTTCTCCATAAGACCCACTTTTTGGAACCGTGCAACTAATTTTGACTTTTCAAAAGTACCTTTTTTAATGGTATAATTGAAATATTATTAAAATATTACTTTGACTTTGACATCAGTACATATTATTGTTGCTAAATTTGTGTTTGTTCGGGCTAATCTCAGAAACGACTGTACGGATTTTCATACGGTTTTCACAAATAGAAAGATGATATACATACCCACTCGTGCGAAGTCGGGGCGGATCTCTAGTATATAAAGCTACATATTATAATTCCCTTCATCGCTTAGTGATCGGTTTTATTAAAAAAAGGTCATTTTTTATGAAGCCGCCTAATGATGCGTCACTAATGGCACGAGGCTCATTAAGTTATTCATACCCAACTGATCTGATTAAAGCCTTTTTATAACAATATCTATGGCGATATTTTACAGTTTTAAAGTAGGGACTGGACGTCCGAGCTTTGCTCAGGACGGAATTATGTAAAACGTCTAACTAGATCTTGGGCAAGTCAAGTTGTTTGTTTTGTGTACGAAAACACGTATAAAATCAATTCACACCCTTTTTGAAGAATCCAATGCTGTACTCCTTTGGGAAGATCTCGGCGGGGAGCTGATCCCACAACCTGCAATCGGACAGTATGAGACCAGAGTTGTTCTAAGGTGTGTGGATGAACTCCACGCCGATGGCGAGAGGTGCGATGATAGAAAAATGGCATCATTTCAAACAATTCCTCAGAACACTGCCCATTGTACAAATGGTAGAACACACACACATAGAGAGAGGCAAAGTCTCTCCTCAGACTTAAGGGTTCTATTCCGTTTGTGAGATTGGGATCGTTGATCCTTACTGCCTATTGCCATTGAAATCCAAACACCATGCTGCTACTGAGAATTTCGTACTTTGCTCGACCCAGGACCACGAGCGTAGCAGTCGAGCTTGAGACCACTAGTCCAACGATTAATATAATATCACTTCCAGAACCATCACGCCTATATTCCTTGAATGAAAAACGTATACGTAACGTATAATCTGTATGTTTATCGTCCCATGTAATAGGTGGCGAGTCTATTGCCATTAACCGGGCACAAATCCAAACCCTCAGCTGCTACTGAAAATTTCATAGAAAAACCTACTATTAATCTACAAGAGGTAATAAAAAGTAAAATAAAAGGTAAAGGATATCATTATTATTAGTTGCAACACTGCCAGTTTTGCAAGTGCCTGTCCCTTGATCATGAACGACTCGGAGGCCATCGCAAGCGGCGATTGACCCGCGTGACGTAGCAACACAGAAAGTTGAGCAGGTACCAATCAAATAGCAACCTGTAATTGACAACAAAATTATTAAGCCACCAAATCAAAAATACTGTTTCTTTCCTATCCCGAGTTCCAAAACATTTTTTTTATGAGATAGGGGAACAAACTAGCAGACGGATCGCCTGATGGTAAGCGATTCCCGCCGCCCATGGACACCCGCGACATCAGAGGAGTCACAAGTGCGTTGCCCGCCTTATAAAAGGGGATTGGGCCTCCGGTAACCTTACTCAGTCGGCAAAACACAACGTAAGCGTTGTTTGACGCCGGTTTTCTGTGAGGCCGGCCGAGCTCTCACTTCGGTCGAGCCGGCCCATTCGTGCCGAAGCAGGGCTCTCCCACGTTAAATTATATATTATTTATTATTTATATACTGGTTTCTGACATTTACGCGAATATTAGACATTGAAATAAAACTACTTTTTACGGATTTTATCGCATTGTATTGATAACAGCTACCTACCTTAAATTTTTGTTATAATTAACAAAAATGTAAGGTCACTGTTAGTAATTGCAAAATTAAGACGTCCATCAACTTAGGCTATGTTGTTGTTTATCTATGTCCTCGGATGCTTTAAAGGATCCGAAACGTCGGGAATTCAATAATATCAATACAACGCGATAAAATCCGTAAAAAGTAGTTTTATTTCAATATTATCTATATTTCGGAGAAAAAGAATCAATAAACATGTGATGACGTCACTTATACGACGGAAAGGTTAAGAATGATTATGACAGATGCCAAACTGACATAAGACAATTTTTTGAAGGGTCTGAAAAATGACGTCGTTATCACCTTTTTACCCGTTTAACCGTACATATGATGTCATTCATGATTCTAGGTCCACGAGAACCCTGTTATATGATTTTGATTTACTTGCGAGTGTCGAAATATGAGACCGTATTTTATGATTGCGTTGACTTAGAAGCTTGATTTTTATACAGCTTAGAAAGAGCATAGAACTGAGTATTTTTTTTTTATTTCACCTTGATAACTCCACGCGTTCCTGAGGAAATGGATCTTGGAAGGGTTCCTTTTTTTCTTTTGAGGTACAGAACCTTAAAAATATTCGATGTAATGAGCTCAACATTCACCACACAAACGAAAGAGTTGATTCCAATATGCGAAACCGTCTAATATATGCAACAGTGGACAACAAAAGATTGGTATCTTCAATCATCAATCAAACAGTTATGCTACAAATCGATTGACCCAAGTTCCAAGCTAAAGGAAAATGGTGCTTTGACCGCCAGCAAAAAAGGTATTTGAAATGTTTCGCTGCGCGCGCGCTCCCGAATGAGTCAACTAATACGTTTCTTGTTACTTTTTCTGTGGTTATTGTGTGTTTGTTAAACGTAATTGATTTTAGTTTTGTAGTTTGTGTGTTTAATATCTTTGCCCCTTGTTGACTTTTGATTTTGACGATTAAATGACGCTAGATAAAATTTGTGTTCAAATTATTTGGGTAGCGTCATTTTAACATGCTATGACGAAACACGCTGGCTTTCCAACGGTTTTTTTGTTGTTTAAGTCGGCAACCGCTGACCAGCCACCTGGTGGTAAGTAGTCAACGTCGCCCATGGACACCTGCAACACCAAAGGATTTGCTGATGCGTAGACCCATAAGATCCCCTACGGACTGCAGGCTACCAGAGCCGCAGAAACTGAGGGAAAACTAGCTCTTATGCGCAAAATTCGAAAGCCCCCTCCCAGTCAGACCCCAAGAGGTCCTACCACCGAGCAAGACAGATCTCGCCTCTTACGAGACGACTGAGTGACAGTGAGGAACAATATTCTGACCCCCGACACGAGGAAAATACAACGGAACTCGATACGTCAATAGATTTAATGAAATCAATCACACTACTTTAGAAACAAAAATATACAATTAAGGGTCACAAAGTAAACTGAGACTGTGCTATTCTAGCAGTGTTGATTTTTCTATGAAATTCTCAGTAGCACCTCAATAGCAACCTCTGTCTAGCTCCTCCGAGAATATAGGATAAAGAAAAGAAAGATAGTTTTTTTATACCAGTAAGGTGGCAAACAAGCATACGGCCCGCCTGATGGTAAGCGGTTACCGTAGCTTATGGACGCTTGTAACACCAGGGTTATCACTCGCGCATTGCCGACGCTTTAAGAAACTTTTCTGACCCTTTTTGAAGACCACAACCTGAGTGTCCGTGGGAGGAAATTCCTCAGGAATCGCACAGTATGAGACCAGAGTGGTTCTAAGGTGGATAAACACCACGCTGATGGTGGGAGAGGTGCGATGATAGAAAGTATCTATTAACATCATTAACTACAACATCATTAACATTGGCATCATCATAACTATATCTCTCTCTTTCAAGTTTTTTCTCGAATAAGTTTAAAGGTAGGTAAAAGCATTCTTAATATACAAAACACTTCGATAAACATATCTAATATCATTGAATCACATAACAACAAAACAAATGTAACTATTATTATTATAATGACACATTCTAATAATATCTCGCTAATCCAGTTTACAAAAAAATGAATTAAAAGTTGCCATATACACATGTAGGTATATACTGTCTCGTTGTGGTAGGTCATGCAAGGTGACTGCACCCCACTATAATGTCAGAGTTTACTTACCTAATATGCCACATCAGCTGAGCGGTCGGTTTGATTCTCGTGAACAAATCTTTTGTACGCTCAATATATGAGAAAATATTTCTGTGGGGTAAAATTTTTATACGGAATATATATTTAAAATACGTAGTAAAGGTATATTTGTCGTCTAATTAATACGCCTCTGCCTAACCCTTCGGGGAATACAGGCGTGATGGTGTTATGGTTTACCAGACTCAGTCACATTCACCCGAGATTTGTGAGCACATACGTCATAATATTGCACTCAATGCATTATATCTAGACCCCGACCTTGACTGGTCGAAAGGGCATTCACATGGTTTCCTAGTCGACACTTAAATTATTCAATATACAGCTTTATTCCTAAAGCGTAAAGTTCTATTTAGTGTGTGTTTTAGTGGTCGCGATTGTTGGTCAAGTTTGTTTTCCTTGCCCTTTCTTGCGTTTGCGCATGTGCCGGTGAAGTACATAAAAGTTGACCGAATTATGTCGTTCTTTTGAATGAACAGGGTAATAACTCAACATTTGCGAATTACGAATTACAAATACATTTCTAAGAAAAACTATGCGATTTTTCTAATGAACGGGGTTACATATCGATATGACATCAATTTAGCCGGGGGCGGGGTAGTATCATCGTTAACAATTATTTATAGAAATCGAAATTATATATTGATTTGAAAACACTGTACTCAAAAACAGGATTAGGGTTTTGCAGTCTTCACAAGACATCAACAAAATCTCTCAGTCATAAAGGTTTCTTATCGTTATTTTAAGCTACTTATGATAAATTATTCATACAAGACGCTTACTTCTAACTCAGGAACTATAGTCCAAGTCATATCACTGCTTTCAACGATGGTCATTTAGCAAGAATATTGATTTTTTTATTTGATTAATGCGCTACAGGCAGTCTGTATAACCGAAACAGCTTCAACTTTATAAGTTAAAATTAGTGACGGGTTGATTAATTACCACTAGGCTAACAATTAAGCCTGTTAACAACAACAGGCTCGCCCTAGGATCTTAAAAACATACAAGCAAACTGTGGATATACAGAATTACACCATTGTCTAACCTCTGAAAATACAAGTGTGTGGTGCTACGTCATGTAAGCCAATAGAAAGCAAATTAAAAATCGATTTAACCTGATTTTTTTTAATTTAACCTGAATGCAACGTTTATAACAGAATTAATAGAATGCTCTGCAGTGTGAGCATTGACATCGTAGGTAGTTATACTGGCGGGAGGATGGCAGCAAGTTGTATTTTTGTGATGTGCCAAAGGCAAAGCACAGGAGGGCCACCGGTGTGTTCATTGGAGATCCCGGAGCCCCCTCCTCATTGTGCTATGGATGGCCGTGTGTTTTTAGTCGGTAGGAGTCCGACATAACCCTCCGCCTTTCTTTCTGAGAGATGGTGGGCATCCATGAGGATTTTCACACAGAAAAAAAAGGTGATTACACTGGAGGTGCACAAAAGTATACACTGGTAAAGTTGGCCCAGCCACGCGACTTCAAGAGGTTTTCCATAAATTAGCGGCCGTCGTTGGCGTGATGATGCACCCGGTAAAGCAATGGCGGCCAAAATTAGTGCAGTTTCAACGGCATCATTGTTTTTTATTTCAGTGCAAAAATTATAAGAATTACTGGGTCAGACCCAAGTAGACAAAATATTTTAAATAGTCAGAAAAATTTATCCGAGGAATCAATTTTAATTATAATTTAATAGAATAGAAGAGCTATCAAAGCTTACACATTAATTTGCATTATAAATTTTAGCTATCAAAGCTTACTTTATTTGCATAATAAATGTATTAAAACATTGGTTATTAGCTGGTATGCTGAACTGGTACCGAAAGAGGAATACTCCGGTAGGCCAACTACGCAAAGAATGTAAGTGTCAAAATAAATACACACTAAGCATTTTTATCAACCTAACCGGACAGACAACAATGGAGTAACTGAGATGTGATTTTCATTTAATCTAAGTTCCCACCTTAATTAGTTTAGTTGTCAAAAACATAATTAGAAATATATCTAAGCACAATATGTCCCAGGCTCTGAAGAACTTATAAGGAATTCTCTGCATAATCTCACAATTTCGATGGACTCTCAATTTGCTCGACAGTGTACCGATCTGTCAGTAACTTTTCCCATGCATCGCGCGAAGACGAATGGTCCAAGTTGGGCCACGCAAAAACGGCGCCCGCTTCAAACTCGCTCCTGACACAAAAATTTTTACTTCTACAACACTTGGTTTTTCTTTCAGTGGTAAGGCAGGAGTTTTGCCACAATGAACCCGTGAACTTAATGAGTTACCGCCGTCATTTTCTTCGTTTATTTTTCGATGTTGGATCGCTTTCCGAGTTTCCTGGAGTATCGTGATTTTTGAGAGTAGTGTACATTTGCACGGAAGTGTAAATTAAACAAAGTGTGTTAATCCTATTTTGACATTATCTATTATTATTTTTCTAACTAAGAATTTAAACGGACGAATAAAGTTAGATATTTTTTTGCTTCCCTGTTAGTCTAGCGGCCGTAAACGCGATTTCTGAGCCTGTTTTGGGTACGATACCCAGGTCGAACAGTGCTATTGGATTTCTCTATGAGATTCTTGATAGAAGATCGCCCCAATTACATGGAACCTAACCATACCGGCGAACTGTGGGTATACAGCAGTACTTCTGTGCCTAACCCTTCCGGGAATACAGGCGTGATGGGATGGAAATTAGCTACTACTTTAGCAGGCTATTTTATGATTTTTACAGCTGTTAAAGCACACTTGTCTTCATACTTTTTTGGTGCAGTACATAATGTGCATATTGATTGATACAATATGCTTATACATGACGAGTACATCAGGAACATTGTACAAATTGATGAAAGCTCATCACAAATTCAATCGGACTTCATTTACTCGAGCCAATCAATTGACGAAAAAAATGGTCAAGCGATGAATTATATCTACGGACGGGTTCCGTCGCATTATTTATAGGGAACTTTCCTGTTGTATTCGTCTCGATAGATACCACTGCAATGCCACTTCCCCTAAAAAATATTTTAATACTATTATTGTATTATGACTTACTTATAATTTAAATGATTCCGGTATAATAGTAATGTAGCCAATAAAGAAAGGCACAAAGGTAACTTTTGGGTTGAGAGTATTGGTCAACATAATTATTATTTTGGTGATATAATTGATTTAACATTACTACTGTATTAATCTGAAACCTGTCCCAAATGCGAAGACATAGTAGTGTATGTGAATTCCACTACAATCTGATTACTATAACATGGCGATTGTCAGCCCAATGTACTTCTTTGTGAGCCTTCCAAGTCCCAAGGTCCTCTAGGACTTCACATAGTAAGATATCGTATAAAATAAGTTAAAGTTATCATGCCTCATTAGTCTAGTGGTCCCAAGCGCGACTGCTATACTAGAGGTCCTGGGTCGACCCCCAGGTCGAGTAAAGTGTTATTGGGTTTTTCTATGAAATTCTCAGTAGCAGCTCGGAGTCTGGATTTATGCCCGCTTAATGGCTATAGGCTCGCCCCCTATAACATGGAACCTAAACATACCGGGAATACAGGCGTGATGGTATGTTATGTTAAGTTAAAGTTACGTCGACGGTGGAGTCGAAAAAGCTTGGCCATCGCGTAACCACTTCGCAGTTTCCGTGTAGCCATTACGTGGCTATCGCGTAGCCACCGCGTAGGCACCGTATAGCCACCGCGTAGCCGTCGTGTAAGCAGCGCGTAGATGTTGCGCAGCCGTTGCGTAACCACTGCATATCCACTACGTACCTACCTCGTAGCCACCGCGTAGCGGTCACGTTACTACCACGTAGCCACGTCGTAGCCCCCGCGTAGCCACCGTGTAACAGCCGCGATGGCTCTGCGTAGCCATCATGCAGCCTCATAGACACACTATGATTACCCATGAGATCTTTAATTACTAGGAGGAACATCCTCATTATTAATTGCAAGGTTTTTCTGCTCTACGGGACCCTCTAGGACCAAATAGTCAGACGATCCGCATTGCGCTTTAATCGGAAAAATCAACAGAGCCTCTGGAAATGGGATCGCGCGCATATAATAATATATGTTCAGTCCGTCCGTCCGTATGTTTGTGAGCAGATTCCAAACAGCAGTTGCTCTTAATTGGTCTATTGAACCGAACTGTATTACGTGCTTGCATTGTCTATTTGTCGTGAACCGGGCTTACAGGTTTATCGTCCCTGAATTCGAGTGCACCGCACCCACCGTTAAACCAACTATGATAATACAGTGAAAATCTTCCTGATTAGAGTGTCATGTCTTGCAATTGATGAGTTCGTAAAGAAACAGGTTTGATTTGACATCTATAACTACGAACCTAGGGAAATTGTATCTCATTCAATCTACTTAAGACACGCAGTCGCAATTAAACTTGACCGTAGTCAAAACTTACAATGGACGCGGGACTACTTAAACTTTTTTGTTATGGTTTAAGCTAACAAACGATCTGACGAGCCACCTGGTGGTAAGCAGTCGTCGTCGCCCATGGACAACTGCAAGACCAGAGGAATTGCTGATGCGTTGCCAACTTTTAAAAGCACCAACAGACTGCAGACTGCCAGAACCGCAGCAACCGAGGGGGAACTGGCTCTTACGCGCAAAAGTCAAAACACACACCAAAGTGCTTTACGACAGACTCCGATGTAAGGGTGGTCGCTAGCCAGTCAGACCTCAACAGATCCTACCATGCAGACATGTTTCAGTGACATAACGGCATATTTTCGTAGTAAGTTAAGAAGTATTCTATAAATTATTCAACGTAATTACCTAAAAAACAGACAAACCCGCGGCGTAATACAAGTTTAATGAAACTTAATAAAGCTTCACAATTTTCCAACGTAAATAAGTGTACTTATAAATAATTGGTAGTTTAATGGATTTCCAATATGGCGGGCAAATTATGCCGTTTGCAATGGCAGCTGTCGTGGAAATACGATGTTGAAACAATGGAATAACAATTAATTATTAAAGTACAGATAAAACATTAAATTACCAATTGATGGAAAAGATATTGGTCACTGAAGAAGATAATGAAAGCAACAAATCTCAGTAAAAAAAAAATTAAGTGAATAGTCTTTAACACCTGTATCCTCCCCTGCCTTACGTATGGCTGCGAAACCTGGGCAGTTTCCAAACAATATAGGGATATGCTAGAATACTGCCAAAGAGCCATGGAAAGAAGCATGCTAGGAATCAAAACACGTGATACACACGTCATGCCCGTGAACGGGTGCTGTCTGTCGGGGCTGGTCGGTTTTTACTTGCTATGGCAATGTTTTGTTATTTATTGGGTCACATCAAACTGCATAATGCAAACTACACAGAACAGAATTGTTAATGTTATTGAAGAATAATGATGTAAATATGTTTTTTTTAGGTGTCTGGGACTCCTTGATGGTTCCTCTTCACATGACCCACTTTTGGGACTTGACATTGTGTATCCGAAATGTAATGTGACAATGTTATTTTGGGTGTTGACATCTTAATTGTTATGACATTTTGATTGTTATCACATTTTCATTGTTATGACATTTTAATTGTTGACATTTTAATTACTCTTTTATTATTGAATTGAATTTTGACATCCATGAATTTGTTACTATTTTGCCGCGATATTCAAGAGATTTCATAAAAAAAATATATATAATTTGTAAATGTGAGTACCATGTAGGCTTTTGATACATGATAATTAAACAAGCTTATTTTAGTCTGGAGGCTTTGGGAACTTCATTAGACCTACACGAATGTCCTGCTGATCTGGTATGGTCGTGCGACAGGTCGTTGAGCTCCCTAAATTATGGTTGAGCTACACGATGACTGATGCATGCGTGCCGTCAGTTGGGACTGGTCTACTCAAAGCTGCAATGGTTCTTTCCTCAAAAGGCCATTTCAGACATTACCCTACATCGTACCACTCACATATAAGTGTTCTTCCATGTCTGGACTTTAAAAGAGACCATGATTCTCTGAGATTGTTTCGGTGTTTCTTCTCAGAGGTCGTCAGTTAGGAAATGCCGAAGACATCTAGCTAAAAAAAAAAACCGCAAACCATTGACATGTAAAAGTATCTCTAAAGATCTACTTGCAGAATACATAATTTCATTTCATTTCAATTCAAAAAAGTAGATAAGCATAGGAACACATATATTTATTTATTTATTGATTTATTTATACTTCTATGCACAAAAGTAGTACATAAGGCGGACTTAATGCCATATGGCATTCTCTACCAGTCAACCTTTGGGTTTGGGAGAAAAGATAAAAATAGGTACAAAAAAATAAATATCTGAGTAAAAAGTGATAAACTATAAAATACACAATAATATAAATATATACACAAATACATACATATGTATAATTTAACTATATATCCCAGAGATAACATAAATATAGTATTGTCAGAAAGGAAACAAAACAGTAGTTAATTCAGCGACATGAGATTGTATTCGCGAACTTTGCGCTTGAAGGAGAAATTGCTCGGAGCTTTTTTAATGTCAAGTGGAAGACCGTTCCATAGTTTTATAGCAGATACAGCGAAGGAATTAGAGATGAAACCTGTCCGGTGCGAAGGGATTTGAAGTATGAGATTTTCAGATGCTCGAAGGTTACGATTATGAGAACAGCCTAAAAGCTGAAAAAATCTTTTAAGGTATTCAGGAGAACCAGGATCGTTGAGTATATAAAAAAGCATACAAAGAGATCTTAGGGATCTTCTTTGGCGGATAGGAAGCCATTTAAGCTGGAGACGAAAAAGGGATATGTGGTCATACTTCCGCAGCCCAAAAATGAAGCGGATGCAATTATTGAGTAAACGATCCAATTTATTGAGAAGCTCTTGGGATAAATCACAGTAACAAGCATCTGCATAGTCAATTACAGGAAGCACAAGAGATAGAACAGGAGTGAATAGATAAAGTGAAAATGAATATCTAAATTCTCACTAAGATAGACCAAATGAAATGGACGGACGACGGACAGGTCATATGTTACGGAGTCCTTATTAAAAATGGAGCAAAATATTGACAGAATGGTATCCTAGAAACGGGAAACGAAACAGAGGTCAACAACAAAAGATGGGAAGACGAACTCAAATTAACAGTAGTTTCCAACTGGAGAAGAGTTGCAAAGGATAGAAAGCAATGGAAATCGTTAGAGGAGGCCTTTACCAAGGGGTACACCAAACTCCGAGATATATTATAACAAAACATTAAAAAAAAGAAATATTACAAAAAAAAACGAGTTTCGGGATGTAAAGATTATTATTATATAAAAAACATTAAATTTAAAAACCCCGCAGCATGAAAACATGGTTACCATGTTCTTGCATGTCACTGAAGTAACAGGATTCCAAATTTCAAATCGATCAGACCTGTGAAAGTTGTTCACATCCGTTCACATACCAGAAAAGAGCTGATAATCTAAAAATGGCTGGCCAAATTTTCTTAAATTATAGTTAAGAACACTCTCGATCAAGTCACCTTTCACAGACACACAGAGATAGACACACAGATAGAAACATTAATCTTATAACACCCCTCTTTTTGCGTCAGGGGTTAAAAACATAAACCGTATTACCTGTATTCCCAGAAGGGTGAGACATAATGTACACCCACAGATCACCGGTATGTTTAGGTCCCATCTAAGAGGGGACAAGCCTACTTTTTTTTACTCTAGACAGGCTTACGCTTGACCGCCATTTCGCCTGATGATGTTAAGCGAAACTGCGATCTACACGTGTTTTCTTAGAAGAAATCGTAATAGGCTATTTGACTGATTATTTTTTATAGTCTTTTGCTAATATAGGATACTAATCTAGGTTCCTACCATTTCGTGCAAAATACTTCTACTAAAAATAAATGTAATTCTTTATAATTTTACGCAGTTTCAACCAGTTTTCCTGTCGTTTATTTCCAGTGAAATAGTAGTAGACGAAATGGTAGGGTAGGAACCTAGATATAATTGGTATCCGAATCCGAAGAATAACACAATTTGATTAAATTGTTTGAATAACGATTTATTTTATTTTTTCGGTATTACGTTTGTAAAGGCAATTCAGCGTCCGCCGAACTCTTAAAAATGTAGGTACTCTTTGTCAGATAATTTTAATGATTTACTATGTTACAGATACTTTCAATGAATTGATAAATCTTTTAAAAAAAATCTTACTAGCAATGTGGGTCGCACATTATTAGTATTCTTGTTAACCCCTCGTGCTAAGCTAAATATGCTTATGTTACGAGTGGGTATACGTCGGTAGTGCAATGAGTGAGTGGGTTTCGAACCGGCAACCACATGATCGCAAGTCCGACGCCCTAGCACTTAGGCTACCGCCGCATCAATTTTCGATTTAATTCTAAAAAAGAAAACAATTCTTAGTTTGATAATTTGCTGCGACACGGCTTGTTCTCTAATGCGGGATTTTAAACTAGTAATAGAATACGTAAATACCCTAATATTTTTACCTATAAGCCTTTAACTTTTTAAGTATCAAAGGTGAGCACACATAATGATGGCAAACCAAACTCGTATATAATTATTTTAGAATTGTTATTCATTTGTACCATATTATCTACTACAAAAATGATCTTTCTTGATAATTATTTGTAGCGATGTAAGTACCTATACAGGAGAACGTTTTCTACCAAATCTGTCAGTAGGTAATTATGTCACTAACTGCCAATCGCAATATCAAATCAGCCAGTAGATTTGCTTACTAGAGATAGAATTTTGACATAAGGTCCACAAGTAAGTTTTTTTTTATATATATTTAGACGTCGGCAAACGAGCAAACGAGCCACCTGATGGTAAGTAGTCATCGTCGCCCATGGACACCCGCAACACTAGAGGAGTCGCTGATGCGTTGCCGGGCCTTAAGAGCCCTGTATATGCGCCGTTTGAAGATCCCCATGTCATAGCGCAGTGGGAACACACATAAGTATCTAATGTCAAAATCATAACATAACATCGGTAAGCAAATCTATCGACAGATTTTTTATTGCGATTAGCCGTGAGTGTCTTTAGAAGACCATTTTGATACAGTATGGTCGAAATAAATGTCGCGTCTTAAATTGTCCGCAAAATAAGTGTTAAATTTTACATAACATACCATCACGCCTCTATTCCCCGAAGAGTTAAGCAGAGACGTACCCACAGTTCTGTGGTATATTTAGGTCCCATAGGCCAGTCCATTGCCATTAACCGGGCACAAATCCGAGCTGCTACTGAGAATTTTATAGAAAAATCTTATAACACATTACTTGACCTGGAAATCCAGGACCTCTAGCGTAGCAGTCGCGCTTGGGACCACTAGACTAATGAGGTAGTTCATGTTTATACAATGGTAACATTTTATTTAAAAAAATCGGTGTAAACACAATTACGGTCTGATGTTAGTAAATAGTAAATGCACCAACGTCTGAAGTTGTCCGTTCCGAAGTGCCGCACAGATAAAAATCACTTAATTATATGTTTTTATGAAAAAATATCGAATTCAGTGAAGACCAAAAACATTCGCGAAACATTTACGACTCCAATTCTGTTTTTGATATAGTTTTTAAGCTATTTAAAAACAAGAGAATTTCGCAGGCATTCGTATAATTCTACTCGCTACTACTACGCGGTAGGACCTCGATATGTAACGTAAATAATCTATATCTATAATAAAATTGTAACACACCGATGTCTGTACATTAAAGATATTAAAGAAAAACTAATATGGGAAGTCTTTATTGAAGTAACAGAAGTCAAAATAACAATTTTTAGAATTGTTGTCTGTCTGTCTGTATGTTTGTACGCGCATCACGCAAAAATTACTGTATGAAATTGAATGCAGTTTTCACCGATGTATTGCTAAAGGTCTAACTTAAAATCTGGTGTATGTTTCATCTTGATACGCCGCCTAGAATCGGGCTTATAGTATGTTAATCTTTTTGGGACGTCAGTGTAAATGCAGGCAACAGCTGGTATATAATATATTGAAATATATAAAGACCAAAGTATCGTGGAAGGACGTGCCGAGGTCGCCGAGTGCATGGTCAAGAGCATTGTATAAATACGTTGCACCTGAGCGCATAATGTTTCATAACAAGTTGATTCTCCATAATATTTGAATAATAATAATTCTTTGAATTTAATTTTATTCCAAATAGAGATTCACCTTTAATATATCGCATTTTATCTTATACTTATAAATGAGCAATATTTATGTATGTAAATATATGTTACTGGAAAAGCCCGAACTACGGTAAATGCTAAAGATTTACCAACTTTGAAAGGTTAGTTGGAAATGTTCCACCATGGTTAGGACATATTTTTTATTTTTGTAAATAGGTCTTATAAAGACACTTTTACATACCAATTTTTTTAAGTACTAGATTGTTTCGGTATTTCCTAGCTGACGACCTCTGAGAAGAAACACCGAAACAAACTCAGTGAGTCATGGTGTCTTTGGAAGTCCAGACCGAATAGTATCAGAATATGTGAGTGATACAATGCAGGGCAGTGTCCGAAATGGCCTTTTGAAGAAAGATCCACAGCAGCTTTGAGTAGACCAGCCCCAGCCGACGGCACCACACGCAGTGATAGTCTGCCAACTTCACCACACTGTCAAGTTGGCAGACTGTCACTACGTGACAAGTTCTTTTGCTGTCGAGAAAATTTCTCAAGGCATGTTGTTTTCCTGACAATGTTTACCTTCACCATTTAATTGCGTAAAAAATTAACTATTACCCTTATTTATATTAACATACCATCACGCCTGTATTCCCCGAAGGGTTAGGCAGGGGCGTAATTAATGTACACCCACAGTTCGCCGGTATGTTTAAGTCCAATGTTATAGGGGGTGAGCCTATAGCCATTAACCGGGCACAAATCCAGACCCCGAGCTGCTACTTAAAATTTCATAGAAAAACTCATCACACTACACTTTGCTCGACCTCTAGTGTAGCAGTCGCGTTTGGGACCACTAGACTAATGAGGGAGTCATATCTATACTTATAATAAATCTGTAGAGAGGTCAATTCTGTACATGAAATATATTTCCAAAATAACTATCAGCGGATGATTAGTGATCGATACTGACTGAATTTTTGTCTGTCTGTCTGTATATTCGTTATAGAAACAAAAACCACTTGACGGATTTCAACGAAACTTGGTACAATTGTTCTTCATACTCCTGGGCAGGTTATAGTATACTTTTCATCACGCTACGATCAATAGGAGCAGAGCAGTGAAGGGAAATGTTGGGAAAATGAGTGATTCATGAGAAAGGTTTCAAGCTACAAAACATCACGCTACAACCCTTAGGAACGGGGCAACGCAGGTGAAACCGCGGGCGAAGAACTAGGGAACAAAGTAACTATTCCACGCGGACGAAACGCTGGCAAAAGCTAGTATTAAATATTATTAACCCCGTGTGGGGACGGGATCACATGATCACAAGTCCGACGCCCTAGCCATTAGGCGACCGCCGCTTCATCCCATTCATCAAATGTATGTATTGTTATCAATGCTAAGTCAATTCAAATCACATGTTAATATTAAACACGCGAAAGAATGTCATATCTGAATAATTGTTTTTGGGGTTCCGTAAAGCTCTACCATAATCATCAAACTCATATATACCGTCCTACTGCTGGGTACGGGTCTACTCTGAGAATGACAGGGATAAGGCTATAGTCCACCATGATAGCCTGATACGGGTTGGCAGGGGCGTGCAGGCGTCCTCGCCGTTTAAGGGTTCCGCGGACGCCGAATTGCCCATACAAAAATCAACCGTACTACCACAATTACCTACTATTACTATTTACCACTACCAAAATCAATCGTACAATTCAAACACAATTTAATCAAATTGTGTTATTCTTCTAATGGTAGTATAGAACCCTACTCGTAGATTAATGGTATCCGAATCCGAATAATAACACAATTTTCTTTTTGTGATTTTTTTGCATTTTCCATGCTAAGATTATTAAGTTATTTTTTAGTAAAGGAAAAAATTCAATCGCGGGCAGAAATCGAACCTGCGTCTTCTGGTTTGATATACCAGACGCCACCTCTAAGCCACCGCGAACGAACGAACCAACGTCACCTTATGACGTAAATTCAGAATGTGAAGGCAAAATTTCAATCATGCGGGTAGGGTTCGCGGTGGCTTAGAGGTCAGAGCGTCTGGTATATCAAACCAGAAGACGCAGGTTGGAATCCTGCCCGCGATTGAATTTTTTCCTTTACTAAAAAATAACTTAATAACACAATTAGTTTAAATTCTGTTTGAATTACGATTTATTTTGGTTACGATTGTACGGTCTTTTTGTTTGTACAATTCAGTCCACCACCACCGGCTCCTTAAGAAAGTGATAATAATTCGCACATGATTTCGAAAAGTCAGAGGTATGTAGCCTTAAAATCAATAAAAAAAAATTAATTAACAAACAAATATTGGTGTGCAAAATCTCCATAAAATTATCATGACTCGCTTTCTTAAAGATATATACAAAGTAAACAATGAATTAATTTCGACCTTATTGACATTATAATTTTTAACCTAGATCGAATGGTGGTTGGTCCTTGCCTTTTTTGACTAAATTAGCGAAGGACGAGGAGACATTGTGTTTTCTTAAAAAAACATATTTAAATTCATTCAAATATGAACCTTGAAGGTCGAAAGATACGAAAATTATGTTAATGTTAGTGAATATCTTATGATAAGACATATATTTCTCTATATGTACAGTGGCGACCGAAAGTCCATAGGCAATCTCCCAAGGCAATAGCTTTACGTTTAGTTTGACTTACGACTTTTTTTTTTATCGTTAACAAGTGACACGCACTGGCTGTATCGAGCTCGCTATGTAATCCTTAGCATGCTTATGGACTTTTGAGCGTTCACTATAGGCACATAGTTATATTAAGCTCGATTCCCAGGTAGAGCGTAGTATTATTAAGTTTTTCTCTAAGGAAATCTTTAGTTCAAACTCGATTTAAATATTTTTTCAACAGGAACATTTTTATTATATAATAAATCAAGGACCAGTTAACTACCCTATTGAGACTATTTCAAAGTGATTAGCAGAGTTCTAGGACCTCGATTTTATTATAAAAACGTTATAATAATATTAATCGAGCGTAGATCAAGTTTAAAGTGATCCGCGGCGTGACCGGCGCGAACCCGCGATCATATATTAAGGATCCGTCGTGGGGAGCAGGGATTAATGCATCATGCAGCTTGCGGTGTGGCCCAAGTCACACCAGAGAGCAGGTGACATGACTGTAGATGGAACGCTAGTCTTGAGCTCCATCTTGAGATTTCGGAAAGACGTTTTGTTAAAAATTTAACTAAAAAATTTAATTAATCAAAGTTGATTAATCATTTAAATTCTATTATTCTGTTTCATTGGTCTAGTAGTCCCAAGTGCTACTACTACGCTAGAGGTCCTGGGTTTGATACCCAGGTCGAACAGTGTTATTTGGTTTTTCTATAAAATTCTCAGTAGCAGCTCGGAGTCTGGATTTGTGCCCGGTTAATAGCAGTAGGCTCGCCCCTTATTATATAGGACCTAAAATATACCGGCGAACTGTCGGTGTACATTGGTACACCTCTGCCTAACCATTCGGGGAATACAGGCGTGATGGTATGTAACCATTTAAAAAACATAAAAAATCTATTGTTCTTATTTTAATCTCTATTTTATAATCTCTATTTATTTATTTATTTTTATCTCTAAGTAATTAGTAGGTGCTAGCGTGGTCGGTAGAACCGCGTTCAATGTTTTTCTGTGTCCAGTTCAATACATATGTTATTCGACGTACTCTGTCTGTCATTTTCAACATAAACTCATTTACCGTTCCATCTTAGGTATGGATATCCTCTCAGAATGAAAGATGGTTAGGCTATAGTCCACCACGGTAGCGTAATGTGGGTTTGCAGATTTAACACGTCACCGGAAAAATCTTTTTTTGCCGTTGCGAGTGATAACTGATTATGAATACCCACATGACACCTTGGATTCAAAATCGAGACATTCGACTTTGACATTTGAAATGAAATGAAATGAAATTTATTTGACATAAAAAGGTACAATACATGTAAATCCCCTGGTCCCTAAACTAGTGTCAACTTATATCAGGGACCAGTGACATTTGACATTTGTCAAATGGTCTTATCAATGTAAGACGTCATTTTACTAAAATATTTATTACTACCACGTTTCGGTCACGTTATTATCAAATTTAGGGGGTCTTATTATAATCTATTTCAAAATTCACATCATTAATCGCTCCCGCTACCGCTTATAACGTACACCGCGACCACATCCCCGCCCCGCGCCGCTCAGCCATCGGTTCGTGAAGTAGATGGATTACACTGCACAACATTTGTTGTACCCTTTACTATAAGTTACACGAGCCATCGCATCTCCTACTTAGTACAAATTGAAAAATACCCCACTACTGATGAGCTAGATAATTATTATTGGATAATGAGTGGTGCTATTATTTAAATGGCTACTTGTAGTTATAACTGACAGCAGTGTGATAGATTCTTAAATATTTAGTTGTACCTACCATAGATATGTGTTCCGTGTCTATACGTATTTTGTGTCCTTTAATAGTATGTGTATAAAGTCCCTCGCAAAAGAAGGCTAGTGCGGGACCTGTGTTTAAAAAAATACTGATCACTGAAGCTAATTTTTTTTAACGAATATGTAATGTTTCTTTGAAATAAAACTACTTTTTATGGATTTTATCGCATTGTATTGATATTATTTATTTCCCCACGTTTGGGATCCTTTACTATAATTTTATGGCATTTTAGGAATAATTAGAGTGACTATGTTGATACAATTTATCCCAAATCCGTAAGAACTTTCCTATTTTTCTGCAGGGTTCTTGGCCACTTTCTAAAATGTCATAATTAATCAGTAAGCGGTATTTCACTTATAATTATATTTTTAAATAATTGTTATCACCAAATTCAAACGCTTTCAACAAATGATTGACATTTCACTCTAATTTAAAAAGCTCCAAATACTTACAACAAACTAGGTAGGTAGCTGTCAAAATAATTTATAAATGTAATTATTTTTTAATGGTTTTCCTTATGCTAGCTATGCTACTGAGATACTTATGTACTACAGAAGCTATCAGAAGAAATGATCCACTTAATCCGTGGACAGCTACAAAATAAAGGCAATAAATGAATGCTCAATAAATGGACGATAAAAAAGCAAATGCTAACACAGTACTCATACAAAAAGCTAACGAAACAGCGTTAAACACGACGTAACCACTTAATAAGTCTATCGGAGCGCGTCGCGAAATGAATAACACCGTCCAATTTCAGGCATTACAAGAAGCGCCCGAGAAAAAGATTGTTGCACTCAACATTAACACTTGCTTCGGAAATTTAATTCTACTACATCCTCCCAAACGAAAAACCACCTTACTTTTAATCATCAAAGTTCGAAATCACTTCAGCAAGCTCCAAACATACATTCTTTTCCAAACTTAAAAACTGCTGAATCACTCAGTCTATAGAAAAAGACAGGCACACACAAAAGCTACATTAGTTTTCTTGGTGGTAGAGCGAGACGGGCGTACTTTTGTGGTGGTGTCTGCAAACGTCTGGCTAATGCAGTGCGTCTGGTCGGTGACGAAGATGGATGAGTCTTCTGGTTAGCAGTTGAATGAGTGCATACCATGTATAAAAAGAACAATTAAGCATTCTTGTATAATAACATGAGTATCAAATGAAAGCAAATCCTAGAGTTCTGGAGATAATTTGAAGGTAGTAATTTGAGATGTTGAAGTTTTATTGGACGCTTAAATTGAGTTTATTTATTTCAATTTTTTTTAAATAGGCATTCACTTACCTAATTAGATGATGTTGTCTTTCTCTTTGTTATTACCAGACTTTCAATAATAGACTTTAAGCTGAATATATAGAGTTGACAGAAATTGAGCTAACTAAACCACAGAATGGGTTTTTTTATACAAGTGACTTGCGTTTGACAACTACGTTAAAGTTATGATGCGGTCGATGATCAAACGAGTTAACGTGGAATACTGGTTTTTTGGTTTTTTTTTTAAGTTAGCTCCCATAGAAGGGCTCTATGGCAGAATGACCATTAACTCAAAATGACTACAGATAGCAAAATGTCCCTTTCTCATAATATCCCTTTTGCAGAATGTCCCTTTCGCAGAATGTCCCTTTTGCAGAATGTCCCTTTTGCAAAATGTCCCTTTTGCAAAATGTCCCTTGCAGCACAAACTAAAATAAGTAATAGAAATCGAAGTTTGTGAAATTTATTGCGGCAATGTCTCTCAAAAACAACAATTTATATAAATACTAGCGACCCGCCCGCGGTTTCACCCGCGTTGCCCCATTCCTAAGAGTCGTAGCGTAATGTTAAATAGCTTAAAACCTTCCTTTTGAATCAGTCTATAACCGCTAGTATAAAACCGCTTCAAAATCCGTTGCGTAGTTTTAAAGATTTAAGCATACATAAGGACGGACAGACAGCGATAGCGACTTTGGTTTATACTATGTAAAGATAAAATGAAAAAATTAAACTAAACCCAAATTAAAACATAAGCCCTGTTTTTCTGACGATACAATCACGCAATTAACCAACAAAGTACACCTAGACCCTAAACTTAAATAAATATCTGTAGATCACACTAATATTTGTCTCGGGTGGGAATCGAACCAACAAAAATAAGCGTACCCGTAGTAACAAAGTACAATCGACACAATTCGTAGACAAGCAGCAAAAATAATAGTATAGGAGCTTTACACTTGTTCGAAGAACCTTGAAACTAGACCAAGAGCTTTAAAACTTTTCTATGTAATACATTTTATTTTAAATCAAGGGCTGTGTTTGTTGTTTCGTATCACGTTTCGATGTATAATGAGGAAATATTTGTGATAGCATAAAAACCGCCCCTACACAGACCACAAATTTGGGAAGAAGTCAGAAGCGTATAGCGATTCATTGTCTAGATCTATTTTGGTGAGAAAATTTAAAATTTCCTATATCGAACCCTAAAAAGAATATATTTTTGCCATTTTAATGTAGAGAAATAAGTAAAGAAATTTAATATTCACAACAAAAAAAATATAAGTAATGACTGTGTTGTTATTATTATTATTAGTTAAAGTTTAAATCATGACTGCCTTGGTAGTCACCAAGGTAGGCAAGAAAATGTTTTTGTACAGTTAACCTTAACTAAGAAGAACAAGTTTAGTAGAAGAAGTCGATCTGAATTCGATCTTAAGTCGATTATCGAGGCGCGACGACCTTTGTACAGGATATCATTATTAGTCTAGCATTTTCAAAATCTGCTAATCGCTTACAATATGTAGGTATGTCTTCAAGAGGTATCATGAGGATTATCATCGGCAATTTGAATGATTGATTTAATCCAAAGACTGTAAGCCTTACTAATAATAAATTTTGAAAATATGGATCTTACAAATAATCTATTTATATAAATAAAAATGAATCGCCGAAGTATATGTAAGTACGCGCGTAACTTCTGAATGATTGCACCAAATTGCATAATTCTTTTTTATCACTGTCAATATTTATTTTAATCCTTCGTAAAAGTTAGGAAAATTTACGCAAGCAAATTTACGCACGGGTTGCTAAAATTAAAAAATAGTTTTCGATTCCCGCTACCCGCTTACGTTTGGGCGATACACCAAAGTCCGAAGCCAAGGAAGCGCCGTGCGAGGACCGGGCGTCCTTGCGGGGTCCACTTTCCGTTTCTACGGGCTGTGGCCTATCAGGCTAGCACGTCCAATGCCAATTTACACTGGTTTTGTTTTAGTGTTTGTCTAACATAATGTTATTGTGAAAGAAAGCTTTTGTTTTTGATGACTGATTGGGTAATAGTGTGCTATGTGCTGTATTTATAGATAGCGCCTGTTTAAAAAACGATAAAAAAAATGTTTCCTGTAAGTGTTATACATGTATATTAACATACCATCACGCTTGTATTTCCCAAAAGGGTTAGGCAGAGATGTATTTGCTAATAAACACCCACGATTCGTTGGTATGTTTATGTCCCATCTAATAGGAAGTGAGCCTATTGTCAAATCGCTGAGAAATTTATAGAAAAACCCAATAAAACTTTGATCGACTTGTGTATCGAACCTAGGGCCTCAAGCGTAGCAAAAGATATAAATGATACACATAATGACTTCTGAATGTGTGTTATGTCTAATCCAGCATTACCCACTGTCGCTCGCTCACAACATAATAAGTCACTACGACTTCAAGTGACAGCTATAGCATCACTGACATTAATTCGCAAAGTTGTTGCTTCATATTTTTCCTACGTTCAAATACACATAAAGGTCCACCAAAGAATTCACCTGTTGCACGTGCGAATCGTCGTGTTTAGAGGCTCTACCACATAATATTGATACTGTTTAGTGTTTCGCTAAACAGTCAGATGTCAGATGAATTAATTAAAAAGGTGAATTCTTTGATGGAAGTGTATTTGAACGTAGGAAAAATATAAAGCAGCTCAAAGCTCATTTACTTGTTTCGTGTTTTGTCCAGTTTAGTGAACCAATAAAAAAAAGCTACCTTAGCAAGTACCTAAACCTTGTAACTATAACCTTAACATAGCATCACACCTGTATTCCCCGCAGGGTTAGGCAGAGGCGTACCAATGTAAACCCACAGTTTGCCGGTATGTTTAGATCCTATGTAGTAGGGGGCGAGCCTATTGCCATTAACCGGGAATAAAACCCAAACTGGACTGCTACTGAGAATTTTATAGAAAAGGCCTACCAACACTGTGGTCGACCCGGGACTCGCCCCCGGGACCTCTAACTTAGCAGTCGCACTCAAGATCACTAAGGTAGTGAAAACAATTATTAAGGCATTACATAAAAGTATGATTTTTCCAGTTTTTAACCGACTTCAAAAGAAGGTTCTCAATACATATACAGTCAGATATATTTGCTTATTGCTTGGTTGTTTATAAACCAATTTTATGTTAAACATTATAATCACGCCTGTGTCGCAGGCAGAAGTGAGCAGTGAGCTGATCCACAGTTCCACCCAATGTATTATGATGTGTCGATAATTACTAAAATTGCGAGCTGGTTAAACTCAAAGTTTACCACGGTACTTTTATAATTATTAACTAGCTTCCTAAACAGGCTACATAGTAAGCAACAGATGAACAAATCTCGAGCAAGTACTGGAGCTAATAGACGCGGCCATATAATTGTACTTTTTGGGAGCGCCGACACTAGGTAATTACATTTAACTGTGCAAGACTAGTATGGATACGATGGATAATTTTAAATACCGAGGATTTATTATACTTAAGAGTAATTAAAAACGGAAATTGGAATGGAATTAATTAAATAACGGACCGAATAAATAAATCAAATTCAAACACAATTTAATCAAATTCTGTTATTATTCGGATTCCGGTACCGTTAATCTAGGTTCCTACTCTACAATTTCGTCCAAAATACTTCACCGGAAATAAAAGTATGCGTTTGCAATTTTTGACAACTTTACACAGTTTGGAAAGAGCTCCGCCCTTAAGAATGTTGAGCGATGGCCGTTTTGCTTTACAATTTTTTATATTTTTCTGAACGTCAGGTCGACGATTATTTTTTTCTAGCCTTCTTTTCTCAGTATTATTATTTTAGTTTTTTTGCAATAACTACTTATTGTAAATACCTGAATTCTTGAAAGGACTAATGTTTTATTTTCGTGACAATATAATAAATGAGTGATGTACTAACGTTTAGTAACACTGCGTAGGCACGGCGTAGACACTGCGTAGGCCGTAGGCACTTCGTAGGCACAGCGTAAGCATCGCGTAGACACCGCGTAGGTAAAGTGTAAACAACGCGTTGACATCGCGTAGGGACGGTGTAAGTAGGGATAGACACTGAATAAACACTGCGTAGGTACGGTGTAGACTTCAACGCTGGACCAACGCTCAATACGAAGGGTAAATATATATAGGTATCTTAGCAAAAACGATGTTTAGTAACATGGTTCCACTAACCCCTAAAATCCTTACTAATATTATAAACGTGAAAGTTTGTGAGTATGGTTGAATGTATGGACTTTTGGTACTATTTCACGCCAAAACGGCTGAACGGATCTTGATAAAATTAGCACACAGATAGATTATAGCTTGGAATAACACATAGGCTATATATTTTGAAAATCCATAATTCTATTTCTATTGAATAGATTTTATTAAAGGCAGGTCCACTCTATTGTTCAGGTGGCTACGTCTACGTCTTGATCGCGAAATGTTTACATATGTGGAGTACGACAAAGCGTACACCTGCTGGAAAAATTTCACCGCACAACTCGTATTTTTTAATTCTCCTTTTTTCTCCTTCAATGTAATTTAAGAATTTAAATTATAGTGTTATAAAGTAACCAGTCGTTTAGCGACCAATAAACGATGGACAGTGGCTGGTAACACTTTTGTAGAGAAAGCCCTCTAGCAGTTATATATGACATTAAAATCGGTAAGTACACAAAAATAACAGAGACTAGCTAGCGTTCATTCAACTCCAAGTGAAATTATAGGTTTTCCACAATATTCTTGAATGTAACCGTTTATGACTAATATATATATGATTCATCAGTGACACATTAATTTAAATAATTAAAGTCATATCCCAGATATTCATAAATTACATTAAGCTTGGTATTTATCTTTTATTTTTGTTATTTTTATCTTTTTTTTTCATCTAAAACCTTCCCAGGCACCACAACAGCTCACCAAAGTTTCATCGCAATAGGATGAATTGTTTAGCAAAGCATAGAGGACAAACGAACAAACATTCATTTGTATTTATATAGATGTTTTTACATCTTATCATTTTTATATATATTGTTATTAGTGTTGAAGCTGAGATCGTAGTCGATCAATTGTGGTCGTCAATCGATGAGTTAGAGAATTTGCTTATGGGTAAGATCCTCTATGGCCCTGGATTCGATTTCCAGATCGAGCAGTGCTGTTGGATATTTCTATGAAAATTATAAGTAGCTCGGGATGTAGATTTGTTTACTTTCTTTTGTGATTGCCAGATACCTAATTATCGCCTTTTCCTTTCTCTTGAGTCCATCCAAATGTTGTCTGTAAGAGATCGCTTTTAACGATAATTTAGCGATTTGTACCATATTTAGTTTTTGGTGTGCAATAAAGAATATTCTATCTATCAATCTATCTAGATTTGTACCCGGTTGATGGCCATAGGTCTGCCTTATTACATGGACCCTAAAAACATACAGGCGAACTGTGATATATATTAATAACATACCATCACGCCTGTGTTCCCCGAAGGGTTAGGCAGAGGCGTACTAATGTACACCCACAGTTCGCCGGTATGTTTAGGTCCCATATAATAGGAGGCGAGCCTATAGCCATTAACCGGGCACAAAATCCCGACTCCAAGCTGCTATTGAGTTTCATAGAAAAACCCAATAACACTTTGCTCGACTTGGGGATCGAACCCAGGACCTCTAGCGTGGCAGTCGCGCTTGGGACCACTAGACTAATGAGGCAGTATATAATATTAATAATTAATATTAATATTGTATATAAAAGACTGTTGCTATGTTTATGTGTAAAAAAAAAGATTCACGTTGCTCCACAATCGCTTGCGCCTGTACCACCTCTCTGCTACCGTACACTCGCCAGTTACTGACCTCTTTTTCCTCCGTTTTTTTGTTTATATTTTTGTCTCTTTCTCTCCTAATAGCTTGGCTTTCGGCAGATTAATACACCGCTGCCTAATGCATATCATTAAATTGAGTGGGTCGGTGCTGATGTACTCTGAAATTTAACGTATTTGTATCACGATTTTACTATTACCATCCGATAGAACTAAATGGTCTTAGGCCACTCTTCGTGTGAGTGATGGCCCAGTGATACAAGCCTCCAGTTCCGAGGCTGTTTATGTAATTGTCCGCTTAGACGAAAGACGTTGTAGATTTGATAAAAGATGGAAATGTATGGAGTTGACGTTTGCATTATACTCCATTAGATCGTAATGTAAGACTCCCATACAGTTTCATATTTTCATGGTATATTAAACTGCTTCGTTATTCAAGTGGTCTTAAGCGACAGCTACGCTAGAACTGCTGGCTTCGATTCCCAATTTGAGCAAAGCGTTATTGAGTTTTTCCATTATATTCTCAATAGCAGCTCGGAATTCGGACTTGGGCCCTGTTAATGGCAATAGGCTCGCCCCCCTATTAAATGAGACCTAAACCTAACATACCGGCGAACTGTGGGTGTACATTAGTACACCTCTGCCTAACCCTTCGGGGAAGACGAGCTTGATGGTAAGTGTATATTCACGCCAACAGAATGTCTGGATCACATTAAGCAATTCCTGCCATCAATTCATAGCCACAGAGAATTCATAGCCAAATCCGTAACAATCTTTCTTTCTTTGCAATCCTTAGCAATAAGAGAAATATATTACATTACCTATGATTCATCGACAGTCATCGACGGTATTTTCAGGGCTGCGGTTAAGAAAATCATTGTGGGGAAACAGACACTCCCCAAAATCTCAAAAATCTGACGTTATGTTTAAAGCTGATTCTCAGGTAAGCTATTAAATTGAATATAGCTGTTTTAGCCTCAAGGACTAATTTAACAATTTCCTCGAAATCAAGTCACTTAGATACTCAGAACACATAGAATTTAGTAATTTTGTAATATGAATCATAAATTCATAAGTAACATGATTCATAAAAATTTATCAAAAATCATTTTTATTATATTTGGTATTAAAGCTAAATATTTTGAAAGATATAAAATTTATTTAAGATTTATATAAAGATATACATTTTAGTGAAAGAAAAATTGATGTGAGGCAGGCTTCGAACGTGCATCCCTCCGATTTTTCTTTGAGTAAAATGTATATTTTTAAACAAGTCAGTTTATTCTAGCGGGATACCCTAGTCTTAATATTTTATTTAATCGATGTTAATATTATCATTGTAATTGTCCCCTTAACTATACCAGTGCAGTGGATAGAGACCTTAATAAGGCTACTAACGGAAGAAAGTAATAGTGAGTGTTAAGTTACCAGTTAGTAAAAATGAAATATAATTAAGTATGTAACTTAAGTATAAGTTACTCTATATTTTTTTCTTTCGTCTTGCCCTTTATTTAAAACGTAGTTGCTACTCAAACTCTAGTTATTTATACAAATATAATAAAGTTTATCAGTTTGTTTGTTTAAACGCACTAACCTACGGAATTATCAGTCGGATATGAACAATTGCTTATTGAAAAACTATGAAAAAAGTTGTTATGTGCGTGCCTGGCAGATTTATGACAAAACAAAATAAAAAAAAACTTAAAACTTGCATTGTAATGCGTATCTTGTTCAATTATATTAAGGGTCCAACCAACGCTGAATTTCCCATACAAACGTAATACCAAAATAAATCGTAATTTGCACACAATTTAATCAAATTGTGTTATTATTCGGACTCTAATACGTTTAATTTAGGTTCCTTCCCAACCATTTCGTCTACTACTACTTCACTAGAAATAAACGACCGGAGAACCGGTCGAAACTTCATAAGATTATCAAGAATTACATTCACTTACAATTATTTCCAGTGTTTTTTTTTATTTAGTGTTTTGCACGAAATACTAGGACCATTTCGTGCAAAATACTAAATAGGAAGGAACCGAGAATGTTATCTAAATCCGAATAATAACACTATTTGATTAAATTCTGTTTGAATTACGATTTATTTTGATATTACTTTGTACACGCAATTCTTATTCTGTCTTTCTTAAGTCTAATTATTTGTTAGTTTAATTATAAGTTTTATACAACTGAAGTGATCACCATTACAAAATAAATATAACGACGGAACAAAATAAAAGAACGTAAGATAAGCTATGACAACGGTACAGATTTAAAAAATGCAGTGGCTCATTAGTGTGACAGGTTGTCTACCAACACTTGGTATACTGGTGTAACTATATCATACTGTGACCTATTTCTTTTAGCTGACTAACCTGCGAAGACAAATAAGATACGTAGAATTTTTTTCCTACTTTATATGGATTCGACTCTCCTAATGTTTTGGCGCCAGGTTTTTCTATGAAATTCTCAGTAGCAGCATTTTATGGGACCTAACCATATTGGGGAACTCTGTGTAACCCTTCGCGGAATACAGGCGTGATGGTATGTTATAATATCATAAGAATAACTATAAAATTACAGTTTTTGTATAATACATCTTTCGTTACCTTGAATGGTGGCAACGATAATTAAATTCAAGTAATTCAAAATCTTAATTACATAAGTAGGTAAGTACCTAGTGGGTATTTTTGTGTGCTTTTTAGCATAATTTATAGAAACAATGTCCAGTTATAATATCCTGCATATAAAGTCCTGCTTGTAATGTCCTTCTCTAATATCCTGCTATAAAGTCTTCTTTATAATGACCTGCTTTATCTATAATGTCTTACTATGATGTCCTGTTACAAATAATTATATCTTTATCAAACTTAATTGTTAGATTTTATGAGGGATTTTCTTTTTTTTGGGTAGCCAACTGCTGCGCAATGGGGCCTTACGGGTCGTGGATTCGATCCCCAAAACATATAATTGGAAGGTTCATTGATAGTTGTTCCAGATTTGGGTGTTAGTGCATACCTATGAGAAGGATAAAATAGAGGCGAGGCGGGGAGGCAATGTTTTAAAAAAATACTTCCAGTAACTAGGTGTACTTAGCTAACTATCTATTAATAATCAAAGTCTCTGTAGTTAAGCGTGGTAAACGGTGTTGGTGTCAAACTGATTTCTTCGATTAAGACTTTTTTAATATATAGGTTGCTTTATTTTGTCACTGTTTGTCTAACAAAATAAATATAAAAAGTAATATTAATACGGATAGTTACGCGTTGAACTCTTTTATGAAAACATAATAAAATAATTATGACTAGTAGAAATAGTTATCATAATTACAACCAGTTTATTCAAGTGAGCCACTTCGCTGAATGCCATAACTAATCCTATATTCAGAGAGCAATGATGAAGAATGTCAGCTGAATAAAAAAAAAGATTACATTTGCAAATCCCACATCAGATTTTTAGATGCGGACGTGCAGCATGCAGGGGGATGGTACATACTCGTATCTATCATTCATTAGCAGCACAGCTAGAATCCAATACGACATTTTTTACAATCCCCGGGCACAAAGAACGGGCGTCCACCCCCACACTAGCAAACAACCCCATACAAACAAACGCCGCCCGTGTATGAGTAATAAAAACTTGAAAAAAATCTCACTGACCCGCGCACACACGCGCGAACCGCGAAAAAAATCACCGACACAAAGAAAGTCCACCGAAAACTTCTATAGGAACTTTTGTACGCACACATCGATGCCACACGCACACTTTGCGCCCTACAAGGAAGTTGTGGCTGTGTGTGTGAGTGCAGCTCGTACGAACGAGGGCTAAACTTAGCTTAGTATGTGTGTAGTGGTGCCTCACAGTTGCAAGAGTCCAAAACTTCGAGTGTATTAGGTTTCGCGGAAAATCCTTGTTCTACTATATCCCAAAATGTTCTTTAATTTGACCAGAAATTAAGTTGAAATTCCTGTATCGCGGGGAGGAGTTGCTACGTTTCTCTTTGAGCCAGGAGCTGCGCACCGCGGGTAGTTTTCGTATGAAACTTGGTGGCGCGAGATGCATCAACTGAGACAGATATACCAGAGTCTGTTGCCATCTCCTTCGCACGCCACCCGCCGCCCGGGGCGCAGGGACGTGGGGGGTGGCGGGAGGGTGTCGTGTCGCGTTGATGAACATTTTTCTCATTTTTTTCTTTATTTTTACGCGAATCGTTTTTAAAAAGGGTTTCGTCATAATTGCGTCGCCGCTCCTGATTATGTTAGCGTGAACGATAAGCCGGTCTGTTGGTGTGGCAACAAAAGTACTTTTACTAATTACTGCCCCCCAATTTTAAAGTGGGCAACACAACAAAGCTCAAAAAGTCACACGTGTCACCTTCGGTTTCTGTGATAAATTGCAAATTTATAAAATTACATACAAATTTGCATAACTTGGTTAATATAATACATCAGAAATGCTAATCTAGTCATTATAGAGGAGTAATAAACTTCAGTTATTTAAAAAGACCCATATAAAAACTGCAAGTATAAATTATTTAGCTAAACAAGAAAATCAGCTGACGTCTGTTTCCAAAAAGGAAAAATAGATGATCGGTACAAAAAAGCTGTAAAAAGCGTGTAAGATGTGAGGTTAGAAGTAAAAAAAAGGCGCACGTAAACATTGCGTTACGTACGCATGTCTCGAGTGGATCGTCTCGGCGGGAAACTTATTTTCCCGCGTTTTCTCGCCGGCCGCCATATTTGTTTTTGTTATTGCTAATGTGAATCTAATTGGAATTTGCGAATTTTCCGACACTGTTTTATATCTTTTTACTTTTTGTCATATTAACATATCTATTAAATTAGTTTAAAACATATTGAATTCTGGAGAAAAAGTAGCAAAAAGCTCTTTACCAAATAGTACCTATCAATTGCGTTTCATTGCAAACTATAATAGATAAACATAAACACAATCAAATAATCGGATAATCCGAACTTATTTCAGCCGCATCCTCCGCGTAGAAGGGAAACAAAAAAAGCAACTTGTGAAGCTCAGTCTCGCAGCAGCAGCGGCGCGGACCGGCCGCATCTAAATCGTTTATATTATTTTACATTACGTGTTTCATTTCGCGTAGACTTTTGGACAGCGGTAGTATGCGGCGCGTTAGTGCAACAAATTGTGACTTTGGACATTAAAAAATGGAACACCGTGACTTTTTCGACAAAAAACAAGAATCATTTTTACCGGCAAAAAAAATTTTCATAACCGCAACCTTACGCAGTTCAAACTAGGTTTTTTTTACTGGTTTCTTCAAGTTTTCATTTCGCTCTTACAAACAAACTAATGCAGTTAAATAAGTTTGAGTTTACGTACGTTTTGTTTTGTTTGAAACTTTAACAAGATAGGCAAACAAACTGTAGAAGCGACAGACGGAAGTTTCGAAAACAGAAAAGACGAGAAGAGAAGATGGCGCTTGCATCCTCTGTCAGCCTGTATTACTCCATTGTGCAGCGAGCTGCTAGGCACTACCTAGAAGATTACTGTCACACAGGTAAGAATTGATTTGTTTCTCAATTGCAGGTCTAATAATTATTTATAATTATATATTTACAACGTTTTTTTACTACAGTACAATTGTATTATTTTTTGTTTTCCGTAAACTTAATAGAATAAGGGTACTAACCTATTAAGAATCGTCAATAATATTATTGATCAAATATTACTTAAGATAATAAATCTAAGCTGGCTAGCGATTGGGTATCGAACCCAATCGCTAGCGCAATCGCAAAAACACCTACAAGAAGACAAAAACTTACTTATTTTTATGAACCAAAGAGAATGAAACGTATTTACAGCTGCGAACTTTAAAAATGCACAATTTTCAGAATAACTACTGCTTTGATGACGATTATGCAAATATAAAAAACAACCGCTAACATTTTTTACGATCATATAAAATGTCTACTAAATATACCAAGCAGCATAATGAGTATCTTCAGACAAGTTAAAAGCTTATTAAAGCTCAACATAATAAAAATACTGATTAGACAAACTTTAAAAATAAATAACTTCTGAAAATTTATCATAAATATAATTTTAATATGGCAATAAAAACGTTTCTTTCTTTCAATTAATAAATTAGTTATCATTCATCACCTCTGGTTTCTGGTTTAAAATGAAACCTCTGGCTCCTATACTAGGATTTCCCGTACCGATCCAGACCGCTATAATAAAAGGCTTCAGATTGTATGAAGTGTTAAGAAATCGTTTTTTTTACAGTGATATGTTGATTTAATAACTGTCATATTTCCAGTAGCTTTACAATGGAAAATTATCTATAGGTTAGAATTATTGCGGTTTTTTACAACCACTTACATTAAACTTTGAAAGGTCAGTATTATAAAATTAAAATAAAAACTCCTTGGTTACTATTCTTTTCTTAATTCCGTAGAAAAAAAATGTACGGAATTAAAAAAAGATCTTAATTCCGTACATTTTTTAAAAAACGTTGCCCCACACTAGGATATTCTCCTGTAACGTGGGTGCATTTACAAACACAAATTCACACATACACAAACACCCAGACCCGGAACAACTATCTGTAGATCATACAAATATTTGCTCCGTGTGTGGATCGAACCCACAACACGTAGCGCCGAAGCCGATCGCTCAGCCGCTACGCCAAACGTGTCGTCATACTGTAGTACTTATGTGCACGGTCTTCAAATTTTAAATTAAGATCTTTATATCCACCCAGCTGTCCTAATTGGGAATTGGCAGACTTCACACATCTTCCTCTTCAAATTGTTTAACCATAGATATGATAGCGAAATACCACTTACTGATTAATCATGAGATCTCAGAAACTATAAAGCCTACGAACTTGAAATAAGACTGTTTCCTTTTAGGTATTTGATAAGAAAGTATTTAGGGGAATTCCCTCAGGATTGAGGAAAAGAAAATCATACACACGACGAAAACAGTGGAACTGTTTGGCGCCGGTCTTATATGTGAAGGCGGTAACTAAAAAGGCGTCTCATTTATCACAAACATACTAGTTTTTGGAAATACGCGTTCAGCATATTCAGTTTAATTTAATTTCGGCCAAAAAACTACGGTTAAGCCGAATATTTAAAAATTTTTCGGCCCTAAAAACTTGAATCATTGGCTAGTTAAAGTCTTTGAAAGAAATAATTATCATTTACAAATGTAAGCACTATCTCTAAATAAAGTTCACGATTCGTGATGATAACTGCCTCATTAGTCTAGTGGTCCTAAGTGCAACTGCTACGCTAGAGGTCCTGGATTCGATTCCCAGATCGAGCAAAGTGTTATTGAGTTTTTCTATGAAATTTTCAGTAGCAGCTCGAAATTTGTGCCCGGTTAATGGCAATAGGCTCAGCCCATATTACATGGGACCTAAACATACCGGCGAAATGTGGTTGTACCTTACCTACGCCTCTACCTAACCCTTCAGGGAATACAGGTGAGATGGTATATTATGTTATGGTACGTGATGTTTAGTTACCTTTGAAGAGTTCCCTGATAAAACCAACTGAAGGTACCATTAATATAACACTATCCAAAGTGCCATAATAAAACAATTAAAAGCCACTCCTCTATTGGAGGTATATATAAAATTCTAAAATTTAAAAGAATCTATCTTAACAGTGCTTTTAAATTTCTCGGAAAACTTATTGAATTTAAAAATTTTGATTATTCAAATAAGATTCTAATTAAATATGATTAAAAAATAAAGTTATTAAGTAATAAAGTTCTTCCAACGCAAAGCAGTTTCCGTAGGGAGATCCCTATACATATTTTTATTAAGTACGCTATTAAATACAGATTCAAGTAAGAATCTACAAGTTTTAAAATCGTACATAAAGTCTGTATTATACAAATATACTTAAAATCATTTAAAAGTTTAAATAATTATACCTAGTATTACATAAGTGTATAAAATACAGAGGCTATAAATTTTGTTTTCATTAAAATAATGATTGCATTAAATTGATTAATTATCTCACTTCATACTATGATTTTATAATTATATGTTATTCTAGAGTTTATTTGCATAAATTAACTATGATTACTAATTGTAGGTACTTTGTAGATTACAATATATTAGCAGTAAGTAAATAGGTACCGATTCATTTAGATAAGATGTCAAGTTTCATACTTTGGGGTTTTCTGGTTGATCGCAACTGGAGATTCTGGCCCACACGAGTTGTACATAGAGTTAATTGGTATGTATATGAAACCAGTCCCAAAAAATTAATCTTTTGCTTGAAATATTAGTCAAATAGCCTTCAAAATCATACCTTATCTTTAAATTTTGATTTGCAAGAGTCGGATTACCAATGTATCCCAACTTTTGCACAATTTAATCTTGAAGATCTAATCGTTTAAAAGGATCTATGCAAAAGTTACTATACAATTGAAAGTTTCAATTGAATCATTATTAAATTTAATATAAACAACATTAGATAGGTAATTTATTTTTAAAGAATAAATGTACACATTAACTAACAAATAAATAATTCAACTTAAATCTTAAAAACGCGGTCCTCTCTAGAATGAATAATTAAAACACAATGATGGGTAATTAAAAACACCAGACGGAATTAATTTTAATAAAGTATATTTCAATTAACATAGTACATGATAGTATCACTCAACAAGCAATAAAAGTTTTTAATAATCTCTTACTTCAAAATGGACACCCTTCTAATATGTAGAAGACACGGTCTATGCATCTCATAAGATGAGTTACACATTAGCGCTTACTGGTAAAACTATTTTTAAACAATCTGTAACAGAAAAAGCTTATATCTAGCTCTTATCTCTTAAAAATATTATAGGCTGAATTATGAAGAATTTCTAATCAAGATATCACATGATATGAAAATAAATAAAGAAAGAATGAAAAAGTTTTTATTTTCGTTCGCAATGATGCTCTACATTTTAGCGCGCAACAAAACCAGCGTAAACATATCAACTAAACTAAATAGTCTTTTGCAAAATTAACGTAAAAAATGGCAACTGGCAACACAGCCGGCTTAAATTAAGTTATTTGACCTCCGCGGCTGTTGCATGCTATTGCTAACTTCAGAGGTGTACTGTTATTTCTAAGGTAAGGTACGTAGGTAAGCTCCCTATAGCAAAATAGTTTCTGACGGACGGCGCTAGCGCAAGTACCTATACCAGATGCGAACTTACCCGAATTGATTGATTCTTTTCAAAGCGTGTTAAGAAACAACCAAGAGAATTTCTAAAAATGTTCAATACCAAGACCGACAACCAAATAACACCTTACCATAGATATAAAATAAGTATATACCTAATACAAAATGAGTGTCAAGAAAAATTATTAGGAAAAATAAATTAAATTATTTACAAAATAAATTAAACGTCAATAATTAGATCACTGTGTATAGGCAATAGAAATAAGAACATTTGTCAATTTTACATACATACATACGTGTATGAGAAGATGTATGAATGTGGAAGAAGCAAAAGAAGTGTGCAAGAATCGTAGCAAGTGGCGGTCTATCGTTTCTGTCTACCCCTGTGGGAGAAAGGCGTGAAGTGTATGTATGTGTCAATTTTAAAACATTCAATAATCAATAAATTCTACATTAATATTCTTTCTATTAGTTTCAGTTTCATTTACCGTCGGCAATGTTTAACTCGTTCAATATAGTTAAATATCTCAAACTGATACACATAACTGCCTCATTGGTCTAGTGGTTCTAAGCGCGATTGCTACGCTAGAGGGTTCGATTCACAGATCAAGGAAGAATTATAGGGTATTTCTAAGAAATCCTCAGCAGCAACAATTTTTTTTTTAATTAATGGTATACTTACAGCTATACAGATACAGTGGTTATGATTTTAAGATAAATATGGCCAATTACGTACAAGTTTTCACAAATAACAAAATTAATTTGTGCCCGGTTAATGGCAATAGGCTCGCTACGTATTATTTGGAACCGAAATCTACCGGCGAACTGCAACCTGTATATTACAACCTCATTAGTGTCAACACTACACTGCACTACACTATCCTTACAAATATTATAAACGTGATAGTTTGTGAGTATGGATGTATGGATGTATGGATGTTTGTTACTCTTTCACGCCAGAACAGCTGAACGGATCTGGATGAAATTTGGCACAGAGATAGATTATGGTCTGGAATAACACATAGGCTACTTATGATCTAGGTTGGACCCAATTCTGAAGTCCACGCAGACAAAGTCGCGGACAGAAGCTAGTATATTATAATATTTCACGTTTATAATATTGGTAGGATTATGTCTTATTATTATGTATTATTGTAAACTTTTTCTGCGCAAATAAATGATTTATTATTACATTAGTACAACTCTGCCTTATCCTTTGGGGACTACAGGCGCGATGGTATGTTTGAGTATCTCATCAAATAAAGGATAAGCAGAAACTATAATTACTTAAATAATATAATATATATACGTGTTTATAATTCCCATATTATATATGCAAGTGTCTGTAATGGCGAAACATTGTTTTTAAAAAAGTATAATTTTCAAAATTTATATTTGAAAATTATACGTTTCAACTGCCTCATTAGTCTAGTGGTCTCAAGCGCGACTGCTACGCTAGAGGTCCTGGGTTCGATCCCCAGGTCGAGCAAAGTGTTATTGGGTTTTTTTATTCTCAGCAGCAGCTCGGAGTCTGGATTTGTGCCCGGTTAATGGCAATAGGCTCGTCCCCTATTACATGGGACCTAAACATACCGGCGAACTGTGGGTGTACATTAGTACGCCTCTGCCTAACCCTTCGGGGAATACAGGCGTGATGGAATGTTTATTTATATTTTTTTATATAGTGCACTAACTAGAGTTAAATGCTGATTTTTAGTTAGCGGATCACTTGAGAACGGCTGGCCCGATTTGGCAATGTGGAAATGGAAAAGAGTTTGGAAATTGAAAAGTTGCCTGAAAAATTGTAAAATTAAAAAAAAAACTTCTTTTTTATTATTTTTTAAGGTGTTTTGACTTTCAGAACAGGCAAGCTTAAGTGCAATAAAATTATAACAGTAAATATTTTTTTTAAATGATAATTAATTGCTAGGTATTGGCTTTGAGATGCTCAGTAGCAAACCGTAGTTTGAATGTGCGCCCAGTTAACAGCAATATGAAAGAAAGAAAGAAATTTGTAAAGGATATATAAATTGTAAAGGAAATTTGTAAAGGATACCCAAGTAAACAAAAGAAATCAAATAAACTAGTACTCTACTACCTCTGTGGTACCCTCGTTTAATTCACAAATCGGCTCTGTCTCAGCATAATGACGATTACGACGAATCGTATCGAGGCTGGTCTTCCGACAGGATCCGTTTATATGCTCGAACCCTTTTACATAGGACCTAGTGACATCCCAGCAAACTGTGAGTGTACATTAGTACACCAATAATTAAGCACAACAGTGCAAATTTAACTGGTAGTTCGTCAGTTAAATCTTAATATAAACTAGCCAGTGACTAGTTAATCTCGTAATCTTTTACTCTACAAGTTCAAACTTCGAGTCATGTTAAATAATTGGATAATTCTCCAAGATTTTACTTATTATTGAAATTATCTGATTCTTTAAAAATGATTCATACCGTTGTACTTTAAAAAAATATTGTGATCATATTCTTCAATAGAGATGTTTAATTCCGATTTAAAAAACTTGTGAAAGTAAAATTCTCCCACGGGCAGGATTCAAACCTGTGTTCTTAGTCCAGTCAACTAATCTATGCTCTCTACCTGTAATGTCGAATTTCTCTTCATCATTGTCCATCTTATAATGACGTTTAAGTTACTTTTAACTAAGAAACAGTAAGGGTTAGAATACAATTCCTCACTATCATTCAGAAAGGCATCTCGTAAGAGGCGAGAAAATGTTTGATTTGCTCGGTAGGACCTCTTGGGGTCTAACTGGCTGGCGGCCACTTTTACGTCAGAGTATGTCGTAAAGCACCTTGGTGTTGGTTTCTACTTTTGAGTGACAGCCCTTCGGTAGCTGCGGCTCTGGCAGTCTATAATCCATAAGGTTCGGCAACGTTGCTGATGCAGCAACTCCTTTGGTTTTGTCCATGGGCGGTGATGACTGTTTAGCATAAGTGGACTCGTGTGCTCTTTGTCGACTGTCGAGAAGTAATACATAATCCTTTTAACAATTTTTACATAAACGTTGTTAACAATTTTTTTTAAGTCTCCCCAAAAATACATCTTCTTGGTAGATAATAGAAATATAATAATATATAGTGTCCAAAAACCATTTAATACTTAATTATTTTCAGTAAAACTACATAGTTTGTATATCTTATTCAAACAATCATGATACTCGTAATCTAGACAGGTAGTTCACTATAATAATCTTTATATTCGCAAGGATTTACTGACAATAGATGTCGTGAACTCGGGAACAAAAGTGCTTCGTGTTATAATCATTATTTTACAATATCCAATCATTATGACCTCTCTTTATTATGGGTCTACATGCAATAGTGGGGTCAAGCTATATCTCAGGATCAACTTAATCGATTAAGATGAGACTTTATCAAATGCAGACATGAATTCGTGAATAAGTCAGATATGAATTCCAAAAATTCAACTCATGTTGGCGAACACATAATTATGTCCAAATTTCTTTAGCATTTTTTCCAGTCTCCCGGTTTTTCTTTCGCATTTAGACAAAAGCGTACAAATTATACTTTGCATTAATTTTGGTGTGCAATCAAAAATATTCTATGTATTTATACTTAATGTGTAAAAGAAAACTACTTTACATAATAATATGCTGGTTTATAAGAACAGAGATAAATAACATCCATACTAATGCATTAGCATCTCGGATTTGATTTGGTTTACGCCCTTTAGCGAGTGGGTACAATCGCGCTGTAAAGTAATAAGTATTATTTTTTATGGGATAGGGGGACAAACAAGCAGACGGATCGCCTGATGGTAAGCGATAACCACCGCCCATGGAAACCCGCAACACCAGAGGTGTCACAAGTGCGTGGCCCGCCTTTTAAAAGGGGATTGGGCCTCCGGTAACCTCACTCACTCGGCGAAACACAACGTAAGCGTTGTTTGACGCCGGTTTTCTGTGAAGCCGTGGTATCACTCCAGTCGAGCCGGCCCATTCGTGCCAAAACATGGCTCTCCCACGTTAAAACTCTATTTAACTCTTTTATGACAATATTACATTTAATAAACCTAGAAAATGGTCAAGTTTTGGAAATACAAACTCAATTTTATATTAAACATAATTTACATTCCGTTAGCACTGAATATTTTTAGGACTTTTTTACAGTTATTTTAAAGTTGACATTTGATTACTACCTACGCTAATATGATGAGGCAACTATTGACCACTACCATAAAATTAAATAAAGTTTCCTTAGATCTTATGTTATGGCTAAATAAACTACACTAGCATAAATCTAAACACTTGCACAACATTTATTAACGACCGCTTTGTAGACTTTAGTAATAATTTTTAATTTAATTCAGAGAAAAAATTAATTAAGTACCTGTACCTATTATAGTATCTATAAAACTATTTTCGAAACAGGATTTTAAATTAATCTTTAATATTTTTCAAATGAGCCATAAAACCCTTTTAATGACTTTGTAGGTCTTTCTTTTCCTTTTAATCACAAATTAAAATGCATTAAATAACATTGTAACTAGTAACAACCGTCTACAAATCGGGCAAATTTCCTCCACAGAACAGCAAAAGCAAACAAAAAAACACACAAACACTTAATCACTGAACAGTACAAGAAAACCAGTTGCGTTCCGTCGCGCCGTACTTTTATATAACCAGTTTGTCGATAATCGCATCGGCCGGCCGCTCGCTTGCGTTTATATGCAAATGCGTTGCATCTCGAGACGCAAAGTTCAAGGTCGCGGTGCGTCTAGCGCATTTCGCTAACACTTGTGTGCTTGACTGTACGTAATTGTATGCTGATATCCGCTTAGTGTTTGTGAGAATGTGTTTAGTATTCTTACTAAGCTAGGTAATTAGGTAAAGTAGTTTTTTCTAGTATTACTGAAAATAACGTTTCTATTTAAATAGTGTTACTAAGTTACCCTAATCTTCTCTCTTGTCTGTAAAATGACAAAGACGGATTTAAAGCGTTGATTATGTCAAGTCATAGCTAATCTTGCCAAAAAGTGAAATATACATAATTAAAGTAATGACATCAAGTGCAAGTACCTATGAAAAAAAAACAAACAAATTGCGAGCTTGTAAAAATATTTCTGAAGTATTGTTTAAAGTAGATATTTTAATATTTAAATATTATATTCTGTCATATATATCAGTGAAGTACATTGCATTGTTTTTTTTTTATTATCATAAAAAGCCATCACTGCAAATAACTACAGCTACTGTAAGATGGCAATATTGGAAACCAACAAACGAGTAACACAAGTAAAACCAGACGAGGCGAGTCAATAGGGTGTCCATATCTATAAATTCATTTGTATCGGAATGATCTTCCAATGACATTGATTGACAGACTTGGTTGGCAAAACTGTCAAAATTGTGTATTCGCTGTCATTGAATGACAATTTTGACTTTATAAAATAGCAGACTTTGGGTGGTGTATTTTTTTTTAATTCATGATAGGCTTACGCTTGTTCGCCAATTCGTCTGATGTAAGCGACACTGCGATCTACGATGGAGCGCGCTTGCCTAGAAGTAATGTCAATGGCTTAGCCTTTTCTTAAAGATGCTTGTTTATTTGACTATAGATCCACAGGAGTTGCTGTAAGACAGGATCTACAGTGGCATGGTAACCAACAAAAAATAAATGGAATTACCTTATATCGAAAAATTTACACCACTCGTGTCCTTAAGGCTACAAAAAAGCTCTAGCATCCCATATAATACGGAACCACTTTCATTTTCACACCGAAGCGTTCAACATTCCTTTTCTTTAATATTTTATTGAAGTTAACATGAAATTTACCGTTTCTTTTGGATAGAAGAGGTCAGTAGCCTATTTAATATTTCATATCATAACCACGCCTATATTTCCCGGGTTAGGGTTAGGCAGAGGTATACTTCTGGTCCGTATACTGCTACAGTTCACTGGTATGTTTAGGTTCCATGTAATAGGGGGGTAGTCTATAGCCGTTAACCGAGATCAAATCCAAACTCCGAGCTGCTACTGAGAATTTCAAAGAAAACCCATTAACATTTTGCTTTCGACCGAGGAATTGAAACGCAGCACTCATTGCTCAGACCACTAGACTAACGAGGCAGTTGGTAGTATCATAATATTATGCATAAAATAATTTAGTTTATTGACGAGCAAAATTTGACATACATAGGTAACTATTATACTGTTCCACTGCTGGGTACTGAGCTCCTTTCTGAATCAAAGGTAATCAGAGATATAGTCCACCACGCTAGCCTAATACGGGTTGAGAGACTTAACACGCCGTCGAGAAAATTTCTATCATGCAGGTTTCCTCACGATGTCTTCCTTCAAAGTTTAAGCGCGTGATAATAATATAAGTAACTACTAGATAACTATTGATGCACATGACTTCAAATAGTCAGTGGTCCGTGCCTTGGATTCGAACTCGAAACCTTTGACTTGGAGAATTTGACATAATTTGTACAAAATCTGCGAGTCAAAAATGTATCTGATAAAAAAATACATTGAAGTTTAACAAATGGTTTGCAACATCAATCAGGTAAGCTAATTATGTATCTTATTGTGGAGTCAATGACCATAAGGTCTTGGTCATCGGCCGATCATCCCTAAGTAGAAAACCTTTTATAAGCAAAGTTTTAAATAAAGAAATATGAACCTCACAACTTTTTCCTTGTAGAGGTGAAACAAGTTATGTTCTCCCAAAAAGTTTGCGAACCTCATCTCCCTTACCTCAGTATTTTACACGAAGCGAGTGATATCAGATCTCCACATACCAATTTCTGGACAATCCTATGGATAGACTGGTTGTCAAGCTTTTTGGTCTTCTGATTAACGATAGGTATAATGTCCGACATGTCCGTATTACACCCGGGACCTACGGTTTTACGAGCCTTCTACCTCAATACACTATTATCGACCCAGGAAGCGAACCCAGAACTTCTTACTAGGCAGGGGTGCTTGCGACGATTAGTTGAACTCATTAGTAAACTGCCTCATTAGTGTAGTGGTGTTAAGCGAGACTACTACCTGGAACCTGAGACAGCTCCCGGCTCTGCCTATCGCTTTAAAGAATACAGGTATGATTATATATGGAGATTTATTTTTGAAATCCATATTGTTACTGATCTTCAACTAAACATAGTAATAGGTACCTACCATCATAGTCAATGAACTCTCAGAAAAAGTGTATTTTCGGGTGGCAGCACCAACAGTCGTCTGCGCACGCCCAATTACTTTTGATACAAAAAGCGCCGACTCACCTGCGCACAGAATCACAGCCCGTGACGTCTGCCGCGTCTTGTTGCACTTACATCGAATCATTTTATACTTTCTATGAATTCGGGGTATACAACGAGGTTAGGATCTTTACGCTTACATACGTAGGTAAAACAATACTTCTCTATATTAATGTGTGTTAAATAAATACACAAATATGTACAATATTGTACATACATACCTACCTACACTTGCAATGCTTTACTATCTGTTCGAGTGATTTCACGAGAATTAAAAAACAACAAGACCCCATTATGTTACGGGATTTTCTTCTACCTACAAACTTTAATCATCAAATCGGCCCAATCATTAACAGTTATGGATAATATCATCCATTATCGGAAAATCGCACAACAACCAGCAATTTCTAAAACAAACAGTAAACACGCCTAACTATCCCAATTTTCTTAAGTAATCATTTGTGGTAGAAAGGGCTACGGCTAATAGTCAAATTGGCGAATGATCACAGCGGTCAGACCGATCAGTAGTCAGTCAGTCAGTCGTTTCCGCTTCACGGTACGCCGGTAATCAGGTGTTAATATTTTTACGGTAGCCCGCCGCCGATTATAGGTGCGGTTACCCTACTCCCGAACTAATTACGCACATTTTACTTTTATAAATTGGTTTTGAGATTTCACGATTGTGATGGTACAGTCAACAGCACATGAAGTTATCACAAACTATCTAATTTCCACGATGGATAATAAACTCTATTATTTGGAGATAAAATAAAAACAATTAAAGAAATTTAACATTTTTGGTTGTCATGCTGTGCTGTTGACTGACCTTATTAGTGTAATACCTCTTTATTACTCTATAGGCATAGAGAAATATAGAGATCAATGGTTTAATAGCCGATGACTATAAGATCCCGGTTTCCATAACCAGATCGAGCAAAGTCTGGTCGGGTATTTCTGTAATAAAATCCTGGTTGTATTTGGATTTCTGTTCGATTAATGGCCAATAGCTAGCCTTCTATTAAATTGGAGCTATAATCAAATCACTGAATTATAGAAAAATCATCTTTCTTTCACAAAATATTTTAAAATCCTTTTCTCAGCTGTGTATATCTATGAAAGCTAACCAGTTCTGGCTGATTAGCAATTTATTCTAAACTACAGTCATCTATAACCCACCACATATAGACATTATTAACGTCAGGTTGCCAGGTTTTTCGAAATTCTGACTACCACTAACGATTGTCCTAAATGCAGTTGGTACGAAAACCGGGACGACGACTCAACATAGTCTCCAAAGTACGGAGAGGTCCTGTTGTGTCCAGTATATCCTTCCTTACTGCATAGCGTACTAATTTAGCCACGAGCCCCTCACTCCAATCACGTGTCATAAAATCATGAGCCGCCTCCACAGCCATTCAAACTAAAAAGGTGTTGAATGATTGTCACGTGCTTCATCACGCAAGCAAAGTTTACAAACACCTCGCCCTGATTACCATACGTCCGGCCATGCGATACCGAGTCGCGTGTGCGATTAGTCGTTAACAGAAAAATGCGTGTTTACAACACCATTAATGGTGTTCCTATTTGATCAGCGGCTGTTGGCTAGGAGGTAGGAAAACGTCACGTGTCACTTTAGGCCGATATTGGACAACATTTTCATTACGACAAGTTTATTCCTTGTTATATTATACGGTTTAAGATGAATGTTTGACTTATTTTGTCTATTTTGCAGACAGTGAAGCTTGTATTAAGATATCATTTGGCATTATCAAAATACTATACAAAAAGGGTTTTTATAGAGTGATCGATTATTTGAACGATAAAAATGCTTGGGATTGAGCTGCTCTGATGAACCGGGCTATTACTATGCTAGTTAGTTGACATTGTGTATCCAAAATTTAATGTGACAATTTTATTTTGAGTGTTGACGTTTTAATTGATATGACATTTTAATTGTTGACATTTTAATTACTCTCATATTAATGAATTTTGACATTTATGAATTTGTTACTATTTTGCCGCGACATTATTGAACCGTGACATTTATATTCCAGTCGTAAAAAAGAAATATATAATTTGTAAATGTGAGTACCATGTAGGCTTTTGATACATGATAATTAAACAAACTTATTATAGTCTGGAGGCTTTGGGAACTTCATTAGACCTACACGAATGTCCTGCTGATCTGGTATGGTCGTGCGACAGGTCGTTGAGCTCCCTAAATTATGGTTGAGCTACACGATGACTGATGCATGCGTGCCGTCAGTTGGGACTGGTCTACTCAAAGCTGCTATGGTTCTTTCCTCAAAAGGCCATTTCAGACATTACCCTACATCGTACCACTCACATATAAGTGTTCTTCCATGTCTGGACTTTAAAAGAGACCATGATTCTCTGAGTTTGTTTCGGTGTTTCTTCTCAGAGGTCGTCAGTTAGGAAATGCCGAAGCCATCTAGCTAAAAAAAACCCAAACCATGACATGTAAAAGTATCTCTAAAGATCTACTTGCAGAATAAATAATTTCATTTCAATAATTTGACAAACTTTTTTTAAAAGGTAATCTGTAAGTAATGAATACTTTCTGCAATGACATGTTGCTTCATAAAAAGATCGCAATAATCTACCAACATATTAATATGAAAGCAATTAGCACTCTATTTCCCATCACTACAACATTAATTTATAATAGGCAATTCAAAACATAAAGCTTGTTACACACTGTTCTCAACGTTCAAGTCGCGCGCGATACACGTGACGCGATCAGCCTACAGCCCGTGCCCAATTTAACGACTAATTGCGCTCTTATCGCAGCTAAACGCGCCTTATCGCGTGCTCCGGCGGTTTGTTTATAAACACTCGTAGGAATGGACCGTTACATTCACCTCGCATTGATTTCAACTTTTTGTTTTGATAACAGGAAATTAGGTTCACTTAAACTATTACTGAAATATTATGAGGATTGATAAGCTTGGTTTTTTGTTTTTAAATATCTTTACTGAGAAGAACCATATTATAGATAGCGCAATTGAAGGATGTACGGACGTATTAAACGTTAAGAGATTGAAAAAAAGTGATTATTAAGATAATGTTCATGTAGTTTTTATGCCTTTAATTAATTATTTTATATACTAAACTATTACGCATATAAAATATACAACAAAATTATATAAGGACGTATACCTACATAGGTGTGTATTACAAACTAAAAGCTTGTTTTAAGACATATTATGGCGATCATTGTAATGCTAAACTTTAGATTTGGGCCTAGTTAGTCCTTAGAATTATGCGTTCGAGGTCATATTTCACTAGTATCAGAACAAAAGCTTGACTATCCCGTAGACTACCGTACTCTTTGCGCACAGGAAATATCATACCATTCAGGTACGGCAATGCGAAGCTCATTTCAATCGTAATCCCTAGACTTTTTATAATATTGTTCATTTAAGAATATGGTTCATGAAGAAACTTTGCATCGTTATCAGAATCATTGTCAAATCTAAAAAAGAACCTTATACAAACGAAAAAGTTTGGAAAGTCTTAACAGAAACGTAATATTCTTGACTTCCACCTGTTAGGGCGCAAAGTTGCGTAAGGGTCGCTCCCCTGCCCTTGAACCGGCGACCTTGAGCGACGCGGGTCACTACACGCACCGATTTTATTATTTAGCGACACCAGTGTGCACCACCCTTTATTTAAGTGAAAGTAGAGATGCTGTCCCGTCGTTTTGTATCAGAGATTTTTTAAATAAGTATATAATCTGTGATATTTTTTGAGTTTTAAATTAATAGTTCAAGTCCAAAATGTTTTTATTTCAAACAATCTTAATAAGTGTTTTTAATAAGATGTTTATTAAGTGCTTTTGTCTTTTTGTTGTTTGACTGTCAAGGAAGTTGTTTTGTAATGTTTAATTTATTTCATCGGCCAGTGTTATAAAGTTATAATTTTTGGAGTCTTGAGCGATTGCTATTAACCAAGGACAAAACCCACAATGAAATCTCCTATCGGTTTCAGAAACTTTCTTAACATAGACCCAATTTTTTTTATCTATTTCAAAATCAAATTCAGGATCTTACACTCAGCAAGCATTACACCAATGATAACGTTGGCAAAATAGATACTTAACAGAAAAAATCAACCCTTATTACGTTCATCATTGAGTCTAACCCCAAAACCACCAGTTTACCCATATCCCCTGAAAGAAATGTTACCAATCACTAATCTAACATTTCACGCCAAGTTAAGCCAATATGTTGGACATCACCGAGCTATTTAAGTTCAACACGCTGTGTAACGCAATCAGCTCAACATATGTTGGACGTGAATAGACGCACCCTCATAGACAACCCCTTATTTGCGTTATCTATCGTGTCTATTGGCGAAACGGATTAATGCGCTAATTATTTTGACCACACAAAACATTTTGAATACTCATCAAAATCATAAATAATCAATTTAACAGCTTTCATTTTAATTGTGGCTTTCGTCAACGTAATCTGTTTGGTAATTTCTTAACCATTGACATCTTCTGTCACGCGACCGAACTCACTAGAAAATATTTAAAAAAGATCTAGAACTTTGCGGAGTTCGGAAGCGGATGGACAGGAGCGGGTAAAGTGCGTTCTCCATGTTAGCATCGTCCGTTACGCACATTTGCATGACCACGTTATATCACTGATTTTGAATGTAATTGTGCCTTATTTCTGGAACACATACGTTAAACTTATAAGTATCTATATGTATAATGTACATACTGGGAAAACTATTCTAGTCTATTAAGCTAAGTATACCATTGTGAATAATGAAAAAAATATACATTAGTTACTTAATATGACCATTTACCAACCTGTGCATATTACTTTTTTATCTCTTTTATGGTTTTATAACATCATAATTGAAATCACACATTATTTTTTAATAAACCATGATAAACCAGTGGATCGTAAAATAAATTTAGAAATTATTAAAAAATCATTATCACGTACACATAACACGAAAAAAAGTGCACGTGCGGCCAATTCTATTTTTAATCACAGTACAACCAAATTTTGTATATTGTAGACGCTTTAAACAATCGTCCAGTTGCTGAATAACGTTGTTAACCTTGACATCTAACTAGCACACAAATAATGAGATAACTAGATTCATCCCCCAACTTACACGGAGGGTGTAACCATAGTGAAACGATCTAGCCCTACTAAACACCACCCCTTGTTTACCCCCTGTACATGATACGAAGTTATTAACCCGCCCTAGTTGTAGTTAATTTAACACACACTAATATGCCATAAAGGGGTTTAATTACGTAGTTTTTTTTTATAAACGCAGCCCAGCGTGGTGGACTATCCCAATCCGTACTAGGCCAGCGCGGTGGACTATTCCAATCCGTACTAGGCATGCAAGGTAAACTATTCCAATCCGTACTAGGCCAGCGTGGTGAACTATTCCAATGTGTACTAGGCCAGCGCGGGGTGGACTATGCCAACTTGCATTAGGCCAGCGTGGTGGACTATTCAAAACCGTGCTAGGCCCGTGGCGTGGACTATGCCAATTCGCACTAGACCAGTGGGGTGGACTGCACCAACCAGCCTTAGATCAGCGTAACTTTAAATTACTTCAGTTAATTTAGTTGCAATAAATAAAATTATTGTACTCGTTTAATAAAAGTGATACAATAAATAAGAAGTACTTACCCAAAGCTATCAAAACTTAAGAATACTAAACTACAAGTTGAACTGTCTGATTCTCAATCATAAACAAAAACTTAACACCATAAAGATTACAACTGTTCTGCTAGTGACGTGCTATAAGAAATAAAGCAATCGCACATAAATAAGTAATAAATAGAGTATGGAGCTTCTAAGTTATTATTTATCTACGAGTCGTCACGTGATGTCGCGTGGAAGGAAAGACCGGTGCGGTGCCAGTGTGAGCGACACGCGATAAGCAACAAGGTAGCGTGTATGAGGAGTAAATTTACTTGTAAGTTTACTTACACTGTCGTATGTTTTTCTTTGTGAGGATGTGGCAATCATTTGATAATTCAACAATACCTAGGTATGAAGACAAAATACTTCTCTTGTGTAGCTTACAACAACTTGATTTAACTAATTTTTATTCATCATTACCGACTTATCTTAAACAGTACACAATTATGTAGAAATTCATTGTTAAAATATGTAAATATAACTATTAATTACGACAAAAATACCGCACGTCTTTTTAATCCTATAGTATTTGTGAATATCGCTGCCTCGACCTTGCTGCGATAGGTAGTTAGTTTGTTTTACTATTTCTTCCCGCTTCAGTTCAGCTCATCCGCCCGCTGTCAGTGAGGTGCCGTTTTATAAATTTTACAGCGATGAAGTTCGCGGCGGCGCTATGTGATTCGATATCGTTAAGTTTATTGACGCTGCTAGACGATATTTATGATATGTGTCGAATTTTAACGTAGTATTTCTGTCTAGGAGAACCACAACGAATTTGTTTTGTTGTCTGTGACAGGTGACGAAGACCCCTTTTCAACCGACTTCAAAAAGGACGAGGTTCTTAATCAGACTGTATGTATTTTGTTTCTTACGCCTTTATTCCGTCAATTATGAACCGATTTTGAGGATTTTTTTTTTACATCAGAGGTGGTCCCATAAAAATTTTGGTCAAAATCTGATCATAAAAATTTAGAACAAACTGACAATAACACGTAAAGACCGAGTAAATGATAACATGATAACGTTGTCTAGGTATACGTAAAATTCTACTCGCTACTAAAAATGTTGAAATTAAAAAACTTTTAAGAGGAAGTAAATCCGCGTTCAAAATTATAAAAATTTAGGTATGTCAAAAGATCCGATCAAATCAAAGGCACCGACTTCCGAAACTGTTTTGCACATAACATTATAAATTTTTGTTTTTAATTAAAGCACGATTCTTTGTCCTAAATGTATATCTGAGGATAGTTCACAATTGTCAATTGTATATGGACCAGTATGAAACGGGCGGTCGATAAAGCTGTAGGTTTTTTACAATAAAAAAATATGTTAACATGCAAATAAAATTTGAAGCATGTAGCAGAACAGAAGCATGGGTCGTCAACCGGAGCACATAATTATTATAATTTCTGACCATTAATTGGACCCAAAAACGTGCTAGCGAACTGTGAATGTGTATCATTTATAATCATTATTATCATATCAGCCAATAGAAGTTCACTGCTGAACACAGTCCTCCCCAAAAGACTTTCACTGGAAGGCCGCTGTGGCAGAAAGTTCTTCGAACAGAGACCACGTACCAGAAAGCGCAGTGTGGTACGACCTCCAACGAGATGGACGGACGACCTGGTAAAGGTTGCTGGGAGTCGTTGGATGCAGGCGGTATATAACCTGTCATGTATAATGTACATCCACAACTGAACTGTGGATCTATATACCTCTGCCTAACCTTTAGAGACACAAGCGTAATAGTATGTTAGTTTTTTTCAACTGTCTCAATAGTCTAGTGGTCCAAAACGCAACTGCTACGTTAGGGTGCTAGGTCCGATTCCCAAGTACAAATCCAGGAACAAATCCACACTCCGATCTGCTACTGAGAATTTCAAAGAAAAACCTAATAACACTTTGCCCGACCTGAGAATCCTACCCAGGACCTTTAGCGTAGCTAGTCTACTAGCTACTACTACTACTGCTACTGCTACTACTAGCGTAGTCGCGCTCGGGACCACTAGGTTAATGAGGCAGTTGTATTTTCCAAACATTTAGGAAAAAAATAGTAAAGAAAATAGGATAGCAGAAATGATTTATTTATTTTTGAAGAAGTTAACCATTTCATTCTGCATAGCTTTCTCTTTCTTACCAAATATAATGCGTCTGCCATTGAGTGCATTTACCTTATTACGTACGTACGTAAGTAATTGCAATACATTGAACTTGCGGTCTGTGCGTCTGTCTGTCGCGAATTGATGTCAAGTGGCAATTGTTACGTAACCCACGGTCACGGGCGATGCACTCGTGCACTGGACCTTCACACGGGGTAAGCAGAGTATTAGGGTAAATACGATATTGAAAATATGATGATATGATACGATGTTATCTCGATAGAAATATATTTTGTCTTGTCAGATAAAGCAGTGTTCACACCTTCAAGAATTATTTATTTCACTAGCGACCCGATATTATATTTTATAGTCTCCTGCCGCATCCGTCTGTCTGGTCGCAATAAACTCTAAAACTACTTAACGGATTTTTATGGATTTTCACTATTGAACGGAGTGATTCATGTGGAAGGTTTTAAGCTATGTAACATCACGCTGCGACTCTTAAGAACGCGGCAACTCGGGTGAAACTACTCACCCGAGTTGCTGCGTTCTTAAGATCAATAGTGTAAACCGCATGAAAATCCGTTGAGCAGTTTTAGAGTTTATTGCCAACAGACGGACAGACGCGGCAGGACACTTTAAAATATAATGTTAGGTATGTTTAAAATAATAATGTTGTAATATTATGGATAATGAAAAAAAAAACATACTCTTTCTCTTTAATTTACTTTTAATTTTTCAGTAATCTGTTAATGATATTTAATTCCAAAGGCTTGTATATGATACATTAAATACCAAACAAATGCTTTGAAAATAATGCCTTTGTAATTTCAATGTCAAAACAGTCTATTTCAATAATATGGTCTGAAATCAACATATACACACGCACGCCTTTTTCTCACAGGGGTAGACAGAATCTACAGAAAGCCACGTGCTATAATTCTTGCATAAACCTATACCTGAACTTTTCGAAGGATTTTACCAATAAGGTCGGTGTATTATATATAAAATTCCGGTCTGCGTGTTCGTAATTCGTCTCCTCATAAATGACTTGACCCATTTTGATGTTTTTATTTGTACTTATGGATACACTGAGATGGTACTTACCTAGTTTTATTTTACTTTATTGGGACATAAAACAGTAAACCTATTAACATAACATACCATCACGCCTGTATTCCCCGAAAGGTTAGGCAGAGGCGTACTAATGTACACCCACAGTTCGCCGGTATGTTTAGGTTCCATGTAATTGGGGGCGAGCCTATTGCCATTAACCGGGCACAAATCCAGACTCCGAGCTGCTACTGAGAATTTCATAGATAAACCCAATAACACTTTGCTCGACCTAGGGATCGAACCCAGGACCTCTAGAGTAGCAGTCGCGCTTGGGACCACTAGACTAATGAGGCATTCCTACCTACATATTTTAATTACAATATGGAAGATGCAAGTGAAACTGCAGTAAAACAGCTAGTTAATAGTATAGAGGAAACTTATTTGTATTTGCCGACACGCAAACATAACTTCAATATGTTATCTTTTGATATTACTGAAAATAAATAACACAAAAACTGCCACATAACACACAAAAATAACATAAATTTAGTTATACAGGTTGTGTTCGTTCATTACTTTTCGCTGCAAATAATCCCCTGTATAACAAATCTATTCGTTGTAACATCGCGAAACCCTGACCTCTGGTGCACAAGTGGTTCAATTGCGAGCGGACGTGACGTCACCCACGCACTTCCGGCCGCTAATTACGTGCGTCTGCGTCGACGCGACGGGACATCCTGAAGGGTGCAGACATAACTAGATCAATTAGCTTATAAATAGGGCTTATTATTTTTACTATCATCACGACTGTATTTCCCGTAGGGTTAGGCAGAGGTGGAGGTACTAATATAGACCCACACCGCCAGTATATTTAAGTCCCTTGAATAGGAGGCGAGCTTATTACCATTAACCGGGCACAAATCCAGACTCTGAGCTGCTAGTGAGAATTTCACAGAAAAACCCAATAACACATTGCTCGACCTGGGAATCGATCCCAGGACCTCTAGCGTGGCAGTCGCGCTAACGACCATTAGGCTAACGAGGCAGTTAATTGTTGTTTTTCATCTTATAACAATAAGAAAACACTTACTGACTTTTATATGGATTAAGTCGGCAAACGAAGGTGACGGACCACCTGGTGGTAAGTAGGCAACGTCGGACCAGCAACACAAGAGGAGTTGCTGATGCGTTGTGATTGCCAGAGCCGCAGCAACCGAGGGGAACTCGCTCTTACTTGCAAAAGTCGAAACACAACCCAAGATGCTTTACGACAGACTCCGACGTAAGGGTGGTCGCCAGCCAGTCAGATCCCAAGACGTCCTACCACCAAGCAAGTCAGATATTTTCACGCATCTTACGGGATGCCTATCGGAAAGGCAGTGAGGAACATTATTCTAACCCATACCCAGACGGGGTATATAGACAGTGACTGTGCATAAACCCCTTAAAGGGGTCGCTAGATCACAGCCTGTTGGGGTCGGGTTAAATGTTATATTACATCTTAACTTTAGTCTAGTGGTCCCAGGCGCGACTGCTACGCTTGAGGTCCTGGGCAAAAAAACTCAAATAACACATTGCTCGAGAACTGTGTTATTTGGGTTATTCTATCAAATTCTCAGTAATAACTCGGACTATTAAGGATCCGGCGGAGCTTAAATTTCCCACTAAAACGTAATACCGAAATAACTCATAATCTAGACAATATTCTATCAAATTGTTATTATTCGGATTTGGATATCGTTAATCTAGGTTCCTACTGTACTATTTGGTCGACGACTACTACTTCACTGGAAATAAAAGACTGGAAAATCGTTACAAACTTTGTAAAGTTGTCAAAAATTGCATTCACTTACATTTATTTCCAGTGAAGTATTTTAACGAAATGGTAGAACTTAAATTAACGGTATCGAAATCCGAATAATAACAGAATTTGATTAAAATGTGTTTTCAATTACGATTTATTTCGGTAGTACGTTTATAAGGGAAATTCGGTCTGCCGGACTCTTAAGACGCTACTGCCGTTGCGCTGAGTGTCGTGAATTCGATTCCCGAGCGAGACAAATATTAGTAAGTACTGATAGACAGATATTTCTGTCGAGTCTGACTGTACTTTCATGTCCATTTATAAAGTCCTATTGATAAGATTTTTCTAGTAGCAATCTTTCTAAAAACAGTCCAGTCCATCCAGTCAGTTCCACCAATTAAATATATCGTCTTCTAGGAATTTATGTTTTATCGACTAAGTAAGGAAAACTCAAGCTTTGCGAGTTATTTTCGAGGTGTGACGTAATAAGCTTTTCCACGTGTAGGACATGGAATTTATAAAACTGTTAATTGATAAATCTTTACCCTTATTTCTGGGTGAAAAGATTACTGACTTTTAATGTTTTTACGTAGTTAAATTAATTCATATTAACGGGATTCCGATAGTTAAAAATATATATATTTTAGAAACTGTAATATATTTACTAACTGTACTAAATAGATAGATAGAATACCTAATTAATAAATTATAAAAAAATAATAAGTAATGATTGCCGTACTATTACATTCAATTAAGACAGTAAGTAAGCTTTTTCAGCAAAAAATTACAGTTAAGGTACTTCAAGAAAAAACAGGATATGAAAAAATTACCTCACAGCAGGTAGCCACCATACAATCTAGCTTGAGACCCCTCAGAGTCCTGCCACAAGTACCAAACCGTCGCATGGCAACACTGAAAAATGCATTCGCGAGACAAAAGCAGGCTATTACCGCCCCAGGATTAGCCCTATTGACACTACGTTACCAATTAAAAAGGGAGGGGTGCCTTTTCGTCTCGGTTTTTTTCAGCAGACGGTTTTTCAGGCCGCGGGCGTCCACCCCACATTTCCCCCTAACCCCCCGTGGCTGTACAGAAAAATCAATAACGCAGCACTTTTTTCCGCGCGTAAAGCATGCACCGACACGGAGCGCGGGTGTGTGTGTGTGCCGCCACGCACACACGCGCGCGCTGCATTGGGTTGCCAGCATTTTTTCCATTCGCATTAAAATTTGCTCACAGCGACGTTCTCAGTGGTGTCCCGACGTCCCTGCCTTTGATTAGTAGGATGCACCTGGAGGGCTTACGCAATATTCTATTTTCTATTTTAATCCGAATCCTTTATAATATCAAGCTTTTAATACCTCGGTATCGTCTTCAACTTGATGATGAAGAAATACATCGTCAGTCTTGATCTACCTTAAAATTGAAACAACTTGTAGACGCTAGGAATATCAAAAATGCGCTTCAACTTTTCCAAGACGTTAAGCGGGAACAGAAAACAATTTTAAAACATTCTATCATTAGCCTTTTGTTCAAATTCTCCACAAGAAATCGCCATAACTCGTGCTCCTAAAAGGATTGCGGCAAAATGAGGCGAGGATTCAACAAGAAAACGAGTGCAGACGTACTTATATAACTAAAGGGTACCCGGGGTATTGTGGGCTCTGTTTAATTCTATAAAGCCGCGGAACAGGCGACCTTGTAGGTGGACTGAATGGGAACGCTTCCGTGATCTCTATTTGCGGTTCATCCTATAATGTCATTGAAGGAGCGTTAAAAGCTTTTAGGAGCGTCGCTGGGGTCCGGGGCATATCATTTGCATAGATTCCTAACGCTCGGTGCGCGACAACCGCACAACACTAATTGCTAACGCAGACTAACGTAAAAAAAGCATCACATTTAAAAAAGGAACGCTTTGCACATTTTTATTTCGCGCTCGCAATGACAGAGGTGAGTCCGTCCCGCTCGCGCGCCATTGTTGCGCGGGACTCGTCATCACTCCATCTTTGTCTGCCGTTCGCGTTTTTTTAACGTGCAAAAATATAAAAACGCCGAATCGCGATGGTGGTGGGGAGCGTATTTGCCGCTGCACTTGTGTGCGTCGCCGCGATAATGCTTGTTTTAGGGCTTTGCCCCGATCATAAGTCAATACATGCCCCAAGTTTGTGAGCGCACCAATGCTCAAGTGCTTAAAAGCTAACACTGCGAAAATTCTTAAAGTAAACAACTAGAAATACTGACACGAAAACATTTTGTAAGTTCTGCTTACGTATAAAATGTAACACGGACTTCCATAACTGCACACCTATCTTATGTACTCGTAAGATCTAATGGCATCCACATTATATTTCAACATGCTACGCTTAATTCAACGAGTATCTTCAGACCTCATGAATTAATTTACTAATTACCTCACAAAAACATTCACTCAACTGCTGTTAAGAGCTCATCCATCGCAACAAACAGATAGTAATTGGCTTTAGATTTTTATCTTCTCTATTTTCCATCAAAAGAAAGTGTCTACGACACTGTCTAAATCTATTTTCGTTAGATAGAATAAAAAACAGTTGGTACACCTTTCTCTGCACCTTTCACCCGCTTACAATTAGCGCTCTGTTAATCATAAGATAACAAGTCCAGACTACTTTTTTCTTACGTGCCAAATTGGACTAAGTCGATCAATCGAACTAGACTGCAATTTGGCATATAGGGCTGTCGAATTAAGAATGCAGATTGACAGAAATTAACAAGAAAAGGGAAAGTCCCCAAAGCGTGCATTGCTCTACTACTCTTGCTTTAGAGACGTTGAGAAAATTCGAAATTGGAAACTAAAATGATTGGTCGTGACGTCAAAATCTCGTCACAAAGATAACTAGTCTAAAAAACTATATGGCAACTGTTTCTAAGTGTATGTACCAACCCTGCCCAAGTTGCCCCAGGGCCCGTTACCACACGCGTAATAGTTGCAAATCCATTGATTATTTTGATGCATTAGTTGGTTACGGTCAGAAACCGCAGACAGTGCGAACTGTTCTTTCATATCTCCGACTGAATAAAATAATTTGACCGTGAAAACAACGGTTCGTGTCAGTTTGAACTACATGTTAATGGCGAGCATTAAAATAAAGACAGTGATTGCTATTGTGTTGGAATATTTGTTCTAGGAACTTCAGATTTGAGGTAAATTTTTAACACCTGCTTCATAAGGTCTTGTTATCACCGATTCCACGACCGGGAAACCCTATAGGGTTTTAGGACAGCTATTAAATTAGCCGGCCAAAAGCGAACCTTATGTCTAAGGTCTAAAAAATGACTAAGAAACCGAAGGGAAAATATTGAAATTTTATAAAAATGCATACCTATAACTACGCATTAATGTTCTTAGACTTCTAGATGTGAAGTTATATTTACGTTATGTTGCTCCTTCTGTGTTCTTATGTAAAGAAATACTCTTCGATGTACAGATGAAGATTTAATTTAACCTTCTTGTTATTCTCTTCATTAATTTTTAACTCTCTTGTTATTTTGTCCGTGTGTCTTTGTACAATCCGCCTTTCGCCTTTCATCATCTTTCGAGGGAATTAAATATATATCTAAAGAGAAAAACTTCATATGAAAAGTAACTTCAGAATAATCACATCAACAACGCACAACGGCTTAGATTAATATTGTAGTTGCATGCAACAAATTCTTCGAACTAGAAAATGATTTAATAAAACCCGCGGCGCCGGTTGCACATTGTAGAGAATTTCCTTCTCTTTCCCTCTAAAAAACGACAAGAAAAATCGTCGTCTCCAACGCCGACCTTACGCAGACATCTTTTTATTGCGAACGTGCCCCTGGCCTCACTCTTTCTTACCTCATAACACAGTTTCTCTTGCCTTTTTCCCGTTTTTTTCCTTCATTCAACCCCCCGTCGGCGTGTGTAGAAAAAACTTTGTGGCCTCGTAAAAGTCCACTTCTGTGCGAAAACTTGCGTTGTTTTGAATTTAGAACTTTTGTTTTGATACTGCTGATTATTTTGCTTTTTTATTTAGTGGCTTTGCATTTGGAACAATTTATTTAGTATTCAATTGTTTTTTTTTATTGGATCGGTAAATGCATCAATTCTATTTCATTTTCAAAATCACGTTAGAACTCCTTTACGATATAAAATTTTATAATTATGCAAGCATACAAGCTTTATACACTCGTACGCTCAGTTCAGGATAATTGCTTGGTTAAAAAAAAAACTTATAAGTATTAAGTCTTTTTATCAAACTTTAATGAAAGGTATTTCATTAATGAAAAAGAGGAATTCTTTTGAGAAATATAATTACGGCTTCGTTAAAGTCTACGTTGCTGAACATTAGTAAAAATGCTTTTAGCCGGCTATATTAAAAACTAGAAAAGGGATTTTTCAAATTAATTTAACCGAGTTTTGGTCTTAGAAATATTTTTCATGGGCAACATTTTTGTCCGTTTGATATAGTGTGCGAATTGGCAGCAATACAATTTTGTTATTAGAGAATTTCCATGCCCAAGGACTGGAATTAATTTAGAGGAATGTGTACAAGATACAAACGAATCAAGTTTAAGTCGGATCTTTAATATTATTTCGCTTTTAATTAATCGTGATCGTAAGGCGATCCCGCCTGTTTCCTATTTCAAAAGTAAACCAAAAACAATTGCGCATCGTTCGAATTTTAAAAACTGGATACGTGATACATGACATCGGAGGGGCCCGCATGCCGTTATCTAACTACCCCTGCAACATCGACCACTATAAAAAGAGCTGTACAATATCCCAGAGCTCCCCTCGCTTGCCTTATTTTGTTGGTAGGTAGGGCGGGGCGGGAAGTCGAGTATTCCTGGTGTGTAATGCACATTTTTGCATGGAGCTTCGCGCTCGGGCTGGGCTCAGCTCAGCCCTGCAAGTACGCACACTACAACGCGTAGTTGGTATGTGTGCAGATACATATACACACATACATCGTAGATGAATTCTGTTTTATAGCTTTTTTAATTGACAAAAATTTCGTGCTGCCCCGATATTTTGCTTTATCCGCGGAATGATTGGTTTTCTGATGAATTGCGTTGCATAGATGGAAACGTTAATATAAATCACAATATAGATACATATTTAAACAAGACCGCGATACATATATAAAATTTGCGATGATTATTGCAATACCATCAATTCAGGTAACATTTTTAATTCTTTGTAAACGAACGAAGTTTCAAGACGTTGGTAGAAGGATCATGGAACTAAAGTGGAGTTGGTCAGGACTCTTGGCAAGACGGAGTGACGACAGGTGGAGTAATGCAACTACAGAATGCCGAATAGTGGCCGAGGGATGGCAAGAGGAGTGTCAGACATCCAGCAGCGGGATGGTTCGACGACATTATTCAAGTCGGAGGGCGTAGATGAGAGCAGCACAGGACCGTGGTGGATGGCACAAACTGAGGGAGGCCTATACCCAGCAGTGGGTGATGTCAGGCTATAGATGATGATGGTGGCTTACACAGCTAGATTCACTAAAGCACTAAAAATAGGTACCTACTTCCGCAAGTACCTACAGTTTCGCATAAACCGTTTGGAGTAGAAAAACGCAAATTTTACTTGATTATATTAAGATTTACTTATTTGTATTTAGCGAGTCGTAATCCGCTTAAAGAGTTCTTACACAAAAGGACCACTGATTTCAAAAGTATAAAGTTATCTTGAATTTCCAAATATACTCATACTCATACAAGTTTGGAGTAGAAAAATGCAAATTTACTATACTTAATATAAATTGGAGATAAGTACATAACTACAATTGAGTTCCCGATTACCTATAGGTAAACTGGAGTCATATTAATCGAGAGTGACGCTCGAAAAAATCACAACCCCTGGACGCAGACGAGGGGGGATGGGTGGCAGCAGGGGGATGCAGGTGGGGTTGCCAGTGTTTTTATTTTTCATGATTGGTGGATTGCAACGGGAGTAATGATCGATGGAATTAACGTGCGCCACTACCTACGGGGGCTTCAGTTTTTAAATTTCGAATCTGTGTGTTTTAAAAATGGAATTCTATTTTATAACGGTTTTGAAATGGTTCTGGATGATTTGTGACGGCAAGTTAGTGACTTTTTTACTGGAAAACTTGAAAGAAATTCGTGCCAAAATATCCAAATTCGAAAAACGATAGAATTCTGCTACGTGTTCCGGTTTGAAGGGTAATATAACCTGTGAAATAACTGGGCAAATGAGACTGAACAACTGAGGTCTCACTCAAGATGACAATGCGCGAGTGATACCACTGATGTTGTTGGCGTCTATAGGCTGCCGTTGCCGCTTACCATCAGGAGGTCCGAACGTTGCTTGACATCTTCGTACAATGAAAAAATATCAGTTGAGACATATTGATACTGATTCTCTTTCTGGCATGACATTAGATAAACTTTTGACGTATTTACCAAGAACACGATAAGGTACCTACCTATTGAATATCTTTCTGTGAACGGTTGACTCATTTCCCATAAACAACAAATTCTGCGCGACCATAAAACGTGATCTTTACAAAAGCTTAAACCTACTTTTAGCAAAACCGAAGAATTATCTTTAATGAAAGAATAAAATTTGGACATTGTGTCTTAGACACTATGTCAAAATAACCCGTCCGAGATAGGGACTTAGAGGTATCCCAATCATATCTACTTATATCTATACCTATAATAAAATTGTGTGTAGCAGTGATAGCCTAGTGGTATAACCATTGGACTGCCAAGTAACCTCTGAGTAAATTATCACGCGCTTAAACGGTGAAGGAAAACATCTTGAGGAAACCTGCATGCCTGAAAGATTTTCTCGATGGCGTGTGAAGTTTGCCAACCCGCACTAGGCCAGCGTGGTGGACTATAGCCTAATCCCTCTCATTCTAAGAGGAGACCCGTGCCCAACAGTGGGACAGTATAATGGGTTGATTATGTAATAAAATTGTAACAGGCCAATGTCTGTACATTATAGATATTAAACTTTTATGGGGATCTTATTTAGACTAACAGAAGCCAAAATATATATTTTTTGCATTTTTATCTGTCTGTCTGCCTGTATGTTTGTACGCGCATCACGCAAAAGCTACTGCATGGAATTGAATGCAGTTTTCACGGATGTATTGCTAGAGGTCTAATTTAAAATCTGGTGCATGTTTCATCTTGATACACCTAGAATTGAAGAACAGACTTATAGTATGTTAATCTTTTTGAGACGTGAGTGAAATTGCGGGCAACATGATGAATAGCATCAAATAAAATAAGAAACATTAAAATAATCATTAAGATTAAGAAATTCCACACGTCCACAGGCCCCGCTTTTCCATTGGGCATGTGCCCCGAGCCCCGCGATCCAAAGATAGGTACCACTGCATTTAATTACATATTTTTTTTATAAAATAGTCAATTTTTGTCACTGAGGCCGCATTATCCTAAAGTACCCAAGGCCCCCAATAGATTAAAGATGCCCTAATAGTCCACCATGCTATTTTGGCCTATCAACGAGTTATTAGAAAAGTCAAATACAGATTTCTTCGCCGTTCATAAGAAGAATAAAATAATATTTTTTTTAATACCTACACACAATTGCGAGGTGTCAGTGACTTGATGACTTCAATCAAAATATTAGGCTATGCTTTAGGTACCTATAGCTTATTCATATTTGATACATAAAGTTATGGAAAGCGCTATAAAAGCCACGAAATTCAATAGAATCCGTCCGATTACGTTTCAATCCATAAACCGAGCCGTCGCCACTCATAAAAATATCCGAACGCATAAAATCTACGCTGCATTTTTTTTTTATTTCCGTGCAGAGTCGGCACTGGTATTGGCTATACATTCTATATTTCGATTCCGTTTACAAATTAAACAGACGCCCTGTTTACATGCCACCCCGCAGCCCATCACCCCCTGCACATAGCCATACATTAACATACATACAATGATTTATACTCCATACACATTTGGCATAATTGAAAAATGGCCGGCGTAATGGCGGACGGCGGCCACTGCAAATAATAAGCTTTTAGGGTGACGTAACGGAATTTTTCGACTAATTAAACGATTAATGACATGTGGCATTGTGTTGTTATGATTATTACTATCGCCACGAAGTCTGGTGGAACCGTGAACGTGAACTTGCAGGCCTCATATGAACACAAGGTCCTAGTAGGTAATAATTATTATCGTAATTTTCCGAATGCTTGTTTTTTTGTTCAATACAATTTAATTTCAATTACATAAACAACAAATTATTCAACGGGGCACTGTTCAATTCCGTTATCCTGGTAGCCTTTTTACACAAAACGACTACCGTCAGCTCTCCGCAACCCAATTTCTCAACAATATCTACCAATAATATCTAAGGATACACTGGTTGTCACGATTTTTGGTCTTCCGACTACCATTAAAAAGAACAAGCACCACTACCACCTAAATTGCTCGGTGGTAGGACCTTTTAGGGTCCGACTGGCTGGCGACCACCCTTACGTTGTGTGTTTCGACTTTTGCGCTTAAAAGCCTGTTCCTGCGGTTCCTCGGTTGCTGCGGCTCTGGCAGTCTGCAGTCTTTAGAAGCTCTTACGGTATGTCAAGGCATCATCAACTCCTCTCGTGTCATCAGCAACTCCTCCTCCTCTGTTGCTGGTGTCTACTTACCACAAGGTGGCTCGTGAGTTCGTTTGCCGACTTAATCCATTAAAAAACAAGTGGTTTTTTGGTTTCCATGTCACTCCAACTCCAGAAACCAAACCAAATATTTTGAATTGAAACCATTTACCACACTAGAAGTTCCTGATGATCCTTTCAATAGTTAATTAAAAATACTACAAACAAAACCAAATATAATTTAATAATTTAATTACATAAGGAAAGGTCCAAAACACTTTTACAAACACATCATTCGTCCTTGAAAACTGAAAACGGCACGTAGGCTCAGTAAATAGTTAATGAACGACTGACATTGTAAAGTTGCAGTTCGCGTCCCGAAAGCGAAAGTTGCATACCGAGATACTTTATCAGTAGGGATGGCAGTACCATGTTTATAAATATTTGTGATAAAATTTTCAGAATTAACTAATTAAAAAATTCCTGCAATTGATTCAACGTAGAGATTTTGGATGAGTACCTAATGGCTATTATCCTTACATATTATAAAACAAAGTTTCCCCACCGCGTCTGTCTGTCTAAACGCGATAATCTCAAAAACTACTTAACGGATTTTCATACGGTTTTCACGAATGGATGGAGTGATTTATAAGGGAGATTATAGGCTATTTAATACACCGCTATGATTCTTAGGAACGAGGCAAAGCGGGGCACAGCTAGTTTATTTATTATTTTAATACGACTCCTGAGTCGACTCCGTAGGATTCCCGGGTCCGGCAAAGCATTATAGGGCTTTTTGAGGTGATCTCATTTTTCTCAATCCCGTAGTAGTTTCCACAAATCCAGTCTTAGCAGGGAAGATGATGGAGTAGGTATCTCGTACTTATACCCACAAAAAGATGCATTGTTATATGAATAAAATGCGTAGCCAAGTAAAGCTAATCTATACTAATATTATAAAGAGGAAAGATTTGTATGTAAGTATGTTTGTAACGAATTGGCACAAAAAGTAAGGGACCGATTTCAAAAATTATTTTGCCGTTAGAAAGCTACATTATCTCTGAGTAACATAGGCTATATAATATCACGCGACGCCTTTTAGAAACGGAGCAGTGCGGGTGAAACCGCGAGCGGGTCGCTATTATTAATAACGCAAGCGTCATATTCCAGACACAATAAAAAATCTATTATTTTTGGACCAATTCCTGTGAGAGTCCAGGTGACTCTCAAGGGATAATAATTATAAATTATGGTCTCCTGTAAATGAAGGAGAACACTTACAAAATACCTACTTGATAAGTTATCTTATGTCTGTATGTGTATCTTTCGTTGTAGAACCTAAATAAATCTATATAAATAAAACAAAGTCGGGTTAGTTACACCATATATATATCTCAAGAACGGCTGGACAGACTTTTATCTCCGAATAGAGAAACAACTAATAAAACATTGAAAAAAATCGTTAAAAGGTGCATTGCTCCTCCTAAGCTGCTGGTGTGTTTTTTTTTTTTTTGTGTGTGTATATATGGTCCCTGTATTATTTATATTCATAATTTGGGCCGGTAGGTGGCACCGCAATCGGGTTCTATGATTTTTACGGGCAGGACAATGATGGCCGGGCCCGCTATATATTAAATAAATTATCGAGGCTTCGGGACAACCCTAGCAAAATGTGGTTAAACACGATGCAAGTTGGTAGTTGCAACTGACAAATCACTTACAGTACGGTTACCAAACTAAACTTAGGACGTGGTTGTTATAATAATTATAAAGTTTCCTTTGTTTATGGTTTTTCTCAACGTTTAAGGAATACTGTAACGTATAAAATAAAACGACACTTGATTGGCGTAATGGTCGAGTACACAGTTTCTGAGCTACGGGATCGCGGTATCGATTCCCGCACGAAGCAAAAATGTTTTATATTGTAAAATACGTTTGATGAATGCTCATAAAAGCTTCTCTCTAATCTATCTATATAAAAAACATAACATACCATCGTCTGTATTCCAAAAGGTTAGGCAGGAGTGTACTAATGTAGACACAGTTTGCCGGTATGTTTAGATCCCATGTAGGCAAATATTGCCATTAACCGGGCACAAATCTAAACTCTGAGCTGAAAATTTCATAGAAAAACCCAATAACATTTTGTTTGACTTGGGAATCGAACTCAGGACTTCCAGCGTTACAGTCACGTTTATAACCACAAGATTAATGAGACAGTTTTATTTTGAAATTACATTAAGTTAGAGATACAACTGGTGTTGCTAGCGTATAAGCTGCAGTGGCCGCTTACCATCAGACAGCTTGTATATCATCTTGTTTATCATTATGTTTGTCCTGTTTATCATCTTACAATAATAAAAAAAAACTGAACCGCGGGCGGATCATTCGCTAAATTATCATATTTAATAACATACCATCATCATCACGCCTGTATTCCCCGAAGAGTTAGGCAGAGGCGTACTTAATGTACACCCACAGTTCGCCGGTATGTTTAGGTCCCATGTTATAGAGGGCGAGCCTATGGCCATTAACCGGGCACAAATCCAGGCTCCGAGCTGCTTGCTACTGAGAATTTCATAGAAAAACCCAATAATACTTTGCTCGACCTGGGGATCGAACCCAGGACCTCTAGTGTAGCAGTCGCGCTTGGGACCACTAGATTAATGAGGCAGTCATATATAAATCATATTTAATATTATATTATATTCAATGTAATAACATTCAGAAACGCAGATAAAAATAAACAAGTACCTACATCTTCTTAGTAACAAACAGTATTTCAAAATTCAGAAAAGAAAAAACATCACCTCTGTCTCTAGCGACTGCAGAAAAAATTTGTTAAGAAAAAAACAATGCATTAAAAAAAAACACAAAAATGCACGACATTCTAACACTTACAGCTACAGGAAGCAATGCCGTGTCAAACTTCTGAAATGTTCAGCTTTCAGGGGTCGTTCACCTCCCAAGACATGCACCAAACAACACCTGCATCGCCCTTATTATCATCACACATAAGGCGCCTTTTCCTTTAACGTTCAACGAATGAGGTTCTTTTAATGACCGTCTTTATGCATTCGTCAAAGCCCTTAAGTCGTACCTGTTAAGGTTTATTTTGCTAAGTCCTAGATGTTTCTATAAAGTCTCTTTGTATACGAACGCTATGGAAAACGCTTAGTTTTTCTTTTGACGGATTTCGCGTGAAAGAAATTCGGCTTTTAAGAAACTCGCTTTTAAAATACCTGTTTCTTTGTTTTCAAAAGTTCTACTGTATGGTTTTAATTATTTTTGCAAGTGTCCTGAGCATTGAAACCGACGAAAATTATATTTACAGTTAGAATTAACATATTTTTACATACGAACTGTTTACAGCATAACCTATCCCAATAATACTGCGTGAACTGGGAATCGAACCCTTAACTAATGAATCAGCTCGTATATTTCCTTACTAATATTATGTTTGTTACTCTTTCACGCCAGAACGGCTGAACGGATCTGGATAAAATTTGGCACACAGATAGATTATAGCCTGGAATAACACATAGGCTACTTATTATCCAGGTCGGACCCAATCCTGAAGTCCACGCAGACGAAATTGCGGGCAGAAATATCTCCTACGATAATTATATAAGGGCTTAACTTTAAATCAAAAGTTTCATTCATACAAGCGAAGCATCAAAAGAGATCATCCTCATCCTCCGAGCCTTTTACCAACTGTGTTGGGGTCGGCTTCCAGTCTAACCAGATGCGGCTGACCATCAATATTTTACACGAAGCGACTGCCATCAGACCTCCGAAACCCAATTTCTGGGCAATACCGATATCCGGAGGGTAGACTGGTTGTCAGGCTTTTTTGAGCTTCTGGCTACCACTAACAATTGTCATAGATGTTCGTATGACAACCGGGACCGAAGGCTTTACGTACTCTCCGAGGCACGTAGGGGTCTCGATGTGTTAAGAATGGTTGCCCATCCACAGACTGACCGCAGGCGGCTTAGCCTTATTACTTAGCCACGAGCCCCTCCGATGCATCAAAAGAGACACGTACATAAATAATATTATGGACACACGATGGCACAAATATTACCCCATACAGTTTGCCCTTTCCATGGCCCGTATTCCATTGCAATAGCAGTGATTTCTGTACTTTGTGCAACTGTAAAGCTTGACGTGTTGCCATGTGTACCTCAAACTCTTTTAAAGCTATAACGTTTTAAATAAAAAGAGCGTGTTGTATAACTTAAAAACACATTAAAATTATTTTTAAGGGCAGTGACGTTATGGCCACACAATAAAGCATTCGGTAACCAGTTGCAGAATGCAAAACTTAAACACAGAAGTTTGCGTGTAATGTTACAAAAAAGGTTCATTGGCTCCCAACCTTATTTATTGCTTTTACTTTTTAATTTAACGACTTGAAGTTAGCACGCGAGCATCGGTATTAGCGTTAAATGCCTGTTCGTTTATTTTAGAAATTAAAGGTTTAAGAAAAAAGTATACGATGTGTGAGTATGTATGTGTCGTTAATTAATGCGATATCGATCTTAAGGATATTTTTTTGTGATGGAATTTTATCGTTTTATGAGATGTTAACCTGAAGGGTTAGAATACGTAGGTACCTTTAAGTGTAGTATATTTAATTCTTTTAAGCTTCCTAGATGTCAAACTCTTAAACACACTAAAAAACAAGTTGTCCTTTTAAAAAAATTAAACTTTTACAAAAAAGCTTTTAAAAAATTAAACAGGAGGCCTGATGACCTGTAACACACATTCTCAGAATACCTATCTCGGGCATCAGTCTCACACAGATTAAGTATTTTCTCTTAGATTATTATAATGTAAGCGTACCGTCAAAATGCTATCTATACTAAGCAAATCTATCGACAGATTCGTTATTGGGACTGGCCGTAAATCGACACCCTGGATAACAAGTTAGTGTAGGTAACCCAAGCGAGTCTTCATCACGCCTCGTCGGCAAGCTTGCAGTGCATAATCTGGTAAAAATACACCCTTCAGCGCTCAAGCGCCCTCTGTGGCGGTCCCTGAAGTTTACGTCTCAATGATGCCTTATTTTGTGCCAAGTTTTGTTGCAGTTCTACTTGTTAGACTAGATCTAGATCTGACTGCTAATATTAGGTAAGTTATATCTATATACCTAAATAAGATTCATTGAATCGATTTTTTTTTTGTATTGCTAAGCGCAAAACTCGAAGAAGGTTAAACCAATTGGGGTATTTTTTTTAAATTTATGCCTTGAACTCTGAGGGAGGTTTTTATGGAGAGAAAAATTAGAAAAAATTGCACGAAAAAAAACACGAGGCAATGCGGGTGAAACTGCGGGCGGGTTGCTAGTGTTTAATAATATGGTTGATAAATTGTTTGTTTTCTTGATATGAGCAAGATCATCGTTTCTTAAACGTATCATGAGAGGCTGACGAAAAGAATCAATTCATATATCCTCTATCATCATTCATATACATAACATACTTATCTACATATCATCACGCCTGTTTCCTCCCAGAGCTATGCAGAGGTGTAGCTTGGCAGTCATAGTTCATCGGTATGAAACCTATTGCTATTAACCGGTCACAAATCCAAGCTACTGCTACTGACAATTTCATAGAAAAACACAACATCATTGTGGTCACCTAGGAATCGAACTTGCGACCATTAGACCATTGACTACACGTTTTGCGTACCGGCTGAGCAATCGGCTTCTGCGACACGTGTTGCGGGTTCGTTCCTCACACGAAGCAAATATTTGTGTGATCTACAGGTAATTGTTCCGGGTCTGGGCGTTTGTGTATGTGAGAATTTGTGTTTATAATCGGACCCACGATACAGAAGAAAATCGTAATGTAGGGGAACGTTTTTTTATAAAAGGAAAATCAAATTAATCATTACCGCGTGTTGCCTGAAAAAGCCTATATTTTTTGTCTATATCCTCTGTTAGTAACAATAAGCACTAGTTAATAAATCTTAGTTTTATCAATCACCAAGGTTGTACCACCGACCACAGTACAAGGGATCGTTATGCAGAGCACTTAATTAAGTCTAGCCACTTCAGGTAGGCCGGATCTTCAGCACGTTCCGACAGAGGGCGCGCGCGCCGCATAATTTGATAGAAGGACTCTCTATGATATGTAGCTGATTTCATGTTTTTACTTTTTTAGGAAGCTTGGACCTGTACTTTCATTGGTATAAGCAGATTTAGCTAAAAGCAGCAGCAAGCAGTTTATCTAAAAAGAAGAAACTAGCGGTTCCAAGAGTGACAAACTATTTTGGTAAACGCACAAGAAAATATCTAGTACCGACATTAGTAAATGAACTACCACCGCAGTTGATAACATACTTAAAATCTAAAAATCAACTTAAAATAATTCTGAAGAAACATTATCTTTCATTGTGCCCATAGTTGTTTTGTTTGATATGCTAATAACGTAGGTATATTTTGAGGTTGTGGTTTGCCAGGACGGATGTCAAAATTTGTGCACTGTATAAAGTTTAACTTCATCTAAGTAAAAACAAAAAAGACAGAACGGGATAATAACAAATATGTATTTGTTATTGTAAAGCGAGAACTGCTGCCGACAAACTGCTTAGCAGTTTGGCAGATTTCATAATTGTTATCATTTGTAATAAATATTTTTATTAAATAAATAAAAAAAAAAAGAAATCTATTCCCACTGGGAAATAAAACTACTTTCGGAGATATGAATTTAGGTTTCGGTAAATCATTCAATTCTAAGGTACCAAGATCTCCTGCCACATTGTGGTGATATTAAATTTATACATTTGAAAACATCTACATGCGTTGTTATTAAACATAATTAAAGAATACGACTGCTACACTAGAGGTCCTGGTTTCGATCCCCAGGTCGAGCAGTGTTATTGGGTTTTTAATTCTCAGTAGCAGCTCGGAGTCTGGATTTGTGCCCGGTTAATGGGTATAGGCTCGCCCCTATAACATGGGACCTAAACAGACCGGCGAACTCTGGGGGTACATTTTGTACGCTTCTACCTAACCCTTCGGGGAATATAAGCGTTATGGTATGTTATCAAAGAAAACTCTAGAAACTTTTTGCGGATTTCTATCTCTTCACGCATTCTGTAAAAATAGGTTAGCTTTTTATAAGGGATCTGTGCAGGAATGTCATACTACAGAAATTAACGTAACTAAGACTCCCTAACAATACCCCCCTCCACCCCCTCTACATTTTTTTGTTATGTGATAGGAGGGCAAACGAGCACACGGATCACCTGATGGTAAGCGATTACCGCCGCCCATGGACACCCGCAACACCAGAGGAGTCACAAATGCGTTGCCGACCTTTTAAAAGAGGATGGGGCCTCCAGTAACCTCACTCACTCGTCGAAACACAACGTAAGCGTTGTTTAACGCCGGTTTTCTGTGAGGACGTGGTCACTCCGGTCGAGCCGGCCCATTCGTGCTGAAGCATGGCTCTTCTACGTAAAGCCGAAGATTGGGCATCCATCCATCCAATAGTTACCTAAAAAAAATAATGTTCTCTTCTTTAAATTAAGAGCTTAGCTCTTGTCGGTGGAGCAGTCTCCACTGTTCTCTATCTTCTGCTTTCCGTTTTACCTCTTGATACGACTAGATCCCCACCCTTTCCTTCACTTGTTCCACAAAATCTCGACTAGGTCTTTCCCCTTCCTCGTTTTTCTTCTATGTTACCTTCTAGTATAGTTCTAAAGAAGTCGTCGTGTCGTATCAAGTGACCAAACATCTTTCCTCTCCTATTCCTATCTTTCCTCTGAGGTTCTTAATAACTATCTTTTCTCGTCTACAATTACAAATTGTAGTAATTAACTAATATACTAATTATAGTAATTGTAATAATGTTTTCATTCGCATAAAAATATTATCTCACAAGGACATTCTGAGAAGTTGAAACTAGTGATAATTAAATCGAATGAGGCGTAGGCAGGCACGTCCGGAGCCAATGATTATCTGAAAATAGACGCAATCCGAGCGGGGACACGGCCCCTCCCTAATTATTAGATACCCATCTCTGATATAATTTACCAGTTGTCAAAACATGCTTGGAATCTTTTCCTCTACTTCATTCTGTAAGTTTTTATCATACGATATTAATAAGGATAGGTTTTACGCGAAGTTACTGCATTTTTTAACATCGGGCTTCATCATCAACCTATGCTTTTGGACGAAGCCTTTCCTAGTCAACGCCACACGGAGCCCAATCTTCGGCTTTCTTCATCCAGTCGCTGGCAACTGCCTTCCACAAGTCGCCACTCCATCTAATTGTCAGCCGGCGGACCGAATTTCTCTTACAAACGTAATGCCGAAATAAATCTTAATTGAACCAGAATTTAATCAAATACTGTTATTATTCGGATTCTGATACCGGTAACCTAGGTTCTACTCTACCATTTCATCTAAAATACTTCACTGGAACTAAATGTAAGCGAATGCAATTTTTGATAACTTTACCAAGTTTGGAACGATTTTCCGGTTTTTTATTTCCAGTGAAAAAGTAGCAGATGAAATAGCCCCGTAGGATCCTAGATTAACGACATCCAAATTCGAATAATAACGTAATTTGATAGAATATTGTCTGGATTACGATTTATTTCGGTATTACGTTTTTGTCGGCAATTCAAGCTCCGCCGGACCCATAAAAGTGTGATTTATTTAAATTGCATCAGAACGATCAATAAAAAGCCATTTGCAATGATAACGTACAGTTATCATAATTTAATCAAAACATAATTAAACATAGAAGCCTTTCTCTCAGTCTTCTCACAATACTTCAAACATTCCAACAATATCACCTTCTTATCATCAGTAAATAAATCCAGTTCATTATTGAATTCCAGGAGCGCATTCAGCGCCAGTGATTCATCAGAGAAGGAAATTCAAAAATAAATTTGTAAATTTGTCAAAATCACACGGGATCATAGAGAGAGGGTGGAGAAGCCATTGATATCGCTAATATTGGTCTTCAATGGCGGCAAAATCTATTTTGTCCATGGACAAAGTGTCCCTTTGTTTGCAAATATGAAGTATGGTGACAAATTACGGTAATGGATCCAACTGTCATATTATGGAATTCATGGAATTGACTCTCTACACATGTTGGTAACCGACTGTGAATTTAAAAAATAATTGAAATAACTACAAAAGTACGGTAATGGTAAGAACTTCATGAAATTTAATAGCCTTTCCTACAAAAAGAATCTATTAACGTAAGGCTCATTACATCGAAATGTTTCATAAATGCTTGTAAAAGCTTATCTGGAATAAAAACATTTGAAGCACATTCCACGTTCATGTCTTTAAAAAATACTACTAGATTACACAAGCGAATATGACTTTGTTACCATTATTTATTCTGTTAGTGGCAGTATTAGAATAAAATACCATCACGCCTGTATTCCCCGAAGTGTTAGGCAGAGGCGTACTAAAGTAAACCAACAGTTTGCCGGTATGTTTAGGTAGCATGTAATAAGGAGTAATATAATGTAAATTAGGAGCACGCGTTTCATTATTACTATTTCATTTCAAAACGAAACTGTAGCTATTCATCTCAATAGTAAATTAATCTAGTGCACCTACGCTTACTAACGAACTTTCATTCTCAATTCAAATATAAAAAACGAGTTGCAACAATAAATAAATAATGAAATTAATAACGCATTCAGCTTCCTACCTCGATGACCAAATATAAAAATTAATGAACAAATTATCCTTCCAAGAAGTTCGCTCGTGACCCTGAGTCGACATGATTCATTATAAAACTAGTCAATCTAGTTCTCAGGTACCTACACACATTTTAAAAATATAGGTATGCAGTTTTTATTACTGGCAATTTTCGCGGATTTTTTAGGTTTCGTCACAAATGCGCATAGATAATGGAAAACCTTTAATAATTATTTTATCCTTCGCTTAAAAGTAAGATATTGATACGCTTGCTTGGTTGTAGAATCGAATTATCCTTCTGGCTAACTTCCACTTTCATCTATAACACCAGTTTATTGTGGTTCATCCAGGGAACCACAGCCCGAGAGGGCATTTATCTGTTTTTGTTTTTCATCAGGCAAGACTAGGATCAACGTTCAAAAAAACGTTTGAAGAACTAGGGGCTATGTAAGTAATAACTAAGTTGTTGCGCTTGCTGCGGTCAGCATGTGGATGGGTGACCATTCTTAACATATCAACCTTCCGTGCCTCGGAGAGCATGAAAAAAGTTGGTCCCAATTATCATACGAATACCTATGAAAATCACAGAAGCTAAAAGCAAACAAAAAAGTCCGAACCCCAAAATGCTTGACAACCAGACTATCTACAAGATATTGGTATTGCCCTGAAATCGGGTTACGGAAATCTGGATTCTGGAAGCCTGATGGCAGTCGCTTCGTGTAAGATACTGCATATGCATGCATTCAGCTGCATCTGGGTAGACTGAAAGTATACCTTAACATAGCTGGGAAAACACTACGAGGATGATTAAAAAAAAATTATTCATTTTAATTTTAAAACATCTCGATAAACCCGCATAACTAAGGGAAATTCTCTATGATCTTGAAGTTTCCCAACACACAAGGCCAGCGTAGTGGACTTTTACTAGGAAGTTAATTAAATGTTGTAGTCATCACTATTTCAACCCAAAAATCATCTGGCATGGGACAGACATGACCCACCTACGTTATTAATATTCAAATTAAAATCGCCGGCGGCTACCTTTAATGATAATAATATTATTGTAAAGTGAATATGTTAAACGTCGCGGGCGTCGATTTTATTAGGTATATTTGCGTTGCAGAACTGTCATTCTCTCGTGCAACTCATTTGATCGATTGGCTGCATTTGCATATGTGCATTTGATCCCTGTAATCAGGGTTGCCAACACGGAAGGAAATCTTAAAATGAGAACTATTATTTATATAATCAAATAATTAATAGGTACCTGGTTTTTCTTGATTTTCAAGGGTTCGTAATATAAGGTCAGGCTGAATGAAATTAGTAATAATTCAGATACATTTGATTTCTGATTTTTGGTGGAGTTATTTGGAAATCCATGTAAATCCCACAAAATTCCCTATAGAATTCGAGTAGTACAGAACACAAAGCGAAAAGATTTTTTCTGTAACTGATAACTGAATTCATCTTGCCTGATGGAAATCATAAACATTTCGTTTAGAGCCGGCCTTAATTGTGACAGTAGCTAGCCCAGCGGATCATTAGATCATCCCACAAAGCAAAATAAATAAATAAAGCATTATTTATTTATATTACTGTTAATTATATAAATAAATATATAATATATAAATATATAAATTATAAAGCCTTTCTTTGGGTATTTACCAGTATAAATAATATTCCATTAACAATTATAGGTATTTTCTGTAGGTAAGCTTGAATATCACAGCAATGTCATGTCAATGATTTTTAAATGTCGAAACATATAATATTATTTCTTGAATGATTAAATAAAGGCGCGCAAATGGCGAACATGGAAAAACCTTTTATTTTGATAAATGCTCAGCTGTTATTGTTCAAAACGTTGTTTCTAAGATTTACGTGAGTATTTTTATTATTATTGTCTTGGTCCACAAATGAGCAGACGAGCCACTTGGTGGCGTAGTCATCGCCACCCATGGATACCTGCAAGACCAAAGAAGTGCTGAGCCATAAAAGAGACGGGCTGCAGCTTCAGCACCCAAGGGGAAACTGACTCTCACTTACAAAATTCGAAATACAAATCAAGGCTTTACGACACTCTGTTGTAAATGTGAATGCCAGTGAGTTAGACCCCAAGAGGTCTTACGCCGAGCAAGTCCGTTTTTTTTACTCTTACAAGATGCCTATCTGAATGGCAGTGGGGAATTGTATTCTAACCCTTGTCCACATGCGAAAATCCTCGATAGACATAAACAGAGGCGAGTGGATAAACTAATAGCGTGATAATCGATGGATCTGCGTGGCTCTGCTTGCCGCAGTCAGCCTATGGATGGGTGAACATAACAATACAAGATCTCTAATGTGTAACAGGCACGTTTACGACCACTAGACTAATGACGCAGTTTAGTTTTTAGTATTTAAACGAAGTGTTTAAGTTTGTGAACTTCCCCGTAAATAGTTGTGTCGTCCATTGGCAAAAAATGGCTTAATTATTATTAGGCGAGAACTTTTTTAAGCATGGAGTATCTATATTCATCATAAAACTAATGCACTAAATTAGACACAATTATGTATATTGACTCACTGGTAGGTAACCCATATTTATGTGTAGATAATTAGTTACCTATTCACTCAACATAGGATCTCCAACAATCCCACTCTCTTTCATTTAAGGTAAGGCTTATCATCTGATACAAAATCGATTGTTTACCCTGGCCTGGCGGCACTCAACATTGAATTATTAAACAAATACTGTAGGAGTGTGTTGCGCTGGTGACTGGTGTCCCGCTGGAGTGTCCTAGAGGCCGTTAGCATTTGTCGGGCGGCGTCGCGCACTCGAAATAGCGCGGGCGGCGCGTCATCAATGCGCTTCGTTTGGTTTATGGCCAGTTATTGCGCGCGTTTAATTACCACCGCACGCCATTTTGAAGATTTGTGAAACGTCACTTTTGGCGCGAAACGTGCACTTGACAAATTACCGTGCACGGCCGCAGACACAGACTGCACACAGCACCCGGTCCACTGAATTAATAGATTTTTTACTACCACCAACTTGTTAGCGAACAGGTTTCGCAAATAAAAATCCATTTTGAATTAAACTTGTTTTAATTAGCATACTTTGAATTGCACTTCCGTGCTGCGATACGATTTGGGCGAGTAAAGTCCACTTATTTCAGGAATAACAAAGTGTGCGCTGTTACATCGGCTGTATTAAACTTTTATTGCCTTCAGTGCCATTCTTTAGTCGGTGCGAGTGTGCGAACATGCCATTAATTACAGCCGAAACCATTTAAAAGATTTATTATATTTATTCTGAAATTTTAAAAGAACATAAAATTGTGCAATTTATTATGGGACGCACAGAGTTACGGTGTAGCAATTATTTAAATAATTAATAACTTTATGATAGGCAACCACTGGAAACTGACAGAATACCTACAGTTGATTTCCGTCAATGTCATGACAAAGATTTGACTTAACGTTTCACAGATACCTTAAAAATATGTTCTGTTTATTAACATGGTCACACAACGCTTGCTTGTTGCCCCTTACAAGTTCAATGGCTAACAATACCTAAGTGATCGTACGTAGTCGGCGGGAGCGCGGCACGTCAGCTATATTGAACAGCCTTGATTTGTCGCCGTCGCTGTTGCATTTATTTTTTCCCTTCGCGTTTCATGTTTACTCTCGTTTATTCGTCGCGCAGATCTCAGGGCTGCGTGCGATAAGTGCATTGCCCCGAACCGAAATAAATTGTCGCGACGCGGGCCGAGTGTCGCGTGGTGCGTACAACCGGTACCGATGTCGTGTAGATATTATAAAGAACCCAATGCCAGACATGGCGGGCGGCCGGTCTCCCGCCAAAACGACCTGTCACTTTCGCGTCGTTACGCACTCGGCTGCGTTCGCATGCTGCACTTGCCTGAAGTAATGCATGCTGAATTGGCGATGACGCGGCGATGAATAGCGTTTATGTTTTAACATCTTAGTGAAATTTGTGAATGTCCAACAGCCACTTTTTATCCGTTCACTGACACTTGCGAGGTTTTTGTAACGTCTTCATTCACTTGTCTTTTCCGCGTTCGTTCTCATGCGTGGTATGATTCATAAGAAAGGAGTTTCTTGGTTTTTTGTAAATAAATTATTAATGTGTCAATTTGTACGTCTTCTGTATCGGGCAATGTCAATGTTTTTCTTACGTTGAACTTGTGAAGGGTTATTGTACTTACTTAAAATTTATTTCTTTTTGACATCGAAACTCCTTGTTTATTTCATGATAGATATCGGACTATAGTTTGAAAGGAATGCTTTTCTATTAATATAGTAAAAATTATCCTTTATCAGAGCTTTAACAAGAGGCACCTGTACGAAGTTCTCGGACTGAACTCCGAAGCCGCTAAAGCTAGCGTCTAAACAGTCACAAAGACTTGTGACTAAGCATCCTGTTTTCATTGTCGATACAACTGTGTAACTGCATGATTCACAGACGCTAAAATAACAACGGAGTTATAACAAATTGCACAGTCAAAACATTAGTTAGAGAAACTGTTTTAATAAGTATGGTTTCATGGTTGGTTTATAAATTTAATCCCCTGGATATAAGTTTGGAAGTTAGATGAAGAGTTAAAATACCTACCTAATAAAAATAATAATATATGTTCTTGGTAATGGTGAAAGGCATTTTGCGATTTATATGATGCCTACCTAGTAATAAAATTAAGAATAATAAAGAAAAATTTAAGCAGAAGCGATCATATTAAGAAGAGAGAACAGATGAGCTTGATATGTAGGATTGATTCAGTAATTAAGACGAATTGCCAAAACGAAAGAAAATAAATAAAACCTCGGTGATAGGACCCCTTGGGGTCTGACTGGCTGACGACTACCCTCACATCGGAGTCTATCGCAAAACACCTTGGTGTTTCAACTTTTGCGCGTGCGTGAGAGAGTGCGTGAGATCCAATTACCCTTCCGTTACTGCGGCATTGGCAGTCTGCAGTAGGGCCTCATAACAACGCATCGGCATCTCCTTTGGTGTTGCAGGTGTCCATGTGCGGCGATGACTACTTACCATCAGATGGTTCGTATGTCCGTTTACCAACTTAGCCAATGAAAAAATAGAAAGACATCACCCGTTCACGAGAATAGCGTGTGTGACATGAATTTTGTGCGTTTCGCACCAAATTTCGGAACCAAACGTTAAGTAAGAGAAGTTTTATAACATAACATACCATCAAGACTTTACTCCCCGAAGGGTTGGGCAGAGGCGTAGGTACTAATGTACTCCACAGTTCGCCAGATTGTTGAAATCCCATGTAAAATAGGAGGAGAGCCGGGCACAACAACTCCCATCTCCCAGCTTCTACTGACCATTTCATATAAAAACCCAATACCACTGCTCGATCAGCGATTACTAGCTAGTGGGCAGTGGCGTTGACATGAGGCAGTCTTATATTATTTCACACGAAATCCTGGTGTCCATTAGAAATGCGTCATGGCATGGGATCACCGGTCGCATACCATCCACCACTCCATCCGTAATACAGGTCCAATCAAACATAATTGTCCGAAAACCTCCGTACGATACAACCACAAAAAATCATGTAGATTATATTATATATGCGCTCAATTCTCGACTCCGACCACAAAGGTTATTTTCCTACTGTTATGGGATTCTGAACCGTATTAGTGAGTTATTAAGTGTGGTGAGCCATGATTTTTATGGTATTGTTAAGTTGGAAGGGATTTAATCCGGTGGATCGCTGCTGCCAAGCGGGTGACGGCTCCGACCATCCGTGAACCCTGTACAGTGCGCAAACGCAGCTTTTGAGCTTTTTGTTGTTTTTGTTTGTCGTTGATATTTCATAGAATTGGTTTTAGTTTATTTAATTATTTTATATTTAGAATTCTCATATAGAGATAGGTACTAGGTACTGTTAGGCTACCTTTACCTAAATTGTACAAATGTACAGGCAGCTACAGTTACTTGTTATCTTACAATGTACAGGTGGCTACAGTCAGCTAGTCGTTGTTATCTTACACATCTTTACACGTCGAAGACTTGAATTACTACCAAACATTACTAATATTATAAACGTGAAAATTTGTGAGTACGGATGTATGAATGTCTGGATGTATGGATGTTTGTTAGTCTTTCACGCCAGAACGGCTGAACGGATCTGGATAAAATTTAGCACAGAGATAGATTATAGTTTGGAATAAATCCAGGTCGGACCCAATTCTGAAGTACACGCAGACAATGTCGCGGGCAAAAGATAGTACCTAATTAATACAATTAAAGTAGGTAGGGTAGTTGTACGAACAAATTCTAATTAGCTATGCCATTTGTGAAACAGGTCAACAAAACTATCGAAATATACCCGTGACCATGGAAGCTGTAAAGGATCCAAAACGTCGGGAATTAAATAATATTAAAACGCGTAGATACGATATTCATTATATGAATATGAATTAATAAAATCCGCAAAAAGTAGCCTTATTTCATACATACATTCACACCCTTTTCCCATAGGTGTAGGCAGATACTACAGAACGCTACTTGCTACGATTCTTGCATACCTTTTGCGTCGTCCACATTCATACATTTTGTCATACACACGCGCCAATTACTAGTACTACGTACCTGACCCTTTTGAAGGACCTCAATGATAAGGTCGGTGTATGTCTTATTTATAAATTTCAATGTTTAATAATTGCATAAGTATCGGAAACCAATAGTTATATATAAATATATTTTTTTTATGTAATCATATTTGCTATCGGTACGGTGTACAGAGCGCAGGAAAGGGGCGGTCTGGCCGAACCAGTTCGCGGCGCAAGCGCACCACAGACGCGTCCTGAACCATTGCCTACTGCCTCATATACCGAACAACATTGTTTGTAAAAAGATTGGACAAACATGCAAATCAAGTATCAAAACATCCATTATACGGATAATCTAAACTAACTAATCTGTCGATAAATTTGCTTACTAGAGATAGGATTTTGACATTACCTAGTATGTACTTGTATGGACTTTATATCAAAATTCTATCTCTAGTAAGCAAATCTACTGGCTGATTTCTTATTAGGACCGGCTATGAGACACCCATTGAAATATGATAATTCCGAAAGTAGCGGCTAAACCGCTGAACAGATTTCAATTAAAAGCAAGGAGATCAGCTATAAAAAATTTGTGAGAAACTATAAGTCTTAAGTTTTTTTTTTATCAGTATTTTGGTTCATTAGTCTGCCTCATTAGCCTAGTATTCCTGAGCGCGACTACTACGGTTAAGGTCCTGCGTTCGATGCTCAGGTCAAGCAGTGTTATTGGGATTTTCTATGAAATAATCAGGAGCATCTTGAAGTTTGGAATTTGTGCCCGGTTAATAGCAATAGGCTCGCCCCCTAAAGACCTATACATACTAGCGAACTATGGGTATACATTAGTACGCTTTTGCCTAACCCTTCGGGGAATACAGGCGTGATAGTATGTTGTGTTTCTTGGTAAATAGATCAAACAATCCCTATAATTCACCTAGTTTAAAAATAAACAATTGCACTTCCTGTAAATATGTACAATATACGAATTCGATACGTTAATTACTGTTTCCACACCTCTAAGACCACTTCACACGCATTAAATCAAACGAATAATCTTACAGGATGTAAACCCCTTTCATTTGATTCCCATAGCCGCATGTGTCCTCCGAAGAAAGCGCCAACACATGGTCAAACCCTTGCGTTAACGTTAACGTGACTTATAAAATTATATGAGAACCCATTGCAAACGGGTGACGTACTACCTTACATTCGGTTAATGACTTGGAACTTTACATAAGACGCTTAATTAATTACATAATACATGTATTGGTACAGATAGATTAATGAAAAAGAATAAAGATTTAGATAAAATCAGTATTTAATAACGAAATCTTAACTACTGACCTTACATTTCCGGACGAGTCAAATACCTTTAACCTTATTCATTGCTTAGCCTTAAAATACTCAAATCAAACTTTCCAACTCGACGTTGAAAGGGTTAAGATTCCCATAAGATACGAAAGACCAAACGTCCATACGTCATAACGCTATAATTTAAAAAAGGGTTAAGAGAAAAAAGTTTAATACAAAATGACACCCCACATGTGCAGGCATCCGGCCCGACCTACGCGTCATTAAAACTTTAGCTGTCAAATGAAGAAATCGTTGAGCTTCATCCCGTATTATTTTATCTGTGGCTCGATTATAAACAGATGTTATTCGGCAATAAATCTTTGTCTTTGTGCTTCACATATAAAGGAACGTTTGTACAAGTGAAATGAAACGTTTTCGCGTATTATTATTGCGTTTGATAACAATGCGTTTTGTTTTGGTTCAATAATAACTTCATATAAATGACAACTTTTGATTGGTACTCCTACTAAACATCAACCCTTTAAGGACCAATAGTAGGGAATACTGCGTCCAATTTAAAAAATAAATAACGTCTACTTCTCCGCGCCTTTTTAGAAATAGGTGCGAAAAGTAACAAATGACTAATAAGCTAAATCCTACAATCATGATTTCTTACTTCGAGATCGAAGAATCGAGCATCGTGAAATCGATTGTGGCATCGATAAGTTTATAAGTAGTAGCATGATATTATCAACGTTTAGACGATCTTTAGAATTATTAACGATGCCCACCGGACCAAGATAGATGAGGCACGTTTTTTTATAAGGCTGAATGTGTCTGTTCCAATGACGAATGACGCGGCTTCGGGTAAAAAAGGTTTTGTTTAACTTTATAATCGATAATAGGGTTTTAACGACGACCATGATTGATTTTACAGGTCACGTCTAAAACAGCGTGAAAAAAACATGATAAAGGAATACTTTAAAAAAATTCACATAATTGACAATAATATTATTTCCTACATAAGTATATACATAACTTATCAATAAAATAATCAATACTTCAAATAGATAGTTAAAACATGTTGTTATTAACGTCAGCCATTAGTTTGATTATGTTATGTTGCTACTACCTCCATTCAATTTATTTACTACTTAATAATCTATCTGTCATAAACCGTTGTCTGTGATGGGGGAAACTCCGAACGTGTACAGTCGGCGACGACAGGGTTACGCAGTATTTTTTTTATGACGAAATAACTAAGCTTAATAAGAAAATGATTTTGTTAGGATTTAAAGATGAAGTTTTGAGAAAATTTTACAGCGAATTAACCGCAAGGACGCAGATTCGAATCTTGCTTGAAATAGAATTTTCTTTTTCTAATAGTACCTAAATCTTTAAAAACATTTAGCATGCACCAAATACAACATTTATAAAATAGATAGATTAGAGGTACCTCGCGAGTCTCGAATAGAATAGTACCCGCCGAAAAATTCTGTCATACATGCAGGTTTTCCTTCACCGTTTAGACTCTGTCTAATTCATCGTAGGCTCGTAGCAAATAACCGCTTTTGATTTTCGTAGCCCGTACTCCGTAGGGCGTAGACAGTGCTACGAAAGTCTACGAGTAAATATTTTCTGTTTTATAAAACTCGGTTCCAGATAGGTACCTAGAAGATAGGATAGATAGTGTAAGACTCCGATATGACCCTCCGCATTATCTAGGCAGAGGATACCAGATTTCATATAAGTAGAAAAAGTTACTTACTACAAAAACGAAAAATAAGATATAATTATGCAAATTTTTATATACTTACACTTTTGTATACGATAGTACATCGTTGTAGGTAGGTATGCAAGTAAACATCAGTAACCTGATATATCAACGGTGGCTGTCAAAAACGTCAAGCGTGACCGCACAAGTGAGTTCCCATTACTCTGCAACTACACGTGTTTTGGTCAACTGTGACGGAAGTCGAATCAAAACGAAAGTATAACATACTTTGGAAACCTTTCTTCCTTTCTGCAAGGTTAAGCTACGGTTGCCGCGGTCAGTCAGTGGATGGGTGACCATTCTTATTATTATATATTGAGAATCTTACATTTCCTTAAGCAGTCAGTGCGTTGGAATTCTGGATTTATAGAATATCGGTATTGCCCAAAAACGGTATCCGCGTTAATGTCTAGTTGGTACGTTCGTTTGAGAAGTAATGTTTCTATGAATTATCGGTTATTGAAGCAGCTAATACTAATGGTATAGGTATTGCTTAAAACGATGAATGTAATAACATTGCGGACATATGGCTTAATTGATTCATTTGTAAATAATTCCAGAAACGGCGACTGTTATAATGCGATTATTAATATTACCAGAAGCAAAAAATCAATAGATATTTTATATTAGGCAGTAGATAAAATTCTATCAACCCGCCATTTGCATTTCCCTTTGAGCGGGAAAAGAAAATGGTCGCATTTCCCGCGTTTTTTGTGACGCCACAGACTCAATACGTTGAGAAAGTGAATCATTAGAAACGTGCTCATTTTATGAGTTCCTTTTATCTCAGTTGTTTTCACTGGACGATTAAATCCGTATTATAAAATGGACGAAGCGATAAAAAATATTGTTAAAAGTAAATGGATTGCGATTTTGTTCTATTATCTGCATTGATTCATACCAAAAACAAACTGTTATAAAGAATCAATTTAAAGCTTTTATTACAAGTGAACCTTTTATTATAGATAGGTACTTACTTTAAGATTTTTTTTAATTAATAGAAAGGAAAAGGAATCATGTAGTAAAATAGATTTTGTTTGTTTTCAGACACGACAACACCATACGTCCTATACAAAGATGGCGTGGAACGAGCTCCACCGGGCACGCAATGGGGTGGCGGTATGCTGGACGGCGGCTACCAACCTATGCAGCACCAGAGTCCTGGGGGACCCTCACCGCAGCCAGAGCCCCAACTCGCATCGCCAGCACCATCGCCATACCCGCCTGCACCGCCGCCGCCCGACCCTACCGCGGCCGCAGAGGACGCTGCCCAGCAACTCGCTCAACAACAGGCACAGCAACAAGCTCAACAACAACAGCAACAGCAGCAACAACAGCAACAGCAACAACAACAACAGCAAACTTCACCTGAGCATATGCAAGTGGAGCAGCAGCTCCAGAACCAATCTCAGCCACAGCCTCCTCCTCAGGACCACCTTGATCGAACACCTTGCTTCGTCCCGCAGCCGGATCTACAGCAGCAGTACACGCCGTACTTTAAGGAAGCCAGACCTACAAGCCACATGTTGGGCACCGGCGGCTTCCCGCTACACTATCTCAAACAAAACGGTGGTGTACTGTCCCTTGAAGGTCCGCTGGACCAGTACGCGGCGCCTGATCTCCGCCACTTGCCTGATATAGTACAACCTGAGCCCCCGAAGCCTCGGAAACACAATCCGAACTCTGAGCTGCGCCTGTTCAAATGCTTGACATGCGGCAAAGACTTCAAGCAGAAGTCGACGTTGCTGCAGCACGAGCGGATCCACACGGACTCGCGGCCGTACGGGTGTCCGGAGTGCGGCAAGCGGTTCCGGCAGCAGTCTCACCTGACGCAGCACCTGCGCATCCACGCGAACGAGAAGCCGTACGCGTGCGTGTACTGCCCGCGCTCGTTCCGGCAGCGCGCCATCCTCAACCAGCACCTGCGCATCCATTCCGGTGAGAAGCCATATACGTGCGGCGAGTGCGGCAAACATTTCCGCCAGAAGGCCATCCTGAACCAGCACGTCCGCACACACCAAGGCGAGCGCTATTCACACATATATACCCCCCGGCCCCCGCGCGCGCCGCCCGCACTGACCGCGCCGGTCACTGCCGCCGGCGCCCGCGCTCCCCGCCGCCCCCCGCACTGTCGATTCGGTCTCGCATCCATTGGCCTTCCTATCAAACAAATTCTCGGTCCCCTCGTCGCCCGTATATCGGTGGGCGCTCGCGAGACGCGGAACCGACCGCCGGACGCTCCCGTAACCGTTCCTAGTTTGATTAACCCACTCGTCGGTTACCCTCGGTTGAACGTCCCACACCTTTGACTGACCAGCCTGTTGCATTTTTGCAGATGTGTCGCCGCATCTCATCTTCAAGAACGGGACAACGCCCACGCTATGGCCCCAGGACGTGCCCTTTCCGGCCGACGAGAACAAGGAAGAGATCCAGTCAACATTTGGCGACGCGGACGGACAGAACGGCGATCAGCGCGGCTCCTGCTTTTCACCGGGTGACACAGCGCAGTATCCTGCTTACTTCAAAGACACAAAAGGTCTGAATCACTCAGTCTTCAGCTCAGGGCTCTCTTTGCAATATTTGAAAGGCGGCAAGCTACCAGACGTGCTCGGTGGACGGGCAATGCCCCTATATGTACGCTGCCCAATTTGCCAAAAGGAATTTAAGCAGAAGTCAACACTGCTTCAGCACGGGTGTATTCATATAGAATCACGCCCATATCCTTGTCCAGAGTGCGGCAAGCGCTTCCGGCAACAATCGCATCTCACCCAGCACCTGCGCATCCACACCAATGAAAAACCGTATGGTTGCGTGTACTGTCCGCGCTTCTTCCGTCAGCGAACGATTCTAAACCAGCACTTGCGCATCCACACCGGTGAGAAGCCCTACAAGTGCACTCAGTGCGGCAAAGACTTCAGGCAGAAGGCAATCCTCGATCAGCACACGCGGACGCACCAGGGCGACCGGCCTTTCTGCTGTCCCATGCCCAACTGCCGGCGGCGGTTTGCCACGGAACCTGAAGTGAAGAAGCACATCGACAACCACATGAACCCACACGCAGCCAAGGCGAGGCGCGCTGACGCCGCCAAGACACCGCGACCACTACCGCCTGCTTCCGCCGTAGTCAAGCCCGAGCTGTACTTCCCGCAATGCTATGCGCCGCCGTTCCAGCAGTTTCCCGGATCCGGCGCAGAGTTCAAGCCGGCAGTAGGGCCTGGCGCGCCGGTGACGTGCCTGCCGGCTCAGTGACCCGCGCCACCGCCGCGGTGGCACCCGGCGCCCACGCATGGGCATGCGCACCACGACCTCTACGCCGCCGACCGGCTCTACAACTGAGCTAGGCGACGTCACAAGTATACGACTCGCGCGTCCTGCGCGGGCTTTCAGTACCAGTAGTCGATATATGATTAACCGGATCGCTGTAAAACGAGCTTCGATCTGTAAATAACGTCCTGTTTATACTCTATCGGGAGGTCTGTCGCAATGTACAGTCTCAAGTTCATCACGTGTAGTGTTACCGTCGAAGAAGCGAGTACAGTTAGCGTTTTTGCCCCGTAATCGTTAAGTTACCACGTAAGAGTTAGTTTTCTCAGTGAAAATCAATTCTGCTAAAATTTTCGCAGACGATCCGAGCGGAGAGATTTAGCCCGGAAATTAGGATTTAAAACACTTTGTTGAAATCTAAAAATTAAGAATTGATCTTTTACCACATAACAATATTTCGCGATGAATGTTTCCGGCGCGAAGCTGTGCCTAATTGTAATAAATATACATATTTTGTAGACGTATTAAGTTAATTTTATTTACGAGTATTAAGAGATAAAATCTGGCAAAATATGGGGTTTTAAGAGAATCCATGATGCTCAAAATATGTTAAAAGTAACGATAAAGAATGATAAGAATTTATGAGATAGGCGTAGACAGAGTTCGGACGTAACGTAAGTCTACTTGATTAAGAGAGATAACGAATGAACATCGTCGGTGAAAACACAATCATGAATGCAAACCAAAAACGTAGGTTACCTTTTGCCATCAACATTATACTTTGTTAGTGTGTATTACACTAAGTTCTGTTACATTAATGAATGCATTTACTCTTAATTAACAATGTGAGATTACTGAGATGTCTTCGTAACACTATAGGTGCCAAATAGTGTAGTGATTTTTAAATTTTTTCTACCAGCTTCTATTATAGTTGGCCTAGTTTAGGTTGTTACCAGTTTTTTCAACGATGTGACAAAATGAGATGCATTTAAGAGGCAAGGGTCAGACTGAGAGAGGACTGTGATAGCTAGGTAGGTTAGGTGTCTATTTCGCTCATTTTAGCGTTAAATCTTCGTGTGTCGAGACGTGATCGAGTATCCGCTGTGGGGTTGAGTGTATGTTTGAAAGTTTTCCATTACGTTTTGTACAGAATTTTGATTTATTCGTGAGTCAACTCGATATCGAAATCCTTTATGTTCCTAAATTATAATTATCTAAAATATTTGTTTGTGTCGGTTTCCGGCTGGTCGTGGCCGGGCCGTCGCCTTCTTACTTGACTGATTTGATTAATATTACGATGAGTGAGATTAGTAAAATTTACCAATTAGGTAACGTGTGTGATTACGCAAAGTGCTTTGTAGTAGTTTGATCCAAGGGACGGAGGGTATGCCAGAGTAAATCTTATTTCTAATTTAGACTATCGATTTTCGAATTACCAAGCAATTCGATCATTCATCGCGAAATAACTTAGAATTTAGGAAGAATAAAAATATTATATTATGAATTTGTGACGTTGTTGGAGTATTCTGGTGACCAAGTGCACGACTCTAGTACCTACTATCACAACCACACATTGGCGGTTCAAAATTAGTAGGAATAAGCTCAAGCAAACTGTATACTTGGAGATTGTGTAAATAGATATATCTAATATATCTGTATTTCATAAAAAAAATCCGATCTACGCCGCAAGTCTTCCAAGACTATAAACCACGTACCCAAACACTACCAGGATATTCCAGCGAACATTTTAACGTTTTAATATCTCTGTTTGTAACTATAGACAACTTACATATATAGCTTATTTTACTATTATTGTGATGGTTTCGTTTTCCTACCGCATAATATGAACTGTTAATTAACTAATAGGTGTAATAGTAAGGTGAATCAGTGGGGAGTCACATGACATTGATACCATTTTATTATTTGTCACTAAAAAGTGATCGATGCAATATTATTATTTAGTGGGTTTATTGTGTGTTGATTTTACTACGAATTTATCGCATTGGGCAATTATGAAAATTAATCGGTCTGTTAGTTGTGAACGTCGGCGCAGGCGCACGCGATGGCTCAATTATAAACAATCAAACTGGAATAACGAACCAAATAATGTTGTATACGAAACGAATCGATTCCAAATCGAGTAGTACGCGCATCGTAGCTTTAGATCATAACCATCGATTAAATAGTTGCCGAACGACTCGCGTGCCTGATTCTAAAGCTGCGTTCACAACTCACGCCACCAGTAGCATTTTATTTTCCATTTTAATTTTCCTATCAAACTTTCGGAGGTTTACAATTGAAAAAAACATCGTTATCGAAGAAAATTAGAAACATTTATCTTCCGTGACTAGAGTTTTCCACATTGTTCACAAGGTGTGATCCTCCCGAGGTAGCGCGCGCCGCCCCCTCCCGCCACAGACTACAATAGCATAGGATTCAGTTCTATTATATTTTATAACAATCACAACACGCGCAGCCTTATACAATAATAGTTGATAAGTATTTTTATACAATAAACGATATATTTTTTCCATATTGGGCGGGGGTGGCGCGACGCACCCAAGTACAAAGTTTGAATACAAACATACAAAACAGTGCCATAGCCGAGATATAACCTCAGATTTATACTTATTAGATTTTTATACCGATACAAATGGATTTAATTTTTAAATATAAAACAAGAAGTGATTAAGTATACAGAGATTACAGATGATATTTTATACATTTATTACATACAATATTATTAAAAAGGTAAATGTGAAATAGTCTTAAAGTTAATGTCGTATTTGCAACGTGCTAAGTACCTAAAGTAAAGATACATACTTGTTTAGTTCACGGGAGTTGTGGAAAATCGATTAAAATGAAACTGGTTTCAATTTTGCACAACTTTATACCTGTCTTTTAATGCACGTTGTATTTATTTCAGTCTTTTTTCTCTTACATTCAGTGTGGTTATTGTAAATACATATCATTGGGAATTTTTGAGGCAGTGTTGCAACATAAAATTGTCACTTTGGTTTTTTATTGAAACCGTACTGTTGCATTCAAAAGTGTAAGTTAAAACATGTAAAGGAATATCGGTTTCAATTAAGACGCCTAAGAGTTTAGTCAATGAATGCAAATTCCGCGTTTGTAAACACGTGCCAGGCTGTTCTGTTTGTATTGCTCACTGTTTTGTTAAGTTTTGCTCAATTACACGTGTATGTATACCTATAAAGTTAATCTTATTAGTTTTTATTGTCGTACGAGATGATTTTTGTAAAATATTTTTTGAGAGCACGGTTTTGCTTTCTTATGTAACTATATTTAAGTGCTGAAAACGTGCGATTGTCGCTCAGACGATTAGAGTCTTAGATTTGAAAATTTAAATTGGCAAATCTTGTAGTTCACAATATTAAACTCATAGTAAACAGTATCATGCCGTATCTAAACGTGCCGTCCAGTTCTGATCGGATATCCGTACATTATCTACGTAACTCATGGATTATGTTCCCCGAAGGTTGCTTTCAATGACATTAATTAGGTTTCAAGCATGTTCCTAACCCTTATTAATACGTAATATTTATTTATAAATACCTACAATGACATTTCTTACAGAATACCCGTAGGATAGGAGATAGAATCTGTAATCCTTTTGCCAATGCTTGTTTGTCAGACTTTTCTTCAATGGAATAAAATTCCAGCACACGTTTACATCCACTTAGCGTCTTGGAGAGTATTATAAACTATTCAATTACATAGTTATGCGATTTTACCCATAATTAAACCTAATCAAAAGTCTCTTCTTCGTATCTAATGCAATATCAATATGTCTACTTAATTTTGTATATTTTTAAGTTGTTAAAGGAGAGAATAAGATTGCATTGTAAAACTATTCTTTGCAAAACATAATGATTATCAAATTAACGTCAATTGTATTAAATACAATGTCTGAGCAATGTGAGTTAAACTAAACCATTGCTAAGCTTGGTAAAAAATAATTAGTTTAGTCGTAATAGAACCGAAACTTGCCAGTTTTCACTAATTCCTTCGTTTAATGCATTTAATTGTGATCTCATGGTGAAATTGTAAAGTCTAAGATGTCGAATTGGCGAATGAAGTCGACCAACCCGTTCTGTTTATTCATTAATAACTATTAGACATATCCACATGCTTAGTAATTTTAAACTTACATGAATTAATATAATATTGTAAGTTATTGTGTACTCGACATTACTATAGATATTTTGTGAAAGCCAATTTCCCATACATTTGGATAGTACAGACATACCTACAACAGTTTTATTGCAAAACTAATCAGTTTAAAAGGTCGCACACATGGGTGTGTAATGTCAATGCATGTTAAAATGAGCTTAGTGACTTAGTGTATCAGATTTAGTTTCATAGAGAAGTTGGCTACGAATTATTTCAACGTCTTCCATTTTCAACGTAGTAGACTACAAAAAATACGGCGTTTTTAATTTGTATCTCTATTTAGTTTGTCATAAATTCGGCTCCACACATTAGGATTTAAAAAAGTGTCAAATATATCTCGAAAAGCTTTATTCTAATGTGTGAACCCGACTTAAGTGTTATTTGCAGTATGTTTGTATAGTTTAAAAACAAAAGCGTATATCTGCAGTTAGTGCAGTACCAGTGCAATACACTTGAATTTTTGGCGATATTATTGTATAATTTATTTTATAAATGACTTATTTTAAAAATAGTTGTTAGTATTAATAAAATAATTGGTAGCCAACATAAAAATGGCCTATAATAATTTTCTTAAACTTAGTATACATCTATCATTGTACACACTGCCACTCGCCAACCGCTGTCGGAAAAAATAATGATACAAAATAATAATTTTTTAACACAATAGAGACTTGTTGAAACAGTTCCACAGTAAAATAAGTGTTGTTGAATTTTTTAATAAAATATGGACATATTTAGATTAATGATCTTGTAGTCTGGATTGAGTTTTTTAACAGATTTTATTGAATGCAAGTTTTCGTGTATAATACTGGTAAAGTTACGTCGCCTATTCAGCTTATTTTTGCTACAATACTTATTTTAAGCCATACAATAACAGTTATGAATAATAGTACAATACATAAATATACAGATATACAATTATATACAATAGACTTATACAATAAAGCGGTGATAAATATACATATTTTATTTAAAAAGCGTTGTAGGCGGCGTACCTTGATGCATGGATTAGTTTCATTAATGGGTGCTGTTATATCATTAATTGTACATATTTGTGTAATATACAATAGACTGGTAATTTTACACTGTTGTTAGGTTTCTACAGAGTTATTACCTGAGGCTGTTCTATTACTGATTAACTAATGTTATTTTCGTGGTTCAGACATAAAATTATTTACATCAATTACACATCTTTAGTAGTGCAGTTTAATTTTGTGTTGCCACAATATTTTATAGCAAGAGACAGGTGTTTGGTTACTATAGTTACAGATAATAATAGTAATATTCATTATGATGGCCTAACTTAATCGGTAGTAAACAGTCTCAGTCCACATGTTACAATAGAGTATATTTTCTTACATACCGACAGAGACGCCGAATAGACTATATAAAATTCATTTTAGACAATCCCAGAGTACAAGATCGAACTTTTTACACACAACAGACTTCAGTTTATTTCAATAGAATTATTACATTTTTTGTTTTTCGGAGAAAACAGTTGGTTGCGACATGGTCACAAATATCCAGGCGAAAAATTGAAACGTTGGCATTTTGTCAAAAATAAAATTAATATTATAAAATGAAATTGTAAATATATTTTCTAGTTCTTCCAAAATGAATAATATCAGTATTAAATACAAAATTCAACTTTGGTTAGGTCAAAAGTGTATGTGTGATCTATAGGAAATTTTTGCATTAGATTTTCCTTGATATAACTTTATAGATATTTTAATTATTTTAATTACATTATTTTCTTTTAAGAAGGTGTTTTACTTGACTTGTAATGATCTTGCCTAGAATGCATTTATGTTAGTTACTTATGAATTATGATACGTTTGAAATTGATACCATCGTATTTATGTATATTATTATTGTCTTAAGGGTTTTGTTTGTTTTTTTGTCATTAATAGAAGTAAAATGTTGTAAAAAGTAAGCTCGTTGTATTTTATCAAATAAACACTTTTTAGTCCAACTGAAGCAATACGATGCAGTTTCATTTAACCATCCCGTGGCCTGTGTGGCTCGTCCATAAATTTAAAGTAGCACGGCTGTAAACATGTTCAGGGTGTTTGATGGATAAAATCTGAATAAAGACTCCCACTAGAGTACCGAAATATTAGCCGGCTAAAGTAGTTTCTCACATCGCTCGCAAAACCGTTAACCTTTGTATTTGCTGGATGCTAAAATGATCATTAAATGAATCATACTATGATTGATATTACACAATTGCTAAAGAATAACTACGGGCTCAAACATGACTAGATTTAACCGCAGTTTAACTTGCGTCCTGTAAAGCTTTACTTATTGTATTTATAGTACTTATAGGTATGTAATTACAGTGTATCAAGATGAAACATGCACCAGATTTTAAGCTAGACCTCTAGCAATACATCGGTGAACTGCATTCAATTCCATGCAGTAGTTTTTGCGTGATGCGTGTACAAACATATGGACAGACAGGCCGACAAAATTTCTAAGAATTGTCGTATTGGCTTCTATTGCTCTAATAAAGACTAATCGACTATCTTAGTTTGTCTTCAATGTCTATAATGTACAGACATCAGCCTGTTACAATTTTATTATAACGTATAGATTAAGCAAAATTGCTAAATGTGGCCATCCTAGCCAACATTTAGCAATTCCTGTACGTTAATTAAAATCTAGAACCGTCCCGTAGCAATTTTTTAAACTAAATAATATTATTCACCAAAAGCAGCCATCGGCCCCCACGGGATATGACTATGTTAAGGCAAACGAAAGAACCGGTCAGGTGGGATGAAGGCCTGCCGAAGGTCGCTAGAGGCCACTCGATGCGGGTAGCTACGACAAGTAAATTGTGCTGCTGTCTATGTCCAGCAGTAGCCTGGTACAACGTGATGATGATGACCAGTTCCGCTGAGTCAGACCTAAAAGATCTGCCTCAGTGGCAAGCGATGGCAATACTTACGGTGGCAGCGACACCGTCCTTGGGTGCCAAACATAGTAAGGCCTGTGATGGTTTTATAACATTAAAAAAAATCTGGCAAAATTGACAAATTTCGTTTCATCAGAGGTATCACTCGCCCGACCCTGTACATCAAGGAGCAATAGTTGGGCTGCCAGCATAGGAGACAATAGCGTGTTGCTTATCCTATCTGCCAACACAACGCTCCCTCGCGGAGCTCTGGCGGCCTTGCTCACCGTTAGGAACACAACATAGCATGGAGCTATGTTATTTGGCTACGATTTTCTGCAAGGTATTTCCCCAGTTGGGCAGCTCCAATAGTGAGTGGAATTATTCGATTCCACTCACCTCTCTTAATAATGTGATGTGATTAAGATACCTATAAGCCCCTTTCGGATAGGACAGGGCTTTTTTGTATCATAGTATATGTTGTATGTATATACTAACCCTAGCCCTTTGGCTCTTCCCCTCTGACCAATATTATATTATAAGCAGTAGAGTTTATTCATCATTTCCACAGTCGATTTTTCAAGAGGAAGTAAAATAAAAAAATTGTAAATATATTCAACAATTTATTTACTAAGTACATGAGTTACAAGTCACTCACCGCGTCTACTCAACTTTTCTATACGCGCTTGATTCTTATAAATACATAGATCCATGAAGGTCAAACTTAACAGCAAGCAGTGTCCTAACATATCCTTCTGTAGATCCCTCTGTGACCTGAACATTTTCTGTATTGAGTCAGGAATGTATGCGTGGGAGTTGTTCGGACATCTCTCGTTCAAATCCCGCAGTAACATTTCTATTGTCTGTTCAGTTGATACTCTTTCGTTGCCGACTAGAGTTCCGTATAGCCTGAAAATTGATTGTCGAGTTAACACTTCATCATCAATACCACAGTTTGGCACGGGTCTCTCGGAATGAGAGGGGTTAGGCTATAGTCCACCATGCTGGCCTAGTGCGGGTTGGTAGACTTCACACGCCGCCGTCGAGAAAATCTCTCAGGCATGCAGATTTCCTTACGATGTTTTCCTTCACCGTTTAAGCACGTGATAATTAACTATTAACTGAAAGATTTGCCTCGAACTAACATAAAAACTACTGTACTAACTACTAATGTACACTCACAGTTCGCCGGTATGTTTAGGTCCCATAAAGTAGGAGCAAGTTTATTGCCATTAATTGGGCACAAGTCTAAACTTCAAGCTGCTTGAGAATTTCATTGAAAAATCCAATAACACTTTACTGGAGCTGTAAATCGAACCCAGAACGCCAAGCGTTCCGCTTGGGACCACTAGACTAACGGGGAAGTTCCTCAAACGAATTATGGGAAAAGTATGTTTTATTGCGATATGCCTCTTTTAAAAGCTACATAATGTGATTGGCGATATGTCTGTCTTTGTTTTAGAAGCAGAATTTATAATTGCCACGAAACAAATTGAAATGAAGTTAATTTTTATAGAGAAGACTCCTAACGCCATCTATATGTAAAACTACAAAACTTTAAGCGACATCTACATTCACTTTGAGATAAACTATTGTATGACGTGACGTCAACAAGTCATCTTGAATTGAATTACTCGACACATATATTTATTTAATTGGTTTACCAGCAGCAATGATGAAGTGCACAACTCATGTAGGTAAACACCACATGCATATAATGTTATATCATTTAGGAAATAGCTATTGACAAAGGTTAAACAAACACGAGGAAACAAATGTTACAAAACATATAACATAGTACCTATCTCTAAACACATCATTTTATTCTACCTTTAACTTAATAAATACTCTCCCGAAATCTTCCGGTATCCGGGAGATTTCTTCCTTTTTCTTCTTGTGAGTTAGAAGCGAGTATTGGTTCATAAGAAGCAGTGATAGCCTAGTGGTATGACCGTTGGACTGCCTAGTCAAAGGTCTCGAGTTCGAACCCAAGGCACGCACCTCTGACTTTTCGAAGTCATGTGCGTATTAAATAGTTAATTATCACGCGCTTAAACGGTGAAGGAAAACATCGTGAGGAAACCTGCATGCCTGAGAGATTTTCTCGATGGTGTGTGAAGTCTGCTAACCCGCACTAGGCCAGCGTGGTGGACTATAGCCTAATCCCTCTCATTCTGAGAGGAGACCCGTGCCCAGCAGTGGGACAGTATAATGGGTTGATTATGTATGATTATGTATTGGTTCATACTTTTATACATACATAAATAGATATATGTTTTTTCTTTTGTTAACTTGTCCTTATTATTATTAATGTCCTTAAATCACTGACCTCTTGAACCTACTTACTTATAATAGAATAGAGTAATATAGAGATCAGTTATATAATATGTATAGTATGGTGCATCCCTAAATGAAAGACTCATTGCAGACAAAGTTTTATTTTAAGTTTATAAGGATCTAACTATGTATACTCCTTAGTTGGTACATACCTGTATGGAAGTGTAGGTCGCAAAAAATAAACTTTTTGTTTTAAAACATCTCCACCATGCTCATCTTCATTAGACCTAAAAATCATCGATTTTTATAAATAATCTTCTAACATGGCACAATGAACATGCTTTTATAGTTATTATTGTCTGTTTTAGACGCCTTTTCCTCATGGACTACCATCGCTAGGAGAAGACGTGTAGGACACACCCATTCTGGGTTCGCTACAGACGAAAACCACACCAATGTCTCGCCGTGCCTCTTGGTGTGGTTACAGGTTACGGGAGCAATCTGTTATTCCTCCACAATCTCAACAGTGGTAGACTACCAACGCAGTCTCCTACTCAATTTGGGAGACAGTCTTCTCATCTCCCACCTGTCAATCCACATGAGTGGAGTGCAGCAAAAGCTATCATGTAGACCTAATATATGTATTGTACATGTAGGAAGAATGGACTCTCCCAAATCTGCAAGGCTACCCGTGGCCAATTATTTAAGTATACTTTTTTTATAGCACTCGCCACAGGCGTGTATGTATGAGAAGATGTATGAATGTGGAAGAAGTATGCAAGAATCGTAACAAGTGGCAGTCTATAGTTTCTGCCTACCGCTGTAGGAGAAAGGCGTGAGTGTATGTATGTACTTTTTTTTATGGGATAAGGGGACAAACTAGCAGACGGATCGCCTGATGGTAAGCGATTACCGCCGCCCATGGACTCCCGCAACATCAGAGGTGACACAAATGCGTTGCCCGCCTTTTAAAAGGGGATTGGGCCTCCGGTAACCTCACACACTCGGAACAAAACACAACGTGAGCGTTGTAAAAACTTCTATGCATATTGATGGTACATGAGAGCGGACTTAATGCCGTAAGGCATTCTCTACCAGTCAACCTTGGGTTAAAAGAAATAACTAAATTAGGGTACGGCATGATGAAATAACAACCTGCATAGGTAAAAATACATAAAACAATACACATATAAATAAATACATCAGCTTGACGAAGACACATTTAAAATTAGGGGTTTATAGATTTGTAATAGAATTCCCGATCTTTACGTTTAAATGCTAAATAACTGGGGCTATACTCACTGTTCTGTTCCATGACTCCTAGAATTAATCAAAGCGACGACCATAGCAACCATCTGCGCTTTCTGAAGATTGACTGCAAGCACCTTAGGGTTGTTAGGGTCGCTGCCAGCCGCACGTAGCGTGGTGGCCTCCGCTTTCATCACATATATATCCGCTAATGGCAACTGTTGTGTTATCGTCCAGGCCTGACAAAAAATAGTAGCCAGACAGTTCAGCTAATCAAGCAGTTCAATTTCACGACATAGTTTAGTAGCTCAGTGAGACATAATTCCAACATAATCAAACATCACCTTTTAACGTCGACTTTGGGAGAGAAATTCGAAATATGCCTGTATAATGGACTGTATTCTGAAGGAATAGAAGTACATAGACCAATTTATTACTCCCTTAATCAAATTTGAATGTATTTAAAATCAGTCTTATCGAACAATCTTATGTAAAAAACAGTAACCTATTAAAGCCATCGCTTTTATTATGTACTAGCGGCCCGACCACGGTTTCACCCGCGTCGCCATTCGAGTCGTAGCGTAATATTAAATAGCTTAAAAACTTCCTCTTGAATCTCTCTATCTATTAAAAAACCGCTTCAAAATTCTTTGCGTAGTTTTAAAGATTTAAGCATACATAGGGACGGACAGACAGCGACTTTGTTTTATACTATGTAGTGATTTATTCTCGGTGGTAGGACCTCTCGTGGTCTGACTGGCTGGCGACCACCCTTACGTCGGAGTCTGTCGTAAAGCACCTTGGTGTGTGTTCTGACTTTTGCGCGTAAGAGCCAGTTCCGTCTCGGTTGCGGCGGCACTGTCAGTCTGCAGTCCGTAGAAGCTCTTAAAGCTCGGCACCGCATCAGCAACACCTCTGGTGCTGCAGGTGTCCATGGGCGGCGATGTCTACTTAAGATGTTTACTTAAGCGGCTCTTCTGCTCGTTTGCCGACCTAATCATGCTATATATTTATCTATAGTACCAGCGCCTTTTTATTATAATATTCTACAACATCCAAGATAATATACACTTACAATATCCAATATATCAGTAATCTGGAACCTCCTGCCTTCTGGATAGTTGATACCATAATACTTCCACTCTTGGACTTCATAGCTGCTCTTGTCGATTAGTGTCCAACTCACGGAATTCACTGTTATATACACTGTAAGCACTGAATTGCAATCCTGTAATAACAAAATGTGGTCCCAACACTGGAATTGAATGTGCCTCTTCAAAATAAAAAAGAATTAATAGGCACATTAGACACTTTGGCTAACCGAGAGAAATTGGTTGTATATGTAGTTGGCTAATGGCCAGTCCCTATAACAAATCCGTCGATAGATTTGCTTACTAGAGATAGGATTTTGACATAAGGTTCATACAAGTAATGTCAAAATCCTATCTCTAGTAAGCAAATCTATCAACGGATTTAATATAGGGACTGGCCATAAGTGTATAATTAACGCTCAGTTCTTTTTTACAAAAATTATCAAATTAATATTATTATTATTATTTTATAACCCTACTGGTCAAACCCTTCCCTCCTTCCAAGCTACGTTTTCGATGCTTTACTGGCCCAATCTTTTTCGTAAAATTCAAGCTCATTGGGCCTCAATGGGCTCCGGCTGAGCCATAGTACATTTTTTAAAAACAGTGACCACACAGGATCAAATCCTGTACCCTAGGGGACAAAGTACACCCAGACATCAAATAAATATCTGTGAAATATATATTTAACTAGCTGTTTCACATGCTAAAAAATGACAGACTTTCATACAAACTTTCACTCCACTTTTCACCACCTTAGGGGTTGAATTTCCAAAAATCCTTTTTTTATGGGATAAGGGGGCAAACGAGCAGACCGATCGCCTGATGGTAAGCGATTACCGCCGCCCATGGACACCCACAACACCAGAGGAGTTACAAGTGCGTTTGCCAGGTTTTTAAAAGGGGATTGGGCCTCCGTTAACTCTACTCACTCGGCGAAACACAACATAAGCGTTGTTTGACGCCGGTTTTCTGTGAGGCCGTGGTATCACTCCGGTCGAGCCGGCCCATTCGTGCCGAAGCATGGCTCTCCCTTTCTTATCGGATGCCTACGTCATACAAAGAACACACCCTCCAAGTTTCAGGTTTCTACGATCAGTGGTTCAAGACAAAGTATCTAGATAATATCTGTGTATGTATGGAACACAAATAATCGCTCCATATGGGAATCGAACCCACAACACATTGCAACCAGGAGACCAGGACCATATAAACCACTAGATATACCAAATGTGCAGATATTAAATTAATATTTGATTATCTTTATATATATAATTCTTCTGTGAGTGTGTATGTGACTGAACTTCTCTCAAACGACTGGACCGATTTTGATGAAATTTTTTGTGTGTGTTCAAGGGGATCTGGGAATGGTTTAGATTCACAATTGGACCCGGTAGGTGGCGCTGCAATCGAGTTTTGGGTTATTTTCAGGGCAGGACAACGTCTGCTGGGTCCACTAGTATTCATAGTTTTATTTGAAAATGACTATAGCTTAAATAATTAAGGAAAATATTTGTCATCCTCACCTTTATGACACTGTCACTTAATTGTGGATGCAAGATCTGCCCTTTGATTTTGCTTGTAACTTTCTTTTCCTTAGAAGGACCACTTATTATACTATTAAATAGTTTTTTGACAGATTTCTCAGAGAAACCCTCAATATATTCAATGTCAGATAATGTTTTTATATATCCGTTGCTACTCTTCCATAAGGAAAACTTCTTAATATTTGTTTTACTAACGTCATAACTGTAATTAAAACAAAGAAAGTTCATATCTTAATTTATCAAAGAATGAAATCAGGATTGACAATGTTTTTGAATGAAAATGTTCCAAATGCCCCACTCACATCCTTTTTGATCTCTTTAAATAGACTAAGATTTGGTAGAAACAAGAAAGGAGTATTAAAATTAAATGTATAAAATTGGTGCAGACCCCCGTTTAGTTACTATCCTAACTTTTTAAATGATTTTATGAAACAAGATAGATTACAAAAAAGGTTTTGATTAAAACTATTTAGATCTCAAGTACAACTTTAGCATGGGCTCAAACATACATTCTACAGAGTTGTAGAATCACTCAGATAAGATGAGATTCATACATATATACATATAAGTAGACATAGCCTGGTGATATGATCATTGAACTGTGAAGTCAAAGGAGTCGATTTTGAATCCAACTTGGAATCATGTGCAGCATATAATAGTTAATTAGTATCACTCAGTAAAACCGTAAACATCATGGGAAAACCAGTGAGCCTGAGTGATTTTCTCAAAGATTGCCAACAGTAGGCAAGCAACAGCATAGTGGACTATAGATAGATAGACTCTCACTCTGGAGAGGAGACCCGTGCCCAACAGTGTTGCAGTATACATGGGTTGATGATCATGATGTGCATGCAATGTTTGTAAATAATCTATACTAATATTATAAAGAGGTAACGTTTGTGAATTTGTGAGGTTATAGGGGGTAATCTCTGGATCTACTGGACCAATTCTGAAAATTGTTTTTGTGTTGGATAGTCCATTTATCGAGGAAGGTTATAGGCTATATAACATCACACTAAGCCTCTTTGGAACGGAGCAGTGCGGGTGAAACCACAAGTGGTTTAGGCTAGTGTTATATCTTATGCTACAAAGTATGGAAAGTAATGGGGTATTGAATATAGGGAGGGGTGGAGGGTTTTCATTCTGTACATTAGACATGTATTAGTTATTCTGTGTGTTAAGAAGACTTTCCCTCAAACAGTGACTTAACTAGGATGGTGCCAGCGGTGCCCTTGCACAGGGCGCAGATCCTGGAGGCAGAAAAATGACCAAACCAGCACATTTTTAAGAGTGCAGTTACAAAAGCTTGTACCAGACTTATAAAGGGCTAGTTATGGCACTGCACTCAGACCAAAAATATAACAAGAAAAATTAAGAGTATTGATGTATGTGGCTGCCTATAAACTGCCCTGTGTCTGGTGCGTATCTTACTTTGAATAATGCAGTTGCTCTTGCCTCACTTATTGCACAGTTTTGTTTGCCATGGCTACTTTATCTTGTAGTCTATTTTATGTAAGATTGAGGTATGTAGTGTAGGTTACCTAGATTCTTCTTTCTTCGTCTTACCTAGATAAAGTATTAACGTCGGGGTCATTTATAACCTGTAATATTTTCTCCCTCTCGACATCATTGTATTTATTGTCTAAATCTTCACTAAAATACGATTTAGATACGACTGACACTCGAATTCGAGAACATAGCGGGGTCTGAAATAGTCATAACATAAAGTAACAAAATAATGAAATCATTTAACACAGTCCTGTAAAACTAACCATTATCCTTGTGGATGGGTTCACAAGGTTAAGCAACATTTCAATTGACACAGAATTGAATATCACATCTATAATAACAAAAATCTTAGTAATACATTATCTGGGAAAATATGTACTTAGTGCAATAATTAAAATACAATACAAACAATTTGTTTGTTTACAATTTCAATTCGCAAAGGTGACAGTAGATTGAAATGACACTGACAGAATTATTTAAATTCCTCAATTGTCAATCAGACAGCGATCATCCACCCAGCTGTCTCAATAAGCGCTTTGTTTCGGACAGAAGGGACACCTAGAAGTAGAACATGCCGTTGCCGAAACTCAGAAAAGAAAGTAACGCCATCTACTTTTCTTAACAAAAAACGCTGATACCCAATAGATTCACGTTTATCGATAGATGTCTCTTCTCTCAATTGTCATACTTTTAATAAATATGGATGATGTTTATCTGGAATTTAATTCCGTACATAGTTTGTACTAAGGCGGAACGTTTCGCTTTGCCCGCGAAATTCAAATTTCAAGTGATTTTTGGCAGTTTATAGGTCTATAAGAAGTTCTAGATTCATGGCAGTTGTAATTACGACATTAACTATACAACATTCACAACTGAGAACTAAAACCTTTACTTATAAATCCTTATCTAGCCAGAAACTTAGCGCAATCTGTGTAATTGGTCAAAATTGACATTTTACACTACTTTTAGTTCTCAACTTTTTTTATAGAACTTTTTTTTTCTGTTTTTTTAAAACGGATAAAATGAATTTAAGTTAAACCCTATTGCAGACATAATAAAAAGTTTTGCCAATTACTAATTTCGTACAAAATATAATCGATTCTCTTTTTTCTCAATCGATTTTTTATTATGTAGGTACTTATTTTTTTTTATGGGATAGGAGGGCAAACGAGCAGATGGATCGCCTAATAGTAAACGATTACCGCCGCCCATGGACACCCGCAACACCATAGCAGACACAAGTGCGTTGCCGACCTTTTAAAAGGGGATTGGGCCTCCGGTAACCTCACTCACTCGGCGAAACACAAGGTAAGCGTTGTTTGACGCCGGTTTTCTGTGAGGCCGTGGTATTACTCCGGTTGAGCCGGCCCATTCGTGCCGAAGCATGGCTCTCTCACGTAAAAATACACTCTGTATTACCCCTTTCTACTTAATTTGCATCAATACGGTGTTTTAAGTACATATCCTTTTTATAATAAATAAATTAATAACAAAAATATAGGTAAAATATAACGTACCTGCAAATGTATAATAAATAGTCATGTGATCCGTGATTAAAGCATATTTACAACATCTAAATAGTTTTTCAGGCGAGGTGACAACCCTAGCTCCGGAAATTCCGAATATAACGTAAATTGATGATAACTTCTGAATAACGCGGGATTCGATAACGATTTAAATATTATCGATAGAGGGTGTTTAGAGAATGTACTGCATAGAAATCTCAATCTAATAAAATTAATGATCATTTTTTTAATAATAATAAAAAAATGAATACCGCGTTAAACTTGAGAAAAAAAACTTAAAAGGCATTGTCATTGAAATTGAAATATCTGGTAACCTATCCATCTTAAAAAGTCCAAAAGTAGTCATAATAATCATATAATCAAATTTTAAGTTAGTAGCCTTTTTTATTTTATATTTATGTTCTGATTTTCATAACCCGGATATAGGGAAACTTTAGGATTAATCAAACTAAAGGTCGTATCGATGACGGTATTTTACTCTAGTGCTTAGACTGATATGTTGTATCAATTACTACAATAAAAAAATACATGGAACAAAAACGGGGTTTTTAAAACACTGTTAGATTACCTACCTACTACCTGGAAATCAATATTAGGGACCATCCATATATTATGTCACACGAATTTCGTAACTTTTTGACCAGTAGTATCTGCATAATTAAACATATCATTATACCTACAGCTACATACAGAGCGTTATTTACTGTTAAGAAATGGAGATGGCGCTTCGAATTTGCATGCATCGTATAGGCTTGAGAGGGCTCTCTTGTATGTACATCTATCTATACTCTTTGGTAATGGGCTAAGCTAATAGTAAAATGATTTTTTTAACAAAGTTAGGCGTGATACACAGTTTTATAACGCATAAAAATATACTACATACTCCATCACATTTTTTCGGAAAATTTTGATCAATGCCATCTATTAGTTTTTTATTTAACTACGTATGTACTTACATACCTCTTACATTATTTCTTTAACGTCTCTGGCTGGCGTTTGCGACTTTGCGACTGGCGTGTTTATTCCATAAAACCTAGATGGGTCGGAATAAAAAAAGTTCAACAAGTGTTGTTCTTTTTCAGAAGATGTCACTTAAAACGCAAAATCTCGTTTCGGTGCCTACGCGAGTAGGGCATTGGTCGATAAATCCTCACGATATTTTGTAATTCATATTTTACGTCACGAATTAATATGTAGGTAGGTACTTACTCAATTTGTGTTAATGCCAGATTTTGCCAAACCAGACTGTCGCTCTACTTCGGTAGGTACCATATTATTAAGGTACCTATCTACTTCCTATCTACCCACCCTCCTTTATTGATTACGATTTCGGCTTGGTTTGGTTTTCTTTAAAAACTGCTTCAACCTTCGGCTTCAATAAATCAATTCTATCATCTTTTGTTTAATTGACTACCTACATAACTTGTTTCTTGACATTTGGTTTGAATTAGGAATTTTCGAATTATGAAAATAAACAAAATACAATCCAATTGAAAAAACAATGTCAAAAACGTGTCAAAATTGGTTTAGATTGCTGAATTGCTGTCCAATACAAATAGGCACAATACAGCTCTAAGGTACCTACACGAAGTTCTGTGTTTTTGTGGCAGAAAAGTTTCGGTTTATCGGTGAAGGAGTATCATGGAAGAAGTAGGTCAAATTTAAAGAAGTAAGTACAGATAAACGATACGATGATAATTTGCACGCGTTAAAATAAGACAAGATGACATTGTGCTCTCGCTTCAACTCACGAATCGGCGTACAACAAAATGGCGGCTGCTGGACGTCGTTCACCGCGCGGCTTCACGAACCGCACACATACACACGATCGAAGTAAATGTGCATTTGACTATCTTCTTTCCTTCGAGAGAGTTCGTTTGCGGTCAGCGCTCTCATTCTGTTTTGCTGCTTGGCTGCATATTTATTCTGAAGACTGGTGAGTTTAGCAATAATGTATGTACTTTATACCTATTTAGCTATCCCAGATAGGTATTTTGGTGGTAGTTACCTATGAGAATAGCAAGAGATAAAAAGATGGACCAAATGGATCTTCTGTCGGTGCCAAAAAAAAAACGAATGGTTTTTTCAATAGGTACTTTAATTATTTCAGTTTTTGTATTTTCAATTAAAGTCAACTTTACAGTCACGCTGCTGCTTCTAAGACGTCCCGGTTTTTATTATTTCTACCCACAGTTACAGTAATGGTACAAGGCGGTTCCCGTTTAGGTGACTAGACTATCAGCGCATACAACGCAAGCAAGCATAATGTACTGTCTATGTATACCTAATAGGTATCAGCTTAGTATGAAGTCGGTGCGGCAACGTCGCACTTATATAGTTCAAGCCAACCGACCAGCGTTATTAGATCTGCCGCAAAATGGACCTTTGCTTTGGTTGATAACCTTTATTAGATTAGATTGCAGTATTTATGGTATTTTTCGATTTGCCAATTGATGTAATTAATCGATCAATTTATGAAATATATGCAGCCCACGGAATTCTTTTTTATAAACAGCCTAAATCTCTAACACAAGCGCACTGCGCGCATGACATTGAGTACAAATTGATAATATATGCTGGGCCTGGTTGGCTGGCAAAACCGTCACGAACTTGTTTGTGCAACGTTGCCAAACCGCTATCATTCTGCTGACATTACCTACTTATATGTACACTATTTCTGCCAGTTGTGATAGCCGTGATAGTAGCTTGCTCATGCTGTATTGTTTGACAGATTTTTTTATGTATTTGTAAAGCTTTATGATTTACTTATTATTTTTAAATAGGTACCTACCTAACTACTCAAGTACCTAATCTTCAAGTTCAACGCTACTGGCGTATGGCGCTTCTCCTTTTATTCTTTTTTATATTCTCGTGGTGAAATCCTCTATCATGAATATTTCTATCCGATATATCTACATTGAGATTGCATGTAGGTACAGCGAACACTTTTTCAATTGGAAAATATTTTTATTAGTAGGCAGGTACTTACTCACCGTAGTAGTACTTTATCTATTTAAATGTTCAGCCATCTTGTTTACATCTGACGTAAGTTATTCTAATTTGCTTTCTCATGTTATTGTAAAATATCCAGCGTCAGCCATCCTAATTCTTGGCTCTTTCTCGTCTGCTGAAGCATTATCATTTACTATTGTAGATTTTCACAAATCTTCACCAGTCATCACCTTCATCACTTTTGCCTTTCATATTGAATCAGTCATGCTGCCATGCATGACGTTCCACGATAAAGAGTGAACAGAAAATAAAAACCTTTTTTATTAGTAAACGCTATTTAAATCAATTAAACTGTTCTATAAAATTCATATTTCGCTAGTGTAGTGTAGTAGTGCTAATATAAAAATTACATTTCCTATTTGCTCCGATTTTGCCTGTCCATTGATAAGTTGCTTACTACAGTTGAATTGTACTTAAGAGCATAAAAGGCAATGTAGGACGCGTTATTCGATTTAGACATGTTGCGTTTGGTTAACGGGACTTAACTTTGTACTATAAGAGAAGTATCAAGTCATACATTTATCACCGATTAAAATTCTATTGCATTTGCATTTAAGAAGGAAGATAGTAATAAATAATACCTACTTCTAGAAAGGCTGTACTTATCTCCTCTCTTGCTTGTTAGCGACCCTATGCAAGTATGCACTCCATTAACCTGATCCTGTAGATAGGCTAGTGATGTGGTGTCCTCAATTAAAATGAGGCTACAATGCTTCTAAACACTAAAACCTTTCGTAAAAAGTCCTACACTCCTACCTACCTATTAAAGTAAAATTCCATTTTTAGAGTGTACTTTCGAAGCCATAACTCGATTATTTTTAGTAAATTGATTTTATTTAGGTAGCACTTTCTGATGTGGAACCCCTTTGTAAGTAAGTACTTACCTACAAATAGGTGTATTTGGATGACTGATTGAATGTATTTTAGGATTAGGGAAATTGCTGTTTTAATTAAAAGGTGGTAAAATATACAAAATAATTCTTGATAGAGAAACGTCAACATATTTTATGACGTATTGCCTTGCCTGACGTATAACAGGAGTCGGGAGTGATCGTCTCCGATCGGGTGATGTCGGCAACGAGTCAAACGACCCACTCGACTAGGACGTAAGAGCGGCAACGTCGCTCTTTCTTAGCCGTTCACAATATGGAATTATTTTTGTGATTTCATACCCATTTTACTTGCTCTTTTCGCATAGATGTAATGTAATCCTAACCAAATGACACTTTAGAAGTTACGTAGGTATAAGCCGTAAAATCTGAAGGTATCAAACCAAAACGACAAATGCTCTACATAGTCTTTTATTCTTTTTTTGGTCTTCATATTAACTTACACGAAAACTAGCTCGAACTAGTTTTCCCGTCTAACGGATACCGTTGTCTAGATGCGTAGGTACCCGGTAAATCTGTCTGAAATCCTTAAAAAAATGATCTGCCTAGGCTTTAAAACAAGGGCAATGGTTGATTTTTATCAAAAGTTAAATTATGGAACCTACCTACTTATATGGATCAGATCAATATGATAGCTCAAACGTGAGTATCTAAAACGGCCCTAACTAACAGACAGAAGTAGAAGGCAAGAGAACGAGAGACCATTATCGTAACATGACCTCGCTGCGTATTATTGTACAGAGTAATGTATAAACGTAGGAGTGACGCTCGCGACTTGCCGTCGTCGATTTCCCTTTCCTTTTCATCGCGTGGACCGTTTACATTGCTATCTCGCTCTACGGCCTCCACCCATATTTAACGATAGCAAAACTCGATTCTCTACAGTACCATTACTCTGTGTCATTAGTTCGTGTTTCGTCTGGCGTTCTCTGTCGGTTTATAACGGGGCGCCATTTTCTTCTCTCTCTATCTGCTGTCAGTGTTGCTTCGGCCGCGGAACCGGGCACATGTATACTGTTGTATTTAGTATTCTTCTCAACAGTTCTTCTACTTCTGCTATCTCTTGCTTAGTCATTTAGGTGAGTGATTGTAAACATTTAAGTACTTAGTAATATTTCAATACCTACTTTAACGTTTAATTTATGTGGCGCAACCTGTTTTGTTTCTTTTTTTATTTTAATAAGTACTTTAGTTTCTATGTAGGTGTTTGTTTTTAAGTAGTTTTTAATACATTTTTGTATGTTTTTGTTCAAAAACATAAGTGATTTGACGGGTTTTGCAAATTTAATATGTACCTACGTTTTTTTTTTCAAATTATAAGTAGGTAGGTTTTAGCAATATATACACGTTACAACTGTCATATTGAATAAGTACCTACTATAATATGAGCTATTATCACTTCTCTGTGAAAGGAATACGAATTAAAATCGTGTGCATAAATTGACAAGTTTATCATATGCTTTATCGTTTTTTTATTCGACTTTATTTTTTCACTTGTCAGATTAAACAATTTAGGTACTTAAAATGTACATTTGTGTATATATTTTGAATGAGCGTGTTAAATAAAGTACGAAATACTATACTTTAATTTCTTCTCCTTAAATGTCAAGAATGACATTCTTCAACGATAAAAAAAATCTTATGTAAGTCCTATGTATCTAACACTAGTTTATATTAAAATTGACACCGTCTTTTAGATGAAAGACAAAAGATAACCTACTTGTTTGTAATAAAAGATAAAGAACAAACGGTTGTCCGTTTGTTCTTTCTTAAATTACCAATATAAAATATTTTGTTCTTCTAATCATTTCTCCCAGTTTGACGATTCCTGACGATCTTAGATACTTACCTGGATTACATTGTCATATTTTGACCGACCCGTGCGTACACCTACTCTTTTCCACATTCACCTCATTCCGTTTATTTTCGTTCGTCTTCGAGGAATATGAGCCTCTCTTTCTCGCGCACTTTCCGAGCGCTCAATGTGAATGAAACGGCAGTCTTTCACGTGTTCGTCTTTGAAACGCTTGGCGATCAGCGTTGCAGCTCTGAACTAAACACCAAGTGAGCGGGGAATGTGTATTCCGGTATTTCGCACGACACGACAGAGCAGACAGCGGAGCGTCGGCCATCTTGATTTGATGATCCGTAATATTTTGCTGTATTTTTTAACTAATAACGATAAATTGGGGCTTTATTTAATTAGCACAATACAATCCAATTTCTTATTCAAAAAATGCATTATTTATTAAAAAAAAAATATTACAAATACAAGAAAACAAAGACAAATTAAAATGGTCACAATAAAAAATAATTCACTACTCCATCTGCAAAAATTGCAGACTGCTTTACCCTATACAAATAATTATAAGCCGTAAGATTTTACCTAAATTGGTCTTATTAAGGGCTTAAATTATGTCCGACTCCTGAACGAAGGTTTCTTTCTCCCGCCAGTGGAACATGCCAGTTACAGAAAAAAACAATAATGTTGTTAAAAGAAGTCTGTTTAAATAGCAACCTAATTCACATGAGTCAAAAATGCTTTCACTTAAGGTACTTAGGTTAGGTAGGTATAGGAAATGCCGTTCCTAAGTAAGTTCCTATTTAGGTGTTTACTTTGCTTCCTTCTGTATTATTACAATGATGGATAATGTTACTTTTGGCATGAAATTCAAATCTTCTCATCTTATCTTCTTCACGGTCGTGTTGCAGTTGCTCAAAGTCTGAAACGCAATTTGGTTTTCTTTTACCTTTTTTGCAATTTTTGCCTTTCAGCTAAACCATTCAATCATTCATTTCGTCGATGAAACCATTAAACTCTTACGGAGCGCCATGTGTTCTTTCTTTTGTACATCGGGCTGTCTTTTTTATTTCCAATTTTTTAAATTTTATGTAAGTTTGGTTTTCATTTCGACTCGAAAACATTATCAATTTAGGTATACATCGCAAAGGCATTTCTCTTTTGTTTACGTTTATCATTCGTGATTTTTATCACTTAGTAGATGGGCAGACTTTTACCTACAGCATCAATTTACGTTTAATCTCGATGTTGAAGGTTCTTGCCTTCTCTGCGTCTCTCCATAAGATCAACTTTTTGGAACCGTGCAACTATACTGAGGTACTCATAATATTTTATAAATGCTTGAAAAAGCTAGTTTTATTTGAAATAAAAATATTTGAACCTGAACTTGAATGATGTTGAATTAATTTGATTGAGACCGATCCATCCGTCACCGTTAAAGCGCGTGCGTTTAATTCTGTACAACGCTAATTTGATGAAAGGAGGTTATATATACAGTAGGTATTAAGTTCATGTAACGACAATAAAAATCTTCTACTTTTAATTAATTACCTACACATAAACAATCGAGTTTGTATGGGAACTTTTTTTTGTGCACTTATATTTATATTTCTTTTTAAAATACATATTCTGACTAACTATACTTTCGTAAGTCCTTATTCCAAAAAGAAAAAAGTAAAGAATAAATTGTTAAATTTTCACAGGTTTGTTGGAAAGTTACTAGTGTAGTGTTCACGGAATCCTTGTATTTTTATCGCCTACGATTCATCTCTGGCGACTGACATTATTATTACTGTCGAATTCATTATTAATGTTTATCTTAATAAACTTACCAACTAAAATAATTGTGATTAAATTTAGATTTAGACATTTATGCTACAAAAGAATCCTAACTAGGTATCCTATCTTTATGCGAATGTTACGCACTAAATCGATTTTAAAAATTCTTTCACCAATAAAAGCTACATTATTAGCGAGTAATATGGCTGTATTTTTTTTTATTAGAAATTCCTACGAAAATTACAAATGAATGGTCTCAAAAATTTGCCTATAAAAGTCATTATTTGACGTGTGCTGCCATTTTGTTATTTGTTAGAAAATTTAGGATAATATGGAGAGCCATTTTTTTATTGATTAAGTCTTGCGGACTTAATCAATAAAAAAATGGCTCTCCATATTATTACGAGCTGACGAGCCACCTGCGACACCAAAGGAGTTGTTGATACGTTGCCGGGGTGGTCGCCAGCCTGTCAGACCCCAAGAGGTCCTAACACCGAGCAGGTCAGATATTTTCACGCCTCTTACGAGATGCCTATCTGAAAAGCAGTGATTTTGTTAGAAAATTTATGTTACTAGAGAGATCCCTTTGACATTTAACTATCAACTATGTTTATGTGTAAAAAATTAAGGCGAAATGAAGTTCCAGTAGGTAAACACTGACAAACTAAACGCAAACTATATACATATTTACAAACTAGCTATTGCGCCGCGGTTTCACTCGCATTTCAAAGGACTTGAAGACAAATGGTCGCTTATTTCCTTCTTCTAGAATCTAGATCCTTTTTTTACCAGAATTATCAAACTTGGTTCAGTCCTATGAATTAGGTAGTTTGGTTTTCTTTATGTATCTATTGTTTGTAGTCGTTAAACAATAAGTTTTATTTTCCCTTGACTATGACAAAAAAATATTTTTATACCGGGCCAAACCCGAAATGCTCCATAATAATTAAATAGAAAGTTTTCATAGCGATTCGTACTACTACTGCAAGCAAATGACGTTTGTACACGTACAAATGTGTGCGTAAGCAGGTAGGGTTGCCTGTTACCATTGTGTCTTTACGTGTGGATACGATGTTATCTTAGGCGTGCCCAGAGTGAGGCATTTTTTTATTAGAGACAATGGGACAACTAGCACTACTATGAAATGCGAGGCGTAGTGGGGTATCTAATGTTCTCAAAAAGATAGAAATGCCACGTGTAGCAATTGACAACATTTCAAAATTAATATCATACAACGAAACGTAAATCAACAACGAAATAGGTAATTTAAGGTTATGAATAATTATGATAAATGCCAAACTGCCTTAGGTCAATTTTTTGAAGGGTCAAAAAATGAGGTCATGTCATCGTTTAACACATCTAACCGTACAAATGACGTCGTTATTACTTACATCTGTTTAAAATAGAAAGAACTTCAAAGTCGAAAATATATATGAAAATGATTGATTATCGGCATAATAAAAAACACGTATATTATATTTTTCGGTCTAGTTTCTAATAAAATTATAATATACGGGTGTTCAAAAAATGAAATGTTGTCAATTTCTCTGAAATCAATTCAGATTTAGTGCCCATAGTGGCTCCTTGGCAATTTTTGTACATGAATATTTATGATTCATCAACACCGACCTTTTTACTCAACTTTACGCAGTGCCATTCGTTATTAACAAATTATCTTTCTTTCTCTTCTCTTATTGCGTTTTATTGGGTTCTGGGTTAGATGGTTTACGTTTGTTGCGGACGACTTTAAACCCGCTCCCGTTACCCCAACGAAAGGTGGCGAAACAAGACAACGCACCGTGTAGTATAACTCAGTTGGAGTCCGATATTATCCAGTCTTCCCTAGAGGCGGCCGGCATTCGTGAGAATATCCACGCGATGAAACAGGGTGGGGTTTAGGTGTCTGACCTCGATCTACAGCTAATACTACAGCTGGGCTTTTAGTAGCTACGCGCGTAGTTTCTACGTATTGTGTTCCTTTTTTATCTTTAATAATAAGATCATCATTTCACTCACCAGTTTAATTACTAGGAGTTAAACTACTTTTAACTTATTGAGTGTCAGCGTATGGTCTCATTGAGGACCAAATTAATTATTTAAATTTTTTTTTGGTTCTGGGTCGCAACTTTTTTCTATATACATAAGTATCTATATTTCTTTAGAGTAGGTAGTTGTTATACCAACCATATGCCTGGTTCTGGCAGAAATTCATATTCACCTACAATTTGGTCTTGGAAAGATGCCACTGTCCTCGTAACGATCGATAGGGTTTTCTCCCGTCCGTTTCGCCTCATGGGATTTAACACCGGCTTATTCGACAATCTCAGGGTCATCAGACTTTGACGTTTCAAGATCAAGGACACTATTGCTACACTTAGCGGAAAGGTTTTTTTATCGCTTATTAACGTAACACGGAACGTAATTTTTTCCGTAACATTTTGGGTATGATATTTTTATTTAGGTACCTAATTGTAAGACGGGTTTAAGTAAGAGAAGATAATTTTTTGCAGAGAAAGACGTCTACTACTAAAATTGTTGACAAAACATAGCAAATATTGGTACGGAACAATGCTAACAATTATGGAATCCTTTCGACGATGATAACTGTCAAAATAACGGGAGCACAGTTAATTTACCGAGACAGCTGTCAGTGTCAGGTCTATCTGCTATTTATTCCTTTCGTAAATTGGGTGAACCGGGTCCGAACTGAAAATGTTTGATGTTGTGTACACACCTGGATGAAATAGTGATTCCTTTATATGTTTGAGCATAAATAATAATTATATAATAATATCGACTGTTACGAAGAGACGTTATTCTACCTGAAACAAATATACAGAAGCTTTGGCCGGCAACGTTTTTTTTCTAATAAGAAACATGAGGATGAAGTACACAATAATATTAATGCTTCTGGAAACACTAAAATAATTGACTCATTGCGTAAGACCATAGCATTCTATCAAATAAAAACTAACGGTTCACAACGGTCAACAACTTCGTGATCCTCGGGTCTTTCGAGAAAGAAAAAAGAGAAAGAAAGTAACTTTTTATTCAGTCGCACAAGTGAGATAGGCTAGATGATTTGTAAGCATTATAGGTCGATGTGGTATTGTCTGGTAGAGTGACTAGCATGGATTCCGTTTCGAAAATAGGTACCTACTTGAGTATGCTGCAAGGCTGCAAGATTTAAACTTTGTCGCGCAAATGTCTTGAGTGGCCTTATATCCAACCCCTTCTAAAGATCCTAAATATATTGAGTTCTGAGGTTCAACCGTTCAACGTTTATTACCGTTAGATAATTCAGCCATTTTATTGCAAAATATGGGCTGAAGCCGTACACTACATGTTATTGTGATAGTTTTGCGATTGAGAGAAAAGTATGCCTTTCTACACATTAAATAGCTCTATCTCTTTCCCTCGGCCTAAAAAATAAGACCGCCGTACACCATCTATCATCCATCGACGAAATTTGTAACAGTCCCGATAGTCTTCTTTCGGATTACGAAATTTATTCGAGTTTGGTCGTGTTCGTGTGTTTACATTTTATTTAGAAACTGTTTTAACATAAATGTGAAGGGTTTTTTAAGGTTCCTTTGTCGTGGGTTGAATTGATTTTTGTATAGCGTCGCCATTGATCACGACAACGCATACCGCGCATGCGGTGTCGTGAAGTGCCTTCGTTCTTGAAGAACCACGGATATGGACTATCTACTTATGTCTATACATAGTAGCAAATTTTTCAGGATCGTGATAGTAGTGATAGGGTAGAGCACAAGATTTTGGCCTGTAATTTGCTACTTTCGTTACGTTTCGTTTAAAGGGTTATATCTATTTATTATTACTGGTCGTTTCATATAAAATATTACTTGTTCAAAATTCTATAAAATAAAACTAATTTTTGTTTTGTTTCTGTTGCAGGTGTGGCGTCTTCCTTGTTGAAAATAAGGAAATGATAAACAATGCAATTAATTCTCCATTCTGAGCCCGCTTTAGCTATAGAGAGAGACATGTCCACGGTTGAGAATACGCAGACAGAAAAAGTTGGGAATGGCGATATCGGAGAACTTAACGAGAAAAATTGCATTGGGAATAAAGAAAACATTAGAGATGTTAATTGTATCAGCAATGATGTTAATAAACCATCTATAAATGAAAATAGTGCTGTAGCCATTTTACCGATTGATAAAACAATCAAATCTGAAAATAATGATGAGGAGTCCACTCAGACTACTACTGTGGATACAGTCAAAGAAATAACTTGTGTTGAAAGTATCTCCGCGGAAAATAATGGACAAAAAGAAGAATTCCAAAAGGACGACACAGAAGAAATAGGTAGTACAAATGTTGTCATAAGTGAAACAGAAGACAAACCTAGAGAAATAGAAGTAGTCAGTGAAAAAGATGGAGAAGATACAATTAGCACTAAAGAAGAAAATTCAAACCAAATATTTGAAACTGTAGAAAAGGAAATAGAAAATATTATTACAAAAAACGATGAAACAGCTAATAAAGAAGAATTGTTCGTTACTAAAGATGTTGATTTAATAGAAAAAACAATTGAAGAGACTATTCCGTGCAAAACTAAAGCAGATTTAGATTTAGAAGAAATAGCTAATAACCTTGACCTTTCTACTAATAAAGAATTAGAGCCTGAAAATGCCTGTGAAATAGCGGTATGTAAGTCTCCAAAAGTAGTTTCATGCAATGAGAAAAAAGAATCAGTTACTATCGAATTAAAAGATGATGTAGAGGAAGTAATAATTGAAGAAACGAAAAGCAATAAACTGGACACAGTTCCTGAAGAAAAAAACACACCCCCAGCCTCTGTAAATAGTATTATAGACAAACCTATTTTATGTAAGCTATCTAATACACTAGATATATTATCTGATGATGAGGAAGAGCCTCAGAAAGAAGAACCTCCTGCAGTGGTAGGTGCAAACGAAAAACAATGCATTAACATAGAAGATGATGACGATATTATGCTTATTGATGAAGACACTAGTAAGACTGAAACTCAACAAACTGTAGATGTTAGTAATAAAGAAGCGCCTATGAATGCAGAAGTTCAAACTGATTCGGAAACTGGTGAAAAAACTATTGAAGAAACAAGTGATTTATTTGCCAAGACTGAAGAAAAAGGTGAGTTAGATTATTTTCGTGTGTTATAAATATAATTTCACACTGACTGTAATTATGTTTATAACTATAATAAAATAACTATTTCCTTTTTTCAGAGCCAAAATCTCAAATTAATGAAACTAGTCCAGTAATAAGTATCAATGAAAAAGAAGAGGAAACAACAGTAATTCAACCAGACCTGCCACTAGTACCAGACAATTTCCTGAAAACTGCCAAAAAAAATCTATCGGATATGACGCGGGAAGATCTGGAGGAATTCTGTATATTGAAAATTGTAGAGAGTATAGTCGACCGAAGTAATTTAAGTGAAATCAAAAATAAACTCAAGACAATGGCTCAGGGCATCGAAGAATACAGGAAAAAAGCCATGATGCTCACAAAACAGAACCGGGATCTTCAAGTTGTTTTAAAATCTGTGCAGGAAGAACAGAAAAAGATGACTCCCGGTACAGCCATAACTCCTCTTAAAATAACCCGGTCTGTGGGCATGCAAGTTTTCATGGAAAAATCAGGTGCACGAAGAAAAAGTCTTGCCCAGCTAAACACGAACACTAACAATACTGCCAACCGACAAAATGTTAGAAATGCGTCAACTCCCACCCCTCGACCACAGAAACCACCTGCTCCCAACCAGCCTATACCTGTTCCCAGACTCGTGCCCGCCAATAATCCCACTATGAAAACACCAAGTACAATCCCGCTGGTCAGTCAAATAACTCCTAGTAAAACTGCTAGTCCAATACCGAATGGAATTAAAACTCCTTCGCCGTCTCAGAAAGTTGCTGAAAAGAGACAGCACAACAGAATTATGTCTGTCACAGTAGATCTCACTGACGACGAACCACCAGCTAAGATTAACAACAGAACGTCACCTGCACCTCCAGTAAGATTAGTACCTCCACAAAATTTAATGGCATCCCCAAGGCAAGCATTTGGGTCATCCGTAAGCAGTCCGAGGAAAGTGTATATTCCCATCAGTGGTCCTCAGAGTCAAGGTATAAGACCTGGACAAACCATTATGTTAAAGACTGTTCCTACACCAGGTAAGTTAATATATGGATAATAAAATTTTATACTGAAGACAAATTCGTGTTATAAAAATGTTCTCATTGTTTTTCTGTTTTCATTCCAGGTTTAAAACCAAGGGGTCCAACACCTCAAATGTCAAGACTACCGTCAGGTGCAGTTAGAGTGAACCGGATACAAGCCGGAAGACATCCAGCTCCTCTGCCAGATGCCATGAAGCAATACCAACCACCAAATTGGAAAGCATTACCACCAGCACCTGATCTCAAACTGTCTAAAGTAGAAAACGGAATTGTCATATCTTGGAAAATTGAAGGATATCAAGAAGATAGTTACGAAGAAATAGCAAGTTATCAGCTATATGCATACCAAGAAACCTCATCTCCAGCAAGTACAGCGTTATGGAAGAAGATCGGAGATGTGAAAGCATTGCCATTACCCATGGCGTGTACCTTAACACAATTTATGGCTGGCTTTAAGTACTACTTTGCTGTCAGAGCCGTGGATATCAGATCTCGACTTGGCCCTTTCAGTTTACCTGGAAGCATACTCTTGCTGAATAAATTGTAAGACTGATGACATGAATGGGCCATGTCTGCAGTGTCATACATTGTAGCTGGTCACGAGTGTAATTTAATTAATTAGTTCTTGTTCTTTTAGTTATTTATTTATTGAGTGGGTATATTGAAGTCTCGCGCTTAAACTGGTACTTTTTATGTTTTCTTGTTATTTTATCTAATACCGACTTTAGAAAATAGTAATAATATTGTAGGTACTTTTTTTCTCGACAAATGTAACTTTCCATAAACATTTATTTTATTATAGATTTAATTGTCTCTGTATAGTAGTATGTTTTTATAAAATAGAAGATTTAAAGAGTTGATGTTTACTGGTGTTGATCTTCTGAGCAATATTCATAATAGTACGATTGTAGAATTTGTAGGTAGTTAGATTTTAAACATAGTTTGTAATGTCTTTATTATATTGTAAAGTTGTAATTTAACTTTATCACTAAAATGTTTAGGCATGCTCAGTTGGAAAATTTAAAATGTAATTCTTAATCTACATTATTGCATGCATAGAATGTGGTCTTTCTGGATTCCTACTTGTGATTACAGATTTAAAATCTATATCTGTTTTTTTTTCAAATTTGTAAATTTTTATATTTTGAGGGAAAAAATATCGATAAAAACCTCGGGTTCAACGGAATAAATTCGTTCCCTTATGCTTCAAATTCAAGGAGAAGTAAAGTAAAATCGACTTCAATGTATTACTGAATCGTCGATTTAAGCAAATGAGGCGAAATAATAAATACATAACTAGTCTGATGCATCCCCTATATAAAAGAAACGGAATAAAACAAATAGAAGCTCGAATCTGTTATACAAATAAAGTCTTCGACCAAAATTATTTTATAATGCCCACGGTGGTCTGTAGGTCTACGTCACTACGATTATTTTGGTTTCTGTCATGTAAATTGAGAAAGCAACATTGAAAATTGACGATCCAATGGCGCCACCTACGATCTGTCCGTCTACGAATGTTACATGCATGTACTAACATAACATCTCATAAAGCATAAAGCAAAAAAATATATTCTTTACTTTGTTTTGAACAACAATTTTATCTAGCACTGAATGAGCCAATCGAGAGATTGGGAGAAACAAAGCGAAGCCAAAAGATGCTAAGAGCCACAGAAAGATGATGTGTGAATCAAAACATGACATCATTATATTAACGAGTACCCAAAATATTCTTTGATCGAATGTCCATTTGTTGCAATGATCTCTATAAATTGAGTGTAGAAGAAAGGAGAACCAACTCTGTGTATGAAAAATGTCCCTCAAGATGCATTAAATTAAAGTGGCGCTACAGTAGCCACAGGGTAAATTTACGACCACTTAGTCAAATTAGCGGTCAAGCGTAAGTCTATCACGAATAATAAAAAAATTATAACGCATTGTTCAATTTGTTCAATTATTTCTAAATCCAATCATGTTTTATTTTTTTAGGTAAACTTACAGCTAAACAGATACATTAAGTAAAAGATTATACAAAATATGGCCAATTACAAGTTTCCCCGTATAGTAGGTATATAAAACATTAAAAAAACAGAATATTTATAATATGCTATAGCTGTTTATCACAAAAAAGACAAGTGAATGTCTATTTACGCTTAAAGAAACTATAAGATAAAAATTTCTTTAATTTAGTAGCACTAGTATTGAAAATATTGTCGATATCAGAATCCAGGCAGGAAACGTTGTACGTACGACTAGCTCTCACCTTAAACGAGATTACGAGTTCTGTTTGTACGTAATGGCTGCTACTGGGGCGTGCAATAAATGAGATCTACGTAAGAACGCAGAAGGCACTCGCAGCCCGTTTTTGTGTAACAACTTGTTACAACGGCAACGCACTTGTGACTCCTCTTTTGGTGTTGAGGGTGTCCATGGGCGGCGGTAATCGCTTACCATCAGGTGAACCGTCTGATCGTTTGCCCTCCTATTCCATAAAAAAGAAACTCCGTAACACCAGTTGTTCCATTAGCAATTTTAAAAAGAAACACAATATCCGATATTTTTTGCATTTCGTAGAGTGGAAGGATATTAATTATTTGCGACGGTGGGTATAAAATGCCTTAAAAACCTTTTTTGTATACTGTCAATACGATTTATGTAAACATTCTAATTGGGGTTCCATACTTGGGAGGTATACTCCAGAAGACTACAAACAAAAGAACAGTATAATATTTTAATAGTCTTTATATTTATGAACTCCGATTTCATTAAACGTATTAGGTACCTATTTTATTGGCAAAGGGTATTTATCATACCCTTGGCTTATGCTAGCGCCATTTTGGAGGGTTTCGGGACTATTAAGGCTTTTCGACGTGTTCCCATCTGGGTCAGTTCTCCTTTCTCTACACTCCATATTGTGGTAAAATTGAGAGACGTTTACAGTGATATGTATTATGTAAAAGGTTACTATTTTAGTATTTTTTGTATATTGTTTTAACATTTACAACGACTGCTACGCTAGAGGTTCTGGATTCGATTTCTAGGTTGAGCAAAGGGTTATTGGGTTTTTATATGAAATTCTCACTAGCAGCTTGGAGTCTGAATTTTTGCCCGGTTAATGGCAATAAGCTTGCTCGCCCCCTTTTACCTGGGGCCTAAAATATATCAGCGAACTGTAGGTGTACATTATTACACCTCTGCCTAACCTTTCGGGGAATACAGGCGTCAGGGTATGTAAGGTTTTTACATTTGCACCTAATTTTATAATTAATGTATCATTCATATATCTGACATGTAATACTATTATGTTCATTTAGTACATAAATCAGATATGGCTGGTCTAAAGGAAATAATTTCTACAAGTGAATTTTTGTTCAAAATCTGGATGAGGTGACCTATTATTTTTTTTATATTTGATAATATTTTGTATCGACTCTATTTATACGGTTTATTATTCAATCAAAACAAAAAGTAGTTTCATTTTAGTCATCATTGCGTATGGCTTTCATCCTGTGTGGATCGAATCCCTATTACCAAATTTTTCGTTTACGTCTTTTAACTAACTTGCGGCTGCAGGTGTATACTTCTGACATTCCACTAGGACATTCGTTTACACTATGGGAAAGGGTCTGTTCAGGTCAGTCCAGATTCCAGTACTAGCTCCTCGTAGACCTTTCCGAGCAACAGCCTATGTTGGCTAAACGTTCTGTGACTCTAATCGGTTCACCGAATCTCCCGATGCTTTCTCTGCTATACTATATGGTACTATATCATCGCATCATTTAAATGCCAATTTATTGCGTAAAATCATCTAGCTACGAGGCTTATGAATGAAAATGGCTACATATTCCAACTGAAAATAATGCGACTAGCCTAAATCTGAACACCTAAAGAAGTGAAGAAACTAACTAAAAAACGCGAGTGTGTACTTACTCGCGATTCATGAAAATTAAAATGATCAATTTGTGGCGCCACATTATGTCTTAAAAATATTTTTTTATTGAAATGAAAGTACTTTTTACGAATTTTATCGCGTTGTATTGATATTATTTGATTCCCGACGTTTCGGATCCTTTACAACATCCATGGTCACGGGTAGACTAAGTTGTTGGACGTCTTATTGTTACAATTACTAACAGCTACCTTACATTTTTGTTAATTATTGGCTATTCGATTCACGCAGAACGAGCTCACCGTATCCCGGTCTTGCAGTTTTGGGCTTGGATTTTGATTTTATGGAATCTATAATGGGGTTCCATGCAGGTGGTAAGACCCAGCCATCTTCTCTATTGAAATTTGGATGTTTTTTAGTTTCAATAGCCTCACGGATCATCCTGGGAAGGAATCGGTTTTCTTTTGCGAGGACTTGTGGTTTATCAAATCTGATGTAGTGCTGGGCCTTGTCTAGAGTATGTTCACAAACTGCTGACTTATGTAATATTTTTTTACTCAAATCCTATCGATTCTGGTATCAAAGTAAAGGGTTTTATAAATGACTTACAAAAATGTATACAACTTATATGTGTTTACATTACACATTATATTACATTAATTTGGAATGAGGAATAATAAAAAATCACAACTAAAAAGTGTTAAATAAAAAAGTTAATTTAAAAAATCAAAAACCTACACACGCGCTGCAGCGTGTAACAATAAAATTGGTCACAAAAATAATAGAGTTGACGCCGAGGAATTTTAAAAATTCCTTTTGTCTGCCCTGGATCTAGGGGTGCCAAAATCATAAAATGTGAGACCCATTATGTATTTGCCATATAAAATGGGCTATTTTTTTTACTAGTTATTTCAAACGCTGGAGAGAGTCGTTTATTAACTATCAAGTTTCTGCCCCTGTTTGAAAAACATGTAAATCCGGGCGTAGAAATAGTATGATGAGTATACCAAAAGGAATAGATAACCAACTCAAACCAAAAAAGTGTCGCCACCTTTGCCGTGTCTGATTAACACACTAGTGCTATTTTTTATTTACTCAACGAGTAGCTTTCAAAATATAAATAATGTATGAAAGCTCAAATAAGCTGAATACATAGGTATAGGTAATAATTAATAACTTGTACTTGCCATTCGTTTTTGGTGTGCAATAAAGAATATTCTATCTATCGATCTATCTATAGATATATTTCTGTGTACGTGTGTATCGTGTGTATCACACCTACCTTCGAGTAGGTGTGATGATATGTAATATTTGTAAAGTTGTAATATTAAATCTTGTATTAATCTTTTATTTTCAACCCCTATTTTACGCTATATCATTTTGGTCATATTATAGTTGTTTAAAAAATATATTATATAAGGACAATCTATCGTTACAATATATGTTCTTTTTCGGAACGAAAATGATATAGTGCCCGTTTTATTCGCTAGATGCGCTACTATATCACTTGTCAAAGTCGTTTCTCAGTGCAATGTAATACCCCCGGATTCGGGGCTGCCTTTATCGAATAGTTTCTTATTTACTGGCAATGTTCCATAGTTTTCACGATATTATGTTTATTTTGGTTAACTTTTGTAAAATTTTTATTTACGTAGATCAGTTTAGTTTATTATAGTAGTATTTTAATTTGTATGATGTCATCACACGCACATTGCACTTGTCAAATCAATGTCAGCTGAATTTTTTTTCTTTTTATTCGGTTGGTATCGTTTAATAATATTCCAGTTTTCGATAGGTTCGCGTAGCGGTGGTTCGCTCGTTTGCGTATTGCGAAATTTCCAAGATATTCTAAACGAAAAAACGCAAAACATTCGACATAATTCGTATTTTAGTTGTGGCTCATTAGAAATTATTGCAAAAATTAGTTTATGTAGTGTTTTATTCTCGTTTATTTGAGATTATTTTGAGATAGTTTGACGACTTGACGTCGGTAGTTGACATATCGTTTCGCAAGTAGTCTCACTCAAGTTTATTTGTGTACAATCTGTTTTTGTGGAAGATATCCGCGCAGATTTTAGTGATTTGTGAAAAGTGTTGTTTGTGTTTTAAACTGAGAATCGCGATTCCTTGTGTAATCAATAAAAAGTGCGTGATGTGAACGTAGTGGGTAAAGATAACAATATTTCTATACGTGTAGTGAAGTATTATTAGTGTTGCGGTTCCTGCGTCGTTTGAGCCATGCTGGCTCGTTCGTGCCGCTGCGACGTTGGTGCACGATCGGTACGCTTACCATTTGTTCTATTTTTATATTGTAGGTATTTTGGAATATATTACATTGCTTAATTACCTTTGCATTCGCCATCCGAGTAAGATGTGGTGTAATAAGAGTCTTTCTTGATTATTTTACTCTTGATTATGATTTATTTTACATTAGCAGAACATAAAATCCTTACTAATATTATAAACGTGAAAGTTTGTGAGTATGGATGTATGGATGTATGGATGTTTGTTTCTCTTTCACGCCAGAACGGCTGAACGGATCTGGATGAAATTTGGCACAGAGATAGTTTATAGTCTGGAATAACACAGGCTACTTTTTATCCAGGTTGGACCCACTTCTGAAGTCCACATAGACAAAGTCGTGGGCAGAAGCTACAATTAGATACTTAATTCTAACAACACAGGTTCTGAGAGCCTAAGTCTTAACACGGAAGTTGTTTTGTAGTTTAGGAGGAAGAAGTTTTTTGTATTATAATTATCATCCTCCTACTGGGGCAGGACAATGGGACCAGCAGGTCCAGGGTGGAACAGGGATCCCAATTTATTAGGGTTGTGCAGTATGTCCATTTTCTTTCCACTTTTCATTAGCTTTTCAATCATACTATTCTTCATTGGCCATCCATCCCTTCTTTGTTCTGTCTCTAATGGACAGGTATATTCAGATCACTTAGTAGATACCTGATATTTGTATTTGTTAAAACTTCTTGTCAACAAATGTTTGCATGTTGAATGTTTGCATAATGATCAACCAATCACAAAAATGAACAGTGTTATTTAACAACAGATTTATTAATCAGGAGTTTTTTTAATAAATTGTCGATACACCAAGACTTACTTAAGTGTAATTAATATAATACATAACAATATGAAATAGATACCTGTTACACATGGTTTATTCTGATTTATTTTCTTTCTCTCTGTATAAGTGTAAGAACAATGCTATATTATACTTAACTAATATGCTATTTATTTAAAATGAAGGCTACAATTGCTTATTGTTGTTCAAAATAAATAATGTTCTGTTAATAACAATAATGTCAATGATTAATTACTAGATTTGTTATCTTCTACTGCTATGGAATTCTATAAAATTTTTTTTTAAACATAAATGATATTGGCAATTAAGTATTTACAATTCACAAAATCATATTATTGTGAATCATGGCTGTGGATGACATAAATATAGTTCTATCTGTTGGTAGTTAGGTATATATATTTTTACAGAAATGCTTAAAACTTTTATGCAAATATGTCCGTCATCCCTAGACACTGTAAAATACCATGACAAACAGTTACTTAGGCACACAATTTTGCAGACACTGGTGCTTTTTTCAAACTAGGTACCTCATTCTTTATATTGTCTATTCTTGTTACACAACACATTCCCGATACCATTTTCACAGGGCAGGCTGCATCCCTTGCATGCCTACATGCATCCCTTCCCGTCCCGCATGGATAGTGAAATCTATATTAAAATCTGTACAGTATTTTCTCTGATTAGCTTAAACAAACAGAAATTCAGCATTGCTGTGATATTAATTTATAATATGTAGTGATTTTGATGCTGTCACTATGACTATAGTCTGCTTATTATGATCACCATTCAATAAGAGTTCACCACTAAATGGGCACTATAAACTGCAAGATTCAATTATGTGTAAGCTCCTTTATTTCATCTGGGCTGGATAAAAGCATTCAAGTTCAAATGATTTTATTTCTAAGAAGCAGATATGAAACATGAGTCTAGTTGTATGGTTCCAAAAAGTTGATCTAATGGAGAAGAATCTGGCAAAAAACTCCATGGGCACTCTTAAAATAAGAGGTGTTACATTCTTCACTGGTACAATATTGTGATAACAGGTTGTGTGGACATTGAAGGTTAATGTCCAAGGACCAAAGTCGAGGTTATTAAAAGACTGACAGACATCCTGGTGTGCATTCCTTAGTCAAATTTAAGTTGTTTCCAAAAAGGTTTTCTTAATAGATAAAATCTACCACTGACCACTACTATTGATAATATCCTGTCCAGCACCAGAGGACCATATGTAGATTCTGCAATATGAGATCTGTTGTTTGTAAGGTGAGCTAGATTAATTTTATTAGGCTGAATATTGTATTGATTTGAATGTTATTGTATTGTGTTGGTTGTACTATGTATGTGTAATTGTAATTGTAAATAACAATCATGTTATCAATGCAATATCCATTTGATATTGTTACTTATACTTCAAACCACTTTTGTGAGTTTGGATAGCCTATTGGCAGTATATATCATCATTAAATACATTACATTGGTAGGTTTATAGTCTTTATAATGGGCTAGAAGCACATACTTAAATAAATTATACAGTTAAATAACAAACATAATAATTATATAGATTATAAATCATATAGGTAAGTACTGTGCCTACGGTCGAAAAACTGCGCGTCGTAAGGACATCTCCAGCAACTATCCGGTATCCGACGAGTCCGGCCTAAATTAACTTATCGGATACCCGATAGTAGTCAATATCCGGCCGGATACTTGATTTTCGTCTTCAGTATCCGGCCAAACACCTATCCGTTTCATCTCTATACATTACGGAAATTTCCACGGAATTATAATATGTTTCTGTATTTAATTATTGTTATTAATTTAAGTAATCTATAAAACGTAAAATAGCAGTTCAAAACATTCGCTCGACTCTCGGCGAAAGTAGCTAGGGGCGGCGCTTGCACCGGTTCGATACAAGTGAAAGTGGCGACGAAAGCCGAGTACGGAAGAACTGCTTTCAAGCCTTACCCTCGCAGCCACTCGATATCCTGTTTTTGTAAATACATCATTATAATAATGAATGAAAATAAAATATGTAAAATATCCTGATGATTGGGGTCCACATTTGTATTCTCGGAATGGCTAGGCAGAGGTGTAGTCATGTACAGTCACAGTTCGCCGATATGTTTAGGTAGCATCAGTAGTAGCATGTAACATGGGGCGAGCTTCTTGCTATTAACCGAAACCAGTCTCCGAATTGCAACCGAGAAACAGAAATTCCAATGACACTGCTTGATCTCGGAATTGAACCCAATTTAATGCAGCAGTTGCCCTTACGACCACTAGACTAATCATAATCAGGCAACCTGTTCATTAGTACACCTCTGCCTTACCCGCCGGGGAATAGGCATAATCGCGCCAGGCGTGATGGTATAGCAATACTTTCTGATAAACAAACGATCGAGGTTTTAATATTATATAAGTACATATTAATTTATCGGTTATTGGGAAGTAATAAGTAATAAGGACCATCCATCCAAAAAAAAATGTAAACCTGCAGATCTAAAGATCTTTCCTACTTGTAAATTAATGAGCAAACGTTGACTCTAAAAAAAGGTACCTAGGTGAATAACAAAGTCGTGTCCGTGGTCTAATGAGAATGTTTGTGATCTGTGGTTTAAAAAAAATCGTTCACGACCTTCAACGAATTACTTAGGTATTATAAAAAAATGAGAAAATAAACTAGGTACCTACGTCGAGCCTACGTCAAATCGAATCTATATTAGAATGTCCTGAGTCTAGGCGTGTTCATTAGGCACGAGATTTTCCTTTAATGGTAACTTCCGTGATAGATAACAAATTTATAATTCGTGTGTTCATAATTTTTTAATATTCATGTCAATAAAAAATGGGATAGTACTTAACTATAATGATGAATGATGTTTATTTCTGTAATATATCATTTAAGGACACTATCAAGCATTACTTTTAGTCAATGATTAAAAAAAAACTATTAAATAGCGCCACCGTTTCCTTCTAACGACCTCTGAGAAGAAACGCCGAAACAAATTCAGAGAATCATGGTCTCTTTTAAAGTCCAGGCAGTAGTAGTAATACTATCAAATGATATAATTATGTGACTGTTACGAAGTAGAGCAATATCTGAACAGGCCTTTTAAAGGAAGATTCATAGCAGCTTTACGTTGACCTGTCCTAACTAACGGCACGTGTACATCAATCATCGTGTAACTCTACCATTATTTAGGGAGCTCGACGACCCGTCACTCGTCGATACCAGATCAAAAAGACATAATTTTACAGAAATTCCTATGATCTACATAGGTAGTTATTGCGCACAATTGTGCACTTTTCGAGCATGCAATCACAAAAAATAGGCCACGATAAACGCACGTACGCACCTACATCCGAGTCGAAATGTAAGTCGTTGAACCCCATGTATGTAGGTTAAGTTAATTTTAGTAAGTCTTCTATTGCCATTCCTTGTAAATCCTCAGATCAATTCCCTTTGGCCTCATGATTTTATTTTATGAGGTCGATGTTCTTTATTATATGGTCGGGCTTGGGAGGCCGCTAACCTCAGAGTTCTATGCTACTTTCTTCGATATTATTGTCAATTTCTAGCTTCAACGGTTTTTTGACTAGGTGTAATGTTTTCTCTCTGTATGTATTTTATGTGTATTTTAGTTTTATTATACCTAAGTATCTCGTTTCTTTGCTGTACGCCAGACTACCTACCTTGTTATTGTTTTTTTCTCTCTCGAGTCCATCCAAAGGTTGTCTATAAGAGATCGCTTTTAGCGATAAGACCGCCCATTGTACCATTAAGTAACTATTTAATTCTTGGATTCTTAGCGTTAGCTTTTGGTGTGCAATAAAGAATATTCTATCAGATAGATAGATATTCTTTTATGATTGATTGTTGTAGTGTTTATCAAACCGAAATGTTGAGATGTGTAGAGTGATAGAATGGACAATATGACGAACGAATATTTAGAGGGAGTCAGAAAGTGGCGTCAGTGACAGAGAAGTTAAAGGGGAATCGTTTGTCTCGGTATGGGCATGTGATGGGAAGGGATGAAACGCATTATTAATAAGTGCTAAATATGATCGATGGAGCGTGGGAGATCAAAGAAAAGATGAATGGTTTGGGTTTAGAACGATATGATGGGAAAGGGAGTGAATGATGAGGTAACAGCTGATAGGGATGTACGAAAAAAAGGACATGATGCTGCGCCGACCCCAAATAAATTTGGATAAGGGCGGGAAAATAATGACTTATTTCAATAATGAAGGAGCTTTATCAATAGTACACAAGATCGAGATCCGCGAGATCGGGATTGCACTCCCTAGTCCTGAGAATGATGGTTAGAAGTAACTACTTAGTGTGTTATTGAAAAATCATCATCATCGTCCTCCTAGCCTTTTCCCAAATCAAGGATATTGGGGTCGTCTTCCAATCTAGTCAGCATAACATACCATCACGCCTGTATTCCCCGAAGGGTTAGACAGAAGCGTACTAGATTACACCCACAGTTCGCCGGTATGTTTAAGTCCTATGTAATAGGGGGCGAGCCTATTGCCATTAATGTCATATGTATGTTATAGTATTTTATGTTTTATTATGTAGGTATCAGTTGTGTATTGTATTATTGTATTTTTATAATATGGGCCTCGTAGCCTGAAAAAAATAAATAACCGAGCACAAATCTAGACTCCTGAGCTGCTACTGAGAATTTCATAGAAAAACCCAATAATACTTTATTCGACCTGGAGATTGAACCCAGGACCGCTAGCGTAGTAGTCGCGCTTGGGACCACTAGACTAATGAGGCAGTCTAGTCAGATATGGCCGAATATCAGCATGTTAGTGGAAATGCAAACCAATTTCTGGGCAATAGTTTCTGTTTGTTTTATGGGTTTATGACTACCGTTTCGTGATCTCCGAAGTTTAGAGGAGTCTTAATTGGCAAAGAATGATCACCCATCCATCGACTGACCTCGGAAAGCGCAGACCTTGCAGATCGATTGATCAGCGTAGTTATTTATTGGTTAGCTCCTCGTCTTATCGAAATATCAATTTATCATTTTAGTTAATTAATTTTTGATTTCATACCATCCATGCCAAAATCCCGGTTTTCGTACTCCAAATCCCGGTATTTTTACGATTTCATTATGGTCCGATAATCATTTTCGTGAATCCGGTTCCCCATCCCCGAACTCATAAAGCCGTATTTGCGTTGTGTGTTGTGTAATTTTTTTAAGTTAAAATTTATATAAAAATTCACTTCAGGTAACTAGTACTTACCCTAATTAGGTAGGTACGGCAACTTTAATGGTTAACCTAAGTACAAAATAACCCGATAATTAGTTACCTTCATAAGTATGTAAGTAGTTAATTTATATAGTTACAGAGTGAAGTAATTAAGATAAAAAAATATATATTTTAATTGTTGCAGGGTGCGAAGGGGGCCAAGCCACACACTAGCTTTACTTCATAATGGTAAGCTATTGTAGAATGGAATAGAATTATCTAATGTAATATCTATTTTCTTTTTTAACGTAATAATACGGTCAGTTTACAGCCAAGCCCCTAATTCGGGCAAAAGCTTACAAACCCTGACTCTACGAACTTGGTCTTTGTTCCCCAACTTGCACAGACACTGTCACGGATTTCTTCTTCTGCCAATGTCCCAATTTTTTCAGGCCCGTGGGAGCGTGTTCTTCTATTCCATCGCTGTTACCGCATCAAAAACCTCATCATATCAGCCTTCAGAATCCATCCATCTCTTTTTATTATCTAGTAAGAAATTAAGTCGCAATAGTTCCACATAAGTGGTCAGTTATTTTGACTTCAAACATACTTTTTTGACCATACAAAGCTAGGGCCTATAACCTATAACGCTGATGCGCTTTATGTCATAAAGAACAGCTGATTTATACGCACAATAAATACAAACCATAACAGAATATAAACACGAAAGATATATGGTATAACGGACTAGCTACACCACGGCTGTCTAGCCAGTGAAAGTCGTTGATGACACTTTCCTATCGCGTGACGTAACGGCATGGAAATAAAGCGTCATTAAGTGTTGCGTAACGCGCTAAATCTTCGGACACAATGCATTTGGTAGCGTTCTAGCGATTAAGGTCAAATAAATTGGTTTTATAGTGTCATAGAGTGACAGGGCATGAACTTTGTCGCTCATTAGTGCTTATGTAGACGCGGTAGTTTTGTCATTTGATTTCGACGATTTACGGCCAGAATGTAAGTAATAACCTACGAGATCCATTAGAAATAATGTTAACTTTTCAATCTTGATTAAGGAAAATAAGTCAGACACAGACAGACGTTCCATTATATCGTTTGTCGTATAATATAAGCTTGATGGAGCATTTAAACTCAAAATTCCACACATTTTGGGTCCGATTTAAAAGCCCCCTATTGCCCCCTATTAATCGGGTACAAATCCAAACTCCGAGCTGCTAAAAAACCCGATAAAACTGCTCGAACTTACGACCACTACACTAATGGGGCAGTAATCAATGTGAGAAAAGAACATCAACATTAATATACGAAGCGAAAATCCACCTGACCAACCCTGAAGCCTGACTAACTAGTCCAAGTAATGGAATGGAACCGACATTAGAAACTAAAAGGTCGCAGGTTGGAGGTCAACCTTTTATGTATGAGTGTATTAAATAAAATAATTGGTTGCTAGTTCCTTGTTTGCGTAATTACTTTCACCGTCGAGGGCAATCACAGTAGATATTCCAAAGGCCTTTTGCAATACTTACTTTCTTCTTGTAGTGCCTCTCCTTAATAGTTAAGTGGAGGTTGGCAGTCAGCTCTGCAAACAGAGCTTAGTCTCTCGCCAGGCAGAACAGTTCTGTCCAGTCTCGGATGTTCCTCAGCCATAATTTTCCTATGATCCGCTCTCCTTGTGCCAGCAACTTATCCCAACATAATGAGTTGTAAAGCTCGTATCTGGGATTTTTTAACACGTGTTCCAAATATCCAACTTCTTTTAGGTACTTGACAGTTTGCGTTTCTGACCAATACTTACTTTAATGTAGTCTAAACCGCAGTGAAACGATAAATACAGTGACTGTACAATAAAACGACATGTTTTAAATGTAATTAAACCTGTTTACCTGCAATGATAAGAGCCCCTATTGGTATTCAAGTGGAGTCGAGCGTTCCGCTGAACTGAACAAGACGCTCCAAGGTCGCACCAAACAAAGTTGTACGGATAGCCATCATCATTTTCGTCTTTAAGTGCATATAATTAAGGTTTCCTTTCTAAAAAAATATATTGTTCGTACTTGAATATTCTCCGTGTAAACTATGTTTATACAGAACAAAATATAAAATAAATAGTAATAATGTTACAAAATACACAGAATATAATAACGAATAGTCTATACTATGTACAGAATGATTTCTCTTTCATATAACTACCCCACTGCTTCTATCATTTTGTTGTGTGTTTGTAGTCTCTAAAACAAGGGTTGGTGAGTGAAAAAAAGATGAAGCAACCCTACCATCGAATGCACACGCGTACACATGGACACAAAGACGACCCTACTTGTATGCGCACACATTTGCGCGTGTACAAACGTGACCTTGCCTATGTAGTAGTAATAGGCATCAATATCGGATAGTTTTTATGTAGTGTCTAGGACTCAGGGGTGTGCCCAAATTGGAATGCACGCAGGAAACAAATATATTATAAATGGCAGTTTATGCTTAAGATTTGTGTTTGAGGACGCACCCACAATATATGAGAAGATCCTAGTGCGGTTAGGTGTCATAATTTATTATGAGGTTAATTTAAATTTAAAAAACTTAAAATGAAAAAGGAAAGAAACGAAATTCCGTGTATTGTTGCAATAATAAGTTCTAAAATGTATGGTATTTCAGTTTCGTGGTAGTATTTAATTTTTAATTGATGTGCATTCAGTCAGATATTTTGTTTTGACATATAATATGCAAATAAGAGAAGATGACGATTGCGATGCAAGACAACCATTTTACTAATCCGAATGGAGTAGGTATTTAAGTATTTTTATTTACTTATGTGTTATCGTTAAAATACAAGTTTTACCAAACATATAACTTTTAACAAAAAGATAAACCGCGTCCAAAACAGTTTTATGCACACAACATTTTAGTTTATGAAGGCGGTTTTACTTTTAAAAGATATTTTATTATTACATTGCTATCAACGACACAAAATCAGTACCTGCTTTTATTTGAGGAGATCTATTTCACAGGAGTAAACAGTAACAACTCCTCCAAACATAACCCGCTTTCAGGCGAAGTAGGGTAAAAATAAGTGCTTTTAAAAATATTAATAAGTAAATATTGTATTAATTGGATCATGCAGACTTCCTATTTGGTTTCCGAGTACGTTGCATTCTCAAAAAATACGGAAAAAGGCATAGTGTCCTCGATAATTGATTTAATTCGGCATGAATCTATTAAAAAAAGCTGCTCTATTCTTACTAATATTATAAACGTGAAAGTTTGTGAGTATGGATATGGATGTTTGTTACTCTTTTACGCCAGAACGGCTGAACGGATCTGGATGAAATTTGGCACAGAGATAAATTATAGTCTGGAATAACGCATTAGGCTCCTTTTCATCCAGGTTGGACCATTTCAATTCTGAAATCCACACAGACATTCGCGGGCAGAAGCTAGTAAAAATATATAAGGAACATGGACGGTTATAAATAAACCAGAACAATACATAACAGTTTTCTGTAATTTAGTTATAATTGCAATGCATTAAATTTCTTCACACTTCATACATTCCTTCCTGTCGTCATTGCGATAATTACTGCAAGAAGTGACTCAACTTTTCATTAAAAGATTACTCAGATACGTCTAGTACGGGTTGCTAACCTGCAATTAGTTTAACATATATAATGCCTATATACTTAATGATGATGATGCTTTCTATCTCTGTCCTTTCGGGAATTGTCTTGGCTCATCGTTCATTTTCTACATTTATATTTAAAAAAAAAATGCAACACTCAAAAATTTTGATTGGGAGGAAAACTTGACGAGGAAACGTTAAAGTTCGTGGTAAACGTTTTTTATAATAGCCTCTCGTTGTGGGTTTAAACTACTTACCTTTATTATGACGTCAGACTAGGACCACATGTGTGTCAATTAACGGTCGAAATTAATAATCTATCTCTGAATTGTTTTCCTTACTGGAGATCGAAATTTGACATTCCTTCTATGGATCTTATGTCAAAGCGGCAGGCGCTTTCCCTGTCGGGCGTATGATCCATAAGGATTTCTCATAGCAACAAGTGCGCGTCGGACTCGCGCACGTAGGGTTCCGTACTATCTTTACATAGTATAATACAAAGTCGCTGTCGCTGTCTGTCCGTCCCTATGTATGCTTAAATCTTTAAAACTACGCAACGGATTTTGAAGCGGTTTTTTTAATAGATAGAGAGATTCAAGAGGAAGGTTTTTTGAAGACCAATTTGTATGAGATTTGGACCAGCGCCTCTATCGTGACGATACGAATACTTTTTCGCAAGTTGTTCGTGCTAAGGCTACTGGAGTATGAAGAACAATTGTACCAAGTTTCGTTGAAATCCGTCGAGTGGTTTTTGTTTCTATAACGAACATACAGACAGACAAAAATTATACTGATTGCATTTTTGGCGTCAGTATCGATCACTAATCACCCGCTGATAGTTATTTTGGAAATATATTTCATGTACAGAATTGACCTCTCTACAGATTTATTATAAGTATAGATGTGTTGTGTGTTCAATGTTCAGGGGTGTACCTACGTGTCCAAGACTATGATTTTAAGTCCAAAGGCTAAATAATAACATATTTAATTGACTCTAAATTACTTTGCTAATCCCTAACACAGTACAATTTCTAGCAATGTGTCGTTGGTAGTGTGAGTTTCGGAACAACTGGAGCTGAAGTGTCATACATACGTTGTAGTTCAATAAGTACAGTCAACAGCAAAAGTAGATGATCAAAATCAGAAATTCAATACTAATGAACGGAGTTCGCATCAGAACTGTGTGGCGTCGGAGTGATTCAAAATTATGTGATTGTAAATTCTACCAAACATGTACTACTAGTACAGCTGCCATCATTCGTGATCAGTTTTAACTCCAAAAGTTATACTATATATGTATATATACTATATACTCAATTCGCATCAGAACTAAGAAGTGAAAAAAATTTCAAGACTATTGATCAGTTAAAATCAAAAATTAAATGATGAAACTGAGGCCACGTAATTCATCCATACTTATTTTTTTAATTATCCCAGTAATTTATTTTTTATTTTTCACGGAAAAATTGCTGAATTGGATAAAAATTTGCTTATTTAATACGCGAAAGACGCAGATGTTCATTAAAAATCATATAATTGAAAAACTTTACTATTTTAATTGTTTTTTTTTTTTGTAACTTTTGTCAAATGTTTAAAAGTAGCTGATGTGATACAAAACGATAATTCAATAAATATTATTATCTTTGCATGTTTGTGAACTTATGTCAATGTTCAAAAGTAGTTGATGCGATACAAAATCATAACTCAATGATTGCTTTTGCCCAGTCGGCTACAATATATTAAAACCGAATTGAGATTATAACTTTTGGAGTTAAAACTGATCACGAATATATGGCAGCTGTACTAGTAGTACATGTTTGGTATAATTTACAATCACATACTTTTGAATCACTCCGACGCCACACAGTTCTGAGGCGAACTCCGTTCATTGGTATTGAATTTCTGATTTTGATCATCTACTTTTGCTGTTGACTGTACCTACTCATTAGCCAAAGATTATGCGTCAGCATTGACACTATGGTTTTACATGCTTGTTTTCCCCGAAGGGCTAGGCAGAGGCGTACTAATGCATACACACAGTACACCGTTTTATTTAGGTCCCATGTAATAGGGGACGAGAAATATTGGTTTGGTAACTAAGTATAGGTTATCTTTTTGTGATTTTTTTTGCATGCTAAGATTATATTTTAAAGTTATTTTAGTGAAGGAAAAATTCAATCGCGGGCAGGATTCGAACCTGCTTCTTCTGGTTAGATACATCAGATGTAACTAACCAGAAAACACAGACTAAAAAAAACTAAGTAAGTATAACCTATACTAAGTACAACCCATCTTTTAGTGATTTTTTTTTGCATTTTGCATGCTAAGATTATAAATAGACGTCTTCTGATTAGATACAACAGATGTATCTAATCAGAAGACGCGAGGTTTGAATCCTGCCCGCGATTGAATTTCTGTTCTGTTAAAAGTAGTGATAGCCTAGTGATATAACCATTGCAATGCGTAAACAAAGATCTCGAGTTTAAATCAAAAGCACGCAATTTCGACTTATCGAAGTCATGGAGTTAATAGTCAATTATCACGCGCTTCAAACGGAGAAGGAAAACATCTTGAGAAACCTTGCATACCTGAGATATTTTCTCGATGGCGTGTGAAGTCTGCGAATCCCTAATAACTCAGCCTGATCATGCGTAGACTATAACCTAACCCCTCTCATTATGAAAGGAGACCCGTACCGACCCGCAGTGGGAAAAAATTATAATGGGTTGAAGATGATAATGAGTTTATTTAAAAAAAAATCGACGAGAAACAACATCTCGTTTTCCTGTACAATCCATATCTACATAAGATGAGTCCACTTTTCATCATGCGTACCGCTGAAATGTGCAATGCGCTTCCCGAGTGGCTCTTCCCCGATAGATATAATCTGGGTGTCTTTAAATCACGAGTGAATCGGTTTCTTCTAGGCAAGCGCGTTCCATCGTAGATCGCAGTGTCGCTTAACATTAGGCGAACTGGCGGTGAAGCCAGTTCATCATGAATAAAAAAAATATGGCTTTGGGTCCAATTAGTTAAGTATTATTATTAATTACCTACCAAACGTTACGGTTACGTGGGTACACACATGAAGCATTCCAATAACAAGGAAAATGGAGAGAAGTTAATTATTTAACACCTCGTTAATAACATAAGAGCGTTTGCCATTAATCGGATATAACTAACGCTTGAGGTACCTACGGGGATATGTTTGAATAATTATGCTTTTGCGACGTAGGTACAAATTTCTGTATATACTTAAATATTTTTATTCAATTTCAGTTCTATTATTTACCTGTGCGGGAATTTATTCCCGTCTACTTAGTAGAACTTATGTTTACGCCTGCTCACCGAGTTATTATCGCCACCTTTGCGCTCAAAGTCAAAGTCAAATGTCATAGACAAACATTTAAATTATTAAATAGACCTTCAAAATAAGGGCGTGTCACACGTGGGTGATACAAACACGAAGTGTGGCTCAGACTCGGGCAGGTGCGTATGCGACTAATGCGAACATATTGTCTAGGCGTGAAGGTCAAATTACATTTAGAATATTTTAGTACATGATTGCATAGATGATTATATACACACAAATGTTTAGGTCCAGGGAATCGAACCCAGGACTTCTAGCGTAGCAGACGCACTTAGGACTAATGAAGCAGTTTCTAAAACTTTAATTTACCTGTTATTATAACTATAAGATGCTTCTTTAGGACATGCTGGCTTCATGAAATCACATTGTATCTGTTACATTGTTGGTTGATAACGCTAAGTAGTACATTATAAAAAGGCGAATGTTAAAATCAACAATATTCAAAAACTATGAACCAAAGCTTTAATTGAAAATGTAGGTACTTTAGCTACTTATATTTTTTCACGTGGGAGAGCCATGCTTCGGCACGAATGGGCCGGCTAGACCGGAGTGATACCACGGCCTCACAGAAAACCGGCGGTAAACAACACTTACGTTGTGTTTCGCCGAGTGAGTGAGGTTACCGGAGGTCCAAACGCCATTTAAAAGGTCGGCAACGCACTCGTGACTCCTCTGGTGTTGCGGGTGTCCATGGGCGGCGGTAATCGCTTACCATCAGGCGATCCGTCTGCACGTTTGCCCTCCTACCCATAAAAAAAAACTTATAGTGTTATAAACTTATAACCCGACCTAACATAGCGAATGTAATACAAAAACTACGACATGTTGTCGCCGTTGTCTTTGCTGAAGATCTAACTTAAAATCTGGTGCATGTATCATCTTGATACGTCGCCTATAAGCCAAGTTAAGTATAGGAGTAAATCCTCCTGAGACACGAGTGAAAACACGGACAACAGAATCAATTGAACACGTCCCGTTCAATCGATTCTGTTCTTTACCTATCTCCTTGATATCCTATAGCATTGGTGCCAAATAGCTGCCAACATTTGGGTGTAATTTTCTTAAAGCTTTCTGAACTTATGATTGGCTCCAATGTTTGTCATTTTCCACAATGTCGGGTGAAATAATGGTTGGGCAGACTATGTGGGTGGTGTTTACTGCTAAAGTTTGTCTCAGCCATAGAATGGAAGTGTAAACATCGAAAAGTCAGTAATTTACGTCTTCTAATATTAGATTTTATTTATTTAGTAAATACGTGGGCATTATGTGTACAATAATGACAGAAGATACGTGTATCATGACAGGAGAAAATTGTGTCCGAAATATCGAACTTGCCGCTTTACACATAAAATCTTAATTGGCTTTTAAATATCTGTTTCACGTACATATAAAGTTTAAAATCTCTACCGATGAATAAGGCTATTCAGAATAGCACTTCTTACTTAATGACAATGCGAACAATAGGCCTGTTTTGAAATGGCAGAATGTATTCCCTGCAATATACTTACTGATAATTCCCTAATTACTATGGGATATGCCTATCATGATCCTCCTAGTCTTTTCCCAAGTGTGTTTGTCGGGGTTGACGTCCAATCTTACCAAATGCGGCTGAATCTCAGTAAATTACATGAAGGGACTGCCATCAGACCTCCGCAAACCGATTTCTGGCCACTTCCGAAATCCGCAGCATAAGTCTACTGCGGATTTACCATCTGATGGCAACTAATTGTCATAATAGATGTTTGTATCGGATACGCTTAGGGCTCCCAACCCTCTCGGAATGCCCGGGAGACTCCGGTAATAATGATAAAGCTAGAACTCCCGGGACGCAATAATTTCTGCTGTTATTTCTAAATTTAAACGATAGCACTTAATTTTTAATCTTAAAGTTATATGTATTTACTTACTTTAACAATGAAGAAACAAATATTTGAGATTTTCTTTCAAAACCCACAATAATTAAATCTTCGGGTTGGTTTTTTCGACAGTTGGTTTCGTTCGTCCATAGATAATTTCAAAATATTGCCAGTTTATTACTTATAATCTTTAATATATTTAAATTGTAATCAGTATTGAACGTGTGCGCATAATTTGTCATGTTTAACTAAGTAATTAACACATCTGACCGCCATATTTCGTCAGAACACACAAATTAAAAGCTATTATACGTTGATGACGTCATATCAGCAAATCAATTCAGACCTTAGATACACACAATATAGTTCTCGCCGTCGTATTGGAGTATTATTGTACCCATATAATAAAAATGTTCAGAAGTTAAAATGAATCGATTTCGGAAAATGGAAGAGGAAGGGTGTCCCTTAATTATGCAATAATTATGCGATAACAGAACGCATATTATATGGGTCTTAAAACATTGGTCTAGAATTAAAGAAGTCAGAAGAGAGAGATGTGGTCTGTAAATGTGGTGATATCATTTAAGAAAGGGTACCAAAAGAAAAGTCAAGAGAAAATATATGAATAACAGAATCATAGAAGAAAAGATTCCGAGGTGAAAATATGTTGCGCTGATCCCAAATGACTTCGAAGTTATTTGGGATTTGCCTTATTTCAATGAGACTATTAAAATTAGTAATTTATTTTTTCAACACAATAAGTACTTACTTACTGGTTTTTATTAATACAGAAATTTATTATTGGCTCATTAATCCAGTGGTCCGCTAAGCACTACCTTAAAGGTCCTGAAAGTCTTAGTATACGGTCGGAGTTTGGATTTGTGCCCGTCAACGCCATTCGGTTTTCTTATGAGACATAACGCGACTAGGTCTCATAAGAAAGCTCAAGCTCTAGCTCACTCGGCGAGCTATGCTTTGCATCCGTAGAAGAATTCAAGTTGCCGACATAGCTCAAAGGATTAGCAAACTTAAACTTAAGTGGCAATGGGCGGGGCATATAGCTCGTAAAACTGACGACCGCTGGGGCAGACAGGTTCTCGAGTGGAGACCACGCACTGCAAAGCGCAGTGTGGGACGACTTCCTACGAGATGGATGGACGACCTGGTAAAGGTCGCTGGTAGTCGTTAGATGCAGGCGACCTATAACCGGTCCCTGTGAAAGTCTGGGGGAGGCCTTTGTTCAGCGGTGGACTTCTATTGGCTGATATGATGATGAACGCCATAAGGCTCTTATTACATAGGACCTAAAAGTATCGGCGAACCTTTGTCTAACTCTTCAGGGAATACAAGCGTGATGGTATGTTATGTTATGATTTTTATTATTTTGAAGTGGTATACAAATGTTACAGTCTTGAAGAATGCTGCTGTCACTGGCCCGTACTATTTTTTTTTCTACTTTAGCAGTCGTCGTACGGAGCATTACTTCTGTATTTTTTTGTCGCTGGTATGGAATATTTGCACGTTGGTCGACACACTGTGTTTGTTTTGCTGTCAGTACTGCCCACTCCTCAAGTTTGCGCTTTGTATTGAGTTCTATAGCTCCAGTGTTTGTTAATTTTGGTTTGTATAGCCATTAAATCTGGCGCCATCTTGGATCTTCATAACTTTAATATGACGGTCGAAATATCTGATATTCTTTGTATTTTTCTGTCGTCACCAACTGTGAAATCTGACGCATGCGAAAGTTGAATAATCTTGTCTTTAATCCTTTCCAGTTTATATTGGAGGTATTTTTTCTCTTTATTTTCATATTTTAAATGGGATTCCGGAGACACGAATACTCAATACGGACGCCATGACGTCTTCGAAGCCTTTTAAAGCAATCGAACGCACTTTGTGGTCTTGCGGTTAATTTGAGCATAACTTATATAAATTTTTAACACTACATCAGTATGTTTTACAACGCAAAGCGCCTTTTTGCTATAACAGCCTCATTACTCTTGCGGTCAAAAGCGTGGCTATTGCATTTTTGGGTTCGATTCCCAGAAGCGTTTTCTCTCTGTGAGATCGTGGTATCACTCCGGTCGAGCCGGCCCATTCGTACCTGTGGAGGGCTCTCCACTATTGTGCGTACTAATTTTGATATTTTGCACAAAATCACTTAATCAAGTGATATTACCAGGAACGTTCGGAACGATTCACTTCAGTTATTTAAACCGAACTGTACCTTGTATATCCGAGTCAGAAAGACAGTGTTGTGTTGACATTCTTCTGCAATAACATCGAATCTAGACTACGAGATACCTCTTCGTAGCTGGAGATAAACACCTTTTCATTGGCACTTTAGATTGGGACATAGTGTGCCAACACGAAATAAACTCGTATAGTTTCCTAGCAAATGTGTTTGTAAAACATTGTCACGTTGGCGACCATGTTTGTTTGTTTACTGGCGAGCCGCCCACTACTTATTTATACATAGTGACGTGATTTAGCACCCGTTCGGCTGCTCCGAAGGGTTTTCTCTGCTCCGGTTGGCTCGCGTATCGGATTTAGCTCACTGAAGCGGAATCTCGCGCACTAGATTTTTGTTACGGCCTGTGCGACGTAGATCTTTATATTATAGTACATTATGTGATGATGTGTATACCATGTTGAAAGATCCATAGTCTAGAACACTCCATAGTAACGTAAAGTAGATACGTACACGTGCAACACTACTCACCACTACCGTTACGCTGCGTGTCGTGGGTTCGAATCCCACCCGAGGCAATTATTTGTGCGTTCCATGCATTTTGTTTTGAGCCTGAATGTGGGTATTTTGTGTCCCGATAATTGTTTCTGAAGTACAGCGACATAGGTCTTGTCTACTCGTGCAGAAGGTATCTATTTTAAAAATATGTGTGCGTAATGTCTGCTTAGCAGAAATTAAACGCTAATACGAAGTGCGAGGGGCAATGAAGCGGTGGTAGCCTAATGGCTAGGGCGCCGGATTTGCGATCATGTGAAAACATGAACCTACAAGGTTCGAACACCACCCATTGCACTACCGACGTGAACCCACTCGTAACACAAGCATTAAGCTTAGCACGACGGGTTAACAAGAATACTAGTAATGTGCGACCAACATTGCTAGTAAGCTTTAAAAACTCTAATACGAAGTGCGAGGGGCAATGGGGAATCGAACGTAGGATGGGGCGGAGAGTGGTCAGTCTTTTATAACAAATACACCATGATTTGAAAAATCATTTTGGTTTCGAACTCAAGGACCCGTGACTTGACAGTCCCTTTTCATATCGCTGCTGACCTTAAGATACAATATGTTATTACTTTTTAAAATACGACGTAGGTAGTCGGCATAGATATTAGTTACCACAACAAAAGTAAACGGAGCATCCTGTTATTCATTTTTCATGGTCAAATGGAAAATATTTTTATTTTCGCAACATACATTTTAAAAGGCTGAATTTCCAGTCTGTGGACTTAACCTAATTATTTTATTCAGGTAAGTAGCTCTAGGTGATTCCTATTTATAACCGACTTAAAAAAGAGGTTATCAATTCGACCCGTATGTATGTAATATTGATGGAATTGCAAAATATTCGTTTAGGATATTCTATGTGAGCTTCTAAACGAATGTACTAAATTTAATAAGTATATTTTTGTCCACGTATTTCTCACAAACGAGATATACATTTGCAATAATTCATTTCTTAATTTTTATTGGATTATGTATCTTTTAAAATAGGGACTGCCTCATTAGTCTAGTGGTCCCAAGCGCGACTGCTACGCTAGAGGTCCTGGGTTCGATCCCCAGGTCGAGCAAAGTGTTATTGGGTTTTTCTATGAAATTCTCAGTAGCAGCTCGGAGTCTGGATTTGTGCCCGGTTAATGGCAATAGGCTCGCCCCCTATTACATGGGACCTAAACATACCGGCGAACTGTGGGTGTACATTAGTACGCCTCTGCCCAACCCTTCGGGGAATACAGGCGTGATGGTATGTACAAGTTTTATCAAAATCGGTTTAGTAGTTTTCAAGATAGAGACTTTGAAGCGTGTACCTGCCCCATGACCGGGGGAATGTATGGAATTTACATAATCCGGTATTACTAAAGTGCCGTATACACTAGGTTTATCATTGTAAGATGGTATTTACACTTTACACTACATACATTATTTCTAGAAGTATCATAAATCTATGAAGACCTACCTATAAAATCCACGAGAAGCGCACCAGAATACAAAGTAAATACTGTTGTTTTCTGTCTGTTAAGAATAACATAATAAACATTAAAATATGGCTACATATAAATCATGTCATTGTCTTAACCTTGTTTGTTTCGTACATAATAACACGTCAAGCTATGTCGTATACATTTTCACTTCAAAAATCACCGCTATTGTTACGGAATATGGTCCAAAGGGCAAATTGTATCTAGCTTCACAGATTAGCGTATCGTCCTGTGTACGCGATTGTTTTAAAATTAAACGTACCGCGTAGCTGTCGGCTCGTTATTTTGGTTTTGTACGTAATGTCATTTTGGAGTCATGGGTGTGTGTATATTTTGTGACGTCATATGATCAATTTGAGGACATAGACGCTAGACATAGATCTTATTGGTGAGCACTCTTACTGAAGGCTCACATAATATGAAATCGGAATAACATGCCAGCAAACTAGTGTTCTCTGAAAGGTAAGGCAGAAGTGTACTGAATTTAATTCTGAATAACACTTCAAGTTCGCTGGTAGATAATGTACCTATTTTAGGTTCCATAGGCGGCAAGCTTAATGCGATTCACCCGGCAGAAATCACAACTCCTACTGAGATTTTTTATTAAATAGGATAACCCAATAACGTTGCTCAATCTGGTAATCGAACCCAAGACCAAACATTCTCTTTAACTTTATTAGATTTCAATGCTAGTCTATGAATTCATTTCTCAGATAAAAATAAATCGTTCCATCCCAACCTAATTAATCTCTTTTGAAATTCTGCAATGAACAAAAGCTAAAAATACTCCACTGTGAGTCACCGGGAGTTAAAACTAGACAGCGGAGTCTCATCGCGTGTGACGTCAGCGCATGACGTCACACCTCGCCCGGGGAATAGGTGCATTATTGATTACCAAGTGAGGTGTGCAGTTATGGCATGGAATTGCTGAGCAGGTGACACGATAAAACATTGTAACAGTTACATACCGGGTAGAATGGGGGTGAATAGATACTCAGGGTTAAATCGAGACAAAACTTTAAAAAGGAATTCACGTACAACTTATCATAATTTGATACCAACAAGGAGTGTTTATTTTATTATACTTCATCATCAACCCATTCCACTGCTGGGCCTGGGTCTCCGTTGAGATTGAGAAGGGTTAGGCTATAGTTGACGACACTGACTTTATGTGGGTCGGCAGACTTCATATGCTGTCGGGAATATCTTAGGCAAGCAGTGAGCATGCGGTTAAGCGCATGCTAATTAATCATTAATACGACCATAGAGTCGATCGAAAAGTCAGTCCAAGGTTTGTCCCTTGGATTCGAATAAATGAACGAGAAAATTCGAGGGCTATTCTGTGCTCGGGCGACGCACCGCAATTGTTTCACCCCTGCATCTCTATTCATCCCTTGCAGTGTACTCTTTTTATGATACGAAAAATTCCCAGATTGGAGCTTTCACTTGCTCTATAGTCGGAGCTAGAAGTCTCGTGATCATGTGATCGGCGTTATTGGGTCGTAAGGAATGTTCCTTACGACCCAATAACGCCGAAAAACAGCCACCTAATCCTAAAAACTTAATCATCCAGCATTAAAAGAACATTATTTTTCTTTGGGTACAATAGTAACCCGGTTTCCTCATATAGATAACACCGTATTCTTACCTAGTGCCAGTAAAGTAATGCTTAATTAGCGGACAATTACCGGTTTGTTGGAACTTGGAGCTTAGCCAGACAATGGATATTCATTACAAACTGGGACACTTTCTAACGGATAGAACTGTCGTCGTGGTTTCTAATACGACTATACAAAAAATGTTAGGTAGTGCACTATTATAGTGATCTGCACTTGTTTCAGTATTCAGGCATTCAAATTTCTTTCTGTACTCCGAATTCATGAGTGTCTTTGCAGATGTTAATACACACAGAAATAACTTTTTAGAGAATACATTTGGCTTCGGTTTCACAAAGAAAATCGAAGCTCGAAACTACAGAGCTGCAATCAAGGAAACACTGCCAATTGATTTCTAAAATAAAATACCTGAATTCGCTTTCTGACATTTATTTTCCTTTAAGTATATTCTTCATTTTCTCAGCCGATTCGCTCTTGGCAGAGCGGTCGCAGCCGTCATGAAGTAGTGTCAGTTGGGGGCAGATGTTATTCGCCTCACGATATCCTGCCATCTCTCTCTGTTGGCCGTCATCCTGGTACATTCACTTATGGGGCCACCCATTGGGTTCTTGATTTGATCAGTCCTTCGCATTGGTGACCGACCGGGAGGTCTTGTACCGTCAATCCTGCCTTTCACGACCAGTCGCTCGATGGATACCTTATCTCTTCTTAAAGTATATTTTACGTCAACTTTAATTTTTCACAAGGAATAGGATCTCTTCTCACTAACTAATCACGAAATCTCAGAATCTATAAAAAGTGTGTAAACCTATACACTCTTTTTGCTCAATTCGCTATGAGTGGATTTAGATAAACTTCCACCGGTTTAGGAATAACGAGAGTAACCATCGAAATACAGCTAATAAAATCTAATTAGTTTTAATCCAGGTTGGGCCCAATTCTGAAGTCCACGCAGACGAAAGTCGAGGGCAGAAGCTAGTAATAAATAATTATGAAATGTAAACCAAGTATACTTCTCATGGTATTTCAGTTATTAATTATTATTGTCACAGTTTCTGAGCTGTCCTAATGGGCTATTGTTTTACTCTTTACGAAACTAACTTGACTATGACTTCCAACTTACCTAGTCAAAATGAGTCGTTTGTTTTTTTTTTGCTTCACCTGAGAAATGTGCAGTTTTCCTGTACAATACTTGAGCAGTTGATACCGGTGCTAGATAATTTTTCAATATCGATATTATAAAATTCCAACTATCGAAAAGGTATAAAAACAGTTTTTTTTTCAGACCGACCAAGTAATTATCTGTTTTGTATTAAGTTCGTGTTTACTTTTTATAGCTTATTAAATAATTAATCATTATTCTGTATTACTTACTTAAGTGAATACTTATACCTATTTACATTTCTAACATCCCGGTAAGTCTTGAGTGCCAATCCAAGGGTACTTCTAACTTTTCGAAATCAACTTCAGTAGATGCTCGTATGACAAGCGCAACTGAAGTCTTAGCGAGCACTCCGATGCACGAGCAGTGTTAAATTTAATATTTCACTATCTGGATTTTAGACATCGACCGCATTCGGCATTCCGATTTATGAAGAACTCGGAGCAGGGCAATTGCAAAACGCAATAGATGCATAAATCGAGATGGTGAAAAGAAATTTACGATAGGGCCTCTGATCATCGTGCCTGTTGCTTTCTCGGCAAAGCTCGTGTACCATTCTGGTTTCATCTGGTAGTTGTGTTTAAAAATCATAATATTGTTATCTTTAATTACCTTTGTACATGTCTTAAGACACGTCTCCGTTATCACTTGCGGTTGTGTAATGTCACATTGTTACCGCATACTCTGTATCTCTTTGTCTATTAGGGTGTAATGTATGGAACTTCGTAGTTCTTATCCTTTATGAATACTAAAGGTCACATAACTATAATCATTATACCGACAGACATAGCGGTCAAAATAGCGCAAGATAGTGTCCCCGAATCTGTACGCATTTGCTACTAGTAAGTAACAATGACGACTGTCGTACGAAATCTACGTCATTATGGTACCTATCTCAGTCGCGAAAACTTTTTTCTTTGTTCTATTATCTTGATACTATAAAATGTTTCGATTACCTGCCTAAATTTCGAAGACCCGTGCCCAAAATATTTTGTACAAATTCACAAAATTGGTGGTCAAAAATTGTATGTAACTATCTATTTTTTTACCATTATTTTAGTGGTAGGTGTTAATTTGTAACACGAGACATTTCGTTATCGTTATTGCGATAATTTTTAAGTGCTTCTCTGAATATGGTATAATTGTATTTAGCACCTTGTACGAATATCAATAGAAACATTGTAATATTCAATCGGACAATATGACTTCGAACATGCATGACTTTTCTCGACTCTTCGTGAATACTGGCTGGCTAGTCAGTCAGCTATTCAGTCGAATAGTATGATAATTAATAACCATAACGCCTTTAATCCGAAGGATTAGCCAAAGGTGAACTAATGTGGTGTATATTAGCACACCTTTCCCTAATCCTTCGAATTACAGGAATTACGATTATCACAGCACAGCTCGCCTGTATGTTTAGGTAGGTCCCATGTAAGGGGAGCGACAATTGAGCGAGCTGTTTGGATTTGTGCCCTATTCTGATCAATACTTTATGACAGATTACTGATCTGAGCTTATTCCCATCAACCGGGCACAAATTCAAACTTGCGAGCTGCTACTGAGAGTTTCATAGAAAAACCTAATAACACTTTGCTTAACCTAGGAATGTGTTCCTGTGTTCCTTATATTTCTACACTAGCTGATGCCCGCGGTTTCACTCGCTTCCAAAAAAGATTTACTAACCCGGATTCTATTATATTCAAATAAATGCTTTGACTTTGACTTTGTATCTAGGTACATAAAATATGTACTAGATTTTACGTTAGACCTCGAGCAATATGACTGTGAAAACAGATCCGCATCCAATTAAATAGACAGACGTACAAATTTAAAAAAAAATGTTGTTTTGGCTTCAGTTTCTCGAATAAAGACTCCTCATATAAGTTTTTCTTCAATATCTATAATATACGGTCATCGGCCTGTTATAATTTGTGTGAAGTATAAATTAACGTGGCAACAAACACATTTAATAAACTTCAGAACTCCATTTAGCTTCAACTCTGTCAGCGGTGGAAGGTTTCGCGAAAGGAGACGAGTAGGTACCGGTTTAATTAAAACAGTCGTGAGTAATGTTCATGACCCTGTATATTGGAGTCGCCTTAGTGACGGATTTCTAAAGGGATTGCTAACAATTTGTTGAGCTCAAAGGGTTGAATAATGGTTGCTGAATGTTGGTTGTTGTTCAAAGATTATAACCAGGGGTCGGAGTAGGTAGTGCCACTTAGGACGAATGACCTCAAATGTATATGTGAACATGGACATACCCCGGGATCCCGGAATTGTAAAATTGACATGTTTAGTCGAGCAGCCGCGGCAAATAGCATTAGTTTACATTTCTAAGATATGTAAGAACCGCAAAAGTTTAAAAACGGTTTAAATAAAAACAATAGTGACAATTTTATTTTGTGTATTTAATTATTTATGTACAATTAGTGTACAAAGGCGGACTTAATGCCTAAGGCATTTCCTACCAGTCGACCATAGGGTGATGCAGAGACAGGAATTGGTAGGTGCACTTACAGTGATTATAATCACAATAATTATTACAAACAAACGAAAGATTTTAGGGTGCGGATTTGTAAATTGTAATATGTCCCCGGTATTATTTCGAATCGAATCGATTATTCGATGGAATGTGAATCTTTAAAATCCTGGGATTTTGGGATGAGACGGTATGTCCCCGTTATGCTACGATCAACGAATCCCGCGAAATGGGACTATCTACTACCTTGATACCACTGATCATAACAGACAATGAGCTGGGTCAGATAAGTGAGATGCTTGTTCTTAATAATATCATTTTATATATTTCTCACATTGCATCAGCAGTGATAGCCTATTGGTATGACTGTTGGGGTCAAAGGTCTTGAGTTCGAATGCAAGGCCTCTGACTTTTCGAAATCATGTGTCGTATTATTAATAATTAATTATCACGCGCTTTTATGGTGAAGGAAAACATCGTGAGGAAAATTGCATGCTTGAGAGATTTTCTCAAGGCGTGTGAAATCAGCCCACCCGCAGTAGGCTAGCGTGGTGGTCTATAGCCTAAACCCTCTCACCCTGGGAGAGACCCGTGCCCAGTAGTGGGACAGTATATGGGTAGTTGATTATGATTTCACATTCATTTAGCAGCTTTGTCGATAGTTGACACGAAGCGACTGTCGTTAGATTTCCGAAATCCAATTTCTGGCCTATACCGACATACTCTCGGATAATCTGGTAGTCATATGTGTTCCTAGACAACTGGGAGTCGGTTTAACACGTCTCTGAGGCACGGAATGGTCTAGAAGGGTCTTGATAAAACTTTTGTATCATACTCGTATGCTGACAAAAGATTCCATAGCATGTTAACACAGATTTGCAGTGTGTTTATTACTTGTTACTACTTTACTATTAAATACGTCACACATACTTTGATATTATTGAGAAGTGGACTTTTGTGTTTATTGTGACGTGTATTTTGTTTACTATTAAATAAGTACTATTTACACACAAGTAGTTGCCCGTGGCTTCACTCGCGTTCCTAAAGGATTTATTTACTACTAGCTTTTGCCAGCGACTTCGTCCGCGTGGAATAGTTACTTTGTTCCCTAGTTCTTCGCCCGCGGTTTCACCTGCGTTGCCCCGTTCCTAAGGTTTGTAGCGCGATGTTTTATAGCTTGAAACCTTTCTCATGAATCACTAATTTTCCCAACATTTCCCTTCACTGCTCTGCTCCTATTGATCGTAGCGTAATGAAAAGTATACTATAACCTGCCCAGGAGTATGAAGAACAATTGTACCAAGTTTCGTTGAAATCTGTCGAGTGGTTTTTGTTTCTATAACGAACATACAGTCAGACAGACAGACAGACAAAAATTTTACTGATTGCATTTTTGGCGTCAGTATCGATCCCTAATCACCCGCTGATAGTTATTTTGGAAATATATTTCATGTACAGAATTGACCTCTCTACAGATTTATTATAAGTATAGATAGAAGAAGATAATGCACCAGATTTTAAGTTAGACAACAGCAGTACAACTCAAACCCGCTTCCAATTTCGTGCAGAAGTTTTTGTGTATTGCGCATACAAAGAAACAGACTGACAGGTAGACAAACAAACAAACAAACTTTTGGCTTTTTAAAATTGCTCTTTTTAAAACTCCTCAAACATAATTTCTTAAATATCTCCCTATGTCGACAGCACATTCTGTTATCCAAAACTGACAAATTTCTTCAATTTTTTTCAATTTTCAATTTAATCTCTAAATAATAGAGTTTATTATCCGTTGGGGAAATTTGACAGTTTGTGGTAACTTTATGTGCTGTTGACTGTACCTACATCAGCCAGTTACTAATTTTGTTATACCTATTAGTATTATGATACTGTAGTATTTTATTGTGTCTTCCCTCCATAATTACAATATCGTGTAAGACTTCAGAATTATAATGTTATTCATTATGTTGACAACAGATACTTACAACATCTACTACTTCGTTACCTTCCCTAGATGGTAATTTCTATTTTGTAAATTGTATATTATCCAGTTGTTTTTTATATATAAAGCCTTTACCACGCACTAGGATTTTCTCTGATAACATGGGTGCGTTTTCAAATGCAAATTCTCACATCACAAACACCCAGGCCGGAAAATACCTGCGGCCTGGGAATGGCCATATTGGATAATCAAACCCGTTACGCAAATCCGTTAGCGTTCCTATTTAAGTGTTTCCTACATTTCATGTCACATAATTTATATACGTACACATGTATTTGCAAACCATCTGTTACAGGATTTCAGATTGTCTCCTCCCAGACGGCTAATTAATGTGTTATACAAATATCGATGTTATGCATGCTGCATAGAATTGGTTTTTGACCGTGCATAGTATACTGCGATAACCCAGACCTTTCAGATATAAATTATTTTATGACGTTTCGTATACGATTTCGTAGATAGCTGCGTTATCTGGTCGCGTGTTTACACATTCACATCGTTTACAACAACACTCTTATACAGCGTGACACATGTTTGCCCAACATTCGTGCCAGTGTTGGCGCTTTCCAACAATATCACGCCTGTTCTGATCCAAATACTCAAAAGCTACTCAATTTTAAGACGCCGCCGTTAAGTCTGCTGTCTCTATTATTTTAATTCAAACTATCTGCCACAGTAAGAGACTTAACTTAAAATTTGAGTAGTATTTAAGTTATATTTGGCTCATGCCAGTCAAAACGCGCTGCTCCAGCTAAGCGAGCGTAGTCGCCAATGCAATTTTACCGATCCACACATGTTGGTCGAATAGCACTGTCGCCAACGCTATTCGGCCAACGTGTGGAGCCGGTAAGAAATGAGAATTCAAACAATCATTACACAGAAATGTTTGATGTGAGCAAACGACTTAGAATTAATTATATTGACACGGTAATGTCTCCGTGCTGACTTAACTAGATTACATTGTAGAGATAAATTATGCTCCAAACACTAACTTGACACTGGAAGGTTAACCTTCAGTTGTGCAAAAGTAGCGTAACGATAGCTGTATTTATACTTGGCACATTTCACATGACTTGTTTGATTTGTTACAGGCGAGTGCAGTCACGCGGCACTTCAGTATCGCCGCTCAAAATGTTGCGACCGGAATCGCCACTCGCTGACCATCGTAGCCTCCTGCCGCGACGGCTGCTGCCCGCCAAGGCCCAGATAGCGCCAGCGGACAAGCGGAAGAACCGGAGATCTCTCGAACTCAACCCACCCTCGAACGACCATGCGCCTTACGACTACTCAAAACTGCTTATATCGAAAACGACCGACTCCTTGAACACAGAATGTCCGCGCAAATTGATCAACAAACAAGATTCTACTGATAGCTTAAAACGTGCTCTGCTATCTAAAGACGATAAGAAAGCCAGCAAGGAAGTGGATAAGAAAGGTCAGATCTCAAAACAAGACTCGAGCGAGAGTTTGAAAAAGGCTTTGCTTTGCCGTCAGGATTCTAATGAGAGTGTGAAGCGAAAAGATGCTGACGCAAAACGGGCACAGAAAGATGAGGCGAAAAGACTTAATGAGGTTAAAAGAGGGAGCGATAAGAAAGGGTTATTGGAGACGGACATAGATGAGCCGTTGAAGAGAATCTACGAGAGGCGGACGGGTTGCGCGAGGCCGACACTGCCGCCCGTGGCTGAAAAGGCAGCAGTCACTCCGAACTCACCAAATGGTAGCCCGAATACGCCGAGCGTGGCGGCCGTGGCCGAGGGGCTCGCGAGGTGGGGCAGCGGTCTGCTATCCCCCAGAGAAGAGCCCCGGCTGAAGGCCGCCAGGAGCTGGTATGGATATGGAACGCTGCCAACAGATAGCGATAAGGTAGGCACTAGTTCCTTTTGTATTTCTATTTTATTGACTGACACATTTAGGAATATAGTCACTATTTTATATAGGTGTTCCATTCGTGATAACTATCCGTTACTAGAGCAGTATTTAATGGGCATTTCTTAGTATTTCTCGAATGGACCGTTCAGTTTCATTCATAATATAGTTAATATGATCTACGACAACGCATACGACAACGCAACACCTTTAAACAGTCAACAAGCGCTTACTAAGAGTAATTAGATATTGTCAGTATTATTTTCCTTCTTGTTTCGTTACCTTAGTGCACCATGTGCATTGTGCATATTAAAGGTACACATAATAATGTGTACTTGATGTGTGTATGTGTTCTTTGTACTCTTGTAATGCAACTGGTCTTTATCGATCTTTATATACTATTGTATATGTCTAGCTAGTTATATTCTAGTATAAAATCAGCCAGGTGGATTAATTGACCTCTCGAGCTGAGTTTCCTGGTCAATCAAGGTAGGGGTATCGATAGTCAGAACATATTCCTTAAGTATTTCCCATAAGTATCTGTGAAGATCAGGTATCTGCTCATCAGCTCTTCATCACTATCCACAAGTAAATTCTGTATCTCTACCTACTGCACGGCCATAAACCTCTCTTTTATTCCATTATTTTCCGTTGCAAATTCCCCTCCTAGATATATTACAGCCATTCGGTCGCTTTTAGAATGATTGTCAACCAAACATGTTGGGAAAAGCGAAAATGATAAAACCATTAATTTCTTTCTACATATTTATAGATAAGATTGTTTTAATAACTAGGTACGCATTGATAAAAATGATGTCAATTATATATCTATCGTAAGTTGTTGGCGCCCAAACTGGGCCGGCTATCAATGGTTCCATTTCATAAGTATTTCTACGTATTTTCCATTATGACTTTCAGCAGGTATTTAAGATGTCATTTTTACCACTTCGTGATAAGATTCACGATCCAGTACTTCCTCGAAGTGATTATTTAGTGCATTTTTCCCGTCTCTGGGTTTTGCCAACCTCACAATTTAATTTCCTACATTCTTCTTCCTATGTATATTAAAAAATTAAGTCGTCAAATAATATAATGTTGCTATGTCGATGTAAATATATACATATATAATAACGACTTATTATGAGTTGGAGATCATGAGCTTCGTAGATTCAACTCAATTTGAGTCTTAATTAACACGTACTATTTAAAACATTGTGCCTGTATACCCCCGAAAGGAAAGGCAGGGGTGTACTAATGGATATCCACAGTCCACAACCACACCCACAATAAGAAGCCAAAAATTCGCTGACCATAATAAAATACAAAATTTTGGGAGTGTGACACTAACCTCAGAAAGAAGACAATTTGTGATATTCCTCAAATTATTATGTGTTATCCAACCGTCAATTTTTAAAATAGAAAACAGTTATTACTTTTATATATAAAACCTATTATAACCACAAGGAAATCGCTTTTTCCTCAAATATTAGTTAAGATAGATCCTCGTATTATTACAAGTTTGTCAAGAAACACTGGTACTGCAATACAATCATACCATCATCTAAAAACTTTCCAAATTATGATTATTATTATGGTAAGTAAGGCTTTATTCACATGGCACAGTTTGTGTTGGTATGTTTCCGACCTGCGCTCTGTATTCGCGGCATCTGAGCAAACAATGACTAACTGTATAATTTAAAGCATTGTTGTTTGACTGGTGTGTTGCAAATACCAAAGAAAATACGTCTTCAGCAACTAACAAAGAATATCACATTTTGAAATTGTTATTTATCCTCGGTGTTTAGTTCTCAGTGCTATTGTTGATCTACATTGCATTGCGGGAAATTTTATACGTGCAAAATCTACCAGTCAAAATCTGACACGATAGGAATAAAAAGAAAAAAAATCTATATACTTGCATTTTGTCATGTCAATCTTTTTAATCTTAAAAAATATGAAATGCACAAGCTAAGATAATTTGGCGAATATTTATTAGTTTTCGAGGAACAATTCGTTAGGTGTTCGTAAGTTCAAATTCCAAAAAATATTTACACGTGTGCAAAAACAGTGATGTGTAGTATTACGTTACATTTACAATGCGAGTCGATGGCATTACGAAGTAGTTCTTCAACTTTCTAGTCACGGCAAAAACACGTTGGTGAGGCGCCACGCTCGATCGGGCGCACTCGTTCATCACATCTCAGCGGAATCAGGAAACAGAATACGGATACGGAACGTTCCGTTTTTCATTAAGTACCTAACTCCCGCGTTTTTGCGTGTGTAAGGAAGCGATAGGGAGCGCGTGCGCATCGTGATGGCACCCGCGCCGTCCACTCGCCACCGGGTTGTTGACTCGTTCGGACGCTGACTTACCGTATTATTACGACTCGAAATCACGAACTAATAGACAGTTATCAGTGTCTCAGTATTGATATTGACGTAATTTCAATGGTGTGTGTTAATGTGTTCTTCAAGTGTGGATTAATGATAACACGTGACCTCCGGATTATTATGTGGTTTATCTGACATTGATTGATTTTCTCCAAGCGATTATCGACAATGCCGAACGAGGCATACCGTGCAAGGGTAAGGTTATAATGTTTACTGATACCGTGTCTAATCTCATTTGAATAGCTCTTCAATATATACGTATTATGTTGAAAATGTCACGAGAAAAATGGCTAAACTGATGCACCTACTCTAAGTGCACATACACACACTTACACGTTTTGCCCATAAGGGTAGGAAGAAACTACAGAACACGAATTGCCACTGTTCTTGAATACATCTTTTGTTTCGTCCACATTCATACATTCTGTCGTACACATACGACGGTTGCAAGTCCTACGCATCTGACCTTTTTGAAGGGCCACACGAGGTCGATTTATGTCTTTATAGCGCGTCACGACGCTTTCGCTGACATTCACCTTATAAATTCCTTTTGTTTGTTGCCTTTCAACATAGCCAATCATCTCACCATTTATGGCTGATGGTATGCTGATATTTTAATTTAATGAAGTGCATCGAAAGGTCCTCCATGTGGGAATAATGGGCTTCCGCACCCTGGGTAGTCAAGTATCGACTTACTGTCTAGCTATTAAAATGAACTATGATTGGATATACACGTTGGAATGTAAACAATATGAGGAGTGTATTTTTGCTGCGATACAGAGGGCGTTCTGAGAACAGTTGATAAACGACACTAAACTGGAGGTTATCATCAACGTGCAAATCGTAGGAGTCGATCGGGGGTATTGTTAAAGAACATTATACCTATCGGTAATATATTAAATTTTAGCATAGTTATCTGCCCATTGTCGTCCCAATTCACAATTCTGAAGCTTCTAAAATAATAAAGGGATTAACCCTTTATGAGAAGTAAGTACTGTATTATATGGTGTTCAAAATTGACTCTGACATTTTTTATGAGTTGTTTAAAATATTATAAATAAAAAATTAAGAAAAAAAAAGAAAAAAAAACTGTCCGTTTCGAAGATATGCAAATTTTCATTACACACAAATTACTTAACCAACGCAGCGTCGCCGTACAATTTTTTTTGAATGTATTTCTCTTCCGATACTGAGCAACTGACTTCTTACGAGTTAATTTTGAACATGTGTACTGTATTTAGTATGAAGCACATAATGCACATATGTGGCAAGTAGAACATAACATACTCTCACGCCATAACATACATTCAAGTATTCCCCGGAGGGTTACATAACAGGTTGTACTTGCCACGTAGGCGCATTACGTCCTATGCATTAAGGCAGGCGTATTGCCATTAACCGGGAAAAAATTAAACTGAGTTGCTTTCACCCGCGTTGCCCATTCCTAAGAGCTGTAGCATAATGTTAAATAGCTTAAAACCTTCCTCTTGAATCACTCTATATATTAAAAAAAAACCGCTTCAAGATCCATTGCGTAGTTTTAAAGATTTAAGCATACATAGGAACGGACAGACAGCGACTTTGTTTTATACTATGTAAGGATACAATAACAACAAATCCGATAACACTTCTCGACCTGTAAATCGGTCCCAGGACCTCTAGCGTAGCAACTTCCGTCCCCTAGATTAATGTAATTAGGCCTACATGGCGTGGTGGTGTTTTAAAAGTATCTCCTTTTCGTTAGACGCAGTCAAAAAAGGCGATAACTTGAAGACTAGAAGATAATCACCAATATATCAGATATTTGAACTCTAACAGGAAAAATTATAAAGAAACCTGGCAGGTTATTCAAAAAGATACAAAAACGTAGCTAAAACATGTGTTTCAAATCGGCATAACACAGTATTATGACATTGCCAGAGTTATATTATTAGACCGATTTATTAATAAAACCCAGATTCAAAGTAAAATGTTTATTTACGTTCTAAAAGTAAGGTTGACATGTCGCAGGAAGATATCGGGAGATGCGTGGGAGAGAGTCACATTTCATGAGAAACTCGTTGATGCGTTGAATTTCTTATGAACTTGTGCTGAAAAATACAATCGCAATTCGCAACTCACTTTTCTTAAACCTCGACGAAAATGAGGGTTGTTATAAGTTTGTTGTTGTGTATCCGTGAAAAAAAAAACTGAATCAAATTCGGCATGGAACAGACAGACATTTGTTGCATCGTAGCGCCAAACGAATAGACCGATTTTGATTCAGTTTTTTTTTGTTTGAAAGGTTACTTGATCGAGTGTGTTTTTAGCTATGATTTAAGAAAATCTGGCCAGCAGTTTGAACATTATCAGCTTTGAGCTTTTCTGGCTCAAGAAGGAATGTGCGCAACTTCCACAGGTCTGCTCGATTTGAAATTTGGTATCTTGTTACTTTAATGATATTGCAAGAACATAGTAACGATGTCCTGATGCTACGTGGGTTTTTTTAACTTTAAATTTAATGTTATTGGACTGTTTGTTGTCTCTAATGCAGCGAGCTAATTGGAACAAAATAACATGATACAGTTATGCACACATGCATTGCATACTAAGCAATTTATCTAATATTTATCATGAATTAAAAATATCCTTAATTATGTTGAAGATGTCAACTGACTCTCACGCCTAAAAGCTGAAACACACTAAGGTGCTTTAAGACAGACTCAGATGTCAGGATGGTCAGCCGATAAGACCCCAAAAGGTATTAGCACCGAGCAAATCAAATCCAATTAAGAAAGTGAGGAACTGTATTTTATCCCCACACGGGGTAACAAAAATTCTTACTCGAGTATTTTGCATTCTTGAATTTATATAAATTTAACTTTCTTCCATAAAATAAACACATTAAATTAACATTACTACGAAAAATTTGTTATTCATGCAGACATACGTTGACATGAACGTCATTACAAATGTCAACATCCTAACTTTCGTGTGGACGTAAATGTTAGGGACGTCACTGTTTAAATTATAGACCTAACTTGCGTTTTAGATTACGTTAATGCATTTATTGATTTTACTGAATGACTGGTTGTAGAATTAATAGACTTTATAAATATACTGAAAACCAACAACAATAAAAATATTTGATCCGCGGTTTAACTCGGATGCCAAAATACTTTCACACAAAAGATAACCTATGTCCTTCTCCAAGGCCCAATCTTCTGCCCAGGCGTGAAAAGGTAACACAGACAGGGGGTTACTTCTGCATTTATAATATTAGTATGGAATTAAGGTTAACAAACTTATCGATGCCACCGGCCCAGGGATGCCTCGTAGGATGGCAGGGTATTTGGGAGTCGAACCGAATAAAAACCGAACTTCCCTTCCGCCTTCCCTTGCCCTAAAGTCACGGCCGGTACACACACCGGACCCCACGCGAGGCATACTCGTAAACACATGCGTAAAAACATCCCATATCATCGCATCACTATCTCACTGCTAGAAGAGAGTTCGTGAGAATTCAACTCATTCTAAAATAATCTTGCGCTTCAGGTGACATTGTTTGCAAACATATTGAATGCAAAATATGCGAAACGTTCTGATGTTTGCCACGGAAAACAAGTCAAGAAATTATCGATTCAAGATATCAAGTTTATCGACTGCTATCATGTTTTTTAAATATGTATTTATAAACGTTTGATTATCTGCAGTGTGTACACGCGACATTGTGGATAGCTGTTCTTTAACGGCCGGTTTCTTTAACCTATCTGTCAGTAGATTTACATACATACTAGACATTGGATTTTGACAGTAGCTGTATGGAGCTTATGTCAAAATTTTATCTCTAGTAAGCAAATCTACCGACAGATTGGATATAGAAACTGGCCGTAAGTCTAGTATTTTTTTTCTGTAAGTATCTGAATCACGATATTACTCTTTATAAGAAAAAAATCTAAAAATATATTATTGATATATGTTAGGTAAAAAGCAGTCGGAAAATGTTAGTTCATAAAATAACCAAATAAATTTTAAAATTGAAATCAAAGTTTTCAGTTTTTTTAATCTGTTTTTATAAACCATGAAATAGTTAATAGCCACCACGTTATTACGTCATACGGCTGGGTAAACTAAACTAAAAAGTGACAACTGTCGACTGATCAGCCTTTGTACTTTTATTTTTTACGCAGCCAACTGACGTCATAACCACAGAGCAATATGGCGTCCATTGTGTCCAGCGTTTTTGTCAAATTATGCACGATATTCGAAAATGTATATCTATATCCATGTAGCGGCATTACAAGTACAGCGCCATCTACTCGATTAAGGAAGAACTAAGTCGCGAGTCCTACATCGCGCAAACGGATTTCACCGCGACTTAAGACCAAATAGTAAAATCCGACAAGAACTGTCGGGCAGTAGCCCACCGGACAAAACACCCGTCCGGTCGGAGGATCCTCCCTTTTCTATGGTGCATGGAGCGCTTTACTCTCTGTGCTTCATACTCCTAAACCCCCTAAACCCATATAAACTGTTATTTTGATAGTTGTCATAGTTGCCACATAGTATGATGGTTGTCATTGTTTGAAATCGTGCATATAAAAAAGAGTATTTAATGTGTTTAAACTATTTTGCTGGAATGCAGAAAAAAAATATTGATGTCAAGCGTCTATTTGGTGCGACCTAGAAGAATGCATTCAGACTGGAGTCAGTAGTCAAGAACATGATAGCTATTTCATAGAAAAAACTGTTTTGAGTATTTTTCAAACGACTCAAGATAGCCTTTCAAAGACATTTGATGACATTTTGTGTTGCTAGACTTTTTTAGATCTGAATGTTTTTTAATAGGTATGGCGCGACCGGTGCAAACCGAAAGCCCTTACAGAAACGAAACTCCTTACAGAAAAGAAACAGATTGAAAAGAAACTGATTCACGTTTTTTTTATGGGATAGGAAGGCAAACGAGCAGACGGATCGCCTGATGGTAAGCGATTACCGCCGCCCATGGACACCGGCACCACCATAGGAGTCACAAGTGCGTTGCCGACCTTTTAAAAGGGGATTGGGCCTCCGGTAGCCTCTCACTCGGCGAAACACAACGTAAGCGTTGTTTGACGCCGGTTTTCTGTGAGGCCGTGGTTATCACTCCGGTCGAGCCGGCCCATTGGTGCCGAAGCATGGCTCTCCCACGTAAAAAATGATCTGATTTAAAGATACCAAAATTATATGTATCAGGGAAGATCCAATCGGGAAGCGCATTCCACATTGCACGATTCGAATCAAATCAATGTAACATGTTTTTATAATGGAATGGCATTTACAATACAGGTTATTCGGGTGTGTTGTTTCCATAGGTGAGCGTGTATTTAAATAATGATTATTTATTAACTAAAACATCAAGTTGGTCGAACGCTTGTTTATAATTATCAGCTGGTTACTTAAGGTTAATTTAACCAGGTCGTCTGGTAACTCAGGCGCCCTTGAGAATTCTTGATAATCGTATTTTCTTTGAAGTATTCTATGAAGCTTTGAAATATTCTTTTTCTCAAATTCTTATGGCTTGATTTCATTGGTTATTTTAAATGTACGATCCAAATTGCGCCCGCGGCATTCGCAATAGTTCTCCCAATACTTCCTATCAGACATGTGGCAATTGTTTCGCATCCTGTCAGGCCTAATTAGTCAGATCGGAAGGCCTTTCAAAATTTTTACCGATTGCTGCTCAATTTAACACAATTTGCTAGCGATTTCCCATACTTATATATTCTTCAACTGTCATAGACTCTAGATCTGTTCCATCGACTCTATAGTAAATATTATTTTTATACAATAAACTTTCTGTTTCGTTGATGTCATTCCACGCCTGCTGATAAAATTGTTTTTTTTTTTTCGCTAAACAGTATATTCAGAATTCCACGTAATATGAAACAACAGTTAAGTCAATTTATTTTGCGTGACTCGCGTGAGGTACAGGTTAAATTATAAAACAATCTAACCATTATCGCAGATTACAAGACAAATAGGAAAACGAGAAACATGCGTCATACTAACTTTTGTCTCAATAGTAAAACAGCTTATCACTACATATTAAATAAATATAAATACAGTCCAATTGAGCGCCTCCTCCTCTTTGAAGTCGGTTAAACAAAAAAGCCCTCGCCTTCGTCTGAACGCGATAAACTCGAAAACTACTAGACGCATTTTCATACGGTTTCAATTTTAGCTATTTAAAAACACGCTACGACCCATAGGAACGGGGTAAAGCGGGTGAATCCGCGGGGTACGGCTAGTAAATACATAAGCGGCACACAGTTTGCTGCATGGTCCTCAGTTGACACTCCGAGACCCGTAAACGACCATCAGTTCTACAAGCACATAGCAAGGCTACTGCTACATCTGCCTCTTAGATGTTGGTAGCTGTTCTACAGACTCAATCTTTTGGAGTAATTCAAGCTAACCTTCCTATGGAGAGAGCTCGCTTACTTGCTAAACGAGAACCGGGATTTACTTAACATTCTCTCCGAGTTCTGGGCCTCATCTGAATGTGTTAAGAAAAGTCCATAGCCGAACCACGGCAAGCACAGCATAACCTTGCAGATGGAATAACCAGCTTAGTTATTACGTATCTACGAGCCTCTCGAGAGATATGCCATACATAATGATGATATAAAATTATACGCTAGTCGATCAATAGTTTAATATTCCACCGTAAATCTCGATGTATATGGCCTCAGCGATGTTTGGAATTAATTTCCATTTGTAATGTCAATTTAAAACCAGAACCAGAGACAATCGACTTAACTGTCGGTTATGTTATTAGCACAGTTGTCATTTGGAAGCAATACCATTGTTCCATTCTGTGGGGCGTGGTTCAGCACGTGGTTGAACACGGCCTCTTTAACAATGAGAATGCCCTTTATCGCCACCATCGTAAAGAAACCGCAGAGAAGTATCGACTTAATAATGGCCTGTTTGACACATTGAGAAACAATTGATTGTAGGTCAGTGGCAATGACTCAATTAATTTAATTAATATGGCTTAATTTGTTGCCAGAAATGCTTACCTTGTCTTGCTATTTGGCAATAGTAACACTAATAGTTACTGTTCTAAAGGGAACACGGTAAGGATCGAGTTGTATAAAGCCAAGGCCACTGTTGCAGGTACACAGGTCATTCATCTATTCGGATTCACGTTTGGTGTAGTGTTCACCTCACCACTACCGCGTGTGTGTTCCTACCAAGACATAATTTGTGTACTCCAAAGATATTTTTTCGTGTCTGGAAGTACTTTGTCTCCGTTCAAAATACGTTGGAGTCTTACTGAGACATGGCTTTTTCCACAGTGTGGGAGCTGTTTATAAAACGAATTTCGAGGAGGGTTTACTGAATAAGTAGATTAAAGCTTTGACATAGAAGGCGGTCAAAGGCGAATTTTCCTCTAGGCCGAATTGACCCGGGGGTAGGTCTTCAAAATTTTTGAGTTTTTAGACGTTATCTTATAACGCCTAAAAACTCAAAAATGTCTGTGCATAGCACCTTGCAAAAAATATTTACTTACCCGTATTGAGATTCCGATTATTAAAAGTTTAATCTTTGTCTACTAGCTTACTCCAAGTTCAAGCGTATCATTTTATTTTGTTCTACCACATACTTTGCAGGGAGTACTTATTGGGGCGGCAATTTTTTGTAGGTGCCAATGAAGGCATACGACATGAGGTGGTTCCCATTTTCTGGATTTCCTACCCTAATAACCCATCGTTAACTTATATCTAGTGGTGGGATGACATTCGATTTAAATAATTCGCACATACATTTTCTAATTTTATTGTAAAGGCAAACGCTGAAATGCCCTCTGGGCTATCAAAGATACACACTTTTTTTACAGAAAAAATACCGGCTTCGAAGTCAATCGCATCTTAATCACTGCGTCAGAATATTATGTCGTAATGTGGAATTCATATATGATAATTTCCAATAAAACTTGCATATTATACAGTTTGCTTACGTCCAAGGTATACATTGACGCAAGCGTTAACGTGTATCACTGTATTTTAGGGCTCAATATTAATATATTTCATTTTTATTGCCTTTGCTTTATATGCATTTACGCAGACTTCTAGAGATTATTGTTTAAGTTCAGTGTACCATGAATTCTTGATATTTTCTCATGATACCCTAAAACTCATTTATTGCTAACAAAATAGGTATAATGATTATAAGTCATCTATATACATTCGTTTTAAACTAATAGCAAATTGGGAGAAAGCTTTAATCAAATCGAAATAACTACGAGTATAAGGGTTTTATCCATCTTCAAGTTAGACAATACCGGATGTTTGAAGGTGGACGAAGCAGAAATTGGTAAGTAAGGCTCATATCACGTGGTGTTCTGTAGTTTTTGCTGAACTCCAATCAAACAAGCGTGAGTGTTTTTGTATTTATGGTAATGTATACAAACTTTCTTTCACTTATTAAACAGAAATTAGACTAGCTCCCTTACTTCGCCTTCCTTCTATTTTCCTCTCCAATATGATCTTATCTTCACATATCATTAAATAATAATGATTCAATACCCGACCGGTTTTCCTCAACAGATGGATCATTTGTATGTTTATTGTTAGTGTATAAAGTCCGCTTTTTAGAAGCCGTATGTGTGAATTGTATGCCTATATTTGTCCTTATTATTAACGCTTATCATCTTCGTACTGAACTTGAATCAGATGGCAATAAAAAGATGCAAAATACCAAATGCTTGTAAGGTTTCAAGCTTGTATATTTAGTTCTTTACTTCATGCTACAGAATCGGCCTCGGTTTATTGATTTCTTGCTTCTTATATAAAAGTATGTTTCCTTCCTCCTCTGTAAATCTAAAGTCTGCCTGCCTACGTCATGTATAGTGAAGGTTCTCGTTAAGGTGTATTTTTAGCGAAGCACCACGACTGATTGGTTATATGTATGTGGTGTATTTTAAGTATACAAATTGTAATCAAAATTATTCTTCCTTGAAATAAAACTACTTTTCATGGATTTTATTGGGTTGTATTGATGTTATTTGACTCCCGGCGTTTCGTAATTGTAACATTAAGACGTCCAACAACTTAATCTACCCGTGACCATGGATGCTGTAAAGGATCCGTCGGGAATCAAATAATATCAATACAACGCGATAACATCCGTAAAAAGTAGTTTTATTTCAATGTCTAATATTCGCGTAAGTATCAGAAACCATTATTCTTCCTTGTTCGAAAGTAATAATGCATATTGCTTTGACCATTAACTGAACCGTCTTAATTGTCATTTTGATGACCTCTTGACAAATGGTCACGTCATATATGATCTCATTAATTTATTAAAAGGGCGAGGGTTATGTACCGAATCCATACTTCATTCAAACCTCTTCAGTTGTAGGCAAGAGTTTGATATCGTTGATTTTTTTTTCTAGTCAAGTGAATAAGAACACGTACGAGAGACCAAACTTAACACTTTATAAAGGACAAAAATTCTTTGTATCTTAGTTGCCTACGTTGTTGCTTTGTGCTATGTCTTATAGGTACCCTACAATAGGGTACAGTTTAAGATCCGCGAAAATACAAAATCCTCCAATTATACAATTTGCCTACAAGTTTAGCATCGTTATGCTGTCGCTGGCTTTCAGCCAAGTTTCCCAAGGCCAAGGCTTCGGATATTTTCCGCTAGGACTATTGCTTACATATTCACTATTAAGTAACTCGTGCCATTACTGAAGAATCTGTATTGCCGGGCGAGTGTGGCTCACGTAATATATTAATCTTTTTGTTTAGTGAACTCAATGAATGTCCTGGATTGATAGAACCTATAAAGTTATTTATTTTAAATGGACTATGATTATAGTGGCTAAGTAATAACCACGCTGATCAATCGATCTGCAAGGTTAAGCTGCGCTTGTTTCAGCCAGTCTATTGATGGGTAACCATTTTTAGGATTATTTCAAACAACACTTATTGATTAATCACACAATCTCAGAAACTATAAGACCTAGAAACTTAATATTTAGCGAGTAGGATTCTAGATAGAGTGTAAACAGCAGCTCATAAAGGATTTCCCTTGGGATAGACGAGATCAACGCGAACACCACGGGGCACATCTAGTTATAAACAATTCTAAGATTTTTCGTACTTCGTAATTAAAATGAACCTTGAGCGGATTTGACCAACCCAAATCCGTTCATAAAAAGAGCTTTATTTAAAAACTGTTACACTTCAGCCAATCAGGCTTTTTGTAATCCGGGCTTAATAATAAAATCCGCCCTACCAGCACGTTTGCCGCCCGCCCACCGCTGAAGCCGTACAATTATCGTCAATAAGAATTCACGTCACGTCATAGCGTCATCGACTTTGATAGATTAATGGAACTAAACCGTACCCAATTATTTCATGAGTCAAATCAAACTGTTTTGTTTTTCTGGAAATCTGTCATTTTATTGCCTATGGTTTATGTCAATTTTGCTCTTACATTGCTGTGTTTTTACAAGGTATTTAGAGAGTGACTTTCCACAAAATTAACTATAATAATATATGTAGGTAGCTACAGATAAATACGAATCAGGAGAAATGAAATTGATGCGAAAATTTCTGTCGATTTAGGCGGTTAAAACTTCAATAACATCTCGGTTTTATAGGATTGGATTCAATTAATTAGAAAAAAATAATTATGTTTCCCAAAGTCCAGACATCATAGGTAAATCCTTTCTTTTGAGGAAGCCTAAACCACTATAAGAAAACCTACTGCATAATTTCAAGTTTTTTAGTTTACGCGATTTACGGCCCGTTTCTATATCCAATCTGTCGATAGATTTGCTTACTAGAGATAGAATTTTGACATAAGCTTTATACAGCTACTGTCAAAATCCTATCTCGAGTAAGCAAATCTACTGACAGATAGGATATAGAAATCGGCCGGCCAGTGATTGTCGCTTAAATAATAGTAAAACTAACCATTCTTGGTGTACATTTAGGCTCAACCTTCAGACATTTTCGTACCTTGTTTACTAGTTGTTCAAACAAAAAACTGTGTATTAGTTTCTCGTCCCTCCATAGACATTTATCTTGCAGTGACCTTTTTTTACGCGACCTTGCCCTTTGCGATGTTCGTGACTAAACATAGGCTTTGAAATATTTGGAGCTTAGTGAAAAATTGACCGCCATTTTTGTTATGGCATGTGAGAGGATGTGAGGGATGAGTTATGGAGACCTGTGTTTCAAAATTTGCGCTTTAGATCATGTATAACATATGAACGATATACATATGTATGTTTGTCTGTACTTTATTCTTATAAATACAGTCAGTTGCCATCGATACAGCAATTACTGTAATATAAGACACGTTTATTTTAAACACGGCAGTTTAAATTCTTTGACACGATACCTCCTATTTTGATGATAACAAGACCCTGAATCGACAAGCCAGACACGGTGTCAAAATAAATAGCAATAAATATCAACTAAACAGGTGGTCTGCCGTGGTACACAGCCGATATACGGTCAACCGCATTTGTTTTCCCTTGCCTAGTGTGGGAAAAAGTGGCAGGGTTAATTTTATACCTTACTTGCTACTTGACAATTTAAAAAGGGAATCCGATATTTATGGCCCTTGCCAGATATGAGGTTAGATTATCTTAAAAATTGTCTCATGCGACTAGTGGTCCTGAGCGCGACTGCTACGCTATAGAGGTTTTGGATTCCCAGGTCGAGCAAAGTATTAATGGGTTTTTCCAAAATCCTTTTTTTTAACTTGGTATGTAATTTCATTGATTAGTTTAGTCAAGGGTTTTTCTATGATGATGACGATGCCAATTCTCAGTAGCAGCTCGGAGTTCGAAATTTGTGCCATGTTAATGGCAATAGGCTCGCCCCATATTAATCAATAAACTATTTTTCTTTCTTTTTCTTCCTATATTGGGGTGGTAGACATGGGACCTAAATATACCGACGAAATGATGGTGTAGCATTAGTAACCCTTAGGGGAATACAGGCGTGATGGTATGATGGTAAAAAAAAATTTTTTCGTCACTACTTTTTTGTACAGTGTTGCCAATGACCCCAAAACAATTATTTTTTACTAGCTTCTGCCCGCAACATTGACTGCGTGGACTTCAGAATTGGGTCTGACCTAGATAAAAAGTAGCCTGTGTTATTCCAGACTATCATTTATATCTGTGCCAAATTTCATCCAGATCTATTCAGCCGTTGTTCTGGCGTGAAATTATAACAAACATCCATACATCCATCCATACTCACAAACTTTCACGTTTATAATATTAGTAAGGATTTAAAATAAACTAGTATTGACATTTCCATGAAACTACTAAGGTATGCATACATATATAATAACTACCTAATTAGTCTTATAATACCACATGGTAACGGAAGGAAAACGTGACCCAGTTTTACAGTTCCCAACCCATAAAAAGTATTCCTATTGATGGGAATTGGATACATAAACAATTTCCCAACTTATTTATTTTGTCGTTAAAGTCTTTGTATTCGTCTGACTTGGCAAATTACCTCTTTTAACTTTTATTATTTACAGCATAAGGTCGAAAAATGGTCGACCGTCAACGCACTTCACCGTACCAACGTCCTACCAACTTACGAAAAAAATTGTTTCTTGTTTTCTTTTGTATATTTTCGTTGGCAAAAAAATATGGTAAAGTACCTTTGGGCTAGAAGTTACATCACCATCATTATGGTGTTATATTCTCTCTAAAGGGTTAGGCAGAGGTCTACTGCGGTCCCATGTTCCGAGGGCGAAACTATTTCCATTAATCGAGCAAAAATCGAAACTCCGAGCGGCTAATGAGAATTTGTCGATGGAAGAAATATTGCTGGAGCCGGAAATTGAACTCAGGACCTTACGCTCAGCAGCCACATTATACTAATGAGCCAGAACGAACATCATTGTGATATCTATCAATTTTCCACTTGCATGTTATACCGTACACGCAAGCCCTCAATCGCACGAGAGTTTAAAAAAAATCCTTCACTGATTTGTTACCAGGTCACACGCTGTTCAAACAAGCGTTTCATGAACTAGAAAAGAGCTGATAATCTTCAAACGGCTGGCCTGATTTTCACACTGAAAACTCTCAATCAAGTCACCTTTCAAAATAAAAAAACGGAATCAAAATCGATCCATTCATTCGGGAGCTACGATGCAACACAAAAACACATGACGCACAGATACACACGTTAATCTTATAACACCCCTCTTTTTACGTCGGGGGTAAAAAATAACGCGCAATGAATGAATGAATGACTATTTTTCTATCATAATATTCACTATTGTGTTAGGACATTTTACTATACAAACTTTTCTTTTACGGCGCTAGTGATTATAAATAATCTTGAGATTTCCATTATATGACTAGCAATTTGACCTTGATCATAAATACTTTATTGGACATCATAAAAACGTTAATGGTATCATTTAAACATAAAATAACGGTTTATTATCATAGTTAATGACCCGAACAACAATGTACGTTACAGTTATTATAAAAAGTCAAACTTTTTATGTTATTACTCTGCATCTGAAAAAAACATAAGACTAGCTGTGCCCTGCGGTTTCAAAAGAACCTACGACCTAGGTCGTAGCGTGGTGTTAAATAACCTTCCTCAAGATTTAGTCTATCAAATGCAACGAGATTTTTCCTAAATCGACTGGAAGTTCCCGAGATTCGATGCGAGCGCTTTCAAACAATTTTGTTTCTACAGATTCTGTCACCCCTTACCTATAATTATCATTTAGTGCCATTGGACAAGAATTCTGATACAATTGAAATAACAAACTTGGGCCTGTCTTGTTCATCCGTCCATTAGTGCATAGCGGCAGAGTTTTATTTAATCAATATGATTGTACTAACCCTATAGCACTCAGCAGTAATTCTAACACCTATTCACATTATAGTTATTGTTATAAAATTGTAATAACTCTACCATTAAAGTGCAAATAGCACCGTAATGCTATGTTAGGTGTCCATTGCTACAATCGATATTTACTTGCCGACGTGAACTAGGTTATGGTCGAATAACCACAAAACATTATTGTATCACATTTTGCATTTAATGATCTTGAAATTACTTAAAAGAAAACAGCATTTATTCCCTTAGGCCTCGCACACAAAAGCGTTTGTTTGTTTATGTTTGTCGAAAAGTGTAGAAGTCAAACGGGGTGGCGTCTTTTTTTGAGAGGAAGTAATGACTGGTCATTTAATTTGGAATGTTTTTAAGCTATTGCATAGCTTCTATCGCGGGCCTTGAGCGTGGGGACCGAATCCAGAAATTCCGTAACGAAAAAAACCTAACACGCTTGTCTCTTTAGTTCAGCAACCCGCCTTTAGGTGGCATTGGTTGTATTACATAAGTTGATAAAAAACGCTATGCAATAGCTTTACCGCGGCAGTCCCCGAGTGCCACACGTCTTTTTTTTTGTTAGTTAACCCCCGAATTAAAAAGAGGGGTGTTATAAGTTTAACTATCGTGTGTCCGTCTGTTGCATCGTAGCAGCCAACGAATGGACCGATTTTGATTCACATTTTTTTTGTCTGAAAGTTGACTTAATTGAGTATTCTTAGCTATGATATTAAAAAATCTGGAAAGTCGTTTGAAGATTATCAGCTCTTTTGTGGCTCTTGAAGGGATGTGAACAACTTACACGTCTGATCTGTTACTTTAATGATATTGCAAGAAGATGGTAACCATGCCTTGATGCTGCGGGGTTTATGACTTTTTTAATTTAATTGTTGTGTAATGTTTGAAGGATTGCCTGCGCGTGATCAATTAAGCAAGCATGTGTACGAATGTTTTAGTTTAGTTTAGGCTGAAATGGATTTTGAAACTGAAAATGCTAACCAGTTTGAAGTTATCTACTCTCAAAATGTCGTCCAACTAACCACATCCATATTTGAGCGTGCGTAGACCACGCTTACAATGCAGGGTTAAACAATAAGTCGCGCCACGTTAGCCTGCTGCGTGGTGGCCGAAATGAAACGCTGCCGTCGTCGTGAAATTTGGACGGCGAGTGAAGCCTTGCTCGAAGGCAGATTCACAATGAGTTTTTTACCTTTTAAGCGAATGATAATTATTTATATATGCACATAATTTCGCAAATTCAAAGGTGCCTTGGATTTTAACTGGTGACTTATGACTTCGCAGTCATTGATTATATTATAGGTCTATCCCTGTTTGAGCTGTCCACTCATTTCACGGCCACATACCATCGTCTACAAAAACAAATAATAAACGTGTAATACATTGAGTCATATTACGTAACTACATTTAAATATTTTCTTTATTTCATCTTAAATACGCTCTTGAAGGCCGAGGACAAATGCCCGATTATCTAAAACACTGCTTAAATGCGACATGCCTCGTTTCTTACTCTACACCTAAGATTCAAACACGATTCTAAGCGTCAACTTATGCACATGGGGCTCGTGGTTAAGTAACATCTAAGCTAATCAACCCGTCTGCAAAGTTAAGCTGCGTTTGCGCGTTGTGTAGTTGGATGACCATTCTTCAGGGCATTACATCACTCAAATCCAAAAATCACCCTAGCTTTAAAGAAGTTTCTTCTTCTTTAAAGAAGTTAAATTTGCCCCAATTTTGGATAATAATTGAAGAAAATAGGCCTTTTTTAACCTAATTTGTATTTTTTTGTCTTCAACGGCTTAATAGTTAGTGATGAATTTTATACCAAAAAATTGTAATGACGTAATTAACAATTTGGATTTTATTTTCTTATTTCTTTGAATATTTTGAAATAATAAAGAAAATCCCGAAACCTCACTAGCACCCCACGTGAAACACCCCCGCAATGCCTGTAACTAACAAATACTAGCACAAAGACTAAATCCTCAAGGTCATTGGGCAATGTAATACCCTTAACATATTAGCTCCTGCGTGCCCAGGAGAGCATGTAAAGCGGTCGGTCCTGGTTTTAATACGAAAATCTATGAAAATCGTTAGTGAGAGTCAGCAGCCCAAAAAGCCTGAGCACCAGTCTATCTGAGAATATCGGTTGCGGAGGTCTGATGGCAGATGCGCCATGTTAAATACTGATATTAGGCCCTATTATCTGGTTAGACTGAAAGCCGACCTCAACAAAAGGCTTACTCTCATATACCCCGGGAACGGAACGAAAGGAACCGTAGCTGACAAGTATCTGTTATTAGTTACAACTTGATACCTCCATGTGTTCCTGAGAAAACGGTCTTTTAACAGACAGGCAAACGGAAGACCAAGTAATGCTATAAAGGTTTTGTAAAACCTAAAAATTACATTCGAAACTCGAAACAAATTGAGCATAAAAGGAAAACAGTTGTCAGATTCCGGGATTACTATTAATCCCATAAGATCATAATACTGCCTCATTAGTCTGGTGGTCCTAAGCGGGATTGCTTAACTAGAGCTCCTGGGTTTGATTCAGATTCAGATCAGCAACTCAGAGTGGATTTGGCACGGTTAAAGGCAATAGATTCGCCCCCTATTATATGGGACATAAACTTACCGGCGAACTGTGGGTGTAGATTAGCACGCCTCTGCCTAACCCTTCAGGGAATCCAGGCGTGATGGTATGTTATGTTTATTATAATACTCAGTAAATATCGACAGTTCAACACATTTCCGAGTGCAAGACGAGGACAGTGCGACGAAATGAAACCGGAAAAATTCAGTTACATGTGTGCGTTAGTCTAACGTACGGACAATCGCACAAGGTAATCGTTAGTATGTGCCCCGCCTTACCTATGAGAAAGATTGAGCGTGTCAGCTATCTTCTTCCCACACAAGCAGGAAACGTGCTTTGAGGAAATTTGAAAACGCAATGACGTAAATTAGACGTGGGCTTGTTAATACCGCGGAATAGTTTAAAAATATAGTCGTATATTAATTTGCTAGGGAAGCTGGTCGGAAAATAGATGCTCCGGGCATTTTCTATCGTAGATTGTAAACCTGTTCCATTCTTTGGGGGTGTTACTCGTATGTCTTCGATGTAAGGCTTACTTTCAATTCAGAATATCCTGTCCCTAACAGAATGATCACCCAAACGACATAAGTCACACAGGGAGTGACAGAACTGGCCGACAAAACTCAAATATGAACAATTCCGAAGTCTTTTGATTACAATTTTGACACAATAATAGAGCGGCTTTGGTCTACCATATGTAGAAGCTACTGTTGCTATACCATTAATAACATTAATAAAAACTCGATTATTATAAATGCGTATCGATTTAAAAGGATCATAGAGCAGACATTGTGGGAACACTTTCATACAGAAACCTTGATCCCGTTTTGATTTGATTTGACTGACGTGTGACACTTAGGAGCGATTTGTTTCCTATGGGAAAATTATTTATTTATTTTTCGGAAAACCAACAGCAATAGCTTACATAGACTACAATTTAGGCCACATACAGCCAATAATGGGTCTTCACGCATATATTTGTATACAATAAACGTTAAATGGGCTTACGGTCGGTCGGTCGGTCGGTCGGTCAGTAACCGTTATGGTCTGATATTATATAAAAAAATATTATAGTAGCAATACAATACAATGAACAATATTTACCTCTTCGAGAAAATATCTAGACATAGTATTCGTCTCACAAATAAGTAATCAAAATGAGTAATAGATTACGATTTTATTCATCGTTTCTCGTCTATCGCTCTTATTGTCTTTGTATAAATGGCATTGAAAACATGGGAGACAATATATCTCTACATTACATATAAATGATTTTGTTTTAGCAAATTGTTAGTCTTTCCCTATTGCCAACATTTGGGCGATTCTCGGAATAGAGCCGCCAATTAACCAAAGTCAGGCATTTGCAAATTAAACGTAAATATTTACAAACCGTATGTGTACACGTTCCGTTTATTTTGGTAGGTGGGGCGTCAAGTTAATGTGTGTACATTCGTGGCCCAGCTTATGTCTGATATGCGTAATAAAATCGTAATACACTTTAATCTCGGTCTTCATAATATCGCCTTCCTTCTCTACGATTTTGTTGAGTTGGGCTTGGTTCTACACATATCAAAGAGTTAAAACTCTTGCCTACTTTTTAACATTAACATTAAGGGAGAATATTTTCTTGGGTCTTACTAAGAAAAAGATATACATAAACTACTTGTACATTTAATATTGCACTTAATCCACCTGGAACAAGCCTAAGATGCATCTAGACTAATGCTCTCCATTCTAGAGCATTAGTTCCCAAAGTTAACTGGACCGCGACCCATACTCATAAGTCAGTGCATAGGGCTGCTTAAGTGTGGGCAAAGCATCAGCAACTGCTCTGTTGTTGCAGGTTTTCATAGGCGACAATGACTACTTACCAGCAGGTGGCTCGTTAGCTCATTTACCGACTTAATCCATAAAAAAATTGGTCTGTATGAAGTACTCTTAGTTTATTATGTAGTTGTAGTCCCGACCGAACAGAGTTCAGACTTCTTCGGCCGAATTCAGCCAGAAGACAAACAGCTGGACCAAAATAAACTTTGAAACTGAAACTTGTTTTGTCAGTGTCTCAGGCCTTCCGGGTTATATAATAGAAACCCTACGATTGAATTACGCCAGTTAGTGCCGGACCCAATCAATATTATATTAGGAACCATTCAAGCGCTGTGTTATTGAATTACATTTTTTATAGACAGATATTTTATGTACTATTATTATTAGGTTCAAGGTTATTGAAAGCATTATTAAATATTCAGAGGTTGACTGAAGGCTTTTCTGTAAGCAACGTTGCCATGGTCAAGGATTGGATCAGTATGAGGCAGGCTTATTTATACGTATCATGATGGTAATCTTAAAATCGTCCGCTGAACTTAGATCTCTCCGCTCGAAGCAAAGTCCGACCCTCGAATCTCCTCATCTAGTCGCTGATAATTTCCTTCAGCAAGTTGCCACTCCACCTTGCTGGCAGGCGTCTTACGTTAGCATCTCTTAAGAGGCGAAAAAATAAATGTTTTGCGCGGCAGGACCTCTTGGGGTCTGACTGCTAGCGATTACCTTTACGTGGGAGTCTGTCATAAAGCACCTTGTTGTGTGTTTCGACTTTAGCGCGTGAGAGCCAGTTCCCCCTTGGTTGCTGCGGCTCGGCAATGTATCAGTAACTCCTTCGGTATTACAGCCCGTCCATGAGCAGCGATGACTCATTACTATTAGGTGTCTGGACCGTTCGATTGCGGACTTGATCAATAAAAAACATAAAATGTATTGAACTAGAAAATATTGCATGTATTGTGCGATACATTCATTAGTGATGTTATACGGTCATTGGAATTCAATGGGTGTCGCGTGTCCCATATAAATGTTGCACACCAATGTGTGCGCTGTTGGGAATCGTAATGAATATAATGATGTATCTTTAGAAGGAGTGTATTGTAATTTATGAAGTTCATAATAAAAAAGCTATAGGTCCATTTGATGATCATCAAAGGTCCTATAGCTTTTTAAAAACTAGGGAGGGAAATGTGATGAGAACATTAAAATGTCTCAAGTATTAAAAAAAAATTTTGCGGTGAGCGGTTTGTGTTTTAACTTCAGGAGCGATGATCAGATACGTGCCAACCAAATTTATATGGGACCATCTGAAATATGAAAAGTCAAAATCGGTTTTTAATCGGCGTAAAAATCGCGTGACATACACAAAAGAACAATCTCATTATCCTCTTTTTAGAAGTCGGATAATAACTTCGAGCTTTTAACGCCGTCTATATTTTACAGAAAAAGAGACGGGCTATTAAAAAAAACCTTTTTTAATAGCCTTAGGCTATCTTTTGAATTAATACAATCTTTTAACATAGGGGCTTAAATTGCAGTACTTTCCCTATTCTCAGATAAATCCCAGTACTTCTAAATGAATATTCCAAGTGTGGTGTTTGAGGTATTTCATTATTTGTGTTACAAGTTGTATAACATTGCAGCATACAATAAACCTGCGTTTACATTTACATGCGGACGGCAGCTGAATCCAAGTTAGCAAGTAGCAGTAAAACAAATGAATACGCAATGAGCAGTGCTTCCTACCTTAGTCGTTTTCGGGCTTTATAGCCATGTTTACAATTAGTAGTCTTGCTCTCTTTTCGCAGCCTTTTTCGAAAGGGGCAATATATCGTGCCCCTGATGAACTCTCATTAGTCTAGTGGTCCCAAGCGCGACTGCTACGTTAGTGGTTACGTTAGAGTGTTATTGAATTTTCTATAAAATTCTCAGTAGCAGCTCGGAGTCTGGATTTGTGCCCGGTTAATGGCTATAGGCTCGCACCATATAACATGGGACCTAAACATACCAGGCGAACTGTGTTACATTAAGTACGCCTCTGCCTAACCCTTCGGGGAATACATGTTAGGTATGTTATGTTGTTTTTGATGATAAGTAGAATTTTAAGGATAAGCATTTACAGTAACAAATAAGTAAGTATCAACCCCGACTTCTTTAAAATTGAAATTGAATAGCGAAGGCCATTATTTCTGGAAACTGGCAACTTATAACTCCAACCGTCTCAGACACAAGTTCTTTAGCCAAATTTTCTAGTCCATTCTACAATGGAGCTAGCACCAGCCAATTTGGTACTATACGGCTACCCATAAAGTGGCAAATTGGCTGGTGCTAGCTAGACCTCTATTAAAAAAGTAAAGTGGGAAGACTGGCAATGATTCCTTGCTTTTTTGTCGGACACACAATTATTTGACTTTGCTATAATCACAGGTCGAAATACGCGTTTGTTATGTGTAATCCGGAAAGCCCTTCACAGTACCCCCTCAAGGCTTTAAGGCACAAAATGTTACAAAAACAGCATGGTATTGTGTGCCGGTTGAGTCAGAAGCAAAAACCATTCATCTCAACCGACTGCACCGTTACGATAGCCAGGGTTGCCACTCGTTGGTTCAAATAAAACGGTCGAATCTTTAATTATTTTTTAAAAGGAAATGATTAACCACCAGTCGGTTGAGGTTATTGTAAATTTTCTAACAAGGACTGGTTTTATAGTGATTTCTGATACTGATTTCTGGGACTGTCAATATTTAGATCCTACTAATATTATAAAAGTGAAAATTTGTGTGGATGTATGGATTTTGTTACCCAATCACGTCACAATGGATGAACGGATCTGAAAGAAATTTGGTATGATTATAGTACGTAGGCTACTTTAAATCCAGGTCGAACCTAATTCTGAAGTCCATGGAGACGAAGTCGCGGGCAGAAGCTAGTATTGAAATAAAATTGCTTTTAACGAATTTTGTTATTACATTATTTAAGGGTATTACATCGCTCAAATCCAAAAAACACCCTAGCTTTAACGAAGTTTCTAGTGGAATCCGTAAGTGCGTTTGCCATATGAAAAATATATGTTATAGTTAAGGTCATCACAAACAAATTTAAAATTATTATATTTGCCCCAATTTTGGATAATAATTGAAGTAAATAGGCCTTTTTTCACGTTGTCATGAATTCTATACAAAAAATTAAAAAAAAAATCTTATTTCTTCGAATATTTTGAAATAATAAAGAAATACCCGAAACCTCACTAGCACCCCGCGTGAAGCACCCCCGCAATGTCTGTGACTAACAAATACCAGCACAAAGACTAAATCCTCAAGGTCATTGGGCAATGCAATACCCTTAATCCCGGTTTCTTGAAGAGATCTGTCGTCATAAGAAGGCTGAGTTGATAGTGTGTATGCTTTTAGAAATAACTAAAAGCTTCCATTTTGATGACTATTTTCGCTTGAAAAAGTAAGCGATACGCCGTACAAAGTGTCCGTATTAGTCATTTCTAACTAGTTGTTGTCAAAACGATTAAAGAAATAAGTATCGAGAATAGTTCAGTTTTTCACGGTCGCGGTCAGCTCAATGTTGAGTTCCATTAGTTTTCGACATTAACAAACGTCACGCCGAAATAGGGGTTATCTCGTGATCTATTCTCATAAATAAAACAGAACAGTTTTTTTTATATGTAAATTAAGGCAGATATTCCTAACAGTCATAGAGACAGTGAACATAAATTGCACCGTCATCTTTAAATATTTTTTACCAACTTGCCAACCATAACTTAAAGCGACCTTCATACGAACAAAGTAAAAACATAAATGTTATTTATATATCTTGGCATATGCGTGCGCTCTTTTTAACGGAACAGGAACAGACACGGTTACCTTAAAATGAGGACCACAAGCCTTAATCCAATTGATTTTAGACATTAGCGATGCGTAGTGATAACACTTAATACCTACCCATATTTTGCGTTTGACAAAGTCGTATATCGTTAATGAAAATATCACGTTGGGTGTATATGAATTTTATTATACTCGACGATCACGGCCAAAATATTAAAGTGTTTTTAGGAAGGTCTCTCAGGATTTCCAGGAAGCGAGATATAATAATAATATATTTACTTAAAGAAAAGTTTACTGTGTGACTTATGAAAAGAAATTACGGACAAATTTGTAGAATATTTTTCATCGGTGTTCTTTATTTATTTTATTTATTAGTCTGTATGTTTCAAAAATTATGTATATTCATGTCTGACTTTGTTTTCATGAATCTTTTCATTTGACTTTATTTGTATTTAAGAAAAAAGCGTATTTGATTATGATGAATACTATTGCAAGAAAACATCAGATTTTTTAAATAATTTACAAGGATGTCAATCAGCTTCTATCACATACTGTGTCATATGAATAAAGGCTAAACGAGTAAATGCTTAGGAAAAATTAAACGATGGTTCTACTTTTGAACTTACTACATATCTTAAAAGACCGGCGGACCGATTTTCTCTTACAAACGTAATACCAAAATAAATCGTGATTCAAACACAATTTAATCATATTCTATTACTTTTTGTGAGCAATTCAAGCGCCGCCTGACCCTTAAAATAAATAAAATCAGCCCAGACCATCAGATATACCATCAGTATATCTGATGGTCTGGGCTGATTTTATTTGTGCAACAAAATTAGTTCTTAAAAAAACTAGGGAACAAGCGGGATCGCGGGAACTTGACAAAAAAAAATAACGGACACAAATTAAAAAAAAATTAATAAAACGTTTATCTATCTCTCTGTCTAATGGACTACGAATGGACTACGAATTTTTCCTTGCGCCGTTTTTAATTCAATTTATTTCGTTCGAAAATCTTAAAGAAAAAGTCGGCAGTTATTTGTTTACCCTTCGTTGCTGAATTGTGTTATTAACCTTTTGTTATTATATTACTCAGTTTGCGTCAGCAGATATCGGGTTTTAAGAAAAATAATTAAGTAAGTAAATGTATTTATGTATATTGATGGGAAAATCTCATACGCGTAGAATTTACAAGTTTGATTAATTTACATTCCATCTGGTCTTCACTGCGAGTCGGTGTCATACAGTAAACTATAACTTAACATCACGCCTGTATTTCCATTGTTAAACAGAGGTGCATAACCACAGTCCGCCGGTATATTGTTATTCCAAATTATAATTGGTATTTAATATCTGAACTAAAAATGGAGATCAAAGTTTAATGATAAGATAAAATTAAGAAAAATGTACCTCTTGGCATACCTCACTATTTCAATTTCGTTTTTTTTAATTATTTTGCCCCACATTCTCACGTACACAAACATCCAGTTGTTTCTGCAACCTGTAGGTTATACAAATATTTATTCCAAGCGGGAATCGAACTCGCGACCCACATTAAAATAATTAAGATATTTTTTATCATCCGTGCTAATACCAAGAATATTGGTATTGGTTAATGGCCCTCAATGGTATCAGAATGTTGCATGTTATTTAGTTCAAGGTTTTTGTCACCAGATGGGAGCAGGCGCGAACGGGCCTGGCGGACGGCGAGCCCTGGAACTGATACTGAGTGGGGGACTCAAGTCCCTGGCGAGGCCCGCGAAGCCAGTCCGTAGGGCGGCCTCCAGGGACTCCGTGCTGTCGCAGCCACAACCCTTACTTGAAGGTGAGTACGTTGATTAAGGGCCTATTTCACCAAGTCTTAGGAGCCTTAGTGTTAGTAGTAATATCGTAGAAATCCTGTTCAATATTTGAATTTATTCTGGAAGTAGCGGTTACTCCGACATGGTGAAATGCGGCCTTAGTTGTATGCGTCCTTACCAAAAGCATGGAAGGTAATTTTTTTAACAAAAATATACGTCTCCATCGGTTCTGATGTAATACCATAAACAAGTTTATCACTTTTTGTCTATTTTCGTGTTTTTTCTTTATCAAAAAGTAAAACGAAGGAACCTTTCGCCCGCAACTTTGTCCGCATGAATGTAATCACAATACAACAGAACATAAATTAAGTAGTTTTCAGAATAGGATCAGTCGTCCGAATGATTATCCCATTCGTACAAGCTGACAAGATCAGAAACGAAAAAAAATATCTCTTTAGTATTTGCATATACTTAGGAAATCAGTGATTGCATGATATTGTCCAAAAGTAATATAGAAAAACGTAATGGAGTACCTAATTATAGTATTTATGGCTTCAGTCTAGGTATACCTATAGCACCCTTTCGCTCAGCAATAGTTACCCCTTATGATGTACCTATTGCCGGATGTGTGTGTGTGTGACATCAACATTTTAAATACCGTCCAATATTCTATTTAATTATCCTTAAATCAATATATGATACGTTTTAGCTCATACATTATCGGTAATCCCCAGGTAACTTGAAGTAATCTGAATTAACAACGCTTTCTCGTTCGCCGGCACCGCCCCCAGGGGAAATATCGTGAATTGCCATAAATACATTATCGCAACTGAAATTGGGTCGACAGCTCACACGGGGTAATGTTTGAAGGGTCTGTGATTGCCAATTAGTAACAATTTCGAGTCGACGTGTCGTTTTCTCATTTTTTATATATTATTGGTAACAACTACCTCAAGCTCATCAATAGCTGCTGGTCTATTCGTCTCAAGCGCGACTGCTATGCTGGAAGTCCTGGGTTCGATCAAAGGAGGATCCCAGGTCGAGCAAAGTGTTATTTGGGTTTTTCTATGAAATTCTCAGTAGCTCCGAGTCTGGATTTGTGCACGGTAGATGGCAATAGGCTCGCCCCCTATCCCCCATTATATGGGACCTAAAACATACCGGCGAACTGTGGGTGTACTTTGGTACACCTCTGCCTTATCCTTTGGGAAATACAGGCGTGATGGTATGCTAATTTTGGTAAAGTTCTTCTATAATAAGATACCAAAGAACATATTAATTTTATAAGCTAAAAAGACGTAAAAACCCGATCGGGGTGAATAGATTTCAAAGGAAATCAAAGAAGCCTTGGAAAAGTACAAAATGAAACAAATTTTCCACGTTATGCTATTGGAAAATATCATAAAATATACTAATACTAGAGAGACGCGATGTCGGGGGCGACGTCAAAGCAAATTGAAGAAAGCCTTTGAAAGATCTGAAATGAAACCAATGACTTCATTATCAGTAATGAAAACGTGTATCCCGCATAAGTATGTTTTCGTATTCAAAGGTCTTTGGTATTTGCTCTGTCTGATATTAAAAAAAAACTTAATAAGTAGTACCATAATTTATTCTAAAGATAAATGGAACGAAAGACTAACCTTACAGATCAAATTGAAAGAAACCTTAAGAACCAGTATACTGGAATGAAAATTAATCACCTATCAGTATTGAAAGCACGTATCGCACATATAAGCACGAATTTCTTATTAGGAAAGGAAATCGACTTTATTTTTGTGGTGTATCTTTAGAAAACATTGTAACTGTATACACGCAAATATAACAATCGAATTGACTAAGTATTTAATTCTCTTTTTTCGAAGGCGTATAAAAACAATGTATTTCTCTTTAGTGTATATTTATTTACTAGCTGTTTCCCGCAGTTTCACTCGCGTCCCAAAAAGATTAACATACTATAAGTCCGATTCTAGGCGGCGTATCACGATGAAACATTTTATTTATTTATTTATTTATAACAATCTTACCTTCACTATCATTACAGATCTATGATCCAATGCGACAGAGTGGCCTTACTAACTTAATCCTAAATGTACACCTTATATCTAGTTAAAAAATATCCTAATCTAAATAACTTATTACATATAGTGTAACTTTTGCGAATTCACTCAAGTTGCACCACAATACATCAACCCTCCCGTGAACCTCATTCACCACGCGTATGGCTCTAGTGAGAGGAGTTCTCGCCAGCAGGTTGGTCCTGGCCGCAGGCACAGCGAGCAGGGGCGGGCGGTGCCGCCTCCACACGTATCGGTCGGGCACGTACAGCTGTAGATGTCGCAGTACTCCCGGGTTATGCGCCACGCCACGTAGTATTTTCACTACATACGCTACGAGCGAAAACTCCCGTCGTACTCCTAGAGTGTTATACCCTACCATACCCAGAACAAATAGTGTAGGGTACATCAATGGGTATAATGGATATACCCCATACAGCTTGTAATACAAGTGTCTCGTGAACTTATTTTGGATCCGTTCCAACATACCACTATATTTCGCCTCATGAGGAGCCCAAATGAATGCGCTATGTTCGAGGTGACTTCTGACTAATGCGTCATATAGTACCCTTAGTGTCGTGACGTTGGTGAATCCTTGGGACTGCCTGAGTACGAAACCTAGGTTTCTGTATGCCATCTTGCATATCTTATTGATATGCTCACGGAAGTTTAGTTCCTGAGAGAATATTACCCCTAAGTCTCGTACCTGAGACACTCGTTGCATCGGCACATCTTCAACCTTGTACTGATAACTCAAGGGAGTTCGCGCGCGAGTGAACGACATCACCGAACATTTAGCAACATTAAAATGCAGTTTGTTGTCATTGCTCCATTCGACCACTCTGATAATGTCTTCCTGTAGGCGTTCACAATCCGAGTGATCCCGAACCTCGAGCAGCAATTTCAAGTCATCCGCAAACAATAAACAAGTCCCATGTCTGACGACTTCCGGCAAGTCATTTATCATTACAATAAACTCGAGAGGCCCTACATTGCTGCCCTGGCTCACGCCCGATCTCGTGTAATACGGTTGAGATACACAGCCATTGTAGTCGACATATTGCTGGCGATCCTTCATATAGCTAGCGAAGAACTGTAGTAAAGGTAGTGTACATCCAACTTTCGCCAGCTTCCTTAACAAGATGTCATTGTCCACCGTATCGAACGCCTTTGTAAAATCGAAGTACGCAGCATCTACCTGTACCCCCGAGTCTACTGCCGGCACCACCTGTACCATAAAGTTAATAAGGTTTGTAGCAGTGCTGCGTCCAGGTCGGAACCCATGTTGCGCATCTGACAGACGCGCACGCATTTGCTCCTGAACGGAGCGCTGAATAGCCGACTCGAGTACTTTAGCAGGCGTGGAGAGTACAGCCACCGGTCTATAATTACAGGTATCTGAACTTGGTTTTCCTTTAGGAACCGGAACAACGCGCGTGATTTTCCACCTTTGAGGGAACGTGGCTTGTTGTAAACATACATTAAAAATGTGAAGTAATGGCTCCGCCAGTACCCTCCCGCAGTCTCGGAACAGAAACGCTGGTATCCCGTCTGGGCCAGATGAACGTTTTGGCTTGAGACTCCCAAGCGCCTGCCGAACTTCCGCGAGACTCAGCGTCTCAATGTGTACCCGTGCACTGGTCGCGCCGACCTCCGCCGCCGCCGCGCACGCGTCCAGTTTGGGTGGTTCCTTGCTGTACACAGACTTAAAAAAGTCAGCGAACTGCACAGCACACTCATCATCTGTTAGATGTTGACCTTCTTTTATGATACTCTGCTTATTTAGTGTTTTTCTTTTCGATCTTATATACTGCCAAAAAGATTTCGGATCCTTTACAAATTGATACTGAATTTTATTTTTATGTTGTATATGCGCAGTTTCTATTAGCTTTTTTATACGAGTTCTACATTCCGCAAATTTGTGATAATCATTATCCAACTTAGTTTTTTTGAATTTTTTGTGAAGTCTGGCTTTAATTTGTATATATGTTATTATATCTCTCGTGTACCATACTGGGTATACATACCGCGAATTTCCACTGCTAATCTTTTTCCGGGGTACGCACCCATTAATAGTACAATTAATATTATCATAAAAGAAGTTCAACATTTCTTCTAAATCATGCATTCCGTACATCATACTCCAGTCAATGGAAAGAATCCTAGAATATAACAGTTGAAAATCAGCCCTATTCCAATTCCACTGTGGTCTAATATGGTGTGCACTAGAATCGCGGGCGACGGCGGGGGACGTCGGCGGGGCGGAGGCGGGGCACACGCTAACCGCTAGCGGCGGGTGGTGCGCGTCGACCGGCACCAGCGCCTCACCCGCTGCCACCACATTCACTCCTCCGCTAATGCCTGCACTCAGAACCAAATCCAACTGACGACCTAAATGGTTGGGTACTGTGTTACTTTGAGTGAACTCGCAATATGATAAAAAACATTCGAAATAATTACTAATATTAGCAGGACAAGAATACAAATTAAAATCACCAATTACAATAACTTCTCCATACCTATCACACAATTTTTCTATTATTCTAAATAACAACATGTAATCATTTTCCGAACTACCTGGCGGAATGTAGGTAACACAACACACAAACAAAAAACGTTTATTTAAATGTACCGTTGCACAAACCATTTCGAACACACAAGTGTCTATCAACGCGTCCAAGATAGGTAGTTGTCGCAGCTCGAACCGGTGTGTGGCCACGAGAAGCGCGCCGCCTTGCTTTCGACCATCCGCTCGATCACATCGTAATATATTATATCCGGGTGGAACAATTTCAGCGTCTTGTATGGATTCACTGCAGCCAGACTCAGTAATAGCGAATAAGTCCGAGGCGGATGCCATTAAATTATTTCTGAAGTAGTCTAGCTTAGTTCGAAGACCCCTAACATTTTGGTAATATATTTCAATTACACTATTACTTATGGAGCGGGCTGTTGGGTTGTTTACGAAACCAAATCCATTCGTTAAATTCAGTGTTTAGTGGCCATACTTCCGCATTATTCAGCAAGGTATAGTGCTTTTCGGATACGCCTATAATAAAAGATGAGTAATCTCGTGCTGTTTTATGTTTGATCTTCTCAATTTTCATAGGTGCTTCAGGCCCACAAAGGTTTTTTATGTAATCAGTCATAGCTTCTTGTGTGGTTTCCGGATGCAAGCGCCATACATGTAGATATTTCATTCTTTCCATAGCCACTATTCCTTTAATTTCCGTATTTCTTCCAATAGTCACATTTTTAGACAAGCGGTTAGGTTTTTTATATTGTATAGTAGTCCAGCCAGTCTCTTCTTCATGCTCCGACTGTTCAATAACGTCTGGGGTGCCAGTATAACTCGCCTGTGTTTCAAGTACCGTAGTAGCAGATTTCGTTGCCCCACACTTGTTTACATTATGGATTTCGGCGGTAGATTGATTATGCGTATTGCTATTTTTTTTAGGTTTTTTGGTTTTATTTTGACCAACGGCTTCAGCAAATGTAGAGTGAGAGCTAGTGGACGCTTCTTTCAGTGGTGGGACGATGCTGGGCAATGTCTCAGATTGGATATTGCGAGCCAATTGCAGGTTGACTTTTTCTTCTATCACTGTCATTATTTTAACTAATTTGTCAAGATCTTTTTTTGTTTGCGTATATTGATCTTGCATGAGCGTAATCGCATTTGCCTGAGAGTCCATGCGGGCCATAATATCCAATCGAAGTTGCCTAAGTTCATCCATCAACACGGAATCAACGTCGCTTGAAATTGTAGGTGAGAATTGGACCCGGGTTCCTCGTTGGGAGTTCACATTATCAGGTGTAATGGTTGTGTGTAGTCTGGTGGAATCCCCTCTGACCGGCGTATCTATATTTCCGCGCTTCGGATTTAAGCAAACACACTCCGGACATACCCATTTCTTCTTATATGCTAGGGTAAATGTTTTAAAAGCATCTAGGTTAATTTTGAGACAATTTAAATCATAAGCTTTCATGCATTTTTCATTTGAGCATTCCATAAATAAGTTATTTGTTATAGTTGAACTGCAAGCGCCGCACTTTTTCTCCATTTTTTTTTTTGAATTATTAATAATCAAAAATAAAAAAATACGTGGATGTGTGTGTAACGCCAAGCGCTCCACGTTTCGCAGAAGTGCGACAAGGACGAAATATTTGTCGCGCGCAGCCTATCTCTTTCTCCCGAGGAGGTGAAGAGCTTACCTCAGCCTTGCTAGCGCGCACGATATTGTACTCGCGAATAAAATCAGCGAAAAAAGTTCACTCCACTTTGGTACTTAGTTTATTAGTTGTACGACAACGATACGAATCAATTTTCCATGAATTAACACACCATTTTTTTGGGTAAATTACAAATAATGCGTCCGCACTCGACCGCGTCTGCGGTCAACATGCACTAGATTCTAAGTGATAATGCATTCGGTAGTATTCCATGCAGTAGTTTTTGCGTGATGCGCATACAAACATACAAACAGACAAAACAAAACATACAAAAATCCTAAAAAAATTAATTTTGTCTTCTGTTGCTCTAATAAAGACCCTCCTATTAGTTTGTCTTTAATATCTATAATTTACAGACATCGGCCTGTTACAATTTTATTATAGGTATAGATTAAAATACGGTCCCTTGATAGTAAGCATAACTGAAATTCAAAATACGAACGTGCGAAAAATGATGTTGCGAAAGATACTAATTAGGTACGATAAATTGTGAGTCGACGTCGACGTGAACTTAGGTTCTGCGAATATTGATATTCAGAAATGATAATGCGATTCATTCTTCTTTGATAAACGTTTGTGCGAAACAATAGTAGTCCTAAGACTATACAACAGTTTGAATTTTCGTACGTTTGTATTTCGATGTTCAGTTCTCTTTCGATATGCTCTGTAATTGAAAAACATCGCTCCTTGTCAATATTTGTGTTTGTTCAAGCAAAGACCATTTCAAATTCTTTGAATTGATATTTTGCAAGTAGATGACTGCTGTTTGGATATACTAGAATGTATGTAGTCTTTATTTTTGCATTCGTATCAAAGTTTACATAAAACGTAAGTGCTATTATCTTAAAACACTTTTTACCTACGTCAACATCATCATCAAACTATTTAGACCATCACGCCTGTACTTATTTCCCGAAGGGTTAGGCAGCGACGTACTAAAGTACGCCCACAGTTCACAGGTATGTTTGAATCCCATGTAATAGGGAGCGAGCGTATTGTTATTAATCGGGCACAAATCCTAAACTCCGAGCTGCTACTGAGAATTTCATAGAAAATCCCAATAACACTGATTGACCTGGGAATCGAACTCAGGATCTCAAGGACTACTTGTCCTGAGGCTAATGAGGATCAAACTAATTACCATCCATCCATTTCGGCAGCAGTTAGGCCGCTGTCAAGTGAACTCTCTCAGGTTTCACGATGATGTATTCAAAACTAGTTATATTATGAATCAATATGCACATTATATCGAAAAGTAAAAAAAGCACTCAAATTTATCAAATCTACAATTCGACACTTATGACTTGGCAGTTCACATCAATACTTAAAATTCAAATTCACTTTCTAATTTTGGAAAAAGTGTTTGTAAATGAGAAAAATAATTTTATTGAATTAATAGATAGATGATCATTTTTCAAGTTCTGTGATCTATCACAGATCATATTTAATAAAATTGTAACAGGCCGATGTCTGTATGCTAGCTTTTTAGCTTTATTGCTAGCTTATTAGCTATATTGAAGAAAAACTATTTTGGGGGTCTTTATTAAAGCAATAGAAACAACACAACATTTTTTGTATTTTTGTCTGTCTATCTGTATGTTTGTAGGCTTATCACGCAAAAACTACTGCATGAAATTGGCTGCGGTTTACCCAGTTATATTGCTGGAAGTGTAACTTAAAATTTGGTGCATATAATTATCACCTTGATACGCCGCGCCTTCTAGAAGCCAGACAGCAGCTAGTGCTTAAAATTTTAATTAATTACCCATATATATACAGCCTGTCCAAACTGTGTCCCTAGATTATCCACGCCCATGTAGGTATTTTCTTACCAAGCATTTGCTACCAAGTATTAATTGGCACATCTACAATTCCAAGCTTCACTCTAATCGATTTCTGATGGGCTTCATTATAGATATTATTAGTTTTAACAAAAGCCATGGCATATCTGAATAGATTAATACTTCAATAACTTTCAATTCAGACAGATACGGTATTTTATTGAGCGTGGCAAAGTTATTGGAGGTAAAGGCAAATATCGTCTGTGGGTATTGAAAATTTAATATTGCAGCTGTGGAGGGTAGTAACCTGTTACATAAAGTACTAGCTTTAGAATTTCTGTTGTACAAGGGAAGATGAATATCATACCTATTGGTATTGCGACATTCAAAATAAACAAGCTTCCCAAGTGGGTCTTTCCCGATAGATATAATCTGGGTGTCTTCAAATCACGAGTGAATTGGTTTCTTCTAGGCAAGCGCGCTCCATCGTATACCGCAGTTTCGCGTAACATCAAGCGAATTGGCGGTCAAGAGTAAGCCTAATAAGACATTGAAATAAAACTACTTTTTACGGATTTTATCGCGTTGTATTGATATTATTTGATTCCCGACATTTCAGATCCTTTACAGCATCCATGGTCACGGGTAGACTAAGTTGTTGGACGTCTTAATGTTACAATTACTAACAGCTACCTTACATTTTTGTTAATTATTGGGAATCCAATAATATCAATACAACGCGATAAAATCCGTAAAAAGTAGTTTTATTTCAATGTCTAATATTCGCGTAAGTGTCAGAAACCAGTATGTTAGCCTAATAAGAATTAAAAAAAAAAATGTTTTGTAAAGTTGTTAGTAGTTCCAGTAGTTCTGTAAATGGCTTGATGATAAATTGAAAAGCAATTTCTTAGTGGACATTATTATACGTTATTATTCAAGAGTATTACATATTAATGAAACAATATGGATAACCTCATTTGCATTAACAGGAAAACCAGTTGTAATCGGCTCAAACATTACTCCGTAATCGTTAAATACATAACCTTTACTTGTTCCATCAGGTCTTCGGAAATGCTCGACAGTCCTCGCATTGACGGATCGCGAGAAGACCTCAGAGCCAATCAGGGCTCACAACAGACTGCGCGCGCCCTCCGTCTGCTCCCGTTGTTCGTCGTTGCTGTCCCTCGCCGGTGCTGGAGGCTCCAGGTATACTAACCATTGGCTAATAAGCACAAAAGGACCTACGAGCTGGTCATTATCGTCCTCATACAATCCTGTCCTTTATCCCAGTCTACTTATGGTCGACGCAGTATGTCTTTTTCATCCATACATCACTAAGCAACATTTGGTTAGTCTGGTTACGAAACGAGTAGGACATACAAACACATACCATACATACACCTGTATCTGTATTCCCCGAAGAGAGGCAGAGGTGTATGTGTAATGTCTACCCACAATTCGCGGGTATGTTTAGGTCCCATGTAATAGGAAGCGACCCTGTTGCCATTAACCGGGTACAAATCTCGAACTCCGAGCTCCTATGCCTGCTACAGACAATTTCATAGAAAAACCCAATAATACTGCTCGACCTGGGAATAGAACCTAGGACGTCTAGCGTAGCAATCGCGCTCGGGACCATTATGCTAATGAGGCCGATCTCAACATACCTAATTTGTTACCGAACGACTAGGATGATGATGATCAAAAACATTTCATACTGTGATTGTTTGTTGAGACTCACGAGTTCATAATATTTTCACGGTTATAAGGTTATCAGATCTCATATAGAGCAAAGTCTCTAACCCTACATCTTGGTCCAGAAGATTGACCTGGCCATTTCGCCTTCGCACAGACACTCCTATAGACTTCATCATCATTCGTCCGCCCTAGCCCCAATTGATCTACGGTCGGCACAGCATGCTCCGTTCTTCCTTTCATCCCTGTCATCTTATTAATCACTTCCTTTTCAATCATATAGGTCTTCACAATCCATCCATCTTTTCTAATGATAAGAAATTTAGTTCCTGGTCTTTAATATTGTTTCATGAAATAGTTCTTCTCATAATTATAAACAATTGTTATACCTGGAATTGGGAAAAATCAGCTGTTTTATACATTTTGTTGAGTCTGCGAACATAAATGTTATATTTCTTTCTTAGGTATTCCCTGGACGGCGCCGGCGGCGGGTTTGTGCCGGCAGCCCCTATTAACTGCAAGCTTTGCTTGGAAGATGCCACAGCTGACAAGGTCACGCTCATTTCTGGCTGCGGATGCACCTTCTGCACCAAGGTCAGTGTGTAGATTATAGTTTTTTTTATAAGCTATCAGCTAGTAGTGTCAAGTTTTCGAATACAGGTATAATAAAGACTTTAAACAGCGGCAGTAGCCTAATGACTTGGGTGTCGGACTTGAGATCATGTGGTTGCTGGTTCGAAACTTACCCATTGCACTACTGACGTGAACCCACTCGTAACACAACCATTTAGCTTAGCACGAAGGGTTAACAAGAATACTAGTAATGTGCGACCTACATTGCTAGTAGCTTTTAAAAGAAAAAAAAAAGGACTTGTTCCTTTCGGTAGGTACAAGTAAAGCAGGAGGAAAAAGTTAAAAGTCAAGTTCAAATCTTGCGTATTCTATCTTAGACGCTGCTTTTCATACTAATGTTATAAATGTGAAAGTAACTCTGTATGTCTGTCTGATACGTTTTTACGACTAATCCACTAAGGCACTGAATTAATTAATAAATTTTGGTAAAGAGATAGATTGGTCCTTGTAGGACATAGGCTACTACTACCCTTTGTCTTAAAATCCTGTGGGATAACGAGTGAAACCGTCATCAAAATCTAGTCAACAATAAAAAAGCTTTATTTAGTAAATCTACAGGCAGAATTACCTAAATCATAGGTTCCTGGTATGCATGCTAGTGGAATTCACACAGAGTACAAAACCGAGGTCACGATGCATTTCTAGATTCTATGCCACGGGAACTATTAAACAGTCATTATGATAATCGACACTAAACTAGTTCATTATGCAGGGCACTTAATTTACTCTTTTACTATCGTCTGCTGTTGCGTAAAAAATAATATGCTGGCGACTTCTTTTGTGTGAAGAAGCTGGACTTGGACAAATTCATACTAAGAAAAGACTCCTTTAAAATACCATTTCAAATATTGCCGCTCTTTTGGGGACCGGAAAATCGTTTATTTACATCGTTTATATGTCAAAATCTTCATGGATCGTCTGTCACTTGAAGAGAAGGTAGGGTATGTCGGAATCGTATCGATTAAAAACCACGCTTTCCTTTCTTCTCTCAGTCAAGGAGATGAGATTTTTTATTATTATTTATTGCTTTACGTTTGTAACTCGTACCTAACACTTTCCATGTTTCTACCACGACGTCTGAACTTTAACGAGACCTTGATCTTTGTTTCGGCGTTTCTCAAAGATTCCCCGGCCATGATTGAGGCTATTGAGTTGTAAAAAATGACTTGAAGATAGTAAAGTTAAAGGACACAGTGATTAGTGACGTGTCATTTATAATGTTGCTGACGTCACCAAGATTGACAATGTGTAAAAGGAATTCGAGGACATAGGCAGCTATCTCGGTAGTTTAGTTGGCTAATGGCCAGTCCCAAAATCAAATCAGTCAGTAGGATTTTGACATAAGGCCCGTACGAGAGTATGTCAAAATCCTATCTCCACAAAGCAAATCTATCGACAGATTTGTAATTAGGACTGGACGTAAGGCAGTCAGTATCTTTGTTTGTAATAAAATGTTTTTAAAAGATCAAATCAAAAATTACAAAAACAAATATCATTTATATCCTTCAAGATTAAATATTTTTATGAAAATAAATTTAAGGCCTCATAAGTAGCTTAAGAATGCTCAATTATTCACAACTTCCAGAACGAACTTCGCGTTTAATACAAAAGCAATTTGTTTTCAAGCAGCGTCTGTTGGAATTTCCTTCGGGATCTATATGTATAAAAATTTAATACTGTTCGTTGGTAAGTGTACTTGAGAACCCCTGGACCGATTTGTTTATTTTTATTTTTTTTAAATTCGTAATAGTCCGAATTCGGTTATTTGGGAGAGAAATTTTGGAAAATTGTAAGTAACATTCTTGTTATACTGATACTTATGTTTACGTTTCTTTATAAGTTTTAGAAGTCTCCTTAAAAGACGAAAGATCATCATCATTGTCCTGCTTTTATCTCAAGTTACTTGGAGTACATATAGTGTGTTTGTCCATAGGTATATCTCTATCAGACGTCATCTCATCATTAATTTCTTTTGTAGCCATATCATCTATCACACATCGATCCATTTTCTTTGGTCTTTCCTACACTTATATCCATTCATGCTTAAAACCTTTTTGGTACCATGCTCTTCATTCCAACACGTCACATGCCCAAAAATGAGAGAATGCGTACTAATATAAATGGTTAGCGATTTGTGCTATTACCTCAATGTCCTTATAGTCTTTCACCAACAATTTTGAAGCGATTTTCTTATGACTTAACTTACTAAAGAGATATGACAACGCTTGTCTGTCAGTTAGTAATTTCAAACACACTTTGGTAATCAGCATTTCTGAATCAGCCTTGTGTAGTTAATTGAGTAGGTCGAGAATCGCTGCATGGGCCGTATTTAGCCCAGATATAAATAGCACTACACGTGTGTATTGACACATTTCTCTCTATTTCCCTTTATATGTTTACGTATAAAATTTACATAACATAATATACCATCACGCCTTTATCCCCAAAGGGTTAAGCAGAGGTGTAAGTACTGACACCCACAGTTCGCCAATATCTTTAGGTCCCATCTAAAAGGCGGTGAGCTTAATGCCATAAACCAGGTATAAATCCAAAACTCGAGTTTCTAATGAATTTCATAGAAAATCGTAATAACGCTATGCTCGACGCGAGTATCGTACCCAAGACCTCAATTCCAGTAGTCGCAACCTCTAGTTTATTGATATAAGCAGTTCTAATATTTGAAAAAGTCGTAGAGTTAGTTTTCTCGTGCTAGTCATGATTAAGTGTTCCGTCTGATTTGAAAATTAGTCAGTTAATAAGCATAATTTAGTAACCTCCTTTTGTGGTGTGAGAAATAGGCTCGCCTTTCCATGGGAGTAAAGGATTACTACTAGCTTAACCTACAATATTTTTAATTCAGTTTTAACGGCACATTCACAACCAGCCGCGGTGCGTGACCATAAGATATTTTTATAACAATGAGCATTACCTTGAAATGTAAAAAGGAAATATTATGATAATTTATTTAAACATACCTAATTATTCATTACTACTGAGAATTAAAAATACGCGGTATTTTATAGAAGTTATTATATATTTTATTTATTCAAATGTGTACTTGGCCATAAATCTATTTACATTGTTCAAGAAGACGTCAATGTGCTTGTTTATCAATGAAATCATCAAATCTACAGATAATTTATCTACTAGACATTGATAGTTTGGCTTTTAAAGTTCAATCTTCTGTCTTTCTTCGGAAATATAATTTATTATGATTGCAAACGCTGTACCCTAATATAGGTACAGGAAAAAACATCTAAAAAAACATGTGTTTTAATTTGATAAGAGTAAACATCGGGTATTGAAATGGTATGCGAGTAGGCAAGCTGCAGATTACTGTAAGAACAAAAATCGGGCGATTAAATCGCTAGAGTAGATATATCGGTAAGAGTAAAATTTGGTAGAAGAAATCGTATAAATCGGTAAGAGTAAAAATCGGTCGACGAAATCGCTTTAGTAAGACTCACTAACATTACCTAAAAATCGATTTATAAAATCGGTAGAGTAAAAATAGATCAGTAAAATAAAATTTCTCCGGTGCAGTGGCACAACCCATCAAAATTTTCACACGGTAAAAAACATCTGGGATTTCAGATGTGGTCTCCAATGGCAAGTTCACCACGTTTGGTGATCACTAAAAAAATCGACGTTCCACACTTTTAGTCATGCCGCGTCATTATTTTACAAGTTCACTTCAGCCGCCATTTTATTTAAAAGGCACATGTTTACAAATAAACTTATCATTCACATCGCAGCATCTGTCAGGCTGGCGACGCGAGGTCAACAACCCGACTAGGAATAGACCAACACTAACCTAGAACTTGATAACATTGCTACACTGTGTCATAAACTGAAACATGTTTTAGTTCTGTTTTGTCAAAAGGCGGCAATGGTCGCCGTGGAACCGTTCGCATGTCGATATGTATTGAAATGACAGGATGAAATCTGTGTAGGGGTGAAGTAAAAATTACTACTCAACCCTGGTGGAACTCCGAATACGTAGGGTTGACAGCTTGCGAAAATTTAGTTTATAGTAATAGCTAACATATTTATATACAGTTAAGTGCAAAAATAGAAGCCCACTACCAAGATTAGTGTTGGCACTCCGCGTCCGCACTACCCTAGTACAAGGCTACAATAAGTCTAGTATAAGCTGACCTCGCATTGTATAGGCTTTGCGTATTATAAGAGATCAGATTACACTGGAATTATATAAATTTTGATGTGAAGCCGTGCGTACATAACCATCTTAGCCCTTTTCCTAATTATGTATGTTGGGTCGGCTAATACCAGTATTTTACGTAGATCTCCCTATTCAAATTTCTGGGCACTACCGATATGAAATATCTTAAACTAGCTGTCAGCATATTCAAGCATCTGATTACTTCTAACGATTTTAATCCATAGACTGATCAGTCTAACTGACCTTGATGCATTCAATTTACTTTCAAAAAATCTTCGTCTTGGATAATTCCTACACCGAAAAAGTATTTAAATGGTCTACAGTGTTTCCGAGCCTAAGTGATTAACATATGAGATTTGTATCTGTAAACGCTTTCATGATACATACTAACAAATCCTCATTTGGGTAATTTGGGCCAAGTTTTCTAAAATACAATTTATTTGCGAAAGTGTATGTTTGTAACGCTGTCACGGATAACGTAGCGTACCGATTTTAAATTTCGACAAAACGGTACAAAATACATCGATTTTAAATTTTCATAAAAATAAAAACTCTTGTTTGGACTAGTCATCGTTACGGATAGTGTTCATTCAAAATGTGATGCATGCCATACCTATTCATTCAAATTCTATTCATGTTTGCGAGTTTAGCGGTCGGTCCACATAAACATAAAAGGTGAATTCAAATCTTACTTATTGCGAAGGAAATTTCTTATTGACGTAACTGTTCTAAGATGACCCAGACAATATTAGTACACATATTATTAAGTGTAAAATTATCGGTACTTTTAGAACAACAGTTACTGTTAGTCACAAAACGGGTGCATCATTTCCTGTCTTATGAGAAAAGAAATAATTATATCAAAGATTTTCATTTTTTTTATGTGAAGTACGAGGTAAGGATTCAGCTAATGACTATGCGTCTTTATAATTCAGATGATATAATAAATATTCAATAGGTACACTGAATCGTTTCGAGAAAAGGTACGCCAAAGCCTCACTTGGCGGGGGTTCTGCAGCGTACCCAAATCCAACTGGAATAAAATTCAATCATCTTCTTTTATCGAAACAGTTAAAAAAAAACACCCTTTTTGAAATAAATACGTCCATAAAATTATCAAAGAAGGTACGGTTTAACTCTAAAATAACTCTTGAATCAAGTCTTTTGCGTGGCTGCTTCACTCATGCCTCACACCTGAGTTCACTCCCTAAGTCAGACAAGCATCAATTATTGGTATCTATTAGGAATTCCACAGTCACGCATGGCCCAGACTTTGAATTTATGTCAAGAAAATGGTAACTTCGAAGCCAATGTTGTCGTCTATTTTCTCTGAAGAATTAACCCTCAAATTGCTAACATATGCCTGACGCAGTAATAGAAGTTTGTATTGTATTGGATCTATTTTTATCCATAGCGGCCTATCAAATGGACCTAATCTCATTTCGACACCGGTTCGCCAGCCTACCAAAGTCCGTTTTTTAGGACTGCGGTCACTAACCCTTTCATTAGATAGCTATTTATAACCCAGTGACTTACAAAGTGATTTGGATCATTACGGGTCCGGTCCAATGAGTTATGATTATCTAAAAATAGATTGGTTGATCGTGTTAGTTGGTTTTTGTTCAACGCTATACGAGTATAATAATTATGACTAAGCAAAAAGAACGTAACAGTATTGCTGCGCTTGATATATTATACGACGAAGTATACCAATATATCTTAACTCTCGGCAATCGTTTTAAATTTGACCTTAATTCCTAAAATCATGGGTAAAAACCAGACATTTAAATATTTAACCCAGTTTAGTTAGTATCATTGGTTCCTATGGTCAGGAACAGTAGTGTCTAATTTAGCCGTGACCATGACCTATTGGAACCAACTTAATCGACAATCATGTATTGTGTAGTTCGGTGGTTCTCAAAGTTGAATGGGCCGAGAATCCTCGACCCATCTCATAAAACTTCCAAATAACTTCCAAATTCGGGGCTCACCACTTGCCGTCATGTAGAAAAAAGGGAATTAACCATATGAATGAAGGACTGTGTTAATGAATTTTTCAGGGTCCATCCAAAATTCGCTCGCGACCTATAGTTTGGGAAATGCTGGTCTAGTTTTCTTAATACTGCATATAGCGCAGCAACAGGTAGTAGGTACTTCATTGTAGAATTGTATGTATTAGTGCGGAACGTCCAAGTTGCGTAAATGTCAATTTTCAATCGCCCGTGTAACAGCTCAACAATAGGAGAAGTCGGACTGAAATTGATGATCATGCTTCAACATATTTACCAAGGAAAAGTACCAGGCTTCGTCCAAATCTGGGCCAACACCACATAGTAACGGATACAGGTAAATGTTCAAATATTTGTTCCGCATTTGGTACATTCGTCACCTTCACACGGCACTTCATAGAATTTGTGTTGACTTGTGGGTTAATGTTATTTGTGTGAGCACCGCAGCCATTTATATTGCGGTTGGAGAACTCAGTTTTTACAGTTATTTAAAACAATAACCCATCATTGTTTTGTTACTTCAATTGTACAAAACACGAGGCTGACTTAGAGCATATGTTTTCCCTCAATTCTGCCTGACTATTGTCTTGTATATTAGAAACCTGTCCCCGTTATTTTTTCTCATATTTTAATATTTATGTGCACCGTCAGTGACTAAATCGTAGTACTTTTACCTCCAGGAAATGCGTCTAATTAGCGATGAATGCGAGCCTATTGCTACGAGTATTACTAAAATACGAGTTACAAATTCTAACTGATTAAAAATTCTAAGTTTATTCTTGGAGTTTTAGCTATTTTCTTTTTATGTTAAGAGATGGTGGGTGTTATTTCATCTTCAAATGATGTCTGTATTATCATAACCTTGAAGTGATTAGATATTACATGTTGTGTTTAACATTTGAGGTGTTAATTAGTTTCGCTGCCAATGTTTTTCTTGTTAATTAGTCGATTGCTGTGGAGGTTGAATAGGTTATTGTTATATCATAATTTATCTTTACATATCGGTACATACCTATCGTAATCCTAAATTGGACTGTTCTAGTGGTCAAAAGGTCGATTTTTTATTGCAGCGAAGCAACAGACAGGAAACTAAATTTAAACCAGCCTATCGTAACCGGTCCTTGTGGAAGACACGGGGGAGGCCTTTCTACAGCAGTGGACCTCTTTTGGCTGATGATAATATGATGATTGCCGTGACATCCGCTTCCACACCTTTAGTATCAAGTTTACGCTAACCGTCGGTATTAAGTCGCCGCTTTACCAATGATTTCTGTTCTCCATGATACCATTCACAATAGCCTTTTTTACTTGGAGAGCCATGCTTCGGCACGAATGGGCCGGCTCGACCGGAGTGATACTACGGCCTCACAGAAAACCGGCATTAAACAACGCTTACATTGTGTTTCGCCGAGTGAGTGAGGTTACCGGAGGCCCAATCCCCTTTTGAAAGATCGGCAACGCACTTGTGACTCCTCTGGTGCTGCGGGTGTCCATGGGCGGCGGTAATCACTTACCATCAGGCGATCCGTCTGCTGGTTTGCCCTCCTATCCCATAGGATCCTATCCCATATATCCAAAAAAAAAGCATGGCTGTGACCGACCGGGGCGGTGCAATTAGAAATTGTACAACGCGAAAGTTTCGCGCAAGCACTTCAAAAATCAATGGGAAAGCGAATCGGAAGAGCGAAATTAGGCGTTTCATTCCAAAACGCTTTTGAATATAAAATGGTGACAATAAAATATACACAGTGCCTTTCAAATATATACAGTGTCATTATTTTCGTGACAATGAAGCGAGGCGGCACGAATTCCTTCCTACTCACGTTTGACTCTTACATAATAAACGTTCTAGCTAGAATAAGGGGGTACTATACTGTCGAAGTCCTAGAAAAATGTTGTAACGAAAGTTATAGTTGGTAGTAATATGGTTTCCATCGGCCATATTCCATTGTAATCATGGTGAAATTCCATTAAGAAAACTTATTTGTACCAAGAAACGATTGTTGACACTTTTTGCTCCGAAGAAAATTCCTGTCATGCATAAGAAATTCCAAGCAACAGTAATACTAATACACTCAAGAAGTAAGGTAAATTATTGAATGCTGCTCCTTCAGTGAATATTGTATCTATTGGAGTGAGGTACGAGTTTGAACTTGGAGCTTAGTTCTAACTTCTGTCTTGAATACAAGTTGTGTTGAAGGTTGGATATATTCTAGAGAATTTCTCAAACTAATAGAACAAAAGTGTTAGTTTTAATAATAGGAATGAATCCCTAGTCTCCCCAGTAATGAAGCAGTTTAATGGCGAGAGGTGCGGTGATAGAAAGCAGCTGTTGGCATCATTTCATACAATTCCTCAGAACACTGCCCATTGTACAAACGGTAGACTTAATGGTTCTAGGCCGTTTGTGAGATTGAGATCGTTGACAATCCTAACTGCACGTTTCTGGACTGAGTCAAAAGGATCAATCTGGTATGCTGGTGCTCCCGCCCAAAGGTGACAGCAGTACTCCAAACGGGGCCGGACTTGCGACTTATAAAGTAGCATTCTTTGGCCCGCTGTGAAGTACCGTTTTACCTTATTAAGCACCCCAAGTTTTTTGGATGCCAGCTTGACCTTGCTTCATCTTGTTTCCATCTTTTTTGGCAGTCGGGTCTTTTGATTTTTTTTTATTAAACCCTTGCGGATCTTTTCACTCCGTATGTTAGGTAAGGTGAGGTAGGTACAGATACAGATCGGACACGTAGTACTGGATCTTTTATCTCTGGATCTAGGTCAGGCCGTCCGCCCGGCTTCCAGGGCCGTGTTCCTGATATGTGCCCTACATTGCTCTAGTTTGCCTACAAGGCACTTTTTAGGGTTCCGTACCTAACAAGGAATAACGGGGTTCCGTTTTTCTTCGTTGTTCGTGTGTGTCTGACCGACCAGTCAAGACCCTTTATCTCAAAAACGCTTGGTATCAGGTTGATAATAATATCTATTAGGTCTGTGGTATTGGATTCAAATTCCAAGCAATCCAAACGTACGATCATTTATGTACTCAAACACAAAACCTATAAGTAACGTATAGGTAATCCGTTGACCTAGAACTTTATATTTGAGAAGAAGCAAAGTCTCATAGTACAACTAGCTGTTTTGAGACAAAAGGCAGCCTATGTTCTTCCTCAGTATGCAAACTATCTCCTTGCCAAATTTTATCGAAATCTGTCCCGTGGTTTAGGCGCGAAAAGCTAACAGATAATTAGATAAACAGAGTTACTTTCGTAAAAGGGAAAAATAAAAAATGCTAATATATAATATTTCACACTCTTACAAACCAAACCTACATATCCAGTCGGAGACTTTTAGAGGGTGGGTGGGTACAGAATCCCTCGGTGCACGATTGCGACTCGCCCTTGACTGGGTTTTTATGTCAAGAAGCCACTATTACAATGACTAGACGGCCGTATACTGAAAACTGAAACGCATTTATTGTTATTTTTTTTTATGTTCTATGTTCAGAAGCTATAAGGATACGATTGAATTGATGGACGTTGACGGTAGTTTATGTTTTTGTATATGAATTCTGTCAGGAAGTGACGTAACTACCACAGTGAACATTAAATATGTTATACATTTATTTCTCGTGCAAAACACGCTTTTCGTGTAAACAGTTTTTGCATTTTTCATACACCTGTACAATGTCAGCGGTAACCTTGATTACCATGCCGTTTGGCTAGCAACCGTCCTATCCTGGATCTGGTGCCAAATTACCTAGCTTCGGCTAAATGTGAAGGCAATATTTTATATTGCGTTTGCTATATTGTGACGTTAAATCTTCTCTGATACACAGTATCAATTTCGCAAATATCTGACGTATGCCACACCTTAATAAAATTTATGATCAATATTATCATTTAAATGGTTAAATTAATTCTTTATAATTTCATTGTTTTCATAATTTGTGAATTTCGTTATTTTAATAATAATAATACAATTTTAATACAGATGTTAGTTTAAATAGAGTAATTGTGGACACTGTCGGGCACAACAGAGTTCCGTAGGAGACAGATGGAAAAAATCTTGCATTAATATTTATTTTTTGCAATTTTATTATGTTTAATTAATTTCGAGTTTTATTATATTGTATTAAAATAATTAAATAATGTGGAAGAAGCAAAAGAAGTATGCAAGAATCGTAGCAAGTGGCAGTCTATAGTTTCTGCCTACCCCTGTGGAAGAAAGGCGTGAGAGTATGTATGTATGTATTAAAATAATCAGTTTTTTATATAACATAAATAAATTAAACAATTTAAGTGTTGTGCACGCCTTTAAGTAATGAATTAACTTAACTAAAATTTATCAAAATCCGCTGAGATGTTGAATGTGCCGAGAATGTTCACCAATCCGTAGTATAGCCGCGGCAAGCTCTGTTCAACCTTACAGATTGATTGATCAGTGTATTCTTTAATTACTTAACCACGAGCCCCTCATGCGAGCCATTCATGTTAGATAGTATTTTAGTCTAATTCGTGACCTCCCCTTCTAACTCCTTGACCAAAGAACGTTATTTTCACGTTCACGTGTATTTTTAAAAGCAATTAAAATGCCACTAACAAAACATTCCTAAATATTACAATTATTGTTCTAATAATGATAGCATGCACTAATAATCTTATGAAACTTTGTATTTAATGCACACTTGAATTTCTTTTAATAAAAAATGCAAAGATTTCTTAAATGAAAAATAATTAAATAAAAGATGAACAACACGTTTGTAATCTGCAAGACATAAGCTGTAAACGAGATTTATTATTAAAAGAAACTAACATCTAAGTATGTAGGAAATCGCGTAATAAAACTAAAATTTTAGTGTAAAGCTAGCGTCTAACGGTCCTCACCATTGAAACGTAATGTAACATGTCATATAGACAACTTGTCAACGACTGAACATGCTCTTGTACAGTTGCATTCACTCTGAAGATTGCACAGTTGCATTTTGATTTGTGGTGTGTCATACGGGCGAAAATAAAAACTTTTTCTTTCTTTCTCTTCAGTGGGTTCGAATCCCATGTTACTCTTACGGGAAAAATAATCCAGAGATTCCAATCTCTGAGAGAGAACAATCCGAGATCCAGCATTTTGGACAGGAGGGCTTATGGCAGTCCCTTAGAGATATTTTGGAGATATTCGAGCCTCCTCTTTCTTGATATAGATATACAAGTATATTACCATTATGCCAAACCCCCGAAGTGTTTGGTGTAATATAACACTCACGGTTCGCGGTATTTTTATAGATTCTCAGTAGCAGTTTGCAGATAAGACCCGTGCCCGGCTATAGCTTCGCCCCTTATTACATGGGGTAATAAGGGGCGAAGCTATTGCCGGGCACGGGTCTTACCTGCAAACTGCTACTGAGAATTTTGCAGAAACTCAACTGCAACTAAGACCCAACTAAATATCAAGAGAAGGCAGGTCCGGTTTTTAGTCGGAGCGACACAGCCATACCTCGAATTAATATACTGAACATCTGATTTTTTAGTGTATTATCTGAACTCCTTGCCTGCGTCTATATTTCCGAGTATGTACAACCCGAATCTCTTCAATAGTAGGGTGAATAGTCATCTTCTGGGTGTGCTCGCTCCACGGTTGACCTCATCTTTGCCCCGGAGGCAAGATTGAAGTCAAGAGCAAGCCCATTTTTATTTTAAAAGAATATTAATATACTGCAAATAAAACATAAATCATTTTAGCGGAGATAACGCGACGATTCGGCGAAGTTAATTATCACATATATTAGCAGCATGCTTATCTTAGTGTAAAGGTGTGTATTTATACGTAGTCTTCCTGAACCTTCTTAACACATAATACACGTTTTTATCGGATCATATGAGAACTCATTGGTCTAAGTTTGGGTCCAACTTGTTAAGGCTGAATAATCTGAATTGTGTAATTTGCACCTTAGGTAAAGTAGTGACTAGTAAGGTCGGTGCGCTAAGTCGCGGTCACTTTTCTCCATCACTTGCCATCCTCCATCAAACTGCCTTGGTTGAGGGAATACCAAGGCCAAGACTATAGAGCAAGGGAAGTTACATTTTTATGACACCAACTAACATACCCTGGCGCCTCCCAGTAGCTAGACGATCCATGATGATTTTCTGTACCTACCCCACAAAATAAAAAAATCTGCTGGTTCGCAGTCCAACTTTTTGACGTGGGAGAGTCATGCTTCGGCACGAATGGGCCGCCTCGACCGGAGTGATACCACGGCCTCACAGAAAACCGGCGTTAAACAACGTTTACGTTGTGTTTCGCCGAGTGAGTGAGGTTACCGGAGGCCCAATCCCTTTAAAAGGTCGGCAACGCACTCGTGACTCCTATGGTGTTGCCCTCCTAACCCATAAAAAAAACTACACAGATAACAACAAGGCTACATATGCACGCTAACATAGTAAGTTATAATTATTGTATGTATGTATTGTTGTAAGTATGTACTCTTCAGAATGTGTATAGTAACGAATACTAATCGATTGTTTGTCCTTTATACAGTACGTTGTAATTAAGAGATCACGTCTAATTATAATTACTGTTGTTTAAATGCACGCAGCTACACTCTGTGGAATTGATTAGCTATAAATGAGCTAGACGGTGCCAAATGTCGGGGAGTCGTCTTATTTTAGTCGAGAGAACGAAATTTCAAAAACTAATGTGGCTACAGACTAACATTTTGGCAGGTCCACTAGAAAGATTTTGAGGATTAAAAAAAAACGTGATCAACGCGCGTAACACCGCGGTCCTCAGCTAAAAAATATTATTACATATTATTATTATATTTTTTACGAGTGTATTATAAACCTGGACTCTCACTCTCAAAATCTAAAAACATTTCCTACTTTCAAAAAATTATAATTTTAAATATTTCAGTCTGTAAATTTCGTAATATTACACAAGCAAACTTCGTTCCGTAATTAGAGCCTTTATAAACGCTTGCTGCAAACGGGAATTACGAGAAAGACTCGTAATGTCTCCGAGACCGTGAAGGTCTTCTCTGACGTGCACAAAATAATGAACCAGCCATAAATAATCCGAACACTGGTTCAGTACTATAAATAGTTTTTAATCATCATCGCTGAATCAATTTAGCGAATAAGATTGACTATAAAACTGGATTGTAGTAAAAGAAAAACATTAAAATTTGGTATCACCCTCGATCTGAGTTCATTGTACAGTCAGCAGCACATCCAAGTTACCACAAACTGTGAAACCCCAATGGAGAATAAACTCCATTATTTGGAGATTACATTGAAAAAACCGTACAAAACTTCATACATTTATAAATTAATCATCGTGTAAAAAACGACCTCTAAATCAACTGTAGTTATTTATACGATTTATGTATCTAATAATTAGTGATTTTTTAGATTGTAAATATAGTGGCCGCTCATTCTGGTGTCAACGCACTAAGTCCGATGGTCGACACAAAAAAAACATTATTTATTACAATTAGATATCGATACTCACAAAGTGTGTGAAGGTTGGCATTACAACTCAGTAGGTGAGAATTGTAAGCTATTAAAACACAATAAATACTAAATTATAGATATAATAAATTTGACAGTAGATTAATACTGGCAAAATTATCTCAAACCCACGAACATTAGTTAGATAGAATGGTCAATCCAAAGAAAATTCCTTTAGATATCACATAAAGCCCAACGCTGAAGGTTTAGTTAAAATTATGTTTTACACTAAAGAAACTTTTAATGCAGATACAAATTCAAAACCCGAACTTCGGAACTTGCTCAGCTCTGAATTGCAAAATTCATATTCCACCGGGTGTAACGATGCAAATATAATTAGATGTTTTGTACAAAATAAAAAGAAATATCAACGTAATGCTGAGTTAACATAGAACTGGTTTTTTTTGTTAATTAATGTCGGCTTTAAATTAACGTTTAATAACTTTATAAGGTTTTTTCTAAGCATAAAGTGAGTACTTAAATAAAAAGATGTGACAGAAAAGTTGAAAGGAAATCGTTTTGTCTTGGTATGGGCATGTGATGAGGAGGGACGAAAAGTATTTCACTATATATGGACTATGTATGGACAATAGGTGGATTGTGTTAAAGACGATATGATGGAAACGGAGCGAATGATGAGGTGTCGGCTGATAACGATGAATGATGCATTGGACCAAGGGCAGGAAGATGATGTAAATAAAAGGAAGTATGGGAGTTGCACCAGTGTATTGCAAAGTTGAGACGAAACCAGTTTACCGTTCCATAATGAATTAATTGACATATTACGATGAGACATAAAAGTCAGGTCATTAAAGAAACTGAATATAAACATAGATCATGGACAAAAGATTCAAATTCATATTGCATGATTTGTGACATGGAAGATTAATGCAGGAATAGATTGTCCGAAGGAAGTTGGATTGAAAACAATGCCGAGATGACATAAAAAGACAAAAGACAAAACAATGATCAAACAATTTTTAATCAACAGAAAAATAAACATGTCTACTTCAAAATATAACTGAGACCTGGTGAATAAGACGATGATATATACTTTGAACCTAGTTTTCTGTTACGTACGTGCAACAATCAATAATATTTAATTGATGGAAAGTAACACCTTGTTTGTTTGTCTAGACTTGCTTTTACCACAAGATATTGTTATGCATATTTTTCTCAGATTTGGTTTTGTTTTCGTATTGGCCTATCACGGAAAGAGATGCAGGCTGGCGACGCAATCACCTCAAGATATGAGATGTCGATTATTTTGAAGAGACAAATTCTGTTGTCCTTTTAATTTTATTTGGACTGAGCCTTACTACTATACTTGTTACAGCCATCGTCATCGCGCTGACTGCTGTAAAAAGTCCTTAGCTCGTTTTTTAAACTATTACGTTTTCTATTGTGACGTTATAGGCATAAAATTCATGGCCATATCACCATTCGTACGTAACCTTGAAAACTGTATTGCAACATGATAGAATTTTGCAATCAGATATCATAATATTCGACTTTATATAGTTGTATTGTTAACCGACTTCAGAAAGGAGGCGGTTCTCAATTCAACTGTATGTTGTTATTTTTTGTATGATTGTTACGCGATTACTCCGACAATTATGGACCGATTTTGATAATTCTTTTTTTGGTCATACTTCATAGGTGGTGCCATAAAAATTTGGTCAAGATCTGATCACATAATTTAGAACAAAATGACAATAACACGTCAATGATAAAATGATAACATCGTCTATGTATGCAAAAATTTTATTCGCTACTAAAAATATTGGAATATAATAAATTTTAACAAAAAGTTAAACCGCCTACAAAACATAGGTGCACAACAGTTTCGGATGTCGGTGCCTTCGATTTGGTTTGAACTTTTGTTTTCGCCACCGACATCCGAAACTGTTGTGCACCTAACATTATTTTTATGTTTTTGAAGGTGGTTTTACTTTTTGTTAAAAGTTATATGAATAGTAGAAACGACACCACATCATCATATTTCTGGAATTGTGGACGATATGACTCTACCAATACTATATCTGATGCAGGATACAAGTCTGGATGAGATTCTACAGAAACGGCAGCAAATGTTAACAAATTTATATTTATTTATTAATGATCATGCTGAAGTGCTCCTATTTCGACTATTGTTTAGCTGAATGTAGGTAATCAAGAAGAAAACCTAAACCAAGTGATTTTCAACGCTAAAGCTACATAGAGGAAGACAGCAAAGCCTAAACTAGTAACTAAATATCTTATGGAGAGAAAGGGACACCAGCTGTAGATTTGACATTGTAGGTATTGCCAAATTTCAAGCAAGAAATTGCGACACGCAATTTCTTGCTTGAAATTTGGCAATACCTAAACCTTACTTGTTTCGAGTACATTGACACTGGTGAAATCACATGTAGCCCTGTTGTAGGTACTCAGAAGCAACGTTATTTAAAAATCACAATCGCATGTATAAATCCTTTTTTTATTTTAATTTGTCTAGCTATCAGAGTCGAGATCGTAGAGGGTACTAAGTTTACGTGCACTTTTATCATGCTGTACCGCTGAAATGTGGGATGCGCTTCCCGGGTAGGTCTTCCCCGATAGGTACAATTTGGGTGTCTTTAAATCACGAGTGAATTGGTTTCTACTAGGCAAGCACGCTCCATCGTAGATCGCAGTATCGCTTAACATCAGGTGAACTGGCGGTCAAGCGTAAGCCTATCAAGAATAAAAAAAGGGAAGCCCTGAATATTTTGTTTTAAATGACGTTTGTTTGTTATTTATTAATATCAAAAATTTTCAGCATTTTTTTTCTTTTGATCGTTATTGGTATTCTTGTAATTCAACTGTCTAAAAGCTTTACCTGTAGTTTTCGTCAGTGAAAGTCTACTTTTACCAACGAATCAATTAAGTACCTATAGTGGAGAGTATGGGAACACAGTGTGCTTGCTCTAAGGCCAATGACTACAAAGCAAGCCACAGTAATTCTAATGCATTCCGTTTTCCTTGGTATTGGACTAGAAGTAAATCCGTATTGTCGTTGTCACCGTACACAATCTAAAAATAAACATAATAATCTTGTTCGTACTAAATCTGATATAATCATCTCATTACGATTGGCTTGAATTGACGTCAACAGCAAATAGCTGTTAGATTACCTGTAATCATCGTTTCATAACACCACTTAGTAAATTGATTGTTAACTCTTCATTCAAACAATAAAACTATTAAGAGGATAATGGAAACTTTTATCTGTCTCACTGCTGCTTTTTTAAACGGCTGTCAAAATTGCTAATAACATGTTTAAATATAAATAAGTTGTAACTTTATAATTGTTTTGCATTTGTATTTATTGGTGGTTTGAGATGTTTAGGGATTGCCCTACTAAGTAGTTTTGGTCCAAAAGGCTGATCACGTTGTGAGGTTGCCAGTCGATCCGGCAATAGCAAACTTGACTGAAGTAGAAATAATGAAAATTAGCATGGTTCACTAACGCTATCGCACGGGATACTAGCTAGGTAAGTACGTAGTCTTGATGTAATGTCTACCTACGGATGTTACCTAGAAAGTACATGATAACTCGAAATTTCGAAAACTACGCAGCCGATCTTGATCTCAGAATCTCAGCCTATTAATAGAGGATATTTTTACAGAGCATTTATTCACAGAAATTTTTGGGACCGTTTAATAATAAGTCAGTAATAACGCCACTCAAATGGAAATTAAAATATCGAGTAGGTTTCCTCTGGATATCTACACACTGGTATTTGATTTTATAAAGACAATGACCTACAAGGCTACGATAAATACCACAATTAATATGTTAGTATCGAAAATTAAATCACCTATCAAGATTATGGTAATGGTTCATTCCGAATATATTCTGTGCGTTTTGTATTTTAGCGTTTATAAATTGGGTATCATTAATACTACTTTGTATTTGCATAATATGATCACAGACAATTTTAGTCTCATCTTTAAAAGGACCGTATCAAGAATGTTAAGTACAGCGTTTTTTTTTTTCATATGGAATAATATGTAAAGGGCAAAAAAACCTTTGCCCTGCAATGGAACACACCGGGCCTGTAAAATCGTAATAATATAAAGATACATTCTACGCAAACGATGAAAATTCTTGTGAGTCTAGTACCACGAGTCCTTTTTACCTTATTTTTTTAAGAAGGTTTCTACATCTAGGACTATTATGAAAACTGTGCCTATAGCAGCTACTGATCTTCCAAAACCTCTTACCTTTTCTCAGCTATAATTCTGTTATTCACAAAGAGGGGATCATTATTATTATAATAATTATAAAGTGCCAGTAAGTAGTTTCGACATTGTTGAAAAAATATTTTTTTGTTAATTAATTTTAATGCACCTCTTACCGGTTCGGAAATAACCAGTTATTTAATGTTTGTAAACTGGTTTTGCAGTTTATTCAGTGCGGAGTATAAGCTGTATTTAAATGTTATAATAAACCGGTTCATCTATGAATACTACGTTCTGTGGCTTGAACTTCAATACGCGAAATATTTGTTTTTTCTTCATTTAAATTTCCAGCAACAACATTGGGTTTCTAGTCTAAATGTAACCTCTTCTATGAGGTATCATATTACTGTATCTAATAGGCTAAGTTTGATTGTTGAGTTTCTATGATTCGTATCCCTATCGTGTGCGTATTAGTGGAGTGCAACACTGGACCAAGCATAGAACCTTGCAGAAATCGAGCCTTAGTAAAGATTAGATAGTTCTTATTCAAACTGGACAGCACATATTTTGCGGTCTATTTATTATGCTATTTGTATGGAATACGTGTTTCGTAAAAGAGGTTCGATGAAAGAGATCTGATCTTGAACCACACCCCATCCATTATGCATAATACTGTCAAACGGCTTACCGTCAAAGACATTACGCAAATTAGTTTTGTCTTTTAAACATGCCAACTTATAATATGTGTGAAGTTGAACATTATATTAATTGATGAGAACAAATAAAACAAAATGGAATTACTATGTCACTCTTAACTCTTAACACAACATACGTACCAGTACGTACTCATTACCACTTCTACAACGTAGTGACTAATGTTGTTAAAATGATAATATTGCCTCACGCTTTATTTTGGTTTGCTATCGCCCCTGCTTTACGCATTTACTGGTACCAGGAGCGCACGAACGCGCAGAGGTTTCTGCAGCCGGCTCGCTGCACACTTGCACAACCAGTCGAGTACGTGCCGCACACAGCATTGAAAATTACGTCATGCATTTTATTTAGCCTTATGTAGAGCTTGGTCTACCTATCTATACTTACGCACGACTGACAGTAAGTCACGACGCACCTCCTACGCGATAATAACAGCCTGGTACATTAGGAGCCAGAAAGGATTCAAAAGGACCTTTATTGCGTGTCTTTTTGTGTTTCCAAGAACATCGTTGAAGAAAGAATTAAAGGATACATGCGTTTATTGAACTTGTTTCTTTTGTGTCCTTTATTACTAATCATTATTATGTATGTACAAAGTACTTATTGTTTTACAATGTGATCGAGTTAATCAAATGTTTCCTTTAAGGCGGATCGTTCACCTGAGCCCGCCAAATTCAAATTTCGAGTGGTTTTTCGCAGTTTGTAGGTCTATAATAAGAACTGCATTCATGGTAATGGTAATTGCGACATTAACTATACAAAATTCACAATTTTTATCTAAAACAATTGCATAAAAATCATTATTGTAGCTAAAAGTAGTGTAAAATGTCAATTTTGACCAATTACACAGATTGCGCCAAGTTTTTGGCTTGATAAGGATTTATAGACCTACAAACTGCGAAAAATCACTTGAAATTTGAATTTCGCGGGCTCAGCTGAACGATCCGCCTTAAGGCAGAGGCCTATACTGTGTAAAATTACTTTGCTTATAATAACCTTGTTTGTATTTTTTTTAATTTCATGGTCTCGATTCGACACGTCTTCTCTTTTTCTTTCATCATGGTGTCGAAGCTCGCACAGCTACGATGGCTGATGAAAATTTCATTATACTTAATTCTCTCGATTTTTCATGGTCTTTTAACGCTTGAAAGGTTTCAAACTGTTAGATACTGTCAAAACTCTAACGTAACTCTAAAGTACCTACGTCTTTAATCGTAAATTATGATGTTTAAATATATTTTTTTTGTTTTTATTAAAAAGACGTTGCCCCACACTAGGATTTTCTCCTGTGTCGTGGGTGCGTTTACAAACACAAATTCTCACATACACAAACGCCCAGACCCGAAACAACTACTAGATCATACAAATATTTGCTTCGTGTGGGGATCGAACCCACAACACGTGTCGCAGAAGCCGATCGCTCAACCGCTACGCCAAACGTGTTGTCAAATATTGCTACAATAAAATTGCAAGACTATAAAATTAATTATAAATGATTAGAGTCGGTAGTTAGAACCATAACCAAACAATTAATTAACTTATCTTGCGCAAGCTAAAATCATCATTCATTCATCATCATCATCATAGCCCTAATTTACCCACTGCGGAGATAGATCCCTTTTATTTAACTACTAGCAGGCCAGGCAAACATTGTCTTGCGCTGTATCATCATCTTCCTGCCCTTGTCCCATTCGTCTCTACCAGCCGTCACCTCAATCATTCACTCCCTTTCCTATATTTTGCCCTGTATATAAAAAAATCGTAGCATCCGATTGCAGTGCCACCTACCGGCTCAAATTGTAATCTAAACCATTCAGAAACCCATTAAAACATACACAAAAAAATAATCAAAATTACACCAGCAGCTTATGAGGAGTTCGGACTATGCACAGAACGCCATCTACTGGCCTTACCGAAGAAAACCTCACAGAAAACAACGTTCACTACACTTGTATCCGTGTTTTATTTCTGTAAAATCTGTCAATCTGTTCCCATAAAATTGATGATGAGAAAATAATTTTTCTTCTTAATGTTCTTTTTCGTGTTTTTTTTTTTGATGTTTTAATAGTTATTCGGGGAGGAGACAAATCCACCGAACCCAATATCCACGATCGAACCCACCACAAGTGTCAAAAGCCGAACGCTCAGTCGGTACCCCAAACGTGCCTTCAATAAGAATAAATAACAACATTTCGAGTATTTTAAACTAGTGTTTTTTTTTATTTGTGATAGGCTTACGCTTGACCGCCAGTTCGCCTGATGTTAAGCGATACTGCGATCTACGATGGAGTGCACTTGCCTAGAAGAAACCGATTCACTCGTGGTTTAAAGTCACCCAGATTATATCTATCAGGGAAGACCCACTCGGGAAGTGCATTCCATATTTTAGCGGTACGCATGATAAAAGTGGACTTTAAAGCGTTTCGTTCAGGTTTTTGGAATGTCCACCATGAATCGAGGACGCTTTTTCTTCGTGCTTCTGGTCGTCCGATAGTGGAAAGGGCTAGGGGGAATAAGATCGTGGAGATCTGATGCACACTCTCCGAAATGTACCCGATAAAAAACCGATAAGCTAGCAACATTGCGGCGATGTTCAAGACTTCGGAACCACCCTCCCCCTCGACCCCCCCTTGATCTCGGCATCTCGCCATGGAACTCCGGAGCACAACTAGTCGGTTATGTGGTTATACTTTTTCTACCATTGTTTAGCTGTAGCCATTTGGACTCGTGCGTCTTTTCAGTCACCATTCCTTTCAAGGTTTACTACACACACGCGCCACATTAACCATGTTTGTTTATAAGGCGACCGGTCATTACGGAGTATTACGGGGTTATTTCACGGAATGGCACGTAACGCGTTCATGGTATTAGTGCACGCGACTCCTCGATGGACGCTTCATTTATTTGTGCCTTTTAGTTCCAGTGATTGATATTAGAATGAAAGAATATTGCTGCATTTCGTGGAATACGTATGTGTTATTACACTATTACGAGTATTACTTAGGCATGAAAATGTCTATAATTAATCAAAGCATTTTCAGTTACCCACACACATCATTCATAATTACTGCATTACTGCTGACCAGTGCTGGGTACTACTGCAGGATAAAGGCTATAGTCAAATAATGTAGGTGAGCACTCAGATGAGATATTGGGAAATTCCCTCAGGATTGGGAAAAAAGGGAATACCTAGAATACACAGCTAATATACGAGTATAATAATAATATATCTATAAAAACTTCTAGAATGTGGTGAAACCATGGTTTATGTAAATCAAATATCGGATAGGACCTTGACAGCAAGCCATTAACTGCATAATAAAGATGAATCTAATAAAATAAATTATCATTGGAACCCTGACATCAAATTGAACAAAAACACAGTATAGATAGGTACACGACAGCCTTTAATGATGCTTATTTATTTATTAGTGTTAACAATACTTTAACGTCATTGATAACAACGTTTTTTTAGTTAATTTATTCATCACGATCAATGAAATTCTGTCAACTGGAAGAATGAAAAGCTTGAGCCCGACAGAACCCTCAGGTGGTGTTAGTGATGTAACATGCATGCGTTTCGACCTTACCATGGTCTGTGGGCGTCCTGAAAGATTCTACCGGCCCGTCAGAGAATGGGCAATGAGCCCAGCCAAGACGGTTGATGTCGGGTGTCTACATTGTAAGCGAGTTGCTCAGAAGATGTTGCTAAGCATGCATAATTATGTCTCGTCGAGTTACTTAAGCAGTACTATGGCAAACCCACATTCCGCTCCTACACTGTCAGAAACTTTGTGACGTTAGCCGCAAGGCACGGAGTCCAACTTGTTAACCCCCAACAAAAAAGTGGGGTGTTATAAGTTTTTTGTATGTATCTGTTGCATCGTAGCGTCTGATCGGGTGAACCGATTTTGATCAATTTTTGGTTGTAGACCCTACAGAAATGCATAATTTTACAGTCGCTACATGATGAATTCTGACAGATAGTTACTGGCAGCGTGCGCTCGGGTGTGTGCTGCGCCTGAGTTTGACTTTCTGCGTCTGCGAATTTACGATATATTCGAACGATAGGTACGAACTTTAAGATATATTCGTCGTCACAATAAAATTTCCACACGTTATCGCCTACCACCTTTCTTTGACATCCTTGTTCTTATCAATTTAATTATATTTATTAACAATAAATAGTCCGTTACATCTTCATTATGAGACCTTATTTATTACTCAATAATATAAAGGTTAATTAATTTTAGTCGCCTTGTTTGAACAATGCTTGGCGAAGAAATGAAATCCTATTAATTAACTTTTTATGAAATTATCTTGGTATTGGCTATTCCTGAGTCCATTTTCCAGAAAATCTATTTACTGATAGACAGAAAACAGATAGAAATTCTATGCATTCCACAATTTTTCCTCACATTTACAACTAAACATAAACCACCTGGACACATAATCGAAGATAAAAATAATTTCTACAGCATAGTGACGTCATTGATGCATTTACGATAACATTATCAAGTGTGACATGTTTAAGTTTTCATAGATAAGGGTCAAGTAAACCTCATTTACAACGGACGATAATTTATATTTATATAGGCATTAGATAATTTATCTGTCAAGTGCAAAGAGGCGTTTATTACCCTACTACGATGTTGTAAACAGTTTTTTGATAATAAGATTTATTTTAATTCGATTCAAATTTTCGGTATAGTTTGCATTACAATGCCATAGTTATTGTTCCACCTATACATCACACTCTTGTATCCCGTGAAAGGTGTACTGTCGATGCAAATATATTTCTTAGAAGTGTTTCAACTTTCACTTGCCAAGGAACGATTAGCACACTCACTAGAAAAAAAATGTTACAACCCTCGAGCTATATGGTTATAGCCCTTTAATAAATTAAATGAACTTTGTCATGTTTCGTAGTCATGTATCTGTGAAACATAATTATTGTGATTTATTATATTATTATAAATCGCCAGAATAACCCCCCGAAAATGTGGGTCCAAGGCACCGTGTCCACAGAAAAAAAATTCGCATGAATATACGCCCAAATGAACTGGTATAGAATATATATGTGGCATCCTTAACTTTAGTATCATCATCATCATCATCATCATCATCATGTCAGCCTATTGCCGTCCACTGCTGAACGTAGGCCTCTCCAAAGGAACGCCAACCATCGCGGTCTTGGGCAGCTCGCATCCATTCGCTGCCAACTTTGAATGAAAATGCGATCGGCACTTCAAAGCTCATTTTTCCTTCAAGTTTCGAAATCATCTTCACCACCGAAATACAGGACCTAGACCATCATTTACACGTGTAACTCTTCATTGCGTGTCCATCAAGACAATGTAACTATCACATTTATAGAAAACACGCTATAAGTTACGCCTAATAAATACATGCCTTATTACTACATAATCGACACTATTAAGTTGTCATTATTACCTTGTACAACGCTTAGACATTTCATTTCTGACAGTCGTGGTATCTTTCCTATGTATTTCAATTTGTCAGCAGTAACAGACGGGTTGATTGTTGATTACTTATAATAGGTTACGGCCACCACGACTTGGCGCTATCGTGCTTCCAAGTGTGAATTTTATGTACCTACGCTTTTACGCAGAATTTACCGAAATATTTAAGTGTATATTCTCTAAAATTGTTTGACAAAAGACAGAAAAGCTGCCTGATCCTGATTTATCTATCATCAGCAACATTCTAGTCTTTCTCAACTATATGCATAATACGGCAATACTTACTGCAATTTATTTTTTATTATTTACTTATACTTATATAAAAAATAATCAATAATTATTACCTATAGATAAACAGGACGCTGACATTCAGTCTCACTAGGAATTCATTTAACAACCATCTTAAGGGTCCGGCAGAGCTTGAATTTCCCACAAAAACGTAATACCGAAATAAATCGCAATCCAGACAATATTCTATCAAATTATGTTATTATTCGGTTTTGGATATCGTTAGTCTAGGTTTCTACGATACTATTTCGTCAACTACTACTTAACTGGATATAAATAATAGTTCCAAACTTGGTAAAGTTATCAAAAATTGCATTCGCTTAGATTTATTTTCAGTGAAGTATATTGGACAAAATGGTAACGTAGGAACCTGGATTAACGGTATCGGAATCCGAATAATAACAGAATTTGATTAAATTGCGTTTGAATTACGATTTATTTCGGTATTACGTTTGTAGTCAGTTAGAAATTCGGTCCGCCGGCCTCTTAAACAGCTTAACGTGCTCTCTAGGACTTTAGAAAGGCCCAAGATTGATACTATCGATGTTTTAAACCGGGTACATAATTTGTTTGTATAAAACTCTGTGGTAAAGTTCGTCTAATTAGTTCAAACAGAAATTATCCGCCGCCCCGCTATTAATTTCTGAGTTCAGGATAATGCGTTTATGTTTTCGGCGACATAGCGCCACATAATTATGAATAATATGTGGTGCTAATGTAATACCCGCTATTAGAGGTCTGGCACGCGAACAAAACAATTGAGAGAAAAGTTATAAGTTTATACAGTACTAGCGACCCGGCCGCGGTTTCACCCGCGTTACCCCATTCCTAAACGTCGTAGCGTACTGTTAAATAGCTTAAAACCTTCCTCTTGAATCACTCTATCTATTAAAAAAACCCGCATCAAAATGCGTTGCGTAGTTTTAAAGATTTAAGCATACATAGGGACGGATAGACAGCGACAACGACTTTGTTTTATACTATGTAGTGATGTTAAAAAATACTTTTCCGGTCCGAAAGGGGCATACAGATATCCCAATGACGTCACCAAATAAAATAATAAACATTAAATATTCATGAAAGTAAACATATAATTAAAGTTGGGCACGACGACCTTGAATTTTAGGTAGTCGTGTCCAAATTGCCACAATTACCCCAAAATCCAGCAAATTTTCAAAATGTTATAAAAACATCATGGGCTATCATATGTTTGGCACCCAAAGACGGTGTCGCTGTCATCGTAAGTATTGCCATTCCATTTTCCACGTTTTATATTTTTTTCTTGGAAAGTGAAAATGATTATACTCTGTGAAAATGATTATACTGTATATAGAATCAGATCTTGATACCTAACAATACCTTCACAGGTCGGAGTCGGAGAGGGTTTTCTTAACACATTGTATAAACCCTAGAAAACCTATGTCCTCGTTTTGTGCAAAATATATTTTTTTCACTGCCTCATTAGTCTAGTGGTCCCAAGCGCGACTGCTACGCTAGAGGTCCTAGGTTCGACCCCAGGTCGAGCAAAGTATTATTGGGTTTTTCTATGAAATTCTCAGTAGCAGCTCGGAGTCTGGATTTGTGCCCGGTTATTGACAATAGGCTCGCCCCCTATTACATGGGAGCTAAATATACCGGCGAACTGTGGGTGTACATTAGTACGCCTGTGCCTAACCTTTCGGGGAATACACGTGATGGTATGTTATGTTATGTGTATATTTTTTTCAGAAATCTCGACATTTTAATATCAGTTTAACATCAGCGCTAATTGTGTCGCATGTATGTGACTACGGCGTAGCACAGAACACGAGCGTAGAGCACGCAACGACCGGATATAAGCTTTTGGCGTAATTAATTAAAATTATGTACCTACCGTGTGTACCATATCTGAGTCACTATAATTATGTTTGATGGGACTGAAGTCATTTCTTATTCTATAGTATCAGCATGAGTAACATCATAATTCAGGTCGTGGCAGGAAAAATTGCCATATTGAAAATTACTTTGTTGAATTACAAGAAAAACCGGCTACTTGCGAGTCGGAGTCGCGCACGAAGGGTTCCGTACCATTATCTATAAAAACGGCAAAAAATCATGTCTTTTTAGTATTTGTTGTTATAGCGGCAACAGAAATACATCATCTGTGAAAATTTGAACTGTCTAACTATCACGGTTCATGAGATATATCCTGGTGACAGACGGACAGACAGACAGACAGACAGACAGACGGATGGACAGCGGAGTCTTAGTAATAGGGTCTCGTTTTACCCTTTGGGTACGGAACTCTAGAAATATTTACAATAGTTAAGTGCAGTCTATTGATTTTATGTTTAACCAATGGTTGGAATTGTGTGTCATGAGTTCTATCGATATGTCCCAGCATATGCCCATTGCTGATACTGATCACATCATACCAGCCAAAGGACGTCCACTGCTGAACAGGGGCCTTCTCCATATATTCTCACAAGAACCGTTTATACGCTTTCAACGACTCCAAGCATCCTTTACCAGGTCGTCGTTGTTGGAGGCTGCCCTACGCTTCGATTTCCGATCCTTTTCTTTTTACCGGATAATAATAAACTGCTTTCTGTAAAATATCTTTTAAGAAAAAGTTAAACCGCCTTCAAAAACTTAAAAAATAATGTTATGTGCGAAAAAGTTTCAGAAGCCTTTGATTTGATCGGATCTTTTGATTTCGCCACCAACATTCGATCCAACTGTTTCGCACATAACATTATTTTTTATGATTTTGAAGGCGGTTTTTTCTTTTTCTTAAAAATTATTTTATTTCAACATATTCAAGTATCGAGTAGAATTTTACGTAAACCTAGACGACGTTATCATTTACTCGGTCGTTACGTATTATTGTCATTTTGTTCTAAATTTTGTGATCAGATCTTCATGGGACCACCTCTGAAATATAACCTACCGATCAAAAAAAAGAATCATCAAAATCGATTCATAATTGACGGAATAATCGCGTAACAAATACAAAACAAAACATGCCGTCCAATTGAGAACCTTTTGAAGTCGGTTGAAAATAAACATTTATATAGACATCAGCTTGCTTCTCATAACGTAGAGTTCACTTATACCCGCGTCGTGGTTTATAACAAAGAACTGTTTTCTATAATGTGATTGTGTTGAGTTTCTCTTCATATTGTGTTGAAGTTAGCCATGTACTTATGATAAGTATCTTACCACGGTGTTTTGAAACAATAAAACAAAGTAATAATCAACTAATAGATACAATCTGGATGCTGACAGACTAATTTTATGTGGCCTTAGCGTCATTATGCAAAGTGATAAGGATTAAAATGATGGTGTGACGTCTTTCTGAAGACAATGAGATTCGAAAAAAGGTAAAGAAAGAAAGAAACACACATTGACAGCACGCTATTCAATTCAAGACAAACAGCTGACAAAAACACATACATGGATACACCCACACAACAATTAAATATATTAGGTAGGTCCCATCTCGTCTTGGCGTTGGCGCTACCGTACTCCCAGATATTTGTAAAATGGTTTCTTACTCTCTGCGACTTTCCTCGTACGCGGTGACCGCGCAAAAACTCGCATCGTTAGCGAGCGCTCTCATTGGTCTAACCGTCGAATATGGGACTGCTGATCGTAAGGACCTGGGTTCGATTCCCAGATCAAGCAGTGGTACTTTTCTCACAAAGTTTTCCTTCACCGTTTAAGTTAAAATAAAATAAATATTACAAATAAAAGAAAATAGAGAAAACGATACGCTCTAGTTCATATAATATGAGGGTATACGGCATTTATGTAGAGGGTAATATTTTCGCCTCTCGAGACGAACAGAATGAATAAACAAGGTCGGGACGCACTTGCCCTGAATCGATCACTGCTGAGTAAAATAATAAAAATACTAAAAGGTCTTAGAACTCAAAAACCTTGAAAAACCAAAACGTTGAATACAATTATTATTGAATAGCTGGTTTGTAAATGAAAATACAATAACCTTTTATCTGTTTTGTGTATGAATTTCTTTTTTATTTTGTACTGTAAAATCTGATGGTTAACTTGGCAGGCGTAACGAACAGCTGATCGGACACCTGAATCACCTAAAATCTGTTGTCATGCGTACGGCAATAAAATGGTGTGTTCACTCTTGATATTCACTTTCCAGGCCTAAAAAGATCCGCTTTTCCTAAGGAAGGACCACCTCTTTCTTAAAATAGGACCAGACTTTTGGCAAGTAGGACTGAATTTTTTTTAAATAGGAACACTATTCTAAAAATGGGACCTTTTTTTAAAAAGAAGGATTATTTTTATCTGACAAGTATGCTCACTGATTAGTCGATTTATGTATAAATTGAAGAGGCGGAGTGAACTTAACATCCCTGCCTTTATTAATGACTTAATAATTAATTTTATTTCTATATTATAATTTAAAAAAATATCCATGGAGCTTCTTGCCGGTTCCTTTCCATTTATTTGGATATCCGATCTGATCTGCTCCTAAACTCATTTGTTTTCATAAACTTTGTTTATCATATGATTTAATTTCAATTGTTTCAGTGTATGAAGGCGTATGTAGAGTTTGAAGTGTGCAACGGTGCGTACGAAGTGTCATGTCCCGACGCGAGGTGCCGAGTGGGCGCCGCGCTCAATCTGGACGAGATATCTAACCTGGTCGAGCCCACGGTCATGGAGAAACACCTCAAGTTTCGCCTCAATCATGGTTAGTATAACAATGAATATATTTTACAACTGACTGGTGTGGAAGTTTTTAAATCGATTGCGTAACCAGATTGGCATTTATTCCGATCTGATCTGATTTCCATTGGTTCAGAGACTTATGCGAATATTGGACACATTTAAACAAAACTATAAATTCTATCGTATTTAATAATATAATTATTTTTTTAAATAAATTCCAATATTGCTCAATATGACTGCGAACTTCCAGAACAATCTATAGATGGTGTGTCCCTTGAGAATAGAATAAGGGACGCTCTCTACGCGATCACACCTAACGCCATTGATGTGGCCTCAAATTGCTCGAAAATTGTTGAAACATTGACAATGGGCATTGGACATGATAAGTAGAGAAAGTATTACAACATCCTAAAACAGTAATAATTTCGAACCTAACATTAAAAAATTCTAGCCAGTTAACATCGTGGAGTGCAATAAACGAATTGAGTATTGTGTACTATCCAACTCCAACTCCTACTACTCTTCCTTGGCCACTGCCTTGGCAGCTAGCAAAACTTCACCCACCTTAAGAAATAGATATCCTATTCTATATTTTATACAGTCCTTTGTCCAAGTTTCCTCATGATATTTCCTTTACCGTTTAAGCAATCATCATATCAGCCTGTTCATCTTTTCCTCATAGACTTCATCAGAATCAGTTACTGCACCAGCTGCAATAGTAATAATCAATATCTCCATAATATGTATACGAAAAATTAAGGTTACCCGGGATTCCAAATCCGGATCTATTGCACGGTAGGCCAGCTCTATAACCCGCTATTATTAATTCCTCTTCCTTAGTTTCTATAAAATAAGTATCATCTTGCTCTGATTGTCAACGTGCACACTGCACAATTCGACTCAGCTGACGCGTGTGCCTGACGTTGTGCCAACCGCGGTCTGTTTCGCAGCGATTTTCCGCTCCGCGGCCGCACATTATTGAACGATTCGTCCGACTTCGTGATGTTTTGTTATTTAAAGGCCGGGATCTATGAATTTTGTGATAAAACACGACATAAAGGAAAGTGTTTATGTTTTCCTTGTTATGGGATAGGGGCATTTAATTTTATGAGTTTAAAAACTGCAGCTTTTTCGCATCCATTTGAATGAGGTACAGAAATGTATCTTATTCAGCTTCGTCACCGTTTACAGCTGCCATGCCATCTCATCATCAAACTACGATGTTTAAGTTTTAATCAAAAATTAAAAAAAAAAATCAGCGGTCATCATTTACTATATTTATAACACTCCTATTTTTCGCCAAGGGTAAAAAAATAAGATTTAAAGGTTTGCTGTCTAAATGTTAAAAAATGCCCACTATCATAGAAACATTAGTAGACGTTGTTAATAAAATTCAATTATATTACAATTAGACCTTTTCTATGTACCTTTTCTATCGATTGTAAAATATGTATGCTGTTGTTGAACGTTATTAAATAAATAGGCGGTAAGCAATAAGAATTTGCCAACATTATTGTATTCGGGTTTAAAAAGTATCCAGTGAAATCACCGGACAAATGAAGCTTTACAACCGAGGTCTCAAGATGACGACGAATGAGTGATACCACTGGTGTTGGCGTCTATTGGCTGCGATTATCGCTTATGGTAAGCGAGGTCACTTTTTTGTTAGCCATTCAATACAATAAAAAAATCACCCGGTATAACGGGAATATCATATTTCGCGAAACCAAGCGTACAAAACAACTGACCCGAATTATTAACACAGATTTGTTTGCTATACACTGAACCATCCAATTGTGTAATCCTTACGCACCATAATACCCATATAATTGTTACACTATCCTCAAATCCCATGCTATTCAACATAAATTGTATTTCATTCGTCTGTGCATTATATAGTATCACTAAACTGTACCTATATCTAAAAGCACCAATTTGCGATTGGATTGCAGATAGATGTGAGAATTGTCTTATTATATTTCTTGGGTGTGGCCAGCCTGAAAAGTATGGCTGTGCTATGCTGTGCTATGTGAAAGCCTTTAAGTATGGCTGTACGCAGTCAGAAAATTTCTGACGTATGTCGGTGTGATAAAAGATAATAATATTCCGTTTTAGTATAGTATTTCCGTCTAGAGATTTTTAAAGACATTTTACGAGTAGACTTTTAGCACTAGAGAAAGTCGGCGTTTAATAAACATGCCGAAACAGAGTATGCTAATCATGGACTCTTGTGATGCCCAGACATAGTAGAACAAATAATGTGAATGTCATATTGTTTGCAAAGAAAGGGCCATAGCGGCTTTGAGTAAGCCAGTCCCAATGATGGACTAGCCATTCTCTCGTCATCTGATAAACGTTAGAAAGATTCATGTTGTGTGCCTGGACTCAACCAAAATCAACCAGAATTCATTTACTTAAACGCACTTAAAAACGAACGTAGGAAGTGGCTTGCGAGGAAAGTAAAGGACGTGGTGGATGTGACCTTACATCGTTTCCGTTTCCTCATCGACTGTGTCGTAAATTTGTTATATCCTGAATAAAGATTCGCAATAAGTGGAAATAACTTGTCTTAATTCGGATAAGCAATTAAAGCCTTCAAAAATTAACTCACCGTTTCGTAAGGTCAGTGAAGTCGTTCTTGGGGTAAAGCTTGTCGGTCATTGACATTTTAAATATTAATTATGACATGGCGACTAATTTTAGCTTACTTGCAGAGGTCAACAAGAATAGCTTGCAAATAGACAATCCGGACACAGATTCATATTTGGCCGGACATTTTGCCCTAAAAAAAGCTTGACAAACTAAATTTTAAAGTAAAATAAATATCGTTCGGCTTCTTTTGACGGGGCGGGTTGGACCAAAATACAGACAGGACGGAATTGTATACATATATTGGCCGGACACGACTGTAAAAAGCCGGACATGTTTAGCTGACAACGAGCAACACTATTTCCAGCCTAATTTCTAAAGTTTATGTTATTAATATGTAATTATGTTTGTTGCAGAGGTGGCGATGGACTCCGGGCGCGCGTTCTGCCCGCGCGTTGGCTGTGACACAGTGGTGCACGTGCGCGCCGCCAGCCCTGCGCACTGCCCCACCTGCCGGCACGACTTCTGCTCGCAGTGCAACCAAGAGGTTAGACTATTACACCTTGCAGACAACTTCTGATGGTCAGCATGAGGTACACTTAGAGTTGTCTATACTTTTTCGGCCGATTATAATATGTTGCAGAAAAAAATAATAGATTCCAAAAAAAATGTATTGTAGTATGAAATTATTGAGAGGTCTTTGTCATTAGATTCGATGTTGCAAAAAAACCCATCCAATTGAAATATAGTATTTTTGCGTATTATATATTTCTTGATTGATATATATAGTGGGTGGTCTAAGAGGAGACAGACCCGTAGACTACGCAGACAGACTACGCACGACCGAAATACAGTACTCCATGCTCCATGCGTGGTAGAAAGATTAGCTAGTCAGTAGGATCACCCTATTCTTCGAGTAGATGCGAGGCAAGACCCTGCCCATGGATGGGATCCATTGAATTCCAGCCTTATTATAACCTTTATTATAATTATAATTATAGCCTTCACTAATAAGGCAAGTGCGGTTTTAGTGCCACCTTCTCAGATGGCAGACGATCTATGAGAAATTTCCAGCCGACTAGCTAATCTCACGAGGCGAGGGTTGTTTTAAATATTTACTATTAGTGTGTATTTATTATTGACTTTTAATAAACAATTTAACAGAGAGCCTGGGTAAGTATGGTAAGTATGTGTGAAGACGAAGAGAAAGCTACCCGTCGGCACGTCCTTTTTTTACACGCAGTACATACTGCTGTGATATGTCTCACCATATTTCAGTAATTTTATTTTTAAAAATGTAGTATAGTAAGTAATGTCTACTCTGTTGGGTGCTCTGTTAAGTTGTACGGCAGCGATACGTGTGTCGACATATGAACGTCGACATGTAACTCACACCACTCCCAGTAATGCGGCGGAACGCGTCTTTTCAACGAGCGCCGCATTTTCAAAACAAAAGGGCTTTCGTTACGCTCTCCCGAGTAATGCCTTTGTTCATTTTGCGCTGTGACCGCTGTACGAATCGAGCACAAAACGCGATGAACTACAACACTAGACTTTATTAAGAAGCTTACATACCCCACATATATGCCTGTATTCCTCGAAGGGTGCCGTTTGCCGGAATGTTTTAGGTCTTGTATAATAGGGGGCGACACTATTGCCACTGTTAACTGGTCAACATTTAACACGTCATTATTTAAATGAAACTTTTAAGACAAGATAAACTTCTGCAATATTACTTACCCAAATTTCAGCATCATAAGTGAAAGACAAGCCTTTGAAAATTGATTTTTAGTTTGAACTAAGTTTAAATTTGTGCCATATTGATATCACTCTTCTACAATACTTAACATTAAATTTAAATTAAAAAAATCCCCGCAGCGTCAAGTCATGGTTACCATGTTCTTGCAATATCATTGAAGTAACAGGATACCAAATTTCAATTCGATCAGTCCTGTGGAAGTTGTTTACGTCCGGGATGTGAGCAACTTATAAAGGGATATGATATCCCTCTAGAAAGTACCTATCAAGTATTTATTTTATTTTATTTTATTTTATTTTTTATTCTTCGGGACAACAAACAATTGCGTAATAGTGCTTAAAACTAGATTATAGTACACTTGAATACTTAAAGTAATTACACAACCAGCACCGTTATCCACAGAGTAATATCATATAAATTATTTGAATACACACAAGCACGCTAGCAAACAGTATATTTAAATAATATTAAGATTCCTGAACAACATTAGAAATAGTTTTTTTAAATTGTGTGAGAGAGAGAGTGAATATATCTAAATCAGTGAAATTACTGTTGTAAGTATCCATTATACGCCTTAAAGGTGCTCGTTTACCCGCGTTGGTCCTGTAACGTTTAGGGGCAAATAATTTATGAGTGTAAGTATCACGAATACGTTGGGACCGACTAGGTATTCGCAAGTAGATTTGATTTATGAGCTTATTGCAGTCAAATTTGTTGTGACAAATTTTGTATAGAAGCATTTGATCAAAATACAGTCTCCTACGTTTAAGAGTCGGTAAAGAGAACTTTTCTAGAAGAGTTATATGAAGTCAGACTTTTACTTAATTTGTAATTAAGAAAACGAAGATATTTACGCTGTACAGATTCTATTTGATCACTATATTTATCATATAGGGGATTCCAAATACATGTAGCATATTCTAATTGAGGTCTTATGAGTGACTTGTATAATAGCAAAAATGTTGAAGATTTCTTAAAAGAACCGCAGTTCCGCTTCAAGAAACCATAAAGTTTAAATCCTTTAGCTGTGATGTAATCAACGTGAGCATCAAAGTGCAATTCAGAGTCAAAGAGTATACCCAAGTCTTTGATTAAAGAAACTCTTTCTATTGGGGTGTTACATAGCAAATATATAAATTGTACGACATTTGTTTTTTTAGTAAAAGTAATAGATTTACATTTGGGTAAACTTAGTGTCAATTTATTGTCCAAACAATAGGCAGAGAATCGATCAAGGTCCTGCTGCAGTTTAACACAGTCTTCAATACATCTTATATTACGGAACACTTTAATGTCGTCAGCATACAACAGGAAGTTACTATTTCTGAAGCATACATTGATATCATTAATGAATAGCACAAAAAGCAGTGGGCCCAGTATGGAACCCTGCGGTACACCAGATGTCACGCTGATCACATCAGAGCAGAACCCTTGGATCACAACTTTCTGGGTTCTGTTATTTACATACGATGTGAACCAACGAAGCAAACTCCCATGGATACCATTAAATTGGATTTTTTGTAAAAGCAAAATGTGGTCCACCTTATCAAAAGCCTTACAGAAATCCGTATAAATTGTGTCAACTTGCAATTGATTATCAATATTTTCAAATAAATAATTTGAGTATATAACTAAGTTACTTACTGTAGAACGACTTTGTACAAAGCCATGCTGTTCGGGGATGATAATATTATGTAAGGTAGGATAGATTGCATTATGAACTAGTCGCTCAAGAACTTTTGATAAGGTAGACAACAAGGATATGGGACGATAATTGGTAACGTCATTCTTGATGCCACCCTTATAGACAGGCGTGATGTGAGCGATCTTCCATGCATGAGGAACAACACCCTCTTTTAGACTACGGTTAAATAAATAAAACAATGGCTTGCTCAACGACTCAGCAGTGTGTTTTAAAAAGAAAGGTGGAACACCATCTGGCCCAGAACCCTTGGTAACATCTAAAGATTTGAGTGATTTAGATATCGTATGTATAGAGAATGACAAGTCGGATAAAGTTACCGAATTATTTGACGGAGAGATATAGTTATTAGCAATATTATTATTTATTGGTTCATAAACAGAACTGAAAAACTTTGAAAATAATTTACAAACATTTGCAGGTCCATTACATTCCTCATTATTATATATCATGGAGTTAGGAACACTTCCATTATATTTACGTCCTTTTATAAACGACCAAAACCGTTTCACATCATTTTGTATGCTATTTTCAATTGACTTTATATATAAATTAAAACAATCAACGCAAAGCAACTTAAATCGCTTGCGGTATAGTGAAAACTGCTCATAGTCTGCACAATTTTTATATTTTTTCCATTTAAGCCACGCCTTTTCTTTGTTTTTATAAATATGGATCAACGGACGAGAAAACCAAATAGGGTATTCATTAGATTTAACTGGACGCATCGGAACATGAGTCCTTATAATTTTATAAATCGTTTCATAAAAGCAGTCGACAGCAGAATCCAGAGAAACACCATCTATGACTATGGCCCAGTCAACAAGATTAATATCCTTATTAATAGCAGAAAAATTGGCCTCTATAAATCGATATCTAGGCAAGGAGCACTGAGCCATAGCGCCAGACGTTAATTCAATAGAAATAACGGTCAACAAAGGTGGATGGAAAGCATCTATAGGTATTAATGGAAAAGGAGCCGCCTCACACAGACAGACATCATTGCAAATCACTAAGTCCAAGGTACGATTAAGGTAATTTTTAATGTTATTGTATTGATTACAGTTAATTGTTGATAAAAAATTTAGAAGAAGAACTTCCAATGAGTTACTATTTTTATGTATACGGGGCAAGTGTGCAATTGTGTCATCTGAAATCCATTCAACGTGTGGCAAATTAAAATCACCATAAATGTAAATATTGCCGATCGTGGTGGATGTAATTTCTTTTTCCAGTAAATTAAAAAACGATTGGTAGGCAGTAAACGTTTGTCCAGGTGGAATATATATACCACATAAGGCGTGATACTTATTAATAGTCTTAGAGTAAAACTTCAAAAATACATATTCAATATTAGTTGACAAGTGTGTGTAAAAACTGTCATCGTAATAAGGCTTCCTCAATAACTCGCAACGTGATGCATTTAAACCACGGCGTACCGCAATTAAAACACCTCCACCATCAGACTTCCCGCATAACAAACGATTTCTATCGCAGCGGTGAACAGTATAACAGTAAGTATCCTTTAAAACAAAAAAAAAATTAATCAAAATCGGTCCATTTGTTTGGGCGCTACGACTGTAGTTGTCAAAGTTAATGTGTGTATCTGTGTGTCTGTACACACAGATACACACTTTGACCGCCACGTCAGAACAGAAAAAGTGTGCCCTCAGCGTCAAGCTTCCGAATTTCCTATAGAAATCTGTCACCCTGTCATGACTGTAGCGTACTGGGCACATTTTGGTTTGTCATCTATACATGACTGTAGCGCTCAAAAGGTTAAACTTATAACACACCTCTTTTGTGTCGGGGGTTGAAAAGAAAATATCCGAACGATCACTATATAAACTGTAAAGTCACCAAAACTCCCTTTTCAAGATATTTTAAACCTTACCTCGACGAACACGAGCGCTTTATAAGTCAAGAACTATCCTGCATTACTAGCAAGTTCCTTTTCACGTCTCGGCTCAATGGATATAGGTCGAGTAGGTACGGACAATGCAGCCCGTGGCAACCAGGTCGGCTGACTTACTGCTCTCCAGTGTCCCAGAAAGGCTTACATGTGTGTTAATATGACTCTTAAGTACAAAATATACTTACTGTACGTTAGAAATAACTGTAGGTACGCCTCTGAAGTTGTCTGCAGGTGGATTTGCAGTAGTTAATTTTATTAAAAAGACAGACTGTGTAAAGACAATTGGGGACGTAGATGTTTCGCATTCGTAAAAATTATTATTGTCCATAAGGACTATTTTTTTATATTTTAGCACAAAAAAACGTATGTAAATAAACATAACATACCATAACGTCTGTATTCCCCGAAGGGTTAGGCAGAGACCCACATTTCGCTGGTATGTTTAGGTCCCATGTAATAGGGGGCGAGCCTATTGCCATTAACCGCGCACATATACCAAATTCTACGCTGCTACTGGGAATTTCGTAAAAAAACCCAATAACACTGCTCGACCTGGGAATCGAACTCAGGACCTCTAGCGTAGCAGTCGTGCACCACTAGAATAATGAGGCAGTCAGTTTATGGTCGACCATTAATTTTATTAACACATGCAGGTCATGCAAATTTTTGTTCCATACGGGAAACGAACCTGCCACCAATGGCACAGAAACCGATTTCATTCTAGTTATTTTCTACAACTTTATGGTATAAAACAGAAGTATTCAAAACGTAGCATTATGTACTCTTACACATGAGAGCGAGTGTAATCCCCGCTTTGATGTCGGGATTTTGTCGCTAGGACCAGGATTTTCGGCTTTGAATGGGCTATATAAACGAAGACTTATATTCATACTACTTTGAGAATTGTTGATCTAATATTCTTACTTTTGTTTACTGCTATCATTGGCAGTTTTATCTGATCGTAAACAAGCTACAAACCAGAGGACGCAGGTTCAAATCTATGGACATGCGCATGTACGAAGTTCATAACTTCAGAACAAATATAATGATAACCAAATAATATAAATAGTTAGCGGTCTCTGACGGCCAAGCTTATTGAACGTAAAACCCAGAACCTTAGCCAGCAGAACCTTGGCCACTGGTAAAGTAGCTTAGGTACGTATAATTTTTTTTTGTACAGAGACGGTGTGTCTTATATTCTATCCATTGTTGTATCATTGTTCTCTTTATTAAACATCTTGCATTTCTTGCAATAAGTAACTAACTTGCTTTTCAATAGATATCCATGTCATTCACGTCACTTTAAAGACGTAAATTCAGAATGTGAAGGCGAATTTCGATCTGGCGAGTGGCTCTCGCGGTAGCTTAGTGGTCATAGAGTCTGGTGTATCTAACCAGAAGACGAAGGTTCGAATCCTGCCCGCAGTCGATTTTTTCCTTAATTAAAATAACTTTATAACCTTAGCATGGAAAATGCAAAAAAAAAATTATAAAAAGAACTGCCTCAATTAGCCAACTCGGAGTTTGGAATTTGTGCAATAGGCTCGCCCCCGACTACATGGGACCTAAACATACCGGCGAACTGTGGGTGTACTCTGCCTAACCCTTCGGGGAATACAGGCGTGTTGGTATGTATGTATGTACAAAAAGATTCTTATAAACATGTTCCATTATCTTTTCAGTGGCATGGCGGTTTATCATGCGAGGCTGCGGCCGCGTCGTCGTCGATGGGAGGTGCGGGCGCACCGCTGCTGCCCGACTCCGAGCTGATCAAGCTGTGTCCCATGTGCCGCGTGCCCATCGAGAAGGACGAGGGCTGCGCACAGATGATGTGCAAGCGATGCAAGCATGTCTTCTGCTGGTACTGCTTGGCTTCCCTCGATGTGAGTATTTACTTATATAGAAAATTGATTTAATCTGTAGAATATTTGATAGTTTAACTAATAACATTTATAATAACTAGTTTTTCTCAAAATTACTCGTAATAATGGTCTAATGAGGGCTAACATTTTTAAGCTCACCAGACGTCGCCACTAGCGAGTAAGATCCTGAAGTATAGCTTTTAAAGTTTTGTTATTACGAAAACAAATTAATACATTAAATCATTAATATTTAATACCTTCAAATCGTACCGTAAAAATATCTAGCATGTCGCAAAGATATGTAGTCCCATTATGTTCTGAAAAAAAAAGAGGACAAAGTTTCCGATGGATAAAACTTTCACAAAACACTAACATTCATTGATCCGTAACTTATATTGGCATAATTAATCTCCGATATGGCGATATGTTGACTAAATTATTGTTATCGATACTAATATTAAAAAGCTGAAGAGTTTGTTTGTTTTTTTGAACACGGTAATCTCAGGAACTATTGCATGGAATTGAAAAAATATTTTTGTTTTGGATAGTCCATTTATCTCGATAAATGAACTATCCAACGTTATAGGCTATATAACATCACGCTACGACCAATATGAGCAGAGCGACCGCAGGCGGGTCGCTAGTTAGTAATACACCCGCGTAACCCAGAAACAGTTTACTTAATTTGACATTTCGGAAATCTCACTCTACGCTAGAGCCTCTAGCGGCGAATTCACACGCGGTAACCCTCAGTGAAATAAAAATTTTGACATACGTTTTTATTAAGATCTATTTTACGTCGTACAGCACTTTATTGTATCCAAAACTGTCAAATTTCTTCAATAAAATTTCAATATGATCTCCAAACAATAGAGTTTAATTATCCATTGGGGAAATGTGACAGTTTCTAGTAGCTTGATGTCCTGGTGTCCGTACAAGACTTACAAAATACTTTTCTATGTTATGGAGTACAGTGTCTATGGTGGAATTTCTTACAAATAAAAAATAGCGGTTAAAGAAATAAAATTAACTCTAAAAAAATAAATTTGAGAACCTCTGGTCTAATTGAAATAAAACATTTCGACAACGTGTTCTTGAAAATTAAATACCTACCTAATAATTTTTACCATTTGACTGCAGTACCACATAATTACCACAGGTGGCGATATTGCGGCGATATATCTGATTATTTTTCTCATTAGCATCTTTTTAACCTAAATATTGATAATGAGCCCTTGATAATTATCAGGCTAAAAGCATTGATTGCGACCAAAAATTCCGTCTATAAGTTGTACGTCGTTATTCAGGCCGGGGACGTGTCGCAGTTCTCGGTTGTTTTCTAATAAGCCGTGGAAAAACATTATTTCCCTTGATACCTATTGTACGCGTGTGAAATGTGATTTATGAGTGTTGGTCACACTGATCTGCAGTAAGCGTTTACTTTTGACAATCAAGTTGTAAGCAAAAACATGCTTGGGACTTCCATTGTAATAGAACTATAGGTACTAATAGTTGCAAGTACCTACCTAGATCAAACGGTCGTACCTAGTGGTATACCTCAACAAAGATCTCGAATTCGAATCCAAGGCATACAGACTTTTCGGAATCATGTCCGTATTAATTATTATCAGTCCCTTAAACGGTGAAGGAAAATATCGTGAGAAAACCTGCACGCCTGAGAGATTTTCTCAACGGTGTGTAATCTGTAAACCCGCAGTAGGCTAGCGTGGTGGACTGTACTAATCCGTCTCACTCTGAGAGGAGGCCCCTGCCCAACCTTGGGATAATATATGGGTTGATGATGATGAATAGTAGCAAGTCTGCTTCAGATAAACTGGGTACCTACTTCTGAATTGGTATATTTACCTGTAACATGTGTAAATACCATCACGCCTGTATTCCCCGAAGGCAGAGGTGTACTAATATACACCCACAGTTCGCCGGTATGTTTAGGACCCATGTAATAGGGGACGAACCTACCGCCATTAACCGGACCCAAATCCAAACTCCGAGCTGCTCCCACACTGAGAATTTCATAGAAAAACCCGATAACACTTATATTTTTAATTTTATTAATACCTAAATTAAATCGATTTCTGACTCACTCACAGACTAATGATGATCATCAAAACTTAAGTCCTAGAAAGCTGAAATTTACATTTGTGTTACTGACATATTTTTTGTTGCAGGATGATTTTCTGTTGCGCCATTACGACAAGGGACCGTGCAAGAACAAACTAGGACACTCACGCGCTTCTGTATTATGGCATCGTGCACAGGTATTATGAAATTTAAAGCACTTTTTTCTAACGATCCACATTCATCATCCACCTAATCTTTTCTGGACAATACCTATATCCTGGGATTGACTGATTCCTAGGCCTTTTGGGCTTCTGACTGCCACTTTTTATAACAGCCAGGACCTATTTCCTTTACCTACGTGTTTTTGGAGGCTCTGCAAGATAAAGCCACACTTGCCATGGTCAGTGTGCAAGTGCGTGACTGAGTAACAAACTTCTAAAAATCCAAAATTTTCAGATATATAATATTAGTAACTTAGTGAACTGCTTACGTATTGAGAAATTTCTTGGTGGTTCTAAAGTTTGGCTTTTTTTGTGTGTCCTGCCTGTATTGAAAAGAGCACGCCTTCTTTCCCTCAGGTGCGATTTAATTGTTCTATTGTTTTCCAGGTGGTGGGCATATTCGCTGGCTTCGGACTTTTGCTGTTAGTGGCAAGTCCGCTTCTACTGTTAGCCGCGCCATGCATCGTCTGTTGCAAGTGCAGGTACGTTTGAGTTAAACCATAGGTACATGTTATGTTACACAGACCGAGATATTCCGTAAGAAAAAAATTGTGCCCATTAACCCAACTCTGGTTATACCAGCTTTGAGGTAGAACCAACAGCTAGAGTCTAGCTGGTGGCTAGAGGATCTCGCTGTCTGTAAACACTGATATTTTTTATGAAAAATGTCTTGAGCTGAATCGATGATTTCTTGAAGAACTAGAGCCCCTCGTTTGGTGCTTAAAACAGTAACCATATGTGGAATTGTCTGCATTGGGTCCCAGAAGGTGTAGGCTTTGGTGTTTTTTCTTAGAAAGAAAAAAAGATTTTCTAAAAATACGCTCAGAATTTATAATCTCTTTTTTAAAGCTACCTTCAAGAAGGAAAGAAAGCTTTACTTACTCAGTGGCTTTATGAGTAAAATTATGATACATAAATTCCAGACTATGCAACCCGAGCACCAAGAATCTCGAGGAGGTGGACGAGATTGACAGCATCAGCCCGACGCGCGAGGACGAGACGGATGACGTCACGCGCGCCGACAGGTACCTGTCCGACTGACGCCGCGCCAAGCGGTACTAGGCGCGCATAAAACACGCGAAGTTCTGAACTGAACGGAACACGGATTTTATTGACAGGAGTAACCGTTAATAGATTATAAACTGTCACTTTTAATAAGGTCCTACTTATTTTATTATTTCTTGGGTGTTTTTTAAATGCTAAAAATAAACCTGGTTCTGTAAAGGTACTTTTATCACGTTATAATTACCTATGTAATACATATAACATGAAAAGTATTGACTTCCTTCATAGAACTTAGCCAAACTATAATTATTATTAATAATGCGATGGTAATCCTTTGTAAAAAAAAGTGGGATTACTAAAGTAAGATCTTATAAAAGACTAAAAAGTATGCAAGAATTTGGTTCGGCATATATGTGACAGTATGGCAAATACTTAAACCAGCATTTCCATTGTATATAGGTACTTACTGACGTGGATATTAAAAAGTAAGAGCAGTCTGTAACGGTTAAAAACTAAATATTCTGATTTCTTTGGACATACTATTTATAATTATAAATAGTCTTGACGACTCCTGACGGAAGACAAAGGCGATGATTTCTTTAGATATTAATTATTGTATGACTCACTGAGTGAAAATGTGTCAGACAGTTTGTGATAAAAAGTGAATATTTAAAAACTCGTATATGAACTTTCGATCATTATCTAAGACAAACTTAAGCCGTATTGTATGGCTAATTACTAAGTGATAAATTATTGACTGTAATTTTAATTCGTGTTAATTACACAATACATACTTATTTGTTGAATGGTGTAGTTTTAGAAAAATAAATATAAATAAACAGGAATGTAAATATTCTTTCTGAAACTTATAATAATCCGTAAAAAATATCATCCCATTACACAAAAATATATTTGTTAGTGTGTATATACCGTCTTTAAACACCTTAAAGGCAATTTAATGGGGCTATTTAATTGCTTTTACGAATTCCTTAATTAACTGGCAAGAAAAAGGTCAATCTAAATTGACCTTTAATAATTGAATTATATTTAACTTAATGCCAGATCAAATAAACTCAGTAATGTCAAAGTGTATAGCATTTAATATTACGTAATAACATGCATATATTATATATTATTGATTACAAAGGTCAGGCAGAGTCTCAGACTTATGCAACTTGGCCCATTGTATGTTTCGATACAGGGTTATTTAAAAATTACAGAACCTTCAGAAACTTCGTATCGACATACTAAGCAATGTTTGTTCCACTTACAAAAATATTAAAATACTCTGTAGTTTTCATTATACTATGTCAGTTAAGTCGCAGCCAGATTCACAGCAAGTTAAAACGGCGGGTGTACAAACGAGCGCTGTTCATATACACGAATTTAGCACATTCCAAATAAATGAAAAAGTATGATTTTTTACTAACTTGTTTTGTTTTGATGAAAGTCGTAAAACAAACGTTGTTTAGTATGTTGATAGGAAGTTTTTATTAAGAAGTTCCTATTTTTTTTTAATAACCCTGTATATATATATATGTTGTTTGAATGTCACAGTCTCTCCGACTACTGAAAATATTGTATTGTATTAATTAATTAGGATTTGTACAAACGTACTAGAATTACAATGTTGACCTTTTTGTTTTTGGGTATTGACTGAGACTTAAGGGTAAGCTATAGACTGAGTAATGATCAATATGCAAAGCGATACTTATTTATTACATTTATGGAAGCCATAAGTAATATGTCAGAAATATGGTCTGGAATATTGAAAAAAAAACAAGGTATAAACAGTACTTATTTCAGTGAATTGAATACATCTTACAATATAAAAAGAGGCCGAAATATTTTGCATGTGCACTCCGAGGGCCTTAATAACTTTGGCGTTATTATCCCTTAAGCGACTTTATCCAAAATCGACTGTATAGCACTAGCCATACAGTTCAATTTTGACATTGGCCGCTAGTATTTTATCACAATAAACAAGCTCTTATTTATACAAATTGACTCAATATTGCCAATACTCGATGTTACTCCTTATTATTCTGTTTGAACAATTTCATCTTGGATATTTAAGAAAGAAGCAAGTCGTCTATGTTAATAGTTCATATTCATATTATGTATATTATCATGTAACTCCTCGGCATTATGGGCAAGTTACCCGTAAGTAGTAGTATGGCCAGCTAGGCTAACATGCGCGCCATGAAATAATTTTGTTGTCGATTATCTCATGCCAAAACTATGCCTGAAGACGAGATAATACTGTGATATTATTATGTCACGGGACGCTTGTTAGCTCTCCGAAGGGGCTAAAAAGGCCACAACGAGCGATTTCTAATGTAAATCGTATATTCATCTAATTCGGCATTTTAGTCCTGTCAGAATTCTGTATAAAAAGAAAATATTTTTATAAAATCGCTCTGGCCATTAACGCCTTTAGCACACTGACGCGTATTGCAGCGAAACAATTGTGAAATGCGGCAAACAAAAGAGATAAGCATAGTAAATTACACAAATTAGAGTGAGAAAGAAAATGCTGTGACTTATTTTCGCAATTCGCAGCGTCAATATACTAAATGCATATGCCAATGACATCTTTGTTTGTTTTTTTTTTTGTTTTTTTTAAAAAAACGTTGCCCCACACTAGGATTTTTTCCTGTATCGTGGGTGCGTTTACAAACACAAATTCTCACATACACAAACGCCCAGACCCGGAACAACTACCTGTAGATCATACAAATATTTGCTCCGTGTGGGGATCGAACCCACAACACGTGGCACAGAAGCCGATCGCTCAACCCCTACGCCAATCGTGTCGCCAGTATCTTAGTCGACATACCACATATTTACAATTATATTATATTTATAATGTGATTACAATATTGATAGCATAGGTTAAAAAACAAATCTGAATCAATGATAGTGGAAGAAATGTTGAATGTAAGTGTAACTGCAATGCAGTGTGTCAATGCATGTAGAACTTATAATTTTATTGTCACATGTGATGGCTTGAAACAGGGATGGCAACTGAAGAGCTAGTGGCGCCACTTAAGATGCAATGCTATTGGCTGAAACTTCTTTGACGTCCTTGCTAATGTCAATATAACACTTTTTGATTGGTTGTCGAAGGAAAAGTCGGAAGTGCTGACATCTGTCATAGTTTTTCGTTGCCTTCCCTATTAATATCAGCTCTTTCACTCAGTGGCCAATGTTGGCGCAATTTTACATACATTTATTATGTATGAGGAATTTTTCTATGGTTGGAAGGTACAAGAGAATATACCAGATTGCCTACTGAAGCGTCGATAATGCACACTGCTTACCGTGGCAAGTCTACGGACCCTTAAAATAACTTATTTATAGTACCTACATTAAATATTTATGAATATTGTAAATAAGAAACAATATTGTACTTAATATTATAGATCGAGGATCGATGACGTCTACTTTTTCCAAGTCATGACTTTTCACTCCATTTAATCAGTTTTATAATAAAAGCTCGGTCTTGGCTAGATGTATGTATTTTTCAAATGATATTATGACTCCATCGATCCATCGTAGCTTGTTGTAGCAAGCTAGTAAAAGCATTTGTAGAATTAATCAAAAATTGTCAGTAGGGGAATAGATGTGATAAGTGTCTGGTTGTTCTGCACTTGTAAATATCAAAAATCGGCGATCCATACGTATGATATTATTGAATTTGAGGCCCGAACTTCCTCATTTATCCGAATTTATAATTTAGGTAGGTGACTGAATTTGTCACGTACCTGATTAGTATATTTTACTTTAAACTAATTATCATGTGATAAATCCAGTTATCAATCGTTTAATCGCATGCATGTGGCGAAACCAGCCTAACTTTTAAATATATACCTATTTGTAAATCAATGGTCGATAACGTCTAGATCAAAAGCTTTGCAAGTGTAAAACAACCTTAGGTCTCATTAAGTTGATCGTAAAATGACTTGTCTATGATATTGAAAGACTTTCATTTTATTTTATTTTTTTAATCGTTTGTGGTAGGTGCAAATATATGTAAAGGACTTTGGTAGTGATATTGGCTGGTCAAAAGATTGAATACACAAATACAGAATACAATATTTGCATTTACCATTCGAAGATAAAATCAGCATATTGTAAATAAAAAAAAAAAGAATTTTATTTTTTTGTTATTGATTGTACTTCTTTATTTTTGTGTTGAAACAAGACGACGTATTTCCGTTACTATAATAATTATAAACAAATAATAAAGATTTTTCTCATAAATCTTAATATGTTGTTTTATTTCTGCTTGCATATCTATAATTTTAATACTTACTTCTTAGTTCCCGGATAGATTTTAATATTTTCTACTTAGAGGGTAGTTTTGTAGCCATGAGACAGTTACACAAAAATATGGACATAGGTACCTACTATACTAAAATACAGTCTCGCGCGAATTCTCTTAATTGGCTAACTTATTTACCAGTAATTGTAAAGTGACAATAGCAAAATAGATTACTAGACCCAGAACACGTACTAAATTACCGAAAATGCATGCATGGATACACTAGTGCATGCGAAATTGAACCTAATCGCTACGTGTGAGATGTGCAATTGCTTCGTATCTCGTATGCCAAATCGTGCTTAGTTTGAATAGAAAAGTGTAATATTATATATAATGTACTTACATTATTATTATTATTTGATACGCATGAGCTATGGTTGATAATGTGGTGTGAAGTGGGAGGTCATCAATTAATTCTCTCAATTTTTTTTTAATTATCAGGAGAATTCCGAATTTACCGGGATAGTAAAAAGCTACCTCTTGTAGTCCTGAGTACAAATGCTACAATAGAGGTACTGGTATCCATTCCCAGGTCGAGTAGTGTTACTGGGTTTCTATGACATTCTCAGTAGCAGCTCAGTAAGGAATTTGTGCCCTAAATGGGACCCAAACGTACCGGCGTACTGTGGGTGTACATTAGTACGCCTCTACCTAACCTTTTGAGGAATACAGTGGTATGTATGTAATAAATAACTAGGAATGTAGGTACTTACCTACCCTCTTTTATGCCATCGTCAATCCCAGATATAGGTACATAATAGGTGTTTTTATGTAATTGTAAACTGGTCCAAGTTTCTACTTGGTGATTAAATTTCAAAACCCTTTCACATTTCTAATAATAGGTACTACTTAACTGTTGCTCGAGGTTTCAGTCGTACGGTCGTACCTATGTTCTTCGCTTCTGCCAAGGTCTAATCTATCTCCATACCGAAATTAGTTCAGTGGTTTAGGTATGAAAATGTAACAAACACGGTTACTTTCGTATAAATAACCTAGTGGCTAGGGCGTCAGAGTTGCGATCATGTGGTGGGTGCCGGTTCATAACCTACCCATTGCACTACCGACGTGAACGCACTCGTAACACAACATTTAGCTTAGCACGAGGGGTTAACAATAATACTAGTAATGTGCGACCCACATTGCTAGTAAGTTTTTTTTTTTTAAAATGCTAATGTATTTGTAAGTTGTAACTAGTAAGTTGCGCTGTAAGTACTTCGAATAAAGTAATACACAAGCGTAGTGTTCATCTAGGGAAACACATCTTAAGCCCGGATGAAATAAAGGAGCTCACCCCTAAGAAAATCCTGCAGTTCATAATAGCTGCAGGATTCAGCGGTGAACTCTAACTCAACCAGTGGCGATCACAATAGACCGACAGCGGTCGCAATGATACTATAGCCGCAATTTAATAATAATATTAAAAAAAGTACTTCAGATGATGAAAGGACTAGGTTGATTCTTTTAGTACCTATTTAATTCTATGACTTACAGTACGCGCGGCATAAGTTGGCCGGAGTGAAGTTCGCCGTTATAATGCGCAGTGGATTGTTTACGTTAAAAATTGTATACTGCGCAACCAAAAACTGACAAACAGCTAAATTCAGTCCGGCCAACTTATGTCGCGCGTACTGTAGTTATAGTCAGACAGTTTTTTATCAGGTCTGTAGCTGTATATGATAGTTTAGTTTTTTTTTTGTTATATGCGATAGGCTTACCCTTGACAGCTAGTTCGCTAGTTTGATAACTAACTTACAACCACTGTTCGCCCACATGTTTAGGTCCCATAGGTGAGTCTATCTCCCTTTGGCAGCTGCTACTGAGATTTTGATAGGTAAAGCTCAAAAACACTACTCAACCTTGAACTGGGCATTCAAACCGGGACCCGTGCATGTAGTTTTGACATTTCAAAAGTACCTGTATATGGTCTAATTGAAATGAAAAAAATTGATTTTGAAACTGGGACCTCTAGCATAGCAGTCTCGGACCACTAGATTAATGAAGCAGTTTGATTTGTAATGTTAGAGGGTAATAATATCACAGAAAAAAACTCCCATGAAAATATTGCTAAAGCTATATTTACAAAAACACACATCAGGTATGTACAGATTTTAAGTATAATAATCAATTTCTTCACCACTTCCTCAGCAGACCGGCTGTGCAGTCAAATAACAATGGATTTTTGAACTCTCCTCTCATATCTAGTATAAAGTGCATCCATTTGTTCTTTACTTTTAATGGCAACTGTACTCTTGCGATATTCCTTGCTTCTCTACAACAGACACTTGATATGGGGACTGTCATCATTCTATTTTTTCCGAAAGGTGAGTATGTTACAAATGTCAGCTGCTTGCCACCCTTATTCAAAATCAAGTAACGGACTGAACGGAGTGTGTATGACCAGATAACAGCGAGAGACCCACCTCCTGCAAAGTTTTATTTTGTAAACAAATTATAGACAACATTTTGCACTTAATATGGTCTTTAATAAATTATTGTAAGTATTAAATAATTGTGAAGAACTTTTACAAACCTACTACGATAGAAACAATCCCTAGCGTGTTCCTGTACTTGTTTTCTCCAAGATTTATCCTTCTAAACCAAGGGGTATCATCTGTGATCGTAGATTTATCAACCGGCGCGTCCCTCAATGTGGAAAATGCAAAAATACCTAAATATGTCCAGAACATATATTGAACTACTGCAAATATATTCATGTACATGAAAAACTTAGGGTTCTCATATTTAAACAGAATAACATCTTTAATTACATTTGTATTCACATCATGAATTGTTTTGGTTGTAATTGTACTGTGAGACACTGTTTTTATGTTATTGACACAGGTTTTATGTTTAAAAGGAAACCTTAACGCCGCAGCGCGTTTTAGCACAGTAGAAGCATACGTTATTAAAGACATTATACAATATCTTTACACTAAAACTCATACAATATTTATAACCTAAGACTCTTAATTTACCAAAATAGTACAGAGCTACACTATGAACGGTCAGCGAAGTGCAGCGAAGTATCATTATCATCGAGCATCGAGCAATGTATTATGACAGTGACAGTACAGTATGACAGTATGACTCAGTGTTGCCAGACGTTTTGACGAGCGATCTATAAGAGGAAGGGGAGCGTATTTGGGGAGGCATACGTACAGCAGTAGTCTGCTATAGGTTGATAATCATCATGATGTTTCCATAAGAAGGTCATGAAAATAAAAATAGTACTTACGCTTAAAAAAAAACTTTTCTTAACTTTAACTCTTTAATAATGTAATGAAGAATCAAAATTACAAAATTAAGGGTCTTTATCTTTATAAAGAGTTTTATTATTTATATTATTTAACATTTCTCGTGTTGGAGAAAAATCAACACAACATCCAACAGTTCTATATGTTTTGCTTGGCGTTCGGTCTCAATGCTGAGCCTATTTCGGATTTTCATGTTAATAAGAGTTACTGGACTGAAGCATTAGTCACAATCGGCATTTGAGTGAGGAAGGCTTAGTAAATCGAGAGCAAATTTTGCAATACCTATTATTAAAGTCGTCAAAGTACCTATTTCTACGTAAAATTCGTCTGGCATCCGATGTTTAAAAATTATGAAATAGTCTTAGAATTACGTACGATTTTTATCTTTCGGTCGTACAAGCATAAATCTCGTAAAAAAACGAGTACGACTTAAATCGTACATCTGGCAACACTGGTATGACTAGGTACTGGGTGGTAGCAGGACTGAACATCGGTCACTTTCCTCTGAAAGTCAGTGTTGAGGTCAGTGTCGATCCTACTGTCACTGTCAGAGTGTACCAGTCTTTCCTCTGAGGTGCCATATAAAGGTCAGTGCTGTCAGCACCTCAGAGGAAAGGTCTGTCTTTCCTCTGAGGTCAGCCCAGATTAGTAAAAAATATAATATCTGTGAGTTTACACACTTTTCGACTTGTCTTTTACTCTTGCTTTTACAGAGATACCATTGAGATACCAAACTACCTACATAATGAATGAGGACATTGAGGACTATCGTTTTTACGCTCACTAGAGGTCACTACTGGCGACTAAGGTCCTTCATAGTTTCCAAATCAAAGACGGTCGTATGGGAACTAGCCCACTGGACCATTAAGGATCAGATCAGATCTGATATGTCTACATTAACATATATTATGTTGCACATTGGGCCTGCCTATTTAGGCCTACGTCCAACAGTCGACTGATGATGGTATGTCTACACTACCGCTACAATAATCTGTATAACGGCTTGGTTCAAATTACTAGAAAAAAGTTATGGCGGTGCAACGTTTCAAAGTGCGATGTTTAAAGACAACAATAATTCGCATAATCTATTGTATTGTAATGCATTTAAAAAGTCTTCTAATGACATATTTATGGTCTGTAATGATCAAGTGGCTTCCATACATCATTCTTTGTATTTTATCCCTTAACTTTAATCCTGGAAACTTACGAGTCACCATAACTTTTTTCACAAGTGATACTATTATAGTGCATTGAAATAGCTTTCCAATGATATATATTTATTTAGCCCTATCGGTACTAAGACCAGCTTTCATACATATTTCCCAATTGTCATTTGTAGTAAACTCAATGGGTTGAAAATAAGAAATAACTTCGCGTGACAAAAGCTGTCTGTCTGTAAGTAGATTCGCAGTGGTGTCAGTAAAAAAACATAAACAGTTTAAAAGATCGGTGTAAAGACAATTTGAGTAGGTAATAAATGTTTCGCACTAGTGATTATATTTCATTACTGATTTCAAAGTGTAAATCAAGGGATTTTACCTGTGCTTTTACAGACACGCACAGTTATTTTAATCATACTGTACGTTTTCTTTTTCAGAGCCGCAAGCATATCGATGTGGCACTATTTCCGAGAGATAGGTGTAAAATTTGTTCGAGGTCCAAGAATGTCATGAATGATGGAAAAATCCATATCATGACATTCTTGGATATATAATACAACACCAAGAATCACAAAGTAAGATTCTTGAAATACACAAACTATTTTTAGGTACTTATTTTATTTTTGTAGGTACCTAGCCAAATGACCATGCGTCAATCAATCATAAACAATACCAATGATTGAAAAAAAACAGGAAATTACAGAAAAATAAATAAGCTTGTTTATGGCAATGTTGGCGTCTTGCTTGTCTTCGTGTTTCTTGGCGGTCGTGATATTAACAAATTAATAATTTAAAAATGTTATTTTTTAGCAGCAAACGAAATTAGAGCACGTTTTGTTCTGGTCTCCAGACAAACGCTATTTCGCGTTGATTGCACGCGCTACAAAAGCACCTCTAACAAGATGGCTGATTTAAAGGTAAGCGAAGCATTTGGCGGCATTTTGATCGGTAACGGCTAACTTCGTTTTATGATTTGCGATCCTAATCAAGTTGTAGAATTTACGATACAAATAAACTAGGCAGATGTCTAAGATAATTTCTTGTAAACCATTTTATTACCCTTTACCTACATGACAGTTGGTATTTTCAAAAACAATAATCTTTTATTTCTAAATTTTGTAAGTATCCGAGTCACATTATGTTCCTAAATAGAATTGTTGCGAAATTAGGTAAAAACATTTAATTGTATTTGAAAATGAAGCGTCACCTGAATGTTACTAGTCCAATCTTTTAAATGTACTGGTTCACGACTACCCTCAAACCAAGTTAAATAATGTAGTTGGCTGCATCGGATCAATAGACTCAATACCTTTATTGAATAATTAGATCAACTATGAAGTTGAAATGGTACGTAATTAACCTTAAGACTTAGTTCACACATATATTATGTACTAAAATTTTAAGTAGGTTACAGTGATTTCAGCTATTTTAAACCTGTAAAACTAATCAATACCAGCTTCCACATTCATACACAGTCCACTAAAGCTCTGACTGTCTGTGAACAGTTATAAATATTTTTTGTAAAAAATAAATTTTATGTTTATGATTTGGCATAATAGCTCTGCCAGTTTTTGTGAACCCTATTAGAGGTTTTATGTACACTTGTCGGTATGTGGAGTAATGTGTATGGTTACAAGTCAGTCATTTCAATATTCCAAAGTTCATGAAATACCTACTATTAGAGAAGTAAATGCTATGTATTCATAGATATAAATAAAAATGAAAGTATCTTTGTATGTTTGTCCTCCATGCATTCTTAAACCATTCATCTGATTGTAACACTGGTGAGTTATTGTGTGTCTGGGAAGGTGTTTATGTTTTGGGGGCACAACCAGTGCTAGATTTAAACGTAGTTCAGGTTAGTAGGCTCATTATCAAAATTCTGCATAAAATGGACTATCTATTTTATGCAAATAGATATAGATAGAGATGTACCAGCTATGACTATAGTATCTCTATACTCCATTTGGTTAGGTACTTAACTGAAGGTAAACAAATCATAAAAAAGGTTCTTTTATAGGGCCATTTTTCCTTTCGAAATAAAACGTAACCAAAATATTTTTTTTAATAATTTACAACCACATTTTACTTTTATATACTAGCATATTTAACTACTTTGTTTAATATTAAATGGTAATTATTAATTCTTAAGCTTCTGAACAATTAATTAAATTAAAAAATATAATTATGTCATAACGTATTGCAATGTGCCCACTAAAAAGAACCTAAAAAGACAGGTATTCAAAACATTATTCTACGTAGTACACTTTTGATAACTCGAAAAAATTGAGAAGTAGTACTGTGAGGAACTGCAGCAAAATATTTAACCTATATTACACTTAGTCGGGTAACCAGACGCCATTCATGATAGTTTGTGTTTACTTTACTTTGGATCGTTTTTGTGTTTCTTTTGCCATAAATTGTGTTAATTAGTTATTGTTTTGTTGGTTTTATAGATTGTTAGTTGTGTTGTTATTAATTTTAATTATTAAAAAAGTGATTCCGAGCCGTGTACTGATGACACCTGTGATCGTTTTATTATTAGTGTTGGTGATTGTTTTCATCTGATTCAGATTAAAACTTATAAAGTCAATTAAAGGTACCTATATTCATTTCACTCCCAATTCATAAGATATTAATGTAATAAAAGGTTGAATAGCCCTGAACACCGCCATTTTTATTTTTTACCTTTAGTTAAGTACCTAACCAAATGAAGTATAGATAGATCCATCTACTGCTTTATCTATCTGGATGTAGATAGCCAACTAGCTGATTAGTTGCTTGCAATGAGGCCAATTAAACGGGCGACTAGTCGGCCAATCACTATATCAGGGGTATGCAAAAATTTCCATGAAGCTTTGTTTACAGCTGATTAAAAAAAATGTAGAATTAAATATTTACTAAGAAAAATTAAAAATATCTTCTTTAACAGATATTTTTATTTCTTCTTAGTAATTTTAGACTGATAATTACTAAAGGAAAGGTTGCTTTACTTTCAAAATGTAAAAGACTGATTCTAGAATAAAAATATTAACCAGCAATTAAGGATTTTATTAATATAATTCCTCCTATATACATTTCATTGAGAAATACATACAAAGTAAGAAGCTGATAGTCAGCACTCTTGTCCGAATAGTCGCCGATTACGAAAGTGGTCTGTTCTACCGACTAGTCGTAGAATAGCCGTGTCGGCTATGGTAACCAGCTTACCAGCAGGTGGGCCGTATGCTTGTTTGCCACCTTAGTAAGAAAAAAAAAACCAAAGGAATTGTAAAACATGCTATTATCACCTACACTAAAAGGTATTAGCTTTATCTGTATGAAGTGTATGTAAATTTCAGAATAACAAGGTACATCTATTTAATTATGCCTTCTCTTGTTTCACTACACAACCGCCAAGGAAACACTACACAACCCCTTTTCTTTTATAGTTTTATATAGAGTACAAAAATTCAAAATTCTGTATGTTTTGGGGATAAAAAATATATAAGTAAATTTTTAGCCTTTCTATGTTTTTGAGGTATATCCAAAACTGCTGAAAAACAGATCCCCTGTCTAGCCATATTTTTTTTTACTAATAACGGGTACACAGGGTATACCGAAATAAACTAGAAGTAAGTCTAGTTCATCATCACAGACATGTTTTTCTTGTGTAGGTATCTTAGTTTGTTTAAAAATAAAATATTTCTCAGTTATTTTTTTTATTGGTAAAAAATACTTCCCAGGGTTCCCTGCCATATATGTATTGTGTGACAAGAGCCAGCGCACAATAGTGTGGAAACCCTAGGTATGACACTTGCACTTGAGTGGTTTTTCTTTTCAGGCTATGTTCAATAAAATGAACAGCGCAGCACAGAATGGTGCTGCGGAGGCACTACCGCCAGCCAAGGGTACAAAGGGCACAATTGAAAAGATATACCAGAAGAAGACACAACTAGAGCACATACTACTACGTCCTGACACATATATCGGGTCTGTTGAGCGGACAAATGAATTAATGTGGGTATTTGACAAGTCCAAGGAGTGCATGGTCCAAAGGGAATTAAACTTTGTACCAGGTATGGTTTTGCTTCATAAAACAAATTGGTATACTAATATAATATTTCCATTACATTTTGGTTGGCACCTTTAAACATCCAATTTATGAAAACAACATTGATATGGCTTTAACATTTTCAAAGGAGTGTATAGTGCATAATTAGTGTCATTCTGTCTTGTATTATATTTTAAATTACTAAATAAAAGTCCTAGTTATTTGGACTTTCAATGCTAGCTTGTAATTTGCAATATAGGCTTACAATTGAAGAACATCATTCTAATTAGATACTGTAGAAATGTTGTTTTAGCTCAATGAATATTCAAACAATTCTAAACTAAATTATTAGTTTTATACTGTCACAGACTGGTTTTTAAAACATTCAAGAGGAATAACTTTATAGATATTTGAGATACACAATTTCAGATTAGAGAGACTGACAGTGAACCTCTAAGAATATTTTTGTAAGTGTTTGTTCTCTACATACAGGGAATTATGTCTATATATTTGTTAATATTACAGGTTTATACAAAATATACGACGAAATCTTAGTCAATGCGGCTGACAACAAACAGAGAGACCCCAAAATGGATGTGATTAAAATTGACATTAATCAGGAACAGAATACCATATCTGTTTATAATAATGGATGCGGCATTCCTGTGGTGATGCATAAAGATGAGAAAATGTATGTACCTACGATGATCTTTGGTCACTTACTGACATCATCTAACTACAATGATGAGGAAGAAAAGGTAACTGGAGGCAGGAATGGCTATGGTGCCAAACTATGTAATATATTTTCTACAAAATTTACTGTAGAAACTGCATCTAAACAATACAAGAAACACTTCAAACAAACATGGGGCTCTAACATGACTAAAGCTTCTGAACCTAAGGTTAAAGAAGCTGGCAAAGATGACGATTTTACTAAAGTGATATTCAGTCCTGACTTGGCTAAGTTTAAGATGGAAAAATTAGAAGATGATATTGTTGCTCTGATGTCCCGGCGAGCTTACGACATCGCTATGTCGACACAAGGCGTCAAGGTTTACCTTAACGGTGAGAGGCTTAAAATAAATAAGTTTAAAGACTATGTAGATTTATACATTAAAGGTAAAGAAGATGAAAATGGTCAGCCATTGAAAGTAGTATATGAGAAGGTGAATGATCGGTGGGAACTCGCACTCACGCTCTCCGACAGAGGTTTTCAGCAGGTTTCATTTGTGAACTCCATTGCGACCACAAAGGGCGGGAAACACGTTGATACTGTTTCCGACAGCATAGTGAAGAATGTTCTAGAGATCATTAAGAAGAAGAACAAGGGTGGAGTGAATATAAAACCTGTTCAAGTTAAAAATCATATGTGGGTGTTCATCAATTGTCTCATTGTCAACCCAACCTTTGACTCTCAAACAAAAGAATACATGACACTCCAAGCAAAGAGTTTTGGTTCCAAATGTAATTATTCTGAGAAATTCATAACGGCGGTGTCTAAATCTGGCCTAGTGGAGTCTGTATTGACGTGGGCTAAATTCAAAGCCCAGACAGAACTGGTGAAGGCATCTGGCAAGAAGCAAAGTAAACTGAAAGGCATTCCAAAGCTAGAAGATGCTAACGATGCGGGTACTAAAAATGCGCACTTGTGTACGCTGATCCTTACTGAGGGAGACTCAGCTAAATCCTTGGCTGTGTCCGGACTCAGCGTGGTCGGCCGAGACCACTACGGCGTGTTCCCGCTAAAGGGTAAACCCCTCAACGTGAGAGATGCCTCACACAAACAGGTATTGGAGAATGTTGAAATTAACAACATGATCAAAATCCTCGGACTCCAGTACAAAAAGAAATACAACACAGTGGATGATTTGAAATCATTGAGATATGGTAAAGTGATGATCATGGCTGATCAGGATCAGGACGGATCCCACATAAAAGGTTTAATTATAAATTTCATACATCACAACTGGCCAGAACTATTGAAGCTACCGTTTTTAGAGGAATTCATTACTCCTATTGTGAAAGCTACGAAGAAGGATAAAGAAATGTCATTTTACTCATTACCTGAATTTGAAGAATGGAAGAACAATACAGAGAACCATCACACATATAATATCAAATACTACAAAGGTTTGGGTACCTCCACATCAAAGGAGGCTAAAGAATATTTCCAAAATATGGAGCGACACAGGATCAGGTTCAAGTACGCAGGTCCCACAGACGATCATCACATTGAATTGGCATTTTCTAAGAAAGGTGCTGACCAACGTAAGGAGTGGTTGACAAGCCACATGGACGAAGTGAAACGCAGGAAAGAAATAGGCCTTCCAGAGAGATATTTATACACAAAAGATACTAAGGCTGTCTCATATTCAGATTTTGTTAATTTGGAGCTGGTACTCTTCTCTAATGGGGATAATGTTAGGTAAGATAATGATGTACAGTACGCGCGACATAAGTAGGCCGGACTGAAGTTAGCTGTTTGTCAGTTTTTGGTTGCGCAGTACACAATTTTTAACGTAAACAATCCACTGCGCATTAAAACGGCGAACTTCACTCCGGCCAACTTATGCCGCGCGTACTGTATGTACCCAAATTTATTTAAACAGAGGAGCCATCATGACTGCAAGATCGTAATCTCATAAAAATTTTGCTCTTTTGAACCTCTGTGTTTTTTCCAGATCAATACCTTCCATGGTGGATGGATTGAAACCTGGCCAACGTAAAGTGATCTTCACGTGCATAAAACGTAATGACAAACGGGAAGTCAAGGTGGCTCAGTTAGCTGGATCTGTCGCTGAACACTCTGCCTATCATCATGGTATGTTTAATAATATTATTATAACGCGCAATTGTAATTGTAAGATGTATGAATGTGGAAGAAGTAAACAGGAATACAAAACAGTGGCGGTCTATAGTTTCTGCCTACCTCTGTGGGAGAAAGGCGTGAGTGTATGTAATTTCAGCTTATCATGTGCTGTAGATTGCATATAAAAACCTCCATTTGGGGATTAGTTATTCACCCAAATTTAAACTTTATAGCAAGGGCAGTTGGCCCAAGCCTTGATTGGTACAGTTCTATGCTTTCCGTTACAAAACATCATCAAATCCTTGAAGAGTTGGAGGTGGTCTGCTGTAAACACATTTTACTGTATTGATTTTAGGTTCTACGTAATATGGGCGAACCTATATCTTGAGGCTACAATTTTGTTTCTGGATGGGTTAGTATATGTATATCATCGCTGTCATTATCAGGTGAGCAGTCTCTGGCGATGACGATAGTGAACTTGGCGCAGAACTACGTGGGCTCGAATAATATCAACCTGCTGGAGCCGCGGGGCCAGTTCGGTACGCGGCTGTGCGGCGGCAAGGACTCTGCCAGCCCGCGTTACATCTTCACGCTCATGTCGCCACTCACCAGGCTCGTCTTCCATCCCCACGACGATCCCTTACTTGTGGTAAGTAGTTTATTAAATATGTTACACAATTACTTTTTGTATTTGGCTCAGCTACATGAGATATTGTGTGTGACTTTTTAATAATGATTGAAGTTAACGTAAGTGTTAAAATTTTATAGCATGAATTTGAAGATAATCAAAAAATTGAGCCAATCCAATACATTCCTATCATTCCTATGGTGCTGGTGAATGGCGCTGAGGGTATCGGTACAGGATGGTCTACAAAGATACCCAACTACAATCCTAGAGATATTGCAGAGAATATAAGGTAACTGCTGTTAATCTGTTGTACAATATGAGCTACCTATTTTTTAAATTGCGTTATAATGTTACACCTTGTCTAATATTACGTTTCAGGCGAATGTTAGACGGCGAAGAACCAAAACCCATGCATCCGTGGTATAAAAACTTCCGCGGCACAATAGAGGGCTTCGGTGACAAGTACGTCATTTCCGGTGAGGCTGCTGTATTGCCCGGCGAGAAGATCGAAATCACAGAGCTTCCGGTCGGCACGTGGACTCAGAATTATAAGGAAAATGTGCTCGAGCCTATGTTGGGGACGGACAAAGTAAAGCCAGTCATCTCCGAATATAGAGTGAGTGAATATTTCGTAATCATCAAATATTTTATGTTTCATTTATTTATTCAATGTATTATTTATTTATTCAAATATACATACTAACATTACAGCCGAAGCCAATGCTTTATATGGCTGAAATAAAAAAAATATATACCATATGCAAAAATACACAGTCCTGTAAGAATGAGAGGTTAGGTGCAGGTACCGGGGCACCTGTAGCATTTCCAGCCTTCAGAGCCCACGAGACTGGAAGAGCTACAAGGCCGTAGGCAGGTGTTCGACCCCTGCTCACCGCCTGCGGCTATGAGTATATAATGTATACCTATTTGTAAAGCTTTTTTCAAGTGAGCAACTTATGATAAGCTAAAACATTGTGGGACTAAACATAGCGGCCCGATGGCCGAAAAAAGTTTGAACAACCTTACATAATACCTTACATAAATAACCTTACATAAATTATATTTTCGATCGTGTTTTAGGAGTACAACACGGATACGACGGTGCGGTTCGTGGTGAGCCTGCTGCCGGGCAAGCTGGCTGAGGTAGAGGCTGAGGGCGTGCACAAGGTCTTCAAGCTGCAGACCACAATATCACTCACTTGCATGAACGCCTTCGATCACAACTGCTGCCTCAAAAAGTAAGTGTTACTTAGGATACTACTATCGCGCTTTTTATTAACTTACATTCCGTCAATGTAATATATCCTGCTCATTCAGTGCAGAGACAGTCGGGATCATAAATGTTTCGTATTCATGATTATTTTTTACTGTTTTCCCACTTGTATGCAACTGTACTTGCGCAGTCGTTTGGAAAAGTTTACGCAGGAAAGGTATTTTCCTTGATGCGATAGTAAAAAGATTAGTCAGTAGTTTAATTATGATAATTTATCACAGTGATGATTAATGTATTTGTGTGATCACGGCACCCGCAAGATGCCACCATAAATATACAATTGATACAATGATATAATTTGGCAAAGATATAGAGGTAGGACATAGGCTAGCTACCTTATGTCTAAAATATAGAGAATTTTGGTAATGTGTATCTAAAAATAACAGATACGATAAGGTGGAAGAAGTCTTACGCGACTTTTATGAGCTGAGATTGAGGTATTACGCACGGCGCAAGGAGTACAGGGAGGGCCAACTGCAAGCCGAGGCCGACAAGCTGTCCAACCAAGCTCGCTTCATCCTTGAGAAGTGCGATAAAGGACTCGTCGTCGAGAACAAGAAACGCAAGGTCATGGTCGAAGAACTCATCAAAAGAGGTAACTTTCAAAATCATTTAGTAACTGGTTATTTTTTTAATTTTAATCTGGGCATGACTGCTTTGCTAGGTCCTGGGTTCGATTCCCAAATCGAGCAGTGTAATTGGGTTATTGTAGCAGCTCGACGTTTGGATTTGTACCTGGATAATGGTAATAGCTAAACTTCGAGCTGCTACAATAACCCAGGCGCACCCCCTGTTAAATGGGACCTAAATATACCGGCAAACTGTAGTTCACTTCTGCGTAACCCTTCGGGGAATACAGGAGAATACATTATATGTTAAAATGGTGCACCATTCATCTGATGCCAATCAGTCGTAATCACAGTTCAGTGCTGATCAGTCAGTGGTGCAGGACTTATTGGACGATCAATTCCGACTTTCAGCATACATAAAACACCTCTTTTGGGTCTTGTTTTCTAATATTCACTAATCGTTATTCAGGTTACGCTCCCGACCCAATCTCTGAGTGGAAGAAGCGCGCGAGCAAGATGCAGGGACTTACGGCGTTAGACGACGAACCAGTCGAGTCGGAGGACGAACCGGAACCCGAGCCCGAGAAGGGGAAACCTGTCGATCCTGGTACATATTTTACATATCTATACTAATATTATAAGGCTGAAGAGTTTGTTTGTTTGAACGCGCTAATCTCAGGAACTAATGGTTGGAATGGAAAAGTTCTTTTTGTGTTTGATAGTCCAATTATCGAGGAAGGTCTATATAACATCATGGTACGACCAAGAGAAGCAGAGCAACGCGGGTGAAATCGCAGGCGGGTCACTAGTTAAAAATATGTTATATCCTTGTTGGTTTATATTGATGGAGTTGAGACAGCAATAGTGATGACAACTCATTTTAGCAGATGCTATCAACAATAAGGCTATAATCAGTTAATTACCTATTTTAGTGAAGGATAAATTCAATCGCGGGCAGGATTCGAACCTGCGTCTTCTGATTAGATACACCAGACGCTCTGACCGCTAAGCCACCGCGATGGAGGATCTGACCAGAAGACGCAGGTTCGAATTTTTCCTTCATTAAAATAACTTTATAATCTTAGCATGGAAAATACAAAAAAAAAAATCACAAAAAGTTAATTACTTGTAATTGTTATTGGGACTGGCCAGCGATCGGCATTTCCCTCGGAGACAGCCAAATTTTAAGGGCTCAAAGACCAAGGAGAGACAGAAAATAGTTGTTACTATCTATAAAGATCTTTTGTCAACATTTACATTTATGTTACAGAGAAAGCATTCCAAAATTTGAAAGAGGTCAAGAAGTTCAACTACCTGCTGGGCATGTCCATGTGGATGTTGACCAAAGAGAAGAAAGATGAACTACTCAAGCAGAGGGACCAGAAACTTTCAGAACTCAATGCTCTTAAGTATGTACTTACGATCTATTAACTTTTTCCTGAAAAGTACATAATTACTGCCAGCCTGCGACCGGAACCTTATCTTTTTCTTTACACTTCATTGTAGTGTTTGTTGTCTCTATAACAAACCTTGAAGCAGGCATAGGAAGAAGAATCAAGATCAGTATACACATACCTATTGTGCACTCTTATGTATATGTCGACTTACATGGATACAAACATGTAACTTTTGTCCACGCACACATTTGCACGCATATAAACGTTATGTTATGTAGTAGCAGTTACCTCTTTGGTGTTATGGTCCCAAGGGGGACTGCTACGCTAGTGGTCATGGGATCGAGAAATTCTCAATTAGTAGCTCGGAGAATAGTACACCTCTGCCTAACCCTTCGGGGAATATAGGCGTTATCGGTATCTGGGTTTCTTAGGAGAGTGCTTCTATTAGATATATGTACAATATGGGTTTTTGTTAGAAAAGTAACAACTACAAGTCCTTACTCTTTAATATAATATTAATAATGATCCATCGTTGTTTGCAGAGCAAAAACTCCTGCGAATTTATGGCGCGATGATTTAGACGAGTTCCTAATCAAGTTGGAAGAAATAGAGGAAAAGGAGAGGCAGGAAGAGAGTTCTGTCAATAAGAAGACTGCTAAAGCCGCGGTGAGTACCTTCAAAAGAATTTTATTTATTTCAAGGATTACTGAGCCGAGTCCTTTTTTTTTGCGTGTGTAAATCCTCATGGACTTCGGCTACCCGGGGAAAGCGACGGGGAGTGTCGGACCTAGAGTGGATAACCTACCGATTAAATACAACTGTCAATAAAGTGAGATAGCGCTGGGGATATTTCAGAATGGAAAGGTTGGCTAAGCTCACCTTCCTTTCAATCTCTAAAAGTTCAGTAGGTTAAATCGTAATTTTTTTATGTGAATGTTATATTTATATTATTTCTTCTTGGTTTATGCTACTCAGATGGAAAGAATGAAGGTAATATTTTATTATTTTCTAGTATCAATATTTTTTTTGATCGCATCTGAATGTTTAAATGTTTGGTTAATTATTATAACATTTGCATTTCAAGATTGCTGGAAAAACCTAGGAAATATATTATGTAACATATTTTTTTATAATTTCACAGAATGCTAATAAGAAGAATCGTAAGTCTATGATCGACATCGCGCCATCCGAGAACGGCAGGCGGGTGGAGCCTAAGATATCCGAAGACCTAATCAAGAGAATCCAGGCAGCGGAGAAGGCGAAAACTAGGAAAGAGGTCAAAAAGGAATACGATCCGGTTAGTGTAACAGTATTTACAGATTCATAGTCTATTATTATTCGTAGAAGTGTAGCGACTCCCGCGCAAACATCGCGTGGTTCCTACAATAATATTTGTAGGAATAGTACTTTAAAATTATAATATAACATCACATCTCTTCTTCTCGAAGGGTTAGGCAGAGATGTATCCCCGGAATAATAGTGCGCGTTTAAAGGTAGCCGTTTCGAACAGGCAAGTCAAATTACTTCAGTGTTTTTATACAAAAGTATAGAAATACAATAACAATAATCACGAATGTGAAACATTTACGACCCCAATTGTCCTTACATCGAGTTTGTATATTTAATTTACCACTGCAAAACCATTTGCGGATTAGTTTCAGATGCGCTCTGTTATTTCGGGACTTCACAATTCCCCGGTATGTTTAGGTCGCATGTAATAGGGAGAGTATACTTCTCCAAACTCACGAGCTGAGAGTCTTTCAGAATTTTTTTGCTATATGAGGCTGATTTCCGCAGGATGATCCAACTGGTATTAGTCCGATAAGTGCTGAAAAGAAACCGAAGTCTCGTGTCAAGAAGGAGAAAGTTGAGAAACCTGAGAAGGCTGAAAAAGTGGAGAAAGGATCGGGCGATGGCTTGAAACAAACCAAGATTACCTTCAAAAAAGAACCCAAGAAGGTAAGTAAAACAAAATTGGGATGATAACTGAGGAACTAATGGCGCCATTTTCGACATGGCTAACGCAATACTATTGGTTGAACGCTCTTTGACGTAATTTCTAATGTAATTATAAAGAGCTTTCAATCAATAGACTTGCGTTGGCAATGTGGAAGGTGGCGCCATTAGTTCTACAGTTATCATTCCCATTAGAAGATAATGTACAGGTTTGTTTTATAATTTATAGGCAAACCTTTAAAGACTTATATCTAATCTCTTATATCTAATATCTTAGATCGAAAATTATTAATTCAATGTAATCAGATGACGCAGGGCATTGACTCCGGAATCGGGTAATAATTTGTGAATAAAAAATATATTAATAAAATTAATTTGTTGATGCTGTGGTCAACACCTTTTAGTACGGAAAATCCTCATCGATCGCCTGCCACTTGGTGAGGCGGCAGGGTGTGTCAGACTCGTAGCGTACTTGAGTTCCTTTGCTCTATAGTCATGGCAATGGGATTCGTGAGATAACAGTTTGTTATGTTACAGAAGCGGATGACGTTCAGCGGCAGTAGTTCTGAGGCGTCGGGCTCCGATGTGGAAGAGCCGGCGCCGCCGCCTCCTCGCGAGCGAGCTAACGCAAGACGCGCCGCCACCAAGGTAAATATCTGCAACATTCACAAATGGATATCTTGGTGCACAAGAGTTCCATGTTTGAGTTGAAGTGAGTCCAAATGAGCCCTAAAGTGGTGAAAAGGGTGGTGAAAATTTGTATGAAAGTCCGTCATTTTTTAGCTGGAGAAATCGCGGAGTGCAATATACGGTAAATTGTAACATATTAGCAATATTTTTGTTTTAGGTGCAAAAATATAAAGATGGTTCTGAAGAATCGGACTCTGGTTCTGATGTGGAGCTGTTGGATAATAAGTTGGACTCGGGTGGCGAAGCGCCGCGGGCCATGTCGCTCAGCGATGACGAAGACAACTTCAACATTAAGAATAACAAAAACAAAAAACCTGCCGAAATGGACTCAGGTCAGTAAAATACAGACAGCACACAACACACACACAAACACTAAATCCCTCTCACACACGACACATTATTTGCCCACAGATCGTCTCTGACATTCACTTGTGGGTAGGGGTGTGTGTGTGGGTGCGAGATACTCAAACTAACGGCCGATTTCTAGCGTGTGGGTAGGATGTGGGTAAGCGTGGGGGAGGATGTGTGGGGAGGGGTTGTCGTTGTGCGTGTGTGGATGTGGGTACACCTGTGTGTAGATGTGTGTCTATAGCCAACCCAAAATAATAATGTGTCTATTACAATTTCCAGACTGTTTATTCGACTCCCTTATTGAGGACACAAAGAAAGAAGAAAAGGATAAAGCCCAGAACAACGGCGCGGCGGATGTTACTGTACTGTCCAGTGATGATGAGCCCGCTCCTCAGTCGCCACCTAAAAAGAAACCAGGTCCCAAGCGGAAGCTGATGAACGACGACAAAAAACCCAAGAAGAGGCCAGCAAAGGACATGCTGAGCGATGATGATGATGATAGCATATTTGACAGTAAAAAGGTCAGTAAAAACTCCTCCCGCACTAGAAAACGAGCCCTGACAACCCCTTCTCATAGGTACCATCACCAGCATATTCCCCAAACAGTTAGGCAGAGTTGTGCACCTAATGTATACCCACAGTTCGCGGGTATATGTAAGTTCCATGTAATATAATATAATATAAGTGCAAAGTGAAGTGCTACTAACATAGTCTTAAGCCCTGACTACTATATTTTGTATATATTTTATATATGTTAGGTTGTAAGGTATATATCTATAGGCCATAGATGCCTGAAAATATGTGAAAAATAAAAAAAATATAGAAATAGGGGGAGAGCCTTTTGCCTCTAACCTAGGCTGCTACTGAGAATTTCATAGAAAAACCCAATAACACTGATAGACCAGAGGCCGTATTATAACGTGTTAACGCCATCATTTTTACGTTGTGAGAAAGAGATGCCGCTCTACATATTAAATAGCCTCATTTCTTTCTTACAACCAAAAAATGATGGCGTTAACACGTCATGATACGGCCCCTGGCCTCTTGGGACCACTAGACTGCAGTTACTGTACGGAAATTTGTTTTATTTAGGAACAAAAAAAGAAGGCAGCACCAAAAAAGAAACAGAAGAAGAAGGCGGTGAGCGAGTCTGAATCTGATGCGGACAGCGAGGTGCTGGCGCGAGGCAATACGCGGCCGCGGCCCGCGCTCAAGTACACCTTCAGCGAGTCTGACTCCGATTAGCGACCGTGAGTATCAACTACTAATGAGAATATACATACATAACATACAAAGGTAAAGGATAACGTACTAATATGCACCCATAGTTCGCCGGTATGTTTGGGTCCCATGTAATAGGGGGCGAACCTATTGCTATTAACTGGCCACAAAGACAGACTCCGAGCTGCTACTGAGAATTTCATATAAATACCAATAAGGCAGTCATTCAGAGAATTCGATTATTGTTGTTATTTATTACCTACTAGCAACCAAATTTAAAATTTATTTTCCTATCCTGTGTTCCAAAACAATCAATTTTTTTTTATTTCTTCATTTCGGAGAAAAAAAATGTGATGACGTCACTTATACGGCGGAAACTGAGAAAATTGAAATTTTGTTGGATGTATTGTAAATCAACAACGAAATAGATAATGTAAGGTTATCAATAATTATGATAGATGCCAAACTGTCATAAGAAATGTTTTTTATGAGTCAAAAAATTACGTCTTTTCGCAGTACTAATCCGTTTTACCGTATAAATGATGTCATTTGGCACTGGCGTATGTTTAGAATAGAAAGAACTTCAAAGTCGAAAATTAATATGAAAATGTTTGAATATCGGGGAAATAAAAAATACGGGTATCCTATTTTCGATCTAGTTTCAAATAAAATTATAATATCGGGTGTTAAAAATGAAATGTTGTCAATTTATTATAAAAAGAGTTAGTTTTTTAAATACAAATTCTTTATTTCTTTCAGGCCCAGTATTATGAAAACACTCGCGTGATCGTGGTGGTGACACGCTCCACGATGTAAAGTTGCTGGTTTCAACGCAACACTTTTATATTGTTATCATTTCTATTGACTGCGTGTACACTATTTTTATACACACTAGCCGAGAGGCAGCCGTAAGGGATCTGAGAAATACAAGTTTGTAACCTCTATGTTTTAAATAAGTAGTTATTTATAATTTAGATCTAATTAGTTCGTAATTAGGTAAAAAGTCGTCTGGCACATACTTGCTCAAAGATGAAAATTTTAAAAAGATGAGCATCTTCTGATATAGTTTTTTATGACAAATTGTAAATAATAATGTAACACTAAAATTTCAATTTCTTATTGTACTATTCCATTTTATTTCTTTCTTGGTCTGTCTTATTTATAAACTAAAGTATTTTGCTTATTCTATTTGATTAGACATGTTACATTATCAGCATTTTAGGACATTCTGTGACATTCTAAATAATTTTATAATTATATTTTATCATTCTCAATGTTTGCTTATTTTCGTAAAAGCATTTTTTGTTTGTGAACGTTAGTCAATTTAATATTTCGATAATATTATGGACGTTACAATGAAATTGAGTTGTATTGTTACTACTTTATTTTTATGTTACAAATGTAATTTCTCAATATAATTTGTTAATTTTAACAACATGTGTAAATAAATGAACAATGAAAACGAAAAAGGTTTTTTTATTCATTTTCCTACTGCATGTAGACTACAGCTGAAACGTAGGGGATTTTTCAGTCCTCCATTCCTTCTTTATTATATACATATTCCTAGTTATAATTATTTTGTCAAATATATTGTAGGTGAGCCTGCTTTTATAACCAGTCAACAATTATGCAGAATATCGGTATCCTACTATAGACCATTGACATCCTGGAATGAGAGCTCTACACACCAATCAACTAACACCTTCACGCAAATTCTTGAATGGAAATTGATTAGATGGAATAGAGTTCTAAGATAGGTGACGCCCGCGCTGCCCGATTATAATCTAATCAAATTAATAACCCTATCAAAACTATATTAATCCTACGTATAATAATAACACCTGAGATTTACAATAACTATTTTTCTAAACTCAAATCAAACTATAAAAAAAATGACAGACTCTGTTGTCACTTTGTCAGATGTTGGATCTACACTAAATTATAAAGAATTGATAGGCATATAGAAAAAAAAACATTCTAAGAAAATTAATTTTCAAAAATATGACATTTTAACATGCCATAACGCACCAGTCTACGACACTTAATCAGAAAATCGTGTGACGGCCTATTATATCGTACTAGCTTCTGTCCGCGACTGTCTGCGTGGACATCAGAGTTAGGTCCGACCTGGATAAAAAGTAGCCTGTGTGTTATTCCAGATTAAATCCATCTCTGTGCCAAATTTCATCCAGACCCGTCGAGCCGTTCTGGCGTGAAGGAGTAACAAACATCCATACATTCATACTCACAAATTTTCACGTTTATAATATTAGTAAGGATACTTTACCAATAATACTTAAACTACATAGACAATGTAGTCAACATTCACATAAAATAGGACTTTTATCAAGTATTATTTTTTTATTTAATAAACAAAAACAAAAAGATTTGTCAGAAGTGGGATTCGAACCCACGCCCTCAGAGAGGACCAGAACGCCCTGCACTCGTATTGAACGAGCAAGTTGCCTTGAGTCTGGCGCCTTAGACCGCTCGGCCATCCTGACAGTTGTACAAGCGTGTGAATTTTTAGTTAGTATTACTGTACCGAGAACAGTTCTTGAGATGATATTATAGAATAGAATATATCGCACTGCTAACACAAGACTGTATCAACTCAAAAAAAGACAAATTCGAGATAACTCATCCTTAATAACTAACTTGATAACCCGCAATCTCAGAAATTACTCATAATTAAAGAATTAAGAGTAATTTCTGAGATCTGAGAGAGAATTATTTTTATCACTAATTTTAAAACAGTGTTCACATTTTTATAATTGTTTACAGGAAACGAGTAGCCCGTTTTCCATCATTTCTGAAAAAAAGTTCATTTTGAGTTGATACAGTCTTGTGTTAGCAGTGCGATATAGATATTTATTTGCATATAACATGGTATAAAAAGGTCTTAACAGTAGGTATACATAGTAGAACAAGCATGTTTTGCTAAGAGTGTATACTCTTACCAAAACATGCTTGCAAATCTTACGTATTGTACGCATTAATGCTTTTCAAAGAATTCATTTATAATATAGGTATTGTAGGTTTTTTTTTTTTTTAAAAACGTTGCCCCACACTAGGATTTTCTCCTGTGTCGTGGGTGCGTGTACAAACACAAATTCTCACATACACAAACGCCCAGACCCGAAACAACTACCTGTAGATCATACAAATATTTGCTTCGTGTGGGGATCGAACCCACAACACGTGACGCAGAAGCCGATCGCTCAACCGCTACGCCAAACGTGTCGTCGTATATATATTTTTTTCTCCAAAGTGTTAGGGTTAGGGTTCGTAGTTTTAAAAAGACCTAGGGAACAAACCCTGTGTTGTGGAGGATTTAATAAACATACAATTAATGGACAAAGTAGGTAAGTAGGCACCTACGCCCAGTCTTGAGACCAATTTTTAATTAAAAAAAGCATTAGTTAGCAATCTGGGTCGAACATTACTAGTATTCTTGTGTTACTTGTGGGTTCCCGTCGGCAGTGCCATGAGTGGGGTTCGAATTGGCAACCACATGATCGCAAGTCCGACGCCTGCTTGCTTTCGATTTGCTTCATTTGGGAATCTAACCCACAACCCGCTGCGCAACGGTAGGTGTACGTTTGGTTAAATAGTAGGCTAAGGTAGCATCGTACCGTAGACTAGCAATTTTTGATTTTTAATTTCGAGACACGTATGTACTGGCGGAAAGTTCGAAAAAGTGTTGTTTTTTTTTATACCACTAAGGTGGCAAACAAGCATACGGCCCGCCTGATAGTAAGCGGTTATCATAGCCTATGGACGCTTGCAACACCAGGGGTATCACTCGCGCGTTGCCGACCCTGTAAAAATAGTTGGGCTGGTAGTTTAGGAGACATGCTGCCATGCATGACAGCGGCGGTATTCTGCAAGGTAGAGGTACCTCCCCAGTCGGGCAGCTCCAATTGTGTGTGGAATTATTCGATTCCACTAAGCCCTACCTCTATTAAATCTCTTAATTTTTGGTCCAGATAACAATGTTTAATTCATAGACAAAAAAAGGAAAACCTTTATTTTATAAAGAAGGTAAGGTTCAGTTACTAGTGAAACAAACATTTAGTTACAGCATAAACAATATTATTTTATTCAAAATTTATTAAAATTTCGTCACCTAAATAGATATTTCTAATAAAGTAGATGTTTCAAAATACATAAATAGAATCCCATAACATACAATATTTATAATTTTTTATAAGTACTGTTCATTTTCTTTAAGGCTACATACAAAATTGCCAATATTAATTTTATCACTGTTATGAATCCACAATGAGTGGATGGATCTATATTTTGCGAAAACCAAATTTGGCGGACCAAGCTAGTGTTTGTTTGAAAAACAAGCTAGTTTTTGTCTTTATTTGTTTGTTTGAAAACGCGGGTTTATGTAGGTACATCTTGCAAAACGACATTAAGGCCAAGTTATGGGCCAAGTATACATTTAAACCTCAAGGTTAGGTTAGGTCAAGTCGCTCGGGTATCTCGCCAAATTCATATTTTAAACTCATGTTTTTTTTTTGCAGGCATGTGTGGATCTGGCATGTTTTAAAACATCTCTTTTTTAAATATTATATTTTTGAATTATTTTACATAGTGTTATTCACATTATTTTATATTGTATATTTCTCGCCTTAATTAAATCTACACACTCTTTTAAATTAACAGGTAAATTAATATGGCATTCAGAGTGTTCGCTTAATCAACATTATTTACATTAAATTAAATCTTTTATAATTACATAAGTACAAATTGTTACTAGATATTATTAAGTACATAAATGTTAAAGGTGTTTTTAATAATATTCTAAACAAAGTATTTTGATCTAAGAACAACATTTTAATAAAAAATTGTAGGTAGTAGGTACATAGGTAACTAACTACCTATGTATTTTTTTACAGGAGCAAACCGAAATTAACTTTGTAAATAATTACATAGCTATTAATAAAACAGTAGGTATCACTGTCAATGCCAATAAAATGCAAACAAATATTCCCTTCATTATTTAAAATCAATATAACAGCGCAGTTTCAAAAATAAATTAGGGAAATATCAAGGGTAAATACGTTCAAATCGGAACATTTTAGGTACACAATAAAAATTTAGTTCCGTACACTGGCCAGTGCGTTTTATTTTTTTATAATCGCATAGGTACTTACATGCGAATCAATACAAAACACTAAACTTGTAGTGTAAAGCAAAAGCTTTACAACAACTTTTGCCGTTTATCAAACATTACCATTTTTCGAAATTTAAAAGTGCACAAAGTCACAGAATAATGAATAGAGCTCTGAGAATATGGAGCTATTCATCTGAGCTAGAGCCTAGAGCTCTTTGCATATAGTAAACAACGTAAAGATAGAAATTTTCGTTCAGAAATCACATATTAATTGTTTACTTATTTTTCAGTACCTACTAAGCTTGCTTTCTCTGTCTGAATAACCTTTAGCGCTTTCCCTATCGGAATATTTTCCATTGTATTTATTGTATCTATCACCGTGGCCATTTTTAACGTATTGTTTTTCACTGGCGCTGTAGTGGATCTCCGAAGGCCCGATCGTTTTAGACCAGTGGTGGGTCCAGTAGAAGTCGTCTGGGTATCGAGGGTACGGGTTCTCTCGGCATAGTACGACGCAGTATATTAGGCTGCCGACTAATGTGATGAAGCCGAATATCAAGAAGACTATGCCTAGAATCCTGGAAGAAGAAATTTCGTATTAGAAATGGCTTTGAAAATTAAAAATTAAACTTATGAAATCAAGAATAAAAAAAAACTACTTTTTACGGATTTTATCCCGTTGTACCTATTGATATTATTTAATTCCGTATCATTAAATCCGTAAAAAGTAGTTTTATTTCAATGTCTAATATTCGCGTAAGTGTCAGAAACCAGTTTGATGACACTTTTATTACATTTTTAATTTAATTGAAAGCATTGAAAGCCGCTAATAAACAAAGGCCCCTATAACTGACAGATTTCCTAGGCAGAACTGTCAAAAATGACCAATTCTGAAGACGCTTTTGACGAATTAAAATACGCTTCAATCTACATAATTTACGCTTCATGGTGCTTTACTTTTGTTCGATACCGATATCCGCCGCTAAGAATAAACTGCTTGAAAGGAATGGATAGGATATTTTTTTTCCCCAATCTTGTACGAAGTGGGAATTTAACAAAATTCAAGTGCTCACCATAAATAAGGAACTTCTGTGCAAAATGAATGCTTCTAGACCCTTCGGAGAAATTCGTTCTCTGTCTGTCAGTTATTGGTTACTGTCAGCTTTATTCAGTAGGTCCTACTTTGTTTATTATGCTGTGTAAAGCATATGGGTGTATTTCACCACGTTACGGTAAATTACTTGGCAGTTAATTTCATACAAATTTTGATCGATTTTTGAATACATTCCCTTATTATATATGGTTAAATAGCCCTTTAGAGTTAAAATTCATAAGCTGATTTATGTGATATTACACAAAACTTACCAAACAAACAGTGGTTCGAAGAACTGCAAGACGATGACGAACCCGAGGGTGACGAGTATCAGGCCCAGGTTGAGGAGCAGCATCAGGCAGCACATGCCTTTCACGTTGGGGCATAACGGGTTTGGTGCGGCCATCGCATCTACCTTTACGCCTGCCTGAATTTGAGAAAGAGTTTTTAAATGGCGTCTTTATAGAAAGTCACACAAATGTCTTTTGGTGATCTTTTAATTGGTGCATAACACTCGCAACAGGCACGTGTGTATGAATGTAATGTACCATTACGCCTGTATTCCCCGAAGGGTTAGGCAGAATAGTAATAATGTACATCTATAGTTCGCCTATGTTTAGGTTTCATGCATAATAGGGGGCAAGCCTATTACCATTTATCGGGGCCAAAACCGAACTCCGAGCTGCTACTGAGAATTTCATAGAAAAACCCAATAACACTTTGCTTTGTTAGTGGCAATACAATCGACCGGTGAACTTTTATGGGTCTACATTAGTACATCTCTGCCTAATCTTTCAGGGAATACAGGCGTGATGGTATGTAATGTTATGTCTGGGAGGAAACATCAAATCATAGATGTGTTTTCATATCAGAATGTCTGCAGAAATTCCATTTCAGATTTAAGACATACCTCTAAGAAATATTACAAGAATAATAATCTTGGATAATTTGTAGTATCACTATTAGATAATTATCTAAAATGATTCTGATATTTATTCGGAAGTTATTGTGCATTTATAGTCAAATATTCAAACAATCTTACCTTCCTAGAGACTTTCGACCTGTGGGTAGACGCGACAGAGGGCGCCACTGCACTTCTGTACGAGTACACGCTCCGTGGGGCTCGGGACTGGCGACTGAAACCAACAAAAACATAAATACTATTTACCTGGGCCCGCGAAATTCAAATTTCAAGTGATTTTTCACAATTTGTAGGTCTATAACAAGATTCATTCAAGTTCTAGATTGATAGAGAGATGTGTACATTAGTAGTAGTTAGGTTCGGCAGAGGCGTACTAATGTATACCCACAGTTCGCCGGTATATTTAGGTCCTATGTTATAAGGAGCGAGCCTATAGCCATTAACCGGGCACAAATCCAGACTTCAAGCTGCTACTGAGAATTTCATAGAAAAATCCAATAACACTGCTTGAGCTGGGGATTGAACCCACCTCTAGTGTAGCAATCGCGCTTGGGACTACTAGACTAACGAGTATTTATTTTTAATCTAAAATATTTTGTAGTCTGACGTCAGAGAACATATAATATGACAGAGCGATTTGTTTCCTATGGGAACGATTGTCTTCGTACTTTCGTCACGACCAATTTTCTCTGCAGGGTGACTATAAGTAGGTAATGTTGGTATACAATTTAGTATCAATGTTTATGGTATGTAGCTCAGTCCGTGACAGCATTCGTTCCAGACTGCGCTCTGGCCTGTGTGTAGTCGAGACGTGCGCACGCGTCGTCTCGTCCCTAATCTTAATGCACGTAAGTCACGACAAACTGAGGAGCTTATTGTCTAGCTTTTTTCAAGGCTAACTTTAGCAGAAGATATAGTTATCCTCCCTCTGTAAGCAATAAATCCATTCTTACTAATATAAATGCCATAGTAACTCAGTCTGTCTGTTTATTACGTTTTCACGCCGAAACTACTAAACCAATTTCGATGAATTTTGGTTTAGAGATAGATTGGACCTTGGAGAAGGACATAGGCTACCTTTTGCCTCGAAAGTCCTTTGGGATGCGAGTGAAACTGCGGGCAACAACGAGTTATTTATAAACCAAATTATTATGTGACAAGAATTTATCATCAGTTTCTTTGTTTATCATTACTCCGCCAAGCGAGGATGGCCAAACTTTACCACACTTCTTAAGACTTTTAAAGAGTCTCATTAGGGTGTTGTTACACGTGTTTTATGTAAACTAGTGAAGTAATTAAATGGAGCAATCTGGATCATTTTCTAAATTGGCGCAATTTTTATTCGCCTGTAATGTGTAATGCCATCTCCTGTCTTCCTTCTGATTTCGGTTAGTACCTACACAACATGTCGTGTACACTCGCTTACTGAGACAACAATAACTCCGACAAAATACAAACAGAAACAGAGGTAAGTATCTAATTTTAGGGATTAGCGGATTTTTTTGTACGGAACTCTAAAATATCACAATAAAATGAACCTGTCAATGTTTCGTTTGACACTTGCATAACCTGCAAGCTTTCTTATCGATGTCAACTCGTCTCGACCTTGATTCGATATAACAATCGATATCGGTTCCGAGTCGTGACTAGTTTAGCATCATCAGTTACACAATTATGTATCCGAGACACTTTTTATGAGCGGGTACTTATTTTGTAACCTGATTTACTAACTCACTTGTTCTATTCAGGTTGAATACAGCTTATTTTATAAATAGATGATCGTTAAGATAAGTCAAGCCTGTATTCCCCGAAGGGTTAGCCAGAGGCGAACTAATGTACACCCACAGTTCCTCGGTATGTTTAGGTCCCATGTAATAGGAGGCGAGCCTATTGCCATTAACCGGGCACAAATCCAGATTCCGAGCTGCTACTGAGAATATCATAGAAAAACCCACTAACACTGCTCGACCTGGGGATCGTACCCAGGACCTCTAGCGTAGCAGTCGCACTTGGGACCACTAGACTAATAAGGCAGTCAATGATTCCCTTTTTAGATAATATTATAATGTCTTTGGTCCCATGCAATGGGGCGCAAATCCAAACTGATACTAAGAATTTTATAGAAAATCCTCTATCTAGCTCAAGTTGAATCGAACCGAGGACATCATTCTTAGAAGCCGCGCTTGAAACCTCCTTATCCGATTGTGGTAGAAGAAGGGTTACATTTTTCGGGTGTATGTATTTTTAGGTGTCTTTTTAAATAATGTACGGACGAACGAACTAAGGAAAAAACTCTGTGTGTACAATTATCGAACAAAAGCACATCCAGATTCGAAACAAATACTAGTGAAACGCAGAAATATTTGCTTGGGGTGGGAATCGAACCCAAGGCACGAGGTGCAACCGCCAAACGTCAACAAAAAAGCTTTTTCTTATTGTTATTAAATGTAAAAAACGTTAACTAGGAGCCAGGAGTTAGACGGTACTTTTCAATAATCCTCTGAATAAAGACGTTCCATTTTTTCATCCTTCAAATTGGACGCTGTCAAAACAAACTTCAAACATGTCTTAAGTAACAACAAAAAATAATTGGACATTCCTGGACGAAAGTTTTGTTAATACATTGACAGTTTAGAAAGTACCGAGCTAAATTATATAAAAACTAACAAAGGGAGTAGCCCTTAGTCATTATGAGATCAACAAGTATTTACTTATAAATAAGATGTCAAATAATATAAAAAAGTTTTGAAATGAACTTGTTAGCTTCTATTTTTTAATGTCAATGGAAGTGGAAGATTTTTTGTATGTGTCAAATTGACAAGTCAAAGTAAAGGGTGTTTTTTAAGCTTTTTTGGGATGTACGTAGGTACCTTATTAGTTGATGATCAGAAATCAAATATTTAATAATCTCTGAAGAGTTTAGGTCGAACAGTGTTGGATTTTCTATGAAAATCACAGAAGCAGCTCGGAGTTTGGTTTTGTGTCCGGTTAATAGCAATTATAGGCTTGCTCCCTATTACATGGGAGTGTACATTTCTGCCTGACCCTTCGGGAAATACAGGCGTTGTTAAGTTTTATTCTATGTCTAGGTAAGTACATACTGATTGCCGTTAAAGAGTGTAAAAAAATAATTGCTATAAAATCAAAAATTTTGTGCCATGGACAGACTCCGGATTTGTCGGCGACAATCAAAGGAGTGTGTCGTCATGCAATTGAATTACCAAAAAAGAGGTTATTCTCATAGCTTCAATTGCCCTATTGAAAAACAGGGTTGTCAACTTGTCATTTTTCAAGGCTGTTGGTTTTATGGGCAAAACTTGATGTTCGATGGACATTGATATTAAAACAATGTACTTTCAACGTGTTTCTGATCCACAGAATAAATGATAGTACAAACCACGTGCAGAATGGCTACTGCCCTTCCTAATTTTAGATAGCGTGATCATTGTTATTACGTTTATCTTTATTATGGGTCACATCGCATCGTAAGCACATAATGTACAAAAGCCACTATTTACACGAGTAGGCCACAGGGCAAACTGATGAAAAAAAGATAACTAATCTCATACGGTCGGAGGTATTAGGTCTTTGGAGTTCAAAATGCAATGCCTCCGACTGCATGAAATTGGTTATCTTGTTTCCATCTCTTCTGGCAATCGGGTGTTTTGGTTTTTTTAATTTTACACTTTTTAGTTTTTGATATAGGTACCCTGTGTGACTCACAATTGAGACGAATCTAACGATGCCTCTCAAGATAAAATCCATTATCCATCGAGCAGTTTTGGCTACAGAGCGTGGCAAAGAAATATACAAACATTCACACATACACTCGAAAAACATAACCCTTATTCTGGCGCAGTCGTGTAAAAGGCAACAGTAACAGTCGAAAAATATATCTCATATATTTCATTATCAACTTCTTGACAACCCTGTCCAGTACCGTCACACCAACAACTCAAGGACGAAGGTAGAAAGTAAATTCGTTTCGCCCTGACACTCGTTACGGCTACTAGTCTACGGAGCTTTTTGTGTGATGGCCTTTTTTGTTGTCTCTACCGAATTAAGTGCTTTTTTGTCCGACCCTAATGTTGATTTAGAAGTAATGAATTTGGAATGTTTCACACGGTCCTGTTGACTTGTTTTTAAGCGACTTCAAAAAGGAGGTTTTTTTAATCACAATTTTTTTTAATCAATCAAAATGATTATTTTTTTCATCGGTAGGTCATACTTCCAGAAGTGATCACACGCAAAATGACAATAACACGTACCGACTGAATAAATGATTACGTCGTCTAGGTTAATACCTAGGCGACGTAATCATTTACTCAGTCAAACACAACAACAAAATTCTACTCGCTCCTCAAAATGTTGAAATAAAATAACTTTCAAGAAAAAGTAAAACCGCCTTCAAAAACATAAAAAATAATGTTATGTGCGAAACAGTTTCGGAAGTCGGCGGCGAAAACAAAAATCCAATCAAATCAAAGGCACCGACTTCCGAAACCGTTTCGCACATAACATTATATTTTATATATCTTTTTGTGATTTTTTTTTGCATTTTCCATGCTAAGCAAGCTAAGCACGGTAAGGTGGTAGCTGGTAGGTGCTTTGAGTTCTCTGATAATTCGAATGAGTGTGATACATAGGTGAGATAGAAAGACTATATTATCTAGTTTTACGGGGTTTAAGAATGATTCTGAGTTTATGACTAGTTACGATTGAAATACTATAGATACCGATAATAAAATTGTAACACACCGATGTCTGTACATTATAGACATTAAAGAAAAACGAATATTTGGGTCTATATTAGAGCAACAGAAGACATATTCTTTTTTTAGAATTTTGTCTGTCTGTATAGTACGCGTATCACACAAAATCTTCTGCATGGAATTGAATGCAGTTTTCACCGATGTATTGCTAGAGATCTAATTTAAAATCGGGTGTATGTTTCATCTTGATACGCTGCCTAGAATCGGAATTATAGTATGTTAATCTTTTTGGGACGTGAGTGAAACTGCGGGAAACAGCTAGTATTATAATAATTTTAAATAAAAGTGTCCATTAGTCTAGTAGTCGTAAGCGCGCCTGCTACACTGGAGTTCCCGGGTTTGATTCCCACGTCGAGTAAACTGTTATTGTGTTTTTCTATGAAATTCTCAGTAGCAACTCCGAGTTTGGAATTTGTGCTTTATGTTTCTGTATTGCATCGTTAATATTTGACAAAAAATCGTGTGTTTATTTCATATTATATTTAAATAGTTAAATAATAAGGTTCAAAATTCTCTAAGCTTAAACGCTTCAACCTCAGAGGTACGCAAAAGCTAATAAATCGTGCCCCAGATGCCTGGGTTCGATTCCCGTGTCGCGACATCATTGCGCTGTCGGCAGAGCGAACCCGGTTGAATTATTATGATCAATGATTTACAGTCTAACTGTAGTTTGTGTAGTGGTTTGATTTAACTGAACACAATTTGTTCCTATATGCGGATGTTCTGTGAATTTGTTTGCATAGAGACGTTTGAGTAGGTACAGATAATAAATACAACCTTATTTTTTATGGATCGTTAGAAAAGTTAAGGTGCCATATCAAGAGCGTGACTGCTACGGTAGAGGTACTGGGTTTGATTACCAGGTCGAGCCCTGTAATTGGGTTTTGACAATGACATTCTCAGTAGCAGTTCGGAGTTTGGGATCATCAAGATTGGTAAATAAATGGTCCCTTAATAGGTAATTATTTCTTTCGCGGTTTCAAGGTTGGTCTCATTATTAATTGTAATAGTTGTTCATAATGATGAGTACAAGGGCCCCTTAATTTTTTTACGGTAAATAAAAAATTAGGCTTTGAAATGAAACTCCTTTTTTATGAATTTTGTTGCAGATCTTCTTTGTGAACTTTGTTGGACGTGTTTAATGGATTGGTAGTCAGAAACCAATGCAATCTGTCCGAGATTCGGAAGTTAGGACAATTCCGGGATTCTGTCATGCATGCCGCAGCTAAGAAGTGTTCTACCCCCTTTTACTCGACCCCATAACCGCTCTGCGCGTGCGCAAATCATCAAAACGTTTTGGGAATATTGCCAGCATATTCTGAACATCTATGATTCATGCATGCACCGTGGAATTACCTTATGAGCAATTTTCCACCAATTTGTGCGTTTAATACCAAGGTTTTGTTTAGTGCGGGTTTACTGAACAGACGGGCGGGTGAAACGCTGCGGTTTAGTGACTTTTTTTTTAAATAATATCAGTTACCTACTGGGGTGATTTTTTATTCGTTGAATTCGGTTCGGGTTGGCTACATTATAGATAAAACTATATTTAAATATAGAAAACGATTTTAGTATTTTTTCAAATCCAAATGTTTTATTGCTTTATAAAAAAAGTTAAAAAGTTTTTAATGAGTCGACCAAATGAGTGAGTGAGTGTGGGTCGCTGAACAGGTAACAATTCTATTCACTGTTGTACTCAATTTTGGGTATAAATATGTATTAGTGTTTGTTTGAATGTAATATTATTGCAATATTTGTGTTATTTTACACTGCCATCTATATCTTTTGTTTTAATTTCTCCTTTCACATGTTTACTGGAAGGAAGTTGTGTGTATGTAAGCAGTACTTTTGTACTTTATAGTCATTTACCTTTTTTGTGCTAGGCAAATCTCTTGTATATTGTTTAGACACTTCCACAATATACATAACCATAAGTAGAACGCCCGTCTGCATTCATTCCTGGGACACAGGGCGCACGCGCACGTATCGAGCACCGTTCAACGGAATTAGTGGGGTTTAGGGATTCGGCGGCACCGATACAAGTTAACGGTAAATTAACACAGTCAGTAACCCCATATTCATAAACCATTGAACAGCTTTACATGGGATTATTACTGCTGATCATGCGAGCTTGCAAAAAACGCTTTTTTGGTTATCTTACGAAGACGATATCAGCCTCTTCAATTGATTATGGACCTATTTCACCACCTTGAAGTAAGTTTCCGATAATTTACTTTAATGTCATATAAATTCTGTTCAATTTTTATAGTTCTGAAAATGAAAATGAAAAATGTTTCTTCGTTAACTTAGAGTAAATTACAATAACTCGTTGAGGGATATTCTTTTAAGCGAAATTTATGTTTGTGTAAGAATATCCATATCCAAAAATTCATACTTAGACGTGGTAAAATAGGCCATAAGAATAATAAAATACCTCTACAATTTTGTCGCATTTTACTTTATGTATTTATACAGCTACTCCAACTTATTTCATTCTTTTCACGCAATTTTATATATTATGCGGTTAGGTAGAATAGAATAGAATAGAATAATCTTTATTGCACACCATATGAGAAAATAAATTAAAGAATTTTTAAAAACTAAGGGTACAATGGCGGTCTTATCGCTAATAGCGATATCTACCAGACAACCTTTGGATGGACAGGAATGATATGAAAAAACGGGAGATTTAGGGTAGTCCATGGTGTACCAACCAGAAAAAATCATAACGATTAAAAGTAAATAAACTACATAAATACGATTAGATATGCTTACATAATTAGACTTACATGCAATAATATATACAAACGAATCATATAATTCCTTAAAATGAAACTCAATTTACCGTGTTTTTAAGTTTCTGGGACAATAGGTGTTTACATATTGGGGAAAAACGAGAAATACCATGAAACTAGTTTTTGACAATTCATAAACTAGATCTACTCATGATCCAACGTCCCCAAGAACCTTACTGGATTTTGCACGTAGAACATTTTACTGAGAGACAATAATTACTGGAAGAAAGAGATGCAACAACGACTAGAAGTCATTTTTACTGTTCAGAAAAATGTTCTACGTGCAAAATCCAGTAGTAGATATATAAGGTTCTTGAACGTAGGTACCTGATTTCTGAAGGTGGTCGGTACGCGGCGCTAGTGACGTACACATCTGACCCGGAGTCGGCTCTAGGAGACCCGTTCGTGTGCTGATGTCGTCTGCCATTCCTGTGCTCGCCGGAAGGAGACCGGGTTCGCTCATCCATCGTCTGTGGAACATGAGATACATTTTAGATGATCAGCAATATTTAGATAAATGTTAGTCAGACATTTGTGACAGTTGTTTCTGATGTCCTTTTGAAAAATACGAATATTAATAAAATGAAAGTTTGTGAGGATGTACGGATGTTTATTACTCAGCCACGTCGGAATGGCTGAACGGATCTGGATGAAATTTGGTACAGAGATAGACTATAGTCTTTTTATTCAGGTCAGATCCAATTCTCAAGTCTACGCGGACGAAGTCGCGAGCAAAAGCTAGTTATTAAATATAATTCGTTTAATCGACTAATAAAATTCTATGATATAATTTTTGGTAGGGATTCAGATGGGATGCTTTGTGCCTTTTCCGGTAAACGAATGTCAGTAGGTATAGGATGTTGTGACGTCAGAATGTACCCTATCTGTCTCGTATTTTATTTATTTATTTAAATAAAAATTAAATTAAAATGTTTACAACTTTTTAACTGATTTGAATTTTGATTTTGTTGTACAGGTCTATTCATGGTCAACTTTTTTATGGGACCATAAAAAATACAGTTACCTAGCACTAGATTATGTATATGTCTTAACAAAATTAAGGTAAACATTTCTTGTTAAAAATGACTTCGCTACTGGTATCTTCAAAAGTATTTTATCATAAATGAGACACGTGAGATTCCAAATCGTATGTTTTTCTTGGCTGTAGGTAACGTTGGGTTCTTTTTATGCGTATTTTGACACTAAACATAATCGACAGTCGTTTACAAGTTCTGGCAGCAATTAAAATCAAAATAGTTTTTATTAAGATATTCTCAGCGATAATTCTAACCACCATCATTGGTGAAATGCGTAGATTTTTTTGTAAAATCAACATAGATATTCTAGAAAAGGGTTTTCTTGAGGGTCTCGTAAAGCCTGCGTTTTCTAAGCAAGCGTTGAATGCGGCTGCTACGATAGAGATCTTGTGTTCGATTTCTAGGTCGAGCAAAATGTTATTAGGTTTTTCTATGAAATTCTCAGTAGTAGCTCGAATTTTTTATTTGTGCCCGGTTAATGGCAATAGACTCGCTCCCTATTACATGATACCTAACATATCGGCGAACTGTGGGTGTACAACAGTACACCTCTGCCTAACTAACCCTTTAGGTAATACAGGCGTGATGGTATAACGTTTGTAGCTTACCGTATATTCTGATAATGTTCTTTCTGACGGTGCTCGGTGGCTGTCGTTTTCTTCCCTCGACGATGCGCGGTGCATGTAGCCTCCCGACGAAGGGGAATCGACCCCAGACCTGTGCGTCGCCACGTAATGATTGTTTTTCACCTTGTGCGCCATTTTTAGTCCTTATTTTCACTAACTAGCACATTATTAAACTATCACGCATAGTCCGATTGTCGGCTGCGCATTTTCGTTCATTCGTGCGCAGGCGCAGCTGACATCGTTTTGGCGCTTGTCTTGTGGTTAGTTCATATTTCGTTGTTGTTTGTTTCTGTAACAAATAAAGTAATTCGTTAATTTTAACCTTTGCCTTTGTTGTAGACAAATATTTGTATGGGTACTGTGTAAAATAAACAAAGTGGGTAGTTTGAGAATCATTTGGTAAGTGTTTTGTCAGATGGCTGCCATGACATGCTTTGCTAACTTAAACCACTTTTTAATTCTTCTCTACAATGATTGGAAATGATTAAAAAGTGACTGATGATAATGTTATGCAATTTATATTAAAAAAATGTATTTTTTACATTACATGTACCATCACTTTATTACAATATATCTGTCTATATTTTAGTAACATCTAAAATGCGCATGCACACTCATCGACTTGAAAATGTATATAGAGTATAGTATAGTCTTGACGTGGGAGAGCCATGCTTCGGCACGAATGGGCCGGCTCGACCGGAGTGATACCACGGCCTCACAGAAAACCGTCGTTAAACAACGCTTACGTTGTGTTTCGCCGAGTGAGTGAGGTTACCGGAGGCCCAATCCCCTTTTAAAAGGTCGGCAACGCACTCGTGACTCCTATCTTGTTGCGGGTGTCCATGGGCGTCGGTAATCGCTTACCATCAGGCGATAAGTCTGCTCGTTTGCCCTCCTATCCCATAAAAAAATGAGTAGGAACTTGTGCGCGGCGAAACGGTACGTTTAAAAAAAACATCTGGAACTTCTAAAATATTTTTCAACCTACGGAATAATATTAATGTAAACGAAACCGAACTTACGACCTTGAAAGATATATGCTTGCCCAATCAATTATGAATCAAATGCTTCTGCAAATAGAGTTTATAATGCAATAAAATGGTAACAACTTGAATTATTGCACGAAACAATGGCAGCATTCCGATCTTAGTCGATTAGTGGCGCAACGATTGCAGGTATCGATTCATATCGATATTATTTACCTGTTAAATTGCTCGTAATGTTTCAATTCTTTTTTGTAGTGTTAATCGATTACCGTGATCTATTGAACGGGCGAATGGAGTTTCCAATGAAAAAAATACTTCCTACTGTTGGGAAAGTATTAAATTGCAGGTTTTTGTTTATTAAAGTAGTAGCTATTTCCCGCGGTTTCCTTCACATATAAAGGGACTTTTTTAAACAAAAGGTAAACCCTTCTCTAAGTGTGCAACCTACCTCTATATCAAAATACATTAAAATCGGTTCAGCAGTTTAAGCGTAAAAACGTAACAGAGAACGTGACTGCCTCATTAGTCTAGTGGTCCCAAGCGCGACTGCTAGAGGTTCTGGGTTTGATCCCCAGGTCGAGCAAAGTGTTATTGGGTTTTTCTAAGAAATTCACAGTAGCAGCTCGGAGTCTGGATTTGTGCTCGGTTAATAGCAATAGGCTCGCTCCCTATTACATGGGACCTAAACATACCGGCGAACTTTGGGTGTACATTAGTAGGCCTCTGCTTAACCCTTCGGGGAACACAGGCGTGATGGTATGTATGTATGCAAGAAAGTAACTTTCGCATGTATAATATTAGTAAAAGTAAACAAAACGTAGCTTATGTCATTCTCTAAAGTATATATCTATACCAAAATGCAACAAAATTGGTTAAGCGGTTTAGGCGTGACACAAACAGTAAGACAGACGGACAGATAAAATAATTTTCGCATTTTTAAATATTAGTATAGTATAGTAATCAATCTGCAAGGCTTAGCTGTACTTTCCGCGGTCAGTCCACTGATGGGTAGACCTCCGAAAAAGAAAAAGCGTATTTGCAAGTAAGGCTTTATAATACAAAGAAGAAAAAAGAAACAAAATCCCCTTAATCGATTCAGTTCGCGTCTTACTCAATGCGCAGCTCGGGAACCGAACACAATACCCATTGTATCAGACTGATCAGCTGTGATGGATGACTGGACATGTCATAGTTCTAAATACGGAGCTAATTTGTTTGTCTGTAAGTACATAAATAGGGTGAAGGTCCCTATAATCGTCCATGACATGTATATTTTGTTTGATTTATTTTTGTCCGGATTTAGATCTGATAGTGATTTATGTAATGTTATTATTTAGATAAATGTATATTTTTGCATTTTCCATGCTAAGATTATAAAGTTATTTTAGTGAAGGACAAATTCGTCACCTTAAGACGTAAATTCAGAGTGTGAAGGCCAATTTCCATCTGACGGATGGATCTCGCGGTGGCTTAGAGGTCATAGCGTCTGGTGTATCTAACCAGAAGACGCAGGGTCGAATCCTGCCCGCCGTCGAATTTTTCCTATAACTAGATTAATATATTTTATGATGTATCTAAATCTTAAATGTTCGGATGACGCTATTGTACGTTATACATTCAAAAACTGGACAAGTGCGACTTTTTTAGTAAGCACTTGTAAACACAGGCAAACAGACAGATAGACGGACACCGAAGTGATTTTTATAAGGGTTCTTATTTTCCTGTGAATGGCTATAGGCTCGCCCCCTATAACATGGGACCTAAACATACCGGCGAACTGTGGGTGTACATTAAGTACGCCTCTGCCTAACCCTTCGGGGAATACAGGCGTGATGGTATGTTTATGTTTATGTCTTATTTTCCTCTTGAGTTACCTACGGACCCCTAAAAATGGGTGGCAGAACTCAGATGCTAAGTTCGTTTGGGTGGGTACCACGACACTGCCAAATATTATACCACTAGGTGTTTTAACATTCTGGTTGGAAGGATAATGCAGCCAGTGAAGGCACTGAACCAATGGGGCTTAAGCAGAGGTGTACTCACGTAACCCACAGTTCGCTGGTATGTTTAGGTCCCATGTAACAGGGGACGAACTGTGGAACAAACCTACGAATTTCATAGCAGAATCCAATAATACTTTGCTTGGCTTGGGAATCGAACTTAGGACCTCGAGCGTAGTGGTTGCGCTCTGCTAAACATGGAATGAAAAAATGTAGTGGTATTGTTCATTAACACAAAAATGTTAATGTTAGCGAGTCAACTAGGGCGTTGACCCCAAAATCAATTGATATCATAAAATTACCAATTGGACTCACTCACTTATGACCTACAAGCGGTTCATTTGGTTAGATTGATTCCGAATTTAAATTCAAACTTCGAACTGCTGCTGAGAGTGTAATTCTAATATCACTGCCAGTGGCGGATTAAGGACGTCGGTTTGCGAGGGGCTAACGCCGCTAATGCTCAGATAGTATAGGATAATATCAAGTTTAATTTATGATTTGTCGGGGTGGACCCAGATGCATTTGGGGGAGAGGGTGGGGGTGGCTTGAGCCCTTAGCCTCCCACTCTGTATTCGCCACTGAACACTGCGTTTTGTTCAAGCATGAGTCAATCCATTTACTTAATACAATCACATAATCACACACACATTATTCTTTATATCAACTATTCGACTTTCTATATCAACTAAAAACTATGCTTATAAAGGGCACTGACTTTTGAAATGCAAGTTAATAAACCTAGTTTAGACGTCAGATTTTATAACTAAAGTATCTACATATTCTAATGTTATAATTGTATATTATTATGAAGTAATAAACTATCATTTTGTGACTTTTTTACATTTTTCATGCTAATATTATAAAGATATTTTAGTGAAGGAAAAATTCAATCGCGGGCAGGTTGCGAACCTGCGTCTTCTGGTTAGATACACCAGACGCTCTGACCTCTAAGTTACCGCGAGTCCCGAGTAATAAAGTTTATTTATCAATCAGATAATTTTAGCCCGTCTGGGGACGGGTCAGAATATCGTTCCTCACTGCCCCTCAGATAGGCATCTCGGAAGGAAGCGAGAAAATATTTGATTTGCTCGGTGGTAGGAACTCTTAGGGTCTGAGTGGCTGGCGCCCACCATGACATCGGATGTGTTTCGACTTTTGCGCGTAAGAGCCAGTTCCCCCTCGGTTGCTGCGGCTCTGCAAATCTGCAGTCCTTAGGGGCTCTCTTATGGGTCACCAACGCACCAGCAACTCCTCCGGCGTCGCATGGGCGACGATGACTACTTACCACCAGGTGACTCGTCAATTCGTCAGCCGACTTAATCATAAAAAAACAGCAGTTTTGTAGGATAATCACCCGATAAACTGCCGTTTAGTTTATCAAGTAAAGGTAAGTTACTAGGCAACTAGTAGGTATTTGCAGTCTCGGAACTTGGCGCAGTCACGAAGCGAAAATAACACAAATGGTTTAACGCCAAATATGGCGCGGCGTATTTGAATACAGTGGGAATTACCTTCCAAGAGAAATATTTTGCCGGAAATGGCGAATGACAATTAATTCAATTGCTTTTGGAGTCTGTTTTGGTATTTAAAAAGGTTATATTTTTTTATACCACTAAGGTCGCAAATTGGTATACCTACGGCCTGGTGGTAATCGGTTACCGTAGCCTATGGACGCTTGCAACACTAGGGTATCACTCGCGCGTTGCCGACTCTGTAAATTAAGGAGGAATAGTTGGGCTGGCAGCATAGGAGACCTGCTGCCATGCATGACAGCGGCGGTAACAAAACACCACCGGTCCCCCACACTGCCAACACAACGCTTCCTCGCGGAGCTCTGGCGACCTTGCTCATCGTTAGGAACACATAGCATGGAGCTATATTATTATTTTTAAAGTTACACCATTATTTTATTATTCTACGATTTTACTGCCTCGTTAGTCTATGGGTCCCAAGTGCGACTAATAAGTTTGTTATTGGGTTTTTCGATAAAATTCTCAATAGCAGTTAATGGCAACAGGCTCGCCCTCTATGTTATACCATCGCGTCGTGAATTCGTTAAATTAGAAGTCTACCCCTTAGACACTCAAACCTGCCTACCCCGACGGTTGGGAAAATTCTTCGAGGATGTTACAGTAGCCTGAAACTCGGCAAAGAATCGAATACCGCAGCCTCAGTGCGTACGAAGCCGCAATATAAAATAATAGTTCACTTATAATAAGAATGTCATTATAATTTGGTTTGGGAGCAATAACGTCACGGGGCTAAAACTAATCAAAACACCATTAAAAAATCACCCATTCTCATCAATTTGGGGTCTAACCGTCTGATATTTATTGGCTTGTTGTACACCAACAGATATAATTTATAGCTTGCGATAGTAAAAGGTTTACATCCCGCATGTCATTCATAAAATTTGTACATTTAAAATGTACACTATATTTCTAAAAAATAGCAGAGAAAATAAGCAGAGTCACAGAGTGTACTCATGTAAGTATATCCACATGTCATCGGTATGTTTTTGCGTATGCGTTTTGCAGCAGACAGAGAGGGCATAACCTTTTGTCTCAAAAAGTACTTTTGGATGCGAGTGAGAATCCGAAGAAGATTGTAAAATTTTAATTATAAGAATATGGCTATACCATATACGAGTAGCATAGCATTGCTATTACTGGATAACTTCCCTTGATATCTTCTATCTCAATTTGTTTTGAGCGTACAAGTTGTTGATTACATTACATCTGTAATTACTGCCACGCCTCTTATGTCATAGCGTGAAGGATAAGGCCGACAATATCTCATTTGTTCAAATTATGATAACATCATGTAGCATAATCTTCCTTTGAACTTATTTTTTAACTGACTTCAAACAATGGAAGACCTGCAATGGTTTAGTGGACGCAAGCATGATTGAGCGTGAGGTCTTGGTTCTGATTCTCGGGTTAAGCAATGTGTGATTATTTAATATGCTGATGCGATGTCGACCCTTAACAGCCCTTACGGAATGCAAACTGCCAGAGCCGCAGCAACCGAGAGGGAACTGTCGAAACACACACCAAGGTGCTTTACGACATACTCCGACTTAAGGGTGGTCGCTAGAATATTACTCTGACCAGTCTCAACACGGAGAAAATAATAAATTCGTCTGTGTACAGTAAGAAACCTCTGGGGAATACAGGCGTCATGATGGTACGTGAATACCATATAAACTGGACAAAGATATAAATTATAATATAGTTGAGGATGAAAAAATAATGCAGTCTCATAATTTCACATAGTTTAGTGACAATGTAAACGCTCTCTTACACCTTAAAACGGGCATTCTAATATCATTACCGGTCCGGCTGTCCGAATTTAACTGCCTTGTTAGCCGCACCCTTATTGTGCGAGCGTGAGGTTACGCTTGCGAAAGCTAGTTCGTTGCCCAGTAGCCCATTGTACAGTCAGCGCCAAAAGTCGCTGAACACGATGCAATCTTCAAAACGTTTTTACATCATTACTAACCAAAAAATTCTGACCTGAGAAGTTAGTACCAGTTTTCTTATATGCAGAAAACTGGTACTAACTTCTAAGATTGCATCGTGTTCAGCGACTTTTGGCGCTGACTGTACATGTATTTACGTGGGACCAAAACGTTGGTCTCAATCGAGATTATAGAAACAGGTAAATTATAAGCCAAATTATTTATTTTAACAACGGATCACAGGCAAAATATAACTGATTTTTAATGCTCTCCGTATTCTATACCGTTTTATTTACGAGTTAAGATTTTTTTCTTGATTATGTCGACAAACAAACAGACGTGTTACTTGATGGTAAGTAGTCGTCGCCGTTGACACCTGCAACACCAGAAGAGTTGCTGTTGCGTTTGGTATTAAGACCCCTTAAGGATTGCAGACTGCCGGAGCCGAAGCAACCGAGAAGGGGAACTAAATCTTTTAAACATAACAACATGCCTCTGCATTACCTCATTAGTCTAGTGGTCACAAGTGAGACTGCTACACTAGAGGTACTGGGTTCGATCCCCAGGTCGAGCAAAGTGTTATTGGGTTTTTCTATGAAATTATCATTAGCAGCTCGGAGTCTGGATTTGTGCCCGGTTAATGGCTATAGGCTCGCCCCCTATAACATGGGACCTAAACATACCGGCGAACTGTGGGTGTACATTAAGTACACCTCTGCCTAACCCTTCGGGGAATACAGGCGTGATGGTATGTTATAATAACATAATCAACCCATTACATTGTCTCAATGCTATAGTCCACCATGCTAGCCTACTGCGGGTTGGCAGACTTCACACGCCGCCCCACGATGTTTTCCCTCACCGTTTAAGCGCGTGATAATTAACTGTTAATACGCACATGACTTCGAAAAGTCACAGGCCTTAGATCCGAACTCGAGACTTGTGACTTAGCAGTAGGTCCTATGGTCATATCAGTTGGCTTTCACTGCTCCTTTTAAAATCCTTACTAATATTATAAACGTGAAAGTTTGTGAGTATGGATGTATGGATGTTTGTTAGTCTTTCACGCCAAAATGGCTGAACGGATCTGGATAAAATTTGGCACACAGATAGATTATAGCCTGGAATAACAAATAGGCTACTTTTTATCCAGGTCGGGCCCAATCCTGAAATCCACGCAGACAAAATCGCGGGCAGAAGCTAGTTAGTCATATATATTTTATTGTTATACAAGGAGCAATGTCAGTAAGTAGTATCAATAGCACGTCGTCATCTTTAGACTTGAGGGGTGTTATGCCGGCTGTACACGCTTGTCACATCTCATCGCCTCGCGCGCTTGTCGTCGCGTAGAGGCACGACACAAGAGCGCACCATGTACCTACACACTCGTACTCTGCCTGTCTTGTAGTGTTTCGACGATTACATTAACCATTACAACTATCATTATCAGAAGACGGAAGACCTATTGGCATACATTGCGTAACACATATCTTACAATGCCTCTATACAAACTCTCACATACACACACTCACACCACACACACACTAACACACACACATCTGTCAATATTAAAAATAAAAAAATTAAATAGAAAATTAGATCATTGAATAGAATTACAGAAAATACTAAGGTTATTGTAAATTTAGTACAGCGACATTCAAACCATGTATTTTATTATGTGATACTTCTGCGGCTGTACACTGTTTCCCATAACACAAGCTTAAGCTTAGCTTGGGAATCAGTAGCAGTACCTTTTGTGCAATACACTAATACGATACATAAATATGTTAGACTAGCTTTTGCCAGCGACTTCGTCCGCGTGGAATAGTTACTTTGTTCCCTAGTTCTTCGCCCGCGTAGCTTGAGACCTTTCTCATGAATCACTCATTTTCCCAACATTTCCCTTCACTGCTCTGCTCCTATTGATCGTAGCGTGATGATGAGTATACTATAACCTGCCCAGGAGTATGAAGAACAATTGTACCAAGTTTCGTTGAAATCCGTCGAGTGGTTTTTGTTTCTATAATGAACATACAGACAGACAGACAAAAATTTTATTGATTGCATTTTTGGCGTCAGTATCGATCACTAATCACCCGCTGATAGTTATTTTGGAAATATATTCCATGTACAGAATTGACCTCTCTACAGATTTATTATAAGTATAGATTACTATATGATGAATGTATTAACTGGCGACAATAAAGAAATTTAAACTGGGCTATCGCCACATAAGACCTGAACTACGTAAGTAAGCCATTTGAGACAGGTGTGTAAGCTAGGGTTTAATTGGAAACCATGTTGTGTGGTATCGCCGTTGTATCGACTGCCGATGCCGATGTGTTTACAGAATGGTAGGTATAAGCACAGCATGTTAATATATAATATTAATATACGCTATATTAAATTTATATAGAAATCTTTTAGAAGGAAAAGGAAATTCGAATTTTTTATTTATTTACTACCTGTTTCCGGCGGTGTCACTCGCATCCCAAAGGACTTTTCAAGACAAAAGTTAGTTTATAACCTTCTCCAAGGTCCAATCTATCTCTAATACCAAAATTCTCCAAAATTGGTTAACGTGAACAGATCACAGACCGACAAAGTTACTTTCGCATTTATAATTATATTAGTAGGTATTGATTAAACTGATATAAATATTTTTTAGGAAAAAAAAAGACAACTTTTGGCTTTGACATGCTCTACGAGAAATCATTACGGGAATTCATGGAAGGATCTGAATTCCTCGAAGGGATAGGCAGAGTTGTATTTTAGTAGTCCATTGATATGTTTAGGTCCTATGTAATAGGGACGTACCCTTGCCATTAACCGGGTACAAATACAAACTATGACATGCCACTGAAAATTTAATTAAAATAAAAAACCGTACAAGTGCGAGTCGGAATCGCCTACCGAGAGTTCCGTACAAATTTGTAGGTACATATTATAATTAACTAGCGGCCCGCCCGCGGTTTCACCCGCGTTGCCCCATTCCTAAGAACTGTAGCGTAATGTTAAATAGCTTAAACCTTCCTCTTGAATGACTATCTATTAGAAAAAAATCCGTTGCGTAGTTTTAAAGGATGGACAGACAGCGACAGCGACTTTGTTTTATACTATGTAGTGATTACATATAATATCGTTTTCAGATTTTACCCTATACTTGTAGTATAAGACGGTATTACTTGCCAAATTTCATAGTTCTAGGTCAATGGAAAATACCCTATAAATTTTGATTCCCTTGAGAGTATCGAAATATACGTTTTTTTGCGGCATAAACGGCCGTATCTTTTTTTACGCTAACTTAGATGTTTGATTTTTTCAAAGCTTCAAGGGACTGTAGACTTGAGTATATGGTGTTAATTTCAACTCAATACCTACACGCGTTCCCGAGATAAAGGGTCTTTACAGACAGACAGACAGACAGACGGACGGACCACGGACGGACGAAGAACAAAGTGATTCTATAAGAGTTCCGTTTTTATCCTTTTGAGGTACGAAACCCTAAATCCCAATAATACTTTGCTCTACCTGGGAATGGAACTCAAAACTTCTTGCACAGCAGTCGTACTTGCGACCACTAGCCCCATAAGGCTAATATTCTCAGCCAATCATTGTCCCGTAATCTTTATATCCACGATTTTTGTATACGATGGATTTAAATCAATTGTTCAAGTGGCATTTGCCAAGTGAATAGAAATACCGGAATGTAAACTAGGTGTGGCCAGGTTGAGCAATAATGAGCTAGAATATAACTAGAATGACATACATATTAAAACAGAACCTACTTGAAAAGAATTATGTAAAACACACTTTCCACTAAACAGTAATTTAATTCGAAGACAATTTACAAACAGGCAGAGCTTCTGCTTATTTTTGGCGTATACCTGGCGTCGGCAACCTGCGGCTCGCGAGCCACATGTGACTCTTCGGATGTGAAGCTTCGGCTCTTTAGTTACATAAATATTAAATCGGTATTTTATAAAAAAAAAACATTTAAAAATCGTTCTGAATCGATTGACGAGGATTCGGCACCATTTCTATCTCTCAGTCACGAATGAATAAATAGATTCGTTTTTCTTTATCAAAAAACTTTATTTATGCAAGTACTATTTATTGTTGGCAAGAAACATTTTTGTAGCTCATTAAACACTTGGAAATTTTGTAAATCGTAATTTTTGACTCTTCCAACTTAAAAGTTTGCTGACCCCTGGCGTATACAATCAAAATCACCCTAATATTTTTTTTCCTATTTGGACGTAGGCTGTTGATTCAGGGAATTTTCACAGTGTAACCGGACTTGGGTCACCCTAATAAGCATTGCGCCGGGTATTTATAACAAATACCCCCTCCCATATTACACATTCCATAATTGTAATGTAATGCGTTGGAATTGACGTCACGTCACCAAGGGTTATTGGCGAGCATGGATGGAACAGCACCTTCTCATGGATTGGCTTGGTTTGGCGTGGCGGGGCGGGGCATGGCATGGCTGTAGAGTAGGCTTAGGATGTGACGTAGCATTACAATATATTTGAAATTTGTTACGGGCGGGGATCGATCCACAATCCGTAGCGCAGAAACCAAACATACCACTACGCTAACGTGTAACGTTTCAAATTACGTACGATATAATCGTTATCGAGAATGTAATCATTAATTAAATATAGAGGTTTTATCCATCAATTAACTTAGTACTTGGATACCTTCCAAAAATATCGTATAACATTATTATACTTTTCACAGATAAATACTAATTGAAATAAAACCCTAATTAAATTTAAACGAAAGATTAATAAAGCTTAGATTAATCAGGTGCAACCGTTGTTCATTGACCCCGGCGTAAAACCGAAGGGCTGTGCACCTGCGAATCTGACACAAGTGAAGCGGCCGGGCGGATTGCAGTTACTGAGATAACGGGCCGAAATGATAAACTGCCCCGCGGCTCCGCTTTGTCTAGGGTTGCCAATCCAGTTTATCTTGTTTTTTGTAGTGCGGAAAATCGTCATGGATCGTAGCCACCCGGGAAGGAACAGTATTTCGGATTCGTGCTCCATCTTTGCTCTTGTTGCCTTGGTTGTTCATATCGTTGGAGGTCGTCCCACACTACGTTTTACAGTACTTGGTGTTGACATTCTTTTGCTGTCCATAAACGTCATCAATACGAAAGCATAACTGCTGCAGCAGAGCGGCAAAGCAGTACGATCTAAAAAAAATTAGGTACCTTTATTACAATTTTTTAGCTTATTTTGAATAACTGCTCCATTGGTGGCAAGTAGTGGGGATGACTGCTGAAAAATAATTTACCTCATTCAAAAATCCCATCTGCACATACTCAGATCCGGAATATATATCTGTATGTCATACCTATACATATTTGTACTGGCGAAAATTTTATGCGGCCCGAGCGAGCCATTTCTAGCCCAATTCTTTTAAGCCATTTCGTGACAACCCTAGTCGCTCCTGTACACATTGCATTGTACAAACTGCAACATAGATTGTAGACTATTTTTAATAACATTGCGTCCTAATTTCAACCGTAAACCGTAGTGTTAGGGTTGAAAATTAATAGCGATAAGAAAGTGTAGAATGGCTGATTGTAGCGGAATTGGGTCGGAACCGAACCCGCTACTATTATGAGACGATAATTTAGGAGCTAGCTTCTATGTGTCGATGGGGTGATTTTGTAGCTAAGTCTGTCATTTACTATTACAATTACGGATTTTAAAATGGCGGACGTGAATTCAGATGGAATTAAAAGAGTTGAGTAACTAGTAGTTGAGTAAGTGACAGTCTAGTGAATTTGAATAACGCGGTCATTCAAGGAACTAGGTTTTTATTTCATTAGGCTGTTTTTTCAATTGTTAGATATCTGTTAACTGAGAAATAAAATTAAAGTTTGATAGATTTTTTTTTATTCGTGATAGGCTTACGCTTGATCGCCAGTTCGCCTGATGTTAGCGACACTGCGATCTACGACGGAGCACGCTTGCCTAGAAGAAACCGATTCAATCGTGATTTAAAGATACCCAGATTATATCTATCGGGGAATACCCACTCGGGAAGCGCATTCCACATTTCAGCGATACACATGATAAAAGTGGTCTTAAAGCGTAACTGTCAAAAATTCGAATTTATTCCTCCGTTATAGATATCTGGCGATGGAAAAATCTGTCAATTACTTACTATTGCTTTAAATAGGGGGCGAGCCTATTATTATAACCGGGCACAAAACCAAACTTCTGCTGTTGAGAATTTCAAGGGAAAACCAGATAATAATGCTCGACCTGAGAATCGAACCCGGGATCAAACAAAACAAATAGCTTCGCTTTGAAGCTTTTTGCATCTTCTATTAATGATATTTATTTCTGTAAATCGATCTTTCAAAAAAACCTTTACAAGTCTATTAAGATACCTATATATATATATAGAGGTATCTTAATATATATATATATATATATATATATAGGTATGCTAGCGAACCCAGAAAACGTTGTATTGCCCTGAAATAAAAAAATCCTAAAACCCGATTCCAGTGCCAATCCAATTCCATTTTCAAACCATCCGTGTTATGTTGTGTTGCTAACAGTGAGTAAGGTCGCCAGCTATTGTCTCCTATGCTGCCCATCCAACTATTCCTCCGTAACTTACAGGGACGGCAACGCGCGAGTGATACCTGTGGTGTTGCAAGCGTCCTTAAGCTACGGTAAGGGACCATCACACACATCACAAGCTTTCCATCAGACGGGCTGTACATATGGTTGTTTGCCACCTTAGTAGTTTAAAAAAACCAGGGACTTACTCAAATATACACAAATTTTCATACAAATCGGTCCAGCCGTTTAGGAGGAGTCGGGTGACAAATACACGTATAGAAGAATTATATCAATATAAGGATAGATATATATCAGGTTCAGAAAGTTGAGTGGAAAATACGCTTACATTTCTCGATTCCGTTAATTAATTTAGGTACTTAATTAGATTACTGTCTGCCAAAATAACATATTATGTATTATGACTATGCTAATTGATCGGCCCCATTGATTTTATCTTTGTTGTAAAACACGCCCCGTTCTGTGTCATCAATTAAATACCAACGAAGACTACCTACTTATATTTTACTAGTTATTGCTTGCGGTTTTACTCGCTTACAAAACGGATTTATTTTACTTGATTTCTAGGATTATGAGATATGCACCAGATTTTATGTCAGACGTCCAGCAATGCAACTCTGAAAACCGTACTTATCCAGTTGCGTGAAGATATTTTTGCGTGATGCGCGTAAGGATAAGGACATAAAGACGGACAGACAAAAAAATATATAATTGTTTTAGCTTCTATTACTCTTATAAAGATTTTTAATATTTTTCTTATATGTATAAGTCATTTGTACAATCAGCGGCCAGTTACAATTTTATTATATGTATAGATTCGGTTCGAACTTCCTATCAAGTTTATTTATTATTGTCTAAAAATCGCTTTAATGGGTTAATCTGAAACAGTTAATAACGGTTAACAATTTATATACAATCTAAACAATAAATTTTAATGGAATGCGGTATTTAACATGAATAATTCCATTCATTAGGGGAAGGAATGCGAACATTGAGATAATCACCGCTTTTGTGGTGATTATAGCAATAGAGACCCCCTACTGATTTCTGTCAACGATAGACCGTCCCCAGGAGGGCCATGGGTGCCTTACACTCTTGACCCCCGAGTGGCTTATTGCTATATACCTACTTTTGTGCTTATCAAATTTATTTGGAGATATGATGAACTACTGACTCAAAGGCTGGGTTCCTTTCTTAGAGCCTTTTTCGAGGAAGCATCTTTAGTAATGGATCTGTTGCATATTGCAAAATTTTGTTACTCTGAAGGAAGGGACAAACTTTTTGACCTATTCCTGAGGTGTCTACTCAAACTCAATAATTTTGTGGCTTGGTTTTTCTACCAATCTAAACGAGATTGACAGTTGAAACGAGAAGTTGCAGTACCTATAACACGTGGCAGAGCCATGCTTCGGCACGAATGGGCCGGCTCGACCAGAGTGATACCACGGCCTCACAGAAAACCGGCGTTAAACAACGCTTACGTTGTGTTTCGCCGAGTGAGTGAGGTTACCGGAGGCCCAATCCGCTTTTAAAGGTCGGCAACGCACTTGTGACTCCTCTTTTGGTGTTGCGGGTGTCCATGGGCGGCGGTAATCGCTTACCATCAGGTGATCCGTCTGCTCGTTTGCCCTCCTATCCCATAAAAAAAATAGTTTTATTTTTAAGGTTTTCTGGGCATTTGCAACACTGGGTAATTTTCCACTGGGTAATTTTTTTTTATATCCACCGCACTAGTCTAGTGCTGGTTGGCAAACTTCAGATAATATTAACTTCTTTCAAGCATGCAGGTTTTGCTCACGACGTTTTCCGTCACCGTTTAACTAGAATAGAATATTTAACATAACATACCATAACGCCTGTATTTCCCGAAGGGTTAGGCAGAGGTGTACTAATGTACACCTACAGTTCGCCGGTATTTTTCAGTCCCATGTGATAGGAGGCGAGTCTATTGCCATTAGCCGGGCAAATCCTAAACTCCGAGCTGCTTATCTATTGTGAATTTCATAGAAAAACTCAATAACACATTGCTCGACTTGGGAATCCAACCTAGGAGCTCTAGCATGCAGTCACACTTGGGACTACTAGACTAATGAGGCGGTCAATAAAATAGTACCTATAGAATACATTTTACTTTATGCATATACAACTAGCGACCCGTTCGCGGTTTCACCCGCGCTGCTGCGTTCCTAAGAGGCTTAACGTTATGTTATACAGCATATCACCTTTCTCGATAAATGGACTATCCAACACAAAAAGAATTTTCAAAATTGGTTCGGTAGATCCAGATATTACCCTCTACACCTTCACAAACCTCTTACCTCTTTATTAGTATATTTAGATAAAAATGTATGATCTACCCATAATCATTATAAAAGAACTCACATTTACATTATTGGCAAAGTTTCATCTAGACAATAACATACTTTTGGTGTCATCTAACCTTAACGGTTAATTCAGATCACAAATTGAAACCAGATATAGTGCCGCTTGACATGAATGTCCCCAAAGTTCCATGAACTCACATTTAATCTTGTTTAAATTATTTTTTAAATAATCACCGATTGTCAGTTTGGAAACCCATTTCCTTATCAAACTCGTTCTGGTTTAAGAAACACGAAGTGGCTATTATTTTGCAAACTACAATAAAAAAGATATGAAATTAAGTTATTGGTATCAAGTATTTTCTGTAACAGTGAATAGCCTTCTAGGGTGAAAGACTTCTAGGGGTCTTCCTGGATGGCGACCACACTTACGTCGGAGTCTGTCGTAAAGCACCTAAGTTCTTAAGTCTCTTTCAGTAGGGTTGTCGCATTTTATTTGCACGATTCTTATAAAAATATTCCTACACTGATAAAAACAAATGCACCATCACGCCTGTATTCCCGAACATTGACACCCGGCAGTTGTACTAGCAACGTCTGGACCAAAAAGGTATATAATTGAAACACTTGGATCAATAAATAACCATAAATATAAGATGACAAAAGATGTAATCATAAATTATGGTGAAAATTTGGAATCTGCTCACATTGTAACAACCTAAATGTATATTTTTTATAATCAAACATACACACAGCCCTAAACAGCGTTATTTACACACAGACTTCAACTGACACCCGGATGATCGTAAAGTAGGTGTTACATTAACAAGATGTAGCGATAAGCGGCAGCGGGAGACCATCCGCTTAATGGCAGTCGTGACTCTGAGTTACGTTTAATGTGATGCAACACGATATTTATTTTTAATTGTCTATTTAATTGAATATTTCGATTGCTAATAAAATGAGTCCACGAGATTATCCGTTTAAATAATGTTGCCATTAAAGAAAGTCATTAATGGCTGAGTTAGTATTTAATTTAAATACTGACATCATTATGGAAAGTAGGTATCGATGAGCTAGATTACTCGAATTTACTATCCTTACTAATATTATAAACGTGAAAGTTTATGAGTATGGATGTATGGATGTTTGTTACTCTTTCACGCCAGAACGGTTGAACGGCTGAGATAGATTATTGTCTGGAATAATTCTGCAATCTGTTAAGTTTATTTTTGAGTAAGGCAGGATAGGGTAGGATCACTTCGCCAGTTTGTTTTTACATCAAAAGCAACACATCATTAACCGGCAATAAATCTAAATCACGAGCTACTACGTTTTGATAGAAAAAATCTGTATCTGGGAGTTGAATTTAGGATGCCATGTTAACTTTGACTTTGAATTTAGGATCCGAGTAGACTGGAATGGGACTATTAGCAGTCCCTAATGGTCCCATAATAATATTACTAAGCTAGTAAGCCTAGTAATATTATTATTACATAGCTGCTTCCAGTATTTTTGTGATGTTGGCGCTTTAAATCAGGAAGGTATAATCGCTCCCGCTCCCGCTCAATAAAAAAATCGACATATTAGTCACAAGGACGTTTGAACGCGTGGGAAAATGCAACTATTACGTTCAATATTAACTAGTTAAATAAACCCACAGTCTCGACTATTCAAAGCAATTAATTCAAAGAGCATTCATTAAGAGCTATTACATTTTTGAAGTTGTAGAACCCTGAGTGTTCTGTTTTTCTGGGTTGACAACACCGTATTGATATAGATTATTTATTTATGCAATAACGTGCTAACAAAGATAACAGCAAAATTGGTTCCAATTCGGAACTGCTTCAGTCCGAATCCACTTTACCCAATATTATTTATCCACGCGGGTGTTTACGGAGAAATCAATTTATTTATCGCGTTAAAGGCGCAAATAAATGCCATGAAACCACAATACACAATATTTGAAGGCCTTTCAAATAATATCGTCATTAATAATTATGAAATTAAACTAACGAGTTCCAATCCACACTATGACACTACTGCAAGCCAACAGCCTAATTATAAACTAATTAAGTTAACAAATAACAAAGTCTCCGAACTCATTTCATCGACAAATATAATTGCTCAGCACAAAAGATTGTAACAACACTACACAAAGGGCCAGTGATGTGCCGACAAAAGACGATATCGACACGCGTGATTTTGATTTCACAAATAAATGATTTTGAATTGAAACGTCAATCTAGAGATGCACTTGCTCATTAATTAAAGGTTTCTTTCTTTTTTATTTCGAAAAAGGAATTACTCTCTTTTGTCTGAGATTATTCTTTTTTAATATCATTCTTTATTGGTATATTTTAATTTCTTTTGTAACAAAAGAGGTGGTAAGTTTGATATAAAAATAATTACTGGCACACAATGAAACAATTTTGTGTTGATCTATCTTTATGGTTTCTTTTCAAAGTCGTTTTAAATGGGACCACCCTTATATTTGAATGGAAAAATGATTCATTATTCTTCAAGGCATGTGGATATGTTTTCTCACAATGATTCAGCTTTTAAGCTAGTGATAATTAAATAATACTCGATACGTCTCGATACACTCGAGATGTATCACTGAAAAGTCTTGGTTATCACTGTTGGAGTTGGCACTTGGCAGTTGTCATCAAAATCAACCCATTTACGGCCAGTGCCAATAGCAAATCTGTCGATAGATTTGCTTACTATTTGCTTACTTGAGATAGGATATCGACATTACTTGTATGGACTTTATGTCAAAATCCTATCTCTTATAAGCAAATCTACTGACTGATTTGATACTGGAAATGGCCGTCAGTGTCCCACTACTGGACACAGATCTCCTTACATTGAGAGGGGTAAGGTTATAGGAACCCCCCGTATGGGGACGGGTTAGAATACAGTTCCTCACTGCCATTCAAAGAGGCATCTCTTAATAGCCGAGAAAATATGTGACTTGCTCGGTGATAGGATCTCTCGGGGTCTGAATGGCTGGCGACCACCGTTACGTTGGAGTATGTCGTAAAGCACCTTGGTGTGTGTTTCGACTTTTGCGCGTAAGAGCCAGTTCCCCTCGGTTGCTGCGGCTCTGGCAGTCTGTAGTCCGTAGGGACTCTTATGGATCGGCGACGCATCAGCATTTCCTCTGGTGTTGCTGGTGTCTATGGGTGGCGATGACTTACCTAGGCTCGTTTGCTCGTTTGCTGACTTAATCAATAAAAAATAAATAATAATAACCAAGAAATTTTATCATGAACTAAATGCAAATCTCCATATTTCCTACTTTCAAGCAGTTTCTAGCTCAGAAACAAACAGAAACACTGTTATTTAGACTCAAATCTATTTTGTGTACTTTCTCGTTCGAGTTTCGTTTACGCTAATTTGGACCTTGCATGGCTAATTATAGAGTTGGAATTAGCACAGGTATAGATAGTTTAACACTATCTAGGGCCAATGATCATTATTGATAGTGTATGTATGGAGTGGTAGGCCTTCACGGTAGAATACTTGGAGTTCTTTGGTTGAAAACATACGGGGGTGGACGACTGGACGTGTGAATGCGCCTGTGCAGTTTTATTAACTGATTTTAAAAAGGAAGAGGTTCTATGTACTTATGTATTTTTTTATGTTTGTTCAAACAGTATACATACAGTGGACATTGGGAACATTTTCATGCAAGAAGATCCAGATTTGATTTACTGCTGATATAAATAACATAGAGCGATTTGTTTCCAACAGCAAAAAGTGCTTGTGTTCTCTGAAAGGTTAGGCAGAGGTGTACTAAAATACACCTATTCGTCAGTATGTATAGGTTCCAATAGTGCCATTAACCGGTCGCAAATCCAAACTCCGAGCTGCTGTTGGGAATTTCATAGAAAAACCCAACCCAAAAACACTTTGCTCCACCTAGGAATAGAACCCATTATTTCTCTTGGTCACACCAAACTTGAGAACAACTTTACCGATTTCATTCATCTAAAAGTTTTTTGATACTTTGGAAAAGGTTCTCACTGAAAGAAAAATAAGAAAATTGCGTAGAAAATTGGAAAGTTACAGAAAACTTAATGACTAGGTAAGTATTCTTCTTCGGCTTCGTGCGTTTATCCCATGTTAATAAAACCGCGGGCAACAGTTAATGTGTTATAAATAATTATCCGCTTAAAGATTTGGTATGTAGCTATCTAATAAACCATTTTGAAACAATTATTGCGTGATATATCTATCTTCTTCTATATATATATAAAAGAAGAACCTGACTGACTGACTTAGGTATAAACGCACAGCCGAAACTATAGGGGCGAGATCCCTGAAAATTTGCATGCTGATACCTTTTGCACTGTAGACGAGCACCAAGAAAGGATTTTTTGAAATTCAACCCCCAAGATTGTGAAAAGGGGGGTGAAAGTTTGTATGAAAGTCCACACACACTACCATGCGTTTGACATATACATACACACATATATTTTAGACACAAAAATTACCTAAGTAGGGACCTACGCAGGCAAAGCTGCGCACGGGCACTATAATTAATACATAATCTTTGTCAAAAGACTCAAAACACAGTTGACGTAAGCGGTCTTAACTCTTGTCGACTGTACTTCAAGTCCGTATGTTTTCTCGGCCATTAATTCAGTCATGGTATACGTTATTATCTAGAATGAGGAACACCATGGTGTGAGATCGTATCTTAACAACGTTATGGTACATGCTGGTCAATATCGTCACGTCTCATCTTATGGGGTTTGGCGGGCATGAACAATTTTAGTCTAAGTTACTATAATTTTTTTGAAAATGTGTTTGATTTTTAAAAAAAGTTAACGACAATGGTCGAAAAGTGTTATTATTCTGATGTGAATGATTTTTTAACGATAATTCTTTATGACATGATTACATATTACTAATAATATATACTATTAAATAATTTGAATTATAAACTTGACGACACGTTTGGCGTAGCGGCTGAGCGATCGGCTTCTGCGTCACGTGTTGTGGGTTCGATACCCACACGGAGCAAATATTTGTATGATCTACAGGTAGTTGTTCCGGGTCTGGGCGTTTATGTATGTGAGAATTTGTGTTTGTAAACGCACCCACAATACAGGAGAAAATCCTAGTGCGGGGCAACATATATAAAAAAAAAAACTATAATTATATAGATAAAAATATATAAATTAATTCTCTAATTGTATCAAGATCGTATTATAAGATATGACATTTCTAATTGTTATTATTCTCTTTGTTTTTTATTATTATAGTGTTTATTTTTTAACATATTTTTATTATTTATTTTTGGTACCAAAATTTACCTTAATTTTCAACTTTTTTATTTCTCGGAATTTTCCCTTTACTTGTTTGCTTTTACCAAAATTGATAATTCTAGGTCAATCGGAAGTACCCTATAGGTTTTGGGTCGAAAATCGATATGGTAGTTCCCGTTGACCTAGAATCAACAAATTTGGCAAAAAGCAAGGTCTTACATCCAATTTTATTATGGCGGTATAACGTGGTACGGAACCCTTGGCGCACGAGTTCGACTCGCACTTGACCGGTTTTTTTATATCTGGTTGAGGTCGGTTTTCATACCTTCCACCTCCACTTCACTCAATCTTTGACATATTACACACATTTTTCTTACACTATCGTAAAATAAAAATAAGTAAGTACGTAATTGTATTCATGTTAATTAGTCCTAATTTAGAATTTGCTTTAAAATATATGTTGTATTTACCTTTTGATGTTGAACAGGAGGGTGAATCTGAAACAATAGTAATTTTGGTTTTTAGTAATGGTTTCTCATGTTGAAAGAAGGAATGAAAATAATTAATTAATTAAACGTGAAAACAGACAAACATAGTTACTTTCGCATTTATAAGTACACTAGCTTCTGCCCGCGACTTTGTCTGCGTGGACTTCAGGATTTGGTTCGACCTGGACAAAAAGCAGCCTATGTGTTATTCCAGACTAAAACCAATCTCTGTGCCTAATTTCATCCATATCCGTTCAGCCGTTCTGGCGTGAAAGAGTAACAAGCATCCATACATCCAAACACACAAACATTCACGTTTCTAATATTAGTAAGGATACCTAATGAATCCACTAGAAATCGAATATTTCATTCGCCTCGGCGCTAAAGGGCTAATAGGAACCAAGTTGTAACTATCCGGGAAATGGGGATGACAAGATAAGAAATGTGATTTTGAAAATTGGAACAAGCTTATAAAATATTTTCCTGTGTCTATCAAGCCTATTCATACTGACGGATATAGGGACTTCCTTCATAGATACCATCGGATATGTTAATACCGACTTATTGAAACGAGTATCACCGATGTCCGTACTCAGTAAGCTAGAGATTGTTGAGATTGTGAGACCTAGATATCTAGCAATAAACTAACCACATTTTTATAGGGCTACACCTTAGCATAAAAATCACAATTGTGTTGGTATATTTATAAGGATTTTTTCTAGTTAAAGTGTGTAGTCTTTCCTAGTTAGGGTACCGGACCGGTGACCACCCATTCCTCCCCTAGTATATCTATGTACCTGCATAGAATCTGGTTGTTTTGGTGCTGGGTAGGAGCTAGATGTAGTTCCTCTAATCCCGTCTTTGCGGATGCCAACGTTGTACGAGGAAACTAGCGTCCGAATATAAAGTTCCTTGTCACAACAGTTTAAAAAAAATTGCACTTTACCACCTAGGTAAGGTGCAATTTTGACAGTATATACATAATCAACCTATTATACTGTCCCACTGCTGGGCACAGGTCTCCTCTCAGAATGAGAGGGATTAGGCTATAGTCCACCACGCTGGCCTAGTGCGGGTTGGCAGACTTCACACACCATCGAGAAAATCTCTCAGGCATGCAGGTTTCCTCACGATGTTTTCCTTCATCGTTTAAGCGCGTGATAATTAACTATTTAATATGCACATGACTTCGAAAAGTCAGAGGTGCGTAGTGTTGCAAAAAACTCGAGTCTTCGAGTCCTATATAAACGGACTCCGATGATGAATTACAAGACTCGAGCCCTTGTATGTGACATGAGAGCTCGAGTCTCTTTGTGCGCTCGAGTCCTTTTTATGCGGCGAGTCGTACTCAAGTTCTTATAGCGGACGATCAAATGCAATATGCTAACTGGTAAACACGTTTACTCAATTATCTAAAATATTAACAACTTAGAGGGTAGTATCTCAAAATATAAAGCCAGTTTACCTTCACATCTCTATTTTCATAGAAGTGAGTTTTTAGCTGATTTGTAATGATTTTGTCTCGTCAGTTTTTTTTAATGCAGAATTACATAACCACTGATATAAACTTATCACCTATTCGAGTCTTTTCGAATGATGAGTTTTAAGTCTCATCTTCATGCTTCGAGTTTTTCTTGAAGACTCGAGTTCATTTTAAGACTCGAGTCGTTTTGTAAGACACAAGTGGTTGTTAAATGACTCGGACTCGGCTTGACTCTACACTCCGAACCTTTTTAGCACACCGAGTCTTGCTTATTTGAGTCGAGTCTTTAAAATTACGACTCGAGGACTCGAGTTTTTTGCAACACTAGAGGTGCGTGCCTTGGGATCCAACTCGAGACCTTTGACTTGGCAGTCCAACGGCCATACCCCTAGGCTAGGTACCTATGAATTATTCTTTTTCTATAGACTTTGAAACTCTTACTGCAAGTTTTAGGTTCACAGAAAATCTCAGACGTCATGATGACTAGATAAATATATTTGTAACCAAATCCAAACTTATATTATAAATATGAAAGTACGTCTGTTTGTTTGTTACGTTCACACGCCTAAACCGCTGAACCAATTTTGATGAATTTTGGTATACAGATAGACTAGACCTTGGAAAAAGACAGGTGGTCTTCTTTTTTTCAAAAAGTCTTTTGGGATGCGAAAGAATCCGCTCGCTACAACAAGCTATAGGTACCTACATAAACATCCCAACAAGCCGTATCATTCATGAATTGTGATTTGTTTAAAACATCTTTTACGTAGCTTTTTTGTTTCTCTAAATACTTACTGAATATTTTACATTGTTTATTTTAGATAGGAATTTCTTGAATTTCTTCAAAGAACTGTCGGATAAAGGTTTACATAAAGATACAAACATACGCTTTCCGTTGCGAACACGACGGGTGGAGTTTATGGGTGTGCGATCACGTAATACCGTTTATGTGCGGCTAGTACACGGAGTAGAAAGCAACTGGAGTAATACGGCAAAGGGATCTTACTAAGAAGTCAAGAGTTGGTGTCGTAGGATAACATTCAAGCGTTGTTTCTTCGGTTGAGTGACGTATTAGGATCATCATCATCACGAATTCAACAATGATTGTCTTTAAGAAATTGCTTTTAGCAATAAGGCCGAATTGTAATACCTGTTATCGTGTATGTTATGTGTAATGTTTTTGATGTAATCTATCTATGAGGATCATCATAATTATCATTATCATCGCATTAGGATAAATATATTAAATGGCGTACCCCAGGAACTATAATATGGTTAACTTAAAAAAACTGACATAGAATTAATTTTGATTAATAGTGAAAATTGACCACTACTTTAGCGAGGGCTATAATTAATTTTATCATAATCTATAGACTATAGTCACGACCCTGGGCGAATGCAATCCGCATTAACCTAACCTCTTTTATTCTGAAACTCCTTTCATAATAAGGTTGATGAAGAATAGTGGAAATTCATAAAAATTAAAATGCCAAAATGTTGTATAACTAGATCAAAATAAACTATTACATAGTGATGCGCTTGTAGTCCCCGAAGGGTTAGGTAATGGCGTGCTAATGTACACCCACAGTTCGTCAGTATGTTTAAGTACCATGTAATAGGGGGCAAGCCTATATTTATTTATGTCTGAGCATTCCATTTACATTCTACTCTGTGGTTGATTACAACGGATTGCGCATGCACACATCCGCTTTCATTCAAAGGTGTGTATCTTTTAAATCGTGGTCCATAGATCGTGGTTAGTAGGTTGTTGTGGTTTATATGAGAATAGTTGGGTTGGATGGAAAACGGGATTAGTTCAGAGCTTTTGGTTTTATAACTACAACTTAGAATCCCGACGAAATAACTCTGTGTGACTTATACGCGAGTGGCTACGCAGTGTAAAGTAAGTTGGGTTCGTAAATATTTCGCATTCATAATTACTATGTCCCGCCCATGGACACCCGTAACACCAGAGGAGTCACAAGTGCGTTGCCTACCTTTTAAAAGGGGATTGGGCCTCCGGTAACCTCACTCACTCGGCGAAACACAACGTAAGCGTGGTTTAGCGCCGGTTTTCTATGAGGCCGTGGTATCACGTCGGTCTAGCCGGCCCATTCGTGCCGAAAAATGGCTCTACCACATTATTTATTCACGTTGTGTTTCGCCAAGTGAGTGAGGATACCGGAGACCCAATCTCCTTTAAAAAGGCCGGCAACGTGCTTGTGACTCTTCTGGTGTTTAGGATATCCATGGGCGGCGGTACTCGCTAACCATCAGGCGATCCGTCTGCTCGTTTGCCCCTATCTCATAAAAAATAATATATAAATTGTGCCACTTACATTTTGACTTATAAAAGTGTCTATCTACGGCGAACTGTGGGTGTACAATAGTACACCTCTGCCTAACTTCGGCAGGGTATATAGGAGCGTTGGTATGGTTTAAGTGTCTGTAGAAATTCTATTTACAGAACATACAAATATACCATCTCGCCTGTATCGCCCCGAAAGTTTAGGCAGGGGTGTACCTATGTACACTCACAGTTCGTTATTGTATTTAGATCTCATGTCATAGGGGGTGAGCCTATTGCCATTATCCGGGCACAGATCCAAGCTCTTTGCTGCTACTGAGAATTTCATCCTATATATTACTTGGCTCGACCTGGGAATCGAAATCGCTAGAGACCACTAGACTAACGATGCTGTCCATTATCTATTTAGAGATAGAAATATTATATACCATTGCGCATACATTTAATAGGAGGTCCTTTTACCGTATGTTTGAGGTGTATAATACAAAACTGATGTCCTGAGTGGGCCCGTCTCTGTCACGCGGAAGCCCCGAGGTACTTCAAATCGAGCGCTACCTATGATTAAGTATCCGATACCAGAACCAAGAGTTTATTTTAATAGGGACTGGTCTTTCCACGTTTGGTGTAAGTTAAGAACTTATTTAAACTTGAAAGAAGATACGTATATATTATAATTATATTGTATGAATAAATCATCATACACATCAAACTGCATAATTGTCAAACTATTTAAAACAAAGTTGTAAAGATTAATATTGTAATCATGTTTTTTTTTAAAAAGAGTATCTATGGAGTTTCTTGCCGGCTCTTCTCCATAAGACCCACTTTTTGGAACCCTGCAATTAGTTTGACTTTTCAAAAGTACCTTTTTAATGGTCTAATTGAAATAAATAATTTTGACTTTGACTTTGACTTAGGTATATAAATAGGTATATAAATGCCTGTTATTTGGGCATCTACCCCATTCAAAAACAAATGGCGTATTACGTCATTCGAGCTCAAGACAAGTAGTGCGCTATAAGCAATTTTTATGTATATCATTATAGACTGCCTCATTAGTCCAGTGGCCCCAAGCACGATTGCTACACTAAAGGTCCTGGGTTCGATCCCCAAGTCGAGCAAAGTGTTATTGGGTTTTTCTATGAAATTGTCAGTAGCAGCTCGGAGTCTGGATTTGTGCCCGGTTAATGGCTAAGGCTCGCCCCCTATATCCTATTTAATACGCACATGACTTCGAAAAGTTAGAGGTGTGAAAGGTTGATGTCGGGCGTAACCTAAGGTTAGGTTCGAACGCCCGTAATTAACCGTTGGGCCGTTGCCCGCCAGGCAAAACAACCGCCTGGTTGGAGGATCCTCCCTTTTGTTGGAGGGGCACATCCTTTTTCCGATCACTGGTTATGCGTCCAGGTTCATGGTTCCGAAAAGTTGATCCCATGGAGAAGAATCCGCCATCTCCTCTGACGCGCACCGCACAATAAAAGAATAATGTTTACCCACAAGATATGTCTGTCGCTAGTTTACAGGAGATGACGTTGAAGATATGTCAACGGGCCTCAGCCTATTATACCACACAGCTATTTGGTCCCATTAAACTAGGCCCTGGCCAAGCGTATTATTATCCAGCTTTATTCAAACGATAGGCTATCGAAGTGTCGTTTCGGTTCTTAAATAATTCCCGGCAAGATTAGTTAAAGTAAGGCCAGATATGGGCAGAACTACTGCTTCGGGCTAGGGTCGTTTGCGGCGACTTACGGTTGACTCTTGGCCGTTAGACCCTATCAGAAACTAAGTAATCATATCTGGAAAAGAGATAGGAGTGTTTGCTTTACTGACAATTTTGTTTGGATCTAAATCTTCTGCTTTGAATAATTTATGATAATATTCTAGATTTATAGTATAGCAATCAACTTAAAAATAAATAAAATTGTGTTTGTTAATATCGCGCAATTAGATAAGATGATATTGGATTAATATTTATAACTCCTACCTAATAATGTCTTCATTTTTCAGTTATATTCTCAGCTTTCACGGTATTATCACGGATGGCTGTTTTGCATGGGAGCTTAACTAAGAAACAAAAAAGCAAAACAGAAGTCGTACGGGCTCCGAACCGCTTAGGTTTGGAGTATAAAATTTGCATTCCCGATAATCGACGTCGTCAAGTTGGATTGACAAATGTTGGCTACGGTGCGATGGAAAATCTCTTCCTCAATGATCTGGATTTCTGGAATTCGTCTGGGGTGGTAGCACCACGTGGGTAGCCAGGGAAATTACTGGGAATATGAGACTTAACAGCTGGAGTCTCAAGAGCTGACAACGCGCTAGTGATAGTACTAGTGTTGCTGGCTTCTATAGGTTGCGGTTACCGTTTGTCACCAGGCTGACCTTATGCTTGTTTGTCATCTTATAACAATAAAAAAATACATGAAGAGTGAGTAGTTGCATTTGTTATTTTCTCTTTTGCTGTTTTGGATAATATTTGAATAAACATTCCATGCTTCTTTCATACCTTTAATATCTTAAATCCTTTTCACACGTGCTTTTGACATCGACGCCTGGAATCTTGCTGACGATTTCATACAAATAATTCCTAGTGGAATAGCTCATTCAGACTTCAATCCTTGGTATCTGTCATCACGGCGTATCACGGCCGTGGATCGTGATTGAAGCTTTAGATCTGAATGCGTCACGTATTTGTGACATTACCGTCATAGGCCAAGTGAGTGGTGGTATGTCAGGTTCGATTCAAAGTGCTTTTGGCCACACAGAAGGTATAAAGATGAATCGTTTAGCTTACGATACGTCTAACACTGTGTTTCTTAGATGTGTCATTTTTGTGACGTTGTCATGTTCGTATGACAACCGAGACCAATGGCTTTCAAGTTTTCTGCACATCGTGTAAATCTAATGACTCCCTAACGTTTGATTTGGGAGGTGGAGGAGGAGCAAAAGATTACATTGTAATGCAATGTCTAGGGACAATGGTAAATATTCCATGTGCTCCTAAATGCTATCAGTACCCCTGGTCTGTCTTGGATTGCGGGATCATCTAATCCCGTTGTACTTCTGTCTATTTCTTATTCTACATTAAAGCCTTTCAGAAGTACATGTCACGTCTAAATGACACGGCGATGGTGATCTCATTGCGTTTTTGCACGACTCACCTGCGCAAGAGCATTTGATCACAAAACGTCATAAATCTCAGATGCCTCATGGGAAGTTAGGTTCTATTACATGGTAGTTTAAGGGTGATTCTTGTGTGAAGGTGAGGTGGGTTAAAAAAATGTAGTTGTACATTGAATTTTATGTATGTGAGAATTTTACGCCATCTCTATTTATGTCGTGTTTTTCTTATGATCGGTTTAACAGGAATTCTAAGTATGATGTCTCATCCGTCGGTACATCTGCTGTTAGTATTTATTATGATATTATAGCACTAAGGTGGCAAACAAGCATACGGCCCGCCTGATGGTAAGCGGTTACCGTAGCCTAAAGACGCTTGCAACACCAGGGATCTCACTCGCGCGTTGCCGACTCGGTAAATTAAGGAGGAATAGTTGGGCTGGCAGCATAGGAGACATTCTGCCATGCATGTCAGCGGCGGTAACTAAACACCACCGGTCCCCCACACAATGCTTCCTCGCGGAGCTCTGGCGACCTTGCTCACCGTTAACAACACAACATAGCACGGAGCTATGATATTTGGCTACGATTTTCTGCAAGGTGGAGGTACTTCCCCAGTCGAGCAGCTCCAATTGTAAGTATTAATATTTATTACAATATTTTGTTATATGTGATAAGCAGCCTACGTTAAATAGATTAGGACTTTACTCGTAGGGGCGCAAGCACACATGCTTCTTTTAGCATCGGTGGTTTTCCGGAAGATTGGACATAGGCTTTCTCGGCTAAGATTGTTACTTCTCACCACACGTCTCTTCAACTCCCTGTCTGTAGATGCAGAGGTGAAATAATCAAAGGGCAGTCTTTATAATTTATTGTATTGTGTGTCCTTTACACTTTTAAAATGTTTTGTGTGGCATGACACAATGCCACACAAAATCACAATTACAAGCCTTGAGATCTGTGATGATCACGAATTAATTACTACATGCAATACACTATAAAACAAAAACCCCCGCCGCGTCTGTCTGTGGCGAACACTGGTAATAAAACCACACAAATCAGAAGTCTATAAGTGAACTGTATTAAAAAAATATTATAAAAGTACAATATAAAAAATGGACAACTGTTACACAGGCAGGTTGCGAATGGTGACTGAACTAAGCTTGTTCACATAAACGGAATGAGTGAAATTATTATGTATGTTTGATACACTGTCTATCTCTGTCTGAATGAGATAAACTCAAAAACTACTGAAAGGATTTTCATACGTTTTCACCAATGGACGGCATGTTTCATGAAGAAGTTTATAGATGGGCTATTTAACATCACGCACGCCCTTTAGAACGGGGCAAAGCGGGCGAAACCGCGGGATACAGTTAATAAAGTAAGAACAAGTACTACGCGATTATATGTCTCCAAGTCGTTGAATGCTGCTTAAACGAAGTAGGTAAGGGTTTTTAAGTTTGAGATCAATCACATTGCGGATGTTCTTAAACAAGGCCACGTCAATAGTATCCGAAATTGACAATGATGCGTGAGGATGATAATGAATGTAGACGAAGCGAAAGTCATGTGCTAGGATCGTAGCAGGGGAAATTGATAGTCTCTGCTTAATCTAATGGGGGACAGACGTAAAAATACATTTATGTGTGTAGTTTGACATTTTGTTTACTTGGCTGTGTCCAGTTTGTGACAGGGTAAGAGATTTGTATTCATTTAAAGCTCTATGGAATGACCTTGACTCGTACTGCTGGGGTTGGATGCTGAAAGCTCTCAATCGGAAAGGCCGATCACGGCTGATAATAAAACTCTTTGTATGTACTAAGTTACAATCCTTGTAGAAGCGCTTGTGAGAAAGTTTTTATTTTTACAATTAAACACAATTAAACCCCTATAACATGGGACCTAAACATACCGGCGAACTGTGGGTGTACATAAAGTAAACCTCTGCCTAACCTTTCGGGGAATACAGGCGTAATGGTATGTTACAATTAAACACAACATCATTCAGTATGCGGATATGGAAAAAATTGCTTGTAAGTAACATGCATTTTTTATTTAAAATACACATAATTATTCTCTTTGATCCAATTTTTTATCGAAATCAAGTTCCATTAAAAACATCCGCTTACTATAATAGTAAAAAAAACATTTGCTACTGAGATAGTGACCTTACAGATGTAGCGATAACCTGCGATTGAATTGTTATTTTTTTTTCTTAACTTTTTCTATGTACCGTTGTTAACGTGGGAATTTTTATCAATGGATTCGTTTTCGGTTCTTTGAAGTGCAGAATTCGTAATAAAACTATCCAGAATCTGATATATCTACGTAAGGAGGTCTTTTTTAGGTTTGATGGTAAGCGGCAATAGTCTATATATATACCAATGGATTAGGTTTGTGAACGATTAATGGTAATAGGCTTGCCTTTATTACATGGGATCTGCACATTCCGATGAACTGTGGGTGTTTATATTAGTAAGCCTCTGCCTAATACTTCGGGGAATACAGACGTGATGGTATGTTTATGTTTCTGTATTATTTCCTGTGCGTTTCAATATACATACATACACTGACGGCTTTATTTGTTCAGCTAATAAGCTAGAGCCTTTTAAACCAGTACGGAGACGCGTGACCAGCTAAGTGTTCCTTTCAATCGTTCACACTAAAAGCAGAATTGCTAGAAACACCGCCTTAATACAAGTGGTCCTTAACGTAACTGGAAAATTAGCTATGGAACCGTCCAGGTTCCTACAATTGAGACTCCTAGAAATTCTCATTTAGATGAGAAAGTTATTGCGGTAAAGGCTTTGTTTGATGAATATGATACTTATTTCTGCTTTTTTAATCTAATAAAATGATAAACAAACATGCGGATCGTCTGATTCTAAGCGGCAATCATCGCAGCGATAGACGCCATTGACGCCAGTGGTTTCACTAGCGCGTTGTCATCTTCAGACCTGTTATTAAGCCTCTTTTTCCCCATTGGAATTTTTCATTGGCATTTCATTTCAAACCGGAACACAATAATATTTGTTTTGCAGTTCATAGTAGCTGCAAGATTTTCTTAGGAGTCAGCTCCTTTTTTTCATCGTGTTGCCCTAGGTGAGCACTGCGCTTGTGTATTAGCGATCCGCATTCCCCAAAAAGGTGAATTGGCGTTTCATCAGCGTCACAAAGTCGACAGGTTCGCTTATGGCTCGGCCTCAGGTTGAAACACGTGCTTGTTTAACAATGCCCTTTTAAGGCTCTCGTCAGAATGCGCAGATTGAAACAATAATGTAAGCACATTAATTATTGCTTGACAGGAGATTATTTGATAATGCGGTGGTGCCAACCTATACGGAATCGGCAACAGTTCTGTCACTATAGGTTGCAAAGCCAGTTGATGTGGTGGTTATATTTGGGTAATCATTACCAAAGGACCAATGGTGCCGCTGGGGGGAAAAGATTCTCAAGAGAAGACCACGCATCGGAAAACGCAGCATACGTAGGCCTTCAAATGAGATATAACTGGTAAAGAGTACAGGTAGAGGTTGTATGCGGGAGGGCCCTAGGGGTTGTCTAGCCGCCAATTTGGGTTTCAATCAATTTTCCCAAAATAAATTCTACTAAATTAAAAATACTGCTACTAAATTTCTGGGAGAGTCATGCTTCGGCACGAATGGGCCGGCTCGACCGGAGTGATACGGCCTCACAGAAAACCGGCGTTAAACAACGCTTACGTTGTGTTTCGTCGAGTGAGTGAGGTTACCGGAAGCCCAATCCTCTTTTAAAGGTCGGCAACGCACTTGTGACTCCTCTTTTGGTGTTGCGGGTGTCCATGGGCGGCGGTAATCGCTTACCATCAGGAGATCCGTCTGCTCATTTGCACACCTATCCCATAAAAAAAAACATACATTTTACTAATACTTTACAAAGAGTAGAACTTATTCTGCATGTTTTCAGATAATTAAAATCTGGCAGTGAATAGGTGTTCGCTGTAAAAGGAAGCGTACTGACGACGCGAAAGATTTCGCGCGAATACCTGTATTTCCTAAGTAACAACCTTTAAATGGGACTCAAACATACCAGCAAACTGTGGGTGTACATAAGTACACATCTGCTTAACCCTTCGGGGAATACAAGTATGTTATGTTACGTTTAAAACTGGACCTTTACTCAAACATGGACCCTACGAATGCGATGCATTATGTTTAGAGTAAGAGGATGAGCAGACATCATAATATTGTATTTGTTACTTGCAATTTGCAACCCTACGACTGGGAACTTCCTCAGCATAAACTAGCGACCATCAAGCGGAAGCAGGCGCGTGCGCAGGATGCGGTCGTGAACGTAACACTAGCCTAAGAGTCGTGGCGCCTGTATCGATTACAACATGGTCTAGAAACTAGATATTACGCGTACTGTAGTAATAAATACTTCGCACTTAAAGCTGTTACGTAAAAGAAATAGATGTCTAGTAGATCTTGATCTGGTTTATCTAAATCAGTGGATCCCTACAGTTTTAAAATTTTAATTAGATTTTGGGGTAATTGCGGCAATGTGGGCACGACAATCGTGAATTTTATTTTTACTTTCATGAATATTTAATGTTTCTTATTTTATTTGGTGATGTGATTGGGATAACTATATGCCCCTTTCGGATCGGACAGGTTTTTTTTTTACACTGTATGTGTACTAGGTGTCTGTTGCTTGCGGTTTCACTCACGTCCTTAAAGATTAATAAGATTTTAAGTTAGACCTCTAGCAATACGTCAGTGAAAACTGCATTCAATTCCATGCAGTAGTTTTTGCGTGATGCGCGTACTAACATAAAGACAGACAAAAATTCTAAAAATAGTTATTTTGGCTTCTGTTGCTCTAATACAGATCCTCCTATAAGTTTTTCTTTAATGTCTATGCGACTGCCTCATTAGTCTAGTGGTCCCAAGCGCGACTGCTACGCTAGAGGTCCTGGCTTCCATCTCCAGGTCGAGCAGTGTTATTGGGTTTGCAAAGGTTAATGGCAATGGGCTCGCCCACTATTAGGTACCTACATGGGCCCTAAATATACCGGCAAACTGTGGGTGTACATAGGTGTACCTATGCCTAGCCTTTAGGCAATACAGGCGTGATGATATATTATCTAAAATGTACAGATATAGGCCTGTTACAATTTTATTATAAGTATAGATAGATATAGATATTTATTTATTTATTTATTAGGGACAAAAACAGTTCCATGCAGAGTGTTACAATAGGTTCCTTATTTTAATTTTGTAAACACATAACCCATAGATATACGTAGATATGACGCGTTTATTTCTAGCGTGAATGCGTGCAGAGGAATTAAGATTTGTTATATTCTCTTTCGTCTTACCATTATAGATAGTACATTAGCAGACAGTTTTAGGCGTTAAACGTTTACGTAATATATCATAGGAAGTGCAGATGTCATCGTTCGTGCGTTTCCGTAATTCGATTAGCGCCTACCGAGACTGGCCGAGGTTTTACGTAATACCGGTAACTCGTGTTTGAGTAAACATGTCTTTGAAGGTTGAATAAACATTTTAAATTTCGAAGCTGTGTGTGACTTGTGACTGTTGGTTATTTGTACTTTAGGATATCGCACTGCTAACACAAGACTGTATCAACTCAAAATGAACCTTTTTTTCAGAAATGATGGAAAACGGGCTACTCGTTTCTTGTAAACGATTATAAAAATGTGAACACTGTTTTAAAATTAGTGATAAAAATAAGGCATTTCTTTAATTAAGAGTAATTTCTGAGATTGTGGGTTATCAAGTTAGTTATTAAGGATGAGTTATCTCGAATTTGTCTTTTTTTGAGTTGATACAGTCTTGTGTTAGCAGTGCGATATATTAGCTGTACCCCGCGGTTTTACCCGCATCCATTTTTTTTTTTTTTTTTTTTGGTTTCGTATGGAAAATCCTCATGGACATCCGCCGCCCGGGGAGGCGACGGGGCGTGTCGGACTCCACCCAGAGTGGGTGACCTACCGACTAAAAACCACACGGTGTTCCCTCCTGCACCTGCGGCGTCGGGGGCTACGGGAAACAGACAATTCGTCCGCGGCCCCCGACTGGTGCCGGCCCGCCCCTGCGGGCCCCATCTGTACATATGTAGGGGGGGAGTGAGGCGTTGGACTCCCCCCCATCGCCATTGAGGGGCGCGCGTGGAACACTACGCGCCACCGCCTCGGGTCCTAGAAGGGGGGGTGTGGCGGGCGTCCCCGCGCCCGCCACCCCCGGACCCATTTAGGGAGGCTGGAGGAGGGCGTTATCTGCCCTCCGCCGACGTCTCCCGGTGCGCCGGGAGCGGGTCGGGTCAGTGCTAGCACTCTCCCTCTCCCGCTCCGCAGCCTCCTTCTGCGAGACGACAGTTTCGCAGAAGGCGATCACCGCGTCCCAAGACGCCGCGCTGCTGACCATTGAGCGAACGACGGCCGGCAGCGACAGGTCGTCTCCCACCGCAACTGCGAGGACACGGCGCGGCTCCTCCCATGCGGCACACTCCACTAGCGTGTGCAGCGCCGTGTCCTCCCGATGGGCGCAGTGATGGCACCGGGCGTCCGGCTCCCTGCCTATGCGACACAGGTACTTCCCGAAGCAGCCATGCCCCGAGAGCACCTGCGTCGCCCGAAACGTCAGGGAGCCGTGCCTCCTCCCGAGCCAGCGCTCGAGCACTGGCCGGACCGCCTCGACGGTAGCGAGGCCGGCGGTAGGGCGAGGGTTGCATGATTCGAATGCCTTATAAGTAACTTTCATATTTCTTTGCGAGGGAGAGCCATGCTTCGGCACGAATTGGCCGGCTCGACCGGAGTGATACCACGACCTCACAGAAAACCGGTGTTAAACAACGCTTACGTTGTGTTTCGCCGAGTAAGTGAAGTTACCGGAGGCCCAATTCTTCCATGAAGAAAAACATAAAAACATCTAGAATGTTAAATTAATCGAAACAGTAAATATAGGCACACGATAAAAATTGCTTACATAACAACCTGTACCTAATCTAGGAATTACCTGAGCACTCAGGAATTTGAGTGAAAGTCTAACCATTGCGCATCTCCGTAATAAAATAGACATTAGGTACGGGTTAATACGCGTTGAGTATGCAATTTTTATAGTTTTTTGAGGGTTACTTAGTAAAAGAAGGAACGCTTTTAGTTTTGTCGTCAAACACATTTATTTTTGAGTTGAGTCCCGCTGCAAGTCTGGTCTCGTATCGTATCGTATGGAATGACATAGCGGACTTTTATCCGCAAATTTGCGATATACACACGGCTTCCCGTCAAAAAATTGTGTCTTTTTTCTTACGTGAAAAATGAGTTAGTTCATTTCTTCGTGCTGGTGGGAACGATGGCTATTCCGATGCCTAACTCCTAAAGAAAGCGTTGCTGACGGTGTTTCGGAGATCGGATTCATCACGACATCCCACGTATTTTTTTCAAATTTTAGATTTGGGAGACTTGCGTTTTCACCCAGTGTTATCACGATGTCTTCCTCTACATGTTGGCTCCAACAATCCCACCATGGTTGGCGCTAATAATAGGCCCAATCATAATGCAGCAGCCAGCTACCTAAGTATATGGGTGTTCGTGCCAACGAAAATTTACTGATCCACACGCCCAATAGTAACGTGTGGAGCCGGCCTTATTAGTGATGTATTATTACGGTCCCTACGATACATACACTCCCTGGATTTTTTTAACGTGGATATGCTTCGTCCATAGCGTCGGGTCGTTCGGGACGGCGGAGGGTTATGTCGGATTTATACCAACTAAAAACCATAACGTGCCTTTCCCAGTCAACTGGAAGCTGTCTTTCGGACTTAATGAGTAGGCAGCCCGACAGAATTATTGGTAGAGCTTTACAGGGAATTTGAGCATAATAATCCTACACGAAATATGCAAGTAACGTCCGAGATATCATAATTTAGAAGTCTAATTTTATTTACGTACTTAATTTTCCAAAGCGTCATCTACGAAATCTCATTAGGAGATAATAAAGCAAGCGAAAAATTCGCTCATGACAATAAAAATAAATCAACATCACTAGCATCCAAATGACTACCATGACTGTTACCAAATAACATCACTAGGGTCATCGAGCCAACTATAATTGCTGACATCAAATCGCTACCAAAAACCATATCGTACAAATTTCCCAGAATACAACTACAACTTTAAGATAAAAACATAAGGTTGTGATTTCAATGTGGATGCGGTAAAGCGACTGTGCGTTTAAGTTGGTGTATCGGCAATGGCATTGACACCATACGTGATGGTTTGGACGTGATCTGGTTGTTGTATTGGTTTGTATGGGGTTGTATGAGCCTGTTTGGCCCTTTGGCTTGGCTTGGTAAGTTAAGCACGCTTATGCAACTGTGTTTGAATATATTTGTGTAAGATGTGCTTTCATGTAATGGCAATACACACGGTAACCTTTTGAAATCTCGAATTTCTGTTAACCAAACCTTAAAACCCCGAAAACGGTTGGTAGAACTTTTGAAAGACAGATGTAATGAATGACAACTTTTTAAAATTCCTTTTTTAATTTCCTAGATGAATCAGTTTCCAGGTGCACTAAAACCAAATTTCCAAAAAGTATTTTTTTGTTTCCCGTATTCTCATAATCCAGATATTACATACTATACATTACATAATATAGTTATACCAGATTCTCAGAATACTTTTTTTTGTTTCCCATCGTACTATTTTCCAAATAAACTATTACCAAATTTTCATAATCTTTTTATTTGGTTCCCATACAATCATATTCCTGATAAACTATTGCCAGATTTTCATAATCTTTTTATTTGGTTCCCATACAATCGTATTCCAGCTAAACTATTGCAAAACATAATATAATTTTTTGTTTTCCATCCTAACAATTTCTATAATTATTACTAAACTACCCTACATTATTAACAAAATTGAATAAGCCTCAATTATTTTGTAGGTCTAAATGATATTATTTATCTATCTAAACCTATTTTTAAACGAGCTTTTTTATATATAGGTTTAAGTGTAAAATTCGACTCAGTAGGTTAGGTTAGTTTCGAACTGCGACCCCCTGCCAGAACCAACCAACAAGGATTTAGTTTTTCTGGATATCGTTTATTTGAATTTAAAAAATCTTGATTTTAAAAATCTGGATATTGTTCGTCTGGATATCAATTAACTGTATTTCAAAAATTTGAGTTTTAAAAATCTGGCTTTCGTGCATATGGATTACAGTCATCTGGATTTTGTGCATTTAGATTTCGTGTGTCTAGAACTCATTCGTCTGGATTCTAAAACGTCGTACAAATGAATAAATGGGCAAATGAAATTCGGAGTTGCGATTATACGGCAAACAAAACTTCAGAATTTTAAAAAACGGGATTATGAAAAAATGTCCAATCGTTTTCGGGATTATGATATTCGGAATATTAAAATTCGGGATTAAGATAGGTAACCAATACACTCATATATATTTTCACGCCTGTCTCTCGTTGGGGTAGGTAAAGTCTGTTTAATCCTTTCATATAACAAGTATTCGTAGATCACAGTGTCGCTTAACATCAGGGGAACTGGCGGTCAAGCGTAAGCCCATCTTATCTATATCTATAGTCTACCTCTATTGAAATTATAACAGGGCAATGTCTGTACATTATAGATATTAAAGAAAAACTAATATAGGAGTCTATATTAGAGCAATAGAAGTCAAAATAACAAATATTTAGAATTTTTGTCCGTCTGTCTGTCTGTATGTTTGTACGCGCATCAAGCAAAAATTACTGCATGGAATTAAATGCAGTTTTCATCGATGTATTGCTAGAGGTCTAACTTAAAATTTGGTGCATGGTTCATCTTGATACGCCCCCTAGAATCGGACTTAACTAACTAACAGCTTCGTTAGTTTTGCTGACTGCCTAGACTAGACTGCCTAGTGTTTCTGAGCGCGACTGCTACGCTTGAGGTCGTAGGTTCGATTCCCAGGTCGAGCAAAGTTAAATTCTCAGTAGCAGCTCGGAGTTTGCGATTTGTGCAAGGTTAAGAGCAAAAGGCGAACTGTGGGTGTACATTAGTACGCCTTTGTCAAATCTTTCGGGGAATAAAGGCGTGATGGTATGTTATGAATATTTATGTTTCGTTATGTAATTAAAAGCGGCGGTAGCCTATACGCTAGGGCGTCGGACTTGCGATCATGTGGTTGCCGGTTCGAAAGCCACCCATTTCACTACCGACGTGAACCCACTCGTAACACAAGCATTTAGCTTAGCAACTACTTAGTAATGTGCGACATACATTGCTAGTAAGCTTTTTTTTTAAAAAAGTAATTCGATAATGTGATGGGGATCCATACGCATACATGTCTTCGAGATATAAAATAAATAAATGACGTATAACATCACGATTTCTCGTAATTAATACTGATAATTACAAAAAAAAACTTAATTGTTTTCGCTTAATTTGTCATGACTAAGCTAACAAGAGTCATGATATTTTTTTAAAAGTGTGTTAAATAAGAATCGTGCATGGGGTTAATAAATTTCATTTCCATTTGCATGCATAACTTGATAATCAGGGAATGGTAAATTATTAAAGGTCAAAAACACTTTGTAATTAAAATAAATGGTTAATTGAAGTGGCATTTCGGCATTTTAGGATGATTTTGTTTAAAAAAAATACCATCACACCTGTATTCCCCGAAGGGTTAGGCAGATGTGTAAGTACTAATGTATAACCACAGTTCACCGGTATGTTTAGGTCCCATGTTATAGGGGGTGAGCCTTAAACCGGGCACAAATCAAGAATTGAAACTACTACTGCGAATTTCATAGAAAAATCCAATCGCACTTTGCTCAACTCGGAAATTGAACCTACGACATCTAGCATAGCAGTTGCGCTTAAGACCACTAGACTAAGACACTAGACTTACGTTAATAAGTTTGAAGTATTACCCTTTCTGGGCGAAAATACCGACGATCTGTGGGTGTATATTAGTACACCTCTGACTGACCTTTCGGGGAATATAAGCGTGATAATACGTTTGGCAATTCAGAATCAATGTGAAATAGTATTAAAAAAATATGGTTTATAGTATGCATGTCTGAGATTTTTTGGTACCTAAGTATTTCCAAAAGATTCAACAAAACCTGTTATAATCATGGATAACCCTACTAATAATCCCCTTTTGGATCGCTAAACCCTTTCCGAAAAACCCCACTAGCAAAACCTATAGAGATTTGAATATTATGTTATTTTGAATTTCGATTCGACAACTCCATCAAAGTCCGTTATATATATAATAGTTTCCTAGCCATATTCATTTTAATGATATTTCAATCACTCGAACAAAACATTACGGAGAATATTCAATGATTTCCTTATATACAACGTCCGTACTTTCCTTTTCAATTCATAATTCACTTTCTTTCCTATTATTGTGACAACGCAATCATGTTCCACAATCGATTTATTTTTTGTGATCGGATATTTTTGATATAGGACTATTGATGTAAAGTACGTGTATCGGAACGCACAGGGAAAGTATATAAAAGTGACAGTTCGATATTAATAATTAACAAATAGGTACCTACCTAAGTATAGGTACAAAAATCATAAAGAAATCATCATTGATTGCGTAAAAGTAATATATTATGTGAGAGAGATTATAAGATGGTTTGATTGTAAAAAAAAATATAACTCAATTAAGTCGTCAAATTCGAGTCGGAGCCATAAACGGTATTTTTTAAATTAAGTTCCGTATTCTTCCACTTTTAAAAATCTGATTAAGAATAAATGATATAACTTTTAGATAGCATTTTTTGTTTGTTATGAACCAACCTGAAATATATTGTCAATATGCTATTTTTAAACTTTGAATAGAATCAATTTACGAATTTGACATAGCTCTTTCTTTTATAATGGCAATATTTTCTTAAACATTGTCCTGTCATTGAACAGACATTATAACTGTTTTAATTTCATCGATAGGCAAAGGCAATCACCATTCTGCCTAACATACAGTCTACCAAAAGTAGGTTTGTATTAAACCTATGGAACCTTTATATTAACATTCACACACAATTTACATAAGCTAGTATTTTACGGAATTAAATTCTAACGGACATGTAACAGATGAAATTATTAATGGGAATCCGACAGACAGCGTCTGTTTGGAGTTACTGGGGTGAAATGGTGTTTGTATTAAAGATACTCTTAGGATTAACACGAGATATGTTAGAAATTACGACAGGCTACACGAGCAAAGAGGGTCTTGTTAAATTATTGCTATTCTAGCGTTTTAGATATTGGATTTATTTGTGGAATTTTTGAAAAGGTGAGTGACCCGTTGTCTGACTTCGTCGATTTGTTTTCATTCAATTCTAAAATTAATGTTTGGAAGCCATTTGTGGGAATTGGATTGAGTTATCTTTTTTTTAGCGAAGTAGTGTAGGCAATTATTTTCTATAATTTATCATCAGAGCTCAGTGATAGCCTTAATATGGCCAGATAAGATATGATATCTAATCTGGTCAAAGGTCTCGAGTTCGAATTCAAAGCACGCAACTGTGACTTTTCGAAGTTATGTGCGTATTAATAGTTAATTATCACGTGCTTAAACAGCGAGGAAACCTACATGCCTTATACAAATTGTCTATGGAAACATTTAAATTACAATTTATTCCTTTTTCAAACTAAATTCCTTAGCTCTAAATTCTAAAAACTCAACAAAGATCGGGACGCAAGGAGGTTCAAATTAAAACGAACTCAGAGACATTAAAATATTTGTGTACAGTTAAGTCGCATTTAAAACATAAAAACAGTATTTTACGTGACTTCCTACTCCATTAGGATGCCGCACCCATCTGTTGAGATATCTAGGGTCCCGTTGGCGTTATAAAAAACGCAAGATATTCCATAAAACGTCATGAGGAAATGTTTGTATATGTAATTTTCACCATTTCTTGTGGATTTCCACAATTCGTGAATTTATAATAAGCTGTCATAATTCTTGCGTTTGCACCGTTATAAAGTTTAATTCCGGATTAAATAATTATAAGATGGATGACGTCATTGTACACAATACCAAAAAGTATGGGTTTTTGAACACGAATAATAATTAATGTATGATGTAACAAAGCCGGTTGAAATTGAATATGCCCCGTAATGCGTCGAACTACGTAACGCATAGTTGTGCGGAGTTTTACTATGCACTACTTATAACTGTGCACCGTTTAGCTCAGAGGCGGAATTTCAGCTTGATATATTATCCATGTTTATGTTTCGAGACTGCCTCTTTAGTCTAGTGGTCCCAAGCGCGACTGCTACACTAGAGGTCCTGGGTTCGATGCTCAGGTCGAGCAAAGTGTTATTGGGTTTTTCTATGAAATTCTCAGTAGCAGCTCGGAGTCTGGATTTGTGCCCGGTGAATGGCTATAGTCTCGCCCCCTATAACATGGGACCTAAACATACCGGCGAACTGTGGTACGCCTCTGCCTAACCCTTTGGAGAATACAGGTGTGATGGTATGTTATGTTATGTTTATGTTTCGACAACATTTTATGGCATAATTGTATTTTTTCGACTACCTCGTTAGTCTTGTGGTCTTAGCGTGACTGCTACGCTATGGGTCCAATTCTCAATTCGAGAAATTTATTGGTTTTTTATGAAGTTCTCAGCAACTCGGCGTTTGGGCTTTGTGCCCGGTTATTGGCAATAGGCTCACCCCTTTACAAGGGCCTTAAACATATTGGCTAGCGGTAGGTGTACATTAGTTACACCTCTGCTTAACACACTACAGGGAATACAGGCGTGAGCGTGATGGTATGTTAATATAGTTTTTTTGTAGTTATAGACTAGGTAGGTACCAGAGCAACGTACCTTATAAGTAGTTGACAACTACTTAAAGAAAATTGAAATGACATTGAAAGAAAATAGTTTTTTTTATGGGATACGGTGGCAAACGAGCAGACGGATCGCCTGATGGTAAGCGATTACCGCCGCCCATAGACACCCGTAACACCAGAGGAGTCACGAGTGCGTTGCCGGCCTTTTAAAAGGAGATTGAGCCTCTGGTAACCTCACTCACTCGGCGAAACACAACGTAAGCGTTGTTTGACGCCGGTTTTCTGTGAGGCCGTGGTATGACTCCGGTCGAGCCGGCCCATTCGAATAATAGTTTTAAATGTAACGAAATTTGCGTTAGATAAATCTTATCTTATGCGCAAAATAATGCGGCATCATTATTCTGCGTATGCGCAGCAAAATGCATTTATTAAATCTTGGTTCCTTTTATGTATTGTTTTGCACTTTCTCTCCCAGACGTGTTACTTGTCGTATTCTTTTTAAAGGGAATATTTTCCGATGTCTTTCAACAAGGCACGGATATTAGCGGTAGGTACCTTGGAGTACTAAAGTGCTTGATATCAGCAGAAATCAAAGTAGAATAATAAATGTACTATAGGCTATATCATCACGCCTGTATTTCCCGAATGGTTGAGTGGAGGTGTACTAATGTACACCCTTTGATTTTGTATCCAATGTAAGAGAGGGCCTTTTCCGGAAAAAATTAAACTGCGAGCTGCCGCAATACAAGAGACAAATACCGAAACACAAGTACGTCGCTGTCTACCCTATTGGGGAATACGCGTGATGAAATGTTATGGGCATTAATAATTCCTTTTAAAAAATAACGACTCGTGTACATAATACATATACAAACAAATAGCTACAAGCCTGTACAATTTTCCAACATAATAATTAGTCAGTAAGCACACATACAGAAAAACAAATTACGTACATTTTTCAAAGATGTAACACGAGTGACATACGTCACTTTGTGTTCAAACAATAGCGTTACGAGAAACGAACACACACCAAAGTGAATGAATGAAAGAAAAGGAACGCGTGAATGGTTGCGGATTTTGACGTGACATGCAAGGGCTGAACTTTTCCCGTTTTGTCAAGTGAATGACGTAAGAGCACGAACGTTTGGTAACATAATGTCAGTTTGGTTTTGAATGTACCCAGTCTATGTACATTGTGTTTTAATACATCAATTTAGATTAGGGCTTCTGAGTCTTTTAAGCAATATTTAATTATGTTATTGGCAATAGATTCGCCTCTATTACTAAATTTACTAATAGGTACTTTCTTTTAAAATACTAACTTATTACCGAAATATAATAACTGCCTCATTAGTCTAGAGGTCCTGAGTACGATTCTCAGGTCAAGCAAAGTGTTATTGGGTTTTTCTATGAAATTCTCAGCTACTCGGAGTTTGGATTTGTGCCTGGTTAATGGCAAAACCTAAATATACTGGGGAACATATAAATAAATAAACGATTACACCGTGTGGGGACGGGTTAGAATACTGTTCCTCACTGCCTTTCAGATAGGCATCCCGTAAGAGGCGTGAAAATATCTGACTTGCTCGGTGGTAGGATTTCTTGGGTCTGACTGGCTGGCGACCACTCTTTCGTCGGAGTTTGCTGTAAAGCACCTTGGTGTGTGTTTCGACTTTTGCACGTAAGAGCCAGTTCTCCTCGGTTGCTGCGGTTCTGGCAATTGGCAGTCCGTAAGGGTTCATCAGCAACTCCTCTGGTGTTGCAGGTGCCCATGGGCAACGATGCCTCCACCAGGTGGCTCGCCAGATCGTTTGCCGACTTAATCCATAAAAAAAATTGATTGTTTATGGTACCATAACGAAATCCGTTAGTTATTTTGACTGTCTTCTTTATTTACTGCAGTAAAATTAGCAAGGTAATACAAAGTAGATTATTAGAACAAACTAAGTTAAAAAAAACAACGTTTTACTAAGAATGTATGCTGTACGAGAGCCTTAGTTTAAATATAAATTCTACTGAGAAACGATTTTCATTGGTGCAGATGATAATATGTATAAGTAAATGCATGAATGCGGAAGCGATGGAGCCATACAAACAAGCAAATACCGTAGCGTGGCGTGTGGTAATAATGTAGATGTAGACCACTCTAGGATAGAGATGGCGACTCTTTCCAAATAATATCGATATTTAAATCGATTTTAAAAACAATCGATGCATAAAAAATCAAGATCAAATTTATAATTAGGCGGAAACGTGCTAATGTAGATACAGCCACAGTTCGTCGTTATGTTTAGGTCCCAGGGAGGACCCTGATCCTATTAATCGGAAAAAAATCTAAACTCCGAGCTACTACTGAGAATTTCTTAGAAAAACCCAAAAATTGCTCCTTGACCCGGGACCTCTAGCCTAAAAGTCGCGTGGTCTCCGATCGCAAATCTTTCTGCCCAAGCGGCCGTTAGATCTACGTGCTATGTGCTCCGCTCACTGCCACTTAAGTTTACTAATCCTTTGAGCCATGTCGGCAACGTTAGTTCTTCTTCAAACTCACCTCGACTAAAAACCGCACTCGCCTCTGGGATTCGCGACATTCACTACAACCGAAGCTATTACAGCCTAGTGCAATGACCGATGAACAGCTAAGTTGTAGGTCACGAGTTCGTATGAAGTACTTTCTCCCTCTTATGGTCATAGGCACCTGAAAGCGCAGTGTGGGACGAACTCCAACGAGATGGACGGACGACCTGGTGAAGGTCGCTGGGAGTCGTTGCGATGCGGGCGGTATATAACCGGACCCTGTTGAAGTCTTTGGGCGAGGCCTTCGTTTAGCAGTGGACTTCTATTGGCTTATATGATGAGAGAGATGGTTAAGGCCATAGCACTAATGATTTGGTGTAAGGGATACAGGCAGTTCCAGCCATTAGTAGACACTTACAAGAGACGTCTTGCCTCGTAACTTACTTGAATTAAGTATTACCTGCCTCATTGCCTTAGAAGTCCTAAGCGCGACAGTATACTAGAGGTCCTGGGTTCGCTTCCCAGGTCGAGCAAAATATTATTGGATTTTTCCATGAAATTCTCAGTAGCAGTTCGGAGTTTGGATTTGTGCCCGGTTTATTTTTTTTATGGGAGAGGAGGGCAAACAAGCAGACGGATCGCCTGATGGTGAGCGATTACCGCCGCCCATGGACACCCGCAACACCATAGGAGTGCGTTGCCAACCTTTTAAAAGGGGATTTGGCCTCCGGTAACCTTACTCTCTCGGCGAAACGTTTTCTGTGAAGCCGTCGTATCACTCCGGTCGAGCCGGCATGCCATGCCGAAGCATGGCTCTCCCAAGAAAAAAATAGGTTAATGGCAGTAGGTTCGCCCCCTATTACATGGGACCTAAACATACCGGCGAACTGTGGGTGCACATTGTACATCTCTGCCTAACCCTTCGGGGAATATAGGCGTGATGGTATTAATTAATTAATAATATTATTCATTAAATTCCATTCCATCCTTCTTACCAAATCCTCGTTCATTTCTCGCTTAGCTTTGAGCGGAACGTATTATCACGACTCGTCACATTTACACGGTAATGTTCGGTAAATGTCGGTAAATGGTCACTGTACGGTCATGCGTACACAATGACACAATGGTCAAACACTTTCACTGATGTGTGTACATACAGTCGTGATGTAAAGTGTTGTGTCGAATGTGAACGTAACTTTTTTAAAGACTTGTTTTTGTGTGTTGATTCGTAATTACAAAAAAATAAATTTGGAAATATAAAAAATTTGGAATAGGATTTATGGAAAGTTTTAACATTTCATTTTACTGATGTATTTATTTAGGGAGAATAATAAGTTCTTTTTTTTTTAAATACATATACTGATTTTTTTTTCTTGAATGTTTTTTTTATTACAGACAATGTTATTGTGTTAATTTAGTCTAGATTTTAGCAACATCTAGGTCATGTTTATTTTCGTCTGGTAGGATACGTAATCAAACACTGATTTGTTTTTTTGTCTGGTAGTCTATAAAATAATAAAGAAGATCAATTGTTTATTTGGTGCCTAATTCAACGATCTAGTCCACTACGTGGATAGTTACTAGGTGAAGTATTAGCGCGTTGCACTATCATTTACCTTTTTTTTTCTATTCACGGTAAAAGTAGCAATAGAGGCGCACGAGAAGTTGCCAAACTCTCTTTACAATACCAAAAAAGTATAATTATTTCCCATAATCACGTGTTCTAAATATTCTTTTTTACACATAGAATTACATATTTTAATTTGTCGCATCTATTGAATTTCAACCTGTATAAAAAATAAGATTTGTCGATTTAACCCTTTTAAAAATGGCTTTATTTATAAATATATATATATTTAAATTCTTGCATAGCCGACTATTTAGCCTAATTTCTCACATTTACATATCTACATCGGCAGTAGTATTTCGTCAATGTAATCGTGTGATCCTGCACTTAGGCGATTATTCGTAATAGATTAGACGGAGTTATGCAAAGCTGTTCCTAACTGGAATAAACCTTATGAGAGATCTCCATAAAAGGAGGTAGGTACTGGCGGGCGGATAAGCCTTTTAATATTTACTTAGGCTGAAATCTATGGAGCTGACCGACTTAGCTTTTACGAGTAAGTACATAACTTAAACTAAGGCAAGCGTAAGGCCAATTAAGGTAATTAAAACAGTATCTAGAATAAGAATTCGTTAATAATATGCCTCATTAGTCCGGTGGTTTTAAGCGCGACTGCTAAGCTAAAGGTTCTGGGTTCGATTTCCAGGTCGAGCAGTCTAATTGAGATTTTCTTTTAAATTCTCAGTAGCAGTTCGGAGTTTTGTTTTGTTCTTGGTTAATGTCTATAGATTTGGCCACTACCTAAACATACCGGCGAACTGTGGGTGTACATTAGTACACCTCTGCCTAACCCTTCGATTAATACAGGTATTACGATGCTAATTATTTTCTTTTATTATATGGCTACTCTTGCGTGGAGGTTTTTTTGAAACAAATTTCTAGTATAATTAAATCTGAATGCAACAGAGAGAATGCGTGCAGCCAAACTTGGCAACAAGCCTTGTCATGTCTTGCAACATGGCGGCAGGCGCCATATTTGGAAGGTTGTAAATGACATCACTGCGTCTGATGGCTGTCTGACATATATCCTCAAAACGGGTCCCTGCAAGGTTTGCATGCAAGTTTTTGTTTGGTTCGTTGTTAGGACTTTCGGTATTTCGACGAAGTTCATCCGAAGCTAAATGAATCTTTGGTTGAAAACAGTTCATTTTATTCAGTTTTTGCTAATTAACATGTGAAAAAAAACAAAAAAACCTTTCGCCATTTTATGCGCCTTCACTGATTTATACTACCAACTTTTATTTTATAGGACGGACCAAATCAGTCAGCCTTAACAAAGAAGAAGTACCTACAATTAATTACGCTGTGGTTAATAGTCGAGACAAGAAGTAGATTACAAAGTGACGTAACAATTCTTCTCCGTTGAAGTCGGTTAACACTTTTTCTCTCGTCTGTACCCAGACAATCTCGTTCGCAACATGTAGTCTACTTTCGATTTCCAAACTACAACCTCGCGATACCATATCGCATTACTATAACTACACGGTTTGCGTTTAGGGTTACATTACAGGGTACAGTGTGGGTGAACGTACAATTATGCGTTACAATAGGAATTTACAATTAGGGCGTACCGAGCTTTTAGAGGGCTTTTTGTTTCAATCTTAAAGGCGTGAGAATATGCTTGTTTTTAAAATCAGTTTAAATAAATATTATTTATCGATTGTCATCTTAGTTATTGCTCGATATGTTTTGATCGGTTTCTGCTGAGTATCTGTATTTTCCACGATGCGACTTCCACTAGACCGCAACCTAATTTGTGGACAATCAAGATCTCAAGTATCAATTGGTTTTCGGACTTCGACTACCACTAAAGATTGTCCTGGGAGTTCGAGTTCATATGTTGGATGGCTTCACATGATTTCCGAAATACGGAGATGTAGAAGTCTCCCAGAGGTAGCTCGCAACGTACAGTAAACGCTCAAAAGTCCATAAGCTCGCTAAGGATTACAATGCTATGAACAGTACCTACGGGCGAGCTCGATACAACCAGTGCGTGTCCGATAATGAATGGTCGAATGGTCGTAAGTCAAACTAAACGTCAAGCTATTGCGTTGTGAGATTGCCTATGGACTTTTGGTCGCCACTGTATGTACATTATTATTTAGCCATAAGCCCCTCTAATCGATATTATTATCAACCACGGAAAAGAAAAAGAAGAAAAAATATATTAAAACATTGGTACATATACGTACATAATTATATGTATGTATTGCTTTATGTGCCAATAAATACATTTTCTTTCTTTCTTTCTACATATACTCTTACGCCTTTGTCCCACAGAGAAGCTGATCTACAGACCAACTACGATTCTTGCATACTGGTTTTGCTTCTTCCAAATTCATACATCTTCTCATACACACACGCCGGTTACTCGAGAACTAGGTACGCACCTGACCATTTTGAAGATCAGCGTATTTCCTTCTAGGGCGACCTATACCGATAATGCCAGAAATGTAAAATGTATTTTGTTCTTAATTCTGTTCTAGGGGAAAACCTACATGCAGATGCCAGGATCTTAATCGACGCCTAGAATTAAGGTATATGTCCTTATAAATGACGTAGCATTACGTCCAATCTGTCATTTCTTGTAACCTGTTTTGTGAGCACGCCAAACATGGATGCTGTATATTTAATTAAAATGCTAATATTTAAATGGATACCATGAGCTGTTTTGCTAAAACGAGATCTGATAGAATGAAATGACATGTGCTTCTAAGAAAAGCATTGACCTTTGTCGTGGTTAGTTTACCTGAGTTTTTACGTAAGCTCATGACATTCACAGTTGCAGGAACCTAAACCGTCATTCTTCTCTAGAATGGAAGACTTCTTCACGCGAAAAGTGCATGAAGAATTGGATCCCAGTACAGATGAAACGCTTGAGTCGAACGAATGCTTTATATAGATTTTAAAACGTCCCTTAAAAAATAAATGAAAAGCGAAGCCTAGGAGTATAAGTGCCTACATTCATTAGTTATGTATACTTAATCGTTAATACAATAAGACAGATTGTTTTTTTATGATTTCATGAAATATATAGTTGACCTTAAATAAAGCCGATCCACGTAAAAAAAATAAGGAAGTTAGATAGACAGCGCGTTATAGGAGAACGTGGGACGTCAAGTGTCAAGTACGCCATATAAATCCTATACTTACACTCATTTTTCGGAAAAGGGACCCTCTCAATCCACAGACAAAAACTTTAAATGCTTATATTTTTGATCTTTATTGGTAAATAAATATTTTTTTTTAATGAATTTAATGATATTAATTTAAGTCTCCATAATGATATCAAAAAATTCAAAAGGGAGAGGGTACTCAGTTAGATTACATTATTTTACTAACGTCGAAAGTATATGTGTGAAACATAAGATAACAAAGACAGACACATTATTTTTCTTAATTCCCACACCTGGAAAACGGCCTGTTTGCCAATTTCTCAACGTGTGTGGAAAACCCCGGTATTTTCCTGAGAACGACGCATACGCAACTACGTCGACAGTGTTGGGAAAGACAGCTAAGGCGCGGCGCAAACGTAGTCACACATTGTCAACATTGACACACCGTCAGTTTTTTTTAAAGCTTACTAGCAATGTGGGTCGCACATTAATAGTATTCTTGTTTACCCCTCGTGCTAAGTTTACCATTAATGTATTCTTTTAGGTCTAATGAAAGAGGCGGCGAGTTTATTGCTATTTACTGGGCATCTGAACTGCTTTGACAATTCTCTAACAGAAAATTACAATCTCTCTGGCTGGGATTCAAACCCAGTATTTAGGTATTTTTATTCAATATTTAAATGATGGCGGGTCAGCTTGGATACTTTCGCAGATGGCAACAAACAGAAAGATATTTGAATAGCTAGAAATAATAATACATACCATCATGCCTGTATTCCCTAAAGGGTTAGGCAGAGGGGCACTAATGTACATCCACGGTTTGCGGCATGTTTAGGTCCCATGTAAGGGCGAGCCTATTGCCATTAACCGGGCATAAATCCAGACTCCGAGCTGCTACTAAGAATTTCATAGAAAAACCCAATAACACTTTGCTCGACCTGGGGATCGAACCAAGGACCTCTAGCGTAGCAGTCGCGGTTGGGACTGCTAGACCAATGAGGCATTGAAAAAATAATACAAATCTTGCTTTTTATTACCTCCAACTCCAATTGACCGATTGCCAATAAAAACGCACGATTTCCTGTAAAGGTGTCCCGTGTCGGTAGCAAAAAGTGTCTACGTTTGCGCCGAGCCTTAAGATCTGATAAAGATAATGTTTAGTCTAGTTTTATTGGCAAAGCAATTATGTTGCATAATTTTGTATGGATATATGATTGTGTACATGATATTATGCATATAAGTTGTAAGAAGTGTCAGGATTTTTTTGGAAAGCTAGTTAAGAAATTTGAAGTCTATTGTGGACATACGCTTGTCATCTAACTATTAAATCTGCATCACAATTTTATTACCAAGGTACTTTGGTCACTTATTATTAGCAGAGATCCAAATAGTTAGAGTATATTTACCTAAAGTTCGAGGAAGTGCCTGCCTCATTAGTCTAGTGGTCCCAAGTGCGACTGCTACAATCTAGAGCTCCTGGGTTCGATCCCCGAACCCTCTAGGGTGGAGCAAATTGTTATTGGGTTTTTCCATTTAATTCTCATTAGAAGTTCGGAGTCTGGATTTGTGCCCGGTTAATGGCAATAGGCTCACCCCCTATTACATGGGACCTAAACATACCGTCGAACTGTGGGTGTACATTAGTACATCTCTGCCTAACCCTTCGGGGAATACAGGCATGATGGTATGTTATGTAATTCGAGGAAGTAAGTAACATAGAGTTGATAATACCCCCTCTAAAATCTCGGAATCATAAACATGACTATTAAATCCCAGGAATTAAGAAATTGCAAATTACCTACTGTACTGTGAATACATTTGAACTAAATAATTACATACATATATTGAAGAATCTTATTAGACGCAGCATGACTTATGTTAACATGTAGCTCCGCTACAAACATAATTTAAATTCCTTGGATTTAATCGTCATATTTATGATTCCGGGATTTTAAAGGAGGCATTAGCAACTCTATGTTACTTATTTCCCCGAACTTTAGATAAATATACTCTAACTATTCCGAACTCTGGTTATTAGTGAATGCTTGAGGCATATTGACTTAATACTAGTCAAGAAGATTTTAACACCTGGGTGTGACATATAATTTTTTGTAGATATTTTGACGCTAAATTTAAATCCAACAGAATTGCACTAGGACGTCAGAATTTGGAGATATACTTATCGCAAAGTGCTAAAAACACGGTTTTTGGCGATATTTGAAGTAATTTTTTAAGGACAGCAAATTTTTACGGTAATTCCTAATTGAAGCATCTTGCAACTCTTCTCCTTTCAAATTCACTAATAAGAGTTTATTTTTCTCATTTTATAATACCAGCGTATCCTACATCCCTAGATGGAGCAGAGGGCGACCACAGTGATTCTTCATCTCGATAGTTCTGAGCGTGACGCTTTATTTCGCTCCATGATTTAGCCATCTTCTTCGCTTCATCTAGCACCGTACGTCACTCGAGGCTTATCGGAGAAGTTTATTGCGAAGTCCATGTCAGCTACGTCAGTCAGAAGAAGGTCTTCCTGGCGTTTATAATTATAGTTGACACAGTCCTTTGAGACTTTACATTGGCGTAGATTTGGGCTATACTTTGATACTTGTAAGCCGATTTTGATTTTGAAGTTTCCTTTGAATTCCTGCTTGAAGTCACTGCATCATAAGTCTCATGGTTTCAAGCGTGCGACTGCTACGCTAGAGGTGCTGGGTTCGATTCCCAGGTCGAGGCAAAGTGTTATAGGGGTTTTCTATGAAATTCTCAGTAGCAGCTCAGAAATTTGTGTCCGGTTAATGTCAATAGGGTCGCCTTACGTGGGACCTAAATATACCGGTGAATTGTGGGTGTAGATTAGTACATCTCTGCCTACCCCTTCGGAGAATACAGGCGTGATGGTATGTTAATTTAAACTTCAAATTCAGCCTACCTATTCAGGTATCAAGAGCGTGTCGTCACAGAGAATCATGCAGTTAAAAGTGGGTCGGATCCGCCGCGCCGTGACAGGGACGGGACGGCAATCTTACTTTCATCGGAGCACCTCACGACGTGACCCTAGCTTGGGATATTAGCCCTGGTTACGACACAGGCCACGAAGGAATCTTTAGTTCTGTTTGTTTTCCTTTTAACGTTAATGGTGTCAGTTTTTGCAGTAAAGGTGTATTATTCCCTGTGTGGGGATGGGTTAGAATACTGTTCCTCACTGCCTTTCAGATAGGCATGTCGTAAGAGGCGTGAAAATATCTGACATGCTCGGTGGTAGGAGCTCTTGGAGTCTGACTTGCTGGCGACCATCCTTACGTCGGAGTCTGTCATACAGCACCTTGGTGAACCAGTTCCCTTCGGCCTCCACCACTAGTAATACATCGCTGAAAACTGCATTTAGTTTTTGCGTGCTGCGCGTACAAACATACAGACAGACAGACAAAAATTGTAAAAAAAAATATTTTTGATTATTAATTTTTCATTAATATCTAAAATGTACAGACATCGGCCTGTTACAATTTTAAGTTATAGATTTTTTTTTATGGGATAGGAGGGCAAACGAGCAGACGGATCGCCTGATGGTAAGCGATTACCGCCGCTCATGGACACCCTCAACACCAGAGGAGTCACGAGTGCGTGGCCGACCTTTTAAAAGGGGATTGGGCCTCCGGTATAGTCGCATAGATGTAAACTTACCAAACAGAGTAGTGGTTTAAATGTGTCTTGAATTTATTTACCTGAAAAATATAAAGTACTATTATTAATCTGTCAAGGAACAATTAGCAGAGACAATAGAAAAACAATTGTTACAACCCTCTGGAGGATCAGTGCGTTTACGACCAATTTATTAATGAGAAGTAATTTACTGAAGCGGTTTACAGAAAGTAGGTAAAGATTAGCACATCAACAACGAAACAAAAACAATTAAATTAAATTGTAGATAACAGTCACTGCGATAGCCAATGATACTCTTTTCCCCATCCGTGAAAATAAAACCTACGTATTAAATTATAAGAACCCAACTATGTAGCTAATAATGCTAATAAACACATGACTTAGGTACTAGTTTCTACCTGTGATTTCGACTGCGTGGACTTCAGAATTGGATAAAAAGTAGCCTATATGTTATTACAGACTATAATATATTTTTTTTTATTTAAAAAAAAAACGTTGCCTCACGCTAGGATTTTCCCCTGTATCGTTGGGGCGTTTACAAACACAAATTCTCACATACACAAACGCCCAGACCCGGAACAACTACCTGTAGATCGTACAAATATTTGTTCGAATCCACAACAGGTTGCGCAGGAGCCGATCGCTCAGCCGCTACGCCAAACGTGTCGCTATAATATAATCTATCTCTGTGCCAAATTTTATCCAGATCCATTTCTCCGTAAGAGTAACAAATGTTTGTTACAAACGTGAATGTTTGTGAGGGTGTATGCGTGTATGGATGTCCGTACAATCTCACAAACAACAAAACATAATATTGAGAAGTTAAGAAAGCCCTGTTCGACCTGTGAAGGTTTAGAGTTCTATTTCTAATTAAGAACTTCATAGTGTTTTCTGAGATGCGCATCGCACTAGCCTTTCGTGGTGAACAGGCGCATACGTTGCAGTGAGATTGTTAGTAGCTGAATTTCGTATATATTTTATATATATTTCGTTACGTAGAGGTGTACACGTACTCCAGTATCCCGGTATGTTTAGGTTCCATGTAATAGGGGGTCTATTGCCATTAACCGGGCACAAATCCTTACTGCGGCTGAGAATTTCTTAGAAAAACCCAACACCACTTGCTCGAACTGAGTCGAATCCAGGACCTCTAGCAAAAACTAGTATGTAGGTAGGTACATGACGTCTAGTGACGTCACTCACGCATTTGTCTACGAAGGTTTATATTCAAGGTGATACTGTTTATGAAGACATTGTAATAATGTATTGTTATACGGTTTGATGATAGATACAGAGGCTGCAATACTGTAACACTTATGTAATGCCAACCTTGAGAGCAGTCGCCGCAAATGCAAGTTTAGATATTTATTTTATTATTTTAGTATTCTGGGCTGAGTATTATATAACTACGCTGGTTTATTGATTGGCGAGGTTGTGATTGCTGCGGTTGTGATGGGTGACTTGGGTTGCCAACTTTTTTTGAGAATAATAACGTATAAAATTCTTTGAATAGGGAAAAATAAAGTATTTGTAAGAAAAAAAGGAGTATTTGTCAAATTAATGTTTTTATTCTTAAAACATATTTTTAAACACAAGCTCATAATTCATAGTTTTACTATAGATAAATAAGCGATATGTATAATATATGATGCTAGTTTTAATATCGAAATACCTATACTATACAATATAAAAATAACTTGATTTTTATTAAATTTATGGACGATCCGTTTTTCTCTTCTGGCCACCCTAAAAACAAAGAACAAATGACAAATAATCTTATCTTTACGCGTCAGAATAAGTTGGAAAATAAAGTATTATCTGATTTTTATGCAAAAGTATAAAGTATATTTACCAAAAATAAAGTAGAATACGTTTTAATAAAGTATGGTTGTCAACCCTATGGGTGACCTATATTACCCCGAGATCTTCCTGTGCCTTGGAGAGAACTTTAAGCGGTCCCGGTTGTCATACGAACTCCTATGGTAGAAGTCAGCTGATAACCCTGACAAGTAATCTATGCTCTAAATGTATTAGAGTATATTATAGTGTAAGTATTATCTTTTGTTTGTTTTTTTTTGCATTTTCCATGCTAAGATTATAAAGGTATTTTAGTGAAGGAAAAATTAAATCGCAGGCAGGATTCGAAACTGCGTCTTCAGGTCGGATACACCAGACGCTCTGACCTCTAAGCCACCGCGAGTCCCAGATCGATTTTTATCACGCGCTTAAACGGTGAAGGAAAACATCGTCACGTCATAAGTTAGAGGTAACAGCCATTTTTAAAATTTACTTTTAATTTCATAATGATGTTTATTATAACATTGATAAGAAGTGATTTTCAACACTACATCATAATAGGAACAAGGCAATAAACGCAATGAACGGTGAAGTTTGTAATGTCGCGACGCAATCTCACTTCCGGACATTTCACTTAACGACGAACATGGAATGCAGCGCAGACTTCCTGAATTTCTGTAGGTACCTTTGTTTTTTTATAAGGTGTTTTTAATCTTCGAAAAAGTATTATAATTTTGTAGCCTTTACCTGTCTGACTGTGTATCTGCAATAGATATGTATTTAAAGGATCTGTTTACAGAAATAAAACAATAATAATTAGCTGTTGCCCACAGTTTTCCTCGCATCAAAAATAACTTTTTGAGACAAAAAGTATTCTACGTTCTTCACCAAGTTCAATCTATCTTCATAACAAAATTCGCCAAAATTGGTTCAGTAGTATAGACGTGAAAACGTAACAAAAAAATAGTCCGAGTCATTTACTCTCGAATTTATGATTTTAGTTTGGATTATTTAGTTAACCCGTTCGGTAATGCCTGTTTTCAATTTCAGGTAATTGTTCCGGGTCTATGTGTTTGTGTGTGATTTGTGTTTGTAAACGCACCCACGATACAGGAGAAATTCCTAGTGTGGGTGCAATGTTTTTTTTTAAAACAAAAGACTTAAAGGTTGGACTCGGGGGGTTTTAACTCTCAGCTCTCTGCCTGCAGCCCACATTATAGTATACCGGTTTGGAAGGCAATGTAGACAGAGAATTTTTTTTGAATGCTTATTAGCAATGTGGGTCGCACATTACTAGTATTCTTGTTAACCCCTCGTGCTAAGCTAAATGGTTGTGTTACGAGTGGATTCACGTCGGTAGTTTAATGGGTGGGTTTCGAACCGGCAACTATATCGCAAGTTCGACGGCCTAATTACGGGGTATATGAGACTTAACAATACTAAAGCATACGGGCCGCCTGATGGTAAGCGGCAACCGAAGCTTCTTCACGCCAACAGCACCAGTATGTACCACAAGGGGCGTTGTCATCTTCAGACCTCAGTTTTAAGTCTTATTTACATAATAATTTCATTGGCTACATATCCATCAAACGGGAACTCACTAATGTTAGCACACTATTGCTAACCGGCAGAATATTTTTGCCCATGCAGTGGCACTACTGTAGAGAAATATCAGCAGAGTTCTACCACATCAAATAATTATTATAGCTGTACATACATCATACATACATACCATCACGCCTGTATTCCCCGAAGGGTTAGGCAGAGGCGTACTAATGTACATCCACAGTACGCCGGCATGTTTAGGTCACATGTAATCGGAGGCGAGCTTATTACCATTAACCGGGCACAAATTCAGACTCCGAGCTGCTACTGAGAATGTCATAGAAAAACACAATAACACTGCTCGACCTGAGGATCGAACCCAGGACCTCTAGCGTAGCACCCGCGCTTGAGACCACTGAACTAATGAGGCAGTCATAGTCTTTTTAGAGATTTTGAATAAATAAATAATTGCGGGAAGGCTCATTTACAGGCATTAGTCATTGAAGGATGTAAAGTATGTAGGAAGGATTGCGTCATGCATCTTTAGCATGCAAATAAATTGCGACCATGCGCTTCGTACTTTCTCTGTAAACCCTAATTTCTCTTTTCAACTGTTACATACTCGTATTGCATTTTTGTTTGGTGTTTTTTTCTAATGAACTTGTGAAAGGTTTGGAGGGAGAATAGATGTTTATTGTTCATTTGCGGAATTTGTAAGGGTGACTATTGACATTGTTAGTTCTATCTGACTTATATTAAAGAGAAAGCATAGGTAGGTATTTAAAGGTATACGAGTATATACATATATTTTTAAGCTATTGCATCGCTTCTATCGCGGGCCTTGAGCGTGGGGACCGAATCCAGAAATTCCGTAACGAAAAAAACCTAACACGCTTGTCTCTTTAGTTCAGCAACCCGCCTTTAGGTGGCATTGGTTGTATTACATAAGTTGATAAAAAACGCTATGCAATAGCTTTACCGCGGCAGTCCCCGAGTGCCACACGTCTTTTTTAATATTATTATTTCTTAAGTTGTTATTAATATTGTTAAAACCAACCTTATTTTGTTTAAATGTTGAATTGTGTTTAAGTTTTTTTATTTTTAATATTTCTTAATATTTTAACTTTTGTTTGTTGTAACTGACTCATTTCAGTATACGTAGGTACATAATTTGTAAAACGTATAGATGAGTATGACAACATTATCGCATTGGGTGTAAACCTGTTAGGATGACGTTGATATTTAAATAAAAAAAAAATATCAAAGATCAGCTTCTGTCCTGTGAGTTTGATTCCCGTACGGTAAACATTTTTATGTCTATAGGTTGCAGAATATGTGTTTTTGTTAATGTGCTTAGGATGCACAAGAAAATCCCAGTGTTTTTTTAAATAGACGCGTTCCATCTCATTATATTTTCATTTCAATGCTAATATACAGCTGCAAACAGTTATAATATTTGGCATATAGTTCAAATAATCCACTTTAATATGCCAACTGTCACTAACCGGTCCGTATTTGGACCTCAAGGCGATTGGGTCCATCGCCCACGCTCAATGTATTTGCAATACCCTCAGCTCTGCGATGAAAACATCAGGTCCATTCCGATAAACTGGTCCAAGGCGAAATGTAGATTTTTTTAAATATACCTAGCAGTTAATATGAGTTGTGATTAAATAATAACTACACTATCAATTAATCGTTCTTTCTTTTTAACTGACATTAAAAAGAAGGAGGTTCTCAATTCGACTGTATTCTTTTAAAGACAACCCCCGCATTTTAAACAAGTCGTGTATCGCGGGGGATTTTATAAACATACAAATAACGGACACAAAGTACTCCCAGATTCAAACAAAATATCAGTGTCTCACACAAATATTTGCATCAACCCACCTGAACGCACTCGAGTCGACTCGAACCCACGAAAACTTGGTTCTATATAAAATGCTACACGAGGCATTTTTTTAAATCACAGATACTGTGTGAAAATCACAAAAAAAAGAATGATGTATTAATTAATAAAGAACCTTGCACACGTTACCAACCAAATAGTATTTTCTTTACAACCTTTCTATGCTCCAGTAAAAAACAAAACCTAAGAAACTGTATTTCAAAACTAATTTGCACACGCTACTGACACATGTTACATTATACTTATATAAAAATGACTTATTACTTTATAAGAAATTTCTCTAGAACATATTTGAAACCTTATTTCACACGGCACCTTAGGTATTATACATCATGAACTCATGAGTCACGATTTGCACCCGTTTCGTTTGCGTACGACACTTATCTTTTGCGCACGAGTTTGTTTCTGTATTATAATATAAATTTCCACACAGAACGGCACTCCCTTATCAGTATCATTACAATTGTCAAATAGATTAGACGTGCGGACGAGTTGAAGCGTTGATAAATATTATAAACAATTTATTGTTATTGTTTGTTTTATCTACAGTAACGAAGCGGCGACTAATTTGGTGATAAAGGTAATTTATTTAATATTTTCTTTTCTTTTGTGACTGAAAATTATCCTTGAATCCATAATTAATATTGTAAATGCTGGTGTATTTGTTTCTGTTTGACGTTTCAATTAATTTGGTTCTAATAAATGGTAGGACAAAACTTTAACTTAGAGAAGGCTATACGGCGAAATTTGTATGCAGAATGTTCTAATTTTTTACTCTAAACTACATAAGTAAGTATTAATTGTTTCTTGTTTATGCTTACAGAACTAACAATGCCGTGCTGCAAAGTATCAGTTAAAAAGAGCCTGGTATGCTCAAAGAGTGAATGCATCTGCATACCAACTGAAGGTAAACCTTACCTCTGCTTGAGCAAGGATGACGAAGGAAAAATAGTATCCTGCTTCGACTGTAAAGCCGTCAAGACGGGAGAAAATGAATGGAAATGTGTGGACTCATCTTGTATCTGCCTTCGAACAGATGGCAAGGCTTGTCTTTGTATTTGTACCGATGAAGACAATAGCATCCAGTCTTGCAATGACTGCTCTTGCATAAACAGCGAAGATTGCATGGAAAATTTCAAGAGATGCAATAAACCTGGATGCGTATGTATCCCAACTGATGAAAAGTCATGCATTTGCGTATGCAAGAATAAAGATGGCAAGATTGTACGCTGTGATGACTGTAAGTGCGATGATTCTGGCCAGTGTGCCAAGTCAGAATGTATTTGTATCCCATCTGAAGGTGCTAAATGTGTCTGCGTCTGCTGTGATGAAAAAGGCAATATCAAAGTCTGTAAGGACTGTACCTGTGAGGCCGAAAAAGAGGTTGCTCCAAAATGTAGTAAATCTGAATGTGTCTGTATCTTAACTGATGGAAAGCCATGCATTTGCGTATGTAAGAACAGTGAAGGCAAAATTGTACGTTGTGATGACTGTAAGTGCGATGATTCTGGTAAGTGTGACAAGCCAGAATGCGTCTGTATTCCAACTGAAGGAGTCAAATGCGTCTGCGTCTGTTATGACGCGAAAGGCAATGTTAAAGTCTGTAAAGACTGTACCTGTGAGGCCGAAAAAGAGGTTGCTCCAAAATGTAGTAAATCTGAATGTGTCTGTATTTTAACTGATGGAAAGCCATGCATTTGCGTATGTAAGAACAGTGAAGGCAAGATTATAAACTGTGATGACTGCAAGTGCGATGATTCTGGTAAATGTGACAAGCCAGAATGTGTCTGTATCCCATCTGAAGGCGCCAAATGCGTCTGCGTCTGTTATGACGCGAAAGGCAATGTTAAAGTCTGTAAAGACTGTACCTGTGAGGCCGAAAAAGAGGTTGCTCTAAAATGTAGTAAATCTGAATGTGTCTGCATCTTAACTGATGGAAAGCCATGCATTTGCGTATGTAAGAACAGTGAAGGCAAAATTGTACGTTGTGATGACTGTAAGTGCGATGATTCTGGTAAGTGTGACAAGCCAGAATGTATCTGTATTCCAACTGAAGGAGTCAAATGCGTCTGCGTCTGCTGCGATGCAAAAGGTAATATTAATGTCTGTTAAGATTGTACCTGTGAGGCCGAAAAAGAGCTTGCTCCGAAATGTAGTAAATCTGAATGTGGCTGCATTCTAACTGAAGGAAAACGTGACATGACTGTATAAATGACGATGCTTGTAAGTGTGTGAATAAAAGGTGGGTCTGTATTCTAATCGAAGGGAAAAGTTATGTATGTGTGTGTAAGGATACGGAGGTTAAGATTGTTGTCTATGAGGATTGCGCTTGCGTCTAATCAGGATTGTAAATAATTATAATCTTTTTAATCCCTATATTGTTGCTATCATATCTTAATATTCAGATTATTCGATAAAATATTTAGGATTATAGTTTTGCAAATCTTAGTTTTTGAGGTTGTATACTATTTTATTTCAATATAATCATAAAAATAAATGGTTTTCATGTTATTTTTTATAAAATAAATATTATTTATATATACAAAAATATGTTGTTTCTTTTCTTAAAAATGATGTTGTCTTCTTCCAAAATATCAATTTCATACAAATGTTACCTATGCAAATTTATTATTATGCTCCATCAGGGTTTGGTTGCCTTTTGGCTTATTTCACTGACTTTCTGAAAAAATACAGCATTTTAGGTAAATATCTGAGTGGTTTATCATCATCAATCTTAGTCGATATATTCAACACAATGTTTTAATAAATATTTTATCACTTGGAACTCAAATTCTCATCCCACAGAATGAACAGGTTCCATTAAAAAAACGAATTAAAAATCAATCTACACAACATACTCTAACAGACAGGAATACAATATAGATGACGTGTGATAGTACCATTAATATACCAATGTCATAATTTGTGACGTAAGCGCTTGAGTTGTCAAAATGACAGGCATGGCGGACGGGCCACGTGGGAGGTATTCGTTAATTTAGTCTTCGTTTTGTTAAGAAGTTTAATTATTTTTCTATTGTTATTTATAAACCTATTGTGGTTGAGATGTTTTATTTTTTAATGCATGCTTTGGTTGGTATGGTCTGGGTCCATACGAAAGATATACAAACGATTTATCAGAGTAATGTGTATCTAGGTCAGTATTTTTAAAACCCAGGAAATTAAAAATTGCAGATACAATGCAAAATCTATTATGTCTGTGCCCGGAGCCCTTACGCGATCTGATAAGGTAACCTTCCGCTTACCAAAGGGAGGCGATTGGGGAGTCGAAAATAATAGAAGGTAGGATAAAAACTTCCGATTCGCTCATATAACAGTGCTAGCTGTTTTTACGAAGAATAAAAGAAATATTTGAGGAATTTATGTACCTAAGTAAAGCAAGATTCATTGCTATCGGGAATTCCCGTTGATGTTTTCCACGAATACTTATAACGTGTTTTGGTTTCGGTTTGGGACATCTGGACATAACTTTGTCATCGCATTAACTTGTCCCCAGTCAAAGTTTTCAGGTATTAAAATTATCAAAATAAATAAAAAGTGACTTTAACCCTCGGCCCTTCAGTTCGCAGGAACAAATTTTTTTTTATACCACTAACGTGGCAAACAATCATACATACATTCGGCCCGCCTGATGGTAAGCGGTTACCGTAGCCTATAGACTTTTGCAACACTAGGGGTATCACTAGCGCGTTGCCGACCCATGTAAATTAAGTAGGGATAGTTGGGCTGGCAGCATAGGAGACATAGCGTGATGCTTATCCTATCTGCCAACACAATGCTTCCTCGGCGCTCTGGCGACCTTGCTCACCTTAAGGAACACAACATAGCACGGAGCTATGTTAATTGGCTACTATTTTCTGCAAGGTAGAGGTACTTCCCCAGTCGGGCAGCTCCAATTGTGAATGAAATTATTCGATTCTACTATGCCTAGCTCTCAAAAATATTGAATATTTAGCAAATATAATCAGCTTATCATCGAATATTTGTTTAATTATGTAATCGGACGTCATCATCATACATGTCGCTTCATCATGTCTTTGTAGGTCGATTTGATTGAGGAAAATTGTGGTAGAACCGGTTTATTATGTATGCTTATGTGAATGTTGTGACTTCAATGGTAAACCAAGGATATTATCAATAAAGCTTTGTACAATCATAATGCACACAGCAATAATGATTAGGAATAGTCAAATAATCAGAAGTTTGCTCTTGCACTAGGACACAAGCCTCGAGTTTTTGAGGATTTAGGAACTTATAGAATGATGATTCAATGACAATCCTGTATTTGTTGGTATTTTTGATTTCTGTATTTGATCTTTTATCCTTTTATAAACGTAAAGCTTCTGCCCGCGGTTTTGTCTGTGTGGACTTCAGGATTGGGACCGACCTGGATAAAAAGTAGCCTATGTTATATTCCAGGCTATAATCTAGCTGTGTGTCAAAATTTATCCAGATCCATTCAGCCGTTCTGGCGTGAAAGAGTAACAAACATCCATACATCCATACTCAGAAACTTTCACGTTTTTATTGTTAGTAAGCATACCATTAGTTTTACGAGGGAGAGCCGTGCTTCGCCACGAATGGGCCGGCTCGACCGGAGTGATACCACGGCCTCACAGAAAACCGGCGTTAAACAACGCTGACGTTGTGTTTCGCCGAGTGAGTGAGGTTACCGGAAGCCCAATCCCCTTTTAAAAGGTCGTTAACGCACTTGTGACTCCTACGGTGTTGCGGGTGTCCGTGGGCGGCGGTAATCGCTTACCATCAGGCGATCCGTCTGCTCGTTTGCCCTCCTATTCCATAAAAAAAACAAGGGCTCAAACGTAGGTAACTGTCGCGCTTAGTATTTAGAGTTCTTAGTAACTCATATTACTAAGAAAATAGTGTTCAAAAATTCAAAAAAGCCAACAGTAAATAAACTACAGTCTACCAAAACTAAACAGTGTGGTGTGTCATAATGTTCCATGGTTAACGTTAATTTTAACTGTTGCGGTCCACTTGCCAACTGTGTCGACGATGGTAAGTACCCGAAATAGTTTAAACTTGAACTAGAGACGAGTTAAAAAGCCGTGACTTTAACTTTTGGGTTTGTATTGTTAAAAGATAATGTTTGGTATGTTTAGAGAATGCTCGTAATCCTTACTAATATTATAAACGTGAATGTTTGTGAGTTGGATGGATGTACGAATATTTTTTACTCTTTCACGCCAGAACGGCTGAACGGATTTGAATGAAATTTTGGCACACAGATAGATTATAGCCTGGAATAAGACATAGGCTACTTTTTATCCAGGTCGGACACAATCCTGAAGTCCACGCAGACAAAATTGCGGGCAGAAGCTAGTTAAGAATAAATATATGAAAGAAATCGCTTTGAAGCAATGTTTACGCTTATATATATCTTAATCGTTACTTACTGGTTTGGATAAATAAAGGAATACGACTCGACTAGCACAGTGTTTCTAATCTAGTAAATCTAATCTCCTGTTGAGTTTACAGGTTGTGGGCACGATTCCCGCACAAAACAAATATTTCTATGGCCTACAGAGAATTTTTCCGGCTCCTGGGTGTTTGTAAATTAGAGATTTGTTTTTGTAATTTTTATAAATGTCCAATATATAAGTAATTCAGTTCCAAAACACAAGGACCCAAGTCAGTTATATTATTTTGTCAAAATCGTGATACAATGACTTCAGAATTGTAGATTTTTGACAGCCATATCAACGAAATCTGTCAGTTCTTGTGTCATTTTGATATAATTGTTTCTTTTTTGCCAAACATTGATATACTAAAATATTCATCGAAATACGTTTCAAAACAACTTTATATATATAATTTTGAGACGGTATTATAAATTATTTAGCTGCAAACAGACAAAATAATATCCTTGATTCAAGTTTATTAATCGTTTCCTGTTACATTCCTCGTAGTCATGTAAACATAAAACAATGCACACAATGACATTATATAGTTAAAAAGAGGTAGACACGTTATCATCCTTCAAATGCGAATATTGTTTCGTGGGCAATGTGTGATTTGTAGTGTGACTTAAGCGGTTGACCTTCCAAGGTGCAGAAGTGTGTTTGACAGAGCTATTGACAGCAATAAATTTTAATTTTATTTATATGTGCCGTCTTGTGCTGCGATACTGCACAAATTATTATACTAAAGTAAGAAAAGAGCATGGAGTATCTTATCACAAGTAAGATAATAAATTCTTAGCTTCCGTACAATTTATTTTACTTTTTTCGTTGCAAAAAAAAATTAAAATGAAAGAAAGTGTCAGCGCATCCCTTATTAGTATGATAGAAAAGGATCCAATACTTTTTATGTCACACGTCACTTTAAACGGACATACTGGACATATCAAATGTGTCATATAAGACAACTGCTTAGTGCTATTTCTTTTCATCTTAGGCTGCCGATACTCTTTGTTGTATCTATGCGCGCGCTCATTAAGAAAGCCTTAAATGTTTAGTTTTATAGGTATGGACATGTAGCGCGACTCAATTTTAAATGACATTTACTATGGACATGGCGTATCTAATATTATTATATTATTGAATGCACTACTTTAACTGAATTAACTAGTACTCGTATAATAAGTAAGTAAGTATAAGTATTTTCTGAACATAGCATTTCCTGTCAATCCTTGTCACCTCGCTTGCTCCTTTTAACAAACATGGCGTGTAAATATTTACACAGGGCTTCCCCGTGGGTTCACTCGCGTTTCAAAAGGATTTGTTTACTAGTTGCTGTTGCCCGCGGTTTCACTCACGTCCCAAAAAGATTAACATACTATAAATCGGATTCCAGACGGCGTATCAAGATGAAACATGCACCAGACTTTAAGTAAAACCACCAGCAATACATTGGTGAACATTGCATTCAACTCCATGCAGTAGTTTTTGCATGATCCGCATACAAACATACAGACAGACAGACAAACATTCTAAAATTTGTTGTTTTGGCTTCTGTTGTCTCTAAGATAGACCCCCATATTTGTTTTTCTTTAATATCTATAATGTACTTACAGACGTCGGGCTGTTATAATTTTATTGTAAGTAGGTATAGATAACTCGGCGTTTAGACGGCGTATCAAGATGAAACATGCACTAGATTTTATAGTGGACCACCAAAAATACAATGATGGAAACCGCGCTATTTCGTGCAGTAGTTTTTGCGTTATGCACGTGCATACAGGCAGACAGATAGACAAAAATTCTAAAGATAAGATCCTAATTTTTTTAATGTCTCCTATGTGCAGATATCGGTCAGCTACAATTTCAGTATATTAGTATAATGATTGTGTTAGCTAATGAAGAAAAAATATCAACTTAGTACTGTGAACTAACTACCTCGTTAGCGTAGTGGTCCTGAGCGCAACTGCTACGCTAGAGGCCCTGGGTTCGATTCCCAGGTCGAGCAAAGTGTTATTGGGTTTTTCTATGAAATTTTCAGTAGCAGTTTTTTGTTTATAGGATAGGAGGGCAAACGAGCAGACGGATCGCCGGATGGTAAGCGATTAGCGCCGCCTATGGACACCTGCAACACCAGAAGAGTCACGAGTGCGTTGCCGACCTTTTAAAAGGGGATTGGGTCTCCGGTAACCTCACTCACTCGGAGAAACACAACGTAAACATACCGGCGAACTGTGAGTGAACATTAGCACGCCTCTGCCTATCCTTTCAGGGAATACAGGCGTGGTATTTCCCAAAACTATCGCTATGATGTTATGACCAATTTATGAAATTGAGGCAGCCATCAAAAAGATTTATCTTAGCGAAAAGGTTAATTGTAGAAAAACAAACATACATACTTGCATCCTATTAATATATTTCTCTTAAGACAATTTGATTTGGCCTAAATGTTAAGCCAGCTGCAACTTGCATTGTTATAAACTAGATTTTTAACGCATTAAGGTCAGAAATATATTCGAATGAGTTAAGACAAAAGCATGGTAGTGCACGCGTCGAGAAAATAACAATGGTTTGATTTAGCAGATACAGTGAAGTTCACAATAATTGGAAGTAAAATTTATTTTTTATTACGGGCAATAAATATGATACAATTTATTTAGAAAAAAAAGAAAGCCATATCTTCAAGCATTTTACGAAAATTTTGGTTTACGGGGGCAATCTTCAAAAGGCGACTGGTCTTCGAGGATTAGTCCGGCAATGTGGGATTTTCACCCACTAAAACCACCCTGCTGGCCACCATCAGTACATGAAGAGGCCCCAACACAATGTCCACTGTGCTCTCTTAAAAAACTCCCCTGTGCAACGCCGGTCTGGGCACATTCTTGGAAAGACTGTAATGGAGTCTCCACAGGTAGACATAAACTAAAAATTATATATGACACTGCCAAGGAAACATAATCTATAAAAAATGCATGCCTCATATAGCCTATTAGGCCTAGTGCTGAGTTTGATTCCCAGGTTGAGCAGTGTTATCGGATTTCTCAGTAGTTGCTGGAAGTTTGGATTTGTGCCCAATTAATGGCAATAGCCTCGCCCCCTATTACATGGAACCTAAATATTCCGTCGAACTATGGATGTAGGTACATTAGTACACCTCTGTCTAACCCTTCGAGGAATACAGGCGTAGTGATATGTTATCTTTATATATATAATTCTTCTGTGAGTGTGTATGTCACTGAACTTCTCTCAAACGACTGGACCGATTTTGATGAAATTTTTTGTGTGTGTTCAAGGGGATCTGGGAATGGTTTAGATCAAACGACTGGACCGATTTTGATGAAATTGGGGATCTGGGAATGGTTTTGTCCGCTGTCCGCTGTATTTCGCTTTATACGTAGCGAAGCACGTACCGGGCCGCTAGTCAATAAATAATTTCGGGGGCTCAACTACCCGTTGCAAGACACTTGCTTAAGATAAGCAGGCGATTTGCGGAATCGCTATTTAATAAACAAATTTGATAAATCCTGATACTTCTTTCTTGTAGCATGTTCTTATTACCCCGTTCTCCTCGCTAGTTCACACATTCTGAATCGTTTGTTCTCGCATACAATTTGTTTAGTAATTAATTGCTTAGTGCGCTAAGTACTGTTATTATGGTGCACGCCGTAGCGGGATCTCTTGTATGATTTATTCAGGGTATTGAAGATTGTGTATATGGATAATATATGTATTTGTAGGGTGACTATTCATTGGCACACATGACAAGTCTGATGGTTCATGAAAAAAAAAAGATTTTTAATGAGTCGACCATCTGTCGTTGGGTGTTTGTTGGCGACGAATAATAATTATTTAATTTACAATTAAAATCTTAAGTTAATGAAATTATAATTGTACAATATATTAATATCGTTTAATTATACAATATATTAATATCGTTATAATTTCATTAATCTAACTCTACAGCTAATTTCAGGCGTCACCTTGCGGGGCTGCGTCATATGATTGGCTTTTTTATAAAAAAAAACAGTGCATTTATCGCCACCAGATCTTACCAATTTTAAATTGAAAAAAATCGGTTCATAAATAATAATTTTAACATCAACATCTATAATAAATTTTTAACCTACTCAAATCATAGTAAAATGGAAATCATTAAAATTGTTATAACATAAATATACCATCACGCCTGTATTCCCTGAAGGGTTAGGCAGAGGCGTACTAATAATAGTAAAGTAAGCAATCCACACTTACTAATATTTTAATGTGAAAATAACTCTGTCTGTTTGTTTGGCTACAATTTCTCCCCTGCTAAACCAATACTCATGATCTTTGGTATAGAGATAGAATAAGGTAACAGGCTATCTTTTACTTCAAAAAGTCAAGTAGAACCGCGGGTAACAGTTATCATAAATGTAGACATCTCGGATAAAAGTTGATCATCACGCTTGTCACCGCCAGCCAGAATTACACGCCATGAAACATAAAACAACGTTATATTCTTATCATCATTTATACTGTATTTGTTCCGTGTACTCCCCGTGTGTAACCGCACATCGTGCTGTCTGCTATGACGCTGTCGATCGCCTGAGCAGCGTGTAATGAGTGGCGGGATCACCCGTTACTTTGTGACACGTTGACCAAATCATAAGCGGAAGCGGGATAAAAAATACCGCTTCAATACGTAATCTGTTTTTATCATGCGTAATAAATTACTTATTTCTGCCATGGGCGCTATTTTAATATTATCTTGTGTTGGTATATCAGAGCCCTATAGGGAATTTATTTGAATTGATTACTTATCTCATTTTAGATTGCGTTTTCCATCAGGCAAAACAATCAAATGCATTCAAGTTAATGATAAAAAAAAATTAAAAATCGCTATCGCTTTACTCTTGGGCCCCACCAAGCCGTATCTAGTTAAGATCAGTCGAGTTACGGTAAGCGTCATATAGTAAGTCAAACAAATCGTACACACTATAAGATTATCGTTGATACACTCCGTTATTTTGTAAACACTCGATAATCGGAGTATGACTGTCAGGATTACTATGTGGAATGTAATTTTTATTATTTATCGACTGTGCGGTAACCGTATTATATGTAACGTAAATAATGACGTGTCTGATAGATCAATCATTTGATTATCTTGAAAGAGTTGTTGTTCGCGGTTTCACTCACATCTCAGGGGATTTTTTGAGACAAAAGTAGGTCTATACCCTTCTCCAAGATATCTATACCAAAATTCATTAAAATTGGTTCAGCGGTTTAGGCGTGCAAATGTAATAAACAATTAGACTGACACACAGGATTAATTTCGCATTTATAATATTACTAGCTTCTGCCCGCGACTTCGTCTGCATGGATTTCAGAAGTGGGTCTGTCCTGGATAAAAAGAAGCCTATTAGATGTGTAGTCCAGACTATAAATAATCCATCTCAGTGCTATTTCTCATCCAAATCCATTCAGCCGTTCTGGCGTGATTGAGTAACAAACACCCATCCTCCTCATCTTCCTCACAAACTGTCACGTTTATAATATTATTAGAAGGATGTATGGATTGTAACAATGTCTCAAAGATTAAGGCGTTGCACTGGCGAAAGATTAGTCCTAAACATAAATCCCATTGATTGCACTTTTGCTGTGAATCTTTTTAGGGTTCTTATAGGATAACTTTGTTGTCCGTCCGTCCGTCTGTCTGTCAAGACCTCTTCTTCTCAGAATCTCGGGAACGCGTGGAGGTATCGATTTGAAATTATACCAAATACTCAGGTCTACATTCCCTTCAAGCTGTAAAAAATCAAACTTCTAAGTTAACTAAAAAAATATACGGCCGTTTATGCTGCAAATAACTTATATTTCGACACTCTGAAGAACCCTCGGTGAGGGAGTCCGACTTGCACTTGTTTCTTTATAGTGTGGAAAATCCTAATAAATCGTCCCCTATCCGGGGAAGCGGCAAGGTATTGTGATAAGTCATGATGACAAATTATATTTACTTCTGTAAATACTTAGATTTTTCGACATTGACTATGTCTGGACTTTAAAAGAGACCATGATTCTATGAGTTTGTTTCGGCGTTTCTTCTCAGAGGTTAGGTAGGAAAGGTTGACGCAATTTGAAAATATTGACTTGTAAAAGTGTTAACAGAAATAAATACCATAACAATCATACTGTCCCACTGCTGAGCATGATAGGAGACCCTCCTATCAGAATGAGAGGCATTATTCGTATAGTCCACGGTAGCCTAATGCGGGTTGGCAGACTTCACATGCCGTCGAGAAAAACTCTCAGGCATGCAGGTGTCCTGACGATGTTTTCATGCTACGTTTAAGCGCGTGATAATTAACTATTAAAGAAATACCTGAATATGATTTATCATTTATTGAAAAAATTATATATTATCTATGTCTGGTTCTTATTGCAACAAAAACTAGCTAGTTCGATAAAATTCGTCACACAAGATCGACTAAAATCATCGATGATGTAATATATAACGTGAATTATTTACGATTTGCGGATACGAGAAGACAAGTTATTATGCAAATTGCTGCAAACAAAACAAGACAAATACACAATTTAGTTATTGAAGAAACATCCTGACTTAGTTGTGATTAATCACGATTGTGAATAGCAATTAACAAAGAAACCTGTTTTTGTAATATTGTATATGTTTTTTCTAAAACTAAGTTCTAGCTTGATGCTGAAGGAATTTAGCAAGTATTTATAATTGAAAACTTTGAAATTCAGAAAGATATATTCATTCATTTAACAGTAAAACTGTGCAAAATTGACTTAGATCACAAAATTATATATTGCATTCATTATTTATAACTGTTGCGCGCAGTTTCACTCACGTCCTAAAAAGATTAACATACTATATGTAAGTCCGATTTTAGGCGGCGTACCAAGATGAAACATGCACCAGATTTTAAGTAAGACCTGTATTCAATTTCATGCAGTAGTTTTTGCGTGATGCATGTAAAAACACACAGGCAGACAGTCAACAATTCTAAAATATATTATTTGGCCTGATTGCTCTAATAAAGACCCCCAAATTCGTTTTTCTTTAATATTTATAATGTATGTAGATCTATATTGTTTTAAAAAAATATTGTTTTTTGAAACTGCAATTAAATACATTTTTTGATAAAATGAAAAAAAAAAACTACCAGGAACCAACAAAAGCTAATAAAATTAGAATATTAATAGGTATTGAAACAAGTTTCTTGATTGCGTTTGGTTGTATTTATAAATGTCGAAATAGTGACTAAATAGTGACTAATAGTGACCTAGTGATCGACTAGAGCTGGATAATTGAATATTTATGTGATACTAGGTGTAGCTTGCGGTTTCGCTCTCAACCCAAAGAACTTTTTGAGACAAAAGCCTATGCCCAAGTCCAAGGTCCAAAATTCATCACTACCAGTTTACTTACTAGAGTTACTTGTGGATTATTTTGTGTCTATATCGGTAAATAAAGTTAAGAAGAAAAATTTTATAATCATGAAAAATAATAAAAGATTTAGTAATAAAAATAAAGTAAAATGATTTTTAATATTGAATCCTACTTTTTACAGATTTTATCGCGTTGTATTGATATTATTTATTTCCCGACGTTTCGGATCCTTTACAGCATCCATGGTCACGGAACGTCAGGAATTAAATAATATCAATACAACGTGAAAAATCCATAAAACGCAGTTTTATTTCCATTACTAATACTTACATACATACATAAACATATTATAATCAACCCATCATATATAAGGCTATAGTCCACCACGCTGGCCTAGTGCGGGTTGGTAGACTTCACTCGCCATCGAGAAAATCTCTCAGGCATGCAGGTTTCCTCACGAAGTTTTTCTTCACCGTTTAAGCGCGTGATAATTAACTATTAATATGCACATGACTTCGAAAAGTCAGAGGTGCGTGCCTTGGGTTCGAACTCGAGACCTTTGACGTGGCAGTCCAACGGTCATACCACTAGGCTATCACTGCTGTTGTGGCTTATTATGGCTAATACTCACGTTAGGATCAAACAAAAAAAAAATAGATTTGTTGTTATGTGTGCAATACGTATAGTATCTAGTAGGTACATAAGAAATCAATGTGATGTATGGTATACCTAATAATTATGCATTTATTATATTATATTATATTTTCTCTTTAGATTTTTTTTATGGGATAGGGGAGAAACCAGCAGACGGATTGCCTGATAGTAAGCGATTACCATGGACACCCACAACACCAGAGGAGTCACAAGTCCGTTGCCCGCCTTTTAAAAGGCGATTGGGCCTCCGGTAACCTCACTCACTCGGCGAAACACAACGTAAGTGTTGTTTGACGCTGGTTTTCTGTGAGGCCGTGGTGTCACTCCGGTCGAGCCGGCCCATTCGTGCCGAAGCTTGGCTCTCTCACGTTTAAGATTTCGATTACTCATAGACTATAATTATATTTTCATCTCTAGAGGCCAAATTCCGGCAACTAAGACGTAACTTACCAAGTATTAATGACTAATCAGTCTTTTGACATTTAGCTGACATTCAATCTATTTTCCAGCAGTGAACACGTTTTTTGCGTCGCTTTTTTAAGTAAATTTTCGCGCGTCGTTAAAGCGCTGCACTTATAAAAACATGCGTGTTTAATTGCGTGCCTTTTTTTGGTACAAGACATAAGCGTTTGTGCCTTTTATTTACATTGCATACGCGTCACGCCTGGATTCCCCGAAGGTTTAGGCAGAGGCGTACTAATGTCTACACACAGTTCGCCGGTATGTTCAGGTCCTATGTAATAGGGGGCGAGCCTATTGCCATTAACCGGGTACAAATCCAGACTCCGAGATGCTACTGACTCTGCTTGGCTTGAGAATCGCATCTAGGTCCTCTAGCGTAGTAATCGCGCTTAGGATCTCTAGACTAGGCCTTTTATTCAATGGGCAGATTCAGCAATCTTATTCTTGTGTTAACGCCAATATAATGGGAAAGGGCTGTGAATGATGAGGTGATGGCTGACAGGGTTAAATGGAAAGGAATGAAAAGGTCATGCTGCGTCAACCTTAAATATATCGGGATAAGGGCCAGGAAGATGATTCTGTAATTTTCAAATCCCATCACTCAACTATCAATCAGCGTGCACAGTAAAGCCACAGAATAAATAATATACAGAATGGCCACTCTCCGCCCCTCCCTAACGTCAGATACTGCAGGCCCCCCTGCATTTTGCCGGTGCGTTTGCCGGACTGTGAACAAGGGCTGTCATTCCACGAATCGACCATTATTCGCAATATTAAGTTCATTTGCATACTATACAGATCGTTATTGTCATTGATACGAGTTGTTAAATCGAGATTTATTAATTAAAATATTACCTACATTCAATACTACGCATTTATCTCTTTCTCAAACGTAAACAACCTTTATTATAGGTAGGTAAGTAAGGTCTCATCATCATGTCGGCGAGCGGGCACCGTCGAATATTCGTGTTTTTGTTAAAAAGAACACAAACATTTAGATTCTTTAAGACATTTGATAGTTTCGTTTAGTAGGTATCATTCTTATTAAGTTAGATTTTCATGGATAAAAGCTTAGACAGATACCTACGTATTTATTTCAGAGCGTTTCTACGGAGTGGCCGAGGTGTGGTAGAGCTAAGCCAAGTTCAGTTCATCAAACACTAAAACGCCCCGATTCTTCCTAATCCCTTCAGCTTGCCACTGACACCAAGCACGATAATTCTACATGATGAAACCAGTTCTCCTTAATGTATTCCGTTGTCTTTACTCAGAACGAGTCCTGTAGGTCACCCTTGTGTGGCTAATGTCGAAAAACGTCCTTTAAGACCGGTCGCCATGACACCATGAGTTGTTGCGGTACACAATGTTGTAGAAATGGCGAACTTGGCATAGTTTGTGTTTTTAAATCTTTTTTTTTGTACCTGTCAATTGTACCTGTGTACGAACCTACGTATGTATCCTTGGCTGTTTTTACCAATAAACGTACGTATCTAACATTCAATTTTTAGTTTTTGGGAGGATGCAATATAATTTTTTCTCTTTAGACATAATAATTTACGCATTTCCAAGATATTAATACAGTTAATTAGGATTTTATTTTGGTTAGCTTTGTTAAAAAATATGAATATTATGTTGCGCTACAATCAAATTAGGTAAGTAAGCAATCCAAGCAAATAAATGAAGAATTCTTTGCATTGATACAAAAATGTTGTGTTAAGTGAAGGTCATTTAAATGAAATTATTACTTATATGTAAATAAATAATGGTAGGGATATGAAGTTTTATTTTTATTATTAAACGATGAACACTAAATAATAATTAACATCATTAATTTTGTTGTCAGGTGTCTAAAACCTCTAACCTTTTTCATTAGTAAAATAAATAAAAACATTATTCAAAGAAACCATTTTTCTAAGAACTTTAATTAATATTATAAACGTCAAAGACGACAGCATCACTGAGGTCGTGCATGGTTTTTGTATGACTACCATACACAATTATATTTTGTTTTTCTATGTTTTTTTGTCTTTATCGTTTTCATATAAGTGAAGAGAGACGGGAGCATAAATATAATCCATTTTAGAACACAAACAGTCCAAAGAGTTTAATTATTGGGTTCATTAAATAGAAGAACGATTTATCATTCATAATTTATTTTATAAAACCCATGTCTTTGTAATTCTATGTTTTTAAATCTTATTTTTTAACACGATTAAGCCATTCACCTTCTTTTGTATAGCAATGAGGAAAATAAAAGTACTAGTAATTTAATGACGTTGATAAGTTACGTTTTTTTAGATAAAATGACATTTACATTAAATGTATGTAAAAATTAATGAAGCACATGTAACTATTTAATTGATATTCAAACTTTTATGGAAACCTATTTGTATAGATATATTTCTTACGCCAAGTGTATTTTATACAAAATATTCAAGCATTTTTATTAATATTCAGATTAATGTAGTACACAATTGAAAAATTGCCGACAATTATTATGCCATTAAAATGTCTAATACACAACCCATTATATCATACACCGAAGGCGATGATCGAAGGTGACACATATTTTAGATGACCCAAAAACAAAGAGCTGCAGAAGGCCCACTTAGGTTACGATAACTTGACAAGATTAGTAAAATTTTACGTTTGGTGCGAATTTATCATAATTGCTTTACCATAATTGGATATAAAATCGCTCTGAACCGTATCTATTTTTCTTAATATCCAACCAAAAACATAAATGTGAAAATGGAAGCCAAGTTCAATATTAACAATAGGCGTGGTTGTCGACTTTTCTGACAAAATAATTGAGATTTAAATGGGTGCAGGTTTTGTAGATAATCCTGCTCAAGGTTTGACTTAACTAGATGTAGGTTAAATAGTTTTCGAGTTGTGAAGGGGTCAAAAGTAGCCCGAAACGATTCGAGTAATATTTATTTATTACACACGGCTGCTGCATAGCCAGTTCCTTTTTCTTTGAACTTGGCTAGACACGCTACTCCGTATCTAGATATGTAGTATATCAGCTGCAGTTTCCGTTTTTAATTTATTCAAATAGATATAGTTATTATATCTTGGAAATGGATTAAGAAATTTTAAGCATGACAATTTCTATTAATTTTATTTTAACATACTTTGTGCTAATTTCCTTTGAATGGCAACAGTGAAAGCGACGCTGTCAGATAAGTATTTTGCACTGTACAGTGGTCTCCTTTTCCGTACTTAGATCTACACTTGATTCATTGTGCATGACAGTTGACAGTTATACAACGTATTTGCTCGCTTTTCAAGCGCATGGCTTTCACATGGAAAATACGCTGGAAATGAATAATGATATTTAGCAGGAAATGCTGGAAACTGTTGTCTAAATTCAATTCAATGCAGCGCTATAGCCTCATAAAGCTTATCCATACTTACATATGAAATTCGATGAATGTAAGATTATCTCTAAGGTTCATGTAGGTATGTGTCATAGGACTAGACCTTTTGTACTTGTCTGCTTAGTGGTCCAAATGGGACGAAGCCTTCAATCGGTTGTATGTAAATATTGTCTGACAAAGCCACCTACGGCTCTGACCTTGGTGTGTGTACAGAATAAATTTAGGTTTTTATGTGTTCAACTTGAATAGAATATCTATTAGATATTAAATATTTGAATAACCACTTAGATTAGATATACTTACTGCCTGTTATGTTTTTAAGTCACACAAGTCTGGAACAAGATAATTTTGCGAAAATGACTGTTGTTAGGGTTCGGTAGGTTAGAAATGTAAACAAACAGACTGCCTCATTAGTCTAGTGTTCCCATGCGCGACTGCTATACTAGAGGTCCTGGGTTCAATCCCCAGGTCGAGCAAAGTGTTATTGGATTTTTCTATGAAATTCTCAGTAGCTGCTCGGAGTCTGGATTTGTGCCCGGTTAATGGCAGTAGGCTCCCTATTACATGGGACCTAAACATCCCGGCGCACTATGGGTGTACATTAGTACGCCTCAGCCTAACCCTTCGGGGAATATAGGCGTGATGGTATGATGGTATGTTAAGTGAAATCATATTTAAAAAAGACCGCCAAGCCAACAGGGAAATTGGCTAAACATGGTACCTACAAATTAATTCTAATATTATAATTCATTATTGAATAAACAGAAATTATAATAACAAAATAATTATAAAACACAATGCACAAAGACGTGCACGGAGCTTTACTAAAAATATTTTCTTGCCGAGTGATAGTTTCGGAATAAAAAATAATGCTACCTATTTTTGTTTCTAAAAAAAATATATCTAATAAAAAGAACGTAAGAATAAATAAATACCAAACGTCTAGACTTCAGTATTTTTAGGAAAAAAAAATTCAGCAAATATTGATAATATGATTGTTATCACAATCTATAAAATGTAATGTTCGATATTTCCATTAATTCCGTTCTTTCCCCATTTATCAATCAATTAATTGAATTCAGTTTCTATAAACATTTAATTGAATTCAACATTTAAAACCTCTAATCCACATAATGAATTCTATTCGATCGAGTCGATTGTACAACATTTTTCGACGACTAATTAGGAATCGATTATGCGGGCCGTGGGTGTACATCAATGAATGGCCACATTAACCTTGGCATACTTTTTAACACATTTACACAATATTGTGTTACTCATGTGTGTATGTACGGAAATACACGTGTTTTTAATTACAAATCTATAAACCGAGAGGCTGGATTTACCTGATTCAGTGCGGATGACACGCCATGCGTGTCAAGAATTTCTTCCAACTATGGCACGATTGTAGTGTCATAATTAACTTCGTTGTGTGCAAGACAGTCGATACTAGATCTCAATCTGTAGGTTATATATTTGTCCCAGGTCAGATATAAACCTGCGATCCGCGGCGCAGACTCTCAGCCACTGCGCCGATCGGGCCGTGTCACGATTCGGAAGTGTCATTATTACAGTAATAATCGTTCGCATTTTCCAAATGATCGACTTTAAAGATGTAATACGGGTAAGTAGTAAATCAGAGTTTACGCCGTAAAATCGACTTATTGTAAAATATTGCTGTTTTGACGGTAGTAGAGCAATGTTTTGCGTTCAAATCGACGTATACCGTGACAAATAGACAGGGCGCCTGTTAAAACTTTTGGATCGCTTCCAAAATAATTGCATTGTTCTATACCATAGGCAAATGTTGTTGGCATGTTTGTCACCTATTACATGGGGCCTAAAAACATGTCGGCGAACTGTGGGTGTACATCAGTACACCTCTGTATAACCCTTCGGGGGTATTAAAAAACAGCTGAAACTGTTCTTTATTAAGCTGCTCATATATTGGTAAATATTATATAAATCACTAATTACATAGGTTAGGTTATAGGAACTGGATTATAGCCTAATCCCTCTCATTCCGAGACCCGTGCCCAGCAGTGGGACAGTATAATGGGTTGATTATGTTATGTATAATAAGTATTGGAAGTCGAGACATGACATAGGTCGAACAAATAAACAAATATTACTCATTTTCAATTTAGACAGATGTCAAAATTATACGAGTAATATACAAGTCCAAGAGATACAAGGCGGGAATTCCTCACAAATAAGTAAGGTTTGCTAGTTAAAGTATACAATTATACTTGTGACGTATAATCTATAACAAAGTCGGGTTCGTTCCAACACTTATAACTCGAGAACGGGGGGACCGATTTTTATGATCTTTGGTTTATTGGATTTGTCTCCTCCTCGAATAGCAGAAATAACTATTAAACGATGACAAAGCTGCTGGTGTGATTTTTTTTTGTGTAGGTATGTTTAAATGGGTCTCCCAATGGGATGCTTTAGATTCACAATTTGAGCCGGTAGGTGGCACTGCATTTTTTCATATACAGAGCAAGAGATAACGGCTGATAGGGATGAATGGAAGAAAAATAAATGCTACGTCGACCACAAATACATTGGGACAAGGGCAGAAAGATGACGATACAGGGCAAGGCAACGTTTTCCGGGACCGCTAGTTAAAGATAAAGTAGATATAAAACTACATCACAAAGTCACAATTCCGTATTTTCCAATTATTGATTTAACATTGAAAAAATCTGCTTTATCAGCGTGGGGTTTTTATAGCTTACAACTAAAATGATACAGGAATGAACCGTAATTAAAAATTTTATTTACTTAAAACACGTCTTTCAAGAATAATCTTAAGTTTTTCCTCAAAATATTTACATTATTACAAACAATATGCTGCTTACCGTGTTTTGTTTATAGGTATACGAATTCCGTATTTCAATTGCGTCCGAAAAAATATTTACTTTTTACGTTCTGACGTTATTCAATTTACGGTTTTGCTTTGTTGAAAACAGTTTTATTAATTTTCGGTCAGTTTTCTTTGTTTTTTCTATTTTAGCTGTTTTTATTCGAAAAATACAAAGCGTAACTTTTTAGATGCCATGCAATTTTGAAAGATCAATCTCAGAAACTTATTTTTAATCTGTTACCCTTAAACATTAACATTGATAAAATATAATCAATGTGCAAAATAGCTTGTTATCCATAACTACCAAAAAAAATACGACAAAATTATTTTTTCGGTGTATATAATCCTTATGTATCATCGCCTGCCACCTGAGGAGGCGACTAAAAACCGCACTTGGATTCCCTTGCCTTATAGTCAGCCATGGGATTGGCAACCGTCATCGTAATGTAATTACATCGTAACGTAATGTAATTATTAGATGCACGCGTTGTTATGTGTGACAATAAAATATTTTTTATTATTTATTTTAATTTGACTGCCTCATTAGTCTAGTGGTCCCAAGCGCGACTGCTACGCTAGAGGTCCTGGGTTCGATCCCCAGGTCGAGCAAAGTGTTATTGGGTTTTTCTATGAAATTGTCAGTAGCAGCTCGGAGTCTGGATTTGTGCCCGGTTAATGGCAATAGGCTCGCCCCCTATTACATGGCACCTAAACATACCGGCGAACTGTGGGTGTACATTAGTACTCCTCTGCCTAACCCTTCGGGGAATACAGGCGTGATGGTATGTTGTTTATTTTAACTTTAGGTTTATCCTTTTAAGGGGTGAAGTCCTAATACAGATGAAGTCTATAAAAAACTCTGCCTGACTAAACATTCACGTATGTAAAAAACTTTTTGAATAATTGTTTATATAAAATACACCGGCCAACAATACAATAATGCAACCTCCTTGCACCGGTCTCTAAGGGAGAGGGTTGGCTGCTTCTCTTTTCCTGTATCCAGCGCTGACCTGTCTTTTTTTTCCTTTCCTGATAGGCTTACGTTTGACCGCCAGGTCGTCTGATGTTAAGCAATACTGCGATCTACGATGGAGCGCGCTTGCCTAGAAGAAATCGATTCACTCATATCGTGAAGACATCTCAGCACCAAGTCAGAACTAACTTGTCTGAAGTTTGAAGTAAATTCACCATTAATATGTTACTTTGATCGGTTGGTTCAATAAGCCAACAGATCAAAGTAAGATATCACCTAATATCTTAATCAATTCGCACTCAATTTGGACGGAAGCATACAAACATTTAGGTATACTAAATCTAGAGTTTACGTATGTCTGAATTTAACATCATGACCTAATTGTATGGACGGTTTGCCAACTGATCACTTAGCCACAAAGTAACAAAATTTAAACCGTTTGATGTTATACAAAGTTCGTGGTTCAATCTTAGATATGTCTTTCGAACTGTAAAACCGCAGTGATAGCCGGTATGTTTAGGTTCCAATAGGGGGCGAGCCTATCGCCATTAACCGGGCACAGACTCCGAGCTGCTACTGAGAATTTCATAGAACCCAATAACACTGCTCGACTTAGGAATCGATCCCAAGACCTCTAGCGTAGCAGTCGCGCTTCGGACCACATTTTTTTATTCTTGATAGGCTTACGCTTGACTGCCAGTTCGGTGATACTGCGATCTACGATGGAGAGTGCTTGCTTAGAAGAAACCAATTCACTCATGATTTAAATACACCCAGATTATATCTACCGGGGAAGACCTACTCGGGAAGCGCATTCTACATTTCAGCGGTACGCATGATAAAAGAGGACTTTCGTTCGGGATTTTCGAATGTGTACTATGAATCGATGCCGTCTTTTCGTTCGTCAGGTCGTCCGATAGTAAAAAGGGCTGGGGGGAATAAGGTGGGAGAGCCATGCTTCGGCACGAATGGGCAGGCTCGACCGGAGTGATACCACGGCCTCACAGAAAACCGGCGTCAAACAACGCTTACGTTATGTTTCGTTGAGTGAGTGAGGTTACCGGAGGCCCAATCCCCTTTTAAAACGTCGGCAACGCACTTGTGACTCCTCTGGTGTTGCGGGTGTCCATGGGTGGCGGTAATCGCTTACCATCAGGCGATCTGTCTGCTCGTTTGTCCCCCTATCCCATAAAAAAAAGGTCGTGGAGATGCACACTCTCCGAAATATACACTATTGAGGCAATTCTGTGACATTGTTGTTAGTAAAACAGTTTATTATAAGACAATACGTAATTTATAACATTACACATGTGACTATGTAGGTTGATTTAACGGCGTTTGCCGAAGTAATGGAATGTTGTGTTTCAAACGAATTATTTTTAGATTTTATTATCATGAAGTTTGCCTCGTTGAATATAACGTTATTGTTGAAGCTTTGATGTTTATTTTCAAATAAACTGTTAATAACTCAATTAAATTAGTAATGGTTGGGTCTGGAGTTATATGCGTCAAGAATGTTACACTTGAAGACTTGCTTAGGTGAACCACCTAATTGGAATTAAGCATAAATGCATAATGCCGTGCGCGTAGCGGAATACTCGGCCAATCTAGTTTAATGTCTAATAATTATTTCTCTTCTTTTGCCCTTCTCTTTCAGTTTGCTGTCGATTCGATAAGAAGAAGAAGCTTAAATTATAATATACATGTATACTAAGAGTGACTAACTGACAGCTAATGTACAGAACTCAAACTCAAACTCAAATTTTTTATTTCAATTAGACCATATACAGGTACTTTTGAAATGTCAAAACTACATGCACGGTTCCAAATAGTAGGTCTTATGGAGAAGAGCCGGCAAGAAACTCCATAGATACTCTTTTAAATAAAATTGATGTTTACATATTTTTTATTCTATCAATGTGAGTATTGTGGAGTTTGATGTGAGTGATAAAAGTAGGTTACCCTCCAAAAGATAACATAACTGAATCCGGATTGACATGGCATGTAAGAGTTGACCAGTCCCGACAGACAGCACCCGTTCACGAGCATGACGTGTGTATCAGCGTTGTTCGACTCAACCAAGTTGTAGGGAATAAAACAACCCGACACACAACGCCACCACACACAGCTAATACCAATATGCCTAAAAGCATGAAATTTGGATCACTAAGAAAGGTTCTGGGACATTCCTACAAAATTGGGAATCTTTAAATAATCGCGGGTGACTAGATGAGTAATGAAGCTAATAATTATAATATAATATTACTTGCATCTGCTCGCAATTTTGTCTGCGTGGACCTGGGTAAAAAATAATCCTATATGTTGGTTATCAACTATCCATGTGTAAAATAGTATCCAAATCTGTTTAACCGTTTTTGTTTGATTGTTTGAAAACATCCGAACCATCAAATTTTCACATCTGTAGCCTCAAAAATATTTACCGAATTATTTGAAAAAACCACGGTCGATAAATTTCCTGACTAGTTGTCATTTTGCCTACTAGACTGGACAGCTTACGTAAGTAAGAAAGAAATAAAGTTTTGAAAGGTAAGGAACGAAGACCTTTGTTTGTGAAGTTTATGCTGAGACGATAGAAGAAAAAGCAGTTGAGAAAAAGCAGTAAGTATTTGACAGTAGAATCCAGAAAGAACTGCCTCTTTGTCTAGTGGTCCTAAGCGCGATTGCTACGCTAGAGGTCCTGGGTCAATTCCCAGGTTGAGCAAAGTGTTATTGGGTATTTCTATGAAATTTTCAGTAGCAGTCAGCGTTTGGATTTATGCCCGGTTGATGGCAATAGGCTCGCCCCCACATGGGACCCAAATATACCGGTGAATTGTGGTTGTGTAGGACGCCTCTGCCTAACCCTTCGGGGAGTACAGGCGTGATGGTATTTTGTTTAGAATCCAAAAATGATCAGTTGATGAGATTACTTGCTTAAAATAATTCTTGTTAAAGTTAAAAATAATTTTTGCTTTGTAACCAAGAGAATAAAAAGGAGTCTCAACACGTAGGTTTAATGAAACAATGTAAACCCGACCTGCCTACACAGTCTCAGTTATACAAACAGCATGATGTCACCAGCAACCTTCGACAGATATGGCGCCATTTTGAATTTATGTTGTTTTACCCGACTACGTTTGGATGGAGATGCATTCTTTAAAAAAGATCGGGATCGACATTTCCTCTGAAATCAATTCAAGTTTACACCAAATCCTTAGCAATTGTCTAATATCAATCAAAATTGTTACTGACTGATGACTGTACATATAAAATATAAAAGTGTCCTGGGGGGTCTGAATTACTTATACAAACGTAATAACCAAATATTGTGATAACCAAATAAAAAATAACCAAATATTGTGTTTGAATTAAGATTTATTTGATACTAGCTTTTGGCAGCGACTTCGTCCGCGTGGAATAGTTACTTTGTTCCCTAGTTCTTCGCCCGCGGTTTCACCTGCGTTGCCCCGTTCCTAAGGGTTGTAACGTGATGTTTTATAGCTTGAAACCTGACTCATGAATCACTCATTTTCCCAATATTTCCCTTCACTGCTCTGCTCCTATTGATCGTAGCGTGATGAAAAGTATACTATAACCTGTGGTTTGGGCTGTGCGTTGATAGATCACTATGTCAGTCAGTCAGTCACCTAACGTAAGAGTAGACAAATATAATCAGAAAGCTCCGAACTGCTAAGCTATCGGGAGTTACACGTGTTATTGTGAGTCAACCATAAAAGATAGACATTTGCTGTCGTGGAATATTTTTTATATAATTTTAAGGAGAACATTTCCTTCATACATGATTTCTGTGTAGCTTTAACCATTAAGGCTGCACACGCGACGGAAGCTTAAAAAATGGAGTAAGTTCTCCTGTTTTCCCAACATTTCCCTTCACTGCTCTGCTCCTATTGATCGTAGCGTGATGAAAAGTATACTATAACCTGCCCAGGAGTATGAAGAACAATTGTACCAAGTTTCGTTGAAATCCGTCGAGTGGTTTTTGTTTCTATAAAGAACATACAGACAGACAGACAGACAGACGGACAGACAGACAGACAGACAGACAAAAATTTTACTGATTGCATTTTTATCGATCACTAATCACCCGCTGATAGTTATTTTGGAAATATATTTCATGTACAGAATTGACCTCTCTACAGATTTATTATAAGTATAGATTACGTTTGCAGGGGCAACTCAGACTCCGCCGGACCCTTAAAAATATACGAGTTGTCTTTATAGGAGCAATAGAATACAATTCATTATCTTTAGAATTTTTATTTGACCGTGTCAGTTTGTACGCACATCTCGTAAAAACTAATAAGAACTTTCTACAGGATTTAATCGCGATTTCACAGCTATAGAAATTTATTTTTCAAACAAATACACATGTGGCTCACTCATGACTTGAGCAGCTGTATATAGACTATACCTATGTATATACACAATCACACAGTATGTAATAATTATCATCTTCCGATCCATTACTAATAGAATGAGTCCGGCGGACCGAATTTCTCTTACAAACGTAATACCGAAATAAATCGTAATTCAAACACAATTTAATCAAATTGTGTTATTATTCGTATTCCGATACCGTAAATCTAGGTTCCTACTTTACAATTTCGTCGGAAATACTTCACTGGAAATAAATGTAAGCGAATGCAATTTTTGATAACTTTACCAAGTTTGTTTTTCTCAAATGAAATAGTACCGTAGGAACCTAGATTAACGGTATCCAAATCCAAATAATAACTTAATTTAATAGAATATTGTCTGGATTACGATTTATTTCAGTATTACGTTTTTGTGGACAATTCAAGTTCCGCCGGACCCTTAAGTATCAATAATTTAAGGATAAACGCTTGTACAAACGACTGTTACAATGTAGATGTGAAATATGATACCAAATGATAATTTCGTAGCTATTAACAAGAATTAATGGTCTCCTTAACTCACCATGGCGCATAACTGGGTTACTATTTTGATGGAGGTTAATGAAGGATATTAAAAAGGTGCGCTTACGCACGTAGCAGTTGCCGCTAGTTATTTCATTCCCACGGTCAATGTTTACTATGTTTAGTTGAAATTAACCTGAAAAGTTGGAGTAGGGCTTGTATTTTATTACCCAGTCAAAGAATTTAACGGAATATTTAAATACACCTTCTTTCTCTTCTGAAGTAGGTAGATGGCTAGAAACATACCTTGCCGGATTTTCCCGAATACACGCTAAACAAGGAAACAAGGCTTATTGCCATTAATAGGGCATCAGAATGAAGGACCTTTAATCGACCCGGGAATTGAACTCAGAACCTCACACCATCCTCAGTAGCCATGCTTGTGACTACTTAATCATTGAGTTACTATTATCTCTTATCGCGGACCATACTTAAGAAAATGTTATTGCGCTTTTTGTTAACTAGCAGACAACCAAGATATCTTCTAGTTTTTTCATTTTGTAATTTTTCTCAGGGAGAGAGGATGTGCTCAGATTTGCTATTTCAATTGCACCAGGAGGGTAGTCCAATGGCGTTAAATGACGGCGAAAAAGGACTGACAGGTTTCTAAGACAATTCTGTAGTCACTAATTTTGGCACAATAAAATATCAGAGTTAGGCCCAGATAACTATGTAAACCATTTATGTACGGTATGTTCGTCAGTTACCGTGTTACACCTAAATCAATCAATCATTTATTTCTTTGCAAACATGTGTCGTTGTACATAGATCTTAATAATAATATTTTAGTTCTCCATGTTCTGGCGTCACATTGGCATGCAAGTTTTTACTATAATTATAAGTTAAAATCAGTAACCAAATTTGAATAAAATTTGGCAAGGAGATAAAATATATGTTCTGACATGCGCCAGTTCGCCTGATGTTAAGCGACACTACAATCTATGATGGAGTGCGCTTGTTTAGGAAGAATATAGGTTATCTTTAATTTAATATAAATAAATTAAAAAAAAATCTTTAATAATACGAGTGAAACCGCGGTTATCAGCTAGTATATAAATGCATGTAATTGATAATTTTTATTAGCATTTATCCTAGAAAACTGACTGTAAAACCGTTCACTTCGTGTCTAGATCGTAAGTTGGTACTAACATTGGTAGTGAAATCAGATATTAACACATTAGCTCACGATCCGATAGCTGTGAGGCTAGGGCTAGCTCCTATGTGACTACTAAAACATTAAATTGGACGATTCAGTACGGCAGCCATTTTTACAAAGTTGGGCCGGTCGCGGTAAAAATTTCATGCACGACAGTTGTCAAACGTCATAGAAGCTGATGACACGCCTACAGTGTCATCAGCAACATGATTTCTGATGAAAAGAACGATAGTTTTACTATTTTAATATTTTAAAAACAGATATTTTAAATAAGTTTCAAGGAAGCTCTTACTCGTAGCACTATTCTCGTGTCAGACGTGGACAATTATAACACGCGTGTCGTGTCATCCGCACTGTTTTTATATAGGATTTACATTTCTGCAAGATCTCTAGTGACAGAGTCTTACCAACTTAAAAGTACGGCATGATATGTACGGCATGATATGTATATCATCAAGCCTGTATTCCCTGAAGAGCTAGGCAGAAGAGTACTAATGTACACCCACAGTTTGCCGTATATGTCCAAGGTATAGGTGTCAATTTTTAAAACCCAATAACACTGATGATTTAAAGCTAACGCCTATTAATTGTCTCACAGCTGGGTATGAGTTTCTCTCAAAGCTTAGCCTCGTACAGGTTAGCAGTAAGCAAACATCACACACGCTTGAGAAAACCCTCTCACGATGATTTCAAAAATTTCTTCACGAAATTTTCCTTTATTTACCGTTAGAGTGATAATTATTTAATTGTTAATAAGTTCGTTGGTATTTTTAGGTCCCATGTAATAGGGGGTGAGCCTATTGCCATTAACAGGGCACAAGTCCAAACTCCGAGCTGCTATTAAGAATTTCATAGAAAAACCCAATAACACTGAACTCAGAACCTCTAGCGTAGCAGTTTTATGTACCGTTTTAGCGAGTAATAATTTTATTAATACGTATTTTGAAAAGGCAAATTTGCGTGCCTTGGTGATTTTATCTGCATCATGCTTTTCATAAAATATAAATTATAATCACATTAAAACTTTTACTGAGCAAACGTTAAATACTAACAAACAGCTTAATGATTTACGATTATTTATTTTAATATGTAAGTAAATATTTTTACTGTATTACTGTTTATATTTAGTAGATATTTATATGCTTTTGGAATACTTTTAAGATGATAAAGATGGCTTGTTTACTGCCCAGGAATATCAGGAATTTATAGTTGCCAGTGCGCATAACATTCACGTCAATAGTTTTTAATTATTTTTACGAGTAAACCTTATTTCTATACCCCCACGCCCGTATTTTGTTCGACTATACGACGGAAAGCTTCGATATGTCACGACATAACTCAGCATGGCATGCTGCGCTATCCTGCTAAAAGAGGGCCATCGATCTAGAGAAGATTACAGCTAAAGTAGTTGGAACCAATCTAGAAAGTAGTAGTAGCTACTAGCTGCCAGCACGCTGGGTATCCTCTCGAAGGTGCCTCGTGAAACACAAGTTCGGTCTTGCATGGAGTACTGTTCGCACCAGCTCGAGATGTTGGAATTCCGTCGAGAAATGTGCCAAGAAGCTTATTGGCAACGACTCCCTTGTCTGGGCTAAACTCCAAAGTCTGGAACATCAACTTCAAAGTTGCTAGCTTATCGGTTTTTTATCGGATACATTTCGGTGTGCATCAGATCTCTACGATCTTAGTCCCCCTTGCCCTATCTACTATCGGACGACCAGAAGCACGAAAAAGCGACATCGATTCATGGTGGATATTCCAAAATCACGAACGAAACGTGGATTCACGTCGGTAGTGCAATGGGTGGGTTTCGAACCGGCAACCACATGATCGCAAGTCCGACGCCCTAGTCGGCCACTTTACAATTTCGGTTAAATGGGACCTAAAAATACCGGCGAACTGTGAGTGTTCATTCGTACTCCTCTGCCTAACCCTTCGGGGAATAAAGGCGTGATGGTATTTTTAACTGAAACCTCAATTATGTTGATAGCGTAAACTTAATCACTAAATGGTGGGATGTGTATGCAAATAAATGCAAAAGACTTCGATAGAAATCAGTGTTAATTTTGATTATGTGAAAATACTGGACACAATCGACTGTGGTATTTTCTTTGTTTTATCATTATGTAATACAGTACCTATGTATACATAACGACATATGTGTATATACTGTTTCTAATATGTTAGCTGTTGTCCACAGTTTTTACAATTGCATTAACATGATAAACAAGCAGCAACCGCAACACGCCAGGAACACTGGGTGTCTTTAAATCACGAGTGAATCGGGTTCTTCTAGGCAAGCTCGCTCCATCTTAGATCGCAGTGTCACTTAACATCAGGCGAAAGCGTAAGCCTATCAGGAATTATAAAAAAAACTTAAGACATCAGCTGTAAGCACCATCTACCACTAAGCAATGTGGTCCTTCCACATTGCTTAGTGGTAGAATATGGCAACACCGTAGTACCATCCCAGACGAACTTCAGTATAAGAGTCCTGTCAACTTAAAAAGTGCGTGCCTCGTTTATTTATTTTTGACAAACATTTTAATCTTTTATAAAAACGAGATCCGGTGTAAAGATTCATAATTTCTAAAGAATAGTTTCTCACGTGCGATTCTCATAAAGCCATAACTTCAAATTAAGTTATGTCACTTAACTGTATTTTAATTAAGGCACAGCTATGCGTGCGTACGAAGACTAGGCACACACGGTTACACATCCATCTATAATTTCGAGTATAAGCGGATCCCTCATTATATGTATGTATTATTCCAGGCTATAATCTATCTGTGTGCCAAATTTCATCCAGATCCATTCAGCCGTTCTGACGTGAAAGAGTAACAAACATACATACTCACAAACTTTCGTCCGTTCTGGTGTGCAAGAGTAACAAACGTCTACACATCCAAACTAACAAACTTTCACGATTATAATATTAATAAGGATTTGTAAAGCACACACGATACACGAAAAAATCCTAGTAAGGCAATTTTTTTTAAACAACATAAGAAGGAAGATTTACTATTTTGGGCAAAGCATTATTGGATCGGAAATTCTTAGTATAGTGAGGAAATTTGGCTAGAAATCTTGTGAAAACAATCTGCATTGAGACCCTGTGGTAAATGAAAGTTCACTTCTTCCTTCAACGGAACAGTTTTAACAAAAAGCAGGCTAGGTAAAATCGCTTTTTTTTTAATCCCTTATCAAGAAAAGGATCAACAACAACTGAAACTAACAACTCCGCCTTAAGGAAACATTACTCATTCTATTCGTTTTCCACAATATAGTTCTACACGGTTATGTAAACCTCAATAACTAATGACGTCATTAAAAACTAAAATGACTCTATATTCAATCCTGACATAACATATGTATGGTAATGATGCGTGGGCAGGTAGGAAGCAGTTGCAGTTAACTGACGACCTTTATAACACCAAAAGAGGAACAAAAGAAGGTCCATTTGCAATATCAAGCCTACACACAAATACACACATACTAGTTAGACAGCTGAGGCTGTTTTTCGAAGGGAGAACTTTTGCTTTTGGAGTTTGTTTCGGGTGAAATCACCAAATATTATTGCTTAATAATGTGCTGATATTTTTGTGTTCCAATTTGAAGAAAAATGTAGTCAATGAAATTACTGGATTTAAGAGACTACTTCTCTGGCAAATTCGCCGATTTTGTAGGCCCGATAATGGAATTTTGTTCTATTATGGTGATGATAAATATAGGACACAGATGTCCTCATAGATTGAGAGGTATTGTCCAATGAACATTGTCCACCAAGCTGGCCTATTACGGGTTGGCAGATTCCATACGCCGTCAACCTTTATGGCGTCCTCTAAGATGTGTATGATTATTTTATTGAGGTTATTTTCAATATTCAAAATCTCAGCTAAAATGTTTTGAAAATTTTAATTCGGTGCGAGTTAACCTTCTGAGTGGCGCTTAGTATGTGAATATCGCCCGAAGGTTGACAAAGCCGAACATTCAAAAAAATATTTTTTCAAATTAATGTTTTTAACAATGTTCACCATGAGACAAATGTAAAAGTTTGGTTACAATTAATTAAGAAAGTGTGTGAAGTTGTAGCAACCACAGTCACAATTACTATCTTAACATCACACTTGTAACTTTCTAAGGTTAGCCAGAGCTGTAGGTAGGTACTAATATACTCCTGCAGTTCATCGGTATGCTCAGTTCATCAGTAATAAGGGGTGGGCCTATTGCCATTAACTGAGCACAAATCTTATAGATTTTTTTTATTCATGATAGTTTCAAGCTTAAACGCCAGTTCGCCTGATGTTAAGCGATACTGCGATCTACTATAGATCGCGCTTGTCTAGAAGACACCGATCCACTCGTGATTTAAAGATACCAAGATTATATCTATCGGGGAAGACCCACTCGAGAAGCGCATTCTCTCAGCACATGATAAAAGTGGATTTAAAGCGTTTCGTTCCGGTTTTTGGAATATCCACTATGAATCAATCTTGCTTTTTAGAATTTCACTGAGTATGCATCTAACCCAATAAAACTGCTTGACCTGGGAATCGAAAAGTCGAGACCTCTCTCTCAACAGTAGCACATTTCGATCATTGAGTGTGTGTTTCGACATTTGCACGTAAGAGCCCCTTCCTCTCGGTTACTGCGAGTCTGGCAGTCTCTTAAGGGTCTGCAGCGCATCAGCAACTCTGGTGTTGCAGGTGTCCATGGGTGACGATGACTTCTTACCACCAGGTGGCTAGAACAAGCGCGATTTGAACTCGCCTACCGACGGTTCCGTACAAATTGGTAGGTACAATGGTACATATTATAATTATTTACAAATGTATAGTTTTCAGATTTTACCCTATACTAGTAGTATAAGACGGTATTACTTGCCGAATTTCATAGTTCTAGGTTAACGGAAAATACCCTATAAATTTCGATTCCCTTGAGAGTGTCGAAATATACGTTTTTAGCGGCATAAACGGCTGTATCTTTTTTTTACGTAAACTTAGAAGTTTGATTTTTTCACAGCTTCAAGAAACTAGAGACCTGAGTATATGGTTCTAATTTCAACTTGTTACCTCTACGCGTTCCCGAGATAAAGGGTCTTGACAGACAGACGGACGGGCGGAAAACAAAGTGATCCAATAAGGGTTCCGATTTTTCCTTTTGAGGTACGGAACCCTAAAAACATCGATTACTCGGATGTTTAACTTATATAGTACCTACCATATCTGTTAATAATTTGCAATGCAAATGCCAAGTCACTTATACGTTATGGGGCGTGTGGTGATCTCATACTTGTGTAACACTTTCGCTGACCGACCGGTTCTCATCCGATTTCTTTACGAGATTGGCAAATTACGAAATTGACGCCTCTTTAGTGCTGCTGTTATTTTGAGTGTTTGAGAGTTGTTTTTATAATTCCGTGCGTAGGAAGAAAACTGCCTCATTTACCCCAGTGGACTTAAGCGACTCCTATGCTAGAGATCTTGGGTTCGATTTTCAGGTCAAGTGTTATTGACAATTTAAATGTTGCATAATTATAATCTTGACAGGAGACAGAAGTAGCAATCGTTTTGTATATGTATATGGTCAAGTTTTATTGGGTTTTTCAATGAAATTCTCAGTGGCAGCTCGGAGTTTGGATTTTTAAGGCTCGCCAATAGGGATATTACGTGGGACCTAATCATATCAGCTTACTGTGGGTGTAAATTTGTACACCTCTGCCTAAACCCTTGGAGAATACAAGCAAGCTCGTTGCCACTAACCGAGCACAAATCCAGACTTGGGAAACGAACCCAGGAAATTTAACGTAGCAGTCGCGCTTAAGACCACTAGACTATTAAGGCAGTTCAGAAATAAAATCATTGGCAACAAAACGAAAGAAAAATATAAAGAAAGCCTCTTTTCTTTTCAAACTTTTTTTTAAATCTTCCCACAAACCGCACCGATTATCTACAATGCTAGAAATGGTGGGTAAGTACGGATTACAAATGGTTACCGTTGTCTGGTGGCCGCCGTTCTGGGTCGGTGGTCAGCAACGGCGTCGACCACCATCTGGCACTGCGAGACACCTGCCTACCCGCTACACAGTCACAAGTGTTAGGTAGATCGATACTAGTTTATTTATTTGTTTGTCGCCGTATAATAGCATAGTTTGTTTGTCAATCATCGAGCGAAATTGTAAACTGACGAAATATTGGACATAATTAGTGAATTAGTAAATTATAATAAAAAAAAAAACAAATCAAATTTCGGACGTTCTCAGAAAAGGTCAGGTTATAAGCTCCCTAAACCGACGATCATGCATGAGGAGATTAATGAACGCAGATGAACCGAAAGTGGTAAGATTAGAGACTAGATTTACACTTGCTAGGATCGTAATTACAATATGACAGACTGCTACACTAGAGGTCCTGGGTTCGAACCTTAGGTCGAGCAAAGTGTTATTGGGTTTTTATATATACGAATTTTCAGTAGCAGCTCGGAGTCTGGATTTGTGCCCGGTTGATGGCTATAGGCTCGCCCCCTATAACATGGAACCTAAACATACCAGCGAACTGTGGGTGTACATTAAGTACGCCTCTGCCTAACCCTTCGGGGAATATAGGCGTGATGGTATGTTATGTACAATATCATATACGAGCTGTACCCCGCGGTATCACCCGCTAAAAAATCGCACCAATCCAGACTCCGAGTTGCTACTGAGAATTTCACAGAAAAACCCAATAGATACAATAGACCTGGGAATTGAACCCAGAACCTCTAGCGTAGCAGTCGCGCTCAGGAACACTAGACCTACGCAGTCGAATGTGTGATGTTTATTGAAATTAAAAATTATCAGTCATGTTTAACTATTACGGTGTATAAACTAAAAATTAATTGATGACAAACACGACACGTTTGGCGTAGCGGCTGAGCGATCGGCTCCCACGCAACGTGTTGTGGGTTCGATCCCCACACGGAGCAAATATTTGTATGATCTAAAGGTAGTTGTTCCGGGTCTGGCTGTTTGTGTTTGTGAGAATTTGTGTTTGTAAACGCACCCACGATACAGGAGAAAATCCTAGTGTGGAGCAATGTTTAGATAAAAAAAACATACCTACATTTCTTTCATACGAGTTGTTTCATGTAGCTCGCACTGCATCCCAACGGGCTTTTTGATTCAAAATATAGCCTATCTTTTTACAAGGCCTAATCTATCTTTATACCACATATCAAGAAAACTTTGGTTCAGCGGTTTGGTTGAAAACATAACCAAGAAACAGAAAAGACAGCAACTTTCGCACTATACATTACATTTTTTTTAATTGTTTAAGCCGGCTTACGAACTGACGTGCTACCTAGTGGTAAGTACGCATTGTTGCCCATGAACACCTGGAAAACCAGAGGCGTTGCCGACCCATAAGAGCCCCATATGGACTGCAAACTGCCAGAGCCGCAGCAGCCGAAGGGAAACTGGCTCTTACGCGCAAAGCACGAAACACACACCAAGATGCTTTACGACAGAATCCGACGTATGGGCCAGCCAGTCAGACACCAAGAGGTCCTACCACCGAGCAAGTCAGATATTTTCTCACCTCTTACGAGATGCCTATCATTAGTCTGGATTTGGAGCGACATAATAAATGAACAATGTGAACCTGTTTCTGTGTGTAAATAAGCCCTAATCTCATCTAATTGATCGGAGAGAGGCGAAGTAGACCTTGACTCCAATCCATGGTGAATCATCGTGTGTAGGTACATTACAGCCCATTGTAATTGCTAGCCTAGTCTTAATACATACACCGAGATACTTTTTTATGGATAGGTGGCGAACGAGGTGATGGATCGCCTGACGGTAAGCGATTACCGCCGCCCATGGACACCCGCAACACCAGAGGAGTCGCAAGTACGTTGACGGCCTTTTAAAAAGGGGTTTAGGCCTCTGGTAACCTCACTCGCTTGGCGAAACATAACGTAAATGGCTCTCCCACGGTTATAAATACCTTTTAAGGTCCAAGGATGATGGTGATGTCTGTTTGTCATACATTACAAACATTTATGCCACAATGGTAGCTGCAACTAGGTACCTACGGTCAACCGATTTCTACAAACGGTTTTTAATTTAATTTCCAAATAATAGAGTTTATTATCCACTGAGGAAATTTGACAGTTTGTGGTAACTTCGTATGCTGTTGAATGTACCTCATTAATCTAGTGATCCTAACCTACAATGCTAGCGGTCCGATTCCAAGGTCGAGCAAAGTGTTATTGGGTTTTTCAGTGAAATTCTCAGTGGCTGGGTTCGATTCCATTCTATTCCATGTGACCTAAACACTATGTTTGACCTGGGAATCGAACCCAGGACCTCAAGCGTAGCAGTCGCACTCAGGACCACTACGCTAACGAGGCACTTTAAGAAAATAATACTAGGGTTCTGTTAATAATAATAGGGGGTTCTGTTGTCTTTATAAGTCAAAACAATTATCTATACATCGACTGTCAGTTTGTAATGTCTGTGCGCGCATCGCTTAAAAACTACTGCACGGAATTGGAGGCGGTTATCACAGTTTTATTGCTGGAGGTCTAATTTAAAATCTACTAATACCTATTACAAACGTGAAAGTTTGTGAGAATGTATGGATGTATGGATATTTGTTCCTCTTTCACGCCACAACGGCTGACCGGATCCGGATAAAATTAGGCACAGAGATAGATTATAGTCTGGAATAACACATAGGCTACTTTTTGTCCAGGTTGGACCTAATCGACCACGGCCTCACAGAAAACCGGCGTTAAACAACGCTTATGTTGTGTTTCGCCGAGTGAGTGAGGATACCGGAGGCCCAATCTCCTTTTAAAAGGTCGGCAATGCACTCGTGACTCCTCTGGTGTTGTGGGTGTCCATGGACGGCGGTGATCGCTTACCATCAGGCAATCCGTCTGCTCGTTTGCCCTCCTATCCCATAAAAAAAAACCTGATGTTCAAGCAGACAAAGTCCCAGGCAGAAGCCAGTAGTAAATAAATATTTTTGTATAGCAATACATATATAATAATATTATTATATATAAGTAATATATTATGCATTTCGTAATATTTAGTACACAGTCGGATTTATGTAAAAAAATGCATGATGTAAAATTGCAAATCCAAAATGATTTCAACACTTAAGAATGTATACTGAATCTTAATCTAGATCTACCTAAGGTCATTGACGCTAAATCTAGGTTTCATAATATCTAGTTGACGATTAAATGTGAACGTATTATACGATAGATTAAGTCCAATGAAATTTTATGCATAAAGTATAATAAATAAAATAAAATGTAAATAATATAACCACCCATATTTCTTCTCTTCTCTATCTTCTCGTATATTACATAAGTACATACATAGGTAAGTACGTAAATTCCTTCAAGGAATAAGGTTGGTGCACGTACATAAATAACGTCGCGGAGGAATGAATCTCGCTTCCGTAACCCCAGCAATAAGTATTGAGGCGAAACACCCGTATGGTTTTAGTCGGTAGGTCACCCACTCTGGGTGGAGTCCAATATACCCCGTCGGCTTCCCTGGGCGGCGGAAGTCCATCAGGATTTCCACACGCAAAAAAACCCTACTTACATAGTGATTATTATTAATACAGCTTGTTAAACCAAAGTTTTATTTGTTTTTTTTTTTACATTTTTGTAACGACGATGTTTTCAACACAGTCCGTGACCCGAATGTTTTAATGAGCAGTTCATATATACATCAAACACCAGATTCAGTAACATCTCTCACATGACGCCTCCAACACATAAACATACCAATAACTACACCTACACAACAACCCAACATATTTCAACAATTTACAGCCACGCATAAAGTTAAAACGATCATTTTGTTACACATTAACCCAACGAATGTCGATAATACGCAAAACTTTAGCAATAACAACGAAAATACGAAACTTGTATCGATTAATTGCGAAACGAGAAAAAAAACGATTACATTATTTTTACGAAATTGATACAGAAACAAAAGGAACGTTTCGGAAATCAATCGGCTCACCTTGATAATCCGTTTATTTTGACAGCTGGTGCACGTCAACAAAGAAAACAATAGCCTGCACTTGTCCACGCTTCGTACAAAAACTGAGAAAAAATCACCCCAAAAACAGTTTTCGGGGGAAAGTAACTAAAGCATCATGAACACTGGTGGCAAAGAACAACAATTTAAATTTCGATTTTCGAACACAAAACACTGTTTCGGAGATTTCGTTCTTATTTTGAATGCTTCGAACGCACCGCGGCATGCGCACGAGTCGTGGTCGCGCACAACACTGACTTCGCGCAGCCGCCATTTTCTCGGCAAATGGTGGGAGTAGGCACCGAAATAGGAAATAAAATGGAAAAAGAAGGCTGTACGGCTAGGTTGGCGTGCGCTACTCATTAAAGAAAAAAAAATTGCACGGGATGTTTAACCTTTTCTGTTCTAGAGAAAATTGAGACGGTGTCTTTGATGTATGCTTGACTGAAACCCGATTGAGAGAAACACATAAATCATAGTTATTAGTAGCAAAGAGTCCTTCTCAAAGAGGCTGTATACCTCGTTGTAGAGAAATGGTAGCCACATTTTCAAACCAGGTGCCTACTTTCCACTTGCACATACGTATTTATTATATAGTTTCTAAAACAAACAAACGAAGAAATGTTTTCGAGATGATGAATATCGCAATGCTATGAACTTTACAAATTCACCATTGTTTTGTTTATAACTTTTTCAATATTAAGATTATAGATAGCAGCGATTGTCTAGTGATAATAATCATAGATTACTTTGGATGCGATTGAAACCGCTGGGAATAATTAATTAAAAAATAAAAACAAAATAGGTTCGACATAAAATCTTAATGTAATTATCCAAGTATCTAATTAATATTAGGTATAAAACTTGGGGTTATAAAATAGACGCTGCACTGTCCGCTTTGAAGGGTCACGAAAGGTGACTGAAGTTACATGTCCAATTATAATTATTTTCCTTAATTAGTTTTCACAGTTTGATGCGAAAATCTTGTTCGACCAGAGGTTTCATAGGTCGCTGTGAAGGAATTTCTAATTATCCACGACATCATATTATTATGGATTTTTTTGCCTCTTAAGTGATATTACTACATAATAAGCGCAAATACCGCTTATTATGTAGTAATATCACTGGACATGGAATAGTTTTACAAGGCAATATTTTAGATTATTGATACTAATAAATGTCGCCGACATTTCCTAGCTGACGACCTCCGAGAAGAAATGCCGATACAAGTTCAGAGCAATTCAGCCAGTAGTAGTGGTACCTGAAGTGGCCTTTTCTGAAAATAACATACCAAACAAACATTCCAAAAACCCGTACGAAACGCTAAGTCCACTTTTATCATGCGCACCGCTGAAATGTGGAATACGCTTCACGAGTGGGTCCTCCCCGATATATATAATCAGGGTGTCTTTAAACAAGTGAATCGGTTTCTCCTAGGGAAGTGCGCTCCAGAGTAGATCACAGTGTCGCTTAATATCAGGCGAACTGGCGGTCAAGCGTCTATAAAGAATAAAAAAAAACTTATATAATTTAGTTAATCTGTCCAGCCATACATCGTGCCGCCACTTACAATAATTTACATGGTTGGCAACGCGCGAGTGATACCCCTGGTGTTGCAAGCGTCCAGAGGCTACGGTATCCGCTTACAATCAGGTGGGTCATATGCTTGTTTGCCACCTTAGTCGCCTTACTGACAATAGGCTATTTGACTGATTATTTTTTATAGTCATAAGCAAATACTTACCATAAATAGAACCCATCAACGAGAACAAAATTAAAATCGGCTCTAAAATAAGAAAGTAACAAGTATTTTAATGTTATGCTAGACAGAGGACGCACTATACTTGCTTATGACGTCACAAATCCAATACGCCATACAAATCCTATACTAACACTCATTTGGGGGAAAGGGACAAAGAATCCCCTCTCAATCCCCACCAAAAACTTTAAATGCTTATATATCTTTGAACTTTATAAACCAATTTAAATTATTTTTTCAGAATACGATTTGTATTTAATTTCATTTTTCACTCAGCCTGGTATTTTTAATTATTCAAACATTAGTCAAATACACCCTATTGCAGAGAAAAAAAATTTCTGCACCAGTACCGTGTCTTTCTCTGCTGACCTCTCTGTTCATGCAAAGGTTGTTCGTCATAGAACTCATAGATCGCTATTAAAGATAAGGCCAGCTATTGTGCAGATCATTAACACGCACTTTATTATGATGTAATTATTCAAAGTTCGTATAATAGTGCTACTAAGGCTTCGTAGAATTTCGGTACGTTTGGCGTAGTGGCTAAGCGATCACCTCCTGAGATACAGGACGTGGGTTCGGTCCCAGCTTGAAACAAATATTTGTATGATGTACAGGTAGTTGTCCCAGGTCTCGGGAAAAAGTGCGTAGTAGATACTCATAACCAGCGCGTGTTTATGGGAAGAGTATAATAAAAAATAACTGGTAAAATTGATTCCTATCCTATTACCCGTGAGATGAAATGAAATGAAATGAAATGAAATGAAATGAAATGAAATGAAATGAAATGAAATGAAATGAAATGAAATGAAATGAAATGAAATGAAATGAAATGAAATGAAATGAAATGAAATGAAATGAAATGAAATGAAATGAAATGAAATGAAATGAAATGAAATGAAATGAAATGAAATTATTTATTCTGCAAGTAGATCTTTAGAGATACTTTTACATGTCAATGGTTTGGGGTTTTTTTTTTAGCTAGATGGCTTCGGCATTTCCTAACTGACGACCTCTGAGAAGAAACACCGAAACAAACTCAGAGAATCACATCAGATTGAATAAAGCGTCCGCAAATGTTTCTTTTCATAATTTGTATCTTTTCCAGAAGTGTTCATGCCAACACAATGTCATTTACTTATTAATTAATAGCACAATGTAATATTTATTATAGTGTATTCTTATTTTTTTTACGGATTAAGTCGGCAAACGGGCTGACGAGACATCTGGTGGTAAGTAGTCAACGTCGCCCATGGACGCTTGCAACACCAGAGGAGTTGCTGATGCATTGCCGACCTTTAAGAGTCCTACGGACTGCAGACTGTTAGAGCCGTAGCAGCCGAGGAGAACTGGCTCTTACGTGTAAAAGTCGAAACACATACCAAGGTGCTTTACGACAGACTCCGACGTAAGGGTGGTCGCCAGCCAGTCAGACCCCAAGAGGTCCTACCACCGAGCAAGTCAGATATTTTCACGCCTCTTACGGGATGCCTATCTGAAAGGCAGTGAGGAACAGTATTCTAACCCGTCCCCACGCGGAGTAAAAAAGATGGAGAAATAAACATAATTCATTCATTTATTTATGTAGGGGCGACAGCGGGCAACGTTGGCACACAGTAATACTTTGTCAACTAAGTACGAGTTAACCCGTTCGAGATTATGCGAAAGTGTACCATGGTAAAATCGGGATGTTGCAGTAAAAGGTTAACAATTGAATAGTAAGAAAACTAGTGTCATTAAGGCCACTGCGGTTGGGCATTAAATATAATTATGAACAACAATATAACCGCAATGACGGATCATCATTATGGCTGGTGAACTGGGGAACCTTTATTGAATATAAACGTATACCTACAGTTAGAATTGTAGGTACGATAAAAATTAGAAATTATTTATTACTGAGTAGCTGTTGCCCGCGGTTTCACTCGTATCTGAAATGTCTATTTTTATTTAAAAAAGGAGGAGGTTCTATGTTCATGTGTAGGTAGGTGTATACAGGGTGTCCCGAAACTTAACGTCAAGCGAGTACTGGGCGTTATGCTAGGTTATACCAGTTCTGGTAAAGATAAGAAAAAAAACTTTGTTTAACCATGACTCAATCAAACTTATTTTTTTTATCAAAATAAAAATACTCAATAATGGATTTGTGACTGTAATCAATTAGCATGGTTAATTAGGTTTACGTTACCAAAAAAAAACACTGCAAAATTGGGAAGTTTTTGAATACAGAACCAAGGATGTAGTCCAGGGTGTCAATTTTGAACATTTTCAAAAATATAACTATTACCACTTAGCCAAGTGACATGGATTTTTTTTCTTATTTTTGCTAGATCTGGTATAATCTAGCATATCGCCCGGTACTCGCTCGACGTTGAGTTTCGGGACACCCTGTATATATAATATAACATACCATCACGCCTGAATTCCCGGAAGGGTTACTTAATGTACACCTACAGTTCGCCGGTATGTTTAGGTCCCATGTTATAGGGGGCGAGCCTATAGCCATTAACCGGGCACAAATCCAGACTCCGAGCTGCTACTGAGAATTTCATAGAAAAACCCAATAACACTTTGCTCGATCTGGGAATCGAACCCAGAACCTCTAGTGTAGCAGTCGCGCTTGGGATCACTAGACCTAGACTAATGAGGCAGTCATATACTTACTCATCATTAGGAATAAATACCTTTTATTATGAACCAACCGCAAAAGCTGTTCCAATGTGTGAAAAAGCTGTTTTTTTTTTCGTGATTTCAGGCTTGTTCCCAAAGTAAAAGGTGTTCCTAATGATGAGTACAATACCGTCCTTGCGGCTGTAAGACGACTAAAATGTCACGGTATATATTTTTTTAAATTTCAACAATATTTTCATCAATTGCGAACCGATTTCAATTCTTCTTTATATGGAACCTAAGGTCCCATTAAATTTTATGTGAATTTTCTGATCACAAAATTTAGAACAAAATTCTATCCGTCACTCTAAATGTTGAAATAAAATGTTTTTTAACAAACAGTAAAACTGCCTCAAAGACACTAAATAATGTTATGTATGTGCAAGTTTCGGAAGTCGCAGTCGGGTGGTGAAAACAAAAGATCCGACTAAATCGAAGGCACCGACTTCCGAAACTGTTTTGCACATAACATTATTTTTAATGTTTTGAAGGCGGTTCTATTTATATGTAGGATTAATTTTATAATTGTAGGTCAGTATTTTAATTCCAAAAATTCGTAAGCAATAAAAAATGTTTTGGTAATGTTATATCACCTTCATGCCTGCTTCATATTCTTAAAAAAAATGGCAACGATATCTTTTTGTATTTTTTTTTGCTTTTTCCAATCTAAGATTAGTTTGCCGAGATTTAGTGAAGGAAAAATTCGACTGCGGGTAGGATTCGCACCTGCATCTTCTAGTTTAGATACACCAGACGCTATGACGAACTAAGTCACTGCGAGTCCCACCCACGTTACCTAGAAGACGTAAATTCAGAATGTGAAGGCAAATTTCGAATTTTTTCTTCACTAAAATAATTTGGTAACGATATCTATTTAAAATGTACTTATTGATAAAATATGGAATAGGTCCAAGAAACTTAATTTGGAAAGGTTCATAAACAACCTGGAACCTTGAACTTTAATATAAAGTGTTGATAGCTGTAAGATTACATTCTATTTCACGTTCAGATTAATATCACAAACAATGTAAATTCCTTCTTTGGAAAATGCAGTGGCGAGTCTGAATACTGATAAAGTAGTGAGATTATTTAACCATCACGACTGTATTCTCCGAAGGGTTAGGCAGAGGCCTAATAATGTACACACACAGTTCGCCGGTATGTTTAGGTCCTATGTAACAGAGGCCGAGCCGAGCTGCTACTGGGTATTTCATAGAAAAACCCAATAACATTTTGTTCGACCTGGGGATCAAACCCAGGACCTCTAGCGTAGCAGTCGCGCTTGGGACCACTTGACTAATGAGGCAGTCAAAGAGATATTGATATTGAATTACTACGAAATTATCAATATGACGTTGTGTGCGCTTGGGCATTTTGTCATATACCATCATGCAGCAGATTTACTAATTTGACGTCCGTAGGCTACCTTTATTTTACCTCTCTCTCCCCTCCGACGATAAAATAAAGGATAGATGAAGAAGGAAAGAGAAATCAAAACCGGACATGACTTAGATTCAGAACAGCCGTTAGCGAACGGCACTCACTCATTAACATTTAGGTACCTATTTAAGTAAGTAAACCTTTTAATTTCTATAAGGCGAAAATACTTTGCCCCAAATTTGCCGGCCCTAAAATATGCCGCACCAGGCTCTAGTTTACTTGTAAATCTGCCACTGCCATCACGCGGTCACGCCTCTATTCTTGGAAGGCTATCCTCCAGCTCCAACAACTCGCCAAAGTTTTATCGCAATTGAATGAACGGCATGGTAGCGCATAATATACGAACAAACAAACATTACTTTTTATACAGATACAAGTACCTAATAAATTTTGCCGGTGCCTAAGAAAACTTTCCGAGCAACTATTCAACATACCTCGAAATAAAACAAGAGAATATCAGGCACTTATAGCTCTCCGACTAAACTCAAGTGTTGTATGTTTTCCGAATGAATTTGTATCATCATGGTAACCACCGTCATCATTCTAAAAACTTACACCACCTTAATCTTTGTCAAAATCAACATCATCATCCTCATGATTATCGTTATCAAAATCATCATCATTATTACCGACATCACTGTGATTACCGTTACTATTAATATCATTATCAATATCGTTATAAACCACATGGAACCATGAACCATTATTAGAGTCAGATCACCACTCAGGCCTTATGATTATCAATATCATTTTTACAATAATTATCCCGATAATAGTATACTTAATTTAAAAACGTTTCCTAGATTGTTTACGGATCTCTAAAAATTCGGCCTGAATCATAAAATTGTATCTATGACCTAGTAATTCGAAAAATGCGACCAAATGCGGGCCTTTGTACAAAATGCGGGAAAATTTTATAGCCGCAGAAATAAGCATCACTAATTATTTAGTCAGGGTTGATCCATTTTTTTTTTTGTAGTTTACGGAATATCATTTTGGGTCCTCTCTGATTTTTCCTGACTAAAAACCGCAATTGCCTTTCATTTGCCCTTTCGTCGATACCTATGGGATTTGATTGACTTTACAGGCAGACCTGTAATCGATTTGAGTATTAGCTAGATTGGATTGCAACTTGTGTATAGTGGAATAACGTTGGATTTGGGTTGCTTAAACTTTTTCGGCTGATATTGGTAATTTCCAGAACAAACTTCAAAAAATGTATTACTCTACAAAAAATATAATTTGGGAATCAGTGAGGGCTTTGTTTACTTAGAGTTTTGCAAAAAAAGACAATTTGACTGAAATAAATATAATATTTTTATGTAATTTAAATTAGTAGGTAACTATGTAGACTGTATATTACTATAGTACGGCTGGCAACCCTGCGGTTAATGGAGATGCTACAACCGTGTTTTCATTATATATAGATTATACAAACATGCTTTTCGTAGGTTAAATTATTTCATAGAAGGACGGTAGTTTCACAAAAGTAGACGTGGATTCATTTTATTTTATTCGACAACAAAAAGGCCCATGATGTTTGGTGATTTTTTGTTTATTATTGTATTAATATCGATTACAAGAACTCTAGGGATTACTGATTACCTTGATATGGACGAATGTAAGTCATCATGGCATAGCATAGGATATTAACATAGCTAAAAAAACTAAAACCCATTGACTTTTAAAAGTAACTTATTAATTGAAATAAAACTACTTTTTACGGATTTTATCGCGTTGTATTTATGCATATTATATACCTTATATCTATTATTTCGGATTCTCGGGAATGGGTAGACGTCTTAATGTTGCAATGACTAACAGCTACGTACCTCACATTTTTGTTAATTTATTGGCTATCCGATTCACGTAGAACGAGCTCACCATATCAATTTACATCTAATATTCGCGTAAATGTCAGAAAACTGTGTCTTATTAATTCAATCATTTTACCTTTCATTGCTTAACATTTTTTTTAAAAGTGCATAACATAATGCATGCAATTTCACGCTGGATTTGAACTTAGCTGCCATAGATTGAATTCAAATACACCTCTAGTTGTAGCATAATTTTGAAAAGTAGGCCCAGGTCTCATACAAAAATTTCCTGGTCCTTTGGTACCGAATTTTGACGGATGGTCCTTTTTGGCGGTTAGGTTTCATGCCCGCAGCGCAATTATTAAAATATCAGGCTGAAAAATAATGCCTAAAAAATATCTGAAAAAGTCCACCAACTATGTACATGATAGACCAATGATGCATAACAGAAGGCTACTGCCGCTTCTATACCGACGCCCTAGCAATTAGGCTAGGGCGTCGGACTTGCGATCATGTGGTTGCCGGTTCGAAACCAACCCATTGCAATACCTACGTGAACCTACTTGTAATACCAAGCATTTAGCATAGCACGAAGGGTTAACAGGAATACGAGTAGCTTATTAGCACATTGCTAGTAAGCTTTAAAAAAAATATATATACATATTGATAATAACAAGCTCGTGTGTATGACATTGACAAAATGTATAAATATGAATTTAGTAAACAAGAATTCGTAGCAAGTGACGTTCTGTAGTTTGCCTGTTTCTGTTCTGTTGATGTAAGCATAATATAGTATAGTATAATTCGTGTACCCACGTTTTTTCTCAATTAGGATCTGGGAAATCTTTATAGACATCTGGATAGCAGTGGTTATGACCTATATTCATACTAAATTCTGTATACTGTACACACCGAAGCACTAGTTATGGTTAAGGGATCGCAGTTGGTCACGTCCAATGACTCAAATTTAATCTTAGATAAAACAACAAGGTCAGTTTATCAGGGCTATAACTGAGGTTGTATACTCATACGAAATTTACTTTTAGTCCTTATAATGGAAATGGACATTTCGACGTTGTCTTTGCCTGATTCGCGACGTTTCCACAAAAAATATAAAATTTTATTTATGTATCGGGAACATGTTTCTTGTGTGTTTGTTTTGTGCCATGCTTGTGTCTGGAGCACTTTCCATGTATAGTTCGAAAGCTTTGGAAGGATATCCCGCGGGCTATTTAGCGGATTGTGAGTATTCGATCTTTTTACATTGTGGCTACACTAAAGTGTAAATGTCACGCGAAGGTGCCAATAAAGTGAAAAAAATGTGTTTTATATCTATGTACACTTGATTCTAGACAATAACCATGAATATGGAATTCAGTGCTACATATGATCGCAAGAAGTGTCTGCGGTGTTTTGCATGGAGTTCGGCAGTCTTTATTTATTTATATTGTCTATGGTATATTAACTGCCTCATTATCCTAGTGGTCCTGAGTGCGACTGCTACGCTACAGTTCTTGGGTTCGATTCCCAGGTCGAACAGTGTTATTTGGTTTTCCTATGAAATTCTCAGTAACAGCTTGGAGCTTGAGATATGTGCGGTTCGCCTCCTATTACACGGGATTAGGTCCCGTGTAATAGGAGCGAATATCAGCGAACATATTCGTACGCCTCTGGCTAACTCTAGGAAATTCAGGTGTGATGGTATGTTATGTTTGTCTATGGTTGTGAGGAATCCAGACTACAGCCTTGTTTACCTTCCCTTGCTCCATAATTAAAGCCTTGGGACTGGTAGGAGAGGTGGGCCTATAGGCAGTGGTTGTCGCTTCCCATCAGGCGGCCCGTATGCTTGTTAGTCATCTTATTTTTATAAGCCTGTAGGTTCCCACTGCGGCAAAGGCCCACTTCGTCTTCGTTCACTTCTCTCCGTCTGTTGTCATGTTATTATAAAAATATTAGTGTGCTCATGAAATGTCTCGGTATTTTGTAACCAGTGGACAGAAAAAGTCTTATGTTAGTAGTTTTCTTAGAAACTTATGTAGGTATAGATTGACTGTACTATAACTATTCCCAACCTCGAGTACCCATCACCCCATACTAGTTGTATACATATTGTATACAATACTTAGTAGAAAAGACTGCAGTACTGCCATGTCACCTGCGTCTGACTATTTTTCGTAAAACTAAGATGAAAAGGCATATCTCCACAAAACCGTATTTTCTTCTTATTCCCATCCTGTAATGTCTTTTCATTTTATGATCAAGTACATATTTTGTAAATAAATAATAATATAAATTTGTTTGTACTTATATGCGTCTTTTTAACTTATTGTTCGTCAGAAATGTCTTTCCTATTATTTTAGTAAATAGATCTAAAGCACATACGTCTTGTTTAAAAGTAAGATTTAGCTACAGGGTTGTGTTAGTTTAAGCCAAATATATAAAAAAAACTAGTACATAAATGCGTCTTTTTTTATTGATTCCGAATATGTATGTAGGTAACTCAATTTTGGAAAAAATGTCCCATGCGTCTTTTTTCCTTATGACGGCAGTATTTACTGTACAATAAAATCTATGAGGCAGCTGTCCAGTTGGGTGGGGTGGACCTTACTAGTCACCATAACATGACGCGTATTAAAATATTTGCTTTAAAAGGTTCAAAAGGAAACGAGTATCAATATACAAACACTTGTTATTTGATAAAACAAAATTTAAATGCTCGGTGATAATTGTTTCTGAAGAAGTCACAAGGTTTGTTTGTTAAACATGTTGTTGGTATTTTGTGTTCACAGTGTTCCTTGGTTGCGAGGTTAAGCTTACATAACATAGGTAACATTATATAGTCCATTATACAGTCCCACTACTAGGCACGGGTTTCCTCTCAAAATGAGATTGGATTAGGCTATTTTACCCCTTTTGAGGACGGTTTAGAATACATTTCCTCACTGCCATTCATATAGGCATCTTGTAAAAGCCGAGAAAATATCTGACTGGTTGGGGACCACCGTTATGTCGGAGACTGTCGTAAAGCACCTTGGTGTGTGTTTCGACGTTTGCGCTTAAGATCCAGTTCCCCCTCGGTTGCGGCGGCTTTGGTAGTCTGCAGTTCGTAGGGGCTCTTAAAGGTCGCAGCGCATCATTAACTCCTCTGGTGTTGAAGGTGTCCATGGGCAGCGATGATTATTTACCATCAGGTGGCTCGTTTGCCGACATAATTATCAATAAAAAAAAAGTCGATTAAAGGACCATAGCCTAATCCCTCATTAGAGGCTAAGCGTGTGATGTTTTATTTATTACTCAGGTCGAGTAAATTATATGACACTCACGACTTTTTCTCATGGGTATGCCGGAACTACAGACTACTTACTACGATTCTGCCATACTTAATTCTTTAGCCATTAGGGATACATTTAAGATATGACGGCAATACTAAGATATTGTTTATCTTAAATTGGTTCAGTTCAAGCTTTTTTTTATACCACTAAGGTCTAAGGTGGCAAACAAGCATACGGCCCGCCTGATGGTAAGCGGTTACCGTAGCCTATGGACGCAACAACAGGGGTATCACTGCCGACCCTTTAAAAATCTTTTCACACCCCTTTTGAAGAACTCCATATGCTGTAGTCCTTTGGGAAAACACCGACGGGGAGTTGATTCGATAGCCTGTGTGTGCGTGGGAGGAAATTCCTCTGGAATTCCACACTATGATGGTGGTGTTGCGGGTATCCATGGGCGGTGGTAATCGCTTACCATCAGGTGATCCGTCTGCTCGTTTGCCCTCCTATCCCATAAAAAAAATGAGATCAAAGTGGTTCTAAGGTATGTCGATGAATTCCACGCCGATAGTGCCTTGATAGAAAGCTCTCCATAATTGACCCATATCTGCCATATATTGATGCCATAAATGATGAATGTAAAAGCGTTGTAGAAGTAATTCAGTAAAATAGTTCGTTCATTATTTATATTAACACTAACGGTTACATCCACATTCATACATCTTGTCACACACACGCCGGTTACACACAAGTACGCACCTGAGATCCTCCTGGCACCTTAGATGACATTGATCAAGATGATTTTAATATCATTGCTATAGTACTTTTTTTTTTAGGCCCAGGAACCACTGTACCACCATCAATACCACCGAAAGCTTTAAATTATCTGACAATATCAGTACAAGGCAAGGGGAACATCCTTTCGCACAAATCCAAGTACAATTACTATCAAATGAAGGAGCTGGCGATAGATCCTGGGCTTGACTTCAGGAAACCTACGCTAATGTATGTGGGGGGTTTTATGGATCACCCTCAACTGCCCTTCGCCTTAACTGTGGGGGTCTTGTACAAAAAATTGGGGTACAACGTGTTTTTGTTGAATACTAACAAGTTTACGGCCATGGCGTATCCATTGTAAGTATTTTCTTTGGCTTGTTCCGGACTAATTAATACCATTTTTGAAATTCCATACTCATACCATTCGAAATGCGTGATTGAGACCATTTTTATTATAAAATGGGAATTGATTATTTTGAACGCAAATATATCTATATTTGCGTTAAAATATGCACTCTTTCTCATATTTGTTATTCTCTTATAGTTCATAATATATTCTTTCATTACAGAGCTGCAAACAACATGCGCACAATTGGAAAGCATGTTGCCGAGATGCTAGCGACCCTCACCAAATATGGCCTAGACCCTAAAAAACTTGAGCTCCTAGGCCTCAGTTTAGGAGGCCAAACAATGAGCTTCATAGCCAAAAACTACAGACTCCAAACTGGAATGAACATCTCCAGATTAACTGGGTTAGATCCATCTGGTCCTTGTTTCCGCAACTTAGGACCAGAAGACCGATTGGACCAGTCTGATGCTGACTTTGTTGACGTAATCGACACGAACATTGACGGGTATGGGATGGCGGCCCCCGTCGGCCATGTTAATTTTTACGTCAATGGTGGAGAATACCAACCTGGGGATATTTTCTGGGCTCCGTGTAATGTTGTATGCAGTCATATAAGATCCTTCAGCATTTGGATAGCTGCTCTTCAAAACCCGAATAGTTTTATAGCCATGAAGTGCGACTCGGTGCAAGAAGCAAGGAACAAAGATTGCTATGACAAAAATCCTGTCATAACTAACATTTTAGGGTTAAATACTGATAGGAATGTACAAGGAGTCTTCTATTTGGCAACCTATAACAATTACCCCTATTTTATGGGTTTGAAAGGACTAAAAAGGGAAAATGAATTCTTTGACTCGAAACTAAATCTAAACAAAAATACCAGTTGGTCCTTTATCTGATTTTCATACGAAAGAATGGCATTGAATAATTCTAAGTTAATATTAGTTATACAAGTTCTTCCTCAGTATTATTTTTGTTCTCAGTAGCAGCTCGGAGTTTGGGATTAGTGCCCTATGATGGTCATGATGGTATGTTAAGTAAGTGTTTAATTAAAAACCTTATTGTACAGAGATACAGAAGTATCAACTTTTTCGTCCTATTTGAACTACTACTGCCATCTATGCTGTGGATGATCCACTTAGTACTACATATTACAGATAGCAATGATAGATGGCGCTTAGATATAATATTAAAGAGTGTTTTTTATTAATATTCTACGATGTTACAGGCTGATGAAAGTTTTGAGTTATATTATTAGTTAGTTATTCTTTAAATAATAACTATTTTGTTGTTGTTATATTTTATTCTCGAATGAGGTAATTCTTAATACTTCTTAATACTTCTGTGATCCTTGTACAGAACGCAATGCGCCTGGCGGCGTTGATACTGATACAATCGATTAAAAATAGATGGCGCGTTTATAAATTTACACAGGTAATAGTTATATGAGTGTTACATAGATGGCCATAGTTACACCTGTAGAGTTTATCCTTCTAATAAGATTCTTTTTTGTTTGTTTCCGCCTTTGAAGGTTCAAAATTATTTCAAATTTTTAACCGTATTATGTCGCAAGCACGTTCGATTCCTAGGGTGGGTTAAATATTATTGGTGTAGGTCATAGGGTTAGGATTTGTATGGTTAAATTTAATAAATTTGCTCTCTAAGGGCTAGTTTCTATATCCTATCTGTCGGTAGATTGGCTTACTACTTACTAGAGATAGGATTTTGACAGTAGCTGTATGGACCTTATGTCAAAAATGACAGGATATAGAAACCGGCCGTTAGTAGGTATTCCATGGGACCTAACAAGATAATCAGCTTGTTTTTTTCACTTTTTCTCCGTAACGCTTATTATTGATTGCATTACCTACATCTATTGGAAAGGCAGCTTCAACTTAAATACTCTCTATTAGGGTTGATGAGGAATTAGTTATGAGGTAGAGGATGCGGATAAGAAAGTATTATAAATACATTTTGAGGAAGTGGATGAGAATGAGGATATGAGGTGAAGAAAGGATGAGGAAGATAGACCTGTGATTTCAAATTGAAAGTTAAAGTAAAAGATTGATTGCGAATGGGCTCTTTAATTTTTAGAAAAAAAGGAAGCGGACGAGGCTTTTTATGCCTTATTTTGAGGATGTGGAAGGATGAGGAATCAAAAAAATGAGGATGAGGAAGGGGAATCCTCATCAATCCTACTCTCTATACGATAGAACGAAACATCTTTAACTGCCGAATTGCTCTTTCTTCATCATTTTGATAATTGGGTATCGCTCATACAGTTAATAGGCCTACCAAACAATTTTTTTCTGTAAATAGCTCACTATACTTATTTTAACCTACAACGTTTTCGTTTAGATACTGAATCGGTCCTATTGTACGGAATCTCTGTTTTTATTAACGTTAACGTTTTTTAGTAGACGAGCCATTTGATGGTATCGTCATCGTCGCCCATGGACACCTGCAGCAAAGAGTTGCCGATGCGTTGACGCGCCTTCAAAGCTCCTACGGACTGCAGACTGCCGGAGCCGCAGCAACCGAAGGGGAACTGGTTCTCAACGTGTAAAAGTCGAAACACAGACCAAGTTGCTTTACGGCAGTCTCCGACGTGAGGCTGGTCGCCGACCAGTAAGACGCTAAGAGGTTTAACCTCTGAGTAAATCAGAGCCTGATATCAGAATACAGGATTATTTCCGAAATGTAGAGATTAAATCTTCACAGGGGGCACTCGGTGTTTCTCTGTTAACCAATGCAACGAAATCGCTTGCGCATCAAAACACTGCCGGCCTGCGTGTGCGCCATCTACAAAAGATAATTCCTATACAATAACTCCATATCCAATCAAAGCCCGATTTACATTTTAAACAATTTTTTTAACTATTCATCTCATTTCTAAAGGGTTAAACTTCCTCATAATGAAGGTCAGACCTGGGCAAATATTAAGTGCATTGAATTTAAGACGCAGCTGTTTACCTGACCCTTGTATTGTTGTAGGACAAACGGCTCGTACTATTTACCCTCATAAATATGCGTATGTCAATAAGTAGGGGTCATATTGTCCGAAACTAACCCTTCTATACAAGCTTTGCTTGCGGATTTCGTTGCGATTTTACACGCAAAACTTAATATGTGATATTATTCACGAGTAGGTACCTGGTCTGTTAGAGACATGGTTGTATCTTAATGAACAGGGCTGTCAAATTTTTTTTCTACATAAAATTCAATATTTACTTTTAAATACAACCTTAAAGAAAATATGTAGGTAGCTGTAGGTATTATTCTCTTCTGTTATTCTTCTTTTATGGCCGTTTTTTACGAACTCCGAGGATGTCCCTATAAAATTACTCTTCAGTTAATTTTATATCTGTTAAATTTTGTTTGTAAAAGTTTTTCGACGATTAAGGCTACTCCTACATGGTGAATGCGCTAAATGTAGAGGTAGGTAGGTATTAGAGTTTCAGAGTATTGGTCAAAAGATAATTAAATTTTAAGTTGGCGTAGGTACGGATTTTTATAATAAGAATAGGTCACATTAAAATCCCGACTGAACCATAAAAATAATAAAGTCCAATTTCCTTTACTTCATTCTCAACAATAAATACTTTACGCCTCAATTGAGTAGGGTCAGCAAATAAATTCCTATACAAAACTTTCAGTACTATTAAATAGTTTTTTTTTAATTTCTAATGGCCACCTGGTTCTCATTTGAATATAATTATTATTCTGCTGACCGTATTTTGGGGTCCCTTTCGAAAGAGATGTGAATTATTATTAGGTTATGGTCTATTGTTAATTAGCTGACGCTACTCTGCCCATCCTAAAAGGTATTAGTTGGGTATTTTTTTTTTTTAGCAACTAGCGACCTGGCCGCCGTTTCATCCGCGTTGCCCCGTTCCTAAGAGTCGTAGCGTGATGTAAAATAGTTTAAAGCCTTCCTCATTAATCATTCCATCCATTAGTGAAAACCGTATGATAATCTGTTTAGTAGTTTTTGAGTTCATCGTGAAAAGACAGAAGCGGCGGGGGCTTTGATTTATAATTTGTAAGGATAGGCAGTATTATTTTTATTTGAGTCATAGATCTGATCAGATTTTTTTATTTTTTTTATTCCCGATAGGCTTACGCTTGACCGCCAGTTCGCCTGATGTTAAGCAACACTGCGATCTACGATGGAAGCTCGCCTTCTGGGGTTGAAACATACCCGTGAACTTTGGGGGTACATTAGTACACCTCTGTCTAAATTTTCGTCGAGTACCTACAGGTCATATAATTATGTTTTATTTACTTATTTATTTCATATCTGAAACTTTGTCATAGGTACTTTAGCGATATGTAATGTAAATTAGGTATTTAGGTAAGTAAATATTTATGTACCTAACATAAATATTTACTTACCTAAATATAATTTTATTATATTATCTTGTAACTAATTACAAACAAAGCCGTCCTTGTGAATTCACTCAAATTCATTTATTTATTTATGCACACAATAAAACAATGAAAAAAATAAACTAAGGACTATTAAGTGCAAAGGTACTGCTTATTTCCAATGTATGTATGGCTGTTTTTTTATGGGATAGGAGGGCAAACGAGCAGACGGATCACCTGATGGTAAGCCATTACCGCCGCCCATGGACACCCGCAACACCAGAGTCACGAGTGCGTTGCCGACCTTTTAAAAGGGGATTGGGCCTCCGGTAACCTCACTCACTCGGCGAAACACAACGTAAGCGTTGTTTAACGCCGGTTTTCTGTGTGGCCGTGGTATCACTCCGGTCGAGCCGGCCCATTCGTGCCGAAGCATGGCTCTCCCACGTATAGAAAGAAGGCTTTATTAGACATTCAATTTCCGGTTTTAATCAGTATAATTATTATCATTTTGTCTTTTACACCAGCCAGTATTATAGCAGTTGTCGTAAATTTTGGACAATAAAGCCAGCCGGTATTTTTACTCAAATATAATATAGGTATAGGTACTTACTTTCGCACCCGGCCATCCATTGTATATCCACTCTTGGACATATGACAAGCAAATTATGTCCCATAAAAAGTGAATAAACTCGAAAAACCACTTGAGCTAACCTCTTTACATACAATTTATAAATACAGAATTTATTTTAAATGTACCTTTCTTTGTGTTACTGCTAGTTAATCGTTTAATATTGAATCGATTTCGAGTGAAGGCAGGTGTGTCTCGTCACATGTCATCGTGACATTTTGACTGAGTAACTAGGTACCTATGTATCGATTTCTTAATCGATTGGGAAGTGATAGTGGGAACGCTTACCGCAATTTTGTTTGTCAAAGTAAAAATTATAAAAGGTAACTATAAAAAAAACACTTCCAATACGTATAATATTATTTGCACAGTCGGTAAACAGAATATAATGATAATAGTTAAATTGGAAATTTAGCAAATAAAAATAAATAACGATAGCATTTAACATAGGTTGAGCGATCGACTTCTGTGTCACGGGTTGTAGCTTCGATTCCCACACGGTACAAATATTTTTATGAGCTACAGAAAGTTGTTCCAGCTACATGAGCAATGATCTCCTATGAACTTCTCAGTTCAACAGCTCGGGGTTTGGATTTGTGCCCAGTCAACGACAAGCCTTTTATTTAACAGGATCCATATACAAATAAATAAAATAGGATTTATACATACCTGCGTAAACTGTATGTGTATACAGCAGGAACACCTCTGCCTAACCTTTAGGGAATAAAGGTGTGATGATATGAGTTATGATGATAAACAACTTTGGTTCAACAACTTGCCCATGTACACCTGCAACACCAGAGGAGTTGCTGATGCGTTGCCGACCCTTATGAGCTCCTATAGACTGCAGACTGCCAGAGCCGCTGCAACTGAGGGGAACTGGCTCTTATGTACAAAAGTCGAAACACACACCAAGGTGCTTTACGGTAGACTCCGACGTAAGGGTGGTCGCCTGCCAGTCAAACCCCTAGAGGTCCTACCACCAAGCTAGTCAGACATTTTCACGCCTCTTACGGGGTGCTTATCTGAAAGGCAGTGAGGTATTCCTCACTGCCACTCTAAAATGTACTTGTCGAGTAATCAATCAACGTAATCAGAGATGGTTGTGATTGCCTTTATTAATTAACCTTAAAATCTCCTTCAGGATTTCCAGGCATAACATAACATAATCAACCCATTATACAGTCCCACTGCTGGGCACGGGTCTCCTCTCAGAATGAGAGGGATTAGGCTATAGTCCACCACGCTGGCCTAGTGCGAGTTGGCAGACTTCACACGCCATCGAGAAAATCTCTCAGGCATGCATTCCTCACGATGTTTTCCTTCACCGTTTAAGCGCGTGATAATTAACTATTTAATACGCACATGACTTCGAAAAGTCAGAGGAGCGTGCCTTGAGTTCGAAATCGAGACCTTTGACTTAACAGTCCAACGGTCATACCACTAGGCTATCAGATTATTATATCAGATATCCATGCGTTTCCTTAAAAGGTTTGTGTTTCTACTTCAATTCACACATCGATTCAAACCATCATATTATATTCAATTAATCGATTACAAAAATAGGTCAATCATGTTCATTAGTGATGTGAAAGTATGTGACTAATCGATTCTATGGGAATGCATTTGATCTGTTCGACTTGCCGGTTGGAATTTTTAAATTAAGTATACTTGATTTATAATTTATTCAAGCATTAATTTATATCCCCAACTCGAATTATCATGTTATCACTTTGAAATTTAAATAGACTTAAAGCTATTTATTAGTATCTTTTGGGTGTTTCAATTAGTCCCGATTATAAATTAAAGTAATTAATCTCTAACTATACAAATAATATTATAAATAGGAAATATTTGTATTTTTTTGTAACAAATAAAGTCTAAAACTACTGGAACGATTTCAAAAATTCTTTCGCCATTAGGTTACAACATTATCCCTGAGTAACATAGACTATATTTATTACTAGAAAAAAATAGAGATCCTATTAAAACTTAGTTAATAATGTCAACCCGTGCGGAGCCGGGACGGGCCGCTAGTACCTACATAACATTATCCTCCGACCCTTTTAGGCCAAACATATTGGGGGTCGGCTTCCAGTCTATCCAGATGCTGTCGAATTTCAATATTTTACACGAAGCGACTGCCATCAGATCATTGAAACCCAATTTCTGGGCCGAACCGATATCCGTAGGGTAGTCTGGTTGACAGACTATTTTGGGTTTCTCTACCACTAACAATAAAATTGACATCTAGATGTTCATATGACAACCACGACCGACGGCTTTACGTGCTCTCCGAGGCACAAGGGGTCTTGATGTGATAAGAATGGTCACCCATCCGCAGACTGACCGTAGTTGATCGGTTTAGTCACTTAGTCACGAATCCCTCTAATACCTACATACCATTTTTTTTTACAAAATCGAAGGAAATTATTGTCCAACAATTTTGAGCGGTTATCTTTTATGTTTTAGAGTGATATAGACTTACCTATCATGGTCGTGGGCACTCGTGGGGTATGTCACGAGTCCCATGGTCGAGATTATAGGGCAAAGAAAGGCATATATTGGACTCTTATAGACTAAAAACCGTACATGCCTTTCTTTGCTGATTCCCCAGGTGGCAGATCATCCATGAGAATTTTCCGAACTATAAAAAGTGAGTTAGAGCTTTAAGCTCAGGCTACACGCTCCATTTTCCTTTAATATAAGCAAAAACTATGCGTGAGAATCAATTTACTTCCAAATTATAAAGAAAAGTTGATTCAATTAGCGATTATATTATAAATTGATGTCCTGTCTTAGACTTATTTAATGTCAGCGAAAGTAAAACCATCAGCAGGTTTTTATATCAACAGGGTATTAATAACCTCCTTATATAGTTATGTTACAATTAGTCAAAACATGTTCCTTTTACCGCGAAATGGTCTTAGTATGAATTGAACAATGCTCTACCTGATAAAATATTGAAGGTATTTTTGATGTAGCGTCTTTGGCAGGAACAAACAGCAAATTTCGCTAATTTTAAATTTTGTACATCTCATTAGTTTTGTGATAGTGATAGCTTAGTGACATGACATTGGACTGCCAAGCCAAAGGTCTCGAGTTCGAATCCAAGGCACTCACCTTTGACTTTTCGAAGTCATGTGCATATTAGTAGTTAATTATCACGCGGTTAAACGGTGAAGGAGGAAGGGGGAAACCTGCATGCCTGAGAGATTTCCTCGATGGTGTGTGAAGTCTGCAAATCCGCAGTAGGCCAGCGTGGTGGACTATAACCTAATCCCTCTCACTCTGAGAGGAGATTCGTGCCCAGCAGTTTAACAGTATAAAGGGTTGATTATGTTATGTTATGTATTCGTTTTCATTCGCTGTAAGTAAGTAATTACATCGAGCTCTGATCACCCCCGTAAACGTAAACCCACATCGTAAATATCATCGAAATCGGTAGAGCCGTTTCCGAGAACGCGATTACAAAGAAATTCTTAAATAAATATTGTCGTGTAAAAAGTATGTTGAATTTTCGCGGCTGTTGGATAAAATATTCCATAAGTAGACTATATTTTTAATCATTCGCATTACAACTGAAAGTGGATCATCCAAAGCACATTATTTTTTATTATAAATTATATTGGAACCGGTTCAATGATTAAAATTATAAAGAAAGAATGATGTCGAAACTAAAAGCGGTCAGTTGCTTTGCGCAACGTGTCTTGTGGTGCGGTGGACATAATACCTATGGAGACTACTTAAAAAAATTATAGTCATAAAATTCTACTGAAACGTGAAATCATGAAATATGAACATTCCACGAAACATTGCTGTAGCTATGGGTACCTAAAATATTAAAAAGTTGGTTTTACTTTATTACGAGAAGGATTGAGCAGGGGGTGCACACTCATATTTCGCCAATATGTTTAGGCCCTCCCTATGTAATTGGAGGCAAACCCGGAAACAAGGCCACACTCTGAGCGCCTACCTAATGAAAAAGCCGAGCTGAGAGTTACCTAATGAAAAAGCCCAATAACACGTTGCTCAACGTGTGAATCAAATCCAGACCCCGCCTAGCAGCCATAAGTTTATCTTAAGGGTCCGGCGGAGCGTGAATTGCCCACTTAAACGTAATACCGAAATAAATCGTAATCCAGACAATATTCTATCAAATAATGTTATTATTCGGATTTAGATACAGTTAATCTAGGTTCCTACGATCCTATTTCGTGTGCTACTACTTCACTGAAAATAAAAGACCGGAAAATCGTTCCAAACTTGGTAAAGTTATCAAAAATTGCATTCGCTTACAATTATTTCCAGTGAAGTATTTTGGACGAAATGGTAACGTAGGAACCTAGATTAACGGTATAGGAATCCGAATAATAACAGGATTTGATCAAATTGTGTTTGAATTACGATTTATTTCGGTATTACCTTGTGAGAGAAATTCGGTCTTAAATTATTTCCAAAACCCGCTTTCTACGAAAAGCCTCTTTACAAAGGCTTAAGATATGCGTGCATCGCCTTTTAAAGGCGATAGGCAAATTTATCAGACACTTAGACACGTCTAGGGCATACAATAAAGGTAGAAGCTCTTTAAGAGCCCTCTTAAAGACAGAGCTCAGAGCTCAGAGCTCCTCAGAGCTTGGTCTCAGTCAGCGATCTAGGCTGTCTGAATTTAGGGCCTTATTCCGGAACGTAGTAAACCTTTTTTTAACAAATGAGTCTTCAAAGAGAAACGCTCAAAACAATGCATGCTTTGCAATACCTCAATCTTAGTTAATTCTCTCATAAATCTTCCTGATGCGGGCAAAGAACAACTCACCAAAGTTTTATCGTAATCAGATGAATAGTTTAGGATACATAGAGGACAAATTTTATCATGCATATATTTCCGAAATGTTAGGATACTAACATTTCGACTGTATATAATAGGATCTGAAGCTATTGCTACTAACTGGAAACCAATTCCAACACCGAGCTGCTCTAGACAGAAACCCAATAACCCATTGCTCGACCTGGGAATCGAACTATTGACAACACACAGTTATAAAAAGTTCTATAAAGTTGTTCTCATAGTTATGCAGTTTCATTTCTTTGCCAACTTTCGTGGTTACGGAAATCGGAACCATTATTTCATGCCACCAACCAACTGCGCTTGTTTCTACTCTATAGACATAGCAGTAAATACTTAATTGAATCTCAATCGGCCCTTGTCTCGAACTTTTTTCACCGCGAGGTTACAAGCCAAACGTTTATAGGCTTATGTACGGATGGTTGGCGCTTATATACAACGAATGGAGGTAAGAAACATAGACAGCGGCAGTATATGAACCATGTTTGAGGGAAGCTTCGTTCTGCGCACTTAGGTCCGTTATACACGGGGTGCTGCGCCCCTCACAAAAAGAAACAAGCCATAGGCATACAGGGTGTCTGTATAGCGTGGGCGTGTGTTGTTGATACTTGATGCTTTGAGATATTTTTTCGAAAGGTTCATGGTACCAAGTTACTGAGAATCAAAAGTCAAAGCTTTGGATCGAAACAAATCAACTATTAGTATATTGCCAATTAGTGAAGTACTGAAACGTCAAATGACACTTAAAAGCAGCTGAAACGCGAGATAATTTTAGAAATGGTTAAATCGGCAAAGCTTCGACATTACCTTTTGTTTATATGTATTATACTTCTCATGCCATATTACTGTTATTGATTATGTTCACAACTCGTGCTGATCACTATACTTAGACTTAATATTTTTACACACTAAATATAATTATTTAGCAAACGTTTAAGGGTTAATTTATGTGCTACTTACTGTTAACCATAGATGATTACAATTCTTTTTTTAAATTTGTATTTAAAAAATTGCACCACTAAACGATAAATGTTAAACTTAGCACGTCTCAAAAAAAAAACTGAGCTCAATGACCATAAAAACCATTTACTGGTTACCCAAGTATCAAGATTCTTGATCCTAGTACGGAATCCCGTTGTTAATAAGGAAAAGAGTGGGTACACAAGGGATCTTGCGAACGTCGGCCCGCCAGGGAGACGGCGCGGTTCCAATTTTCTTTTTCACCGAGTTTTTGACGCTGGAGGTTTTATTTATAACCGGATTTTTACGAAAATCTACCTGGTAGGCTTAGATTTAAGATTGTTTTGAGTATTAGGTAGTGAATATGATGCTTCTAAATTATTCAAAGCAGGAGTGAGTATTGTACAAAGTTACAAAGTCTATTGGTCGCAAGTGAGGGTAGAGAACGCGAGGTCTCGGATTCAATTCTCAGATCGACCAAAATATTCTTTAATGTCTTGTCTACGATTTAATATCTTGGTCGGTTATAATTACATATCTACCTATCGGCTTCATAGCCTACGATGTAGTATTCGATTTCCATCCAGGTCCAATTTTTTTTTCAAAGGTTAAAGGTCATAATGTTTTATATCAATATAACTACTAAAATAGGTAAGTAGTACTTTTGAAAAGTCAAAAATAGTTGCATGGTTCTAAAAAGGTCTTATGGTGAACAGCCGGCAAGAATCTCCTTTAAAAATTTACTAATAATTATCCTAAATCTATAATATTAGGCTTTACAACTTTGTTTTAAATAGTGGCTGAGAAATTTACTTCAATAAATAAAAAAAAGGATTGCAAGCAAGTGCCTAAGAGATGAGAAGATTTATTACGAATTTCTCACCAGCCAGCAGCTGGAAGTTTGGAAAAACGTTGCCTCATAGATTTTCTCGTGTACGGCCAGACCCGGAACAACTACCTGTAGATCATACCTACAAATATTTGTACCCGGTTTATGGTAATAAGCTCAGCCAATACTAAATATGACTTCAAGCAAATAAACAGTTACAAACAAAAAAAAATATATAGGTATTACCTTTACTGAACTAACATCAAAGAAACTTCAAGGTAACCATTTCTTTTGAAAACCCTCCAGAGGCATCGCTTTTATGGTTTTCCCAAACAGCAAGGATATTTCTTCAAGGAACCCTTTGCATATCAAAGGGTTGTTTTAAAAGAAAATGTTAAACAACCCCTATTCTTGTCCATTCGGGTGTAAAAAACAGGGGTTGATTCTGCCACCTTCGTATCGAGTTCTTTAAGAGATTCTCCTCACCTATTATTGGGTCTTTGATGGGGAGATGAAAAGCACCCGCTATAGATTATGTTACGTTTCGAATTTTATTTGAGAAAAAGAGAAATTTCTATTGTTAAAAAATGTAGCGCCATTTTATGTTTTAACTGACTTCAAGAGAAATATGAACGTACCTACTCCATTTTTCTTTTCATATACTTAAATTGTTTATTACATACTAGATATTGCTCGCGGATTACCTTTATTACTTTTCAACAAGGTTCAAACGAACCCATAATTTTGTTACATAACCTGTACCTAAGCATTTAAAGTCTTTCACTAACAATTTTTAAATTAAATTACTACCTACGACCTAAGTAAATGTCAGTTTAAGTTATTTAATAACGAAGTAACATGGGCGAGCTAACTTGTTTAGGCAGGCTAGACGACGCCGCTTTGATGTTATTTATTTATACATGGTAACATATTTAAATCCTTACTTAATATTATAAACGTGAGAGTTTGTGAGAACCTATGGATGTATGGATGTTTGTTACTCTTTCACGCCTGAAGGGCTGGACGGATCTGGATGAAATTTCGCACAGACATAGATTATAGTCTGAAATAACACATAGGATTCTTTTTATCCAAGTCGGACCCAATTCTGAAGTCCACGCAGGCAAAGTCGCGGGTAGAAGCTATTATAAAGTAAAATATTATAAGGTTACCCCAGGCAACTTGGACAATCCCCCCCAAGGGGTTTACAGGGGAAAGATGTAGGATGCTGAGATCGGATTTTTCATTAAAATATCTTTAAAATCCGAGCTGCAACGAAGAATTTCATAGAAATACCCAATAACAATTTGCTTGACCTGGGAATCGAACCTAGGGTCTCACACTTATCAGTTGCACTTTCGACCAATTACCTTATGAAGGACTCCGGGAGGTTAGGCAGAAATGTACTGATGTTCACTGACATTTCACCAGCACGTATTTGGTTGATAACGGGAGTGGCTCGTGGCTTAGTAATAACTAGGCTAATCAGCCTATTTGCAATGTCAAGCCGTACTTATCACGGTTAGTGTATGGATGCGTGACCATTCTTAAACACATCGAAATCCCTCCATGTCAGACCCAGTTGTCATACGAACATCCATGACAATCATTAGTTATCTATAGTCAGAAGCCTAAATCGCCTGAGAACCAGTCTTTTTTTTTATACCATTAAGGTGGCAAACAAGCATATGGCCCGCCTGATGGTAATCGGTTACCGTAGCCTATGGACGCTTGCAACACCAGGGGTATCACTCGCGTGATGCCGAGCCTGTAAGGAGGAATAGTAATAAAATACCACCTGACCCCCACACTGCCAACATAACGCTCCCTCGCGGATCTCTGGCGGTCTTGCTCACCGTTAGGAAACGTTTAACGGGGCGGGATTGACCAAAAGCAGGCCGGCTTTATATATACGAAGCCGGCCTGGGGGCTTACTCTTGAACTCAATTCCGATACATCGACATTGGAATTGTGCCGTTTCGTCAAGTTTCGTACTCTTGAATCCGAGACTAGCGCCAAATTGTTTCAATATTGCGCGGTGATTGAGTGAACTAAATATTTATTTATTTTTTTATTTAAACTTTTATGTACAAAAGAAATGGTACACAAGGCGGACTTAATGCCATATGGCATTCTCTACCAGTCAACCTTTGGGTCAAGTAGAGAAACATGTATTAAGGTACGCGAAGAAAAGGCTTAATATTAAGGCTAATTCAATATAACTTTTACATAAATATGCAAATGTATTAAACATAATATATATATATGTATATATATATATACGTATATAATATAATCCTTAAATAAAAATATATACATAATATTAATAAACATATCATAAGTATCGTATAGAATAAAACTGTTATGACGGCAGATTTAAAAAAAAAAACTCAAAAAGTAATAGGTAGGTATGATTTAGGGCGGAGTCAGCGATTTAATAAAATATTCTCTAACCTTACGCTTAAAAGTAAATTTACTTGCAGCTTTTCGGATATCAAGGGGGAGCGCATTCCAGAGTTTGATTGCTGATATGGCAAAGGAGTTTGAAACGAAGCTAGTACGATGGGAAGGGATTTCCGGTATCAAATTTTCTGCTGCGCGAAGAATACGACCATGGGAGTTGCCCAGCCTCTAGGCAAAAACAAAAATAAATAAATAGGATTGGGAAACGACCCAACCATTGGCCAATCAGGGATGCCGATACAAGGTTAACGGATTTGTGCTCAAGAGTACGAAATCGCCCGACAGCCAAATTGACATTGGAATCGGATCACGTTTGGATTGGTATTGTATTGTTTTCAAGAGTAAGCCTGCAGCTTATTTATTACTCGTAAGTAGGTATTTGGCCGTATACGACTGTTAAAAGCCCTAAGTAGTTTAGTTAGTACAGATCTATAATTTGAGGAAAACCAAAAACAAATTCAATTTGCAGCAGGTTTAAGGTGAACGATCAGCCTTATAATGTGTTCAAAGACAATATAATTGATTATGACGCGGCGGAAGCGTACGTCTGCGTCACAGCCGGACTCAAACCGGTGTATCTACCACCCGCACGGGCCGGATATTGCGATACGGAGTTGGCACCCCTGTTGCGAAGGAATTGCTTCTTGATAACGTTATGGTGACCGGCAATCATTCATGAAGTTTGTATGAGTATTTTGAGGCTTTATTTTAGATACAATACTACAAAGATAGTACTTTTATGCAATTTGCATAAAATTGGCATAGATGGCATTTAAATTATGTAAAAAAATACTTAATTTACAAATATCATCCCGCCTATAGCAAAGGGTTAGGCAGAGGCGTACCAATTGCCAACACCACGGTTCGCCGGTATGTTTTTAGATTCCATGTAATAGGGGGCGACTCTATTGCTATTAACCGGGCACAAATCCAGACTCAAAGCTGCTATTGAGTTTCATAGAAAAACCCAATAACACTTTGCTCGACCCCAGGGGATTGAACCCAGGATCTCTTGCGTAGCAGTTGCGCTTGAGACCACTAGACTAATGAGGCAGTTAAATGCTATTTTTTTTTATGGGATAGGAGGGCAAACGATCAGACGGATCGCCTGATGGTAAGCGATTACCGCCGCCCATGGACACCAGTGGACACACAGTCACGAGTGCGTTGCCGACCTTTTAAAAGGGGTTGGGCCTCTGGTAACCTCCCTCACTCGGCGAAACGCAATGTAAGCGTTGTTTAACGTCGGTTTTCTGTGAGGCCGTGGTATCACTCCGGTCGAGCCGGCCCATTCGTGCCGAAGCATGGCTCTCCCACGTAAAAATGCTATCAAAAATGTTATTCATTTAAGTATAAATTGAGCCAAATCTAGGGCCACTATCCAAGTTAAAAAAATATTTCCACGACCTAGAAACCTTATAAGACCTAGAAAGTCTATTGTCTCTCTAGCTGTGCCCTTATTTTTCCCTATAAAACTTTCCACCCAAGCGCCAGCTCTTGATGTAGGAAATAGGTACCTATATTGGTAAAGAAAATATCGTAAACCGGTGCATTCTCTCATGGAAGTGGAACGCAATCAATAGTGCTTCTCTTTTTGATCCCACTGTACCAAATTCTGGTTTACAGGAGTAACTGGGTTGGGGAGGCTTGTCCAGAAACAGTAAGCCTTCTCCTTCCTTCTGTTTCCACAATACCTACCTATCTTTCAATCACCAATCAGCTGGTGTAGGTATTTAAAACCTACCAGATCACAATCAAGCGTGCACTAAGCAATATTTTATCACAAAATACTTTTATTACCGACAATACACCACAAAGTCAAGGTCCAATATCTGAATAAGCTAATTATCCAAACGAATCCACATATTTTACGAAAAATCCGTACAGAAATAGGTAAAAACGACTTACGTAGCCATTTTTTATTTACTCGCATAGTATCTGATAAATCGATGGGGACGGATGCTATGCTGCGGCGGCGAGTACGCATGCGTGGTAAAAATGGCGTCCGAAAAAAACCGGGAAATAAGAGAAAGAAGTGGCGTGGGGTGACCCCGAAGTAAGGAGGGCTCGGAGTGACGTTTGGATGCTAAGCTAGAGCGTAACACGCGGATTTGTTCAAGACTTGCTGAATTTGTGTACCGATTAAAAAAATACCTATTACTAAGCGACTTCAAAAAAGAATGAGGATTTTATTGAGACACCAAATACCAAAAGGGGGATAAATTTAAACCTGCTAAGTATCTACGTAAGTATATAATCCATAATTTAAGGTCGAATGTTAATTTATAATATAACAATTACAAAGTGATTATGTTGGGTAAATTTATACTGAATCATTTATAGGTATTACCCACAATGGATAACAAAAATTAAGCGTCTCGTTTTCTGGTTCCAAAATTAGAGACTCGTTTAACTTTATAAGCGAGACTCATAAACTTAATAAATATTTTTTATTGATAACCGACGAAAATAAAAGGTAAAAAACACAATGAAAAGGAATAGTCGAATAGTAGGTAAATAGGATAGTAGGGGGGAGTTCTGATAAGTGATAACCTATGAAAATGAATGTTAAAAAACACAGTGAAAACGGATAATCGTATAGTAAGTAGGATAGTGGGGAAGTCGTCGCTTTAGTTCAAAATCATTCTCGTAAATTTTAATCAATAATTCTTGATTATAGGTACGACAGACACACTGTTATGCAATAAGTAATATTAGAAAGAAAACAAAAAAATAATGAAGAAAATATTAAAAATTGTAACAGACGCACAAAAACAAAATGATTTCAAATCCGAACGACGTCGGTTGGGCAAGTATAAAATTATTTTGCTGCGGCACTTCACTGCGAGCCTAGGGGTGTGTCTTCCCCTCAGTTCCCGCCCCGCAGGAGGGGTGAACGTGCCCTCGTGAAGACTTCACTTGAGCACCATTCACACACTCGTGACAGTTACTCGTGCTAGTTAACTAACCAGCGCCAGTTCATTCAAAGTGTCGCTTAAAAATGTATAGGTATAACGTTTTATATGAGATTATTTATTTATTTATTAAAAGATATTTGCATGAATTAAATTTTCGGTTTGTGTATATTTATAATACTATCTAGGTACTACGACTATGCTTTATGTTATAAAAAACTATAGCGTGAATTAAACTGTCCGTACACGATAATTTAAAGTACGTATATGATAATTTAGAAAGAGGTAAAACTGGAAGAATTTAGTCATTTGCAGGCCAGGCTGTGATGAGAATGAATAATTTTAAATTAACAAAAACATAATTAACTGTCTACTTTTAACTAGAAGCTTATATATCATTAATTTTGTAGTATCTGGATTAATGGAATCAACTGTTATGTTTCGAGTTTTTGGTAAAGAAATTCGTCTAGCTAGATAGTACTCGTTCAAGTACTGTCCTAAGTCTAAATCAACATAGATACAAGGGGATGTCACATTTATCTTTTCTTTATTCCGATAACGTCAAACCAGGGATTATAGGCCCCATAGATAAGCATATTTTTCCAAGAAAAATTATAAATGGCACCAATGTCCATTACTTTGGTACTAAAATTAAAATCTGTCACAAAATGATAATACTTTATCTGAAAATAGTCTTTTTTGTTTAAGAACTTTCCATCTTTCTCTTTTGAAACTCTGTGATGAAATTTTTTTAATTAGTTCTTCAGTATGTTCGGAAATAAAATAAATATTTATCCAAAAGTTTATGGTTATTTTAATACATACATATAATTTTTTTTGGAGCTTTGCACTTTTGATCCGGCAAAGATATAGCTAGGTATATCAACTTCTATAGTTAGTTAGTAGTCTAGATCATCACTTATAGTGATAAGAAGATCTAATTTTTTGGTCTTAAAACGGTGAATGTTTTGAATGCTACAAGGACCAATCTCTTAGGAAAAAGGACCATTATGTAGTCAACGTATTACTCAATTGCATTCAACTTTATTGCTCTTAATAAATAATTTCCTAACAAGTTTAATTATTTGTATCGTTATTTACATTTAATTTATGTCCCAGTTATATTTAATTAATATACAAGGCATAGCTAGTAGAGAATTGCGTTAATAAATGTTTGTTTAGTTAGTGATAAATTGTGTAGAATCTAATTCCATCCGACTAATATATCCTGGTCCTTTACGGCGGCGTTGCTTGTTAAACAAAATGTCAACAATATGTCAAATTCAGTACCTTTGTGAATAGTTCTGTGTGTGTCTATATGTCAAGATATTTTGGACATTCAGTATTGCTTGCTTTATTTATACATTATTAGTAGTACCGATAGATTAAAACTGTTGTTGTGACATAGCAATCATTTTGTGGTAGCAACTGACCTTCGAAACTCTATACTGAATCAGTTTATTGTAATACGTTGGAAGCATGTAATATATAAAATTGCATCATGTCAAACAATAAATAATATTAGTCACCTTTTCAACTGTAGGTACTCTTCTTAGTAAGTAGCTTCTTCTACAAAGTTCTGGCATGTCATGCATCTTCTGTTATGAAGTCTACTAACTTAGAGTACCCAGAGCAGCATGCTGGATTATTAAATGATCCTTTTCATTCTGAGAAGAAACGTATATCCAACAGTTACAATGAAACAATAATTATTGAATTTGGAGATTGTGTTTTTGGATGCCAAACATATCTTACCCTGAGAATAAAGACAAGGATTGTATAGGTCACATTTAATAGGAGGCGAATCTATTTCCATTAACTGGGCTTAAATTCAAACTGCCTGTAACTATTGAGGATTTAATTAACGATCCAAGAACATTTTGGTCGGTCATTTTTTTCGGTCGTCAGTCAGATCGTCAATTGTTATTTAGGTGCAAATAAAAATCTAGTGGCCTTCCGGTCTGGTCTGGTCCTTCCGATACAACGATTCCTTACAACAATCTTTATCCCGTGTGGGGACGCCATTCAGTTAGGCATCTCGCATATCTGACTTGTTCGGTGGTAAGACCTCTCGGGGTCTAACTGGCTGGCGACCACCCTTACGTCGGAGTCTGTCGTAAAGCACCTTTATGTGTGTTTCGATTTTTGTGCGCAAGAGCCAGTTCCCCCTCGATTGCTGCGGCTCTGGCAGTCTGCAGTCCGTAGGGGCTCTTAAAGCTCGGCAACGCATCAGCAACTCCTCTGGTGCTGCAGGTGTCCATAGGCGGCGATGACTACTTACCATCAGGGGCTCGTCTGCTCGTTCACCGATCTAATCAATAAAAAAACAACCTTCAATGAACTCGACCGAAAGGACCAAATAAAAAAATGCAATAACTTATAATAAATCGCACTCAATTAGTTGGACGGACGTATTCAGGTTACAGCGAGTCGTAGGTACTATTCGATGCACTTTTACGCGGGGGCGAAACGGGGTGAAATGCATAAATACAGGCGAGGGAGGGAAGAATACAAAAATAGGGTGCTAAGAGCCACAGCCGCCATCTTGAAATCACCCTCGCTACGTCGATTTTTCGTGACGAGGGAGTTTTATTTCGCGTATTATTGTTCAAAGTTTGGTATAAGTTTTAACGATGTGGATTTACTTAGTTGGTGAAATAAGGAACGTACTTTGATTTAAAATTTTAATTCCTAACCAAAAAATACTAATTAGAGAAGATAATTAGGTATGCTTATTACTTGGGGTTGAAATTAAAAGGAATGAACTAATTTGGTCTGTTTTTTTATTACTTATTAAATCTGCTTGTGAAATAGTATGATTAAGGCGTTCTTTTTTAAGTACTTTAAGATTACATAAGTTAGGTCGGTGTGATAATGTAAGTATTTTAAATAATTTGAAATTACTATCGATATGCCTCACACGCTTTCACCAATAAGACGGCCAAAGTTTTAGATGTACCTAAAAAATGTAAAATTTGTATCTGATATGCAAATATCTATTAATACCAACTAATTACCTAGTTTGTGTTTATTAAAAAATCTACAGAATCATTGAAATATGTGCCATCATTACTCAATGCTATGCCTTAACTGTCATGATGCGTATCTCTACTTGATTTAGAATTAGAAACGAACATAAACAGAACACAATCTATTCGTTAGCAACTTTCTTTTATACTACAACGCGTTCCACACACTATCGTCGACTTTCCTAATTGGAATTCACTAATAAATCGGCCTGTATAGAGCTATAAATTGTAGACTATCAGCTACTAAAACAATTAAACAATTTATTCCGTAAAAAGTTTGAAACGTTATCTTGGGAGGAATCGTAACGCCTCAAACAATGTATGGACGGTGTTAGCCAATAGTGAGCCAAGCAGAAATAATTACTGCTTCCATTAACCACGCCTTTACATTGTGAGGTAAAAATTATGACTTTGTTTGTAGCGTTTTAAGTAGTATGCTACTAATTATTATGCCTACGTCATTAATTTTATTTTAAATTTGTGTATGTATTCCAAGTTCCGGGTGTAAATATATTCAAATGTTACTTGCATACTATTATAACTATTCATAAAATTTTTACAGATTGGCAACTAGTCATACCATCCCATCACCATGGATCAGTGCTCGGAGTGGTTTTTCGGAGAAAGATTTGTGATTACAACATTATAATAGTGTACTTGTCCAGTTTTAAAAACCAAATTGCCTACGTGGACTAATAAGGCCAGATTGAAGTGGACAGGAGCCGTCTGCAGTATGTCAATTGAACTTTCGGCATACCTATAGTAGGTCGAACTATAGATAGCATATAAACCCTTTCATTTCTTCAACTCAGCAGCTTCCATTTTAAATTCGCAAGCTAATGTGGTAATGGCCGCATAAATATGACAGCGAATGTATACATATATATATAACGAAATACATACCAATTTTTCATCCCGATAACTATCGACCGAAAACCCATGGGGGTGTGTACCCATAAATAAGCACATAATGATGTAGGTACTAACCATTGTGATTACGAACCCCTGATGAAAAAATGACGAAAAAAACCTCAGGGGTTGGGTCCACCCTCACAGTTTTTTTCTGGTGTGCCTCACCCCCGTTTTTGATTTTCGTTTCTATTGGTACATAATTAGTATCGATTTTGGGGTTGTCTCGCTTTTTATATAGATATTATTTTGTCATATTTAATAGTATTATGTATGGGTTGGATACGAGGTATTGGATTTTATGTGATCATTTAGGAAAAAAATTACAAAAACTAGGAAATAAAATTAGTTATCCCTGATCAAAGAACAGTATAAATTGAGATTTAAAATTTAGTTTTTAGTTTAAAGAGTAGGTGTATTAAGTGACATCTTCAATCGTATTAACATTGGTTTGCGTAAGCTTTAAATTACTAGAATTATAGCATTTTGTAACAGTCCTTCTAAAAGACATAAACATGGCTCAAAACTAGACTCAAAGGACCAAATTTTTGTCAAAAAGGGACGTTAAAAATATAATTCTCATGAAACAGTCTGAGTGTCGGCTAAATGAGAAATTCCGCCCTGTGTTAACGTATGAAAGCATTTTTGCTTATTTTTTGTTTTAATCCTCATAATGTCTTGGATTTTTAATGACGTTAAATTTATTTTAAAATAAAACATGAATGATTATGTGCCTAGGTCATAATATGGAGCTTAAATAGTGTTTATCGCGGTCACCCTTTAGATGGGTATTCTTAACAAAAAACAAGACAGAAGGGAAAAAAATCAAAAAGATTTAAAAGTACCGGAAATTTGACCACCATTCCAGCAAGAGAAATTTAGAACGATCAGTAGGCTCCATGGTCATGGCATGGTCTTTATTCCATTTAGCCTAGTCATCAGTAACCTCAACATTAACTCTTTTTCCATCATATCGAGACAAAATGTGAATATTTAGTAGTGTATCTGGTTAGGTTGAAGATCCTGGAGTTACTTTTTTATGTTTTACTATAACTATATACCTCTGTATTTAGTTATAGTAAAACATAAAAAAAGTTCTAGTGGTAGGGACATAATATTGGCTGTAGGTATCAGTAAGAAAAAAGTAAACTAATTTAAAATCAACGCATACCTCAAAACAAATCCATAAGGAACTCTGGAAATCAATTAACAACGCTGAGTTTAATAAAAAAATTTAATTAATTAGCCTGCAGAAGTTTTGCCATGTTTCGTAAGGGGTTGGATTTTTCCCCCCACTTTAGAGTTCTCGGCTGGACTTCTGTTATTTAGTTTAGGTTTTCTTAATTTATTTTAAATGTAATAAAAATGGTAGGTATGTGATTTTGTTATAAATTATCTCATATGTATAAACCTGGCTCACTGCACACGTTTGCGTAAGTGCAGTGAGCAGTTGATACAATTATATGGAATAAATATTAATCCAAACTAATATCATACATTTGAAAATAACTCTGTCCGTCTCTTTGTTATATTTTCACACCTAAACAACTGAACCTGAGACCTGGAGAAGGACTTAGGCTACCTTTTGTATCAAAAACCTTTTGTAAAAATTTAATTAGTAGATAGATTAGAAATATCTATAACAACAAAACAATTAAAAAAAAAATCCATACAATAGTAGGTACTATTAGTAGGGTATTGTTGATGTCTTCTTAGTATTTATTTTATAGCAGTGTAATAAATGAATAAAATTCTGATATGAATGTTTTTATATGAACAAAAAAAGTTTTACATTATTTTAATTTTTGATTTTACTGTTTCTCCTCTCCATTCCTGGGATCCACGCAATCTAAGAAACTGGTCCTTCCGCCCAGAGAAGCACTTTTTTCATATTCGTACGATTTTACGTACCTACTTACATACAAAAAAATCTTAAAATGAAACCGTATTATTGCTAGAGATTATATCTGCAAACGTTATGTAAGTAGGTACGAAACTGGTTCTTCATACAATCCTCGAGTGAACGGGTTTCATTGATCTTAAGAAAACATTCCCCCTGTGAACCGAGCAGTATCCCGCAAAGCACAAGTACTTGCAGTTGAAAAAAAATCTAAATATTGTTTTTGAGTTGATGGTTCTGCAGAAAAATGTTTAGGCTTTGAATATTTATGTTAGAAAGTAGAAGATCTAAGTTTATACCTATTACTGAAATAAAAATAATAGATGAACAGAAAACTAATAGTTGAAGGTAACTATTTGCAAATATTGGAAGTTTTTATTATTGGAATTATTAATGAACATAAAACTATAAAATTGAAGATATTTGCAAATAATTAAAAGAGGAAAATAAGCACTTGAATAACCTTTTGTTGTAGGAGCTAAGGTCTTTCATTCCGTAAACAAAAAATTGAGGCAATAAATAATACCTTACCTGTATTAAAATGGTAACAATGATGATACAACTTGTAGCATATATTTGGCAAATAATGTTCTGAATCCTTAAACGATTTACTGTTTTGCCCCAGAACCCTATTTCCGATAACCCACGAGTAAAGTTCAAGTTTATATAACTGGTTTCTGCCGCTAACATGGACCTGTTCCAAGATTGGAGTAGCGGTGTATCTGCGAATGTAACCTGTGTAGCTGGTCCCGGCTCAAAGGAACAGAAGCCATAAGGGAACGATGAATGACGAAGAGGATTACGTAACGGTGTTAAATTAGTGAAAAGTTACGATTAAATTAGTGGAATAAAATAGGAACTGGTTTTTTTTTTTTTAAAAACGTTGCCCCACACTAGGATTTTCTCCTGTATCGTGGGTGCGTTTACAAACACAAATTCTCACATGCACAAACGCCCAGACCCAGAACAACTATCTGCAGATCATACAAATATTTGCTCCGTGTGGGGATCGAACCCACAACACGTGGCGCAGAAGCCGATCGCTCAACCGCTGCGCCAATCGTGTCGTCAATTAGTTGTAAACTTAAGTTTATATGAAGATGTTCTCGGTATGAGATTTATGCTATATCTATAATTTAATGCCTCCTTCTAGTGGTACTGAGGACGACTACTACATTAGAGATCATGGGATTTTCCATGAAATTTTTTGTAGCAACTCGGAGTACAGGATCTGTGTCCGATTAATGGCAATAAGCTCGCTCCCTATTACATGGAGTTTAGGTTCCATAATAATACCGGCGAACTGTGGGTGTACTCATTTATACACTCTCTGCTTTACCCTTCGGGAAATACAGGCATGATGGTATTTTGTGGTACGTTATATAATTTAAATAAAACACCTATAGTATAATTTATCTGATTGATTTAATTAATTTATTTAATGTTATTATTTAAAATTACCATTTGTAAGTTCAAGTTAAAAAAATATTTTATCACTATGCAGGCACATAGGTATTTGTTTAGTTTTGCATAAACAAAAAACGATTATATTCTCACGACTCAAAAACGGTGTCAAATAACAATCCTTTTTCAAGTCACACGTTTTTCTTTCTCAAAAAAGAGTAAAAGAAATTGCAAAAACAAACAAAAAATACAACATTAATTCAAAATACATCTACCGTAAGCGAGTTAAGTGGCAAACATTAAAAAAAACGATTAAAAAAATATTACGGGTCCCATAATTAATATTCGGTTCACACATAGGATCAATTTTTGTGCCGACAAAAAAATTACAATAACAAAAACGCTTAAGAGGTTTTTTTCTTAGAGAAAAAAGCACAATCTTTTTTTTTATGATAATTTGAAGGGTCTTTTTACCTGATTCTTTTGAAGATTGATTTGATCAATGGAGGTGTCGATGCACTTCTATTCGATCATTAACTTATTTGGCACGAGTCGAAGCTAATAGGGGATCAATAAATTTAAAAGGCGATATGTATGTCAACAGGCTCGTGGCTTAGTAATAACTACCGTTGCCGAGGTTAGTCTATGGATGGGCGACCATTTTTTTAATACAGGAAGTCCTCTGTGTGGTTCGGAGCGGACGTAAAGCTATCGTTTGTCGCACGATGATAACTATGATCATCGTTAGTGGTACTTAGAAGCCCGGAAAGTCTGACAACCAGTTGGTCCTTAGATACGATATAGGTATTTCCTGGAAATTGACAGTTGTGTCGTGTAAAATATAGACATTTAGTCTCATCTGGAATGACTGGAAGCTCACCGCAATAATTGAAAAAAAGGCTAGGATGAATAGGAAAAATTTTGAGTGCAACATTATCTTTGCAGTAAAACCAAGTGATATTTGATTGTATGTTGACAAAAGACTTGTCACAGTCTATTCAATTGTTGACTGCTGATGTATTGCCAACTTATAATGACTAAAAAGACTGAGAAAACAATGCTTAAAAGTCCCACGTCAATATGATCTCATTGGTACACATTCGAGTCAAGCTGATCAAAGTAATGCTAGTGTCATCTTGAGACCTCAGTTGTACAGTCTCCTATGCGCAGTAATTTCATTGGCTACATAACCTTTCAAATCACGCAATGGCTTAGCGGCAGAGCTGCTCCTCAGCCTGTTAAGAAAATCATTCGTTAATTACCTTCTAATATTTCTAGGATTTAATCTTTCTACAAGAAAGGAGTAGGTATATAGACAACCAAAAAATATTCGCCTCAACAATTTCAATTTCGCTGATATCTTATTTAAGGGGAGAGACTTATTTTTCACCCCTAAGTATACGCCGCCCCTCACGCTCGCGTGCTCTTTGCGAACTTCAAAGGGGGTTGCTACCCCCCCTTGTTAACAAACTTCCACCTATCTGCATTTTTATTTAAGTTTCGACAAAAATTTTCCACCCCTTAATTTAATTTTTTTTCTCCCACTCGCTCTAGGAAATTAATTAGAGAACACGACGCCGATGTTATAGTCGATTTTGATGATTAACTGATTTAAATAATAAAGGTTCTTTGGGGTATAATTATTAAAAAAAACTAAGACACCATAAGACCCTTGGGTATTATTAATTGAAAAAAAAATGGAATAATAAGTCACTTGCTTCAGTTGTCTCATTGATCTAGCATTCGTAACTAGAAACAGATGCAGAGCTGAAGGCCTGGTTTAGTTTCAACGTATATTTCTCACTACAGCACGGAGTCGAGACTTCTGCCTAAACAAAGTCAATAGTTTCCCCCACACTACATAATCAACCCATTATTATTGTCCCACTGCTGGTCACGGGTCTCCTCACAGAATGAGAGGGATTAGGCTATAGTCCACCACGCTAGCCTAATGCGGATTGGCAAACTTCACACGCCATCGAGAAAATCTCTCAGGCATGCAGGTTTCCTCACAATGTTTTCCTTCGCTTTTTAAACGCGTGATAATTAACTATTAATACACACATGACTTCGAAAAGTCAGAGGTGCGTGCCTTGGATTCGAACTCGAGATCTTTGACTTGGCAGTCCTATGGTCATATCACTAGGCTATCACTGCTCACCCCCCCCCCCCTACACTACATTAGACCTTAAAATATTGGCGAAGTGTGTGTTTACATCAATACACCTCTGCGCTACCCTTATAGTTTACGCCTACAGGCGTGATGGTATGTAGTAATGGGATATAATATAGGAAATCTCTCTCTATGGCTAATCAATCTGTTGCATTAGCCAGAGGTTATTTATGTATTCGCATGCTCAGCAGTATGTTTAGATCCCATGTAATAAGGGGCGAGCCTATTGCCATTAATCAGCGACAATAAAAAATATCCTACAGGGAATTGAATAGAAAGTCCAATATAGCATTACTTGATCAGGTCCAGGAAGGCCCAGGACCTCTAGCGTATCAGTCGCGCTTCGGACCACTGACGGATGGTATTTTGAGATTTTTTACTATAGATAACGGTACTCGAAGCAGGACGAAAATTAATCGCTTTTTGAACTTTCAGTTTCTTTTACATCCAAATACGGGGTGTACCTAACTTCTAAAAGCTAAGACGGCAAACGGTGCCCCCTATTTGATTTCCATAATTGCAATCGCAAATTGCGAAAAGAAATGCTCATTTTGGGGGTAGAGTGGGTGTTTAGGTAAATATTTTTTAATCTTAAATGTATAATAGGGTCAGCAAAAATATTTCCTACTTCAATATTGGGTAATTGCATTAACTTTTTATAGATTAGGTAGATACAAAAAACATTGCTACTACAGATAATTAACATTTTCATAACACATAACATAGGTTATATACCTGTACACACCACTTTTTTTTTAATAAATAGTACGCATAAATACAATTTTTTGAATAAAAAAAAAACTAATCTATTTATTTATTCGTGGCTGAGAGATAGAAACGATACCAGATCCTCTTTAATCGATTCAGAACGATTTTTAAATGTTTTTTTTTAATATTTTATATTTGCGTATGGATCCAAAGCCAGCTTCACATCCAAAGAGCCGCAGATTGCCGACCCCTGGTCTAGACTAATAACCTTTTTATTATTTTTGTAAGTAGATAGCTAAGATATCAATAGCTTAAACCGTCCCAATAATGCGCTTACGACAAGTTTTTAACAAGTGGCATAAATTTTTACTTTGAGAAAACTGCGTCCAATTTTAATTTTAGTTTTGCAAGTGGTCAAAGACATTACAAACGGTTATAGAGTGGACATTAGGAACATTTCGTATAAAATTTTTGACGCCATCTTGATTTGTTTTCTTTCTTTATTAGGCTAACATATAACAGAGAAAGAACGATATATTTCTAACTGTAAAATAGTAAAATATTACGATTTTGTTCACGATATCCCGAATATGTTGTCATGTTAAATGTGTGGTGTTTTTAAATCACGAGTGAATCGGTTTCTTCTGCAAGCTCGCTCCATCGTAGATCGCAGTGTCGCATAACATCAGGCGAACTGGCGGTCAAGTGATATCAAGAATAATAAAAAAAAATATTTTGCAAACGGTACGCTTCAATCAGGGTGTTGGCACGCGGCCTCGTCTTTAATTATTTCTTTTTTCCTCAAAGCCCCAATAATGAATGCAAATAATACTCGATGCCCCATTCTCGACATTGTCAAGCCGTAGAACTGTATTCTGCAGACCCTACTTCTCTATTATATTATATATTTAATACAGTACGGAGTACCTATACATTATATTATATTTTTTTAAGGTTTCCTCACCATAAAAGGAACCCTACTTTAAGGTTTATTACTTAGGTACTACCTTATTATTACTTATTACTACTATAAGGTATTATACTTATTACCCTTATCACTTAATTGTCCGTCTGTCTGTTTCTTTGTCAACCTTTTTTCAGAAACGCGTGGAGATATCATGTTGAAATTTATAACAAACTAGCTTCTGCCCGCGATTTTGTCTGCGTGGACTTCAGAATTGGGTCTGACCTAGAAAAAAAATCTATGTGTTATTCCAGACTATAATCTATCTCTGTGCCAAATTTCATCCAAATCCGTTCAGCTGTTCTGGCGTGAACAAACATATGGATGTACAGGCATCCATACTCACAAACTTTCACGTTTATAATATTAGGTACTAAGGATACTACTATGATCATATACGGTCCCTTGGAGCTGTAAAGTCAACGCCCTAATAAAATACGGCCACAGGCCTCATGACGGTTCGGTGCTTTCATAGCTTGTGAACTTCAGTAATGGTAATGATACTGAGGCAAGCAGCATGTTTGTACGGAAGCTTCGGTACGCGAATCTGACTCACACTTGTCCGGTTTTTTTTAATTAATTTTAATTACAATTATAATTACGATAAAAAGTAAATGGAAGTTAAAAGATTCTTCATATCAAGGAATTGATATTTATTTATGTTAATAAATCTTTTTAATATAGTCCGGCGGACTGAATTGCTCTTACAAATAAATCGTAATTCAAACACAATTTAATCAAATTCTGTTATTATTCGGATTCCGATACCGTTAATCTAGGTTCCTACTCTACCATTTCGTCCAAAATACTTCACTGGAAATAAACGCAAGCGAATGAAATTTTTGACAACTTTACCAAGTTTGGAACGATTTTTCGGTCTTTTATTTCCTGTGAAGTAGTAGTAGACGAAATATTATCTATTGTAGGAACGTAGATTAACGGTATCCAAATCCGAAAAACAACATAATTTGTTAGAATATTGTCTGGATTACAATTTATTTCGGTATTACGTTTTTGTGGGCAATTCTAGCTCCGCCGGACTCATAAGACACGTTTCCAAATCAATGTTTTAGATTTTTAATACTATACTTACTTACTAAGTTGGCATTGGCATTTCTTAACTAACAACCTTTGAGAAGAAGCGCCGAAACAAACTCAGAGATGTTTTTCTCCACCGTTTAAGCGCGTGATAATAATCTAGATACTTTATTTTTATTCAATCGCTAGTTAGTATTTAGAGACCAGCAAATGCCTGTCTAGAATTTAAGAAAGCTAATACATAGGTATAACTTTTGGCGAGTGGACATTCCTCAATCATGATAAATACTAAGAAATCTCTGAACTATGCAAAAACTCAAGATAATAAATACACTCACAAGAAAGTCAATAATAATCCATAAAAAAATAACTTTAACAATTAAAGACTCAATATTATCGAGGGCGAAAGATTCGCTGAACATCCCGAAGAAAGAAAACCCATTAAAAACAATCACCAACAATAATTCCTGGTGAAGTTTGGCTTCCAAATCTCTTGTCTATTGCAGTCCTTTGATAAATATTAGGGGGACAGAAATTACCACGATTCGTTTTACAAAGAAGATATTTTATTCTTAAGTAGATTTTTTGAAAGGCTATCGTCAAATCGATATCGAATATTTTTACCGAATACAATAGAAATGTTATGTGGATGATTATATTATTTAGGTATCCTAATTCACTTAGTTTAAGATTGGATTTCATATCAGGAAAGTTTTGTTTTACTTTTAAATCTAGTAATTATGCAAATAGCAGTGATAGCCTAGTGGTATGACCATTGAACTGCCAAGTCAAAGGTCTCGAGTTCGAAGTCAGGTGTGTACTTATTAATAGTTAATTATCACGCGCTTAAACGGTGAAGGAAAACATCGTGAGGAAACCTGCATGCCTGAGAGATTTTCCAGATGGCGTGTGAAGTCTGCCAACCCGCACTTGGCCAGCGTGGTGGACTATAGCCTAATCCCTCTCATTCTGAGAGGAGACCCGTGCCCAGCAGTGGGACAGAATAATGTGTTGATTATGTATATTTTAATAATGCAAATAAGTACTTTTAAAACGGATTAATTAGTAGATTTAGTTTTAATGATTCAAGTTACCGTTGACATAAAAATGCCTATTTTGGCTGTTGACTTTAAAGCAAGACATGTAAAGTAAATAGGATAGTTATCCTTTACACAATAATCATAATTTTCCAAATTACCTATTTAGAAATGGCAGAGAATTATTTTACTCTCCAAATAAGTATGGTAAATTAAAAACGCGAAGTGTCCAACAAATTGGCAGCGCACATAAATTTTACATAAACTATTGGGCAGGGGTTGTCGCACCCTATTAAGTCACCCCCGACTCGCCCCGTGACCTCAACAAGTATGGTGGTGTGTTTAGTAAAATCGATAACTTAGCTCAATCGTGGTTACATTTAAATGTGCTAAATAAAGGTTAATTGCGCTGCGGCGGTGATAAAAAATTCTCTAAGGCCACAGATAATATAATACTAGTAAGGCTAAAGGTTCACGCACACATTAATAAAGCTCTACATAGTTGGAATAACTTGGAATAAGATCGATACACAGTCCACGCTAGCCTAATGCGGTAGTCTTTTAGTTTGTTTTTAACTTTTATAAGGTGAACAACCAATCTTACGGGCTTGGCGTTAAGAGTCCGGCGGACCGAATTTCCCATACAAACGTAATACCGAAATAAATAATAATTCAAACACAATTTAACCAAATTGTGTTATTATTCGGATTAAGATAGCGTTAATCTAGGTTCCTACTCTACCATTTTGTCCAAAATACTTTACTGGAAATAAATGCAATATAATTTTTATAACTTTTCGATACCTTCTTGCGTTTCCGAGATTAAGGGTCTTGACAAACAGACAGACGGACGGACAACAAACTGATCCTATAAGGGTTCCAGTACCCTAAAAATATAGTTTGGCTGATAATTGCTCTAAAAATACTACTTCAAATTATTACCAAGTAAAAATAAAAATATGTACCTATTTCTACCCTCGAGTAAAACACGGCATCTTATTTATCCACCCACCCCAAGAAATTCTAACAAATAGAAATTTTATATTCAAATTCGATCGTCAGTTGATGAAAGTCTAAAAAAATCTCCCCCTTGTAATCATAGAAAATATATAAGTATACACTCTGTATATGAGATTTCAAAGAGAGATGGTGTTTTTGAAGAAAATCGACTTTTCTACCTATCAAGTTAGTACAGTCGGGGACAATGTTCTTATGGTTGATTTTGATTCGGTAAAAGTAAAGGTAAATTAAGCAGCGAGCAAATAAATGTATCCATACTTCATTGAAGTCACTATTTCAAACGGGTTAGGCGTTTAGGTGTAAAAACAGAATTTATGTAGTAAAACATTTCAAGCCTCGCTTGTATTTTTGTTGAAGAGCGAATTTATTTGGTTTCGATTTTCAAATTCATTCCTAGAAAACTTTAGAAAGATTTTAAAATTTCCTGTTAAATGGTTGAGTAAAAAAACTATATAAATTTCGTCTGGGTTGGTTATATTTATCTAAGGCTGGCGAAATGGTATTTCTGATTATATAACCAAATCTATGTGCAAAAAATGTACAAAAAATTATTCTCCTTTTAAATCGGTTAAAAAGTCATGCACATCTTAACTACTTAAATTGTTATTATCATGAAGATTAACGCTTTACTCCATGACAGTACGAAACATGACACCCCAACGCGATGGGATATTTTTTTCCCAAATCAGATGCACTCCCCCAACGCTTGTTACCGTTATTATTAGATTTGTTAGCACACAGACCGATTCTTATACATAACCTCCTATATACTTCCACGTACAATCTAAAACCGACCTTATTGCTATGGGAGTGAGACTGAGGAGTGTTTCTGTACAAGCACGTTTCTATATAGCAATGCTATTGATTTTATATGTTTACTAACGATCGAACATGTTGTCTGGCTGTCGTGTTTTTATTCTATTCCTGATACCATTATTGGTACTTACGTTACTATAGTAAATTTTCTATCTTTATCTAGGTACATGATATGATATTTATTTCTCTAAATAGATATTTGAAAGACACTTTTACATGCCAGTTTTTTTTTAAGTACTAAACGGTGCCGGCATTCCCTCCAGTCCCACGACTGGCAGTCCCATGCCGGCACCGACCTGTAAAAGAGACCACTCTCTTTTACAGTCCAGACATAATAGTATAAAAAATATGAGTGACAATTCAGGGAAATGTGGACGACCAGAAGCACGAAAAAGCGACATCGATTCATTGTGGACATTTAGAAATCCCGAACGAAACGCTTTAAATCCACTTTTATCATGCGTACCGCTGAAATGTGTGTGGAATGGGCTTCCCGAGTGGGTCTTCCCCAATAGTTATAATCTGGGTGTCTTTAAATCACGAGCGAATCGGTTTCTTCTAGGCAAGCGCGGTCCATCGTAGATCGCAGTATCGCTTAACATCAGGTATTGGCGGTGAAGCGTAAGCTTATCACATAAAAAAAAACTGAAATGGCCCTTTGAAGAAAAGCCACAGCGGCTTTGAGTAGACCAGTTCCAGCCGAAAGCACACATGTATCAGTCATACTGTAGCTCGACCATATTATAGGAAGCTGAAACGGGTACCTATCTTGTCTTATTTAGATTTATCTAGGATGACTTTAATTTTGATTATATATAATTTTACAATTTTTTTAGCCATTACCGGAGGACTACAGACTCAGACCCCCAGGCCTCATTGAGCTCATGGAAGAGCTGTTTAAAGAAATGGATGAGGATGAGGAATCTAAGGGAAGCACAAAATATTCCATTGGGTCGAAGTGCACTGAGGCCTGTTGCCGCGGCTCCATATAAGATACGATAAGATACTGCGGGTTGGCAGATTTTAGCGGGTTACACGCCGTCTACATCTGTTCGGCATGGGTGAGTTCTTTAGAGATCTAGCTATAGAGGCTGTGTATTTTCTCTCAGTAGGAGTCCAATACCTTACCTTTCCAGGGACGGAGGATATCCGAATACGTCGTTTTACAGCCGTCATGTATGGGTTTAAGAGTCCGGCGGACCGAATTTCTCTTACAAATGTAATATCGAAATAAATCGTAATTCAAACACAATTTAATCAAATTCTGTTATTATTCCGATTCTGATACTATTAATCTAGGTTCCTACGTTCCAATTTTATCCAAAATACTTCACTGGAAATCAATGTAAGCGAATACAATTTTTGATAAAATTACCAAGTTTGGAACGATTTTCCATGCTAAGATTATCAAGTTATTTTAGTAAAGGAAAAATCTTAGCATGGAAAATGCAAAAAATATCACAAAAAGATACATTCAGATAGTTTAAAATAGTGGACGATTTTAAAATAAGTCCCGGTTATTTATATTATACAAACAATTTAAGTAGGTATGTAGATACCTAATTATTTGCAGGATATTGTAATTTACATTGGTATCAATAGGTAAACTACAAAAACAAGGATATCCGTATCGATACCATTGTTTACCCGTATAATAGGTAGGTACCTACCTATAATTATATTTTTACTTCACCGTGTAGGTAGGTACAGTGGCGACCAAAAGTCAATTGGCAATCTCACTAACTTGCAACGCAATAGCTTGACGTTTAGTTTGACTTACGATCTTCTTTTCATGTATCATTATTGTATATCTGTATCGACAGCCAGTGCGTGTCACTTGTTAACGACAGCTCGCTCGTGCTATTCATAGTAATGTAATCCTTAGCGTGCTTATGAACTTTTGAGCGCTTTGCAGTAAACGCTCAAAAGTACTACCTACTATAGATTTTATTTTATTACATTTTTTTTTTTTTTTTAAAAAACGTTGCCCCACACTAGGATTTTCTCCTGTATCGTGGGTGCGTTTACAAACACAAATTCTCACAAACACAAACACCCAGACCCGGAACAACTACCTGCAGATCATACAAATATTTGCTCCGTGTGGGGATCGAACCCACAACACGTTGCGCAGAAGCCGATCGCTCAGCCGCTACGCCAAACGTGTCGTCATTTACAATACTTATTCTAAGTAGTTATAGGTAACTGCGGCATTAGTCTAGTGGTCCGAAGCGTGATTACTATGCCAGAGGCTAGGTTCAATTCTCAGGTTGAGCAATGTGTTATTGGGTTTTTCTATGAAATTCTCAGTAGCAGCTCGCAGTTTGGGATATGTGTCAGTAATATTTAGATTTTTTAATTAAGTAACTTTTAAAAGGGTATAACAATGTTATGCCTTTGTATCCAGATTGGCAGATGTAGAACCAATATGTGCTACCGGAGTTTAGAGATCTTAATCTTACTCAATGTGATAGCGGTGACTCAGGCCGCGGCCGCACTGCTAAGGCAACTGAGACGCGTCCGCGATTTCGTAAAACGAACTCAACGTATAATCTAGTTATTTTTCTGGACTAGGTATAACAGATACAATAACCCTTATGACTGTACATGTAACATAATCAACCCATTATACTGTCCCACTGCTGGGTACGGGTCTCCTCTCAGAATGAGAGGGATAAGGCTATAGTCCAGTATATAGGTTGGCTAGTTGGTTGGTAGGCTATAGGTTGGCAGACTTCACACGCCATCGAGAAAATCTCTTGGGCATGCAGGTTCCTCAAGATGTTTTCCTTCACCGTTTAAGCGCGTGATAATTAACTATTTAATACGCACATGACTTCGAAAAGTCAGAGGTCGAAGACGAGGCCTTGGGTTCGAACTGGAGACCTTTGACTTGGCAGTCCAACAATCATACCACTAGACTATCACTGTTTTTTCTGACTCAATGACTGTACGTGTTATGGTAAAGCCAGAAACAGCAAGATTATAAGTTTATATGAGTTTGTTTTTAAGAAATCGCCGTTAAGTCCCAGTCGCCTTAGCAGTGCGGCCGCGGCCTCAGAGAAATCTATGTCACACCTGCTGATGTGTCCCTTGTGGCCAAACACCTGCACAAGGGACCTGAAGTGAGGCCACTGAGGTGGCCGCATATTACTCAAGAATTGTTTGATCATTGACACGATAAGCAGGGTTAAATCACAACTTTGGATCACAAAGTTTGAGTTAAGCATGAGGAGGGTAATGAACTTATATGAAGCGAAAGTGGTGTGCTAGGATCGTAGCAAGTGGAAAATCTAGTCTCTGTCTACCCCAATGGGAGACAGGCGTGAAAATATAATATGTATGTATGTTGTATCACAATGTGATTCGCCAATACACGGTTACACAACGTGCCATTTATGTCCAGTAAAACCGGATCTTGGAGACTTTTTGTGCATTTAGGGTCAATTCATGCTAGCACAGAGTCGAAGCGAATCGAAGGTAAATTTTAAAAGTTAACAACATCTTCAGGGTGCTGATGCGACTGCCTCGCTATTGCAGTGCATCTGGAAGGTTTGTAAAGGCCCGAATGGACGGCTTTCATGCGATTATTCGCAAGAAAGTAGCCTCCATGCTACAGCGTGTGTGAGGTAGTAGTAACTATACCCTGCAAATGATTGTTACTCATAAGGATTGCCCAATCCGAAACAAATGGATGCGTATAGAGATGGGTGGTATAAGATTTCACTAACATGAATTATTGTAGTTTAATTTATTTATGTAATTTAATTGTGTAATTTTAAAATTGTATGATACACGTGACCATGGATGCTGTAAAGGATCCGAAACGTCGGGAATTAAATAATATCAATACAACGCGATAAAATCCGTTAAAGTAGTTTTATTTCAATTGTATGGATTATTTTGAAATCTGAAATGAATTGATTATTAATAATAATTTAGCAAATTCATCCTTATATCAACAACGTAATGCTTATATTTCTTCTATATGTCATTTTAGCTTCTTTGTCTTACTATAGATATTGGTGTCTGCTTAAAAACTGACCAGACGTTCCAGCAGTAGCAGGAAATCTATCTATAGGTTTTGCCTACCCCAATCGGAGACAGGCGTGTAAATATGTATGTAGACCTGACCAGGTCTCCACAGTCGGTACAATTTGAATTAAGCGGCGGTAGCCTAATGGCTAGGGCGTCGGACTTACGATCATGCGGTGGCCGGTTCGATTGGGTCCACGTAACACAAGCATTTAGCACGAGGGGTTAACAAGAATTGCTAGTAAGCTTTTTTAAAAAAAACTATTACAAAGCAATACCTACAGCGTAAGAAACGAAAGTTAAAGGAAAGTTTATGGATGGGTGACCATTCTTAGCACAACAAGAACCTCATACGTGTGAACGTGTGTTACATTTGATAATATAGTCGTTAGTGGTAGTCAAAAGCCCAATAAACCTGACAACCAGCTTAAAAATAGCAATATTGCCCAGAATTTGTGTTGCGGAGGATGGCAGTCGCTTCGTGTAAAATATTTGGTCAGACTGGAAGCCAACCCCGACAATGTGTAGTTGGGAAAAGACTAGGCCCATGATACTGATACATAATGCATTAATTAATTCGAAGTTGATTATGAACTTAGGTGTCCTGGTTTTAAAATGTATTATGGCAAGGCATGCGGGTGCTACACTAGCTTATGTAATCGCATAGTAAGCTTTTACTATAAACAAAGACTCGGAGCCATCTGCCAACACCATATCTAATGCACTTCGCAATAAAACAAAAATAACTGCCATCTAAAAAAAACAAAAGAATAGGGCAACACAATGACGTCCGAAAAAGGGGTCAATCGTTCCCACAAACAAAACGGTATAACTCTTAAAAAAAACTAATTTTAATAAAACCCTGGAATATTCAAATTTTTCACCTCTATTTTATTAAGACAATGTTGCAGTTCTGATTCGGTGCTACATCTGTTTTTAACCCCTGCTTTTATTGTTTATAACATAATAGCAACAATAGTTGTCCGTTGACAATCACGCCGTACCGGAAAGGTGATTTTAAAACAAAAAAAAGGACTGTTATAGCAAGGAACAGGTTTTTATTATCATTAGAAAGGGTTGAGTGAGATGTAAGCCAGTGAAGTGTTTTGCTTATAAAAATAGGGATGGCAAAACATTTTTTACGGCAACAGTGTCAAAAACGATAATCTTAAACGAGATTACCAATATTTTAAAGACATACAAACATTTTAAACGCTTATTTATATTTATTTTTGTTACAAATTACAACAATTTTTATAATAATATTATTTATTTTTAATTATTTATTCAAAAAACATATATTTTGTTGAGGGAATCGGTAAATAAATCATGAAGTGATCTATCACATTTCAACTTACTAGATAGGTACTTACTAGTCATACATAAGGTACTAGAACAGAACTATACCTACACTACTTACAGATAAAGCAAGTTATTTGATAAAAATACACTCATTCAAATAATAGCCGGTGCAACTGTTTTAACATAAATCAACTTTTTCATCAGTAGCCAACCCTATCGTCTCCCGTATTTTAATTATAGCTTCCTCTTCCCCTGTACCTTGAAGACATTGTCCTCATTTATAATTTATTCATACTTTTCATTAGAAATTATTCACAACTCGCACCGTATGCAAATTCACCAAAATTAAAATATAGACAAAGTGCCCATTCTTTTTTTCTTAATTCAAATATAGTTTTGTCATTGCAACCGTTCCCACCGAACGAGTTTTATTTCGAAATTGGAACAAGAATGTCATTTCTTTTTTTAATAAAACATAAACTGCTGTTTTTTTTATTAGATACGGAAGTGTTATTATGATTAGTTTTGTCTGATTTGCATATCCAAAAAATATGAATACTTAAAGTATTATTTGTACCTCCATAAATTGTTTTAAAGGTGCTGTGGGAACAAATAAAAAAACATAAATTTAGTTCGTCTATAGATATAGGTATATGTAATGAATTCACATAATAATATTTGCATTTTCTAAATAAATTGTGAGCGTATTTATATTGACGAACGTAAATTATAAAATGACCAACTTATAGATATGCAGTCGTAGGTATAATAAATTTGAATTTACTTAACTGGACACGGAATCCTATATACTATGAGTTATGCCGACGTCCCTTTTGCCCCTATTAAGGTCGTACCAACAATCAAAGTGTCAATTTAATAAGATTTATTATACAATATTTGCAATTTCAAAAGCTTGTAATTGCTATTGGACAATCAATACCCGTCTCGAAATTTTCAATTTTCACAATATTTACTACAACTTCAGAATCATTTTGCCATACGATTTTGAAACCTGACGCTAATGAGTTAAGATTTCATAGAAATAATAAAGTGACACTTATGTTTATATGTTGCTGTCAAACTGTAAATCTCGGCGTATGAAAATAAACCTGTTTTACAATGATTAGTCGGCGACAGAATATATTACTCGTTATGCATAATATTAATGGCAGTACTCGTGGATAAGTGATAACTAAGCCGATCAAGCAATCGGCAAGGCTAAGTGGCGCTTACCGCGGTCAGTTTATAGATGGATGACCATTATTAGGAGGCCGATGCGCCTCGTCGGTCCTGGCTGTGTAACATGCTAAACATTTTTACAGATGTAAACCATGCCAGTCATTGACATTTTCTTTCACTACAATTTATATCTTTATAAAACATTATTGACTACGTTTGCCAGTGAATTGTGAACCTTTGCCAAATTCCAACGAAGGCATTGCTACCGTCCGTATTTTTTTCATGTCATAGTTTTTCATGGCAATATATTCTCGTCTTCAGACGTAGTTTTAGCATGAGAGACACGACGAGAAAAGGTGATGTTTTCGTTTTCAGGCACTTTTTTGTGAAGTGGCCTTCACAGAAAACTGCCTAAAAAGTGACTAGCACAAACTACTCTAAATGGTCTTTTTTATGCAAGACGTTTAACAGAGTTGGCAATGATGTCTTCTTCGTTTGGACTTCTGTTTTTTACTGTCGAGCAGCATAAAAAAGGAAAGGGATGTGAAAAGATTAATAAAAAACCGGTTACTCGCAAAATCGGTAGACTCCGGAGATTCACCGGTTTTTCTAGCGCCGGAGCAAAGCTCTATTCGTTATTATGTGGCACAGGCAATTATTACAATAATTAACTCCGAGATTCTAAGAATATTTAAAAAAAAAGCACTATCAAACACAGAGATATAAGAATATATTTAATATTAATTGATTGTGTTTACCGCATCGTCCAGGGATATTCACCATATCATTAAGGTTTATTTCATAATATGTAGCGGGTGTATGTAAAATATTCAGAACAATTCAAAGTTCCGAAGTTCCGTCAAATGAATCCGTCCGTGAATCGGTTTCTTCTAGGCAAGCACGCTCCATTGTAGATCGCAGTGTCGCGTATCCAACCAGAAGACGCAGGTACCGAATCCTACCCGCGATTGAATTTATCCTTCACTAAAATAACTTTATAATCTTAGCATGGAAAATGCAAAAAAAAGATAATACTAGTATGTTTATGTACCATGTGAATGCGAGCAAGCCCGGGCACAAATTCAATCGCCGAGGTCCGAGCTGCTGCTGAGAATCGAAACTAGGACCTCTAGCGTAACAGTGCGCTGACGACAACTAATGAGGCAGTTCGGAAACCTATTCAGTTTTCTATCTCGCTTCCGCCTATACTTTAAGCCGTCCGTAAACTTTAAAATTGCATTGATGTACGCCAGTACAGTCACGTAGACCGGCGTTTATTATTATTATACGTAGGTATACAAACCCGCTGTTACCGAGTAAACACATGACTCACCTTTTATCGAGAACTGCAGAATCGGTAAAAGCAAAATTTTGTTGTATTTCGTCCTTAAAATTTTTATTTGCGACTTTAGCCGTGTAGGTACACCATTCCTTAATGTTTTATGTCTTAAAATGAAGTACTAAGCTCAGAGTGGCTTGTGGCTGTATAATAATTGCGCTACTTGCCGCGGTCAATCTATGGATGGGTGATTCATAGCTAATAAGTACCTCCATCTTGCAGAAAATCGTAGCCAAATTACATAGCTCCGTGCTATGTTGTATTCCTAACGGTGAGCAAGGTCGCTAGAGTTTCGCGCGAAAACGTTGTGTTGGTAGATAGGATAAGCGTCAGGCGTTGTCTCCTATGCTGCCAGCCTAACTATTACAGTGGGTAATAGTTGGGCTGGCAGCATAGGGTGAATAGCAGCTTCGGGGAATACAGGCGTGATGGTACCTAAATGTCATTTCGTCAAAAATATTTATCAAGAGGAAGCCGACCACACTAGGCATATAAAAGATAACTTCTCTTCTTTAATATTTTATCACGTGCTAACTTTAGAGACACTACCAAAACCATTAAATCCGTATAGCCATAAATAACCATAGAAAACCTATTAATTTTACTATCTCTTATCTTTACACTCTGGTCTATAGCACTAAGTATTCGTTACGCCATTCAATATAATAGACATAAAAAGGTATCGCTTAACGACTCACGCGCAGCTTGTCGAGTTCTATATAACTACTAGTAGTGGGAGGGATACTTAGGCGAACAAAGGTATTAGAAACATCTGCCTAGCATGTGCATTTAAATGGCTTAAATGGTACATTAGATGGGGAACTCATGTTTAAACTGATGTTGCGAAAATCTAACACACCTTATGTGTCACGGAACTTGTTTAGGAAACCTTATGTAGGCTCAGTTCACCGGTATATTTAGGAGGTGAGCCTTTTGCACTTAACCGGGCATAAATTCCAAACTCCGAGCCGCTACTGAGAATTTCATAGAAGAACTCAATAACACCTGGGAATCGAACCCAGGACCTCTAGCGTGGCAGACCGCTAGGAGGCAGTCAAAATGTTTTTCGTAATATTCTGGTTATAAGTAACAGTCATTTCAAATATGTCAAGGCTCTCCAGCTTTTTGAGCTGACTACTCTCAACAGAATCTACCACCACTTCTCAGGTGGGTACTAGCTTCTTCGATGTTTTCCTTTTCCATAAAAGCCAGTCATTCTGGATTGCATAATATGAAGTCGAAAAGTCAATGATCACACATTCACACTAGCGGTTGAAGTATTAGCTGTCTACTGCTTTTTGCTGCATACATTTTAGTGAAAAGAATCCTTCAAGAATTCTACTTATATTCATCCATATTAATAGCTGATGGTGTAATACCAAAGTCAGTATTTATTATAACATCATTACATTCATAATTCAAGTAATGAAGGATGCCCTCCGCCCGAAAGATGAAGTGATGATTAGCGAAAGGTTGCTGACCATTTCTGTAGAAGAACCGACAACCGTTGGGGTAAACGTATTCTTGAGTGGAGACCGCGACTCGCGTAGGACGCCCTCCGATACAATGGAGATGATTTGCGAAAGGTTGCTGGCTGAAGCTGGATGCGATAAGCCGAGGACAGGGCGAAATGGCACACATTGGGGGAAGTCTACGTCCAGCATTGGACTGATATAGCCTGATGATGATTCATTCTTTTTATTATAGCTTTCATAAAATTTCATGGTTAAAGACCTTTTATATCTTTTTAACCCTATAAATGTATCTACCTACCATAATTCCCAGTAAAATGGATACATTACATGGAGATAAAGGCCCACCTGTGGACTGATAGTATCTATGTCTATAACTAAGTTATCTAGGGGCGAAGTTAGACGCCGGCTGTACAAGACCTGATTTATAGACCACATTACTATGAATGGTGGAACAGGTTTTATTTGAGGTCTGTGAATCGGATAGTGACGATAATTTTTGCCTATTTTATTTAAATGTAATGTATCCCGCGGTTTCACTCGCGGCATTATGTTACTCAAGGATAGGTTTTTTTTTTTTAAACGTTGCCCCACACTAGGATTTTCTCCTGTATCGTAGGTGCGTTTACAAACACAAAATCTCACACACACAAACGCCCAGACCCGGAACAACTACCTGTAGATCATACAAATATTTGCTCCGTGTGGGGATCGAACTCACAACACGTGGCGCAGAAGCCAATCGCTCAACCTCATCGATCGACGATCACGTCACGTAATGTCGCATTCTATTAGAGAATTATAAAAATAAGTAAATTCAAAAATACAAATATTTTCTGTTTAATAACATAGTAAAGATGTAGATAAAAGGCGAAATACCACTAGTGTTGCAAAAAACTCGAGTCTTCGAGTCCTATATAAACAGACTCGGATGATGAATTACAAGACTCGACTCATTACAACAGGACTCCAAGACTAGAGAACTAAGTTCTCTACGAGCCCTTGTATGTGACATGAGAGCTCGAGTCTCTTTGTGCGCTCGAGTCCTTTTTATGCGGCGAGTCGTACTCAAGTTCTTATAGCGGACGATCAAATGCAATATGCTAACTGGTAAACACGTTTACTCAATTATCTAAAATATTAACAACTTAGAGGGTAGTATCTCAAAATATAAAGCCAGTTTAGCTTCACATCTCTATTTTCATACAAGTGTATTTTTGGCTGATTTGTAATGATTCTGTCTTGTCAGTTTTTTTTAGTGCAGAATTACATAACCACTAATATAAACTTATCACTTATTCGAGTCTTTTCGAATGATGAGTTTCAAGTCTCATCTTCATGCTTCGAGTTTTTCTTGAAGACTCGAGTTCATTTTAAGACTCGAGTCCTTTTGTAAGACCCAAGTGGTTGTTAAATGACTCGGACTCGGCTTGACTCTAGACTCCGAACCTTTTTAGCACACCGAGTCTTAATTATTTGAGTCGAGTCTTTAAACTTACAACTCGAGGACTCGAGTTTTTTGCAACACTAAATACCACCTACTCACTCATTGATTACTTAATTAAGAAATCTCAAAAACTGTAAAGCAAACTATTGAAATTTGTCATAAGTAAACTACTACATACTTATACAATTGTAGACAATCTAAGAGAGTAATAGTAAAAATTTACATGGGATTGGCCAAAACAAGAGTTATTTAATTAGTAACCGTAAGAGTAAGTTGAAAAAAGCATGTCCGATCCGAAAGGTAAAGGATAAGGTATCCCAATCACAAAATAAAATAATAAATATTAAATATTCATGAAAGTAAACATAAAAATTCACGTTTTTCGTGCCCAAATTGCCGCAATTACCAACCCTTAAAATGTAGCAAAATGTTTTAAATGTTATAAAACCATTATAAGCCTTAGTATGTTTGGCATCCAGGGACGGTGTCGCTACCACGGTAAGTATTGCCTGCATACAATTTTGTTTGAGATGGTCCTGCCAAATTCCATGTCTCATCATCAACTTTTTTTTATACCACTAAGGTGGCAAACAAGCATACGGCCCGTCTGATGGTAAGCGGTTACCGTAGCCTATGGACGCTTGCAACACCAGGGGTATCACTGGCGCATTGCCGACCCTGTAAGGAGGAATATTTGGGCTGGCAGCATAGGAGACATGCAGCCATGCATGACAGCGGCGGTAACAAAACACCACCGGTCCCCCACACTGCCAACACAAAAAAAAAGAAAATATAAAATTCCACTATGCCCTACCTCTCTTAAAACCTCCTCCGAGCCTTTTCCCAATAACAAATTATATGTCTATTATCAGTAATATATTAAAATTGTTTTAAATGCTCGTCAAACATGATAAATGTACGAGTATACGAGTACAGGCAAGAATATAATATTTACCTACGCCGTAGGTAAGTACGCCACAAGCTATCTATTTAATTAAATTAAAGTTGGAATAATTATCTACTTATATCTATTAATTCAGCGTTAACTTTGAAACGTTCTCACAGTACTATAGGTATCTACTTATAAATAGCAATCAGCATTGCCTGGAACTACACTACAATTAATTTATACAATGCAATACATTTTGGCTAACCATAATGAATTAAATAAATATAAAAGTAACATCACTAAGTCAACGGGTGTTAGAACAAATAGTGGTGAATCATAACATAATCAACCCATTACATTGTCCCACTGGGCACGGGTCTCCTCTCAGAATAAGAGGGATAAGGCTATAATCCACCACGCTAGCTTAATGCGGGTTGGCAGACTTCACACGCCGTCGAGAAAATCTCTCAGGCATGCAGGTTTCCTCACGATGTTTGCCTTCACCGTTTAAGCGTGTGATAATTAAACATTAATACGCACATGACTTCGAAAAGTCAGAGGTGCGTCCCTTGGATTCGAACTCGAGACCTTTGACGTGGCAGTCCTATGGTCATATCATTCAGCTATCACTGCTTATTAATGATGTGATTATTATGAATTGAAAAGTTACAGGTCTCCAGTTGCAGACCAAGGCACGGCAATTACCTACCTCGCGCATAAACAGTGAAGGAAAACATGTCCCTGGAAACATAACTAATACTTAACCCTTCATATTTTGAGGAGAATTGTGGGCAGCAGTGAGACGGTAAGTGGGTTAATGATGATGACACAAATTTATTAAAAAAAATAGAATGTTTATAATCTGTACTGTAGATTTATTACATTGCAATATGGCACGGCTTTTCACAATAATTGTGGCATGGATAAAAATAATAAATATATTCAAAATTATTGTCACAGTAACGAATGGAGATACAAAAATAACCGATTATAATCATTCTCGTAAAGTAAAAAAAACTCTTTTGTCTTGGCAGAATCCAGCAGTTCCATTGCACTCATTGTAACATAAGCTTTAAATCAAAAAGTATCAAAAGGGAATATAGTCAAATTTCATCTTTTGTTTCATTGCAGTGACACAAGAATAAGGGGTCAATTTTTTCATTTTGCAAAAAATGACCCTACAAAAGGGTATTTTTTGCGTTATTCGAATTTAAATTAAGAACTCTATTGTCGATGCTTTTTTTTTAATTACAGTGCGACGGAGTCATTTTTCATGCATCGCTTGCAATCTGATTTACCTGACAGTGACAGCTTTTTGCTTTTTTTTACAGTTAGTTATGTGTGACCCAGTTACGAGTAGGTTTATTGAGGGACGAGTTGCATGAGTCATGTTTTTTATCATGGAGTTTAAATAAATCGAAAATGTTGACTAAAAAAATAGGTACACTACAGAATGTATTTATTTATTGATTAATAGGTCTTTATGAAGGTTTCAATTAGCTTCATAACGATCCATTCATAAATAGAAGTGGCGATCTGAAGAAATAACAATAAATGGGAAAGAAGCGCCAGTGATCTATACTCCTATGTATGGATACTTTACTTTGATCTTACCTTATAGAAAACAATGGATGATAGTTACGAATTACGATAGAATATTTAGGATGAAAATTTTACAGTAATATTCCATTTAACTGCCTAGTGGTCGTGAGCAGGACTGCTACGCTAAAGGTTCTATTCCCAGGTCGAGCAAAATGTTATTGGGGTTTTTCTATAAAATTCTCAGTAGCAGCTCGGAGTTTGAGATTTGTGCCACGTTCATGGTAATAGGCTCGCCCCCTGTTACATGGGACTTAAACATACCAGCGAACTGTAGGTGTATATTAGTATGCCTCTGATTAGCCTTCGGAGAATACAGACGTGATGGTATGTTAAGATTTTCTTTTAAATGATATTTGTTACTAGAAGAAATAATTTATTTTGGAATGTCGTTGTAATTTGTTATGTATGTTTTTGTGGTTACATCCAATGGAATTAGTTTAAACTTTAAAGGCGGATCGTTCATCTGAGCCCGCCAAATTCAAATTTCAAGTGGTTTTCCAAGTTTGTATGTCTATATTAAGTTCTACATTCATGGCAATATTAATTGCGACATTAACTATACAAAATTCAAAACATTTAACTAAAACCATTGCTTCTAAATCATTAATGTAACTAAAAGTAGTATAAAGTGTCAATTTTGACCATTGACACAGTTTTTGGCAAGTTTTTAATAATAGCTATGAGGAATTCCTTAAAATTAAAAAAATATAAATAAAGGCTAAATGTAGCAAAAAATATTATTTTAAGAAATAAAGTACATATTTTGGGACTATTTTTTTTCATCTTTTTATTATCTACTATATTTTTATGGGTAATAATTAAAAACTACTATTTTTGACCGACTAAGAGTTGGCAGTCGGGGTAGGGACCAACTATATAAAATAATATCAAGTTATTATTAATGTCTTTACGATCCTGGAGGTCGTGTATTATTTATAGCCTGTATTCAGGGATAAGTAGCCATTATGTTCACACAATGATCTGATATTCAATACAGAGATGATTTTGCATTCATCAATTTCAAAAGGAGATTTTTGTGAAGGAATTTATAAATGCGAACGGAAATTTTAAAACTGCCTCATTAGTATAGTGGCCCTAAGCGCGACTGCTACACTAGAGGTCCTGAGTTCGATCCCCAGGTCGAGCAGTGTTATTGGGTTTTTCTATGATATTCTCAGCAGCAGCTCAGAGTATGGATTTGTGCCCGTTTAATGGCAGGGTTTCGCCCCCTACTACCTATTACATGGTACCTAAATATACCGGCGAACTGTGGAATTAAATATTCATGAAATGGACATATCTATTAATGAAGTTTTTGTGATAGGATTCACAAAAACTTCATTATAAATAAAATAAAATAAAAAAATTCAAAATTCATAATTATCGTTCCCAAATTGCGGCACTTACTCCAAAACTAAAAACTACTGAGCCGATTTCAAATATTATTTTGCCGTTAGAAAGCTACATTATCACTGAGTTACATAGACTATATTTATTACTAGAAAAAATTAGGGATCCCGACTAAAACTTCAATAATGTCCACCCGTGCGCAGCCGGGATAGGCCGCTAGTTAAGAAATAAATTAGATATCTAGTAATTGCGAAAGACAAAACGCATTAAGCCAGCGTGGTGGACTATATGCCCAAACCCTCTCAATCTGAGAGGAGAACTGTGCCCAGCAGTGTTACCGTATAATGGGTCGTTGATGATGATGAGTCTATAGCTAGAAGTAAAAGAAAATTTCAAGTACGAAAAAACCATTCGCTTCAGAAATTGGCAACAATACTAACATTACAGAGGCGGGAAAATGTAAAGTGCACTTTGTCGGTTTTATATTATTTTCCAAAACTTGTATTTCCCTGAAGTTTAATGTGTAATTATAGTGGATAGTTAACCATTAAGTGTTCGTGAACGTGTTCGAGTGTAGGCAAATTATATAAAATTGAAAATCGTGACTTTTGAGTTTACTCCTAAACTCCATCGTAGCCTTAGTGAAGTTTCCACTGCTTTATTGGGGATAAAGTGATGTGTTTTATACTACAAAACAGACATGACCTAAAGGTCTAAGTTACCAGATCGCAAAATTCCGTAAAAAAAAAATACATTACATTGGTCTAGAAAGGACGGTACTTACCTATTTACTAATTATAAAGCAAGTAGCTTAATAATTATGCTAAAATGATTAATTAGGTAAATATAGAAACTTTATACTTATCTAATTATATTATTCATGAAAGCAATAAAGACATTAATTACCTAAATCATTATTATAAATATCTTTTAATTTTTAATTTGTTAGTGATTCTATTCTATAAAGGTGCATGTTACAACCATTTAAAACCTACGATGAATATTATTTTACATAATTCGGTAATTAATAGATATTGGTAGCAAAATTAGTTAAATAGTAGGCAATTAGTAAGCGAACATTTAGTCAGTTTTCGTAAAATTGTGATTTCAAACAATTTTATTTCCCCTTCAATTTATTTAGGTTGCCGCTAATGCTACAGAAAACTGCTAAAATTCAAATATGGAACAGAGAGTCTACGAACAAATTTTGAATTTGGAGCGCTTTTGGACACACACATATAAGCACCGCGCCCCTATATTACGAGGGTGATAAAAACGTCACAAAGTTGTAAAACAGTTTCTATCTTTGCTACTCGACAATAGATGTCGCTAGCATCAATTTCTGATCTAAGTTAGCGAATGGTCTTTGGAGCATTTAAATATAATTGATATTAAATTTAAAATTATTAGTAAATACCATTGAATACTAAGAAATGAAATAATATGTGAAACTACAAAAAAATATTAATGGCAATTAGTTTTCTCTTTTGCTACAAGATGGCGTTGCTAGTCGCATTCGTTCAACTATGTTCATTAGAGCAAATATCCTGTTTGCCACCTCTGTACGTGACTTTTAAAGTAAACTGTCTCATTTTCTGTTCAAATTGCCACCTCACATCTTATTCTGTACGCTTTTAAGCATTTATATTCATTTCTCGACTCTTTTATGAAGATGTATCTACTTTATAAGAATCCAATAAGATGTCCGTACGTTTTAATTTTAAACTTATTAGAATTTAGTGTATGTACATACCTACTTCTTGGAATTACACATGAAAATGCATTAGAAAACAAGAAAAGGTACCTACATAACTGAAATCTGATAAGATTATACGAAATGAGACTATAATTTACTAGTTTTAGGTATTGAGAACATTGTTTCATTGCAAGGACTACCTTGCAATGAAACAATGTTTTCAATACCTAATTTATTAGATCATGGTTTTACGAATTATTTTGTTAACTGGCAATATTTAAATGATCTTTTACTTTTATTATAATCTGAAAACAGTTTCTTCTACTTATTTGTTGCGACAGTCAATTTTTTCAGCATTTTTGGTATGCAATTTGAATGCTCTGTTTCAATGCATCTCTATTATCCACCTCTCATGTTTTTCTTGAATATTCATGAAGGTTAAATATCTACTATCAGCTTAATATTCTCACTGCAGTTTTGATCACCCTAGGAGCACCAATTAGCCTGCTAAATTCCTGCACATAACTATGTAAGAACACCTAATATTTGCTACTAAGCTTAATATTTTATAGAATCTACATATAAGTAGGTATGCATAATTTATAATTTGATATAATGTATAATATAATTTTTGTTTTGGGTTTTATTTACTGTACGAGTAAGGTGTAGTAATATCCATTCGATTATTAACGTAAGTAATGTTTGCATTACTTATTGCTAAATAATTGTGATCATCATTATTTTCATACAAAATATTAAATGAAACGACTCTATACAGTTGACAGATACCTTTACACAAAATAAAAATTATTATTCCATAACAACAATTTCAAATCTAACTCTATCCTTTTCTAACACTATATTTTTCTCCTTTTAATTGTTGTAGTATCGTTCTATCTCTTTCTGACCATGTCACACCCCTTTTACAACAATGCAATTTTTTGTCGTTATTAAAAATTTAAAATGTAGGGTGGGGAGTTTTTGCGACGAATAACGATCGATTCTTATTACAGTTTAGGTGCGCAAGAGTTTGTAGTGCTTTGAGTGGTTTTGAAAATGGAACTTCTCATATACAATCGTTTTCTTTTGTCTTGAATATTTTTAATTGTTCTGTTTAAAATGAAAACTAGTGTTACAGATTGTATTGTTTTTTGTTGATTAGGTAGGTTCTCGTTTAGGCTGAGTTACATTACATATGTTCGTTATTGTTTAAGTCAAGGAAATGGCAAGCAGTTTGTTAAATATACCTATTTTTTTCAATTCAATTCCATAATTCAATTCCAATCAAATCAAAATATTTTATTTTCAATACGCTCCTACTATTATTTATGAATCGTTTTAAGTCAATTTATTAGAAACAATTAATTTTTTTTTTTAAATAATGCATATTTGTATTGTTTCTACAGCAGATTTTAAATGGTACCTCTAGATAAGGTAACAGCATCTAATTTATAATTCCCAAAATGTAAGTATTTACAATTCTAATCTAATTGCACGATTTCAAAAAGTTGATCCTATGGAAAAGAATTATGAAAGACCTATGTATTCTTTTAAAATATAAGCATAATAATCTTCTACTTTATAGTGATAACAAGATGTGTGAGGTCACTGTAGGTTAATGTCTTAGTTAATTAGTTAGATTAAGAGGTTAACTAAAAGGTTTAGGTGTTAATGTGATAACAATGACTTTTTAATTCAAAGAACATTATACACAGGACGATAGGCCATAAACAGACGATAATGGCCATAATAATATACTATATACATCCGTATAAAAGATAAAACGAGTGATTTGAATCCGCTCCGGCCTTATGTACTGATGCTAGCGTCAGCAGAACACTCCTTTGTCCGCAGCCGCTACCGTGAAGAGATGTTATCATGTAACGATAGCAGAAACAACTGAATTAATTATGTTGGAATAAAATGTTTAATTTGGAAATCATTATCATCGAACCGTTAGCTGTTTTTTGAGCATGAGTCTCCTCTCAGAATGTAAGGGGTTAGGCTATAATCATCCACGCTGGCATAGAGTGCGTAGGCAGTCTTTTCGCAGTGATCTTTCAGGCACCTAGTCATGTAGGTTTAGGTACCTACTCAGGATGTTTTCCTTTACAGTTCAAGCGAATGACAATGCACAGTTTAATGAAAAGTCAGAGTTGCGTGCTTTGGATTCGAATTGGAGACCTCTGATTTGGCAGTACAATGGTCTTAACACTAGATATATACCTATATATCCTCGGGCCTTTCTCCCACAGTAGTAGGCAGAAGCTATAGACCGCCACTTGTTACAAATTTTGCATACATCTTTTGCTTTTCCCACATTCATACATATTCTCATACACACGGGTTCATACCTTCTTACCATTACCACGGGTTCTTACCATTCTTTACAAATATTATAAACGTGAAAGTTTGTGAGTATGGATGTTTGTTACCCTTTCACGCCAGAACGACTGAACGGATCTAGATGAAATTTAGCACAGAGATAGATTATAGTCTGGAATAACACATAGGCTACTTTTTATCCAGGTCGGACCCAATCCTGAAGTGTACGCGGACAAAGTCGGGCAGAAGCTAGTGTCAATATAATTTCTGCTAATAAAATCTGTCTGCGTGTGAGTCATACAAAAATTGCTGATTAAAATACGTATTAATATTTTTATAATTATTTCCTACTTTGGAAGATATTTTACATATAGATGTTAATATTAAACAATTTTATTTTATTTTTAATAAAGTTACTTAATAAAATACTTGCTGCTGCACTCACCAACAAAATTTTAATTAGCAAGACATTCTGAGATAATCTTTTAAACCGCTTTTATCATATCTAAATTCTAATTAAAAATAACTATCATTATGTTTATCATTACTGAGCTCTAATGACAAATACCTACTCACGTTTTGTATTAAGAAAAACTAACTTGAAAGAAAAAAGTCCCTCATTTTGGTCGAATTATTTTGGGATAATAATAATTTAATGGGTAATTAAGATTATTTTTGCTGACGTTACTTAAGTGTTGTGTTGCATAAGTGTTGTGTTCGAACAATGAGCTAATTGAATGCCTAATCACTAAGCTTTACTGAGAACCAACCATTCACTCTTTGTAAATGTTAGCAAATTAACATTATGTACAAGAACTCTACTGCACTATGCGAGTACAATGACCTATTTGCGATTCATTTTTAAAACCATTGGTATACGCGAACGCGAAGGTATTGATAGGTATCGAGATCGAGTTCTATTTTTCATGTAAAAAAATACCCCGAAAAAATTTGGTAAATCGAGAAAATTAAAATAGCAATACCTACCAATGGTTGCCAAACAAACTAAGGCTGATGATGGTGTTATCATAGTTAAAAAAAATGGTAGGTTCACAACACAACACTCGTGAATTTTAAACTTAATTAATATTTTTAATTTCATGAATATTTTGAATTTCTTATTTTATTTGGCGATGTAATTGGGATACCTATATATGCCGCTTTCGGATCGGACAGGTTGTTTTTTAACATAGTGTATATTACTTAAGGAAGCCCCCCTTGGCTATAGTAATAATTAAGCTAATCAAAAGTTTGGGCTCTTGGCTAATGTAATCAGTACGCATCAAAGGTTAAGCTATGCTTGTTGGGGGTCTCATGGCCGAGCATTCTTAAGAAGATGGCTGCGCCCGCTGTGTATACCTTTTGCTCGTTTGAAGTTTATAACTGTATATGATTGTAATTTAAGCATTTTCATTTGTTGTGCGTCATACTGTATTCGTCCATATAAATAGATAATTGTTAGTGGGACCCAAAAAGCCTGACAACCAGTCTTATCTTCGAATATCGGTATTGCCCAGAGATTAGGCTTATACGAGTAGCAGGCGTTTGGTCTTAAATAGACATATCTGAAACAAAATTATTTTAGGTATAAGATCTTTAGATATATTTTTTTTTATGTTATTGTGTGCAGTGTCTCTGACTGCGTCAATAAAAACTTTTCTTTCTTTCTTTTCTTTCTATCCACCAGCATTTGAGAATGCCGACCCAGGTATATATAACTAGAAAACGGCGACGAAGATGATTTTGCCATTATAATAACATCATTATGATAATTTCTTGGTTAATCGGAGACTTATTTATATCTTATTGTACTTTTACAGTCAGAATTTCTAAAGTCCGAGCTGCAATCGAGAGTTTTATAGTATCGAATAACCCTTTGCTTAACCTAAGAATTGAACTCAGAACATCAAGCTCAATAGATCATAATATAACATCCATCACGCCTGTATTCCTCGCAGGGCTAGGCAGAGGTACACCAATGTGCACCCACAGTTCGCCGGTATGTTTAGGTTCCATGTAATAGGGAGCGAGCCTATTGCCATTAACCGGGCACAAATCTAGACTTCGAGCTGCTACTGAGAATTAATAGAAAACCTAATAACACTGCTCGGCCTGGGGATCGAACCCAGAACCTCTAGCGCAGCAGTCGCGCTTGGGACCACTATTAACAACAACAGATCATATTAACTAATAGAGGTCATCATCATCTGCCATCATCACCATAAGCTCGGTAGTCTGGTCTTCCACGTCCACTGCATCTGGGCCACGAAATAGGCGTATTTAATAAAATGCACAGAGTAGTTAGCTAATAGAGGCAACACAGAAAACGAAGGTGGTAATAGTAATAGTAATAACAGTTTGTTTTTTTGAATGGTAATAATGTTCTAGAATCTAGATGGTGGTTTCTGCAGATGATCAAATCAAATAATTGATTGTTTGCAAACATATATGTATATTGCAGCTTAAACTTTCCCATATTTTGTCAAAAAATGTGTGAAAAAATTATTTATTATTACTTAGGTACTTACCTAAGTACTGGTCTGAATGGAAATAGACAAGTTATTATTATTTATCATATCAATACATCGTCTTTACAATAAAATGGTAATAGTAGTGATTCTATTAGCATTAAATAATCATAAATCAAATAAAAAAAAAAGAGACCATGATTCCCTGAGTTTGTTTCGGTTTTTCTTCTCAGAGGTCATCAGTTAGGAAATGCCGGTGCCATCTAGTTTAAAAAAATGTAAAGCATTGACTTGTAAAAGTATCTTATCATGATCTATTTACAGAAATAAATATCATTTATCATCATAGAAAATTTTGTAGACATCTAGAGAGTCAAAAAAAATTAAATCAAACATCGTAAAATATTATGCTCCTTTTGGGTTACGGTGCAGTCGGGTAAAAATGTAGAAACGTTACACAACAATATGCTTCTTATGACAAATTTAATTAATAACCTCAGACAATACCGTATAAACTTATCTAAGACAAGCATTCGTGGGCGCTCACTCGGCTCACTCCGTTCAGCTAACGAGCGATTCTAAGATACAGTCCCGATTTATTCGCTGATAAAATCATTCGGACGTTTTATTACTCTGTGCGCCTGTAATTGGTTGGTCAGTGGACGGTCGAGTACACCTCAACTCGGCATTGGTCATAAGGATATAAAACTTTAAATTCGATATTTTCGGTGGGTAGATTTTATCTGGGTTTTGATCATAATTTATGCATACCTAATTTCTACCTAACCCATTTAGGCATTTATATTTTTATGATTAAGGTTATGGTAAAGTTTATTTTAAAAGATGGTGGTAAATATGCATTCTATTAGATTGTATTTTTGTAGCGATATTTTTGTAGTTATCTCAAATTATTTACAATATTAAGTTTTTTTATCAAGAACAGTACACTCAAATGATACAACATCATTGGAGTTTTGCCGTGCAACATTTCCATCCACTACCTACATGATGTTAACTAACTAGTAATGTGCGACCCACACTGATAGTAAGTTTTTTTTTATAAAAAAAAAAATAATATTTTTCTTCCACTACAATTTATAACTTTATAATATTTAAGAGATTTTATTTGCTTTTGAATCCAGAACTAGAAAAATAAATTTTAGTGAATTTATAAATAAATAATTTATTAATTTAATTTCTCTCTGTCATTACCCAATACGTCGTTCAAGTGTACAACAGATGTGCAGGAATGCGACACGCATAACGTGTGCCGACCTCTAGCGGAAAATACTGAAACTGTGTACAATAATGTTCACAATTATCTGATTGTTTGCTAATTAGTAACTCAATGTATATTGCTATTATACCTTGGTTAAGAAAATGTTTTGTCAGATGCTATCTGAATGGCCTGTGACTCCTATCATTATAGACATAAGAAGTAAAATTACAACTTAATGTCAAAAAATAACGATAATGGCGGCTGCATTCGCGAGTTTCATCAGCACTATAGTAATTTCAAAATTAAATCAAATCTGATGCCCTCTGGTGTTATTAAAACCTGTGTCGTCTTTTAGGAGGTACAAGGGAAAATACATCTATAAAAACTGGCTGTGCCACATGGCGCAATAGTGGGTTCGATTCCCATGTTGAGCAAAGTATTATTGGATGTTTCTGTAAAAGTCTACCTCCATTTTTTTTAAATTGCTCCTATTAAATGGGATGTAAGTATACCGGAAAACTAAGGGTATACTTTAAGTACACCTCTGCCTAACGCTTCGAAGAATACAGGCTCCATGGTAAATTGTATTTCAACTTACTCCAGTAGCTAAGAGTAGTCCAGGAATATTTTTAAACTTGTCACCATTAGACGGTTCTAAATGCTACATTTCTCAAAGAACACATTTGTAAAACATAAACAAACAGATTATATAAATAGAAAATCAGAAGTCGCAAAAATCAGATTTGTTTGCTTATACTCTCTAAGAGCAAAAAAAGTAAGAAAGAAAGAATAACAGAAATCTGCTACTGTCATATTTACATGACGTCTGCCTATCCACATAGACCTTAATTCTAAGTAAAACGACACTTAATTATCTTTGAATAACGAATGACCATTATTTTGACAGCTGTCAATTTAAAACTTCCTCGAATTTCGAACTCATTCAAATTTGGAATTCGCTCCGAATACGAATCAGTCAACCCTCCAAAGCCGAATCAAATAAACTCGATGCATCTTACACGCAACATGACATCAAAATCATAAGAAGTCATTAGGCATCCGTGCGTACGATATACGGACCCTAATTTCGTTGCGAAGACCGAGTAACTCCCATATACCACGTTTACTGAGGCATTTTTTGATAATGAACCTTTAAACCAAATCCCACCTTATTGGCTACAATCTAAGTCCGAAATTAGATTGCAAATTCTACGTGACAATCGTCCACACATCAAAATCGTGACCGATCCAAAATCAACTTAGTTTTAAAGTAGGAAAGTTGAATTTCACATGTAGAAAAGTTTAGTCAACAAAAACACACGCGAATGAGAAAAAAACGGGCATCTTTTGGCGTCCCCTCTCCCCCTAAGCCGGTGGAGGTGGATAGGGTGAAGAAAAATCCACGTAGGGTGAGTTGGGGTGGCTGTAGTAGTTTTTCGTTGGTATCACGCGTACGACAAGCTTAGTATTGATTTTCCAGCACATGGTGCCATTCAGGTGTCCGCATTTTTTAAAGTAGCACGCTTTTGTACTGAATATGTAATGCCAATTATAAAAAAAGTTAAGCTATGAATAAAAAATGTTCGTAATGTATATTTTTTCTATTTTCGTGGGTTTAGTAAAGGATATCATATTTTAAATAAACGGCTGCGGCGGAGACCGAAAGAAGGACAATCTTTTTAGCTGGTTATTTTAGTTAGTTTAGTTCAACGGATTTGTGTTCGATTTTTGATTCGGTTGCATTAAGCATTTTACAACAATTAGTGAACAACGAAATAGGTAATGTAAGGTTATGAATAAACTATGATAGATGTCAAATTGACATAAGACAATTTTTGAAGGGTCAGAAAAAAATATATTCAACGTTTAACCGTACAAATGACGTCATTTGGCAGTTACGTCTGCTTAGAATAGAAAGAACTTCAAAGTCGAAAATAAATATGAAAAATATTGAATATCGGGAAAATAAAAAATAAGCGTATCCTATATTTCGATCTAGTTTCATTTAAAATTATATATGGGTGTTAAAAAATAAAATGTTGTCAATGAGTGCTCAACTACCCATCTGTTTATGTGAGTGTTGTCTGTTTATAGTAATAAAAACTAAAACATGTCACCCCATAAATATGAATATTTTTAATCGCACATTGGGCTAAGCTGTTTCTCACACATATGCAAATCAAGGTAAAGGTGTAAAAGATTACCATCTTATTGTGATTCAGCGATTAGTTCCGAGCTCTTCATGTTTGTTCGCGATTTGATACGGACCGGTGTGACGGTACCATAATGTTTAACTGATTTTGCAATTTGTTTTGAGTTTTTTTTTATAATGATACCGATTTTGAGTGAGGAATAAAATTTTGTTGATCATGATTTTTACGAAATATTTTTGAAATTTAACTCTTTATTAATAAAATTGATCTACAAACCTCTACTTCTTAAAAGGCTTAGCAGATATGTGCTGATAAACCTATTAATGGCTAAATGTTTTATAATCTTAATGATTATTACTAGTGTTCGTGCCAAATATATAATAAATAAATAAAATAAATATCGCCGGTATGTTTTAGGGCCCTTGTCATAGGGGGTGAGTCTCTCGCTATTAATTATAATTTTGAATATAAATATGATATTCTTTTAGCAAAACCCAATAGCATTATTCTGCCTGGAAATCGAACGCAGGAATAAAATTTTCTTCTTTTTTTTGATTTTATGGGATAGGGGGACAAACGAAAAGACGGATCGCCTGATGGTAAGCGATTACCGCTGCCCATGGACACCCGCAAACCAGAGGAGTCACAAGTGCTTGGGCCTCCGGTTACCTCACTCACTCGGCGAAACACAACGTAAGCGTTGTTTAACGCCGGATTTCTGTGAGGACCACGGCCTCACTCCGGTCGAGCCGGCCCATTCGTGCCGAAGCATGGCTCTCCCATGTAATAAAATAATAATTATAATAATAATACTTTAAGTGAGGGGGGGGGGAATTACTTTTTAATGTATTTGGGTTTCTAAATACACCTACAGATTTATTACAAACTTATTTGAGTTTGTATCACCTACAATAGTGATGTGGCGTTAACCCGACAATAATTTTGTTGATGCACTCGTAATACAATTTTTATGCTGTTATTACTAATTTACACGACCTTTTCAAACATCATTCATCGAAATTTAACCTGTATCACCTAAGCAATAAAGTGTAATATACACGAGCAGGATTGTCGCACAGTGTTTGAAATGAATGCAAGCAGGGACAAAAAGGTGCGCTCTTTGTTTCGACCCAACGATTTTGTTTTCAATTTAAATATTTTATACAATGTGACAATAGACAAAACCGGTACTTGTAACAGTAAAAAATTAAATATTAAAAATTATGACGGTTCTGCTTTTATCTGCTAATGTATGCAAATTCTTGTGTGATGCTCAGAGCTGCGATGTACGGAAGTCGAGTTCCGATTGCGTTGTTTTTTTTTTTATTATTTTTACTAACAACTGTGTGTGTTCTCTGTGTGAGAGATTCTTGTTTGTCGTTTTGATTTTGCTGTGAAATAACTAGTGTAATTTGAGGATGGTTCTTTATTGTTCTTTTGTGTTGTTTAGGTATATATTTTTTATCCCCAACGCAAAAAGAGGGGTGTTATAAGTAAATTTTAGAATGTGTATCTGTGTGTCTGTCTGTTGCTTCGTAGCTCCCAAACGAATGGACCGATTTCGATTCAGTTTTTTTTTGTCTGAAAGGTGATACCTATAATCGAGAGTGTTCTTAGCTATGATTTACGAAAATCTGGCCAGCCGTTTGAAGATTATCAGCTCTTTTCTGGTTCATGAAGGGATGTCAGCAACTGCCACCAGTATGATTGATTTTAAATTTGGTATCCTGTTACTTCAATGTTATTGCAAGAACATGGTAACCATGTCTAGATGGTGGGGGGATTTTTAAATTTTATATTATCAGTTATGAGGTGCAATTATAACTGCAATACATAATACACTTATAACTGTCTTCGTTTACACTTATCACGTCATATTTTTTTTTTTAACGGATAGGAGGGCATACCGGCAGACGGATCGCCTGATGGTAAGCGATTACCACCGCCCATGGACTCCCGCAACATCAGAGGTGTCACAAGTGCGTTGCCAACCTTTTAAAAGGGGATTGGGCCTCCGGTAACCTCACTCACTCGGCGATACACATCGAAAGCGTTGTTTAACGCCGGTTTTCTGTGAAGCCGTGGTATCACTCCGGTCGAGCCGGCCTATTCGTGCCGAAGCATGGCTCTGCCACGTAAGAAAATATGACGTGATATATATGATATTTTGTATTCATTTATAATGGAATATAATAGTAGATATTAATAACTATAAGTGGCCCTTAGGCTATTTGTTTTTTTTTTATATTATGGAGAAGCCTGTGAGACTGTAATAGGTTTAAATACTGAAACAGGGTAATTAATACCGAGGTTTACACACTGAACAATTTTGGCTTATTAGGAATCGGTTTAAGATCCGTTAAACAGTATTGTGTTAAACAAGTAACAACTTTACTTAAACCTTTAAACGTGGCATTTTAGACACACCATATAATTAATAAGCAAGACCAATCAATTTCCCTTAATGACTTAAATGTGCAATTTCTTCTAATAACACCCATTATAGGTGTAATTATAGAAAAAAATTAAAAGTACGTTGTAATTTTTCTTTTTAATTATCTTGTAAGCACAACACGCGCGGAATGAGAATTAGAGGGCGATATCTAAATTATCTTTCTCTGTAATTAAAAAAAATATTTTACTCACATCAAGGTACTTTTTTGTTGGCTGCAATTCTAAAAACATGAATAGTTTTAAATTATTTTATACAACGTGTTATTGAAAATAACTGCCTCATTAGCCTAATCCTGAGCGCGACTGCTAAGTCCTGGGTTCGATTCTCAGGTATTATTTTGGAATTTGTGCTCGGTTACAGGCAATAGGCTCGCGGTTTGCCCCCTATTACATGGGACATAAACATACAAGTGTACATTAGTACGCCGTGCCTAACCCTTCGGGGAAAACCTTCGTGATGGTATGTTATGTTATTGAAAATACTTGCTTAATTAGTTCACTTAAGAGTCCGGCGGAGCGGTTTTCTCTAACAAACGTAATACCGAAATAAATCGTAATCTTGACAATATTCTATCAAATTATGTTATTATTCAGATTTAGATACTGTTAATCTAGATTCCTACGATCCTATTTCGTCCAAAATACTTCACTGGAAATAATTGTAAGCGAATGCAATTTTTTATAACTTTATCAAGTTTGGAACGATTTTCCGGTCTTTTATTTCCTATGAAGTAGTAGTAGACGAAATAGTATCTATTGTAGGAACGTAGATTAACGGTATCCAAATCCGAATAACAACATAATTTGTTAGAATATTGTCTGGATTACGATTTATTTCGGTATTACGTTTTTGTGGGCAATTCACGCTCTGCCGGACCCTTAAACTAACAAACTTTGTACGGAATTACAAAATGTTTCAATTTCTATAAATTGTAGAAAATGGTGTCTGTAGATAAGAAACTAAGCAAAATATTCAATAACTAGTGATAAATTACTATTGCAAATATTTTAACCTCAGAATAATTCAGATACCCATTTTGATAGCACAATCACTATTACAATTTGTAAAGTTGATCCTCTATAAAAACTTTAATCGTCTGAAATAAGACATTAAAAGTAGAAACAATATTTTAGCACTTACTTACGAACGATTAACCCGTGTTACACAGTCTTCGTAGAAATTATTCGCGGGACCTATGTTTAAGTTGCTCGTAATATAACGTATACGATATTTGTCGTACAAATTTGAATATTTTGTAGTCATTAGCGAAAATGGGCTACCTGATGTAGGTTATAAAAAAGAAAGACAAAAGAAAGCATAATATTTATTTTGCTACAAAAACAAACAACATAAGTATTAAAAACAAATAATAAATTACTTATAATCAAAATATATTTAATGTTTTGTGACAAAAAAGGTTCACACTCAGCATGAAGCTGTAATAAGACACAACCAACCAACAATACAGCGCTGGTTTTCAGTGTGAACCCCATAAAAATAACAATAGTTTTTATAAGATAACTGCAATGTCGAGGTGGCTTTGTGCCTAGAGTCGGACATGCCTATAATTTCGTCAGGTCCCATGGTCTTCAATTTGGAACACCATGATAGATACAACGATAACTCACTGCACTGGCACTCGATAACTCATAACTTTTACACTATAAATTCCTTACTTATTTCTGTATTTTATGAATTACCGATCTTATCACGCATCAGCAATAAATAATAATTATTAACATTCATGAATAAAAATAAATAGAAATTAAAATAATAAACTTTCTAAATATGCAAATGAATTCAATAAATTATAATTGAAGCCATTAATTTATTCAAACCCTATTTTATTATCTGCGAACTGTATGAAATGTCAATTGTTTATTTTATTCGAGTCAATTGTTAAATCATTCGCGATCGATTGTGAATATCTATTGTTATTGAAATATATACAATTAATCTTGTGTTTTGTTGTTATTGTCGTCAACACTAAAGAAATTTTATTTTTATAAAATAAAACTATTTTCTTAGGTTACATTGCATTTATCTTTAATTTTTAATTTTAGCTTCCTCCGAATAAAATGTTATTTTGATGATTTAAATATTTTTATTTCTATAAAATTCATTGAAAGTTTAAAAAATACAAAGATATATATTTTATAATTTGATAAATGATTATTATGAATATTATTATAGGACATATCTACATATTATTTACTAACTTATATTACCATTTCTTCAAAACTCTATAACTACCTAATTCTATAATACAGAATTGCTTTATTATTTTCATCATCTATTTTATCAGTTTACTAATAAGTGGTGGTCTTATTAAACTTAATAAAAAAAGGAGTATTAGGTACCTAAATTATGTACAGATTTCGCTTGACGCTAGTGTATTTAGTAGGTGTGAAAATCTTTCACGAAATATATAAAGTCCTAGATAATAATTTATGCCCATCTTATGGTTCCATGGGAACGCAACCGCAGCAAAAACATTCGTCACCTTAACACAAAGATTCGAATAAATTAAACTATAAAACATCAAATATGACAGCGCAAGGAAAATATTTTATCTCATTACGCATTCAAACTTACGCATCGACCGGCAAAAATCAATAATGCGCACACCAAACGCGTCTTTGTAGCACTGTGCGAAAAGTTAAAGCGCACACAGTACCAAGAAAAAAAAGATATGCAAAATAGGTCCCATACATTCAGAAACGATATTCAAATGAGTCGACTATTCTGTGAAATCGGAAGAACAATTTTGACACTGGAAAGAATAAACCCTTCCACTTTATATTCAAATTTGGAACATCTTAAAGGCCAGTCTGGATTTGAATAAAATAGATAAAACCTTTTTTTATAATGTATTCATGGATTTCGTGGGAACGGATACTAGGTTGGTCGTGAGACTTGAGGCCTTTATAGCATAATCGATGGGGTTGTGTGTTATGGAAAGCTGTGTCAACATTTGCCTATAATATGGTAATTATTGATCATTAATAAAGGAATAGGTGTCAGGGTGTATCGATTGATTTTAATTTATTGGGTGTTGAAGTCAGTAGGGCAAAATCTTTTACGTACCTTTGAAGCAATTTTGTTAAGAAAACGTTATAGTAAAGGATGTGTAAATATAAACGTTGTTTATTTTATTTGATATTTTTTTCGTGATCGGATAACGTTGATATGGTGAAATCAAATCTATATTGTAAATTGTTTTAGTTCGCTAAGGATTATGAAATCGTACGTTGACCAAGTACCTACGTAGTGGGAACTAAATACTAATGTGGATAGGTATGTTTTCAGTTATCATAAAAAATATTAATAGCTCAGTCTCTTTTAGATAATTACATGGAAACTTCTTTATTTGATTTTTCGAAGCGCAATAACTTTACGTTCCGTAAAAAAAACTTTTTAAATCCGAGTTGGAATAGTTTAATTTAAACACACCGCATAGAATTCCAAGTTTGAAAAAGTTCTTTGAGCAACGAATGTCTTTAACCCTTCCGCGCCGGGCATTCAAATTCAAATTTGTGTCCCCTCACCGTCTGGCAGGTGTACTGTCTTTGTGAGTGCTTCCGTCAGTTAAGATGGCCGTTGTCGTGAACTCAGCCTTTGTGGTTGTCTCAGGTTCATGGTCCCATGTAGGAAGTTTTGTTTTGTGGCAATTAGAAGGACGAGCCTTTTGTCTAAGTATGTCAATTGAAGTGAAGATGTTTGGGACCCGGAAAAGGGCTCTGTTTAGATAAATGAGACCTTTATGTGGTTGAACATCCACTACACACATTACGAAAAATAGAACTGGCTGCTTAGTTTTATTAGATGAGATATTTTACACCAAAAATATTACAGGCAAGATTAATTATGTTAATTATGAAATGTGAAGACAGAAGATTTATGTGTATGAAGCGAAGCATATAAAATCATAAGTAACGTAATTTATGGTTTTTATTTAGTAATATTAAATAATCTACAGTCGTCTTCATGCTTTTAAGTTAATAGTACGGAGCGTAATATATGTTCTGAATAAAACAGAATGAAAGCTCAAATACATTGCCACTAATTAATTACTCTAAAGTAAGTGTCTACTTAACCCGTTAAAAATCAACGCGACATTTACAAAAGCACTTCCTAAATTCGCCACCAGTGAACGTGACCTATTTTTAACAAAATATTTCCTAACAATATTATCCCCAAGTCGTATGTAAATTGTTTTTAAAATAATAACACACCTGGGTCTCAAAGACCGGTCGTGATTCCGCATTCGCGCCTCATTTGCATGCAAAGGGTTAATTCTTCGCGATTATTTGAGCTCACGCATATTTTTAATTATTCAAGGGTTAATATATTCGGTTTGAAAAAATGCAGATACAGTTAGCAAATGTGATTTTTTTTTGTTGCACATTCAGTTTATCTTTGAGTTTCGTACGGTGTGGAGCTTCTTGGTGATATTTTGTTTGAAGTGAATAGTCTAGAGTTTTTAAAATGTGTTAGTAATGTCCATGGGGTCTATTAAGCGTATTAGAAGATTTTAAACAAAATTTGTTATTTATTGATGAGAAAATGTGAATAAAGTGTAGCATCATGTAAGTATCATAACAACTAGGTACATAATAGTATAAAAAAATTCGCCAGACGTGTTCCGTTTGTTTGTAGGTATGCTCTCCCAAACAACGATACCGATTTTTATATGGTTTTCACTATCATTTAGAAAATATGTTCTAGAAGGTATGATTTAGATGAATATGAGATATAGAATAGAATAGAATAGAATAGAATATCATTTATTTTCAAGAATACGGTGATATACAGGTGTTACATTGTTTCTTTACAGCATATTCTGCCAAGTGTGGCGTGGAAATATTTAAATGTTACAGGCAGTTATGAATGAGTTATTTAATTTACTACATCGTACCATGTCATAGTTAATAGTAATTAATAATGCAATAAAAATGTCAATAAATAATCAGCGCGAATTACATACATTTTACTTAAGAATAACATCATATTTTATCACTTAAATATTCATTAATATTATAATATACTTTTTCTTGCAGTAATTTACATAATGTCCTACGAAACTGCCTCAGTGGTAGATTTCTTATAATATTTGGAAGATGATTAAATAACTTTATAGACATACAATAGGAATTTCTTTTACATATCTCTAGTTTTGTCTGTGGTATTTTGAGCCTGGTTTTGTGTCTGGTCCGACTGTCCTCAAAATCTCCCAGTTTTTGAAATAGAAGAGGATTCTTTTTAACAAAAACACAAACCTCCAATATATATATACATGGCAACGTAAGGATACTATGTTTTTTAAAAAAAGGCTTACAACTATCTAGGTAATCGCATTTAAACATATATATACTATATATGTATATATAGTATATCCCGACTGCTATGCTAGAGGTCCTGAGTTCGATTCCCAGGTCGAGCAAAGTTATAATTAGTTTTTCTATGATATTCACAGTAGCAGCTCAGGGTTTGGAATTTGTGCCCGGTTAATGGCAATAGGCTCACCCGCTATTACATGGGACCATGGGTATGACCATATCGGTGGACTGAATCTACGTTAGAACTCCTATCTAACCCTTCGGAAAATACAGGCGTGCTGTTAAGTTATTCGTATCTTGCACCTGTGCGAGTCGGGGGGTCGCGAGAAAATATTTTGACTTTTTTATATCACGTAGGCATACTTCAGAAACACTTGAATAATAGGAACCTTTCTGGTACCATCACCAACCCAATAATTGGGTATGGTAATGTATTGGTAGTAGGTACCTACTCCATTCAACCATTTTTTTTTTCTAAAACGAGACTTCTTTACCAATCCTTTTAGACTAATTTAGTTTCTTAGTTGTTACAAATCATTGACGTTTTTCTAAATAGAACATTTTGTGATTTGTTCAACGTCGACGCTCACCGTGAATACTCACAAAAATCAAAATGGCAGCCATCAAAAGCGCGAACCAAAAACTAATTTTCGCAAAATCGAAAATCCCGAAAGCTAGTGATGTACCAACGGTCATGCATCAAGGATAATGATTGGATTTGCCCCGCCTACGTCATCAATCACTCTCTACGAGTGACGCTGGTGGGTGGCAGCTATCACCACTATAACTTGATCTATGACTTTCTTCGTCCCACCCCCCTATTTCGTCCTTCGTCACTGCTGACAGCAGCGGTGGGAGGGTTAAGTTAAATTGGAGAAGATGCATTAGGGAGGATTCTGCGAAGGCATTGTGTCTTGTTAGAACGGTAATGTCTTGGATGGGATGTAAGTAAATTATGTTTTTTTCGGTGGTGTAGGGTGCTGGGTGGATCGTATGTATTAGGCCAAATAAAGGAAAATGTAAAAAAAAACAGAAATAGTACAATTAGAAGTAAATACTTAGTACATACCGAATCTAATTTCTGTGCAAATTTTTGAGCTCATTTGATTGTTTTTGACTCAATAATTAAAATATTAACTAAATCCTAGCTTCTGGCCGCCACTTTGTCTGTGGGGACTTCAGAATTGGATCTGACCTGGATAAAAAGTAGCCTGTGCGTTATTCCAGACTATAATCCATCACCAAATTTTATCCAGATCCGTTCAGCCGTTTTTGCGTGAAAGAGTAACAAACATCCATACATTCTCAGCTATATCTTCACAAAATTTCACGTTTTTAATATTACGAGTAGTAAGACTTCACATTCTGAATTTACGTCATAAGGTGACGTAGTCGACATCTATTGAAAAGCAAGTTACCTTGCTTCTCAACCGATACGACTTACTTTACACTTAGTTCGATGTCGTTCGATGCCACCTTACCTTTTAACTATCTTTTTGTGACTTTTTGTTGGCAAAAAAAATAATTAATATATATGATAATTAGTAGGATTTACTGAAAAGCCATGTTCTAACACAATTCAGGTTAGGTATGAGTTTTGCTTACTGTTTTAGAAATTATTAAGTTACTGTCCTTATATTGAATAGATTTCGCCCGCAGTTTCACTCGGTCCCTAAAATAATGACTAGGTTTATCTCAGGTTCTAGGCGACGACGCGTATCAATCAAGATGAAAGCACCATTTTTTAAGTTAGACCTCCAGTAATACAATAGAACTGTAATGTGCAATTGTATTCAATCTTCAATATTGTACAGTCGTTTTTGCGTAATGTGCCTATATACAGACACAGACAAACATAAATTGTATTCTATTGACCTTATTTTTTTTCATAAATCCTTTGTACAGACATCCTTAAGTTTTTTTTTTAAAAACGTTGCCCCACACTAGGATTTTCTCCTGTATCGTGGGTGCGTTTACAAACACAAATTCTCACACACACAAACCCCCAAACCCGGAACAATTCTGTATATCATACAAATATTTGCTCCTTGTGGGGATCGAAGCCACAGCTCGTGGCGCAGAAGCCGATTGCTCAACCGCTACGCCAATCGTGTCGTCAAACGTATTAGTATGATAACATTGATAGAATAAAAAATATGTAAACATCAATTATTTATTTAAAAGAGTATCTATGGAGTTTCTTGACGGCTCTTCTCCATTAGACCTACTATTTGGAACCGTGCATATAGTTTTGACATTTCAAAAGTACCTGTATGGTCTGTTATGGTAAACTCAAACTGAAATTTTTTATTTCAATTAGATTGAAATAAAAAATTTGAGTTTGAGTGAATTTTTTTTATTTCAATTAGATTGAAATAAAAAATTTGAGTTTGAGTTTGAGTTTGTTTTATAAAATATCATATTGTATGTATGTCATATTGTAAAATGCATTGACATTTTGTGATAGGGAAATAAACCTTTTTCTATGTATAGCGGGTTTATTAGACGTTTTATATTGGAATTTTTATTTTATTACTAGAAAAAAATTAGGAATCCCGACTAAAACTTCAATAATGTCCACCCGTGCGAAGCCGGGACAGGCCGCTAGTATAATATAAGAAAATTTTCGCAAAATCATTTATTCCAAACTAAGAACTCGTTAGACGAAATTCATACATAAATTCAATGTATTTGACTATTTCTTACTTCGTCGCGGCAATATAATAAAGAAGAAAAATCGCCCATGCAGGGGGTAATCCCCGGGGTAGGGGGTGTCCCGAAATTGAGACGATGTAAGAAGATTACGGTTGATGCATTACGTGACGAGAAGGTGGCTCGACGTGAATGAGTTTTACCGACTTGGAAGAAATAGGTACGTTGTTTGGGCAATTTATATGTGGTTATTACCTGTGTTGGGGCAATTTATGTGTGTTTATTGCCTGTATATACAACGTGTTACTGAGTAAGCGCAAAACCACAAACACGTCGATTAGAATATCGAGTCATAAATTAACGAAATCCTAAAACAATTTAAGACACGTAAGGATATTTTTTCAAGAAATTAGTTATACCAGCTGAAAGCGAAACTTGTGGCTGTAATACAGTCGTACTCACAATGACTATGTACGATATCAGTTCACGCACGCACACAATAACCATTTGTGCAAATAGTTTTCAGTTTTCCATACCTCTCGCTCGGCAGCCGCGTTTACGCCTACTGTGCCAATATGGCAGTATTGTTTAGAATCTTCTTCAATATAAAACCAACGAATCTAAATTCAACGTATAAATATATATTAAACATCTGCTTACCCCAATGGGAGAGCGTAAGTTTCCTTTGAGGGACCATCTCGGATTTTCAGTATTCGAATTAATCGTGATTAAGTTATATTTTTGAAACAATTGTAAAATAAAATAGACAAGATAATAATTATATATGTATCTATATGTATGTGTATGATGGATTTTATTTTACTTATTAGGTACACAAACAGACAAAAAATTATTACTTACCTATGTACATAATTATAAGCTTTATCAACAATATAATTTATAAATCTGAAGTCCAATTTTATAATCGACGCTGATATCATCAATCAATATATATAAAAATCAATGCCACTTTTCGTTGTAATTTTATAACTCAAGAACGGGCTCACCTATCCAAACCAAATGTTTAGGCTTTGTTCGGACTATTTAGTAGATGGTTTATGTGAAGTTTGCACAATATCGGTCGAGCGGTTCTTCATTTATCACATTTTTTGTAACAAATGATGAATTTGCGAAGCACGTACTGGGCCGCTAGTAGATTATATGTATGCAGATTTGTTTAATTAATGTACAAAAATATAGGTAATAATTTTTCTACGAATAGAACACGTCATACATATAAAACACTGCAGCAAAGTTTTTCAGCGAAAACTTCCACAATACATCATCGTTTGCAATATACGAGTATATGTATATATATGTAGGTATATATAAACCGTGAATTTTGTAGGTGTGTGTAAATATTGCGTGGCATCCACAAATCTTAGGGGCAATGTAGCAAGAAAAAAAAAATCGTATACTCGGTGTTGCCTTCGTAGCTATGTGTGTTTGACTTTGTAAAGCTAGGAGCATACATGAGGAGAGAATTTTTTTCTCCGAAATTCATATAGATTTCGTGTGTAGGTTCTGGGGAGATTGTCATTTTTGTTGCAGGTACTATTATTTATTATCACCAGGGTCTCCAATTAGCCATTTTATTGTGTCAGTGTTTTCGAAATTGTTGATTGTTGACAGTTTTGTTTAACAAATTGGTCCTTATGTCATAAAGCCTTGAGCTCTGAATGATTTAACGAGTTCATTAGAAGAACCTGATATTTTTCACTTATTCTTGCCCTTAAAATATCTTTAAGTATCACGATATTTTTTAATTTATAAAATGGTACATTTTAATGCTTTCATTATAAATCAAAAGTTCCCTTGATATCTTGAAATCTACTTCTCATATTTGATAGGTTACATCATTTTTAAATGGATTTTTCTTTCAAAATCTTGTTTCACCTTAGAAACTTCAAAAATATTTTTTCGAAAAGCAGAAGCGAATCTTTTTCTCCTAAGAAATCTTAAAGCGGCGTTTTCGTTTGGAAATTCTTAGCTATTCTGTCTCACCCTTAACTCCAGCGGGCTTAGGCCACATTTCCATACATATGAGGCAGACTCCGTTGGAAGGAGCGTTCAGAAACGAACCTTCCTTACACCCGCTTTGTAAGTCGGGCATTTTTTTACCTACCCTCTTTTGTCTTCACTTTTACTTAGCATTTCGGAACGGGGCCTTAGGATACTTTTTATAGGTATATTGGGTGGTTTTTCATGTACCTATGTATGTGTTTGTATGAAGTCTCAAGCAGTTTAGGAGGAGTATTAAAGGGTTAACTTCCTAAAACTTTTTCCTTTTTTGCATGCAATTGCTTCGTTGCTTAGGTTTTTTAATGGTTTTCCAGATCTCTTCGCTTTAACATGGCAAACTGTTTTGTTTATTTTTACCACCATGGAACGGAGAAGGTGTTTGTATTTAGGGTGAAAGTCCTTTTGTTTATTTGTTTTTAAAGACAACTTCTTATTAGCCCTATTTCGCGGTATTATAAACATAATTTGTATATCTTTATATATATAATTCTTCTGTGAGTGTGTATGTCACTGAACTTCTTTCAAACGACTGGACCGATTTTGATGAAATTGGGGATCTGGGAATGGTTTTGTCCGCTGTCCGCTGTATTTCTCTTTATACGTAGCGAAGCACGTACCGGGCCGCTAGTATTATATATAAACATATAAAACACCCACTAATGACTGATACTTAGCAGATGCGAGGAACATTAAAAAAACAAGAGACAACATCTCTGGAAATCTGGAATCAAATAATATCAATAAAACGTGATAAATCCGTAAAAAGTAGTTTTATTTCAATGTCTAGTATTCGCGTAAGTGTCCGAAACCAGAACATCTCTGGATTTTTATTTTTCAAAAAAAGCATACAGACGAATATAGAACCTCTTTATTTTAATTTGAAGTCGGTTAATAATAATTTGGTAGGCAGACAGGTTTTATAATAATTTAAAGGACTATAGGAAACCATTATAAAATTTTCCTAAGGGTTCCTATATATAATTTAATTTCATTCCAAAAAATAAATAACAGCTGTACATATATATAAAAAGAAAATTGTTATAATATCGTAAAGGAGGCGAGACTCCAATATATCACGCTACGTCACGCGGGGAATGCGGGTGACATGAAAATATTGCGATGCATCAAAACTGCCAAGGAGCGGGAGAAAAAACGAACTTTGCTGCGATTTTGGTCTAATTTATAGAAGACTATGATTTGTTTACTGGACGGTGGTAGCGATTTTTTGTATAGGTACCTACGTACGAAGCTGCAACGTCACAACCCAAAAAAAAAACAGTTTTCTGTACTGACTTCTGCCACTTACGCGAATTTTAGACATGGGTATTGAAATAAAATCAAATTAGGGAGTCTGCTCGTGACCATGTACGCTGTAAGGGATCTGAGACGTCGGGATTTAATAATATAAATATAACGCGATAAAATACATTAAGTTGTTTTATTTCAAGTTTTTAAGAACGTAGAAAAAGCTCGAGATAATTATTTTAAATAAACTTAGATTGTAGATAATATTAATTCGAGGTAACTAATACATTGTTGTTCCACATAAAGATCGGTATAAACATTGAATTAAAAATCTATTCCTTACAATGGTTTTAATCTTACTTAGCATCTCATTTTATGTGATTGTTTTCTTTCATTTTATAAATATTAGGCCTAATATGATAATTGCTTACAGCCCTTTAATTTTTTTTTACACTGGGCGTATAAATCGCTTTCGCTTATGAATTAGACTAAACAATAATACGTTCAGAAAAGCGAGGGTGGATTGTGTCTTGAAAAATGCTTCGCGGAGCTCTGTGGCGATGGGTTGTATATCATAAGATATATATCGTCAGATATATTTTCGCTTGTGTAACTAAGTGAATATTATGAAAATCTTACGAATTTAATTTTTCAAAGTAACCATCGTGTCTATTTTAATATTTATGTTTAAACCCTAGTTACCGCTAAAAATATGGTCTTAATATTCTGTTCAACTGTTGACGCATTTTAACTGATAAGTAAGTACCAGTTCAGTGCAGTACAAGTTATTAAAAGCGCAATGGTTTTACCGCTGCACACTGGCTTCACCATCAGTCCAGTATTCGTCTTGTCTTAAATGTAGAAACCCTTCATTAGGAAAAAAGGTTTCTAACTCACAGAGCTCGATCTTCAGCTATTTTCTACAGTTGCTCCCAGCTGTCTTCCACAATATCTCACTTTACTTGTCTGTTTAAGATAACTTTGTCCGGCATGAATTTTCTTCTGTACTGTGAGTGTATATACAAACATCCAATTTAAATTATTATGGTTTTACTAATATTTGTTTCGTATGGGAATCAAACCCGCAATTTGTAGAAGCCACTGCATCAATCCATTCAAGTTTCTCAGCGACACAACAGATTGAGTAATCTTATGGATTAAGGTGGTGTCACACGGAACTAAGATTTTACTGCTTTTCGGATATGGATGTATATCTGAGTTTGTAAACGCACCCACAAAATAATTTAAAATTATTTAAAGCTAGTAAAGTACCCACAATATTGTATTGAATAATAAATATTATTGTATTTCTGCATGTATCATGCCTTAAGGGTTCGGCGGAGCTTGAATTGCCCACATAAACGTAATACCGAAATAAATCGTAATTCAGGTAATATTTTATCTAATTATGTTATTTATCGGATTTAGATACTGTTAATCTAGGTTCCTACGATCCTATTTCGTCTTCTACTATTTCACTGAAAATAAAAGACCGGAAAATCGTTCCAAACTTGGTAAAGTTATCAAAAATTGCATTCGCTTACAATTATTTCCAGTGAAGTATTTTGGACGAAATGGTAGCGTAGGAACCTAGATTAACGGTATCGGAATCCGAATAATAACAGAATTTGATTAAATTATGTTTGAATTACAATTTATTTCAGTATTACGTTTGTGAGAGAAATATGGGCCGCCGGACTTTTAGTTGATTAAATTAAATTAAAAACTAAATTAAATTAAATTTTGTATTAAAAGCAAGGCAAAGGTATCTTTATGGAAGGTACCATAACTGTCTTTAAAAAAAGATGCTATATCTATGAAATAAGAATTTAAACTTTTTACATTTTGTCACTTAAGTTCTAATAATAATAACTGATATTATTATTCGAACCTAGTTAGAAATTACTAATAATTAATATTAGTAGAATGATAAGTAATAAATAACTATCCTCAAACTCCATGGCGATAGTTCGGAAAGTCCCCTTAAATCTTTAGCAAACTTACCACTGTCGCATCAAGTTTTGAATTTAGAAGTTATAAGTTTTAAGTCCTCATAATACGAACTAACATGGCATCCGGATTCATACATATAAACATACAACATTTACACCTGTCTGCCTTTTAAATCGTACGGGAAGTGAAACTCTAACATCTATTGAAAACCCGAAACAGGGGGTGTTACTCTCCCTATAACCTCCCACCCCCCTCGTTATTCTACTTCCCGTCTCCCCTTTCTTTCCACTAACTTTGCATCGTCATCCGTATTACTTGTGCCCTAACTTATGTGGGGGTATATGAGATTTACTCTACAACCAAATGTAGACTCTACATTTCAGACGCTACAGCTGAAATTGTTTTGAACTTGTGAAACAATTTACAACGTCTGCATACACACGATATTGTTTTTTATTTTAAGAGCATTAAGAATGATTATTGCTTGTAGAATCATAGATCAATTTTGTGATAGTCTGTACTGATTCCTTTGCATTACTTTTTCCTTCTTTGTGGATGTATTTTATACGAGTTTAAGGTCTTATGTGGATAGTCGGCATGTCGCAAATGTTGATGTATGCTTGTGTGCGTGGGCCTTTATAGCGGGTTGAAGACGATTCAATTTTGTATGAAGCACTTATTTGTAATAGAATTTTAGGAGACCTTAACTTTTATTGGATTTATTTGTTATGCATGTGTTTCTTAACATTTTGGAGGCAATTTTTTGTATGTAATATTGGAATTAAGTTTTAGTTTAACTTAAACGTTATATTCCCAAATTTTAAGTTAAATTTAAACTAAATTACTTCAGTCTAGGTTCTAGGTTCTCCTAGTCTAGGGAGGACTCGAAATCTGAATGATTGAACTTGACATTGAGAAAATTGTAGGCTAGCACATTTATTTGGGCTTCTGCCAAGAAAAATATACCTACGTACTAGTATAACATCCTGAGTCTATTTTTCCTCAAAAGCTAATAGTATTTCTTGCCTATACAGGCCAGTAGGTACCTAGTTTATTAGTATATAATACGTAAATCTGTTTCTTATGGGAATCAAAGCTACTATTTCTACTGTAGAAGCCAATCGCTCATCCACTGCGCCGATCAAGTCAATTTTTTTCAACTTAATATTCTCACATAAATTTGGATTTAATTCAACCAAATAAATTGGGCGTTCATTAATGCGTAATGAGACATAAACAGACAAAAACTCCCTTCTTAGCCCAATATAACAGGCAATTAGCGGTCTTGACAAATAACTGCAAATATTAAGGGCGACTTTGTAAATTAGAAACTCTTACATACAAAAATCAACTCCACCCCACCGAAAATACTGTTGAAATCAGATTGAACAGATTGGATAAGAATTAAAATACAATGCAGCAAAGAAAAGTTGTGTCTGTTTACTTTAATGACGTCATTAAATGCCATAACATTGTCCAGACGGGGATTATCCGGGGAATATTCGAAGAATATACAATGAATTATGTAAGAAAAGCCCTATTGACGGGGGATTAGGATTTAAAGAGGTCTTGACAGTAAGAAGGTAGAAGTTGGCATTGGAAAACGTTAAAAAAGTAAGCGAAGAATATTTTTTAATAAGCTGCCTCGTTGGTCTATTGGTCCCAAGTGCATCTGTTGAGCGAGAGGTCGTCGATTGAAATATTAGGTAAAGTATTACTAGACTAATAGTGCAGTTTAAAATATAATAATTTAGGGAAATCCACCGAGAGATATAAATATGCAGATTATTTCAAACTACTTTTTTTTACATTAGGATCACGCCAAACGTGTCGTGAAACTCTGGTTGACAAAATCAAAAGAATTTACGAATGATTTGCTTCTAAACAACTTTCTTTCTTCGGTTCTGAATGTTTTGTGGTGCGATTACCACATGGAAAGAAATATACAGTATTTGTATTTGTAAATAAAGAGTCATGTTTAAATTAGGCGAAGATGTGTTAGGTCGGTAGTATTATGGCGATTTATTTTCGCGTCAAATATGCTTGTTCCTGTAGAGTTTATGTGTTAAATCTAGTTAAATTTAAATATTAAAAACGTTTCAAGCGACATGCTTCAGCTATATAGTTTTTTTTTAATGTACGACTTGGTACACACCTAAGTTATTAATTGTCACCAACATGGACTCGTATTTTTCATATTTGCAGCTAAATATCGTGACAATCTACATTTATTATTATTTCGTGACTGCTGTCAGTAATCATAATTGGAACTACACACAATTTTATTTGACAAAAATGTCCGTATCATATAAATTCCGTCCGTAAAGAGCACTAAAAATTTAATATCCTTTCGCATTCTTACAAAATATCTTCGAATATGGTCGTAAACGTCCAACCCCCCGGCCGCGGGGGTGGTTATTATTCATTTTTCTCCAGTCAAATTCAGTGTAGGGTTCACTAATGTGCCACTCTAAAATCAACCCCTACGAGGTTTTCGCGACCATGTTTTTTCTCGTAGAAGTTTTTTGTTTGTTACCTGTCCCTTTCTTTCCGGGAAAATATATATTTTTGTCTCTTTTCCTCTATCATACTGCGTGGGGTGGCAACAGCGAAATTATGATACGTTTTTTTGGGGCTTAAATTGATTTTTCGGAAGTATGTGGAAGCCATTTTACAGCGGTTTGCGAATGATACGATTTGCTTCTGTTTTGTATCGTTTAGTGACAATGATACCATAGTCACTTTTTTCATGTTAATCCAGTCCACGAGTACCTGTATCATAAATATCAGTTTTCATCAAAATAAGGATGTCCTCACATAAAAAAATATTAATTAATTATTGAGGCATTTTGTTTTCAATCCTTATGCTCATAATAATACAGGCAAAATGTGACAACCCTATTAAAAAACTTAGTTAGCTAAACTCACTTAAACATGTAACTCTCTAATTACAAAAAATGGTTTAAGTTTAACAACGAAGCTAAGGCCAATTAAAGCTAAACCAAAATTAATTCCACCACTTTCTAATGCCTTAAAATAATGTATAACTTATGTTAGTAAACCATCACGCCTGTATTTCCCGAAGGGCTAGGCAGAGGCGTACTAATTTTACACCCAGAGTTCGCCGGTATGTTTATGTAACCAGGCACTAATTCCAAACTCCAAGCTGCTACTGAGAATTTCATAGAAAAACCCAATAACATTTTGCTCGAACTGAGAATCGGACCCAGAACCTCTAGCATAGCAGTCTCGCTCAGGACCACTAGGCTAATCAGGCAGGCAGTTTAATGTAAACATTCTGTGACCATGTCGTTATCGATATACACGTGGAGTTCGAATTTCTGTTACAAACGTAATACCGAAATAAATCGTAATTCAAACACAATTTAATCAAATTGTGTTATTATTCGGATTCCGATACCGTTAATCTAGGTTCCTACGTTACCATTTTGTCGAAAATACTTCAATGGAAATAAATTTAAGCGAATGCAATTTTTGATAAAATCAGATACCAAGTTTGGAACGATTTTCGTATATTGAAGTAGTATGGTAGAAACCTAGATTGGCGCAATACAAACTCGAATAATAACATAATTTGATAAAATATTGTCTCGGTTACGATTTATTTTGGTAATACGTTTTTGTGGGCAATTCAAGCTCCGCCGGACCCTTAATACAATAAGCACTATAGTTGTCAGTTCTTGAATATATATCAGGTATGGAAAGTTGAATTAATTTCTATGCACTAGTGTAATTAAAAAATAATTACAAAAAGAGGTCTCATAACTCAAATCACTTGTTGCCGCTGCTCTAAGTTCAAATTGTCTTAATTCCTTTCCACTAGGCTTGTTCTTGCTCGGACATTATAAAGGAGCGCTCCGTACTAGTACAATCATTTAAATGTACTAGTTCGGACTTCTAGTACTTTTAGTACATTTACAGTAGCACACTGAAGGAATAGTGATTGTAGTTTCATGAACATACAGTTCAAAATAGCTTTATGAATCTATGAATGAGATCCATAATCATTATCGCTCGTTCAGTTTCGTTCCGTGTTAATTGTGCTAGCGTGCGACAGTTCGCGTAGTTCGTACAGAACCAGAGACTACTGAATACTTCGCGAATGACGAAGTACTAAATGAATGATGTACTAAAAAGGAAAAGGAATAGTTCGTACTAGTCAGTGTCGGGAATTAATTCCTAATAGTACATAGTACATGTACTACACAAGCCCACTTTCCACAGATTTCATATGGATAAAATTATAATGATGAGGTTACAATATGAATATTTATGAATATGAATTATGAATCTGTATTAGAATAAAAAGACTTACAAAATGTAAATTGTAATCTGGTTATAGTAATTGTTATAATATAGCGTTCATATCTTTGATATAAATTGTGCTTTTGTTTTTCTGACAGAAAAAATGATGTGATGGATAAGCGGTTATTTAGACGGTCTTAATTTTAATTTTCATTATTATTCATCAACCCGCCGCGCGTCGTATGGGCCATTAAATTCTTTTGACACGATATTATACTATATTTTTTTTTAGATTAGATTAGGAAAAACTACTTAACACGCATTTAAAAAAATATAATGCCTACTTCTGTATAATACTTCTAATAATACGTGTTATTTTTATAGTTATAATCCGTGTGTGGAATATAAAAATAACTTAACCGCCGAAAAAGTATAACCGCCTTCATAAAAAATTATACTAAGTATGTGCGAATCAGTTGTCGGTGCCTTTGATTTGATCGGATCTTTTGATTTCGCCACCATTTTATTTCAACATTTTTAGTAGCGAGTAAAATTCTACACGTATACCTAGACGACTACGTATGATTTACTCGGTCGTTACGTCTTATTGTCATTTTGATCTAAATTTTGTGATCAGATCTTGACCAAATTTTTATGGGACTACCTCTGAAGTAACTATAACCTACCGATGACAAAAGAATCATCAAAATCGGTTCATAATTGACGAAATAATCGTGTAACAAACATAAAAAAAAACACAGTCGAATTGAGAATGTCCTCCTTTTTAAGTCGGTTGAAAAGGCTAGGGCGTCGGACTTTCGATCATGTGGTTGCCGGTTCGAAGCCCACCCATTGCACTACCGACGTGAACTCACTCGTAACACAAGCGTTTAAATTAGCACGAGGGGTTAACAAGAATACTAGTAATGTGCGACCCACATTGCTAGTAATCTTTTTGTAAAGAATTATATACATACAATACTACCAACAATATTAAGAATTGATAATATCTTCAATAACCAATTCGAATGAAATTATATTTCTCGTAAATGTCATAAATTAAAAAATTATGACCTTATCGTTTTTGAAAAAAGGTGTAGACGTATAAGTCACAACATGTCCCTGAGGTAATTACTTATGGCTACTCATAAAAAGCCTATAAATCGTGAAATTTAAAAATTAATAAATGACCCTATTATGTTCGGCTATTGTTTGTAGAATATTTCACTATATCTACCGTTGAAATTTGTGGGTAATATTATAAAACAAGGGTAACAATGACTATAGGTAGGGGTAAACATAGCTGGTATTATTCAATTGATGCAGGTGGAGGGTTAATATGTCAAACGGTACAAATACTATAAAAAAAATTTAATCAACATTTTTACCGCGTTAAAATAGAGATAAATGAAGTATAGGCTGTATTTAATCAAATTATAGCTAACGTATTAATCTTGGGTTAATAATTATTACTACTTAAATAAATATTCAAGATTTTTTTCAGTACCTAGCATGTTTTTATATTAATAGAAGTTGGGTCGTATTTAACAGTTTATTTCAATAGAGTCAGGTTCAAACGCACGCATTACACATTTTTAAGGCAAAACCGGATATAGCAGCTAGTACATTTTTTAGACAAAAGCTTCATACTTACTTTTGAAAAAACTAGTGGGTACACTATATCGATTTAATTCATTATCGCTACATCACGATAACAAAATGACTGGGTTTTAGAAAAACATAAGCCGAGTTACATTAGAGAGTCCATACACGATGCTACGTTACAATAATTATGTAGATTTTTTCTCCCTTTCTAAAAAAATTTAAAGACATGTTAAACGTTCTAAAGAATTTTCTGTTTAAACAACATCAAGATCACGTTTTTATTGTTAATATAAAGTACAAGACTTAATTATAAAAGATACTGATAGAAATTAGTGTCATAAAATCGAGTAATCAGTCCACCTGGTCCATGAAAAAAATTATAGTATCCATTTTTTGTTATCAACATGATAGTAGGTTGGTATTACAGTAATTTTTTGGTACAGAAAGAGGCTTCAAAGCATCATTAAAATAACTTTATAAAATAAAAATTTATAAAATAATACAAAATTTTATGAAGAATAATATTAAATAGTAATATCACGTGTAACTACATCCTAACTCGTTGCGTGTTAATACAGTTAGCTATCAGATAAGTTCCAACGGCTAACATCACCAGGTTCACAATTAACCATTCAGATCGTTGAGATAACCGCTTGAATGCAAATTAAACGGTTGAAAAAAAAGTGTTTTCGAGTGAACGCACTTTTGTGGGCGTTCTGACAGTTCCGTGTGAATCTACACTAATAACAAAATTACTTATTTGTATGATGATTATATGTGGTTGGCTGGTGATTTGAATTATTTCATTGTGAAAATGATGTATGTAGTTGGTTACCTATTTAAGTGCCTATGATAATTTTCAATAATAATATTTATTTCAACAAGACTTGTTGATTTTATTTAATAAATGAATATATGATACATTTGTGTATAACCTGTTTTATGTGTATATTATAACTCTCCAAACTGGGGAATCCTAAGCACACATAAGATGTCCAAGTTGAGAGAATTATATGCAATGATTAACCGATTGTATTTTAAAAATAGTGATTCCCTTAACGATTTTCAATAAATCTGCCGTGACTGACACTATTGTTATTTAGATAGATATTGAAAGTGTTAATAGTTTATATTTACATCAGGTACCTATATGATTTTCTATTTTCATCAAAATGTCAACATTGACATCAGTTTAGGAACTGTTCAAAGTAGAAATCTCAAAAGACTCGACAAAAAGTATTGACGGTCATACCATGTTTGTGTTCTCGTTGATGTGAAATTTGTGTTTCTAAATAATCCACGATTCAGGAAAACCAACAGCGCAGCAACATCTTTTTTAATTAAAATAATTAACATAAAAATAGATTAGGCAGTTTAATTTCAATGCGTACTCAATTTCTTTTTTTGCGTTCATACTATAAAAGCGGCGGTAGCCGAATGGCTAGGGTGACGGACTTGCGATCATGTGGTTGCGGTTCGAAACCCACCCATTGCACTACATGAACCCACTCGTAACACAAGCATTTAGCTTAGCACGAGGGGTTAACAAGAATACTAGTAATGTGCGACCGACATTGGTAGCATATAACAATATAACATTTAAAAAATGTTTACATAAAGTTTAGTAGGTACCTATAGTAGGTTTAAAATAATATCGTTTTACTTCTATTGTTTCAGGACTCCGCTATACCGGCTGCATGCAAGCTTGAAATACAACAATAAAACGAATCCAATTTGACCCCTCGGCTGCAGAGACCGTTTTATCGACCAACCAAAAAAACAGCTGTCAAAAAGATAAATAAGCATTTGAATAAAAATACCGTATCGTAAAAACGACATAAAATTAAATAATTATGTCATTAACCAACCATTGTAATATATTGTAATTCTGTATCTCATTACAGTTTAAATTACAATTAAGAAGTCTTCCTTCGATTGTTATCTGTATAATTAATTGGGATTCAGTTTATTGGTCTCATAAAACACGCCTTTATGGTCAATTTTATGGTAAACAAGAGACCGTAGGTCTATTATCCCAGTTTGTTTTATAGTTTTGACCATTGTAATATTTTGGATTAACAATTTGTGTGCCACTGCCTAAGTTGAAAAATAAAAGTATGATGTTAATGTTCGGTTTTTATTGGGGAAGTGGACTTTTGCTCCATAAATAATTTTATCGTAAAAGTTCTTTAAGGGTAGTTTGGTTACCAGGACAATTTTGGTCATTTTTAGCACCTGCTCAAACAGAATAATTATTAAAATATCTATCTTTTATCATAATTATTATCTTTAGGTTTCTTTTTAACGAAAAAATGTGTAACAAAATGAATTATCATCAACCTATATACTGTCCCATTGCTGGGCACGGGTATCTCTCGGAGTGAGAGGCGTTAGATTACAAAGGTAGTTGGTTTGGCAGACTTTAGGCACCGTTTAGAAAACCTCTCTGGCGTGCAAGTTTCCTCACGATGTTTTTCTCGCCATATAAGCGAATGATAATTCCGTGCCATCGATTCGAACTCGAGGCACGCACCTCTTATTTTTGGGAACATATGCGTGCAACAAAATGAATATTAAAGTAACCTAAGGCCAATGCGAAAAAAAAAATACATATCCTTTATGAGCATTCAAGTGTTGGGAGTTGCATATTTGATCGCAGCACGAAACAGATATTTGTAAAACCTACGAGTAATTTGGACTAGGTTTAGGTTTTTTGTGTATGTTTGAATTTGTGCTGTAGATCGTATCCGCGATACAAGAAAAAACCTAGTCTGGGCTACGTGTTTATTTTAAAAAATATTCAAAAGTCACACGCAGAGGCCTCGGTTGTTTAGTTGGCAATAGTAGCGGGCGCTGGTTCCAGTCCCTTTTTTATTGTTTAAATTGTCAAAAGAACAAACAAGCTATCTGATGTAAGTAGTGATCGTCGTCCAAGAACAGCTGCAACACAAGAGGAATTTACTGGTTTCTGACACTTACGCGAATATTAGACATTGAAATAAAACTACTTTTTACGGATTTTATCGCGTTGTATTGATATTATTTGATTCCCGACGTTTCGGATCCTTTACAGCATCCATGGTCACGGGTACACGAGGAATTACTGGTGCGTTGCCGACTCTCTACGGAGTGCAGGCTATAGGAGCAGTAGTAACCGGGAAGGGAACTGCCTCTCACGCGCAAAAGTCGAAACACTCACAAAGGTGTTTTGCAACAGATGCTGATATAAGGGTGATCGTCAGCGAGTCAGACCCGAAGAATATAACCACCGAGCGCGTTAGATATTTTCTGGCCTGATAGGAGATGCCAATCTAAATGGCAGTGAGGAATTGTATTCTCCCGCGGACAGGTGGAAGTATATATTTTTTAAATTAATGTCTTCTCAAATGAATACCTACAACACTAATAACAATCATGTTAACAACATAACTGTAGACATTCCACCTATTAGATCCAATATTATAAGCAGTTTATGCAAATTAACAAGATGCTTGTAAGGTTAAATTGTTACGTTCACACTGCAACCCCTATTCAAAGCGGTTGTCTTAACAAACTGTTAATAGGGTTCGGGGTATCCACCCTTAATTAAACCGAATTAAGCAGCTCATGTCGAAGGGCAGTTTTGAATAAAATTTTGATACAATTTTCGTAATTTTCAGTGAAAGGTTCTTCGATGTAAACTCTTGATTATCTTCATAGAAATAACCCTTTTCTTCAAATTTAAGTAAATGTATCTTATTGTGATGTTTAGTTATTTTAGTGAAGGAAAAATTCAATCGCGGGCACGATTCGAACCTGCGTCTTCTGGTTGGATACACCAGACGCTCTGACCTCTAAGTCACCATAGGGTTTTGGTTTTTGATCGACTTCTAAATTATAACGAGTTTCTTAATTTCGTCTGTCTTTTTTTATTGGATGGTAGTCTTTGGGTAGGCTAGAGGCAAAAAAATGATTAGATATAATCGCTATATATCTACTCACGATCACGAGTTTTTCCTTCACTATCACTGAGTGATTCCGCAGGAAGACTAAAGTGATAATAAACCTGGTACCTAGTGATATCAGGCTTGGAATTAGAGATGTAAGGATAATTTACCCCAACCCTGTAACATTTAAACGCCTCCTTTTCCGAGTCAAAGGATCAAATAAAACCTAGTCTGCTCCAAATGACCACGATTTATAGAATGCATTGTTTACATTGTTTTAGATGTGGTCTTGTACGGATGCTGCTCATAAACCACACTGCGGAAACGATAAAAAGCTTAGCAATACAAAACAGTATTAATCGTAATTAAAATATGCGACGATATTTTAGTAGCTGTCAATGTAAATCCAAAATCATCAGGAAACTTCCACATCCGCGAGCATTTTTTAGCATCTGTTTACATATTTGTGGAAATTCTATTGCAAGATAAACATTCCTTTGCAAGCAGAATCTGTTTTCTCTTCTAAAAACTTTGTATGCTGGCGTGGTCTGTTATGCTCGAAATGCTACAAGCTTTTTAATGCTCGGTTCAGCCACCCACTACTGTCCAACAAATAACTTAATGTCCGTTACGTGCATACTCAAGATGTTGACGTACCTTAATATGAGGTAGGTGTACCGACAATAGCTACACACGATCAAGAATATCGTCTAATTTGTTTGAGACTTGAAGAGGTATATTTGTCCGTGTAAATACACATTTTTTACGTGTTATCTCAATGCAATTTGGATCAAGCTACAAGTATTATGCAAATTGGACGATCAATTTGACCGTGTGTAGTTTCGACCAGTTACCGTCGTTAATATAATGGAATATTTAAGGGTCCAAATGACCATCGAGTTAGCGCTTTCACTGTGTATACATTTACATAATAAGTAGGCATAAATATTTATACACAAAAAACTATGTAGATAATTAATGGTCACAGCAATACTGTTTTTGGGTTAAAATGTACGGAATTGCTGGCGATGGTTATCGGTTAATTGATGATCTTTTAGGGTTACGCGACGATGATAATGAAACGAGAATTTAAAACGAAGCATTTTTGAGAAAATGTTTTCAACATACGGAGACTGCGGTAAACTTGAAACTTTATATTTATCGTGTGATTAAAATTGAGCTTAATTGAAGCAACTTTTAAAATGCAAACTAAGCACATGTTTCCAATTAGAAGATTTTAAAACAAAAAGAGTTTTCAAAGAACTTAATTTTTTTTTATAAAATCCATTCATGACCGCGAGAATTATTATACGTACTTTAAAAAAATATTCTAAGTTATATATTATATGCAATTAAAATAAGATTCCACACATAGGAGAACAATGAGAGTGCGGGAGTTACTTTTAATGTGAAATATAAATTAATTTTAATTAATGGATAAGAAATAGATTCCTGTCGAAACTTCGAGCATCCTGCCTAATATGTATTTAATAAACTTAATGACCATTATAAAGGTTGCATAATTTTATTGTATACCAAATTACAACGTAAGAATAACAAGCACAAAAATGCATATCAAATTATAATTGCTATATTATAATTATAATTAAATGTAAAGAACCCTCAGGTTACTTTTGGGTGCTTAAAATTTACAAAAATTGTATTATTTAAAATTTTTTTGTGAGGTATGCCAATAACTATTCCAGTTCGTGTCCAGATAAAAAAGTAAATTCATTAGACTTAAAGATAATAATGCTGTGACTTTTGTGGCCGTAAACATTTGTTGTGGTAGGTATAAGTAATTTGAAACCACTAAAGCTCTTTGTCTGTGTTTATGGTTTGTTTTGAAATTGACAAAACCCTTCTTTCTTATATTTTTTTAATGTCTTATATTTAATCTTAAATTGTCAAATCGCATTAATATTATTAAAACACCATATTCGAAAATTGACAGCTACATAAATGAGTTTATGCAACAATCGAAAAATGAAACAATCGTCATATCACGCCTATACTCCCCGAAGGGTTAGGCAGAGGTTACCCACAGTAAGTACGCATGTAATAGGGGGCGAGCCTATTGGCATTAACCGGGCACAAATCCAGACTCCGAGCTGCTACTGAGAATTTCATAGAAAAACCCAATAACACTTTGCTCGACCAGGGGGTCGAACTCAAGACGTCTAGCGTAGCAGTCGCGCTTGGGACCACTAGACTAATGAGGTAGAAAAATTAAATGGGTCTTAAAATTGGCTGCTTGAAAAATTTAATTTGCAATGACCTTTACGAAGCTGTCGTTTTGCTTAAAAATAGCAGCTTTGCAGCAATAATCTAACCATTTACCGACTCCAACGAATAGAAATAATCCTCATAAACCTTTTAGAAAATATTTAAACTACATTTAAAGGTGTTGAATACACAAAGCGACATTCGCATTCACACTTCGTATTGGAATATCACGCACATATCTTTGCCCTATTACCATTAAATACAAAACAATTACAATACCAATGTTTTTCTAAACCAACTCCATACCACCACCTTACAAACAAATATCTAAATTGATTGAGCTCGATTACAAAAAAATCTATTTAATTTTATTTTACACTCGAAACGAAAATAACCTTTTTCGCTTTTTTGAAATAATGGCGGACAATTATGGTTATATAGATAAGTGGAGACATGCCAAAACACGGTGCTAATGACTGCATGACGTTTGACAAGTGACAGCGTAATGTGACGTTGTAATTGTTGGTGAAATGTCACTAAAGGGATGCACACACCGACGTACGTTTGACAGCAAAAAAATGTTTAAAAACGGTTGAAGTTTTTAATATAAATTCAGGGTTTCATTTCGCCTTGCGTTAAAAAGGTCAGTTGTAATGTCGGTCAGAACTCAGAAGTAATTGAAACTAAGTGTAATCATGTTGTACTAAATTGTTTGCTCATTGGACTAATTTTACAAATGGAACTGTAAAATAATTGCTGTGCGCGCAGCACAATGTAAAATTAATAGTACCTACTTACGATCTGAAATTAAATATAAATGATTTTAGAAAATAGTTATAAATTTATTGTAGTAGTTATACCCATATATCCATTTGCAAGAAAATGTTATGCATAACAATTCAACGATTTTTCATAATAATGACTTATTAACAAAATATTATGTCTAAAATTAAAGAATTATAATTCCCTATGGTGCATATAATAACATGTCTAATTTTAAACCAATATTTTTGAAAATCAGCCATATATTGCAATAAATGGCAGATTCGCCGCTCGAAAACGCTTTAGTTTCAAAAATGGACCCAGATAATTTTTGAAACTCAGCATTCTTATAATTATATCAGACAATCTAAATCGCACTAATTATGTCGAAGTCACACCGGTGAACTTAACGATATAAATTACTTACATCAATTAGGTAAGTCAACAGACTGTCAATTGAAAAAATGAGAAATTGCAATTTTTAAATTTTTAACTCTTCTCTCAAATGATTTTTTAAAAAAGGACTATTTTTTATTTCTGGTCAGTAACATTGTTATATCAATTGCGGCTAGTGACGTGACGTAATTACTGCAATAAATTTGAAAACAATATGGCGCACAAGATGGCCGCGATAGCCGATGTTAGCAATAAACTGTTTTTAATGACTTGAAACCACCTGCACGAATTTGTCCCCGAGACATCGTTTGTAGTAGCTTTATTATTAAAAAAGTAATTGTGAACGTTAGTTAAAAATAAAATTTATTTTGGACAGTTTTAGATTAGGAACCCCCTTGAAATTTTAAATGTAGTAAATCAAACTAAAGTGTTTCCTTTCTGGGTAAATTTGGTCGTAAAATATTAATCAAAATCGAATTAATTTGATACTGGAGTTAATTGTTTGCCGTAAACAATCATTTTATATAATGCCGACGTATAAATTTGGTAACCACAAATCTTTTAATTGTGTTGAATCTAGAGATGAAGCATATTTTTTTTTATCCCTGTAAATCAATTATAACACAAATAAAACATCTCACAGCCACTTATATAAAATGTGGCCCAAATAAAGATAAGCGTACACCGCGATTATTCATTTTCGCAAAAATTCTTTAGGGAACTCTAAAACAAAAAAGGTGCTTGGAAAATCGAATTAATTAGCGCATCAACAGGTGGCGAGATAACTCAGTTACGACTTCAGGCGTCTTTAATAATTCCATTTCTACTCGTCCGGAGAGTTTTAACGATTTTGCTAAGTGAGCGTTGAAGTTAATGGATGCGGTATTATTAGGTGAATGGAAATAAGTGTCGGTACACAAAAAAAAAATTGAAAAATTGTTATTTTTAAAGCTTACTATTAATGTGGATCGCAAATTACTAGTATTATTGTTAACCCCTCGTGCTAAGGGGGTAGGCTTCGAACCGGCAACCACATGATCGCAAGCCCGACGCCCTAGCCCCGCTTAGCCTACCGCCGCTTGTATTTAAGGGTCCGGCGGATCTTGAATTGCCCACAAAAACGTAATACCGAAATAAATCGTAATCCAGACAATATTCTATCAAATGATGTTATTATTCGGATTTGGATACTATTAATCTAGGTTCCTACGATACTATTTCGTCTACTACTGCTTCACTGAAAGTAAAAGACCGGAAAAAATTGCATTCGCTTGCATTTATTTACAGTGAAGTATTTTGGACGAAATGGTAGAGCAGGAACCTAGATAAACGGGATCGAAATCCGAATAATAACAGAATTTGATTAAATTGTGTTTGACTTACGATCTATTTCAGTATTACGTTTGTAAGGGACATTCGGTCCGCCGGACTCTTAAGTACACGGTTGAATGCGTAGGTGTACCTAGTTACAATAGAATTGCACACATTTGAAACTGTATACTATTAGGTAATGAAGTTTCACGATCTTCTGTATAGGTAAAATTCGAACGTCTTGGGTAGGTAAAAAGATTTAAATTTCAGTGTAAGGTTTTCTATTATATATATACCTATATCTTAAAAATCCTAAATGCATTACTTAAGTTTGTTTCCTTCTTCTAGTAAATTATATAATTGGCAATCTAAGGGGAAAATATATAGGATTTTAAATAACATAACAGTAATATACCACAATGCCTGTTTTCCCCTAAGGGTTAGGCAGAGGTGTACTAACGTACACCCACAGTTCGCACCCGCAGTTCTATTACATGGGACCTTAACATACCAGTTTAGGTCCTACGTGATAGGGAACGAGCCTAACTCCGAGCTGGTACTGAGAATTTTATTAAAAAATCCCATAACACTTTCCACGACCTGGGAAGCGAATCCAGGACCTCTAGCATATCATTCGTGTTAAAAACCACTAGACTAAAGAGGTAGCTAATATTATAAATATGTATAAATATAATTAATATGAAAAACTCATTAGTCTAGTGGTCCCAAGCGCGATTGCTACGCTAGAGGTCCTGGATTCGATCCCCAGGTCGAGAAAAGTGTTATGGGGTTTTTCTATAAAATTCTCAGTAGCAGCTCGGAGTCTGGATTTGTGCCCGGTGAATGGCTATAGGCTCGCCCCCTATAACATGGGACCTAAACATACCGGCGATCAGTGGTTGTACATTAAGTACGCCTCTGCTTAACCCTTCGGGAAATAACAGGCGTGATGTTATGTTATGTAATATGAAAAACCTGGTCTTAAAATATCCAAAACTGCCCTCTCCATTTGTTCCCATCTCCGATCCACATTAAAACACCCTTAGTTTCTTTTTGTCTCAATTTACTTAAAGATTGCATTCCCTTCCGTAATTAATGATTAGTCTGTTCCTGATTACCGCTAATGGTGCGGCGATTGTCTCGTTTGCGCAGGCGACGGTAATTGAAAACAATTTGTATTTCGTTTTATCGAGGCTCGAGTTTCGGTAGCGTTACGTTGACTTATGTAGTTTGTATTAACTGGTAACATTTTGGTTTATCTGAATAGGGATTAAGTTCTTATCAAGATATGTAGGTCCTTTTTGTGTTTTTAATTTGTAAATTAATATAACATACCATCACGCCTGTATTCCCCGAAGGGTTAGTCAGAGGCGTAATAATATACGCCCTCAGTTCGCCGGTATGTTTAGGTCCCATGTAATAGGAAACGAGCCCATTGCCATTAACCGGGCACAAATACCAATCTCCGAGGTGCTACTGAGAATTACATAGAAAAACCTAATAATGCTTTGCTCGACCTGGGAATCGAACCCAGGACCTCTAACGTAGTCGCGCTTGGAACCACTAGACTAACGAGGCGGTTATGCACTGCCTTATTAATTAGTGGTTATTATTTTTGGAATAAAGTTTATCCGTTGAAATAGGTTTTGATTAATTGATTTTGATCCGAACATAAAATACTTATTTGTATACATAAGTGTTGTGCATGCATTATGTCGTTAAGGGTCCGGCGCGACGGAGCGAATTTCCCGTACAGCGTAATACCAAAATAAATCGTAATTCAAATAGAATTTAATCAATTTGTGTTATTATTTGGATTAGGATACCATTAATCTAGGTCCTTATTAGCTACCATTTCGTGCAAAATACTTCACTGGAAATAATTGTAAGTGAATGTAATTTTTGATAACTTTGCGAAGTTTTGACCGGTTTTCCGGTCGTTTATTTCCTATGAAGTAGTAGTAGATGAAATAGTAGGGTAGGAAACTATTATTAACAACATCCAAATCCGAATAATAAAACAATTTGATTTAATTGTGGTTTAATTATGATTTATTTTGGTATTACGTCTGTATGAGCAATTCAGCGTCCACCGGACACTTAACTTAACATTTAGATTTTTTTAAATTATATCTGTAGAGAGGTCAATTCTGTACATGAAATATATTTCCAAAATAACTATCAGCGGGTGATTAGTGATCGATACTGACGCCAAAAATGCAATGAGTAAAATTTTTGTCTGTCTATCTGTCTGTCTGTCTATCTGTCTGTATGTTCGTTATAGAAACAAAAACCACTCGACGGATTTCAACGAAACTTGGTACAATTGTTCTTCATACTCCTGGGCAGGTTATAGTATACTTTTCATCACGCTACGATCAATAGGAGCAGAGCAGTGAAGGGAAATGTTGGGAAAACAGGAGAACTTACTCCATTTTTTAAGCTTCCGTCGCGTGTGCAGCCTTAATGGTTAAAGCTACACAGAAATCATGTATGACGGAAATGTTCTCCTTAAAATTATATAAAAAATATTCCACGACAGCAAATGTCTATCTTTTATGGTTGACTCACAATAACACGTGTAACTCCCGATAGCTTAGCAGTTCGGAGCTTTCTCATTATATTTGTCTACTATTACGTTAGGTGACTGACTGACTGACATAGTGATCTATCAACGCACAGCCCAAACCACAGGTTATAGTATACTTTTCATCACGCTACGATCAATAGGAGCAGAGCAGTGAAGGGAAATGTTGGGAAAATGAGTGATTCATGAGAAAGGTTTCAAGCTATAAAACATCACGCTACAACCCTTAGGAACGGGGCAACGCAGGTGAAACCGCGGGCGAAGAACTAGGGAACAAAGTAACTATTCCACGCGGACGAAGTCGCTGGCAAAAGCTAGTAAATAATAAAGCTCAATAGCCTCACGTTTCTGGAATAGGCTAAAAAGTTTAGGATTAGGATCCAGCCATTAGGATCATTGGCAATGGCAATATCAGGTTATATACAAGTAAGAGCGTGTATTTTTAAAACTTCATGCAATACTCATCTGAGAAACAGTTCTTGGTTTTTTTTATTGGTTACCTATGTCGGCAATAAAGAAGTATGGAACATCTTCTGTGTACATGCGGCGCAATGGCTAGTAAGCGAATGCGCCCCTTGGGACAGGCTTACCTAAGACCAGACGACTACAGACTCATACCCCCAGGCCTCGTTATAAAGCTCATGGAAGAGCTGTTTGAAGAATTGTGTGAGAACGAGGAATAGGTATCTAGGGGAAGCCCAAATGATCCCATTGGGTCGAAGTGCACTGAGGCCTTGCTGCCTCGGCCCCATATAAGATATGTCGGCAAACGAGCAGACGAGCCACCTGATGGCAAGTAGTCATCGTCGTCCATGGACACGTGCAACACCAAAGGAGTTGCTGATGCGTTGCCGAGCTTTAAGAACCCCTACGCTGACTGCCAGAGCCGCAGCAACCGAGGAGGAACTGGCTCTCACGCGCAAAAGTCAAAACACACACCAAGGTGCTTTACGACAGACTCCGTCTTAAGGGTGGTCGCCAGTCAGTCAGACCCCAAGAGGTCCTACCACCGAGCAAGTCAGATATTTTCTCTTACGAGATGCCTATCTGAGTGGCAGTGAGGAACAGTATTCTGACCTGTTCTCACGCGAGGAATTATGAATGTTGTCAAAATCAATATGAACCTATATTAGTTATAGCTAGCTGTTCTTAAGTATACATTTCAGAGTTCATAAAATATGTACTACCTGCACCCTTCTCCTTATAGCATGATAATAAAAGTGATTTATGTGACGTGTTCTTAACGTTCACAGGGCGAGTCGCTTCCGGTGGCGGTCGACGCCACTTCCTGTCCCGTGTTTCCGCCGTTTTCCTCTGAAGGAAAAATAAGGTTTTATGTAAAAAAAGAAAATATATTATGTGCGTGTATTTTGAGATTGTTTTATTTATTGGTGAAAACTAATGTCCCTTTCGTTTTAGGAGAAATGGATATTTTTTTAGAGAATATTTTCTAAAGAGCCTAGGGTTGTCTCGCAAGAGAGACTTCTCAATTTCAAAATGTTGACACCTCAATTGTTAAGTCCCATTTGCCCATAATTTCATTGAACACATTGAGTTATCATCAAAATATGTACCTAGCAGCTACAGTCGCAACTGTCATGTTTTTAATACCAATTTTTTTAAAGCATAGTATTCTTGTTTACCCCTCGTGCTAAGTGCTTAGCTAAATGCTTGTGTTACGAGTGGGTTCTCGTCGGTAGTGCAATGGGTGGGTTTTGAACCGGCAACCACATGATCGCCAGTCAGACGCCCTAGCCATTAGGCTACCGCCGCTTCCATTTAACGATTAATTTAAATTAGTTGTTGTTTATTAATTTTTGAGTCAAGATTACTGATTTAATTAGGTGTGAAGGATTAAATGACTTTGATCCTAAAGAACTTAAATATTTGAACATATGAACATAATTATTATGTGGTTAACATACAGATCTTCTCTCTATGTAATAAGTAAGCTGACATACATACCATCACGCCTGTATTCCCCGAAGGGTTAGGCAGAGATGTATGTACACTCATAGTTCGAAGTTATTTTTATGTCCCATGTAATAGCGAGCCTATTGCTAATAACTGGGTACAAATTCAAACCCCAAGCTGCTACTGAGAAGTTCATAGAAAAACTTTGCTCGACCTGGGAATCGAACCCAGGACCTCTAGCGTAGCAGTCGTGCCTAGAACTACTAAACCAATGAGGCAGCGAGCCAACTGTTAATACTTTCACAAAATAAAAAAATGCGATATAGACGTTTCCTTTCAAAACAAATGTGTCTTGAAACATATTTACCCAACAGGGTGTAACTACTTAAGGGGTAGAAACCCCAACCATTCTTTCAGAGCAATAAATCCTATAAATGCGTACCATAAATTCTGTCTACCTCCTTCTAATGTAGCGTTATGTTAAATCGTAATGATCGCAACTTTATACAGAAGAAGTAAAATAAACAATTGAGGTAATAAACACTTTCTACAATTGTACTAAATGAATTCGAAACTAGAAAACATTGACAAAGAAAATTGACTAGACGTTTGCTGGTGGTCACATCGCTAATAGCGTTGCACTGGGTATCATGGGGTACATTCCCACTCAAGGCAAATATTTATGTTTCACGGATATTTTGTTTCGGTTCTGGTTGTACATTGTCCGTCAATTGTATATACATATATGTTTGTGAAGTCTCTCGCGACACGTGGCTCATATTCTAGCGTGAACTGTCTTTTCTAATAAAATTGAACATGCTAGAATGAAAATGAGTATACCCATATTTAGCAAACAAAATATAATAAAAGAAAGGAGTATTAGAATACCTATAATTTATGATAAACAAGTGAAAGACAAAGTTGCTAGTTGTCGCGTTTTACCGCGAGGTTATGATAAAGGCAGAGGAAAGAAGGGAGTGGCAATTTATTCACCGATAAGAGCAAAGCTCTAAATATTCTACTAAGCAAGCGTGCTCCATAGTAGATTGCAGTGTTTCTTAACAGCAGGCGAACTGGCGATCAAGAGAAAGCCTATCACGAATAAAAAATAATCGTCTCTAGTACACATTACCTCAATGTTATAAGCTTGAATTTTCTTCGACTACGAATTTCGTTATTTATGATTACAAAGTAATATTTATTTTATACATTCTGGTTGATGAAGACTTTTTTCGTATGCTGAAAGTTGGATTATAATTGTTTAGTGCAGTTGAGCGATTCGATTGTGAATTCTGTGAGGACATGCGATATAAAAATCTTGTAGGATGATGAGGCTAAGAACGACGACACGTTAGACGTAGCGGCTGAGCTATCGGCTTCTGCGTCACGTGTTGTGGGTTCGATCCCCACACGGAGCAAATATTTGTATGATCTACAGGTAGTTGTTCCGGGTCTGGGCGTTTGTGTATGTGAGAATTTGTGTTTGTAAACGCACCCACGATACAGGAGAAAATCCTCGTGTGGTGCAACGTTTTTATTAAAGAAAGAAGAAAGTAAAAGAATGCATAACTTCCTGTGTACACGCTGGGAAGATCCATCATCATCTCATCTTCCTGGCCTTGTCCTTATCTTATATTCATCTCTGTCAGCCGTCACCTGATCATTCACTCCCTTTTCCACCACATCGGCCTGGGAAGAAACATTTGCAAAAATCAACAAAACTTAACACGCTTGATCAAGAGTGTTTTAGAACTTACCAGTTCTAATGATCTCAGTTGGTATCTAGCTATTCCCTTAGATATGTAGTTAGTATATAAGAGTGTCAAAGATATTTGCTATGTTTTGTTGTGGGTATGTTGAGCTAGAGCACTGAAAGGGTATTTTCTTGATTTTTTTTTAATGGGTTTTTTTATGATGGTAAGCGATTACCGCAGACTTATCGAAGTCATGTGCGTATTAATACTTAATTATACACACTTTAACGATGTAGGAATACATCGAGAGGAAACCTGCAAGACTGAGAGAATTTCTCACACCTGCACACATCGTGGCGGCTGTGGTGAACTTTAAAAATGACAGGGATCTCATTCTGAGACGAGACCCGTGCACAGGAGTATATATTATTTAATGGATTGATGATGGAGGTAGATGCATTCAAGACAAAAACAATAAAAATCCTTAACATTTATCGCTATAGAAAAAGTACTCATTCCTGGAACCACAATCATGTAGCATTGAGATAATATTGAACCTACGTACGTATAACAAAAGATAAGAATAACATTCAGAATAGGATACAGTATTGCTATTAAAGTGGAAGATGTCTCAATGTCGGTATAAGGAGGGTGTTGCTAAAGATATCTGCGTCTACCGATATCCGGCGCTGTAAAGTATGTTTCACACTTCAAGATGCATTCAACTTATTTTTCTATTGATATGAGTTTTACATACAATATTAGTTTACATAGATCAGCCAGTGAGAAGATTGGTAACGAGAGCGACTGCCAGGATGGGCTAGACTTTTCATAAACAAACTATCACGCCTGTATTTCCCAAAGGGTTTATAAATCAACTTATTAGGTAAGAGGTACTGTATTTCCTGAAAGATTCGGTAGAGGCACACCAGCAGCATTGACGAGTAACTAAGGCTAACTAGGCTGATCTCCTGGGCACTCTATTTGCGTCTAATTCGATACTTGATGACGGAGGACATACACCGCCTACCATCCCGAAATCCGCTTTCATGCCAACACCCACATATTGCAATGGGTGGGGTTCGAACTGGCAACCACATCACCGCGTCCGACGCCTTAGCCATTAGGGTACCGAATTCTTATAAGAATTTCAGTTTTATCGCTATCTTTTACTACACAGCAATCCTTAAAAGCGAATGTTTTCCCCGTCCTTTGTTCTCTCTGGAAGATACAGTGCCGCTCACACATGAGTGCATCCCTTTTTAATACAGGGTGGGTTTTTCTCTGGTAAAGGAATAACGCGCTTTTGTTAAGGGGCAGATACGTTAAGGATTAAACTCCAAGGTGGAGAAACTCCAGTATTTTTCTTTTGTGTTTTGTTTTCTCTCTTTTAGGAACTCAATGATCTGCGTATGTGCTGTAAGTCCGCTAAATGTACGTATGAGTATGCACGTAGCAATTTAGTAGAAATAAGTCTTGTATAGGTGAGGTGACAAAATAAACTTTTTTCCTTCGTAGGTACTTTAACTGCCTTATTAGTCTAGTGGTCCCAAGCGCGACTGTTACGCTAGAGGTTCTGGGTTCGGTTCTCAGGTTTAGCAAAGTGTTACTGGTTTTTCTATAAAATTCTCAGTAGCAGCAGAATTTGGATATGTGCCCGGTTAAATAGGCAATAGGCTCGCTATTACATGGAACATAAACAAACCAGCGAACTGTGAGTGTACATTATTACACCTCTGCCTAACCGTTCGGGGAATACAGGCGTGATAGTTTGTTAAATTATAAATTCAGTCTTTGACAGGACATTACAATAAGTTAGATTGAGATTAGCATCAATAAACTCATCAACTGTCATCAGTCACTATCTAAATATATATAAAACTCAAAGGTGACTGACTGACATAGTGATCTATCAACGCACAGCCCAAACCACTGGAGGGATCGGGCTGAAATTTGGCATGCAGGTAGATGTTATGATGTAGGCATCCGCTAAGAAAGGATTTTGATAAATTTCTACCTATGTAGGGGTGAAATAGGGGATGAAAGTTCATATGGAACAAAGTAACTATTCCACGCGGACGAAGTCACGGGCAAAAAGCTAGTCAGTAAATAAATTACTAATAAAGTCAAAAAAAGAGTCATCTAAGTATTTGTTCTTCGAAGTACAAAATATATATAAAAGAAATGGTCAAAATTAATTCTTAGGTATCTACATATAAATATATAGAGTGAAGACCACCTTTTCTGAAGTTGGAAAAAAAATATAAGCATGTAACATAAAATATGTATAATATGGAACGTTGTACCGACATGTGCTTTCAACAATAAAATATTCAATATTACAACTTTTACTTGTACGAATAGGTTAGTTACACTACCTTAATTGTGTGTTAATTAGAGCTATAAAAGTTAATTAATTTAACTTTGGTCAAAAAATAACATGCCAGTAACGATACACCTCGTTAACATTTACTGACGCACGTTAAAGAATTTCGTGAAATAAATAAAAATAGAAAATTTATAAGAAAATAAACAAAAACTTAAGTTAAAGTATCCGAATGCACATTACCGTCGGCAACTTCAAAGAGATAACACCCGACGGCGGCACTTTGATCTCGCCGCCCGACGGCAAAGCGTCTTTGATGTCACCGCATTGGATGGTTATGTGCGATTTTCTTAACACAGTTATTTTTATTTATATATTTTGTGATTTATTTAATAGTGCAAAAATGCTTGTATTTGTTTTTTTTATAATAAATTCATGATACAAAAAAAACTGAAGCTTTCCAATTAGAATTCTCACTGATAGTTATTTGTAATAGAAAACTTCTTGGTAATGTTAAATAAGTATTAGATGAAATTCGAAAGCGAATGATAAATTAAAAAGAGCTAGACATAAAAAGGATGATACCATGTAGAATTCAAGATCAGAGATATACTTCAACAATATATGTAAGATAATATACCTACTTTAAGATTGAGTTGACTATTGCAACATGTTTTTACATGTGATAAGACGTTGGACTTGTTAGCAATGCATTGTTTTTAGTCGATAGAAGTTGCCACATTCTGTCATATTTCCAATGAGTATTGAAACCAGTGTTTTTTTAAGTACCTTTCAAGGAACGGTCGACAAGCAGTCAGTAATCAGTCTAAGTATCTACATAGTCCTAATTACGTGCCAAAATCCCGCAAACAACCAACTCAAAGTTTTCACCATAATAAAATATGATAAAAAAACCTTTTGTCTTTTTTCAACCCTATCTCGTCCGACCCAGTTCTGGTTGAACTGGGGTGAAAGTTCAGCCTTGGTCAAGGTGAAGGAGGAGCCCATTAACGTCTGCACTTAGAACAACTCCGTTGCCAGCGCCGCCTTAAGATTTATAGCAGGATTACTCAATTTTGATCCTTATATAATTATAATTAATTTTAATTAAAGTCGATATTTGTTTTATTGGCCCGATTGTTGTAGTGTTTATATTGGAAAGTTTAGGTAAAGCTGTAAACGCTGTCATGTATGACTAGTTTATTTGTCTTCTTTCAAATAAATCATGTGAGAGGACTACTAGAAAGTAAAAGTAGTAAGTACTCAATATTTTCTCAATAATAGCGATACAAATTATAATAAATTGATTTGAATAACTAGGTGTGTAGTTTGATGTGCCAAATTATTAGGAATTAAAAGTTTATGGTTTATGCCCAATAAAGATAATGTTTATTTAGATTTATCAGCGACATTTACGCGTATAATAAAAAAAAAGGTTTTATAAAGTATCCGTATTAAAATTATGAATGCTTTATAAAATATTCATAAGAATAAGGAATAAATTCAGGTGCATTACACTATCTTATTTATATCAGAGAACCAAAATACATATTTGATTTTTTACTTACTATAAATTAGTTACCAGTATCAAGATAGGTCGATCGCAGTGTACAAAGTTGGCTAAGTAATAAGATAATGAAGAACAGCGGGGTCGAGCTACGAATTAAAACGAGAGAAGTGTGCGACATTGCAGAAAACACCCTTGAGTTTGGTGAAGTTTACAACTGTAGAATTTGTGCAATGTTAGTTCAATCTTTGATTTTTTTTAACCTGAGTGACCGTATAGGGCCACTAGAATAAGCAGGTTAAATTCTGTCTTACGAATAAAAAGTTTATTGGAAGTGGCTATGATCATGTTCGTATTAATTCCAATAAACATTGTTTTATTGGATAATATAATATCAGATCTGTCCAATAAATATTTCACCTTTAATTGGTATTAATGTACCTAACAATCATGTAGTTAATTTAAAAAACTAAATCTAAAACTGCTAAAAAATCTGCTCAGTATTATAATTAGTTATTATAGACACAATTTTATTACTACATCCAATTTAAAAATGACTCACTCTAAAACTATAAGAAAATGAAACGAACTGGTCGTGCCATCATGACGCAAATTTTCCTTGTTTATTTAATGAGTGAATCGGAGAGACGACCTCGTTATGACGTCACTACTTCTTGAATATCTCCCCGGAGCGAGACAGAAGATTCTTCAATTAGTGCTATAGAAAAGGACGGAAGTACTCGCTCAGCTTGAATGAATAGGTTTTCTTAAGTACTTACTTCGTTCTTTCTAATGAAATCGAAACGAAGATGTGTCAATGAAAGTTCAGGTTTAAACTCTTTGCAAAGATTTCAAGGTGACCTGTTTTTCCTTTTGAGGAAAAGTTTGTTTTCCTTTAAGATCTTTTTCTATAAAGAGGTAATAGGAGTTTTTAGCTATGCGCGATATTTTTAGTAAAACTGTGAACTAAAAAAGCTTAACATTCTTTTAACTTTCTTGGTAAATTGTTACTACACGTATAAGTACGAGTAGGTACCTACTTAATGTTCCTAATTTTATTGTAGTTATATCTACGTTGTTATGGCTCGAGATACAGAAGATATCATACAGTTAAAAGATACAGAAGATGTTAATATCTATAATAAAATAAGTTTGAAAGAAGCACCAGTGACAAAAAACTTTTTTGTGGAGGGAATGTCATGTATGGAGGGAAATAAATAAATAATCTTGAGCAAGACTGAAGAAGGGATGATGAAGTATGATAAAGATATGAACAGATTCAAAGGGATGCTAAGATGATAGAAATGGCTAATTGGAGACCATGTCACGTCGATTCTAACTGGAACTGAAAAGATATAAACAGCATAGAAAAATGTTCTGATTGATCATGATGTGCCTACCTGTACAGCAATCATGGCTGTGCTATTGACGCCTGGCTTGATACGAGAACACAGCATTGTTTTTTATTATTAGGTTATTATTTGCTTGCGACTATAGATCACTGCGACCGCAGTCGGTCTATTGTGATCGCCGGTCGAGTAAGAGTTCACTGAACACTGAATCCTGCAGCTAAGTACAATGAACTACAGGATTTTCTTAGCTCCTTTATTTCATCTGGGCTTAAGGTGTGTTTCCCTAGATGAACACTACGCTTTTTTATGGAATAAAAAATATATAGAATAAAATGGAGGGTAAACGAGCAGACGGATCGCCTGGTGGTAATCGATTATCGCCGCCTATGGACACCCGCAACACCATAGGAGTCACAAGTGCGTTGCCGACCTTTTAAAAGGGGGTTGGGCCTCCGGTAACCTCACTCACTCGGCGAAACACAACGTAAGCGTTGTTTAACGCCGGTTTTTTGTGAGGCCGTGGTATCACTCCGGTCGAGCCGGTCCATTCGTGCCGAAGCATGGCTCTCCCACGTAAAACGTGTGTATTAACGATCCGCAATCCCCAAGGTGTAGTGGCGTTTCATCAGCGTCCTCACAGCATCGACAGGTTTTCGTATCGCTCAGCCTTAGGTTGAACATGTGCTTGTTTAAACAACAATGTCCTGTCGTCACACTCTCGACAGGACAATAACGCCTTGTCGTATGAATTCTCAAGTGTAACTATGTTGTAAAGAATTCTACTAGTACAGCTTCCCCGTCCTGACTCATCAAGTGACGTTGCTGACGATTAGAAGAGAAATGAAGATAGATATTTTCCTACATTTTTGAACAGAATAGAATATACTTTATTGCACACCAAAAAAAAAATGGTAAGTACAAAGTCATAAAAGGGTACAATGGGCGGTCTTATCGCTAAAAGCGATCTCTTACAGACAACCTTTGGATGGACACGAGAGAAAGGAGAGGTGAAAAATAGGTAGCCTGGCGTAAGAAAGAAAAAAAAATCTACTTTAAACAATAATAAATCATACACAAATTGTGACCTTGTAAATACACAATATACATACTTACATAATTATACAGATAGTATAAATATAATATATATTTAATTAGATATATATATATAAATATATATATAATGTAAGATACAATTTATCATAAAGTAATTTAACAGATGCGTTGTGAAGGAGAATATGTAAGTTATAGTGACAGATAGTGCCCCTTCACCATTTTTTTAAATATCGGAAGTGATTGTGCTCGCCTCACTGAAACGGAAACATTTTTCAGTAATTAATTCGAAACTGTATATACGAATGTGAAAATTTGTGTTTGTAAACGAAACGTCGAGTAACTAAACCAGCTCTTAAGGTAATCAAGATAAAATATTACGTAATATAATAAGTATATTTGCATATACTCATTATGCAAATATATTATACAATCAATATACAAAAACCGCATTGAATTATCGATATAATTACGGTCTGGGTACACGACGTATCTTTTTTTCGAATTTTCTTCTAAATTTATGTTGATTTCGTTACCAACGTAAACCCATTTCACGATTTCTTTTTTAACATTCGTGTAGCTGTGTGACGTATTTATAGTCTGGAGGTGATTGGTATACTTACTTTGGGTCTTATACGAAATTTTGAAAGGAAAAGTTGGGTGAATGGAAAGGTTATAATGACGAATAAGAATGGAACTTTGGTGATTATTTGCTATCAATCCTTGATTTTTAGGTCATCATTATCCTACCGTTTTTCCAACTATGTTAGTGATAGAATCTGGTCCACGTACTTTACACGAAGAAACTGCCATCAGACACCTGCAACCCAATGTCTGGGCAATACAGATATTATGTGGATGGACTGGCTTATCAGGCATCTAACAATAACTAACAATATTATTGTCTTACCGCGTTCGTATGACAATTGTGACGGGTGTTATGTGGTCCCCGAGGAACGGATACAGATATAAGATGTACTCAGGTTTAAAGCCCTTTTGTTTCTTTACACAACATACCATCACGACTGTATCCCCCGAAGGGAGAGGCGTACTAATGTACACCCACAGTTCGCCGGTATGTTTAGGTCCCATGCAATAGGGGCCGAGCCTATTGCCATTAACCGGGCACAAATCCAGACTCCGAGCTGCTACTGAGAATTTCATAGAAAAACCCAATAACACTTTGGATCGAACACACCTGGGGATCGAACCCAGGACCTCTAGCGTAGCAGTCGCGCTTGGGACCACTAGACTAATGAGGCAATAAGCTTTAGAATATTTCGTTTCTTTAAAATTTTCAAAAGCGTATTGCCGATAAGCTTTACTTACCATTTATTTAAAAAGAGGGTCAATGGAGTTTCTTTCCACTTTCTTCAAATTTTTGGAATAGTGTAACTAGAGTCATAAACGTTTCATAAAAGCTTATTTGAAATAAAAATAGTTGTATTTGAAATTTGATAATTTGAATTTGCTAACGCGACTACGTTTTCTCGTACACTTACGGAGGACCTTGTACCTAAAAGAAGTTTTGCGTCTGGAACCGAACCTACATTCGCACAATGTTTTATAAGAGCATCGTTACCTAGTGAAGTGTCATTTTAAATTTAGAGCTTTTAAGTATTAAAATTTCTGCTACTTCTTCTTGTAACCAAAATAGGATCTACATGTCAATATTTCACCATCATTATTCATTTTTAATTGTCATTTTTTTATAAAAATCTTACAAGGCATTTCCTCCAACACTTATGAAAAAATGTCCGGTAAATAAATCCAATAAGGTTGGACCACTGTAGGTATTCATTCTAAGGTTTTCTAATTAGAAATCGGACTTAATACCTAAATTTATTCATTGCGAAAACAGCCATCATTATTGAAATTTGATTTTATTGTCTGAACTATAGATATGAGTCGAGCGTTTTTCATTAGGCTACGATCACATTAGGCGGGCGGACAGACGGCCGGATTATTGGATCCGACGGACGAAAGACTTCGATCCGTTGCCTTTTTTACTTTTTTTTGCTTTTTTCCTCCCAGGCACCGTCTGGAAAGCCTTTTCCTCTTATTTATTGCTTATACGAAGCCCAAATTGGATATTTGTGAAAGGTTGAGTTGTTCGCCGATAGAAAATATTAGATTTTTTTCTTTTTCTGTATTTTTTTTTTGAGTCTGCATCGGTTAGTATTGTGAGTCGATTATGTGGTTGGTTGTGGTTTATTTGCTACAAAATATTTTTTGTGTTGAATTATTGTACTTTCACTTATTGAATTGCAATGCTAAATATAATTGTTAAATGGTCGCAATCAACTTAAAATATTGTACACTTACTGACTGTGACAACTGATATTAAGTTTGTCAGTCTGTTTGAAATTCACAAAGGTAGGCAATTATGTTACTTTTAACCAGAATTTGATTTAAATTTAGGTAAAATTACAATAACTAGTTAATTATCTATATCTATAATAATAAGTTAGTTAAGCATAATCTTTGCTATAACGGAAGAATTTCCTAGGTAGTACAATCGACAAAATAGTTGGTATGCAGGCGAATAATTAACACGCTGTGCTGAACTTTCGAGGCAGATACATTCACTTTTGCCTACTGTACAATGAGCTATTAACAAGATACCTCCATTAAAGTTAATGGGGCATCGCCTATACTTTAATTAACGCTTCGTTGACCGACATAGGGCGTGGGCTTACATGCGACCCTAGAAATACAGTCAATTTAACTTAAAAAATTTGAATGGTGTTTCTTTTCAGGTATTTTTATAATGGTTTAAGTTATAACATAGAAACTAAGTTATATTTAAATAAAATTATGCAAAGGTTTTTTACGAAATTTCGTAAATTAATTTGATTATTGTGTTTCATATTCATACTGTACTATGTATTTTAAACACGCACAGAAAATTAACCTTTATTGCATTATTACAATGGCTAGGCCATCGGTCTGGCGATCACGTGGTTGCCGGTTCAAAACCCACCCATTACACTACCGGCGTGAAGTCACTCGTAACACAAGCATTTACACATTACTAGTAAGCTTTAAAAAAAATGACTCAAATCGGAAAATTACGTATCAGTAGGTACTCAAACACTTCTTAAAATTTAGTAAAAGTAAAAAAAAAACGGGGTTCCAACATCACCTTTTAAGTTGTGGAAAACCACAAGCAGACAGACGTTTTTAAGGGCTTGTCTCATTAGCAGCTGAGAGCGACGAGCTCTCGTCGCGTCGCTAATTAAAGGATTTCGATGCTAGTGCGCATAATAGTCGCACGACGAAAAGTCGCGGCGCGACGCAAAAAAAGTGTAGTGATTTTTGACGAAACAATGGAACGGTAGTTAAAATTGTGAATGGAATCCACTAAGAATTTGTTTAGTTAGAATTTTAAATGTCAGTTATTAGGTAAGTGTCGAGTTGGACTTTGGTGTCCATTTATGGTAAGTATATAAAAGTGAAGCTATGGATATCTTTTATTACATAATTCAGGGCATGAAGTACAGTTCAGAGGCTTTGTAGAATATGTTTGCGTTAGGTACCTATAAAAATTTAGTTTAATTAATTCGTTTTCCAGGAAATAAAACATCATTACTCTTACACAACTGACAGCAGCGACGTGCTTGCACCTAATTTACAAAAAAAAAACCGCAAAACACATTACATGCCGTGGAAAATTCGCCAAAACTTATCAGCCGAAAGCCACGGCACAATCCATCATCATTATGCCAAAACTCGCCCAAATTCAATAAAAAAAACTTTCCTCTAACACCCCCATCTAGCGGCGGTGGCAGGAACTTCGATATAAGCCCCCACTATGCCGAGGGGTGGTCGCCACCCCACGTCGTATCCCTTTTTTCTTCCCTCCACACCCTTATCCATACCTGAGCTTTCTTTATCCGTAGACCGAACTTTTTATTTCGCTCCATCCCTTTCCCACGTCCGGCATAATACCGTCCAAATGTGACAGGCGATTATCCGTCCCTTTCTGTTGCAAAGAAAAAAATCTGTTTATAAAAATGAGAGCGGAGATGTGTTTGGGGCACGACTCCATTGGACGTAGGGGTAATGTTTCATACACGGAGGGGTGTTTTTTATACGTTTGGATTGAAAAAAAAAGTGCACCCTAACAGAAGCCGAACTTCTTTTAGGTACCTACGGATACTCGTTTCGTTTCCAATTTCGATAACAAAGCTTATATTTCTTTTTCGGCCGCTTTTTCGCATTTCTTTTGTGCTCCTCCTCGATATAATTGTGCGGGTGGCTCCTAATTCGTTTGTGTTTTTCATAAATAGCTCAAAACGTGAATGGTCCTGCATAAATGTTGGATCTGAGATGCTCACATGCTTGAATTACTCCGCAAAGACGGGATTCATTAAAAAATATGAATGGTTTCTGATTAAAATTGTTTGAGCAGTGGATGTTTGATGTCTTGCGTTCCAGATATTTACAATTACCATTTCTGGAATTTGAAGATGTGTTTTAAGATATTATTTATATCATAAATTGAGGGTCGAACTAGAAAAAAATGATTTATACCAGACAAAACGTAATTACATAGATATTAATAAGTTCGACAAGTTCTATGGTAATGAAATTAATAAAAAATCTGATTTTGAACACTGGTTTTTTCGTTCGTTATTTTAGGTATAATAATCAACCAATATACTACCCACTGTTGGGCACGGGTTTCACCTAAAAGTGAGAGGGGTTAGGTTTAGGGTTAGGCTATTAGTCCACCACGAGGAAATCTCTCATGCTTCCGCTCGATATATTTCTTCACCGTTTAAAGTGAGTAGGTAATAAATAATAAATTATTAATACGTAGGTACATTATATATTATAATTTCCTATTTTTTAATATCCTAATCATAAATTATTACATATAATATGCTACTTTAACCCTACGAGTATCGTATCAATCAACAAGAATTGTGAACGTCATGTGCTGACCAAAAGCTCCCCCACTAACCAAAACAAAAAAGCTCAAGCGGTCACTGGGTTAGTTCTGACGGTGTATGTAGGTATACCTACAGTTAAAGACAGATACAGTACCGTCCTGTAGTTTCTATGATGTATGTGTGTTTCTATTAATTTTGTACTTATGCTTGTCGCAACCTACAAGGATTTTATCGACTATTTAGCCAGTACTGATTTCGCAGTATTTTTGTACTTAAAATATAAGGGTTCTGAATTAAATTCTGTAAACTATATCTAAATAAAATAAATATATAGTCTCTGATTAGACGTTTATAAGTAGGTACAAGAAATTGAAAAATCAACCAAATAAAATATCGAATAAAATCAACCGGAATGTCTTAGATTCAATTTTTACCCGACTACGAAAAAGGAAGGGTAAAGTTTAACAGTCTATGTATGTATGTAAGTATAGGTAGGTATGTGTCTTTTACTGTTATAGGCGTATTTATAAGCATATAAACTTACCTTGATATTAATATTTGTATAAATGTAAATCTATCTATATTCCTATTCTAATACTTATTATAAAGAAGTAAAGGTTGTGAGTTTAGATGTTCGGGGTAATCTCCGGTACTACTGGTCCGATTTTAAAAATTATTTCACTGTTAGAAAGGTATATTACCCCTGAGTGCTATAGACTTTTTATTTCGCTAAATATATTTTTTCAATATGAAGCTACGACTACGGGAACGGGGCAACGCGGGTGGAACCGCGTGTCAGAGTTGACATGAAACTACGTACCTACTAGTATTTTGTCCAGGAAATACTTACATGCTTTGGTTTTAAAGGAGTGCTGATCCATTTTTTGTCAATATGTTGTCGAATGGTACATTTTGGCATTTCTCAGTCCAATTATAGAGAAAATTAAATGTCAAACAGTTCAAACGAATAATTGGACAAAGTCGGTGGTCTTTACTAGTTAAGAGGCATAATCACCACAGCTATTGTGTCCACTTAAGGCGACGTTCTTTCACCTTACACTATTTATTAAGGATGGACCATTAAATACGCATTTGCATTGTGACACCGGTCACAGGGTAATAAAATTATAAGCTGTATTGCCTTCAAAATGAGCTATTGTTATGATATTAAAAAAAAAATGTCGCAGCGACGTTTTAGCAGGTGCAATCCTTAAATGGATTTTGGTAAAATTGTAATTTAATAAAAGAACAAAAAACGTTGATATTTTTTTCGTAGAAACTTGTTTTGGAAGTTATTGCTTTTAACGTACGTTGCTTTTTTGTTACTGTACAATTCACATTCACATTATAATTGAAACGGAACAGATGAACATGTTAAGACATTCATTTTATATTGAACTAGCTGTAACCTGCAGTTTCACTCACGTCCCAAACAGATTAACATACTATAAGTCCGATTCTAGGCGGCGTATCAATATGAAACACGCACCAGATTATAAGTTCAACCTCTAGGAATACATCAGTGAAAACTGTATTCAATTCCATGCTGTATTGCAATTGCATGATGCACGTACAAACATACAGACAGACGTACAGACAGACAAAAATTCTAATAAAAAATATTTTGGTTTCTGTTACTTTAATATAGACCCCCATATTAGTTTTTCTTTCGCATATATAATGTACAGACATCGGCCTGTTACAATTTTATGATAGGAATAGATATAGTGCTAGTCGCACTATATATCTAGCCAAATTATTATAATGCTTTCAAGTTCAAATTTTATTATTTTAAATAAGCTTTTACAAGCGGTTATGAAACGTTATTGAGTCTAGTTTATTTATTAATTAAATAGTACACACCACACTATACATATTAATACATCAAAACTTTATAATACTGACTAAGTTTTACATCTGATATGTATGACACTTACGGTGCATAGCATTGACTAGTTATAATGTAGTTTAACATCTTATGTTAGCATAATCTATCTATCTATACTTATAATAAATCTGTAGAGAGGTCAATTCTGTACATGAAATATATTTCCAAAATAACTATCAGCGGGTGATTAGTGATCGATACTGACGCCAAAAAAGCAATCAGTAAAATTTTTGTCTGTCTGTCTGTCTGTACGTTCTTTATAGAAACAAAAACCACTCGACGGATTTGAACGAAACTTGGTACAATTGTTCTTCATACTCCTGGGCAGGTTATAGTATACTTTTCATCACGCTACGATCAATAGGAGCAGAGCAGTGAAGGGAAATGTTGGGAAAATGAGTGATTCATGAGAAAGGTTTCAAGCTATAAAACATCACGCTACAACCCTTAGGAACGGGGCAACGCAGGTGAAACCGCGGGCGAAGAACTAGGGAACAAAGTAACTATTCCACGCGGACGAAGTCGCTGGCAAAAGCTAGTCCTAAATATATGTGCCACTGCCTATATTCCAATACAACTTAAAAAAAATAATAGTTGGTATGAATAAAACTAGTTGTTTCAGCTGCTGCCGAACAATTTTTCAGATTCAGATCAGTTGAACTTTAAAATCTAGTTGCACAGTTCCAAAAAGTTGATCCTATGGAGAAGAATCCGGTAAGAAACTTCATGGACACTCTTTTAAAATAACTTGTATTACATTCTTCAAGGACAATTAGTGCGAACAGGATTGCTGCATAGTGCTTGCTACAGTGAACCCATGGCTTCTGATACTTACGCGAATATTAGACCTTGAATTAAAACTACTTTTTGACGGATTTTATCCCGACACGTATATTTAATAATATCAATACACCGCCATAGAATTCGTGAAAAAAGTAGATTTATTCCAGGGTCAGAGTGTTTCAATTTATTTAGGTATTTACTTATACTTCTATGCACAGTAATGATGATGATGTGTGTATTTTACCACATAGTTAATTTATTTTCTTATAATGACATCGAGTTCTCAAACACTGAGAACCTTCTAGTAATTATCGACTTTGGTCCAACTTTGACATTCTATGTTCAGACATCCTCATAACGCAATATTGTACCAGTGAAGATTGTAACACCATTTATTTTAAAAGAGTGTCTATGGAGTTTGCCGGATTCTTCTCCATAGGATCAACCTTTTGGAACCGTGCAACCAGTATCATAACGTTTCATAAACGCTTGTAAAAGATTATTTGAAATAAAAATATTTGAACTTTGAACTTGAACTTTAAATAGTAGTACATAAGGCGGACTTAATTCCATATTGCATTCTCTGCCAGTCAACCGTTGGGTTTTGGGAAAAAATATAATTGGTACCTACATAAAAATAAATATATGAGTAACTGGCTTCAAACTATAAATAGACAATTATTTAATATAGGACATAATAAATATGGATAAGAGAAAAGGACAGTTGATAATTCAGCGACTTCAGGTAGTATTCACGTAGTTTGCACTTAAATGAGAAATTGCTCGGAGCTTATGTAACGCCATACCGAGCCAAAGCTTTACAGCAGATAATTAGATAGATATATAATTAGATTTTTAAATCATTGAGTGCTTTAATCTCATGTGTTGAATGCGGGTAAAATGGACCTTTATTTTATAATACCTTAATTCTTTTCTTACGCAGTTTTTTTTATAGCTAAAAGTCCTCATAATTTCGCCAGGGGAAGCGGCAAGCTATGTCGGAATCGTGCCGACTAAATGTCAGTTACCGTTGCTTGAAGACCACATTGGCCACGACCTCAGCAGATAGTGGACTCGCAATCGTTGAATTCCATCGAGGCTTGAGGATTTTCATCGAAAAACCCAATAACGCGTGACTTGGGAATCGAACCCAAGACCTCTTCTTCTGATTCTTATTTAGCAAATGTTTACCACATCAGTATTTTGCAATATTAAGCACGCGCTAAACACTAACTTATATATCGAAAATTGCATGACAATACGAAGTCAAAATATTACAAAAACACATCCGAATTGAATAGATCGGTTTACAATACGCGGAATTGTTCCCCTGATAAATCGATACAATACAAAGCAATCGTATAGGGCGCTCACAATTGAATCGATTTTTAACACGAGTCAAGTGGTTTTCATTCAGTCGATATTAGTACCGATCTTTTGTCGATTCGAATTAGGGCTGTCAGTGTATGATTTGGGTATTTAGCTATTGTGTAGTTTATAGTTGACACCTCCTTATACTGAATGCAGTTTATGTAATAATTGTGTTGAACGAAATAATTCGATGATCATTTACCTTACAAATTGCAATGGTGACAATTAGTCAAGGGAAGTCGATTTTAGGGATCCTACGAATCGAGTTATAATTTTAATTAAAAATGCTTTTTGTACTTTCAATTGAATAAATAAATACATTGATTAACTAATCCATAAATATCATGATTTAATCATATATTCATTTTATTATTAATAATAATTGAAAGCAGCAAGACCTACAACAAATTCATTTTTTTATACCACTAAGGTGGCAAACAAGCATAATTATGGCCCCCGGCATATCACTCGCGCGTTACCGACCCCGTATATTAAGGAGTAATAGTTGGGCTGGCCACATAGGAGACAATAGCGTGATGCTTATCCTATCTGCTAACACAACGCTTCCTCGCGGAGCTCTGGCGATTGCTCACCGTTAGGAACACAACATAGCACGGAGCTATGATATATAATTGCATAGCAAAAAATGTAATGACAAAATAAAAATATCTACATATATCAGAAGAAGTTCCCAGGCGTATCTTCACACGAATTTCATTAAGAATAAAATATTTGCATTAAGCTACACCACTGCAGTTTGAAAAATATAAAAAATAACGAACACTTTATTAAGAACTAGTTTAATAATGAATAAGTTCTTCAATTTCACTTCCTTATAAATATTTATTCATCAAATAATATGCAAAATACTGTAATTATAGGGTTAGTAAGAAATGGGTTAGTCAATTTGCATGTTAACCCTCCACTGCTAAGTGTAATAAGTTCGAATAAAGTGATATGCAAAACTGACGTAAATACTACTGAACGTAAGTCGAATTTCGAACAATTTGAAAGGTGCGTTTTTAAATATAGAATTCTTTTAATTTTGCAAATTTCACACCTTGAGCTTGGGGAAACGACAGGTTTAAAGACGAATGCTTTTAAAAATAAAGACTTGTCGCCATGTGACGGTTTTTTTGTGTAATGTATAATAATTTTGTGCAATTTATGCACACCGCTCGTTAGACAATTAGCAAGCAGATGTCTGTTGAAAATTTATTTAGCTACTGGTTCTAGTGTGGGAAACGGGGTGCCCCCTGTCTGTAATAACGCGTTTAATAGTTAATTTTATGCTACAATGTTTTATGGGCTCCTAGATAAACGTGTTAGACATATTGATACTCTTTTTATTCCTAACGTTTTTTCCTTCTCATTAAGGTAATGCTAAGGGTAATACGCTTGTTCGATGGATATTTTGCGAGAAAATAAAAATGTTAACTCATTGATATTCCGCATCGGTATTCAAAATCAACCTGCGTGTGAAGAGAGCTTAAAAATTTTTTTGAGATAAAAAAAGTTTTGATTGAATTTTTATAACAGTCAGAATTCAGAACATAAAATTGAATATAATATGCCATGTGTATTTTTGCAAACAACGTATTAAATTTAATTTCAATGGTTAAATTACAAAACCGCAATGCGGAGGCCTATTATTCAACCTATTACTAGGTTAGACTGTCTCATTAGTCTTATGGTCCCAAGCTCGACTGCTGCACTAGTGATCCTGGGTTAGATTCCAAATTCGAGCAGTGTTATTGGATTTTTCTATGAAATTCTCAGTAGCAGCTCTGAGTTTGGAATTTGTATCCGATTAATTGCAATAGGCTCGTCCCCTATTACATGATACCGAAACATACCGGCGAACAGTAGGTGTACGCCTCTGCCTAACCCTTCGGAGAATACAGACGTGATGGTAGGCTATGCTATGTTATGTTACTAGGTTAGCTTAGTACTTACCATAAATATGTATATGTCTACATTGAACCAAACAGTAATAAGTATGTTCATATATCTATCCTACAATTTACCGATGTTCTTTATTGATTTTACAAAAATCGGTAAATTGTTTGCATTCGACAATGCAAATACTCTCATAAAAGTTTCCATGGTGTCTCAATTTTAATATAGTTTATTTAAATAAAAGTGAAATGTAAAAAATCCTATAAATTTAATACAAGCCTTACGTTTTTGACTCTACAGTCAATACGCAAAAAAAAATTCAAATCACAAAGCAAACAATTTTGAATAGTTTCAAAACAAAAAAAAACAATGTCGCGGAAAAAAAACAACGCACAGCTGCACCAATTTGAAAAATAGAGCTAATGATTTAGTATTATTCATAACATTACCGGTTTTTGGGTATAAAAAAAGTTTAAAAGGCCAATAATGATATGCGTGTCCCACTTTGAAAAGACAAGAAAAAAAAACAATATGCAACGTGTTGTAATTTGAATATGGAACTTTGTTCTCAGGGATATCAGTTACAGAATTCATTTAAATCACAACATCTAATGTCTAAGAATAGATAATAGTTTTTCGATGAGAAGTTTTTTTAATGATAGTAACCCTTCGGAAGGTAATGTTAATTTATGCGAAAAGGTGTGGACGGGTTAGGTTACTTCCGAAAGTGGTTTTATTTAAGGAAGTATTTGCAATGGATTTTATGTTTCAGTTTAAGTTATTCAAAAATTTACAAAGCGTTAATTTAAATCCCACGAGACTAATTTAAATTAGGCTAAATAGTTCACATCCACGAGAAGTTGGTGCAAATAATATAATAAATAAAAACAATTATATACAAGAAACAAAGAAAAATATTTAGGTAATACTAATAATATATGATTTATAAGTTAAGATTGACTAATAAATATTGTTTTAGTTACACATTTTGTTTTATGGTGTTAGGGTATTTAGAAAACAGCTTCCACACATTAAACATTAATACATGTTTTTAAATAAATGTGTAACAGCAGAGAAAAATATCGACGGAGTGATTAATTTTACGATATATTTTATCCATGACATAAAAAACGGAAAAACAAAACAAAAACACTATTGGCTCATGTAGTAGAACAAACTGATATGTTTAATTCATAAACACAACAATGTTTTATAGTATAATATTCATTTAAAAGGAAATGTTATTTTAAAAATTGCTGACTGCTTTTGCATTAGATCCTAGAAATGTATGTAAAAATATGTGCTAATAGATATTAAGTTACTTGAGAAAAAATAACAGTAATTTGCAACGTAATTAAATGTTACATCCTATGTAGTGAAGGAAAGGCTGCCACTAAAAAATATGCTAAAACGTAGCCAATATCGCCTGAGGCCTAGAAATGCGTGACTTTTAAAAATAAACTTTAATGTACAGCTTAATTAATTTAAATTTAGAATTATGTAAGTGAAGATAATAGTAGGAGCCCTTGCGTGACATTCAATGAGTCATTTACGGTATTTAGTTTATTATGGTGAATCGAGAACCCACATATACACAAATATGGATATTTCTTTCTTCGTACAGCAATTTTAGAAGTTCTTCTACTATTCCTCATATTTGTTCACAAATTTTAAGCAAACGAAATATAAATCAAAGAAAGGAAAATAAAGAAATTACGATGCTAAATAATTATTTGAAATAATAACAGTTCGATACGGCGAGCGTGTCGACTTTAACCCTTACGATCTGCCTCAATTTGCATATTTTTTCTTAAACGATTTTTTCTCTTCGAGAGCCTCCCGTGATTATTTTATGGGAGCACAATGCGAAATTATAACAGTTACCGCGTTCACATGTTAATAAGTTTTTTGTTCGTAGCATTTGTGCTTTTTATTTAAATCCGTTAAAGTAATGTAGGCCTTGTAACAGATGTTTTTGACACAATAAATTTATTTCGTTTTGTTCGTGCGGATACGGTACAATGTAGTATTACGGTAAACATATAGTTTCCATTGTTATTGAGATGATTGTGGGTATATTTTTATCTTAGTTTTACACGTTTTACTTAATTTTGACAAGGTGTTTTAGATAGTAATCATCTCGTTATACAAATTGTGAGATGTAAAAATGCCACAATACCTGTGTTGAATGACATGTGAAACTATGCTATAGTAACAGATATAATAGTTATCCTGTTTTATAGTACAGGAAAATTTATATGCTTTATTCGCTGCCAGGGTATGTCGGACTCGTACCGACAAAAAAGTAAAAAGTTTTTAATTTATTAGAACTTAAGTTATCTGAATTGTTTATCTTGCAAGTAAATTATCTTACATACTTCACACCTCTAGGTATTTCCCGAAGGGTTAGGTAGAGGTGTATATATGTACACCAAAAGTTCACCAGTATTTTAGGTCCGATGGGGACGAACCGAAACTTCGAGCTGCTACTGAGAACTTCATAGTATCTAATAACACTCGACCTGGGAACCGAGCCTAGGATATAGATCGGTTCGGTAAAATAAAAATATATACATATAAAATTTACAGCAGTACGTCTTTTCAAAGAACAGGTTTCAATTAAAGTTCCATTTATTCACTGCTTGAGATTTCGCTCACATCAATTCTTATTGATGCCACCACCACGACGTACCGCCATCGTTTCCAAACATGGGAATAACTGAAATATTATACTTAAACCACACACAATAACGCTTATCTGAAAAAATAGGTACTTATACCAAATGCTTTAATTACCTATATTGTACATAGTTAGGATTTTACTTCTTACCGAGTTAAATTAAAACGTCATCAAACGTGAAACAATATTCATTGAATTTACTTAATGTAAACAAGAACAAACTTCTGTAGCTATTATTAATAGTATACTTAAATGAATCATTTCTGAGAACAGTCAGTTACTGCCAAGTTAAACAAAACTTACTACACACACAATGTATTTCTCATAAAATTTTCTTGTAAATTAAACTTATTATTTCACCCACAAACAAAAGAAAAAGTAGGTTGTGCTCGAATCGCTGTAATCCTTTAAGCGTCATACTTTTAAAAGTAAGTACATTTTCTCAACACAAAGCAAAAGAACTTTTTTTAAGTTCGAAGCACAAAAGTTTTGGAATCGCAGTCCACTACCCTTTATTTAACCGCTAGAATATTTATAAGATGAACCGTCTGCAATTTGTCCCGAGTAAAGGTAATACGTATAAAAACTGGAATTCATTATGGTTGGAATAAAAAACCGGATAAAATAGTTGTGTGTCCGCATCCAAAGGGTTAAACGTCATTGAGTGTCGGTTTGTGATTTGTGGAAGACGTGTCAGTGTATTAAGAATTTAGTGCTTGGAATTAGGTATCTATTTATGTTTATATAATGAAATTATGAATGCAGTGTGTGAAACCTAGGCTTTAATAAAATAGATTTTCGTCCGTGTAATTGAATCAGAAGTGACTAAGAAAATATTGAAATGGTAAACGTAAACATTTAGGTATTTTGTTTAGTTGTAGAAAAGTTATTCATTACCGTTTTATGTTTGGTATTTCGGAAATGGTGTCACCAAAGGTTTTTTTTTAAATATAGCATTACGCCTTTATTCCCGAAGAGTTTAGGCATACATGCACCGATATACATTTACCTCAGTTATATTTTAGCTCGTGTAGATAAATGAGGTTACCCAACAGTCATTTACTGGGTTCTAAACCTAATAAGTATGGAATTACCAATAAAAAATGTATTAACAGAGAAACCGAATAACACTTTGTCCAACCTGGTAAAATTCTCCGCAGTTGCATAATTTAAAAAAAATGTATTACAATGTCTAAAATTTACGACAGAGTCGGGAATTAGTAAGTTTCTACTCGATTAAAAAGTTTGCAAGAGTGACAAATCCAGTAAACATTGCAGGCAAATTTCCATCGTTCAAATAAAGTCTGTTACATTATTCTGTTTGAGTAAGAAACCTATACAAAGCAGCTAGTCTTGTATATAAGGCCCGCATATAAAATTGAACGCATTTTTAGTAAACACGCCTCGCGAGGGGAGAGAGGGCGCGAGTGGCACAGAGGGTCGGAGTAATGGCTGCCGAATGTCGCGAGAATCCATTTTGTCCCTCCCTACCCCCGTTTGGTGGTAAAGTCGCGTTAGCGCGGTTGGTATACGCAAAAAAATCAGATATTTGCACTCTGTTCCTGTAGTTCCAAGATATCTTTACTGATAGTTAAAATATTTTTAGAAAGACAGGCTATATATTTAACAAAGGTCCATTAACTCTTAAGTAACTTCCAAAGTTTAATGAATTTTTCACCGCTAAAAATCGTATTTTCGTTTCTGACTTTCACTGTGAAAAATACCGAATTTCTATGATCGATTTATTTATATCTTTTTTCTCACAACTCGATAGTATATAACGTAATAATATACTAAAATAACGTACTTTTGGTGAAGTAAGGGACATTCATTCCGTTAATAAATATGTGCTGTTATTAGGTAATAAGCTTGAATCAAAATCTTTATTATCAATTGGGCCAAATACTTTATCCGGATCAAATTTTTAGCCGAAATTTTCACATATACTACAAAAGTGAAGTCACTCTAAGTATTGGATGCGTGCTAACTGCTAACACGGGGGTAGGTAGAAGCAGAAATTATTTTTACTCTTCTTGCCGTCACTTGTTAGCTCTACCCCAGCTTCCTCCGTGATCGATATTCACGCGAAATCATAAATATTGGGGTGATGTGGGATTGTGTGAAGCACTTTGAGTTTTATATATAGGTATTGGAATAATCGAAATATATTTTTAGCATAGTAAGTATATATTTTATGGTATAGATGGGCAAACGAGCAACGGATCGCCTGATGGTAAGCGATTACCGCCGACCATGTACACCCGCGACACCAGACGAGTTACAAGTGCGTTGCCGGCCTTTTAAAAGGGGATTGAGCCTCCGGTAACCTCACTCACTCGGCGAAACACAACGTTGTTTTTCTATGAGGCCGTGGTATCACTCCGGTCGAGCCGGCCCATTCGTGCCGAAGCATGGCTCTCCCACGCATATAAACTCTTAAAAACGCATGTCACTACAAAATTGTTAGTAAGTACATACTATCACGCCTGCTTTCCCCGAAGGATTAAGTAGAGACATAGTTCGCCCGTGTGTGTTAAATCCCATGTAATAAAGGATAGCCTATAGCCGGTTCAGGCCCAAACTCAAACTACAAGATGTCCGAACTGGGACTCAAATCTAAGACTTTTAGTTACGCTTACTTTGACATCGTACCAGCAACTTGCATTTGTAGTCTGATTGTTAACAGTCGAAAGCTTATGAATGAGGGTTAGTTACGTTTATGTTTGTAATTAGTTCTGTTTATTACACGACTTATTAAAAAAATTACATGTACGATACTTAAAAAAAAAGTACGATAAAAATATAAGGACAAAGGTAAAGATATCAGTTTTAGCAGAACTTTTTAGCATGAAGAGGAATTATTTATTTATAATAAAAATAAGATAATTGTTAAAGTAAAAAGGTAGTTAATGTATCGTATTAATGCGCATTTTACGAGGCATCCCGTAAGAGGCGTGAAAATATCTGACTTGCTCGGTGGTAGAATCTGTTGGGGTCTCATTGGATGGCGACTACCCTTATGTCGGAGTCTGTTGTAAAGCACCTTGGTGCTTGTGTTTCGACTTTTCCACCTAAGAGCCAGTTCCCCTCGGTTGCTGCGGCTCTGGCAGTCTGCAGTCCGTAGGGGCTCTTAAGGGTCGGCAACACATCAGTAACTCCTCTGGTGTGGGAGGTGTCCATGGGTGACGATGACTACTTACCACCAGATGGCTCGTCAGCTCTTTTGCCAAAAAAATAAAACAAATATCTACATGATTTTATTCCTAAAAAAATTATTTCTAAATTACAGAATCCGTGGATATAGTTACCACCACACCATTCGGTTCAATAACCTAGATAGCAAGCATTAGAACCTACATAAGTTTGACAGCGCACACACACGACCACAAATCCGCAATATTTGTGAATTTAGATTTTTTCCTACATTTTCAAATGAATGTTTTTACAATATATTGTAGTAATTTGACAATAATGTCTAAAATGCACTTTGGGTTTGACCTTAGTGTCTTAATTTTAAAATATCGCCGGTCATTGAAAATTAACCCTGTAGGTACAGGATGTTTTAATCACCTGAAATATAAAACACGTAAAGTCGTAATAATAAAAAAACACACTATAATTTCGTTACGTGCTTAACAAGTAGTCATTGCTCGTCCATTAAGTGGTCTTACTAAGAACAATGACCTCGGGTAGGGTTACACTCTCGAAAAGGTGACAATGAGTAGGTTTTTTTCGATACATTATATTTATTTAGTCGAAAATAAATGAATATTGTACAAAAAATAATAATGTTACCTACTATTAATTGCTGAATTCGTCTGGGGTGGTACACCGAATTGCCGAAATCCTATAGGTAACGTGCTAGCATTATTATGTTCCGGTGTGAAGGGTAATGTAGACGGTGAAGTTACTGGGTAAATATGACAATCAACCACTGAGGTATCGAGACGATAACGTATAAGTAAGACCACTCTTGTGTTATTGGCAACTATTTAATTTTTACATACATACATACCATCACGCCTGTATTCCCCGAAGGGTTAGGCAGAGGCGTAGGTCTAGTAGGCGTAGGTAGGAGGCCTGGTATGTTTAGGGCCCATGTTATAGGGGGCAAGCCTATAGCCATTAACCGGGCACAAATCCAGACTCCGAGCTGCTACTGAGAATTTCATAGAAAACTCAATAACACGTTGCTCGACCTGGGGATCGAACCCAGGACCTCTAGCGCAGTCGCGCTTCGGACCACTAGACTAATGAGGCAGTCAGGTATTAAATTTTTATCTATTTAAATTTCTATTTATACGTGAGAGAGCCATGCTTCGGCACGAATGGGCCGGCTCGACCAGAGTGATACCACGGCCTCACAGAAAACCGGCGTCAAACAACGCTTATGTTGTGTTTCGCCGAGTGAGTGAGGTTACCGGAGGCCCAATACCCTTATAAAAGGCTGGCAACGCACTTGTAACTCCTCTGGTGTTGCGGGTGTCCATGGGCGGCGGTAATCGCTTACCATCAGGCGATCCGTCTGCTCGTTTGCCCCCCTATCCCATAAAGAAAAAAAATCTATTTAAATATACTTACATAAAAAAGTAGGCATGTAAGAAAAATCGTATCTTCTTTCAATCGTAGTTTAAGAGAAAAGCTTTTGCTAATAAATTATACATACATTAGATGAATATAAAACAATAAATTATAATAATTATGTTATGGTACATTAATACTAATTGCAAATATGTTTGAATTAAAAATTATTAAATAACAGTTAATCTCCCTCTCTCCTATGTTGCTGGGCACTACAGGGTCCACGATGATCACTAAACTGTATCTACCAACTACCTACCTATACATTGTGGAATGCAATAAATGATTGATTTGATTGGAAAAATTAAAGGTTCTATTCCTGGCTTTATTGATGTTTTCAAAATCCAATTATGTAGTATTAGCGTTCATTAAATGTTCAAATTATCAATGAATTTTGCCATCATCGCCCATTTACACTATATTTATTTTCTACAGATACATTAATTATGTGTATATACTTAAGTACGGTCTACAGTAGAGTCAGTCGGTACGTATGTTTCATTAATTAAAAGAAACTGTATAATAACGACTAGCTTGTATCCCGCGGTTTCACCAGCTAAAAGATGACGCGCTTTCATACAGCTTTCACCCACCCCCCTTTTCGCGACCTTAGGGGTTGAATTTCCAAAAATCCTTTCTTATTCCTCGTCTACAGTACAAAAGGAACCAGCATACAAACTTTCGGGGATCTAGCTCCTGTAGTTTCGGCTGTGCGTTGATACGTCAGTCAGTCAGTCAGGTTCTGCTTTTTATACTCGTTGTCCGCACCGGGACTCTGGCTTTTACGTCCTGGTCCGCACAGTGTGGCTACGTTCAAACCAATTGAGCCTGGTACCGTGAATTACCTAAGACTCTACTGACTCGACCTAGCCCTATCGCGATACCCTAGTTCCCTGACCGACCATACAAACCATACCAATTTACCATAAGGAAGTCTGTTACAAGGAGACCTACGGTAACAGACGGAATTTGGGTAGGAATAGGGTTTGTGTACGTAGTGCAATGTACAAAGGAAATGATTTTCACTGCCAATCCCACAGACTCATAGGATTGCTTGCGGCTAAAGGTGTCTTGGCAGTGAGGGAACACCGTAACGGAAGATGAATCAAACTCGGCTCCAACTTGATGACTACTTTATTACAATTATTATTCTTATTTTATACAGATTATGTGGTCAATACACATTGATGCCTATTTACATGTGTGTTGTATGTGTATTGAGCCGATGAAGCGAATATCTAGTAGGTCACTTCTTAGCGCTGACGGTGTGTCGGTGTACGGAACGAAGGTATATCGCTGATGCTGCACTGCTGTTGCTAGTGACCATGTTCAAGGTTGAACACTCGTATATATGGATTACAAAAACTTTAAGAGTGCACGTTTTCTTAAAAATACAAAAGCTCTGTATAAGTATAAATAAATTCTCAGACTCTATTTATGTATATTCTTAAATTAATATAAAGTCATTGCCTAAATAGTAAGAAGTTTCAACGAAGAAAAAATATTTAAACAACGTCTAAAAAATCTTCAGGAGAATGTCAATAAAACCACCCTTAAAATTAACACCCATTACGTAACAATTATATTTTTAAGCCGTAATTAAAACCTATTAAGATATCTTTTCGTCACTCCAAAACCGCTATTTATCCGTAATTAATAATACACTCGAGGCCAAAAAAACGACCCACCTCACAAAAATCTAAAACTCCTAATTGGCTTAACATTAATACACTTATAAGGAACCGAGCTGTCAAATTAAAAATACCCTCTGGTAGAATATTGCGCTCTATCATCGTATGGGCGAGTCGATTAGACCCAATTAAATGTGAACGAAATTTTGCGTGTTATTGTTCTCCGATAAAGTTTTTCTGTTGTAATAAAATTTCGCTTCCCTTAGGCTCTTGTTATGGCAGTGACATCTTATTAAAATTCAGCCTAGGGCCAAGCCGTGTTGCTTTCTTCAGTATACAGTGGTGGCCAATGGTAATTGTATTCTTTTATTTATATTACGTAGATATACGAAGCGGTGCTTTGTTTTTTGGAGAAGTACTGATATAAAATATATATCCATAAAGAACCTTTTCTTTACTCATAAAACCAGTAGTAAAAAAACAGTTCTTGAGAGATATTTTAAGAATTTCGTATAAATTACAACTAACTAATAAAATGCTATTAAGAGTCCGGCGGACCGATTTTCTCTCATAAACGTAATTCCGAAATAAATCGTAATCCAGACAATATTCTATCAAATTATGTTATCATTCGGATTTAGATTCTGTTAATCTAGGTTCCTACGATCCTATTTTGTCCAAAATACTTCACTGGAAATAATTGTAAGCGAAAGCAATTTTTGATAACTTTACCAAGTTTGGAACGATATTCCGGTCTTTTAATTTCAGTGAAGCAGTAGACAACAAAATAGGATCGTAGGAACCTAGATTACAAGTATCTAAATCCGAATAATAACATAATTTGATAGAATATTGTCTGGATCACGATTTATTGCGGTATTACGTTTTTGTGGGCAATTCACGCTCCGCCGGACCCTTAAATTTAAATTTTCCCATAGAAAAAAAGATTTGTTATTTTAATTGGTGACGGAAAGTATTAAGACATTTGAGGATTTCTAATTATGTATTGCATGTTGAATGGATGGTATATTTTCTGTCCTAAAGTGTAACACGTCACCTTTAGACCAATTTGGGTATTCCGTTTTTCGCTTTATATTTCATTTCAATAAACGCAATGTTGATAAGTAGTCAGTTGGAAATATTTTTGTTTTTCCTATCTTTCTTTCTTTTACACGAATTCCTCCCTTATTCATTGTTGATAAGGGTGTTTGTTCCTTAAAATGTTTATACGACAATTGTATTATACATTTTCCTAATAACGCGGCGGGGTGGGTCAGAAACGAAATTGGTTGTTATTTGAAATAAATTTTATATGAGATGTTCTAGGTACATCCCCTTCTTTTTCGAGTGTGCTTGTGTTTCATTTTCGTCATTATTATCTACATATTCTTATTAAATTTTCTTTTATGTGATGCTTTGTATTGAAACAGATGTCACCTATCTCAGGATAACGTACCAATCATAGCAGCATTTGTGTTTGTTTTTTTCAAAACAGTTTGGAGTTAGCCAAAACTTACGTAATTAAATCGCATTGGCGCCCAACGTGGGACTTATTCCGAAATGCTGGGTGGATATACAAAATATTTACTTAGGATAAAGGAATGCCTATTTAAATTCTTTATGCAGTCCCAATCACTAGCCTTAAAGATTCACGTAAATTTTCCTACATAAATTTCCGAAATGTTCTGTCATGCAATTCTTGCCCTCACAATTACCTATAAACATAACACGCTCTCTTAACCGAGCGATTCAGGTCACCAACATAATGCACGACGAAATGGATAACTTTACGTGTCAATATTCTGAATACACAGAGTACAAGTTATATTATAAATAGTTAGTAAAATGTCAATATAATATGTCATTTTTGATTTTATTTCTGTAGAATTGTTAATGTTAGTGCAAGTGTCTCGCTATCGCATTAGGTTAATTACCTGTAATGTTAGTTGTAAGAGAGATAAATAAATAAAAAAACACCCCAATCAGTCCAGCAATTTTCAAGTAATGATCTTACATTGCATGTATGTGCAACAGATTTTTATTTATAGAGATATCTTGAGCTTGTTATCTCTATCAATGTACTCTGTAAATTTACGAATCTTCCCCCATACCTATATGATTTCCGATACTAAAAAGAATTTATCTCATTCGTTAGACAGCTTCAGCACACATCTGTAGGGGAGGCAAAATACCATTAATAACAGGATTAAGGGGCCGAGAAGAAAGAATAAATTGTTAGGAAACCGCCTTGGGGGGGCGAGATTTATCGAGTACTTAGCATAAGTTCGACTGAGATGCGCCTTTCATTAATTTTTCATTGGCCTGCGGTTGCTATTTTGGGAATTGGGAAAGCTGCTTACAGAGCTTAATGTTGATTTTTGATGACGACATCTGCCAACTTAAGTTACATCAACGAAAAAATATAAATAAATAAAATATGCATATTGTATAACTTAAGATATATTTTTTGCTTCACTTACAATTACCTATTTATTGTGTTTCTTGCCGGTTCTTTTCATGTATATATTTCTTTGATATTAAAAAAGTACCTGTACCTAACCATATATATATATATATATATATATATGGTTTAATATAATATATAATTTATAATATATAATTAATATATAATTACTACTTAATTAATACTTTTTAAATAACAAAAGTTAACTAAAAATCTAAAGCTACTTGCTCATTCCTAAATAGTGGGTCTTATGAAAAAAAACCGGCAAGAAACTCAATGAATAGGTACTCTTTTAAATATGTATTTGTTTTTTACAATGTTTTTATTCTATCAATGTGAGTATTTTGGAGATATAAAATATAATAAATTACCTATGTATTATATACATTCCGGAAGAAATTCTATAAGTAAATGATAGTGAGAACCGTATCAAAATTCGTTGCGTAGTTTACAAGAAAAGCGGACAAACAGACAGATACAGATAGTGACTGTCTTACATTATGTACTTAGTGTAATAATTAGGTAGGTATATGATAATTATATAAATTATAAATTATTTAATAATCGGATCGCTAATTAAAAAAACTGCAAGGTAGCTGTTAGTCATTTATTTTTAAAAAAAGGTACTAGTATTCTTGTTAACCCCTCGTGCTAAGCTAAATGCTTGTGTTACGAGTGGGTTCACGTCAGCAGTGCAATGGGTGGGTTTAGAATCGGCAACCACATGATCGCAAGTCCGACGCCCTAGCCATTACGCTACTACAATAGGGGTCCATCACCTCAGTCTACCGGAGACCATGGATGCTGTAAAGGATCCGATATGTCGGTAATTAAATAATATCAGTACAATGCAATTTAATCCGTAAAGAGTAGTTTTATTTCAATGTGTAACTGATTACAAAACTGTCTAGTGTGATTCGAACAGACAGACATTTGAAATGCATAACTATCTTCCTTCTACGTTTTATCCCAACAAACTTTTTCTAAATATAATAAATATTTGTAAAATAAAAATAAAGCAAATGTATCTTTATTACTCTACTTTACCTCCATTTTGGACACTTTATTCAGTAAAATTCTATAACTAGGTACCTTTCAACTGTAATAACGAACAAATCATTTCTCCTTTAGATAGGTACTTTGTTCACAATAACAAAAGAACGAGTCAAAGTTTTCACAATCGATTGGTTAACATTAAATCATTCGTTAACAAGCCGTTTAATAAAATTTCCTCTGAACGTCTCAATCGCTGCTAAAGATTAGCGTTCATCAAACCGATCGGTAGCTGCTAACAGAATTATATAAAGCTGTTAATTCGATTTTTTAAATGATATAAATTTATTTATGTAAATATTATATTATATTTTTATTTATGAATAAATTAATTACCTATTTATATTTATACTGCATTTTGTAAATTTTCTTTGTAGTTAAAGATATTTAAATTTATTTAATTGAAATCAGTCAATGATTTTAATATTTACTTTGAATTCTTTTCCTTTTATATTTTTGGGATAATTATTTATTTCTGTAATATTGTTAGGTAATTGGTAGATGCTTTTATCGAAAAAGTTAACTTAAATGGTGCTGGTATTTCCACTGTCAAAATCTCGAAGAAGCTAAAACCTCAAAAAATATAGTATCTCTTTTAAGGTCCACACCTTTTTGCTCGCACATCTATGTAGTCTCCAGTTTTAAAGTGAGTCGCAAATAATGATGTCCCTGGTGGTATATAGGACTTGGAAGAAACCATAAATCTGCAAAAGCGTCTCTTAGGTAGCATGCCTGTATTATGGTAGAAACTATTATCAAATGGGTTTTTGGAGAAAGAGTCTACGAAAGAAAAGCTGTTTTGAGGTTACCTAGCTGCATGTCACGATTTTCGTATTCCGTTTTACGTTCCCGGTAGGTATTGACCTACCGTGGGATTTACCCTTATTTCTCTTAACGGATGCCAAATATACTTAAGGTTACATTTACCTTATTTTATTACATCCTGTAATGAAACGACCTGCCCAAAATTAAGTGAGTAAACTTTATTACACCATTATACAAATAAATATACCTATTACTTTTAAAGATTATTTAAATTAATTTTTCATGCTAATAATTTGCATGTCACTGAACATAAAATATTTATTGTGGAAACGTCCTGAAATTTTAAATGGTACGAAATGTTAATTTATGTTATATTACCGTGCTTTAAGGGAATTAATATTTACCTTTAATGTTGCCTAGCCCTTTTTACCCGATTGCGTCAGCAAGAGGGTTGTGTTCCTCCTAACTATATTCGCGTGAAATGAGGTTAATTACCTAGAAAAGTCTGTATTTTTCAGGACAACAAATAGCGTTTTACTCTCGAAACTCATTTACAGCAGTTTTGATCCAACATTTTATGCGGTTAAACTCCTATCGAGATCGTTTTAAATTTGTGTTGTACAACCCTTTGACCAAATCTAGGTCTACTGGGGGAGGGGTGTGCGTGTTTTAGTCGGTACGAATCCGACATGTCTACTTCGCTGCCGGACTGGAAAAAAGAACTATAAGTCCTTGAATAACAATTAGGACTTTACTAGAATATTCGTATCATAACGTGAACCAACACATTAACCAAAAAATAAAATACCTTTCCATAAATTTTAACAATTAGCTGTGTAGAATAAATATGTCACATGATAGGGACTGTTTTAAAATAAATTAACAAATATAACGAAATATTTAACCCGGTATTATTTAATGGTAGATTTTATGAGAGATACGTCCAAAGATTTAAGCAATGTAATTTTAAAAAGAGTGAAACTTTAACTCTTATGTTCTGTTTAATAATAGGTATGTTATCATTGCCATGTGTGTCAGTAGATTTAATACTATTAGGTAATATGTTAAGAGGTAATTTAGTGATTGATATTGTTAGTGACACTAAGATAATATATGCATAATAAGATAAGTGTGGTTTGGCCATGTTGAAAGAATGAATGAAAGACTATTAACGAAAGGAATTCATAAGGCGAATGTCAGAGGCAGTTTCGGTAGAGGTCGCCCTAGGAGGACATATACTTATAACCAGCAGTCTACGGATGGTACGAGACGAGACTGCTATGTTTGGGTAATATCATAATCATCATTTCGCAATAGCAGTCTCGTTATGTTACCGAGATTATAATTTCTGTATGGTTAATAGTAGTCAAATAATAAAAACAATAAAGTAATTTATTTTAATTTTAAGTCTGCCAACCCGCACTAGGCCAGCGTGGTGGACGATAGCCTAATCCCTCTCATTCTGAGAGGAGACCCGTGCCCAGCAGTGGGACAGTATAATGGGTTGATTATTATTATTAATTCTTGATACGCTTACGCTTGACCGCCAGTTCGCCAGTTTTCTCTCAAAACGGTACATAGTATCTAAGTTACAGGCAGATTCAATCTTTGTGAGAGACGCAGTCTAAACTGGCTTCGGGACCTGCATGACGTCAAATAACAATAATTATTTAATTATTTCTCTTTGTTGCAGATTTTCGTTCCCGTAAATATGTATTTTGTTTATTGTTAATTAATTGGTTAATTTCTCTTAAAAACGTAATACCGAAATAAATCGTAATACAAACACAATTTAATTAAATTCTGTAATTATTCGGATTCCGATACCGTTAATCTAGGTTCCTACTCTACCATTTCGTCCAAAATACTTCACTGGAAATAAATGTAAGCAAATGCAATTTTTGATAACTTTACCAAGTTTGGAATGATTTTCCGGTCTTTCATTTTTAGTGAAGTAGTAGTAGACGAAATAGTCGTAGGAACCTAGAATGACGGTATCTAAATCCGAATCTATACTAATATTATAAAGCTGAAGATTTTATTTGTTTGTTTGTTTGAACGCGCTAATCTCAGGAACTACTGGTTGAAATTGAAAAAATATTTTTGTGTTGGATAGTCCGTTTATTGAGGAAGGTTATAGGCTATATAATATCATGCTGTGACCAAAAGGAGCGGAGCAGCGCGGGTGGAACCACGCGCGGATCGCTAGTAATAACATAATTTGATAGAATATTGTCTGGATTACGATTATTTCGGTATTATGTTTTTGTGGGCAATTCAAGCTCCGCCGGACCCTTAAGTGACAAATATTATTTCTATTACTAACTAGCTGTGGCATGAGTTGCAATGTCTTTTTGTTGTTGTTTTTTTTCATCACAAACCTTCCCAGGCATAATGATGAATGGCTTAGCAATACATAGAGGACAAACAAACAAACATTAATTTTAATTATTATAGATTTAATTTACTGGTTTCTGACACTTACGCGAATACATTAAACATTGAAATAAAACTACTTTTTACGGATTGTTTCAGAGAGCGCGTGGGATCTGTGACGAGCAACACCTGGCTGCAGAGCTTAAACATGTCAAGCAAGTACTGCATGACAACAAGCTCCGAATACCGCGCCCTCGTCACAGAAACCGCGAGAAACGTTCGAACACAGTCGAACGCCTACCTGCTATATTACCATATGTTAGAGGAGTCACAGACAATATTGGCTATATCTTGAAGCGAGCTTCAATCAAAACATACTTCAAGCCGCTGAAGAAGATTAGTCAGTTCCTACCACCTATCAAGTGTCACATACCTCTGCAAGATGCAGGTGTATACAAGCTAGATTGTGATTTCGGTCTCTCTTACATAGGCCAAACTAAAAGAAGCATAGGGACCCGCGTAAAAGAACACATCGCTGATGTCAAACACCGCCGTTTCAAGAAGTCAGCAGTTTGTGAACATACTCTAGACAAGGCCCAGCACTACATCAGATTTGATAAACCACAAGTCCTCGCAAAAGAAAACCGATTCCTTCCCAGGATGATCCGCGAGGCTATTGAAATTAAAAAACATCCAAATTTCAATAGAGAAGATGGCTGGGTCTTACTACGTGCTTGGAACCCCATTATAGATTCCATAAAATCAAAATCCAAGCCCAAAACTGCAATACGGTGAGCTCGTTCTACGTGAATCGAATCGCCAATAATTAACAAAAATGTAAGGTAGCTGTTAGTAATTGTAACATTAAGACGTCCAACAACTTAGTCTACCCGTGACCATGGATGCTGTAAAGGATCCGAAACGTCGGGACGGGAATCAAATAATATCAATACAACGCGATAAAATCCGTAAAAAGTAGTTTTATTTCAATAGATTTAATTTTTTATTATTATTGATTGTTCAAGACAGTATTAAAAAAAAATATATCTGCAAATTCTGCTAAATAATGGTACATTTAATGCTAATAACTCAAACTCCTACTTTATTGTAATAGAATCGATACTTAAACTCCAGAAACAAAATCCTGATTACAACATCTCTATAGAAATATTTTAAAGAAGAAAAAGACAAAATCGCGCCGGCTAATTGATAATTACCAGGCATTAGTGCCGTGCCAACGAGGGGGTCGCAAAAATTGCACCCCCTGGGGTCGAGGCGGTTTGCGACCCCATAACAGGTAAACGATGATTGGTAGAACTCGCTTCATTTCATTTTAATGTTTTGCGTAATCTTTGATTTTTGTCGTTTCCCGAACAGATTTCAAATCAAAGAATTAGAATGTTAAAGGGAGGTAACGTAGTGCATGGCCTAATGATATTATGACTATTTATTGGACTTCCACGTCCTAGATCTCGAGTTCGAATCCAAGGCAGGCACCTCTTACTTTTCACAATCATGTACATGTTAATAAGTTACCTAATTATCACTCCCTTTATTTATTTAAATATAAATTTACAGAATTACATCCAAAACATTTATATTTTAGGTAGGTATCAAAATATTGCAAAATCAGTACTGGTTAAATAGTCTATAATATCGATAAAAAGTTAAGCTACTTATAACTAAGAAAAATATAACATTGATTGATTATTTGATTTGTAAATGGCGGCACATGATAACAAACGTCGTACTGGTAACTTGTAAACCTTTTACAATCTAATAGGTAATAAGGTGTAAAGCACTAGATTGTAAAAAGTAAATTATGTAAATAAGTAAATTATGTAAATTATGTAATAGGTGCGTATGATTTAATTCTAAAAGATGAATAGTAGAGAAATGCTATATATTAATGATGATATCTGTGGCAAATTTTTAGTCATTAATTTACTGATATATTTTGTGTTTTAAAAAATGTTGCAAGAAAACGCCACAATGTTAAACTATGATTAAGTACGTACATAATAAACAGCTTAAAAATGTCACAATTTTTTTATTGATAAAAAAAATGTACGTGATAATCTACGCTTATTTTTCCATAAACCACAGCACAATTACATAAAGTTTTTTATAAATCTTCGAACCTCTATCATCCCTACAGAATTTAATACGGGGTGGCCCCCCCTAGGGTGGCCACTTTTTTCATTTTCATCATGACGAAACTCCATTTTTTTTTTGTTTAATCAAACGTAAGGCGACACGCGATGCGGTATGCGAATAATGTAGGTGGGGTCGCGGTGGGTTGCACCGAAACTATATTTTTTGGTTTCCATCTTCCATTTGACATGAAAAAAATATATTGCTCAATATAATTAAACGCTAGTGTCAAAACTTCTTGATTCAGATAGAGATAAACTCTATTTTTATTTATGGTTTACGTTGGTTTATAAGTGCTTCGAACGAACAATAAAACATCACAAAATAAATTTAGGGACGTAATTAATTTATATCAAAGCAGGTAACAAATAGATAACTTCAGATTAATAATTCAGTGCAAGTCACTTTATTTAGACAGTTATGCGTTTTGACAGTAATAAATACAGTTGATATATTGACCTTACGCAGGAAAAATGTAATAACACCAGTTTCGTTGTTATCTTGTCTTTAAAGCTGTTATAATACTAACTTATCAATTATTTGTATGTACATATATTATAGATTAAGTTGTAAAACTATAAATAATGTTGTTGTAATGATAAATGGAAATAAAATTCATATATTCATGTTGTATTTTTTTGTTTTATTTATTTACACCTTTCGTGGTGACACCTTGTGAAGGTATTTTTTTTATTTTGACATGTTACAATTTATGAATTCTTTGAGAAATAGATTCAAGCAATGTAATAAATACTTAGTTGGAATCATAAATAGGAATAAGAAATAAAAACGAAGTTATAGGTACTGTGTTCTGAGACTTACGCAAATATTGGTTTAAGGATTCTATCTTGTATATTTACATTAACAAAATCCCCATCCCATAAACAAAATTAATATCAAAATCAGGGATAGCAGACTTTGTGGACTGCTTTTATTTAAAAAAAAAAATGTTATGCCAATAATTTTGTGTTCCGAAGAAAATGTAGCTGGTAAAATTATTGTAATATTCTCTCTCGCTTTAAAAATGTTGAAAAAACACATCGTGAGGACACCAACCCGCACACACAACGTTTATAATAAAGACATCATTCTGAGATACCCGAAATTACAAAGTGCTCAAGTAAAGTTTCTATTTTTTTTTTATGGCTATCCCATCCCAAGGGCAAACGAGCAGACGGATCGCCTGATGGTAAGCGATTACCGCCGCCCATGGACACCCGCAACACCAGAAGAGTCACGAGTGCGTTGCCGACCTTTTAAAATAGGATTGGGCCTCCGGTAACTTCACTCACTCGGCGAAACACAACGTAAGCGTTGTTTAACGCCGGTTTTCTGTGAGGCCGTGGTATCACTCCGGTCGAGCCGGCCCATTCGTGCCGAAGCATGGCTCTCCCACGTAAAAAATACTTAGGCCATTTTATTTTCAACTGTAGGAGTATCTAGGAGTAGTTTTAGTCAAGCCATCGAAAGGTGTTTAGCGATGTTCTGCTGTCTTTTTATAAGTAGTACTACACTGTAGTTGACAAAAATAACCCTACGGAAATATGAGCCCAATTTTTTTCATCATATTACACTCTTTGCGCTGTAGCATGGTGCAGATGACAGTTGCCTGTATGACGTTCTTATGGCATTCTGGTTGGGTTTAATTTAATTTACTACAGTTATTAATTAAAATTTAATATATTACGAATGTGGTACAGCTAAAATACTAAGTCATAATTTGTAAATCGCGGCAACCTTCAAGAGTGAAACGAAATGTTACTGAAACTGTCACCTGCACCATGCTCAGCGCAAAGAGTGTAGGTACTAATACCTTTTTTTATTTCCATCTCATGTCTCTGAATCAATCAGATATAATATAAATGTAGATATTATGTTCTGAGGACACCAAGAAAATAATATGGTACCTACCTACGGTAAAGTTAGTATGTAGAACCTAAATAGAAAAATAATCAGTCAAAAAAGTTCCTTTTTAAAATTTTACATTCAAACTTTCCGAGAAACTTTCGAATACAAAAAAAGTCATATTAAAAAAATTAACTGCCAAAGCTGACGAGTGGCTTAAATATAAACGTCAAAGGTCTACGGTAATTATGGGTAACTGTCATAGAACTCATAATTTGTGGGGGCCTATAATTTCGTGCGATCATTAACTCATTTTGGTATCATAATATTTTAATTTTGATTATCAACCGTTCTTTTTTCTTTAGTTTTTTGTTGGCTGTTCCTTGGAGTTCCGTCGCTTTTTTTGTAAGTAGGTTTATTTAATTTTTATTGTTTTGTTTTTGTTATGATTTCTGACGTAAATTACATAATTAAACCAATTAATTAATGAAGTAAATACTTAAGCTTAATTATTTGCAAGAAGAACAGTGATAGCATAGTGATATGACCATTGGACTGCCAAATCAAAGATATTGAGTTCGAATCCAAGGCACGCACCTTTGACATTTTGAAGTCATTATTTTAACACTCTTTCAAATGGTGAAGGAAAACATTGTGAGGGAACGTGCAAGCAAGAGATATTTTCTCGACAGCAGGTGAAGTCTGCAAAGTGCATTAGGCCAGCCTGATGACCTGTAATCCTCTGTCCTTACGAGAGAGATCCTGTGCCTAGCAGTACCATATGTAATGGGTTTGATAATGATGATGAATTATAGGTACATTCTTTATCTTCTTATCGAATCGATATATATAAGCTAAGATATACGAGTATAAGCAAACGAAGAGAGAAGAGAAAAATATGAAACTAGATTGGCCCAGTATTTCGCTACGCACACGGCATTTTCTGCGGCCATTAGGGCTTGGCACGCTGGGCATGACAGCATATGGGACATATCTTCCAATGCACCACTCTTACATAATAGGTTCTAGGCCTCTGGAGAACCCCACCGGAACATGTTAACTTTGCTTCGACCAACCTGAGTACGACGTCTGTTGAGAGACTTTCAAGTTACCCAGGAAAGCTCATGCCCGGCGGGAGTTCCTCACCCAGCTTTACGAATGAAGAGGGTGGTGGGTGTTTGTCACGCCATAAGGCATGCCTATAAAGATATATACTACCGCCTCATTGGCCTAATGGTCCTGAGACTGCGACTGCTACGCTAGAAGTCCTGTATTCGATTTCCAGGTCGAGCAAAGTGTTATTGGGTTTTTCTATAAAATTCTCAATAGCAGCTTGGAGTTTGGAATTTGTGCCCGGTTAATGGCAATAAACTTACGGCGGACTGTGGGTGTAAGCCTCTGCCTAACCCTTCGGGGAATACAAGTAGGTATGATAGTATAGTTTTGTTATGTTATAAAGATAATCAAACTACTAGTGTAGGGAGGTAGACTTAAACACTAACAGGTCTGTATCCTCATCATCAACCAATTTACCATCACACTACTGGACACGGGCCTAATATCAGAACAAGACAATCGCCGTGTGCTAGAATATTGTTCCTCACTGCCTTTCAGATACGCATCTTGTACGAGGCGTGAAAATATCTGACTTGCTTGGTGGTAGGACCTCTTTGGGTGGTTGAGCTGGGCGGGCTGAGCATGGTTGCTCAGCCAGCCCAGCTCACTTACGATTAGGTACGTCGGAGTCTGTCGTAAAGCACTTTGGTGTGCGTTTTGATGTTTTCGCGTAAGATGTTCCTCCATCAACTGCGGCTGCGGCTCTGGCTGTCTGCAGTCCGTAGGGTCCTCTTAAGGGTCGGTAACGCAAACAAAAACCAATAAAAAAGGATCGGTCGAGCTATATTTTGCTGATTTGGAGACCCATTTGGCACGTGCATACATTTCACTCTGTTTACTATTTATTTATTTATGCTATGATTTTGCCTCTGTATTTTTTCTTCTTTTTCAAATTTTTGTAACCAGGCATTGGTCTTATGATGTGGTTTACCAAATAAACGTTTTTTCTTTCTTTCTTTCTATAATATTGTGAGCCACCACGGAAACCTTATCAATCTACAAAGTAAAGTTGTACCGTTGTACTTACCAGGGTACTTACGTCTTTGGATGATTGATTATTCTGAGCACATCGAGACTCTTTCTTGCCTCAGAGAGCACGTTAAGCAGGGTCAGGTTTTCATATGAACACCTACAACAACCCTTAGTGGTGGTTAAGAACTCGGAAAACCATAGTTATTCAGTTTGTGGGTGAATATTTGAAAACATTAGAACGTCAGTAACTTCATCCCAAATATAAGAATGCAGATGTTTAAAACTACAATTACGATAATCAAAACTTAAACTACACCACTGTTGTCAAGCAATAAGACAAGATTAAAAACAATCTGAATTAAGAAAGAGAGAAATACTATGATGAGAAGAATGATTTGTTAAAATGTTCGAATATTCACCCAAAGTCATATACAGTATATCCTTAAAAATTTCGAGTCGCTCGGACTTTGAATTGCAGAGGTCTGATGATCACGCCGACGATCACTGCATCGCTGACCGTCATCGTCGCCATCGGATCTCGCGAAATAAACCGGTTAATAATAATAATTTTCATTATAGCTCTTTTAACGTTTACATTCCGAACGATAAATTGTATAGACCGATTAAATTCGGTGTAAGAAAAGTCTTGACAAACCTTGCCGTCATCAAAGTCAAAGTCAAAGTCAAAATGTTTTATTTCAATTAGACCACTAAATAGGTACTTTTGAAAACCAGCATGCATCATCAGCATTCATCACCGATTACTGTCCCATTGCTGGACGCGGGTCTTCTTTTCGATGGAGAGGGGTTAGGCTATCACTGCTATAGCCTAACGCCTCTCAATCTTGGGCATTAGTTGGGCGTTAATCATTAAAATTTTAATCAATTATTTTTCAATTGCAATTGAATTATTTTTTAATCAATTGATTAAATAATAAAAAAAAATATTGTTTAATGCCAAACACTGGGCTATAATAGTCAACTACGTTAGCCTACTTATGTAGTCCAGTGTAAAGGATAATGTAATAATAGAAACATCGTCTTTACAAAATATAATTATCAAAGAATTTAACAGGACGGAGTTCATAGCACTACTTAATAATTTATTGTTTATTCTAAAGCTTGTTGATTCACAACAACAGACTATGGTAGGCAGGTGGGTATTCCTATGGATAAGTCAGTACATACCTATTGAGTTAGGGTACCTACCTATAACATAAATTCGATAGGTACAGTTACTTACCAACATTAGGTACCTACTTACCTAAACAAGTAGGTAATAAATAATTAGTTCATGGGATTATATTAGGCGCCACACTTTTTGTGTTTGCTAGTGTCAAGTATATAGAATAATCCCCAGTAAAACAGTGGAAACTTCACTAAGGCTTCGATGGAGTTTAGGAGTGAACACAAAAGTCGCGATTTTCAATTTTTTATAATTTTCCTACACTCGCACACGTTCAAGAACACATAATGGTTAACTATCCACAATAATTATTACACATTAAACTTCGGAGAAACACATGTTTTGGAAAATAATATAAAATCGACAAAGTGCACTTTATATTTTCCCACCTTATTTCCAAAGGAAATATTTTGAGGAAGCTTATCTTAATTTTTTGAAATCTGTTAATATTAATTACATAGCTGATAATTCACAGACACAAAAAATTAAAAAGTTTGAAAAGCAAGGGTCATCAACTTTTTAAAGCCTAATAATAAAAAAAAAATTGTTTTGGGTTCGCGTCCCGAAGCATTCGGGCACTGTTTTACCTACACTATGTAGTTGCGGAATTCTATTCGATAATAGATGTCGCTAGCAGTTCTAAGTGGAATATTTCCAACTAGAAACTTGTTAGGATACCTACATTAACGTTATTTATCTAGTATTGTTTTAAATATTCAATGAGTAGGTAATGCTTGTAATATTTTTAATACATTGTAGGTATTTTGTGGATGATTCTGATGATGGTGATAATGATAATGAAGTGAATATATAAAGGTAAGTTACCTACTAGGTAGGTGTTACATAGTTTAATAAAAATGGCATAATAGGTAGGTAGGTAACAAAAAATTATAATATTTTAACAGTTTTAAATAATTAATGTTTTAATAATTGGTTGGTATAAAAAGTAGGTAGGTAGGTAACATAAAATAATAAGTTCCTTTGTTCAAAACAATAGGTAATCACTATAATTTTATTTATTTAGACATACAATCTCTATGATACATTGTGGTTAGATTTTTCTTACCCCTCAATAGATGGTGCTAGGTGTCCATATTCAATCCCCTTGCAACGAGGGTGGCTATTCTGTTTTGGATAATATCATAGATGTCGCTAGTTGGACATTTTAATCTCATGGTTGTCTATGTAACATAACATACCATCACGTCTATATTACCAGAAGGGTTAAGCTCAGCGAACTAATGTAAATACACCCATAGTTCGCCGGTATGTTTAGGTCCCATGTAACAGGGGGCGAGCCTATCGCCATTTACCGGCCACAAATTCCAAAGTCCGAGTTGCTACCGATAATTTCATAGAAAGACCCAAAAAAAATTATTTTGATTTTATGAAGAGTGTAGATACTGTAGTAGCAACCGCATCTTAAGAGCCTGTAGTCCAGGATTCCATTCCTAGTTCGAGCAGTGTTATTTGCAGAAATAAAAGTAATATTTTTTACGGTCACCACTGCCACCACAAATGTAAAGATAACCCGATTGAAAATTACAGTAAAATGAATATCCTTATTCTGTCTCATAAGTAAGCCCTAAGTATCTTTGTCTGTTCCAGCAGTGGTAGTTCCAGCATACTTCAATTGCAGGCACTTAAATTCTCTTTACATATACCAGTAATCATACTTGATTATAACTTATTATATTATTAATATATATTGATACATATACAAGTGATTATGATATGATACCTGCGAAGATTTCATAGGTATCGATATCAGTAGCCTTAGCACGAACAACTTGCGAAAAAGTATTCGTATCGTCACGATAGAGGCGCTGGTCCAAATCTCATACAAATTGGTCTCCATGACGATACGAATACTTTTTCGCAAGTTGTTCGTGCTAAGGCTACTGGTCCTATTTATAAAATCGTTGTCACTTTTCAAAGAAAAAAATAACCTCGATTAAAAAAAAAAACCTAAATACCTACCTAATAAGAAACTGAAATGGAAATACTTACGGTGGCAGCCACCGCCCCTGAAACACACACGAAGGTGCTTTACGACAGACTCCGACGTAAGGGTGGTCGCCAGCCAGTCAGACCCCAAGAGGTCCTACCACCGAGCTAGTCAAGTATTTTCACGCCTGTTACGGGATGCCTATCAGGCAGTGAGGAACAATATTCTAACCCGTCCCCACACGGGGTTAGGTTGGAATAATGCTTAATTATTATGTCTTATTAAGACTTCGGCGGACCGAATTTACGAAATAAATCGTAATTCAAACACAATTTAATCAAATTCTATTCTTATTAGAATTCCTATACCGTTAATCTAGTTTCCTACTGTACCATTTCATCCAAAATACTTCACTAGAAATAAATGTAAGCGAATGCAATTTTTGTTAATTTTACCAAGTTTGGAACGATTCTCCAGTCTTTTATTTCTAGTCAAGTAGTAGTAAACGAAATAGTACCGTAGGAACCTAGATTAAGGGTATCCAAATGCGAATAATAACATAATTTGATAGAATATTGTCTGGATTACGATTTATTTCGGTATTACGTTTTTGTGAGCAATTCAAGCTCCGCCGGACCCTAAAACTGTAAAACTTTCAAATAATAAATAGGTACTATCTACTTAAATTAAATAGTGAAGGAAATTATCGAAAGGGAAACTTTCCATACTACACTATACTAAGATAATTATGTGGCCTGTGCCTAGCGGGGGGACACTCAATGGGCAGACGAAAATGATGCTTACGAGTCCGGCGGACCGAATTTCTCTTACAAACGTAATACCGAAATAAATCGTAACTCAAACACAATTTAGTCAAATTGTGTTATTATTCGGATTCCGATACCGTTAATCTAGGTTTCTACGTTACCATTTTGTCCAAAATACCTACTTCACTGTAAATAAATGTAAGCGAATGCAATTTTTGATAAAACTACCAAGTTTGGAAAGATTTTCCAATTTCTTATTTCTAGTGAAGTAGTAGTAAATGAAATGGTACTGTAGGAACATAGATTAACGGTATCCAAATCCGAATAATAACACAATTTGATAGAATATTGTCTGGATTACGATTTATTTCGGTATTACGTTTTTGTGGGCAATTCAAGCTCCGCCGGGTCCTTAAAGTCTTATTTTTAATTTATTCATCCAATAGAGATTCACAAAGCCATGTTGACGGATCTAATGCTAGTAATGCAATCCTTAATTAGAATAATATGGTTTCTTTTCGTGTGACAAACTGTGATTGTCTAATAAGAAAAGTCTCCATGGAAATCGAAGTAGAAGTCTCAAAAATATTTTGAGATGTTCCTATTAGAATACTTTTCAATGATTCCTATAGGTGTTGACCAGTTTCCATTATTAACCGGACACAAATCCAAACTCCGAGCTGCTACTGAGAATTTCATAGAAAATCCCAATACCTATCACTGCTCGACCTGGGAATCGAACCCAGGACGTCTAGCGTGGCAGTCGCGCTTAGGACCACTTCCTGACACTTCCATTAATGACCCAGTCCTAGACTGAGGAAATTCTTAGCGATTAGTTGATATTTTTCCAAGTTTTTCTTGTAAGGTATTTTATATAGCAGGCTCTTTGAATGATAAATAATAAGTACCTATCAATCACTATAAAATATTTGACACGACGCTTTTGCAAATACTTTTATAAATCAAAGGTTTTGCAAAAAAATCCGGGAATCCTGGTTCGTTCTGGGATAGAGGCTGGATGTTGTGCTACAACTAGATGGCGCTAATAATTTTTCATTGAAGAAATGCCAAAACTATCCATTCAGATTTTTTAATTTCATTGTTTGAGCCTTTGATCTTAATGTAGCTAGATAATTACAAGTTCAATCAATGTTTTGGAGACCATTTGTAACTCATGAAGAAGGTTTTCTTCTTAAATTTTTACTTTTTATTAATTTCCAATTGATTTTTTTTATAGGGTTTGCAATACAAACAATCCAATTACCGTTCCAGTTAAATTTCAATCATAATCAACCCATTATATTCTCACTGCTGGGCACGGGTCTCCTCTCAGAATGGGAGGGATAAGGCTATAGTCCACCACGCTGGCCTAGTGCGGGTTGGCAGACTTCACACGCCATCGAGAAAATCTCTTAGGTATGCAGGTTTCCTCACGATGTTTTCCTTCACCGTTTAAGCGCGTGATAATTAACTATTTAATACGCCCATGACTTCGAAAAATCAGAGGTGCGTGCCTTGGGTTCGAACTCGAGACCTTTGACTTAGCAGTCCAACGGTCATACCACTAGGCTATCACTGCTTTATAAATTTCATTGTCTTATTGGAATTACATACAGGTTTTTAATTACGTATATTAGGCATTTACGCATACGAAGCGTTTTCTAAAGTTTAGCTCGGTGGTAGAACCTCTTGCCTGGGTGGCGACCACCCTTACGTCGGATTTTATCGTAAAGCACCTTGGTGTGTTTCTACTTTTGCGCTTAACAGCCAGTTCCCCCTCGTTTGCTGCGTCTGCAGTCCGTAGGGCTTAAGGCACGGCAACTCCTCTGGTGTTGAAGGTGTCTATGGGCGACGATGACTATTTACCACCAGGTGGCTCATCAGTTCGTTTAGCGAATTAACAAATAAAAAATATAGTTATATAGGTATATTTTTTTAAAGAAAATATCCATTGCGGATAGGATTCGGACTTGAGTCCTTCGTTTTGGTACACCGAATCCTTTCGCCAACTGAAACTACCAAAATATTTTGAGCTAAGAATTGTCTTTTTAATTTTATTTCTTAAAGTAGTGGTATTCTAAATAAAAAAAACACATGCAAAAATCTAATTTCCTCCGGGTAAAATATAATTCCTGACTTCGATAGGCATCTCGTAAGAGGCGAGAAAATATCTGACTTGCTCGGTAGTAGGACTTCTTGGGGATTGTTTGGCGACCACCCTTACGTCGGAGTCTATCGTAAAGCACTTTAGTGTGTTTCGACTTTTGCACGTGTGAGTCATTTACCCTTTTCGGTTGCTGCGGTTCTGGCAGTCTACAATCCGTAGTGGCTCTTAAGGATTGGCAACGCATCAGCAATTCCTCTAGTGCTGCAGGTGTCCATGAGCGACGATGACTACTTACCATCAGGTGGCTCGGCTGCTCGTTTACTAACATAAAAAATAAAAGGACAACTTGGTAATTAATTATTAATTTTTATTATTGACAAGGTTCTGCCCGCGACTTTGTCTGCGTTGACTTCAGGATTGGGTATAAAGTAGATAAAAAGGATAAAAAGTAGCTTAAGTGTTATTCCAGGCTATAATCTATCTGCGTGCGAAATTTTATTCAGATCTGTTCAGCCGTTCTGGCGTGAAAGAGTAACAAACATCCATACATCCGTCCATATTGTCCGTACTCACAAACTTTCACGTTTATAATATTAGTAAGGATGCGTTCATTAGGTGGTTCTTTAAGAGAATTTAAACTGCCAAAGAACATTTGTAATTTGGTCTCTGATACTTACTTACTAAGTACAATAGTGGTTACAAATAGGATTGTAACATCTCAAAATCAGCAATGCTTCTATTTCTCTTTTTGTCCAAAAATGTACCTATGCCAACATTTTTGTCGTCGACTGTACATTTTGGATAGTGTGATAGATACTATCGGCCAATGGCTGGGTCATCATTGAGTCACTTGTTGCTCCCAAACGGTTAGGCAGAGGTGTAATAATAATAATTATATTCCCAGAGTTCACCGGTATGTTTTAAGTTCCATGTAATAGCGAGCTTCGACTGAGAATTTCATAGAAAAGCCCAATAATTCTGCTCGATCTGGAAATCGAACCCAGGACCTCTAGCGTAGCAGTCGCGCTTAAGGTCATTATGCTAATGAGACAGTTTCATAATGATTATGGTAAATTGATACACAATTACTATTACAATCGCTCATTCGGATGATTTAGGTCATTTTCTCCTCTTTATTAATCTATACTTAGGTACTATCTTCAATCATGCACCAATGGTGCGTGCGTTCCACTTCCAGTTTAAGCGTGTGCGCATGTATGAGTCTGATTTATAATTGAACTAGCGGCCTGTCCCGGCTTCGCTCGGGTGGACATTATTGAAGTTTTAGTCGGGATCCCTATTTTTTTCTAGTAATAAATATATCGTATGTTACTCAGTGATTATGCAGCTTTCTAACGGCAAAAGAATTTTTGAAATCGGTCCAGTAGTTTTTATGTTTATTCATAACATACAAAAATACAAATCTTTCCTTTATAGAATTAGTGTAGATTAGAAGTTGCCCGCGGTCTTACCCGTATCCTAAAGGTAGCCTATGTCCTTTTTTAAAGTTTTTTTTTTATAGTCAATCTATGTCTATACCTACCAAATTTCATCAAAATTGGTTCAGTGGTTTAGGGATAAAAAGTAATAGACAGACAGAGTTACTTTCGAATTTGAAATATTAGTATCGATTATGTGTAAGTGTTTATCAATACTGCTGTTACTGCAGAAGAAAACATCATAAATTCTTATTTTCATGAATTTGAAGATAGACCCTACTTTACAATGACTAATTCTTAGTGATACCAGCAGTCATAATTAGGTTGATGAGTTTCTCCATCTTGTGGTTTCTTACATTTGGGTTTTGCGATAGCAACCCAAATAAAATAATAGAAAAACTAAATACATATTATAGAATAACATTTTATTAAATAAAAATACACGCAAAGCAGTGATAGCCTAGTGGTATGACCGTTGGACTGCCAAGTCAAAGGTCTCGAGTTCGAACCTAAGGTACGCACCTCTGACATTTCGAAGTCATGTGCGTATTAAATAGTTAATTATCACGCGCTTAAACGGTGAAGGAAAACATCGTGAGGAAACAGCATGCCTGAGAGATTTTCTCGACGGCGTGTGAAGTCTGACAACCGTCGACGTCGCCGTCGCGTAACACTAGGATATTAAGACTGAATTTAAAAAAATCCTTTTGTTTTTCTATGGTCAAATTCTCAGTAGTAGCATTGACTTTGGATTTGTTCTCGGTTATTGACAAAAGGCTCGTCCCCTATTACTTACATGAGACCTAAATGTGCCAGTGAACTATGGCTGTACATTAGTACACCTCTGTTTAACCATTCGGAGAATACAGGCGTCATGACAATATTATGGAAAATGTGATCAAGACTCATGGCCCCCCGACCACACGGCAAGATAAGTACATACTACCGACATACTTACCCTGCTACCACCTCTAACGGCGGATGCTCCGTGAGGATTAATTACACAACAAAATTAATAATACTTACTTTAAAGAAATTGATAATTAAGTAGGTAACTATAACATAACATCACGCCTGTATTCCCCGAAGGGTTGGGCAGAGGCGTACTAATGTACACCCACAGTTCGCCGGTATGTTTAGGTCCCATGTAATAGGGGGCGAGTCTATTGCCATTAACCGGGCACAAATCCAGACTCCGACCTGGGGATCGAGCCCAGGACCTCTAGAGTAGCAGTGGCGCTTGGGACCACTAGACTGATGAGGCAGGCAATAATAAAAATGTAAAACAAATAATTTCCCGGACTCTTATCTCGGAATTAAACTCATCAGATTAAACGTTTATATTTCTTTAAAAGCATGATATCAAAGCAGTAAAACCTCATCAGAGGCACGAACCTATGTATATTAAAAAAAAAGAATCGCGTAACTGACCATACATACTGGTCATTTAACACTACATCGTTTAAGTACGGTCGTTAAGACCCCGAGCTATTTCCGTCTATAATAATACATCGCGCAATAAAACAGATAACAGGAAAAAGCTGACACGATAGCAGCAAAGGAAGGGTTAGATAGCCTACGGTCTTAGAAAAAAAAGCACTTGAAGTATAACGTCTTAAGTCAACAAGAGATCAGAGAAAATTCAACGATAATTCTTAGAAATAGAGTTCGGTTTTGAATGTCGTCAATTTGAAGGATCTAACCCGTTGAGTGCGCACGTCGTATATATCCGACTTCCGTAATACAGCCAGCGACAGTATAATTGTCTATAATGATATATTACTTTTATCTGTCCATCTTCTTGTCTGCTCGTAGCCACGAATGTTAGATACACATCTAATATTTTACGACAGTTTTCTAATTATCTGATGTTGTTTTTTTTTTGCGAGCTATTGTTTCTGTGTGTGTGTGTGTGTAATTTCAACATATGTTGTAAAGTTGTATCGACTTTTAATTTAAACTGCCCGCGGTAAATTTGTCCGTCTCTAATTATTATTGAAAGAAATAAAATGTTATCGACATGTTTTGTAATACAATTTTATTTTCGTGTTTCGGACAGGTGAAAATAAGAATATGAACAATGCTATAAAGTAATGCAAAAAATACCTAAAGGAAAAAATGGTTGACATTAACAAAGCTTACCAGTTATCTATTACAATCGTTAACTAAAGTAGGAAACGGAACAACGACAGATGTGTGTGATTTTTCTCTAGTAAAAAACTGTATGCAAATGTCACCTTCATTTGCATAATACAAAAGTGTTCGCTTTCAATCGTAAAGCAAAAAGTTAACCCTTTATCGACCTTTTTATATTTTTTTCATGTCAAAGTACGTTGTCGGTCTATGCATAATTAGAATAATATGTGCTTTGTATAGTATATGTCATTTTTTGCCGCACAGATGTGTGAGGTTCCGGAAGTCGGAAAAAAAAGCCTAGAGATCGAAAGTGGAGGGTTAATTTGTTGATAAAAAAAGGAAAAAAATAGTCAACACTATGCCATGCCGTTGTGACTGTTGAGACTAGTGAGTTTTTTGTTTATGTATTCATTATTAGCTTCAACGTCAATAGGCGGTAAAGGTACTAAACATTTTATTATCTTCTTTGTGAAAATATCCTGCAGCCGAGTAATTTTCTGCTTAGAAAGGATATGGATATGTAGACTTAATATACAAAGGTATGTAGAAATCTATTCTCACACCTATATTTATTTTTTATTAATATCGAGATCGTTGATCCCACACGGAGCGAGGTCGGCCCAGACGGAGGTGGCGCGAAGAACTGGACTCTTACGATAGAGATTGGGTGGCTAAAACCACAGACAGAGCGGTTTGGAAGGAGGGAACGGAGGCCTTTTCCCAGTAGTGGGACGAAGTGGGTTAGAAAAAAATATATATTGAGAACCCAGTAATAAATAGTCTAGACCATTGGACTGCTGAGACAAATGTCTCGCGTTTAAATCAAAGCCAAGTCTCTAAATTTTTGAAATCATGTACGAATTAATAAATAGAAGCGACGGTAGTCTAATGGGTAGGCGTCGGACTTGCGATCATGTGGTTGCCGGTTCGAAACCCACCTATGGAACTACCGACGTGAACTCTAACACAAGCATTTAACTTAGCACGAAGGGTTAACAAGCATCCTAGTAATATGCGACCTACATTGCCATTAAACTTTTTTTAGAAAAATATATCACGCGCTCAAACACTGAAGGAAAACATCGTGAGGAAACCTGCATGCCTGAGAGATTTTCTCGATGGTGTGTGAAGATTGCCAACATGCATGCTAGGTTATAGTCCACTATAGCCGAACCCTTCTCGTTCTGAGAGGAGCCCGGTGTGCAGCAGTGGGACAGTAAATGGGTTAATGTTTTTTAACATTTACCCATTTACTGTCTTAACATTTATTTTATATTAGTATCGAAAAGCTTATCTAAATTATTTGATAAAACTGACACTTAAATTCTTACTGAAATAGGAAGCAAACTTTATTATAAAATGATAATATATTGTCAATTTGATCACTATTATTCAGTCACTGTAATTACTGTCTAGATTTAAGATAACCAATTTCCTTTGATCCTTTCTATCCTTTGATCCTTTAGACATGAAATATGTATAATAGTATATTCTTCCTCCTTCCTCCTGTGAAAACTATAATTCAGTGCTAGGTACATCGGCTTGGTGTATCCTGAGTTAGAGAGCAAAATTTTAATATGTAACAAATTCCTAATAATAAGAAAAATTTACTATAAATGATAATTAAATTACTAAACTACTATATATATATATATTAAATTACTAATTATCATCATCCTTATCTGACCCCATCATAATTAGTAAAAAGCTAGGACTTTTGCCAATTGTGTTAGGATTGACTTCCAGTCTAATCCGGTGTGACTAAATATCAATATTTTATACGAAGCGACTGTGACCAGACCTCATCCCAAACATTTTCTCACAAATTAAAAACCCCTAGATTATCATGGACGAAGTAAGAACAATTTACAGAATTAACCATGACTTGTCTTATGAAAATTAACACAAAGTGTATGTTAAGCCTCACTAATAATAATAATTAGATTCTGTCTATCACAAAACTGCATGCAGCAGTGGAAGGGTTATGCGTTGGCATTATTATAAAAGATGACTCCCAAAGACCCTGGGAACCAATTTGAATATGTATTGTGATTATAATTTATTCAAATTTACCTACAATAGAAGGGTGTAATTTAATAATTTTTATAACAACTTCTTTATACTTTTATTACTTGTTACTTTGGTTTGCATACGGTATTCTTGATTCTAAAGGTGTGAATTTATGTAACTTCGCTTTAATTGGATCATTTCCTGTCTTCTAATTTGTTAGAGGTTTGTGCTTCAAATTATAGTTATTTGATCTGATAATGACAGAAATTTTATTCCAGCATCGAATTCCTGAAACAATAAGAGAAATATGTTAAAAACTTAATGTATAATAAAATTATTGCAGGTTTCAAAACTTTTGTAGATATTTTATTAAACAATAAATTTGTCAGATAAAAAATTAAATTGGTAAGTACATAGACTTTTTTTCAATCAGTGGCCAACAACGATTGTAATTACGTTTGGAAACAAGAATAATCTGAAGGTAGGTACAATAATCAAGATACACAATCATAATAATATTACAAATTTAATGTAACAGGTATCCTTAAACGTTACACATTTTCACCAAAACCACTGAACTGGAAATAATATCGAAACCAAGACAGCAACCTTGTTACCACATTGCATTCACGTAAAAATCAATGTCTCGTTACCAAATGAACCGTATATTAAAGCACAGATACTTTACCTGCGCACAAAACTTCCAGAAACTCCTATAATTTTACTTAAACGGATAATGTCACATTATTCAACAAAAAATCTTAGTTATTTTCATTGTTTTTGCAGCTAAAAATACTAAATGCAACAAAATGGCGCTACGCGGGCCTCAGTATCCGCCATGTTTCATATGCGCGAAACTGATGCGCAGTCGGCCGAAAACTAACAACCCCATTCGGACACTATTGTTGCCTCGTGAATTCACCCACGCGATATTTTCAATTCGCATTTCGTACATGAGAAAAGTAAACGTCGCGTTTGGGGGTTAGAGTATATTTTTGCTTACATCTGGACCGGGTTATTTTTAGATGTGCTGAAATCGTAACGGCATAAGTGAAATTACAATATTTTCAAATAATGAGTTTTATTGCGAGTAAATATACTACATTATTCACTGGGGCTATTGTTAAAAGAAAATTTATTGAGTTTTTGAAAACTCTAACTTTTGGCAACAAGATAAAGTTCAATATCGTGCTTCAACTGCAGTGATGTGAAAGTGTGTGTGTCGTACCTATATCAACACGAGAAAACCTTGTTATATCCGCACGTGTGTTAGTTTTTGATAAAGAAAGGGTAACGTCATATCTCGATGTTGAATTTTTACCTATGAATGTGACATTCGGCGGAATAAGCATACATTGATGTGTGTGTGCGGTATGTTGTGTTTAGGGATGTATGGAATTTGTGTCCGAAACGTTGCGGATACAAAAAATAAGGTAGGTACTAATAATTTTGTAAAGTGTATATTAGTATATATTATCTGTGGTAAAGTGAAGCTTAAATGGAGTACACATTACTTGTCAGTGTAAATTGCCGGTAAAATCGGCGCAGGCTCGGTTCCCTGAGCAAGTTTATTAATTTACATCGTCAGAATTGAGCTACCTATGAAGCTTATTAATCGTCAATCATTGATTTAAATATTAAAGCCAACGCATTCAGTATTTTTCTGTAAATAATAGCTGTTTTTAATGAAATGCGATCTTATTCTAGGTACAATGTACACCCGCCATTTATTTTTCTTCATGATGTGTTAAAAAAATTACCTGCCGGTTAGCAGGTTAAAAGCCAGGTCGACTGGCTACTGCCTCATTAGTCTAGTGGTCCCAAGTGCGACTGCTACGCTAGAGGTCCTGGGTTCAATCCCCAGGTCGAGGAAAGTGTGATTGGGTTTTTGTATGAAATTCTCAGTAACAGCTCGGAGTCTGGATTTGTGCCCGGTCAATGGCAATAGGCTCGCCCCTTATTACATGGGACCTGAAACATACCGGCAAACTGTGGGTGTACATTAGTACACCTCTGCCTAACCCTTCGGGGAATACAGTCGTGATGGTATGTGACTGCCTAGTGTGGGTCGGATTTGTACGAGTATACTCATGGTAGCGAATATAGGTAAGTACTTATCCGAATTTTAACCGCACACAATGTAGGCACATCACTATCTACAAGTGCGACTGTGTGCTGTCGTATTTTAATAATATTCATTTTTCCATGTCAGCGGATCTCGGAATTCTATGAAATTCTCGGCATGTAAACCAATATAAAATGTAAGTATATTGTATTTATACATGTACTATTATATTAAGTGGCTTCGTTTTATCATTGTATCAATTACGTAAGAGATATTGGGTATATCTGCCATTATTTTATGTTGATACCTTTCTTATCAATATAAATGGGAATTATGTTAATGTTTTTTTTGTCTTGTCTGTGTTCTTGAGAATTTGTAGTGCTGTTAGCATAATAATGTTGTTTTTTTTTATATCTTTACAAGTCTGAACATCACAAAACACAAACATACCATCACCTCTGTATACCTCGACGGGTTAGGCAGAGGTATAGTTACTGTACACTTACAGTTCCCCGGTACGTTGAGTTGAGGTCCTAGGTAATAAAAGGTAAGCTTATTGCCATTAACCGGACACAAATCTAAACTACGAGCTGCTACTGAGAATTTTATAGAAAAACCCAATGACACTGCTCGACTTAGGGATCGAATCCAGGACCTCTAACGTAGCAGTCGACGACTTGACGATGACATCGTTTATTAGTTAGGTATTATGTGTGTGCGTGTATGTCAAACGCATGGTAGTGTGTGCGGATTTTCATACAAACTTTCACCCCATTTTCACCACCTTAGGGGTTGCCCACCTGGGCAAGGAACCCGTGATCTCAAGTTTACACTCCGCCATACTTGTGATTACTAGACCGATGGCATGAATGGCGGGCAGATTACCGCACTGTAAGGGTTAAACAGCGTTTAATAACAAAATTGTATCGGACGTCTGTCAGTTGACACTGGCGTCTATTGGTGTTCGCATAACTCCGAAATGAAAGAAAATACTCGATATTTGAGTTTGGTCAAATCCACTCTTAGTTCCGATTTACGAAGCTTGCAAGAATAAGGGTGCCGTAATACAGAACTATCGATCACATAACCGATTGATGCATTAACTTAGTAAGTAAAACCCAGTAGTGAATGCTCAATAAATAAAAAGGAGCCGTCTGTTGTTGCGTTACGAAAAACGTTATTGATGGTGGAATGTCAGAAACAAAACTGTGCACATTTGTAGTGGCCCTGAAATTGTACGCCCCAGCGCGGCGCGTTTCCGTGTGGACTAGGGAGGGGACGCCGCGAAAATTGTATCGATAGAAACAAACCACGGTTGACGGTAGTGGGCGGGTTAACATTACAAAGTCTGACAATTTGAAAATAGTTTCTATAAAAACATAAGATTACCAAAACTGGCACAAGATTCTAGTGGTAAGTAGGTTTTTCGTAAATGGAATTGTAATAGGAGCAGCAATATTATAATAGAAGCAGTGAATAAAATACGAAATTAGGTTACGTTAAATTAAGATTATAGAAAATCCATTTGTCATTCATCAAGCTTTAATGGTGATATAGCTACCTATTTTAAAAACGGTTATTCTCGTTAGAAAAGAACTGTTAAAGATCATTATTTCCGTTGGTATTTTCTTGTACCATTTAACAAGAAAGATAAAGCTGTTTATAGATCACTCTTTAAGATAGACACAATAAACCGCAGCGATACAGTACTGAGTAATTGTAACAAATCAGTAATCAATATATTGATTTAATACAACAATTCAATCTATGTTAGAATTAGCATATCAAAGAATTGCGCAGAACTTAACTACAATTCCACATAGTTTATTATTGAAGACTCTGTTTTTTTTTTCAAAATTTGCATGTGGTATGCAAAAATGGTTATTAAACAGCGCGGTAAAGGTGGATAGGCATAACAACATTATTCGTACTTCAATAGTGAACATTAATTATTTATCTATGGAAAATGTAGGGGAAAAATTAAAATTATGATTCCTGTGCAAGATATTTTTTCTTTTAAAACACAATTACATGCGATTAGCTAAAGTCTTTCTTTATTTAGTTTAGTTTATATTAGTTTTAGTTTTAAAAAAAAAACGTTGCCCCACACTAGGATTTTCTCCTGTACCGTGGGTGCGTTTACAAACACAAATTCTCACATACACAAACGCCCAGACCCGGAACAACTACCTGTAGATCATACAAATATTTGCTCCGTGTGGGATTCGAACCCACAACACGTGACGCAGAAGCCGATCGCTCAGCTGCTACGCCAAACGTGTCGTCAAATATTTAATATTTAATGGTTTTATTTTTGTAAGAAGAGCAATCGCTGTAGTTTTCTATTCCCTGTCTTGTCTTGAATTCAGTATGTAACTATATAAACTCAAAATGAAAATAAATTTTGTTTGAATCTGCAGCTTGTCATAAATATATTTTTATTAAAATGTTTTATTGACCTATCTAGAGGTAAACTAGCGTAGTGGACTTAAGCCAAATCTGAGCCCAGTTTTGGGATACTAAATCCATTATTGACGATTATCATGACACATTTAGTATTAATGCTTAACTAACAACTGTAACAATCTACATTCTTGTAGTTTCAATGCGAGCACGTGCGAAACGGTTTCTTTATAACCTAGTTCGTTTAGTATTTGCCGTCTATAAATACACTGTACTAAGCATATACAGTATGAGATCATCATGCAACGCATAAATTAATATATATTTGCATAAGTATGTAGGAAACGATATGTAGCAGCCAATCGAGTGAGAAATTTCTAGATGTATGCAAAGTTTTCTTTATGTAGGCAAATATATTTAACAGGTGCAATAATTGCATCTTAGTATACACCAAATGTCATGAATCTCATTGTATGGTAAAGGTTAGTTAACAATATTAAGTTATGGAGTCGTTGAAACAAATTTTCAAAAAATTACGACGGCTGCTGTACTCAAACCTAATATTAGTCTGAGGTCGCATTTGTATGAAATTATATAATTTTATTATTTTATATTCACAATATTCTACATTCGGTGTGTATTGTATGAGAATAAGATTAGATTTTCCTACGAAATTGAGATTAGGTCACGCGTAATGCTGTGCAATGTGGACGAATAGCCACTGCAATCGACTTAAGTGTGCATAATGTATAAACATGCTAAGTTAAAACAAATAAACTGAACAACTCGCCTTGACTTGATGGAACAATAGTAGAACCATTTAAATGCAATATCTATTGTACCTACATCAGCTACATCCGTATGCCTCTAACGCTATTTAAAATTATTTATCTGGAAAAAATAATTTATTTATAATAAACGGTTACTTACCTAATAAACTGTAAATATGTAGTATATTAATGAATAAATAATATTTATTAATTATATGATATAAATTTGCTATTTATGTATAGCTCTGTTTCTTTGTAAGTTAATAAAGGGCTATTTACACAAGATTCTTGCATGTAGCATACAATAAAATTTAAGTAATAAACGACTTGCATCACCTAAAAACTTTTTAGACGGTACACGTTTTAATATTGTTTCAACTTATTGTAATACAATTCTATTCCAATCACTAGAGTATTTAAATATTGTAAACATAAAACTTCATTCTTTTGACTGCCTCATTAGTCTAGTGGTCCCAAGCCCGACTGCTACGCTAGAGGTCCTGGTTTGGATCCCCAGGTCAAGCAAACTGTTATTAGGTTTTTCTATGAAATTCTCAGTAGAAGCTCGGAGTCTGGATTTGTGCCCGGTTAATGGTAATAGGCTCGCCCCCTATTACATGGGACCTAAACATACCGGCGAACTGTGGGTGTACATTAGTACGCCTCTGCCTAACCCTTCGGGGAATACAGGCGTGATGGTATGTTAAAACTTCGTTTTCAGTCACAAAAAATATCGATAAAAATTCACACCGTTGTTTCCCAACCCTACGACAAGTACGGATACAAGACATTTGTTTCAGCAGCTACCCGATTTCACTCCTTCTAGCGGGGTACCGAAAATAAGCGGCTCGGTGTTAAATCGACGAACAAATTACTTTCCCTACTACACTGGGTAGAAGAGTACATTACGAACTATATCGCGTGATTACTGATGATAAATGTGACGTAATGAAGTTATTTGATTTTTTATTGTGGACAGTGATTAAAAGTCGGACGGACCGATTTTTCTTACAACCGTAATACCGATATAAATCGTGATGCAAACACAATTTAATCAAATTGTGTTATTAGTTGGATTCTGATACCGTTAATCTAGGTTTCTACGTTGCCATTTTGTCCAAAATACTTCACTAGAAATAAATGTAAGCGAATGCAATATATGATAAAATTATCAAGTTTGGAACGATTTTCCAAGTTTTTCTTTCCAGTGAAGTAGCAGTAGACGAAATGGTAGTGTAGGAACCTAGATTAACGGTATCCAAATCCGAATAATAACACAATTTGATAGAATATTGTCTGGATTACGATTTATTTCGGTATTACGTTTTTGTGGGCAATTCAAGCTCCGCGGACCCTTAAGCTGTTGGTATCTATTTGGACAATTACGTAAATAATTTAGTAAACGGAACATTTTAATGTTTTGAGGTATTTCGGGGACTTTTCAATACTACGAATTTTGTCGTATCTAGTAGGTACCTACATTGTTTGTAGATTGATAACTTTTCGAAGTTGGTTCGACGACATTATCTAAATAAATGTAGTGAAACTTTAGATACATATAAAACAGCTGTTTTTGTTTAATATTAACGACATTTTTATTGTTACATCTTTGTTTCATTATAAGACAGTGTTTGAAGAGTACATACCATTACGTCTACAGCAAACGGTTATAAACTGCGAGTTTTCGAAATAATATATCACACCTGTATTCCCCAAAGGGTTAGGCGGAGGTGTACTAATGTACACCAATATTTCTTTGGTAGGTTTAAGTCACATATAATAGGAGCCGAGCCTACTGCCGTTAACCGGGCACTACTCCATTCGTGGTTCACTTACTGAGAAATTCATAGAAAAACCCATTATTAGATACTTTGATCGACCTGGGTATCGAAATTATTGCTTGTCGCGGAAGATATGCTAATGATCGGAGATACAAAATAATACTAATATAATTTATTATCACTCGTTTTAACGGTTAAGGAAAACATCGTAAGGGACCCTGCGTGCATGGGACTTTTTCAACAGCGTGTAAAGCCGCATTAGCTGGACTATAGCTTAACCCGTCTCGTTCTGAGGGGAAAGCGGTACCCAGCGGTGGAATTGATGATGAAACAACCATTTTTACTACCGATCATAATAATCTTGAAACCTGGGACCACCAAACCCCCTCAATACAAACACAAGATACAATATCTCGTTCCATTTCAACCACGTCCAATTCCTTGACGTAAACTAAATTTTCCGATAGTGAATGGTTTCAAGATGGCGGCCGGTCCCCATGTGCACCGCTTGTGTGTGTGTGCTTGTTATCCAGTCACTCTTTCTCGTATATTTCCCATTCGTTTTGACAAGCGACACGGCCAAAAAGAAACGGGGGGAAGTGTGTTGCTTAGAATGTTGGTTTGAAGAATTTTGGTTCAGTTCTAAAAATGTCCTTGGGACAAGGAAATCTGAATGTATGCCCCGACTTTGTCCGGGTTGAATTTATATAATAGCGTCATACCTATAGTCTATGACCATCTGGAATAATGTATTTATTTTCAAATAGTGAAAGAATTTTTCAAATAGATCCAGAAGTTCCGGAGATTACCCGTCACATAAAAACAAACTTACAAAAATCGTTAATTATAATAAGTAAAAATAAAAATACAAAGACAAATGGTTCAGTGTCATCCGTTTCCAAGACAGCTTGGTGCTCTGACATTTTGAACTAAGAGGAATAATAAAATACCAATTTATTTCACATTTATATAGCTATAATCAACAGTTGCATAATCAAAGAAATCATAAATAAGTTGCCACATAATTTAATCACTAATTCATTAAATTATGGGCTCTTTTAATAAGACATCGTTAATTAAAATATATAACTACTGTGAAATGTTATCCTAAATGTTGTGCATATCTATAATTGATATAAACACTAGTCTTTGTCTCTGTATTTTGCTACTAACCAATGTTTGTGTTTATATTGTTGATGTGCCTTGTGTAAATAAATAAATAAATAAATTAAATATTTGAACTTTATACACTAGCAATACTAGCAGTAATCTGTTTCTAAAATATTAATGACGTAAGCATTAGAAGCTAGATATTCAACTATATTATATACTTATGAGAAAACGCGAGTCCGTGTTTTTTTTTTCATAGAGACAGACAAAAATTACTACGTCACGTGCTACGATTCTTGTATGATACCTACTCACGAATAATTGTGAGAACTATGTACTAATTAGTTAAGTTAGTTATAATATAATTATGTTTAAATCTCAAAATCCGCAAAAACAAGATTTAATTCAAAAATGTTCATTTGCCCCCGTCTACCCGAGGCCCGAACACACACAACTCCCCAACGACCTCTCAAGGGTTGCTTGTTAGACGACAATATGCAGCTCTGCGGTTACCGAATTATTATTTACTATATGCTTAAACGATTTCGAGTTCTGTTGGCTTCGGGAAATTAAGGATATAGTGCACTAACGAGCGGGTCGAGAGCGAATCGAGAAAATAATCTTTTGGCTTGCGTTTCGAGAATTGTTTGATTGGCTAAGTTCATTAATTGGATTCTTAGCTGGTTTAGTTACAATTACAGGAATAGTTCTTTTAAAATATTAAAAGGACTATTATCTACTATTATACTATATGTTGTTGGTTTAAAACTGTCATCGGTCCTAATGGTCGCAATCGATCGTGAACTCCTAGGTTAGATTCTCGTGTCGAGCAAATGGGATTTCTATTAGAAAATTCTTAGTAGATTTGGACTTTAAATTTGGCTACGGTAACTGATAATAGGCTCGTCTCTTACATTGGACCTGAAACATACCGCTGCTTAACTTTTCGCGGTATACGCGTGATAGTATGTTATGTATGCTTTTGGACAATAAAAGGAATTGAAAAGCAGATGTCAGTGGGATTGAACTGAAATAAATCGACCTTGTTGGGAATTTTCTTCAAGAAACCCGTAGGTGCGTGGGTATACATACGAAGACACATCCTGGTACACAGTTTGCTTTTAAAACCGCCCGTATTCCATGCTAATAGAGGTGATTTTTACGGTGGAAAGCTATAGTTTAACGACTGTGTTATCGTGAGTTCCTTTTATTCGAAATAGTCGCGCGTGTATGTCAAGGTGTGAAGATATTGAAAAGAACGTAGCACATGGCGTAATGCGTTATTTTAAACCAAATTTAAGCGAATACCCGTGATTTTATTACATTCGTAAATCAATAGGTACAAAAATCTTGAATGAATTACGAATGATGTACAGTAGCGACCAAAAGTCCATAGGCAATCTCACAACGCAATAGCTTGACGTTTAGTTTGACTTACGACCTTCTATTCATTGTCGTTAACAAGTGACACGCACTGGCTGTATCGAGCTCGCTCGTATTGTTTACTAGCAATGTAATCCTTAGCGTGCTTATGGACTTTTGCGGGTTTACTGTATGTACCTAGTGGCTGAGTGATCGGTTTGTACGCCACGGGCCGCTACTTAGATCCTCACACGAATCAAAAATTTGTTTGGCCTAGAGTTGTTCTAAGTTACGGTGGTCGAATGACCCTTCGTGTCAAATACTGTTATAGCCGCATCTCGTTAAAAGATAGAAAAAGCTAGGATGTATCCAAGAAAACAAACTGCCCAAACTAGCTCATAAAATTGATTTCACCGCAAAACAATTTTATCCAGCGCGAGAAATTTTACTCTGAAAATTCTGTCGTATTTCCCCGACAACATAAAATATAACGTAGTGAAAATATAAAGAAACGCCAAGGTGTAGTCGCAAGGGGTTGAGGGTAGCTACCCCATCTCATTGTGATGCTAGGGACATGACAAGTGTCAGAAATTTACTATAAAAACTGGCACCAACCTCACGCGTGACGATAATTTTAAATATAGAATGTGTTCGTTATTGGTTTGAATGTGTGTTCGTAATTCGAAAACAAATTTTTGGAGTTCAAATGTGTTTTTAATTGTAGAAAATATGATAAAAGAGACGCAGTCATTATAGTCTGTATTGCGATATATTGATTTTAATTTAAAAACTCATTCCTTAATTACTAGGTAATTCATGTTTTTTTTAAATGCACATAAAAGTGCAATCCTTGAAGTAAAGATTTGAATTGGTATTCTTTTTAAAAAAAAATCATTGCCTTCATACAAATTTACCCAAAGTACAAATTATCTCTAAGGCCATTCGTAAGTAAATGAAAATCTCTATTCCGATTTCAAAGCATTGCCAATTAATTACCAAGTCTTGTTTCATTATTTACCTTGAATTTGCATGAATTATAGTCATCCACCTCTATTCGCAATTTTAATACACGTTAAATGAACCTTACCCAATCATAAAGCTATCAAAAGCTATTAAATTAATCAAATACGAAACGTAAATTACATAATCACGGCATCGTAACTCCGAAATCACCCCTAAAAGTACCAGTTAACCCACTAACCGACTTAGTAATAAAACACCAATTTAACCTTGACACAGCCCTAGTTAGTATGCACAGTCTTTCTTTTAAAATCTTACGTATTAATTTGCAAACTTTTCCGACAGAGGAATATAAACTTAGTTATTATTGAACTAAGAATGAAAGTCCCCTTCCTGGTACTTTATATAGAGTTTCGTTTTCCAAAAATGAAAAATTCTGCCATAACATTTCTTAAATTGATATCCATTCTTAATTTCAACCTTCATATCTCATGCGAGAGTTCAATATCAATGTCAGAAATAAAGCACTTAGGGCGTTCTGAATGTGAATAAGTTATTTAGCACGTGGTTCTTGTGACGACGTTCGCAATTTGAGTATAAATTAGAACACTTATCTCGTCGCGGTACTATCTTCTTTCTTCTTTTGACAACTGGTTTTCCATGATGCTGTCTCTTTTTCGCTCTATGTCAAGGAAGCGTAGGGGTGTCAGACACATCGAGTGAGCTTTATCGATATTTTCAAGATAATACTTGAACGGCGACGGGACAGGGTGGTTTATGAATAGTAAGATGATAAATGTAAGCAATTTCAGTGAATACGCTGTATCAGTCTGTAAGGTAGGAAAATCGTTTCAAAGAGTCTTTTACTATAACAGACAAATAAGAATTTATAGTATAAGAAGTCGAAGTACTGATGAGAGAGTGTGTTGTGAAAAAATATCGATAGTCGATGTTTTTATAAAGCGCGGTCCGCTCTGATATTTAATTTAGCGGCGGAAGCAACAGGTTATTAGCGCGGAGCTTTCCCGCCTAACTTTCCGGGCGTTCACTTTTTAAATTCCTCTCTTTCCCTTTCTAATTGGATTGCCTTCTCCCTTTCCCGTGAATGAATGAAACTTGTTGCTTGCCGAATCATTTCGCATTTATTTTAAGACTTTTAAATGTGTGTCATTGCATCGGCCCGAGTCTCGCGGAGCGTCGGACCTGAAAATCGATTGTTACTCGATTTGATAAACCGAAGGTGTCACTTTGAACCGAATTTTCGTATCCCCATTATCGTTTAACCGTAAAACTTATTTTAGCGTATCATTTTATGCATGAGAGGCTACCCTTTGGGCGTAAAAATTAACACGTTCGATGGTTAATAATTTTCCACTCATTAGTTCTATTGAACCTCTTCTACGATGCTAAGTTTATATTTTTATCATAACAAAAATGATAAAAGCGACCTCATTTATTTCAACGTGAATATCTATCAGACAAAAGAATGATACACAAAAGGAAATCGTCTAAACGATATTGCCTACCCGATACGATATTTCGTATTGCGACAAATTGGGAGACATATCAAAATTCACATTTTAACCACGCACCGTCTACATACCTATATATATATATATATATATATATATATATATATATATGGTTCCACAGTCATACGTGAAACGAAGCCCGCACCATATCTTACTCTCGAACACACGAATCTACATACATAAATATATTTCTATTCACCACCCAATACATTTTATCTATGTTACCGTTGCCTTACTACAAATTTCAATTATGATATAAGGTCACATCACTGTTGTTCAGTTATTCTAACTACAGCTGTATTCTTATTGGAATACATTTGAATTTACAACGGCAGATCTCAAACGGTTAGTGTAAAGCTAAAGTGAAGCCGCGATCGAGTCTCACGAGGTATTCTCAAGGGGTGAGCGTAGTTCTTGCGCTTAGATATAAAGAAAGGTAGATACTTATGAAATTCGAAGGAAAAACCACCCTTCTCTATACTTACACAGCGCAGTCGATTCGGTTTTCGCCGAGGAAATTGTAGCGTAGTTTGAACGGGACATTCGCTCACCGTACGCCGCATGGAGACGACGATTTTCTCGAATTTCCTTCGGGACGCGTCGCTTCCAAATTTGACTTTGCATTTTTTTTTATTTTGTCTGGTGTTCGGTATTTGAGTGACGCGGTATTTCTTTTTCCAATTGATATTCTTTTGTCTTATTTTTTTCAAGTCCAGTGCCTAAATATATTTTTAAAGTCGCGCCGCGGTAAATTGTTAACTTTAAAACTTAGCGCCGTTTCTCCGGTAAAGGTAAGAATAATTTCCAGGTTAAGATTATTATTAATATGTATCATGATTTTTAAGCTCCATATTTTTAAAATGAATATACCTAATCCATAAAAAAATATTTCAAGTAAGTTAAGCTTTCAGAGGTTGGTTTTAAAATCGCAAGTTTGATTGAACTTTTGACGTTCAGGTACGTATAGTTTCGCATAATTATGATCTGTAATGATTAATTAAGTGTTAAGTATTCACTAAGAAAATTAACTCGATTAGGAATTTACTGCATTATAAGGTAACTCCTTAAAACTATGCTTCGATATTTCAATATAAAAAATCTATACATTTAACTAACGACGTCTCCGGCAAAATTTTCATTCCTGACAAATATAAGAACATCATGTAAAATGCATAAATGTGATCAAATAAACTGGGAGTTCTTATGGTTTTTTAAGTTTTGTAAAAATGTTTAGAGTTTGTTTATTGTTTTTAAGTTAATTATAAATTCGTTTTTTTTAAATTCATAATGTAGATATGAAAAAAGCTGCTTAATAAAAGATTTTATAAACATAAAACCTCGTCGAACAATTTTAACGTTCGTGTATAGCTTTAAAGTTACCTTTGTAGCCTATGGCTATTTAATTTAATCCACGCACAGCCCGCTCAAAAGACTAGCGGTAATCGCTAATAATTTTAACTAATTGAGCATTCAAAATGACGTAGAGGCGTGACTCTTGTCACAAATGACGGCCGAATGACGAAATCACATCAGTTGACGACCAGTGGGCGGGATTTGTGCCGATTGTCATTTAAAACAAGTGACATTTGACTGCAAGCTGTCAAATACCGTTTCCTGACAATATAGTTATTGTCTCGAGAAATGTGTTAATTATTTTATTTGCTCATGGTAATATAGGCTCTATTGTAAGCCTTTGTAAGTGAGGTTCTTAGATTTTTTGATGTTGCGATATTTGTTTTTTACCGAAATCGCGTTCGGAAATTTAAAATTGATTGTAGAAGAGTGTCTGAATTATACCTAAATCGTTATTGTAAAATTGACAAAAATGTGACAGCTCAATCAACTTCGAAGAAAATTGAAAATCCTTCGAGAAAATGTTCTAGGCAAGTTTTTTTTTTATTGTAATATGACGATAAACAAGCATTCGGGCCGCCTGATGGTTAGCAGGAGCTGCACAGCTATGGGACCCCATCAACATCAGTGGTATCACTCGTGGGTAGTCATCTTAGACCATAATCGCCCCGTAATGTTTCAACCCTTCTCATAGGTGGGTAGATATTCTATTAGTAAGCGACGTTTGAATTTATAACTTAATTAATATTTAAAATATACCATTAACTTTAGTTGTGTTATTCTCTAAAAGGTCGCCGTTGTGCACACCCGCATATCGCCGGTATGTTTAGGTCCCATGTAATAGGGGGCGAGCCTATTGCCATTAACCGGGCACAGATCCCAAACTCCGAGCTAAGAATATCATAGAAAAACCCAATAACACTTGCTCTTTTTGCTTCGCTCGACTTGGAAATCGAACCCAGGACCTCTAGCGCAGTAGTCGCGGTCAAGACTACTAGGCTAATGAGGCAGATAACCGTAAAAATCAAGCATCAAAGTTTAGACGTGTGTAATCTTTTGAGTTACAAGTTGTGCATTTATAACTTACAGTAAGTATATTATGTCACATCATTATAATAATTTTTACCAATCATAAACTTTCTGCATTAAAAAAATTAACCGACTTCAAAAAGGAGGAGGTCCTCACTTCATATTTTTTTATGTTTTTAGTGTCTATAAGTCACTACACCCTGTTTGTTTGTTTAAAAAAGCAATATAAAATGTCACGCCGAGATAATCATTTATAAATATTAACTAGCATCGCGTCCCGGCTTTACTCGGAGGTAATTTGCGGGTGACGGATATCCGATTTAGTGGACTTTTGTTTACGAGCTTCACGGGATCTACTTGTGTTTTTTTAACAAATTATTTTGACATTCCGAATTCCAAAGTTATCCTGAAAAAAGGTTCACCTATATCCTTTTATTTAGAACATTGAAACCCAAGTTTTCTACGAGTATTTGTATCAGAAAAGTCATCCAATGACATTTCAATGATACAAGAATTCACAGATTCGATAGACAAACAAAAAAATCAAAAAAACAAATTTTAGGCCCAGGTTGACAGGTATAAATATAAAAATATGGTATCTACATATCGGCTACATGTAGGGTTAACCTAGCCGGTAAAAACTGGAGATCTTTTTGGAGTCCTGTTAGTTTTGAAATTAGAACAGCTACATTTGCCAGTATTACAACTATCACAATTGACCATTTTGAAAATTCACTGTTATGATGTTATTTTTTTTATTATTAAGTCGTGAATAATATCGCGGTTACTATTTTCATGTACACTGAATGTATTATGGACTTACATTTGATTATTCGAAAATGAAAAATCAAATTAAAATTGAATTTGGCAGGAGCGGTTTGACAATTAAGTTTGACATCTAATAAATCAATTTAAATAATGCCAAATGTTATTCCAAAACGGATTAATAAAACATAGCAAAAAACCTTTTTTGCATTGCGTATGAGTTGTTAAAAATACTAATTCAAATTAAGAATATTAAAATTTATTCGGTTATAAATAAGAAAGCTCATACTTATTTGGCTCGGTTTCGGTTTGCGTTGTTTTTTTTTTATTCATAACTATTTTACAACATAGTAAATCACACGACGCGACAGAGCCTAGACTGTTCCTAAATAAAAATCCGCAACTTTATTTCCATCTAAACCAGCTACTTACGTAGCAAAATCGAACGGAAAACCTATCACAAAATAATATCGAATCTCCATACATTATACTATTGATGGGGTGAACGACATATAATTTATATACCTACCCGCATTACGTATAGTCGATAGTTGGTTCCACCCCCGTACCTTGCGACCCTCCGACGCATGTATATACATAATATATACATGTGAGTAGGGTTGAGGACAAAATCGATAGGGCTAACTCCTTTGTAAACCAACGGCTTTGCACGATTTTTGAACTGTCAATTTTTTCGAATTCGCAATTCAAATTACTTATTATTCGATGACCGTTTTATCGTGTTCTAATTTTTTAATAAGTCAAGTGAGCAATATTAATGTGATAGCAAAGACAAAAATAATTCAGAATGTTTTAAACTAAAATAATAGGCATTCAAATAACATGGGATTATCCGAAATTAATATGAATGACTTCTCATTACCGAAACACAGATAGAGAACATAGTAAATGATGGTAATGAAATTGTTTCTCCTTGAAATAATCATAGACACTATCATGTTTAATTTACAACTTGCAGGTTTAAATGCTGCCAACATACGTATATTTGGCGTATATATACATACGTTTGGCGTAGTGGCTGAGCGATCGGCTTCTGCGCCACGTGTTGTGGGTTCGATCCCATGGAGCAAATATTTGTATGACCTACAGATAGTTGTTCCGGGTCTGGGCGTTTGTGTAAGTGAGAATTTGTGTTTGTATACGCAGCCACGATACAGGAGAAAATCGGGAAAAAATAGTGTGGTGCCACGCTTTATTTAAAAAAAAGGTATTCCTTTATGGCGCGTGTGAATTGAGAGAAGAAGCTCTTCTACCGAATATGAAGGCTACCAATACACAAAAGTAAATTGTTTTTAGTACTACCTTCGTTGGCTTAATATAAGTACATTTCCAAGAGTTTAAAAGGTCAAACATCCATAATAATACTTAACACGGTGTTATAATAATTACACACACTTATATTATGATGAAGCGGTAATGAACAATGTAATTATGTTTTAAAGTTAACAGCCCATTTACTCATTGCAATCGCAAGAAAATTAAACACTTCGGATATTTTTTGACGTTTAAAATATCTTAACAGTGATCAAGGGATATTAACCCGTCCACCGTCGATGACAACGGCGAAGTCAGAAACAGCTTTTTGTAGCAATAAATATCGATTATTATTGGAAGTAATATTCGACTTGCATTGCCTAATACGGCAATTTTATTAAACAATTTCATTGATGGAATTATTAGCAATATATAAATTTAAATAGATGTTATAAATACTATTTCCATGGGAAAGTTATCCGTTTCTAAAGGAATTATATTTTTTAGTCAATCATTCATATCATTATCATCAGCCTATACTAGTCCACTGCGGGACGTAGGCCTCCCCCAATGTGCGCTATTTCACCCTGTCCTAGGCTTGTCAATCCTTACTAATATTAAAAACGTGAAAGTTTGCGAGTATGGATGGATGTATGGATGTACGGATGTTTGTTACTCTTTCACGCCAGAACGGCTAAACGGATCGGAATGAAATTTGGCAAACAGATAGATTATAGCCTGAAATAATACATAGGCTACTTTTTATCCAGGTCGGATCCAATCCTAAAGTCCACGCAGACAAAGTCGTGGACAGAAGTTTGTCATTTATGAGATTTTCGTTATATAACCTGTAATTTATTTGTTTAAATTTTATTTCTTTCGACCTTATTTGCTATATCAAAATACTCAGTAATGTGTGAGAACACAGTACCCATTTAATTATTTTAAAACAACTCAACGACAATATTTTTTACACGTCTCAGTTAATTTATAGCATGACCAAACCGGGAATTGAACGCGTAGCTATTTATTTAACGGTGTAGTGGTAGGCTCGTAAAATTTTATTTTGTTGTTTGTATTTAAAAGATGTCTAAATAAAGAGCTTACTTAATCTGCTATAATGGCTGCTCGCTACCAACGATTATCGGAAACTTAAAAAAGATTCCAAAGTTTAGTATTTTTAAATTTAGAATTTATTGTCCATCACGCTACTCTGTGTTTATGGCTGTTAAAACTAAATTGTCTATGACACGCAATTATGTTTCGTGGTCGTTTGATTTTATTGGTTCCTTTGTTGCAATATAGGTTATAGCCGTTAATTACCGTCATAGTTATTTATGTTTTAATTTAATCGATGATTTATTGGATACTTAACATTTTATTAGTTTCATCTTTATTGTCTGGGTGTCGATTCTTGTTATTTAATGAAACTGGAATCGACTGAGAAAGTTATAGTGACTGAAAGTTATGCTAACTAAGAGTTAAGTTAGTTATCATAAAGTTGATTTTTTTAATAGAAAAAGTAATACTTTTAGTTTTTATAAGCACATACATTTCGAACTAAAATTCTTTACCTATAGTATTCGGGGGCAATATTATTATGCCGACCCCACCCCCGTGTTGTCAATCGATCAAACATGTGCAAACAGTATAGACTTAAGAATTCATAAAACGCCATAAGTCTTCAACATTACTTACGCAACAACATACTCTAAAACAAAGCCCGTTCGGTTCAGTTTCGAATGGTGATATCTCGATGCCTAATGTCTCGAGTTTGCAATTTGGACATATTTCTCTTGTATATAGGAGTCATAGGAGCGATGGCAAATGTATTGACAAATATATCGAGTTACAGTTTCCATTAGGATATTGTTTATATCAATTTATGAAAGTACTCGAGTTGTCTCAATTTTCAAAACCGTTTAAGTTGTATGTATAGGGTTATGTAGGGACGAACTTAACCCTATAAATAAAAATAGCTGTCCATTTACAATCATATTCTTGAAGTAGTTTCCACTGTTTAAATAACAAATACAGTCAATCATACAATTATTATTACAGTTATTTAACGTCCAAATCCACTGTCCAAATCTATAATGTTTTAATAACATATATTGCATATTATTATTAATGAATTAGATATTAAATATTATAATTATAATATAATTATTATATTATAATTTAGGTATCTTTATTTTGAGGCCTATGTTTTTGCATTTGGAACTACAGCACAAAATATGCTCGAAGTGTTTGTGGTTAGATAAATATTATTAATTTTTGCCAAAAGATTCAAAGTTTGAATCTTTAGACCACCGGGGCTTAGTCAATATTTATAAAGCGACATACAATTTAAAAATTGAAGACTAGTACTATATAATCTATAACTTAAGTTAGGAAACGTAGTGTTAAAATGTAAATGAAAAGGTTTTATTCGAAACTAAAAATATAACCCTATAAATGAAGCAACCCCTTTCCATTCAATAAATATTTTCGCGGTCACAACATCTAAGACTATGTTAACGCTTATTTATTGGACGGTAAAAGGCGATACTTTTTTATAGATAATATCTATGTAACGATACAGAAATTCTAAGATAGCTATCAAATATCGAGTAACATACTATAAATATATTTTTACTTTATTAATTAAAACATCGTCTTATTTTAGCGCAGTAACACTGTTACGTCCTTACTTTACATTTTAACTGACTTCCGATGCACATAAAACAATCAGGCTGAGTTTTTAAAACGGCTTTTTAGATGGATAGATAAGAAGATAGACCTTTAAAATAGAATACATTAGTGGCAACATAAATAATGGACTGTTTTGTAAGCAGTCGTAGGCATCCTACGCAATGGACTAGTACAAAATAATGGGTTAATGCAATTAATAGTACCTACCTACAAACTGACGTAAGTATCAAGAAAATACATAATGTAAAGTATACAAATACGGTACTGTGAACAGCTGTACTGTTATTTACATTTAGTTAAAAATATCAATCTAATATTTTCAACTACTAAAAGTAATTATAAACAATTGAATTTATGACAGCTATCTTATAAAAAATAATGAAACAAAAAAACATTGGTACCTCAATATCGCAATCAATTTTCGAAAAAATATCAAATTCACTTTTGAGGTCACATGCCATTCTCACTGCGCATGCGCGCATCACATCACCTGAAGATTTGACATATTTTAATTACTTAAAAAACTAAACACCAATGTAGAAACACGTCTGAACACGGTTGTAGAACATTTTTGAATGCGACCTCATTCCCTGACCTTTATCTCACGTGAATATATTATTACCATTTTTGTCCCCTCTCGCAGCGAAAGGGTTAGCTCAATAGAAACTTATGGCTCGTGAATTTGCATATAATTTTTAGTTTATTATTTATATTTGAAAGGGGTATTGTGTTTGTAACGTTTTTCAGGGGTTGATGAATTGCTGGTATTAATATGGATTACGTGGGTTTCTCCTGTTCAGATAGACAGCACAAGTTATCTATTGCTGTTAAAATGTATGACACCTTTTTGATAGGCACTAGTTTTGTCAGAAGTTCTTTTTTTACCAGCATCTCTGCTGAAGTTTTAATTTGATTTATGTTTCTATTACTTATTGGAAGCACTAATACCAAATTCAAGATTATTTTTACAGTCAACTGTAAGTTACCACAAACTGTCAAATTTTCCCTAATGGATAATTAACTCTATTATTTGGAGATTAAATAAAAATTCGATTGAAGAAATTTGATAGTTTTGGATAACTACTATGATATGCTGTTGACTGATTGGAGTCGGAGATACCCTGCTACATCCCCTAGTGACAGAAGACCCATGAGGATAGTCCACACATAAAAAAAAAGTTTAATACTTGTCAAATGGAAAACTGCCATATGATACATAGTATCGCGTTTTTATTCAATAAGAGGTCGACGATATACGCTATGACCTTGACCGTACAAGTCTCTTATATTCCTTTTAAAGTAGTCCATTGTCGCACTCCTATCGACTCAAGTCAAATTCTTCATCTCGATAAGTAATGCATCCATATTTAACTGCTTTGCATCTTATATCCTAGTCTTTTCTCAACTATTTTTGGTTCAGCTTCCTTAGAAATCAAATGCAGTTGATTAACAGTAGGTATTTTAAATGAAGCAACTACCATCAGATCTCGATTGTCGATGTTAGTATTTCAAGATGAAGTGGCAGTGGGCTGGCAATATTTGTAGAATAACTGGCAGCCACTGGGGTAGACGTGTTCTCGACTGGCAACTCGGCAGACGTAGTATAGAATGCCCTCCGGCAAGATGGAGTGATGGTTTGCGAAAGGTTGCTGGCGGAAGCCTGGATGTGACTAGCTGGCGACAGGGTTTAATGGTAGATATTAGGGGCACCCTTCGTCCTGTAGTGGACTGGTATAGGCTAATGATGATGATGATTATGATAAAGCATTTATAACTTAATACCTACCTAGGTACTAACTAAATTTCAATGATTCAAAAAAGGATTATTATTCAATACCTTTCTTGATGAATGGTTGGTTACGGTTGACAAATTGCGTTATCGGTATGAAACCCTTACTTCATTAAAAAAGGAGTGAGCATAGAAAAAAAAAAATTGGACAAGCGCGAGTCGGACTCGCCCACCGAGGGTTCTGTACAAATTTGCAGGTACAATTATAATTAATTACAAATGTATAGTTTTCAGATTTTTCCCTATACTTGTAATATAAGACAGTATTACTTGCCAAATTTCATAGTTGTAGGTCAACTAGGTTATTATTTTATTATCAACAGAAAATACCCTATAAATCCCTTGAGAGTATCGAAATATACGTTTTTTGCGGCATAAACGGCCGTATATTCTTAACGTTAACTTAGGAATTCACAGCTTCAAGGGACTGTAGACCTGAATATACGGTTTTAATTTCAACTCGATACCTCCACGCGATCCCGAGATAAAGGGTATTGACAGACAGACGGACGGACGACAAAGTGATAATATAAGGGTTCCGCTTCTTCCTTTTCACATTCGGAACCCTAAAAAATAACCGTTTCGTTGTCTAACATTATTCATAAAACATCAAACTCAATATTATTAATATTACTGATACGATCACATTTCTTATTATCTGTTATATTAATATCAACCACAATGCGTGCGATCAAACGGAAGTAGAATCTTTTGTAACAGACGCTCAAACCCTTCCGGTGAACCGATATCTTGGAATTAGGGGCCTTGTCTATTCTGACCCTCATATGTAATATTTGTTGTCTATGGGAGCATCTGGGAGAAATAATCATTGAATTTTTGATGATTGTGAAATATAGAAAATCGTATTAATGTTAAAATCTACCTTTTGCATCGTCTTACTTATCTTTTTTTTAATGGATTAAGTCGGCAAAAGAGCTGACGACCCACCTGGTGGTAAATAGTTATCGTCGCCCATAGACACCTACAACACCAGAGGAGTCGCTGATGTGTTGCCTACCCTTAAGAGTCCCTATGGACTGCAGACTGCCAGAGCCGCATCAGCCGAGGGGAACTGGCTGTTATGTACAAAACTTGAAACACACACCAAGGTGCTTTGCGACAGACTCCGACATAAGGCTGATCGCCAGCCAGTCAGGTCCTACTACCGAGCAAGTCAGATATTTGCACGTCTCTTACGAGATGCCTAACTGAAAGGCAGCGAGAATCAGTATTCTAACCCGTCCTCACACGGAGACTCTAAATAAATCTAAATAAAATCGGAGAATCTAAATAAAATGTATTGAAATTACATACAATTTTGATAATTCGAATGGATCATTTAATATCTCTTGTCCATATTTTTGTTTCGATTCGTTCATGGTTTTAATTTTTTAATGAATTCCAACATTATATTCTTCAATAATTATTTTTTCTTCTGCTCTAAATTCAAAATTGTATATGCTGTGTCGTTCTATACATATTTGAAAATTATATATTTCAAAGGAGTAAGATAAAGTAAACGAGGGAATTCATTTATCACAAAAACAATTTTAACAATTGCGTATCAAACAACTCAACGAATTGTTTTTAATTGCGTATAAGTGGCATCTCCTTACACGCATTTTAAAAACCCACAATTCTAACAAGTTTCGTTCAAATATTTGCCAATTCAAAAAAAGAATACAAAGCATGCTATTATAGGCAATCATCGAAGTATCGATTATAAAAAAAAGTTTGCAAAAAGCCACTACACACGCTACTAACAAAACAAACATTTCACGGGTTTGTGGCAACAAAAAAAAAACTCGTGTCTATGCACAAGGGGTCTATTGTACCGAATTTGACTAGCCTTTGTTTAAAATACTGATTTATAGGCTATTAAACCCTTTCTATTAATGTATGTATAGATAAATTTATGCGTATTATTTGTTGTAAAAAATGGTAGTTATATTTTATCTGTGGCATAACAAAGGTGTTTTTTATTATTAAAAAAGGGGTGCATACGCATGTGTTAAGATCTATGACACGACAACGAGTCTAAGAATTTTATTTTTATTATACCTTTAGTAGGTAAAACTTAAGTTTAACAGGAAGTTTAAGATATACGAGTATTAATACGATTTCCGTTAAGAAAATATATATATTAGTACAAAGATGCAATTAAAATAGTTTTAACTCATGTTTTTTTAGCTAGGAATTATTACATTTTATAATAGATACATTTTTTTAAGTTTACAGTTCCTGATCAACTTTCATTTTGTCTAAACATCTCACATTTTTAATCCAACACTATCCCTTTATTCGTTAGCCAATATTTTCCTATCGATACAAAGTTTTTTGAAGTATACATGACGATTAAACATCCAAGTACCATATAAATTAATTATATCACTCTTCTCTTCACATTATAGTTAGATTTCAGAACATCTTCCGAATGAAACAAACGAGGACTTTTTTACAAGATAAAGCTGTTCATTTTATAGCAGTGACCTACTTTCGAGGGCAATCCCGGACAACTTTCACCTATTCCCGCGTAGGAAAACGAGCTACAAAACTAACGTCCCTGAACTGAGTAAATGGCGTGAGAAAAAAGTAATTTTCATTCATAAAACCATTTTCTTAGAAGCGCGCGATAAGGACAGCTAGACGGTGCCGATAGCGCTCCGTCCCTTTCTCGCGCACTCATTTTTAATGCACTTTCCCCGAAGAGGTTCTTTTTATACTTCTTTTAAGAGTTGCACGGAAGTACGTGTTTATTTTTAAGTTTACCTCATGTAGCGCTCGTGAATTTATCCTTTCTTTTGTGAGTGACGTCATGTCAATAAGTTTCTGGAGTGAAATTTCAATGCGTGTGGTGAAAATATAAGATCTATATTTTATGATTCTTAAAGTTAATTATTTGAGGTCCACTACTGAACGAAGGCCTCCGCCATAGACTTCCACAAGGACCGTATAAGTATATGCCTTCCGCAACTGCGCATCCAACGACTCCCAGCGACCTTTACCAAGTTGTCCATCTAGATAGATGGACAACCTGGTAAGGTTGCTTTCCGGTGCGTGGTCTGCAGTCAAGAACCTTTGTGCACTAACGGCCAACGCAGCTTGCTAATCTTGGTATCGTTCGTCTACGGATCTCCTCATTTCTGATTTGACCGCGTAAAGAAATGCTTAACATAACTCTCTCCATAGCTCACTAAATGACCTTGAGCCAGCTTTCTTGTGAGACATTTGAAACCTTAAATTTTTTAATAGGTAATGTAATGGACTCATGTAAGTGAAGAAATCTTAAAATTCATAAAATAATCGATGACTGTGCCGTTTTATTGGAAGGTACTTTGAAATATTTGCCATGAAGTACAGTGACCCAATAACATGCAAAAATCACAGGACATTAGCCGCATCATGCACACTCAATAAAGTCCTATTTAAATAAACCAATCAATTGTAACGATTTTTTGAATATCGAACTTAATCCTTTGAGTGGCACTCGATTCAAAGGGATGCTACCGTTGTCCTCATTGTGTCCTTATAATTTATTGTCACCGTATAAAAGTATGGAATGTTCTACATTTTTTAGGTTCAATGGGTCACATTAAAAGCTTGACTCTTCAATGGTTATAAAATATGTATAGTAAGTAAGTTTGTTTTTATATAGGAAAAGGTCGAACCACAACTTCTCTATTAACTCACCAAGTTAACTGAAAAACATAGGTTAGTCATCAACATAAAACTAACTTTTATATAAAATTAAGTTTATTTTTTTAATTGTCATAATCATCACTGCTACGTTCGAGGGTGGGTCCGATTCTCTAGTCGAGCGGTGTTATTGGATTTTTCTATGAAATTCTAAGTAGGTACATAGTAGCTTGGAGTTGTGCCCGGATAATGGCAATAGGCTCGCCATCTACATGAGACCTAAACATACCGGTAAACTGTGGGTGTAGATACATTAGTACACCTCGGCCTAACCCTTCTTAGAATACAGGCGTGATGGTTTTCTATATTATAATAAAGCTAAAATAGCTCTTTGCCAAAATATTAAATAAATACCCACACAAGTATTGGAAAATAGCTGATAACCAAAGAAACCGAACCGAAAACTTGGCAAAGTATGTTATAAATAAAATAACGTATTCACGAGCGTTGGATGCGCAACTTACGACAGCAAAGTTGTGAAACCACTCCAGGAGTCGGTGCGAAGTTTCACCAACAATATATTTGTCTGCCCGCCAACCGTATGTCGGTTGCGGTGCGGACAGGTTGAAGAGCGGAGCAGAGAGAGGGTTAAGCTTAGTTGAGTATTTTCGATTAGGTTAGACATGTGACAGATGAAGGTTTGTTGTGTGAAATAATATAGGAACACAGGTGGATTCGAAATTCAAATTATTTCCGCGTTTTGGAATATTTTAACAAATTAACAACTATGAATAAAAATAATCCTTGAATAATAAATCGAATTTAAAACATGATTTTAAAATGTACAGGTTGCTGAATTTGTCACCTGCACACATTTAATCGATAATTTTATCGTCGTACTTAACGATATTTATCGAAAACCATGCGCGATAGGAACATGAGATTTAAATATAATACAAAAAAAACTTACCACTTATAGGGATGTATGAAACGTGGACGACGTTTTTATCATTCAAGTATCCATTATGGGTTTCATAGGGAAAGTTGGCATGTATAAAGGTAGGAATTACCCCTTTAGAGGGTATAGGTGGCTAAATCTGTACCCTGTATATAAAACGTTGCAGGCAAATCGCTTCCGCATCCGCTTCGCTCATCACAGAGCATCACAGTTTCGATAAAGGCAAACAGACAGACATACCGCCGGACTTAGCTCCTCCGTGCCACTTCACGCAAACATTTTTGTGAGTAAACTTTAAATATAATAATATTTCACGAGTTTTCCAAAAGTTGCCCAGTTTTAGAAGTTTCAAGATTTCTTCCTTTACGTAAAATCATTTTTGTGTAAGGTAGGTTAAAGGTAAAGGTATTTCCTTGGTGTTATGATTTTCGTAACTGTTTTTGGAATATTACATACTTACATTATGTCTATAGAATAAGTATAGAGATGGAGACTAGGTTTAGTCTATATTGAAGCGCCACTTAATACCATGGAAATGAAAATGTAAGTTATAAATACATTCCGTGAGATCAGATTGCATTTTTTTTTAAATAAAACGTCTTGCCGATTTCTGTAATAAGTAAAAAAAGAAGAAATTCCTAAAATGTAGCTTTATTTCAATGTCTAATAAGTGTCAGAAACGAATGATTTTTGTTTAATGTGGCCAGATTGATGTTAAATAATAATCAATGCTTATTTTTAGCAATCACGTTCATTACGATCCTACTGCATTACGTCACCAAAACACAAAAGATTAGTCTCATTACCATGTAGCTTTACATTAATAGATGGCCAAACAGATGCACTTCCATATTATAAAAAAAAATAACTTTATTGATTGTCGGTTGGAATATCGCTTTATTTTACTTATTATCAAAGTCAAATATTTTATATCGATTTTAGACAAATACTTTTGAAATGTTAAAATCTAGTTCCAAATTTCTTCCTTATGGAGAAGAGCCAGTAAGAGTCAACATAGATACTCTTTTAAATAATTAGATGTTTACAAGGCTTTTCTTCTGTATACAATTTGCTTCTATGAATTTCAAAATTATTTGGCTTGATATGAAAGATAAGAATCGATCAGGAGCAACAATTGCCTTCTAAAATCAGTATCCAAAATATAACCTATCAGAAACCCCGGATTGCCATTTACCATGGCATAATAGGAGGTGGCCAATCCCGAAAGACGGCACGCGTTCACGAGCATGATGTGTATTTTTAGAGTCAAACATATTGTAGGACATCATATTTCTTAGGAAACACATCGACCATATCTGAAGTACATACCTAATTATGTGTATAATCAATGGGTTCAATAATAAAATATAGATATCTACCCTGAAAACACAGGATATCTTTTCTCATATAACACTTTTCCAGCACAAAGACATAGACAACTTAATACAATACAAGGATACAAACAATATTCACTTTAAACAATTTTCTACATCACAAAAGTACTTTGCGTAACGTCATCCAATATTACAAAAGGAAAATAATATTCTGGCAAAAGGAGTAGGCGCTGAAAAAATGGAAACCTTCATACGTAAGGGAAAATAGTCTTGAAAATAAAGGCGTGTGAGGAATCGACTGTTTCCCTACTTTTCTTTGGGTGGCGTTTGACAAAACAACCCCCTACCACCCTCGGCATATGAGAGTAACACATTATCTATCACAGAATAAGCCTGTGAGCTGTGGAGTCGACAGTGTGTATTTTTTGTACCTTTTTTATTTGAAATTTGAACTGTCAATTATTTTTAAATATGTTCTTTGTTCATTGTTGATTTATGTAACATTTTAAATGGTGTTCAAGTTCATATTCCATTTAACAAAGTTATTAGTGGTTAAGGATGTAGGACAATTCATTGTGTAATAAACGGTAACGTCACTTCTTCTTATTTTAAATAAACAAAAATTATTTTTTATAGGAAATTATAGGCACAGGTAACTTAATCAGCAATGCATTAACTGATAAAGGTAAAGATGCACACCCATTCAGACTAATTCTGAGCTAGACCAGTAGTTCCTGAGATTATCTCAGACAAATAAACAATATTCCAAAGTTTGCCTCTATAATATTACTGCAGGTGTATTATAGAAATACAAAATTCCTCGCTTACTAAGTCTATCTGCCACCTATTTACCGTTCTAACTCTCTGTGACTAAATAAAAATAATTTTTCTCTTACGTCTCTATTCATGTCCCTATTCTCTCCGAACGCCATATGACACATGTGCGGCATAAAGCGGAGTATTGATCTAGTGCCGACTTTCTGTAAGATAGTGTACGAGACACTCTAACAGCCAATGATGTGCCTTTTACTCAAAGTTGCTCAAACTTTAATTTTTTTTTCTAAATTTCTCTTAGTATCTTGTCCTATCGGCAGTCTGACAATGGATACTACAGATACCTACTATATCTGCAAATGAACACAACTGCCATCGTACTAAAAGAAATTTTACTTGTGTTGCTCTGTTCTCATCTAATAGATGATACAAGTTAATTCTCAATATAGGTTCTGGGTGACAATGATGGGGATGGCACAGGTTACCACTTATCATGAGGGTCTTTGTCAAATTTTTGTACGGCGATATTAATTCCTCAATGGACTACTAGAAAAATTTCCATACATTTCAAATGCCAAAGGTGCTAGCGCTATCGCTCAAAAAAAATCCCTGTTTAGACCATGAATTTTTTTCAATTATTTTTAAAAAGTTTGTACAAGAGGTAAGGCAAAGTGGAATCGAATAATCACAATTGAAGTTGCCCGACTGGGGAAGTACTTCCACCTTGCAGAAAATCGTAGCCAAATACTTAACATAGATCCGTGCTATGTTGTGTTCCTAACGGTGAGCATGATCGCCAGAGATCCGTAAGGAAGCGTTATGTTGGCAGTGGGGGGGGGGGGACCGGTGGTGTTTTGTTACCGCCGCTGTCATGCATGGCAGCATGTCCCCTATTCTACAGCCCAACTATTCCTCCTAAACTTACAGGGTCGGCAACGCGCGAGTGATACCCTTGGTGTTGCAAGCGTCCATAGGCTACGGTAACCGCTTACCATCAGGCGGGCCGTATGGTTGTTTGTCACCTTGGTGGTATAAAAAAAAAACATGAAATATAAATGAATTGACAGCAAAAATTTTCTTCGAAATCATCAAAAATGAATTATTTTCAAAGAAATACTAGGCTACTCACTATACGAGTATAAACTGGGTAGATAAGGCGACGGGCGAAAGAGCTACCGTGTGGCACGAGTTGAAAAATGTTTCAGAGCTTGTTACTTACATAAAAACAAACAAGGAGAAATAACCTCACTTACCAAAGCAGTAGATGACTTGTTTAGATAAGATGATATAGTTAAGAAAGATGAATTAAATAGTAGGTATACTTGTAAATTAAATACACGATTTTAATACAGATACCTAAATATTTGTATACAAATTGTTACGCAAATACGGAAGAATAATTTTTATATCTCCTTTTCTGCTAAAGAAGGGTAAAAAAATCTAATAAAGTATTTCACAGCTATGCACGTATGAACATCATACATTACTTATACAAAACAGCATAAAAATAATTCTTTAAAAATTTACACATCCGTGCCAAGAAAATAGCATCGAAGTTGGCCGCGTGCGATAGCCACAAACTACTCGGTGGAACCAATAAACGGCTTGTCATCCCTCTCTGATTGATCATTATTTTATGCGCCAAACTATCGCGCTGTCTCGTTCTCACTGGAGGACTGCCAGCGAACCCCGCCGTGCGGTGTAGAAAATGTGGCATTTCCGTTTTTATTTGAATACAGAATCGCGCGATAATGACGGTGTGAATTTTTATGTGCCGTCATAGTTCAAGATGAAGTTCAATGTGTGTTCGGAATTCAAGAGTAGTTTAAACAAGCTCCATTTTTGAAAGAACATAATGGGAAGGTAAGTACTACCACTATAATAATCGCGAAAGCTTAATTACATTAATTTCGCCTGAGACATCAAACCTCAGTCACGGTGGCAGCGATACCGTAAATACTATTTCAGTTTCCACGTTTTATATTTTTTTGTTTTCTTTTTTTATTTAAAGTGGATATACAATGTGATCAGACAACCCTTTCCGAACCGAAGGTATTGTTAGGTATCGAGATCTGGTTCTATTTATATAATCATTTTTAATTTACAAGGAAAAAAACGAGTAAACTGAAATGGCAATAATTACGATGGCAGCGACACCGTCCCTGGGTGCCAAACATAATGAGGCTTATGATGGCTTTATAACATTATAAAAATTTGTTGGGTTTTAGGGTAGGTACCTAATTGTGGTAATTTGGGCATTTTTTGTGTAATTTTAAATATTATTTTTTTTATTCGTGATACTTACCGCCACGCCAGTTCGCCTGATGTTAAGCGACACTGTGATCTACGATGGAGCGCGCTTGCCTAGAAAATTTAATGTTTCTCATTTTATTTGGTGATGTGATTGTGATATTTAAATGCACCTTTCGGATCGGACAGGATTTTTTTAACGTAGTTTTTTTTTTATAAATACAATCGGATCTCGACACCTAACAATACCTTCACAGATCGAAGAGGTGTGGTCATATTGTATAAGTCAACTCTGATACTCCGAAGGACTTATTTTCATGGCATAATGTTGGTAACAACGTCATAAACATGGTTTCAATATAGCTACAGGAAAATAATAATATGGAAATGAAAACAAGATTGTCTAAACAACTTACGGATTCGTCCATGATTTGCACAAATATGTTTTTGTGTACCATAAACTACCGAACTATAATTTTATTACAGCTCTGATATTTGGCTGTTGATGCCAAAAAATAAATTGGTTTTAACATAATTGTCTTGGCGTAGTTTGTTCGTTTGTAGGTTTGAAAGTTGTTAGCTAAATAACTAGCCGGATTCGAACCTGCATTTTCTGGTTCAATACACCAGACGCTAAGAATAATTAAGCCACCGCGAGTCCCACCCGCCAGGTCGAAATATGCCTTCACATTCTGAATTAAGTTAAAGACGTATAAGGTGACGCAGGTTCGAATCCTGCCCGCGGTCGAATTTTTCCTTTACTAAAATAACTTAGCTTGGAAAATGCAAAAAAAATACAAAAATATTCTATAAAGCATTAAATATTTTTTGGTTCGGTTTTGTATTAAATCTATTCAATATTTTAGTCATCATTGTCATAATCGGCTTGTATTCTTCCACTGTTTGACTTACCCTCTTCCTGTGAATGGCATTAAGTCAGTCTTCCTTGAAATAATGTTCCTAATATTGTGTCAATTTTTTTCTGAAAATAGAACAAGTTACCTGATCTGATCCGAATAATGATCAATGAGTGTTATTATACTGGTTTCTGACACTTACGCGAATATTAGACATTGAAATAAAACTACTTTATAATTAACAAAAATGTAAGGTAGCTGTTAGTAATTGTAACATTAAGACGTCCAACAACTTAGTCTACCCGTGACCATGGATGCTGTAAAGGATCCGAAACGTCGGGAATCAAATAATATCAATACAACGCGATAAAATCCGTAAAAAGTAGTTTTATTTCAATGAGTGTTATTTTTCAGTCAGTTCCGAAAAAGGTAACATCTTTTTGTTAAATTAAAATGTTTATTCATTACTCTAATTCTGCTTAATTTAGTATTAATATTAGAATCGAACACACCCTTAGATTCAGTGGTAGTAATAAATATTTTTAAGCTAAAACCCCAAAACAACAATAGTAATTTTTCGGAGCGAAAAAAATCCGTTACTTTCCGTAATATACGACTACCCACTAGGCATGCGGTTGACAGGCGGGCTAAAGGATTTATGAACGTTCCCCTGTACCGTTTGAAGAAAAAACGCAAAGTAAAGCATGGCCTGTTAAGTTCCACAGGCGTATTTATTATTAAAAGTTTAGTGTTATGTTATTTAATAGTAAAGGAAAAAATTCAATCGCGGGCAGGATTCGAACCTGCGTCTTCTGGTTTGATATACCAGAGGTCAGAGCGTCTGAACCAGAAGACGCAGGTTCGAATCCTGCCCGCGATTGAATTTTTTCCTTTACTATTAAATAACTTAATAATCTTAGCATGGAAAATGCAAAAAAATCACAAAAAGATAGTTTAGTGTTATGTTTCGTAATAGAAATATTGGAAGTACCAAGGCATCAACTATAATGACATATAGATTTTAGTAGGTTGGTGACATTTCTTCTGAAATTATGCCATTTTTATACCTACTTTATATATATTTAGACACGTACTAGTACTACCTATATATATTTAACTGCCTCATTAGCTTAATTGTCCTGAGCGCGCCTGCTACGCTAGAGACCCTGGGTTTGATTCCTAGGTCGAGCAGTGTTATTGGGATTTTCTATGAAATTCTCTGTAGCAACTCTGGATTTGTGCCCGTTTAATAAATAAATATTTATTTGCACCTTAAAGATAATAAAGAGTAATTACTTACATTTTTATAGTAAGTTATAGCCAAAAAGGTAGTAATTTTGACACCCGACAGTTGACAACGCGCCGGTGTGGCTGATGTCAATAGGGTTTAAAAAAACAAACAACTTTGTATATACCTCTGCAGTCCCAAAACCCTGGACTTATTTTTCCAGTATTTTTCATGGCGTCCCCAAACCATAGTACCGAGTACCGGTACTATTCCATTATAATGCAAATCTGGCCCAATTAGCCGTGCTCCGAGCCACAGTCCCCGGATATACTCACATCTGCTAGTTAATTTGCCTAACAATACATGGTTTTAATATTCAAATACATCACCTTTCTATACACGCGGTGATTTCAAAACACTTATCATGTTTGGTACCGGTTTCAATTTATTTTATTAGGCAAGTCTGTGGGTGTATTTTTATGGCAGTAAGTGTAAAATTAGAAAATGTATGGGAATATATATCAAAATAATGATTGTGAAATCAATATTTAAAACCAGTATTCAAGAAAACAGATGCTACTTTAATGGAACAGTTGTTAATTATTATATTTATTACTTTTTATAGAAGTCTAATATTATGAATATTGTAAAAATTAAACTATTTTTTAAACGTGGGAGAGCCATGCTTCTTCACGAAGGGGCCGGCTCGACTGGAATAATACCACGGCCTCACAGAAAACCGGCGTCAAACAACGCTTACGTTGTGTTTCGCCGAGCGTGTGAGGTTACCGGAGGCCCAATCCCCTTTTAAAGGGCGGGCAACGCACTTGTGACTCCACGGCTGTTGCGGGTTTCCATGGGCGGCGGTAATCGCTTACCATCAGGCGATCGGTGTGCTCGTTTGTCCCCCTATATCATAAAAAAAAAATTGCAGAGTTAATTATCATGATTAACAAACATGCTCGGCGGTAGGAACTCTTGGGGTCTGACTGGCTGGCGACCAGTCGGAGTCTGTCGTAAAACACCTTGGTGTTTGTTTCGACTTTTGCACGTAAGAGCCAGTTCTCAGTTGCTGCGGCTCTTGCAGTCTGCAGTCCATAGAGGCTCTTAAGGGTCGGCGACGCATCAGCAACTTCTCTGGTGTTGCAGATGTCCATGGGCGACGATGACTTCTTACCACCAGGTGGCTCGTCAGCTCGGTTGCCGACTTAATCCATAAAAAAAGAACTTATTTCATTAGTAAAGATAGACAGAAGAACCGCTTATTTATATTACTTAGCTGTACAAATGAATAACAATCTTGACCTCTGATCATTGGATTGGGTTAGACCTCTGCCGTATACCGTCTATCGACTCATTATCGCATTCCCAGATCCCATATAAATAAACAATGAAAATAATTTGCCTATTGCAATCAATGGACACACATTCTTCATTCTTCTTTGAGCTTTAACATTTTATTGACATTTTCTAGAAACTTCGAACACACTATTTTGTATGGGAGCAAAAACGAAAGAATAAAATCAATTTTATTTTATACACAGCTAACTCAAGGTTTAAGGAATAAGTTATAAAGTATTCATGAAAATAATAGTTAAATCAAGAGTTACCTATTAAAAGATACAAGTACTTTTAGAAAGAGGGTAATGCTTATCTATACTTATAATAAATCTGTAGAGAGGTCAATTCTGTACATGAAATATATTTCCAAAATAACTATCAGCGGGTGATTAGTGATCGATACTGACGCCAAAAATGCAATCAGTAAAATTTTTGTCTGTCTGTCTGTCTGTCTGTATGTTCGTTATAGAAACAAAAACCATTCGACGGATTTCAACGAAACTTGGTACAATTGTTCTTCATACTCCTGGGCAGGTTGTAGTATACTTTTTATCACGCTACGATCAATAGGAGCAGAGCAGTGAAGGGAAATGTTGGGAAAATGAGTGATTCATGAGAAAGGTTTCAAGCTATAAAACATCACGCTACAACCCTTAGGAACGTGGCAACGCAGGTGAAACCGCGGGCGAAGAACTAGGGAACAAAGTAACTATTCCACGCGGACGAAGTCGCTGGCAAAAGCTAGTTAAAAATAATATTAAATTTTAAATTAAAAAAGAAGCCCAGTATAAAGTCATCGTCATTACCATATCATTGCAATATTATTGAAGTAATAAGATACCAAGTTTCAAATCGATCAAACCTGTGGATGTTTCTCACATCCCTTCATGAACTTGAAAAGAGCTGACAATCTTCAAATAGCGGGCCAGATTTTCTTAAGTAATAGCTAAGAATAGCTCTCGATCAAGTCACATTTCAAAATAAAAAAGCGGTATCAAAATTGACCCATTCGTTTGGGAGTTACGATGCAACAGACAGATACACAGATACACAAGTTTAACATATAGCACCCCTCTTTTTTGTGCCGGAGGTTAAAACAGTGCCTACTATTGACAATACAAACTATTGACAATTACAAATATTGATGATAGTGTTGTTGTTAACTTACACTAGCAAAAAAGTATTATTTTTTTTGGTTTTTAAATGTAGTAGAAAAATATATATCACGATCCCCGCTTCTAACAAATAAGGCAGGTTAAAATCACAAGATCAATATTCGAAATAGATGTAAGTACTTATGTGTATAGAACAATATTATGAGGTGAGCTTCAAGAGATGACCTAACCAAAACAGGCAAAATATCAGGGTTCACACAATTTAGATTGCTATCAACTAAGAAGTGCTCATAGCAGCGGTAGGTAACCCTTTACAGCTACTCTTCGTCTATCGCCCAAGATATGTAAACACATAAACACATGGGGTACTAAGTACCACCGCGATAAGCCGTTATAGAGCTATTTCCTAAAAATGGTGCCAGATAGCTAACAGGGTTATGAGCATCGATAGACGCCAAAGTGTGTGGATGTGCGTAGATTGAGTTTAAAGTCGGTGAGAGGGGAAATTGGTACTTTTTGAAATGCCGCCGTGTATCTCGGCAAGGTGAGGGTTGATTAAATGATTATGTGTTTTCGTGAGGATAATAACACTAATAGTGTAGTGAAATTATAGTAACATAGTTCAGTGAATACCTACGTAGTTCTATGTCGAATATATTTAATTATTATGGTGTATCTACCATAAAATTATAATATTTAAGGATACCCAGGCAAAAACATTCAAGTTACCCATATCCACTGATCTCTATATTTCTCAATGATATTCGACTATTGAATACTAGTCAGCTTCGCCTGCGTACTTAGTTATTTTTCGTTTCGAAATAAACTGAGCCCACTGTACTCTACACCATGGAGGTTTCATATCATAAAATGTTTTAAGTCTAATATAAAGAGAAGAAAACAAGTGTCAAAATGTCAACAGCGAATGACAGATGTACATATCTTCACAATGTCACCGTGTGTCAAACGCATGGTAGTGAGTGTACTTTCATACAAACTTTCACCCCCTTTTCACCAATCACCACCTTAGGGGTTCAATTTCCAAAAATCCTTTCTTAGCGCTCGTCTACAGAGCAAAAGGACCCAGCATGCGAACTTTCAGTTTCTGTAGTTTCGTCTGTGCGTTGATACGTCAGTCAGTCAATAGGACAGTCAGTCAGTCAATAGGACAGTCAGTCAGCTTCTTCTTTTATATGTATCGATTATAAAGAGGTCAGTGCCCATATCTTAAAAATCTTACGCCAGTTACTCTAGAGTCTTACGTCAGCCTGACAGCCTGACAAAGAAAGAAATGAAGTTTTTGTATGAAAGTCTTCCCAATACCCTCTCTATAGCCCTATAAAATGTTTTTGCACCCAGATAACATAGGTTGCTCTGTATTTTTAATCAACTACCAAAAGGATGTTCTCAATTCGACTGTACCTATGTTTTTTTTTGTATGTTTGTTACCCGATTATTCCGTCAATTATGAATCGATTTTGATGATTCTTTTTTAAACGGTAGGTCATACTTCAGTGGTGGTCCCATAAAAATTTAGTCAAGACCTGATCACAAAATTTAAAACAAAATCACAATAACACGTAATGACAGAGTAAATGATATGTTCATATATTACATAAACGACACAAATGTCACTTTAGGGCCAATTTTGAATCATATTCTATTTTACAACTGGTTCACATTTTGACGTTGATTTTTAGTTTAGTACTATGAAGCTCAAAAGTGTCGAAATAATTGTTCTTCTATTGTCCCTTGACAAGTTAAAAGAATACCTATAATGACACTAAATTGGTAGTTTGTAACAATATATTGAAAATATATAAAATTACCTAAGTAAGCCTTTAACAAATCTTTTAAATGTACACTCTAAGTTTTTCTCTGAATCACAAAACATAAGTAAACAAAAGCTCCATACCAAGCAATAACAGGGTACACTCAACGACAAAATATTAACAGAATATAAAAAAAAATACCGAAAACATTCCAATAATCCTTTACTTTAGAGCATCGTATGTCGCCGCAAGATTAAATTCCTTACAATATAACTAGTACGCAGAAAATGTTCCGTCGTCTTTTTAATATCGTATGTTGCGACTTTTTTTATACCGAATATAAAATATACAATTTCAGCATCTTCAGTGACATTGTGTACCATCCATCTTTTCGGGTTTAGCTTTGCATCTCTCTCTAGCCTATACCTCCGTCCCTTTCTATCGGATTTGTAGTTCCCCCCAGTGGGCTGGAGGAGTTAACTCTTTGCACATTTTTCATTGGAATACGGCGGATATGAAGAAATGTATCGCGTACTCAAGCGTGTTATGATTTTTTACTTGTTTCTATTTTCTTTTGTGTGGTGATGTTATATTATTCAGATTGGGGTGAATTAGCATAATTTATACTATTGAACTATGGTGGTAAAGACTTTTGGTAAAGATCACAGCTTTAAATGAACCTGGAGCAAATAAAGACTGCAATTTTCGAAACACAACTATTTTGCAGTGTCTTTTTGAGTTTCAAGGTAATGCCTCTGCCAATTTCGTTAATCGGGGGACTTTTGATACCAATTATATTTATCAAAGTAAGATTTTTCTTCGATATTGATGGCACTTTCATTTCAAGCCCTCTATTTGTTTTAAAATATTGAGTTGTTTTGAGGACTCTACCATAGGCCTCAGTTTTGTTCTTACTTTAGAGTTCAGGTGCATTATGTGTATTATTTATTTTATATACAGGTATAAGAGAGAGAGAGAGAGAGAGAGCACTGTGGTGGATAGTTTTGATAATCACTGACGGTGGGCTCTGGGCTGAAGTATTTTCATTTTAATATTATTCGTTCTCGTGAAATTTTAAGACTTTTTACCCGACTGCGCCAGAAGGGTTCTGTTTTTAAATGTAAGAACTGTATTGTTCTCTAGTGTTCTGTGATTCTTCCCAATTTCAGCATTGTCTTAATGATTCAAATTTGGACTAGAGTAAGTCCTCCTTTCTCGCTTTACACAAGCTAGAAGTTACGATCTGGTGAACTGTGGTAAGCAAGTCGTGGTCTTTTTGGCAAAGCCAAATGGGGTTAGTGTGTTTCTCAATAAATAAATTGCTCTTGGTATTTTGGATCTTTTTTATATTTGGATCATAAGTTGATACAGTGCTGGAGATTCACTATATTTCTATTGCTCTACCAATATAAGGTGTTCTATTTTCATCGACACGTTCCACGCCGAAACAGAATCCATCACTTACAAAAATATTCCTTATTCAAATTTTCGAATTCGGAAAAAAATATTACGAAAATCCAACGGAATTCTATATTCAACTGCACCCACCACCAACAATTGGCGCTTATTCCAGTCACAATTCGGTTATATTTGCTGAAGAGCTGCGCGATTCCGAGAGAGCTTTAAAAACCATCGATTCTGTATTTCAGATTCCGATCACGTTATTCAGCGGCGGTGTGGTACGTGCATCTGCCATCTAGCGTAGACAGCCGGTACTATTATAGAGTTAACGTGGTTTGAGTCTGTGTTACGTGCTCAGTAACTAAGAGTTTAGCTTTGTAAGCACGTTGGGTTACGCGTTGTGTGTTGGTTATCAGACGACTGTGCAGACGGGCAGGGCGTTCTGACCAGACTGTTAGAAGCAGCTATAGGTATATAAAGCCACATAATAATAATAAACTATAAGTAATTCATTTACCATTTTAGCCGTAAATGGTCTTACAATCATCATGGTTCAGACATCGTCAGCCAATTTGCTTGCTTGTTTGCGTGCAAGCCCTTAAGTTCAATAACGTCTACAACATTTCGTAAACCTATATGATTGATGCTATTAGGAGACATCCCTGATTAGACAATTTTTCAAAACAGTTCTACAACAAAAATCGTCCGTGTGTGTTCACCTTAAGCGCTATGCATGATTCATACGACAATACTGAGCGGTGATGTAATATCATAATATAATTGTAGATAGGAGTTATTTATAGATAATGTATTGGTCACAATTTATATTCAATACAGTAACGCTATAATATTAGTGACGGCCTATCATATCACTTTGATCGAATCTAAACAGTAAACACTACAAAATAAAAGTGATAATCCCATGCAGAGTTATGGATGATGTTATTCCAAAGAGTTTATCAGTCATGAATACTTGTGAGCTGATTTTTGTTATATGGTGTTTGTTTAGGCTTGTTACCACCTACTTATGTACCTTGGACATTCACACCGCATTTGACAACTGTAAAAAGGTTTACGACTTTATGTGTTAGAATGCCAAACCAAGCTACAAAATCAAATTTCTTATTGGTTACTCCAGCCGTTTTTTATTCAGAAAATCCTCATGAACGTCCGTCAGGGAACGTAGGACTCGAGGACTCACGCCGATCAAATAACCAATCTTCGCCTGCCCAAAGAACGGCTGAAAAAACCTAGGCTACTTAGTCGGCCACCGAACAACGTGCTTTCGTAGCACTTGGTGGTTCTATGAGAATGTTTGTCACCTGTTGCAATATCCAAAAGTAGTAAAGTGGCTCATAGCGTATCTGTGCAGCTAATATGATAACTTGCACTCTCTTTTTCAGCAAGAAGAGAAGTCTGCAAGTAACTTAGTGAGTAGTGATAGCCTAGTGATGTGCCTATTGGACTGCCAAGCCAAAGGTATTCGAACCTAACCTAACCTAACGCACGTACACCTTTGACTTTTTGAAGTCATATGCATTTATTAATGACTAGCTTCTGCCCGCGACTTTGTATGCGTGGACTTCAGAATTGGGTCCGACCTGGATAAAAAGTAGCCTATGTGATATTCCAGACTATAATCTATCTGTGTGCCAAATTTTATCCAGATCCATTAAGCCGTTCTGGCGTGAAAGAGTAACAAACATCCATACATCCATACATGAATATATCCATACTCACAAGCTTTCACGTTCATAATATTAGTAAGGATTAATGATCACTCGCTTAAACGGTGAAGGAAAACATCTTGAGGAAACTTGCATGCCAGAGAGATTTTCTCGACGGTATGTGAAGACTGCCAATCCGCATTAGTCCACCGTGGTGGATTTTGGCCTAACCCCTCATATTTTGAGAGGAAATCATATTCTGGCTGTATACACAGTATGTGTACATAGTATATGGGTTAACGATCAATGAACTTAGTTACAGACAGATATCAATCTTATCCCATTCTCATAAAATTTAGGAGCTTTGTCATGGCAACAGTACTAAGATCGATGTAAATCAACCAGTAACCAAATACAAAGGAGGCAGTGGAATCAGTAATGCGGCTGGTAAAGAAAACATGGCATTACCATGAGGTTCGAATGCCAATCTACATGACGGGCGACGTTCATATTTACCCAATAAGATGGGATAACATACAGATGTATTGCTCATGTACCAGTTTTGATTATACGCACGTGATACAGAAAGCTCGGATTTGTAAATAAATGTAAGTAGTATGCGGAACGAATTTTTGTTTTCATGAAATGTTTTGTTGGAATTGATTTCTTAGGTCTTAGATTCTTGTTTAGCAACCCGCATTAGGCTAGCGTGGTGGACTATAGCCTAATCCCTCTCACTCTGAGAGGAGACCCGTGCCCAGCAGTGGGACAATGTAATGGGTTGATTATGTTTTTATGTTATGTTATGATTGGTTTACCAAAGGTGATATGTTTAGGTATTTCTTCTTCTATTCTTTATATGTATAAGTGTGACTTGTTTTGATCTGTTTCTTTTCTTATCTTTGTTATTTGAAGTGGTAAAGCTCTGCTCCTGAATTTGTCTGGGGTGGAATCACAGCATTGCCAATTAATCTACCACTAAGCAATAATGTGCCAACTTTATCATGTACCGGTTTTAATAGTAATGTAGCAGCGAGTATAATTACTGGGCAATATGAGGGTTACTAGTTGTTAAACTAGTAACTGAGGTCCTAAGATGACAACGTATTGATGATATTTCTGGCGTCTATAGGTTGCAGATGCCGCTTATCATCAGAAGGCCCATATACTTTAAATAGAACTCTTTCAATATCTCGCGGATTGTTATGATGTTGGTGTTACAAAGTTGTAATGTAAACATTTATAACAGCCGAGTAACAATAAAAAATTAAATATAGGTATCTCGAATCTCATAAAAAAAAAATATCTTTCAAAACTCAAAAAACATCACGCAAACATGACATTTTCTTGGCATCAACGGCTCTTCATTACAAGTCATGATATTTTTCGCATAAAACATGTTTACGTACATTTCGCCATAAAAACAGTGTCATAACCCGACTTTGTGCAATGTCAAACGAAAGCTTATAAAAAAGGTAAACATTCGAGTAAACAAACACGTCCTTTCAAATCCATACTGGTACACAGGCGAGATAAAAGTAATGAAATATGAACTAAGGAGAATACACTACACTCGAGTCGAAACACACCCCTAAGAAAATATCCCATCCATCAACAAAGAAAATAGCGATCCTCCTTGCCTTAGACAAATGATTGACAGCGAACGAAAAAAGGAATAAAAAAAGATAGGAAAAAAGAAATGATTCCTTATTCAAATTTTCACGGCGTTCGATTTTTTCCTTTGTCGCGAGACGTTCCTTTTTTGTTTCCATTTGTAATTTGTCGGTTTGCTCTTTCGTTGTAAAAACTGCGTTCAGTTCACCGTAAATGTCTTTTGGCAAGTTTTTTTTTTATTAAAGAGTGTGTAGCCATTTTGATGATTCAAACGGTGTGTGTAATTTTGTACTGTTGGCCTACAATTTGTCATTGGGAACATGTTCGGAGCACAATTAAATTGGTACCTATCTACTTTTGTACTCATCACTATGTAACTAGGAATGTACAGTGGCGACCAAAAGTCCATAGGCAATCTCAAATCAAATCAAATCAAATAGTTTATTTGCATGAAATGTGGTACATGTACAGATGTTATAATATAATTTTAGTTCTATTTATACATTTCACCATTTCGGTGTGCAAATGTTTCGGACTTATAGCATGCAGAATCCTACAAACACAATATAATTATAATGTTTCCAATATAATTATAATGGCTGTATCGAGCTCGCTCGTACTGTTCATAGCAATGTAATCCTTAGCGTGCTTATGGACTTTTGAGCGTTTACTGTACCTAGTATTGGATTTTTTTGAAAAGTTTATGGAAAGTAAAATACTGAGAAAAATTGAAGTCCAGATTTGCCTGGTTCTATTTAAAAAAAATACCTTGAATGAATTCACAGTCTCTTGATAATATCCCTGGGTAAGTCTAAAAAAGTTTTGTTAGTACTATTAAGACGTAGTAGTCTACTATGCTGAATTCCACGCAGACAAAGCCGCGGGCTAAAAGCTAGCATAGAATAAAATCCTAACAAATATCAAAACTCAAATCTCAAGTGAAAACAGATTTGAATCCAAAATTAGAATCGACCGCACAATCAGCTGATTGTCGAAAGCGTTTGCAATTTAAACTGGGTGACCTTGTAAAAGCGTTAATTCACCCCATCCCCGCGTAATTTGCGCTTACCGTAAAACTGATTACGCGTACAACAGCAGACGATTCCGTCTCTTTCTTTATCGTGCTGTTCCACTCCCTCCCATTCATGAAACGTTTAATTATACCGCCTTGGGATGGCTTTATGCGATAGTGAAAGTGGTAAAGTTTGATTGAAGTTTCCAGGGAAAGTGTCGGGAGCAGGTCTGTGTGAGTTCAAGTTGCATGTTTTGTCGGGACAGAAGTGTTGTTTTGTTGCTGTTTTGTCTTGGTTGCACATTGCTTGATAAGTATATAAGTATGTGATTATTTTCATTTCGTTCAAAATTATATACCTAGGAAAATAATTATGTAAAAATCATGTTCTCTTTTTAAGGGTCCGGCCGAGCGTGAATTGCCTACAAAAACGTAATACCGAAATAAATCGTAATCCAAACAATATTCTATCAAATTATGTTATTATTCGGATTTAGATACTGTTAATCTAGGTTCCTACGGTCATATTTCGTGTGCTAGTTCGGAAAATCGTTCCAAACTTGGTAAAGTTATCAAAAACTGCATTCGCTTACAATTATTTCCAGTGAAGTATTTTGGACGAAATGGTTACGTAGGAACCTAGATTAACGGTATCGGAATCCGAATAATAACAGAATTTGATCAAATTGTGTTTAAATTACGATTTATTTCGGTATTACGTTTCTGAGAGAAATTCGGTCCGCCTCTCTTAATTAACTCTTAATTTGTCATAAAAAATGTCGTTTATATATTATAAATATCCATATATAGCACTACTAGTAATATATAGTACATACGATTATGTCTTAAAACAAAAAAATGCCTAAAAAAAACTAAATTCTAAAAACATGGCATAACACCAACCATTACTTTCGGCCGCTTCTTTCGTCTGCCGACTTTTTTAAATATGGCGGACGCCGGAGGCTCTCAAATACTCATTTGTACCCCCCTTGTTTTCCGCATCCGGTTTAATTTTAAACACGAATGTTGAGCAGGTCCGGGTTTCGACGTAATGAGAGGGGGTTGAATTAGGCGAGCTTATGGGGGTTGAATTGGGTCACTTGTTAATTTAGAGATGAATTCATTTGTTTTTTGTCTGTTTGAATCTGTTAAGTGTTTCAGAAATTATATTAAGTTTTATAAGGAGCCTTGCCTGTACATAAGAAGTGGGTTGGGTGGTTTTATTAAAAGTCCACTTATTATAAAAAATATGGTCTAAGAAAAACCCAGGTTTTTAAAATAGCTCGACCTATTTTTTTGTGACTTAAGCTTAGCAGAGTGATGGCTATATTTTAGTCTCGGTTTATCTTAGTCTCAGCTTCATCGTCAAACGTCTTTTATATTATGGGCTTAGTTGTGAATGATTTCTGAAATAAAAATTATTCTTATTAATATATTTGTAGAAATACTGCTACACTAGAGGTCCTGGGTTCGATCCCCAGGTCGAGCAAAGTGTTATTGGGTTTTTCTATGAAATTCTCAGTAGCAGCTCGGAGTCTGGATTTGTGCCTGGTTAATGGCTATAGGCTCGCCCCCTATAACATGGGACTTAAACATACCAGCGAACTGTGGGTGTACATTAAGTACGCCTCTGCCTAACCCTTCAGGGAATACAGGCGTGATGGTATGTTATGTTTATATTTGTATAATTTTATACCTTATGTTAAAAACCTCTAAATTTTAATTTTAATTTAAATGTTCCTAAAATATTTATTCAGTTACTTACGCACAGACGGCGTTTGAAATGTCATACGTACATTAATCAACTAAATAGTTATAAAGCCAATAATAAACCCAATTTAAATCCTATTGCAGAAAACATGATACAATAAAAAGCAATACTTTTCATTCGTCCGCCATTATCCGTTATTACAGAAATGATATACTTAAGTAATATTACAAGCCAATAGCGCAATATTACAGTTATTGGTATTTGTTTCGTACCAATAATGTCCCGTCACTGATTGTGTGCCGCAGTTTTTATTGCATCGATCACGAAGTAGAATTTTAGGTTTAAATATACAGTAATTACTACTACTACTACTATTTATCGTGAGATAAATAGTTGAGATGACACCAAACTCGGAGCTGCTACTGAGAATTTCCTAGGTAATGGAAAATCTTAAAACAACATGCTGTATTTATATACTGTAGGTGAATCGGAAACCTACCAAGTCATCGATGAATATTATACTAACCACATAATGTTTATAATTAATAAAAATATAGGTATATTATTATTACAAATAAGTCACTACAAGATTTTATTATCAATATTTCTATATTAAACTTAATATAAGGATCTAAGATCTATAATTCTAAGGATCTAGGACTGCTGAAGTTCTAGTACATACATTATAACAAAAAAATATACCAATAAATATGTAGCCAATGAATTTTTAACCATATCAATCTTAACAACTGGGGTCTCAACTTAGCATGCGTTAGTGATTATTTGTCACCTTCCGACAGTACAAAAATACAAAGATGATAAAGAAAAAAAAAATATTTTTTGCTACGTTATTATATCAGATCTATTTGTGATATGAGACATGACATGGAATATAAGCTTCGTCTTTCAAACGAGCTTGAATTTTGCAAGTATAACGTGTAAGTACGTACGTTTACAACCGAAGAACTTTAAAGAAATTTTTAAATAAGATTACTTTTATTAGTAATACATACAAAGAAACATACATACCATAGGGCTTGCAGAAATATAGATATAGATAGGTACTGATGTACCACCAAAGTCAGTCGGTATTTTTAAGTCCCATGTAATAGGGGGTGAGTCAGGTACCAATCCAAACTCCGAGTTGATACCTTAGTATAAACTCGGATTTCGGAAATTCTTAAATTTCATATAAAAATCCAATTACACTGTTGGACTTAGAAATTGAGCCCGACACCTCACTTTCGCTAGACGTGTAGATCAATGGTGCAACTTAATTTAAACAAACAATCCTCTTACATCTACGAACAACTTTTGATTATTTCGTTCCTCCAAAATAGAAGAAAAGAATTTGAGGTATGATGTTACCACCAAAGAAGTGTCATTACTAAGATGTTATTAACAGCCCTGAATGTCCGTCTGGACATTCAATTGACTTCTGAATCTTTATTTTCTTCTTATTCTACACAATTTCCAACAGCTTCCAGAAAAAGCGCAAACGAAAATCCTCACCTAATTACCATAAACACACAATAAACATCGTTTTAAAACTCAACTTCCTCAACACACGAACTTCAAAAGACCCAGAGAAAACCAAGATAATGCCATGTTGAACATCCTTCATCCCTTTAAAATTGACACGAAATAATCCCAAACAGAACCTCTGTAGCCAAACAATGACCTTATTAAAGCGAAATACAGGAATAATTCAAACATACATATGTTTATATACGCGTATAATACACACGCTACTTGGTAAATCCTTCAGAGTAAAACGAGATGGGACGGGGTGGCGTCATGCCCCAAAAGGGGGATACCCACCCTCATCTATAGAATGTCTCCGTACGAAACCCCTTTGTAGAAGGAAGGGTTACCTTGGGAATGGAATAGAAAATAGTACATAATAAAAATTCAAAATATATTCTTTGGAGGTTCCAATTTTCTGGAATACCCGAAGGGTACCCGTTTCTTTAGATTATTCGTTTTTTTTCGGGAGACACGAAATGAAGCTTGTTGTGTCATGTGATGCCTTTGAGTTATGTTTCGTTCTAACGATCTGAGAGTAAAACATGATAAAATACATGTTTGTGTTGAAATGATAACCTTGGTATGTTATGTTATATATGGACTTACGGATATGGGCTTATGTTTGTTATGCCATTTTGTTACTTGTTTACACGTGCCTTACGGTAATATTTCCTCATTAATTAATATTTTTTTTTGCTGTAACATTTTCTTTACTAAGTACCTATTCAGTTTAGCATAATATTCCTCTGTAAATATTATCTTTAGAAAAATGAATGATTAGATTCAACGATTGAAAAACAATCAATAACATAACATACCATCACGCATGTATTCCCCGAAGGGTTAGGCAGAGGTGTACTAATGTAGGTACACCTATAGTTCGCCATTTTACGAAAATTTCATACACAATTTTCCCTTGGTAGCTTTAATTTAAAATTACATCCTACCTTGGTAAAGTTTTCACAATATCTCGACGCAGTTATGTAACAAACAATTTACTTGAAGACTTGTTTTGAAACATCTATCAACTTTAATCTTTCTTGGAGTGATGTGAAGCTACATAGATTGGCACTAATGAATAATATCCTAAACCATCAAACCGACATCAAATTTAACTTATTCCATATAAAATAGAATAAGGAAACAGTGGTTTGATCGAACATCCCCGCCGTGTCAGGTACCGAGTCAAAAAAGAAATTCCATTTCCACAAACGAAAAATCCATCCAATACAATATATCACACGCTTCTAAGCCCGTTAGGAATAGAGTGAGATGGCTGTATTTGAGGCACGCATGTTGAAAGGAGACGGAATCAAATGTCCCTGCGAAATGGAACGTAAGAAGATTGAATAGAAGTCACACTAGTACGGGTTACCTTTACGCACACTGGTGAAAATGTACCATACGATGTTAAGGGGAATACGGTTTTTAGTTTATACGTTTCAATCTAGTAATGGGTTGTGTGATAAAAGCAGGTTATTGTAAAATAAACGACTTTATATCAAGAACTTCTATTTTTAGTTAGAACGTGAAAACAGTCCGCTCAATCAAAATGACTATTTAAATTATATTTGTCTTGTAACTGTATTGCACAAACACATTTGCCAAACAAACTTATATTAGCAGTTCGATGTTTTGATTTGTGTCCAGTTAATGGCAAATAGACTCGCCTCCCATTACATAAGCACTAAAGCATTGAACAGACGAACTGTATGAATGCAGCAGTATAGGTAACTCTGCCTAATCCTTCGGGGATGCAAGCGTGATGTTGCGATTGTGTTTGAATAGATTTATCATATCATTTTCTTCATAAACCCACTACTGGGTACGGGTCTCTCTCAAAATGACAGGGCTTAGGTTAGGACACCTAGAGCCATGCACGGTTTGAAACACCTCACATGCTATCGAGAATATGTCCCAAGCATGCAGACTTTCTCATGATGTTCTCCTTCAGCGTATAAGCAAGTGATAATTAAGTTATTTTACATTTACATACCATCACGCCTATATTCCCCGAAGGGTTAGGCAGAGGCGTACTAATGTACACCCACAGTTCGCCTGGTATGTTTAGGTCCCATGTAATAGGGGGCGAGCCTAGTGCCATTAACCGGGCACAAATCCAGACTCCGAGCTGCTACTGAGAATTTCATAGAAAAACCCAATAACACTTTGCTCGACCTGGGGATCGAACCCAGGACCTCTAGCGTAGCAGTCGTGCTTGGGACCACTAGACTAATGAGGCAGTCAGTAAGTTATTTTACTGAAGTAAAAATTCGACTACGGACAGGATTCGAACCTGCGAGCTGCGTCTTCTTGTTAGATACTCCAGACGCTATGACCAACTAAGCCACCGCGAGTCCCACCCTTTGCCTTCAATTCAAAATTCTGAATTTACGTCTTTACGGTGACATTAGTGACATCTATTGATAATCTCATGTTATTGATATCCAAGTGATAATTAATTATGAATATACACATGATTACGAAAAGTCAGTGAAAGCCTTGTATTTGAGAGCTCTACGGCTTGGCCGTCCAAAGGTCATATAATTAGGCTGTCCCTGCTTCTATTGTCATTAAAAGCAATAAAACAAGAAAATAAACAATAGCAAGCTCACAACAACCCCTTAACTAAAGGGTTATGCATGTGTGCGCCTAAGTACAACTAGCACATGCGAAAATTCAGATCAACCGTAAAGAAATCTCGCACACACGCTCAAGTAAAGGCTTAGATCACGCATACTCTTACACTCTATTCGTACACGCGGCAATCTTGTTTGGATGTGTTTGTGTGAGTGATTTTCGCGATATAGTACCCTTGGGTGTAGAATATTTTATTTATTTTTCTTGCATTTGGAATATCATTGTTACCTACTGTGTATGAAGTGAACCGCACGAGATAGCTTTGGTGTTACCATGGTAATGATATTTGGTGGTTTAAAAAGGAGTTTTGATACAACTTCCCCGGACCAATTAATGATATCAAACCTCCTTGCAGCTTTGAAGTCTGTTTACCAAAAATATAATTTGAGGTATTAACTCTTCAAATAACAAATTAGGTACTTATACAATTCAAAATCGTTTGCTTCTGTGTCCCGAGGCCTTACACGCTTTGCTGAATAAATATGGTTCTTATTAATGTGCTCCAATTAATGACTCATCTATAAAGCTACCTAATTTTAGTCTATTAGTCGTAAGCGGAACAGCTGCAGTAGAGATCCTGGGACCTATTCCCAGGTTGAGCAGTGTGATTAGGCTTTTCTATTTGATAGAAAAGCCTCGCATTAGCAACGTTCGCTCCCTATTGGACCGAAAAATACCACCGAACTGTAGGTGTAAATTAGTAGGTACACCTCTGCCTAACCCTTCGGGTACAATGAATGCAGCGTGATTGTAGACATTTAGTTTGCTTTAGTAACAAAGAAATTTTCTAACATTTTCCTTTCAGGATAGTTTCTGATTCATGCGTACAGGGGAGCATCAGGTCTGACCTTGGCAATGGACAAGATGCCCTTCTATTTAATTAGTATAATTGGAATTATATTCTAAATTTCTAACCCGTCATCACACGGGGTCACAGTCTAATTGACCTGTTTGATTCAATGTCCTAGCCAGGTAAGGATGACAGGGTGTTTGTATTATCATCGCACCTCTCGCCGTCGGCAGCGAATTTCATCCCCACACCTTAGAACCACTATCATCACGTACTGTGCAGTTCCAGAGGACGTACAATCAGGCTGAGGAATGAGCTAACTGCCGAGGTTTTCCCAAAAGACTACAGCATGGGGCTTTAAAAAAAGGAGTGAAAAGGTTTTTGACCCTGTAAAAACTTGGCAACGGGCGAGCGACACCTCTGGTGTTGCAAACGTTCAGAGGTAAGTGCTTACCATCAGGCGAACCGTACCCTTGTTTGCCACCGCAGTGGTATATAAAAAAGACCAATAACATTTTATTACCAGATCGTTCCAGAAAATTCCAAATTTCCGTTCTACATGAGTTGACTCTACCCAAAACACCTACTCGTAAAAATCACAACCTCATAATAATACCTTAATACCTACTCCACATGCTTACCATAAAACACATATATAGCATGGCCGGTAATAGCTTTTTATATTCGTCTCGCACGGAACGGAACCCACTGGTTAAACGCGAACGTTAGCGTTTGAGTATTCAGTTCGTTTTCGTGGATCGTTTGGATAGAATAGGCGAGTCGAGTGGTTTGGGTAAGTTTAGTGGAATGAAGCTGGAGAATATTTTGAAGCTAGTTCTTTATAATGTTTCGCTTTGCTTGACTCATAAGTTAGGTAGGTACTGAAAATAAAGGTCTTTCTTATTTTATTAAATGCTCATGTGTTTAGTCTAGGGTGTGGAAACTTGGTGGCCCGAAATACAGTTCAATTAAGGACCTAGTTTGAAACATAAAGAGAATAACAAAACAGTTATTGTGTTTCATAATAGGCATCTGATTAGACTTCATATTAAGAATCAGATTAGACTTCATAATAGGAAAGTGACTTTATATTGTGACTTACCCGTAATTCAATGTATACTAATTTAAAAAAACCTTACAAAAGCGCCTGTGCTTGAAAAAATTACGGAGCTTCCAAATTCAAAAGTCTTTAACTTTGGGAAAACTAGCCCAATTTTCTTGGCGAGTAACTTAACTTGCTCGACCAAGTTGACTATGTCGTTCCAACGCAGCACAATACAGTGCTGGCGTGTCACAGCTACATTTGCTGCGTATGGCTCGTGAGCGTTCATGTCATATGCAAATCAGTCGTATTATACGATGATTTGTGCGCCCACTGAGATTTGTGACATCGTGTGTAGTGCTCATATTCATTAGAAATTACATAGGTACAAGTATTATGATGAATATTTACGAGTATATATACAGTACATACTTACTTACATAACCTGGAAAATGTGGAAGCACGTGTAAGGTTTTCTTTCGAAGGTAATTTTAATTCTGTCGAGATAGGTTGCGTCAGTCATATTCCAGTTTCAGTCTGGAATACAAATGCTGTGACCCTGAGGAGATCGCAGAGGACGAAGGAACACTGCTGTAAATCTAGAACAGTCCATCAGCCTCCTTTCTGATTTGCGGGCCGATTCAAGTAACAAAATTGATAAACAACAAATATAGAACAAACTGCGCATTGTAACGAAAGCCTTATAGGTCATTGTTCATTGCTCAACCTAAGGTTGAGCGATACGCAAACCTGTCGACGCTGTGAGGAGGCTGATGAAACGCCACTTCACCTTTTTCGGGAATGCGGATCGCTAATACACAAGCGTAGTGTTTATCTAGGGAAACACACCTTCACCTCCAGCCCGGAAGGATTAAAGGAGCTCACCCCTAAGAAAATCCTGCAGTTCATGGTAGTTGCAGGATTCAGCGGTGAACTCAACCAATCACAATAGACCGACTGCGGTTGCAGTGATACTATAGCCGCAAGCGAATAATAATAATAAAAAAGAAGCAAGTTTTGCTAATGAATTTCCTTTTATTTAGATAGCATTCGTTTGTAAAACAAATTCCCTGCATCTGAGTCGTTTACTCAAAAGCCAATCTATGAAATGATTCACTAATGGCCAAATACTCAACTCAAACGCTACTCAATTTTAAAATGCCGTTGAGTCTCGTACTGTTAGTCATTCTAGACATAAAATGATAGAGACATATAAGCATAAAACTGAGTAACGTTTGAGTAGTTGGCCATTAACCTATCAGCCTTCTCAAATATAAAAAAAATAGACCTATCTTTTAATATTTCAGTTCAATCCCAGATCCTTTTAATATTTCAGTAATATTAAAGTCCTGTACATTAATTTTATTATCAACCTGAAAATTTAAACTTCATAATACGCTTTTGTATTGAATACCTTTGTTCGAAATTTTGGTGTTTAAACGTAAAATCAGAACATGGACGAGGGTCCAAAAGTTAGTACTCAAACGCTTTTATCTAGTGTTCAAATTTCCGAATGCCTGTGTAGGATTTGAAGACTGTATCTGGCATCGTCTGGTCAGGATATCCGATGGTAGTCAATCCCCTTGAATGTAGTTAGGGTGCAAATACGATGCCTAAATTTCAAGTCTAATCTTAGTGTCTGGTTTTAGGTTTTGTTTCACGCAGTATTAGAAAAGGAGGGTATGTTTGAAGTGAGGTGTTCACGTATATTCTTATTTTTGATTCATCCTGAGAATCTTGTATAGAAAATTATTTGATTGTTGGTTAATCAACGGCTCTGAAAGTAGGTATACCAACAGTTCCTTGAAGTTGATTTTCATTTTCTAAAAATACGCGTTAAAACATGATTGTTAATCAAGCATTGTTTCTTAAAATATAAACGAGCAGACGGATCGCCTGATGGTAAGCGATTACCGCCGCCCATGGACACCCGCAACACCATAGGAGACACAAGTGCGTTGCCCGCCTTTTAAAAGGGAATTGGGCCTCCGGTAACCTCACTCACTCGACGAAACACAACGTAAGCGTTGTTTGACGCCGGTTTTCTGTGAGGCAGTGGTATACTGGTATCACTCCGGTCGAGCCGGCCCATTCGTGCCGAAGCACGGCTCTCCCACGTATGAACGCATGTACTAATTAAGGAAAATAATTATACTTTTGTAGTATTGTGAAGAGCGTTTGGCAACATCTCGTGCGCCTGTACACTTTTCTCGTGAATGGAAAAAAATTGGTAGATGACAGTAAGTGCAAAGCGTTGCTATCCTTCATGTAGTAACTATCTGCGTATTGCTCACCGCGCGAATATTGTTATATATTCTTGAAATTATATATTTTAATTTAAAAAAAAAAAAAAAAAGGTAGATCAAAGATCCTGTGGATACATAAGTGTTTCAGTCATGTAGATGTTTTATTATTATCTATGATACCTAACTTGCTAAAAATGTTGCATAAGCTACGCTGAACAATCTGGAAGATAAATATATTTAAAAAATTCCAAAAAATAACACCGAACACACCAGCGGAACACAAATAGTCTTAAGCCTTATATAATTATATTTTTTGTTAACAAATTATGAAATATGAAGTTATCTTCATTTATAACAATGACATAATCCTAATGCACCTAAAACTAATATCTATTAACACAACAGTATAAAATCCGTAACATATTATAAATGCGAAAATAATTTTATCTGTTATCTTTTCACGTCTAAACTGTTCAACAGATTTTGATTAAATTTTGCAAGGAGATCTTTAGCAAGGAGAGAGTTTACACCCTAAAGAATATACCTATGTCTTTTTTCTGTTTTCGGGTACCCATCTTATCATAACATATCTACCGTCACGCCTGTGTATTCCCCAATGGGTTAGGTAGAGGTGTACTTTATGCACTCACAGTTCGCCGATATGTTTAGATTTATTATGTATTGAGAGGAGCCTAGAGGTCCTGGGTTTGATTCGCAGGTCAAGCAGTTTTATTTATTTGCTTTTATGGAATTCTCAGTAGCAGCTTAGTATGTTTGGCACCCAAGGATGGGGTTGCTGCTACCGTTACTATTGCCATATCAGTTTCTTCGTTGTTGTTTTGTTCGAGGATCTTTTTCAAATTTTGATACCTAACCTTTCGTGTTGGACACTTTTTAAGACATTTTATAAGTTTTGCATGAACTGTAACTCTGTAGTTAGGTGTAATAAGCAAATTTGATCGTTAAACATAAAGAGAACGAACAAGATTATGCGAATTGCAAGACAATAGTTATATCTGAAATGCCAATGAACTAAGTTCTAAACGAATTAGTTACGGAGATGAACACCAATTTGCTTATCTCTTCTAAAATTAACTGAAATAATTTAGATATATAAAAAATGTTGTATCTAGGTATTATGCTACAACATATTCGCGAGCAGTAAGTTGATAATTGTAATAACTAAATTATCTATAAAATAAAAACCGGCCAAGTCGGAAAATCACCTAAATTTCAACAGATAAAGTACCGGGTCTTTTTTTAATGGACAAACGTGCTGACGAGCCACCTGGTGGTAAGTAGTCATCTTCGCCCATGTACATCTGCAACACCAGAGGAGTTGCTGAAGCTTTGCCGACCTTTAAGAGCCCCTACGGACTACAGACTGCCAGAGCCAACAGGAGTCTGTCGTAAAGCACCTTGGTGTATGCTTCGACTTTTGCACGTAAGAGCCAGTTCCCCATCGGTTGCTGCGGCTCTGGCAGTCTGTAGTCCGTAGGGGCTCTTATGGGTCAGCAACGCATCAGCACCTCCTCTGGTGTTGCAGGTGTACATGGGCGACGATGGCTACTTACCACCAGGTGGCACGCCAGGTCGATTGCCGACTTAATCCATAAAAAAGAACCAGTCATTTTGTCTGTTGAAATTTAGGTGTTTTTTTTTATTTCAATGACTTCGCGAATCATCCTGGGTAGTCATCTGTTTTCGTAAATGATAAATTATCGTGCATTACTTGTTATACGAGTACCTACTATGACTAGTCTGCATTCACGAAGAACACCTCCAACTTTATCACCATGCATAAAAATACTAATAAACAAATGGGCACATTTTGTGTATTGCAACTGTTTGCCAAGATCGTAAGTTTTCGGCAATATTCGTAATACTGAACGGTAACGAGTATTTCATTCGGACATGTTTACGGTTTTGGCACGGCACGGGAACGATCCGGTCGCGATTCATGCCGTCTGCGACTGGGAAATGTGAAGCTCTAAATGATAGTTTCCAATTTGGTAATGGGAAGAAGTTGTTTTAGGAATTTTGTAGTTGTAAATTGGGGATGTTGGGGTAAAAATGTTATTGTTGTTGAGAACTAACGTTTAAGGATGGGAAATTATATTTGAAGATACGAGTAGATCAGCTTAATAATCTTCAATAATATCTTCAATAATCTTCTTAATAATCAGCTTAATAATAATCACAAGCGCAGGCCTTAGGACCTGGTTTCGATTATCAGGTCGAGGGATTTTTTTGGGATTTTCTGAAGTTTTTTTTAAGATTCCATAGTACCTATTGTTCGCAGATATAAAGTCCCATTAAAACAAGCAATATAAAATAGCTCCTTCGGATAATATACAGGCATAAATGGTAAATTCTGAGACACTACTCTATGAGAATGTCATAGATAAACCTAATAATAATTGTAATTCTAGACCTGGGATCAGAACTCAGAACCACGCGTTAAGCAGCCGCTCTAGACCGATAAGGCAGTTATTTTTTATTGAAAACTAAAAATATACGCCTTTATCTAAGAAATCAAGTTTAGTACCACGATAGTAATAGGGTGGCTGCACCTGTCATTGGCACCCTACGGCACAAGTTGCACATTAATTGTATCGCAATTTCCATTCAAACTACACACAATATGTCCGTCTATCTGTCCAGTCTAAGGGCCTCCTGTCTATTTTAAAAAGTCACCGCAGAACACAAGTGCATCTACCTGACATTTAATGCTATTGTGTTTTATTATTTGTGGGTGCAAAAAGACGAATGTGTGTAAAGAGAATTGTGGTAAATATGTAAGAGGGTAAAGGTAAAAAAATAGATAGTTAAGTAACTACTATAACTAAAGCTTTTAACTGCATTTAGTGGCCGTAAATACGACTTCTTAGCAAGAGGTCTTGGGTTTAATTCTGAAGTCGAGTGTTATTGGCTTTCCATGAAATTCTTAGTAGCAGTTGAGTGATTAGAATATCTCTGAATAATGGCAATAGGCTCGCACCCATTTATTACCTCTGCCTAAAACGTCTGCCTAACCTTTCGGGGAGTACAACGCTACAATGCAAAGTGTTGCTGTTATGTTATAAACTCAATAAATATACCATCGATTTCTAATTAGCATTCAAATTGTTAGACGTAAGCAAATAAGGGGTAAGAATTTAGGTATTTTTTATAATTGCCGCTAGAAGCTTATCCGATATTTCGCATGCTTTAAATTCATTAGCTCCTAACAAGGAATCCCGCAATGTAGCCACAAGAATGCAACAGTAAATAAACAATAAAAGCATTACGTTTATAAATTATCCGGACAATGGCCGAATCGGGCCCACAGTGTGCTGTTTTCTTTGGATAAATTCACTGCGCCCATAATTGGTGCCGCCACCCTGAGGCGGTGGGTCTTAGAAATTATATCTACGTTTAATTTGGATAATGTGGGTTTACAAATTGTTTGTAAATGGTGTGGACTACTGTGGAGTGCTGTTATGGAATTTGATCGAAACATAAAAGGTTATCAAGGAAATTATATACTGGTTTCTGACACTTACGCGAATATTAGACATTGAAATAAAATTACTTTTTGCAAAACTGCAAGACCAAAGGACACGGTGAGCTCTTTCTGCGTGAATCGGATCGGTAGCTGTTAGTAATTTTAACATTAAGACGTCCAACACCTCAGTCTACCCGTGACCATGGATGCTGTATAGGGATCCGAAACGTCGGGAATCAAATAATATCAATATAACGCGATAAAATCCGTAAAAACTAGTTTTAATTCAAGGAAATTATAATCAGTTATTGTGAAAGTTTATTGCATCTACAACTGCCTCATTAGACTGCTATGTTAGAGATCCTGGGTTCGATTCCCAGGTTGAGCAATGTGTTATTGGGTTTTTCTATGAAATTCTCAGTAGCAGCTCAAAGTTTGGAATTTGTGCCCGGCTAATGGTTTGCCCCCTATTACAGGGGACCTAAATATACCGGCGAACTGTGGGTGTATCTACATTAGTACGTCCCTGTCTAACGTATTGAGGAATACAGGAATGATGGTATATTATGTTATGTTTATTTTAGAAGTTAATGACCTAAGTAGTTTACCGTTTGTGTTCTGAAATAGTTTAAAATTAAATGGTTGTTATATGCGGGCGATTTAATTAATTTTTAAGTTTTATTTGCTTCTTAACTGACTTCACAAATGAAATCGTTGACTAAATTCAATAGAAATACAAGTCAAAATATTATGAACAAGCGATTTGGTTACTTAATGTATAAAAGATAAGTCCGAGAATCTCATAACTGTTATGCTATGTCTCCACGTGCGAATATGCTTAACGTTCTTTAGTTCGATTCGGTTATTCGGTCATATAGACAGGGCTTTCATGTTCAGAATTGAACAAAAAACAAGGAAAGCTGTGTTCGATGGAACTTGCTCTTCAAAATTGTCTCTGAGTGTGGAGACCCACCTTTAGTGTATAGCATTCACGATTAATATAGTGACATATACACTCAAATAAGTTGATCGCGATAAAAAATTCGTCATAACATTGTCACAATATATATGACAGAATTATACGAGGTTATTAGCACTTTATTATTCAGTTTTGAATTAACTTTCAACACGACAAACAAAGACAGAAGGTTAATTATTATATGAAATGAGTATATTGACTCGTGATAATAATACATTATATTCAAAATATGAGGTTTAACGGTCAGGCGGAGCTTGAATTGCCCACAGAAACGTAATACCAGAATAAATCGTAATCCAGACAGTGTTCTATCAAATTGTGTTATTATTCGGATTTTGATACCGTTAACTACCGTTCCTGCCGTACTATTTTCGTCTACTACTACTTCACTGGAAATAAATGACTTATCAAGAATTGTATTCGCTTATTTATTACTATTACTTATTTCCAGTAAAGTATTTTGGACGAAATGGTAGAGTAGCAACCTAGATTAAGGGTATCTGAATCCGAAAAATAACAGAATTTGATGAATTTGTGTTTTAATTACGATTAATTTTGGTATTACGTTTGTGAGGGAAATTCGGTCCCTTAAGTAATAACTACGCTGGTCAATCGATTTATGAGATTAAGCTGCACTTGTCATGGTTAATCTATGAAGAACATGTTACAGAACATGTACAATACCACGTTAACAGACTTATTTGGCCTCTAATTAATTGTTAGTGGTACGTAGTAGAATACTTGAAAATCCCGACAATGGTATCGCCCAGAAATTAGTAGCGGAGGTCTGGAAATAGTTCTTTCGTATTAAATACGAGTACTGGTAGCTACATATGCTTAAAATAGTAGGTAGATATAAAAAAACGTTGCCCCACCCTAGGATTATCTTCTGTGGGCCGTGCTTTTACTCTTTTACTGTACGTCATACAAGTATTTGTTCCGTACGGGAATCCACACAACCCATGGCGCAGCAGCCGATCGTTCAGCCGTTACTTCAAACCAAAGAAAGGTTGATGGTTCCTAATGTGAATCCAAGTTGATCTTCTGTATTTCATTTTGGGTGGTTACAAAAAGTTCATTACGTTTTAGCATCAATTATGGCTTGAAAGGCGTCATTATGGGAGTATAGCATCGATCTAGTTTGTTATTCTCGTGCTAAAAGTGCATTAAATAAAGGGTTATGTGTCATCGGCCATTATTAATTTGTCACGCCAACCTGTGGGGACATTTACTTCAAAAAGTTCATCTATGTGAAGTTCATTATCATAAATTTATTACGGTAAATGTCGACTGATGGACGATGAATTAATGGGATTATTTTCAACTTTGCTTCTGAGTGACAGGCAGTGCATTGTATATCTTAACATTAATTTAAAAAGTAAAAAAAACCGACTGCCAAAAAATATGGAAACAAGATGATCAATTTCATGCAGTCGGAGGCATCGCCTTAAATTGTGCCAAAGATATAAGTATATATATACATACATTTGAAAGACATAACCCTCCTTCTGGCGCAGTCGTGTAATAACATACCATCATTACCTGAATCACGCCTATGTTCCCTGAAGTGTAGGACCAAGATGGGTGTGTACCTAACTGCCGGAGTGTTTAGGTCATGAAATAAGGGGTGAGCCTAAGCATATTAACATTTAACCGGGGACAAATCCAAACTTAGAGTTGCTAATGTGAATTTCATAGGAAAACCCAATAATACTTTGCTCGACCGGGCAATCGATCCCAGAGCCTTTTGCGTAGCAATCACGTTTAAGACCTTAGTTGTCGTTTGCATAGATTCTGTTTCTCTATGGAGAGGATTAAGTCCGGAATGATTAAAACCTCAAAATGACCACCTCCTGTCAGGAGGACTGACAAGTCTCCATTGGACTTGGAACGAACGGTAGATGTGTTCCAGTTGTAACATAGAGGTAACGTCTCAATACCAGATAAGCTCTTTTACCTACTTCCTCTGTTGAATTGAAATTAAACTATTCATAATAATCATTCATCTATATTCAAATCATGTTACTTATATCTATTTTTTCCATTTGTGTCATCCTACTCAATAATGACAACAAAGACACAGATATAGAAGGGTTGACCCATGTTTGGTCAGAAACCAAAAACCGCACGGCAGTTACGTACATAATTTTAATGAAGACACCAGTTAACCCCCCTTTGCATGTAAAAAAGTACAACTCTATGAATATACACGCGTTTTTAAATACATTATGTCTAATTTTACCCACAATTTGCATAGTGTACACATTGGCCGAACGTTTTGAACTTGTGACAATGTTGCACCGGTCGCGTGACACTTACTATTAATGAACCTCATATGAGCTTAATCACCTCTTACCGTTGTTTAATAAAAAGCGGAAAATGTGGGTGTTATAGAACTATAGAGAATTTTTGGAAGTGGCATCATTTTCCAACACTTTTTTTAGTGTGCTGAGATGACAAACATTTTCTAACATTTTTTTTTATGTGCTGAGATGACAAACATTTTCCAACAGTTTTTTTCAATGTGCTGAGATGACAAACATTTTCCAACAGTTTTTTTTTTCAATGTGCTGAGATGACAAACATTTTCCAACAGTTTTTTTCAATGTGCTGAGATGACAAACATTTTCCAACAGTTTTTTTTAATGTGCTGAGATGACAAACATTTTCCAACACTTGAGATCATCCTCGGAGCCTTTTTCCCAACTATGTTGCGGTCGACTTCTAGTCTATCCAGATGCGGCTGAGTATCAATATTTTACACGAAGCCACTGCCATCAGATCTCCGAACCTATTTCTGGGCAATACCAATATCCGGAGGATAGACTGGTTGTCAGGTTTTTTTGGGCTTCTGACTACCACTAATAATTGTCATAGATGTTCGTATGACAACCGGGATTGACGGCTTTACGTGCTCTCCGAGGCACGGAGGGGTCTCGATGTGATAAGAATGGTTACCCATCCACAGACTGACCACAGTGAGCGCAGCTTAACCTTGCAGATTAGTTGATCACCTTGTTGTTACTTAGTCACAAGCCCCTCAATTTTCCAACACTTGAGATCTCCGTGGTTAACCCTGAACCCAGAAATTTTACTGATTACATTTATTCAAAATGTTAACCACATTTTAACCGGTTTTCCGGTTAAATATTACTAAGACTTTTCTTGCCGGGCTAAAAACTCATTAAATTATTAGAAAATTGCTAAGCCTTTTTATATGAATTCGAAATACGAATGTAACTTCTATAGCTCTCTCTACGTGTGTGCGTGTTAAAGAAAACTTTACCAATAGTCGTAGATAGCATTGCATTCGTAATTTTATTTTATTTTTAAAACTTCAAAGCCGACAAAACCATTTTTGATACTTACATAGAAAATGACAGAAGAACATCCAGAATTATGTGGTTTAAATCAATCACTTTATGACTTGACAATTTGACATAGAGAAAGAGAGAATTGGTATAGAAGAATTATGTACTGGCTAATATGATTTGCTTTTAGAACTAAGTGTGTCCGCTCACTATTTAGTTTCCATTTATTTACGAGTAAGTACGCTCTTCAAACAACTCTACATCTTTGTTTCCACATTTGCAAACTTATAACAAGAGCATAAAAACTTGTCTGATAGTCTGATACACTAACAGCTGACATTTGTCGCACGCGTCTGCGACAATTTTGTCGCGCTGTGTGTTATTAACTGCTAATAAACGCCGTAATTTGTGTAGTGTCATTTATACGTTTCATTTTGAAATAAGAAATTGGCCCACCCTATCATTTCGTCTGTATCATGCTCACTTATAGACAGAAATCGTAAGATAGAAACATACATACATACATACACTAACCTTTCTCCCACAGGGGTAGGCAGAAACTATAGACTGCCACTTGCTACGATTCTTGCATACTTCTTTTGCTTCTTCCACATTCATACATCTTCTCATACATACACGCCGGTTGCGAGTGCTACGCAACTGATCTTTTTGAAGGATTTCGCCAATAAGATCGGCGTATGTCCTTCTAGGGCGACCTCTACCGGCGCTGCTGCTAGAGGAAACCAAGAAGAAGAAATATTATACCTAATAGCGTTTCATGGCGTGTCATGCCAGTAGAAGTCAGTTTTCACGACAGAACACTCCATAATAGTGTCTCTCAGTATAAAGCAGCATAAATGGATGACTACTATAAAACCAAATAAGCTTTTGGTGTGTCACGACATGCTAGTTCACCTTTACACACAAAAAGACCAGGAACAATGCAAGCAATACAAATTACTGTCCCGCGCAGGAATTGATCCCACAGCCAACACAAGAACCAATCACAATTTTTTTTTTGTTTAAAATAAACGTTGTCTCACATTAGCATTTGTGCTTTTTACAAGTATAAATTCCCACATATGTACAAGAACACCCAAACCCTGAACCTGCAGGTCATACAAATACGTGCGGGGATTGAACCCACAACCCGTAGCTGGGCTCAGCCGCTACGCCAAACGTGTCGGCATTGCAGCGATATATTTAGTGAGTTTTATTTTTTAACCCTTTAACTGCTTCGTGATAATTGGGTAACAACGACTCTGAATTGTTCGAACCAGACAATTAATTAGTCTTATAGATCGAACAAAATTTATAAAAAAAATACTTTGTTTCTTTTAGCTCCACTTGTGAAATACATAGGGCTATCAAAAATATATTTTATACCTATAGTTATTTATTTTGCATCATAAGTCAAAATACTGCTAGATTAGCGATTCTGCTCCGGCACTTCTGGTCTATGGTTGATGGGTTCGATAGCCGCGCGTAACGAATATTTACATGATCTGCGAGATAAAGTTAATTAACAATCACAACTGCAAGAGAAAAGTTTAAACACTGGGTTCAATTAAACAAAGTGTTTTTCTATAAATTCGTATCAGCTTGGACCTTGGATTAGTACCCGGTTAATGGTGATAGGCTCACCCCATATTACATGGGACCTAAATATAATGTAACCTGTGGGCGTACAGCAGTAGTACCTACATCATGATGATATGTAGAGCATAATTTCCAGAAGCGATTCTACTGGTCATATTTTTACTACGAGTCGTCATCAATTTTAGAACACAGACTGCATTATCAAGCGTGACAACCCTAATAATTTTTCCAATATTTTTTATTTAAAAAGTAATGTTGTGTAATTAACAAGGCTTATACTAAGTGTCGACGTAAGACGAATTAATTTAATGACCAATTACTATTTCGAACGTTTTATTTTATATAGATACAACTTAGTACGTTTTTAAGTGTAAAATAAAACTGTAAGTGATGTTTGAGTTTTTGTTTCAAGGTATTATGAAGGCAACATGGCTCATTAGCGATTTAAATTTATTGCAGGCCCTTGCTAACATTAAAAAAATAATAGCTGATATTTTAAATTGATTGTATTAAAGTGATGTTAATACATCATTGGTCTTATCTACTTACTGTAATTAAATAATGTAGATACTGTACTACCTCAATGGTGTAGTGGTCAATAATTATTAGAAAAAATAATTTATAAGAACCATACAAATCAAACATAACATAACAAAAAAAACTTATTAAAAAGTCGGTATGCAATGTTAAATTACGTTAACCCTCAAACGCGACAGGAACCGAAGACTCACTTTCACTCAACCTGCATTAATCCATCCAAGAAAAAAACTAACATCGTTTTGCGCCACCTGAGATTTCTAACAAAGGGATGTTTAGACCCCTTTTCTTGTCGACAATTGTCTATTAACCCTTTCGTTTTGGGGCAGGAAGTCTTCGGGACACCTGCGTAGAAAGTGAATCCGTGGGTACAAAAAGTGGTTCAGATGATTTATTTGGTTTATTGAATGAAGACAATAATGTTGCGTGATATTGATAGTGAGAATCTTCGCCGTTAAGGGCTACGAAAATAATTGACCGGTTTTCGATTTCTTTTGTTCAGCGTATTATTACAAGAATGAAGAAAATATTTCTTATTAAAACACATGCGGTCATAACACAGCAGGTAAAAGAATACTAAATAAGTTTTTAATGTTTAAAGTTACCGGGTGTTATGCAAATTACATATACTAGCATAATTCTAAATACGATCATTCTAAAAATATCACTATAAAGTGGAAAAATATTCATTTAAACGCTAAAGTTATCACAAAATTGTAAAAATAAGCGAGAATTTAAAGAAAATTCGAGAATTAATTACACAAATGCCGAGACTGTGGAATATAATTTGTATTTATGTTTAAAACGTCTTGATTAGTCACAAATATTCGCAGTTCACACGCATATTAAATAGAGCGCCTAAAACCCTCTCCGACAACAATAATGTGAATGATTTTTTATTACAAACCATTGTGACACTTTGGCACCTGAGTATTTGAATGCAGTATTGTATTTAAAGACTACATGATTTATATTTGCATACGGTTTTGTATGAGTTCGTTAGCATCTAAGGGTTCGGAAAGGAATCGAATGGGTGAGATAGATTGTTCGCACGGCTGGTTTTCTGCCGGCAGTTGGAGGGTTATAGAAATTTAATAAAATGTATTCGGGATAGGGATGTGCGCAGGACTTGAGAATGCGCTTAATCATAATTAATTGAAATTCCTCGATTGTGTTCGCAAACTGATTTTTATTGAAATCAACAATCAATTTACGTGATTATTTTTAACCGATATTTTTAAAATTAAGAAAATTGAAATTGTTGATTGTGATGTAGAATAAAGCTTAGTCTATCTATCTTTAGATAACAAACATAACACATAAAGCAAAGCCAATGCACGAAAAAACAGCTCAACACATCATCTTGAGAACCCTTTTCGTATAAAAATGCCTATTGACTATTTGAAGATAATAGAATAGTGCTCTACTGCATATATTAAAGGCACACCTAATGGGTATTTGTTAGTTTTGTTTGTAGTAATTGTCGTTGCATTACATAAGTATATAGTAACGCGATAAAATTGGTAAATTCGTTTTATTTCAATATACGTAAAGGCATAAATCCAGCATGAATTATCTGCCTGATAAAAGAAACACTATGTAAAGGATTTTACCTAAATTTAGATAACATTCTTATTTTATTTTATACAGGCTTGACTTTGAAAACATGTGACAAATTGAAATGGGAGGAGTTAGTAATCATAACTTATTCATTTTAAAATGATTTGAATTGTCCAAAAAATAAAGATAATTTTTATCTTAGATGGTTCGAACTAAGCTATTTTCTTCAGGTCGGCATCAACTATCGGTATTTAATTTAAAAAAATTCAAATAAATAAATTCAAGCAAGTGTCAAAATTTTCCATTACCTACGCAGATAGTTACTACGTGACGTATTAACGCTTTGCACTTACTATAATTCACCATTTTTTTCTATCACCGGAAAAGTAGCAGTAGCAGTACCAAACCCTCTTTACAGCATTAAAAAGTATAATTATTTTCCTTAATTATTATTGTTCATAATTTTCTTTGTTACATCATACCTATATTTTAATATGTCGCGTCTATGAAATTTAATCCTGTATACAACTTTTTTTTAAAGATTACTAGCAATGTGGGTCGCACATTACTAGTATTCTTGTTAACACCTCGTGCTAAGCTAAATGCTTGTGTTACGAGTGGGTTCACGTCGATAGTGCAATGGGTGGGTTTCGAACTGGCAATCACATGCTCGCAAGCCGACGCCGTAGCCATTAGGATACCGCTGCTTCGCTCAAGTGTATTTATATTCTTGTGATAAGTAAATTTCTTAAACTTTGAAATAAAACTATTTTTTACGGATTTTATCGCGTTGTATTAATATTATTTAATACCCGACGTTTCGGATCCTTTACAGCATCTTAAACTTTGATAACAAGATATCGATTCCGTTGAAGCAGAGTATACCTACTTAACTGCGTATGAGTGACAGTAACTCATGTAAAATCCGGATGCTGTGTACTTCCCCCTTACTATCAACAACTTATTATTACCAAACTTAGCTTGCACATGTCCCGTACCCAGGTACTTTAACAATAGTTCTTTTTATATGCAAAAATAACTAACGTAACCCAATATGCAAATCAGAATCCATTGCTATGCAAATTTACTATTCGGCGAATAATAGTCTAACGATTTTGGTCTACGAAACTCGATAGATAGATTTTTGGATCGGATCAATACGGCTATTGATCATTCGAGTGATTTATTGGCTTATGCAGTTTGGAGCTTGTTATTTTCATGTTCACGGTCTGATTGCATTTAAGGGTTGATACTCCAAGTGACAGTAGTCAAAATGTGTGACGTCAAATTGGAATTTAAAAAATGTCGCCTGATCTCAAATTCACACTTACCTCTAAGTGTTTCTTTATTTTCCTATCCTGGGTTCCAAAACATTTTTTTTATTGCTTAATTTAGGAGAAAAAAAGTGTGATGACGTCACTTATACGGTGGAAACTGAGAAAAATGAAATTTTATCGAGAGAATAGTAAATCAACAAAAAAATAGGTAACGTAAGGTAATCATCAATAATTATGATAGATGCCAAACAGACGTAAGACAATCATTTTTTGAAGAGTCAAAAAAATGACGTCGTTTTACCATTTAAACCGTTTAACCGTACGAATGACGTCATTTGGCACTTACGTCTTTTTAGAATAGAAAGAACTTCAAAGTAGAAAATAAATAGGTATAAATATGACTGAACATCGGGAAAAAATAATTAATATATGGGTGTTAAAAAAATGCAATGTCGTCAATTGAGATACCTTCCAGATCCATGCTTAACTTCATAAAATCTATCATAACAATAGTGCATGAAAAGCTAAGTGTTGACACTCCAAAATGATTTGACATACCTATATAATCATCATCTCATTTACTGTCCTACTGTTGTGCAAGAGCCTCCTCTCAGAATGAGATAGGTTAGTTAGGCTGTCAACCCGTTTGTGAGGGCGTTATCCAATCGAACCCAATCAATTTAGTTATAAAGTACTAAAGTATCCTCAAAACTGCCTCGTTAGTCTAGTACAAGTGCGACTGCTAAACTAGATTCCCAGGGCGAGCAAAGTGTTATTGGGTTTTTCTATGAAATTCTCAGTAATGGGTCGGAGTTTGGGATTTGTGTCCGGTTAATGGCAATAGGCTCGCCTCCTATTACATGGCACTTAGACATGTATGTTATAAGTAATATTTTATATACCTAAATACGTCACAATTGCTTCTAACTAAATAGTTAATTACAATATTGTTGGTAAAAAAACATGAGTATAAAAAAGTAAATTTCCTGGTTGACCGATCCCCACATTTTGTAGTTTTTACCCCAAAACTCGCGTCCCTGCCCACCTCTTTTGTTATTCACCCTTATAAAGGGGATGATTGGCCATCGTATGCAATCTCGGAAATATGTACGTTTCCCTTTACTTTAAAAATAATAACTTGAAATTGGTGCGTTTACTTTTTACATAAAAAAATACTTTACAAGTTTTATTCCAAATAAGCTCTTACAGGCGTTTATGAAAGGTTAAGATTCTAGTTGCACGGTTCCAAAAGGTTGATCCTATGGAGAATGGTTGGTCCAAAAGGTTGATCCTATGGATGAATCCGGCACACCCTTTTAAAATAATTCCCGTGCGCAGCTTCGCCTGCGTACTTAAGTAATTTTAGTTTTTGAAATATACTGTGCCTACTGTACCTAGACTTTGGAGGTTTCATATCATAATGAAATGAAATGTGCATGTCTAATTTATAAGGAAGAAAACAATTGTCAACAGCGAATGACAGTTTTACATATCTTGACGATGGATATTAGATGTCATCGTTTATTAAATACGTAGTGTATATATTTCAAACGCATGGTAGTGTGTGCAGACTTTCATACAAACTTTCACCCCCCTTTTCACCACCTTAGGGGTTGAATTTCCAAAAATCCTTTCTTAGTGCTCGTCTACGGTGCAAAAGGAACCAGCATGTAATCTTTCAGGGATTTAGCTCCTGTAGTTTCGCCTATGCCTTGATATGTCTGTCAGTCAGTAGGTCAGTCAGTCAGGTTCTTCTTATTTTTTTTTATGGGATAGGAGGGCAAACGAGCAGACGGATCGCCTGATGGTAAGCGATTATCGCCGCCCATGGACACCCGCGCAACACCATAGGAGTCACAAGTGCGTTGCAGACCTTTTAAAAGGGAATTGGGCCTCCGGTAACCTCACTCACTCGTCGAAACACAACGTAAGCGTTGTTTAACGCCGGTTTTCTGTGAGGCCGTGGTATCAATCCAGTCGAGCCGGCCCATTTCGTGCCGAAGCACGGCTCTCCCACGTCAAAAACATTTATTTAAATAGATTGGGTTATCTCATTAGGTACCACACATATAGCAGGTAAATAACACATACAATTCTATTCATATATATGCCGATACTCAAATATACGAGTATTATTAGGCACGTGTAAGCTGTCTAAACACGCCTGAGATACATACGTAGAATTAATTAATTAACCGTTTACATAAATGCTTTGATATCGATACACGTGTCGCTTTAAATACATAAAATATATATCTGAACACAAGGCCTGCCTTAATAAGAAATTTATAAACGGAGAAGCTTGGCTATTATATATATAACTAATTTTATCATACCTTTTTTTCGTTATTAACATTATATTTTCATAGTTTTATAATTAAAGAAAGAAATTATTGAGGTTAGAGTTGCTATTAATTTTTTTTTAAAGTAGCCCGTGTCCGTCTCCAAGGTCCTTATTATATTTATACTAAAATTCACCAAAACTTGTTCAGCAGTTTCGGCGTCATAACGTAACAAACAGAGTTACTTTCGCATTTTTAATATAAAGAGGCGTACTAATGTACACACACAGTTCGCTGGCATGTTTAGGTTCCATGTAATAGAAGAGATCTTATTTTTATTTATTTATTTGATTAGGTACACCAACAGCATACATATTTCACAATCGATAGAAAATTAACCACTTATTGCCACTAACCGGTCATTAAAATCCTAATTCTGAGCTGTTCCTAAGAAAAAAATTCATAGAAAAACGTAATAACACTTTGCTACACGTAGAAATCGATCCCCAGACCAGCATGGTCTCAAGCGCGACAGCTAGTGCTTGAAACCACTAGACTAATATGGCAGCTAAAAATGTGAATCACAAGGTAAAAAAATTGTGCCGTAGAATACGAGCCTTGAGATTAAAAATAACTTGATCCTTTGCACATACCGCGTTGGTCTCAATAAAATGCATAGAAACACCATTCATGGGTTTATTACAAAATATAAATATTTATTATGATTTATAAATTCAACGTGGGCCATAGACAGACAACGGGCGGAGCATAATACAGCGTAGTGATGTGCTTACACTGATATTATTTTTATCATGATAACAGTCTCATTAGTCCAAGTGCAACCGCTACGCTAGAGTTCTTGGATTCGATTTCCAGATTGAGCGAAGTGTTGTTGGATTTTTCTATGGAATTCTCAATAGCAGCTCGGAGTTTGGATTTATGCCTCAGGCTCTTCCCCTATTAGATGGAACCTAACGATGCCGAACTATGGATTTTCATTAGTACGCCTCTTTTTATTAAAAATGCGAAAGTTACTCTGTTTATTACGTTTTCGCGCCTAAACCGCTGAACCAATTTTGGTGAATTTTAGTATGAGTATTTTAGATTATGGAGAAGGATATATGCTACCTTTTGTCTTAAAAAGCCCTTTGAGATGCATGTGAAACCACGAGCAACAGCTGGTATTATACATATATTAAATGATTCCTTCTTTATATCGGAATGTCTTTAATAGATAGGTCAAGCTGTATCTTTAGATATGCTCAACGGAATAAAATGAGAAATACCTATCTCAATGTTTTAATTGAATTACAGTCTTTCAAATAAAAATAATTTAATCCAAAACCAACAGTGATGATCTCTTTTTTGGATCATAGAGTTCAAGCAATATGTTAGGATCTGTTCCATTAATTGAGATAAGAAGTTCACCAGTTTTTAAGTTGGAGCATAGTTGTCGAACAGTGATAACAAAATTCAGTAGTTTTAGCACCAACCCCTAACAAACAGAAAAACAGACAATAATTCTAAAAATCACATTTTTGGAGACGTTTATTTATAGTACTCTAATCCACTTGTTTTTTTTTAATATCTATCTTCGATGTACTCACACACAGCTTTTTTACGATTTTATAATAGTAGAGACAATAAAAAATATTAAAAGAAGCAGCGGTAGGGCGTCGGACTTGCGATCATGTGGTTGCCGGTTCGAAACCCACCCATTGCACTACCGACGTGAACTCACTCGTAACACAAGCATTTAGCTTAGCACGAGGGGTTAACAAGAATACGAGTACTAGTAATGTGCGAAATACATTGCTAGTAAGCTTTTAAAAAAAAAAGACAGCTTCTTCTCATCACTATGCGTTCATTTAATAGGAAGTTCCATGCATACACCGTTAGGAACACGTTGTATGCACAGCATGATGCAATAATTTACTTATAATGGACGACACTTTTAGCTACTGACATGACAGCTACTAGTCTGCCTACTACTTATTAAAATTAATAATATTGTATTTGTAAGTACAGGTCTTAGGACAATAAAGCATAATTCATAATGATTATAGAAAAAAACACAAATACCTACTTTGTATAGTTTTAGGGATCCGTAAAAAAAATACCTGTAATTGCCCGGTTGTATGTCCCACTTAGCTAAATAAATTTTTCATAAATGTATGTAAGTATGTAGATACCTATGTTTTAAATTAAAAAAAGAAAGTACCTACTCACAACGTAACGCACAACATTTTTTATTTGAGGTAACGTGTTATTTTAATATCCTCAGTAGGTAAAATTAATAAGCTTAAACATTCATACGACATTGAAATATGAAAAAAAAAAATGTAAGTAATAAATAATAATAAATAATAAAACGAAAACACCATTAAAATGCATAAATAAATACCAAAATTCCAAATGAAAGTTTCAATACTTACCTTATAATATCTAAAAATATGTAAATACACGGCAAACAAATAATTTAACATAAAAAAACATGCAATTAATAAAAAAGAACTAGGTAAATTATTAAAAATCCGTAATTAACTCAAAATTACCCGCCAAAACCGCAACAAAACGAAACAAAAAAAGGTAACACACCATATATTAAAAAAAAAGAATAATTGTCACTTACTCCGAAAAAAATAACCGGAAAAAATATTTTTAGAACGAAAAAAAAAGATGAGAAACATACTTTACTCGGCCACCCCATAATTTCAAATTGCGTCGCGTGATCCAAACGCCATGAATGACCGGGGTCGAGGGTAACCACCCCATCACCCCTGGTTGACGCCCATCGATTTTTTTCATAGTAGGGTTGTAACAGCCCCCGATAGTTGGGGTAACAGCTGTCTGTTTCTTATAAGATTTTTTTTTTCGTATTCCACTTTTATTGGGAAATAAAATAGACGTATAAGTGGTCGTAGACTCTGTTCCGGATGAGGTACTTAATAATTTTTCTTTTTCTAAATTGACCGTTACATTTTATTTGCTTGAAATTCCATTTTTAGAACTATTCTGCATACTTAAACTTATAGCGTGTTTTCATTAGGATTTTTTTAAACTGATTTTTATTAAAATGAATCGCCGTTTTTTCCCCACATTACGATTTCTTCTGTTCTCATAAACACAAACATCCAATTCAGATAGCAAATTCGATTATAAAAATAAGGGACTATTTGGTCTTGTTTAAATCGCACAATTATTAATCCTACTTATATTCATTTCGTTAGGATTCATTATTTTGTATTTTACTCCTGTTGAGGTAATATAAAAAAATATTTGAGAAAAATGTCCGCCATATAAAAACTTTAAACCAAATATATTTGTGTAAGTACTTTTAACACACCTACTGAGTAATCAATACAGTACATGCAAATAACCAACTTCGAATACATAAAATAACGTTATTTTATCTGTTCAACCTGTAATTACATGTTTCTCTGTGTGTTTATGGACAATATACGCATACGTATTATGTCGATAATAATTACTTTAATATCTATCTAGTATTTGCTGCAAAAACAGTCATCAAGAATAGTTTGTAAGTAAGTATGTAATTTTCTGAAGGCCGTAAATATTGTTTCAAGCACTTTTATACGGTTAGGTATTAATTTAATTAATATAAACCACGAAAGAAAGAAAATTACGGCACTAAAATTGATCTATTGTACCTACCTAATAAAATAATTATTTTTATTTTTTCAAAAATCTTCAGCTACAGATATGCAGATAATACATTTTCCAATAAAGAATATTCGCGCCGTTATTCAAATAGAAAGGAAAGAAAAAGAGTTTATTGCAAATTACAAATAAGAAAATAAATAACGTTATAAATAACGTGTTATTTTATCTTGTTACAGAATGCGTGGTCTAACAAGAACAGACAGCGCCACCTGTCGGCCTTACGGTGAGTTTCAATTTCACAAAGTTTACGAACGTTTTCCCAGTCCGTACAAGTTCCTTGGTGGCGCGTCGGTTTTGCTCCTCTAGCGACATCTATTGGTGACTGTTAGCAGTGGTCTTCGTATACCTCTTATTAGAGAGCGTTGAAGGGAAAATATAGAGAGAAATGGTTTTGTTGTCTGTTGTGTGGTTGTACCTACTTTTATTTGGTTTTATCTTTCCTCATGAGACTTTTCCATTTTATTTTTTAGAAGTAGGCAGTTTTTGAGAATTTCGCTGAATTCTGTGTTATAAACGTCGTATGACAACTGAAGGATGCTGATTCTTTAGTCGATATGACCAATATTGTTAATTTTGACCACTTATTCGCCTTTATCTCCATTATCTATCGTCACCCGGCAAATCGCATTTATCTATAGATACGACAATCGAAAATCCTTGAGGTAATACAACTTACTATACTGGTCAACTTTTTCATCAGTTCGTAGCATATGTACATTATATAAATTTGCTACTAAAAATATAACAATCGATCTTATATTATCGCAGTCAGCGCACGCCTACCTTCTTACAAGTGAACAAAAAAAGTATTTACGGCACCACAATCAATGGGATATTAACCAAGACAATGCAATTTATTATCGACTTTTATTACTTGATCAATTGCTAAAATATAAACCTTATTAAATATAGTCGTAGCCAATAATATAATTCGCAGAACGAAGTGTTTATTGCTGTCAACATATTTATTGATTTCATTGGATTAATGAAGGAAAGGAAATACCTTTTATGTAGTAACATTAACTGCCAACTGTATAAAGACAATTTTATAAATAATTATGACATTTTTCCATTTAAAGGTATTCCATTATAAACATAGCACCAAGATTATAAATAAGCCAAGATTAAAAGTATTCAAAGAATAAATAAAGCATGACCTTAAAAACATGCGACAAATCGAAATGGGAGGTTCATTACTTATTGATTTTAAAATGTAATTTCAATGATCTAATCTGTAAAATCTTATTTGTTATCTTAGATGGTGCAAACTACAAATATTTAAAAAAGAGCAAAAACAGCTATAATATTGGTATTTTTCCATATTTCTTTAATCTGAATGCAGGAAAAAACTAGCGACATGTAAGCTAACCTTTATTTAGACTGTGGCTGTAACACAATTCTGTCCATAATATTGACGTCATTGAATTTTAATGTCCCGACTTTCCGTAATTGCAATAAATATAACTAACGTGACTAGGAAAAAAATCTACATCCATTTTCCTATTACGTCGATCTAGACTCAATTGTTCGCTGCAAGTTGTCTGGCTGATCAAGTTTTTAGAAACGGTAGCAGAATTCCATAGAATCTGGTTCAGTCACGCAAACTTAAATAGAGAAAAACAATTATTTTGCAATCCATTGTCTCACGCTATAAAACTATAAATCTAACAGAAGCCTTTGACACAGTTGAATGGGCAACAAACAATGTTACTTGCGAACCTTGTCGCTCATTCTACGTAACAGGTAACTTGGCACGTGTATAATGTACTCTATAAAAGGTAGGTATCGTACAGTTTGTTGTTTTGCATCAGAAACTCGCCTCGCGGGTGGACTCACCCAAGGAGCGGTTATCGGACCACATTTTTACATTTTATATGTGACTAATTGCTGACATTATAACCCTTTATGAAGTACATTATTCATGTCTGTTATGAATAAATCGATATATGGCTCGATTGAAGTGTCCAATCAGTTTTCAATAAATAAAATGTGTTTAATTACAGAAGATAAATCGCTTGTGTTGGTATTTTAGCAAAATATAAGATCAAGCTCTGTAGTATATTAAATACAGTAAGATCGTATTTTATTATAAACTGACAAAACTAAGATATTATCGGTAGTAGTTTATTGCATCTAGATTTATATAACATAATGGCAAAGTATTTATGATTACGCGTCCGTAATAATTTTGTCTTACGTCGAATTAAGAGTTTGGTCGAAATAGCTTACTTGCAATTTAAATAATTGAATCAGTAATGGGTTAAAAAAGGTAACAATTCATTTATTGATTAAAACAATATTAACCACAGACTTATAATAAGAAATTTATGACGGTATGATTATTACAGGAAACAAGCATTTATTACAATCTGCAGATAATGGTTTGGCAAAAAATATATCGTAAATATGAAAAAGTTGCCAGGTTAGGTACGTAAGATATGCGTTATTATCGGCTGCGACTTGTCAGATAATGTGTTCTAAATTGGCCGAAGGCCGAATCATACGAACAAAAGCTCTATTGACTTATTTATAGAACTTTCCTTCGTATGTTATTTAATAGTAAAGGAAAAAATTCAATCGCGGGCAGGATTCGAACCTGCGTCTTCTGGTTTGATATACCAGACGCTCTGACCTCTAAGCCACCGCGAACCCTACCCGCATGATTGAAATTTTGCCTTCACATTCTGAATTTACGTCATAAGGTGACGTTTGGTGACATTTCCTTCGTATGATTTAATTTGGCAAATTATTTTTAATGACATAATCATTTATAAAATAATCACAAAATAAAGATTTAGTAACAGTCTTGGCAGTTAAAGACGATTTATTCTAGATAGTTCCATATAAACTTCAGAGGTCAAAAATTGATTCTGTTTAATATGCATTACTTTTGTCTCCAAATGAAATGTTGAACCCAGAAGGTATCTTTGATAAGCAACTAACACTAACGATAGTAATAACATGCATAATTTTTCTATCCCATTGTTCGACAAAGGCTTTCCTTGGTTCACTTTTAAAAAAATCCTACCCAAGTTAAACCAACGTAAACTGTGATCAAAAATGTTTATCCTGCTTATAAAATTTATTAAACATGCGTAATCATGCTGCACGTTAACATGACACAAAATATCATCAAGTTGTTAATAAATATCTTCAATGTTCATCATAACATTATAAGATTAATAATCCCATAAACAATATTACTTACAAGGGTTACATCAGCCTTTATTTCCATTAATTAGCCGAAGGATCCAGGCGAGGGTTTCGATCAAATGTGCAATATCATGAATTTTATCATCATGTTCATTTTATGCGTATGTTCAAGAGAATTATTTAAGACATGATTGTAGCTATTCCTTTCGATCAATTTGTTTTTTTTTTATAATACGGTCAGAGGAATATCAAAGTGAAGTGATAAGCGGTGTTCAATCTTTTTCATCGTGTCAAATAATTACCTACTTGCTTGTTTATTTTTTAAATATTTTAGTGTCTCCTGATGTTGTACGTTCGTTTGTATTTAAACTAGCGACCCACCCGCGGTTTCACCCGCGTTGGCCCATTCCTAAGAGCCGTAGCGTAATTTTAAATAGCTTAAAACCTTCCTCTTGAATCACTCTATCTATTAAAAAAACGCTTCAAAATCCGTTGCGTAGTTTTAAAGATTTAAGCATACATACGGACGGACAGACAGCGACAGCGACTTAGTTTTATACTATGTAGTGATAACACATGATTAAACACCCTGAACCAGATCAGTTGTCAAATTATAATTAACAATTATGATATCGATTCCATTTCAGAAACAAATAATGATTTGTTTGTAGAATAAAATAGTATCTATATCTTTCTAGGTAATACCTTACTACTATGCGAATTTACCCAATGCCTACCTGATCTATTAATTCTATGGTGGTGGTGGAGATGTCAAATTTCGATTGCCAAAAGACCGCTCCTTGACTGTTAAATTGCTTCGCCAAACTATTATATTTGAAACTTTACCCTTTTTAACTTTACTATAGTCAATTATAAAGTAACTAACTTGCAAGTAATTCTCAATCATTGCATCGTTCAGAAACGAATCGGTTTATTGATGCAGCATGATTTGCAAGTGTTTGCTTCGTATTCAACATCGTCTCATTAACATTTTAAATGTTGAGCAATGATCGGATCAAATCAGAACTGCACGTTAACGCTAATAATATTAATAGTAGGATTTTTTTTACTCATCTTATATTATCCTTAAGGGACCGGCGGAGCTTGAATTGCCGACAAATACGTAATACCGAAATAAATCGTAATTCAGACAATATGCTATCAAATTATATCATGATTCGGATTTGGACACCGTTTATCTTCGTTTATCTTGGAACTTCACTGGAAATAAAAGATCGGAATTTATCGTTCCAAACTTGGTAAAGTTATCAAAAATTGCATTCGCTTACATTTATTTCCAGTGAAGTATTTTAGACGAAATGGTCAAGTAGGAACCTAGATTAACGGTATCGGAATCAGAACAATAACATGATTGATTAAATTGTGTTTAAATTACGATTTATTTCGGAATTATGTTTGTAAGAGAAATTCGGTCTGCCGGACTCTTATACTAACTTACGTTTATCTCACAATTGACTTTAAGCTTAGTCAGAAATGAAAACCCTATATTTCAGGCTTGTATATTGTAGATATTTATACGACTACTAATGAGTACGACTTTAAACAAAGAAGAGCTGTTTGATTGTTTTGTATTGTTTAATTTTAGATTTTACATAATTTTATTAACTCGAATTAAACTTGCGAATTTAACACACACGAACGGGCGAATCGACACCTTTTAAAATTTATATTTTTTTAGTACCTAGTTCACTAGCACGGAGTCATTTTATTCTCGTGCAAATCGACACATTCCGGAATTCTTAGTAGGTTATTCGCCGGACTTGTATTTTAAAGAAGAAAAAATAAAAAGTACAGTTAAATTCGCATTGGCCAATAACCCGATATTATCAGATTCTAATTGGAATCTAACAATATAATTATAGTATATTTATAGCACTATTTATAAAAAAGGTTCTACCATGTTATGGTCGCATTTATTACCACTTAATCATGTCAATTATGTATCCTACAAATTTTATGAGATATAAAATCTTAAAAAAAATATATTAGATTTTCTTAATGTTTCTGGTTTTTTTGGAATATGGAATGTGAGCTAGCCATTTAAAAAACTCATTATTGTACTGGTTTCTGACACTTACGCGAATATTAGACATTGAAATAAAACTACTTTTTACGGATTTTATCGCTAGGCTATTGAAATTAAAAAACATCCAAATTTCAATAGAGTAGATGGCTGGATCTTAACATCTGGAATCTATAAAGGGGTGGGACCCCATTATAGATTCAAGATTTCATTCAATTCAATAAAAATCCAAGCCCAAAACTGCAAGACCGAAGGGATACGGTGAGCTCGTTCTGCGTGAATCGGATCGCCAATAATTAACAAAAATATATGGTAGCTGTTAATAATTGCAACATTAAGACGCTCAACAACTTAGTCTACCTGTGACCATGGATGCTGTAAAGGATCCGAAAAGTCAGGAATTAAATAATATCAATACAACACGATAAAATCCCACACACACGATAAAAAAGGTAGTTTTATTTCAACTCATTATTGGCCGAAAATGGCCCAGAAAACGCTGACGGGAAGATTTGAACTCTTTCCAGACAGATCTTTGAATACCAGTTGGTTAGTCGCACACCAAAACGGTTTTGGTATGAGGAAATTCTTTGCAGCTCAGAGTTTGGATTTCGACAGGGTGAATGGATTCTATTACATGAGACCTTTACATACTTCTGCCTAACCCTACAGGGTATACAAGCGTGATGATAATGTATAGTGTCTTGTTTAGTTTCGTACTTTAAACTCAGTACTCCTTTGGAACAACGTCATCATGACATCAGTCTTTAGGAACAAAAATATTATAGCACTCATACTTAAGTACCTCCAATCCTGCTTACGACAGTATCGTCAATGCAACGTGCCTGAGCAAAGGGCTGAGCTCATCATCCATCAAACTGTCAGCCGCGCTTCGCGAGCGATGCACTATGCATTTATATTGCAATAGGCTGGCTACATACCATCAGTTGAGAATTAATTTGAACAAGACGTCTTGACCAAAAACATGGACCCTAGTTTCTTAATAAAATACCAGTTAACACAGAGAAAATAACAGACGCTATTACCTACGTTTTCTAAACAATCAATTTTCACGAATGAGCCGGCTCGAACGGATTGATACCACGGCCTCACAGAAAACTGGCGTTAAACAACGCTTACGTTGTGTTTCGCCGAGTGAGTGAGGTTACCGGAGGCCCAATCCCCTTTTAAAAGGTCGGCAACGCACTCGTGACTCCTCTGGTGTTGCGGGTGTTCATGGGCGGCGGTAATCGCTTACCTCCTCCTCCACCTCCTATCCCATAAAAAAAACCGCTGTTATAATTGTCTCTTCATGTTTTTGTCTTATATAATAATGGTATATGTGGATTGTTTACTGTCTATAAATGTGTTTCTGCCTTTCTATCTTTTAAATTTAATAAGCAACGATACAATCAAGACAGCGATTAGCTACAACGATAATTATTTTTTGATAATTTACCATCGCGAACCTCTTTAGTGTATATTTATTATTATTATTGAATATCTGAGGAAGATGAACACAAAAAACTGCTACAAATTACTGGCGAAGTTATCACTGACAATGCAATGAACAGTATTCTATTATCATTTCCTTTTGTTAGAAATTACAAGTATTGTATCCAATAGGATTCTTATACTCTGATACCAAAAAGTTCTAATTCATTATACAAGCTATAAGATTCATTTTCTAATATTGGATACTTATAGGTTCCAGTCTTTTTTCACAAATAGAAGGTTTGATAGCGTGTCGCCCGCCTAATCTCCCTATAGATACGAGCTTGCACAAACGACGATGATTCGTCAATTTAGACACATCGCAGCCGAAGGCGACTGATTAAATTCTAACTGAGTGATTGTAAACTTATTGATATGTGGTATTATGTTTTATATTCACGCCATTTTATCCTTGTATGGCCAGTAGAACTATCATTATCGACATGTGCATGAATATTGCTTCTAGCAGCAAGCCAAATGGTAACTGGTTTGAAGTTTGTAATTCATTATTTAATGCTGATTGTAGGTTTAGTTTTATCGTCTGCAGGCATCATTAGAAACTATTTTTCTATGTGTGTTGCGACTAATATATTGTTAGGTACCTGCCATTTATGAATGAATATTTAAATGATTATTAGGTACTATATTTTGTTATATTGTGTAAGGTGGTGTTCCTAGGTCGACAGAATGTCAAAGTGTTTTCCATAAAAACACAAATGCTTAAAAACGGAAAGTATATATATGTGGTCTCATCTCGCCCCTCGAATCTATAAAAGGATGATTTATAAATTAGCCTGAAGTCCTATAATTCTATGTAGAGATTAGGTAGTTACTATTATTTTATATTGCAACAAACGTCCAATAACATAACATAACATACCATCACGCCTGTATTCCCCGAAGGGTTAGGCAGAGGCGTACTTAATGTACACCCACAGTTCGCTTGGTAAGTTTAGATCCCATGTTATAGGGAGCGAGCCCATAGTCATTAACCGTTCACAAATGTAGACTCCAAGCTTCTTCTGAGAATTTCATAGAAAACTCAATAACACTTTGCTCGATCTGGGGATCGAACCCAGGAACTCTAGCATGGCAGTCGCGCTAGGGACCACTAGACTAATGAGGCAGTCAATACTTCCAATAATTTTAAATTTAATTAAATTCAAACATGTTTCTAAGCATATAATAAATCTTATTAGAAAATAGTTAAGCGCTGGTCTTAAAATATTAAGGCATTTTTATCTAATAAAAATATCACAGAAAGTCACATTTTTAAACACAAACCACATATTATATATAAGATTCACACTTATTAATCATGATTATATATATGAATAAGACGTCGCTTTATTATAAGTACTTATTATTAATCAGATAACATATATCACCATTTATCTTTAAGGTATAAGCCTAATCGTAAATCACTTATAATTAGCTACACGCGGATTGCCATAAATCAATAATAAGAACTAATTATTAAACTTAACTCCACACTATATGGCTATCTTTTACATTCCTGTAAATAGTTTTATCTAAACAAGTGGCATTCGGTTATAACCAAAACGGGAATAGAACCCGTTAAGGGCCTTGTCGCAAACAGCTTTAGCACAAATAACTTGATTACGCTTGACAGAAAATCAGTTAAGGTAGCCAGTTAGGACAGATCTGCGGACGTCGATAGTGTGACCTCGATTTCTATTAAATTTCCAAGACACGCGCGGGGAGCGGCAGCTTAAGATATAACGGTCCAGTATCTGGTTTGATAGTTTGTTGTCTGATAGAAATCAGATTGGGTTTCATTGCAATTGTTGAGCTTGACTCATGGACACGGCCCGATATGATTTATAACTCTGAATATTATAGAAATCCGTGGAAATGTTACAATTGTTGTTTATTTGTAACACTTAGTTAGCTGTCCTGATTTGGTCACGGAAGCATGGACAACCAATACTAAATAATTCGTAGAATATCGAATATTATCATAATCACCACGTCGGACAGGGGATTTGTGCTATACCCTGATTCTCCCAGTAATCGCCTGATTTGGGGACACTTACAACATTAAAATATCGGAGTGGCTTATGCTGCCAGCCACTCAATTACTCCGCGCTCTCCTTAATCCTGAGCTATCGATATCTCTGCTTGCCCTGTAAAGGCATAAGAGTAATGATAGTTTTAGCCGTTTCGGTAGCAATAAATATTTATGGGCAATTTCTTCGGTACATGGTATACCTTGTTTGTAGGGTAACAGAATCTGATTGAAGAAATTACAGGATAACAAAAATTGCTTGTTTTTGTTGCATAGTATCAAATTATAGTAGATTCTAATAAGTGCTCTTATCCCATTATGAGCGATTAAGAGAACGAAACGAATTAGCATGAACATAGATATTGTTCCTAGTGAAATTGGAACAACTGTAAACCACAAAAGACATCTCCTTTCTCAACATTAAGTTGCAGATGTTTTGTTACACAGATCCCCAAAGTGCAGAAAAATATTTCAGCTTATTTATAACACAAGAAAGGTAAGATATCACTGACGCCTTTCTCCCACAGTGGTAGGCAAAAACTATAGACCGCCACTTGCTACGATTCTTACCTACTTCTTTTGCTTCTTCCACATTCATACATCTTCTTATACATTCGCTCCGATTACGAGTACTACACACCTGTCCTTTTTAAAGTATCTCGCCAATAAAATCGGCGTACATCCTCTCTGCTGCTGATATTCGCCTCATAAATTTCTTGCGTTAATCACCAGTCATTCTCTTCACATGTCAGCAAAATACATAAACAAAAATTACTTCTTTTCGAATTTCGAACGAGTGGTCCTACTGTATTATATTAAGCATGAAATGTCCTATCTTCAACCAAATGCTGGCCACCCAACAGTACAGTACACCGCATTTTACAATAGCTACTGTAACCAGTCGATTAGGCATCTAGTTGGTCTAGAACCGTATTTGGTTCCGCTGATAGTTATAATGCTAATAACAAGAACTGTAGTACCTACCTACTGCGGAGATACTGTTAACTAGTTGAGAAAACAGGTTTTAGTGGGGAAAGTCCTTTTTTTATCACTTAACCATCATCACCCTAATCTTTCCACAAATATCTCGGGGTTTTATTGTAGTCTTACCAGATGCGACCAACAGTGGGATCTCCCATCCGTAGGCTTGCGGCGACAAGCGCAGCTTAACCTTGCAGTTTAATTTTTCAGCGTTATATTTAGCCACCAGCCCTTCTGCCGGACCCTAAAGGCTTCATCTGTAACAGGAGAAGAAGAAATCATAACTCTTTAATTTTTCATATGAAAGCCCTGGACCCTATAAAAATCAAATAAAATAAAACATACCAACATACCTTCACGACTGTATTCTCTGAAGGGCAAGACAGATATATGCTAATTCATCCACAGTTAGCCTATTTAGGCCATATGTAATAGGGGGCGAGTCTATTACCATTAAATATTGCTACAAACTCAGAACTGCTATTCAATTTCATTGAAAAACCCAATAATAATTTCTCAACCTGAACATCGACCTTAGGAACTCTAGCATATCGTTAACGACCACTACACTAATGAGGTAGTGTCCATTTAATTTCAAAACCTATAGCATACCACTGCTGAACGTAGACCTCCCCCAATGTTCGACGACACGTTTGGCGTAGCGGCTCCGCGATCGGCTTCTGCGTAACGTGTTATGGGTTCGATACGTTCCATACGGAGCAAATATTTGTATGATCTGCAGGTAGTTGTTCGGGGTCTGGGTGATTGTGTTTGTGAGAATTTGTGTTTGTAAACGCACCCACGATACAGAAGAAAATCCTAGTGTGGGGCAACGTTTTTTTATAAAAAAAAAATGTGCGCCATTTAACCCTGTCCTCGGCTTGTCGCATCCAGCTTCCGCCAGCAACCTTTCGCAAATCATCACTCCATCTTGCCGGTGTCCTACATAGAAAGACTAAATCGCTGAGTTACATTCAGGGTAACTTTGAAAGCTATACTTAGTATAACTTTATAAAATGCATTAGGCATTCAGCTGGCAAGGTCGCCAGTTAATAAATATTGTTGGTATAAGAAGTAGGTACTGCTGTGGAATGACAATCGTGTTGACAGTTAGTGCGAATTTGAATTTTAGTGCGATCGGTACGTGCGAGGGGCGTGTGCATTGTTTTACGAGTGACATTAATTGTGATTGCGTATTAGGTAGGTATAAATCCTTACTAATATTATAAACGTGAAAATTTGTGAGTATGGATGTATGGATGTTTGTTACTCTTTCGCGCTAGAACGGCTGAACGAATCTGGATGAAATTTGGCACATAGATAGATTGTCTGGATTAACACAAAGGCTACTTTTTATCCAGGTCGAACCCAATTCTGAAGTCCACTCAGACAAAGTCGCCGGAGAAGCTAGTGAAATAGGCAATAATAGCTTGTGAAATAGGCCTCCTGGCAGAGGGATAATAATTTATATGATCCCTCTGCCAGGAGTATCAGACCGAAACCTGATTTGTTTTTAGTAGTCGGAGGCATCGCCTTAAATTTAACTCCAAAGACCTAATGCCTCCGATTGCACGAGATTGGTCATCTTGTTTCCAACTTTTTTGGCAGTCAGGTTTTTTAATTTATTAAATAAACTTTTATTGTTTTACAATTTTTTGTTATTGAAAGAGCTACCCAGCACTACAACTTTAAATCGTTAGAGATCCTAAATGGCCATTCAAAATGATTAAAGAAACCTAAAAATAACTTTCAACGATTTATCCAATGATGGATAATGAATGATGGGTTGGTGGGCGCTCTTTGGAGGAGGCCAACATTCAGCAGTGGACGGCAATAAGCTGATATGATGGTGATGATGATGATCCAATGATACCCCACTTAATATATTTCTTTGACTTTCAATTTCTTTTTCACAATATGGCTTCTGGTTGTCGCCATATTGAATTTTGACTACTGTCATGTCTTTAAAGACACCCACAATTAAGACGAATCTAACGACACCTCTCAAGCGATAATCCATGAAGCCGATACAGCCTAAACGGCTTTATACCACTAAGGTGGCAAACAAGCATACGGCCCGCCTGATGGTAAGCGGTTACCGTAGCCTATGGAGCCAGGCTTTATGGAGCGTGACACAGAAATATACTTGCATACATACATACACTCGCAAAACATAACCCTCTTCTGGCGGAGTCGGGTAAAGAAGGAGACATTGGATTTTTACGACTCTGTGATATAGGAAGTGGAAACGCGCCATTCCCTTATAAGGATCGTTTAGTATGCAACGTGATCCTATTACGGAGTAACACTGTGCATATTTGTAACTCAGGGTTCCGCATGCGCCAGTTTGCATAGATATATGCAATAATGCACTTTGTATGAATCAGAAACGAAGTGCTTTGATTGACGTGTTTTTATCTAACTTCAAAGGACCAGTTGTGGATTTGTCTGTCTTTTGGCTAATTTTTTATTTACTAGCCGAAAACAGACATTGTTTTGTCCAAAATTTTAATAAATTAAACAAGAATCTGAAAGAAAAAATCAGTTTTGCTAGAATGTTTTGGGCAACATTTCCAACATTTTCTTATTCAGACTGCTGCGAATATTAAAAATAAAATCGTATCGGTCCGCCACGACTTTACACACAAATGAGAAATCTCTCAGGGTTACCAGGTTTCCTTACGATGTTTTCCTTCACTGTTTAGGATACGTAATTAATCATTAATACGTACATGATTCCGAAATATCAGAGGTGCATGCCTTGTATTTGAATATAGTTATACTTGTATAGTTTCAATTTAAATTCTGAATTTCCCATCCAAGTCTAATACCAAAATAAATTGTAATTCAAACGCAATTTAATCAAATTGTGTTATTAATCGAATTCCGATACCGTTAATCTAGGTTCCTACGCTACCATTTCGTCCAAAATACTTATCTGGAATAAATGTAAGAGAATGCAATTCTTGATAACTTTACCAAGTTTGGAACGATTTTTCGGTCATTCAATTCCACTGAAGTAGTAGTAGAAGAAATGGTACGATAGGAACCTAGATGAACGGTCTCCGAATCAAAATAATAACACAGTTTGATAAAATATTGTTTTTATTACGATTTATTTTGCTATTAAGTTTTTGTGGGCAACTCAGGCTCCACCGGACTCTTAATTTGATGTTTTGTTTCTTGATGGTTTGTAAATTAATGTAAACATAGCAATGAGCATTGATCACGAATGCTCATAGCGGGCTAGTATCAGTATCCTAAGAACTACAGGTCTATTTGGCAGGGGATGCGATGCTTACTGTTACAGGAACTAATTAATTGTAGCTCATTAGCAAACACACGATTTTCTGTGTTTATACACGCTATTTCTGTTACTTTGAATTCGCCTTAACGATGACAATATAAAGTATGGAGTATACTTACTTACAGCTTTTATATTACAATTTAAGTATTCATCAATTGTACCTTTCTCTGTTTAGGGAACATTTTTTTTTTATTGATTATTTCGGCAAAAGAGCATTCGAGCCACCTGATAGTAAGTAGTCATCGACGCCCATGGACACCTGCAACACCAGAGGAGTTGCTGATGCTTTGCCGAGCTTTAAGTGCCCCAGTGCCAGTACGGACTGCAGACTGCCTGAGCCGCAGCAACCGAGGGGGAAATGGCACTTACGCGCAAAAGTCGAAACACACCAAGGTACTTTACGACAGACTCCGACGTTATGGTGGTCGCCAGCCAGACGACACTGACTACTTACCACCAGGTGGGTCGTCAATTGCCGACATAACCAATAATATACTAAACCAATAATATAATAAAACTACAAGCTACTACTGAGAATTTCATAAAAAAACCCAATAACACTTTGGTCGACTTGGGAATTGAACTAGCGACTTCACGCTCAGCAGTTTCGCTTGCGACCGCTAGACCAATAGGGCAGCTGCTAAAACATATGAATATTATGTTAAAAAACATTCCGCCTCAGAAACACAAGATCACGACATTCCTTGGACATTGGACAAGAACAAGATGAAAAAATCTTATAAGGGCTAAAGATTGTACACACGAACTCATTTAGCGGGATGTGTTTGAGATCCTATCGTGTGCAACACGCTTTATGATCGCCGATTATAAGAGCATGCTTTAATAATGAGATATATAATATAAATTCCCAAAGGTTCTGTATGTGGCGAGCTTTATACTTCGTCTTTTCGAGATTTTATTTCATTATGAAAATCCGTTTCTATCAAAAATGTTCAAAATATAATAAAATAATATGTTTCATCATCATGGTAATCATTTAATCAAAGCTAAAAGATAATTTTGTAATCCTTTCATTACAGAATATCCCACACATCAAGTCATCAACGATAGACACCAAACAATAATAATACAAAATCAATCATAAATTACAGGTAAACCCACATAATAGCACCTATCACGTAAATTACTTAGGCAACCTTGGCAGAACCCTAAGTAGGTACTAAGCTATGTAGGCGGCTAAGTCTTATAAACCATAACTAATCGGCAAGCAGATTGGCTAAACAGAAACTTACCGACGTTGTGGGTCGATTTTAATTACGTTTTACCCTTGAAGGAAACGTTAACGAAACTGGTTTAGGTATAATTGTATACAATAAAGCGATTTTGTGAAATGAATTGACACTTCGGTGCAGCGGTTTTTTGTGCGGAAAATCCTCATTGATCCTCATACCTCTGCCGCATGGGGCGGTGGCAGGGTATGTTGGACCTTTCCCTGGCCAAGGCGAAGGCCAAGGGAATCCTGGCATTAACCACGACCACCACCAGTCTAGTGTCCATAAGACCCCTACAGAAGCAATTGGGTCCTGCGGTCCATGTTAACTGGCTCCCACGCGCTAAATTCGACTACGGTACTTTACAATAGACTGCAACGTAAGAATAGTCACCAGCCCATCAAACCCCCAGAGGTCTTACCACCGAGCAAGTTACATGTTTTCCACGAGATGATTAGAAGCTTCGATGTTCTTCTTACGAGGTATATCTGAATAGCACTCAGGAAAAACCATACGAAATAAAAAAAATAATATGCATGTAAGTGAAGTGGCTGAGCAAATGATAATTACGTCCATGGGTTATTGGTTCGATCCCTGCATGCACCAAATGTTCGTATGACCTACAGAGTACTGGCCTGGGACTCAAACTCGTCCATAATCACAGGATTTTCTCTCCATCTCGTACATTACAAGAACACAAGTTAAAAGCCGCTCAGTTGCATACAAAGTCATTGCACGACATTGTAATACCTCGATCACGACGACTGATTTGCACTATTATAACATTACCACTTTATCTCCAGCTTCGGAAATACGCACCGTTCAATTCTCAACCGTAACACCTTAAGCATAACGTGAAAGAAGTGTGAGTGTAAGTGTAAAGTTAAACTTGTTCCGGTATATTACGGTTGGCATTAATGACATTCCAACATTGGTTGACGAGCACTCCCTCACTTCTCAAGGTTATGGAATATAGCACGAGAATACTTAGCTTTACATTGAATGGACGAGAGTTATGTCAGTTTCCGTAGTTGAATAGATCAAAGTTGAAGGTGGGATGGAAAAAATAGGCTAGTTGATTGATATTTTTAATGATCTCATAAAAAAGTTGATCATAAACAGAGCCAAACAACATCAAAATTGGGTGAAAACTAAGAAAGTTATAAGCATTTTAATTTTATTCTAGACAGAGAGCGTACTATAACACGTTTGACACACGTTGTGACGTCATACCGCACGGTTTGACGTCATACATATTCTATACGAACATTCGTTTTGCGGGAAAGGGACAGAGCATCGCCACCAAAAACTTTAAAAGCTTATATCTTAGATCTTTATGACTCGATTTAATTTTTTTTTCAGTCTAGGAATTATTTTCAGTAACATTTTTCAATAGAAACATTATTTTTAATAAATAAAATACCAGCCAACTACCGTATTATGTCAGGAAGTTGTAGTTCTGGAGTTTAATGAATCATTGTGTCATCGACTACTTATCGAGTGATTAGCATTCCATCACACCTCTATTCCCTGAAGAGTTAGGCAGAAGTGTACATCCACAATTTGCCGGTAAATTCAAGTCCCATGGGGAGAGAACATAATATGATTTGGTTACACACCAAACAGATATGATTTACCCATGTGCGGGGATAACACCACTATGAGATCTAACAAGTTATTTAGAAAAATACAAAAGGGAGTCTGGAAGAGTCAAGAATGGAAACAGAAGATAAAAAGTTTTATTGAATAGGGGGACTGGTCTTCTTTTTTATAGTGTCAGTTGTCAAATTTTCTAGTAATATGAGGCAATGGCGTTAGGTGTGGCCGCGGAGAGATCGTCCTTCGTGGTCGTGCAGATGTTCGGCCACAAAGGCAAATACCAGCAGGTGTAACATAGGTTATTCTGAGTCGCCAATCACATTGACGGCATTGATTTATTCAAAACTAGCTTTTGCCAGCGACTTCGTCCGCGTGGAATAGTTACTTTGTTCCCTAGTTCTTCGCCCGCGGTTTCACCTGCGTTGCCCCGTTCCTAAGGGTTGTAGCGTGATGTTTTATAGCTTGAAACCTTTCTCATGAATCACTCATTTTCCCAACATTTCCCTTCACTGCTCTGCTCCTATTGATCGTAGCGTGATGAAAAGTATACTATAACCTGCCCAGGAGTATGAAGAACAATTGTACCAAGTTTCGTTGAAATCCGTCGAGTGGTTTTTGTTTCTATAACGAACATACTGACAGACAGACAGACAGACAAAAATTTTACTGATTGCATTTTTGGCGTCAGTATCGATCACTAATCACCCGCTGATAGTTATTTTGGAAATATATTTCATGTACGGAATTGACCTCTCTACAGATTTATTATAAGTATAGATATAGATAACAGGCTTAATGGAAAATTTAACTAACTATAATATGTACACAGAAAAAAAAATGCATTTAAATCCACGGAAAAAGTTCTAAGATATAAGTTTTTGTTGGGGATTGAGATGCTCTCTCACTCACTGCCAAACCACAGCAGCTGTGAGTGCAGTGATAGCCTAGTGATGTGACCATTACACTGCAAAGTCTAAGGTCTCGAGTTCGAATCCAAGGCACGCACCTTTGACTTATCAAAGTCATCTATGTATTAATTCTCGAAGTCTGGATTTGTGTCCTGTTAATGGCAATAGGCTCGCTCCCTTTTACATGGGACTTTAAACATACCGGCGAACCGTGGTTGTATATTAGTACACCTCTGCTTAACCTTTCGGGGAATACATGCGTGTTGTTATGACTATATTACTCGTGCTTAAGACAAAGGAATAGTTGATCTACTGTCATCACACACTCATCAGACACTGAATCATGTTTCGATGAAACTTGACATCATTGCATATGATTCACTGTCACGACCAACAAAGAAATACCGCTTAATCTAAAAGGTTTCCAAAGAATTGGTCACAGGTATCATTTTGAAATTCTTAATATACATATATCATTTAATAGTTTCAATTCACGTGGTTCAAGAGAAATCACACAATGTGCGTGTGATTTCTAAATTCAAGAATATAAGGTTCAAATTCACGCACATTCATGAAAGGCAATTATGGTGTTATACGGTGATGTTTTTCTGAAAAATCCTGATTAATTCGAGCAAAGCTGATTGTCTGGTCCGGGTTTTCTATGAAATTCTCAGTAGTAGCTCGGAATTTGGATTTGTGCTCGGTTAATGGCAAAAGTCTCGGCCCAAGGCCCAAAACATACCGGCGAACTGTGAATATACTTTTGTACGTACAACTCTGCCTATCACTTCGGGGATATGGGCGTAATGGTATGTCATAGTTCATAGCAACAAATAATAGGATGGTTACAGACCACACAGTATTTCTAAGAAACAGTAGCACATAATTTAAATAATTAAGAGCAATATAATCAAGCGTTGCATGTCACTAGTAACCTTCAGTTCGCGTCCACTGCAACTGCAGCCTTTCAAATATTTCACTTAATATAAAGACATTCATGTCCTCTGTTATTAGATTTAATGAGAGGTACTTATGAAACTTGCTTAGGGCTGTCTCTGCATTTTACTTTACTGCCTCTCTACATTTTTACTGAGAAAAAAGTCAAGCCCTTCAATGGTAGTAAGTAAAAATTACTTGTAAGAAAGAAAGAAAAGAGTTTATTGACACAGTCACGGACACTGCACACAAAGCATAAAAAAAAACTAATCATCTTATAAAATAATGAGAGAGAGAAAGTGAAACAAAAATAAAAAAAATATTGTGTGTCCCACGGCTGTACCAAATAGGTCCAGTTCAGCTAATTGTACTGTTAATCCCTTGACCATATTCAGTGCCAACCCTACCAAGAATGCAGTAAACGAAACTTGATCCGTACTAAACTTTATTACAGTACTACTGAATGAGCTCTCTGTGCTGAAACGTATTCAAATGATCTCAATACAGAATGTAAAGGGCCATGTGCATTATAAGTAGATTTTAGTCCATTTTAAGACTCAAAAGATTCTAAATATTGAAAGTAATTGTAGCAAGTTGCGGTCTATAGTTTCTGCCTACCCCTGAGGGAGAAAGGTGTGTGTATGTATGTGTGACGTAAAGTCAATAAAAATATATAACTTGTTGTCTATGGACGCACATGGTATGGATGACAGATGACATTCTAGCTGTCAGTCAGACCAAGCCGCCGTGACTGGAGCTATAGTAAAATACTATTGTGTTATTTAATTTACATTATTATCCTGTTATCCATGGCAGAACAAGATTTGTTTAATAGATATGTGACTATTGGACGTCACAGTATGTATGTATGTAAATTCATTTGTCTACATTAATATTATAAAATGGAAATATTTGTATTTTTGTAAATATATTAATTACTAGCTTTTGCCAGCGACTTCGTCCGCGTGGAATAGTTACTTTGTTCCCTAGTTCTTCGCCCGCGGTTTCACCTGCGTTGCCCCGTTCCTAAGGGTTGTAGCGTGATATTTTATAGCTTGAAACCTTTCTCATGAATCACTCATTTTCCCAACATTTCCCTTCACTGCTCTGCTCCTATTGATCGTAGCGTGATGAAAAGTATACTATAACCTGCCCAGGAGTATGAAGAACAATTGTACCAAGTTTCGTTGAAATCCGTCGAGTGGTTTTTGTTTCTATAACGAACATACAGACAGACAGACAGACAGACAGACAAAAATTTTACTGATTGCATTTTTGGCGTCAGTATCGATCACTAATCACCCGCTGATAGTTATTTTGGAAATATATTTCATATACAGAATTGACCTCTCTACAGATTTATTATAAGTATAGAAGATAGATAATTTTCAAATAAACATAAAAACTACTGAACCGATTTCAAAAATTTCTTTTACCGTTAGAAGTTTACATCTTCACCGAGTAACATAGGCTATATAACATCACGCTGCGCCTCTTAGGAACAGAGCAACGCGGGTGAAACCGCAAGCGGGTCGCTAGTCTGTAATAAAAGAAAAACCTGACTGGCTGACTGACGTATCAACAAGTTTGCACGCTGGTTCCTTTTGCACTGTAGACGAGCACTAAGAAAGGATTTTTGGAAATTCATCCCCTAAGGTCGTAAAAAGGGGGATGAAAGTTGTATGAAAGTCTGCACTCACTACAATGCATTCGACATACACACACACATATACATATTTAATAAACGATGACATCGTCAAGTCTTCAACTGCTACGTTAGAGGTCCTGGATTCCATCCCCAGGTCGAGCGAACTGTCATTGGGTTTTTCTATGAAATTCTCAGTAGCAGCTCGGAGTCTGGATTTGTGCCCGGTCAATGGCACACATACATGACATACCGGCGAACTGTGGGTGTACATTAGTGCGACTCTGCCTAACCCTTCGGGTATGTCATCGTCAAGATAATGATTGAATTCCATAGTACAGCAGTCATTCGCTGTTCACATTTTAACAATGGTTTTCTTCCTTTTATGATATGCAACTTCCATGGTGTAGGTACAGCGGGCACAGTATATTTTAGAAACGAAAATTAAGTACGTTCGCCTGCGTACTAAAATATGCGCGCAAAGGAAGTCTAGTATCTGTAACCTACCTAATCTACGTTGGAATATATGTATATGGATCTCAACAGTAGCTCACACATCGTTATAATTACAGCGTAAAGCGCTAATTGAGGTCACATCCATTGCGCCTGCGCTTAAAATAAACATTTTATTAAGTATTAGGGTCGCCGCGATCAACTGTAGGTACTTAGTGTTGGGTAATTGTTGGAATACATACAACATACAATCAAGTATTCTCTTAAGGGTTAGGTAGTTTATCGGTATGCTTAGGTCCAATGTAACAAAGGACAAACCTCTGGGCAAGGATCCAAACTCCAAGCTACTACTGACAATTTCATAGAAAAACCCTATAACACTTTGCTCGACCTGCGAATCGAACCGTTAGCATAGCAATCATACTTACTGCTATTAAACTAATGAGGCAGCCCGTAGTTCGATAAAAAAGGAAAACTCAATGACATTACCTTATTGTATAGGGTAAAAACGGGATAGTTGCCTCAGGGGTATAGTTCTCCGATTGTAATTACTATAGTTTCATGGATGAAACTCGCGTGCTTCATTAATCTATCGAAAGATTCTCCAACTAGAATCTTCTTTTACGTGGGAGAGCCATGCTTCGGCACGAATGGGCCGGCTCGACCGGAGTGATACCACGGCCTCACAGAAAAACGGCGTTAAACAACGCTTACGTTGTGTTTCGTCGAGTGAGTGAGGTTACCGGAGGCCCAATCCCCTTTTTATAAGGTCGGCAACGCACTTGTGACTCCTCTGGTGTTGCGGGTGTCGGTAATCGCTTACCATCAGGCGATCCGTCAGCTCGTTTGCCCTCCTATCCCGTAGTAAGCGAAAGCGCGTAGTAATTAACTATTTAATACGCACATGACTTCAAAAAGTCAGAGGTGCGTGCCTTGGGTTCGAACTCGAGACCTTTCACTTGGCAGTGCAACGGTCATACCACTAGGCTATCACTGCTTGCATGGGAAGGCAAAATCCTATCAAAGTTTTTGAGTGACAGATGTCCTGTTTCTCGGCGCAGCATTTATCCTAAACGCAATTTACATGGATTAGGCAACTATCCCCTATGTAGGATAGATGTCCCAAAATATAGAGGTCCGTAACAATCGCTAATACTCTGGAAATATTCAAGATAATGTTTAATTCTTTTCATAAATTTGTAGATTAATAAAAAACTTGATTTTAAACAGTTTTTTTTTATACCACTAAGGTGGCAAAGAAACATACGACCCACCTGATGGTAAGCTGTTACCGTAGACTGGAGACGCTTGCAACACCAAGGGTTTTGCAAGCGCGCGCGCCGACCCTGTAAATTACGGAGGAGTAGTTGGGCTGCATGACATGATGCATGACAGCGGCGGTAACAAAAAACCACTGGTCCCTCACACTGTCAACACAACGCTTCCTCGCGGAACTCTGGCGGCCTTGCTCATCGTTAGGGACACAACATAACATGGAGCTATGTTATTTGGCTAAGATTTTCTGCAAGTGGAGGTACTTCCCCAGTCTAGCAGCTCCACTTGTGAGTGGAATGATTAGATTCCACTATGCCCTACCTCTCATAAAAAGTGAATTATCCCGGTTTTACTTTAGTTTAATTTATAATTGAGTAAAAAACTGTCGAACTAATAATGTTTATTTTATTTTTCAGGTACATTTTGTAACTCAACCCTGGAACTCACAGATTAGGTGAGGAACTAACATAACATACTATCATGCTTTCATTCCCCGAAGGGTTAGTCAGAGGTATAGTTTGCCTCTATAATTAAATCCCATACAATAGGGGGCGAGCCTATTAGCACTATTAATCGGACACCACCACCAGTTTTTCTTGACTGGGGAATCGAATCCAAGAACACAGTTTCAGCAATCTCTCCAGCAAAACTGATTGCCTCATCGAATGTAAAAGCAAAGTAAAAAGTCTGTCTTGCCCTTAATTACAGTTTTACGTGAAGACTCGCTAAGTAGATACCTATTGTTTATCAATTGAACGAATAGTTAATTGAACTTACCTTTAAATGAACTTCGATAATAATTAAGCGAAGTTGCAATTTCGTCCGCAGACGATGAGTAAACATCCCAAACAGTATGTATTAATGTAAAGATATCGTTACCCCATTTTGTAAAATAAATAATTCACTATCAATTTTTGCGTTTAAAGTCCACTTTTATCATGCGTACAGCCGAAATGTTGAATATGCTTCCCAAGGGGGTCTCCCCCGATAAATATAAAATGGGTGTCTTTAAATCACGAGTGAATCTACTACTTCTAGGCAAGCGCGCTCTATCGTAGATCGCTGAACTGGCGGTCAAGCGTAAACCTATCAAGAATAAAAAGTGTTTCAAAAAAATTTACTCAAAATAAAGTTAAAGAGTGCGAGGCAACTCAAGCCTGGTACTTCTATAGCGTCTTATTCATAATATTACAAAACGTCAAATAAACCTTATATAGGTAACTAATATGTTTTGTCTTCTTTTCCCTGTCTCGATATATTTTTTTTAAAGCTTACTAGCAATGTGGGTCGCACATTACTAATATTTATGTTAACCCCTCGTGCTAAGTTAAATGCTTGTGTTACGAGTGGGTTCACGTCTGTAGTGCAATGGGTGGGGTTCGAACCGGCAACCTCATGATCGCAAGTCCGACGTCCTAGCCATTAGGATACCGCCGCTTATATATCACGTGTCAAAATTTTTTTTTTTTCTATTAAGATTGTCTTTGGCTGAAATAAATTTCATTACATTATGAAGTTGCAGAGGTCAAGCGTGAGCGCCAGATGCGTTTAGTTTCTTACATAGATTTCTTCATTTACCAAGAGCCGATAATACCTACCTTATTACATCATCTTCGGACGAGACAACCAATTAATAGGTACCTATAATAAGTACTTTTATAAACTTGATCTCTATTAGCGTTAATTAGTGGTATTAACAACCATTACAAGGTTTGCTACGCCGAGAATTTTTATCATAGGTATTACTTTTTATCATTTGGGGCTATTCCGAAACAGCATTTTTGGTCCTATTAATTGCTTAATATAGTCTAAAGCTTACGTGATTTTATTTCGCTGTTATTAAAACGGTAGCAGCTTTTTTACTAGCTGTTGTAGACTTAATTGGAACCGAGTTTGGTTTTATGTTGCAAATTAAAAAATATCTAATTGCACTGTTGCTAGGAAATTAAATACGTTCAGTCTTAAAAAGGTTTAAGTTAATATAGTTTCATGGATTTGGATGGATTAACGTGGATTTATCCACGCTTTTTAGCTCTTGACTGTCTGGCGACCACACTTACGTCGGAGTCTTTATAGCATCTTGGTGTATTTCGACATTTGCGCGTGAGAGCCAGTTCTCCCTCAGTTGCTACGGCTCTGCCAGTCTGCAATCCGTAGAAAATCTTAAGACTCCGCAATGCATCAGCTACTCCTGTGGTGTTACGGGTGTCCATGGGCGGCGTTGAAAACTTACCATCGGCTGGCTCGTCTGTTCATTTGCCAACTTTCTGATAGAGTGTAACTCTTTGCTGGAAAAGTCTGTTAAAGGCTGTCTGGCTAAAGCTAGAAATCAAAGATGATCCTAAGCGTTAACTTTTGCTTCCATAGGTATATCAAAATTGACATATTTACGCAAATAATCATCTCTGAATCATAATAATTGAATAGACCAGTCCCAACTGACGCCACACATGCTATCGTCAACTGAAAACAACAGTGGCGATCAAAAAATTAAAACCATTATAGCCTATACTACGGGGAGTGCCTATACTATAATAGGAAGTGCTCCGAGGAACTGTTCGGCTAGATCCCTGCGGCCTCTTTCTGCCATCGTTCTACTCGGCAGCAGTTCCATCCCCATCATCTTGATGGTTGGCAGTCCACGACTGTACATTTCTCTAGAAACTTTCTGCCTCGCACAACGATACTGTGGAATAAACTTTCGCCTGCAGTATTTCCGGACCAATACGACCTTCAAGGAAAGAGCGTACTCCCTTTTAAAAGGCCGACAACGCACTTGTGACTCCTCTGGTGTTGCAGGTATCCATGGGCGGCAGTAATCGCTTACCATAAGGCGAACCGTCTGCTCGTTTGCCCTTATTCCATAAAAACCAAGCTAAAACCATTAAATTATATCAATCAGTGTGTTACTCTCCATAATTTAGGGAGCTCACGAAAAAAAAAAAGATATTGACCATTTAATTAAATAAATTTTTCTTCAATTAATCCGAATGCGCGCATATATAAGTGACATTAATATTTATAAATGCATCCATCTATTAGTGGACATGCGATGGACGCTAGTCAGTCCATGTCTCGTCCAAGAAATCATTTACATTGGCTTCCACATCGCGGATGTTAGAGATGGTCATGTAAAATGCGTAATGTCACACTTGAATATAATTTTACATCTGTTTGTATGTTTGTTCGGCAATATTATTAATATATAATGGTTAATTATCACGCGCTTAAACGGTGAAGGAAAACATCGTGAGGAATGTATGCCTGAAAGATTGTCACGACGACGTGTGAAGTCTGCTAACCGGCATTAGGCCAGCGTGGTGGATTATAGCCTAATCACTCTCATACTGAGAGCAGACCCGTGCCCAGTAGTTGGACAATGTAATGAGTCGATTATGTTTATGTCGGCAATATTTTACTACAAATACTGAGCTCTTGGGTCGGATTCCCAGGCCAAGCAAAGTGTTATTGGGTTTTTCTACGAAATTCTCAGAAGCAGCTCGCAGTGTATGTTCGGTAAATAGCAATAAGCTTGCCCCCTATTACATAAAGATCATAGCGACGAACTGTGGGTGGACATTGGTAAATCTCTACCTAACCTTTCGGGGAATACAGGCGTGATAATATATTATGTTGTCCATGAATTCACCGAAACAATTTTATCAGATCTTGTCAAATGTCAACACAACTCTTTATAATGTATTTGTTTATCTAGCTCTAATTATTAAACAAAGCCAGGATGATCAGCTAGTCAACGAATGCAACTCAAGCGACAATTACTAAGTAGCATTGAAATTTGTTCTAGGTAACTCAGTTTCTGGGATTTGCGCGCACAGATAGAATCCGGAAAGGCATGCGACTCGTTTAGTTTACTCCTCGTGTACGGTGTGCAGAAAAAGTTTAAAACATATTTATTAAATTGCATTTGCATTTGACGTAACTCGGGTGACACATTTGACAGGTGTTAACAGGAACAAAAAAATTGCAATAGCTTTGATTACGATGTTTTTCGTCATTGCAAATAGATCGATGTACTCCATCGATGTACTTCTTTTTTTTGACCAAAGGGACAGATCATAACTTAAGATGTTTCTTTTTTCTAATTTCTGGGAGTGCTGTCATTGGTTCCTAAAATGGTAAATGACGTGTTGCCGAACTGACAGCTTTCCTTTTCTGCTAACCGTACCGCCTCCATGGATAGTGCAATCAAGATCCCTGTTCGATTGAGTTATGATGACTCGCGATCGGCGACGGAATGTTACCGCGGCAGTCTGACGCTGCCCTTACGATTTTATCGGATACAATAATAGATTGTGGATACTACCCGCTTGATTAGGACTAAATTCAGAGTATAGGATGACTAGGTTTTTGTGATTTTTATGCATTTCCCATGCTAAGATTATAAAGTTATTTTAGTGAAGTAACAATTCGACCACGGGTATAATTCGACCCTGCGTCTTTTGGTTAGATACACTTGACCCTATGACCTCTAAGCCACCGCGAGTCCCACCCGCAAGATCGAAATTTGCCTTCTCATTCTGAATTTTACGTCTTACGGTGACGTTAGTGACATCGGTTGAAACAAAGAAGCAAAGTAGGTAACTTGCTTTCCAATAGATGAGTCGCAATGTGTGTCTGGTGTAGCTAGCCAAAAGATACAGGTTCCAATTCTGCCCGCGGTCGAACTTTTCCTTCACCAAAATAACTTTATAGGATGATTTCGTTCTTTTATTCCGAACGCAGCCAACTAGCTTGCTCTTTGATCGTGCACCTTATTTATATATTTTAATAATATGAAAAAAACTAGGTTTAGTTTTCTCAGGTTGAGCAGAGTATCAATGGAGTTTTATAATAAAATTTCAGTAGTAGCTCGGAGTTTGGATTTGTGTCTCAGGGTCGTCCCCTATTACATGGGATATTACAGGTATGTTTAGGTAAATAGATAACTAGCGACCCGCTCGCGGTTTCACCCGCGCTGCTCCGTTCCTAAGAGGCGTAGCGTGATTTTATATAGCTTATGTTACTCAGTGATAATGTAGCTTTTTAACGGCAAAAGAATTTTTGAAATCAGTTCAATACTTTTTGAATCAATTCGTTACAAACATACTCGTGCTTACACACAAATCTTTGCTCTTCATAATACTAATATAGATTTCAATAGTAGCTCGGAGTTTGGATTTGTGTCTCAGGCTCGTCCCCTATTACATGGGATATTGTAGATACGTTTAGGTAGTAATATATATAATAATGACTAAATGACTGCCTCATTAGTCTAGTGGTCCCAAGCGCGACTGCTACGCTAGAGGTCCTGGGTTCGATCCCCAGGTCGAGCAAAGTGTTATTGGGTTTTTCTATGAAATTCTCAGTAGCAGCTCGGAGTCTAGATTTGTGCCCGGTTAATGGCAATAGGCTCGCCCCCTATTACATGGGACCTAAACATACCGGCGAACTGTGGGTGTACATTAGTACGCCTCTGCCCAACCCTTCGGGGAATACAGGCGTGATGGTATGTTATGTTATGTTATATATAATAATAAATAAAAAAATAGATGTAGGTACAAGTTCTAAGAGGTACTGACTATGTCATGCTCATTTTTCGCCCAGTAATGTTTCACTATCAGCGATCAACGCTAAAGCCAAAGCCTGATAGTGTTCTAACAACTTTATTGACTAACAATAGTGGATTGTGGACACCTTGCAATCGACTGGAACGAGCTAAGGGTAGTATACAAGGTGTTATTTGAGAAAACAACAACGTGAATGCTTATAACATCTGTTCTTTACTCCGCAAAAAAAAATCATTTCATGTAGGTACAGGATTAGATGTTATAGCTCAAATATTGTGTCAAGGTACATAATTACCCTTTTTTGTTGCATGTTGAAAAAGAATTTAATGGCTAAATTGCCAGTTTTGAAATTAGAATATTTACGTACAACCAGTTGCAAAATTAAAATCATACCTACCTATCATTATTCACCCGAAGCATCCATTTAGCCGACCTGAAAATGTATCGTATCCTTGAATGCACAACCAATTTAAAGAATTGCGAAGAATTTGAAGATTATCTTTGAACAAAAATCCCAACTCATCCCAAATGGGATGGAATGGGATTTTTCTCATTACCGGAAAAATTTACTCAGAAGAGTCACTTTTTCTCCAGTTCACTTTACTCTTGAGTGACAAATATGCCACGGAAGTTTATCTATAAAGATTACTTATCACTCCTAAGTACAATATGCACCTCAAACTCCGCAAAATATTCGCCGCGGCGATCTGTCGCCAACCTTACGATCATATCAGCAACAATCCTGGATTATAGATACTTACGTGATTGGAACTGTTTTACTAACTATAAGCTGGCATTCAAGATTTATAGGTCCCTAGTGTATCAAATGGACATACTGAAGAATGAATAATTATTGACCTAATTCTTAATACTGGCGTCAAATCTGTCAGACTGTCTGCTTGCTCCACCTTTTCACGCCTAAACCGTTAAACTAATGTTTATGAATTGTGCTATAAGAAAGATATGGAACCTTAGAGAAGGCCATAGGCCAGCTTTTGTCTTGAAAATCCTTTGGGATGCCATTGAAACCGCTGGTAACAGCTAGTTATAAATAGATATATTTCGAGTGATTTACAAGTTACCTACTCGTGTTAATGAATATGTGCTAGGTTTCTCACAATCAATGGGTTGAGGTCAGCTGCAATCCACACAAAATACTCTTTTGTAATCGACAGCATTGCTATGTTGTCAAACCCTTAATTAAAATTTATATGTAGGTACAATGAAATTACAATCGAAGCCTTTGAGTAAGAACTATCAAAACTACATTTAAATTAAACTGGTATGCCAATCAATTAAGAAAATTAATTACACAAGTCTAGGCTTAAACAAAACGTAATTAAGTACATAGCCAGTAGCGCTTTGTACATAAACGAGTGATTTGGTCAACTATTTGACTCGACTTTCATTCAGCCTTGCCGATTTAACGACATCAAGGAGCTTGATATTACAAAATATGTTATTGTATTTACGCAATGCCGGATTCCTATATACTAAAAACTGTTATTACTAGTAATTCTGGCTCTGACTCTTACAAATATAAGACGAAACAATAATTATTTTTAATTTGGCTATCTAACATTCTCCATCTCCATTCTAACATCGCGAATCGCATCGCATCGCGAAGAGGATCATCCAATCCTTATTCCTCTTGTGACAAAGCCCTAGCTTATAATATAAAAAAAAAACTTATAAATTTAACCGTGGAAGAGCCATGCATACCAAGGCCTCACAGAAAACAACGCCTACGTTGTGTTTTGTCCAATCCCCTTTTAAAATCCCGGCAATGCACTTGTGACTCCTCTGGTGTTGCAGGTGTAATCGCTTACCATCAGGCCTTAGTATGTTTGGCACGCAGGGACAATACTGCTGCCACATAAAAATTGCTATTTCAGTTTCCTCGTTTTATAAAAAAATATAGGGTATTTTTTTTTTCTAGATTTTAAAGAACCAGATTTACGGGTCGGACAGGGTTTTCTTAACATAATTTATATATTTTCAGTGCTGCACCAACTGTGAGATGAATATTATAAATAATGGTTCCATAGTTCGTGCGGCCGGTGTGCGCTTGAGTCGCAATCTGTGTAACAATTTGTTTATTTTATCTAACCACAACACATAATGTTTAATATTTATCAGTTTCTGGCGCCCGGACTTGTCTACGCAAATCAGTATTCTATTATTCCGTGTACAATTAACTGTTTGATTTCATTGCTATGAATATTTTAATTGAATAACCCTTTGTTTGGTATCAGGGATGTTCAATGTTTAATATTGAAGATACTCAGAATATTGAACTAAAAAGTACTTAATTTTATTATTATAGGCAAATTTCATAGATAGATAGTATAAAATAATGTTGAGATTAAAGAATTTGCTGAAACGAGCCCAAAGCCCAGGTAAATTTGTAGAAAAAAATCCACCATAATAGTTTACGCTAAGTCCTTTTATATGTAGACCTAATCATATTGATCGTGATTTAAACGACATTTGAAATTAAACTGTAGGTAAAAAAAAAACATAAATTGGTCCCTATTATATTACCTACCTACCGAATCCAATAAAATTATAATGTACACCATTCAAATTTTTACGACACCAAAACACGAGAACAAGCTTGACTATGAAACCAAAATGTCGTTATTGACTCGAATCATTAAATCTTAATTCGAGGCGATTTTTCTTTCTAAGGCTCTAGCTAATCCAGTTGTCGGACCGGCTTTTAACGCCCCCTGCCGGGAATCACGGCTACACCCGCAAATAAAATGCTAATTTGCCAAGTAAAATCTGTTTTGATTAAATTTAAAGTAGACAAGACAGATTTTTCCTTAGCGGCTTAAGGCCGCTTGTATAATTGATTCTCAGTTGCATTAATAAACGATTTAATTATTAAAACAGCAAACAACTAGTTTAATAAACGGAAAATCCAAGTCAATTGAAACAAGTTAGCGCTGACACACCACGCGGCGCTGTGGCGAACGGCGGAACTAAACTTGGAAATTTAACCCCTTTCTCTCAGTGCTGCCAACCCCTAAGGTGAAAATTTACGAACTCTTTTTCAACGTAAAGATTCCGCTATTGCCCGCTAGGTGGCAGCGATACGACGCGTCCCGAAGCATTCGCGTCACAGGTTATGCATGTTGCGTGATAGAGCGAGACCGTGAGTGAAAAATAAAAAAGGAGTAAAATAGACAGCAATATGTGTGTGTACAAAGGCGTGGTTACGTGCATGCAAGCATTTTTTTTATCGCAAAAATGGCCGGAACTTTACACTTTTCGCGTTAGACCATAAAGTCGCAACTGCATTAGACGTATCAGAGCTTGAACTTTGTGTTCATCTCGTAAAGTCGAAAATCGAAAGTAGGCTTTGTTCAAATTGCGTTTGGATGCTAGAGAGTGTCAAAATAATTGGCGTCACCAGCGTCGCGGCGTCACTAGAAAGAGAAGATATAACGTCGCTAGCGTCGCGTCGGAGCAGTGCGTACCGGCCACCGTTAGAAGGAGGGGGATGGCTAGTTGGCGCATAAGCCCGTTAGACAGAGACGTCGCGAAAAAAATGTCCGAAAAAAGCTGTTTTCAATAAAGGTGCGCGCCGCGATAGAAATTACAGAAACATGGGCGCGGTTTAAAAAATGTCAGGGGCGCCTGCGCCCTCGGTAAAAAGCCGGTGCGGAAGTAAAGGGGGAAAGAGACGTTGTTAGTGCGCATTATATGACGAGTTGCAGTGGTGAAGCGCGCCGCGAGCGGTCGCCACTAGCGCGCACCGACAAAAACAATAACCGCTAATTATTGCGATTAATAAGCGAAAACCGTTCGCGTGCACGCCGGCAAGACTAGTGATGATCCCTCCGCAATTAATTTGAATCGTGTGTTATTGTGTTCGTTTAACTTGTTATAAATGTTACAAAAGGTAATACCTATATTCGGGTTAATTTGTCAAAAATAACCTCATCGAAATTAGGCGAGTGAGGGCGATGTGTGGCGATATCGTGTTGTTTGTTCGATATCCACTGCAGCGCGATGATTGTGCCATTTTCCCGCTCAAACTGGTAATGGTTGAAATTCAACCGCGCTTTTTCTTGTGCCGTTATTGAACAGTGAAAGTTGGTAAAACGACCAAATTACTTTGAGGACTTAATAAACATACAAATAAAAATAGTAAAGGAAAGTTAATAATAATAGTGGATCATCAAGAAAAATCGCCGATTCGACAATACAGACACAAGTCACACAAGCACCAAATGATACAGCCAATGGATGACCATAATGGTTCTAAAAGTATTATTTGATATTTGAAATATTTATTTAAGTAGATACTCTACATTTTCTACAAGTGCTAAATGACAAAATAGTTGCTAGCAAATATTAAAATATCGTCCACATACAGTAAAACATGTTTCAATGAACTTAAGTGCTTAGCCTACGTACCAGTTCACCTACCTACACTTTATTTACATGCACCTAAATTAGTAAAACTCTAAAGTAAATACAACATTGATAGCGTACAACGTTATCACTTTAGAGTGGTGTGTTTTCTTACCGCGTAACTAAAGTAAATATCATTAGTGTGAGTAAACACAAGTATGATTTTGTACAGGCAAAGCACGTAAAATGAAATAGGTACCCTCACAAACACTACAGTGAACAGCACAAAAAGAACAATGTATTAGGATGTTAATGATTAGAATTTTTGTTTAAAAAAACACCCCTCAAAATGACAGTTTTCTACTCTAAATTATTACAGTCATTCTGTGAAAAAATACCAGGTATTTGAATGCGTTCCAAATCACAAGTATCTTTTGATATCACTACTAAAGCAGGTACCTCTCTATCTACTTACCTATGACATTATAAAGAAAAATAATACCTAAGTACTTACTGTTTATCATTAATTCCAGTGTTTTATCTTACTGATATTATGTCAGGTGAGACTCGATTATGGTACTTATGTTTGGAAAACCTTCCTTAAAAATGTTTCTTAGTAAATAGGTACACCAGTACATTTGGAACATTTTAATTATATTGATTGACTTCAACTATGTAGAAATGAATATTTTTAATGAAATAAAACTTCCTACTTTTTACGGATTTTATCGCGTTGTATTCGTATTATTCAGACATTTATTTTACTTATAATTATTTAATTAATTTATAATTTATAAAATGTTGAAAATACATAATACAAGCTGAATAGAAGCTCTACAAGTGTATCTACCAAAACTTAATAGGATTTTTAAGTGAAATCATCTGGTACTGAATAAATGTTAGTTGCAATACCTATATAGGTGAATTCTTTCATAAAACTAATAGAAGAATGTGTATGTAGACACTTTTGGGTGACATTTTGTTACTTTATTTAAAAAAATCAAGTCATTCTAGTTTTCATGTGATATTCGTCATTTTTCTATGTAAATAAGTGGATCCCTAAAAAAATCAAGTTGAATATCTTCCCTGCTCTTATTTACAAAGATTGTAGTTTCAGAAATCTAGCACTATTCTTACAAACCACTGTGAAACATATATTGTTTTAAAGATCCATCAGGCAGGCGTGTGATAAATAAATATGAAACCGGTTTTTAATTTTAGGATTATACAATAACGACACATTTCAAGCAACTTGACGCAAACACAATTAAAAACCACATTACTGTTTATAAAATAAAATTATATAGGTATGGTCATTGTCTAGTATCCAAAATCATGTGCTTTTTGAAAATACTACCTATCACGAGCATACCTACATTCATAGATAAAGCTGTGAATATATTGCAATAAATGGGTCCAATTAAATTAATCCAAAAACGATTGTCGAGCGAGATACCGTACCAGTACCTATACTGTTATTCTGTTGTTGTCAGAACATATCTGATTATGTGCATATAAATAGATTAAATTTACCTAATTTATCACTTCAGCTAATTAGTAACGTAATAATTATTATGGAGTAGGAACACGGAGAAGGCAATTTTATTTTGAAAAAGTTGTCTGACTAGATTTCTGTTTGAAATTTGGTTATAATTAGGTAGGTAGGTAACAGTTTTATTATAAATGTGGCAATTTATGTGCACTTCGTAGAAATAAATGAGACTCATAATACCTATGTTTGAGCGACAGCATTAGTTATCATAATCTTTATTTAAGAGATTAAATATTTCCTTGCTTAATGGAACAAACTTGATATAGGTACGTAAATCTAATAACTCCGACTATCGAATGGGTAGGTAGGTACATGGTCGGTTGTAAAATCTAATTCAAACAGAGGTTTAATGAGCTTGTTTAGTCAACTTTCGAAAGATCCTCATCAACATACCGACTGCTAATTAATTTTATTAGACCAAAACCGTAAGGAATTTGCCCTGGCCAAAAGATAAAGACCAATATTATTATAAATTAGCCATAATAACACCTGTGAAATACCACGCAATGTATTAAATAATACAAATTTCTTTTAAACATTGAAATTAGTTTTTTTACATTTTAAGGTAAAACTAGTCGAATAAACATAAATTATAGAACTGGCTGGCTGGACGAGACTACTCGCTGAATAGCCCATAACCAATAGAAATTCGTAAATTTGAATTTTGAATTGCTAACGTGGGTTTACGTGTGGGTGCTCGTACTTCCATTACCAACTGTGTAAACGATTTTCTCTCTCGTTTTAATAATCAAATTATTCGTTGCAACAGAACCGAGAAACACACAAATGTCGTAAAATTTCGTCTTTTGGTTAATTTCAAAATTAAAATACTGCTTTCTGATAAATAGATAGGTATAAGAAAGAGCTTCGTAATATCAAATTCGACATGTACTTCATAACAATTTTGACCACTAACGACTACTAGTCACACTGCTTCTTCACATATGTACCATCAGATTGAATAAAAGGAAAAAGTCAGCAATTTTAAGGATTAAAAAAGCTATTTTGAGTTGAGTCACTTTTCTAGCGGTCAACAATACTAAGAACCTAATAGTTTTACCAAATCTCATTACTGTCTTCCTAAGATCTACTATACAGAAAATAAAATTATTATCATTAGTAAAAGGCTGTCAATCTGATAATCTTTAATATGTAGAATTAATGTGAGCTTCGAAGTCGAGTAAATTAAACGGGTCGATAGTCACAGATCCTCGAATAAGTGTCAATTAGTAATTTACGATGTCAGTAAAGTTGAGTAGTTTCTACACCATATGCCGTGGTGAATCCCATTTGGCTGTAATCTAATGTAGTAAAACAGAGCCTTCTTTATTAACGTTAAAGACAACCGTCCTCATGTACGTGTACTTACAAAGTCTGACACTATGCCACTATTGCATCGCCCCACGTTTAAAGACACACATGCGTTACGCGACTCAACTACCGATGATCTTTCATCTCTGTCAATCACGTGGCAGCTGTAGCGCGCTCTCTGTCTACACGCACGATCTGATGTCGGTCGCACGTCGCGGTTCGGTCGTCATATCCCTCGGCTCCTATAGCTATCACATAGGAGCTAGATTGGCGCGTCGCGTATTCAAAATAGGAACGTTAGTAATGGAGTGGTGTACGGTGGGGTGGATGTGTGCGTGCGAGAGAGCCAGCGACCCTCCCCCGCGCCTCCGCCCCCGCTTGCGACGCCACCCGAGCGAGTGGCGCGCGTTTACACAATCCGTTAGTTCGGAGCGCGAACGACACTCGCGTTGGATGCGTAGCTTCTTCTTGTGATGACGATCAACGCGCGAACACGTATCGTCAATTGTTTTTTTATCGTCTTGAAACACATACGAGTTCAGCGCGTCCAAAGCGGTTTTGGAACTTCGTATAAGAATTCACGTTCCAATATAAACCAAAAAAAAACTAATACGATATTGAGATATAAAATATTTTAGTGCGGTTACTATTTAGTGATTGGAATATGGAAGAAGGAAAACATTTTATATAAAATGGAAATTCAAGAAATTATTTGTAGTTTTATTTTTAGAAATAAAAACTGCAATATGAAATTAAAGAACTGTCAATATTGTGAGAAAGAATAATTCGAAGTGACTATTAGTGGTACAGTGTCAATGGAACAGCAGGCGCTAAAAATTGTGACAACGTCATAAATATTATAAAAAAAAATTAAAATCATTATATCAACGACAGCAAGAAATGGTGAGTTTACAATGTAGTTTTTATTATTATCTTACATAGGTATTCCCTTAAAAAAAACTAAATCGACTTAAATCTCATATAATTCCCGGCGGAAAAACGGCATTTTACACTCGAATTAGTTGTTTATGCAGATATTAGGTAGGTATCTAAGTACTTACCTAACTAGATATATTTATATTGATTCTAATCGAAACTGGTCAGAAGTGTGATAGAAAACAGTCTATAAAAAACGAACGAAAACTAAAGTGACACAATAGAAAAACGTTCACTTTAATCGTCGCCGCACGCAGTCTGTTTTTATGTGTAAACTTTTTGCTATAAAAAGTTTGACAAAAACGAACCGATGTTTTGTAAATGAATTACCTACATCGACCGGATAGTTTCAAACTGTTAGTGGAACAACATTTTTATCAATACCTAGGTTAATTATATTTATTTATTTTTTAACCATCAACTTTTTTTCTAACTTGCTGTAAAATAAAACCTATTCTAATTAAACTTATTAAATTTTTAAATATACAAATCAACTCAAAATATTGTCAGCACTTATCAATCCGCTTAGTAACAGCGATGTAGGTAGGTAGGTACTCTACGTGATAAAAACAGTCACATGTTTTTATCATGCTACGACGATTTAACATACCTACCTACCAACCTACCAGTCCCTTATCGAGTTCAAATAAAGGACAAAAAATATGATTCGCAAATAAATTCAAAATTAAAGTAGGTAGGCATTAATATTATCATAGATTAACTAGAATAAAAGGTACCTTAAAACCTACCTACGAGTATTTTTTCAAGGTTTTCTTGTTCACCTATGCTCTATCATACACTGTTGCTAAGGTCTTACTATCATAGTTAATAAACAATGTAAGAAAAAAAAATACCTACGCTGTCTTACGTAATCTCCTGCCCCTTATTATCTTCTTCACCTTTTAACTTATCGACAGTCGACATGTTTTTGCCGAAAGGTGATTTTTAATATTCTTGAATAGTAACCTAGGTACCTAGTCGTTAGATTATAGTATTATTGTAGGTAAGTACCTATAGACGAATCATATTACTTATATATCTAAATAAATGCAATTTTTAACGATCATAGGTAGGTACTACCTACCTAGGTACGTCAGAAACAGTGCTGCTAGTCAAGTAGTGGTACCTGCCAACATGTAATTTAGCACATAGTCGCGTCTTATCTGTGTTGCTATGGTAGGTAGATTGGTGCAAACAGTTAAAACGTTCAAACGTTCATTGTTAAAATTTTATATTTTAACAATTGAGTCGTTCAGAATGTGGCGGACAATTTTTCATGACTCACGTAGGTACCAAAGATTGTCCTTTGGTACCTTTGACGAAGGTTTTAATATTGGTTTTTCAAACAAACAACTGTAAAAGCCACTGTTGTTTTTTTAGTAGATATATATCTACTCAGCTGGAACTGTATAGGTACATCTTTTAAAACTATTATTAACGATTAATACCAATAAGGCTGATACTTGCCATCAAGAATAATCACTATTAGAACTAAACATATCACTGTGAAAAGTAACAGGTTTTAATAGCAGTTCAGAACAAGGTATTCAGATATAGGTGTGTCCCTACTCTAAAAAGTAGGTAATTTCCTTCACCAATTACTTATTTAAGTTAATGGACTCAACACTTTCACCAACCAAAAATGGATAATGACTGCAGTAATAAAATTAATAAACATCTGTTTTGGTTCCAAATATGAATTTCGAAATGTACGTTCAGGTTATTATTCTTTTTAAAATTTGTGGTCGACAGTATTTCTCCGAGATATGCAATCGCACGCCCACACACATGTATTATAATATAAATGTGTTTATCTCGAAATAATTTGGGTGTGTTGCACGAAAAATAGCGGCTATTATAAGATATAAACGCGGAATTATTAATTAAGTTTGGCCGTGAGCAACCTATAAGTATTCGGCCTTAGGCTTATCGTGACTTGGTCTTGGAACTTATCTTCGAGCTTAGGTAGATTTTTTGTAAGATCGTTTTTAGTTATATAGTTCGGTGTGTTCGATTTTAGATATGTTTTCAGGTGAACGGTACCTACATGATTGATAGCTCCGACGATAATGGACAGTGCGGGTTTTCCGTACGGTAACGCAGTCGTAAATAAGGCGTTGTTAGACTTATGAAACGATGTGTTTAACACAACCGAATCGCGTACTTTTTGCTCGATTTTACAATCGTTAATTAGACAATTCATCTTAAGTTGGACGTTGTAATTGGTGTAAGTACCTACTTACTTACGTTAAATCGAATCAAGTATAAATAATTACAAAGTATAGTCGCTCTTATGAAGATATAAATCAGATGATTGTTGCTTGTTATTAATATCTGTACGCCTCGGGGGACAGACAGGATCGTTAGTCTTAAAGCGCGGCCCAGGTTCGATTCCCGGCTGCTAATTATTATTTATGACAAACTTTTATCATTAGCCAACGGCTGCTAGGAAGTGTTACAAAATACTGAAATTTCTTCGACATGTTCTGGGTCTAGACGCAACTTTTTTTATACATGTTAATAGAAAAATATAATCAAATTAATTACGATAGGATAACTTTGCAATAAAGATAAATACTACAAATATTTTTTAAAAGAAAATATTCGTAAAGAATTTATAATTAAGTAGGTGCCTACTTAGGTAACTTTATACGTAGGTACCTACCTATTTAATATTTAAAATGTTTAAGCTAAGTCGTAAAATTTATTGCCAAATTAAATCTTATGAGTTTGTTATTAAAGCAACTAACAAATTAGTTAGGTTCATACCTACTTAAGTATATTTTTTAAATATTGTTTTGCTCAATTAAATTACTTACATATTTAAATAACAATTCTTTTAGTAACAATGACGCAATAAAAAATGAGTATGCCAAAAAGTTTTTACATTTTAATTTAAATTTCGAATAAGTAGGTTTTATTATAACATTTTATTAGATCCTTCTTATTTAAATAGGTACAATTTCTATTTTTAAAATAGAAATAATTTTATTAAGCTCGTTAAAGTAAGAATCGTCTTTTTCCATAAGTATCAAACTTAAAATAGGCTTAGAACTAACAGACTAAATGGCAATAAGTAGTTATTGTGAGCAATGCCTGACCTGTCTGAGGTTATTATGACTATTGATATATTTAGAAGGTAATTTAGGGTATCTCCTAAAGTGGTGTAGTAGGTACCTATATCATAAATTATGAAAAAAAAATAGATTATCAATACCTATACTTATCATTGTTGCATTATATTTACAAGTTAGTCTAAAATGTACTATTTCGGCTGTTAGACAATAATTGAAGTTAAAAAAGAAATCCTTCGATGTTTTTATTACTTTATCTTTCTGTTTATCCAATGATAGGAAGAGCCTACGGATACATGATAAAAAGTTAATAAATTAGTCCTTTTTATAAACCTCTTTATTTCAAACCAGGGGATTTTTTATTAAAAATGGAGTTTCCACGTTTCCTTTAGAGTAAATTTTGTATCGAAAACAAAAAACATTTGACATTCAGATATACTCTTATAAAAAGGTTGAATGCAATTTTATAAAGGAACCAATCTTTGAATTTGTTATAAATTTAATTTACAATACCTAAGTAATTATGATGACTCAGAAATATCCACAGCAGTCATTGTTGATAATTGGCATAATCATGTTTTTTTTAGTTTAAAACAGGGTAAAATCCCAAACGATTGGTTTTAGCAAAATAGGTAGGTAGGTAGCCTATTACCTACACTTAGGTTATTGTGCATGTAGGTGCTGAATTTGTGTTACAAACACCAAGTTTAGTTAAGAAAAATATTTATTTACACTAAACCATTATAAGAAGATAAATTTATATCATTATGATTATCTATCGTATTATCAAATAGCTGAAATTAAAGATAAATATCACTTTTCTGAAGAAAAGAATAAGAAGAAATATATGAAAAGTTTATTTTCATATATTTCTTCTTATTCTTTTTATTATTCATAATAATAATAAAAAGAAACAATAAAACCAGCCTCCTATAGCTTTAATGTGATTTGTGTTCTTTCCCCAGTCACACAATATCATGTCTAAACTAGACAAAAAACCTTAAAATATATTATATTAGATGTTTTATAGGTATTTTTATGAATAAAACTATTTGTCGTTATCCTTTATAAGTATGTATAAAAAGATGTTTATTAAAAAAAAAGAAGATAAAATTCTTGCTATTGTCTACGAAAACCTATTTATATGGATAAATTAATAAAAACTGTATCTGCTATAGCTTTAACAATTCATTTTCTATTTTAGTGACTGGCATTTCAAAAATAATGCAGTAACCGTGGTTATAACATTGTTTCTCGCCCACACACACCTAAATAAACGTTCAAAAATGACAGCTCGAGTTCATGTGGTCGCAATGTGTTTATTTTATGAGTTGCATTACTTCGTCTCCCAATTCAATAATATTCAACATGTGTAACGTATTATTTGATTCTGAATGTGTTTTTTCATGTGCGAGTCAGATTTCCTGATATAAAACGTGAAATACACGCGGCTCCATTCTCTTTTTATTCTTTTGACGCCATTTTCGTTTTGAATGTATTGGCGGGTTAATTTTCTTTTTTAAAAATCTTGTTTATGGGTCGGTGTGTTTTTTTTTTACAAAAATATAGCCAAGTTTATTTGAAGATTTAGGTTTAGATACATAAATCGCAGGATTGATAAAATAAAGCTCATAAAATAAACCATTCATAGACATGTTGTATAAAATATTGATTATGGTAACGACTTTTATTACTAATCGATTTTTATTGAAACTTATACAGTCGATTTTATATTTCTTTTTAAGACTTCAAGGTTTACTCACACTAGTTCTATTCAAAATAGAAAAAATATTGCTTCCTAATGTTTTGATAGCTCTGATCATTACAGTCTTTATGGTATGTTCACATCATAGAGCGCTTTCTGTAAAAAAACTATCTACCTACATAGGTAATTATTTAAATATCGAATTGACAGTTGTATTATGAATATTAATTTTGTAATAAAATAATACTTAGTTATACAGGGTATCATAAATATATATTTTTTTGTTCTAAAAGAGCAATTTATCTTTTTGTAAACTCCAAGATAGTTTTGTAGTGAATTGACAGTTATTTTACTTATGATTATTAATTTTGTAATATAATAATAGGTAATATTGACGTAGGTAGGTACTCCAAGGGATAAAATTATGATTGTTGTTGTTTTACAAAAGGATTAATCTTTTTGTAAACTCCAAGACAGCGAAGGTACCTACATAAATAAAAAAATAAATAAAAAATAAATAGTAGTCATAAATCGGTATATGTCCAAGCAAAAAGGATCCAGTAGTGGAGTATTTACTGAGTTAAGACTAGATTCTGTATCTACCATAGTTAATTGATAATAAGGATTAATTTGTTTTTCAAAAACTGTCACATTTTTTTATCAGACATTTGAAGTTGAAACTGAAAATCTTGATTTTCAAGTTTGACATGCTGACCACTGATACCTTTATAATAAACTTTCTCTTAGTATTTCTGTTACCTACTTAAAAACATCATTATAAAGTTTACAATATGAACTTGTAACATAATTGAACATTAATTGATAATTAATTAAGTAAAATAGCGAAACGCAATTTTTTCACCCAACTTTACGAAACTGTATTTATATCGGAAACTAAATGTTTCTGATTGTAAATAAGTCCTTGTAATCATATTAATTAATGAGTACTTACTTATAGTGTTGTCATATAAATTCATGATCCATTTTAGTTTCTGACACTTACGCGAATATTAGACATTGAAATAAAACTACTTTTTACGGATTTTATCGCGTTATTTTTCCAAATAATTTCTTTGAAAAGGACAGTATCTATTAGACCTAGTAATATACAAAGCTAATATTTCGATGAACGATATACTTGGGTAAGTACTTACATTAGTGTCTCTAGTATTTTTGTATAGAAAGAAAACCTAAATAACACCTGTCCTAATCTGAAACTAAAATAAGCAATATATGTAATTTAGTAGGAGTCAGTCTATCCTGTATCTAGCTGAATGTTTAGTAGGCTCCCCTACTAAAACCGATACCTAAAAAAGGACGAAAACATTTTATTTTTTATTTGACTGACTAAAATATAAAAATGTAAATAACTATTAAAATCATTTTTTATCTTGCCAAACGATTGAAACTCATGAAATTGGACGAGTACCTAAGCTTTGTAAGTATTAGGTACTTCTAACACATTACCAATGACTCGAATATCACTCAAAATACTAGACAGAAAAACGTGACAAGTTCAAATATATCTTTCGTTATGTCTACAATAATAATTATATTTTCATTTTCTACTCTAATGACTGCTCATTAACAATGAATTGAACGAGAGAAGAATTAAGAATGTGTGTAATGTAAATGCAATGCAATGCATTAACCGTCGCGTGTATTCTGCTGATCTATTGGATAGACGCACGAACGTTTGCGACGTGAAATATAGTATTACAGATATATGAGATGATAATTAAACTAATTTCTATAATTATTAATTTAATTTCATCTGTAGAGCCGCTAGAAATGCATTTTTATAGATCTGATGAAATAACGTCCTGGGAATCGAAATCAGAACCTTTAGCGTAGCGGCCACGCTTAAGAGAACTAATAAGGCAGTTTGATGAAAAATATAATGACAAAAGGATAAATAAAATACGTAACTAGGTAGGTACTTAATGATTTTATTTACTTAGAATACACATTTTGTTATTATTATTCCATTTAGAAGTGAGTGACCATAACCCGTTCTAATACACGAACAAATCACGTCTAAGGAATGCTTGCCTACCTACATTAAACACCTAGAAATGATTGTACATAGCACACAAAGAATGCGAGCTCATAATTTTTTTCAAATCTTTGAGAAAATCAAAACTTTACTGTGTTGTAATTCTAAAAATAATTTGTAAAAAAAACGTAACTACCTCCTTGGTTTAATCGACAGCCAATCACATCGAATGTAACTGGCCGCTCAACGTTTCCACAGCGAATAGAATTAATTCAAAATTCCCAGAGCATACCTGATCGCAAAATTGCTATAAATCTACAACAGTATTGCAATCGCGCTCAACAACGTCAAATGACCACAAAATATCGGTTTGTGATGACCAATAACTCTGTAATAATACGCTGGTCTATGATATTACCGCATGCGGGTGGTGGTTACTTGCTACCGGCTACGGTAATTCTTGATCAGCACTCAGTGTTTTGTCGTAGAACATTTTGTTATACGTATGACGCACACAAGGTCGTTAGGGTGACTAATAAACTAGGTGCCGTGTTATACTCTTGTTTCTTTTTTAAGTAGTTTGCAGCAATTTCTTTTTTTGAAAATAGAACGTAGAAAAAGCTTGGAAAGGTGCTACGGGCACGGGCAGAGTAGGTATAGCATAAGTCTTGTTTAATTATTAGAGATATCTAATATTAATTATGGTATACATACATAATTTTCTATGACATCTTTTGGTATACAATAAATAATAAAAGGCAGAATTAATTCCACAACCATTTAAGGCATTCTCTAACTTAGGGTTAAAATAATCTCTACCTCTATTCTACCAAGCTGCTGTATAAAATTATTAGGGTAAGTAAAATTAGGTAAGTAATTAAACTTTAATATCTAATGTTTATTATTATTTCTTTCTTTCTTTCTTCTTTCAATACAAGCTTCTACCATACTTTTGTTTCTGGAGAATGTTTATAAACAAATAAAGCACACCTGAACATTTTTCACGTGTTTTTAATACCTAAGTCGAATTCAGGACGCCAAAGCCGAATACAACTTCAGCTGAACGAAAAGCAGTATTTCAAACAACTTTTAAATCTCCACTCAAAAACATTTTCGTAAAATATTTGCGTAACTACACGGCACATCCACAAAGGCGTGCTACATTTCATTTTGTATCAAGCAAATATTTCGTTAACAATGTTTGCCAAATTTTTGAACACACATTAATCATCGCAACACTGTTTAATTCGCCAATATTCCAACATTTGTCCGATAAACAACATATGAAAACATGTTGACTACGGTGAGTCATGCGCGGTCATTGCCGAGAATAGAATAAATGACATGAACACAACTAAAATGTATTACGTAATTGTTGAACTGTCAAGTGTCTGAAGAAAATGGCGAAAAGTGTTCTTAATTTGAAAGTTGACCGATATAACTGCTGCTCAATTTTGATATTGGTTATTTTATGTAATGTGTTATTTTATATACAGTCTGTAGACATTAAACTGATTATTTTTTTAACACTAAGTATAGCTCTAAAATAATTTTCAGTACCTACATTTGACGTCGTGGTTGAGCGATCGGTTTTCGCGCGCGAGTTGTGGGTTCGATCCCGCACTTAATAAAAATATTTGTATGGCCGGTAGTTGTTCTATGTCTGGGTGTTTTGTGTATGTGAAAAATTGTATTTGTATGTGCATCCACTATACGGGAGAAAATCCTAGTGTGCAAAGTTTATTTTTTAATTGAAAACTCTCCTAACAGGGCGTCCAATCAAGTCAACATTTTATGAATAATTTATTATTTTATTTTATGCTTTAAATGGTCAAAAGTTCAACCACTACCTACAACTAGATGATTAAGCTAGAACGATATCCATTTGAATTTAAAATAAGTTTATTCATTTGACAATAATAGCTTGATAATAACAGGAAATAACGTTTGCAAACCGTAATCAAATGGGGAAAAAAACTAATAATTCTTAGTAGCTTATAAGACGACCACTCAGACTCATACTCAGTACGGTCATTGCGACGGTTAGATACGCGACCACTTACAGTTAGCGACCATTTCGCATTTTCTCCTGTATCGTGGGTGCGTTTACAAACACAAATTCTCACATACAAACACATAGACCCGGAACAACTCCCTGTAGATCATACAAATATTTGCTTCGTGTGGGGATCGAACCCACAACACGTGGCGCAGAAGCCGATCGCTCAGCCGCTACGCCAAACGTGTCGTCAAGTTAGAAAAGAACTAGCCATTTTTAAGGTTCCGTACCCAAACGGTAAAAGAGGACCCTATTACTAAGACTCCGCTGCCCGTCCGTCTGTCTGTCCGTCTGTCACCAGGCTGTCTCTCATGAACCGTGATAGTTATACAGTTGAAATTTTCACAGATGATGTATTTCTGTTGCCGCTGTGACAACAAATACTAAAAACAGAATAAAATAAATATTTAAGGGGGCTCTCATAAAACAGACATGATTTTTTTTGCCGTTTTGATAATGGTACGGAACGCTTCGTGCGCGAGTCCGACTCGCACTTGGCCGGTTTTTTATACTTAAATAACTCACAAGACGACGACTCAGACTCAGTACTTATGCTGATTTTATTTTAATAACTCGGACAAGTGTCAAGGGTAAAATTTTAGACTCATTGAGCAATTTGTGTCAGTCGACCCGTTACATCATAATGTTCATAATGTCGAAGGCCTAAGAGAGGTAGCAGTAATTATTATTTGACTGCCACGTCAAAACAGAACAGCAAGCTTCCAAATTTTCTAAAGAAATCTGTCACCCAGTTGTGACTGTGACGTGCTGGCCACATTTTAGTTTTGTCGACTATACATGACTGGCGGTCAAAAGGTTAATAAAATAACATCACACCTGTATTCTAAGTGTAAGGTAGAGATACTAATGTTCACCCACAGTTCGCTGATATGTAATAGCCTGTTGCCATTAACCGGGCACAAATCAGACCCCAAACTGCTACGAAGAATTGATAGAAAATCATAATAGCACTGCTCGGCTTGGGGGCCAACCTAACCTTCAGCTGTTACACTTGATACCACTACACCTAATTGATGTATTGATGTTATAATATGTAAACACTTACACATTAAATTAAATAATCAGATACGCAAGTTGCAAAGTGAGGCAAAGAATCAAGCGTAAGCCTATCATAAATACCAAGGTTATTTAATGAATATGTTGTATCAAAAGATATATTAGATAATTGCCTAATTTCGAACTTTGAAAAAAAAAACTTCAACGACAATAATTTCAAATATTATGCCTTCTAATCAAAACGTTATTCCACGACAACTCGAAATTAGGGAGATTTTAGGAGCAGTTGCCAACCCTAGTTAAAGATCTTTAAATTCAGTAATTGACGTAAACTGGTAATAAATTGCAATTAGGTCTGACAAGAACAATGTTAGTATGTTAGACTTGTCCACAAGAGCTAGTAGTTTCTAATACAATTTAGGCAACACAGTTAGCTACTGGCTCGTACCAAATAATTGGTTACAATAATAAGATCCTATGTTTTACAATGTTACGTCACTATTGAAAAGCTTGTGCCTGACGGTTGTAATAAAAGAAAAATACCACAGAACAGTCAGGTTTGAATTATGAATATTATATTATTAATATTGAAATATGAACTTTCAATATTAATAATATAACACTTCCTATCCCTATCCTACAAAAATATTCCAATCAATAAACAAACAAAAAACGGAAATCGATCAACACACTTACACAATGCGACCGCAAAAAATACAAAATTGATATCTAAAGTTCAAATTAAGATTATTATGACTTCATTTTAAGCATCTTCTCGTCTGTGCCACCCATTTTTTTAATTTAATTTTTTTATTCGCCCACTTGGAAAAGGTTAGATGTTTGTATTTGACAGGCAATTAAACAGGCATGGTACTTCAATTGCATTGCAGGAACAGTACGTATATTCTTTTTTCAAATAATTTATTACCTTGAGAACTATCAAGGTGTATCGCATGTCACAACTTACCAAATGTTTTTTTTTTAATCTGTTTGACCTTTTCTATTCTATAAAGCTATCCGTCAATGTTTTGTAACTACGTTTTTTTAGTTTAGTTTTCTTTTTCTGTGTCATTTCAAATTGGTTAAATAAAATTAACGAGTCGAACCACCTCAAGTAAAATAATCGATAATTCATTATAAGAAATAGTAGGACGTAGTATTCTAAATAACTAATCAATTTAATTATGGGTGTCTTTAATTATAAAAATAAGTAAGCATTGAAAAGAAGCATAAAAATTATTCAAATGAATAATAAACTGTCATAACGATCAAATCAAATCTTTCTTAATGACTATTGACTTTAATTATTTTTTATTCATAAGCAGAGTAAATGTAATTTCTGTGTCTATTCGTTCAAAAGAGCATTCAAGCTTATGTTAGCTGTCAAAACAAGTGTGACATAAAGTAACAAGCAATTCATTACTGTCTGCGACACAATAGAAAAGAAATCCATAGCCCACGGTTGTACAATAGAGTACAAGTACAATCACATTAAGTACTTTTTTATTACAAATACAAAAGTTGTACCTACACTATTGTAAAAAAAGATCTTATTCGAGTTGCATCTTCGAGTGTTCTTTATTTGAAATCTGCGGTCTTTTATATAAACTTTTATTGACTTGTACTTTTTTAAATGTCAGTGTCGTTTTTGTAATGTTTGTTTCCCCCGAATTACTTTTTTCTATTATTAAAGTCTATAAATTAAAACATAATTTCTTATTTATAAAAAAATACTCTTCCAATAAAGCTAACTCTATTCTCGTTGCCATATTGTGTGCCTTTCTACGAAGTCAACTTTAGCAACGTGATATTTTAATAAAGTTTTGAGGTTTAATACATTGTTGCGTTGTAAGTTCAAGGCAAACGGCATTAAATTTCATGCAACTTAAAGAAATAGACAGGATTTGGTTTACAAAATTAACTTTTTTTTAATAATATTGCTCTGCATGTATCTTTAGTGAAGCTAACTTAATATTTCTGTCAATAATGTAGCTAACTTACTTATTTGATAAAAGTCTTATAAATTATTTAGTAACTTTAATACGCCTATTATTTATATCCTGTTTATAGTAATTTTATGGATTTTATTTTCTCACGACAAAATATATAACATATGAAACTCGTACGGTACTTGAATAGCAAAATTATTGGCTACACAAGTTTTTATCTGACATTTAATTCACTGGCAAGTTGTTATTAGCAAATATCAAAATATCCACCAAAAATGCACGACATTAAAAATTTAAATTAGGTACGCAACTGTTTACGCATGCAACGCGATTACAACGCGCGAACATCGCAACGAGTTAACCCTTGAAAAGTCGATGCAATTTCGCGCATAAATAAATAATGTATGGGCCCCGCACATAGATACCAGCGAACGATAACTCCAGTTAGACAAAGATGGATGATCAAATAAGATTTGTTGACACCTTCGCGCGATAACATTTTTAATAAATCATCAGTCGCTTTCGGATTATTTATACACGGGTAATTGGACGACGCGCGTCTGTATGTACGGCTTCGTCAGCTACGTTCTTGATTATCTGTTTATGGCTCTTAAAAATAATCGAAACCACGATTTACGGCCTTTTAAAATCAAACTGTATTTTATGTGTCATTCTAACCTTGGTCCTTTACACTTTTAGAACGTAAGGCGTAATTATATTCTCCATTGAATGTTAAATTTGCTGTGTTCTGTGATTGCTGGTAAATAAAAAGTCAAAATAATAATAATAAAAATCTCATTAAAACCAATGTTATATCCATACGACTGGCAGGAATTAAATGACAATAATTGTTAAACTAGCGGCTAACTATTAATTGTCGTTTAAAATGCAGTCATGATGCAGTCATGATACCTGTTAGTCTTTTGAATAATGGAAAATGAAATCGTTAACTTTTTTTTAAACTGTGTACGTTATAGTGACATGACCGACCACATTTCGCGATCTAAGTAATACTTGAAATGGCTGTTTGCTGACTCCGTATCACTTTACATAATTTATAGAGCTCTGCATACATTACTTACAATTTCATTCTAAAAAAAGGATTTCGATAAAGTCACTTGCCTTATAAGTCGATATTTATTTTGTTTAAAGTTATGTCAAGTTGTCAGGCACTTGCTTGTAGCCGTTTTAAATGCAGGCTAAAATTATATTAATGAAATTATTTTGTGTTGTTACAGATGTGTATCGGGAAATATACCTATTGCTGAAGGACAATTTACAGTTCAGGTATTTTTTTAAATATTAATGCGACGTTTTGACTAAATCCTATTTATTTAAAATCTCTGCTATCTATGCACTACATTTTGTAAATTAAATTTAAAAATATAAGAACTTTTAATGTGATACGAAATTTCGATACTAACCGGACTGGTAGCATTAGCTCGGCGGCTATGAGCGCTACCTTATTATGAATTCACTCGCCGCGCCGCACGTTCAAACCTCAGCTCGTGTGAAAATTTTAGGCCTTATCGAAGCTACATATTTGTTCTGTACAATATGCTAGTCAAATCAAGGCCAAAATAAAATGTTCCCGACACGGTCGCGCTTTAGATAAATTATATCTTCAACGTATCACCGAAGGGACCTACAATTTTTATAAAATTTAGTTTTAAAATTTCGACATAATAATAGATAAACGTCTTTTTGCGTATGACAAAATATCAGGGGTTGTATTTTATTGCAAAATAATTATATTATGTGATAGCTCTGTATAATTAAATAATAATCTTTATAGTTAAATAGTTTCTATAATTAAATAATTTATCAAATTTAATATTTTCTAAAATTAAATACCTATGTAATTTCTAAAATAAAATATTTAAAAAAATATAAAACTTGTCATGAAGGTTTTTTGGTAATACTACATACCTAGTAGTTTTTCTGTAGAATTAGATACGTCTGTAACTTAATTATGTACCTACCCTTTTTTTTCTCTATCTACTTTTTTCGTTATACAGATACAATTCTTTTATAGAGCACACGTTACACGTGTTATTTAGAATCATTGAAGTAACCTTCGAGGGATTGAGGAGAAAGTTTGATAAAAAATTGATTGATCGAAAGGTAAAAACACGGTCCTTAAATTTATCAAATGCGATTAGATATATTATCGAAAGTATTTCACCTTAGTTCGACTGTGTCATTGTAAGGTTACATTGCTATGACATTAGCCTGAAATCCGATGTTTTTTGTTGAGCACGTTTTTGCTCCGTCACTTGCCCGAGGTAAAAAAGTAACCGTTTTAGCAGTGATGAATTGTTTGTAGTAGAATTGATTGTAGCCTTGTTTTCGTTCGATTTTTTTTTAGTTCTAGAACACAGCTTCAATTCAAAAAGGTCTTTTCATAATGACTGTTATCAATATCATTAAAATTCAGAAATGGAACCTGTCCGTATTCTAAAATTATTATAAACCACAACAAAATGGTGGTCATAATTCATTCGTTAATACAATGTTTCACCCATTATCCCTATTTCTTTGTATGGCACAGCCGTTCTAAACCAACCCTACCAAACCCTTTACTGACATACGGTGTCTTCTGTACCCCCGGACTTTCACATCCTTCCTGTTTTAAATGTATTCATAACGTATAAAAAACTAATGCGTATCATTTGACGGTTTCTAGACAAAAGCCCACTGTCTATTGTCGGGTTAAAAGGATTTTTTGTCGTCTTCGAAATTGGATCGAAAGATGCAACCGATAGTTTGCTCAGCATGAATGGATATTGAACTTTCGGTTTTAATTTTAGGAATGTAAACGATATTTTGTTTTTTTTCATCCGTTGAAGTAGGTTAGTAGGTTTTGTGTTTAAATGTACTAGCGATTGTTTTGATGAACGATGAACTATTTAAGTAATGTGTCACACACAAAACAATGATTTCTACCTTTATGACCGATAATAATTACACAAATTATTTTATATTTTGAAACAACAATATTTTTTTGTTATTTTTTCTTTATTTAAAAATTCCAACAACATGGCTGTTTTAAACCACAACTCGTTTTCAATTAAACTTAGAATGGTTTGTGTGGTATGTATTAAACAGTGTTTTTGTATTAAACAATAAAAAAGTAATTTTTAATTTCATATAATCATCAAAATCATAAATTACAAACCAGAGACATAAAATATTATTGAATGCAGCATTGTTAATGGCTCGTTAACTTCTTGCCGTAACCCTTTCAACAGCATCTTACAAACCACCACAAAGTGCGCTATTGTCCCATCCCTTATCTCTAACAATGGGCTACCGTATGTTTAAAATCTAAGCTACTTTGAATAAAACATCCTATTGTGAATATTATAAATATTATGCTAATGCGATAAAGGAAATTTTTGACTTCGGTCTTTATGACCAGGTGTTGCGCTGAAGGGTTGGAGGGAAATATCCCGACCCTACGTGTTCGAACATTTATTAAGATTTGTTCCATTGTCTCCAATCTTATTCCCATGCATCGTGCATAAAATTTATGTGAGAAATGCTAGTGATATATTTTTGTTCGTATTCTAATGCGTACACGCTTGCAGGAATTTGAATGTGATTCAAGACGCTTCATTGGTCATTATTTTACGGATTAATGTTATTTTGGACATGGATCTTAAGATTTATGGAGGTCGTTATATTTTTGTGAAAGGATTGAACCTATTTCGATTTAATTTCATAAACATTTTGACTGTAAGTTTTTGGCGTTTTAATTAAGCTTTAGTTTTTTTTTATTTGTTATTAATTTGTCAGGATCACAATTAATTATAGAAGCGTCGAAATATGATTCATTAGAGGATAGACCACAATAAAATCTAAATAGTTTTTTTTTAAAATAAACTGACGATTTCCGCAGTCAGCGATGCGATACCGCAAAAAAAAGTTGAAATGGAAAATTATACAATTATCTGGTTACTGTCATCTCTGTGGTGAATCTGTGTAATTTTTGTAATCAGATATTGCAGCAACCGTAATTACAATTGTAATTTATTAACAATGTTTGTTGTTTACTTTTGTTCTTATTTTAAATTTCAATTTAAATTTAAATTGAATTTAGTTTTGTGTAAAATTGATTTTGCTAGCGATTTATTCCTTACATTAATAATTAACATACCATCATGCCTGTATTCTCGAAGGGTTGGGTAGAGGTGAACTAATGTACGCCGACAGTTCGCCGGTATGTTTAGGTCCCATGTAATAGGCGGCGAGCTTATTGCCATTAACACGAATCCAGTTACGAGTTACGCAGTTAGTAACGAGCACAAATCCAGACTCCGAGCTGCTACTGAGAATTTCATAGAAAAACCCAATAACACTTTACTCGACCTGGGGATCGAACTCAGGACTTAGCGTAGCAGTCGCGCTTGGAACTAACGAGGACTAACACTAGTCTAACGAGGTAGTCAATATATTGTATAATTATTGATATTCCTAGTTAATAATAAATCATAAGTTCTATCTTTTATTGAATTTAATTAAGAACTCAGCAGGATCTCTAAAATAATCTTTCACCACAAATATTCATTATGTGCTAGATATTATTAATTATGCCCATATGTCGCGTACCTTAGCAATTCCAGGGTGCTTTAATAATATTAATCGTCATATCAACCAAAAGACGTTCACTGCTGAACAAAGGTTGATTGTAATTAATTTATTTGCAGTTTCCTCTCTTGAAACAAACTTTTCTAAGCCTTACTAATTTAGAAATTCACCAAAAATGCTCGTCGATGGGTAATTGCTGTTACTGCCTCCATCATTCAATTCCATATGTTCAATTATATAATTGGCAAAAAAAGAAAACTTTAAATTACAGCTTTACGTCGACGAGTCGCGGTTACGACAGTTTTGCACTTATCTTCAGTGCACGCTATTTCAAAAACATTGAGAATGATTTTTTTTCTTTTATTTAAATTTAGAACGCGGTACAAACTGCTCGGAGAAAGCAACGCTGTTCTAACCGTGTATTTTACCACCCACAATACATAATAAAATCCTAGAGTGGGGAATACCTACATCCATTTTCGTAATCGATTTGTAGGTAAATAAATTGATTACCTACAAAAATGTTAGTATGTATTATAATATTTATAAATAAGGAATAATGGCAATTAATGGAAATAGGCTCGCCCCCTATTACATGGGACCTAAAACATTGTACATTTATAGTACACCTCTGCCTAATCATTCGGGGAATACAGCCGTGATGATACATAATTATGATTATATTATAAGGAATATTATCATATAGAATTATAAATTAAATAGACCATTTTCCAGAAATAACAATGACCGAGCGGTAATTGTTTGGATTTAATATTATAACTATTGAAGCTGAACAAAATAATGATCTATTGTTAATAAAATTTATATTGTTATTGAGTCAGTTATATTTTTGTCTGGTTATTGCATTTTTTAATGTCATACTGGACCGAGACTGACGGATGTGGCGGCCGTAATCAATTTATAACTTTTACAATAAAATTATAAAAATAGATTATTTTGTGATAAATCTGCAAAAAATATTGTTAACTTCAATTTCATTATTATTAAAAATCATTTAAATTTTTACAGCGTTCTATTCCGTTAATTGAATCTAAAAATCAATTTTATCATCGTTGTTCGAAATTTAAAAATTAAACGTCAAACTCTTTCATGTGTTCAACAAAACGTATGTTAATGGCGCGCCTTACACATATGGCTGACGAACACAGCTGTTCCTTTACTATTCTCATGCAAAACAGTATTTCGTTTTATCCGTTGTACTAGTAATAACCAGTAGTCTGCACTGGAGAAAATAGTATAAGAATATGTATATCAGTTTTTTTTAACACTGATATAAAATACACGTGTGCAAATAATGCTGGCTGTATGTTCGATGACCTTTGCCAGAAAAAGGATACCGAAGCTATATATAACAAATGTAATAATATACGGAAGATTGCATCAGATTCGTGCTTTGTTGGGCCAAATTTTTGGTGAACCATAAATTTGGGCGGGACGGAATTTATCAAACAATTTGTATTGTAAGTTAGGTAGGTAAGTATCATATTTTAAATGTTGCGCTTCATGGTCATAAAAATATTTTTATACTTTTAAGTGCTATAAAATTAAAGAGATAAGGAACGCATGCTGTTGGTAGGTATATAATTAACAAACAAATATTTTTAGTCTTAATTCATGGACCACGGTTTAAAAATAAATCATGGGTACCTAGGGATACATGCATTGAGACGTAAAGTAAGTACCTAATTACTTATAAGTAATATAAAGCTTAACTTTATTGAAATAAATCAAACCCTCTTACATGGGACCTAGACATACTGGCGAATTGTGGGTCTACATTAGTACACCTCTGCCTAACCCTTCGGGAACATAGGCGTGATGGTATGATAAGTTAATATTTAATTAAGCCAACAAAATAAAGAGTGAACTTCTGATAGAAAACCCACGTTTTCTGGAAAAAACGTATCCTAGTGCTTCCGAAAAATGACTACTGAATCTTCTGTGTAATCCTTTTAAACTATATTATTTGAAATAAATATTAATTAGACATGACGAAACTCTCGTATAGTTAACTTTAACAAACACTTGGTTGAAGTAACGCCGAGTTTTATGACGGTCATAAATAATTTACGAGTGTTCGTAGTTATTATGGTGACAGGCTGTCTTCATTACCCGTACTCTTTAAAGTCGCGACGAATGCTTTCACATTTAGTTAATACTTATGAAACAATTTACCATCAAGAACATGGCCCTTTTATTTATAAATTTACTTTTTTTATAATTGTAAGCGTCACTAACCTGCTTGACAGTAGTGTTTATAAGTTAAGCTTGATTTTTAAATTGAATTTAATTCGAAAACGGCCAATTTGGAACGACACGTTCTAAAAATAAAATTCGTAAATGAACCACGGATGAACACACGATTTTTAAATTCGAAAACACCGTAGTAAAGAGGTTATTTATGTTCTTTCCGCGTTGCTAGGTTCATTGGCTGGGCTATAAGGAAAAAAATACAAAAATACGTAGTGTGACCAGTATTTGTTGCGCAATTATCATGTAGGTTCGAGTATTTTTGCTTCGACTGACTGCTATTTTCAGCCCAACCAAAATTGGTGGATAGCACCGATAATAATTTAAAAAAGTTGTAGTATAAAAAATGTCAAGAAACCTTTGAAAGACGGGAGGGTTTTGTCGGACTATTATCAACTATAACCATACGATGTTCGTACCCACATAGTAAAAGGAGTTTTTTGTAGGTATTCTGTGTTGCCACCTATTAGTATTAATATTTACAAAACGCTTGGGTTTTAAACGTACCTAACGCATCAAAATGTCAAAATTTTGTAACAATATTTTAAAACTTAATAAAAAATTAAATGTAATAAGATAGGTAGTTAAAAATCTTAATTAGACTCAAATTCTTTTGGTTTGCCTATCTTTATCATCTAAAACTATTTCAGATTTCAATATAGTTTCTGCTAATTAGTAGGTAAGTATGGAGAGAATTTCTGAAGACTATAATAGTCTTAAATTTATTCTTTACTGCAAATTAATTCAACGCCGAAGGTTTTTTTATAGAATTTCTTGAAATATAAATTAACGATACAAGATAAAACTTATATTAAGGCGCTGTGCATAGTCAACATTTAGGTATTTGAGGGGGTGAAGCAGATGAAGTGGGGCACGCGTAGTCCCGCCTACTGCGGGGCGCACCGGGCGAACGTCAACCATGCGCGACGTTCTTTAAATACAGAAACATAATTTCGCAACATTGGTTAAGTGCACGTTTGGCTGAGCGCGCCGCTGTCCCGCTTGAAATCGCGCTTCCACGAGTTCGAATCTCAATAGATACTATGAGTTTATTTTTATTTTTTAAAATGTACACACTTGTTTTCTTATTTTTTAAATAATTAATTAATAATTGTTATTTAAAAAAAAAGAATATAGAGAAACTTAACAGATTCATCAGACGATTAATAAATAATTCATAAATAAAATGGCTTGGGCGTAGAATGGTCAATTCTAGAAATGGCCTATTCTCAAAACGGCAATTGTCAAAATTGCGAAAAATTAATATAAACAGACATTTTTATTCCCGTATATATTTTTCTTCAGAGTAGTATAAAAAACAGTCACCAAACTTGATGGTTTATTCTGAAGAAAAATAATACAGATACAGGATGTTACAAAAGACTGTAGTTATACCAAAGGAGGTCATTGTACTCACCACTATGAACATCTTTACTATGGCGCCTGCCCTAAAATCGCTAAAAAATATTTTTTCTCGTCTAACCTTTTCGCAAAACCATACATGCCAAAAAAAACTATGCCTTTTTGAGAATTTGGCATTCTGCGTCTAAACCATACGATGAACTAGTAACTAGTAAAGAAACGAGATCATTGCGAGTTGAATGAGGAATTACTCAAAATTACTGTATAGTAAGTTGTATTTTTTGAATTGACCATTTTGAGATTCGAATGCAAATTTCAATTTATTCAATTTATATTGTGATCATTTTGAGAATTCGTCATTTTGTGCCTAAGCACAGTGGTATGTTATACATACATACCTACTAAAGTTTATAATTTACAAATTAATATTAAATAAAATAGGTATGTGCAAAGACAACAATTATAACGATAATATTTATTGTGACAAGCGAAGATTTAGCAAGTACACACAATGACGACGCTAACGTGGCCGCCGTTACAGGAATTACTTCTGCCGGTATTGGTTATTCGCAATTTTAAGAAATTACAGCATGTATCGACATACCCATATTTACGAAAACCACATATGCTCAAGATCCCAGATAAACGATTTGATTTGATTTGATCAAGACATCATTTATGAAAAATGGGAATCAACTTCTGACGAATCCTGTGGCAGCAGTAGCAGGTTTTAAGAACGCATAGCTGCTGTTGTCATGGATTTTTTGCTGATGATGAATTTAGGTACATCCATACATGCTGTAATTTCTTCGAATTGCGAATAACCAATACCAGCAGAAGTAATTCCTGTAACAGCAGCCACGTTAGCGTTGACATTGTGTGTACCTGCTAAATCTTTGCTTGTCACAATAAAATCGTCTTTGCACATATTGCATCTAAAATTGAATCCGGAGATCAAGCCAATCCTTTATTCTGCTATGAGTGACAGCTGTGAGAGGTTACAATCGAATAAAGAACTATGGCTACATATAGTTTGCAACTGCTGATAAAATGCATTATGTCAACGACTCCTCGACTATGAACTGGTGAGTATGTATTATTGTCTTGAAATTCTGTCGACGGTTCAACGAATAGCACATCGTTATTGATTTCTCTGAAATAAAAATTTCTTCATTTTTTGTTTTGTTATAAACAAAAAACAACAAAGTAATTCTAAATCACAGTAATTACGCGATGTGTACAAATACAATGGATATATGACTGGGTGGACAGACAGATAGGTGGTTGTCACGCGATCTCTTTGGAGGATAACTCTTCGGAATCGTCAGCTCCCATGATTGACTGACGACCTTCGCCCATCTGTCGATACTTGCTACACATAATTTGATTACAAAGGTTGAAAGTGATTTTCCCAGGGTTTTCGTGTTCAGAATGTAAAATTGAAGCAAATAAGTTTTTAAATTTTGACATACTTACATGATTGTTTATATCAAAAAAAGTTAAAAGCAAATAGCTCTATAGGTCCAGACTACATCCCCCCTGGTCTCCTCAAAATGTCAAAAGAGTATATTTCGGAACCTCTCTGTCATATTCTTAATCTAGCTATAAGCACTGGCAATTACCCCTCACAATGGAAACTTTCAAGAGTCACGCCTATACCTAAATCCTCGAAAAAAACTAATATCGAAGAATAGCGACCCATCGCGATTCTCTCATCTCCTGCGAAGGTCTTCGAGAGCATTTTGCATAAGCATATTAACGATCAAATTAGCGCCTACTTATGTAACGAGCAGCACGGCTTTAGGTCCAAGAGATCTGTGAACACTAACCTCATAACTCTTGTTGACTTCATTTCCACCCAGCTAGATCACAGACTCCAAGTTGACGTCCTCTACTTCGATTTCCGGAAGGCGTTTGATAGGGTCAATAATGACATTTTGCTGGCGAAACTCTGTGCTATAGGTTTTGCCCCTGGACTTCTCAATCTGATCACGGACTATCTACGAGACCGTCAGCAATTTGTCAAATTGGGTATCTTTAGATCTAGACCCTATCACACGCGTTCCGGGGTAAGTCAGGGTTCCATTCTTGGGCCTCTACTATTCATTATTATGATCAATGACATTCCTACAGTAGTCAGCCACGCACGATGCTTACTATATGCAGATGACCTAAAGCTGTACGCAGCAATTAAAAACGAGGAGGACTGCTTGGCACTCCAGCGCGACATCGAGGCCGTGTATAAATGGAGCGTTGATAACAAACTTGAATTCAACCCCACTAAGTGTAATGCTATGACCTTTAGCCGAGCGCGGCACCCAGTTGTGTTCGATTATAAGTTAAATAACGAAACTATACCTAAATTGTCGACCATGAAGGACTTGGGTGTTACATTCGACCGGGGGTTAACATTCCATGATCACATGGTCGCGGTTGCCAAGGAGTCCTATATTAGACTAGGTTTTGTCCTCAGAAACGCACGTGACTTCCAAAATACCAGTGTCATTCGAATCATTTATAATGCGCTGGTACGTAGTAAGTTGGAAACCAGTGGGTCTATCTGGAGTCCCCTTGAGAAAAGAAAAATTTCAGTACTCGAAAAAGTACAGAAGGCATACCTTAGATATCTTTACAAGAGGGTCTATGGATACCCATATCTTTACCCCACCAAGTTTCTCCTGGGTTGTCTCGATTACAATTCCCTAGCAAAATCCTACGTGGAAAAATTGATTCAGCTGATTTGTTTAATGAACTGTGTCAACTCTTTACCCCTAATAACTATCTAAGAGGCAGGAAACATAGTTTGCATTGCAGTGCCAACTTGCCGTACTCTAACCCGAGCAAAGTCCCCAATACCGCGCACACTCTCTGCACTCAACGATCTCCTGAACTCGTGCCCAGATATTGATTTGTTTGAGGATGGATGGGTGAGGCTATTGACGGTATCCTTGAAGTTGTGCGAGAGGGATCTATGATCGACTTCAATTTGGTGCGAATCTGTGATATGTTTTAGATTATTGGAATTATTTAGTATATTACACCATCGTTCTATGAATGAAAAGCCAAATGAAGCTCATAATGTAGTAGTTCTGAAATTTGTTTAGTTAATCAAGAAATTACAATTTATTCATTTAATTAGTGTAATTGGTCTATGACCGTTCTAGTTAAATAAATAAATAATAAATAAATAAATAAATCATGTGATTTTTTGAGAAAATGATGAATATATATTATGCATTTAGCATTTAGAAAATTTGCCACTTTATCGATTAATATTGTGGCCACTTTACAAATTCGTCATTGTGCTATAGTCTAAACTATGGTCATTTCGTCGTCGAAGTTGGTCATAATAATGTCATTATGAACAACTTTCACTATAACTCCAACCCTAAAATCGCGAAATATAATCTGCCGAAAAAGCTCATTCACCCGCGACTAAATGACCTCTTTTTTTTAAAGAAAAAAAGACTAAATGACCATAGTTTGTTGATTGGCACCACAGTAAAAGTTGTCCATAATGATGAGTGATGACTGTAATGACCCCTTTTCGTATTTCTACACTCTTTTGTAAGACTGCAAATAATTTGAATATTATAAACTTTAGTAGGTATGTATGTATCACTTAGCACTGGGTTTCGGTGCAATATGACGAGTTCTCAAAATGGCCGTAATATAAATTTAATTAATTTAATTGGCATACGAGTATCAAAATGGTAAATTGTAAAAATGTCAAATTTTCTAATATAAATATGACAGTGACAAATTTTCATTTGTCATAATTGCCATTTAGAAATTGAGTAATATCAACAATGTACATTCTGATGCACATTGTTGATATTCCTCATTCAACTCACAATGATCTCCTTTCGCATTACTGGTTACTACCTACAATATTTTGTAACACCATATATAAGCATACTCGTGAAAAGTTTTCTCCGATGGTTCATCTACTGACGGATAGATCACCAGACGATTCTTTTTACTATAGAATGCAAAAAAAACGATTCCGGAAAATTTAAAAAAAACTTAGTAAAAGCTTATAAAAAAAGAGAATTAATAGGAAGTTAAATAATAATTATTGAAAATTTATTTCAAACAACAAGATAACAAAAGTAAATAATAATAAAAAAAAAGCAATTATATGCTACAAATAAGAAAATCAACAAAAAGTGCGGTTATTGCGGGGTTTGAACCCAAGACCAGTGCATATCTGTTCAATACACGATACCGCTAGACCAATCGAGTTATAGATTCACTTATCGAATTTACGAATCTATAGATAATCTATTTGTATGTACTTACTTTACAATTTCTATCATGAGTTTTTGTTTCATCGAATAAAAATGAATATTATTATTATTATTGTAATAAAATAAATAGCTTTCAAAACGACCAGATATAAAATTATTTCTGAGCGGCGGGCGGAACAAAGTGACATAGGTCCATCAGGCAGCGCGCCTCAGCGCTCACTGTCGCTTACCGTAGAAATGAAAGAGAAGAAAAAAGACGCCACGATGCCGCGATGTTTCGTTCGACTCGTGCGAGTTATTTATCATGATATTTATTAATTATTAAAAATATAGTAATTCAATCAAAAAATAAAAACAACAGTTCCCTTTATTTTTATATATTACGTCACTGTTATAAATTTGATCAAGATTTGTTAATAAATAATACAGTTACAACTGCTAGAAATTTAATTTTAATGGTTATTTTATGATTTTTTTTTATCGAGAAAATTTAACGAAAACGTGTTTTGAAAACAAAGGTTCCCTCGTAAATATGGTCAAGATTAACATATATTTTTATTGCTGTGTTAAAATGTATACTTTTTGCTAAAAAACTGTTTTAAGATGCCTATTTTGACTAGTCACAGCGCCTTAAGTTTTAAATTTCGAAAGTAAACTACCTACTCAATGACGTCAGCAAACAAATAAGTAGGTATATTAAAATATTTCTTGTTCATAAAAATTTAAATGTGCTGGGAATTGGTAGGTAGGTAACTATTTATTTTATTTATTCTGATTTAATTAATAACATTTATGTTTATCAAATTATTTGTGATTTAATTGACATTATTTTCTTAGTGCTATTTTATTTTGTAAGTTTAAAATTTATTGTTTTTCATGTAGTACTGCATAACAGTCATATATAAAAACTTTGTCGAGTCTTCGCGCGACAAAGTATTTCTTTGTTCATACAAAATGTCAATTAAGTCGACTTTCGGTTGTCACCTTACATACGTCCGTCGTTTCGAAACACTACACATGTCGTCTTGTGTCGCATTAAGTGACTGTTCATATGTGTGTTATGTCATTTAATTTGGTGGCTTCCTCAATAAAATTTTATAGGCGTTAATTAAGGAGGCTAAGGGGACCACACGAACGTGATAAGACTTCGTTTCTCACTTTTGTTTTACTAAATGTTCTTATTTTTTGCGAAAATGAACCTTGTTGCACCTGACAGATCTAAAATGCAAGACATAATATGCTTTAATGGTAGCACTTGATTCTACGAACATAAATCAATATATATTAACTTATTTTTTTATTTACTACAGATAAACAGAAAAAAAGAAAGTACAGACAAAATACAGATAGACAGAAAGTACAAAGACAAAATGACTTTTACATATAGACATAAGTACCATTACACCTCTAGTGCAGAAGGTTTAGGCAAAGATGCCCTAATTTTAGACCTTTGAAATAATTTGGAACCGTGCACGTAGACTCGATGTTACATTTATCCTAGTATATGAAACAAAGAAAATCTAATTATTACTACTTCTATTTTTTGATGTAGGTACACCAACAGTTCATCGATATATATTTTAGAATGCCAAGTACATCCCTAATAGGCAAGTGCTACTAACCGGGGTCCCCTTTAACCAAACTCTGAGCTGCTACCAAAAACATTAGATTTGATAGTTTAAAAATTACTGCTACTGAAAAAACTCAATAAGTAACACTTTTCCCGACCTGGGAATCGAACCCAGGACCTCAGGCTTAGCTACCGCGCTTGCGAACACTAACCAATGAGGCGGTTGGCTTTTTAAAGTTTCAAGTGCATATTTTTATCAGATCAGCTGCTCAACTTGTCAAATATTTATCTAAATACAACACGTTTGCATTATCGTGACGTATATGCTTATGTAAAATATTTTTAACCGATTGCATAAAGGATTCACATTAAATCTTATGTACCTAAGAAGATGACAAACAAGCAGATGGGCCGCCTGATGGTAAGCGGCAACCGCAGCCTATAGACGCTAGGAACATTAATGGCATCACTCGCACGTCGTGATCTTGAGACATTAGTCGCGAAAATGAATCTCAGTATTGTAAAAAAATACTCCCAAATTCTCACTAATGCCCAAAACAACTCCAATATATGTTTCATACGGGAATTCCGCAACCCATGAGCAGAAGGTCCTCTTTCACAATGAAGAGGGGAGGGTTAGTTAAGCTGTACTCTGTAAAGTAACTCTGTCCGTTTCTTGGGATTTCACGCATCCACCGCCAAAATTTTTTTGATAAATATAGACCTTGGAGAAGTTTGTAGGCTGCCTATTGCCTTTTGTACACAGGCTCAATAATACTTAATTCAGTTTGTTTTATCACATGATAAGACGCGACGTAGCCGTCTCATTCATTACGATTCGATCAAAATTAATCGTATTTAAAAATATCTCTATTCGATTATATCAAAGATTTTAATTAACGTTTCGTATCGATTAATTTAATTGGAGATCGGTATCTTACATCGGCTGTATTTTTTGGCTAATCATTAATATAGTCGACTATTTAGTTTTAAATTATATATGTTATTTCAAACACTTTTAGGTAACTAACCCTTATAGAAAATCCTTACTAATATTATAAACGTGAAAGTTTGTGAGTAGATATGGATGTATGGATGTTTGTTACTCAGAACGGCTAAAAGGATATGGATAAAATTTGGCACAGAGATAGATAGTCTGGAATAACACATAGGCTACTTTTTATCCAGGTCGGGCCCAATTTTGAAGTCCACTCAGATAAAGTTGCGGGCAGAAGCTATATACGCGTTACGGTATATGACGCCTGTATTCCCCGAACAGGTAGACAGAGTTCACCTACAGTTCGCCAGAATGTTTTAAGACCCACGAAGATATTTACATGTATTTATTTATATGTAGTAAAACATTGCAAGCCCACTGTTACAGAGAATTTTCTAATGGAAAACCCTAATAATACTTTGCTTGACCCAGAAATCGAATCCAGGACATCATACTCTGCAGTTGCGCTTGTAAAAACTATAGTGACAGTAAAAAAAATATTCGAAATAATTAATAACCAACCAATACTAAATAATAACCAATAACAAACATAACATAACATAATCAACCCATTATACTGTCTCACTGCTGGGCACGGGTCTCCTCTCAGATTGAGAGGGATTAGGCTATAGTCCACCACGCTGGCCAAATGTATTAATTTATTCAAAGGAAAACGGAATAAGTGTATAAACATAAAATCAAAGTTAGTGTTTATCTTACAATGGTTGTCTATGTGTGTTTACTATCTTAAAACGTGAATTTAATCTTGTCTGTCTGTTTGTTTGCGAAAGCTGATAGTAACCGACACTGTATGTAGGTGGTTTGTACAGTGATTACTGATTAAGTTTTATTTTAGACATTGTTTCTATTGGTTAGAACGGAAATTCAGACGATAATGATATTTTGAAGTTAACAGGATAAGCGCCCAGCATGACATTATTTATACTTTTTAGCTAATGGAGAATTGATTTGAATTTACTGTGAATTTTTTAATCAATAACGTAAATTTCAATATCTTAATCTGTTGTTTAAACATCTATCTAACGCTCCGTTTATATTTTAATTAAAAGAAGCAAAAATGCATCAGTTTTTTTTTTATAAAAAATCTATTACTATGACGCGACATATATTATAATTAATAATAATTAAATATATAATAATTTATAAAACTGTATCCAAAAACATTTTTATTGCATGATATTTAAAAAAATATTCGTCAGTAAATATTTTTCCTATAATAAAAATGTTATAGGACATATTTTTACGTAATAACAAATCAAAGACCCCCTCCCTATTAGGGCACCACCTTAACCACGTCATGCCGTGATGTAACACAAAGTAGTCCACTACTGTTGACAGCTCATAAATAAAAGGTCACTGTACTTTATTAACTTAATTAACTGCCAGAAACGGAACTCGGTAATATACCTGATAAATTGACATTTTTGGTAACAGAAAAACCTTTTTATGATATTATGTAGTTCCCCGAGATTTGTCCAAGTTGGTAAATTGGCCGGTAATAGCCAAAATAATTTGAAATAATTGTATGGCACGAAAATATCCTGTATCAAGTGTTAGTGTTATATGCGCAACGATATTTTTTTGTGGAAAGAAAAATTCTGCCTGCTGACCGAAAATTGGAAAGTCGCCGTTTTGAACCTCCATTTTGTAGTAGAAATCGTCTAGAACTGTGATACCAATCTTTTTGATGTTTATTATTGCTTGCTTGATTTGGTCATGGTTTAGGAAAAGATTAATAACTTTTCCATCTCAAAATATGGCCACCCTTTTGCTTTGACGATTTATTTGATAATTTAAGCTAGATTGCACGATACGTCCAAAATATTATACAAACAACATGTAATAAAAATAATCCTCAATCCTTCATGCGTATTGAGCACTACCCCTCAAAATACGTAGAGAATTATTAAAATATGGTGGCCATACCTACCCTTGCGATCAGTCATTGCGCAGGCGTGGCTATCAGGCTAATCGCCCCCGCCATAGAACGGACGCCATCTTTGCGTTTCCATTTTTAAAAATTCCTTTTTCATTCGCAATGAGCGCTGGCGCATTCTGCCTTGTTTGGTTTGATGGATCACTTGCATGAATTATTGAATACGATTTTCAATTGCTATGGCAATTCTTTTATACAGTTGAATTTTTTATCGGAGTAAAGGCATTTTCTCACAATTATTGATAGTTGATTGTTACGTGACAAACAATCATCACGTCTAGTTTCACATTTTCTGAGATAAAGTGGCACCAAAACTGTAACTGTAGTTAACTGATTAATAGTTAAACCATCAATCTCTATTAAAAATAATCAAGCAATTAATCTGAGTTAAATAAAGCGCAATTTCCTTCAACTGTAGAAGTTCAAGATTTTGATCTCGTTATTGGATTGCTTGACCGTCGGCTTTCTAAAGGTTCGTTTTCGACTTTTTTCTCGAGTTATTTTTCACGATAAGCAACGATAAAACCTGTATTTAAATGTAGAGCGTGCAGAGCCTATCAGGAAGCGGCATCGCCACTTTGTCAGTTACCATGTTTTACGTGCAACGTGCAACCATAGATTGAGACGCTTGAGACTGTTAGGGGATCAAAATAACGAAATAATTATATTATTTACTTCGTAAAAACTACATAAAGATAACCAGCACACCTTTATCCGATAACGTTTAAGCAGAGATCTAGTGATAAACTGACAGTTAACAGTTCACTGAAACCTTCCTAAGCCCCAACCAGAGCCCATCCTATTGCCGGTAGGTGAACAGTACCTACCACAAAAAAAAAATTCAGACTTAGTTACAGGTTACCTTGTTGCCTTGTCTTGCGATCTTTAAACTAATTATTTAAGTTAACTAGGATATTATAAAACTACGAAGAAAAACCTTGATAAACATGAATATAATATGACATTAACACGTGAAACTCATTATATTAATATAAACAACAATTAATTAAATGGAACACGTGTATTGTGAGTTTTTTACTGGAACAGTTGAACAATTAATGGGCCCAGTATGTTCATAGTGGTTAAATATATTGCTTGAATCATATATTAAATACACGAGTTTTAAAAATAAATTTAAAGAAAATAAATACAAGTACAGATAAAAACAAATGCCTACACAATTCCAAAATTAAACGTACGTAACCCACAATACCATCAGGCCTGTATTCCCCGAAGATTTAGGCAGCGGTGTACTAAAGTACACCACAGTTTGTCGGTATGTTTAGGTCCCATGTAATAGGGGGCGAGCCTATTGTCATGAACCGGACCGGATAATTTTATTGAAAATAAATAAATAAATTCGGACTTCAGTACTGGTTCAATTATAAATAAAATTAGATTAAAGGAAGGTCAAGTAACAGTCTACATAAGATTGGATTCTTTGTTTACTTCTTGATTAATTATTAGTATATAGTTTATAATTAGAAACAGATATAATTATTTTGCTCATAATAACTGGAATTATAAATAATTTGTTTACTAGTTATCATCTTGTAGATGATTTTCTAGGGACGAACCGAATAACGTGCTTTTTTAACCAAATTTGCTGAAGACCCTTTTTTATGGATTAAGTCGGTAAACGAGCTGAAGAGCCACCTGGTGGTAACTAGTCATCCTCGCCTATGGACACCTGCAACACCAGAGGAGTTGCTGATGCTTTGCCGATCTTTAAGACCCCTACGGACTGCAGACTGCCAGAGCCGTAGCAACTGAGGGGCACTGGCTCTTACGTGCAAAAGTCCAAACACACAAAACCTAATTTTATATATGTTTCTACTGAATGTCAAGTCATCCTGTAAATTTAAATAACAGCCAGAAACATAACTCCATGTGCTACCCTTGGAGGCACACTGCAATTACTTCATCAATATTCACGCACACTTGTCAAAATCAATATCAACTTCATATATCATTAAAAAAATAACAAGAGTTTAGGTCAAAATAAAAAATAACAAAAAAGCCCATGCTTGCAACAAAATCATATCGATTAACCAAAAACTTCTTACATTTCAGATGTGTCGGAAACACGAGATCTACCAAAAGGGGAAAAAAACTTGAATACCACCGCGCCCAACCTGTTGTGTGCGGGGACATTTGGTGAGCGCTCCATATTATTCTTTATCCTTTTCTGTTCCACTTTTTTACTAAAAAATGTAAAAAAACGGAAGAAAAAAATGTAAATAATACGACCCTTTGAAATCGAGATACGAGTGGGGTTAAGATTGGGATGCATTGAGGGATTTGACTTGACTTACCTCTGTACTGCTACAGTTCCTAGGTTAGGTTTATAAGTGGTTTGACGATATACTAAAAATCGACTCCTAAATTAATAAAAGACAAATAATAATTATGGCTATTTCCAACTTCACAATCATACCAACAGCATTTGAAATGGTTTTAGAGGTTAAATTGTTTAGGTTATTATTTACCATGAACTATGATTGCGTTTTTTATAAAATATTTAAAGAATCATTTCATTCTTAAATATTATTTATTTATAACAATGTATCAATAAAATTATCACGCTACAATAAATTATAGCTAGAATTTCACATTGTGGTATCATTTAATCACCTTATCTATTAATTAAATGATAAGAGCTAATTCAAGAAGTGATAAACAAAATTACATTGTTTTTAGTAGATGTATAAATTTGACCTAACGTCTTTCAAATTCGCAGTGGACATAAAAACAAATTAGTTACAAAATTCGTCAATCAGAACAGTGATTAAAATACGGTTCGATCCCCTCACGGCATTGGCGAGGAAGGGTTAAAATATTTAAAAAACTTGCGCAGCTCAAACTTGGCTCATTTTGTTTTAAACATTCGAGACAAAAAGTAATGTAAGTTTATTATGTTTAAAATTGATAATTTTAACAAAAACGTTTCATTTTCTTTATATCAATACGCTTCGATTTTTAAATAAAATTAAGTTTAGTGACCCCAATTTTTCTCTTCAAAACTACCTATTACAAAGTATGTCGGTATCGTTGTGTCTCAGTCCTTACCTCGTATCTCAACGGACAGGACCACTCGAGTTGAGGTTAAGTGCAGGTATCGTAGACTTTTTTATTTTATTTTTTCAAGTGCTTTCGAAAATAGTTATAACCTATTTATTTTCTCTCAAAATTGGGGTTAGGATAAAAGTTAATTTGATTCGACTGTGAAGGGTTAACATTTTTTTGAATATTTATTACATGAAATTCATGTTTAAGTGTTCCTTTCGTCAAGAAAGATGTTGTTTTATAAAAGTCATTATTATTTTAACGTGGCTTTACTTAATAAATCTTTAGATGGGTCGTTTTCATGTGAATATCAGTCTTTCAAAATTCTTTTACGTCTTTTCGTAATACCTTGAATAATAAAATAAAATTAAACGCGTTATAACCCTTTCATGCATTTTATAAAGCTCATCTTACAGATACCTATATGAATCATACTGTCTTCAGGACCATTCAAACGGTCAAGACCCCGGATTCGCGCGAATTCAAAATTATGTTCCATTCTTAATTATTTGATGTAACCCTGTTTTACTGTGACATTTGTAATTTTACAAGCATTAACATTTTATTATAAAAATAAAATGCCAATTTTCCTTGAAACAACCTCAATCATTGTTAATTTGATTACTTTTTGTCAATACAAACGTACAGACGGACATACAATCACGGGACCTGTTGATATGTTTTAAATTATATAGTGTTACACCACAGCTATTTTGCTATCAATTCATTGGTGTTGAAACATTGGAGATTGTGTCTTATTTTTTACTAAGATTGGGTTTGTTTTCGTTGAGCTATTTGCTGGGCGATCAATGTTTCAAAGAAATACGAATGCCCTACCTGCTGTGAGTTGAGATGTGTGGATGACTTCATGCAATACCGCTGCACTTACATAATTCTTGAATATTTAAAAAAATATTAAAAGAGAATTAGAAAGTTTTAACACATTTTATTGTAAGTTAAGGTTAAAACTGTTATTTTCTCATTCTTTATGGAAATCAAGTCGATACTACAAAAATGGACCTAAGAAAGAACAATAAAAGTCCAGTAAATAAGCTATCCAAAGAAAAGTCGCAAGAAGTTGTGTAAAAATTTGTGAGCCATAAAGAATAATAAATTATTAAGTATTTTTTATATCTTTGCGACTGTTTGTGAATATCTATTATACTATCTAATATATACTTAAAGATAAATTATATTTGTTTGTTCATCCACTATACCATTTATCCCATAATGAAGAAACTTGGTGAGTTTTGAGAGCTTAAGTCAGGATTTCTATATAAAAAAGCCATTGCAATGCAAAGCTGTGTGTTAAAGGCATGTTTATTATACATTATTTACAGTAGTACTTTCGTAATCAAAATAAAAGATAAATATATAGGTATTTTTATATCACACTAGCGACCCGCCTGTGGTTTCACCCGCGTTGCTCCGCTCCTTTTGATCGTAACGTGATGTTATATACTTATATAGCCTATAACCTTCCTCGATAAAAAATATTTTTGTGTTCGACTATCCAACACAAAAATAATTTTTCGATTCCAACCAGTAGTTCCTGTGATTAGCGCGTTCAAACAAACAAACTCTTCAGCTTTATAATAATAGTATAGATTATCTTCATAACCATACCTAAAAAAATGTTACAGATAAATCACTGAAATATCAAACCTGCATTACTCAATCTAGCATAGTAACACCATGGCACCTGCTCTCGCGAGACCGGTTGGCATAGACGTAAAAAACGTTTTCATTTTAAAAACAACAATTTTAAAAAAGCGTCCGACCGTGGGACCTCCTTGTGTTTACAGTTTCATGTTTATATTCCGTCACTAGGCGACGACAAAATGTTTAACATCTCTACAACCAATAAATAAAATCTGACTCTGGATATGAGAACGAAGACTGGAACAAGTGTTTAAAAATATTTTTAAAATAAAATTTATCGATCTCGATTTTTATCATAATTAAGAAATCGGCTTATCCAAATGTGTTATTATTTGCTGTATAAACGATGGGAAAAAGCGAATTTAAAAATATTTAAAGGTTAATTCGAAATCTGATACGTTTTAGGAAACCAAAAACATGTTATTTTCACATAAAATCGGTATCAGGTCGTTGATCGTCTAATGATAAAATGGCAGTAATCATTTCGAAATGATTTTGCATGAGTAATACATGTTGTAATATTTATTTATTTCTATATTTTCGAACTTACACCTAAAACCACTTGTGATTGTACGTGTGGTAATTTTTTAATAAATATGAAAAAAAACATAGTAAGTTGTGATAAGTAGATAGGTTGTCTAAAGTTATCTTTTCGTTATGTGTTACAACGTTAACGTGCCTCACTAACTTGACAGATACCTCCAAGTAATGGTACCTATTTAGATATAAGCTGATAAAGGCATCTGTAATTATCACCCAACTGCCTCTCCCATTTGTTTATCTATGTATATGCCTCTGCGGTCCCATTAGGTGCATGTTGGAGATAAAATATCTATTTGGAAATTCCCAAACCTTGTAAGGGATTGTAATAAGTTTAATTAATTTTTAATTTACCTATAAAAATATTCCGTTGGTTATTGATAATTCAGTTTATATCAAAACCGGTTCAGTTCAGACTCGACGTTTGACGGCATCAGCCACGCCCGCAAACTCCATATTCAAATTTTAAATATCGAATATTTTTTCCGTTTTCCTTGCTAGCCAGCATGCAGCGGAACCAGTTTTGATTTTTTACTTCCATCACTGTCGTGCAGCATGTGGACCGATTTGAGACATTTAATCGAGTCAATCGTCCTGCGTCCGTATATTCACTTCGAGCGGTTTCGCATTCGCAAAAAATTGATAAAGGACGGCCCTAACAAAGAGTTAGGTCATGCAGGTCACGGCGGCCATTGCACGGCTGTAAAAAATAACGCAAAATCATCGCCAGTGCAAAAACACGTATCCGTGAGTCATATTTTTATACCTTCCTTTATGAATCGACTAATGAAGGAATTTTGTTGTCCGCCGCGCGTCGCTAACAAGTATGTCGGTCGTTCGGTATACAATGATTAGTTGTCATTTGTCACTTTTCGTGTTTCGTGTGACGACCGAGCATTGAGTATGACACAGAGGCCATTAACGTCGACTGAAAATTAAATAAATTGTGTAATTTGCACCTTCATGTAAATTTGTTGGCTTTTGGGTGATGAAAAAAAAGGTAAAGAATGATTTTCAATCGATAATAATTTTTGAAATTTCTTACTTATACCTACGTGCCTACTTACTTTCGCGGAATGTTGCATCGCTAACTATGTAAATAGCACTATGATTACAAAAGGCGTTCGCAAAAAGTGTAGCAAGCAAAAAGTTGGGCCGTCAAATATCGACTAGGATAAACAGACATAAGTTGACCGAGGCAAGGTCGCGGGGATTTTGAACTTGGAACAAAAAAAAAATCCACATTTGAATACATGCATTCGGTGTGGCTGATTGATGGGATTTCTTTTCACGGCACGCGATTGATTCGCTTTGTTTTTTTTTTGTTTCCATTCACGCTGCATTCTCCTTTAAAATTATATTCAATTGTTATTTATTCTTAAATATTTTTTTGTTGCAGGTCCGCACATTTAAATGCGGGTGTAACGATTCCTTAAATGTGAGTTATTTTTAAGGTTTTTCTTATAACAAAAATGCATAAATTATCTGGCCACACGCCAGATCCTTGTACGGTTGCGAGAAAAACTAGGCGATTTTGAAATTTTGCTTTTTACGAAGATGTGGAGAAAGAAATGCCACTTTAAATACGACGCCCCCGATATTCGTTATGCATATCGGCCTTATACGGGCCCTAGAAGAGTGTCGGCCGTCTCATTGTCTTTCTGTCCGTCATGAGTGAGTCACGCCATTGTTGGGTTACACAATAGATGTCTTTGTGCATTGTGCCCCGGGGGACCCTGATGTTACGTATTTTGTAATAATTAGTCGACTTCTATTTGACTCACAAATGATAATTACTCATGCGCCTACTTTCTAAATTGTAATAAAGATTTCGTTGCATCAAAACTTATCGATCGACCGCGAATAGGCTGTGCATGATACGTAACGCAATATCTCACACGGCACGCGTTTAGGGGGTCACCCTATCGTTTCGAAGGGCAAAAAAAACCGAAAGGGGGCCGTCCAGTATAATAGAAATGCGAAAACTCAATCGCGTTCGCTTCTAACAATAAAATCCAACGAGCTAAGTTGGTTAGACGGTCAAACGATTTGGGCCCCTATGACGCCGAAATACGCAACACTTTTTTCGAAATTCGATTACTCGGAATCTAACCCCTTTGGAGTAGGCAACTCGTAGGCGGGAAAAGTGGTCGTTCGTTCAGATATGTCAAAACAAATTAGCAGTATACTTGTGTATGTAGGTACCAGCACTATTTTATCTCGCTCACATCTGGTAAGTGCGAAAAGGACAACTTATAATGAATATTGAACATTTATCACCAGTTTTCCTCGTTTGGCATTTATCGATGTGTGGCTATGATTAGGAATTTCTTTTTTATTCTAGTGAAATATGGCGTTGTTTGCTGAATTGTAAGCAGAGAAGATTTTAATCCTTACTAATTTTATAAATGCGAAAGTAACTCATTCTGTCTGTCTGTAGTGCTTTCACGCCAAAACTACTAAACCGATTGAAATTAAATTTGGTACACAGATAGCCTAGACCCTGAGAAAGGACATAGGCTATTATTTTTTTATTTATTATTATTTTTAAAGCGAAAAAAGGCTTGTGAGGGTTAAAAGGGGGGATGAAAAGTATGGAAGTATCGTCATTTTTAGAGCTAGAAGCTTGAAACTTATTTTTTAGGCTGTTGATTCGATATAAATAAATATGACATTCAAAGTTTGTAGAAGTTTTACCCTCAAGGGTGTAAAATAACAATAGGGAAGAGGGGATGAAATTTTTATGGAAATATTTAAGTTTTATGTGAATGTTTTATAAATTTGCGATAAGAGACAAAATATTAAAGCTCTAATGTAAGATTTACGGAGTCTCTACAATAGGTATTTTTTTCTTATACATTTTTTATCGAGAACGGGTTTACGCGAGTGAAACTGCGGGCAACAACTAGTGACTAGATATTTAAATAACCGACGATAAAGTTCAATAAAAAAGAACCATCAATTTTATGTACCGAAAATGATTAACACGTAATTTTACGTATCACGTTCAAAGAAATTCTAAAAAGAAAATTATATTCAGTCGAGCAGCACATTTGTTATAATTCCCACAAGAACAGTTACATAAATTGCTCCAAATCTTCAACTTAATGAAACTTCCACCACAAATCATCGCGTCACGCACCCCTAAAACTCGACTAACGCGTTTGGTGAAACAAATAATTTATCGATTAATCGAATAAAACACGTAATAATCGTTATTGGATGCAATTACATCGATAAACATTTGAAATTGTAAATGCCTGATAATAATTACGCTGCCGCGATAATTTGCCGTTCAAATCGAATAAATTTAATGTTGGCTGCATGAACAGATAGATAGCTGTATTTTATTTTACAAGATGGCCGGTCACAATAATTATTTAGTAAAATTATAAATATGTACATTTATTACAGTACATTTTCAACATAAAGGTGAGCACACACTTACCTATTTTAGTAAGCATAATTATGTTTATTTGAATACCCGCAAAATTTGAATAACGAACAAACAGAAAAATATCAACGAAATTGCTTACTACTAATTCAAATAACGAATGATGAGTAGAGTGGGTGGCGACGTTCGTTGATGGGGTAAAAATTACCCCCGAGGGGTAAACACCCTATGTAGTGATGTGTGTTTATGTGTGGAGGAGGGTATGATAATGGTGTATTTCCTGCTGGCCCCACAGTTCTCGTAATGTGAAATTTTGCATTGCACGCACTTTAAACGAATTTTATCGGTTGAGGACACACTTACCTACCCATCAAAAAAAAAGTTTCGTATTTCGACCGCTTTTTTAATATAAACCAAACTTCATAGTTTATGTTATGATATAATCAGCACATTTGCTATTTACAACCCGTAATAAAGATTATGACTTCACAGTTGAACAGCACATTGTACAAAAATATCATTCAGTTACATTTTTACGTTTTTATTAGCTGCCATAAAAGTAACATATAACTTACAAATGGCCGTTAAAATGCAACCATTAAACGCCTCCCTGAAATAACCCGAAAACGAGTGTTTGCATTTCAGCGGCTCAACTGAATGCATTTCATACGGCCGTTATACACAAATACGTGTAGATAAAATTTTAAATGTTTGTAATAGTTTAAGAAATGGCCTCTAGATTAGTATTCATTTATTTATAAAACTGTTTCAGAAAATACCGAATCGTTTTGGAATTTTTAATCTATTTTTATGGGAAGGTTGTTAATAATTAAATCCGTCGAAATCATGTTTTAAATGTGACAAATTTAATATGTTTTATTAAATATTAATGATAAACTAGAATCTTTATACGGTAGTTAAGCCTTTAAGAAACTGAAGCCTTGAAGAAGCCTTTTACATTTAAAAAAAAAACGACGTCCATTATATGATATTCAGTAAAATTTATTGTAAGAACTTTTAAACGAGGGAAATAATCCAAACACACTTAAATATTCAAATAAAACAAGAAGGGAGTAACAAAGCATAAAATTTCAGTTCGCACGTAATTAAACTAATGTACGGAATACCCTTGTAAACTGTTTTAGGGTTAACGCAATAAACTGACTTCACAAATTGAGCTGCCAAGTGCGCAAATAAACTTTGTTTGTTAAGGTAGATATATTGAATTGAAAAACCACAGAATAAACATTAATGAACCTAACCTTTTTGAAACTATTATGTAGAAAATATTCATGCAATGATAAAGAATGAAATGTTACAATGAATTATTTAGAAAATAATAAAAATGCGAGAATCCTCGTTTTAATCACCCATAAAATTTAAATATGGAACCCGCGGGTAATGTCGCCGCCATAAATGCACGCATGCATGCATCGTCTTTTGGCAAGGAACTACTTTTTACCAAACTGTTTCAGAGCACAATAAGGACCCATTCAAGGTAATAAACCTTATTCGGGCGATTATTTTCTCATAGTCACAACACTATCTATTCATTACAGTTGGTTTCTTGCGTTACACGTTTTGAATTATTTATTTACGTTAATATCAATTCAGATGCGACAAAAGGCCTGTTAGTTGGTATGACTGTGTTGGCAGCGCTGCCGTTCCATTCGCACCGACCAGATTTGCGTGAGCCATTCACAGACGTCCGCATAAGTGATGTGAGTTAGACGTGGTATTCCGTTATACGTGTTCAGGGGTCACAGTAAGCTGGTTAGTGTGTACGCAACGGGCGTCAAACGCGTATTTATTGGACATTCGCAGCGCTGCGTCAGGCGAAGAAGATACGGAGTTAAACTGCCAACTGACACGCGAGCATTAAGTACTTTGTATCAAGTTTCGCCGGATTCCGTTCGCTACTTGAGTTATACGGTGTTATCGTGTGTAGGGGCACTTATTTGCGTCGCGTGGTAGAACAATTGAGCCGTTCATACATATTTAGTCGGCATTAATTTCGACGAATCGGATTAAATGACTATAAAACGTAACTTTCACGTACATTTAACGTAAACAGTAACGTGGCACGAGTTTTTTGTGCTCTTTTTACTTGTGGATTGTACCTTGTAAGCCGGTAAGCTTAGTTAAATTTATCTTTTGTTAATTATTTATTTTTACGAAATACAAAAAAAATACTAATAAAAATATTATCAAAAAGAACTACTTAGAGAATATTCCAAAATAGTGTTGTATTTTTCAGGAGTGTGAATTGTAAAGTTATACTTATAAAGTTATAACATACTGTATCGTATTTTTTTTTTACTTTTATTACGACTACATAATTATGTTATTCATGAAAGGTTAAAAATATTATTATTAAGGTATTTCTAATATATAAGAATTAAAAATTATTTAATAAACTTACATTTAAAAAATCCTGCTAAAGGAAATATTCCAAAAACAAGTGCCCAAGATAAAAACTTCCTATTTCACAATACAAAGAATGATTATCTATGTAAAATAATCTTGACAAATACGTACATAGACAAGTACCTATGTCCATAACATAAACACAATCTCTCGCTTATCATCGAGATAACAAATGTAGCGATAGAATGTCTAAAATTATTTAATATTATGTAACTGTGCATGATAAATGCGTTGAAAAAAATGCACACAGCCCCTTCAAATAGCTGCTAATTTATAAGAGACTATATCAGCTAGATACACCTATCAGATACTTATGAAACAGAAATTTAAACGCTATCTGCCAAATAAGTCGCGGATAGGCTATCAGACAGTTTATCAGGAACTTGTGCCACAGGCCCTTAATATTATGTAACTATGCGTGATAATTTGATAAATGAATTTAAAAAAAAATACACAGTTCCATTATTCCAGTCAAATAATTTAATTGCCATTTTGAGAAAAACTCAGTAAGAAACAATAATTTTAATGCCTAAATGATTATTATGTACCTACCTAGACACTTATACATATTATAGATCTCGAGGTCAACACCCTGCATTATGACTCATTAGGGTTATTGTTTTTATTTTGTGTTTACTTTATTAGTTATCGTGGAGTTTATTTAACGAATAAAAATATTAAGTACAAAGTACCTAAGTTCCTGCAGCTCGGAATATAGATTAGTCCACGGACACAAATTGTAAATACGGTTCATAAATGGTTGTACAAATATTTCAATACACCTAGATAATCATAAACCATTAATCAGAAGGAAGAAAGAATAGTATTATACAATAACTTTTATAATTATAAAATTTGGAACGATATAAAAATGTTACTTTAACAATTATTATTTTGATCTGTATGGATTTTCTTAGTAGACAAGTCTTATTCGCGACAGTCCGCCAACGCCAAGAAAAACATACCTTAAATTCCCAACCAAGTAGGTATTACATAAAGGCTCGAATACACAATTCGCGATAGCATTACGCGAGTACTCATAAAGGTGTCGGCTGTATCCTCTAAATCCCTCTCATTTTAAGGATTTGCAGTTGAAATTAGTTGCAAATCTCGGGCTTACCCGCCCCCGGTTACAGATGTAGATGAGACATACGGATAAATAACCCAGGGTATTCCTTGGCTTGCTATTTTGTTTTTTATTGTCGCGAAAATTCGAATTTTGTGACGGGAAATAGGGTTTTAGAAGTCATAAAAGCTACGTAAAATAATAATAGGTAACTGCGTGGACTTCAGGAGTGGGTCCGACCTGGATAAATAGTATGTGTTATTCCAGGCTATAATCTATCTATATAATTTCATCCAAATCCGTTTAACCGTTCTGGCGTGAAATTGTAACAAACATCCATACATCCAAGATTCTTTTTATAAGAGGTGTTAGAAGTCTGCCCAATGCGCACTAGGCTAGTGTGTGTAATCTGTAGTCTAAATCGGCCACGGTCCAACAAAGGGCCAGGCAAAAAAATATTCTAGAAAAATCTACCAGCAGATTCCAAACATTTTGTTTATTAAGAAAAGTCTGATTTTCTTCAATCAATGGATGCGAAGAAATCGTTATTTCGGCCAGACAAAATGTATTTCTAGCTCCTTTATCCAAAAACTGTTTTGCAAATCACCATTAACTAAATTTGCACCAAAACTGTAAGGTTTTTCTTCGAACAATTTGCACTAACATCCTAATATTAGACTGTCTGTGTGTTTAATTGTTTGCAATATCAACATCTTTGTTTAACACAAAGAATGTTTACGTGTTTTTAACTGGAGCTTTGTTTTCTAACTGTCGCTATTAGCATTGATTTTAGAATAGGTTTTATTATGCTAACTATCCTAAAATACTCTGTTGCTAAGTCCATTTTCTATGTCTGTATTTTTGTCTTTTGAACGATCTGTCTGTCTAGACTTTGGAAGTATTCCTCTAAAGGTTAGGCAGAGGAGCACCTATTTTTGTTCCGCTATGCTATTAGGTCTAATTTAAGAGAGCTGTTACCATAAAGAGGAGGAAGGAGGGAGGGCCTATTACCATTAAACGAGACACGAGTTTTCCAGGCTCTGCTTCTAAGAACTGCTAAGTACGGAGCTAGAGTCGGGATACAGCGATGACAAAATTTTGTCGTAGATAGCATAACAGCCTAGCAAGATTTCATTTCAGTATTCCTAGTATCTTGAGGCCCCATCAAATAGGGGGCGAGTCTATTGCCATTAACCGGGCAAAAATCCAAACTGCGAGTTGCTAAAATTTTATAGAAAAACTCAGTTACATTTTGCTCGACTGGAGTATCGACCTTAAGGGCTTATGTTCAGCAGCCGTGTTTGTGACCACTAGACCCATGACAGTTCATTATTATTCTTCCGCGATAATACCAGGTTAAACGCTAATAATAATGAAACACCCCACGAACTCACATTCAACATGTGGCTTAACAGAACACATCACTCGCTGAAGGCATTATAACTCAATAATCACAATAAATAAGACAGTATAGATACTATCTCACAACAAAATCCAATATAAAACAATCCGTCAATACCTCAATAAGGAGCGAAACGAAAGACCAACTTACAGTGGGTGATGTGCCACCCTTTGTTCTACTAATTATAAAGTAGGGTGCAGACAGTTTGCGTTATGGCTCATTAAAAATGAACTTTAAAGTACATGTGTATATCGCCTTAGGGCACTAGGCCATATTTTATGTGTTCCTTTTAGCGCTGGCTACCACCTCGTTCCTTGAAGGGTTTAAGAGTTTGAATAAATTACTTTTTAAGAGAGAATATCCTCTTTGCTACTAGTATTAAGTTTCTATTTATATCTTTCTAGCTAAGATATTTTACTCCTATTCCTGTTTTTGTTAACAACTAGTTTTTTCGTACACTCACACCCTTTTCCCATAGGGGTAGGCAGAAACTACAGAACGCCACTTGCTACAATTCTTGCGTATCTCTTCTGCTTCATCCACATTCATACATCTTGTCATACATCCGCGCCGTTTGCGAGTACTACGTACCTGACCTTTTTTCAGGATCTCACCGATAAGATCGGTGTATGTCTTTCGAGGGCCTAGTTGTTTCACTCGCACCCAAAAGACGTGAGACAAACTACAGGCTATTTCCTTTCTCAGAGTGCAATCTATTGCCAATTTTTATCGAAATCTGTTCGGCGGTTTATTCAGAAAATGTAACAGACAAAGTTATATTCGCACTTATAATATTATTATGGATTTCTTTTGTGATTTAATTCGTGTAATTTAATTCGATACTGATTTGAATATTCAATCTTACCTATCTATAAAAACGTCGTCAGATTCATTTCATTCACATACAAATGACCACTATTATTAGTATTACTCTCATCTCCTGCTTCCCTATTTCTAAAAACCCGTCCATCAAGTTCCCACGAAACAGCTTCCTGGTTCTCAAGAAATTAAAACCAGACCTTATGACCTTCAACAAGATGGATTTCTTATGCAAACGACCGAGTTCCCACGGGGCAGAAATTTGCATACTCAAAGGGTTGCTACTCCCGAAGAATTTGGCATAAAATAATATGCAAATCCCCAAATACCTTAAATAATTATGCGAGATTTGACAGCTGTTATTTTTTATTGAAATGCTAATTCAAGATGGCTACCGAATCAGGTGGGCAGCCTTGGGAGCCCATATTTGGCAGTTTAATTCGATTTTATAGAACCCGGTGTCGGTTTGTGATTTTATTGATATATTTATGTTCGTTAGATTTAATTTAAATAAAAAATTATAATGAGTCCATCATTAAAGTCATGAGGATTTATGTGAATTGTATTTTACGTAAAAGTTTACTTTTATTAATATATTCCAGATAAACAGAAAAAAACCATAGACCACTTTAATGTGTTGAACAGGTTAGCAGACTTCACAAAATTCGTTCCAATAAATAATAAATTAAGGTAACATTGTTTCAATGTAGCATAAGTAGATAGTGCATGCAACCAATTAAGCAAGAACAATATCCAAGAAGTACAGAAGAATCAAGAATATTCTAGAAGATTATCTTCGACCTGGTGATTGCCACTAGCGAGGTATAGAGTTCCTACGTATTCTACCACTGTAGGAACTTCATACCGTGCTCTTGGGTTTGCCAATCCTCTCCATCATCACGCATTGAAGATTGAAGACCGCTGTTCAAGAAAAAACCGACTTTTTGATGTCCTCAAAAAATGTATATTTTGTTTATTTCTTCTTTATGTATATTATTATGTATTTGGTGATGTTTCTATTTATTATTTATTATTATTAAATATGTATTTAAAGAATGTATCCTTGTGTGCCTGTGCCATAAGTAATATGACTATTTTTTTTTTTTTGTAATTTTTAGGGACGGGTGTTCCAAGGAATTGCACTACGTAGCAACCTACCACTATGCAGATTTAAAAACAGACTAAGTAAAAAGATCCTGCTAGTCCTAAGCATAACCTTAAGATATGAAAATATTTTTTTTTAAATTAATTTTGCCAGTCTTCTTTTTTTATAATGTATAAATTATAAATATATTTTTGTACTTACATTATCGTTGTACTACCACCGCCATCTATTGACGGAAAATTGAATCTCTTAATACGCGCTTAAAAAATGTTTTTGTATACAGACACAACTGTAGTGGTAGGTACTAAACGTTTATTGCTATTGTACGAGCATATAGACAACAAACAAGACGAGAGCCTACTCACATGATGGAATGAAACAAAACATAAACCAATCGTGCCAACTCTGTCTATTAGCTCGAGGCCTCCTATTGGTTGAAACGAGGTATTTTAATATTTAATACTATAACAGGCGTGAAAGGTCAAACGTCAGATCTTTAGGTTTAGTTTTAATGTAAAACTGTTTTATTGGCAAAGGAAATCGACTTGTTTCATTGTGTAGTGTTGTCTTCATTGGTGTCTGTTTGGATCTCATGATTGGTTTTTTGAGTTTTTAAGAAAAATCATCTTACAATCCCATGCTAAAATTGTAACATATTTTTTTTTAAAACTGCCCCACACTAGGATTTTCTCCTGTATCGTGGGTGCGTTTACAAACACAAATTCTCACATGCACAAACACCCAGACTCGGAACAACTACCTGTAGATCATACAAATATTTGCTCCGTGTGGAGATCGAACCCACGTGGCGCAGAAGCCGATCGCTCAACCACTACGCCAATCGTGTCGTCAAAATATACCATCACATCTATATATTCCCCAAAGGTTTATGCAGACACGTATGTACTAATGTACACCCATAGTTCTTGTAATAGGGGGCGAGTCCATTAGCATTAACCGGGCACAAATCCAAACTCCGAGCTGCTACTGACAATTTCAAGAAAAAACATAAAAACTGCTCGATCTGGTAATCATATCCAAGACCTCTAGCGTCGCACTTAAGATTTCTAGACTAAAGAAGCTGCTATTATATTTTGTCAGTCATCATTCAATAATTTCGGAATGGTCCATTTTTGACAATTTCGTATATTCAATCTGTTAGGCCTTTACTATTTTTTTTTCAGCCATTATCGTCTCACTGCAGGGCGAAGCCTCCTTCTACTGCTCTCGGTTTACAGCTCTCTGCGGTTAATCCTTCCAATAAAGGTGTAGCTCGTCCTGCCTTCTTCTGGGTCTGCCACGACATCGTCTAACGTTGTGTGGGTTCCACTCAGTCATTTAGCATAATAAAATATATTATGTCATTGGACAATCATACTGTTATAATTGAAATAGCAGATTTTGACCCCAAGACTAATTTATATAAGCCTCATATACATTTAGTTGGTTATCCTTGGTTGGTATCCCAGAATAGTTTCTAGGCAGAAACGTACTGATGTTGAAAGATACCAGTAGGTATGTTTAGGTCCCATAATATTAGGGACGAGACTATTGCTTTTATGATTGTTATTACTTTTTCATTCTTTAATTGCAAATTTTGTATGAATGAAAATGAATCGTATGAATGGAGTTGCGTCATGTCCTAATTGATAAAAACTTTGAAAAAAAAATTGGCATCAAAGTTTTTGAATATTATTTTTACCCAATGCCAGCTCTATAAATCCTTATAAGTATTTCCCAAAAACTGGATTGGGAAGTATTGATGGTAGTCACATCTGGTTAAACTCGAAGCCAGCCTCAATAAAGGAAACTGCTATGAGATACTAGAGATCTAGATAAAATACCAAGTATTTAAAGGATAAATTTTATTTCCTTTGCCCGTTTATGTTCACGAGCGGATGGCGCCGGCGCTTCCGGTCAGACTCCGAGAAGAAACGTTGAAAAAAAAAAGTAAGTGGTCAAGCTTGGTCTATTCAAAATTCCTAACAGGTATTTAACTCATGGAATTGCCTTGTAAGAAAATAACATCGCAAGTTTGAGTGGAACTGTGTCTTCTTTCGAAGACAACATACAGGTGACTTTGAAAACATGCGACAAATCGACATGGGAGGTTCAGTAACCATTACTTATTGATTTTATAATGCATACATAACATACCATCACGCCTGCATTCCCCGAAGGGTTAGGCAGAGGCGTGCTAATGTACACCCACAGTTCGCCGGTATGTTTAGATCCCATGTTGAGTTGAGTGCTACTGAGAATTTCATAGAAAAACCCAATAACCTATCGAACCCAGGACCTCTAGCGTAGCAGTTGCGCTTGGGACCACTAGAAAGGCAGTCAAAGTTCAAATGTAATTTTAATCGAAACCGTGAAAAAAATATCTTATTTATCATTTTAGATGATGTAAAACTGAGCTATTGTCTTCGTCCGATTAATCCATTACCCAGATAGTTAATAAGTGCCTATGGCAACACATCGCACTTACGATCACACTAGGTACTTTTTTTCTACTCACGAAAAAAATAGCAGGTGAGGTCTGGAACACGCTGTTCCAGACCTGACCACGAGTCTCCTCTCAAACAAAGAGGGGGTTAGGCTATAGTCGACCACGCTAGCCTAATGCGGGTATATTTCACTCTCCGCCGAGCAAATCTGTCAGCCGTCCAGATTTCCTCATTATATTTTTCTTCACCATTTAAGCTAGTGTTATTAACATGATTGTGAAAAGTTAGAAGTGAGACGAGACTTATGCCGGCTGTACACCCTCGTCGAAACACTACGAGACAGTATAGCTGTCTCGTAGTGTTTCGTGTGCTCTCGTGTCGTGCCTCTACGCGACGACAAGCACGCGAGGCGATGAGACGAGATGAGCCGACCGTGTACAGCCGGCATTACGACTTGGTAGTCCAATGGTCATATCACTAGGACAGGAGTCGGAAAACTTTTTAGACAAAGAGCCGGAAAAATATCGATTTTTCGGAAGCTCAAAGAGCCGCAGGTTTCAATATGAACATAACATGATTTTATAACCAGTCAATTATAAAGTTTTGTAACTTGAACTTGAAGAGCCGCAACTGGCCCTTCAAAGAGCCGCATGCGGCTTACGAGCTGCAGTTTGCCGATGCCTGTACTAGGATATCACTACGATAGCTTTTACAAATTACCACCATTTAATATTAAGATAATGTTATCATTTTTAGTTATTTATAATACTTACATTACTATTAATAGAGAGAGTAGATACATTATTGTACAGTCAACAGCACATCATGGTATGCAAAACTGTCAAATTTCTTTAATCGATTTTCTATTTAATCTCCAAACAATAGAGTTTATTATCCATTAGGGAAATTGGACTCTTTGTGGTAACTTGATGTGATTGTGTCCGTTCTGATGCGGATTTTTATCATCCTAGACTTCTTTCAACTATTTTCGAATCGGTTTTGAGTAAAGAATTTTTCCGAATTTCCCATTCAAACGTAATACCAAAATAAATCATACCTAATTTACACTCAATTTTATCCAATTGTATTGTATCCTACTCTACGATTTCGTCCAAAATACTTCACTGGAAATAATTGTAAGCGAATGCAATTTTTAATTAGGTACTTTACCCAGTTTGAAACGATTTTCCTGTCGTTTATTTCCAGTGAAGTAGTAGTAGATGAAATGGTACGGTAGGAACCTAGATAAACTGTATCCGAATCCGAATAATAACATAATTTAGTAAAATATTTTTTGCATTACGATTTATTTTGGTATTACTCATTTTGGGTAATTCAAGCTCCGCTGGACCCTTAAGACTACTTAAGAGTGACAATTCTACAAACCAATTTCTGGCCAATTGCGAATACCCAAAGATAAATCGGTTGTCATGGTTTTGGACATAGGTGTTCGTATGACAACAATGTTCTTCGAAGCTTCGAGAATGTTCACTTATTCTTTACAGTAAGCACGGTAGCCGGAGTAGCTTGAATTGCCCACAAAAACGTAATACTTACCAAAATAAATCGTCATCCAAACACAATTCTATTAAATTGTGTTATTATTCGGATTTAGATACCATTAATCTAGGTTCCTACCGTACCAATTCGTTTACTACTACTTACTTCACTGGAAATAAAGTTATCAATAATTAAATTCGCTTACATTTATTTCCATTGAAGTATTTTTCATGAAATGGTAGAATAGGAACATGACTAAAGGTTTCTGAATCCGAATAATAACACAGTTTGATTAAGTACATTGTATTTGAATTACGATTAATTTTGGTACCTATTACGTTTTTAGGAAAATTCAGTTAACCGGACTCTTAACTTGCTTGATTGATTGATTAGTTTCGTTATTACGTAATAACAAGTACTTTTATAACAAAGAACATAGAATAGAATAAGAGGGCTAGCAGTACATTAGTTATGTTGCAATTCGTCTACATGTAGGTATTACTGAGTCATATTGTCATAATTTTTACTTATCCCACGATGCATAATCATCATCATAATTGGCAATTTTATTATAATCATCATAATCAATGATTAAATGATATTTATTTCTGTAAATAGATCTTTTAAGGACACTTACAAGTCAATTTTTTTTAACTAGATGACACCGGCATTTCCTATGTGATGACCTCTGAGAAGAAACACCGAAACAAACTCAGAGAATCATGGTCTCTTTTAAAGTCCAGACATAATACTTAGTAGCAAATATGTTAATTCCAATGTAAGACAATGTCTGAAATGGCCTTTAGAAGAAAGAGTCAAGACGGCACGCATGTGTTAGATATATACAAATTGGCACTGTACTAAGATTCATGATTACAATTGAATTACAATTGTAATCATGAATTTTAGTACAATGCCAATTTGTTACTTGTATATTGCTGCTGCACAAGAGTAATAAACTAATTATACTATACTTGCATAGACATGTTGGTCCCCTTCAATCGCTGCTTATTGAGATAGACCAACACCAAACAAGTATGAACAGCGTTTATTTGCCAAATACATAGAGATGCTCAATCACATTCACCCGCTGCCGGTGAGACCGATTGGCACCAAGTAATTGGCCGACCAGCGGATAGTAGTGTTATTTGCCAAATAAATAGACATGCTCAATCACATTCACCCGCTGCCGGTGAGACCGATTGGCACCAAGTATTTGGCCGACCAGCGGATAATAACACACCGTGACATAGACCTACTGATACCCGCTGACAATGAGACTAATCAGTACCAAGTCATGGCAGAACAGCGGTTATGTATCAATCGAAAAGAAATGCCCAACACATATACAAATAACAAATTGTCATCTTATAACATTATCATCATTATTATAATATTATCATCATATTACATCATCATCATATCATCATATTACATCATCATCATATCATGGTATCACATCATCATCATAATATCACATCATCATCATATCTCATCATCATCATCATATCTCATCATCATCATCATATCTCATCATCATCATCATATCTCATCATCATCATCATATCTCATCATCATCATCATATCTCATCATCATCATCGTATCTCATCATCATCATCATATCTCATCATCATCATATCTCGTAATTAGGCATCATAATTCTATAACAACAGATTGGTTCTCTTAAAGTTTCACTTGAAATCGTGACTTCCAAAGTATTGAATTATTTTTTTCTAAATAATTCATTTCAACAGTCACATTCACTATCTAAGTATTGTTTATATCACAACAAATTAACTTCGAATTATTTAATTTACTTGCAAATCAAATATAATTTTTAACAAAAATTTTTTTTTTTTTTTTTAAGTACTACTGGAAATCATTAATTAGTAACTATTGAAGTTCAAAGCCAAATCTTAATTTCATTGATTGCCACTAAACCTAGCCTTATTTTTCAATAATCCAAATGTCAAACCAGATTTTACGTCGACAAACTCGACAAATTTCTATAGAATTTATTCAACACTGTAGTTGATATATATTGTTCATTCTACAATATGTTCAATCAAGCTACCAAGGAACACCAATAATAGATACTAAAATTCAACAAGAGCAAAAATCTACCCCCAAAATCAATTATTAAAATATATTTTTTTGCTAACGGTAAACACTTTTCAAGCTATCAATTAATATAAATAACAAAAACATTTTCATTCTACTGAAATCCAATCGCTCGGTCAACCTGACCAGATCGCCAACTAAAATTTTTTTTTTTTATACATATACCTACTATCCTCAAATGAATCTAAACGAAATGTGCCATCTAGATTTGGATTATAATATCATAAAGGTTTCGTTATCCAAATAATAGATGTCTCCAAATAAACTTTCACCTAATTAAAAGTTACTATTTTCTATCTTAATATAGGAGTAGGTACCTACAACATTTTAGGACAATTTGCACAATATTTATTGTAAAGTCCATAGGGGCCTTACCAGCTTTTGCAATGGTCGTGATGCCGTTCCATTGTAGGTATCTGCTTAGCAAGTATCTTGATACCTTAACGAGTCGATGTTGCTATGTCAACTTCTTGTAGCCGCTGCAACGTCACTGCACCTCGTAAAATTCAAGACCGGAGCACCACCAACCAGCAGTGTTGGACAAGTCTCGCAAGGCGGCACCAATGTAACGACGGTAGACTTCAGCAATTTTGCAAAACGATGTCAGAGTCATTCTGAAACTGTCACAAAAATGCTTCAGAAAATGTGGACTCGATTTTAGGATTCTATCCCACTTCTGATGTCAGAATGGGGGGGGGGTCTATTCAATAGAATGTTAAATATGTAAATGTCAGGATTATGATATTATCAAGTTATAACTATGTGACCAAGTTAGCAGCTAATCTGTTAATAAAATGATTGTCGGAAATATTTGCCAAGGATAATTATAAGGAATGAAACAATGCATTATATACTTCTCAATTTCTCAATGGAAAGAGTATTATATTTCAATCTGATCGTTAATGCTCGGTTCCAAATAGTGTACTATGGAGAAGAACCGGCAAGAAACTCCATAGCCATATTCATTTGATATTTATAGTACAGTTTCACATTTCACATTTCACATAAAGCAATTATCACATAATTTGTATCAAACAGTAACATAATACAGCATAGTAACAGTGGAATAATAACACAGCATAGTAACAATCAGAATACTTAACTTTAACAACCAGCAGCCGATCCTTGACTAACTGTAACTGTCACTCTAACCAACTAACTAAACGATTTTGAGGAATACCTCCCTTTTTATACTTTATCCAAACAATGGCACCATATTAGCAATAAGGCGCCATTTTCTACCAATCACAGATCGTCATACATTTTAGCTAAATATCTATAAACATTAGCAATAATAATAAGATACAATTCAGTAGAACTGTTTTAAAACATGATAGGATAATTAAGCTAATTTGAAAACCAACAAATGTATTAACTTTAGCTTTAACTCGGTAAATATTGCGTCAATTGACAGTCTTATATAAATTAAATTATACAGAATAAAACCTGAGGATCATTTTAAATATCATTAATTAATTTATAGTTATTAAACATATTAAACATATTTATGCTAATAAATATGTACTTTGTATTATTATAAATAGTACCATAGATCATAACTTTCGTTCCGAAATCATGATCTATGCTATATAACAGCTTTAAAGTAAAATATTACAGAAATATTTAAAAACAGAACCGAGGGATATATACATATCTAACACATGCATCAGTCATTGGATAGCTCGACCATAATCTAGGGAGCTAAACAACCCGTCACACGACGATACCAGATCAGTGGAACATTTGCGTAGGCCAGATAAAAATCTCAAAGCCGCCAGACCGTTTAAATCTGTCATTCTAAAAAAGCGTAAAAGGGACGATCTCTCTCCAGCACACTTCACCAATTTATTATTTACGTCTCCAATTCGTAATTCTACCACGGGCAGGATTTGAAACTGAGTCATCCAGTGTGGTACATCAAGCAATCAGGTCTCTGACTCTCTGCCCTCTGGACTTATCTTCCACACTACCAGACTCAATAAAAAGATGTAATTACTAAGCTCATTCCATTATAAATTTAATAATTTTAATGTTAGTATTTATATCCTTTTGGTCATGTTTGTCTACATGATTTCCTGTTGAGTATAAAATTATAAATAAATGGTTACCATTATTTTGATAAGTATACTCGTTTGCCCGTTTAATTAACTTATTTTCAAATTATCGTTTTGGGTAATTAAAGGCCAAAAAATAGCCACGTATGGTGAATCACGAATACCTATTTTTAGACATTCGTCCCTAGCGAGGATTGGGCATGTAGAGAAAATGAGTGAACGGAGATGGACGAAAACGAGTAGGTAGGTATACGTGGCGAGTATGGATGGAAGAGTAAGAAGGGGCCGACCTCGGCGAACTTACCACAACCAAATTGCGGACGTTCTCAAAAAAGGTCAGGATTAAAAACACCCTAAATAAACAGACGATCATGCAAAAGGAGGTTCATGTACGTAGATGAAGCGAAAGTGCCAGGATCGTAGCAAGTAGTAATCTACAGTCTCTGCCTTCCCTAATGGAAGATAGGCGTGAAAATATGTATGTATGTATGTATGTATGTACAGATACCTACACGGCTAACATTCTGGTTTCTGACATTTACACGAATATTAGACATTGAAATAAAACTACTTTTTACGGATTTTATCGCGTTATATTGATATTATTGAATTCCCGACATTTACGATCCTTTACAGCATCCATGGTCATGGGTAGACTAAGTTGTTGGACGTCTTAATGTTGCAATTACTAACAGCTACCTATATTTTTATTAATTTGACGATCCGATTCACGCAGAACGAGTTCCTCCTTCGATCTTACAGTTTTGGGCTTGGACTATAATGGGGTATCAAGCAGGTAGTAGACCTAGGCATCTTCTCTATTGAAATTTGTATATTTTGTGAATTTCAATAACCTCGCGAATCATCCTAGGTAGGAATCGGTTTTCTTTTACGAGGACTTGTAGTTTATCAAATCTGATGTGATGTTGGGCCTTGTCAAGAGTATGTTCACAAACTACTGAACGCCTTGGAGCGGCGATGATTGACCTTCATGGCTACTCAACGTGTCATACTTAGATGGGTTTCTGCCCAGGCATTTTGGGCAAAAAATAAATGCTCTGGCATAAACCTATCTCTTGTCATACATATCCAGCATTAGCTGACTTCTAAGTACACAGAAAGTCAGATCATTTCATCAGCTTTTATCGTGGTGAATGTCACGAATGCCATGGCCGTATGGGACAAAGGAAAATTGTGAGGTTGTGAGGTAAGTATCTACTAAGGTGGACGACCTGCATTTGGTGACGGAATGGGTCCGGTTCAGTTCTAAGAGAGAAATATTAATAAACGAAGGTAATATATAAACTAAATTATCTATGTTCATCACACCTGTATTCTCCGAAAGGTTAGACAGAGGCGTACTAATGTACACCCATTTTTCGCCGGTATGCTTACGTCCCATGTAATAGGGGGCGAGTCTATTGCCATTAACCGGACACAAATTCCAACTCTGAGCTGCTACTGAGAATTTCATAGGAAAACCTAATACTTAACACTTTTCTCGACCTGGGAATCGAATCCAGGATCTCTAGCGTAGTAGTCGAGCTCAGGAGGCTAATGAGGCAGTTTGTGTAAAACTTAAATTACACTAGTTTACAAAGAAAAAAACCCAGGGGTGAGGCACATCATTTCTTATAGATTTTTTGATGCTTAATCTATATCCGGCAACAGAATAATTCTAGGACGTCAGAATTTGGAGATATACAAATCTCAAAGTACAAAAAAACACTGTTTTTGGTGATATTAGAAATCATTTTTCGAGGAGAGTAAATTTGTATGGTAATTTCTAAGCACCCTTTAGTATTATTCTTCTCCTTTCAAGTCCATTTTAGGTTGCTTCGCTACGATTTTTTTTCGCAAGATATACTATTTTATTTTCATAATGTAGTCCATTAGTACTAAAATTCAAAATAATAATACAGGTAATATCGAAGTGCTTTATCTTGAGAATAAAAACTGGTAGCGAAGCAAACTAAAATGGATTTGAAAGGAGAAGAGAAGTAGTCAAAAATCGTGTTTTTGACACTTTGAGATTGGTATCTCTTCAAATTCTGACGTCAATTCTGTTGCAGGATTTAGATTGATCGTCAAAAAATCGACAAGAAATGATGTGACTCACCCTTGGGGCAAAAAAAAATATTTTGTTTGTAAACTAGTGTTATTTAACTTTTTGTCAATAAGTACACCAACGCACGCCCTAATTATGGATTATTTATCACGGTTTCCCAAAACGACTCTTTTAAAGCGTGCAGTATGTAATTTACAGATAAGTACATACTTAACTATGTATTGCCAAAGATTTTCCCTAAAGGAAATAAACTAAATACACATTAATTATTATCAAGAGCCATATTTTAGCTACTTTACAGCCGCGGCTCGCCATTATCACTTTATTGCCGACAACACTTATATCTGCTATGTAATACATGTAATTATCGTAAATTCAAGTAATTATAGATTTGGTGTCGATATGACACGAGTACATTATGTAACCTACTGTAAGTAAGTATTATTTTATCATAATATACTTCATTAGTTTCGATATAGGTAGGTACTTTTGTTTTTTAGTTTTTCCGTGCAATTTTTCAATTTTTTCTCTTCATAAAAACCTTCCTCAGAGTTCAAGGAATAAATTTAAAAAAAATACCCGAATTGGTTCAGCCGTCTTCGAGTTTTGCGCTTAGCTACAAATTAATAAAAATAAAATAGCACACCAAAAAACTAAGATATTTAAACATCCAATAACTACCCACAAATCCTTCTGTCTGGTGTCAAACCAGGAAAGAAATAAATCTGAATGTTTTGGTCTGAAAGTCTTCCCAATATCCGCTTTTAAATCTCACAAGGGGCATTAGATGCATAGAGGAACATAATAGGTAGGTATGTAACAAGAATAGAAAATAGTAAAACATAATAATAATAATCAAAAAAAATTTTCAACAAGTCTGCTTTAAAACTTATAGAAGCGCCATCTGTGGACAGACATAAAAACTAAGCGCTGTTATTACGACAAAAGATTTCATTATAAATAAATAAAAATTTGAACTTAGAATTTAAGAAGAAATAAGTAGTTACATTCTAAGTTCAAAATGTTTCCCATCAATTTGCCTTTGGGCACTACAAAAAGGTTTGAATACTCCTAAAGAAGAAAGGGGACCTACGGTCAACACCATGGTATCCAAAACTGTGAAATTTCTTCAATCGATTTTCAATTTAATCTCCATTTATTAGAGTAAATTTATCCATTGGGGAAATTTGACAGTTTGTGGTAACTTGATGTGCTGTTACTGTACTTATGTGAAATCTACTCTGACCACAGAACAGTATATTCCTCTAACTAGTTTTGATTAATCTTTCCAGGTAAGTAAATAAGTAATTAATTTAAAAAATGTAATATGATTATAATTATAATATGATTTTATTTCTATATTCAGATTCAGTCTCTATTTTCTACTATTTTTCTCAGATGAGTTCTTACCTGGCAACCCTGTTTAGTTTTGAAAAAAAACGCGGCCGCCATTAACAGGCTCGCATAAAACAATTCGAAATAATTAGAATAATTTATTTTGTAATTACTTGTGAAAACGTTAAAATTGATTAGTGCAGTGGACCTTAATCTTACCTAGTTCTTAATTCAAATTGTGCATATGTAAAACAATGAAATCGACCAAAGCAGATACAGCATGGTGAGCATCTACCCTCTAATTATAATTTTTGTTGTCTTTTCGTAAATATATTCGCATAGTGAATAAATCGTAATTTAAACACAATTAAATTGTGTTCATATTAGGATCCGGTACCAGTAATTTAGGTTCCTACCCTACCATTTCGTCTACTACTATTTCACTGGAAATAAACGAGAGAAAAACCGGTCAAAACTTCGTAAATTTCTATACCCATTTACAAAGATTACTTAACCTAGATTAATCACGGTATCGGAATCCGAATAATATCATAATTTGATTAAATTTTGTCTATATTACCTACGTTTGTACGGGCAAGTCGGTCTGCCGGACCCTTAAGGTAAAGACGAGCAAAATTCAAACTTTAATTGATTTTTAGCTCATAATGTGTTATTATGAGAAGACTCGTTTTGATGAAAAAATATGTTTAGATATGCCTACTAAAATAATTAAGTATTTACTGTCAACCACTTGACACGAGAATGTTATACTTGTCATATTCAATGGATTTAATTTCTTTGTACGAATGATACGTTGTATCTCCAAATTTACCCACACGCACAAAAAATAATGACACCAGAATGCTTGACGTCTTTTTTCAAAGCAACAAACAAATTTATTACGGTCAAAAGGCAGTTTACATACATTGTGTTTAGTGTGGATAGAATTCGGTATGTGGCGGCCCTTATTTATTATGTTATCGTAGAGTGGGTCCTAGTGATGCGATCCACTCCAGTTGAATTGACGAATAGAGTAGAAAATACTCGTGTTCTCGAGTGTTCTTAAGTCAAAGGCTTGACGTAAATACTCGGAATAACACTATTACATATTTAGGTTTGTTTTTTAAACTAATCTTGAAGTATTTTATTTTTAAAATGACTTTTTGCTGGTCATTCTGATGTGGTTATTTGAAACTTACGTGCAGTGTATATTATTTCACATGCTTAAGTGTAAGTTGAAAGTTTAAAAAAAGCGATGTTATAAGAGGTTCTAAGACATAAATATTTTTTATCATATTAGCCACGACACGTTCTATTATTTTAAATATACAGCGTATATAAGTATCTACGGTAATTAAACCAAGGTTGAAATTTATTTATGATTTTCTTCATTACCTACATATGTTTTTAGCTATTTTCCCTATTCAAATTGTTTTTATTTAGTTAAAGGAGACACATACCTAAATAGATTTTTATAATTTGCTGCAATAGGCAACTGCATCTTTTTTTGGTCAGTAAGCAGTTTCATCTTGTCACTTGTGGTGAATGGTTTAAAAATCAATAGAAGATAAAAATTTGATATTTATTCATGTAGATAGATGTCTTTTTCTTTCTGAAGCAAGTCATTAAAGTTTAAAAAATAAGATCTCGAAAATCATATCAATAAATATCCAATAGTAAAAATAAAATTCTTAATTTTAAATTCGTAACTATATTTTATGTTTGTCTGCGACATATCTATAAAGTCTAGACAGATTTTTTTATAGACTCGATGACTAACAAATATAGAGACAAAAAATCTGTCTGCAACTGATAACCGATAACTGTGAAACCCATTTTAATTCAATAAATTATCGTTTTCTCGGGTGTCTAATGACTAACGAGTAATGATTATTTAAACGGGGTTAAGGCCCTCATTATCGCAACTTGAATTTTTATGCTCCATGTTTAAAAAATATTACCAAAGAGCATGCCAAAGAGAACATAGACGCCATCTTATCTTTACAAAAGAATTCACTTTTCGAGAAATTCATTTATGATTACCTCGAAAGGTGAAAAAAAAGTTTTTCCATTTTTTCCCATTACTTACATTGTTCTGTTAGTTATTGGTTTTCATCACGAAATGTATTTGTGGCAAGAATGCGTATAATTATGTTGTGTGAACAACAATTGGTCAGGCTATGTTTCATTATTAGTTTTTTAAGGGAAATTAAGTAAATACTGTATATACGCCCACTGGTGCCTTTGTAGCGATTAGGTGATTATTTCGACCGTAATAATGCCTAATTTTGTGTGTTTTTGTTAAGACATTTTTGAAGTTAATGGTATTGTTTCTCTGAGATTAGTTAAATTAAGTTGTTTGATTGAGAATTTTCCGTCATCATTTTAACATAGAAATAAGTAATTCGTATATAAATAGGTACTATTTATATTCAGAACTTAAATAGTGTATATTTTTTAATTTTGTATAGGATGAATATCGTAATGTCCTTTGCCTAGGTACAGCGTTCCACAGCCTGTCATGGTCATGGCGAGTGTCACATAGAGCAAAGGAAAGCAACTAAAATATGACTTTTCTTTTTAGTCGTTACGAAATTTTGAATCCGACGATCCATGACGATCGTCTCTCCCTGTGTCATTTATTGCAATGAAGTGGCATATGCTGAGCTAGGGTAATTTTTTGTTCTCACAAAGCAGCATATTCATAGTTTAATTTTATTTTTCTTTATTCCGTATTTTCCGTTTTTTTGTGTGTTCTTAAAAACCATTATGTTCTTGTATCTTTCTTTATTTCTATTTTTCTTACCTACTATAGAAAAGGTACAGTGTTGCTACCAACGATTATAAATAAAAGTAACATTTTAACCCTTTCACCGCTACGTTAAAAGAGAAAAAGCATGTCCTCAGCGCCAAGCTTCAGAATTTCCTATAGAAATTTGTCAACCAGTACTGACCGTGGCGTACTGGGTACATTTTGATTTATCGTCTATACATGACCGTGGCGCTCAAGAGGTTAATCAATGTGAAAATTAAACAAACATGAAGAAACTCTTCGCGTTTTTGTATTATCGACTGATTCGTGAAACCTGCTTTTAATTTGAAGAAAATTTTATGCATTAGCGTAGGTACCTACTATACACATTAATTGGTATCTTTAACCGGTTAACAAGTTTCCTGTTTACTTTAGGAAAATAAACATATTTTCGTAGAATTATCTAACTGTAATGTAATGAAATAAGGCCATTAATTGATGAGATAATTAGGTATACTAATCCTTTTTTGACATGAAAATACCTAGGTACTGGGAAAATTCACATTTTAAACATATTACTTCGAGAAGTAGTGAAGGTAATTTTTTATAAAAAATGATTCAGGACATAAATCCTCCATTACTTAAGTTTTTTCCTATCTTCTTTAGAAACATCATAACATACCATAACGCCTGCAGTCCCCGAAGGGTTAGGCAGAAGCGAACTTAAGGGTCCGGCGGAGCTTGAATTGTCCACAAAAACGTAATACCGAAATAAATCGTAATCCAGACAACATTTTATCAAATTGTGTCATTATTCATGGACAAAATGGTAACGTAGGAACCTAGATTAATGGTATCGGAATCCGAATAATAACACAATTTGATTAAATTGTGTTTGAATTGCGAATTATTTCGGCATTACGTTTGTAAGAGAAATTCGGTCCGCCGGACTCTTAATGTACACCCACAGTTCGCCGGTATGTTTAGGTCCCATGTTATAGGGGGCGCGCTTATAGCCATTAACCGGGCACAAATCCAGACTCCGAGCTGCTACTGAGAATTTCATGGTTAAACCCAATAACACTGCTCGACGTGGGGATCGAACCCAGGGCCTCTAGTGTATGATGCGACTAATGAGGCAGTCAACCATCTTTACATTACAGTTAGAAACATCATTACATTTTATACTTAATAATAACGTTGCATCAACATAAACTACTGTGTACAGTTTCATTATCACGTTTACGGAACCCTAAACAAACGTGGTGACCAAAACTGGGCAGGTTCAACGTACTCCACTCATTAGTTTTTGATCACACCCTCATAAACAACTTAACGACATATGTGGCCGATAAGGTTCTCACAAAAATCAACTTTATCCGGCCAATATAGAAGTCGTTTCTCATTGATACAGGCGCTGGAGATTTTTTTCAAGAGAGGCACATAACTGGTTTTCTACTTTTAGACGCTCGAAATGATAAAATGCTTCTTTTGAGAACCTTCAGATTAGGAAATTCTAAACTATAAGATATGTTTATAGAGTCAGCTTTAAGCGGGTTTTTTTAGATAATTTCGTTTGAATGTTCAAATATTTAGTATTCTTGAATCGTTGTAACTCCGTGGAAGAATGTCGACTTTACTTTAATTTGCATTGAATTGGTTTCAAATTAAATATTCTACACTGAAAACAATTGAGTTTGGCAATTTACGATATTCTTTGTTTGTTAATCATCCTATTAGAGAAACGTTTCGCGCTGTGAGTCACTGGCTAACTGACAAATTGCCACGGGAATATCAAGTACTTAGTGTCTTTTTTTTTTATTTATCTATCCATCACGGAAGTTTTTTTTTTCAATTTCTGAGTAGGTACCTATATAATGCTTCATTCTGTCACCACAGTATGTATGGATGAACTAAATATAAATCTATAATAAGTATACATATATAGGTACTTCTATATTTATACTAATTCAAGCTGTAGCCGAAGTATCATCCGCTAAAAAATGACAGATTTTCGTACAAACTTTCACCCTTTTTCCACCATTCCTTCATCCTTTAAGCGCGTAATAATTAACTATTAATTCGCACATGATTTCGAAAAGATTGAGATGCGTGCCTTGGATTCGAACTCGAGACCTTTGACTTGGCAGTTCATCGGTCATATCAATAGGCAATCACCAATATTCAATATTCCCAAAGATATAAATTTTAATGGAAAAAAAAAATCTGTCTCAGGCAGGGATCGAACCTGCATCCTTGCGGTTAATTGAAAAAAGCGACGGTAGCCTAATGGCTAGGGTGTCGGACTTGCGATCTTGTGGTTGCTGGTAACGAGTGGCTAGTTATTTCTCAAAAAATCTGGTTAATTGTCTTGAGTGCGAGTGAAAACACAGGCAAAAGCTAGTAATAAATATAGTAGCAATTACCTTCAAACAGAGTCAAAGGTCCTTTCTTAACTCACAAGCAAATTTTATCGAATGAAATATATCTATACGTTAACTACTTATACATAAGTGCTAAAATTTGCTAATGTGTTTAGTGATAGGAAGCCAAAAACAATTTTATGTCTTTACATTTACTTATAAGTTATACAGGTCGACTTTAAAAAAAAAAACGATAAATCGAAATGGGAGGTTCAGTAACCGTACATAGCCTAGGATTGGAATTTCGTTGGAAAAAATCGATTATCGTACGATATTGAATATAAATCGATCATCGTTTAAATAATATTTTAAATAAAATTGGTTTTATCTTGAATTAAAACATAAAATACGAGAAGAATATTCGAACATACAATTGTATACGCGTCAGGAATCGTACTAACTAAAACATTTATTCGATCAATGATATATTTTCATAATCGATTTACCACAGTCAGATGAGATGACGCAATGAACATCCCTTTTTGTCAATAAAGTATGACATTGTCTTGCGTATATTTTCATTTTAACTGTCAAAAAATATGAAACTTCATGCGCGTGATCTCGATGACCGCTGTCGCGCGTATCAAGCTATTTTTATCACACTATCATAATGTTAAATATTATTTCATTAAAAAAAAAATACAAAAATAATCTAGATGGTGCAAACTAAGCTATTGTCTTCAGGTAGGTACGAATTATTTTTTAATGAAAAATACAACATAAAAATAATAATAATACGCGGCACGTCCAATCAATCCATAACACAGATTCGATAGTTACTTAAGTGAAGTATGGCAATACTTTGCATTTAGGTATACGATCATTTATATATCTTTATTTTCTTCTATTCACGACAAAAGTACCGGCAGAGGCGCACGAGACATTGCCAAACTCTTTTCAAAATACTATAAAAGAAGGTATAATTATTTACATATTTTCCATAATCATGTGCTCTAAATTTTATTTTTTACACATAGAATTTATATATTTTAGTTTGTCACCCTGTATACTTAATTTAATCTAAAGAAAGAAAGAAAGTCATCGTGCTTTATGGTACAATAAGTAGAGCTAAAATGATATGACGTAACATAATGTATGCTTCTAATGAATTAATTCATAACACAGTTCACTGCAATTTGGATAGCCTATCGAATAAAGAATAGGAAATGTTGAAAAGGACAGACATACATCTTATATATTAATATTACTAGTTGTTGCCTGTGGTTTCACTCGCATCCGAAAAGGATTTTTGAGATAAATGACTATGTCCTTCTTTAAAAAACGATTAAGAGAGAAATTGATTCAGCGGTTTAGGCGTGAAGATGTAACAAGCAAACAGACAGAGTTACTTTTGCATTTATAATAATTATATTAGTTAGTATGGAAGTATGATTGATGAATTATGAATGTGTCCTGTAAAACAGAATGATATATTGAGAAACAGATGTGATAAGAGAACATGGTGCTTTAGAAGATGATGACTAGTTGAAGAAGAATATACTGAGATAGTTTGAGCATAAAGTTATTTTAGTTAAGTAAAAATTCCATCGCGGGCAAGATTCGAACCTGCGTCTTCTGGTTAGATACACCAGACGCTCTGACCTCTAAGCCACCGCGTGTCTCACCCGACAGATCGAAATTTGCCTTCCTTTTAAAAGGTAAGGTGGCGTCGTAAGACATCGAACTAACTGTAAAGTAAGTCGTGTCGGTTGAGAAGCAAAGTAACTTGCTTTTCAATAGATGTCGCCAACGTCACCTTATGACGTAAATTTTGAATGTGAAGGCAAATTTCCATCTGGCGGGTGGGACTCGTGTGATATAATAGGGATCAATTAGCCTATTACCATTAACGGATTATAAATTTTAGACTCCGAGCTGCTGCTGAGAATTTCATAGAAAACCCCAATAACACTTTTCTCGGCATTTGGGGCCCGAACTCAGGACCTCCAGCGTAGCAGTCGCGCTTAAGACCGTTAATTAGACTGCATAATTAAGATATTGTATAAAAATAAATTATGACTACGGATGAAGCAAATAAAGGCATGCAAAAATTGTTGTAAGTGGCATTCTGCAGTTCTTTACCCCAATAGTAAAAAGATTTGAGTGTCTGTATACAATAGGTACAGTGTTTCCAGTTTAGTTACCTGCAACTCATCAATAGTTAAATAATAAATGGGTAATTCTACCCTGACCTACCACAAAATGGCACTTCTACGATTCCTGCATACTTTTGCTTCATCCATGTGCATAATATAAATCTGTTCACCTGTATAAAAAAGAAAAAAATCAATAGTGACTGTTGACTTTGACTTTATTATCTCACTGTTGATTTCTTATCACTTCACTATCACTTAAACGTGTTACGTTTCAAATGTATCAACTTCAGCGGTTTCTTCTCGTAGTACACTGGCACTTTCGACAGTATGGCGATGCCCGCTGCCGACGAACTCTAGGAGACAGGGTTCAATTAATACGCGCCACCCACTCGCGATGCAAGTGAGGTGCGCGTAGGCAACGTGTTGGCGTCAATGCATTGTACGAACGACGCAGGCGAATGAGCTTGTTAGTCAAATGTAAATTTTGATTGGTGAAGATTTAAATTATTGTAAGCATGTTGAGTTTATGTGTGTAGTAATGTTAAAGGATTACAGGTTTTTTTCTTCTTCTGTTGTAGGTATTTCTAGAATAGCCGTTTGGATAGCAGACATTCTGACTCATCTCTGAATAACATACAATAATATTTGGTTGGAAAGATAAGGCATAGTTCCAACAAAAATATTCAATACTCGCTGCGACCCGAACCAAAAGCTATTTGTAACAGCATAAAAAAATCAAAATTCGGTACAACATACCGTGTTTACAACGCTCGTATGTAATCAGTAAAATACTACATTTGTCTAGCAATTTAGCTGAGTTAGCACCAAACTAACACGGTACCAGTTAAAGATAATCACGCATATGTGCAGTGGAAATTGAACCTTGTCTCCTACACTAGACAACACTGATTCGGGTATTGGGAGCACACCGAAACCATTTCTTTGGCTGACTTTCTACAGCAGGCCGGGATCATCTCACACATCGGCTGATGTACGCAATCTGGGATGGCGTCGTATGGAATATAACTTTCACATCTATGGGCCAGGCATCTAGGGATCATTATACAAGGGGGCTCGTGCCTACAAACCATCTTAGCTTTGGGGCGTACCTGAGTAGCCACTTCTTCTTTTGCTGTCAAAACTATGTAGTTCCTGGTACAAATCGGCACTTCAGCACATTTAGGCTTATGTTGACACGATGTTATTGTTTGATTCTGACTCTTCAGCTCCATTAAACACAGAGGTACTTTCTCACACATCGGTACGTGTACGCAAGAGTTCTGCAGCTTTGGGTCGAATTTTGTTTTGCAGCAAGTTCTTATTACTTCGCAAGGAGGGTTGTGGTTGCAGATGCTTTGTATGATTTTCTCTTTTTTTGGTGGTGCCTTGAGCTGCCTTACCTCAACCGTCGGATCTAGGTACTGATCTAGGTACTGATAGGTATCTTTAGTGGGGAGCTGCTGCTGTATTCCAGGCGGCGATAGACTATATTGGCAACATTCATTAGTATAGGCTATCTGTTTACGTACTTCAAGGGGTGATGAACGATATTGACAGCTGTTATTAGCAGTGATTTGTTGTTGTCGTATATCTATTGGTGAATACTGATATTGACAGCCCTCGTCTGTAATCAACATCCGTTTCAATTCCATGGATGGAAATTGATACTGGCAACTTTCATTCCGGGGAACTTCCTTATCTGGGGGGAAATATTGGCAACTTACATCCATGATTGGACTTGGATGCCTTTCAGGCAAAACATACTGTGCGCTTTGTTGCTTTCTTGAACATTTTTGATTACATAATTGATGGTACCCTGATTTGTTGCTTTGGGTTACGGGCCACGTATCCATAGTTAGTTCTTCTTTGGGAGGTGGTAAGTTCAGACATCCGTTAATCAAAACGCATGGAGGGTTGTGAATGCAGAGGATTTCTCCATTATACTTCTGGGTTAGTGTCTCAGTTATTTCCTCATGAGTGAGTTGACATGGTCTGAGTGGTTCATTAGTTGGCATTGGAACCACAGGACCAGACGGCATCATAGGACCAGAAGGCATCGTAGGACCAGAAGGAATCCTAGGACTTGTTGCTTGTGAAAGTGGTGGTGGTGGTAGTTTTTTCCTCGGACACTTGCACTCTACTTTATCTTGGGGGTTCTTTAACTTGACAGGAGGTATAGTAGGAGAAGGTCTCTGTGGTTCATTTTCATTTTGATTTAGTGGGTTAACTTGTGGATGTGACGTATTACAGGAGCAAGATTCCTGGCGTGTCGCTGGGCATGGTGAAATATAGCAAGGCTGTGTTACTTGGCAAGACAAACTATGTGGGGTGTTCTGACAAGTCGCTGGACCACATCGGGGCGACTCTACAATAGAATCATTACACTTGCACGGTTTAAATAGACCTGCAGCAGCTTGAGCTTGGTATTTCATGTTAATTTTATTAAAGAGGTAATCCCAGAATCCTGAGCACGTCGCTGGCAGTTCGCTCCCGCTACATTTTCTGTTCGAACTTATAGGTGAACACCCTGTGCTCATGCGGTTGTACTGACAAGGATTTGTATATACTTGGTACGGGACTTTTCGACTTAATTTTGAAGGGCATTGTTGTTCCCTGTGCTTCAACTTCGATCCTTCATAGTGATCCAAATATTCCTGCCCCATTTCGGGCTCCTTATGCTTAGATTTATTAACTTTAATTTTTTTCTTTTTCAAAAACCGCCGAGTTTCGATTGCCTCAGTAGATGATGTCAAACTGTTGTTGTTAGAATTCTCGTTTCCAACCGTTCTGCGGGGCGATAACGGTTCTTGTAAAATTTTTGTGCGTTGAAACGGACTCGACTTGGCATGAATGTTTCCTTCAACGGCATAAACAGGTTGGACGGCGTAGCATTGCTGTCTTCTATTAAATTTCCTTATTTTGTGTTCACAGTTGACGCGGTTCGCCTGACAACTGTTATTTTCAGTTGGGTTTTCCTTTATAATTGACATTTGTTTAAAATTATTACTTGACCGTCCGAACATGCTAGATAGGCACGGTATTACTTTGTGTCGTATAAGTGAGCGTTTGGATTTTATTGTTTCGATTTGATCTCCATCGTCTAGTGTCTTAGATTTTCTATTTTGGTAGCTTTGGTGTACTTGTAATTCGCCATTTTGACTGACAATTGTTTGTGACTCCCACATTTCCGTAGAGCTTTCATCAGTTGCAGGGTATGCTCGACTGCTGCATGGCTGTAGACCCAAATTTTTCTTGGACTTTGAAAAAAGTTTTTTCTTTATTATGCGGTGGTTGCCGTTTTTGAGTGTGATCAGTGAGCTTGGGTTACCTTCAAAATCAGAGCTATCGGAGTGCTCCTCCATAAATTGTAGATCATAGGTCAGCAGATAATCGCCCAGCTCATTGCACATCGTTCTTTTTCTTTATTAATTTTCGAGGCACTGACATTTCGATTTTTTATTTTATCCGATGATGAAATATAAAAAGATGTTGCTTTACATGATTTTTATTTTCAATATTTTTTGGGCAGTCAAAACTTGTCAGACTGAAATATTTAAGAACTTGTCAAGTTTATTTTTCTGTAAGCTGTCATATTTGAATTGAAAACTTATTTGTTGACGGTGAAGTTTCCTTGTTGGATCAGATTTATTTAGTTATAATACAAAATTTTATGAAAAGTCGACATATTAAAACAGTTACTTTAGTCTTTCAACAAATACCTATACTAAGTAATTATTGCATAAAAAAGGTAGAACTGATGATCCTAGACTAGAAATACTAACATAACATACCATCACGTCTGTATTCCCCGAAGGTTTAGGCAGAGGCGTACTAATTTACACCCACAGTTCGCCGGTATGTTTAGGTCCCATGTAATAGGGGGCGAGCCTATTGCCATTAGCCGGGCACAAATGCAGACTCCGAGCTGCTACTGAGAATTTCATTGAAAAACCCAATAACACTTTGCTCGACCTGGGGATCGAAACCAGGACCTCTAGCGTAGCAGTCACGCTTGGACTGACAGACTAATGAGGCAGTCTAGAAATACTACTATCTTAATATACATCCAGAAATCAGGCAAACGAAATTTTTTTTTTTTTTAATGCACTTTTATGCTTAGTTACATAACCGGTACGAGAGAATCATATTCAAGAGTCCTACCTCATCTCCAAAAAGATTTTAATCACATTACTCGGCATACAGTCACATAGCGTTCTCAAAGGGATTCCTCACATTGTTTCTATAACAAAAACGGTTTTTTTGTGTGGAACAGCCGACGGGGGCTAAAACAAAGAACGCGATGTTGTATGGTATTAAATAGGGTATTAACAGGAGGTGATACGTCATAGTTCATAACGCTGCACGAACTGTTTTTTAGAGCGAAGAATAGTTTTGATCGTAGCTATGAGTACTAATTACTCTTCTTCTTAAGCGAAAAAGATCCTAGTTTCACTGTAACACGAATCTTTCCACATAAAAACATAACATAAACACGAAAAAGCGACATCGATTCATGGTGGATATTCCAAAAACCTGAACGAAACGCTTTAAGTCCACTTTTATCATGCGTACAGTTGAAATGTGGCATGCACTTCCCAAGTGGGTCTTCCCCGATAGATATAAATCACGAGTGAATCAGATTCTTCTAGGCAAGCGCACTCCATCTTTGATCGCGATATCGCTTAACATCAGGTGAACTGGAATAGCGTAAGCCTATGAAATAAACATACCATAAAGATAAAAAAAACATACCATCACGCCTGGATTCCCCGAACGGTTAAGCAGAAGTGTACTAATGTAGGTACACTCACAGACGGCGAGCCTATGCACATTAACGGGGTACAAATCCTAAATCCGAGCTGCTACTGATAAATTCACATTGGCACATTGCTTGACCAGGGAATCGAAGCCAGGACCTCTAGCGTCGCAGTCGCAAAAAAAGTGTCTTTGACCATTTCTCCATTTTAAATTTTACACGTATGAAAGTTATTTTCTTTATGAAACTATGTTTTTTTCGTTCTGATGAGGAAAATAAAGCCATAATACAAAATCAAAATCAAATATTAAGAAAACAACAATAGCTGTCATTATTGAATAGTGAAACATGATCTTTATGTAGAATGTTTTGGAGACAGATGTGAAGGTTTAAAGATATGCTAGACATTTCAAGGGGCCAAGAATATTTCTCTGCTACATTTGCACATCCACTTCAACAATCAAGAGATCAGCGTCCCACTACACAGCTGACGTCACACTATAAAATAATAGGAACTGAATAAAAAATCAAGCTGCCTTGAATGCCGGAGCACGTAGGTACCCCGTAATGAATCGAAAGGGTTAGCGCGGCATAATAGGGGTGCGGCCCTACGTAATCATAGGCTATCTAACGACGGTTGCTTTATTGTTTAATAGGCGAGAGCAACCGGTTGTTGGGATTAAATTTGAATAAAATTGTAGCGTTCGGAACTGGGACTTATTTTTATGTTCAATAGTGATTCAGTTGAGTGTTATATCTACTCAAATATCTTCTCTACTGAGTGCCTCATTAGTCTAGTGGTCCTAAGCGCGACTGTTACGCTAGAGGTCCTGGTTTCGATCCTCAGGTCAAGCAAAGTGTTATTGCGTTTTTCTATGAAATTCTCAGTAGCAGCTCGGTGTCTGGATTTGTTCCCGGTTAATCACAATTGGCTCGCCCCCTATTACATGGGACCTAAACATACCGGCGAACTGTGGGTGTACATTAGTAAGCCTCTGCCTAACCCTTCGGGGAATATAGGCGTGATGGTATGTTATGTTATGTGTTATATCTACTCATCTTTATATTTTTAATAGTTTTGTAATTCGTCAATTGTTAGGTACTACTTTTTTTGTAAGATTTTTGATGATTGGTACTTACGTCTCATGAAATAAAATAGCAAGAATCCTTTCCTCCAAAAAATATGCTAATTGCCCAAGAAACGTCTTATTTAACAGTAAACAAATGTTTTGCTCAATTAAGTAATTAATGTACCTACAAACTAAGTAGGTATGCACGTCAAGGGTCGCATAGCAATCGTCACACAACCGTTGCCCCTTAAAGTTGCACCATAGATCCCATTTTATTTCTTTTTTCGATACTAAATTAAAAATGGAACGGCTATTAAGTTTGGGCCAGTGTGTGAGATGCAAGAATTACATGGTGCTTAGTCTGTGGGGATTCGTGATTGCTTGTGGATAGATGCATGTAGTTATTAAAGATATTTGGAATGGATTTTTATACCATAATTTTTCAGGTAAGTGTGCCTATTATTTCGGGCGATATGGGTGTTAATTTTTTTGGAGACTGACGGTCAGCCACAATATCAAATCCGTCGAATGATTTGCTTACTAGAGATAGGATTCTGACATTATTTGTATGGACCTTCTGTCAAATCTATCGACGGATTTGATATTCGACCGGCCGTTAAAGTTTTCGGATACCGTAGACCAATCAAAAAGACGGTTGCAGTGTGTAAAGCTTAGCGGTCCTAAACGCTACTGCTACGTTAGAGGTACTGAGCTCGATTCCCTTATGGAGTAAAGTGTTATTGGATTTTTCTATGAAATTCTCAGTATCAGCTCGGAGTTTGGATTTTTGCCCGGTTAATGGCCCTCTATTAGATGGAACCTAAACATACCGGCGAATTTTAGTACACTCCTGCCTAATCCTTCAGGAAATACGGGTGTGATGGTATATTATGTTATTATTATAGTAATCGATGTAAATAGTCTGTTCAAGCCTAGGTGAAGCTTGTACAAGGAAAATCAAATGATAGCCACTACAGTTGAGTCAACATAATAAGTTAACAGCATTTTCCTTACTATTATAAACATTATTAGGTCATCATTAAATTATTAGAAGTGGACATGATTATAATAATCATAGCAGAAGAACACCCGGTATCGTATTCCGGTGACAGCTAGGTCACGTGGATGGAACGCGGTGACGTCATTGTTTGAAATGTATTACTATGTGTACTTATATAAATTACCCGAGCAAGATGTTTTTTTTCATTATCTTGATTCTTTATTAGTGGAATTTTCAATTACATAATAATTTGATACAGTTTACTTTTTTAACTTAAAAATAGGCATGTAGTTGGGCTACTAAGCAATTTATTTTATATTCATTATACATAAAATATTTCCTTAATGGTATCAAAGCTGTCAATCAACGGCAACACTGATCGTGAAATTCGAGAGATTCGTGGCGTCACTGCGTTCCATTTTCGGGAACGGAATACTTACCTGGGGCGTAAGCAAATCTTGTTCTGCCATGATAATAAAAATCATCGTCATTATTCATCACATAAATAATTTATTTCCCCTCTGCTAGGCACAAACCTCCTTTCTATTTTGCCAACCTGTTCTGTGATATGCCTCAGTAGCCAGTTACTCAAATTAATTATGACCCGATTTTTCCATCGCCAGATAACAAAGGGCTGACTTTTCAATCGTTATATATCTTTTAACTGAGGAATAAAATTGTCGTTTGAGAGATTTTGTATAGACAAACTGTCAAAAATTCCTCCGATAAAGTTAACTGGCGATGGAAAAATCGGCCCGGAAAAATATTAATTGTAAAGATCCGGTAACAATACCCAACTGTTTTATGAATACCTTATCTACTTAAATATTACCTATATTTAGAAAATACATTCACGACTTCTCTTACAATATAACCTACATAATATAGAAATAAATCTTTTTACGGATTTTATCGCGTTACGTACCTATCTAGATAATTTATTATTAAATCCAGAACTTTTGGGACCTCTTTGATTTCATTGTTGTTCAAGGACCACAAGAAAGGAAAATAAACCTTGTCAATCTGATATTTTAATATTAGTTTTTATTGGAAACAACTACTGTAAAGCAACCATGATGCGATAAAATCCATAAAACGTAGTTTTATTTTAATGTCTAATTTTCCCATAAGTGCCATAATATAATGGTAAATATTCTAGAGATGTAACTAACCCTTCACAACGATCTTAAAGTTAAAAACAAGTTTAACACGTGCGTTCTAAAAAAACGACTTAAATTTTAAAAAAAACTACCAGATTCTGTACTGGAACTTGTTTTTGTCTTTCGCTCCCCCGCATGGAACTCCGTTGTTCTACCAAATAAATAATCGGACGGCCCTAGATGATCCTCTTAAAACAAAATGTCATGCCATTTTCAGCTTTATGAACATTTTAATAAGGTATGTATACAATATTAAGTTGGCGGAAACAAGTTTAAATATTTTTTTCTGAATTAAAATAATAAAGAGGTAGTGAATACGGGCACAATAATAATTAAAATACTATTATAGGTACGGGTAATGTTTTTCTAAAAAAACCATTAAAATTAGTTCTTTTAAAATTCACTTTGATTTATTTTAATGTTAGTATAATAATTTATTATTTAAAAAATGTGATTGTTTAAGTTAAAAAAATATCTTAGATAAATTATAAAATAACTAATTTATTTTATCAAATTGCAAAAGATGAATGGGCTTAAAACAAGTTTTGTTCATATCAAGTTTACGATAGGTATCTAGCCTAAATTTTAATTCGAAATTTCGATTAAAACTGTGATAAATTTAACTTGTAAATGTGTTCTGAACTTAAAGATGTTTTTTTTTATAAATTATGAAGCTATTGAGTGCGCTGCGCCCGTATTTTTTCTGCAACAATTTTAATGTTCTCAATAAATTTGTTTTATGACTGAAACTGAGCTTAAAATGTTGTTGACATCATATCACTTACCATAGGCAGTAATAATACAGACAGGCATAATATATCAGCTTCCTAATATATTCATAGGCTATTAGCCAAGACACACCTCCGAAATGAAGTTGTCTTAATAACCTTTAAGACGCCAAAACTTACCTGTGATCAATCAACTGCTACAAAAAGTAGTCTAATTTTTAAATAAACTTTTTATAATTAAAAAAAAAATAATTCTTACCTATATTTCTAAAATAATTTATCTAAATAAAACTACATTATAAATGTTAAAATTGCTGACGATTGAATACGAAGTTCGAAATTCAAGCGTTCGAGTTGGTACGTCAATCGCAAATTTAATTTGATTGGTCGAATCCCCACGTGGATTCTCGAGGATCCCCGAAACGGGGGAAATCATGGAAAATAATTTTTTTATTGCATCATGCATGTGGCGTACCATTTTTTGTTGAGCCATCGCACCCTAAGCTTAGTGCAGAAATTGTTGGAGATTGTTAGTGATTTAAGGATGTAGGTAGAGTGGTTAGTGGCATAGGGGATGTGTGGGGTAACCAATCGTGAGTCGATGTCGCGATTGATTGGCAAAGGGCGATTTGGCAAAGCTCCCCCGTGTGGGGGCGCGCTGTGATGTTTTTCGCCACATGTGGGAGGGACCGACAATTGTGTGTAGGTAAATATTTTTATTGCATGTTAACTTGTAACAGTTTTATGAGTTTGGGGACAAAAAAAGTTGAGTCTATGAATGCTATCAATGGTTTCCTGGTTGAGTGGTACCTATATGGGGTCGATACCTATAAAATACACAATGCATGGTATTTTAAGACTTACAATAGGTATTCCTTTGTTTAAATTGTTGGAAAATAAATCCACGGTTTTATTTGACTATGTATTAATTAACTTTTTATGGAAAAAAGCCCTTTGTCGTATGACAGATCCAATAGTCAGACACTAAACACATTTATACTATGTGGTACTCTCGGAAATGTACTCTATCAGATAAAATTACTGTGTCAATGTGACACAGTAATTTTATTTGACATGTAACACCTCATTTGTCAAAATCTGATTAGTAGTTTGACCAAATTTGGTCTGAAGTTGAAAAGTTCTGTGCTTGTTTGTTGACATGCTTAATAAAAAAATATATTATCTACTTACGCGAACTAACATATCGAATGAAGAATTGAGAATCCCCTCTTTTTTGAAGTCCGTTAAAGTCTTCGTTAAAGAATCTTACTCATTCTGGGAGGAGATATTATAGTGAGGGTGGAGCAGTGCAGTTTAGATCAAGAAAAGCGGTGTCCGTCAGACTGGCCCGGCCTCGTCGATTTATCGTTAAGTACCGTATTTGCAACTATGAACAATCATAATCATAAATTCATAATCATAATCAATGTAGGTGTCTTGCAAAATTTGCAACATTACATTGAAATAAAACTACTTTTTACGGATTTTATCGCGTTGTATTGATGTTATTTAACAAAAATATAAGGTAGCTGTTAGACGGCCAATAACTTAGTCTACCCCTGACCAATTGACCATGGATGCTGTAAACTTATAAAGGATACAAAAAAAAAATATCAATACAACAGGATAAAATCGGTAAAAAGTAGGTAGTTTTATTTCAATGTCTACTATTCGCGTAAGTGTCAGAAACCAGTAGGTATCGTAACCTTATCTACACTTTGGGTGATGATAGACATTTTAATAAAAAAATATATTGTATAATATAACGATTAAACTATCAAAATTATAAGCCTATGTCGTTCATAAATATTAAAGACATAAAAATATATTAATTGTAACGTTTTAGATATAGACAGAAACCATTAGCGCCGATGTTTTGCTAAAAATTAATATAATTAATTAGTTCTTTGTAAAAGTATAAATTAACATTAATTAGTAACTAAGATGTTACATGTTCTGTATGAGATAAGATTCATAATTGTATACATTATAAATAGGTACCTAAAATAATACGTGTATATGCCTTTTGGGGGAGGGGCGATTTAAAATGGCCCACCATATGAGCACGATATTAAAAAAAAACAGGAAACACCACTCATACAAATGAATAAATGGAATAAAATGAATTATGACACGATTGGCGTAATGGTTGAGCGATTGGCTTCTGCGCCACGTGTTGTGGGTTCGATCCCCACACGGAGCAAATATTTGTATGATCTACAGTTAGTTGTTCTGGGTCTGGACGTTTGTGTATGTGAGAATTTGTGTTTGTAAAGGCACCCACGATACAGCAGAAAATTCTAGTGTGGGGCAAAGATTAAAAAAAATGGCCCACTTTATTAGTGATTGATTAAAAAACACGACCCATACAAAAAAATAAATGGAATAAAATTGTGTTGTCAGACTATCACTCATGCCACATAGTGGATTCATTTATAGGTAGGTACGTACAGAAGTGTGAATATGGAAGTGTCCTAATAGGACGACACTGCGTCGTTTCTCCCACACATTTAATAGGTAGGTATCAATAAAATGGATTTGAATTAATCATTATTTTAAATTAAATATTCATCGTACTGCAGTCATTTACCACTATTTAGGAAAACACCACCATTTACTTATGAATTTCACGATTTCATAGTAAAAAAATTATTGTCACTGATACTGAAATAAATAATAAATATTTCTATTTACCTACTTAATACCAAACTACATAGTTAAACAAATAAATATAGGTACTAAAATATTAATAATAAAACATACCTATGGTATAGCCATAAATTGGAATCGAATCGTAAATATAAGGCTATGATTTCACGGTAGTAAAAATAAGGGCCCTGACAAACTTGATGCGCGTTTCAATCTATGGTCCATGACGCTACTGTTACGCTATTAAATCTTATATCTACTTGATCATAAAATTTCTATAAAGCTTTTGAGTCATTATCTAGTTATGCAACTTCAAAAATCTTTCGAAGGCAACGTTGAAAAATGCATTACGTAAAGATGATTCGTCTAATCAAAAATATTGATCAGCTCAGTAGATAACATTATAATAATAATCATAAACAGTAGCTATATTTATAATAATATAATTTATGTAATTACTTATTCTAAATTACAATTCCTTGTAATCCGCTCAGTACGTTCAGAAATTCTCGTGGGACCAAGATTCAATGATGCCCAAAAATTTGAATATTTTCTCTGAAGCCCATTTAAAAATACCAAATACATCACCGATTAGATTTATTGTATCAACCGCTATTTGAATTTATCTGTATAAAAATTTACATACCCTTTGATGACACAAGTAGTTCGTAGAAAATCGTGGCAAATTCCAAGAATATATTTTGAATTTGAAATTGAAATGTGTAAGGTACCTACTGTAAATTTGCATAAATATACAAGTCATCAATCGAAGCTCAATACATTGATGTATTGTGTTACAATTCTCACGTTTACCGTGGTGTGGAGTATGCTAAATTATGTGGAGCGGTGAAATATTCAAATTTGTTTTTATTTTTACCCGAAGTCGGACGAAGGTAACAGTATTTACTGTTGCTGTTTGATTTGAATTTCTTTTGTTGAGATTTGCTACTGGGAATCTTTTTCATTGGGAAAAGTCAACAAACATATTAAATCTTTTACTTTATCATAAGGTTTGACATACATAAGCAATTTACTATTATGTCATATACATATATCATTTTGAGAGAGTGTAGTTGAGCGTCTCTGGGATTATGGGAATCGTAAAATATAAATAATATAATATAATACGGCTATAAGTATCTCTGTCATATCTAAAATATAAAAATTCAAAGACCATTGAACACAATTAAAAAAAATATTAAACCTTATAAATATAAAAAAAAACATAAGTACCTATCATAAAATAAAAAAAAATAACTTGCAAAGAAATTGTGTAGGAAGTAACCAAATACAAAAATTCTAATAAATCTTTGCCATTCGATTATAAATTCCTTACCTTAGTCAACTCATTTATAACATTATAAACCCACTCTATGCTTTTTTTCTAAATGGCTTTAGAAATCTGTGTTAAAATGAATACGTTGTTTTTATTAGTCGCAAAAATCTTTAATAAATCATATTGGGATTTTTTTAAGACATGTCACTAAAATATGCATTCATATTGGTAATCCTAGTGTCCATCATAATTATGTGATAGCACTAATTATAATACATTGATTGATATTTTATTTATTGGTTACTTACGTACTTTCTTGGGTAAAATATCTATATATGTAAATAAGTACATAAGAACCTGAGTTCTTATGAGAACTTTAGTTTGAAATCTCTTTGAAGTTTTTTTCCCGTAATTTATTCATAATATTTAATTTACTTAAATATTTATTTTGATAAATAATACTGATTTAATATTATATTAAATCATTTATTTTAATAAATAGTCATTCAATCAATCATTTTCGATAACCCTTCCAACGATGAGCAAACAATCAAACAAGATCGTAGGTAAACATTTTAGCTAGCAATCTTTATTTGTAGATTAGGTACCTACGCAATTACCACTTATCATCAGGTAGACGAATATAATAATATGCAATTAATGAACTATTCTAGTTATTTACTACTATTTCCTGTCGTAATCATAGAATTTTATAATTTCCTAATAGAAAAAAAAACTTTTTAAATGAGCCTTATAGCCAAAAGCAACGTTCCAATAACAATAAATTGTTTTTAAAAAATAGTGCCCGCTCGTATATAAATTAACTATTCTACAGTATGTTTTCCTCATCATGAATAGTAAATCTTGCCAGGCCAGCTATAGGGAGAGGTAACGATGTAAGCGAGTATTACTAGCCATCTTATTCAATCGTCAATGAGCTACTTGATAATTAAAAATAATTTAGATACGAAAACCTTTAGTTATATTTTTAATAAAATTCCAGTGTACTTGGCTTTTTCAACTCCTGCATGGTTTGACCAATTTTGTTTTTTTTTGTACTTATGATGTCACCTGGATGGCTCTTAACTGTATTCCGATTAAATAATTTACGATTCCCAAGCTTTAAGAAAAACCTTTATTTCTATGTCCAATTTCAATTTTATTGGAAACTAACCATTAGGACATATTATTTGACGCTCTAATTTCATTGAGTACCTATATTATTATTAAATTTGTTATAATTAGCATTTTATTATTCCATTTATTCTACATCTCTAAAATGTATGTTTTCTTTTACAAATATTTTCTAGTAACGAATGGTGACATCCTTTTATAATATTGTCTGTTCAAAAGATAAGAATGTTATGGTGCCTGATTATTTTTTATAGCCGTCATCACGTGAGATAACTAGATCTTTTAACAGTACCTATCAACTCGCTCACTAACCCGTTCACTGCCGGACCGGTCTCAACAGCCAATAATTTTAATCTCAATGTTCACTAAATTTGAAAAAGCTGATGGCCAGTGAAACTAGTTGGAACCGGTTGTAACCAGTTATTCGGTGTTGTAAGCCTACATATTATAAGACGGCAGAGCTATAGATGGTAATCAGGCCTATCTTAGCGTTATTACAAGGATTTAATGATGGCTGTTACAGATTTTGTAAAATACTTGTTATTAGCAAAGTAATTTATTATTTACATAATTTTATGGGAGTAACATGTGTTTGACAACCCAATATACATGTTTTAAGACGTAAATAGTTCACCTTTATAATTCTTAGTATACTTATGATTACTCAATAATTATGACTTACAAATTAAATAGACAATCCAAATGAAACAGGCAATCTGTAATAAAATGGTAAGAGCAAAAGCGTTCAAAATGTTTAATTGATTGATTTAAAAAATCTAATAAATTTTATTGAGAAGACTTAACATTTATTTTTTTACGCACAATTCTAAAACAGTAAACATTAGGTTACACATTACACCCATATGTATCCTACATATTTATTATAAACATGAAAGTTCGTGTGGATGTATGGATGTTTGTTATTCAATCATGTCAAGATGGCTGAATGAATTTGGATGAAATTTGATACAGAGATAGATCTAGAATAGTACACAAACTATTTTTTATCCAGGTCAGATCCAATTCTGAAGTCTACGCAGATGAAGTTGCGGGCAGAAGCTAGTAATCTATAAAAATTAAACGTCCAATATAATAAGATGCCTCTATCATTGCCCGACAGTAATTTTTGTCTGTTCATAATAAATTGCAATATGGTCAACTAAAATAACTACTTATCAAAAAAATACCGTTACATTGTATAAAAACTGGTTACATTATTTTTAACACTTTAATAAACCAGGAAAATAATCGCAAAGCAATTACTCAAAAGTCCGTAGAGAATGTAATCCCATCGCAGATGTATTAAAAATTAAACAATAATAATAATGCGAGGTTGCTAATATGCAAATTAGGATATGCTATACAAAACACTCTCTAAACATAATGACAAACCAATAAAAATCCGGAAAAAAAGAGCAGATGTGCTTGAAACAACAAAAAACTCCGATGAAACGGCTTTTTCTTTTAACTTTTTCATCATAATGACAATTATTTTTTTGCGTATCAAGAAAAAATTAACCCTACGGAGCCATTTTTTCCTAATGAACCTACAAGTATCTTAAAAAAATTGTAGGGTCATATTAACAAACGCGTATGCAAATAAGGACCGGAGAATTCGTGCACGAAATATGGTATTAAAACACAACTGCATTGCAAGGGTTAAAACTGTGGGGTCAGAATGGATGCGGTAAGCGCATAATTTTTTATGCTATTTAAAATAAAAAAATGTACTGGTTTTAACAGCGTAATAATAGTTCTTCATTGTATTATTATTTGCCAATAAAGGTGTAAGTGTAACCTTATGCCAAAAAAGCATTAGCTATCTTAATCGCTCGTGTAAGACAGACGAAGACAAGACACCTTAATGCAAGAATATTTCTATTTCTAGACGATATGTACAAGAATACTACGAACAAAGTATTATTGGATTTTACTGGTTTCTGACACTTATGCGAATATTAGACATTGAAATAAAACTACTTTTTACCGTGTTTTATCGCGGATATACGGATTTTATCGCGTTGTACCTATTGATATTATTTGATTTCCAAAGTTTCGGATCCTTTGCAGCATCCATGGTCATGATTGTTGGACGTCTTAATGTTAGAATTACTAACAGCTAAAAGCAGAAAAATATGAAAAAATTGAACGATTGAATTTTTTCCTTTACTAAAAAATAACTTAATAATCTTAGCATGGAAAATGCAAAAAAAATCACAAAAAGATAGTTAAAAGGTAAGGTGGCATCGTACGACACTGAACTAACTGTAAAGTAAGTCGTGTCGGTTGAGAAGTAAGATAACTTGCCTCTGATAGATGTTACCAACATAACCTTATGACGTAAATTCAGAATGTGAAGGAAAAATTTCAATCATGCGGGTAGGGTTCGCCGTGGCTTAGAGGTCAGAGCGTCTGGTATATCAAACCAGAAGACGCAGGTTCGAATCCTGCCCGCGATTGAATTTTTTCCTTTACTAAAAAATAACTTAAAATACTAAGTACATTACCTACAGTAATTTACAGTACAGTCGGTTAAAGTTGAGTGATGTAATATTTCAAATTCAACGTTGGGCAAAAATCTATCATTTTATTTAAAACTGAGGCAGTTATGTTTTAACTTTTAACTGTAATTTACAGAAGGGGTTATTCATGGTTACATCACAGAAAAAAAACTGTCGAAAAGTTAATATTTGTAGTCACAGGACTTGAAAGATCATTACAGGGTGTCAGTTTTTAAGGTTTATATTTGAATCCTTATAATTTGAAAAGTAAATGACCGAGATTTTTTTTTCATAATTGTCTAATAACTGTCACGATACGTCCTTTTGCCCGTTCCTGGCTTAAAGTTGATTCTGAGACAGCCTGTATATGTTACTAGGTCCACATAAATTTCCAATAGCTAACTCCTCAGTATTTTCGAACGCCAGTGTTTTTATATAAAACATAGGTACCTAGTCACGCATCCACTTTCATTACGGGATACACCCGTCAAAGATCAGTGCATAATAATGCATCCACTGATCTGTGGGAAGGGGAACTAATGATCAAAGGTAAAATATCGCTGGTTTTTTTTTCTGCTGTTCAACGTTTATATCATATATAATTGTAGTGGTCCAAAGAACTACTCTACAAGTCATGGGTTCGATTCTTAGGTCGATCAGTGTTAATGGATTTTTTTTATTAAATTTTATAGGATATGCTTTAAGTCCTATGTAATAGGGAGCGAGCCTATTGCCATCGACCAGGCAGTAACTCTAAAGTTTCCTGTGATAAAACCCCAAAAACATTGCACGACTTAGGACATACAACCTCACACTCTGCTACCGCCCTTCCAACCACTAAAATAATGACATACATACACTCACGCCTTTCTCCTACAAGGGTAGGCAGAAAATATAGACCGCCAGTGGCTACGATTCTTGCATACTGCTTTTGCTTCATCCACATTCATACATCTTCTCATACATACACGTCGGGTGCGAGTGCTACGCACCTGACCTTTTTGATGGATTTCGCCAATAAGATCGGCAAATGTGTAAAACAATGTCGCAGTAAATAATATCTAGCTATTGTTTGTAAAATAAAGAAGTATCTAGTTAATAAACCTGGTTTTTATTAACCTAAAACGCTTTAATCCACCGTATAATATGACGAATATTTGAGTAACATTTTGTCATTTCAAATGATTAACTTTAACTCATAATATTAGGTATAATTTACTCCTAATAGCAGCTATCCGTTACAATGCCTCTTTTATCGTTTTTTTTTTCTGGATAAGGACACCCTATCCAGAAAATAATCTACTTATAAATGAAAATAAATCTATTCCCATACCTACCAAATATACATTAAAAAAATCATAAAAATCAGTAAAGCCGTTTCGGAGGAGTGCGACCACAAACACAGTGACACGAGATTGTTCCATTCGTGCCTAAGCATGATAAAGTAATTAACCACGGTAAATTTTTATGTCTTACAGAAATTTAAAGATTCATTTTTACATAAATACTTAAATGTTAACAAGTGAGGACCGTTCGCTAACGGCTGTTCCCAATGTTCCCAATATTCTCTGGTTCTGCCTTCTCTTTCCTTCTTCATTTATCCTTTATTTTACCATCTCCGGTTAAAGTTAATGTGAATAATCTATGGATGGCACATGTGTAAACCCGGCACTGTTGGTACGTTAAACTTTAAAATATCCTTCACAGCAACATTTAAATATTATTTTCATAAAGCAAAAGAATTGTATCGGGTTAATTAAATGAAATTGACTTCTACGATCCATAAATGAGATCTATTCAACTTGTAATGTCATCAGCTCTCCTAATCAGGACATCTATAATCTTAATGAGCATCTTAAATAAATACTTTAAACCTCAATTTATTTTTTAGAGTCTACCATTCAGAATATATCTAAAACATAAATGTCAAACTGGAAGAATCGTTTTAAATGGTATTAGGTATAATTTTTATATCTTTGTATAAAAATGTTGAGTGTCTTAGTGGGTCCCTGGATGATTTAGATTCACAATTGGGCTCGGTAGTTGGCGCTGCGATCAGATTCGATCGGGTTTTATCATAAAGTAGGTATCGCCGATTTTTGGATAATTAGCAATGTGGGAAAAATTGTGTTTCACTTGAGACACTTCGGCATCAAATGCTTAACAGAATACTATAGGTACAGCATCTGTAGGATCGTTGGTTTGATTGGTCTTCCATACCACTTATTAAAACTAGTAGAATAATATCAAGTTTAATTTATGATTTGTCAGGGGTGGACCCGGTTGCATTTGGGGAGCTTCAGCCTCTTAGTCACCCACCCCTAGGTCCACTACTGTATAATAGTATAGTACAGTCTTGTAATGAAATATTTTTTATGCCAACAACTTTTTTTGTTTTTTTTTTATAAATTAATTAAACCAATTTTTACTCTAGGTATACTTTCTACAACGCACACATCGCTAATAAATACATATACACAATTATATAAATATTATTGTATTAAAAAAAAAGAATTCAGTATCTAATTAATATTTAATTTTTTTTTTGATTCGGTATCTAATTATTATTTAAAAAATGGATTCAGTATCTAATTATTATTTATGTTATTCCTATGTGATACATAAAATAGTATAGAAAATATATATTTAAAATTTATATTTTTTAATATGAATATATTACAGTACGCGCGTGTGGTGGCTATTAAGTCAAATATTCATATTTGCTATAATTATCATGCTCATTTAAAATTATTTATATTTATTTTCAACTTCCATAAAGTATGTAAATAACCTAAAATTATTTTAAAACCTGTCAGAATTCATAATTTACATATTTATTCGATCTTTGTACCTACAGACAAAAACATAGCTACTCTCCTCGTGTAGATTTTAAAAATAGCTAGCAATTACTTATTGCTTGGAATTGTCTCCATTAGTCTAGTGGTCCTACGCCAGAGGTTCTAGGTACTATTCCCAGGTCGAACAAAGTATTAGGTACTTACCTGTAGTATCTCGGAGCTTGGATTTGTGCCCGGTTAATAGCACTAGGTTCGGCCCCTATTGCATCTGACCGAAACATATCGGCATACTGCGGAGTGTGCATCAAAAGATCTCTGACTAGCCCTTTGATAAATAGAGGTGTGATGGTACCTAAAGGTACTTATTACCTTAAAAAAGTAATACTTACAAAAAAATTTACCGACTTTTTGATATATATAAAAGTATATTCAACAAGAAATTCATTATGATTGAAAACTTAAACATTATTATTAAAATTCCCCACCCCATAACCTACTAACCTTTGACATGACTAAAAAAACAGGTTACTATGCCATTCATTGTCTATAAGTACCTACCCTATCTTTAAAAAGTCTTAGATCCAATTTTTTAGACCTCTAGACAATAATCACACTGATTCTTTGTCCAACCTCCTATCTAGTTACACCCCTTTCGCTAAAGTTGGTTAAAAGAGCCCGCATCAATGAAACTGCTCAAAAGCATAGTGCACACTGTGAGAGCATTGTTTTAAATTTTTAGATTTTCTAAGAACAAAAGACTCATTGTTCGGACGCCCTGTGAAGCGTTTTATAAAGGACTCTTTTATGCAAATGATTTTTTATCGAATTATTATTACATACACATTTTTTTTAATTCATGCGGGCGATGCACGTGTGAACTTGGCTTTCGAATGATTTTTAACGGTTCCAATTTCGTATATTGGGAACTTGATTTTTAAATTTTGAATTCAGAATTGAAGATTGTTTAAATTATCATCTTAATATTTCAATAATTGTCTTTTTCATTGATTTTGATTAACAATGTATACATAGTGAGCTTTTGGTTATTTTTTTGTGACGCAAGTAGGTACCTACCTATAATGCCTATAACTTACCACATCATCATCACCTGTAACTATTATGGGTCCCTATTATCCCTTCAGAGTTTAACATAGGCTGTAGTAACTCTGAAAGGATAATAGATAGGTACCGATAATAATTCAGATATTAAGGATGAAGAAATGTTTAAATTGTTTAAAATACAATTTAAACATGTTGAAGAAGTTGGTGCAAGTGGGCCTTATAGTTCACTGGTCGGTACCTATATAAAAATGCAGGTTGATAGTTTTTTCAGCTCAAAAAAAAAATAAGTTCAGTAATTATGAAGATGAATTAATGGTACTACTAGATGCCCCCAGTTTTATCATAATAAATGTATTTATTCATTATATTAAGGACAGTCGACAATTGCTTACACTAATACATAATTATACATAGTTCTTATAATTAAAAACCATACATTTAAAAGTGTAGCAATTACCTACATATAGACTAACACAACAAGCACAGTTAACGGTTAATAAAGAAAGAAATTGGTGAAGTCATAAACTGCCAGTCAGAAAAATTAAAATGACTAAAATATGTAGGTATACTTAGAAATAAAATTTACAAGAATTTAATTTGTGAAAAGTGGTTGATTATGGTTTTGTATTAACTTAAATACTTAATAAATCTAGAATTCTAGAATCGTAGGTAATAATTAAATTACCATGCAAAAAAGCTTAGCTTTCGAAATAAATACATCATCAATAAATAAAATAAACAAACAAAAATTCAAAATGAAACCTGTTTCCGCCCGGGATCGAACCGGGGACCTTGTGCGTGTGAAGCACACGTGATAACCGCTACACTACGGAAACTTGATGGTAGAAGTCGAAATACACGTTCATATAGGCAAGCATAAGCACTTGCTATACTTATTGATAAGAAGGTCGTAAATCACATAATCTAGGTTGTAATTATGAAATTATTTAATATGATATCAGAAACGCAATAGGGGGCATCGCCGGGACCATGTCATCAAATCTTTTCTATTTATAGCATGTTCCTAATTTGCCGATGTTATCTATCAGTGTTTGAGTTGCAATAATATTTTATTGTTCTGTCGGAATCATACAAGCCAATACATATTTCTAATTAGACCATGGAGGTATAAGTATTTCGTATTTAAAACAAATAATGGGTTCGGGATTTTTTAAATTTAAATTTTGTGTTTTTGCCTATACTTTTCTTATTTGACCTTTAATAACTTGTATGTACCTATAAGTTGGCTAATAAATACAGCATATTGTTTCCATCACACTTACTAAGTACTTTGTTTTTTTCTATTTGGACTAAATATGTATGTCTTATGTCATTCGGTCATTTCCCACGTAGATCAAGCAAAATCCGAATCATACTCTGCTTGACAGGGAAATTAATTGCAAAATAACGCACCTAAGAGAGTAGAAATTTTACTTATCAAAGTTGGCATCATTTTTTTCTGCCAAGAATGAGATAGAAAGTAAGTAATAAACCTCTTTGCACTCAATGCCACGCGGATGACCATAAACTTTAAATTTAGAATAGACAAAACCGTTCTATTGGTTCTATAAATAAAGAGTCGCCATGTTGGTTAATAACAAAAAAACAAGTGCCATTCCTATTTATATATTATTTTATGACATTTCTGTCGACAAACTGTCACTGAAACTGTTTTAATAAGTACGTAACTACGTAAAGTAAGGTAAATAGAACGATAACTGTACATACAATTTAGATTATATTTCCACTCGGGACTGAATAAGATTTAAAAAAAATGTGTTTTGGATCTACATACATATTCTCAATGTCATAATTGTCAAAAGGTATTCTCCCAAGCTTACAACTTGATCGAAAAATTGTCTACAAACAAGACAACATAGAATATTTTAAATATTGTTGAATTTCCTGACCTTCATGTGTAAATGTGAATGTGAAAAATATGATTATCAAAAAGGAATATTAGGCTTGAAATTCATTAATTAAAAAATCTGTTATGCAGATTATTATGTGAGTGTAGACAGTAACCTAGCTAAGAAACCAGTAAAATCTAACAAGAAAACGTAAAGTTACAGGTACTCCAATAAGTGTTTAACTTGTTGGCATTTCAGTTTTTAAATAGGTTCTTAATTGATATTTTAAACCTATTTTTTTCTTATTATTCTTGATATGCTTACAATTTCAGTATGATTTCTTCATTCATTCTGACCTTCGTATAAGTACAATGAAGCCTACCATTTTACTTATATTATTGTTTACAAAATTCGGGATTAATGAAGATAATTACCGTCGCTGTAAAGTATGTTTAGGAAATCATCTGAAATCACCAATATTCTTATGAATCATAATAAAATTATTTTTTCCAAAATAACGTGTAATGAAAATGTTATAAAAATAAATATCCCATAAAATACATATTATATCTGTTCTGTTACTAAAGGGAGTTTACTATGAACAACGAGTTTGTTATCAATATTCTTAACACATCGACTGCAAGGGAAGCAAAATACATGGATAATTGAATGCCAATCAAATCGTTCATTCCGTACATTGATTGACACATGCCACGTTGACCCGACCATGACTGACATAGTGGGCGGCTTTGATGTATACACCATGGTATTTTCAAAAAGAGAATTGAATGAGTGAATGATTTAAATGGCGGTAAAATACATTAGGACCAAGAATGTGACTGAAGAAAACGATGTACTTATTTATAAAATTTAATAAGTAGAATTCATTAGTTAAAGTTACAATAACATGTAACGCCTGTATCCTCAAAGTGTTAGGCAGGGGTGTAGCTACTGGTACTAATTTCAACTCCAAATTGTTATTGAGAATTTCACGGTAAAACCTAAGAATACAACTCCATCTGGGAATCACTACCAGAACTCCAAGCTAAGTAGTCGCGGCTGCAGCCACTAACAAGACAGTTAATTCAATTAAAAATTCAGACGAAGCTCAACCGACAACAAGTCTCTCTGCCCTACTTAAATCGAAACGATCTCAGTGTCGTCATTTTATAGCACTTAAAGCTTTCTTAGCTACAACCACGGCGCCTGAATCTATGTGCTATGCATTTAAACTATTATTTACTACACAATCAAGGGGTTTTTGATACCATTACACCGGCACGTAAGGCGAAACGAGTGTAAATAAATATTAAATAGACAGACGGCAACTGGTCCATTTACCTGACTTTAATCGTGATTATGTCAACGATTTTATGGGTGTTGAGACACTGTACTCGCTTGTACTGACGCCTCTTGGTACGTGTTAGGAATCTATAAATTGTGTATTCAAGTATAAAGAAATACTTATCGCGGTTTGAACAAGACAAAACAAACTATTAATTTTGAGAACGCAATAATTTCTGCTTGCTTTGTCGTCATGGCAACCGTTGAGACGTTTATAAGAAGTACCTATACATTTGAGTCCAATCCATTGGCCATGAATACTATAAAGTAAGAAATAGTAATTAATAATCTACATAACATACCATCACGTCTGTATTCCCAGGTTAGGCAGAGGTGTACTAATGTACACCGACATTTCAGTTCAGTCGCATGTAATAGGGGGCAAGCTTATGGCCATTATCCGGTCACAAATCCCAAACTCCGAACTGCTACTGAGAATTTTATAGAAAAACCCAATAACACTGCTCGACATGGGATTCGAACCAAGAACCTCTAGCGTAGCAGTAACGCTTAGGAGCACTAGATTAGGTAATGAGTTTATATATCAATATAACGCGATAAACTCGGTAAAAACAAGTTTTATTTCGGTATCAATTTTCTTTCGTCTAAAAATCGTTTTTCCTTACTAAGATTTCCTATATCATGGCTCACGGCTGCGTTTAGAGATAAAATTCCGTCATAAAAACATATTCTCGGTTCCTTTGGCCCTTTTATAGGTATGTATACAGGGCTCTTAAGGGCCAGCAACGCATCAGGTACTCCTCCAGGGTTGCAGGTGTCCATAAGCGACGATGACTAATTGCTATTCGGTTCGACTAATCCTTTAAACATAAGGTACCTATGTTTCTTCTACTGTGACCGCCTGTTTCCTAAAGGTTTAGGTTAGTTATTCGTACCTACTGCTGTATCTACACCCATATTTCACCGGTATGTTTAAGTCATGTAATAGGGGGCGAGCCTTTACTATTACTAAGGAGAGAGAGAAACTAAATTATACTTTGACCGACGTGGGAACCCATGACCCGTAGCTTGCCAATACGACTTCAATTATAAAAAAATATGTATTTTTAAATAAAAAGTCAAATCCCGCCATTACGAAGTAAACCCAGAGTAACTACTTAAAATTAATAGGATACTTAAATAGGAGCTGATTTGGAGGAGATATGGTACTTACGAAAATGGAATACACATGCAAATAGGACGTCGTCCTCTTGATTTGTGAGAAAGACATCAATCCTGGCACCACTCTATCCTACATCCTGCTATAACCCGATTGCTTATGCGTCTCGCTTATTCGATATAAATCGTTTACCAAATCGAGTGACTGGATTGGTCCGTTGACCATCAAAGCAGTCACTAGAAATGAGACTTTGTAGCTATTTGTAAAGGTGATGTGTCTGAGAAATATCATGATAGGAATAGAAATTGCTCATAAATCTTATTAGTGTTGGGTCTATATTTAAAAAAGTTTTTTTTTATTCGTGATAGGCTTACGCTTGACCGCCAGTTCGCCTGATGTTAAGCGACATTGCGATCTACGATGGATGGATGTATGGATGTTTGTAACTCTTTCACGCCAGAACTGATTTGGTTGAAATTTGGCACATATATAATCTGTGCCTGGAATAACACATAGGCTACTTTTTATCCAGGTCGGATCCAATCCTGAAGTCCACGCAGACAAAGTCGTGGGCAGTAGCTTCTGCCCGCGACTTTATCTGCGTACTCCATAAATATTCGTAGTCTGAATAAAAATATTCGCTATCAAAATGCGGCTAAGTACCTATATATCAACATGTTTTAGATTTTGGTGTCATGTCGTAAATTACTATAAATTTATTTGACATTTTCATTGGATATCGCAGGTAAACGTGTGTGGTATGTAGAAATATATTTTACGAAATTGCTAAAAAGCATGTTGATGTCGTAATTATATAATTCATAATTTACATAATTATGTATTACATACAAATACTAGGTGTTGCCTGTAGTTTCACTCCCATCACAAAGAACTTTTTGAGAGATTCTTTTTGAAATCGATCTATACATTATATTAAGAAAACCCTGTCCGCCCCGTGAAGGTATTGTTAGGTATCGAGGTGCGGTCCTATTTAGATAATTATTTTAAATATAAAAGAAAAAAAAGACCCAAAAAATATTATAAAACGAGGAAACTGAAATGGCAATATCCATTATTTTTTTTTTCGGTGGCATCGACCGTTTGGGCGCACAATGTCCAATTCACAAAATGTCCAGTTAGAGACCGTCCCTGGGTGCCAAACATACAATAGTTTCTAACTTTCTTAATTAATTCAGCATAAAACGTAACAAACTAATAGACATACTCGTAGTTACTTTCGTATATTTTATGATATTGGTATCTTTTAATGTAGCTTCTAAGTGTTAGCTCTGAATCATTTTTTAAATTGAAAATTTATTAATTAATTTGTCGGGAAAATGATTAGTGGCCCGTTAATGGCAATAGAATTGTCCCTTATTGCACGAGAAAGTACATTTGTAAACCTATGCCTAATACTTTGGGCATGGTACGTGATGTTGTTTTATTTGATGATGTTACGTGATGGTATGTTAGGTTAATAATTTATTTAAATGTTTATAAAATTTACATCATTTATATGCATTATTTTTTCTGTAATATGATCTTATCATAAATTACGAACCCTTTACGGAAAACCGCGTCTCAATCGGTCAAACCGTTCTGGAGATAAGTGGCAACATTCGTTGGCACACACAAACAAACAAACCCTCTCAACCTAAACCTACCTATACCGTCTCCGTTCCGTCGTGGGTAAAAAATACTTGTTACTTAAAATGAAAATCCTAAAAGCCTTAAGATTTGTGGTCGATAAATCACAGATGTATATACATATTTACATTTTATTCAATCGAAAAATATAATTTATAGCTTTTTTTAATGATAATTGTTGACCTCATAAACTGTTATCTTAATCGGTTAATATATAAAATCGCTAAAAGTAATAAACAAGTAATAAAATCTCTAGTCATCATTGTTTATAATTTACTATCACCAACAATCCAATGACTATTACAAACACATATTTTCGTTTCAGATACACCAGCCATTGTAATATTAACCCTGCCTATCTAACAGATCAAAAACATTTTACCCAGTGAAAGAGTTACTTGGGAGGTCTTCAAAATTTGGTGGAAGAGTTGCGACTAATTTGGTCTCGCTAGTAAAACGATTGTTCAACTTTAGTGATGTGCCAAGTAATAAATATTCAAATAGAAAATAGATTTTAGGGCCGTTTTATGACCGTGTACGTCCCTACGTTGGAGTTTATTTGGTTATGTTAAGTAGGTGAAAGTAAAGTACATTGTGTAGTAAATTTTATGTATACTAAATGGCATGTTAATGTAAATGGCATGGTGTGTTAATGGAACGCATAGAATTTATTGTGTGGGAAACGAAAACACAGAATTAAATAAAAAAATTGTGATAAAAAAACATTAAAAAAATTTAAACTAGCTGTTCCGTGGTTTCACTCGCATCCCGAAAGTTTTTTGAGACAAAAGTTAGCCTATGTCTTAGTAACGAACAAATAAACAGACAAAGTTACTTCCGCATTGGTTTGGATATTGCATTTATTAAAAATCTACCACGTAGCTGTATATAACTTTCTGTACACGACGGTAATATCTTACGATAACTGCCTCACTTCTTTTTGACATTAACAACAAAATGCAAGCAAACTTTATTAACTGATACGACGTCAAAGATAAAAACCGTAAGTATTCGAAGAAATTCCAAATTCGATTTGCAACCGACTTTCCAATTCGAAATTCGAATCATAAATCTTCGCTTACCTAAAATGATACTATTTCCAGTCGATTTTAAATCAGCTGATGCATTCGATTATGGAATTCGGTATCGTAAATCGTCGATGTGCCTCGGGTATCGAGTACTTGGATAATTTCTGAAGCAATTCGTTTGACAGGTGCCGCAAGCGATCGCATTACTCTGTTGCATGTCTTTATTCGGCCTTATTTCGCAGTGTTGACTATGATACTTTGTTTTTTTTTGTGAGCAAAGGCAGTGTTATTTGTAGAAGTTTATTGTGTTTTGTTCCCTTAATACCGATCGTTTAAATGCGGTCCGATGTGTTTATTTGTACTTATTCGATACAGCTTTTCGTTTTATCTTTTCTTTTTTGGACTTTGTTTGTACCTTTCTGTACACGAGTGCCAGTGAGTGCCAGTGAGTAAAAATTCGTAAAATGAGCTTACTACCTGTATTTACATTTAATACATAAGGCCTATAATTAAAGCTTTCCATTTAAAGGCTTTCTGTGTGTTAGAACACAGAGAGCCGTTTGTACAATGCACAGTGTTCTGAGGAATTGTTTGAAATGATGCCAACAGCTACTTTCTATTACTGCATAAGATACAACGGATAATTTTAATGAAAGTGACTCAAGAGGATTTATTTTATAGGATGAAAGAAAACTGCATGTCGCAGAGATGAAAATATTGAGGGATGAAACATTAAAAAGTGGTGAATATGAAAGTGGAAGGATGGAGGGGTAGAAGGAGACCAAAGAAGAGATGGACGGATTGCGTTAAGGAAGGATTATGATGGAAAGGACTGTGAGTGATGATGTGACGGCTATCAGGGATGAACAGAAAAAAGGACATGCTGCGCCAACCCCAAATATTGGGACAAGGGCAGGAAGATTCGATTCTTGTGTTTCTTATTCGTTTCTACGCCAACAAGATTGATGTTGTAGCTTAAGTTATTTGTAATTCTCCGTGTGGGTACAAGTCCGAATACTGCTTCTCACTGCCACTCAGATAGGCATCTCGTAAGAGGCGAATAAATATCTGACTTGCTCGGTAGCAGGACCTCTTGGGTTTGATTGGCTGGAGACTACCCTAGTCGGATTCTGTCGTAAAACACCTTGGTGTGTGTTTCGACTTTTGCACGTAAGAGCCAGATTCTCGTCTCTAGCAGTCTGCAGTCCGCAGGGGCTCTTATGGATTAGCATCGCATCAGCAACTCCTCTGATGTTGCAGGTGTCCATGGGCGACCATGACTACTTACCACCAGGTGGCTCGTCAGATCGTCTGCCGATCTCGTCGTAGTTTAGTCCTGTAAGGCCCACATTTTTTTTGCCTAATCGAATGTTTTGTGACTTCTACAGTGCTATAGGTGCAGTAGTAGGTAGAGGTATAATATTATTTTCAAACATATCGACAGCTACGTTAGAGGTCCTGAGTTGGATTCCCAGGTCGAACAGTGTTATTGGATTTTCTATGAATTTCTCAGTAGCAACTAGGAGTTTGGGATATGTGCCCGGCTAAACATACCGGCGAAGTGTATATTATCACGCCTCTGCCTAACTCTTCGGGGAATACAGGCGTGATGTTATTCTTAGCATAGATAAAACAGGACTCATTTCATTTTCGAACCTGCTTCTGATTGCTCCCATTTAGAGCTGAAAATCAATGTTCGTATGACACGCTGATAGCCGTAGTGCGCGCACGACTAGTCGTGTTCGGCGGCGATCGGACGCGCTCGTGACGTCTCGTGTCATTACGCGCTGGTTCGGCCACGTCGTGCGCACCCGTTTCGGCGTTACGATTGTACGCGTTTCGTAGGGTTGCCAGGTCAATATACATACTTACATAAGAAATATTTATATCTATTATATTTCTCTGACTATGTTGCATGAAAAAATGGTCAATATCAATTTCCCTAGAAACGTCAAAACGAGTGAAATTAAGGAAAATATATAGAGCATTTGCAAGCGTAAGTCCTATAGTTAGGTAGGTATTTTCATAGTTTTTGGGTCGATTTGACACTATACAGATCGAACTGGGTTAAGAGAAATCCTCCGAGGTTAGGAAATGTAAGGTGAACGCATGTAATATCCGTGAGGATACATACTATCATAACATACCATCATGCCTGTATTCCCCAAAGGGTTACGCAGAGGTACATATATGGGCCCACCATTTGCTGATATGTTTAAGTCCCATGTAATATGCGGTGAACATTTATTATCATTAACCGGGCACAAATCCAAACTCCGAACTGCTACTGAGAATTTCATAGAAAAATTTATAACACTTGTTCGACCTGGGAATCAAATCCCAGTACCTCTAACCTAGCGGTCGCGCTCATGAATAGTGAGGATACAGTTACTTTTATCATTAAAATACTAGCCTTAGAATGGGCGTGAGAAAATACGAAAATATTTATACCAAAACTTACCTACAATTTGATAATATGCACAATATTTGATCGTATTAATCTTGCCATGATTTATTTGGTTGTGACAACTAAAGAAACTTTTTTGAAAAAAAAAAAAAACACCGAATTGCCAACCCTACCTCCGTGCATTACGTTCATTGACCATTACTGTCAAAATCGTGCACACGATTATTAACATTGCTGCATACGTATAGGGGAGATAATTGCGTGCATATTTATCGTTGTTATTGTAGCATTTGTTCGTGGGTGTATGGCTAATTCGTGGGTTTCGCTGAAGTGGTTTTGATAAATTGCCGCATATAATGATATGTACGGCACGATTGGCGTGACCTTTTGGTTTAGTTTGATCTTAATATCGGCTACCTTTAATTGGCTGTAAGTACATAATAATTAATTGTAATAATTCGTTTAATACCACTAAGCCGAGGCCAAGAGGTGGGCCAATGTTTTTGACTTTTCAATGAGGTTTAAGTAGTACCTAACATAACTTACATACTTCTGTATTTCCTAAAGGGTTAGGCAGAAATGTACTAGTGTACACCATCAGTTCGCCCGTATGTTTGGGTCCCATGTATTATGGCGCAAGCCTATTGCCCTTAACCGGGCACAAATCCAAACTCCGAGCTGCTACTGAGAATTTCAATAGAAAAACCCAATAATAGGAGTGTCGGTATTGCGATGCGCCGCTCTTCCTTTCTGCGGCCGCGGTGTGGACGGCGGCGGGGCTACATACCTGTTCCGCCCGCCGCAAAGAGGATCTTGGGCGACGGACTCGGGGTCGTCACTCGTCCATTGCACTTGGCCCTCGAGGAAGTTCCATCATTGAACATTGGACGTCCGCATTGGACGGTGCATTGTTGGTCTTTAGTTTATGCTGGCCTCCTAGCCGGAGAGCCTGACACATCGTGACCGTGACGTGAAGGCGCATTCCCCTCCCGAAATAAAAAAAAGGTCGTACAAATATTTTCCTCAACACTGCGCAGAAGCCGATCGCTCAGCCGCTACGCCAAACGCGTCTTCGTATTGTATGTTAAATGTTTATTTATTGACTGGCTTTATTAGTCATAATGAAAACAATAAAATTTAATACAAGTATCTACACGGCTACGATTTAATGGTTTTCGTTTAAAGAAGCTACTTACACAGATCTTGGTCAAATCGTAACTTTTTAATGTATTTTTGATTTATTACTTGGGTTCAACTTTTTTTTTGATCTGACATTTACGGTTAAGGCTACTGTATTAGATTTAAGATTTATAGTTTTAAATTTAGAATGTCAGGATAATTATTTCCTGCCGGAATTAATTAGTATCTAGGTAGTAATTGTGGGTACAATGAAAAGTAATTGGTTGTGTTGTGGTAAAGTCAAGTCAAAGTCAAAACTCAAAATCAAAGTCAGAATGATTTGTTTCAATTAGACCTTTAAGAAGGTACCTACTTTTGAAAAGTCAAAACAACTTGTGGTACTTGTGGAGGTCTGATTGCAGTCGTTTGGAGTAAAAGATTGATATTCTGTCTCATCTGGTTAATCAGAAAGATACCCCCCATCATATCGGGAAAATGCTAAGATAGTGATAAATTAAAGAGCCTCCACGAAGTGACGATACACTTATAAATTAACTAGCTGTTACCGGCGGATACATTCACATCCCAAAATACTTTTTGAAACAAGATAACTCTTGTCTCAAAACGTGTCCTCTAGACCAAAAGTCAGTGTAAAAGTATGCTACCGCATATGTCCTTCCTCAGGATTAGTCACGATGCAATCTATCGCCTTGTGAAATTTTATCGAAATCTGTTCTGCGGTTTAGGCGTAGACGTGAAACAAACAGATAAACAGAGTGATTTTGGCCACTAGTGTTGCCCACGACCCTATCGCTCTTAATATCTAAATGTACGTAGAACGTAGATAAGTGAAAGTGGTGTGCCAGCATCGTAGCAAGTAGAAATCTATGTCTCTGCCTACCCCAATGTGAGACAGGCGTGAAAATATGTATGCATGTATCTGTATTAGTCCCTGGTAACAACAGCTCTGTTACAAAAGTACGTTGATATGCCCAATTCGACCGATTTCAACACACAATACAGTTGGGTGCTTTTCATAAGGTAATCTAATTTATATCGTGATGTATGCCCGGTGGATGCTAATGTGTAAACATTCGTGGAGCCGTATGTTCGTCACTGCGTGTAATGTTCTGTGGCTGTCATGGATGTAAAACTGTTCTAGAAGAAATAGGAGCGTGGTTGAAGGCCAATATTGGGCGTACCTACTTTTGTACAACTTAATTTTTTATAAAAAAATAGATTTGTTTTTGTAAAAGCGTACGAGTGAGACGAGTATAAACAGTGTACGTACACTGTTTAGTTGAGTGTTGAGTGTTGAGTGTACGTACACTCAACAATTTTTCCTACGAAAGCGAATACCGTATTCATCAAAAATAAATATATCTTCTTAAACAAATCTTTGAAAAGTCAGATAAGGATTTAATTTGGAATGTTGGTCATTATGACAGGTATAATCAACCCTTTAACAGGTTCAGATATATCGGAATAAAACTGATGCTTCATTTATCCTTATTATGCTTTGTTCATCATCATCATTATTGCCTTGCTTTTGTGACAATTTATTTGGGGTCGACGCAGTAAGTCCTTTTCTGCAATTTATTTCTATCATATTGGCTAATAGTCTGCTATAGTAATGGCTAACAGTCTGCAGTCCGTAGGGGTTCTTAAGGCTTGGCAACGCATCAGCAACTCCCATGATGTTTCAGGTCCATGCGCAGAATACTTAACATCAGGTGGCTCGTCTGCTCGTTTGCCGACATAATCTTTAAAAGAAAACCATTAGTACTTATACCTATGTAAGTACTACTTAGTTAAAATATAATATTAAAAAAAAAATGACTTTACCGCATAGTCACTTCCAGTAACCGTACTACCTAGATATCGTAGAGGCAGCGACCCGCGATATAGTCATTTCCTGATTTTGATGTCGCAATACAATGTTCTATGTTAGTACATAGAAAGTTTGGACATCTTTATTGGAATATAAATTGAATGGTTTAACAGGTAATATTATTTTTATATCACATAAAATGGTCATGTATGTGTGGGAACAAAGTTATTGTGAAATGTTATGGTTTTAAATATATTCAAAACTTGTGTTTGAATGTAATTTCGTGTTCATATATCATGTTTTCAAAGCAATCGGTAAAGAACTTTCCCGAGATATAAGGTTAAAACAAACGTCAATTTTCAACTTTATTTAATAAAGATAAATAGGTTACTTATGTGTCTAAAGGATTTTTGTTAAAAATTAAATAAAAATAAGATTGCGCTAAAAGGAACTAATGACTAATAAATCTGTGTATTCTCATAGACTTAATCATACATACATGAAAGAAACATGACTGTTACGAATAACTTGATTACCCGTGACATTTCCAAAAGGAAAATACCCACTCATAATACATTATTAATTTATGTCGAAGAAAAAGTAAGAAAAAAATAATCAGCTTGCATTTTTATTCACGATCCAAAATATTATTTTATTGATTCGACGATCTTTATATGTTATCTGAAATTTTACCAGATACTATGTGTGATAGCAGTAAAGCAAACGAGGATGTGGCCGGTAGGAGCGATGCTTAATTTCGTCTAATTTCATCCTATATTAGGGACAAACCTATATATATAATGTTGTAACTATAAAAATCATACCCCACCCACTGATCTCTATATTTATCTATTTATGGATTACTAGCTTTTGCCAGCGACTTCGTCCGCGTGGAATAGTTACTTTGTTCCCTAGTTCTTCGCCCGCGGTTTCACCTGCGTTGCCCCGTTCCTAAGGGTTGTAGCGTGATGTTTTATAGCTTGAAACCACTGTTCCACCACAATTCACTGCTCTGCTCCTATTGATCGTAGCGTGATGAAAAGTATACTATAACCTGTGGTTTGGGCTGTGCGTTGATAGATCACTATGTCAGTCAGTCAGTCACCTAACGTAAGAGTAGACAAATATAATCAGAAAGCTCCGAACTGCTAAGCTATCGGGAGTTACACGTGTTATTGTGAGTCAACCATAAAAGATAGACATTTGCTGTCGTGGAATATTTTTTATATAATTTTAGGGAGAACATTTCCGTCATACATGATTTCTGTGTAGCTTTAACCATTAAGGCTGCACACGCGACGGAAGCTTAAAAAATGGAGTAAGTTCTCCTGTTTTCCCAACATTTCCCTTCACTGCTCTACTCCTATTGATCGTAGCGTGATGAAAAGTATACTATAACCTGCCCAGGAGTATGAAGAACAATTGTACCAAGTTTCGTTGAAATCCGTCGAGTGGTTTTTGTTTCTATAACGAACATACAGACAGACAGACAGACAGACAGACAGACAGACAGACAGACAGATAGACAAAAATTTTACTGATTGCATTTTTGGCGTCAGTATCGATCACTAATCACCCGCTGATAGTTATTTTGGAAATATATTTCATGTACAGAAATGACCTCTCTACAGATTTATTATAAGTATAGATTATAGAGGTCAGTCACCACAAAATACATTTGTTTTTCAAGTTCGGCCTGTTCAGTATCTTATTAGGTTGGTAGCACTGCTACTGAGTCCTTCTGGGAGTTAAAATGTCCAGTTTGGTGGCAATATGACTCCACATCGTACGATACACGTCCTGTATAACCTGACCTCTCATGCTACCAAAGGCCTATACAATGCGAGGTCATCTTAAACTGGAAAATAGAGACGACTTTTGTGCGTGAAAACTTTTTCCCCCTCTCGGTTGCTGCGGCTCTGGTAGTTTGTTCGTAGGAGCTCTTAATGCTCGGCAACGCAGAAGCAACTTTTCTGGTGTAGCAAGTGTCCATGGGTGGTGATGACTACTTACCATCAGGTTGCTCGTCTGCTCGTTTGCCGACATAAACAAAAAAAGAGCGTAGTAGTCATGCTTGCAATCAGTTTGTACTTACAAAATAAACTTATCTTAACAGTGGGTACGGTATTTTAATGTTCAAAATGTTATGCTTTGTGTGTGCGCTGTGGTGCGTATCCTTTTCGTGTATCTCTTTATTTATGACCATTGGGAATTCGGAACCACTGTGTGTAACTACAAATATATAGATCACTCAAAGCGTGTAAAGTTTTAAGTACTGGAACGAACTCTGATGTTAAGTTCGTCTGAGTTGGTAATACCGCATTGGCAAATTTTATATTCTTCCGGTGAACAATATAAATGTGTTAATTACCGAATAGGGAATATGCATTTGCATGTCATTTTCTTATATTTTTAATCATGTTTACATTATTAAACTATTATTAGAATTAGTACAAAGATACTGAAAGAGTATAAAATATCTATACATTGGTCAGCTTATATTGGCAATTTTTTTTTTAATTCGTGATACTTATAATTACTATCTATTATTATTATAATTCCCGCCAGTTCGCCTGATGTTAAGCGATACTGCGATCTACGATGGAGCGCGCTTGCCTAGAAGAATCCGATTCACTCGTGATTTAAAGACACCCAGATTATATCTATCAGGGAAGACCCACTCGGGAAGTGCTTTCCATATTTCAGCAGTAGGCATGATAAAAGTAATAACTAGTATTATTCTTTCGTGTGTATGTAGGTATACGTAGGCTATTGTCTTACTTTGTTAGTCATAATCTTTATCTAAATCTTATCACTTAACTGCGATACCACGAAACAAGCCTGTTATTTAGCATCTCATTATAATATCGTTAACCTTTCGACAGTTAACTATTTGACGTTAATGGGTTTCATTAAAAAATATAGTTTATAGTTCCATTAACGTGAGGGATTAATTATATTCTAACGGAATATTTAATTGGAGATTTTTAGAGGAGTATTGAGAGACTCCGGAGATCTCCGATTTAATGACTACGTGTCCGTCTTACACTTCTTAAAGGTCGGGAAGGTCAAATATTATGCTTTTTTTATTTCGTGTAGCTACAATAAAGATTACATTGTGAGAAAGCTATCGTACTTTTTAAAAATAACGTTTCTAATCACAAAATATTTCTATCGTAGGTTCATTTATAAATAAACAAATGTACTCCTGCAGTTTCTTTTTAGATCCCATGTAACAAGTGGCGTGCCTATTCTCAAACTACATCTTCTGGAAATCGAACCCAGGATTCCTGCTGCGATTAGTCTAGGACAGTGCTTCCCAACCAGTGGTCAGCGGTCCAGTGGTCGGCGTTTGTGTATGTGAGAATTTGTGTTTGTAAACGCACCCACGATACAGGAGAAAATGCTAGGGTGTAGCAACTTTAAAAAAAAAAATTGTAATACCTACACGATCAAAATGTATGGAATAACTTCTTCGATATTACTATTAATTACCAAATCTAAAAAATAAAATCAAACTGTCCATGATTACATGTGTGTGTGTGAGTACGATGATCGAAATCAAACAAAGAATGATTATGCACTTATATGGGCAGTTGTTAAGAGATAAAAATCACCGCTTCTGTGCGTTTATTTAATTATGGATTGTGCGGTGTGATTGCCAGCGGATAACTGACATTAATTTACACAGATTGATGAAAGATATTTTATTTCTATATATTTCTATGTTGTTTTTTTTAGACTGCCTTATTAGTCTAGTGGTCCCAAGCGCGACTGCTACGCTATAGGTCCTGGGTTCGATTCCCAGGTCGAGCAAAGTGTTATTGGGTTTTTCTATGATATTCTCAGTAGCAGCTCATAGTCTGGATTTGTGCCCGATTAATGGCAATAGGCTCGCCCCCTATTATATTGGATCTAAACCATACCGGCGAACTGTGGGTGTACATTAGTACACCTCTGCCTAACCCTTCGGAGAATACAGGCGTGAAGGTATGTTTATTTTTAACTAGGTGACGACCTCTAAGAAGAAACATCGAAACAAACTCAGAAAATCATGGTGGCTTTTAAAGTCCAGTCATAGTACTTAGTAATAGATATGTGAGCTCCAATGTAAAAGAATGTCTGATATGGCATTTAGAAGAAAGAACTCTTTCGGCTTTAAGTAGACCAGTCCCATCTGACAGCACGCAGTCATCCGTCATTGGGTAGCTTCACCTTACTAGCAAATATGGTATCGTGGGAAAAAATCGATTTTAATATTCTTTCACGAATAGAAAGCTGCATTATCAGCGAGTAACATTTTTTAAAATTACATTATTGTAACCCAAGGTATCAAAAATTTGCCTATATATGTCATTATTTGACTTGCGCTGCCATTTTGTTAACTGCTAGAAAATTTAGGTTACTATGGAGATCCATTTGACACTTTATTCTGAAATTTGATACAGAGATAGATTAAAGTCTGAAAAGCACATAGGCCTAATGCCTATGTGCTATTTGCTGGGGGCTTACTCTTGAATTCAATTCCGATACATCGACATTGGAATTGTGCCGTTTCGTCAAGCTTCGTACTCTTGAATCTGAGACTAGCGCCAAATTGTTTCAATATTGCGCGGTGATTGAGTGAACTAAATAAGATTGGGAAACGATCCCAACCATTGGCCAATCAGGGATGCCGATACAAGGTTAACGGATTTGTGCTCAAGAGTACGAAATCGCCCGACAGCCAAATTGACATTGGAATCGGATCTCGTTTGGATTGGTATTGTATTGTTTTCAAGATTAAGCCTGCAGGTCGAATCCAATTATGAAGTCAGTAGTCATTAAAAAAACAGTCGCTGTCACTGGCACCTCTATGCGTGTTCCAACGTGCCTTGTTACAATAACTTTATCTGGTGCTCTCTCGACGGTGACCACCAATTTCGTAGCACAACACCGTTACATGTTTCCACTCATTTACATTTTCTAGTTTCGTCTAACTAATTATGTTTACATAATCGGGGATTAATTATTCTATTCGTTTTTATTCGGGCGCTTGTTCCTGCAAGTGCATTTATATGCATAAAAAATGTTTCCAGAGCACGAGTTAGAATTAACATTAAGTCGGTAACTAAACGTCATTATACTTTGAAATAGATACATACCAGTATCTGTAATGTATTTTAAACAAGGCGAGATGTTTCTGGTGCAGGATTAAATAATAATGTGAATCTTAATCATGGATCAGAGTTATAACTTTGTGATACGAATTGTAATTAAAGGTCCGAGTATATTTAGATCTAAGTCCTATCAATCTATAAAATGTATAAATATAGATGAATATATGGGAAGAGGGAGACCAAAGAATGGGTGGATGGTGTGTAATAACTTGACAAAGGAAGTACATAATATATAGTGACGGCTAATTAGAGACTATGAAATTAAAACGCCTCATTAACACATAAATCAAATACGCACACCCACAAACATCACGCAGAATATTACCCTTTTTTACCTTTAATTTTATCTATGGTATTTTTTTTATTTTTTTGTCATAAATTAGAATAATTGGAAAAATATAATAGGAGGACCCTGGCTTCTACAACACAGTTTTAGTTAGAGAATTCTAGTCTTTGTTAGCTTATTTTATGTAAATAAAGTATTATTATTTAAAAAAACTTTCGTGCCGATTTTGAATAAATTGAAACAAGGACAGGAGGGTAATGTTGAGGAAAAAGTAGACTGAACCAAACATCCCGGTCGAAAAATCTGTGTTTTTGAAGTTGGCTGTAAGTGGATTATACTGTGCTAAATTGTCGTGAATATTACATACATACATACTATCACGCCTTCCCCAAAGGAGTAGGCAGAGCTGTACTAATGTACACCCAAAGTTAGCCGGTATGTTTGGGTCCCATGTAACAAGGAGCAAGCCTATTGCCATTAACCGGGCACAAATCCAGATTCCGAGCTGCTACTGAGAATTTCTTAGCAAAACCCAATAACACTACTCGACCTGGGGATCAAACCCAGGACCTCTAGTGTAACAGTTGCGCTTGGGATCGCTAGACCAATGAGTAACGTCGTAACGTTTATAATATCAATAACGTTGGAGATTTTGGGGAATTCCCGGGGTATTGAAAATAAATAAAATTAACTATATATCATCGTAGCTAACACTGCGTTTACATATTTAATTACTAAAGTTTTTTTCCCAACAGACATGAGTAGCACTATTTTAATCATATTTTCTGATTCATCCAATCAGGCAGGTACTTCCCAGCGTTATATCCAAATGGTAAATCCCGCCCGCGGCTAATCTGGCACTTTTCGCTTTTTTGTGCGCAAACGCATTAATCTAGATGCTACACAGTAAGTGGATCACTTGATAAGATCGGTTCATTAAGTTGGCAAATTATGGAATTAGAAAAGTTAGTTTTAAGACATTAATTGGGGATTATCTGCCGGAGAGACATAATTATTTATTCTGTAGCTGTTTCTTTTCATAATTGGTCTATGATTAGCAAACGAAGTTGCTCATCGTGAAGGCCTGGATTCAATACAGCAAAAATTTTAGGAAATTCATATAGAGAAAGAAAGAAAATGTTAGAAATTAAAGGAAAGTAAAATGCTAATTACGTTACATCTAGTGACGGATAACCCTTTAGATAGATCACATGCATAATTTGCTTCGATATTTTTTTTAAACGTTGCCCGTCCCTTTTCTCCTATATCGTGGGAGCGTTTACAAACACAAATTATCACAAACACAAAACACCCACACCCGGAACAATTACCTGTAGATCTTAAAAATATTTTTTTCTGTGCGGGGATCGAACCCACAACACGTAGTGTAGAAAGCGATCGCTCAGCCACGTGCAGTAGATTATTATTAGTTGAGGTTATTATTTAAACAAAATAAAAGGTAGCCTATGTCGTTCGCCAAGGTCCAATCCTGTGTACCAAAATTCATCCAAAATTAGTTCAGTGATTTAGGCGTGAAAAGGTATCAAACAGACTGACAGACAGTTTCCTCCTTTCGCATTCATAATATGGATTCTATTCTGAGCTAGCTTAAGTTTCATGATAACACCTTACTAATTAGTTACAAACAAAGTGTATAGCATTAAAAATTACTTAGAATTTTCTCATTCTTGATTCAGTATCTGCGCGAAAAATGACCATTATGTTCGCCTACTGCCAGTATTTTTTCCCCAGTAATACAACGAGTTATTGTCCAAAGCAGGTTCGAGTCCCGGGAAATGAAACGGTAACAAAATACCGGATGTGTCGTGGGCGGTCACTGCGCGCATTGTCATACAAAAAGCTCGTGCGTTTGTAGTGTTACCATGTTTTTTTTTAAATTGGGATAAATTAAAAATATCGCATCTTCCCTATTACCTAGTGTGGTCGTAAATTTTCTTATACATTTATTATAATTTACTTACTTGATGTTTACGTAGAAATTTCTAGAACTATGCGTGTTTCTTACTATAAGTATTAGTAAGTGCATTTTAAAATTTATGATCATTGGGTTTTATCATTGTTTCTTGTACATGAGCGTACGAGCTATTGTTGTAGATGCATTTACTGTAATTATTTACCATCGTGTGCGGCAAATATCATAGTTTCTATATCAATACCACACAAGTCGAGATTTGGCGGTGCCGACATGATGATTCCGGTTCTGAATGCAGTTAGATGCAGTTTTTATGCGCGCTTCGATCTATGGTTCACATATTTCAAAAAATATAAAGCAGTTAACTAGGTCTTAAGAAAATGTGGGACGTTGCGTTGGTCCCGTTATGTGATAAATAGAACATTCTTATTGTAATTTATGAATGAATTCTTTTATCTGATAACCGTAGTATAGTATCTATTTTGATTAATCTGAAGACGAAAAATGCTGGAATTCGTCATACACGTCTCGTTTTGCCACATAAAATAAAATAAAAATAGGTTTTAATGCCAACCGCTTCGCTTCCATAATCACTTATCGAAGCGGTTGGCATCAAATTAATTTTGTGGGGTTGGTTGGTCTGCGTCTCTTTTTATTACAATTTTCTTTAATAAATAATAATAAAAATATTTATTTGCTAGAAATATGGTGTTTTACAAGATCTTTTAATAATACTTACAATAATTGTTCTTTATATTTCGCCTACTTATCTGCTGAGATAAGTAGACGAACAATGCAAAAGAATGCAAATTAAGTGTTTTTAGATAGATACATACTATTTTTTAGAATTTTCGTAACACTAATATAAACAGGCCAGAATTTCAGTGATAGGTAAATTGTGTTAAAAGTCTTCATAGCCATCGGTAAAGAAGTTTGTCAGAAACATGTTTATTTTTTATTTTTGATATTTACAACGTGTAGTCACTCGATAGTTCCACATAAGCGCCATTGTCTTGGCTAATGGTATTAACAAAATTATTGTTTACCTGCTCTATCGCTGCCTGCTCGCTTATTACAGAGGTTTCGTTGCTGCCCCTTCCGGTACAATCAGTTATGTCGTTTTTAATTGACTTTTTACTGTCGCGTATTACTTTGTGTGATTGTTTTGGTGGTTACTCATTCGGAACTTATTTTTCCGGTAGTGATAACAGGGTGCTATACTGTTCTGTTTTCTATAAAGTGATTTATACGAAGTATTTTATCTGTTTTATAGACAGTTTATGTAAATGTTGCCTGTGCCACTGTCATGCTTGTTTTATCTTCTAGTTTACGCATTCAAAGCTTGAATCGAACTAAAAAACATCCAGAATGTTCGTACGTGGAGACACCCTAAAACTGCCTCGTGGTTGCAAGCGCGAATGCTTAATGTTGGGTTTCGGGATTGATCCAGGTCAAGCAAGGTGTTTTTTGGGATTTCTATTAAATTCTCTGAACAGCTAAGAATGAAACCTCCTTTCCCCGTGCGGCGATTAGTGTGTTTTGTATCATTCAATAAAACATTATTGACTGCCGCATTAGTCTAGTGGTCCCAAGCGCGACTGCTACGCTAGAGGTCCTGGGTTCAATCCCCAGGTTGAGCAAAGTGTTATTGAGTTTTCTATGAAATTCTCAGTAGCAGCTCGGAGTCTGGATTTGTGCCCGGTTAATGGCTGTAGCTCGCCCCCTATAACATGGAACCTAAACATACCAGGCGAACTGTGGGGGTACAGTATAGTACGCCTCTGCCTAACCCTTCGGGGAATACAGGCGAGATGGTATGTTATGTTATGTTATGTCAATAAAACATAGTACCTACGTTTGATGTTAGAATCTTATGTTCTGCTTCTGTCTGGCGAGCTAGTCTCTTAGTTAGCCTAACTTCGAGGAACACATGCGAAATGGTATTTATATAGGCGGATGCAGACGATGCACTATAGCTTGCACAAGAACTACTACTACTGTTCATCGTGTGAACATATTTATTTTGCTTCGTAAAAGTGCGAGTGCAAATTGCTTAAGAGTCCGGCAGAGCGAATTTCTCTTACAAATGTAATTTCGAAATAAATCATAATTCAAACGCAATTTAATCAAATTCTGTTATTATTCGGATTCGGATACCGTTAATCTAGGTTCCTGCGTTACCATTTTGTCCAAAATACTTCACTGAAAACTTTTTGATAACATTACCAAGTTTAGAACTATTTTTCGGTCTTTTATTTCCAGTGAACTAGTAGTAGACGAAATCGTACCGTAATAACATAATTTGATAGAATATTGTCTGGATTACGATTTATTTAGGAATTACGCTTTTGTGGGCAATTTAAGCTCCGCCGGACCCTTAAGGGTCCGTCTGGAGGACAAAATTGCCCGTAGAATAAGTTTCTACGGGCAATTTTGACAATACACCAAAATAAATCATAATTCAAACAGAATTTAATCAAACTGTGTTATTATTCGCATTCACATTTCGTGAAAAATACTTCATGGGACATAAATGTAAGGGAATGTAATTCTAGTAAATTTTACAGTTTCGACCGAATCCGATAATATCAAATTTTGATTAAATTGTGTTTAAATTGCGATTTATTTTGGTGTTACGTTTGTATGGGCAATTCAGCGTCCGTCAAACCCTTAAATAGATTATCAACGAAACTTTGGCAATTATTTTCTCTTTACACATTTTTTTAATATTAGTGTTTTTACAGCTATAAAATATTTATGTTTGACAAAGAATTCGTCCGATTTATTTTCAATATCACGAAAAGTATAAGCATTTCAGTTCTGTAACTTAAAACTTGTAAATTATCTACATACACATATGTAATATAAGCTATGTCGATTCCGATCACAGATTTCGTCTTGGTCAAGATTGAAACCAGAAAACATTGACCATTTAAAAACTTGAAGCCACGCGATTTTTAATCTAGTAAACGATGAAATAAGGTTTGTATTATGCTTCATGGGTGTCAAAATAAAATTGTTAAGTTCATATGAGGGTTCAACAAACTCTAGAATGACGATTTAGAATTCTGTGCGTGTAGGCAGTGGCCGAAATGATAGGCCGTCCCTTGAGACTACAATGGTCTATAAATATTGAAAAAAAAAGATAATCTATTAGAATCGCTTGATATTCTAACGCCAGAGTTACTTTGTATGCTTTCCTCCTCACACCTGTAGATTGACAATACGTTACGTTATTTTTCGGGATAATAATTAAAACACTGACACGTAGAAATAATAAATTAAAGACATTTAATAATCTATTTAAATAAAGATGAATTTCTCTTTGTGTGTTTGTCCTATATGCGTTCCTCAACCATTTATCCGATTGTGATGAAACATTGGTGAGTTGTTTTGTGTGGTTAAAAATAAACAAGAATTGAAAAAAGCGGCATTATATTATAATGCAATTCTAATATTTTAAGAAGAATTTTAAGAATAAAACATTTTAGTAACTAAGCAAATATCGATTGGTAGGCATTTTTATAAATGCTAGAAAAATAGAAAGAAAATTTTCTCCCAACCAATATTATTTTTTCTGTATACTTTACAATGGTAATGGCATGGCATCCAGGCAATAGATAGTTCATCGTCATCCTCGTCATAATCAGCCCGATGCTATTCACTGCTGGAACAAGGCGTCTTCATGCATTTTCCATTCGTTTCGGCTATGGGCTAGTCTCGACAATTAATAGTCTCTTCCCCGCAACCTTCACTATGTCCTTGGTAGCCACTCAAGTATAGATACCTAGGTACTCCCGTCAAATTTCCCGTCAAATTTCAAATTTCTTATTTTATGCAGTGACATCACACGTCTAATCATATACGTGCACGCAGGTATGTATTTTTTAAATAAAATTTAAGTCACATTTGGAGTTAAAAACAGGTTCGAAGCTAAATTCAAATGTTTTATTTCAATAAGACCATTATTACGGGTGCTTTGAACTGTCAAAAATTAGGTGCTTCGACTCTAGAAGGTTTTGTAATCTTAATAAATTTGCATAACGGTGAGTCATCGCCATCTTTTACATATTTTTATATTATAATAAAACTCTATTTAAAATTTGTAGCAATCTAAAATTTTGCCCATTAAAAATAAGACAGTGTAAGTATATATATTTATGTGTCTCTAGCGAATAAAATTTATATATTTTTACATATTATATGCGTTTCAAATTAAGGAACGTTATCTCCGAAATATCATCAAATCTTAACTATTTAATTGCCTCATTAGTCTAGTAGGTGCTCAGCAGCTATTCTGAGCGAAAGGTCTACGTACGATTCCCATTTGACCATGAAAATCTCCGCAGCAACTCGGAGTTTAGATTTGTTCTCGGTTAATAGCAATAGGCTCGCCCCCTATTTCATGAAACATAAAGCATACCGACGAATTACGTGTACCAAAGTATAGCATAAAATCACCAACACCACACACCAATAAATTTTTTTTTCTAAGTCTTAGCACGAGTTATCCCAGTCACCCCGTAAATGATGGGGACTCTACCGGCACAGAAATAGTATGGTGCGATGACGCGAATACCTGTATATGAAATACATAATGATTTGAATATGAAATAATAATTTGAATACTGTTTGTGCAACGTTGTTACTAGGTACTATTTGGCAGATCAATCGGGAAGATTTTCAGCCGACTTATAAGGGAAACAATGAGTTGCGCATGAGTAGAACAATGTATATGCTATTAAAGCATTGATAGTTTAATTTTTATGGTTGCATAATTAATCATACGTCAATTCATTGTTAAGGACCGAGTTGTTTGAAGTTGCATCGCAATGTGGATTAATAGATTATTATCATAACATACCATCACGCCTGTATTCCCCATAGGGTTAGGCAGAGGTGCACTAATGTAAACCTACATTTTACCAGTATGTTTAGGTCCCATTGATTAGGAGGCGAGCCTATTGCTATTAACCGGATACAAGAGAAATTCACACAAGGTATCTCTAACGTAGCAATCGCATTTATTACCACAAGACTAATAGTTAAGACAGTATTTCAATTAAGTATACAAATAGTCAAAAACTAAGTCAAAGTTTCAGGGTTCCAAAATGGTGGTAAGAAGGTATTATAGAGGAGAACCAGCATGAAATTCCATGGCATTATCAATTCGAATTTAAATTATTCCAATATTGCCAGAAGATCCTTAGGTTTCTAAGGTCCACACTTGATAACAGCTTTCCACTGTCCGCACCCAATCTATGTAGATAGCTTGAAGAAGGTATCTAATCTAAAGTACATAATGTAAGATTAGATACTCAACGCTTTCTTATTTAGTTTGTTGGTAGGTATGTCTAAAATTCTAGCTTCGGGTAAAGCCCAAGAATATAATACAATTATACCTACTTTGAAAAAAAAAAAAGTAAAAGCAGTGATAGCCTAGTGGTATGACAGTTGGACTGCCAAGTCAAAGGTCTCGAGTTCGAACCCAAACCTCTGACTTTTCGAAGTCATGTACGTATTAATAGTTAATTATCACGCGCTTAAACGGTGAAGGAAAACATCGTGAGGAAAACCTGCATGCCTGAGAGATTTTCTCGATGGCGTGTGAAGTCTGCCAACCCGCAGTAGGTCAGCGTGGTGGACTATAGCCTAATCCCTCTCATTCTGAGAGGAGACCCGTGCCCAGCAGTGGGACAATATAATGGGTTGATTATGTTATGTATGTATATGTATATACCTACTTTGTTGGTCTGGAAATTTGTAAAGGGGACGAATTTATGGAGATTGACGAAACAAGTTTGGTATTCAAATGATTAAAGAGTTGGACCTTGACGAACTGGTACTGGAATTGGTATGTTCGCCAAGGTCTAACTCTTTTTGTGGTCAATCTGATTGTGGACGTTTTCAAAACAGTCGCACCCTTTCTTATTTTAACGTGGGAGAGCCATGCTTCGGCACGAATAGGCCGGCTCGACCGGAGTGATACCACGGCCTCACAGAAAACCGGCGTGAAACAACGCTTGCGTTGTGTTTCACCGAGTGACTGAGGTTACCGGAGGCCCAATCCCCTTTTAAAAGGCGGGCAACGCACTTGTGCCTCCTCAGGTCTTGTGGGTGTCCATGGGCGGCGGTAATCGCTTACCATCAGGCGATCCGTATGCTCGTTTGTCCCCCTATTCCATAAAAAAAACCCTAAACCAACGATCATGCATCAGGAAGTTAATGAACGTAGATGAAGCGAAAGAGGTGTGTTAGGATCGTAGCACCATGGGAATTGAACCCAGGACTTCTAGCGAAGCAGTCACGCTAAGAACCACTTCACTAATGAAGCAGTTATTCATAACAGTTATATGAGGTCTGATATCTATTCCCAAAATAAGGAACTATGTACCCGATCGTTCGTCGTAGTTATCTGTGGAACCTATCAAAAGCATTGCTGAAATCCAAAACGCATGGAACCATTGAACTTCAGATTTCCATTGCTCTATCTCAGTAGGATATCGTAAGTAGTGACGACGGAAATCGGACCAGAGAAATTTGGATTACAACTTACGACTTTTATCGCTTCACGGATTTTACAATCCATACTAAGGTAAGTTATATACCTATCCGGCAATATTCTCGTATGGAGAGCTCACCGCAAGATATAATATTATCTAAACGACGCACCTTATCCAGGGAAATCTAACTGAATTATTTATAAATTCAATCTAAGATTACAACGGTTTTACTATAAAGTTGAGATCGAACGTCTAACGGTACGATGGGGTCACACTTTGATAGCTTTTACATGCCTACGCGCAGTGTTTGGCGATCCTCTGTAACGACTCAAGTTTATTTTTACTACAAAACATTTACTTCAGTCTGTTCAAGACTTTATTGTTACTGATATAAAGTCTATTTTATGACTATGGCAATTTTATGGACACGTTATGGTATTTCGATTTTTGCCGACGCAATTTTTAAGTTGTAAAAACTCGCTTCTAATGCTTAGGCCTCCTTAAAATACTAATTGATCATCTGATGAATTTAATTTGCCCGTTTTCGGTGTTGTTAAATGTTTAATTGCCGTAACTTTTGGGTTTTATTGGTGGCATAGAAATTTAAATTGTTTTTGACCCAGAAAAACAATAAAAACACGTGCCCAATGTAAGGCATGAGAGAAAGATGTGAAATTGTTGTATTAAACCAACATTCTCGTGCAAGATTGCGGTCAGTTCACATTGGTGCTACTGAGAGGGTTAGGAAGGGGACGATATTGGACTAAATTGGGTTTCGGGAGTCTGCAGAAGCCATCCGTATCATGACTGAGACTGTATCATAAAAACCTCGATAGTTTATTATTTCTTCTATCTTCTACACTACACCACATCTATCTTTTATTCTATCTGTACTATACTATAGGTACTATCTTCTCAGAGTGCAGTACTTACGGGTATCTGTCTCCTAAACTTTGTAGAGAAAAAGGACACCTCCATCTTTTTTACAAATCTTTCTGGCAGCTATTGGAGCCTTGGACTCTAAAAAGGAGCCGAAGTTGAGGGTTGATGTCAGAGTTACGCCCAAGAGCTCAAGGTGGTTAGTTATCGGCACAGACACATTCCGGAAAGTAGAAGCCAGTTGGAATGGGCGGAAAACAGACACCCCTAGGTCTCAAAAGACTTTTTGAGATAAAAGGTAGCCTATGTTCTGTCTTCAAAGTTCAATCTATCTCTATACTTACCAAAATTCATCATAATTGGTTTAGCAGTTTAGGCGTGATAACCTGTCAAATACACTAATAGATAAAGTAGGTAATTTTCGCATTTTATTAGTTTGGATTCCGAATTGATTTCCCGATTAATACTTACTCGGATATACCTAATAGGAACTCAGAGATCATCATCATCACGCTCGTATTCCTTAAAGGGTTAAGCAGAGGTGTACTAATGTACACCTACAGTAATAGGTCAGTAGTAACAGGTCCCATGTAATAGGGGGCGAGACAATTGCAACTAACAGGGTACAAATCTCAATAGCATTAGGTACCGAGATTTCAAAGATAATCACAATAACACTTTGCTTGACCTGGAATTCAATCCGAAGACTTCAGGTACCATTCACGTAGCAGTCGCGCTCAGGACCACGCGCAGCAGTGTCTCTCGCATCAGTCACTGAACTCAAACGTGTTAATCGCAATACCTGATAGTCCGATTCACACCTTAATCTAATCTAACTAATATTATATAAAGGCCTATATTTACAGATGCTAAATGGCCAATAAAAAAGAAACTTTACCAACGTTTTCAATGGAACCCACATTTATGTCTTTTATATGTTTACGGAATAAATTAATAAATCGATGTTATTTCCGTAATTTATGCTTATATAGCAACGTCATTAGAGTATTCCTTATTTAATTCGGAAAATCGGGAGAACTAAAAGTGGTTTTCTCTATGGAATACCTATTTGTCAATTAATACCTATAGTATAATACACTTTATTGCACACCAATAACAAAACATTACCATAATTATAAAAAGATCATTAAATCAAAGTTTCAGTTACATCTTTCACTTATTATTATTTATTTATTTATTTATTTATTTAAGAAACAAACAGTCATTTACAAATGAAAATTATTAACTATTGCTTATAATTAGACCTGGAGTTTCCTTACTGAGTTAAAAAAATAGTGAGAGAGCAGTGCGTATACTTAAGATTACAAAAAACAGATTATTATGAAGTTAGTTTAAGCCAGTGAAGACATTAGCTATTGTTATTTAAAAACACGTTTTATGGAATTTATATTACAGTTAAATAAGTCTATCTCCTGAAGTTTCTCATTTTCGTTGAACAGTTTGCAAGCACGCCTCACAAATACATTACGTGCATAACACGTTCTACTATGAGGAATCGAAAACAGAGCTTTTTTCCTACATTGGCGCTGACGACTACGAGGGACACTGAAGTGGATTTTATGGAGTAGTGAGGGGACATCCATTTTATTAAGTAAAATTTTGTATAACATAACGGAGTCTACACAGTCTCGACGGTCACTGAGCGTTTGGAGTTTATGGTGATTCAGTGATTCCTTATAACTACTATAAATATGGCCGGTTCTAAAATCAAGGGCTTTTACAAATTTTTTTTGTATCATCTCAATTCTATCGTTATCAATAGCATGGTAAGGTTTCCAAACAGCGCAGGCAAATTCAAGACCGCTCCGAACAAAACTATTATATAGAATTTTGTACGTGAGAATATTTTTAAATGGTTTTCCGACCCGCAAAATGAAACCAAGTTGTTTATATGCCTGTTTTATAACTGAATCCAGGTGAGGTTTAAATGAAAATTTGCAGTCCATAATAATACCAAGATCACGGATTTGTGTTACTCTAATCAGACGACTATTACATAAAGTGAAATTATAGTCAAGATAATTTTTGTTTTTTTTAGAAAAATTAATGACATAACATTTACTAAGATTCAAGAATAATTTGTTGTCTTTACAGAATCTCTCAAAATTCAGTAAATCCTCTTGTAATAAATAACAATCTTCCACAGTATTTATGATTTTATAAATTTTTGTGTCGTCTGCATAGAGTAAAACATTTGAGTGTTTAATATATTTGTTAATATCATTAATAAACAGCGAAAATAATAAGGGGCCAAGGTGAGACCCCTGGGGTACTCCAGAACTGATGCACTTCCATTGTGAGGCATAACCAGACAGAACTACGCATTGACTACGATTCTCAATGTATGATTTGATCCACCGAAACAAATCGCCGTGTATACCGAGTCGCCAAAGCTTAAATAGAAGTGTATTGTGACAAATTTTATCAAACGCCTTGGCGAAATCAGTATACACGGCTTCAACAGAAGCGCCTTTATCCATTGCTAATAGAATATCATTACTAAATGTCAATAAGTTACTGTCAACGGAACGGCCTTTATAAAAACCATGTTGGTTAGGGCTAATATGATTTTTAACTACTTGGGAAAATTGTTCAGTAACAAACTTTTCAAAAATCTTACTAAATTGACATAATTTAGAGATGGGCCTGTACTGTTCAATATTTTGGCTAACTGAACCCTTGGGGATTGGAGTGACAAAGGCTCTTTTCCAAAGGTCTGGAACACATCCACATTTAATAGATTTATTAAATAGGAAGGTGAGTGGGACTGCTAGATTTGATGAACATCTTTTTATAAACAAAGGATGAATACCGTCCGGACCTGCACCTTTGTTAACATTAATTTCATTTAATAGCTTGTGGACAGTGGCAATGTCAATTTCTATGCTATTTATGTCAATAATAGGCTCATAGGTTGCTGCGGTTGATGGAAAGCTGTTACAATCGAAAAAAATATTATTATCAGATTTTTCAAAAACTGAGTGAAAATGATCGTTAAAAAGATTACATATTTCTTCCCCATCAGATGTAACACGACCTTTATAATTCATTGTTTGCGGGAGTTTATTTTTAGAGTATCTTGCTTTAATATAAGACCAGAAGTAATTAGGGTACGATTTAATTTTTTGTTCCGCATATGATATATAACCATTAAAACATTGTGCTTCCATTTTTTCTGCGCGTTTTCGTAACATTTTAAATGTTTCGTAATCCAAAGGATTGCGAAATATTTTCCACAATCTATGAAATTTACGTTTTTCTTTTAGCACCTTTCTCAATGGCCTACTATACCATACCGGAACGGACGCTGATACATTAGCCCTACGTTGCGGGATATAATTACAGATCAATTTATTTAAAAGCTCATAAAATCCCGCAACACCACTCGTGATATCACAATCATAGAAAAACGACTGCCAATTTATTTTTGATAATTCTAGGTTGATTTTACTGTAATCACCGGCGTTAAAATTATAAATCAGATTAGAAGTCGGCTTAAGAGTAGGCTTGATATTAACATTTATATCCATAGTAAGCGCTGCATGGTGCAGAATATCTTCCGGCGTGAGTGGGTTGTCACAGACGGCGACTGAACACTCAATATTGCAAAGTATCAAGTCGAGAATGCGCTTGTTAGAGTTATATATACAATTAAATTGTTTCATTTCGGTAAATGATAAAAAGTCACGAATAATTTGCGTCGCGTTACTGTTACTGGGCATTAAATGCATTCCCGGAGTTGTACGGGCTACCCACTCAGCCTCTGGTATATTAAAGTCGCCAACGAGAAGGAATAGATCATTCGATCTTTCAGTAATTAGTTGGCCAGCGATTTCGAAAAAAGAAATTAATGATTCCCTATGTCCTGTACCACGAGGAATATATATACAGGCTATATTAAGAAAAGATTGTCGTAACGTCATAAACCGCTGGTCACACTTTGGCTGGCAGCGACCACTATTACTATTATTTACAAGCCTAGCCTTAACGCTATCGTCAAAGCGGCCACTGAGCAATCAACACTACAGTCGTATACGCAGCTTGAGCCATACACCCCACGCAGTATAAGAGCGGCACCATTCAACGGTTTCAAATCGGCCTGCTTATGCCAACACACTTGTTTGAGCTTTCTAGACGGACACACGGCTATATAGAACGGGAAGCAAGTTGCGACACCATGACGCCTGCATTCCCCGAAGTGTTAGTCAGAGGTGTCCTAATGCACACCCACAGTTTACTGGTATGTTTAAATCCGATGTAGTAGGGAGCGAGCTTATTACTTACCCTTATGCAGGCACAAATCCTAACTCCGAGCAACTACAAATTTCAAAGAGAAACCCAATAACAATTTGCTCTATCTGAGAATCCAATCCAGGACCTCAAGAGTAGCAGTCGCGCTCAAGACCACTAGGCTAATGAGGCTTTGGGGTTACTAGGTTGGTAACTGCTCGTGGAAGATAAATTAAACAGTGAACCCATATTCAAATAAAACAAAACATAACATACCATCACGCCTGTATTCCACGAAGGGTTCGGCAGAGGCGTACTTAATGTACACCCACAGTTCACCGCTATGTTTAGGTCCCATGTTATAGGGGGCGAGCCTATAGCCATTAACCGGGCACAGATCCAGACTCCGAGCTGCTAGTGAGAATTTTATAGAAAAACCCAATAACACTTTACTCGACCTGGGGATCGGACCCAGGACCTCTATTGTAGTAGTCGCGCTCAGGACCACTAGACTAATGAGGCAGTTCAAATAAAACTGCCACTTTAACAACTTTGCTGGCCATATTAGGTGAACGTGCGTCAATCGCGTAGAATAACCTCGTCGCTAACCGTTTTTAAAATAAGTGGTTTTAACTAGCAATTCGTATTCTCGCCCTGTGGTGCTGTAGATGTTAAAACTAATTTTATAACGCCTGCTTACCCACTGGATTCTTTGACGACGCTTTTAAAGGTGACGAGAATAATAATTCAATAATTGGCGGCTTCGAGATTTCACAGCTAAGAGATTTGGGTGTGTTGAATAAAAACCGGAGAAGTGCGAGTCGGACTCGCCCATCGAGTGAACCATACAAATTTGTAGATTTTTATGATTTAATTACAAATGTATAGTTTTCCGATTTTGCCCTAAACTTGTTTAGTATAAATAAATAAGCTTAGTAATAATATTTAACAACAAAATATTCATGCAACAAAATCTGGAGAACAGGCATGTGGCCTGATGACTGGACTCAATCTGCTGTTGTTCCATTGCACAAGAAAGGCTCCACACGAAAATGTGAAAACTATCGGACACTGTCGCTTATGTCGCATGCTAGTAAGATCCTGCTGCGGATTATTAACGCCAGGCTGTCATCTTTTGTAGATCATCAGATACCGAGTGAACAATCGGGTTTTGTTGCTGGGAAAGGCACTCGGGAGCAAATTTTGAATATACGCATTCTCATAGAGAAATGTCGTGAATTTAACAAACCACTGGTCTTGTGCTTCATTGACTACGCTAAAGCGTTCGACTGTGTGAAGTGGAGGAACATGTTTGATGTGCTTGTAGAGATGGGAGTGCCTCAACACCTTACATTCTTAATACAGAATCTGTATCTCGGCGGCACAAGCTTCTTGAAATTGGAAAACCATAAGTCAAAGTCCTTCCACACAGAACAGGGTGTGCGCCAGGGTTGCATTCTGTCACCTAAGTTATTTAATCTGTACGGCGAATCCATCATGAGGAAAGCACTTGATGGCTGGGAGGGCGGTGTTACAGTAGGTGGTCGTAGGATAACTAATCTGAGATATGCAGACGATACAACCATAGTTGCGTCGAGTGAAGTAGAAATGGCAACTCTTCTGAACAAAATTGAAGCTGAAAGTGTCGATCTCGGTCTTAAGATCAACCATTCGAAAACAAAAATAATGGTAGTAGACAGAGCGCAAGTACTACCAGTTACCGACGCACTCAATGGATATGAAAAAGTCAGTGAGTTTGTATATCTTGGATCGCTGATCACTTGTAACGGCAACTGTACTGGTGAGATCCGTCGTAGAGCCGGTATGGCCAAAAGTGCTATGACTACCCTGGATAAAATTTGGAAGAACAGAGGTATTCGACGTGCAACAAAAGTACGTTTGGTTCGAGCACTGGTGTTTTCTGTTTTTCTGTATGGCGCCGAAACTTGGAGCATAAGAAGCCGCGATAGCATTAAGATCGATTCGTTTGAAATGTGGTGTTGGCGGAGATTGCTCCGCATACCGTGGACTGCTATGCGAACTAATGAGTCCATATTAAAAGAGCTCGACATCACCACGCGGCTCTCTTCCATCTGCCGAAAACGTGCCCTCCGTTTTTTCGGACATATTATGCGGTCACCAAGGCATTGTCTCGAGAGGCAAATTATCTTGGGTCAAGTAGAAGGCAGACGTGCTAAGGGGTAGGGCACCTACAAGATGGTCGGATGTGGCGAGGAAGTCGGTTGCCGGCAGCATGCAACGTGCGGTCCACACATCTTATGATCGTAGTCTGTGGAAGCAAGCAACATATGGTCGCGATCCTCAGCAGTGAGGGAACGAGGAAGAAGAAGAATAATATTTAAAACAATAAAGATTGTTGGAGGTTTCCTCACGATGTTTTTCTTCACCATTTAAGAGTCCGGCGAACCGAAGTTTCCATACAAACGTACTACCGAAATTAATTGTTTAATTCCAATACAATTGAATCAAACTGTGTTATTGTATATGATATTTAATCCAGGTTCCTACTCTACCATTTCGTCCAAAATACTTCACTGAAAATAAATGTAAGCGTATTTAATTATTAAAAACTTTACCAGGTTTGGAACGAATTTCCGGCCAGTGAAGTATTGTATCACTGTAGTAGGTACGGGAGAAACCTAGATTAACGGTATCCAAATCTGAATAATGACACAATTTGATAAAATTGTGTTTGGATTACGATTTATTTTGGTATTACGTTTTTCTGGACAATTCAAGCTCCGCTGGACCCTTAAGCGACTAATTAATTACTAGCCTGCGACTTCACCAGCGTACACTGCATAATTAACACAATATCTTTATAAATTATAGCATGTGTTATTCTGTTGTATGAGCTATATTATCGTAAAGTTTCAATAAAATCCATTCAGTAGTTTTTGCGTGAAAGCATACATTCATACATGCTCACAAACTTTCTCGTTCATAATATTAGTAGGAAGTAGGATTAATGCGAACATGATTAAATGAAATGAAAAACACATACAGTCGAATTGAGACAGTTGGCAAAGATCCATGAGGATTCCGTTCCTCAAAAAGAGGATACGTTTGATTTGAACTCATGATCTAAAACAAAGCGGTGATATCACTTCATTATGCTATCACTGCACCAATATAAGGAACCATGATTTTCACTGTGATTAAATCACTACGTATCACGTGTTACTTAACTAAGGAAGGAAATGAAATGAATATATTTGCTTCAATATGGATACATGATATACCATCACGCCTTTATTTCTCGAATGGTTCGGCAGAGGCGTACTAATGTACACACACAGTTCACCGGTATGTTTAGGTCACCTAATTATTCCCATTAAACGGGCGCAGCGCAGCTTCTACTGAGAATGTCATAGAAATTCAATAACACTTTGCTCGACCTGCGAATCGAACCCAGCACCTGTAGCGTAACAGTCACGCTCAGGCCCGCTAGGCTAATGAGCCAGTTTGGATTCATAACGTTATAGATGATATAAAAGCAATATAGTCATATCGTTATGAAGTGATGATTTGCGAAAGATTGCTGGATGCGACAAGCCGAGGACAGAGGGAAATGGAGCACATTGGGGAAGGCCTATGTCCAGCCGCGGACTAGTATATGTTGATGATGATATACTTGTCGATTTGTATCGACTGAATTATGACAGAAAGGAAGGACAAACTATTTAGGTTATTAGTAGTGACAGTAACTGACTCAGAGCAGTGACTCAGTGCTTTACTCACAATTCGATAACACTGTACCGTACAGCTTATAATACCTCAGTAATTAATGAAGCAATTGTATTCAATTCTATCTCACAAATAGATTTAATGTTGCCATCTCTTTTCATTGTACTGTTCTTCGTTATAAATATTTTATTTTATTTCTCTTTCGTCTCATCTATTCTCGTTCCGTTTATTTGATTGGTCATTGTGTGGAGTGTCTGTTTTACTGCGTGGGTCAAACAAGGCCCTTTGAATCACTATAGAGACATTGAAATAAAACTACTTTACGGATTTTATCGCGATATATTTACACTTATTAAATCCCTGGTTTCTGACACTTACGCTAATAATTGACATTAAAATAAAACTACTTTTTATGGATTTTATAGCATTGTATTGATATTATTTGATTCTCGACGTTTCGGATCCTTTACAGCATCCATGGTCACGGGTAGACTGAGGTGTTGGACGTCTTAATGTTATAATTACTAACAGTTACCTTACATTTTTTGTTAACTATTAGCGATCCGATTCACGCAGAACGAGCTCACCGTGTGCTTTGGGTCTTGCAGTTTTGGCCTTTTATTTAGATTTAATAGAATCTAATGGGGTTCGAAGCATATGGTAAGACCTAGCCATCTTCTCAATTGAAATTTGGGTGTTTTTTAATTTCAATAGCCTCACAAATCATCCTGGGTAGGTTCAGTTTTCATCAGTTTTCTTTTGCCAGGACTTATGGTTTATCAAATCTGATGTAATTTTCAAATCTGATGTGATTTTATTAAATCCCGATTAATGTCTCTGTATTTTGCTACTAACCAATGTTTGCGTTTAAATTTTTAGGCATTGGAATTACATAACTCATATTAATTCAAAATTTGATGAGTTGTGCACATTGGGGGAGGCCAGCGTAGCAGACGTGTTTATACGAGACTGCTACGCTAGAGGTCCTGGGTCCGATTCCCAGATCGAGCAAAGTGTTAGTGTTTAATTTACGGCCGAGTTAATTGCAATAAGCACGACCCCTATTACACAGGATCTAAACATACCGACGAACTGTGTTTGCTCATTCATTGGTATAACTCTGCCTAACCCTTCGGGGAATACAAGCGTGATAATATGTTATGTACTCTCCTTTCTCTGGCCGTAAAATCTAACAGTGAAGTAATAAGTTTACTCCGAAGCCTCAATAGATTCACAATAGTTCAACTTCCTCAACTGATGGAAAGTGCTTGTAGGTTGGTCGGTTCAATCGGCATTCATTTGGCGCGCAATTTGTTACTACGACAGCAATGTGAATTAGTCGGCGCCCGCGCAGCTTCCGCAATTTACGCGACACATAGTAACTCAGGAACTGTTCAAGTATATTTAGCACGCGTGCGTTGCAATAACAACTAAACACGTCAATTACTTGTCTGCTTATATAAATAATTGGTTCATTGGTTGAAAGTGCTAGCAGTTGGGTGCGAAAGACTGGCTTCAATTCTCAGGTCGAGCAAAGTGTTGTTGGGTTTTTTTATGAAATTCTCAGTAGCAGCTCGGAGTTGTTTGTTCCGTTAATGACAATATGCTCGACTCCCATTACGTGGGACATACGAACTGTTGTGTACATTTGTGCACCTTTGCCCAAGCCTTCGGACGTGATGGTATGTACAAAATGAAAATTCAATTTTCAAAACTGTCGGTGTACTTTAGTACACCTCCGCCTTAACCTTCGGGGAATACAGGCGTGATGGTATGTTATGTGTTACATAAAAATATCTAGACAGTTTGATAAAGCTTCCTCAATCCTCATGGAAAGTAATCCGTTCCTCGGCGATTTCAATCGGCATTCATTTGGCGCACAATTTGTTACCGCGACAGCTACGTGTATTAATCGACGCAAACGCAGCTTCCGCTATATTATCGACGCACAGTGCGTCGAACTCGTGCATTCTGTGGAAATAAAAAGGAAATATTAAAATGTTGTTATACTTAGATGTTTTTTAGGAAAAAAAATATACATTACAATAAAACTACTTTTTATGGATTTTATCGCGATATTATTTTATTCCCGACGCGATAAAATCTGTAAATTCTCGATTTTTTCAATGTCTAACATAAGTGTCAGAAACCAGTATAAAATTATACATTTAATATTCAAGTCCCTCGTACCACTAATGTAACATAAAATTGTATGAAATATTACTGTATAATTTAAACGCACCGTTAGGTTATTTAACCAGAAAAGCCAATTTATTTTAATTTACTTTTGTAGTGTATGTAACTATAAAATTATCATTTTAAATAATACTAAATTAAAACAAATAATAATTTGTGTTTTAGTCTCACTGTGCGCTCCGCCAACATGCGCACAGGCACTTAGTTTAGCTCGACAATATAGGTTATTAAATACAACGTTGTTGACGTCACAGCAGCTATAGAAAACGCTCAATAGCACAAGGGAAATTGTTTTCACACGATCCCATCTACTATGGTTTTTGTGTTGCTGTAAAAGCTTTGGTTTGGTAATTGTTCGGACTTTCTATTCAATTAAAAAGTTGAACTGATTAATCCAAAGATTGTAAAAAATGTTATACAAGTATTCTAAATTTAAATTAATATATAATTTTAAAAATAATGATTACACTACCTGTAGCCTGTGGTTTTATTAGCATCAAAAGGCCTATTTACAAAATATTTTTGAGATAATAAGGTGTCTTTGTAAGGTTCTTCCTCCGGATTCAATCTACCTCCTTGGCAATTTTTGTCGAAATCTGTTCAGCGGTTTATGTGTGAAAAGGTAACAGACAAATAGTTAACTTTGCAATCATAATACTATTTTTTTGTTTTTATTTTCAGGCATAACGGACATCATCAGTTTTATTATCTTATAAAAACTACTGGGTTATAAAACCTTCATGAAAAGAAACTTTCTGGATACCTATCAATTGAGATATTTTAATAAAGTAGGTATTTTAAAATAGGACGTCAAATTCGCTATAAATCAGCTCGACAAGAAGAATATTAAATTGATTAAAAAATTGAGAATTGTTCTTAATTCACTCCTTTACAGTAACATATAGATGTAATGTTTTATGAAAACTAGTTCCGGGATTGTACTAATAGTAATATATCTTAAGTGAGTGTGTGTGTAAATTCTTCTCACATTCATTCAGTCATAAATATGTCTTAAAACAATGTAGGATAAAGGTCAATACTATGTGTGTTTATGTATGACCTGTCTAATCTGCTTCTTGGTAACACCTTACCAGGCTCTCGAATTTCTCTAATTGTGAGTGTATTGTTATCCAAGAACCCATCATTCATCACGCTTGTACCTGTGTCCTGCAGTCGTGGGATATTTAGGTTACCCGCTGTGAGTAAAAATGCATAATTTTGGAACAATGGCCCGTACGTCAAGTAAGAAAATTCTCTAATACAAGTTACTGACTTTTTCCTTCCAGACATTTGGTCTCCACTTCATTCAAATTACTATGACTTTGTTCATATCTAATCAGCCTTTCATATTCCAGTAAATGTCTAGAATTCTGTGGCCGTCGTTATAGAGAATATTAGATACTAATAGATAATATGACAAGGGAAGCTGAGTACGATTTTTAGTCGGTTTAAGTCCGATATAGGTACCCTGTCGCTTTCCCGAGTGGCAGACAATCAATTCAACACTATAATAAAACATAACATTACCATCACGACTGTATGCCTCGAAAGGTTGGGTAGAGGTGTACTAATATACACACATAGTACGTATGTTTAGGTCCCTTGTAATAGGAGACGACACTATTGTCATTAACCGACATCCAAACTCCGAGCTGCTACTGAGAATTTCATAAAAAAGCCCAAGAACACATTAGGTCGACCTGTGAATCCTGTCCAGGACCTCTAGCGTAGTAGTCGCCCTACATAATCAGCACATTATACTGTCCCACAGCTGGGCACGGGTCTCCTCTCAGAATGAGCGCACGTATGCATGCATATTAATACGCACATGACTTCGAAAAGTCAGAGATGCGTGCCTTGGGTTCGAACTCGACACCTTTGACTTGGCAGTTCAACGGTCATACCACTAGGCTATCAGCAGTCGCCCTAATGACCACTATACTAATGGGGTAGTTCAAAAAATATGTAAATATTGTATTATCGTTCCTCAGTCACGACTCGACGTTTGATCAAGATGTCTTGACCAATTATTTGCTCTCAAAACAGTTGACCTGTTTGCTATCATCAGAACGTGTATATTTTAGTAAGTTTAACATACGCACATGAAATTTAACACTTAGTTTACAGCTTAACTGCACCGTGGGCGTACTCAAATAAGATGGGTGGCGGCCATATACTATGTGATACTATAATTATTACTATACTATTATTTTTAGGGTTCCGTACCCAAAGGGTAAAACATGATTTTGTTGCCGTTTTTATAGATAATGTTACGGAACCTTTCGTGCACGAGTGCGACTCGCACTTGGCCGGATTTTTCTTTTATTTATCTACATATTTATTCTTATTCAAATACACCATCATTCTTTATTATTTTCATGTTAGCGTCTAATAAGTTCTGTTATTTTAAGGTAAATACAAATGGATGTAGTTTTTAACGATTTATAATAAAACTTACAATATTTATTACATTTACAATTATACGTGGGAGAGCCATGCTTCGGCACGAATGGGCCGGCTCGACCAGAGTGATACCACGGCCTCATAGAAAACCGGAGTCAAACAACGCTTAGGTTGTGTTTCACCGAGTGAGTGAGGTTACCGGAGGCCCAATCCCCTTTTAAAAGACTGGCAACGCACTTGTAACTCCTCTGGTGTTGCGGGTGTCCATGGCCGGCGGTAATCGTATACGTATTATACGGCCGATCCTTTACTACTAGACATCGTAAATTCGTAAAAGGAATGCTATTTATCGTACAAGTTGTGAAAATTCATTAAAATTAATCAAAGTATTATCACCTTCACACACCATATAGAACTTGTTTACAGATCTGGCGGATACGAGGAAAAAATTGAAAATATACAATTAAAATCTACTTTTACGGACACTGTAGTGTGGCTTAGATCCCTAAAGAAACGATAATATAATATATATTAATATATAATTTTTTATTCTTGATAGGCCAACGCTTGTCCGCGAATTCACTTGATGTTAAGCGACAATGCGATCTACGATGGAGTGCGCAGCCTAGAAGAAATCAATTCACTAAGTTTAGCTACCACTACAATCTTTTTTCGTATTGTGCGGAATCGTACCATCACGTCTGTATTCCCTAAAGGGTTGGCAGAGGCGTACTAGCACCCACAGTTTGCCGGTATGATATGGGGGCGAACCGGGTAAAATCCCAAACTCTAAGCTGCTACGGAGATATTCATAGAAAAACGCATTTTTCATTGGAGTTATTGTGAAAATGCATAAATTCAATTCAAATTGAAAATCAGTAGCTTTTCACAAATTACATCTCATCAGTAGTATAGTTATGATTAATTTTAAATTTCCGGATAAAGCCTTATTGTTATGCCCTGTTTACCAGTTACCCTAGTTTGTTCGTGTAACGGGTCCCGAGGTACCCGGGACAGGTTAGAATACTGTTCTTCAATGTCTTTCAGATAGACATCTCTTAAAAGGTGAGAAAATATCTGACTTGCTCGGTGGTAGGACCTCTTGGGGTCTGACTGCCTGGCGACCATTTACTTCGGATTCAGTCGTGAAGCACCTTGGTGTATGTTTCGAATTTTGCGCAAAAGAACCAGTTCCCCCACGGTTGCTGCAGCTCTGGCAGTCTGCAGTCCGTAGAGGCTCTTAAGGTACGGCAATACATCAGCAACTCCTCTGGTGTTGCGGGTGACGGTGACCACTTACCAGGTTGTTCGTCATCTCGTTTACCGGCTTAATCCATAAAAAAATCTGTCAATATTCATATTAACTGCGTACCCACTTTCGCCAACCCTGTAATTTTTATTACCTCTACGACATTTATCCCTCATAATAAACTTTGCTTAACCCTTAAGAGTCCGGCGGATTGAATTTCTCTTACAAACGTAAAACGTTGTTTTCGATAATCGTAATTTAAGCATAATTTAATCAAATTCTGTTATTATTCGAATTCCGATACCGTTAATCTGGGTTCCTACTCTACCATTTCGTCCAAAATAAATGTAAGCGAATGCAATTTTTGATAACTTTTATTTTATTTTTTTATTCGTGATAGGCTTACGCTTGATCGCTAGTTTGCCTGATGTTTGGAACGATTTTGCGGTCTTTTATATCCGGGAAGTAGTAGTAGCCGAAATAGTACCGTAGGAACCTAGATTAACGGTACGCAAATCCGAATAATAACATAATTTGATAGAATATTGTCTGGATTAAGATTTATTTCGGTATTACGTTTTTGTGGGCAATTCAAGCTCCGCCGGACCCTTAAATGCGCAATAACACACAATAAATACATAAATAAGTGCGTAAAACAAACGGACGGAGCCAACACGCCTCCTTCACCAAACGGGTGGCGACTTCGAACAATGAGCAGTAACTGTCAGCAATGACCGCCGCGCGTTTTAACGGGCAGTGCTGTAAATTTATGTGAAGCTGTTAATGAAATATGTGGATAATAATTGCATTGTGCGTTCATGTGTTTTGTGACGTTAAAAAGGTTATAAAATTAAATGTTACAGCTACTGTATATCCGCTTTGACTGTCAATAGGAATGGTACCGTTATGTTTGGCGTTGTGGGAAGAGTGCGAACTTGCTAATAACTTTTGCATAGAATGGCATTGTTGTGGACACGAATTAGATGTGGTAGAAAGAATTCGACATTATAGGCGGAGACCGTAACATACTATCATGCCTGCATTCCCCGAAGGTTTAGGTAGAGGTGTACCTATAGATCTCTAGGTAGTAAGCGCGTTTATTGTACACTAGCGACCCGCCCGCGGTTTTACCCGCGTTGCCCCATACCTAAGAGTCGTAGCGTAATGTTAAATAGCTTAAAACCTTTCTCTTGAATCACTATATCTATAAAAAAAAACCGCTTCAAAATCCGTTGCGTAGTTTTAAAGATTTAAGCATACATAGGGACGGACAGACAGCGACAGCGACTTTGTTTTATACTATGTAGTGGAGAGGTCCTGGAACTGATGTTGCTGGCGTCTATAAGCTGCGGTTGCCGCTTACCATCAGACGACCCGTATGCTTGTTTGTCTTAATAAATAACAATAAAAAAGTAATCGGTTAAAATTACCCGGACCTTTAACCCATCAAAGTTATTCCTAACGTGATTTCAATTAAACGTCAACCACTAACAGTTAGTCTTCATTCCGAGGGATCGTAACCCCCATTTTATGCGCAAACGCAATAAATGTAAATTAATTTTAATGTCGCAATGGTTTCCCTTTACCACGTATTCTGATGTTTTATTGAAATTTTGTAACGGTTGCCTTAAGATGATCAAGGATGTCCAATGTAAAGTTTGGCGGAATAAAATTGGTAGATTCTATCAAAGCTGTTGGCTGACCCCCTACATGGGAGCGAAAATGGGTGCGCCAAACACATGACACATATATACCGAAATACATATTTTTGTATTGTACACCTCTGGCTAACCCTTTGATAAATACAGGTAGGTATTTTATGTGATGTTTAAGTTACTAAATTGATAGACAATATTTTAATCCTGGAATACTTCATCAGAATCGTATCAGAGATAGAATAGATACGAATAAAGCAGTTTTTTTTTTTATATACAACTCAGGTGGCAAACAAGCATATGGCCCGCCTGATGGTAAGCGGTTACCATAGCTTAAGGATGCTTGCAACACCAGGGGTATCACTCGAGCATTGCTGACCCTGTAAATCAAGGAGGAATAGTTGGACTGGCAGCATAGGAGACAATGCGTGATGCTTATCCTATCTGCTAACACAACGCTTCCTCGCGGAGCTCTGGTGACCTTGCTCACCGTTTAACACAACATAGCACGGGTAGCTCCAGTCGGGCAGCTCCAATTATGAGTGGAATTATTCAATTCCCAAAAATCCCTATACTTAAGTTATCCAATCCATACTTCCATACTATTTTTAAAAATTATTACTGTAATTTCAAAAAAAAATCTTACTAGCAATGTGGGTCGCACATTATTAGTATTCTTGTTAACCCCTCGTGCTAAGCTAAATGCTTGTGTTACCAGTGGGTTCACGTCGCTACTGCAATGGGTGGGGTTCGAACCGGCAATCACATGATCGCAAGTCCGACGCCTTAGCCATTAGGCTACCGCAACTTCAAATAACTTTTCACGCCCAAACCCCTAAACAGATTTCGAATTTGTCAAGAAGTCCAATCCAATACATAGTTCCATACTAATAATTAAAATGACAGAATAATTGTGTGCAGTGACAGAATAATAAATTTGCCTGATACGTTTTCACGCCTAAACCGTTAAACAGATTTCGATAAAGGTATATTGTATGCTAACGAAGGACATATGCTACCTTTTGTCTAAAAAAGTCCTTTGAGATGCGAGTAAAACCACAAAAAATAGCTAGTTTTTAATAGTTCATTAAGGTCCATAAGTCCGGGCGTTCTAGAATTCTCTCATTAATAACTACATAAATTATTGAAACCAGCCATATTCCCAGCTGAAGCCAGACGTTGCTTTCAACTAGAATATAAATCTTCGCATTTACATTTATGTTTAAGCGATAATAAATATGATCATTAGATATATAAAACGGGGATAATTAAGAGGGAACATTATCATAATACACGCCTTTCAAATGACCGGTGTTGCTTGCTTATAGAAAATATTATTAGTTGACTTGTCTTAGTTTGGTCTGTGGTCTGAGGAACAAGCTTATGCGTTGAACATTATTTCAATGCATATATATCATGAACTAGATGTAGCACTGTCATCTCAAAGAACTTTTTGAGATAAATATAGCTTATTTTTTTATGGAATAAGTTTAAGGTAGGCGAGCAGACAGATCGCCTGATGATTAGTAATACCGCCGCCCTTGGACACCTGCAACACCAGAGGAGTCACAAGTGCGTTGCCGGCCTTCTAAAAGCGGATTGGGCCTCCGGTAACCTCACTCACTTGGCAAAACACAACGTAAGCGTTGCTTAACACCGGTTTTCTGTGAGGCCGTGGTGGATTGAGTCGGCCCATTCGTACCGAAGCATGGCTCTCCCACGTAAAAAATGTCCATTATGTCGTTCTGCGAGATATAATCTATTTCCTTGCCAAGTTATCAAAATCTCTTCCGTTTAGGTGAGAAAATTGTATTTTGTGCTTGCAATATGGCTTATTATTACAAGCTTTTAACTAGCTGGCAATGTTTGTATGATTGCTTATATAAAAACTTGCACGCTGAATTAGAACCACTGCCTCCTATATACGGCGTTGAATTTTTACATGTTAATTCAGTTCCAAGGGCTATACATTTTTACTGCCTTTGTACTAACCGTGCATATAGTATAATATATAAATAAATACGGTCGAATGTTGCATACCCAATTAGAATACGTCTGCCTAACCCGTATAGTATCAGTTTTATCCAGTAAAAGAACTTTAACCTGTAAAACACAGACTCTAATCAACATGTTCTGTGCAACTAGGTTTTGACTTGTCAAAAGTACCTATTTTAGTGGTCTTAGTGAAATAAAACATTTTGACTTTGACATGTCACTCGCTGCCGCCTTTGACATGCGCCATGGTGCCTACCGGATTCATTTATAATAACCGAATATGTTTGCCAATAGGCATAAATTCTTTATGGGCCGTCAAATGTAAAATACGGAATTAGTAATGAAATATACTTGTATTACCTACTTGTCATCCGGTCGTATGTTATAGCATCATTCAAGTTATAAAATTTTACTGTTCCTTAGTTTTCAAATGGTGCCGTCACATGTATTAAGTATGGCCATAATTAATGGTTGGCCCTAATTTAAATAATATTTTTTATATATATATACTTTATTAAATTAGTACACTGCTGCGCTAGGGATTCTATGTTCGATTCCCAGGTCGAGTAAAGTGATATTGGGTTTTTCTATGAAATTCTCACTAGCAGCTTGGAGTTTGGATTTGTGCATACAATAGCAATAGGCCCGCCCCTATTACATGGATCTAATAGCGCAGTACAGTAGTAAATCTACATTAGTACACCTCTGCCTAACCCTTCGGGTAATACAGACATGATGGTATGTTTTATGTATAATAAAAATATTATTATATACTTATTACGGTACCTGTACATACCTAGAGGGTTAAATATCAAAGGCCGGCCAAATTTTAAAATCAATACATTAAGTTCAAACCCAAATTGCATTTTAAACATTATTGTCAAATTAACACAATATATTGTAAAAACATTCATTTGAAAATGTATGAAAAAAATCTTAACTCATAAATATTGCGGATTTGTGGTCGTGTATGTGCGCTGTCAAACTTATGTATTAATATTCGCTATTTAAGTTATTTAACGGAATTGTATAGTGGTAAATACCTATATCCATATCATCATCATCATCAGCCTATAGCAGTTCACTGCTGAACGTAGGTCTCCCTCAATGTGCGCTATTTAACCCTGTCCTCGGCTTGTCGCATCCAGCTTCCACCAGCAACCTTTCGCAAATCATCACTCCATCTACTACTACTTCACTGGACTATTATCCACGCGTTCTGTAATTTTTAGAGGTGGACAGATATAAAATCATGTGGAAAAAAAAGTTTAGTTTTAACTTTTTTATTTCGTGGTTGGAAAATATTATCCATTCTGAACAGCCTGAAAAATAACCCTGTATATAGGGCTCCAGAAATAACTACGTTGATCAATTAAAAAGATAAGAATAAATACATAATAAATGTACTATACGACATACTATATGACCTCGGTTTACTGCTTATAATATAAGGATTAGTATGATTTTGGCGACACGTTTGTCGTAGCGGCTGAGCGTTCGGCTTCTGCGCCACGTGTTGTTGGTTCGATCTTAAAACGGAGCAATACTTTTATATAGGTAGTTGTTCCGGGTCTGGGCGTTTGTGTATGTGAGAATTTGTGTTTGCAAAAGCACCCACGATACAGGAGAAAACCAATTGTGGAGCATCGTTTTATTAAAAAAAAAATATACAATTAAAATCCCCAACATACTGATTATCGTAATTAAACAGCATAAATAGCTATTACTTCTATTGCCATCTCACTTTATCGACAAGAGAATGACAAGGATAAATATATTTTTAAATTATCATTTTCACAATCACTATTTAGGAAAAACTCTTTTAAGCTCTCCGAAAAGATCCATAGTAAAGGTGAAGTTCGTTGCCAGCCCTAAGGCGGCTGTCACTTCAAAACTTTCTTTTTTTACCATTGACAGGCAAGCCAATTATATATTTAGGGATGGCCCCAAACAGATAATTATATTTTTAAATTCAGTTCATCTATTCGTCCAGACGTCGTGTCTAATAAATTGCACGCGGCTTAAAGAGCGCGGCGCCCGTGTCAAAATCGCTCGGGGCGCAGAAAGCACCTGTTTGAGATGACCTAGCGTGCTTAGGAGGTGAACGGACATATTATTTTTACATCGAATGAATAAAAATGTTGTTGCGAACGGTTTCTATAGCTTTACTGCTACTTGCGAACGTAGCTGTTAAGTGAGGTCCTGGGTTAGATTCGCAGACCGAGTGTTTAACGCCAAGTTATTACTCGTTTTATAACCCAACGATCTTCTGAAAAGAGTGCCGTGCATAGTAATGGTATCGTAATATATAAAAACTAATTGAGTATTATTTTATCTTCAAAATGCACAAATTCTCCGATAAGTTCCCATAAATTGAGGTTGCTCAGCGTAGTTATTACTGAGCTACGAACCCCAACTATCAATGGCATAAATGTGAATAAATTCTCAAGTCATGTCCATTTTGCTGCCGTGTAAAACAAAATCAAACGGAATGCACAAAGGTATTATCAATCAAAGTGAGTCCGTTGATGCGTGGGCGTGTTTCTGTCACTCCGATTGTAAATGACATTACTGGAATTACCTTCTTATTGTACGTATAAAATATTATAAAATAATATAACTCTTTCGAAATTGAATCTAGTCCAACTAGTATAAAGATTGCTAGAAACTCAAATTAAGTACCTACTTTCTTATTATTTTCTTAGATCTTAAGCGATTGTATTGTTGGTATACTTATATTTTAAATAAATAATTAAATAACTAGAAGCAGCTTAATATCATGGAAGCTATAATGCCCACTGGTCTCCTGGTCGCGGGATTAGGCTATAGTTCATCAGGCTGGCCTAATGCAGATTGGCAGACTTCACATGCCGTTGAGAACGCGCAACCGCCGCCCATGGACACCCGCAAAACCAGAGGAGTCACAAGTGCGTTGCAGGACTTTTAAAAGGGGATTGGGCCTCCGGTAACCTCACTCACTCGGCGAAACACAACGTAAGCGTTGTTTAACGCCGGTTTTCTGTGAGGCCGTGGTATCACTCCGGTCGAGCCGCCCCATTCGTGCCGAAGCATGGCTCTCCCACGTACGAAAAAAGCACCTACTGGTGAATAAAATTTAATCGTTATTTTCAAGTCAGTTATGATTAATCGCCATTAATAGATACAAAGATCTTGGGGTATATTGATTGCTAGCGACCCGCTCGCGATATCACCCGCGCTGCTCCGGTCCTAAGAGGCGTAGCGTGATATTATATTGCCATCCTCGATAAATGGACTATCCAACATGAAAAGAATTTTCAACATCGGTTCTGTAGATCCAGAGATTACCCCCACAACAAAAACCTCACAAACCTTACCTCTATAATATTATTAGTAAGAACGAAAGAAAGAAAGAAATAGTTTTACATACCATCACGCCTGTATTCCCCGAAGGGTTAGGCAGAGGTGTACTTAATGTACACCCACAGTTCGCCGGTATGTTTAGGTCGCATGTTATAGGGGGCGAGCCTATAGCCATTAACCGGGCACAAATCCAGACCCCGAGCTGCTAATGAGAATTTCATAAAAAGAACCCAATAACACTTTGCTCGACCTGGGGATCGAACCCAGGACCTCTAGTGTAGCAGTCTCACTTGGGACCACTAGATTAATGAGGCATTCCTCAAGTTTGTAATTACAATACAATTACAATCTTCTAAAAATATAAACTTAAACTAGCAAAAGGTTGCGTAAAATAATTAAGAATGGGAGCTGGCAACACAACGGTTACACCCATCTACCAGAGCCATAGATCAAGGAAAACTATAGAAGTTTAGTACTTAAGTTTAGTAGTAATAGATGAAAACCTTTGACGGTGTAAAAGTTTCTCGATACTAAAATAATCAAGTATTACACTTAATGCAATTATCTTACAATATAACCTTTGCTCACATGTCTGTAATAATGTGTTAAAACTATTAATGACCGCAACATCGCTCTTAGCTATCAAACTTTACTATTACGGCGCTAATTTGTGTTTTGCAATTTAAACACCTTTATTTCATCTTCTAAGCGCATACCTGTCGCCAATTTGTCCACTTTATCATTGCATTATGTAAAAATACTCAATGCAGTAACCATAAAGTAACTTGATTCGATTAAAATTTTGATACTCAACATTTATTACTGGAAATGTTACTTATGATAGCTGTTCTCGTCCCCGCAATATTTATTCCAGATATTTTAATGGAACGACCAGGAGAATTATACACTACGATATTAACTACTCGCTGTAAAAACCATGAATGTTAACCGTAAACGTTTTCCACATGTGACATTCACAGGTAACCATTATCAACAGTTATGTTAACAAAATACAATGACAATATCAAAAGTTTAAAAATATATATTCACTGAAAAAATTCGTTACGACACAGTTTACGACCACAGAAAATCATAACTCGCGTTTGTATCAGTTAATTGATAAAAATTGTTCCTTTATCTCTGTTTTAATTAGGGCCAATAGGTACCTATCAGTTAGAATAAATTCAGTTATAAATACACCTGTTTCGATAAATTTGTGAGTAACTACACAATAGCGTAAGCAGGTGGAGTGTGCCACGTCCGCACCTTGAGTTTTTTTAACAAAAAGAGTCCGTTAAAACGACGTTTTTTCGGTTCGATTTTTGTAATTTGAATTTGGAACCGTGAAGATGGCCGGCTAGATGACGTATTTATTAATTCGATTGGACGGCGTTCAAGCCGCCTCGGCCGTTTCTTGTTGGTAATCGGAATCGATTACAGAAATCGGTTTTATTGTAATCGATGGTGATTGTGAGAGCTCTCGATGTGAGATGCGCTGATTAATATACTATTATGAAATCAATTTTGTATGGATGAGAAGTTGAGAGCTCTATGATTAAAAAAGCGTTACCAAGTTTTTAATATTTTTTAAACCAGGGAACAGACTGGGTTAGACATTTTCCAACTTACGACAGTTAATAAATGAATAAAACTGAGAAAGAAGGTCATGGCGAATGTGAACCCGATACCCATATCCTCAAACCGACTATAGCAAGAGAAAGGAAGGAAAGGGTGGTGCTTAGTCGGAATGAGTCCAAAATAACAATCGAATTGATTGAAGATTTTCCGCAAAATAAAAAATAAATTTATTTAGATTAGAAAACTGTGATATTAATCACAGTTTTCCGGTATGTTTAGTTCCCATGTAATGGCGAGCTTATTGCCCTTAACCAGGCACAAATCCAAACTCCTTGCTGATGCTGAGAATTTAATAGAAAACCCCAATAACACTTTGCTCGGCCTGTGAATCGAATCCAAGACTTCTAGCCTAGCAGTCGCGCTCACGACAACTAAGCTAATGAGACAGTTAGCGCAAAATATTCAATTCCATGTAATCGCATCTTCGTGTACGTTCTAAGGCGCCGTAATCTGTTGGATACGCATGTATTGTTAGTATTAGTAATATATTCCTGTCCGAGATTAATAACAATTAACGATGCACAACAAAATGTATAATGTTTCTGCATTTATCATTGTTTTATCGTCTGTGTTCTGTTGTAATATCGGGAACTTTAACCGCGGTATTACGACATGGACTCTGGCTCGTATTCTGGAAAGCTATGAATCTAAATGGTAGCGACTTTAATATGGAATTTGTAGCTAATGATTGTCAAAACTGTATTGAAGTATACTTGTAAAGAGGTTGACATTAAAAACTTGCGACGGATGAAATGGTTACAATAAGTATGGTTGACTATAAGTAATGGTTACTTAACCTTCCATATTCAGTAACCATTACTTATTCATACTGGTTTCTGACACTTACGCGAATATTAGACATTGAAATAAAACTACTTTTTACGGATTTTATCGCGTTATAGTAATATTATTTGATTCCCGACGTTTCGGATCCTTTACAGTATCCATGGTCACGAATAGACTGAGGGGTTGGATGTCTAAATGTTAAAATTACTATCAAATTTTTTGTTAATTATTGGCGATCCTATTCATGCAGAACGAGCTCACCGTGTCCTTTGGTCTTGCAGTTTTGGGCTTAGATTTAGATTTAATAGAATCTATAATGGGGTTCCAAGCAGATGGTAAGATCTGCTGACGGATCCTGAAAAGGATCCGAAACGTCGGGAATCAAATAACATAAATATAACGCGATAAAATCCGTAATAAGTAGTTTTATTTCAATTACTTAATTATTTTAAAATTTAATTTTAATGAAAACTAAATTGTAAAAAAAAAATGTTAATCTTAGACGGTGCATAGGTAGGTACTAAGTTTTTGCCTTCAGGTAGGCATTAATTATAAGTATTTATATCTAAACACAAATAAATATTTTCAAGCAATTATCGAAATGTTCGCGTGAAGATTATGCTGATAGTTACTACGTGAAGTATTAATGCTTTGCACTTAGTAGTATAATTTACCTATTTTTTTTATTCATGAGAACACACATAATATCCCATCACGCCTGTATTCCCCGAAGGTTTAGACAGAGGTGTACTTATTATACACTCACAGTTTGCTGGATTTTTAAGTTCCATATAGAGAGCAAGCTTATTGCCATTAACCGGGCATAAATCGAAACTCCGAGCCGCTACTGATGATTCCGACCTGGGAATCTAATCCAATACTAGGGTAGCACTACCTCATTAGTCTAGAGGTCCCAAGCGCCTGCTACGCTAGAGGTCCTGGGTTCGATCTCCAGGTGGAGCAAAGTGTTATTGGGTTTTTCTATGAAATTCTCAGTAGCAGCTCGGAGTCTGGATTTGTGCCCAGTTAATGGCAATAGGCTCGCCTCCTATTACATGAGACCTAAACATACCGGTGAACTGTGGGGGTACATTAGTACGCCTCTGCCTAACCCTTCGGGGAATGCAGGCGTGATGTATGTATGTACTAGGGTAGCAATCGCGCATAGGATTACTAAACTAATGAGTAGGAAAAAAACCACACTCTCCCAATTAGCATTGAGATCCACGCTAAAGCGAGCAATAAACAATTTCTTAGCTGCTAGATTCCCACACCGCATAACGGTGCAGCCACATTATTCATATCGGCTTGCAGTACCGTGAGTTGTCACACTAAGTTTTATAGCGGGGCCAAAGTTCACCGTATTTATGAACATACTCGAGAACGCGACTAAATAAATTGTTTTACCTGCTTTTGTATGATAAATGGACTGGAGAAATGGTGAAGGTGCTAGTGATGTGCTTAGAATAATATCCATACCAAAACCAGCACGAGTCTCATCGTAGAAGAAGTAGAATTAGGCTTTAGTCCACTACACTGGCTTAATGCGGGTTGGCAGACTTCTCACAGCGTCGAAAAAATTTCTCAAGCTTGCAGGTTAAGTGCGTGATAATTATTTATTAATACGCACACGATTTTGGAACGACTGCGTCATTAGTCTAGTGGTCCCAAGCGCGACTGCTACGCTAGAGGTCCTGGGTTCGATCCCCAGGTCGAGCAAGTGTTATTGAGTTTTTCTATGAAATTCTCAGTAGCAGCTCGTAGTCTGGATTTGTACCCGGTTAATGGCAATAGGCTCGCCCCCTATTACGTGGGACCTAAACATACTAGGCGAACTGTGGGTGTACATTAGTACGCCTCTGCCTAACCCTTCGGGGAGTACCTACTGGCGTGATGGTATGTTATGTTACGATTTTGGAAAGTGAGACGTGATTCAAACTCAAGACCTTCTGGCTAACATATATCTTATAAAACATCACCAGACGAACTGCGAACTCACAATTCCGTATCAACGTCCGCCGCGGTGGTTTACTCGTTTTCCATGTTTTTGCCCCGCGACAGGGACACATGTTGGTCGCGGCGACTTTTTTGTCGCGTGTTTATGACCCGGTTCGGCGGGTGTGCGCGTCCCTTTATAGCCGCGACCACTTTTTACTTAAACCTCGCCAATTACGTGGGGCATACGAAATTCATTGAATGATTTCGATTTTTTTTTGCTCAAATTGAACGGATCGTAGTGTGGTCTCTCCTTGATACTAATAGGCCATTAGCCGTTATGGGTAGTTTATGTTGAATTAATGCTAACTGCTCTCCATCTTAGTGTTTATAGTTTAGCTAGAATAGTAGCGTTTTCTTGCTATAGGACAATTGCAATAAAATTATAAGGCTGGCTTACACTAAACGCAGAGCTGCAACATGTGATATGGATTTTATTATCAAATCTTAGATTTAATTGGCTTATTAGTTTAGTAGTACTCACGACTGCTAGAGGTCCTGGATCAATTCCCAGGTCGAGCAGTGGTTTTGGGGATTTTCTATGAAATTCTGAGTAGAACCTCGGAGTTTGGATTTGACCCTGGACTCGCCTTCTATAGCATAGGATCTAAACATATCGGCAAAATGTGTCTGAACACCACTGCCTAACCCTTCGAGGTATACAGTCGCGATGGTATGTTTTGTTGCAGTATACATCGGTGTGTTTCTTTAGAATATCCGGGTTATGCGAAATTGTGAATATTACACAGTTGCAAATTAGCTCGCAATCGCGCTGCATCTAATGTGGCAAAGCTTGAACTATATTAGTGTGTAAACCCTAAACGGACTGTGTGGCCCTCGCGTAATGTCTGGAAAGCTATTAATACTACGCATAGTGATGATCTTTCACCTTTGCGTTTTCCGCATGTGTTGTTCCTCGCAATTAGTCTTAGAACAATATTAGAATGGTGGGAATATAACGGAGTTCTCGGCACACGTTCATAGGCATGTAACGCATCTTGCGTTTGTGTTTTATTTTCTGATATTGAGTTTCTTTTTTGGGTTAACTTTTGTGTTAAAAAGTAGTGTGGTGCCAACCTTAATTCATGTCATTCTGTAGTGTCATTTGAGCCCATCCGTGGGCGAAAACAAGGCTACAACTTGGTATATGCGACTTAAAAACTGAAGACAATACAAAAGCAACTCTATCTGTCTGTCTGTTTGTTTGTTACTAAACCTCTGAGCCAATTTTGATGGTTTATTATAGAGATAGATTGGACGTTAGAAAAGGATATATGACATACCTTGCCATATCTTTGAGATTTGAGCAAAGACGGCCACAGCTAGTAATATATATGCCTTGAGCACGCTGCAAATACGCGTCTCCGACTTAACGAGATGGTTTAGAATTATACAATAGACCTAAAAAACTACAAACAGGCTGTCAGATCAATTATGCCGATTCATAAAATCGCTATTGTCAGTCGAATGACCACCATCTGACCCCCAGAATATAGATGATTATTTAAATAAATAACGTTTACTACCTATGCATTATTAGCTTATAGCATATTTTATGGTCATGCTAAAAATGTATCCACGGCCTCATGAAGTCATAATTTCTAAATGGTCATATACCAGGCAGACAGTCTGACACCGTATTCTATCCATTTATGTAAGTACTTTAGATAAATAATCATTGAGGTAATATGCACTAGAAATGATGCTGCAAAACGAGATATTTTGTGCTATAGTAAAATTTTCTGCCAATATATTCGCATAAAAATATTTAAGTCACGGTAGGTACCCCGTTCTAAAACCGATAGACATCGATCGACAAGCAATTTATTGTAGTCTTTACAGTATTTCATGTTAGCCGTGCTTTTCTACATAATAAAGGTTGTTTTTTATTTTATTTTTTTAATAATAAAGATTAGGAACCGATCTTTGTCAAAATGGTGAAAATTTCAAGACGAAAAAGCTATAAATAACATTTCTGTCCTTCAAGATAAAAAGTCTAAGTACTTCATTTAGTCAACTGATTTTTTTATCGCGCCTGCTCTAGTACGATAATAGGTAGTACCTCAATGCGTATTACAACATGATATTTTTTTAAATTTCGGCACAGAACATGAGAAAATTTATTGATTAACACGACAATGTTATTTGACTGTCATCGACCTACACAAAACCATTTACATATTTCATCGCTCATTTTTACTTTAAAAAGAATATTAGTCATAGTTATTTTAAGAAGAATATATTGACCTGCTGCGAGAATATTTTGAATTCATGTGCAGATTAAAAATTATCACTTGCTTTATCGGCGAAGTAAAACATCACGAATTCTCGATTTACGTGCAAGCGAGGAACTTCACTATAGATAAATATTGACGGTGTATGTATGTCATAAGCAGAGATAGCCTAGTGATGTCCATTTGGCTGCTAAGTCAAAAGTCTTTGACTTTTTGAATTCATGTGCGTATTATTAATTGTCACGGTGACGGAAAACATCGTGAGGAAACCGGACTGGGAGATTTTCTCGACGACGCGACGTGTGAAGTCTGCTAATTCGCATTAGACCAGCGAAAGAAGACCTGTCCCCTGTACTGGGATAGTAAGTAGATTGATGAAGATGAATCTATATATATGCATTCATGTCGATTGTGATTTGTCTACTCAAAAGTCGCTAAGGGTCGATCTTCAAAAGATCTTTTTTTTTCTGTTGACTTTATTGCGGTTGATCCTATTCTGGACTGATGTAAAACACAAACAGAGTCTAAGATAGACCCCGCAATTTAAGTGAATACCCTTTCGGGGCTCTAGCTACACAGTAAAACTGTTTAAAAGCCGGCCTTACATGTGAGACCGGTTAAGCCGGTAGACTAAAGACTGCGCGACTGCTACGTTAGAGGTCCTGGTTCAATTCCCAGGTCGAGCAAAGTTTTATTACGTTTATCTATAAAATTATCAGAAGCAGCTTGGTGTTTGAGTTTGTGCCCGGTTAACGGCAATTGGCTCGCCCCTTATTACATGGAACCTAAACATTCCAGCAAACTTTGGTGTACATTAGGATATCTCTGACTAACCCTTCGAGGAATACAGGGGTGATGGTATATTATATTTGTGAGATGTGAGGGTGGTAACTAGCCAAGCGAATCATTAGATCCTACCACCGAGCGTGCTGGGTTTTGTTGATTCGTTTCTTCCCAGTGGCGTGCTTACGAAGAGGAAGGTTTGAAAATTTGCTGCATTTCTGCTTTTCTACCTTGAAAGAGTCCGTGATAATTTAGTTTCTTCGGCATTTTTTTGGATATTCTTTAGGTAGGAAATGGTTGAATATTATTCGGCGTGTCCTTTATGGTCGTACACCTGCACGAGGGCCGATCTCTATGCAGCCACACCTAACGTCATTGAGGTGGCCTCATACTTCTCGGATATTGTTGGACCATTGACACAATAAGAAGAAGAAATAAAAAAACTGCTTTCATGATATCATAATTACCTTCTTAAAGCATTCACATAATTTGAATCATGATCTGAACTGCGCAGAAATAAACGTTAACTAAGCGTTTACTCTTGCGCAGTTTAACAACAAGATTTTACAGAATACCGAATCATTTCATTTTTTTTTTCTAGTAAACCATTTGAGTAAAGTAATAACGACTTATTTTATGAAAAACCAACGAGGCATATCTTTAAAAAACATTGTGTTTCTAAACGTCTGCTAAATGACTCAACATTTGTTACAACCATCGCTGGTTTCATAGTTTGGTGGAAATAAAAAAAAAACAGACACATATCAAAATGTTCATAAAAAGCTCCGAGTACGGCCACATAACACAGAAGTGTGATTATAATTACGTAGGGTTGTCAATACTCACTAATTGAATTATAATGGTAGGTACCATTATGTGGGAGAGCAATGCTTCGGCACGAATGGGCCGGCTCGACCGGAGTGATACTACGGCCTCACAGAAAACCGAAGTGAAACAACGCTTACGTTGTGTTTCGCCGAGTAAGTGAGGTTACCGGAGGCCCAATCCCCTTTTAAAAGGTCGGCAATGGACTTGTGACTCCTATGGTGTTGCGTGTATCCATGGGCGGTGGTAATCGCTTACCATCAGGCGACCCGCCTGCTCATTTGCCCTCCTATCCCATAAAAAAAGACCTACTTATTTCATCAACGTACCAGTAACACAGAAGTTAATTTTTCTGTGCAAACAAAGAGTTGCACCTTAAATCTAGGTATTTGAACTTTCTCAGACACCTAAGTTACATTAATGTACAAAATTTTCTGATTTCAAACAGTTACTTGAAATATTTAACATTAAATTCCCTCATTGGGTTAATAGTTATAAGTGTGACTGTTGAGCTTGAAGCCCCGGGTTCAATTCTCAGGTTGAGCAAAGTGTTTTCAGCATTTTCTATAAAATTCATAGTAGCAGCTCGGAGTCTGGATTTGCACTAGGTTAAAAACAATAGCCTGCTTCCTAGTACAGGAAGGACTATAGTAGGAGAACAGTATTCCTCTGCCTAAGCCTTCAGGAATACAGGCGTGATGCTAACATGGGATGATTTGACGAAAGTGTCACCAGTAGTTGACACTAAAAAAAAACATCAACATTAAATAAACAAAAGAAAATTTATAAAATCCTTCCATTATTTGATTGTGTTAACAAATTATTATGCCCAGTTGTTATGTCTATGCTAATTACATCTATAAAGCATGATTTCATACCATTTACGACGATTTCTCGACTATTTTGGGGTCAAAAAGTCCCCCAAAATCATTATCACATGTAAATTGAACGGAAACAACTTTATTAAAATCAAAATTATACAATCATCTTAATCTAGTGGTATCGCCAACCCTAACACATGCGTTGTTTTCAAGGTTACACAAAAACACGCCTTAGCAACTAGTAGATTCTGCGTGGTGACGTAATTCGGTCATTGACCCCATGTTTTTGTACAATGGCGCCTCAAAGTTGTATGATGTGCACAATTAATATTGTTCTAATTAATTAGAGCCGATTCCCATGTGGACTTTGTTCTGTAAACAATATTAAAGGATTTATTATAGTTTTAATTAGGAGCTGATAGAAAAATATTGTTTTATGAGGTGTTTCTCGTGAAGTTTCTCTTCGGAAGTCTTGGTCGTGATAAAATAATAATGATACTAATAAATAAACCCTAATAATAATAACATAATCATACATACATACATAATCAACTCATTATACTGTCCCACTGCTGGGCATGGGTCTCCTCTCAGAATGAGCGGGATTAGGCTATAGTCCACCACGCTGGCCTAGTGCGGGTTGGCAGACTTCACACGCCATCGAGAAAATCTCTCAGGCATGCAGGTTTCCTCACGATGTTTTCCTTCACCGTTTAAGCGCGTGATAATTAACATGACTTCGAAAAGTCAGAGGTGCGTGCCTTGGGTTCGAACTCAAGACCTTTGACTTGGCAGTCCAACGGTCATACCACTAGGCTATCACTGCTTAATAATAATAAAGCTTATTATAAAATCCTATATTTTTTGGAATCTCTATAAGCATATTTTATTTCTAATGTGTACCTATATATTGTTAATAAAATAATTTTCTGGTACTCTTTTAGATAGTTATTTATTATTAAACTAGCTAATGCCCGCGACTTCGTTCGCGTGGACTTTGTGACTTATGCCCTATATGTTTCCCAGGTTTAATAGCTTTAAAACAAAAAATGTTTCATAGTGATCCGTCCATGATTTCTGGATTCCGGATTTCCGGATATTACAAATAAACAAACAAACGATCAGATTTCTAATTCTTATTCTATTACTATCCATCGCCCAAAATTCTTTACAGACAATTTTTTTACTGTTTTATTATATGTAGGTATTTATAAAAAATAATATTTAGCTACCTCATTGGCTGCTACGCTATAGATCCTGAGTTCATCAGTCATCAATCAGCTCGGAGTTTAGATTTGTACTCGCTTACATGTAGGGTTGCCATCCGTCCGGGTTTCCCGGATTTGTCGTAGTTTAAAGGGCGTCCGGGGAGTGTCCGGGTGGAGTTTCATTTATAGTTCGGGTTTAACCAAGACTATGAAACGAAACGCTTTCCAAATCACTAATCGCAAGGCGGCCGCGCGACACTCGCATCGACCAACGCCACCGGGACGCCACCTCCACGGGCCCCATCCGTGTCCGGGTTCTAAGCTCCTAAATCCGGGGTTTTCACGGTTCTTGTCCTAGTTACCAAATTTTAGAGGTGGCAACCCTACTTACATGGGACTTAAACATACTGGGGAACTGTAAATTAACATTGACTCATTAGCTCGGCACCTACAAACATTTTACCTAATAACATTAAAATCTATGAACAACTCACTAATGATATAAATTTTCAACATATGGAAAACTAGCTTCTGCCCGCGACTTTGTCTGCGTGGACTTCAGAATTGGGTCCGACCTGGATAAAAAGTAGCCTATGTGTTATTCCAGGCTATAATCTATCTGTGTGCCAAATTTCATCCACATCCGTTAAGCCGTTCTGGGGTGAAAGAGTAACAAACATCCATACATCCACACATCCATACTCACAAACTTTCACGTTTATAATATTAGTAAAATGTTTCGTGGGAGAGCTATGCTTGGGCGTGGCACGAATGGGCTGGCTCGACTGGAGTGATACCACGGCCTCACAGAAAGCCGGCGTTAAACAACGCTTACGTTGTGTTTCGCCGAGTGAGTGAAGTTACCGGAGGCCCAATCCCCTTTTAAAAGGTCGGTAACGCACTTGTGACTCCTATGGTGTTGTAAGTGTCCATGGGCGGCGGTAATCGCTTACCATCAGGCGATCCGCCTGCTCGTTTGCCCTCCTATCCCATAAAAAAAACCTACTTATTTCATGAATGTACCAGTAACACAGTAGTTAGTTTTTCATCATGGCGCTCTGTTATTTGGCTAAAATTTTCTGCAAGGTGGAGGTACTTTCCCAGTCGAGCAGCTCCAATTGTGAGTGGAATTATTAGATTCCTCTATGCCCTACCCCTCTTGAAAGTTTTTCTTTTAACACATTGCGAAAACCTTAACTTACAAATTAACGCGCACCTTTTTTATTGATTAAGTTTAATTTCAATTTAGATTAAGTTTAATTAATTAAACGAGCTGACGAGCCACTTGGTGGTAAGTAGTCATCGTCGCCCATGGACACCTGCAACACCAAGGGAGTTGCTGTTGCGTTGCCGAACTTTAAGGGCCCCTACGGACTGCAGACTGCCAGAGCCATAGCAACCGAGGGGTCACCGAGCAAGTCATATATTTTCACGCCTCTTACGGGATGCCTATCTGAAAGGCATTAAGGAACAGTATTCTAACCCGTCCCCACACGGGACAAAATTTACGTCTTCACACAATATACCCGCTATTCTTACGGCCCAATCCATATGATGTAATAAATCGACACAGCCGTGTATTGCCATCGACTTTTATGGCTTTTAAAAACGTCGAACACATGTTTATGAACAGCACTATTTAAATCGAAAACCTATACTTTACTAGAAAGTCGATAATGTTACTTATAACCGTTATAGCGTGCATTAGCCGGGCAAAGTTCTTACAGGGCGATACATCACGTCAATGGGATTTCGTAATCACGAATTCTTTTTTTATCTTCTACAGAAAGGTAATGTTTCATTGCGCCTGATTACACGATTGATTACCTTAGAGCAAGAAGTGTTTTCACACCGATAGGACATCAATGGCCCGTTGAGATGTTATTGCATCAAAATAAGCATAGTCATCAATTTTTATGTAAGAAAGAAAACTAATTGATTCTGATGATTTCTGGGAATTGGACCTAGGACCTCTAGCGTAGCAGTCCCGCTTGGGACCACTAGTCTAATTAGACTAGCAACTTATTAACTAGATTAGACTAGCAATTTATTAATTAGCTAATGAAATTATCTAATTAACTGGTCTGTCTTATCCCCAAAAGGCGTGACGCTCACTATTACGCTAAAAACACAAATAAAATGACAGATTGACAAATTTAAACTTATTGCAATCTATTGATTCAAACTTAATATTATTAAGTTATATAATATTTAACTATCTCGTTAATATAACAGCCATTGGCGCGACTGCTACGCTAGAATTCCTAGGTTCTTTTACCAGGTCGATCAAAGTGTTATTGGCTTTTTCTAAGATATTCTCAGTAGCAGCATTGTTCCTTCGCCCTCTATATAAATCTGAAACCTGATCTGATCCGAATCCCATTGGATCTAAAAACATAACTTCGAACTGTGGGTGTACATTAGTACTCTCTGTACGCTTTGCTTAAGTCCCATCTTAATCATTAAATTCGGTTACCTATGTAGGTTTATAACCAACTTCAGAAATTACCACATTGACGAGAATTTTAACCTTTCAAAAAATACAACGGAGATTAAATAGCATGTAGTCTAAACAAAAAAGTTAACTAACCTTTAAACCTTCATAAACTAAATCCAAAATACAATTTCGAAATTATAGTCAAAATGTTTTTAACCTTCTAAAATAGAATCGAACCCTACAGGTGCAGGGGTCGCATAAATCGCGCAGGTAGAAAATACCAAAACCCTTCCTACGCCGCCGGGCAGAGGCGCCAAACTTATGGTTAGCGTTAGACATAAAATATATAGGTTTTTTTTGGCATGCCCTATAGACGGATAGAGATAGAGTATACTTTATTTTATTTAATAAATGATGACCAGTTTACGACTACACATGAGATGGCATGAACTTATACATATTGCTGCCAAACAGCTCTTGGTCCCTCGTCACTACTACACTACCAGAGATAGAGTAGTAGATAAATCGTACTTATCAGTAATTTTGAACTATTAATTTGATTGTGGAAATGTGGAAACATAATAAAATTGGACTTTCGATTTGTTTAAATTTATAACGGCCTGTCCGTTCAGCAACAAAGTAGAAATTGTTTTAGGTAAAAAGAGAATCTGCTTGCTTGTGCTTGCTGCTTGATGCTTTTTAGTTTATTTGACGACACATTTGGTGTAGCGGCTGAGCGATCGGCTTCGACGCCTAGTGTTGTGGGTTCGATCCCCACACGGAGCAAATATTTGTATGACCTACAGGTCTTTACTCCGGGTCTGGGCGTTTGTGTATGTGAGAATTTGTGTTTGTAAAAGCACCCGCAATACAGAAGAAAATCCTAGTGTAACGTTTTTTTTAAAAAAAAAGTTATATGGATTGAAGAGACGTTTCATTCGTTTCATTCAGGTCACTTAAAGGATATTTAAATTTGGTTTGAAATTATTATATTTACAAGTATAATTTATTAATGAAGATATGTTAGAGAGGTAAGTACAAGGTAAATTTTAGACATCGAATTTGTTTAACCCCCAGAACAACTTGCGATCATAAATGCTATTAAAGGTATGTAGCATCAGGTAGAAAAATCTTTAATAAGCTGTCATTAATTTCATTTAAATAGGTAGTTGCATTTTCTGTTGATTAAACGACAGTGTCAAAATAATAATAGATAATATGAGAAATAATTGTAAAGGTCCGGCGGAGCTTGAATTGCCCACAAAAACGTAATACCGAAATAAATCGTAATCCAGACAATGTTCTATCAAATTATTCGTCTGCTACTACTATTTCATTGATAATAAAAACGGGAAAATCGTTCCAAACTTGGTTTAAGTTAGTTGTAAGTAAAAATATTATAAATGAAAAAATATTATAAATTTCTCTCACAAACGTACCTAATACCAAAATAAATCGTAATTCAAAAACAATTTAATTAAATTCGGTTATTATTCGGATTCGGATAGCGTTAATCTAGGTTCCTACTCTACCATTTTGTCCAAAATACTTCACTGGAAATAAATGTATGCGAATGCAATTTTTGATAACTTTACCAAGTTTGAACGATTTTCCGGTCTTTTATTTCCAGTGAAGTAGTAGTAGACGAAATAGCTCCGTAGGAGCTATATATACATAAATTAAATAAACTAAAATGGTCAGAAATAATAACCAAAGACAAAAATATTAATGAAAACTATATAATCTTTAATAAAATATTAATAGAAACTCTTAACCAATGCATACCAATTCAAAATATTAAATTAAAAAATAGGTATAAAAAACTCTGGCTTACAAAGGGAATAAAACTTTCTTGCAAAAATAAAAGACTCTTAAAAATACTTACACTAAAAACCACAAATCCTACTCTTACAGAATACTACAAAAAATACGAAAAAATATTAAAAAAAACCGTAAATGCTTCAAAAAAACTACAGAATATAAATAAAATAAAAAAGTCCAACAATAAAGTAAAAACAATGTGGAGTATTATAAATGAACAAACAAACAAAAAAATAAAAAGTGAAAAACATAATATAGAACTAAAAATAAACGATGCAACATCATCCGAGCCTAAACTAGTAGCCAACATATTTAACAAGTTTTTTGCGTCTATCGGACAAATTAATTCATCACAAAGTGCAAATATACCGAACTTAACTCCCGCATTTTCACCTACGGAAAATACCATGTTCCTAAGTCCTGTCGATGCTTGGGAAGTAAATAAATTACTCAAAAGCTTAAAAAGCAAAAAAAGTCATGGTGTCGATGAGATTCCACCTCTCTTAATCAAACGTTGTGCAGAAGAACTAACACTGCCATTTTATCTTCTAATTAATCAATCTTTTGAAGTAGGAATCTTCCCTGACCTACTTAAAAAAGCAATAATCAAACCTATTCACAAAAAAAGTGCAAGAACAGATCCCAACAACTATCGCCCTATAGCCCTGCTACCTACAGCCTCGAAAATCTTTGAAAAAGCCATGAGTAATCGTGTTTATTCCTTTTGTGAAAAATATAATATCTTTGACGAATCCCAAAACGGGTTTCGAAAAAGCCGATCAACGACCCTGGCTGTCTACAAATATATACAGGAGGCTCTAAACATTATAAATAATAAACAATATGCCATAGGCGTCTTATTAGATATGTCTAAAGCGTACGATAAAGTTCAGTTTAAAATCCTATTAAATAAATTACATGGAATAGGAATCCGTGGCAAAGCACACGAATGGTTTGCATCATACTTAAAAAACAGAGAGCATCAAGTAGAAATTGAATTCTTCAATCAAAAAACTAGGGAAATAAAAAACATTCGATCAGATACAGAAGTTATCAATGCCTCAATTCCGCAGGGTAGTGTTATTGGATGCCTCTTGTTTCTCATCTATATCAATGACTTACCTAAAAATATACAGGCTCCTTGTGTTTTGTTTGCCGACGATATCTCTCTGTTGATCTCATGTAAAAATAATATAAATATAAATAAAGAACTCAATAATCTACTTGATAACACAATAACCTGGATGAGCCAGCATAACTTAGAAGTTAATTATACTAAAACAAAATTAATAACCTTCCATCCATATCAAAAAACACCTTTAGAAATAAATTTTATTTTCAACAACATTAAATTAGACATAGTTAATGATTTTACCTTACTCGGATTAAACATAGATAAGCACATAAATTGGAAATCTCACATTAAAAAAGTTAAATCAAAATTATCAAAATTCTCATATGCCCTCCGTGAAGTAAAAAAGTCAACAAATTTACAAACTGCACTTATAACTTACTATGCCTATGCCTACTCGTGGCTAAGCTATGGTGTAACCCTATGGGGAAACAGTACAGATGCACCATCCCTTTTTACCCTACAAAAAAAACTGTTGCGGATTCTCGTTAATATAGAAGAAACCGATAGCTGTAAACCCCACTTCCAACGCCTAAACATCTTAACACTCCCCTGTATATATATCCTAGAGACATGCAAATTTGTAAGAAAACACTCAGATTTCTATACTAAACGAGAAGATAAACAACTACCATATACACTAAGACATAAAGACAGGTTAAATTTACCAAACTCCCGGCTTAAAATGCATTCAACCAGTCCATTTGTTATGTCAATAAAAATTTATAATAATCTACCTCAAAAAATTAAAAATGAACAAAAAGATAATGTGTTTTTAAGGAAGCTAAAAGAAATATTATTAAAAAAATGTTACTACGATTTAAATGAATACTTAAATGATAAAACCATAACATAACTCATACATAAAAGATTACATAAAAAATATATACTTATAATCTAATAACAACTATAGCTATACATATAATTAATACAAATAGTACTAGAAAAACAAAAACGAATATAGAAATATAAATAAAGTAAAATTAAATAAATAATGAAAAGGAAATTATCTAATAAAATAAATAAATAATATATACATATAAATAAAGTGAAACTAAACAAATAAAGAAATGGTAATTACCAAATAATATACGTAGATACTATATTATACACGACAAAACATAAGCCGTCCTCCTCTCTCCTACATTGCCGTGCCCGACAGGGTCCATGATTGATACTTTTATATTTATTTTTTAACACCTGTTAACATTGTGGAGTGCAATAAACGAATTGAGTATTGAGTATTGAGTATTGAACCTAGATTAAGAGTATCCAAAACCGGATAATAACAGAATTTGATAGAACATTGTCTGGATTACGATTTATTTCGGTATTACGTTTTTGTGGGACCGACAACGGACCCTTAACAAAAAATGTTGCTAACCTCTGACTTGGCCTAGCAACATTTTTTTCTAGCAACGTTCCACAAAAACAATATTTGGAGTCGTCGTAACTCGTAACACATATTTTGTTAGCGTATAATGTTACTATCGTAGTAAAAACAAAAATACTTATAAGATAAACGGTTTTCACTACCCGCGAAGGACATAAAATGAGTGACGTCATATACGAGTATTATAGTAGAATTCCCGTGCGCAGCTACGCATGCTGTAATTTTCGCTTCTAAAATATACTGTGCCCACTGTACTACCCCATGGAGGTTTGATATCATATGTGTTAAGTCTAATGACAATTATCAAAATGTCAACAGCAGATGACAGCCGTGTACTATGGAATCCATTGAGATATGGAATCGTAATATTATCTTGACGATGTCATCGTTTATTAAATAATATATGTGTGTGTGTCAAACGCAGGGTAGTGTGTGTAATTATATTTAAAAAATCACCCCCTTTTCACCACCTTAAGGGTTGAATTTTAAAAAATCCTTTCTTAGTGCTCGTCTACAGTTCAAAAGGAACCAGCATGCAAACTTTCAGGAATCTAGCTCCTGTAGTTTCGGCTGTGAGTTGATACGGCAATCAGTCAGGTTCTTCTTTTTTAAATATCTAGAAATGCAAGAATCATTACCTAACCCATACACTGGTCACGGGTCTCCTCTCAGGATACGAAGGTTTAAGCTACGGTCTATCACGCTAACATACTGAGGGTTGGCAAACTTTACATACCGTCGAGAAAATCCTCCAATTAGGTTTCCTTACGATATTTTCTTACACAGCTTTTGCTATAAATTAATGCCAATTGATTTGCAATAATTAAATGAAGATTTAGCGATTAAACATGTTAATATGACTGATATTAAAATATAAATGATTGTCTTGCATATCCTAGCTTTATTTCATCTGCATGGATCATCTACCACTTGGGAAGGCGGCAGGATGTTTTTTTGTTGCACTCGTACTGACTAACAACCACTCTAGCCTTGCCCTATACTTATGTCTATATTAATAAGTTTATTAAAAAAAAACACCGATTTCAATGTTTCTAATATGTTTCCAAGACCCATTGACTTAAGCCAAAGAGGCCTCATTTAAACTGGAAGTAACATAAACTACACACGAGGAATTATCATAAAAGTTCCATTAATATCTGTCTAGTAATTTCAAGCCTTGCACACACAAATAGGCAAGAATTACAAAATATTTATTCTCATATACAACACTAATTCAATTTTGACGTATAAACCCAAAAGATTTACACATATAGTTAAATAAATTGAATTATAAATCGAGCGATCTACTTTTTTGGGTTATCAATCATAGTTGGTGATATAAAAACGGACGTAAATCAATTACTGTCGAAATATTAACCCATTTGTTGAAAACTTTACGATTAGATCGGGTGTACATTATTGCAATATCACCAGTCACCAATCTGTCAGTGTGACTGCGCCTTAAAGAATATTAGATGTTTACTGTCAAATTGACTGCCTCATTAGTCTAACTGCCTCCTAAGCGCGACTGCTAACCTAGAGGTCCTGGGTTCGATCCCCAGGTCGAGCAAAGTGTTATTGGGTTTTTCAGTAGCAGCTCGGAGTCTGGATTTGTGCCCGGTTAATGGCAATAGGCTCGCCCCCCATTACACGGGACCTAAACATACCGGCGAACTGTGGGTGTACATTATTACGCCTCTGCCTAACCTTTCGGGGAATACAGGCGTGATGGTATGTTATGTTACTGTCAAATGCAGGTTCTGAAAAAATGATTTTTGGTGTAAGATTGTTGCTTCTAGACAAGTAAGTCTGAGCTATTAACTTAGGCCAAGAATTTAAAAAATGACATTCATGATTGTTGCTGTCTTGCTCTAAATCTGATACCTAAATCTATACCTATAATAAAATTGTAACAGGCCGATGTCTGTACATTATAGATATTAAAGAAAAACTAATATGGGAAGTCTTTATCAGAGCAACATAAGCCAAAATATTTTGGAATTAAATGCAGTTTTCACCGATGTATTGCTAGAGGTCTAACTTAAAATCTGGTACATGTTTCATCTTGAGACGCCTCCTAGAATCGGACTTATAGTACCTATGTTAATCTTTTTGGGACGTGAGTGAAGCAACAGAACTAGTTACAGAATAAAAATGTTTTAGAATAAAAGCTTTTTATTAGAAAGAGAAGTGGTTCTTATTATTATTATTTTGGAATCTGAGTATACCTGCATACATATTATCATCATTCCTATATCTCTGCTCATAGCATATATATCAGCTCTTCTCCATAAGACCCACTATTTGGAATCGTACAAATAATTTTTGACATTTCAAAAGTACCTGTAATAAAGGTATAATTGAAATAAAACATTTGATTTGATTATTCAAACTGGTTTCTGACATTTACACAAATATTAAACACTAGCTTTTGCCCGCGACTTCGTCCGTCAGTCAGTCAGCCATCACCTTTGAGTTTTATATATATTTAGATTGATATAAAACTACTTTTTACGACGGGTAGTCTACCCGTGACCATGAATGCTGTAAAGGATCCGAAACGTCGGGAATCAAATAAAATTAATACAACGCGATAAAATCCGTAAAAAGTAGTTTTATTTCAATTGGTTATTCAAATTCACGTTTAAAACTAAGAATTCGTATCACACTAGCGAGATATATACTTCAGTGGGTCGTAGAACAATAGACGAAAAATTCCAAGCAGAACGGGTCGCCGGTACAAGTAAGCACATAAATAAAGTGCCAGTAGGCCCCCGAGAGTGGGCGTGGGCACAATATGCCCCATTCACTATTTTCCCATACTAAACGAGCAACTTTCGAGAGCCATCAATAAATAAAACTAAACTTTTGTTTCCCTGCGTAGGCACACATTACAAAAGAGGTACGACCACAGTAAACTTAAATTACATCCCAATAAATTACAATATTTCTGTAACTTATAACTAAGATTACAATTTATAATTTATATAAGAAACTATACGTCTAAATTATGGTATAAACAAGTTTCCTTGATTTCCGTATAATTATATGTAAATAAATTAAGGAAATACAATTACATAATTCATATGCAATTTAGTAATTGTTTATTGCATATAGGTTAATCTGGCATATTTATATACTCGTAGATAACAAATAACATGAGTTACCTTAGTATGAAATTTTAATAGCACACAATTGACATTTAATTGGCTTTAACATAAGTCACCGAAGTCACGTCAAAGTAGAAGTGGCTACTGACTAGTGAATAAATGGAATATTATAGTTGTAATGTCTAGTGTACTTAAATTCAAAGTATGTATATACAGGGTTATTGAAATAAAACTACTTTTTACGGATTTTATCGCGTTGTATTGATATTATTTGATTCCCGACGTTTCGGATCCTTTACAGCATCCATGGTCAAGGGTAGACTAAGTTGTTGGACGTCTTAATGATACAATTACTAACAGCTACCTTACATTTTTGTTAATTATTGGCGATCCGATTCACGCAGAACGAGCTCACCGTATCCTTCGGTCTTGCAGTTTTGCGCTTGGATTTTGATTTTATGGAATCTATTATGGGGTTCCAAGCAGGTGGTAAGACCCAGCCATCTTCTCTATTGAAATGTGGATGTTTTTTTTAAATTTCTATAGCCTCACGGATCATCCTTGGAAGGAATCGGTTTTCTTTTGCGAGGACTTGTGGTTTATCAAATCTGATGTAGTGCTGGGCCTAGATCAGATTTGATAAACCACAAGTCAGGGTTATTTTTCAAGGACCGGCCAAATTTACAGAGGCTGTTCAGAATCGAAAATATTTTCGATCTACGAAATAAAAAAGTTAAAAATTAAACTATTTTTTCACATGATTTTATTCCTGTCCACCTCTAAATCAAAGAACGCGTGGATATAACTAAGTACCACTACACAATTCAGTTCAATAACCTAATTATCAAACATTAATAGGTATATATGTTTGACAGCGCATGCACACGACCACAACATACCATCACGCCTGTACTCCCCGAAGGGTTAGGCAGAGGCGTACTAATGTACACCCACAGTTCGCCTGGTATGTTTAGGTCCCATGGTCCCAATAGAACTGATGTATGCGTGCCATCAGTTAGGACAAGTGAACTGAAAGCTGCTATAGCTCTTTCTTCAGAAAGCCTGTTTAGATAACATAACATAACATAATATACCATCACGCCTGTATTCCCCGAAGGGTTAGGCAGAGGCGTACTATAATGTACACCTACGGTTCGCCTGGTATGTATAGGTCCCATGTTATAGGGGGCGAGCCTATAGCCATTAACCGGGCACAAATCCAGACTCCGAGCTGCTACTGAGAATTTCATAGAAAACTCAATAACACTTTTCTCGACCTAGGGATCGAACCCAGGACCTCTAGCGTAGCAATCGCGCTTGAGACCACTAGACTAATGAGGCAGTCAATCGACCACAAATCCGCAATATTCATGAATTTAGATTTTTTGTCAGACATTTTCAAATTAATGTTACAATACATTGTCTTAATTTGACAATAATGTTTAAAATGCACGTTAATATCTTAATTTTAAAATTTTGCCAGTCTTTGAAATTTGGCCCTGTATACACGAGTACGTACCTAACATATAACCGACTTAAGTCATAGGTTTCAGTTTTGAATCAGAAACACTTCTAACTTTAAAAACCATCATCTAAACGGATAAGGAATACATCATCATCACCATATCAGCCAAAGAAAGTCTTGACCTTTAGGAACCTACCAGGTTGTCCATCCAGCTCGTTGGTTGTCATCCCACACTACTTTTTCCGATGCGTGGACTGGAGAACCTTTGTACCCTAATGTGCACTGTCCATTCCATGTCCATCCATAATGAGGACTGTACAAATTTCAGAAAGAAAAGGTAATCTAAGGTCATATTTTGATCAAACTTTTGCTATTTTCTCTATGCGTTTGTTATCCAAAGTTTTACCGTGAATATTTATTTCGATTCAAGAATACAAAAATTGCTTACTGCCATAGTATGGACATACCACAACCTGTTGTGCATGGCCATTTAGATAGAGGAATTTATGGTACCGGTGGCATTCACTAAGATTTTAGACAAGCCGACTGAGAGGGTAATGTGAGCGGACCACAGCGGTCTCAAAGATAAGGGTCTTATTTGTGGAAACGTTGCCACGATTGCTGATTACGAAATAGAATAGTGTTGTGTAGATGAAGAAACTAGTTCGGTAGAACGCCCTTGCAAGCGAACTGTGAAGTTGGTGAACTCTTAACATGAATACCGTATTTTTACTCGACTTAAAAAAAATGTTACACAAAAAAATCTAATATACCATCACGCCTGTATTCCTTGAAAGGATAGGCAGAGGTGTACACCCACAGTTCGTCGGTATGTTTAGGTACCGCGTAATACGGGGTGAGCCTATTGCAATGAAGCAGCCACCAATCCAAATTCCGAGCTGCTACTGAGAATTTCATAAAAAACCCAATAACTTTTCTCGACCTGGGAATCGAACCCAGAACCTCTAGCGTAGCAGTCGCGCTTAGGATCGCTTGACTTATGATGAGGCGGGCAAAGCTTTTTGTCCATTTGTTTTATGCTTGTAAGTCCCTCGTGACACAGGGCTTGCTAGTGCTGGGATAGGAATAAGAACGCATTTTTTTTAAACAGCTTTGGTAAATACGCATCCCTATTTCAACCTCCTGTCAACTTACACTGCGCTTTCTCTAAACGGCCATTCAATACGTCAATCTTGTACTTAAGTAATTTATATTCTAACAAAACCTGGAGTTACATTACCATAAACATACAAACGTACGGACAGACAATTCGTTCTGTGTATGGACAATGTTGAAGTGATTTGAGATTGTAGGACAAGCTCAGCGCACATTGAGTTGTCTATCAAAGTATAAGGATCAAGATTTTATTGTGAGTTAGACAAACTAGGACTAGGGTTGCTATTAAAATGGTTATTTCTTTTCTGTGTTTGAACTGAACTGCATGAGGGGTCATCATCATCATTTTTAGCCTATATTCGTCCAGTGCTTACTGCATGCCTGAGAGATTTTCTCAATGGCGTGTGAAGTCTGACAACCCGCACTAGGCCAGCGTGGTGGACTATAGCCTAATCCCTCTCATTCTGAGAGGAGACCCGTACCCATCAGTGGGACAGTATAATGGGTTGATTATGTTATGTTATGTTATTCGTCCACTGTTGGACGTAGGCCTCTTCTAGTGAACGCCACAGAGCCCAATCTTCGGCTTTCCTCAACCAGTCACTGTCAGCTGCCTTCTTCAAGTCGTCAGTCCACCTGGCCAGGGAAAGCACTACACTACGTTTACTTAGATTATTACGAAAGGTATTGGGTTCGATTCTCAGTTCAAGCAAAGTGTTATTGGGTTTTTAATAAGAAATTCTGAGTAGCAGAGTTTGGATTTGTGGCCGTTGATAGCTAAAAGATTCGCCACCCCCACCCCCTATTTCATAGGACCTAAAAATGTTGGCGATCTGTGCAAATTAGAAACTGTACCACATCTTAACGTGGTTGTTCAACAAAGACGCTGCTCTACTAGGCAAATAGCGCCATCCCCTACTCACACCTTTAAAGTGATCAGATTAATACGTTCTGCTTTGACCTCAGTATACCTCTGACGAATCTGCTTGCAGGGAATGAGCGCGATAGTAGACAGGACTATGCATCAAACTTTAAATTTCGAGTATAAGCTGATTTCCTTTTATAAAGAAAGCCTATTCAATGCAAGGTCAGCATAAACTGGAAATTCATAGTTTTTTTCTTTTTTTATTCGTGATAGGCTTACGCTTGACCACCACTTCGCCTGATGTTAAGCGATACTGCGATCTACGATAGAGCGCGCTTGCCTAGAAGAAAACGATTCACTCGTGAATTAAAGACACCCAAATTATATCTCAGGTCAGGGAAGCAGCAGCGGTACGCATGATAAAAGTTCGGGTTTATGGAATGTCCACCATGAATCGATGTCGCTTTTTTGTGCGGTCGTCCGATAGTAGAAAGGGCTAGGGGGAATAAGAGCATGGACATCTTGAAGCACACTCCCCGAAATGGATCCGATAAAAAACCGATAAGCTAGCAACTTTGCGGCCATGTTCCACACTTTGGAGTTTAGGCTGGACAAGGGAGTAGTTGTCTGACCTTGATTTTTTTTAGTTTGATTTGTAGCTGTGTTTTTTCATCTACATAAATATGTATTTTGTAACGTGTTTTCACCAGCCTACAGAGAAGGCGTTTAGAAAATTTAAATATGAATTTTATTCCTTTTGCGTCTTGTATATTATGTCAGTTTATTGTTATTTATCTAATGTATGTAAATTATGAATTATTTAAATTAGGCGTGATTAACTAAATTGTGTTTTATGTAAAAATGTGTTTTGTAGCTTTGAGTGGGTTATCGTTGGCTAGTCGAGACCAGGCATCGGAAAAGCAGTGTGGGATGACCTCCATAGAGATGGACAGACGACCCGGTGAAGGTTGCTGGGGGTCGTTGGATGCAGGCATATAACCGGTCCTTGTGGAAGTCTTTGGGGAAGGCCTTTGTTCAGCAGTGGACGTCTTTTGGCTGATATGATGATGATGAGTCGATAACTGCCTACATTATGATATTTTTAATCAATACAGCCCACTTACCGCTACAAGGATGCTAAAATGGGCCTTGGATTCGAACTCGTGACCTACGACTTGGGAGTAAAATGGTCATATCTCTAGGCTATCACTACACACTTTTAGTTGAAGGTTCGACGGACTGAATTGCCCATTTTGCAAACGTAATAGTAACCAAAATAAATCCCAATTCAAACAAAATTTAATCAAATTGTATAACTATTGAAGCTTTATTATTAAGGAAGCGGCGGTAGCCTAATGGCTGGGCGTCGGACTTGCGATCATGTGGTTGCCGGTTCGAAACCCACCCATTGCACTACCGACGTGAACCCACTCGTAACACAAGCATTTAGCTTAGCACGAGGGGTTAGCAAGAATACTAGTAATGTGCGATGGGCGACCCACATTCGTAGTAAGCTTTAAAAAAAAGAATTCAGATTCTTACCGACCATTAATCTGGGTTCCTATCCTACTATTTCTTGCAAAATACTTCACTTGAAATAAATGTACATAAGTGAATGTAATTCTTCATATTTTTGAAATTTCTACGGTTTTCCGGCCGTTTACTTCCAGTAGAAGAAATGGTAGGGTAGGAACCTAGATTAACGGTATCCGAATCTGAATAATAACACAATTTTATTAAATTGTATTTAAACTACGATTTATTTTGGTATTATGTTTGTTTTAAGATAACTATGTTTCAGAAAGATAAATGGTTTCCTTTTCACTAAAAATATTAAGATTAATTCAATTCCGTAACTATGTTACATTATGAAAAGATTATTAATATATTTCCAACGAAACATTGTAAGCAGATAAGAGCTCATAAATTAACCATTTCCTGTCCTTTTAAAAATATTTAAATTATTTGAAATTCTTCATAACTCTCATAAATTAGGAGAAGATACATTCATTAAAATCGATAGCTGAACATAAAACATTTGTTAAAAGATTAATTTCCAAGGTCCATCAACCAAAAAACATCAGCGAAGATCCGCCAAAGTAATATTAAAGTTAAGCTGCACTTAACGCATTCAGAATATGGATTGGTGACCTTCCTTGACATTTTGAAGAATTTTTATAGAACGAAGATACAACAAGACAAGATTGCCTCATTAGTCTAGCGTGACTGCTGCGCTAGAGGTCTTGGGTTCGATTTCCAGGTCGAGCAAAGTATTATTGGGTATTTCTGTACAATTCTCTGTAGAAGCTTGGGGTTTGGATTTGTACCCGGTTAATGGTAATAGGCTCGCCTCCTATTACATGGGATCCAAAAACATATATCTCTCCATATGGAACTGTGGGTGTAAATTTAGTACCTTCACCTCTGCCTACACAATCAGAGAACGCAACACTTGAAACTACTGGAAGGCATCTCGTATGAAGCGGGCTATTATCAATCTTACTCGGTGGTAGGACCTCTTTCGGCCTCAATTATCTTTTGGCATACCTTGAGTACCTACCTGAGGTGTCAGCGTTCTGACACAATCATTCCGACATGAAATAGCGTGTTAATACTCAAAAGATACAATAATGTCGTGTTTCGGAGTGTCGGTGTCTTTACGTATCTCGTTAGTGTCAGACAGTGACGTATACAAAATATTTACGTTGTAAACAGTTGGTGACACCCACGCGATATCACTCAGCAATGTGGCCCTATTAGGTTTGAGGTAACGGGCCCAATTGTCGGTCTAAAGATGCATTTTGCCATGAAGCGGGAATTGGACGTGGAAATAAATAAAGGAAATAAATATAATGACCACCAAATTTAGTTAATTCATCACCAAAAAATGGATAGATGATCACAAAAAAATAGGTTTAGGTTAGGTTAGTTATTTTGGTGATCATTTACTATTTTTGGCAATATAAAGTAATTTTTTTTAGTAACATTTTACTAGATTTGGTGGTTAGTTAAACATAAGCCGTAAATAAATATTATGATATCTCCAATTAGAATTCCAAATTGAAAATAATTTGTGTTCGAGAATTATTTAAATTTTTCCGTTAGATCCATGTTACATGTCTTCACTGCTTTAAAAATCAATGTATAAAGGTTTGGTTCTAATTTGAAACACGTTAAAAATGTTTTTTTTTCCAATGCTTAGATTTTTTAAGGTAATATTTACTCTGGACACAATCTCTTAGTTGAATTTTACAGTACCTACAGGTAGCCCGCTGCTAGTTATTGTAAGTACTCAAACGTCAAATCTTAAAACTTCCTAATTGGGAAAATGATTTAAGAATCTTATTAGAAACTACCGAAACAATCAAACTGGAAACAATTCTTTTCATATTTTATTCTGTAAAGTGTTGTCTTTCAATAAGAATTAGTAGTATTTTGTAATTATGTTTACATCTAAAAATATAATAATAATCACGAGATGCTGTAAAATATATTAAATTTACTAGCGGGAAAACTTGCCTTGTATCATCATCTTTCTGCCCTGGTCCCAATTTGTTTGTGGTCGGCGCAGCATGTCTTTTTCTTCCATTCATCCCTGCCGTCACCTCAATCATCTTGTCCTGTATATAAAAAATCGATTGCGGTGCCACCTACCGGCTCAAATTGTAAATCTAAACCATCCAAGAACCCATTTAAAATTCAAAAAAAAAAATACATAATTAAAATCACACTAGCAGCTTATGAGGAGTTCGGACAATGCACAGAACGCCATTTATTGGCCTTATCGAAACAGAAAACAACGCCGTATTCATTTGTGGCCGTGTTTTATTTCTGTCAAATCTATCAATCCGTTCCTGATACAAAATGTATGAGAAAATAAATTTTCTTCATGTTCTTTTTCTTATATATCTTATCTATATAGTTATACTGTTATTCGGGAAGGAGACAAATCCAAATATCATAAAAATCGGTCCACCCGTTCTCGAGATATAAGTGTTGGAACAAACCCGACTTTGTTTTATATACATATATAGATTACATAGTACTTTATCAGATTAATTTTTATATAGACACCTCCCATACGAGGGAACAAGCTCTGCGTGAGGATTTTACAAAAATACTTATAGCAATTATGTTTCTAAATAATAATAACTCCAATAAGAAGAACCTTACTAATACTGCCCATTAAGTATGCTCTAATATCTTATTAGCAAGTGCCGACAACTGTGTGTCTCACCCCAGGTACTCATTAATCTATAATGTCGTCGAGGGCACGTGGGCGAAAACATCGAGTGATTACAATCTGTAGGACTAGATCCCGACGTCAGAGTCATCTGGCGGATAATTTGTCGCCAAATTAATACAAATGCATGATATCTGTGCTAATTAGTATATTATACTAATGTATGGATGCGGAAGAAATAATGTATACCTATCTATATAATAGATAAGTAAGTTCCTAATACCTTTTAGAAAGATGAGTTTATGAATATGGAATAATTAGACTACTGTTGGTTAGGTCATGTTTCTAAAATAAATTATGTAAGTTATATCAATGTCTTTATATACTTACTCGAGAACATTCAGTATTTTTTTTTTGTTAAAAAACGTTACCCCACACTAGGATTTTCTCCTGTATTGTGGGTGCGTTTACAAACACAAATTCTCACATACACAAACGCCCAGACCCGGAACAACTACCTGTAGATCATACACATATTTGCTCCGTGTGAGGATCGAACCCATAACACGTGGCGCAGATGCCGATCGCTCAACCGCTACGCCAATCGTGTCGTCCTACGCCAATCGTGTCGTATTGTTTTTAATTAATAAGACTAAATTATTCAATGTGCTTTTGAGTAGTAAAAAACTAGTTTCACAGTCCTAAATAGTGTGTCTTATTGAGAAGAACCAGCAAGAAAATCGGTAGATAATATTGTTACAATTACTTCCTTGACTTAGTGTTCCTAACCGTGACTGCTACGCTAGAGGTCCTAGGTTCGAGTCCTAGGGCGAGCAAAGTGTTATCGGAAGTTTCTCCCGAGCTGCCACTGCGAATTTCATAATCTCAGTGGCAACTCGGATTTATGCCCATATAGTGGCAATAAGCTCGTCACTTATCACAAGGGATCAATGGAAAAATTTGACAGTTTATGGTAACTTTATTTGCCTTTACATCAGCACATCTCTACACTGCTCACTGCTTTACTCTGCGGGGAATAGACTATGTTATAATGTAAAGAAGCGTCTCTAGAATTCCTGGTATCGATTCTCGCAATCTAGGAGTAGTAATTGCATAGTTCCACAGAACATCAAAATGGCTATGGGTAACAACATTGTTGCTAATAGGAGCCTTTAGGGTCCGGCGGAGCGATTCTAAATACTTTCAGATATCTGAAATGACTCATACCTACCTATACCTATTTCTTTAAAGATATATTTTGAAGATACTTTTTCAATTCATGTTTTTCCATTTTTTGGATAAGTAGGTATTACTAGCCGGTATTACCTAACTGATGACCTGTGAGAAGAAACACCGCAACGCTTTCTTACGTGGTGTAAGTAACACAATAACACAATTTGATTAAATTGTGTTTGAATTACGATTTATTTTGGTATTACGATTGCATGGAAAATTCGGTCCGCCGGACTCTTAAAACAGTCACTTGTAGTATCCGACATATTTTAGTACATGATAGTACTTTTTTTTTATGGAGACCTTAATAGATAAATGGAGACCTAATTCTCATATGTGAAAGTATTTAGAATTGTTAAAATGACTCATACCTACCTAAATGATATTTATTTCTGTAAAGAGATATTTTAAGATTCCGGCGGACCGAATTTCTGTTACAAACGTAATACCGAAATAAATCGTAATTTAAACACAATTTAATTAAATGCTGTTATTATTCGGATTCCGACACCGTTAATCTAGGTTCCTACATTACCATTTCGTCCAAAATATTTCACTGGGCATAAATGTAAGCGAATGCAATTCCTGATAACTTTGCCAAGTTTGGAACGATTTTCCGGTGTTTTGTTTCCTGTGAAGTAGTAATAGACGAAATAGTATCGTAGGAACCTAGATTAATGATATCCAAATCCGAATAATAACATAATTTGATAGATTATTGTCTGGACGACGATTTATTTCGGTATTATATTTTTATGAGCAACTCAAGCTCCGCCGGACCCTTAATGACACTTTTTCAATTGTTTTTGGATAAGTTGGCATTGCTAGCTGATATTATCTAACTGATGACCTCTGAGAAGAACAACCGCAACGCTTTCTTACGTGGGGTAAGTTAAAACAAACAGGTGGCAAAATGTCTGCGTACTTTCGTCGGTACATCGTTGACTAACCATTCGGGCAATATGACATGAGCGTAAATTCCATATTTCATTTACTCCATAACCATCAAAGACAACACGTTTACAAAAACGGTTTAAACCATCAATGATCGGCACTTATACCCATCCTGCTGTGCGTAATTATCGCCTGAGATGTAGTTATTTTGATTGGCTCTCTTAGCATAGTTTCACTTTAAGACGCTTCATCTAGAGATCTAGAAAAAAATAGCTGCTATGTCTGATTTTAGTGGTGATGGTTCCGTACTGTTTCTATTTTACAAATCAATCATAGAATAATCAAGATAGATTTGTAATTGTGAAATATGTAATTGGAGAAAAATTTACTGGAGATGAATTACCTTCTTCATTAGCCTAATAGTCCTGAATACGACTGCTACACTAGAGATCTTGGGTTCGATTCCCAGGTCGAACAAAGTGTTATTGTGTATTTCTGTGTAATTCTCAGCTCGGAGTTTGGAATTTGTGCCCGGGTAATGGCATCAGGCTCGCCCCCTATTACATGGGACTTAAACATACCGGCGAACTGTGGGTGCACATTAGTACGCCTCTGACTAGCCCTTCGGTGCATACAGTCATAATGGTATGATAAATGAAGCCGAATTAATGTTTTTTAGAATTTTTGTCTGTCGTACTGTATGTATGCCAAAGTCAAAGAAAAAGTGAAAGAAAGAGAAAGTACTATCTAGTAGTAAACTACTAGGTAGTACTTTCTTCTTCTATTTTCTTTTTTCTTTCTTCTTCTATTTTTTGAGTCATTTTTACATTATAGACAGCTCCCAAAACGCCCGCCCCGTCTGTACGCTTACAACTCAAGATCTACTGACGGATTTCTGTGAAATCTGGTGTACAAGTAAATTACGAGCGAGGTCGTTTGTTCGCCAGAGAAGTTAATCTGTACTATACTTAATCACTATGACCACCATTACGTAGGGAATTACGTCAGTTTCTCAGAAACGCCTTTGGAACCCTAAAACTGGATTATAAACATAGCATTCAAAGCAATACATCTGTCCATCTGTCTTCATATCTTTCAGCTGATTGCACTTAGGCTTGTAAGTGTTTTAATGGCTAGTTAATTTATTAATTGCTTTGTAAAGTATAAAAACCATCACAGAACATCACGTAGGTCCAGTACGGGCTCCCATCCCACGCCGTCCAGGATATCAGGCTATCAGAAAGCTTATTGCCACACTCAAAGACATCAATTAACGTAAATGAATCAATAACAAATAGTTACCAGCGTTGACAAATGTGGTAATAAAGGTCAAGGTAGCATTCACTGCCTAATTCGTAAGCCCGACTGATGAATAAGAGGCCCTGGGTGGGATTCCTGGGTCGAAAAACTGTTATTGGGATTTCCTATTAAATTCTGAATAGTAATATAGAAAACGAAACAGGTAGGTATTAACGCGCTATAAATACCTTTAATTTTGCTTGACGTTTCGACCAGGTTGCACTGATCGTGGTCACAAGCAGACTGATGCAGCGAGTTCACTCCGTCATTGCGTTGGTAGATTTTTCTTTATCTACCCCCACATTTTTATTATAGTTACAAAGCCCGCGACACACTACACTCACTGTGTCCGTATTTTTAACCGACTTAAAATAGCGAGATTTTGATATTTTAATCACTGGATTCCACATTGGTGATAATTTAAAACCCCGACCCTCCCCCGCGACCGCAGCCCCTACTACTCTTTGTCGTCAGGCTCTCACTACTACGATTTATTAAGAAAAAACAACGGAAACCTGTTTTATTGGTTAACAAAAATATACATATACATTATGCGTTACATCAATGTCATACAAATATATGCTACGCGTTGCCAACACATCCGCATCTGCTCAGACTTGAAGGCAACCCTAAAATGGCTAGGAGGAATGTCATAGCTTAAAATTTATTAACGTTAATTAACGACTTTGAGTACTGCTGATATGATTTCCCTTGTGGAGCGGCGAGGTATTTTGCTCCTCCACCAAAAGTGAGGATCCTCGGACCAGGCGGTTGTTTTACCTGTCGGGCGTTTGTATAAATCGTTACGTTGCAAACTTAACTTGCGCGATCCAGGATATTTCCGCCGAGTTGCATATGCAGCGCGCTAGATGTCGCTACACTCTATTTCTCAGATAAGTGTGGAAAATTCCGCCCAACTATGTAGATGCCCACATAAGGCACGTATAGTTCCTAATTTGTATTGTGCAGCCCAGGCCGGAACAAGTCGTGAGAACGGGCAATGTTGTCTCAGAACCATGTACACATCATGTTGGCACTGTCCACAAGACGCTGTCCACCACAGCCCATAGAATAGACTGAAGCGATACGTAAATAATATGTTGAGACCATAGTGAAATTCCAGAAATTTGATATTAGTATTGATTTTTTTTACATTACCATTTAATTGGGCTTTTGGTAATCATGTGTGTATACATATAATAATGACTTGAAACTCGCTTAACTGGTGATGGAAAATACCGTGAGGAAACCTGCATGACTGAGAGATTTCCTCGACGGCATGTGAAGTCTGCCAACCTGTACTAGGTCAGCGTGGTAGACTATAGCCTAACCCCTTTCAATCTCAGATGAGACCTGTGTCCAGCAGGTTGATCCTGTGAATTGGATAGGGGATGCCTATTATAGTTTGATAAACCCAATCGCAATATGATAAATGAAGCATTGTTGAAACAGCGGGTGAATATCTCATAAACTACTGGAGCCAAAAATTTAAAAATTCGGGCATAATTACACGAGTTGGAGCAGTTAAGCGAGTTTCAAGTCATTATTATATGTATACACACATGATTACCATCATGTGTGTATACATATAATAATGACTTGAAACTCGCTTAACTGGTGATGGAAAATACCGTGAGGAAACCTGCATGACTGAGAGATTTCCTCGACGGCATGTGAAGTCTGCCAACCTGTACTAGGTCAGCGTGGTAGACTATAGCCTAACCCCTTTCAATCTCAGATGAGACCTGTGTCCAGCAGGTTGATCCTGTGAATTGGATAGGGGATGCCTATTATAGTTTGATAAACCCAATCGCAATATGATAAATGAAGCATTGTTGAAACAGCGGGTGAATATCTCATAAACTACTGGAGCCAAAAATTTAAAAATTCGGGCATAATTACACGAGTTGGAGCACTAATTATTGGTATAAACAAAACCTCGATAGAAGGCATATGAAGAAATATTTTGCATTTTTGAAATATTTTATTTTGGGATAACGCACACTAAAAATCTATTGAACATCTTTTTGCGTTTTTTTGCATTTTACATGCTAAGATTATAAATTTATTTTTGGTAAGAAAAGGCGCGGGCAGGATTATTCGAACCTGCATCTTCTGGTTAGATACACCAGACGCTCTGACCTCTAAGCCACCGCGCGTATGCGTGTCCACAACGTCACCTTAAGATGTAAATTCAGAATGTGAAGGCAAATTTCGATTAGACGGGTGGAACTCGCGGTGGCTTAGAGGTCAGAGCGTCTCGTGTATCTAACCAGAAGACGCAGGTACGAATCCTGCCCGCGATTGAATATTTCCTTCACTAAAATAACTAAATCTACTGAACAGTTATAACAGTGAATTGAAAATCACCGTTACGGCAAATCAGCATCCTTTTTTTATGGTATAGGGGGATAAACGAGCAGACGGATCGCCTGATGGTAAGCGATTACCGCCGCCCATGGACACCCGCAACACCAGAGGAGTCACGATTGCGTTGCCGACCTTTTAAAAGGGGATTGGGCCTCCGGTAACCTCACTCGCTCGACGAAACACAACGTAAGCGTTGTTTGACGCCGGTTTTCTGTTAGGCCGTGGTATCACTCCGGTCGAGCCGTCCCATTCGTGCCGATGCATGGCTCTCCCACGTTGATTCCTCCTCCCTCCTCCTCCTTCCTCTTCTCACTTGGACCACAGCCTATGTCTGTTTGTCCGGCGCGTTGACGGTTCGCCTGTTGACATACAAGGTCGTCGGCCCCCCTTCCGGCTCCGTTCGCAAATATCCACGGCAAACATTATGAAACTGGACATTTCTATAGATACATCTTGACTTTCCAACCCTGGCTTTATGAGCATAAAACACATCTATAAAGAAGAAAAAAGTTTAAAAAACGTCTTATTAAAGCGAAAAGAGTATTGTGATGTATTTTTTTTTATTCGTGATAGGCTTGGGGTTTGACTGGCTGGCGACCACCATTACGTCGGATTCTGTGGTAAAGCACCTTGGACTGTGTTTCGACTTTTGCGCGTAAGAGCCAGTTCCCCCACGGTTGCTGCGGTCATGGTAGTCTGTAGTCCTTAGGGGCGCTTAAAGCTCGGCAACGCATCAGCAACTCCTTTGGTGCTGCAGGTGCCCATGAGCGGCGATGACTCAGGTGGCTAGTCTACTCCTAGTGACCTAATCAATAAAAAAATATGTTTTCAAATCCACGATGAGCAATCAGAACTTCTCTCTTTATAATAAATTATTATTGAAATAAATAATATAAAACATCTAATAGCTGGATAATTTAAATAGACAGTTTTCTAAACTAATAATAAAATGATAATATTTTACGGTAATGTGTTCAACTCCCACGCAACGTGTCACGCTAACGACTAAGTTTACCGTTTTGAATATAATACTTTAACATAATATAAGTTGGATTTAATATGACTCAGAGAAACGGAACGGGTGTGCTGTTATAGATAACTAAATGAGCAGCCGGTTAACTTTATTTCTTTATTAAAAAAATACGATTCCTCGTAGCCTTTTAACAGGAGTCCAGTATAACTCTACATACCATCACGCCTGTATTCCCCGAAGGCTTTGGCAGAGGTGTACCAATGTACACCCGGGCACAATTCCCAAACTCCGAGCTGCTACTGATAATTTTATCGAAAAATCCAATAATACTTTGCTTGACCTGGGAATCGAACCCAGGATCTCTAGCGTAGCAGTCGCGTTCACGACTACTAAGCTAATGAGGCAGTTAAAGTATCTTTATAAGAATTTGCAGATATAAATATTTTTAAAGGACACATCAGTAATAACGGTATACGAGTATAGTTGATTTTCTTTATCTAAACATTTCAATTACTTCGAAAGTAACGCTATTCCATGTAACATAATAATTAATTTAATGTCTAGCCGCCATTAATTAATGAGTCTACCCAAACATCACCCAAAAATAATTTAATATGATAAATCACATTCCGCTCCACATTTTTCAAAAATAATGCATGCTACCACTCAATTTAGGCTACTTACACATGATAATAACTACTTAACTTAATAAACAACTAAATCATTTTTGTAACAAAGTAAGCATATAAACTACCCTTATTAAAGAGGCTCTTCGCTACCTCGTTAATTAAGGGCACGTGAGTCATAAATCATCTGTCACTTTATAATGTTATATTAGATTTTGTTACTGGAGTAACCGACAATAATTAAAATATTATAATATTCGCGATTGCTACGGTTCTGGAATAGATTCCCAGACTGAGCAGCGTTATTCGGTTTTTGGATTTCTGCCCAGTTTGTGAATTTGGCAATACGCCCCCTATTATATGGGACCTAAAAATACTGGTGAAGTGTGAGTATATATTAGTATACCTCTGCCTAACCCTTCGGTATATTTTTTATTTTGTCCTTAGGTTGCCAAACCCTGATCTAGTCCAATGGACTTCGTTTTCTTGTATTGTGTAGGTATTTCCTTTTCTCATTTTTAGTTTTTTTGGAACTATGCACAAGTATTTTTATTAAGGTTAATAATGAATTATGTTATATGAAATAGTCATAAAATACAAGGCACGGGACAACACAGTCAATATCACCAAGTCCCTACTCTAAATAAAAAAAAAACAGACAAATACAACATAAAACCAACTATACCTACACCATATAGTATAAAGTTGAAATGATTCAGAGGCATATCGCATCAAAGAGATCTCAGAACGGCTACGAAACAGGTCTAGATCGTTGAATAAACAAATCTTTTTATGCCTAGTTCGCAATATAGAAATAAAACTAAATATCCAACTAACTACCACTACCACTACTTACGACGTTAAACATCGGTTTTTAAATTTCTAAAAATTATTGTCTTTGTTTGTGAAATTCTTTTGTGCGCGTGTTCGTAATATAATTAAAATCACCAAGTTGTATATAGGTATGTTATACAAATTACATTGTCCTAATTTTCTAAGATAAGTGGGATAAAGATTGACACGTGAAATTAACCTAAAATACACGAAATCTCAACATGCGGACTGTCTCAAGAAATATCAAGCCATTTATTTTAAGTATTCTAGTAATTCTGGCCAAACTTGTTTCAGGTTTAGTGTCATGGTCATAAAATATTCACGTTGGAGACGCTTTAAAAATAGTTTTTATATTACATTTTAAAAAGAATAATTTACCATCTATAATCCTAACATTTTAAAAAAATATATAAAAATTACCAGTTAATTTTTTTCTACTTAAATTCATATGGAAAAGATATAATTAGCGAATAATTATAAACACAAAAAAATTGTTGTAAGCATTTAAATGAATAATAGCAAGTCACATTATGCCGCACTGAGAATCTATAAAAAATTGATAATAATAGTTACTTAATGATAAAAAAATCAAAACACTTCTTTAACTATAAAGCTTCAGAAACTTGAAAAAATCTTAAAGATCCACTCTATAAAATTTTATAGTTATAGCATATGAATACAGATATTCTAATTATAAATACATATATTATTTTTTTAATTAAAAGCCTTCAATCTGTGGTCAATGCTCTGTGTTTTATCCATTCAATTCATAATCATAATAAATGTACTAACTTAGACATGTATAAAACGCAAACTAACTAGGTAAAGGCGACGTTTACAAGTGTGTGTTCGGGTGACCATGATTCAGAGAAGTGTACGGACTGGTCCGCATAAGAATTCGTAATTAACCGGTTCAACGGATTGTGATATAAATTACAGTTGTAGTAGTACTTGTTTACTAAGTGCGTAATGAAAGAAATTATACTGTAAATATGTGGCTGCTCTACATATTGGGGTGGCAGTTTTGAGAATCTATTTAATGAAACTGACTGGCTGTAAAAAATTATGCTTCTAGCTTGGTGTTTTACCAGGCGAGAAGCGTGATTTTTTTTTACAGAAGTACCGTATTTGATAACATAGTTTAAGTCCCCCGTGGCACAGCTAAGGCTTATTCCCTAGTGCGACAGCTGTCTTTAAAAAAATACTAAGGCGGGATTTTGGGATAAATGAAATCATCGAAAATGGGTAAAAAATAAAAAATTACAAATTTCTTTGATGATGATAAGCAAACAAAAAATATGGTACTTAGGCATAAACGAATGTAGGTAACTATACCTATTTTTGTTTGTATAATTATATAATTGTTAAATAAATTTAAATTTTAACTCATCCATAAATTAACAAACACTTTCCACTTTAAATCATATTAATACAACGCGGTAAAATCCGTAAAAGTAGTTTTATTTCACTTTCCACTTTTATAACGAGACATAAACAATGTATATAAAAATAAAAATAAATTACAACTCAATATGAACCGGTTATACCATATAGGCATAGCCCATACGTCTACCAGGCCATCAATATTTAATGTTAAGAGAATTGCGATACCCATAACATTAGCATTTTGCAAATTATTTACTAATTAATACGTCGAAGAAACATCAGTGTAGACGCATGTCTGGATTTTAATATAAACACTTTACTTCCATAACTTATATTGGCTGTTTTAATTACATTTGGCTAAAAAAGGCTTCGTAGTTAAAATAATTAATAGTTATGCTATGCTTGCTACGGTTTCAGAAATCCGTATTTATACCGTTCTAATTTCATATTAAAGTACTAATAAAACTGACAAACTATTGACTCAAAAGTATTAAAATACTGAGACAAATTCCTGATTGTTTCTAAAAACACAAACTTTTTTCACGACTATTTTTTACATGAATTTATCAAAGTTCTTAAAAATACTTTTTAGGACAAATCCTAATATCTTCAATTTTTTATCTTAGGTTAATTCTTATTTGAACTAAATTCAGAATGGTGCAGGAATATTGTGAAGGTATGTGTCTAAACTTAATAACCTTAGTTAACGCTTCTCAACTTGCTCCTAAACTACGGCTGGATATCTTTTTAATGCCTAGAATAACATATTTTACACAGAACCCACATGTACTCAACTCACCCACGTCTGACGCCTAGATACAAAAAGGTTGTTATGGTCACCCTAATAAAGAGTGTAACACATCGGACGGACGGGATGCAATCAGCATGTAAATGCCGCTCTCACTCGATGGAGCAAACATCGAATATTGATCGCCATATTATGATAATGAGCGAATTTAAAATGTTGCCGACGAGCCAGCGTGCTCTTACGCGTTACACTGCCAGATACTTGTATAGGAGAAAATGTTCTTTACATTTAAGTGTTTTCAGTTAATAGATTTAGAATGAGTGTGGTTGAATTCCATATTCCATTTTAGACTAGGTTTAAGAGGCTTCTGTAGGACGTAAGCCTTTTATTGTAAATTGACTGTTTTTGCTTCGTTGCATCGTTTTATGACGGATAATCAAGTTCTAAATAGCAATACTATATATTTTGAGTAATAAGAAAGGAATTTATTTTGAGAACGTTGCTAATAGAATAAGTTTAGCCTAGTCTACCTACAGTTTAAAACTGGTCTGTCCTAAAAAATCAGTTTGAAACCGCGAACTAGGGCACAATTTTATTATAATATTTTGATTTGTATATGTTTTGACTTGTCGTATTCTGAGGAGTTGAAAATCCGTCCACACATATGTCGGAAAGCATCTCGTTGTGTTTCCATTTTGCGCGTGAGAGCCAGTTCTCTTGCTTGCTTTGGCTCCGGCAGTCTGTAGTCCGAAGAGAGCTCTGTGTCCATGGACGGTGATGACTACTTACCATCAGGTCAATTTCTACTCGCTTGCCTACATAAAAAAAATAAATAAATGAAAATCTCCGACGTGGTCACCCTACATAAGCGGTCCTTCATAACCCCTTACAATGTTTCTCGAGTTAATAATTTGTTGCCGTCGTACTCCTTGTTAGTTTCTAGCCCTTACTAATTGAAACTGAGGTATGTAAACTACATACATACTAGCTATCAGACGTCATTACCTTATATTATTATTGGCACCCAATTCTTTTTTTTATGGTATAGGGGGACAAACAAGCAGACGGATCGCCTGATGGTAAGCGATTACCGCCGCCCATGGACACCAGCAACACCAGAGGAGTCACAAGTGCGTTGCCCGCCTTTTAAAAGGGGATTGGGCCTCCGGTAACCTCACTCACTCAGCGAAACACAACGTAAGCGTTGTTTGACGCCGGTTTTCTGTGAGGCTGTGGTATCACTCCGGTCGAGCCGGCCCAATCATGCCGAAGCATGACTCTCCCACGTATAGTATTCCATAAAAAATAAATAATATTTCTATAAAAAAGGCAAACTAATATTTAATTGGCAGTCTGTTTGTTTATTAAGTTTTCACGCCTAAACCGTTGAACAGATTAGATAAAATTTGGCAAGGAGATAGATAGAGCATCCTGATGAAGGTCGTAGTATTATTTTTGTTTCAAATAGTCCTTTGGGTTGCGAGTGGCTCGTTTGCCGATATAATTAATAAAAAAAACAACGCATTTCGCTGACGTCACCTTGAGACGTAGAATGTTGAAGAGAAACTCGACATTACAGCCTTGGTAGCAGCATAGTGGCTAAACCGTCCGCTGTCTTTAACCGGACGGTTGCAGGTTAAAATCCTACTTGAGATAGATCTTATCTTTTACAAAAATGTATATTATCTTTGCTATTGATATTATTTTAATGAAAACCCTTTGAATAACACTTTGCTCAAAATAGAAATCTAATAAAGAACAGCAATGAAGCACTCTCTTGATTTTTTAAACTTTTTAATTATAGTTTTTTTTTTATGCAATACCTAGTGTAGGATCCCCCTTAAGTAGATCTCAAAGTGGACAGGACATCTTATCTCTGTCAAAGCCTGTTAAGGTCCTACGGATATACAAAATAAGTGTATGGAATTCTGTTATATTAATTCTAATGTCGTCTTCTAGATAACGTAATGGCAGCATTGATAACTTAGTATTTGCATACTAAAGACCTGAAGATTTAGGTTTTGTTTCATTTAGAGTGACTTTTTTCTCGTTCCTATTTAAATATGGGCATAGATAAAACGGATAGAGGCCATTAAAACTTGTCGCAGGCTAATAGATCGGATTTGACGTTTTTATTTTTCATGTCGCGATAACTTAATATGAACATCTGCACAAGGAATAGAAAAAAAAATCCAAATAAAAAATGAATCGAATGTCTAAAAGTTTTTTTTAAGTAACTGCTGAACCAATTTTGATGAATTTTTATACAGAGATAGATTGGAATTTTGTCTACCTTTTGCCATTAAGAGTCATTTGGGTGGCGAGGGTCGATATGAAGATAAGCAATTCACATTCATCAGCTTAGCATTAAGTGTATTGATAGTACCAAATTAATACCTATTACATACATACATACCATCACGTCTGTATTCCGCGAAGGGTTAGGCAGAGGCGTACTAATGTACACCCACAGTTCGCCGGTATGTTTAGGTACCCTGTTATATGGGGCGAGTTTACGCAATCTATCGCGTTATATAAATATTTGTTTATTTGTTTCGGACCTTTTACAGCGTCCATGATCACGGGCATACTGAGGTGTTCTGTGTCTTCCGTGTCTGCCCGTGACGTGTTATCTTTACATAGTATGAAACAAAGTCGCTGTCGCTGTCTGTCCGTCCCTATGTATGCTTAAATCTTTAAAACTACGCAATGGATTTTGAAGCGGTTTTTTTAATAGATAGAGTGATTCAAGAGGAAGGTTTTGAGCTATTTAACATTACGCTACGACTCTTAGGAATGGGGCAACGCGGGTGAAATCGCGGGCGGGTTGCTAGTTATAAATATAACGCGATAAAATCCGTAAACTGGCTTTAATTCATTGGTCTTAATGAAATAAAGCCAGTTCGCGTAAGTCGCAGAAATCAGTATTTCTACTATATTATGATTATCTGATGATCTGGGAAAATGTCTATACAACGCGGATCTCTCACAGTGTAGAAATATATTTACATTACTAGAATTGGGCCGAATCTCCAATTGCCAATGGTTTTTGCGATGTTTGCACAATACTATTGCTTCTACCACATTCATACATCTTGTCATACAGAAGCGATTGTACCAAAGCCACATGTACTACTTAAACCTTTAACCAACTCGTACCTATCTACTATCTAAATCCACACCGAAAACAAAACATTTCAACCTAACTGAATCTCAAGTTCACGTTTCCAGAAACTAATCATCTCGCATGGAATAGTCTATGAACATCACGAATGTGCACGTCCCAAAATTCTAAGAAAGCACGTCTAAAAAAGTCATAGATGCGTGCGCGCATGGCGCATGCGTATCACAGCTCTATTACCATACAATGGCGGGAGTCGTGTTGGCCCGCAGCGTTATGGTTGCCACTCGTAGGGTTAAGGAGAAAAAAAAGTAAATTATGTGGGAATCTTTGACAAATACTGAAGTCACCGGGGACAAAAACCGTTTTGAACTACTTGCTTTGACAGTGTTTGGTCTAAAGAGCCAAAATGGCGACATTATTCATCCACGACATGCTGTATAATAACGGCTTGTTCCGGACTCATACCAAAAATTAATCCCAAATTGAAATTGCTGTCAAAAAATTATTAATTCACACCGCTTTAAAACAATGTCTTATCTCATACCACTTTTGTAAGTCAAAAAGTATGGTTAGAATAATAAGAACATTCTTGTATTAACCGACTTCATAAAAGGAAGTAAACAATTCGACCCGCATGTTGCACAATATTCGTACAAAATTATAACCAGTTTATGTTGTTCTCTCATTCTATAACCGGCTGTTAAACACCTTCCTTCTATAATCAGGAACATGGGATTCGTGGTATCAGTCACCACTAGTTAGAGGTCTTAAAAGGTCAGGTGCGTAGTACTCGCAACCGGCGTGTATATATACATATATATGAGAAGATGTATGAATGTGGAAGAAGCAAAAGATGTATGCAAGAATCGTAGCAAGTGGCGGTCTATAGTTTCTGCCTACCCCTGTGGGAGAAACTCGTGAGTGTATTGTCCGAAGGGTTAGGCAGAGGTGTACTAATTTATACCTACAGTGCGCCGGTATGTTTTTTTTTTTTTTTTATTCGTGATAGGCTTACGCTTGACCGCTAGTTTGCCTGATGTTAAGCGATACTGCGATCTACGATGGAGCGCGCTTGCCTAGAAGAAACCGATTCACTCGTGATTTAAAGACACCCAGATTATATCTATCAGGGAAGACCCACTCGGGAAGTGCATTCCAAATTTCAGCAGTACGCATTATAAAAGTGGACTAAAAGTGGCGTTTCGTTCGGGCTTTTGGAATGTCCACCGTGAATCGATGACGCTTTTTCGTGCTTCTGGTCGTACGATAGTGGAAAGGGCTAGGGGGAATAAGATCGTGGAGATCTGATGCACACTCTCCGAAATGCATGTTTAGGCTCCATGTAATAGGGGGAGAGCCTATTGCCTCGCTAAAGCTCAATAACACGTTACGCGACCTGGGAATCCCAGGACCTCTAGCGTAACAGTCGCGCTCGGGACCACTAGGCTGATGAGGCAGTTTTTAAATATTAACCTGTAAATTATAATGTCCTGCCAACCCTATGGCTGCCAGTCCCGCTGCGCTGTCAATCTTACGCCTACTGTCTTGAATTCAATTGTTCATTGACCAAAATGTCTTTATCGTGACGGGCGTTGTTGATCACCTGGTTGGTGGCAAATTGGATTGTTTGCACCATGTGAAAGTCGTTATGGTGGATGATGGAGCTGGCTACTTGTAATGGGGTAACCATTGTTTTATTGTGTGATATGTATTTTGTCGGGCTAGTTTGCAATTCACACTTTGGTATAATATACATGTGATACCATCATGCTTGTATTTTTGAAGCGTTCAGCAGAGATGTAGGTACTAATATCACAGTTCGCCGACATGTTTAGGTCCCCCATCTAAAAGCAGTGATAACCTAGTGGTATGACCGTTGGACTGCCAAGTCAAAGGTCTCGAGTTCGAACCCAAGGCACGCACCTCTGACTTTTCGAAGTCATGTGCGTATTAAAAAGTTAATTATCACGCGCTTAAACGGTGAAGGAAAACATCGTGAGGAAACCTGCATGCCTGAGAGATGTTCTCGATGGCGTGTGAAGTCTGCCAACCCGGACTAGGCCAGCGTAGTGGACTATAGCCTAATCCCTCTCATTCTGAGAGGAGACCCGCCCAGCAGTGGGACAGTATAATGGGTTGATTATGTTATGTATGTAATAAGAGGCAAGCCTATTGCTATTAATTAAGCACAAATCCAAATTCCGAGTTGGTACTGAGAATTGACAATAACATTTTGCTCGACGTGGGAATTTAACCCGGGACCTTAGCAGTCGCGCTTGGGACTATTATGCTAATGAGGCAGTCTACTATATTTTGATATAATTTTATTAATTTAATCTTTATTAGCCTCTAAACACGGTGTCCTAAGGAGGTAAACTATATTTATGGGACGTTGGGTAGGTGGGAATTTGTGTTTGAATGGAAAACGCACGTTATTTAATTAATCTTCGCAAAGGCTTTAGAAATTCTACAATACGAAATAGTTTTCAGATTTTCATTGTAAAAAAGGTTTACTTAGGTAAACTCATGTAAGTACAGTAAACGCTCAAAAGTCCATAAGTACGCTAAAGATTACATTAGCGAGCTCGATACAGCGAGAGCTCGAGACATCGTCACTTGTTAACTTCAATGAATAAGGTCGTAATTCAAACTAAACGTCAAGCTATTGCGTTGTGAGATTGCCTATGGACTTTCGGTCGCCACTGTACACATGTGTGTACGGATTTGGAACATAATTTTTGGAACAAATTTTTATTGTATTATTCTTGCTTCCCACAGTTTACGCGGAAAGGGATATAATTACAGATCCACTACACCCAATATCTCTCTTGCCTCAACTTATTAGATCTCACTCAACAGCAGTCCGTGTTCACACAACCATACCATATTTACGCTAGTGAGGTGCAGTCGCGTAGCAGTCTAACATAAATACCGGTGTTTGAATACGTCATTAACGGTTCCCGACGGCTGCGAACCGCAAGCACAATGGTCGCCATCACACCGGAGCCGTTTACACCAGTATTAACAATTTAGTACACAACTTTACGACTGACAACTACTGGCTTTTTTAAAATGGTAATAGGGTGGTAATTTTGGTGTCTAAAATGGCAACATTTATCAATATCTCTAAACCAATTCGTATTTAAAACCCGTAGTTATTCCGTATTTTGTATATTGATGCATCAGGCTTTTGCACTGCCCGATAGCCGAATATTTAAGCATTTTGCATAAGGAATTCTAAAAATCAGCGGCTCTAGCATCAGCTGAGATTGACGCAATATTTTGCCCTCGCACGCTTTTATTTTTTGTATGCTTCTTTTTTATTTGTGTTTTATCATAAGTGGGGTGCAATATGAAAGTTGTTTCTTTCTTTCTTAGGATCTTGTTTCCTAAACTTAAACCCATATGGAATTATCACTCGCTTAAACGGTGAAGGGAAACATCGTGAGGAAATCTGCACCCCTAAGAGATTTTCTTAAAGGCTTGTGAAGTCTGTCAACCCATAGTAGGCTAACGTGGTGAACTATGGATTAAGTCGGCAAACAATCTGACGAGCCACCTAGTGGTACCACCTAGTCATCGTCGCCAATGGATACCTGCAACACCACAGGAGTTGCTGATGCGTTTAACATTAAGAGCCCCTAGAGACTGCAGACTGTCAGAGCCGCAGCAACCGAGGCGAACTCCCCTCGGTTGCTGCGGCTCGAGTCAGTCTAGTAACTGACTCGGTCGAGTCAGTAGCTGTGTGTTTCGACTTTTGGCTTAGAGCCGGTTGGCTCTTACCTGCAAAAGTCGAAACACACACCACCGTGCTTTACGACAGACTCCGACATAAAGGCGGTCGCAAGCCAGTCAGACCCTAAAGGTACTACCACCGAGCAAAAGAAGTTCTTGATATTTTGTCTGTTATTGTCCCGTTTTAGGTGAAAAACTAGAAACAGAATGAGTTACAATTATTTCAGTATATAATCGCATTTCCTTACTATGATACTCTCTGTTACTGTAATTCAGCTATGTTACAGGAACTAAGAGATATAATATAGCAAATATATCTCTATTCTCTATTTTTAATATCTTATTATTATTTTCGTTAAAACTTTTATTTATGTAAGCACGAAGGACTTAAATTGGGAAATTGTGGCCAAATGCCCAAATATTCGATTCTTGATTGTCAAATTGTATCTATTTATATAAGTCTCTCAAGATGCAGGCTTACACCTAGTTTGAGAGGCAGCAGACAATGATGCCTGTTGTAATATCACCATTGATTTGTATAAACTCTTTCTAGTTATAAGTTGTATGACTGTGCTTAATAAATTATATTATCTTATTATGTTATATGTTAATTAATACGAATATGGCATTTATAGGTTTCAAACCTCAATTTTGGCGGTTTTCAGTGTACTTCAATGACCTGCAGGTTGAGTACGCCACCATTAATTCACACTCTGCAATGCTTAGGTCTATCGAAGTTACCACTGTGACAAAATGCATAATAAAGGAAACATTCAGAATGTTGAGCGCCTCTTCTCTTATACCGCAAATCAGGGGTATCCAATCTTTTCCTCACACTTAAGGCGCTGTGACTAGGCAAAATAGGCATCTTAAAACAATTTTTTAGCAAAAAGTATACATTTTAACACAGCAATAAAAATATATGTTAATCTTGAACATATTTACGAGGGAACCTTTGTTTTCAAAACACGTTTTCGTTAAATTTTCTCGATAAAAAAAAATCATAAAATAACCATTAAAATTAAATTTCTAGCAGTTGTAACTGTATTATTTATTAACAAATCTTGATCAAATTTATAACAGTGACGTAATATATAAAAATAAAGGGAACTGTTGTTTTTATTTTTTGATTGAAATACTATATGTTTAATAATTAATAAATATCATGATAAATAACTCGCACGAGTCGAACGAAACATCGCGGCATCGTGGCGTCTTTTTTCTTCTCTTTCATTTCTACGGTAAGCGACAGTGAGCGCTGAGGCGCGCTGCCTGATGGACCTATGTCACTTTGTTCCGCCCGCCGCTCAGAAATAATTTTATGCCTGGTCGTTTTGAAAGCTATTTATTTTATTACAATAATAATAATAATATTCATTTTTATTCGATGAAACAAAAACTCATGATAGAAATTGTAAAGTAAGTACATACAAATAGATTATCTATAGATTCGTAAATTCGATGGGTGCATCTATAACTCGATTGGTCTAGCGGTATCGTGTATTGAACAGATATGCACTGGTCTTGGGTTCAAACCCCGCAATAATTTTTCACTTTTTGTTGATTTTCTTATTTGTAGCATATAATTGCTTTTTTTTATTATTATTTACTTTTGTTATCTTCTTGTTTGAAATAAATTTTCAATAATTATTATTTAACTTCCTATTAATTCTCTTTTTTTATAAGCTTTTACTAAGTTTTTTTTTAAATTTTCCTGAATCGTTTTTTTTGCATTCTATAGTAAAAAGAATCGTCTGGTGATCTATCCGTCAGTAGATGAACCATCGGAGAAAACTTTTCACGAGTATGCTTATATATGGTGTTACAAAATATTGTAGGTAATGTGAGTAATGCGAAAGGAGATCATTGTGAGTTGAATGAGGAATATCAACAATGTGCATCAGAATGTACATTGTTGATATTACTCAATTTCTAAATGGCAATTATGACAAATGAAAATTTGTCACTGTCATATTTATATTAGAAAATTTGACATTTTTACAATTTACCATTTTGATACTCGTATGCCAATTAAATTAATTAAATTTATATTACGGCCATTTTGAGAACTCGTCATATTGCACCGAAACCCAGTGCTAAGTGATACATACATACCTACTAAAGTTTATAATATTCAAATTATTTGCAGTCTTACAAAAGAGTGCAGAAATACGAAAAGGGGTCATTACAGTCATCACTCATCATTATGAACAACTTTTACTGTGGTGCCAATCAACAAACTATGGTCATTTAGTCTTTTTTTCTTTAAAAAAAAAGAGGTCCTTTAGTCGCGGGTGAATGAGCTTTTTCGGCAGATTATTTTTCGCGATTTTAGGGTTGGAGTTATAGTGAAAGTTGTTCATAATGACATTATTATGAACAACTTCGACGACGAAATGACCATAGTTTAGACTATAGCACAATGACGAATTTGTAAAGTGGCCGCAATATAAATCGATAAAGTGGCAAATTTTCTAAATGCTAAATGCATAATAGGGTCATTGTGGATATTCATCATTTTCTCAAAAAATCACATGATTTATTTATTATTTATTTATTTATTTATTTAACTAGAACGGTCATAGACCAATTACACTAATTAAATAGAATTGTAATTTCTTGATTAACTAAACAAATTTCAGAACTACTACATTATGAGCTTCATTTGGCTTTTCATTCATAGAACGATGGTGTAATATACTAAATAATTCCAATAATCTAAAACATATCACAGATTCGCACCAAATTGAAGTCGATCATAGATCCCTCTCGCACAACTTCAAGGATACCGTCAATAGCCTCACCCATCCATCCTCAAGCAAATCAATATCTGGGCACGAGTTCAGGAGATCGTTGAGTGCAGAGAGTGTTCGCGGTATTGGGGACTTTGCTCGGGTTAGAGTACGGCAAGTTGGCACTGCAAGCAGTTTATGTTTCCTGCCTCTTAGATAGTTATTAGGGGTAAAGAGTTGACACAGTTCATTAAACAAATCAGGTGAATCAATTTTTCCACGTAGGATTTTGCACACCGTGACAATTTGGTCACGGTTCCTTCTGGTTTCTAGAGAATTGTAATCGTGACAACCCAGGAGAAACTTGGTGGGGTAAAGATATGGGTATCCATAGACCCTTTTGTAAAGATATCTAAGGTATGCCTTCTGTACTTTTTCGAGTACTGAAATTTTTCTTTTCTCAAGGGGACTCCAGATAGACCCACTGGTTTCCAACTTACTACGTACCAGCGCATTATAAATGATTCGAATGACACTGGTATTTTGGAAGTCACGTGCGTTTCTGAGGACAAAACCTAGTCTAATATAGGATTCCTTGGCAACCGCGACCATGTGATCATGGAATGTTAACCCCCGGACGAATGTAACACCCAAGTCCTTCATGGTCGACGATTTAGGTATAGTTTCGTTCTTTAACTTATAATCGAAAACAACTGGGTGCCGCGCTCGGCTAAAGGTCATAGCATTACACTTAGTGGGGTTGAATTCAAGTTTGTTATCAACGCTCCATTTATACATCGCCTCGATGTCGCGCTGGAGTGCCAAGCAGTCCTCCTCGTTTTTAATTGCTGCGTACAGCTTTAGGTCATCTGTATATAGTAAGCATCGTGCGTGGCTGACTACTGTAGGAATGTCATTGAACATAATAATGAATAGTAGAGGCCCAAGAATGGAACCCTGACTTACCCCGGAACGCGTGTGATAGGGTCTAGATTTAAAGATACCCAATTTGACAAATTGCTGACGGTCTCGTAGATAGTCCGTGATCAGTAGCCTTAGCACGAACAACTTGCGAAAAAGTATTCGTATCGTCACGATAAAAGCGCTGGTCCAAATCTCATACAAATTGGTCTCCATGACGATGCTAAGGCTACTGTTCAGTAGCCTTAGCACGAACAACTTGCGAAAAAGTATTCGTATCGTCATGGAGACCAATTTGTATGAGATATGGACCAGCGCCTCTATCGTGACGATACGAATACTTTTTCGCAAGTTGTTCGTGCTAAGGCTACAGATTGAGAAGTCCAGGGGCAAAACCTATAGCACAGAGTTTCGCCAGCAAAATGTCATTATTGACCCTATCAAACGCCTTCCGGAAATCGAAGTAGAGGACGTCAACTTGGAGTCTGTAATCTAGCTGGGTGGAAATGAAGTCAACAAGAGTTATGAGGTTCGTGTTCACAGATCTCTTGGACCTAAAGCCGTGCTGCTCATTACATAAGTAGGCGCTAATTTGATCGTTGATATGCTTATGCAAAATGCTCTCGAAGACCTTCGCAGGAGATGAGAGAATCGCGATGGGTCGGTATTCTTCGATATCAGTTTTTTTCGAGGATTTAGGTATAGGCGTGACTCTTGAAAGTTTCCATTGTGAGGGGTAATTGCCAGTGCTTATAGCTAGATTAAGAATATGACAGAGAGGTTCCGAAATATACTCTTTTGACATTTTGAGGAGACCAGGGGGGATGTAGTCTGGACTTATAGAGCTATTTGCTTTTAACTTTTTTTGATATAAACAATCATGTAAGTATGTCAAAATTTAAAAACTTATTTGCTTCAATTTTACATTCTGAACACGAAAACCCTGGGAAAATCGCTTTCAACCTTTTTAATCAAATTATGTGTAGCAAGTATCGACAGATGGGCGAAGGTCGTCAGTCAATCATGGGAGCTGACGATTCCGAAGAGTTATCCTCCAAAGAGATCGCGTGACAACCACCTATCTGTCTGTCCACCCAGTCATATATCCATTGTATTTGTACACATCGCGTAATTACTGTGATTTAGAATTACTTTGTTGTTTTTTGTTTATAACAAAACAAAAAATGAAGAAATTTTTATTTCAGAGAAATCAATAACGATGTGCTATTTGTTGAACCGTCAACAGAATTTCAAGACAATAATACATACTCACCAGTTCATAGTCGAGGAGTCGTTGACATAATGCATTTTATCAGCAGTTGCAAACTATATGTAGCCATAGTTCTTTATTCGATTGTAACTTCTCACAGCTGTTACTCATAGCAGAATAAAGGATTGGCTTGATCTCCGGATTCAATTTTAGATGCAATATGTGCAAAGACGATTATATTGTGACAAGCAAAGATTTAGCAAGTACACACAATGTCAACGCTAACGTGGCTGCTGTTACAGGAATTACTTCTGCTGGTATTGGTTATTTATTTATTTATTTATGCTTCATGTACAGAAGTGTACAAAGGCGGTCTTAATGCCTTAGGCATTTTCTACCAGACGACCTTAGGGTGGTGCAGAGACGATCATGGTAGATGCACTAAAAGAGTAGAAGTGAAATGTGTGACTTGAAGACTTACCAAAACTATAAACTTACACAATTACTATATATATTACATAAATATTTATTTTATATATATTTATATATATACAATATAAAATAACATAAAATACAATACATATATACTATACATATATACAATACATAATAGATATAAAAAGAAAAGTCAGTGTCGAGATGAATCTAACAGCGTTTTATCCAGCAAGTATTTGCGCACACAAGTTTTAAACGATTGCCGGCTGTTTATCATTCTGATTTCAAGGGGGAGAGCATTCCATAACAGTATTGATTGGACGAAGAAGGTAGAATGTATAAAGTCAGAGTGGTGAGAAGGACATCGAAGAAGACGATTATTAGTTGAACGAAGATGTTTATTGTGGAAGGAAGTAATATACTGTAAATGAGATGATAAGTACGATGGAGAATTAGGAGAAAAAAGTATAGAATAAAGAGTAGTCAGCGCCCTCAAATTTCTTCGTTGGCGAATGGGCAACCATTTCAATTTTATTCGATATTCTGAGACATGGTCATATTTACGGAGATTAAAAACGAATCGAATGCAATTATTGAGAAGGCGGTCCAATTTATTGAGCAGATCTGCATTCAGGTCAAAGTAGCAAACATCACCATAGTCGATTATGGGGAAAATTAAGGTTTCGACAAGCATTGCTTTAATGTGCGCTGGAAGAAAAATTTTTGAGGCGGTAGAGAGATCGCAGGGTACCTGTAACTTTTTGACTTACATTTGAGACTTGGGATCGCCAACTCAATGTAGGATCAAAACTCAAGCCGAGATCTTTGACGCTGGAAGTCACAGGTATGGCTATGTCATTGAAGACTATTGGTAAAATATTTATATTGCTCAACTTGCAGATATTGCGATGGCTGCCCAAAATGATAGCCTGGCATTTATTGGGATTTACTGCCAAACCAAATCTATCAGCCCAGTCCCTGATTGAGTCAAGATCGTGGTTCACTGCTTCGATCGCGACGGATAAATCTTCTATTCTAGATTGAGAGTAAATCTGTAGGTCATCGGCATATAGATGATACGCACACTAAAGCTTTTGGGTAATAAAATTTATGAAAATTGAAAAAAGCAGTGGAGATAATATTCCGCCTTGGGGAACGCCAGTTTCCAGCTTGCACCAAGTTGAGAAAGACTCCTCAATGTAGACTGACTGCTGGCGATCTCGAAGGTATGATGAGAACCATTCCAGCACTTCAGGAGAGATCATGAAATGGGAAAGGATGGACAAAAGGATATCGTGACTGACGGTATTAAAAGCATTGGAAAAGTCAACCAGTACCAATACAGTAACCTTAGTGTCTTCCATGCCTGCCCGAATATCGCCAGTCACCTTAAGGAGTGCAGACACAGTACTGTGACCTGGTCTAAACCCAGATTGATAGGGACTTAGGAGTGTATTTGCATAAATGAAGCGAGAGAATTGTTTGTGGACACAGGCCTCCAGAACCTTGGACAGGAAAGGAAGAATAGAAATTGGCCGAAAATGACTGAGGAGAGAAGGGTTAGGAATCTTAGGTAGAGGCAAAACATGTGCTTTGCACCACGCAGACGGAAAAGAACTCGATTCAAGTGAAGCATTTACAATGTGAGAAATTGCAGGGAGTAGGTGGTCCAAAACTGTGGTGATCATATTCCGACTGATGTTGTCACAACCCACAGCATTTGATTTAATGGATAGGATTATTTTTTTAATCTCACCCGAGTCCACTGGAGAATTATTCGCAATTCGAAGAAATTACAGCATGTATGGACGTACCCAAATTCATCATCAGCAAAAAATCCATAACAACAGCAGCTATGCGTTCTTAAAACCTGCTACTGCTGCCACAGGATTCGTCAGATGTTGATTCCCATTTTTCATAAATGATGTCTTGATCAAATCAAATCAAATCGTTTATCTGGGATCTTGAGCATATGTGGTTTTCGTAAATATGGGTATGTCGATACATGCTGTAATTTCTTAAAATTGCGAATAACCAATACCGGCAGAAGTAATTCTTGTAACGGCGGCCACGTTAGCGTCGTCATTGTGTGTACTTGCTAAATCTTCGCTTGTCACAATAAATATTATCGTCATAATTGTTGTCTTTGCACATACCTATTTTATTTTATATTAATTTGTAAATTATAAACTTTAGTAGGTATTATGTATAACATACCACTGTGCTTAGGCACAAAATGACGAATTCTCAAAATGATCACAATATAAATTGAATTAATTGAAATTTGCATTCGAATCTCAAAATGGTCAATTCAAAAAATACAACTTACTATACAGTAATTTTGAGTAATTCCTCATTCAACTCGCAATGATCTCGTTTCTTTACTAGTTACTAGTTCATCGTATGGGTTAGACGCAGAATGCCAAATTCTCAAAAAGGCATAGTTTTTTTTGGCATGTATGGTTTTGCGAAAAGGTTAGACGAGAAAAAATATTTTTTAGCGATTTTAGGGCAGGCGCCATAGTAAAGATGTTCATAGTGGTGAGTACAATGACCTCCTTTGGTATAACTACAGTCTTTTGTAACATCCTGTATCTGTATTATTTTTCTTCAGAATAAACCATCAAGTTTGGTGACTTTTTTTTAGTATAAAAAACAGTCAAAACTCTGAAGAAAAATATATACGGGAATAAAAATGTCTGTTTATATTAATTTTTCGCAATTTTGACAATTGCCGTTTTGAGAATAGGCCATTTCTAGAATTGACCATTCTACGCCCAAGCCATTTTATTTATGAATTATTTATTATTCGTCTGATGAATCTGTTAAGTTTCTCTATATTCTTTTTTTTTAAATAACAATTATTAATTAATTATTTAAAAAAATAAGAAAACAAGTGTGTACATTTTTAAAAATAAAAAAAAACTCATAGTATCTATTGAGATTCGAACTCGTAGAAGCGCGATTTCAATCGGGACAGCGGCGCGCTAAGCCAAACGTGCACTTAACCAATGTTGCGAAATTATGTTTCTGTATTTAAAGAACGTCGCGCATGGTTGACGTTCGCCCGGTGCGCCCCGCAGTAGGCGGGACTACGCGTGCCCCACTTCATCTGCTTCACCCCCTCAAATACCTAAATGTTGACTATGCACAGCGCCTTAAGCAAAATTGGTTTCGAACTAAAAGAAGCTCTTTATTTTACGTACAACAGTAGTAAGTACTTTGACTTAATAAACTGCACACTAAACAGCTCATCCATACGTCACCGATATTATTTAATACGACCAGCTAATCTAGAGCCGTGTTCCTTTACTGGTGGGCCATGAGAGGGCTCATGTTATACTGGTAGCAATGATAATAAATGTGTTTATAGTAGGAAAAGTGCTATTTCGCGACCACTAGCCATTTGTGGTCACTTTACTGATGGGATTTTCATATTTTATTGACGTGTCAAAGGTATTCGTTTCCTGTAATAACAGGTAGCTTCGCTGGTAAAGTAGTAAGTGCTTACCACATTAGAAGTAGGTTTATTGTACATAAATTTTACATAAAAGTGTCTACCTGGTTTTGTTTAAGACTGGATTCGTCGAGAATTTCAGAAGGATTTTCTGAAATTCTCAGTAGCAACTTGGAGTTTGGATTTGTGCCCGGTTAATGGCAACAGGCTCATCCTCTATTAGTTACATGGGACCTAAACATACCGACGAACTGTGGTTGTACATTAGTACACCTCTGCCCAACCCTTTCGGGAATGCGTGATGGTATGTTATTTTATAAGCCACCTAGATATTATTTACCTAAACTGAAGAGGTACAGCATAAGAAGTTGAGACTACTTAAAATATTTTCAAATAAAATGTGCAAGGTTAAGCTGTCTCTTGCTGCGGGCAGTATGTGGATGGGTGACCATTCTTAACACATTGAGAGCCCTCCGTATCTTGCAGAGCACGCAAATCTCCCGGTCCGTTAGATGTAGTCAGAAGACCAAAACATCTGACAAATAATCTAATCTATCTAAGAATACCGATATTGCTCAGGTATTGGGTTGCGAAGGTCTAATGGCAGTCGCTTCGTATAAAATACTGATATTTTGCCATTTGACCATATATTTATCTTAGTCTCCAACTATGGACTTATTTACGCCTCAATACGGTTCAAATCAGCTTTTTGTAGTTGTACTTTTTTGCTTCAATGAAACTTTATTAAATCTCACTCTACATTCACTGTCATTCTGTCATCTTTCAAAGCTTAAATTCTACTAAAACAGAGTCGTCTCACGTTACATCCATCTCAAAATAAAGTTATGTTTCAAGTGGTTCAAATTATAACAGAAATAAAGGCATATTTACATAGAGCGACGTGTTCCACACAAGTCTGACACGCGTCCGTTTTAATTAAAAAGCCGAATTTCATAGTCATTAATCAAACAACAATTAGTGACGCTCTGTCGTGACCAATGAGTGTTGAGAAGAGACAGTCGTTTGAACCGCCTTCTGCCTTTATGCCTACTTATTACAAAATGCAATAGTGCAATTAGCTCACTAGACGAAGTCATAATATTCTCACGAAGAGAATACGTGGAGAATTAATTGACAGAAACAAGAACAAAGAAACTTTTTAAGTACTTTTTCTGATGTAACAGAATGATCTGATATGAAAATGACAAATCATATGACAGTACATATGCTTAGTCAGGAGATTCTTTAGATCGTCATCAGCACATTAATTGTTCTATTGGGCACGGGTCAACTCTTAGATTGTCAGAGGTTAGATTATTATAATCTACCTTCCTGGCCTAGTGTGGTGGATGTTCTAGTCGAGAAAATCTTCCAGACAGTAATGATATGCCCATGATCTCGAAAATAGTCACGTTCCAGGTATCAGTTCTATATAGGATGTTTTAATTAATTTTATTATGCAATATTAAAATCTTGCTGAATAGAGGTGGTACAATAGCTGGTGGTAATTCTTGCAACGTTAGCTAACAGTCAACTTGCAGTGACGTCACTTTTTCCTTGCAAATCTTTCATTCTAAGCGTAGGCATAATGATCATAAATGTCGCGTCTGCAACAGATAATCAAAACTCTTTTATTTTGGTTGTGAACACGAGAAAGTGACAAGAATACCGACACGCTTGTTTCTTTAATTAGAGATTAAAACATTTGACGGGACTATTTTAAGGAGATGGACTCATTTATGTTATTAAAGTTATAGCTAAAGTAAAAATGTGTATTTTATTGTAAAACATTCTAATACGCTATAGAAAGTCTCATCTGACTTTGTGAGGTTTACGTGTTATTTAGGTGTTATTTAGAGGGAAAGCCTATTGCCATTAACCGGGCACAAATTGAAACTCCGAGCTGCTACTGAGCGTTTCGTAGAAAAAAATACAATAAAACTGCTCGGCCTGGGAATCGAATCCAAGAACTACCCCTAGCATACCAATCGTACTTAGGACCACTAGACTTATAAAGCAGTGTTTAAATCGAATCGAATAATCTAAGTGTGTCTTCGAATTACCTCCGCGAATTCAGTTTTTTTTTAAAAAAGCTTACTAGCAATTTGGGTCGCACATTATCTACTAATATTCTTGTTAACCCCTCGTGCTAAGCTAAATGCTTGTTACATGTGGGTTCACGTCGGTAGTGCAATGGGTGGGGTTTGAACCGGCAATCACATGATCGCAAGTCCGACGCCCTAGCCATTAGGCTACGGTCGCTTCAATAACAGACGTTTCTTATTGAGTTTATGACTGCTTCTCCTCGAAATCAGGAGGCCAATCTAGGAGGGCATTACCCTACTCCCTACACAATTAAAAGAACATCAATCATAAAAACATGTAAATAAAATTAATAGCATCTAATTACTCCTGATTCAAGCTAAAAACAATATAATTAAGAACTTAACAAACGTATGCAGAACAATCGTAATTTAACAGACGTTTCTTATAAAGTAATTAATATGACATCGTCTAATGTATTTTTAATAACATTGCTGTGGGAGCCGCATGCAATTACTCTAATGCATGACTTGATTATACCAACATAATTCGACACCCCTTCCACACAATTCTAACCTATAATGTTCACAGAATAAAGGTCTTGAGATCTGCATGTCTTTTGGTGTATTTCTAGTTAATTTCGCTTTCTAATTTGTGGAGTATACTCATGTTTTTCCAACTCTCACGTGATGTATTCAAATAGCTAAATGGATTGTACGTATTGTGTATATTTCGTGTTTTAAGTAAAAGGTACCTACTTATATGGATTAGTCTAGGGTTGTACCAAGCTGCAATTCATTTGTTTATATTTTATTTTCTTTTTAACCGCCAAAGTCAGATTTATTAGCTGGAAAATTGTGCATAACATAACATACCATCATGCCTATATTCCACAAAGAATTTGGGAGAGGTGTACAATTTTTTTATGGGTTGGGCTTACGCTTCACCACCAGTTCGCCAAAGTTAAGCGATACTGCGATCTACGATGGAGGGCGCTTGCCTAGAAGAAACCACCCAGATTATATCTATCAGGGAAGACCCACTCGGGAAATGCATTCCATATTTCAGCGGTACGCATTATAAAAGTGGACTTAAAGCGTTTCGTAATATACACTCTTAGTTCACCGGTGTCACTGGGTACCGGTGGTTCCCATGTAATAGGGGACGAGCCTATTACCATTAAACGGGCACAACTCCATACTACTACAGAGAATTTCATAGAAAATCCCAATAACACTTTGCTCGACTTGGGAATCGAACCTAAGACCTCTAGTGTAGCAATCGCGCTTTAGACCACTAACCTAATGAAGCAGTTAGAATTTCATAGAAACCCCCAATAAAACACACATACTTACCTATACTAGTAATCGAACCCACGACCTCACGTTCAGCACCCGCGCTTGCCGGGACCAGACTAGTCAAGCAGTAAGTTATGAAAAGTAAGTTCTTTTATGGGATAGGAGGGCAGACGATCAGACGGATCGCCTGATGGTAAGCGATTACCACCGCCCATGGACACCCGCATCACTAGAGGAGTCACAAGTGCGTTGCCGACTTTTTAAAGGGGATTGGCCTCCAGTAACCTCAGTCACTCGGCGAAACACAACGTAATTGTTGTTTAACGCCGGTTTTCTGTGAGGTGCCATTATAAAGTCATACAAATTCGTCCTTTCCTTGAAACAAAGGAAAATCAAAATTAAATTAAATTCGCACCTGTCTCATTAAATTTAAAAAGCCTAAACTCAAACACAATTAGGGCAGATGTACGCTAACGACACGACATAAATGTCTTGACGCTTTTTGTCGCATCGCTAATATACTTTTGCATGTCTCATTTGTATAAGTGTCACACTGTGTTTTTGTATGTACTTATACTATAAGAATTTCTTTTTAATTTATGTAATATTTTTTTTACGGTAACGATACGTAGTATTCTGATTAGGGTGAAGGCTAAACATAAGTTGCTCCCAGCTCCTATAAATCAATTTATATTTTGACCGCGCAGTTCCGTAGCAATTTGTACGGCGAATCATAATATAATACTGCTGTCATATTTCAAAAAACATACCCTATTTTGTCAAAATCTGACCAGTAGTTTTTGAATTCGGATGTAACACCCATACATACGACTGCTCTCACTTCCATTATCATAGTCGGGAAAAATTATCTTTGATTAACTACAACTACCTACCTTCCTAGGAAGATAAGCACCCGACGCATAGCCCAGTATAGCTGCCTAGATATTCGCGGAAGTCACAACTCTCTAACCTAACTGATTTACGAAACAATTATTTATTAAATACACTTAACACAACATTAATTAGCAAGCCCACACAAATGTGGATCTAAGTTGAAAGAAATAAGGGTGAATACAGACTGTACGATTAACGGCAGATGCTAAAACCAAGTGTCCGATGTATAAGTATCCGGGTGATTGCGGAGTGGGCACGGTGTGGTCACGCGACGCTGTCGTCGCGTCTGGGCGGGGCATTATGATTAATTGCACACGAGTACAAGGCCTTAGGTGTCATGCGTACTGCCAGATATGGTAAAGCTTCTGTGCATCCAAAATGGTAGAAATATGGGTACGCTTGGTAGGAAACTGAGAATAACGTCAAATGTGGATGTCATTAAACGACAAGTGAATCGGTTTCTTCTACGCAAGCGCGCTCCATCGTAGATCGCAGTATCACTTAACATCAGGCGAACTGGCACGTAGTCTATCACTAATAAAAAAATGGGAACAAAATAAACTGAATTAATATGGAAAATTGGAACTGAGCTTGCTATGTATTACACTAATAATACACCGAAATTTTAAGTTACGAATTAGGTACCAATATTTTTTTTATTGCATTCCATAATGTTTTACAAAGGTGGACTTTAAATAAATTTGATCATTAAGGACCCTGTCGGGCACAGCAAAGATTAGGAGAGAGGAAGAGGGTATGGAGGAGAGTATACATATATTTATTGTGTTTATATTCTTATTATATGTTGAACATTTTAAGTAAGAATTGGTACAATCGGAATTACCCTTCGAAATGAAAGAATATAATCTATCTTTATTTTGACCATTACAGCAAAAATGTTTCGATCTCAAGATGATTTTTACCGGCTCAATCAATTTTTATCCTAATCGCCTTAGTTTTAGAGGTCGCAAGCCGGTAGTTGAGTTCAAAGTCCCGGCAACCCTTTTGAACACTAAAGTACATAATTTTCTCCGAATTACTTTTTATCAAAATTAACCGCTTGCTACTTCAGCTAAGTATATACTATAGCTTAGCTTCCACTGCTTGACCAAGCCGTGCCAAGCCTCGCTTCGTTATCTAATCGCGATCGCATGAAAGCTCATTACAATAGCCACCATGAGTTATGTGTGACAAAGGTCACTGCTACTAAACGCTGTCCGGATCCGTCTAATCATTAGCGACTCTTAAGTTATAGACCAAGTGATATATATGAAAGTAATAGCTTAGTGATATTAGTCAAAATCATTAACTTAAGATCTCAGTTCTCAGATCATTTATGTCTACCAGGAATTAGGTATTCAGTACAGTACGTAAGGAAAAAAGGTTGTCTGATTGAAAACAGTTGAGATAGCCCCAAAACAACTGCTCTTCATCACCTCCTACTGTTTTTGATGGGCAGAAGAAGTGGTGCAACATATTCTTAGGAGTATGTTTTTTTTATGGGATAGGAGGGCAAACGAGCAGACGGATCGCCTGATGGTACGCGATTACCGCCGCCCATGGGCACCCGCAGCACCATAGGAGTCACAAGTGCGTTGCCGACCTTTTAAAAGGGGATTGGGCCTCCGGTAACCTCACTCGGCGAAACACAACGTAAGCGTTGTTTAACGCCGGTATTCTGTTGCACTTTTTTGGATAAAGAGTTAGCTCCTTATCCAAAAATATGATCACGACCATGGACGCTACGTCACACATCTATAGCGTATAGCGTATGGATCGCGTAGTGGATAATTCGGATTTGGGATTTGTTACTAGAAACAAATCCCATATCCGAACTATATAACTGGTATAACTGTATTATCAACTGCTACGCTAGAGGTCTTGGGTTGGATTCCCAGGTCGAGCAAAGTGTTATTAGGTTTTTCTATGACATTCTCAGTTATAGCTCGGGGTTCGGGATTTAGCAATAGGCTCGCCACCTATTTATTACATGGGACCTAAACATACGGGTAAACTGGCACCAGTCTCTCATAGAGGTGAAAGCTAGTTATAACAACATTGTATATATTTTTTTAAACTCTAAACTTTTTTAACGGTGGAGAGAAAATAAATGATATATTGAATTGAGTAACGAAGACCATGGATTACATGAATAATTCGCTTAATGTGTTGTAGAATAGAACTAATCTTCGCAATGGGACACTGGTATATACTACTGACACGAAAATATTTTTTTTTCTTAAAAAAAACGTTGCCCCACACTAGGATTTTCTCCTGTATCGTAGGTGCGTTTAAAAACACAAATTCTCACATACACAAACGCCCAGACCCGGAACAACTACCTGTAGATCATACAAATATTTGCTCCGTGTGGGGATCGAACCCACAACACGTGGCGCAGAAGCCGATCGCTCAACCGCTACGCCAATCGTGTCGTCACAGTGTTCATAATAAGCTCTTCAACGAGTAATTGCATACAGTTTTGTGTTAAGCAGTGAACATTTTAAATCAATTTGTTAAACGATGTAAGAAGGCTCATTGGAAATGCGCATATTTAAGTATGGTTTTATCTTAAACATTCGTTTAAAATTAATAATAATGTATTTCTTTATGCCTGCCTCATTGATCCAGTGATCGCAAGCGCAGCTATTTGGTCTCGGGTTGGATTCTCAAGTCAAGCAAAATTTTACTGGGGTTTTCTTTAAAATTCCCAGTGACCGCACAGAGACTTATATCTTAAGATATCCTCAGGAGGCTATTTAAAATAAAACAAACACTTCACTTATAATAAAATAAATATAGTATTTAAAATTATAAACTAATTTATTCAAAGCTTATGAAGATTCGAAAATAAGAAGAAACTCCGAAATTGCTTTCTTGAACTCATCTTGGCGGGGGAACTACCGTGCTCCCAGATAAAAAAGGATTCGTTTTGGCATTGCGTTCGTTCGTGGGTGCTAGTGTTGCCAGTCCAGTGTAGTAAAAGCGAATTTTCCTTCGAACTTGCGATTTCAAAAACTATGAAATAACAACAATACTAATTGTAATGTGTGAGGAAAGTGCAGATATTGATGTAGTAATCTGTATATGTACATGATACATATATTTATTTTTAAAATTGTTGTGCCCGCAGTCTGAGCTTGTCATGCTCACATAAATGTCCTGCTGATGGTGGCGTTGTGTGTCGGGTTGTTTTATTCCCTACAATATGGTTGAGTCGAACCACGCCGATACGCACGTCATGCTCGTGAACGGGTGCTGTCTGTTGAGGCTGGTCAGCTCTCACTTGCTGTGGCAATCCCATACTCTTTTTGTATATTGAATAAATCTTATACATCAAACTGCAAAATTCTCAGCAACTATATGGAACAAAGTTGGTCTAATTGAAATAAAACATTTTGACTTTTTATGAGGGCTGTATTTTCACTCCAGGACAGTCATAATAATTTAGGCCTTCTATATCCTAATTTGAATTGTATTAAAGGTGAACTTTTTATTCATAGCTGTGACATCTTTATTAAAACAACATGTACGAGTATAATGAAAATTTGCGATAAAAATTATTTGCTCATAAATACGTATTCAGTCGTAAATGAAATGTTATATGCAATTTTAATATCAATTGATATTCATTGGTGGGTAGGCACAGGCGTTATATTCATTATACAAGCTGCTGATGATGATAAAGAAAGCTAAAAAGGTAGCCTTAGGCGAACTAAGGCTATGTTTATACTGTCACTGGCGTACACCATCAGTTATCTCAATTGAAATTTAAAAATAAGTTACCCTCCACTAAAATTTTCTCGTGTAAATATCAAGGGTGCATTTACAAACATATATTTTCTCATATTACAATAACCCAGATCAGAAACAACTTAGGTACTTTGTTGTAAAAGTCAAAATGTTTTATTTTAATTAGACCATAAAAAAGGTACTTTTGAAAGTCAAAACTAGTTGCACTAGTTGTAGGTCGTACAAATATCTGTCCCACGCGGGGATCGAATCCACGATCCATAGCGGAGAAGTCAATTAGCTAAGCTAGGTTAAGCTCAGCTATTACTCCAAAAGTGACGTCAAAGCACCAAGTAAGCGCAAGCCTTCTAAAAACCTGAAGTATTCCAAAATAGAAATAAAAATATATTCTAAATATAATTCCAATCATGCGTAAAATTTACTTATTTTTGGTAAATTTACAAGCAACGTCAAACGTAAATATGTTGGATTCTAAGATTTTAATGAAATGAAAAATTGACACAAAGATGACATTCATTTTGTAACATTTACGTAACAGACTTTTTTTTAAAATTAGATCCCAGGATAGACCTTCCGACGAAAGATATGCTGTGATATCATAAAACAAGACATGATTAAACTATTATATAAATAATAAAATACGAAATAATAATTTTACGAAAAGAGACTTACTTAATTCGACGCCGATTTGCGGCTCACAGTCAGCCAGCAGACAGTAAAGCTAACACGAATGTGAGCGTACCTCAATTTTAATCTATGGGTGTTACTTCAAAAACCTAATTATTATTTCAATTTATCGATGGCATTTTTTGTTTTATGCCTGGGGCTTCGATATCATAATAGTATATGGTTGATTCGGGTCTTAGTAATGTGTAGATAATTGGCGACGGTGGTGGGTTATTACCGGCCTTTAGAATTGGTGATTGCATGCTTGCAACGCCGTAATGAATAGATAGGGATACGCCGCTCCCAGCGTTGTCGTACGCCTATTAAAGATCCGATGAGGTATTTGAAATATTGGCTAATGATTTCAGGCTGGATTCTGTGAATTAACTAGTACTATTGGTCATTGAAATAAAACTATTTTTTACGGATTTTATCGCGTTGTATTATTATTATTTAATTCCCGACGCTTCGGATCCTTTACAGCATCCATGGTCACGGGCAGACTGTACTATTGGTTTTATTCAGATATAACTTTAACATAAACATATCGCCTGTATTACAAGAAGGGTTAGGCAGACGTCTTCTAACGTATCTACACTCACAGTCCGCGTCAAGTTTAGGTTCCATATAATAGGAGACGAGTCTATTGCCATCAACTGGACACAGTTCAGTGTTCACTAATACTGGGTTTTGGGAAATTCTAAACGAAGCTAGTACCTACCTACCAACTAATAGCATAAATGCGAAAGTAACCATGTTTGCTCGTTTTTTTTGTAACGTTTTCACGCCTGACCGCTGAAAGGATTGCGATAATATTTAGTAAGGTGATAGTTTGAATCCTGGAAGGAAGGACATCGGCTTGACCTTGTGTCTCAAAAGTTCCAACGGGAAACCGCAGGCAACAGCTTCCACAAAATTTTACAAAAACTGCTAAATAATGAATGGTGAGATGTGTGCGAGAGAGACAAAAAACTACTAGAGCCTTTTAACGTAGTATAATAATACAAAGTTACGAGGTTTAATCTCAAAACAGTTACCAGAAATAATCAAAGCTGTTAAAAATTACGTTATTAATATTGTCTGTGTACCAATCATAATTCGTTTCTGCTAAGAGGTAAGAGCTGTTTTGAAGTATGGATATAGGCACCATAAAATTGTTTTATAGAAAATATTCGAAATGAATCCCCACAGACCTTATTCTATGTTTAATTTTAACTTGTGTTTTGCAACTAAAGATAAAAATTTACTATACATAAATATCCATAAAATATCAATGTTAGCTGGGTTTCTAAGTAACTTTTACTACTGGTCTGTAATCAGAATCGACAGGATATGGAATTTATAACACGCGGTTTCAAAATAGCGCTAATATTTTTTTATTTTTACTCAAGTTTTTGATTATTTAGTAGACTGCAATAATAAGAGAAACGATGCTTTAGGCAAAGGATCTTTAAAAAAACGAACTCGGTCAAAAACATGACAAACACAAGATTACTAATATAAATCACATGATTAAGCAACAGTAATTTACTTCTCAATCAATACATAATATAGAAGAAAACTCACCTATCAATCTGTAAGCGTGCTGCAGTACGTTATAGTAAAAACTAAGTAATTCATTTAATAGCTCATGTCTATTGGGGAATAATCAGTGTGGTACAATGGACAAAGTTGACGGTCGGGCAATACATCACTCTCTGGTTTGACAGCTAAATTACTGGGCAAGTAACGTCAGCACAAGTTGCCCAGAAAGGCACACTTTTTGTGGGCATATATTTTAGGTGTTGAATAGCTCGTCTAGTCCTTTTCGGATGTATTATAGGTAGACTATAACAGCAGATAATTACTTATAAATAATACATTGAGATATGAAAGTACTAGATGCAATGTGTTAGGCTCCATTTTTATCTTTTTTGTTGGCTATTCTAAGGAAATTTTGAGAAATTTCACACCTTTTTGTCTTCGGGAAACGTTCCCAAACATTCTGAAGGCGTAACAAATCTTTTGTTTCAAGAATAAGTGATAGATGGCTTTCTTTTCTTCCCACGGGTTAAAGGATTATCGAACGATCTTGTGAGAATTACAAACCTATTGCAGAGAATTATTTCCTGTTTTTGCAACATTACAGTATTCTGCTCGTGTAAGTTTTGTACATCAATATTTTAAAAAAAAACATAAAAAATATGAAAAGTTTTTAAATCCCGATTTGAGCCATTTTTGTTGATAATTATTACAGTTTATCTGTTCTTTTATTATCATCAGTCCGGTTCGCCTTACTACTACAGAGAAACAGCCTCCTTATCGTCGCACCATTTAGGGTTTTTGGAAGCTAATGTCTTTCTGTAGTAAGAGTGCAGTTGGTCTTGCAGTCTCTGTCTGGGCATTCTCCGTCATCTACTCTAACGCCTTGTATGTAAATGGCAAGTAATTCTATAAATACAGGCCTACAGCATGGGGTTCTTCAAAAAAGGAGGGAAAAGGTTTTTACAGGATCAGCAACGCGTGAGCGATACCTCTGGTGTTGCAGATGTCCATAAGCTACGGTAACTGCTTACCATCAAGCCGGTCGTAAGCTGACCACCTCAGTTGTATAAAAAAAATTGCGATACCCAGTAAAAAAATTAAACTTTTTATTAGCAGACATGGTTATAATGTGTTAATTGATTCAATGGACATGAGACATTGCGTGATCTTTGTTTACACACATTGTTATCATACAATTGTTTATTTTTTAAGAAAACATATAATTTTAAACACAAGCAGCATAATTTTTGCTTAAAATAAGTTTGCTAAAATATAATGGAATTTGTCTCGGCAATAGCATATGCAACGCTGTACTATAATTTGAGAATAAAACTATATCTTGATTAAGTCAACCCTAAGTCATAATAAATAAGGTTAGGTAATCATAATTTTAATTTTGTATGTGATTATTATAAGTTAAACTCAAGAAAAAAGTAAAAAATAGGGAATTATCTGCTGACGCTACTTTAAAACAGAGCAAGATTTATGGACCCAAATGCTTAAACGAATAATTATTTGCTCAAATTCCTTATAAAGTACAAAAACTTGGATTGCACAATATTTCATTAATATTTATGAATGATGACCATGCAACAGTTGCAGGTACTTGATAAAATAAATTCTATGCGTACTGGCAACACGAGGTGCGCGTTTGAAAATTTAAATATGGAACTGTTTTAAAAGAAGAATGTAGTCTTATAAAAAAGAGGTTGTACTCTTATTAGACAATGAGGTTTTGTTAAACCAACTTTTGTAATCTATACCATCTATACTTATTAATAAAATTGTAACAGGCCGATGTCGATAAGTGCATTATAAATATTGAATAAAAACAAATTTTTTTAGTATTTTAGTCGGTCTGTTTAATTGTACTCGCATCACCCAAAAACGACTGCATGGAATTGAATGCAGTTTTCACCGATGTATTGCTAGAGGTCTAATTTAAAATCTGGCGCATGTTTCATCTTGATACGCTGCCTAGAAGCCTAATTATAGTAAGTTAAGCCTTACAGGACGCAAGTAAAACTGAGTGCAGAAGCTAGTTTGTAATAATAATTACCTAAGTATCTGCTTTATCTTGCAATATTGAAATGATTATTGACCTTAGAATTGCGGTAACTTTTTAATAAGTAAGACATGGTCGTAACTGAATATTATCATTCCTTCACGTATTCTGCCAGATAAATAAAAAATGGTTAACGTATAATTACTAAATTATAAAAGAATCCCGGCTACTGTGTCAACAATTTTATGATTAGCAACTTTTAATCAATCCAAAAAAAACGCAGCTCAAATCGAGTTCTGAATACTGTGTTTTATTTTCAAAAACGTTGAGTGTATTTTCGGATTGTTAGTATGAAGAACGGTACTGAATCATTCTCTAATGAGTTACAATTTAAATTCAACTCTATGTGGGCCAAATAAGGTGAGTTGTTAATTGCTTTCGGATTATTAGTTTGATTTGTTGGGCGTAGTTTGCAACTTTGTTGCAAATTGCAGTCTCGATGACTGTGTTATTATGCCAATTATATAAGAAGTAAAAACAATTTAAGTGAACATTTTACAGGTTGATCCCGAAGTACAGTGTTACGTAGGTATTTATAACAGCTTTCACGCTTAAAACCATAATTAATTTAATTTAAGTGAGTGTGAATACCTATGCGTTTTTTGCATTTTTTAAATAACTTTGAATACACGTAATTAATTGTTCTTACTAGGAAACTGTGGTACTTACCTACAGTATTCAGTATACTTGTATAATGGTTTTAGGTCCCATGTTATCGTGGGCGACCCTATTGACGTTGACCGGGACTACAAATCCATACTCCAAGCTTATTGAGAATTTAAAAAAAAACCGCAATCACTCTGCCAAGTCTAGGAATCGAACCAGGAAGCTCAAACTCAGTAGCCGTGCCTGCCGCTAGATCAATAAACCATATACTTACCCTTTTTATTAAAAAAAACTGATTACAGATCTACTAACAAATGGACCAATTTTGTCAAATGAAATAAATAAATAATTATAATTAAACATTTCTAGTAAGAATCATGATTATATTTCCATTACAAACATACATATTTCTCGCCCAGCAACATCGTATTCTAAAACTCCGTTTAATCCACGATTCAAAAACCAAATAACACATAACGGTACTAAGAACCAAACAAAACTGTAGCATCGACCATCAACACTGCTTGTAACCAATCTGACAGTCGATTTATTTGAACGACATGACAAATGCATCCCTGCTATTTTTTTTTTTTTTTTTTTTTTTTTTTTTTTAAATAAAACGTTGCCCCACACTAGGATTTTCTCCTGTATCGTGGGTGCGTTTACAAACACAAATTCTCACATACACAAACGCCCAGACCCGGAGCAAATACCTGTAGATCATACAAATATTTGCTCCGTGTGGGGATCGAACCCACAACACGTGACGCAGAAGCCGATCGCTCAGCCGCTACGCCAAACGTGTCGTCATCCTATTCCTGCTAAATTGATTACTACTTTGTTTTGTTACAACAACCACATTATTTTACCTCTATTGACAAGCTAAAACAACACCTATGTTTCTTAAATTAAGAACATGCCAGCATTTTTGGAAGTGCAAACTTATGTTGGTTTAACTGCAGATCGCGATGCATCATATTGCAAGTATTTTGGCATGGTAGATTTCATTGTAATCTATGCCAAAGCAGGTTATGAATATATTTAAGTGTGGATAAGACAGAATTTATAGTAGAATTGTAAAGAAGTCGAAATTGACATTTATAATGGTTTTACTAATCAGAATAGCTAACGGGCCTTTTCGTATCAGTCGCTGTAAGTGCTGCTAATCGGAACTTAGATGTAAAAGGTAAAATGAATCGTTCACAACAATTCTAGCACATACCATCACGCCTATATTCCTTGAAGAGTTAGGCAGAAAAGTACTAATGTACCACCACAGTTCGGTATGTTTAGGTCCCATGTAATAGGGGGCGAGCCCATTGCCATTAACTTGGCAACAATTCCAAACTCCAACAAGCAAGCTGCTACTGAGAATTTTATAGAAAAACCCAATAACACTATTCAACCTGGGAATCGAACCCAAGACCTCTAGCATAGCAGACGCGTTCAGGACCACTAGGCAATTCCAGCACATTATTTGGGGTTCCGTACCACAAAAGGAAAATAGCGGATCCCTTATAAGATCACTTTGTTATCCGCCCGTCCGTCTATCTGTCAAGACCCTTTATCTCGGGAACTAGAGGAGGTATTGAGTTGAAATTAAAACCATATACTCAGATCTAAAGTCCCTTGAATTTGTGAAAAAATCAAACTTAACGTAAAAATAGATACGGCCGTGTACGATGAAATCGTACACTGTAGTCAAATAAGCATTTTTACCTAAGCTTGTAAATTAGTATGTAATTAACGATCAGTACACGATTAGCGGGCATCGTGTGTACTCCCTCGCTCGCCCTTTGTAATAATTAACCTTTGGTCCAATTAATAAATTTATTTAACGTAAATTAGCGCGTTATTATTTAGCTAACTTCTCTACTTCTACATGGTCCTTCGAGCCGGATTTATGCCGCAAAAAACATATTTTTCGACACTTAAGGGAATCAAAATTTATAGGGTATTTTTAATTGACAAATTTTATGGGACCACCTCCGAAGTATGACCTACTGATCAAAAAAGAAAATCATCAAAATCGATTCATAATTGACGGAATAATCGCATAACAAACATACAAAGAAAAAATACATACAGTTGAAATGTGAACCTCCATTTTGAAGTGGTTAAAATTACCACATCCATGCAATTACTTGCCTAATTTTATTATCCAAATCACAATCAAGGAATACTCATGTCACATCAATCTACCCTGATAACATACCAAATAGACTAACCAGATGAACTTATTAGTCAGATCATAATTCTACTCAACAAGCCACTTGAAACGTTCATTTCAAATATAATTATTTAATCTAGCAACATTGTCAATCCCGGGTTGCCGACTAAAATAGCTCGGAGCAGTGACAAATAGCAGGCTATAATTTCCGAGACTCCTGCGGACATTCGCAGACTTAAAAAGGTAAAAGATGGCTCGTGATAATCTAAATTGATGGTTAAATCAACAAGAACCATTTTATTCTAGTTACGTGTAAATAAGTTTACTGGAAAATAAGTAGGAGTTAAGAAGCATCTGCTACGCTAGAGGTCCTGGGTTCGATTTCCAGGTCGGGCAAGGTGTTGTTGGGATTTTTCTATGAAATTCTCAGTACCATCTCGGAGTTTGGAATTTGTACCCTACTAATGGCAATAGGCGCGACCCTATTCCATGGGACCGAAACTTACCGGCGAACTGTGGGTGTTCACAGGTTGGCTGTGACACAGGTTTATCCTAGTACAGGCACCAAATATTGTTATAACTTTATAATTTCTATGAATTATTTTGTATTTTTATCAATTTTATGTTTTTGGAATAAATATTTATGTTTATTTATGTTTATGTTTATACTTTCACGTTTATACTAGGATCATATGTACTTACCTACCTATAGCCGAAGGGTTAACCTTTTATCAAGTGAGAGTACTTATGATTGTAAACCACTTTCACTTTTAGACCAAACCTGAAATATAAAAAAACAGCTCTTACGTACAAAAATGCATCCCAAAGAACCCGATGAAAACATATATAAGAAATAGTTTTTTTTTCGATATTTCAGGGTTAGGTATCATTCCATCATGGTTATGGCGAATATCACGAAGCCCATGGCCTATAGGGCAAAGGGAAGGCAAGTGCGGATTCAGTCGATACGACCTCAAGCTGCCACCTACCTAGGTGGAAGACGAGCCTTGACGATTTTCTGTACTATAAAAAAGGTGCGTAGCAAAAGAAGTGGCGGTCTATAGTTTCTGCATACCCCTGTGGGAGAAAAGTATGAGTGTATGTATGTGGGAATGAGAATGAGTGAGAGTGAGAAAGTAATATTGTAAGAATAACAGAGATAGAAAGAGAGGGATTTACGTAAGTATAAGTGTAAGTGGAAGAATGAAAGGGGACAATGGCGGCACGACTGATTTCGGTGTAACGTTCTTGCGCATTGAAAAGCGGAAATAAATAGTTAAATTGTGTTTTATCGTGGTTTTCATCAACCCCAATCCCACATGTATGTGTATCAAGAGAGGTAGGGCATAGAGGAATTGAATAATTCCACTCAAAATTGGAGCCGCTCGACTGGGCAAGTACCTCCACCTTGCAGAAAATCGTAGTCAAATAACATAGCTCCGTGCTATGTTGTTCCTATATTTTCTTTTTTGAACGGTATGCGTTGATAGATTACGCATATGCACACATATATACGGGCCACTAGGTCTGGGAACAAGAAATTTGGCGAACGGCTGGCAACTTCCTCGTCATCTGCTCAGACGCAATTTATGATTTGGTATAATCGAGATTGACGCAGGCAATACCGGCAAATAAAACTAGTTAACTGTATCTACTGGGGCTAGTGACGTGTAATAAAGATCTCTCGCTAACCATTCCTTACACATAAAATGAAGATTTCATAGAAAAACCCAGTAATTATTTGCTCGACCTGAGAATTAAACCCAGGACCGCTAGCGTAGCAGTTGCGCCGAGTAAGATACCTAATATCTCAAAATTCTTGGACAAAATGAGCACACTCATCATTCCAAGTTAAAAGTTGAAGAGAATTTAACCATTCTTAAAGAGAATTCAACCAATTTCGAAACAATTGTATTTATTTCACCGGCTATTTTTCTAGCGTAACCCTAAAACAAACTATTACAACACAACACAAACTACACTAATTTTTAATTTCCCAGCAAGTGCGTAACAATTGGACCAATTGACGTAACAGAAAATAGCAGAATTAATTCGTTCGCATCAAAAACAGTGCTAATCAATCTCAATTGAGACAGCTTATCAACTAAGTGTACTTCCTGCAATTGTTTTAATCTAAAAAAAAAACAACAAGGGCATTATAGGTACTTGTAGTTACTTTGGAACTATTGGATGAAATGGATATTGTTGGGAGAATCTATTTAAAATTCGTCGAATTCGTCGACACTACTTTTACAATTAAGTTACATACTTAATTGTAAAAGTAGTGTCGTTTTATTGCGTCAAGTTTGTCCATATACAATTTTATTAAATAGTCAATCTGAGATCATGCCATGGAGATATAAAAGTCTAACCGTGACGATGGATGTAAAGGATCCGAAAGTCATGAATTAAATATTAAAACGTGATAAAATCCATAAAGTAGTTTTATTTCAATATAGACATTTTCCATTCTGATAACTGATGTTTAGGACCGAATTACTAGGCAATATCTATAAAAAAAGAAGCTATTTAGAAATGATGTCGGTGGAAAATATGAGATTATGAGCAGAAGTTGCTTTCATTAATCTTTAGAACAGCTAAAATGGCTACAATAGCCACATTGTGAAATTTATATTCAATTAATTCATTTCATTTCATTCATTTAAAACCTACATATAGTAGCAATTTTCTAATATATTCTGTTATGATTCCTCAAACACGGCCTTATTAGCCCTGTTCATTTCAATATGGGTTCTTCGAAGCTGCTCTTACAGTACATCGTAATACTTTCTCCAAACTACCTTCACTGTAATATATCTTCAACAACGTTATCTCCCCAGGTCACAAACAAACGTTGCCACTGTAGCCTGCCTCTCTCAACTCCTAGTACCTTTCTACACCACTTATCTACGCCCTAAATGGATTTAAGTCGGGGTCAAGTGGACACAGCCCATTACGACGATTAGGACGGGCAGCGACGGGTCAAACTTTATTATACGGGCCAGACTAAGTAACAGTAGGTACTACACAAGTGCCCGTATCATTAAAAAATCACTAAGACCATCATCTTGGCTTTTACGGCTATATTTGGAACCAGTTAATTGGTAGTAAAGTTTTGTGATCCATTCTGATTATTGTACTTGTTACAGCCGGCACAACTAGCTATCAGAAATAATGACGTCACATGTTAGTAGACATAATAACCCATGGTATGATCAGCTATAACATTTTAAGGTGTTCTGATTAACCCTGGATATTAATTGTTGATGTGAGTTATCAAAATTTGAAAGTTCTTACTAGCATATATTACTTTTGTCATCAATTGTTGCTATAACTGTTATAATTTTTGTAATAGAAATATTGTACAGTTGTATATAATAGGTTAAATAAATAGAAATCTATCTGTAGATATTAAATCATGCTATGTATATAGGTATTATGTTTGATACATATCCTCACGCCTGTATTCCCCGAAGAGTAACCCTCAATTTGTAGAATTGTAATCCATCCACACGCTAACAACGGCATAGCCATGTCTTTAAAATGCACGCAAGATTATTTTGAACCTTGTAACAACTCCCTTAAGATCACCCAAATTCTTGTACTTCAGCTAAGCAAGATAATAACCATATATCCTATCCTCATTACGAAGTCTACCATCTGAATATCAGCTCCTATCATTTGACATCGCATCAACATAAACCTATTTGGAGCTACTGACACCATGCCCCGCGTAAAACAAGGCAAACCTACCATTACCGTCAAACACCCCTAAAATTAACTACAGCGATCTTTACAGTTGGAGGCATAAGGTTGATTTTAGTGAAGTGAGGAGTGTGTGGATAGCAAAAATACGTTGGTGTTTGTATAACAACTGCTCATTTGGCTCGGTGCAATTTGTAGGAGGTCATCAACATTGTAATGGATTAGTACAATTCACTTCAGAGAAGCTCAGGGCTGACGTCCAGTGGGCAACAATGTGACAATAATAAATAATGGTGGAGTATTATTTACAGGAATTAAATGTGAATTTAGATATTGTAATACATACCGTCACGCCTGTAGTCCCCAAAAGGTTAGGCAGAAGTGTATTAGGGGGTGAGCCTATTTCCATTAACCGAGCACAACTCCAAGCTCCGAGCTATTAGTGAAACTAGAGCTAGTGAGAAGCAAACCCAGGACCTTTAACGTAGCAGTCAGTTTAATCTAGTAAGTCTTGTTTTCGATAAGAATTTAATAACTATTAAGTAATCTGCAGCAATCATCATGACATTAACAGTATTGACAAATTCAAATAAAACTTCACTTTAACCGGTTTAATTCTTATCTCCGCTACCAATTTCCACGTCACCACCTCTCTCCTGTAATTTTCTCCATCACGCTGTCAATCTCCCCAGCAAGCGGCTGTGTCCGTCACTCCTTACAATTAATCCATCGGGCTCGGTGGCATAATTACCAAGTGACATCAACCGACCGGCGCCGGCGCAATTGGCGCGACCTTCCAACGTCACTGCTATACTAATTATATTTAAATTTAGAACAGTAGGGTTTTGTAAAAAGTTCGTATGTTTCTACAATTGGGTTCAATTGAAATTGTAGTGTGGTTGAAAAAAGTTAAGATAGCAGTGAAAAAAAAAGACAAAAATGGTTTTGCAAAGAGTTTTGCTATAATACTTTTATATTTTTTTTATCTTTACTTAAAAGAATTGGTTCAATGGGTTATTATCTAAGTTTAATTTGCAATTAGTTGAATTATATTATTAATGATTAATAAAATAATACTGAGACAACGCATGGCTTAAATTTATGGGTTTTAAACCATGACGCTGCACAAGAGTCCCATAATATAAATTAGGTCAGTATTAAAACGCGAATTTAGCAAATTCTGGATTCGATTGCCCCTTGGACATATATAATACTTGTGTGACGATACACGATGATAACAGATCTGCAGAACATTTATTTTGACCACAAACGTGTGATTTTGGTGATATTTTGTGTCCGTGAATTGTTTCCTGTAGAAGTCCTCCGAGACAGACGATTGGTTCCTAGGAAGGGAGTTCTCTATGAAAAAAATCAAATGCTTGAATATCATGGCGCCACATCAGGATTCCTATGTCATGGATGTCATTGCACACAAATCACATGCACAATCATCCAGACCGGAAGAAATATCTGTTGGCCATAAAAATATCTTCTCTATGCGACGTTGCCGCTCTTCAAAGTGTTTTGTTCCATTTATGTATCGCTCATCAAAGCGGCTATTCTATCCATCATCATTCACGCGCCAAGTATTGGCCAGTGTGTGTGGCCAATAATTATGGTAGTTTTCGAGTCGTCGACTGTTCAAGTTGGCTACCACGTCACGAGATGTGAGTTCCTCGCATCGGAACAAAATATTTGTATATAATTATGTTCCGAGTCTGGGTATGTCTATATTGTAAATGCATCCAATATATAAGAGAAAATCTCGGCGTTCTTTTTAAACCATATTCAGATTTCAGTTGAAATAATTCCCGGTCTAAGTGTTGGGAAAATTAAAACTTTTACAAACCCTGAATGTACGGCAGCTTTAGGAATTATGCTAAAAACGTTAACAGTGCGAAAAATGAAATAAAACGGAAACACTAATTAATATCTAAAACTTTAACAAGTACTAAAAGAACAGAGCAATTTGTCAACTGTTCCATTAATTAAAACTATAATCAAAGGGCCTTAGCAATATACAAATGATATACAAAAACTAACAATGTCCTCGTATAAATTACATTAAAACTTTTTATAAACACCTATGAATACACGAAGAACATGAATTAATATTCCCAAAGAAAACATCTGTTACTAATTATATCGCTAATTACGTCGCCATGCTGTACCGGTGACATTTCGAATAAATGTAATCGATACCGTTAATTAACGAGCATTCGATTTATCGGAATAAAAATAAAATGATTAAAAATAATATTCATACTTGTATTTATATGGGGCGTTTTTTCTTCAAAAACTTGTTGGGACAAAGCAGCTCTATGGTTTTATTTCTAAGAAGAGTTGTGTGTTATACTGGTTTGTCTCCAAGAATTGTAAAAAGAAATTTATGTAGGAGGTAATTAGGTGAATGGAGGTGGTCCTATATAAAAAGGAGCAAGAATGTAGACTTGGTCCTTTTGTCCGGACTGTAGTGATTATAAATGGATTTTAAAAATTAAATGTAATCTGCACAGTATCTACACGTAATCGTCGTGCACAGCAATAGGCATTCACTGAACATACACGCAAAATGTAGACAGTAACACAGAAATGCTTAATCTTTGAAAATTCACGATACAAGACGTTGACCCTATAATATACGCTGAAATATTAAAATGTAAATGTGCTCGAATTTATATTTATGGAGCAAATAAAATTAACGCCTCAGCATTAACAAACACCACTCACTCCTAACTAAAACTTATCCACCCTGCCAATCACGCACTACAGGACATTTCAAATGCTATAAAAAGCTCAGACAATTTATACAGGATGACACTGTCCACATTTTGATGATTTACTTTGAAATTGCACCACAGAGTAATAAAGACAAATCACAAAGGATACGCGCCGTCCGCTTTTCGCACACACGCCATAATACTTTCGTTGAAACGCAAGTTCGCAGACTGGTTGTTAAACCGCAATTTGTTGTAAATAATCGATTTTTGATGGGTCCCACTCATGGTGTTACCAGAGTCTAGCCCCGATTATTTTCTTTAAGTAAATCGTTGTTGATCTTCCTTTTTAGGTCATGAAACCCATTTAAAAGTGTTTAAAATGTGATTAGCAAAGTTTTAATGTCTTTATTGGCGGCTAGGTTCCCTGGAGGCTGTTTCTTGCTTATTTAAATGTAATACATCATAGCTTGTCTTAAGCCTCTTTGCAAGGAATTCCTTGGTCTTTACCGCATAAATATTAAATTGAAATCACTATCTTGAACTTACCATCTACTCATAAGAGCCCTCGGATTTTTCGCTGATAAAGAAATCAATCATTTGATTTGCATCTTTGACAGGTTTCTCTTCAGTTTAGTACAATTCTAATTGACTTCTTTCTGGCTACAGCAATGCTGTCATCAGATCATCGGGCATTGGTTTGCCAGTACAGAAAAATTTAGTATTTATTTCAGATGTCGTTGCTGTAACATTTGTTGTGATAATTCAACAATTGCACTTTAGTTTTAAATGCAGTCACTTCGTATAAATCTTGCATAAATTATATACCTATAAAATGAGCATAAAAATGCAAAGTGCTCTTGGAATAAATCCAAAATTACTGTGTAAAAGATATATTCGTGCACTGCCCTCATTTTCTGGGTCGAATATATTTAATGACCGAATAATTTTTGTAAAGAAGACAATTTGACACTTAACATGTGTGTGCTTTTAATTTTAAGGTCAGAGCACCAATGGCTGAGGAAGTCCTTGCAATGGAAGTGATATCGACGGAGAATCGCTTTGGACCACCGAAAAGAAAGTCATCAGAGGCATGCTCAATTGGTAAGCTGTTGGATTTCATACACATAATATCTACGTTGTATTTTTTACCATATTGGTTAATAATGGCTCTTGATCCTCCAATCCGAAAAATTATTTGAACGAAGATTTAAAAGGCGGATGGGTTATCCGAAAAACATTGCATTATAGCAAAACTGATCTAAATATTAACGTTTTGAATAAATAAAGAACGACCAGACATAGATGTTTTGTAGCGATTAAAAGCTTTTAGTGGAAATGAATGCTTAAGTACTTTGGTGTTAATATCTGTCCAACATTTTTTAATCAAATGATTAAAAAAGTTAACATTTACCCATGTATTATTATTACAAAGGTAGGTTAATGCGTTTGGGTTCCGTGGCTCCTAAAAAAATTGTATTTCTTCGCAGTTTTTGCTTGAAATGACGTTTTGGGTTTGACAACCAAATTATCATTTGAACTTTGAAATACTCTGCCTGTTCTCCAAGGAAATTCCAAAAAAGATGTAAATTTTATATAGAGCATTTTCGTTAATAATAAGAGTGAAAATACCTACATAATATAGCATCACAACTGTATTCCCCGAAGGGTTAAACAGAACTGTACTTACTAAATACACCCACTGTTCATTCGTATTTTTACGAGTAGATGCCATCTAGGTAATAGGGGGCGTACCAGTGGCGCTTAGGACCACTAGGCTAAGAAGAAAGTTTTTATTTAGAGTATTTTCGTTAAAAATAGGAGTCATGGTAGGAGTTTTCATTTTAATATGAGAACCAAAACAGTTTTTTTAGTAGCAAGAATCCCAACAATCTGATGATCGTTTTAACAAACACTACGCAAACAAAAAGTAACTTTATATTTAGATGCACCCATAAAATCCAACACACACTTTGCCGTCATCATAAAAAATTGTCAAATTACCCACGCCGCGAGTGTTACCCGCTTACAAATTGCACAGAATGTAAGTTCTTGGTAAATATTTCTGTGTGCAAGCCGACGTTTTTGCTTCCCCTAAAGACACCGCGAGTAATCTCTACGAACACTTTAATTTGACAAATTTGTAAAATCTTTACATGGCTTCACAGTTTTGTGGGGCTCAGGAAAAAGTTTAAAAGGCATGTGGGTATATCAGCTGTGTAACGGCTTTTCTTGGGAGATGGGTGAACAGATTGATTGAAATTTTGGAAAACACGATACGGTTCTTTTCTCTTTAAGTGACTATGCGTAACTAAATTGATTGTGACCCACAGTCCACTGGTATGTTTTAGATCCCATGTAGTAAATGATAAATTAACTATTAACCAGACTAAAATTCACTGATACTAATAGGAAATCCAAATAACAATTGTGCAAACCTTACGTTCAGCAGCCCATTCTTGTAAATTACGTATCTTTAGGATCAAAATAGCCTGACACCATAAAAACCCGACACGGCGGTGGCCCGACAGTGAGATACAGGAACCGACAGCGCGTGTGACCATAGCACCTCACGCAACTTTTTGCCCAGGTATTAATTGCAGGCCTTAAGACCAATGGCCATGAAAGTACCGTCAACTATAATTATTTAAGAATTTTATAATTATACATACACACGTATGCAATTTTTTTCAAAGTTCACATAACTATCTTCACGGTCTTTTTCTCTGGAGTGAGGACCAGAATTCCAATCAGCATCAGGCCTTGTTTTGCAACCGAACGCTTGATATATTTTAAGTAATAATATGCAATGACATACTGTTGCTATACCAGGAAAAGTTCAATATCAATCTTGGATAGAAGGACCAGATGTTTTTTAAATCGATTTAATTGATCATAATCAGGCCCCAGATTAGCACTACTAAATAGTTTATAGTCGAAAATGGCTTCTAACCTTCTGGAATCGAGGAGATAAATCTGCTTAGAATAGAGAGAGAAAAATTAGTGCAATGATTCTTTTGCTACCATCACAATAGTAAACAAGGGAGATCCTAAAAATTCTATCGACACGACCTTTTGTATGTATTTTTTGTCAACTGAAGGAACAATAAAGCCTACAGGCATAGCTTCAGTGCCACATGCAACAGCAAAGTATAGACAGCCGTGCCCTATCTTGAACAGGAAACCCACAATATAAGGCCGCGTGAAAAAACAATTGTTTCTGTGGTGGAATGCCTCCTTAATTTCTATTTGCACATAAAGGACCAAGAATTTAAATAAAAACGAAGTCCCTTTAAAGTGGGTTAAGTATTAAGTTTCGAACCGCACTAGTGTTGGAAGCATTGGAGCATATTGGGAAATGTCCTTGCAACAATGTTGAATGAAATTGCCCTTTTTATGTAAGCTAAAAAAAATCAATGAAACATTGATTTATTGAAGAAGTGACATTGTTGGTTCCTGAAACAGCTGTTAAGTTTACACATAGCTTTAACCTATATAAAGAAAAATCATCATCAGAAAGATCATCACTGAAAAATGGCTCGACCGATTTGGCTGATTTTTATTTTGTTGTATTCGTAACAGTCCCAACAAGATGGGTGTCAAATTAAAATATTATTATAATTTTATAATCGACCGGAAATGTCGGAAATTCGGATAGGAAAATTTACTTAAGCGAAGCGCGCCCGGATCGCTGGTAACACCAAAAAATAAACTTGGTAATTTTGGTAACGTATCAATTTTTTTTTGTGGTTTCTTTATCTCTTATACATAAAGGATAGAGTCAGCCAAATGATGCTTGATCCGCCGGATCGATTTGCATCCTATGCGCAGCGTCCCACAGCATAAACTACAAACCACTATACTAATTTCTGAGTACACTATACTGACTTACTTTTTTTAAGGGATAGGAGGGCAAAAGAGCAGACGGATCGCCTGATGCTAAGCGATTACCGCCGCCCATGGGCACCCGCAGCACCATAGGAGTCACAAGTGCGTTGCCGACCTTTTAAAAGGGGATAGGCATCCGGTAACCTCACTCACTCGGCGAAACACAACGTAAGCGTTGTTTAATGCCGGTTTTCTGTGAAGCCGTGGTATCACTCCGGTCGAGCCGGCCCATTCGTGCCGAAGCATGGCTCTCCCACGTAAAAGTAAATGTACAAACTACCAGCTGAAAAGGACTAACGCAAGACTAGGAAGGTTCATTTTAACTCGCTTAGCCGGCTGAAATAAATGTTCCACCACCAGACAAAATATACTTACTGTAATAAATCATTAAACTATTTTCATGCGCATCAAAGGCTTAAGAGCCTACCTATTCTAAGTGGACTGAAATAATGAAGTACGGTGTATTTATAGTTAATAGGCTATGCAGCTTAGTATACGCGGCTAATTGAAATAGACGTAAAATCGATTAGTGCAGTGAGCGGGCAGCGTGCAAGCACCGCCGTGCCCGACGGATTATCTCGGATTATGTAGTATATGTAAAGATTCCAGATAAAACTTATGTGTACAATTTAAGGGTCCGGCGGAGCTTGAGTTGCCCACAAAAACGTAATACCAAAATAAATCGTAATCCAGACAATATTCTATCAAACTATATATATATATATATATTATACCATTAATCTAGGTTTCTACCGTACTATTTCACCTACTACTACTTCAGTGGAAATAAAAGATTGGAAAATCGTTCCAAAGTTGGTAATGTGCCGAAGCATCGCTCTCCCACGTAAAAAAATTAATAAAAAAATACTAAAAAGGTGATACAATGCACCTCTGAGCCTTTGCTGATATCATGGTGGCCATTTGACACAAATCAATATCTATCACAGATGTCCCAGATTTTTTTTTTATATTCATGCTAGGCTTACGCTTGACCGTCAGCTCGCTTGATGTTACGCGACACTGCGATCTCCGATGGAGCGCACTTGCCTAGAAGAAACCGATTCACTTGTGATTTGAAGTAGGAGTGGGGGCGTCAAAAATACACATGCGTAAATTTGCCATATGAACAACGGAACGTATTGTCCATAACTAGCAACAAATCAAAACGTCGAGCTGCAAATTTCCTACCAATAGACTTGTTAACAAACACTAGACTGATGAAACAATATTTTTACCGAATTTATTGTTTTAAAACATTATTCTGAAGTTTTACCATATACTGTAGACTAATGTAACTCTATCCCTCAGTGCGTTGCGTCTCACCTTTCGCTTTTCAATCATACCCGCTAGCGACGGTAATTCGGGTGCGGTCCTGCCCCTGTCAGACCTTGTCCCTACCGCCGCGCACCGGTGTGAATACGACCTTTATCATGTCTGGGACGAAACGTAGGTATTTCACCTATGGTATCAAAATTCATCCCATTTTCAAATTTCTTTTTTATACTATTTTATATTAGATACTTACGTAGATCATCATTATTCGAGGCATTTTCCAGGTAGTATCATTTTTACAAAAACTGGCTGGCATCAAACCTAATTGCTGTAGATTTTATAGAAATTATTCTTGCGACCGTCACTGTGATAGAGCCGAATATTTTCAACGTCAAAACAGAGATTTCAATACGTATCGAACTTTCAACAAGAACTAGTTCCAAATTTCAAACCTTTCTCCTATCACATTCCAATCAAAGTGAATCGCCTAAAATAAACGTAAACTAAAAGAACACCAAAAACTTCGTAACCTAAAGCCTATCGAGGCATGCCCCCAGGCTGTGGTCCCGCGTAGTAACGAGAGAACCATCCCATAGTCTCATATTACACTATCCATTTATTTGCCACACAACCAAAGCGACAGTTTTTATTTGTTTTAACCCCTCATTTCGCAGCGATGATTCATACACGGTACAGCTCTATTTCAAACTACGAATCGAATTTGAAATATTCGATTCCCATGCGTACGCATTCGATTTAAATTCGATGTACAGTTATGATTATTGGTTTAAAATAGATTTTTCTTTTTTTAACCGTGGATATGTTCCATTTTTTTTTTTTTTAATGGCCAACTTAATTCATCGCCTGGATCAGTAGACTTATAGTTTTGCTTTATGTACGTTACATTGTGGACTTTTTATCATAGTGTTGAGATAAAAAACGTCTCATAAATATCGAAACAAAAAGCCGTTCATGTGCATTACTTACATTTATTACGACAAAGAGACTCACAGACCTTGACTTACTAAGAAAACATTAAACACATTTACTACCTACAGCTCTACTTGAACTTTAAGCATAGGCCAGTAAAATACCCATTTTATTTAATGACTACAATCTGACCACTGAGCACTTAAATCTAACAATTAATCCCACACCACTAAAAGGGCCACGAAATCACATTTTTTATTATTAATCCATTGAAAAGTATAAAGAAAAGGCAATAAATAATAAATGTGTACTTAAACTACACAATCGTTACAGAAGGACTACTTTATTATGGGGACGAAAAAGACTTTGACAAGACGACAGCAACATCTCTAATGATATGTGTTGCGGAATATTTGTCCTCTAATGATATCAATATATTAATGTTAAGAATATGTACTTAACATTAATTAATGGCATTAGGCTCCTGCTCATGTGATGAAACTGCAATAGTTATACAAAAGTAGACGCACCACATTTAGGAATGTATGAAAAGTCGGTATTACGGGTGGAATCACCCCTTTGATGCAGATTGGGTACCGATTCCCTGCGGCCTGTATTATTATATGCTGAAAGTTACCGTTTTACCATGAGACGTCCCGTATGCTTGTTTGTCATTTTATTACAATAAATATTCTAGACTGACTACATTGACTGACATTAGTCTAGAGGTTCCAAGCGTGACTGCTAGAGGTCTTGGGTTCGATCCCCAGGTCGAGCAAAGTATTATTGGCTGTGTCTATTAAATTCTCAATGGCAGCTCGGAGTCTGGATTTGGAGTCCGGTTGTTGGCAGGCTCGCCCCCTATTACATGGGATCTAAAGGCATACCGGCGAACTGTGGATGTACATTGGTACACCTCTGCTTAGCACTTCAAGGAATGCAGGCGTGATGGTTATGTATTAAAATATTCAATAAAAGCTGTGGTAGTACCTACCTATCCAGATAAACGTCTACAGGAGAATTACATCACCTAATGAACCTTTTGTTATAATTTATTCAATGTAAGTACATCAACTGTGTTTGGCTAACGACATCCGTTTGTAATTAAGCCTGCCCGCCCTACTTCGGCTCAGCGTGAAGATGTGATGGTAGATTTTAGGCGCAATCATTAGTCATACAGCTACTGTGATAGTGATATCAGATTGGTAATGTGAATATGCATTCGAGTTGCATTTTATTTTCGCAAAAGTAGGGTTGGGTTCCAGTGAAGACTTTTAGAGTAATGTTTTTGTTTTGAATGAATGTGGTTTCAAATACGTTTACTTTGCTCAAAAATACTGTGTTTATCACAAGCGTGGTTTTTGAGTGTGATATCCTGGACTCGATTTCTAGTTTGAACTTTTTTTTTATAATGGATGTGCTTGCATTAGACACATTGGTAATAAAAGAACATGCGGTCGACGATACACACTTAGAAGGAACGTTCAACCGTGACTAGAAGACTTCCAGGTTGTACGTAACTCGAAAGAGAGATTCCGGTTTTGGAATGTAATTCTCCGTAGCAGCCCAGTTTGGATTTGTGCCTCTGTCTAAAATAGAGATACCTTATTTTTTATTCTATTTGACATTACACATGCTAAACTCACAATGGTTTCGGTAGCATAATGGCTAAGGCGTCCGGTGTACTTAACCGGATAGAAGTTTGAATCCTGCCTGGTATCAAATTTTTCTTTTACAAAAATTTATGGGTTTACATCTTGCGCAAACGCAATATAACCTGAACTTTATAAAAAAATACGAAGTGTTTTAAATAAAATATTTCGATCAAGCGGGTGGGACTCGCGGTAGCTTAGCGGTTAGAGCGTCTGGTGTATCTAACCAAGAGACGCAGATTCGAATCCTGCCCGCGGTTAAATTTTTCCTTTACTAAAAATAACTTTATAATCTTAGCATGGAAAATGCAAAAAAATCACAAAAAAATAAAATATTTTCTTTTCCTTTCCGAGACTTAAAAATTATAAATAGAAATATATTTTTTAACAGATAAAAAATATCAATAATTTTTAGTTTCTTTAAAAGATCTCAAAATTTTAAAACGCTTATTCACCCTTCCCCGCTCTCACTGGAACGGCCGCTTATAACTGTTGTAGCGAGTCATTCATCATTATTTTAAAGTGTACACTGCTACATCAAGTTATATGAATCCATTATAAGGTGACCTTACATTATATAGAGTTTTCTTACAATGAGAGCTCAGCTTATACTAAATGGTATATTATAGCTTGATGTGTTAGTGCGTATAAGCGAGCATTGTACCAATTTTTCTCTCGATCTGATCAACTCAGCGAATTGGGGTTAATGGGCCTTTGCATTTTATGTACACGTGTATTTTTTTATCTTTTAAAATACAACATAACATATCTTCATGCCTGTATTCCCCGAAGGATCAGGCAGAGGTGTACTAATGTACACCCACAGCTCGACGGTATGATGTGGCCCCATCCATATCCATTTCCATAATGAAATCATACACTTGAACCACATATTAGGGTAAACTTGCCTAAATCGTACTTGTTCCTAACCCTATCAAATTCTCGTAACCTATCTGCAGTGGCGACGCAAGTGCTAGAAAATATCCTATATTTTCATTTTTTTATTACCAGGATTATCAGATACCTATGTATCGTCAATTGAGACCACTGGGTAGCTGAGTTAGTAAACTTTTCTTCCCACAAAATGACCTGGTCGGCACTGTTCTTAGTAACACACAAATCTCAATATGCCTTTGCGAGTCCCACCCGCTTGATCGAAATTTGCCTTCACATTCGCGGTGGCTTAGAGGTCAGAGCTTCTGGCGTATCTAACCAGAAGACGCAGGTTCGTTCGAATCCTGCCCGCGATTGAATATTTCCTTCACTAAAATAACGTTATAATCTTAGCATGGAAAATGCAAAAAAATCACAAAAAAAGATCTCAATATGCCTGTTATGAGCACTTAGGCAACAAGAAAATTTCCCACTCGGTACAAACGGAACAGTCGTTTAAAATTCCTCTTACTTACTAATAAATAAACCACATCTCGTTTATAAGTAACGAGAAGTTGCGGTCGCATCACTAGTCGAACGCAACTCATTCCCTCACTAACATCACTCACATATGACCGGTTGATAGCATCGTATGTTTACGCGTAACTGGCTTTAACCAATACCGTATATTATCACCTTCACTTCCTCACTAAACTATTATCGTACATAAACACCCGTTAATATAATCTGCAGTTATTTAAGGTATGCTTGCACTGTACGAGTTTAAGGGTCCGGCGACGCTTGAATTTCCCACAAAAACGTAATACCGAAATAAATCGTAATTCAGACAATATTCTATCAAATTATGTTATTATTCGGATTTTCTCTTCTCTCTTTGGTTATCTCTTTGGTCTACTACTAGTTCGCTGGAAATAAAAGACAGGAAAATCGCTCCAAACTTGGTAAAGTTATCAAAAATTGCATTCTTTTACATTTAATTCCAGTGAAGTATTTTGGACGAAATGGTGGAGTAGGAACCTAGATTAACAGAATCCGAATAATAACAGAATTTGATTAAATTGTGTTTGAATTACGATTTATTTTGGTATTACGTTTGTAAGAAAAATTCGGTCCGCCGGACTCTTAAGGTGAATGCGATTGCACAAATCGTAGTAGGTACTTACTTATTATAATTTATTCGAAGTGTCAATAATATTTTTAGTATGTTCATAAATTATCATGAGTAACAGCATCCTACTAAGACATTATTCCCTGAAGTTTAAGCAGAGGTGTAATTACTGTACACCCAAATTTCACCGGTTCTCATTTAAAATGAGCCATGCTATTGCCAAACCAACTTCTTTCAAAAATTTAATAAGACACTCAGTTCCTATGTATCTACATAGGGCGATGTAGGGCGGTACGGTGAAGTATTTGAACAAAATTATATACAGGTCTTCATAAATTTTTAGAGACAATATTTAAATAAAGATTTGGTTTAATTAAGTATTGCAAAAAATAATTCATAAGCACAAACACCTATTTAAGTCTTTAAGAAATACGAGAAAAGATTCGACAGAAGAGAGCATTCACCTTAAATACACATTTGAATTTCGAAACGCTATCCCTAACGTCGACGCGACGTCCGCAGTAGTCGATTTTTCAGTGCTCCCTCCGGGCAACAGTCAATAAATAGTCGACTACATAATGTTTTGACATCACTAATAAATTCAGAATGTGAGACGGCCAGCGTTAAGTCCGCTACCTTAGTTGAGTACAGTTAATGGCAAAAGTGTTTGTGGATTATAATTATTTATTTATATATGGAAATTCAAGAAAGGTGAAGATAGTTATTGATATTTTTTTTTTTGTATAATGTATATTTATAATGACACCTTATTTGACGTTCAACTTATATGTAATGTAATAATGTGTGAATAGAGATTGGTTAAGAAACAAATAAATAAATTATTATTAAAATATATTTACAGCGAAATCAGTGATATATTTTTATTTTTTGTAGGATAATTCCTGTCAATATTTAATGAGTTATTAGATTTTTTATTGCCAGAATTGTGTGATTAATGGAAGCAACTGGTCCTAAATGCTACTGCTACGCTAAATTTCCTGGGTTCGATTCCTGAATCGAGCAGTGTTATTGGGTTTTTCTATGAAATTCTCAGTAGCTAACTCGGAGTTTTTGATTTGTACCTGATTAAATGTCAATTGGTATACCTCTGTCTAACCCTTCGAGGTATACAATCTTGACGGTATATTTTAATGTAGGAAGCACACAATATATGTACCTGTATACATCCTTTACTTGACCTACATAATGTTATCTTATTGATGTTTTCAAAATACTTAATGAATTGCGAAGAACTTATTCGTCATTACTACAGTGCTACTATATAAAATCACAATAGTAATCACGTTCCGCGTTGTTGGATAATTCTAAATTACTTTACAATTCTGTGCTGAACTGTACTCGGAGGCATGTTGCAAAGTGATAGCATCTTACTATTCCGTTGATTATTTCATATCACTTTATTACTAAACACGTTTATAAATAGGAGGTGGACCCGCGGGATGAGCCGTTATATTGATGCGACCGCTTCATTAGAATAACATTTAACTTGCATATTTTAATATAAAAATTATTAATATTACATTTATCTATGTAACTGTACTTTTATTTGGACTATCAACGCCCACATCAGAAAAAATCTCAAAAATTGAGGGTCAACGATCGATTGATCTGCACTTTTTAATAACTAGATGTTGCCCGCGGATTTACTCTTGTTTCAAAAAGTGTTAATTTTTAAGGTAGCTTATCTCGTTCCCTTGGATGCAATTTACATCCTCACTCCTCTCCAAATTTTATAGGAACCTGTTGAGTGGTTTAGGCGTGAAAATATAACAGATAAACAGAGTTACTTTAAGCAAAGGTCGTAAGCGCGACTGCTGCATAACAGGTGCTGGGTTCGATTCCTGTGTCGAGACGTAATCCGATTTTGAGTGGCGAATCCTGAGTGTAGTGTAGTACCTATGCCTCTGCCTATGCCTAATCCTAAACAAGCGTGATGGTATATTTCATATTTTTATCTCAAAAATTATCTAATATTTTTACCCCAATCTCATACTCGTCATTAAATATCCAAAAGCTCAGCATAACACACTAATACTCTCTAAGCACTATTATAAGCCTTAGTACACACAGTTTATCAATCAATGTACCCGCGGGGCGCACACTCAATAACAAAGGATTACCGCGTCAATAGACGACGGATGCGCATCGCAAGAAGTATTTAATAACACTTAGAGGTTTCAAACTATCAATTGATTGAAGTCTTGTGTACACGGCTTTATGGACTGATTGATCGATGGGTTTGAGTTTAAAATGTTATATTTTTTTTACGAAACTATTATAATATGAAAATATTAACTTTGGAAAATTTTACGTTAAAACCCAAAGCTTTTGATGGTATTTGTTTTGTGGTTTTCTGCGAGATTTGCGTTTTTAATTCGATGATCATGATGGATTTTATTTAAATGATGGATGGAAATGCGGGTGTGTTTTTCTGTAAGATAATTCTCAGCTCCGAGTTGTGATTTGTGACCGTCATTAAACTTAAGTAAACATATGGTATAATCATCAGTTCTTCGTTAAATTCATCTAATTAATCGATTTCTCCCATCCCTTTCTCACAATTTACCAAATATATTACAGAATCGTAACTGAAGTCAGACTCTCACATGCAAGATTATAAATTAATTCATAAATCGTGCGTGTACACAAATGTTGTAAAATGTGGAACTATTATCGAGACGAACCATCATAATGTACCTACCCACTTGACTATTAATAACTGGGTGGTCTTACTAAATGTTCTAGTACATTTCTACGGGAAAAAACATGGTAAGTACGAACAGATACCTGTGCTAAAGGGTTCCATATACGTAGGATTCCGTATGTATTTTTACGATTTTGTGTGTAATACTACACACAAAATACACACAAATTGAGTAGACCGCGTACAGACTACGGTAAAAAAACAATCACATTCGAGGGCGCACAGTTGTTTGATAAGCTACCCGCAGAAATAAAGGACTGTGTAAACATTAATATTTTTAAAAAGAAACTAAGAAAACATATAGCCGCTATTTATTAAGAAGTATTAATTAATTTCCTAATTGTTATAAATTATTATTTACTCTAATTATTATGTTATTATTAAATTTTATTAAGTATAAGTTATTTGAAAGTAAACTTAAATTTAAATTAATTATGTCATAAATTTATATAAATGCATGTGCCAGAGGTAAATGAAATCTTTATGATTAAATGTAATTACTTAATTCTTATTGTAAATGAACTGTAAAGTTTTTATAAGAAATAAATTTCTTTAAACCGAAAATCGTAAAATCTGTAACCGTGTCAATAAATCCTTTTTCTTTATTTATTTTGTCTTTCTGTCTTCTATTTCTGTTTTGAATTGTATATTTTGTATTATGTATCTTTTTGTGATTTTTTGCATTTTCCATGCTAAGATTATAAGGTTATTTTAGTGAAGGAAAAAGGAAAATAAAGTTATTTTAGTGGAGGAAAAAAAACTTGTATTACGTATTTTAGTAATCTTTTTCTAATGGTTGAAATAGGGAAGCTGGCCTTTTTAAAACTTGTTTACGTAGTCCGTACTGCACAGTTGAAACAAAGCAACAAGAATAAAAGTATTTTTATTAGTGGGAAAATTCTTCGTGACTTTTCTGCAGCTAGGGGAAGTGGCAGGGTATGTCGGCCTTGTACGTACTAACGGATGCAATTTGATTTCCATAACCTATGTATGGTCAGTGATTTAGGTCTCGTGATTGTAGTCCCAACTGATCCTGTGGTACAATCACTGGATTCCGTTTAGAAGCGAGCCCTGTCTCGAAGGCGCACGTGCCTTGTGTTTGCTTACGGAACCCTAAAACAACTGCATCTTTTTCAAACCGACCATAAGTTTACAGCTAGTTTACAAATAAGTATGCTCTCAACGCTCACGTTTACGAACAAAGCACTTAGCAACTTTTTAGTAATGAGGAGTGACAGTTTCCTTAGAAGACTTCTCATCAACCCAAGCATGAAATGCCATAGCAGAACACTGCAAACCATTAATTACATACATCCATACAAGGACCCTAGAACTTCTCTACTGCTTTCGGGAAACGACCAGTGTGGTAACGACTAAGGTTTTTGCAAACACAATCAATTTTCAACTCAATTTTATCGAGTGTAAGATTGAATATTGATTGTTGTTCCTTCAATGACAACAGCCACACATGGTTGACCGTCGTGGGAAAAGACTATAGTGTTGTGCTGACGGTGTACGCAAGAAACCGACAGTCAATTTCCAGTTTTAAAATTTGTTTGTTAAAGTTTAATTCCGTTTGCCAACGTTCTGTCCCTTTGGACACTTAATTGGAAAGTGGCTTGCAAACACAAGTGGCAATTTAGGTTCCACAACGGTGCCGAGCCCAGAATTTCTTTTGACGTTTCTTTTATGTTTACGAAGATTTGTTTTAATGGCAATATTGCTATTTAAATGGAAATTGCCTGATATTAATCTTGAAAGACATTTGAGTATATGGAAATTAGCGTTTTATTGTTATTTTTAAGGTTAAAGTTATTGGTAGGGAATAATTTTAGAAGCCTGTTTGTCTTTGAATGATGCGCCCGTTCTTGTATTTTCATATGCATTTATTCGAGGGGACATGAATACGTATCAAGTTTATCTTTCCCTTTCCCTCAACTGGTACTTACCTTAAGATTCCATGCATGAAATTCGTTACATAATAATCTATCAATTTTAACTACCCTACTGCAAAGTAAATGTCATTATCTATACAAATAAAAATTTCGGCCAAAATTCCCAGTTTTCAGGGCAAAAGGTTATGGCTTTATCTTGTTTTGTTTTTCAATTCATGTTTCTTAATACACCTGGTTAAAATTCTACTAACGTGAACCATTGTGAAACGACGCCATGCAATTCTGAATCCATTGATAATATAGCATAGGAAAGTACAAACCTAAATATAAAATTTTAGAATTAAGAGTCACGTTTGTCACTATGTTTTCTATTGACATAGTGATGGCTTAACTAGATTTCTAAACTTCTTAAAAGAATAGCAACATTTTTTCAATTATTTGATTTAATGACTTATTGATTCTCAGCACGGTATGGGTAAGTATACACAATCATCTTAACCCTGTCAAGGTGAAGTCCACCGTAAACTTCAATTAGACAGAATCGAAAACTTGACCTGAACTTTTTTGGATAAACTTTATCGATCTTTGGAGGATAAATTGCTCATAAGTCCTTACATAATTTTTATTTTCGTAAATAATAAAAACCATCTACATAATAAGTACCTATTCAACTTTCGGAAATTTTGTCCGAAGACATAATTGTGAAGATAATAACGTTACTCGTAGCTCAGATTATTTCCAAGTATGGCTGCGAGGCGGTTCGTGGAAGCCATGTTATTAAGCTAGGTGCATAAGATATCGCTGTGGCCTCTGTGGGACGTAGATGTTTGATGAGACAAGTCTCTTGAACGGGCCATTTAGATAGCTCCTGTGATTTAATTAGACGTGTGGTGAAAGTAGAATTCTCGTAGAAATCTGGCTAAAATGAGTAATGTAAATAACAGAAAATAAGCCTGTTAGTTATATTATTGGACCTTTATTGTGTATACTTTATTCCAAATAGTAAATTCCCTCTGACACATGTTTCGAACATAATTTTCTTAGTAGATATCTTATTATTTATCATGTTTAACATTATCATTTACAGTTTTATTTATAAGAAATATTTTATTTACTCTATACTAACACCCTGTCCTACAAAACTTTCTATTTTGTAAAGAATATAGATGAGAATTATTAGAATTTACATCTTTTAGAGATTACACCATGTGACATTGCCAAGAAATGTTCTTCATTCTTATATATTTAGGTACCAAGACATTATAAATAATATTACGTTCTAATATAGATGGTGGAAGCTGGTTCGTTTTTTCAGTCTGTGTGCCATGGCTAAGAGTCTAGCAAAAATCACAATTGTATACTAAGCCTAACAATAAGAGATCGAGATACGAAGTATTAACGTTTTTCATAGAAGCCACTGTGACAGAAAAATTAAATGAACGATGGTGAAACTATAATTGTGGTACAGAGATCGTAAGTGAAATATCTTTTATGAGTTATATCCAGTAGGTTTATTATCAACCGTTATTTCTTACTAGGAAACCAAGTGAGTAAATGGATTTCTTGAAGTGGGACGGTATGTTTTTTTTTTTAAAAAAACCTTGCCCCACACTAGCATTTCCTCCTGTATCATGGGTGCGTTTACAAACACAAATTCTCACATACACAAACGCCCAGACCCGGAACAACTACCTGTAGATCAAAAAAATATTTGCTCCGTGTGGGGATCGAACCTACAACACGTGACGCAGAAGCCGATCGCCTTGCCGCTACGCCAAACGTGTTGTTGAAGGACTGAAAAATGTTAGCCTGTTTATATTTAACATACATAAATATATAATAACATACATAAATATACATATATACCATTACGGCATATTCGGCATTATCCAGGCACAAAACCCAGACTCCGAATTGTTACTGAAAATTTCATAGAAAAACCCAAAAACACTGCTCGACCTGGGAATCAAACCAGGACCTATACATAACATAACATAATCAACCCATTATATTGTCCCACTGCTGGGCACGGGTCTCCTCTCAGAATGAGAGGGATTAGGCTATAGTCCACCACGCTGGCCTAGTGCGGGTTTGCAGACTTCACACGCCATCGAGAAAATCTCTCAGGCATGCAGGTTTCCTCACTATGTTTTCCTTCACCGTTTAAGCGCGTGATAATTATCTATTAATACGTACATGACTTCGAAAAGTCAGAGGTGCGTGCCTTGGGTTCGAACTCGAGACCTTTGACTTGGCAGTCCAACGGTCATACCACTAGGCTATCACTGCTTTTTTTTTAGGACCTATAGCTTAGAGTAAATTTAAATTCAGTCCCTTTATATGTAGTTCTCAATTTCGCCGCATATCAAGATATGCTGGACTCGAAATGAAGTTGAAATGAAATGAAATGAAATGAAATTATTTATTCTGCAAGTAGATCTTTAGAGATACTTTTACATGTCATGGTTTGGGTTTTTTTTTTTTAGCTAGATGGCTTCGGTTAAAGATGGTTCAGTTAAAGTATGGTGCTAATAAGTAGAACAGGAATCATGAATTCACATGTTATTTTTAGTGTTCCGAGTAATCGTTAACTAGACGAGTTTACTTTTAATGTGAGGTCTGGTTTAATTACTTTGGTACTTGTATGAAGAGATATGCAGTGATTGCGATGTGTTTTTTTTTTGTTGATGTAAAAAAAGTTTGAATAGCGCCAAATCTTTCGTTTATATAAAGGAAATACGCTACTACATGCGTACATAATAAAATATGTAAATTAAGCAACTTTAATTGTATAGTAAAATAAAGTGGAGAATTAAAATAATAATTATGTAATGTAGAAACAAGGTTATATAAATATAAAATACGATCACGCCGCGGCAAAGGTGAACTAACGTACACCCACGAAGGTAATATATAATAGTAATAAAATACCTTATTTATGCATATAAAAAAACTGTGCAACAAAAGTATCGATTGAAGCGAATCCTTTGAAAATCAATTCAAATTTATATTTTTCTTAGCAATTTTCTAATATCGATAAATCATGATTTATCAAAAGCGACCCTTTTGCCCCGCACTAGTGTGTTACCTAATTTTTTGACCGTTGCTTACTTATGTTATTTCTTACGCGTATTCCTGCTCTCACCACCATTGTCGTCCCGTTGGTGGAACAAACGAGATTAATTTATTTTATGTTATTTTTATGGTCACGCCAAATAATTAATTTGATTCAAGTCAGTGAATCAAATTAATATAATATAACCTTACTTTTTATTCTTTAATTAATTTTATTTATATTTGTAAAATCTCTGCCTCATTAGTCTAGTGATCCCAAGCGCGACTACTACGCTAGAGGTCCTGAGTTCGATCCCCAGGTCGAGCAAAATGTTATTGGGTTTTTCTATGAAATTCTCAGTAGCAGCTCGGAGTCTGGATTTGTGTCCGGTTAATGGCAATAGGCTCGCCCCCTATTACATGGGACCTAAACATACCGGCGAACTGTGGGTGTACATTAGTAGGTACGCCTCTGCCTAACCCTATGTATGTACAAGTATGACATAACATACCTGTTATGTTATATTTGTGAAGTCCCCGCGATACAGGATCCCAATTTTGCTAGACAAAGATAGATGAAATCGAATAACGTTGGCCGTGGGAAAATGCTGCACGATCATATAGAAGGTACCTTCCACGCAACGATCAGCCGCATTCAATTATAACGCCCTTACACTAAAAACCTCCAATACTTCATAATTATTGACCATCAACAACATCCAGAAAAACGAATCCAAAGTACCATTTATTAATAAATACTTACAACTTACCACAGAGTAAGTAAAAATGGAGTGCTTACGTTCTAAGAATGAAAACTGTTCCCACCTACGAAAGATGAATGTGTGGTGTCATGAACGAATATTTAACAACTACATAAGTAATATTTAAAGTCTGCAGTCTGCTGCTTCGACCACAACTAATTTGCTATACATTCCGTGATCTGCTACATGCTGCATCTGAACACATAGCTAAAATCAGCACAATTTTATATGCGAGATTAAACCAGTATATTATGTAGATGTCTATAGATACCTATGTAAAAGGAATAATTTCATATTTTAGCCCCTTAGGAGTTATTTACGGTTGCTTTACAAATGTCAACAAAGGCTTCTGCCCACGACATTGTCTGCGTGGATATCAGAATTGGATCCGACCTAGATAAAAAGTAGCCTATGTGTTATTACAGACTATAATCTATCTCTGTGCCAAATTTTATCCAGATCTTTTCAGCCGTTCTGGTGTGAAACAGTAACAAACATCCATACATGCATATTATTAGGATTAAAAAATATATACCTATTAGTAGCATTTAAAAATAATAATTTGCGTGTTAACACTCCATTCGTTTTATATTCTGTTTTATTGCCACACATTCGAAATTATTGATCATTTTTATTCCCAGTTGTTATTGTGCACGATTCATCAGTTGTGTTAGTGATTTCGCGACTGGTTGTTTAAAAGAACCTATGTTTAAAGGAACATCTTAATATCGGTTGTAGTCTTACTATCGGTTGTAGTTGTGGCAAGCAGAAGAGCGATTTATATTTTAAAATACTAGAATTTTCTAATATATAAACGTGACTGCTGCACTAGAAATCCTGGGTAATTTCGCATTAGCAGCTCGGAATTCCAATTTGTGCCCGGTGAATAGGCTCACCCTGATTTCTGCGATCATGGACGCTGTAAAGGGTCCGAAAGCCTAAGGTCCTAAGCTTTTTCCGGACTACATTGGAATAGGATTAAAAAAGGTACCTACTTTTGAAAAGTCAAAACTAGTTGCACGGATCTTGTGGAGAAGAGCCGGCAAGAAACTCCATAGAGACACTTTTTATAAAAAAACATGATTACATTATTATTCTTTACAACTTTGTTTTAGATAGTTTGAGAATTATGCAGTTTGATGTGTAAGATTTATTCATTTATTTATTACCTCCTGCTAACCGCTCGGCAAAGCTAAACCACGGACTTAAGGGCCATACTCTAACCGATTATTCCACCACAATTATCTCGTATGTACTTATCCAATTATTTGTCATTGATCACGCGAAACATCTTTATTTCTGTGTTTTTTTATAAATTTCTCTCAATCAATTTGAACTTGCCTTGGGGGTGTCAACAAAGCATTTATTTTAACGGAGTAATAAATACACGTAATTTTAAAACGTATACTTTATTGTTACAATTAATTGCTTTATTAATAACAAGTGCAGATGTTGTCTTATGACCTTTCACTTCGGTCACCGCTTAAAATGATTAAGCGTGTCTCATCTAACAGAAACTCACAAAACATTCACTATCAAATAGGTATTAAGGCTTAATGATTAATGATATTTAATTGCTGAATCCTTTAAGAATACTTTTACAAGTCAATTTTTTCAATATTTTTACCTAGATGGCGCCGGCATTTCCTAACTGACGACCGCTGAGAAGAAACACCGAAACAAACTCAGAGAATCATGGTCTCTTTTAAAGTCCAGACTACTACAAACTACAGAGATGTTGATTATATACTGTAACAAAGCCTTTAATGAAAACTCACAGGTTTTTAATCCCTCACGAAAAAAGAGGGGTGTTATAAGCTTAATGTATGTATCTGTTGTCTATTGCATCGTAGCACCCGATCCGAATGGACCGATTTTGATTCAGATTTGTTTTTGTTTGAATGATGACTTAATCGAGTGTTGCTATGATTTAAGAAAATCTGGCCAGTTGTTTAAAGATTATCAGCTCGTTTCTGGTTCATGAAGAGATGTGAGCAACTTCGTGATCGTGTTCATGTGATCGATTTGAAATTTGGCATTCTGTTACTTCAAAGATATTGCAAGAACATGGTTAACGTGTATTGATGCTACGGTGGTTCTATAAATTTCAAATTTAGTTTTATTATAACTTATTTATTGCTTATAATGCAGTTATAAACACAAATAAGAATTGGTATTCCAATGAAAATAACTTGTAATTGCATTTGAAGCACTAATATTTTTGCTTTACAAATTGGAGAAAGAAAAAACGTTGGTAATCTCAATATTTGATCGAACTAGTTTATTTCAAAAGCTTTAATTTCAGTAATGATGGTTTTTATTATAACTCCGATTGAGCATTAAGTATTCTTCTGTAGGTAACGTCGCCTTTATACGTTGTCTGTTTATTTATAATCTTCTTTGGTACCTATCCTTTCTTCCTTTGATGTTCTTCCAATGATACTGTAACAAAAAATATTAAAATATAGGTATTTTTTGGATTAGGTAACATAAAATGCTGCTGCTTTGCTGAAAAGAAAGAAAAGAAAGAAAGAAACACATTTATTTTGTCCACACAATACAATACTTACATAAAGAAGAACACATTAAAAAGAGAAAGAAAAAAAAATGGAATATGAAAACTAAAATTATGATTATGCTGATTTGTGAGAACAAAAAAAAGCTGCTTGGACCATTAAAAGATAATTATGAAATTAGGTAGGTACCTACATAACTTTGATTGTACGATTCATAAAACAACATTTTGGTAGAGAACTAGAAAAATTGATTTTATCTATAATTATTTAAAATATTTCCATTCGTTTTATTAGAATCAGCCGATCCAATTAAATATTATTGTTTCTTTTTTTATAATATATAGCTTAATAGGTATATTTCGTGTATTCCTATACCGTAACATACATACCATCAAGCATATACTTCCAAAAGTTTTAGGCAGAGTTGTACAACATAATACAAATTAATCTGAATATCAAAGAGAATCATAGTTTCAAAATTCAAAGCTTTAATGTAAATCAGTGTCCACGAAATTATTTACCACAATTTCAGTATCGAGTTTACCTCAAAACAATTAATTATTCCACTAAGTATCTTAGTCACAAAAGCGTATTTATTACAGTAACTCTGAATTGCAAAAACAAAATGAATATCCGACTAATTAAATACCTCAATGAATATTTTGACCCAATTAAAATGAAAACTATTGTATTTGCCATAACGAAAACCGCAAATAATTGGAATATAGATTTACATGTTATTGACCACTAATGGGCAAAATTCATTTATGGACAAAATGAAGTTTCATCGATCTGTATGGCCGAGGTCCGCTAAAGCATGAGTAACAATATAAAGTTATAGAATACGTTTTTATATTGATATTATTTAATTGAAATCTGTTAGGTTAGTTATGTAGTGGTCCTGAGCGGGACTGCTATGTAGAGGTCCTGGGTTCGATTCCCAGGTCGAGCAGTGTTGTTGGGTTTTTCCATGAAACCTATCACATGGGACAACAAACATACCGGTGAACTGTGGGTGTACATCAGTACACCTCTGCCTAACCCTTCGGGGAATACATGCGTGATTGTATGACTATGTAGGTTTTTGTGCAAATGGCAAAAAATGGGATATTATCTATCTATACAGGGGTCGGCAACCTACGGCTCGCGAGTCACATGCAGCTTACGCAAATATTAAATATGTTATAAAAAAAAAACATTTAAAAATCGTTTTGAATCGATTAACGAGGATTACGTACCATTTCTATCTCTCAGCCACGAACGAATAAACAGATTTTTTTTATCAAAAAACTTTATTTATGCAAGCACTATTTATTATTGGCAAGAAAAATTTTTAGGGCTCTTTAAAAACTGTTTTTTTTTATTGTAATTTTTGACTCTTCCGACTCAAAAGGTTGCCGACCCCTGATCTATACCTATAATAAAATTGTAACAGGCCCATGTCTGTACATAACAGATATTAAAGAAAAACTAATATGTGGAGTCTTTATTAAAGCAACAGAAGCCAAAATAACATTTTTTTTGAATTTTTGTCTGTTTGTCTGCAAATACTACTGCATGAAAATGAATGCAGTGAAAACTGCATTTTTTCTTCATCCGAGGTATTGCTAGAAGTCTAACTTAAAATCTGGTGCGTATTTCATCTTGATACGCCTATACTATATGGCGTGAAAGACTATGTCTTTTTGAGACGTGAATGACACTGCGGACAACAGCAACTAGTACATAATGTAAAGGACTATTTGGTAACTTTATTTTGAGACTTCTTAATTAAAATAAATTTTAGCTCATTATTCCGCAAAGACATCATATTAATTATTTTAGCAATGCAGTGCCACCAACCCAGACGAACAGCATAATTCTATCAACTCAACAAATTATAAGCGCACTCAAAAAATTTACACCACTTCAAATTCTGCCCACCCCAACGAGTATGGAAATGAAATTCGTTATACACAAACAAATCGATAGACCCGCAAGTAACTGACAATGGGCTCTTGCAACACCCGCGGCGTCATTGTGCCAGGTTCGATTCCCGGGTGGTGCTAATGAACTACTTGTGAATTTAACATGTGGGCTGCTAGTGATGGGGTTGTTGGGTTTCACGGTGTTTGATACCCTCTTTTTAATACACCTCAAAAAAGTAGAAATGGATCGACGTTTACTCGACGTGATAGCCTAGTGGTATGACCGTTGGACTGCGAACCCAAGGCACGCACCTCTGACTTTTCGAAGTCATGGGCGTATTAATAGTTAATTATCACGCGTTTAAACGGTGAAGGAAAACATCGTGAGAAAACCTGCATACCTGAGAGATTTCCTCGATGACGTGTGAAGTCTGCCAACCCGCACTAGGCCAGCGTGGTGGACTATAGCCTAATCCCTCTCATTCTGAGAGGAGACCCGTGCCCAGCAGTGGGACAATATAAGGGGTTGCTTATGGATCGACGGCTTATTCGAATTCTTTCTTCTGTTAAATCTTTACTGTATATTTCTGTAAAATCTTTTTCCTGTTCTTTGACTTTTTAAACAACATTATCCCACACTATGAATGTCTTCTGTATGGTGGGTGGGTCCACAAACATCCAGATCCGCTACGGATCGCGTGTTCGATTCTCGTACGGAAAAAATATTTGTACGACCCACAGATATCCATTGCAAGTGTTTGTGCATGATTTTGTGTTTGTAAATGCACCCACGACCCAGGAAAATTCAAGCACGGCAAAGATTTTTTATCAAATAGGTAAAATCTCTGTTTACCTCTGTCTATCTCTGTTTTTCTCTGACACACGCCAATATTAAACATAGAAACAAAACTACTTTAAATAAAAATAAACAAGTCTTTCTGTGAACATGGATGCTGTAAAGGATCCGAGACGTCGGGAATTAAATAATATCACTTCAATGTCTTCAAAATCTTTTTTTTATTTGAGCCCAGTACTTATGCCTTGAACTCGAGACCTAAGACAGTTCATGGTTATATTAATATCTTGGAGATTTAATTTGTGCCCGGTTAATGGCAATAGGCTGGCCTGTTATAATTAAGACCTAAAGCCGGGTACGCACGTGCATGAACATCGCGAACACCTCTGAATAGAAATGCCAAAACAAACTCAGAGAATCATACTCTCTTTTAAAGTCCAGATAGTAGTAGTAGGTAGTAGTCTTGTCAGATATGATGTGAGTGTTACAATGTAGAGCAATATCTAAACAGGCTTTCTGAAGAAAGAGCTATAGCAGCTTTGAGTGCACTTGTCCTAACTGACGGCACGCATGCCACGCATACATCAGTCATCGTGTAGCTAAACCATAATAATCTGTGCCCTGTGATAACACCAGAATATAGCCCAAACCTTCGGAGAATACGCAGACGCTAGATCACGTCTGCGTATAATTCGCAGACGTGATCTAGTTTGTAACTTTATATTCCAATTTCAAACAATTAACCGCGCACTTTGTCAGTTAATATACCAAATAACAATAACTCCACGCGTTTACGCGCTGTAAAACTTGAAATAGTAGACAAAGGTGACCATTAATTCTGGTTTATTTCATCTGGTATATATTGTCAATTATGAACGCCTTGTCTGGCCAGCGAGCCCATCGTATCGCTTCTAATAGCAGTAAAATTTTCAAAGTGACAGCGGCCATTTTGCAAAGACGTTATTTCCTTATTCAGTCAACCGCTTTTGCCGTGACAACATATTGCTTTTACGTACTGTTGAATGCTACGCTCACAAGCAAACTCCATTAAGGCGAGTATTCACTGTGTTATGTTGGAGCAAATGTTGGGTCCTGATGCACTTAACATACCAGAACGCCTGTATTCCTCGAAGGGTTAGACAGAGGTATACTAATCCACACTTGCAATATGTTTAACGTGGGAGAGCCATGCTTCGGCACGAATGGGCCGGCTCGACCGGAGTGATACCACAGCCTCACAGAAAACCGGCGTCAAACAACGCTTACGTTGTGTTTCGCCAAGTGAGTGAGGTTACCGGAAACCCAATCCCCTTTTAAAAAGGCGGGCAACGCACTTGTGACTCCTCTGGTGTTGCGGGTATCCAGGGATAGGGGTACAAACGAGCAGGCGGATCGCCTAATGGTAAGCGATTACCGCCGCCCATGGACATCCGTTACACCAGAGCCGTGCGTTGCCGGCCTTTTAAAAGGGGATTGGGCCTCCGGTATCCTCACTCACTTGGCGAAATACAACGTCACCGTTGTTTCACGCCAGTTTTCTGTAAGGCCGTGGTATCACTCCGGTCGAACCGGCCCATTCGAGCCGAAGCATGGCTCTCCCACGGTAGAATATTTAATGTTTCTTATTTTATTTGGTGATGTGATTGGAATACCTATATGCCCCTTTCGGATCGGACAGGGTTTTATAACATCGTGTATTTTGACCAACATATTTGGCCAACATTTGCCGCAGTGAGAACATCTCTTTTGTTTATACATGGTAACAGTGGCGGTTGTCAAGTAACTCGTAGCAGCGTTTTAAGTAACATTGTTTAAACCTGTCGCCTTCGAAGTGAGATACTTATCTACTAATGTTGGTACATGTCTTACAGAATATATGTGTCTGTTGTGTCCGCTTTCGTATATTAGGGCCGTGTTTCTGGACATGGTAAAGTGTATGGTGTACGGTAAATATGGCTTTATAACGCGTTCTATAAAAATAACTTATACATTACTCAATATCGAATCGGCATGCATCTCTGACTTTTCAGAATAATGTGCGTATTATTAATTATAGGTACCTTCATACCATGACACCTGTATTAATTGGTTAAGCAGCAGAGGTGTACAAATGTACACACACGGTTCGCCGGTATGTTTAAAGTCCCATGTAATAGGAGGCGAGCCTATTGCCATTAACCGGGCACGAATCCAGACTCCGAGCTGCCACTGAGATTTCATAGCAAAACCCAATAATACTTTGCTCGACTTGAGGATCGAACCCAGGACCTCTAGCGTAGCATTCGCGCTTGAGACCACTAGACTAATAAGGCAATCATGTATTTATAGTAATGATTAATTCTCATTCGCTGGAAAACATCATGAGAAAACTTACAGTCCTGAGAGATTTCCTCAAAGGCGTGTGAAGTTGCCGACCCGAAGCTACGAACAAACCCTTCCCAGAATTTTCTTTTAAAGTTACAAAGCCCTCAGACTTTCAAAAAAAAGTTCTCTCTCAAAATCTGTGCATGCTACACAAGGTTCCATTCCATTATAAAGCAGCACAATAAGAAAATAAGTGTAACCCTCAAGACACCTCGAGTCGTGGTACCGGAGTGGATGCATGCCCAGACAACGCTTTTGAGCCAAAACTTATGCTTACACGAAAAGTTTAGAGCAAAGACAAACTTTAAAATTAACAGATGAGCAAGATATCTACATACTGTAATCTATTACTTATAATAAAATTGTAACAGGCCGATGTCTGTACATTATAGATATTAAAGAAAAACTAATATGGGAAGTCTTTATTAGAGCAACAGAAGCAAAATTAACAATTTTTAGAATTTTTGTCTGTCTGTCTATCTGTATGTTTGTACGCGCATCACGCAAGTTCTTGCGTTCTTGCGTTTTTCTTTAAGTTTTCACCGATGTATTGCTAGAGGTCTAACTTAAAATCTAGTGCATGTTTCATCTTGGTACGCCGCCTAGAATCGGACTTATAGTATGTTAATCTTTTTGGGACGTGAGTGAAACTGCGGGAAACAGCTAGTAATAAAATAAAAACAATATAGGTACATATCATTACGCCTGTATTCCCTGAAGGGTTTAGCGAAGATGTACTAATGTTCGCCGGTATGTTTAGGTTCCATGTATTAGAGGGCGAGCCTGTTGCTATCCATAAATCTAAACTCCCAAATGCTATTAAGTATTTCATAGAAAAACCCAATAACACTATGCTCGACTCGAGTATCAAACCCGGAGCTATTAAACCAGTGACTAAAATGAACGATATAAATAAGAAATAAGAATAGATCTATAACCCAGATGGTTTATCTTGTTTCTAAGACAATGAGCAAGTATGTTTTTTTAAAACAAAAGTGACAATACAGCTTGTAACTGCCTACTGGCTGAAGAAGAACATTAAATCCAGTAAAAAGTAAAACAATACTAAAGTACGACCTTACGAACATTGAGTTATTACTTCTAAGTTTGTACTAGAATAAACTTCAAATAAAAAGTGTGCCATAGAACATTTTTCAATGCTTAATAATATTGTTCTTCCGTTGGTTTTTTTTTGGACTAGTCTATTCTTTGAGACTAGAACACATTGTAGCTGGTTTTTTTTTTAAATAATGATATATATGTTATCGATTTTCAGCAAACAAGATAATTATTGGCACTTACTCCACAACTCATGGAGCAACAACTCGCTTCACAGTGTCATCTTTAGAATTATGAACTTATAACTCAATGCTTACGAAGTGCTATTTCTATTCTATTGTCATTTCTCGATACTTATCATTACAATTATATCTCGGAATCGCCAAGAACTAAACAATGGGCGATCACGAACATACCTTATCCGATATAATCGATAACGATCTATATCGAGCGATAATATCGATTCCATTGTTGTTAAATCGATAATTGGATAAACATTCGATTCAATAAATTAGATGGCTTAGCACAGTTACATTTAGAATCGTGATCTATTGCTAATAAAATATGTTCTGTACTTGTCTTATGGGTTTATATTAAATACTAATTGTGTCTCACGACTTTGGTTGCTTAATTGTTATAAATAAAAGCACGATTGTTTGATACATTAGTGGTTGAAAGTAAAAGTGGTTTATACTTAATTGGAAATAATGAGTTAGTGCTGTTTACTATCGAGTGTCGCTTGTAATGTATATTATAATAATAAGTCGTACATAGATATTTCAAATTTCTAATAACTTGAGAGATCTATGGCTAGTGCTAACTAAGATTATTATTAGGGAATTAATTAATACTAATTAATTTGACACTAGTCTACATAGGTCTAGTGGTCGCAAAGGTAGTTGCTGAGCGTGAGTTTGATTCCCAGCTTGAGTAGTGTTATTGGGTTTTTCTATGAAATTCTTAGTAGGTTCTTGGATCGGTCAGGTCAATGGCAATAGGCTCGCTTCCTATTACATGGGATTTAGAAACATACCGGCCCACTGTGGACGTACCTACATCCATAGGAGGCTTCCTATGGATGTAGTTCGACATTTAATTCTATTCAGTAACTTGACGTTCAAAGAAAAATAATGACGACTAATACTCGTAGTGTTGGGGTAATGAACGATTTTGCGAACGAATGATAAAAATGGTTTAACTTGAATAAAACTTAAAAAATATAAGCGGTGGGACACACGAATAATTAATAATTATTAATAAAGGTAATTTCCTTTTTTATATTCTTCTAATAGAAATAAACTAAGAATAAAAATCATGTAATTTTTTTTTTTTTTTACTTTTGTCATTTTATTTCCTCTGACAAACTTCTACAATGTTTAATAGCGTATATCGTGTTTTTAAGACAAATTATTAAATTTAAAATAAAAATAATCATTACTTATGTTCATTCAATTTCATTCATTCTTTCATCACCTCACTATCATTTTTTTGTCAGAAACTGGTAACCCTTCAACTGTCAACTTTACTGAATACAAAAGTCGAAGTATAGTTCGAAGTTAAATTAACAAAATCAGTCCAAGTCCCCACATGCAGTGGTCACTCTCATCACAACCCCCACCATCTCATTCACCATTCCCATTTTCTTTTTCGCAGCATTAATTTTTCTTTTTAAGTTATTTCTATACCACTCTCCGTACGCCCAATTTTAGCTGACCTGCCAGACAGAGAGGACTTGGAAAATATTCGGGTGATTTCGAAAAAGTGAGGGTTCTGGTTATGTTGGTTATTTTGGAGGGTAGTCAAAAACAAAAGGTTGGATGTATTGCTTGCTTTCTCGTCGGGCCGGTAACCGAACCCTCTCATTTGCGCCTCTTAAACAATTCACGGCGCCCTAAACATTTTTCTAGTGATTTTTATGTTGACTGTCTTGCATTAAAAAACGTTTAGTCTGCTTAGACTAGATAGGAAGACTGATTCTGTGGTAAATACATATGTGGTATCAATACATTGATGCTACCAATAAACTGCATTCAGTTCCATGTCGTAGTTTTTGCGTGATGCGCGTACAAACATACAGACAGACGGACGAACAAAAATTCTAAAATTGTTATTTTGGCGTCTGTTCCTCTAATAAAGACCCCCATATTAGTTTTTCTTTAATATATTTAATGTACAGACATCGGCCTGTTACAATTTTATTATAGGTAGGTATAGATACGTATCTACTTAAAGATAAATTTAAAATTAAAAAAATAACCCGCAGCATCAAGAGAATGTTACCACGTTCTTGCAATATCATTAAAGTAATGGGATACCAAATTTCAAGTCGATCAAACCTGTGCAAGTTGCGCACATCCCTTCCAGAAAATAGCTGATAATCTTCAAACCGCTGGCTAGATTTTCTTAAATTATAGCTAAGAACACCCTCGATCAAGTAATCTTTCAAACAAAAAAAACTGAATCAAAATCAGTCCGTTCGTTTGGGCGCTACGATGCAACAGACAGACAAACAGATACACAGACACACAGATGAACACTACTAACATATAACACCTCTGTTTTTCGTCGAGGGTTAAAAAAGCTTCGCGATATGACCAAACCATACTTTATGACCACGATGTAAAGTTTATAGAAACTTGAAAACCTGAAACTTAGTTAAGGGCTTGGCTCTAACTGAGATCTGAAGACTTTTCAGCAATTGAAAGCACTATGAGCTTGCGAGTAACATGAAATATACGAGTATTTTAACACAAGTAAAAAAAGAGGAGGTTCTGTATCCGTCGGTTTAATATATAAAACTGTCTACCTCCTCCTAAAATCATCACCCAAAATAATTCCCAGCAAATCCCTTACGAATCCGTCCGTAACAGACGGATTAGGTGCAAGATTGTGCTAAAATACAGTGGATGAGCGGAAAAATCGTCAAGCATTCGCGTGTATCACAAAAGGTGGGGGAGAAAGGGGTGCACCCTAGGTAGGGGTGTCGGGGATGATTTCAATGTCGCGAACAACGAACGAATTGGATGAGATTTTGTATGAGATTTTTTAAAAGTGATTAATGTTTGTTAGTAAGAAAATGGTGGCTATTGTAAATTTAACATACCATACCATCACGCCTGTATTACCCGAGGGGTTCAGCAGAGGCGTACTAATGTACACCCATAGTTTACCGGTATATTCAGGTCTTATGTAATAGGCTATTAATCGATTAACTGCTATTAATCGGTATACTAATCTTAATCGGTTAATATTAATTAACCGATAAAGCGATAAACCGACGACGAACGATAACGAACGAACCGAACTTAATATTAATTAATTGACTGGTAGAGAATGCCATATGTAGGGACTACTATTGTGCATAGAAGTATAAATACATAAATTAATTAATTAATCGGGCAAAAATCCAAACATCGAGCTGTAACTCCGTACTGAGAATTTCATAGAAAAATCCAACAACACTGCTCGACCTGGGAATCAAACGCAGAACCTCTAGCGTAGCAGTCGCACTTGGGACCAGTAGACTAATGAGACACTCTATTGTAATTTTTTGCACAATATTAATAATGACTCAAAGCTATTTTGGCCCAATCCTTCCTGAAGATGTCAAGCTCATCCCGTGAGGAGTGGAAAGAGAGTACGACAAAGTCTGAATACAATACAATACAATTACTAATGAACTTTACTAATATTGTGAAAAACATCGTGTTTTTCCTGTAATACAGGACTTGACTATTACTATAACCGTACTAATATTATAATTGCAAAAGGAACTCACGTTTGTCACCTTTTTACGCTTAAACAGCTACACAGATTTTTATAAAATTTAGCGGGGAGATAGATTGCATCAGGAGGAAAGACAGAGACTAGATAGGTACTAGATGCGACTTGGCTTCGTATGAGTTTTTTTAGACAAAGGGTTTGGTAATCAATAGACCTTTTGTCTCGCAGCGAGGCGTGAAATGATTTTCATGTTTTGACCGCGGCACCTGTTTCGATATTTGGCGGGGAGACAGGTTACCTCCGGGGGAAATACATAAACTCCTAGACTACTTACGCGTTTTATAGAAAAGGTCTACAAAACGCTTACGAAGTCGCAGATAGCAGATAAATAGCTAACCATACATCTAAACTCCGACGCTGCTACTGACAAACACAAAAAACAGCTCGACTTGAATGAATCTTTTTGAATCTTTTTTTTTTTTTTAAAAAAGCTAAATTAAAATTCTTGTTAACCCCTCGTGCTAAGCTAAAATGCTTGTGTTACGAGTGGGTTCACGTCGGTAGTGCAATGGGTGGGTTTCGAACCGGTAACCACATGATCACAAGGCCGACGCCCTAGCCATTAGGCTACCGCCGCTTGGGCTATCAAACCCAGAATCTCACGTGCTTATGTCCGATGAAGCAGATTTAAGAAAAATGTAATATGTCATTTACCGTGCTATTATCTTCGTTCCTCGGTAGCAAGTGGTGGGGCTGGGGGCAGGGGGAGGGTTTTTCGCGATGAGTGCGGAGTCAGGCACGGTCGTGACCTCGCATTGAGGAATGACCAATCTCGCCTCCAGCCTACTTGTTTGCTGGGCCCAAGTGATTTTATTATACAACATGTTTTCCTAAGACTTCACGGAGAATTTACTGTGGGAATAAGGGTGGGAAGATTATAATTAAGTAGGGTTGAATTTTACCTGTTATATAAAAAAGAAATTCACTAATATGGAGACTATGTGATCACCCATTTACTTCTCATCGTTAGGTAAAGGATTACAATGCTGGTGCTTATGTTTTAAATCCGATTTAGGTATAACTCGAAGGTGAATCGGGCACAATCCAAATTTCGAACCATAAGTATTTCGTAATGGACAAATTAATAACATTGGTCATCGGCCTGGGAATCGGCCCCTAGACCTCATGTTCAACAGCCGCACTTACAACCACCAGAACAATAAATTAGTTTTATGAAGACCGAAAAATAAAATTTGTCTGAAAAGTGCAGAAAAAAAGCACATTAAAATAATACTTAGGTATACTTAAATATAAAAACAGTTTCCGAATTCAATCTTATGACTTCGATTTGTGAAGTCATCAGTGTAATTAATATTTTACAGTACTTTACTTTACTCTTGTATTTTACGTATAAAATTATGAATTTACGTAAAAGTAATAACAAAAAAGCGTATTCTTAATATGTATACCCATCAAAATCCTATGTTTCGAAACAGTTTAACGGTGAAACTTTGACGATTTTAAACTTATAAATACATTAAATATTGTAAGTTTAAAAAAAGACTTCTCGTAGAATATAACTACTGTAATAAATAACTTAATAGATACCACTTTAGAAAACAGTCATTAATATAAAATAAAACATAAGGTTTTTAATTCAATATCGTCAAACTTAGCTTTTAGTTATAATGTCTCGTTTAGTTGAACTTTAATAAGAAGATATTGTTATTTTACACGTTGCATAACCACCACGCATATATATCCCGGTATTTATAAAACTAAAGCAATCTGTTCACCGGTATGTTTAAGGTTTCATTTAATTAGGGGCGAGCCCGTTGTCGTAAATCTGACACAAATCTGAACTCCGAGCTGCTACTGATAATTTTATAAGTATCACTGAGCGACCTCGGAATCAAACCTAAGAAACAAACTCACGCTTAGTGAGCAGTTTATTTCGGCATTACGTTTGTAAGAGAAATTCGGTCCGCCGGACTCTTAAGGTTATGAGTCTAAGCTAAAAACTAGCAAGCATATTATTCCATTATAGTACTTGGTATAAAACCTCATGAATATAGCTTTAATTACCTTTACGCAATAGTGTCTTAGATTCAAGAATCTAAATTTATTAATTATCTCTGGTTTTAAAACCGGAACCAGATCTTTGGAAACGGAATCGCCAACCTCAAAATCACAATTTTGTTTCATCTTGTCCACTTATTTTTTCCTTCCCACTGCTTTAGCATTCTCTCATACACAAATTTCAATTTATTGCCGAACCACGCTCGAAATTTTGCGTCACTACAAAAGTGAAGTGTGCCCAGAAAATTGGGAGCATGCACTATCTACGGATCTCGCGGCGGAGTACCGGATCCGTCACCTCAAGTGGCGCGGGAGTACCGCCTAGTGACGGCAAGAAGTACTGGAGTACATCAGAGGACACTTGAATGACGACACTGATAGACTTCGGCAAGTGACTTCAAGTTTAGAGCTTCGAAATGTTGTATGTAACATAGTACTACCTAGTACATTGTTTAAATAGAGTCGACCATTGATGTTAATGCGATATATTTCGATAAATTTCTTCTAATCCGAACATAATATCAAAAAGTGTTCGGTCGAAGTTTTCGGTATAAGAAAAGAAGTCTGCAATAAATGTAGACATATTTTTGAAATGGAAACTTTTTATATTTTGTGGAATTGCATTAATCATATGATTGCATTGCATCTCTAATTAAAAAAAAAGTCACAAAGAGAATGTCACATTTCGTCTTCCAAAAAAATCCTAAAAGAAAGAGAGCTTTTAGGGCTGAAAATAGAATCTTGAAGGTCTGTGAGCATGCCATGGACAACAAAACCATTATTTTTATAAACAACATTAATATAACAGAAAACAGTTAAATGGGTATCTAACAAAATCTATTCGCAACTTTACATTTACAGTTAGTTAACTAATACTATCTTTATTTCGATGCAGTTAAAGTTGGATTTCGAAGTCTGCAGTATTTTCAGGTGTTACTTTCTGAGCGGATACTATCGATTCTCACGTAGTATTCACGATGTGATTTATTGTGAACAGAGGAGCTGAGCGTAGGCGTGTACTCGTTACTTGAGCCCCGAATGCAATAGCGCTTCGAAGCCATTAAAATATTATGTTTGTGTGCCGGATTTGTGCGCGTGAGATGAATTATTACCGAGTAGACACAAATTCGAAGCTTCGATTTTGAGGTTTAAGATGAATGTTGATTTTTTCTGTTATGGATTTTCTTATTTAGATAATGCAATGGCATAGTTTTTTTCTACCCTGACTGAACAAAAGCGTGAAAGAGATGTTTAATTAGTCACGAAACCTAAAGTTTGATTGTTAATCTCGGATCAATCTGACAGAATTGCCAAAGGCATATCTTTCTTAAGAATATAACAATTTCCGAAAAAAAAAAAATGCTTACCGATATCCTAAAGTGTCATACGTTCTGCGCAGCGGCTGAGCGATCGGTTTCTGCGCCATGTGTCGTGGGTTCGATCCCCACACGGAGCTAATATTTGTATGATCTACAGGTTGTTATTCCGGGTCTGGGCGTTTGTGTTTGTAAGAATTTGTGTTTGTAAACGTACCCACGATACAGGAGAAACTCCTAGTGTGAGGCAAAAGTTTAAAAAAAACTGATGGTCAGGCTTTTCAAGTTTCTACCACTGGGGATTGTCATAGCTGCTGTGCTCACTCGTGACTCGAATTCAGTATCTCTAGTGTTGCGCTCACGACCACTAGACTAATAAAAAACCATCACGCCTATATCTATTCCCCGAAGAGTTAGGCAGAGACGTAGCTACTTATGTACATACATATAATAGTTTACCCAAATTTCGAACTCCGAGCTGCTACTAAGAATTTCACAAAAAAAACCCCCAATAACACTGCTCAATCTGGGAATCGAACCCAGTATCTCTAGCGTAGCAGTGATCACTTATAATCACTAGACTAATGACGCAGTAATATTAATTTTATAATATTAATTAGCATAATTACTTTAAGTATAGTTTTTTGCAGATACAACGGATTATCATGCTCTCATCATCATCAAAGCTCTTATTACCTACCTAAGTGTATTTCAAAACTCAATAGATAACATCTATACAAATACTTTCAGAAATAGACTTAAAAACCAAATATTGGACTTTTATTTGCATTAATACTTACTATAGTCAATAAATGTATGATTTATTCGTAAATACTAAACAGTACCGCTATTTGCCAATCTCAACAGCTTGAAAACCAAATAGAAAATTTTCCCATAGCACTTAATGTATGTGCCATATATCATATTAAACCCATATAATAATATTGACTTAAGCTGACGGGTACAACATAGGTATTCATGATTATTTGTTTAGTTCATCTCCATAAATGATATTAGCTGTTTTTTTGTCAATCGCTGGCATTCGACGCTTAATATTATTGTTAAGATGGGTACCCATTACAAGCTGAGTACAGAGCAAGACGCGCGGGCTGATTAGAATTACATATCTTATCGCACGAGTAAATTCGAAAAGTATCAAAAATCCCTGATGTTTTTTTAGTTATGCTGTCTCATTTCTCATTGGTCTTGTAGTCGCAAATGTGGCTACTCAGTCCGGAGTTTCATTCGCATGCCTATCAGTATATTTGAGCTTTTCTATTAAATTCTCATTAGCAGCTCAGAATTCAAATTTGTGCCTAAATAGTAGCTATAGGCTCTCTTAAAAGTTAAAGGAACCCAAAATCTCATGTCTGTTATTATATAAATAAGCATTATTACCAATTACCAGCATAGTAACAAACGTGCGATTGACATATCGCTCGCGACTTCTTAGAACAATTGGTGCGCACCTTAAATGTTGCTTAGTAGGTACCCGTTTGATGCTTGCTATATTACATTTGCTTAACAATACTTGAGTGTTGAGATGTAAGTAGGTACTTTAATGGTTTTAAAATGACGTTTTTGATATTGAGAGGTGTGGAAGCTGCCTAAATTGTCTGAGTTAAGTTACTGACGTTTACGACATTTATATGTGAACTACTATAGTGACAAATTCACTGCCTCATTAGTCTAGTGGTCCCTAGCCAGAGGTCCTTGTGTCGATTCCCAGGTTGAGCAATGTTATTGGGATTGGGATATATGAAATTCTAAGTGATAGCTCGGAGTTTCGATTTGTTCCTGGTAATGGCAATAGGCAAATATATATTATAGCATCGCCTCCGTGTGTGGTAGCTCACTATAATATATATTATAGTTAGGTGTGTGTCGGGCTTTACACTGAACTTATAATTTAGATAATCACCGACCAACTGTGTGTTCTCTTCTGCTTACCTCTGAGTTAATACAGGCGTGACAGTAAGAGAAACGGAGGGTAAAGAATTTTATAAGGATGCCCAAATTTTATGAATGATGATTGGCAAAGATGAAAAGCTGTGATAATAATTCCTATCACAATCGGTAGATGGAGCGAGTTGGATGCATTGTGTAATAGTCGACAACATTAGTGTGAACGTCACAACACTAGAGATAAGCCTATTGCGTGTAGTCGCACCCACATAATACGTGATTATCGCTAAGTAATACTTGAGCTTTTTCGAGGAGCGTTTGAACCAAACCATTATTCAAAATCTATACTTACTATATAGCCGAATTTTGTTTTTTGTGTCTCTCTGGAACTTCAAGTATGATTTGAAAAAATCTTTTTGCATTTGATAGCCTAATTTTCAAGGAAGATTTAGCAAAAAGAAGAAATAAAGTACGATGAAACTGACGGGCACACCTATTAATATTATTTAAGGTACTTGGATTAATTATGCTTGAGCTACACGATGACTGGTGCATTTGTGCCGTCAGTTGGGACTGATCTACTCAAAGCTGCTAAGTTTATTTCCTCAAAAGGCCATTTCTGGACTGGTTTCTTCCATGTCTGGACTTTAAAAGAGACCATGATTCTCTGAGTTTCGGTTTCGGTGTTTCTTCTCAGAGGTCATCAGTTAGGTAATGCCGAAGCCATCTAGATTATTTAGTCGGTACGAGTGAGACATACCCTGCCACTTCACCAGATAGAAGACGATTCATGAGAATCTTCATATACCATCACGCCTGTAATCCCCGAAGGGTTAGGAAGAGGCGTACTAATGTACACCCATAGTGCGCAGGTATGTTCTAGGTCCCATGTAATAGGGGGCGAGCCTATTGCCATTAATGAAGCAAAAAACCCAAACTCCGAGCTGCTACGGAGAATTTCATAAAAAAACCCGATATCTGAGGATCGAATTCAGGACGTTACCACTAGTCAGTCAGTAGAAGTCAGTTGGGTTAAACTAAATAATCAAAGGAATTAATTGACATTATTTACAGTATTATTTAACTAAAATAGGAACTATAAAAATATAACATAAAGATAAAGAAATATTGTCACACCTAGGCGTCAAAGTACTCCTCTACATCACTGTCTTCTGGTAACGTACCCAGAAGACTGGCCGCATTGCCACGTTGAATGGCAATGCTAATTTTTTCAGCCAAGAATAAACCAGCCTTCTGATCACGCGAAGAGTCGACAAGTCTCTTTGAAATTTCTTTAAAAAGATGGCCCGCACTCGGACCCCTCGGTTCGAGCGTTTCCACTGCAAACGGCTTAAAATGATCGGTCCCATTGAGGTTGCTATATTTGCACCGTTTGAGGGTGTCTGCGACTGCAGCGGCAGCGCCAGCACAACCCGCCGAGCTTGGAAGATGGGATGGAGCAAGGGTATCGAAGCAAGTTGCATCCCACACTAAATACTAAAGGCCTACCCAACTTCCATGGCAACAACGACATACCGTCTGGTCTCTTCCCATTACCGCGTGCCAAGCCATTAGGCTCTAAAACAGCTGACAAGTGACAAGACTAAAAAATAATATATCAAAATGAGTGTAGCCTGTCAAATAACCATGTCCTGTAACACCATTAATGTTGGTGTTCCAGACTTCCGTTAACAAACAGGAAGACATGTTAAATGACACCAGCGACGTCCTAATGGTCATATAAAGCATTTTCTAGTACCCCACTGATTAACGAGTTTACAAATAGAAACATATTTATTGCCCACACACTTTCTGCTCAACACCAGAAAATACTAAGTGTGCCTATCTGATTTAATACTTATAAAATAATATGTTAGGCAGGTGTATTGCTCGGTGGTAGGACATCTTGGGGTCTGACTGGCTGGCGACGTTGGAATCTGTCGTAAAGTACCTTTGTGTGTGTCTCGTCTTTTGCGCGTAAGAGCCCCCCTCGGTTGCTGCGGTTCTGGCAGTCTGCAGTCCGTAGAGGCTCTTAAGGGTCAGCAAAGCATCAGCAACTCCTTTGGTGTTGCAGATGTCTATGGGTGACGATGACTACTTACCACCAACTCGTCAGTTCGTTGGCCTTAATCATATTTTTTCTGGTTTTTCGATCTTGAAGAAGGAAATAGGCAACATTTTGTCTCAAAAAATACTTTAGGATACGCATGAAACCAAGGGAAACAGCTAATACTCATGAATGAATGATCGCGCATGAAAACTCACTTAAGAAGGTTACCTGTGCAAAAAAAAAACGAAATTTGTTAACAAAATGCGATCCCAACTGTTTTGTTCGCAGTTTTGTTCGTAAAATTTTCAAATTCGCAGGCACTTGCATATGACTTCATTGAGGCAGAGTTATTTTATAGGAACTGTTTTTAAAACAATTATTTATTTTAACAAGCTACGATACCATCCTATACCTTCATCTGTAATATTGAAATCCAAAGCTCGCAACTTTCGTATCAAATAATATCGATCGAGCGTCAGTTTTTAGGTTAGAATAACATTATTTTTAGAGAGTTGCTATGCAAGTCGTTTGAATGGGGCACAGAGTACATTTGTTGCGCGTGGGCCGGAATAGTGTCAAGCGGTTCCGCGCAAGCGCAGCCATTAAGTAACACGATGTTACCCGTGTATAACTGTCGTTATTGGAAACTTAAAGTATCGATATGGCAACCTAGAGTGGAGACTAAACAATAGTAGCATGTAATAAGGTGCGAGCTTATTGCCATCAATCGAACATAGATAAATTCAGAATTGCTACTGAGAATTTCATAGATAAATCTAATAACAAATTGCTCGACCCCGGAATCAAACGCAAGACCTCTAGAGTAACAGTCGCGCTTACGACTACTAGACTAATGAGGCAATTTTCATTTATCCCTCCATCAAATATTTACAGATTTCAGTCCCTTATAATTTTTAAGCATTGTAACACTTCGACAATGTCCATCTGAATGCCGTTACATCTAAATAGCACATTTAATTCAATAATTGAACATGGAATTGACGGGGACAACTCTAGGCTTTGAATAGAAATAACGGAAAACACTTAGAGAGGCTCCCGGTATTGCCAGCAAATCGAAAATAAACATTTTACTGTACATTTTGTAATAAAATAAAGGTTTACGTCATTTCCTGGCCGACGCAGCTTTTCTATCGACTTGAACATAGATTGGAAATAATAACACTTTTGAATGAATATTGTACCTATTGATTTTTATTTATGACTAGCTATTGCCCGCAGTTTCACTCACGTCCCAAAAAGATTAACTTACTATAATTCCGATTTTAGGCGGCGTATCAAGATGAAACATACCAGATTTTAAGTTAGACCTCTAGCAATACATCGGTGAAAACTGCATTTAATTCCATGCAGTAGTTTTTGCGCGCGTACAAACATACAGACAGACCGACAGACAGACGGAAAAATTCAAAAAAATTGAATTTTGGCTTCTATTACTTTATTAAAGACACCCTAAAATTAGTTTTTCTTTAATATCTATAATGTACAGACATCGGCCTGTTACAATTTTATTATAGCATAGATTTTTTCGCTAAAAAAAAGAATTTTTTATAAATAATGCTAAGTTTTATAAATAAAACTTAGCGAAAATTATGGTAAACCATAAATCATCTTTTATCTTTTTATTTATATCTACTGTAGAAGAACATGAATTGTGATTATTGCATTTTTGGCATTAAAAGACACTTTCCTTACTGATTCTTACGTTCTTTTAAATAAAATACGTTGATAAACACATGATCACGCATATATTCGATGCATCTTCACGTTTCCATAAATAGGTAACTTATGTAAATTCCCTTACCGTTTCTCCGCCCTTTAATGCACGTAAGAAGTCACCAAATGGAAAATTTGTAAAAATCCACGAATGAACGAAAGGGTGGCTCCACATGTCAATATTACGTGAGGGCGTGGCTTCACTCCCTTCGCGATATTTTCTTACGTAACACTTTCTCGAGGAGGAGATATAGTTACGTATAAGAAAACTCTAATAAAATAAAAATTACAATATATTTTGGCCCTTGGAACATACGATTTTGGAGGCGATGCTTTTTTTGTACAAAAATATATTGTTACCCAATGAATATAGTTAAAACGGCTGTATTTGTTTTCCTAGTGAAAGTTAGACTTTTCAGTGACTAAAACATGATCGTGTAAATAAACTGTAAATTATATTCTGTGCTTAAGAAAAATATTGATAAGTTTTCTAGTTATTCTTGACCACGTTTCGAACTTTCTCACAACCCTAGGACAGACAACAGTTCTTATCAAATAATATTGGTATTTGGCGAATAATATACAGACTACATCTTGTCCATATCAAAAACACAAATAAGAATCATTAAATACCAGTATTCTTACAAAAAAGCAACCATTTCTTTATACAAACTTGTTAACAATCAATTACAATTTAAAAATATAATGACCATCGCAAATGTGTAGACAACTGAATAAAAAGAAACGCAGGCGGTGCCGCGGGCTATACCTACCTCTACATATAAAAACACACATTTATTAACGAGCCTTCAAACTTTTTACCAAGTTAAATACCAATTTATTATGCGTACATTTACTTAGGTATGATCATTCTTGGTCCTTATTAAGTTGCAATGAAAAAAGACCATTATAGTCCACTCATGTAAAAATATTGTTAATACTTGCGAACAACTGGATACAGTCATAACAAGCTTTTTAATTGACAGAACAAAACAAGTGAATTCTATAAATTTTATACAGCAAACATCTGACATAATATTATATATAACCAACATAAATGCGTACCAAAGGACCATTATCAATAATATCGAATTCGAACACCGGTCGTCATTAATTTCGATGTTTAACGACGATATAAATAGACTTTAATGAATAGAAAACGATACTAAAAGGCCTTGACCTGGGTCAATGAGACCTAGATAAAAGCTAGGAAAATTTCTTCACTTGTTGACCCCTGTATTGAACCCTCATGGACATGAAAGATATTGAAGAAAATGAAAATTCTAGAAATTGAAGTCTCTTTATAAAGCACAGCACAAACGAAGTTATTTTTTACTTTTTACTGCTTGCACGATTACAGAACACAGTGCTTTTTGATCACCACTCAATGTATGTATGTACAGTGGAAGCGATTCGAAACCACTGGGCATCATATGAAAAAAAAATACAATTTTGTATATACTTGCTATATGCTAGTAATTGTTTGTAGTCGAAAAAAATTACACGTTGTTACGGTTGCGCGACGGTATTCTGTCCACACTAAATGCTAGAATATATTATAACCGTATTATTATCGAGGTATCCAAATATGTCTCAACTCCATTGCACCAATTAAAGAATTCTATATTATTGAAAGTTGATATTAAGTGACACGCCTTTTGTAGGTTTTCGTACCTGAAGGTTGTCACACTTGCTTTGTATCAGTTTAAAAATTACTCGTGACACATCTTCAGATAAGATGACATATTTTCAATGTCATATTGAAGAAGGGTGGATGCCATTTCTAGAGATAGTTTCTACTACTTTTCCAATTCTATGCTTGCAATAAAATAACGACTTATACTATTCATGATACAAGGTTTATGTTTATTGAACTGTCTTGTAATTATTTAACTGTTGGAATATCAGCTTTACAGCTGGGGTCGCACCATTCAACGTTGAATCGCACTTACGTGACAGGCCTTTCTTAGAGAAATACGTAGAGCTATGAATATTTAGAGAAATTATGTAAGTAGCTAGAGTAGGTATACAAACCTAATTTAAAATTATTTTGAGGTAGTGGAACGCTGCCGGTACTTAATACGTCTAAATTGGTACTGCATTACCGTGCTATAATTTTCTATAATATGGTAGTAATATTATTGTATACCAGTTAAAAGGAGCTAGTGGAATTACTAGGCCAAACTATGGTCCTAGGTTGAAAATACAGAGTGATACAGTACGCGCAGCATAACTTGGCCGGAGTGAAGTTCGCCGTTTTAATGCGCAGTGGATTGTTTACGTTAAAAATTGTGTACTGCGCAACCAAACAGCTAACTTCAGTCTGGCCAACTTATGTCGCGCGTACTGTACTGGTGCTGCTGACATTTATAGGCTGTGGTCACCGCTTACCATCAGGCGGCACATGTGTTTGTTTGTCATGTTATCTATATAAAAAAAAGAAGAACCAGAATGACTCACGTATCAACGTACAGCCGAAAGCCTTTCAGGGATCTAGCTCTACAGGAGCTAGATCCCTGGAAGTTTGCATGCTGGGTCCTTTTGCACTGTAAACGAGCATTGAAAGTACACTCACTACCATGCGATTGACACAGATGACATGGTCATGGTATGTACAGCTGTCATTCGCTGTTGACATTTTAACAATTCTTTTATTCCTTTTAAATTACACTTAACACATTTTATGATATGAAACACATTACAGTTGGCTCAGTTTATTTAGAAACGAAAAATAACTAAGTACGCAAGCGAAGCTGCGCACGGAAGTCTAGTTAGTTTATAAGTGACATAAAAAAAATGAGGGCCAATTCAATTAACGAAAGTTTCTATCAAATACTTTCCAATTCCACAATTTTTTTTTTAATATGTTACTGCTACATCCTTCTCGTCTTCACTCTTCAGCATTTCGTAAGTAACTGTTTAAAATATAAAATATTAATACCTACTAATTGAGCCGTTGAACATTAATTAATCTGTAAGCTCTTTTACCATATTTCTGAACGTTTTCACGATTTACAACCTTCCCGAGACTCGCGCGCAGACAAGTTACGATCGATAAGTATGATCTTGCGTAAAATATTGCATATTGATTCCTTGTAACAAGATAATTTTTGCGTGATAGTTCATCAAGTTTGTGTTTATTGCTATATGGTTGTGTAGTGACTGAAGTTTTATGAACAGATTAACTAAAAAAAAATATAGGTACGGTAAGAAAATAAAGCAGTGCACAGACGATATCTCTATATATAAAACTCAAAGGTGACTGACTGACTGACATAGTGATCTATCAACGCACAGCCCAAACCACTGGAGGGATCGGCCTGAAATTTAACATGCAGGTAGATGTTATGACGTAGGCATCCGCTAAGAAAGGATTTTGATAAATTCTACCCCCAAGGGGATAAAATAGGGGATGAAAGTTCATATGGAACAAAGTAACTATTCCACGCGGACGAAGTCGCGGGCAAAAAGCTATTACAATATATTTATAATAAGTTTTTTTTTTTTTTTCAACATAATTATCTATCGTTTTTGGTGTATATTTATTTATCGCCGAAGGGTTAAGCATCAAAATTCCTCAGTCACAATAGTGGCGCATAAAACACTGTTCATTTTTCTAAAATACTGTTTATTTTCCTTCTTAGACTTAAATATAGGTACTTTATTTCTTGTTCTTATTCTCAGTAGCAGCTCGGAGTCTGGATTTGTGCCCGATTAATGGCAATAGGCTCGCCCCCCATTAACATGGGACCTAAACATACCGGCGAACTGTGGGTGTACATTAGTACGCCTCTGCCTAACCCTTCGGGGAATAAAGGCGTGATGGTATGTTATGTTATGTTTATCTTGTAAAAAAAGTTGGCAACCCTAGAGAGGTTATCTCCGAAAGATTTGGGAGTGGTGTACAAACTTTATTAGTATTTTTTTCGTTTCAAATACCTAATAGAGGGCGACCCTATTGCCATTTACCAAGCACACCGAGCTGCTACTGAGAATTTCATAGAAAATCCCAATAACACTTTGCTCGACCTTGTTTTAAACGCAGGACCTCTAGCGTAGCAGTCGGGTTTTGAACCACTAGACTAATGAGGCAGAGTACCTACTATAATATTCAATTTGAAATCTTTACCACTGCAAGCAAGCAAGTACCTTATCATAAAAAGTAAAATTACTCCCACCCACAATAAAGTAACTGAATACAGTACAGCTGACCATACTTTTATACGATGCTAAATAGCAATTTGAGAGTTAATGATCATTAATACCGTTAAAAACATCGCTTTTTACCGCCATGTTGTATTCGGGACATCAATTAAATGTTATAAATAAACTTTTTCTGTCTCCATTATAAATTTTCGAGTTGTGATCTCAGATATCGTCGTCCAAAAAGTATTTTTATGGTTTTTATCGCTGTATCGACTGCCTGAAAGTTTGAATTTATGATAAACTAGCGACTCGCCCCGGCTTTGCACGGATATTACATACTAATAACGTACTAAGTGATAGCCTAGTGATATGACCGTTGGGCTGCCAAGTAATAAGGTCACGAGTTTGAATCCAAGGCATCATGTAGGTAGGTATGTTTTCTTCTTTAAATCAAACTAGGGAGCTGTTGCCCGCGGTTACATACACATCCTAAAGGACTTTTTGAGAAAAAAGGTAGCCTATATCCCTCTCCAAGGTTTAATCTATTTCTATTTCAAAATTCATCACCATTGGTTAATTGGTTTATGCGTGAAAAGACGTTGTAGGATGGGATTGACAGACAGATTTACAGATAGTACGGAAATATGGATTACGTTGACGGTACTGGAAACCATGACCATTGACCCACAAAACCCAAGTACCTACATCATAACACATCAAAAACAACGACGCTTTTATGTCCGTCCAAAACATAATACCACTTCAACGGTCAAATTTTCTCCGCTCGAAAAACTACAAAGGCCTCTCGGCCTCTCTATCTATGACACAATCCCTAGCTTACGCAAGTCGTAAACAAACATGTCCGTAGAAATACGATACCTACAAGATTTTACGACAAATCGTAAAAATCTTTAGCCATATCGACAGTCAATCTCACGAAATTGTTAATACCGAAAAATAACCGAACTACACAATAAAATTTCAAATTTATTCATGAACCAAGAAGTCGAAATTTCGTATGGCAATTGGTGGTGGTTATAACTTTTTGTAATTGGGTATACGTTTAACAAGAATGTGTGAAAGGGGGCAGGCAAGAGGGGGTAACGTATGTAGGCGGGTTACGTTAAGAAAAATCGTGATATAGGTATCTTTGCTACTATTGGCGAAGATGGGGTCACACATGTATGTAAGTACTTATAGGGACGAGAGATATGTAAGTACTTTATACATTCCGTACGAAAAATCTTTTCAAATTATCAGGATAGTTTTCCTGTATATTCTAAACCAGAAGTAAGTATTATCTTTACTATTTCCGAACCAATACGACATGGGCATTCAAGAAAAGGGCATATACAGACATAAAAAGCCGGCAATGCATTGGTGACAGCTACAATGTCGCTCATGTCCATGGGCGGCGGTAGTCACATACCATCAGGTGACTCGCATCTTCGTTTTCCCCCTCTGATATAAAAAAAATACTATTACCAAAAATATCTATGTCGTGGACCGAACAAGATCTGCCTGGGTACATCGCGAAATGCCGGATAAACGAAATATAATATCGGTTAGGTTAGGTTAGAATTGTGACCACACAGTGCCAGAACCGAATTGTAGCCATCGTACATAATTATACAGAAGAAGATTAGGTTAGGAATATCATCAAATAATTGCCCATATCACGAAATGCCGGCACATCATGATCTGCCCAGGCAAATCTCGATCAGTTAAACGGTCGACCCACGGCATATATATCAATCTAATTCCAAGTCTAGTATGAAGTCACAGCGAGAAACCTACATTTATTTTCTTGACGACGTGGACTATAGTTTAGACGAGAGGACACCGTATCCAGTATTAAAACAGTGTTCAATACAGGGTGTCGATTTATTGACCAACATTCTCTATAAAACTCATAACTGATACGTGGAAAAAATTCAACATTTCATACATGCCTATATGTGGTCTACGTTTGTATACTTGGGTTATTTTTCACGAATAGGGTATTGGTTTCGAAGAAAAAGATGTTGAGTACGACGTGTAACTTTAACGGGTAGATGTGACTAAATCGGCACCCTGTATAATTTGATGATAATAGCCGGGATTTTAGTAACGGAACTCACTTATAATGCACGAATCACAAAGTTATAAGGCTAAAATCATATATATGTATTTCCCATTATAAGTCCCAGCCCACATCTGAACACAAATACAATGTCCCAGCTATATTCCACAGAGAAACACAATATCATATTGTGGTCCTAGGATCGGTACTAGGATCTTATAAAAGTATTCCTTAATGGAATATTTCAAAAATCCCCATCTTCCGTCAATCACGATCAAATCTACACTCCAATAAAAAAAATAACAAACGGAACTTTTTATCATCCCGAGTGATATTAAAAACCTCTTAGCGAATATCGAAGTGATTTCATTTTCAATACTTCTCATATTTTTCATACAACGCGGATGACATATCACCGTGGATCATAATTTTATGATATAACCATTGAAATATAAACTCTGAAGTGTTGCGATAGGGCTGTTTTTCGCCTGGGGCATGTGGACAATCCCTGTGATTCCATACGATTTCACCCAGTAATGATTTGGCTCGTAATGAGGGAGACGCGCGTAATATTCTGAGAGTAAAGTCGAAGATTATAGCAAAGATGGATAAGAAATATTGTTTTGGAGCATTGGGTATGATCGTAGCAACAAATGTTATTGTAATGAATATGCATTCTGTATAAGCTTCTTTTTTCAGTTATATGATAAGCATTCATTCAATTTTAAAATATATTTATTATTTAAATAATAAAAATCACGTTTTTTAAAATACTCTGTTTTTCTTGAATAAGTAAAAAGTTAAAAATATAAATAAAGTTAAATAAAGTTAAAGCATTTGAGCATTCAGATGCTATAAAAGCATGCTATATTCGAAATATCGGAATTTAATAATATCAATACAACGCGATAAAATCCTAAAAAAGTAGTTCAATTTCATCCGTGGGACGTCACAATTAAAACGACCTTCCACGTTGCTAAGTTCCATGGAGGAAAACATTGGTCCTTCCGGACTTTATTATTGCTGTTATTGCTTCCATACGTAAACAGACTTCTTTACCCTGAGCTATATACTTATTCTTAATACGAACAACATTTACCAGATTAAGGGAATTAATGACAAACAAGATATTTTAAGATTGGTTTGAATAGTCTGTGTCTACTGATAATATCACCTAGAATCAGTGTAACCCTACCAGGAGCTTACAATCGACTGTTTCGTCATAAATGTACCTTTTGGTTCCTCACGTGGTAGCTACAGGTGATATATGGGGACTGTTTTCTTTATAAATGCCACACGCTCGGCATTTTTTTAGGTTGTGTTGATATAAGTAATATTTTGTCATAAGTTCTTGATTTCATAAGTCACGACGAAACTATAGACAACATTGGTGATTAAAACGAATCATCTTAGCGATCGTCATTATCGTATTATCGTCGATTTTGGAAATAGAATGGAATATTATCGATGGCTTTTCATCCAGGCCCACTCGGAATCAAACTTGGGACCCCACTTTCTGCAACTGCGCTTGAAACTATTCGAAGAGGAGGCAGCACATAATTAAATTAAAATAATGATATACTTAATAAAAAACATGGAGGAAAGCTTATTCCTTTTGTCTTATGCGTCGTAAATCTTCACCACACCATTTATTATAGGTACCCGTATAGGTAAACAGCACTTGCAAGCAACATTGTAACTAATTTTATACGCAGTAATTACGCTAATGGGTTATAAATTGAATCATTATCCTGACTATAAATATTCATAAGTACGTACGAAACTTATTTATTAAAGCATACCAACACATGTACACTCAGTAACATAAATATGTACCTACCTATACATATACCTTAACGAAATTCAATGAATCAGATATTAGAAAACTTAAAAATTGTAATCTATTTTATAATTTACTTGTAGAAACGTTCTAGTTTCTGACACGCGAATATAAGAAATTGAAATCAAACAATTTTTTTACGGATTTTATGGCATGATTTGCAGATGATTGAAATACACCCAAACAATAAAGAAGATGGGTCATACCACCTGCTAAAGATTCCATTAAATCTAAATCCTAACCCAAAACTGCAAGACTAAAAGACAAGGTGATTACTAATTTAACAAAAATGTAAAGTTGTCTAAAGCTGTTAGCAATTTTAACAGTAAATCCAACACCTTAGTCTTCATATGTCCATGGATGCTGTCAAGAATTCGGAATGTCGGGAATTAAATAATATCAATATAACGCGATAAAATCAGCAGCAAAAATTTGCTGTAAACATATTAACGTTGCTGTCTGTACCAAGTCTCGAAGTAGGCGCCAAGCCTAAAAGTTTCGTAACCGGTGGCAGCTCTCATCTCATTAAAGTTGACAACGGTCGCATTGCTTAAAAAGCTTCAAGCATTGTCACAAAGGCGGTTACATTTTTCATAAAATACTTGTCAAAATGCCTCCTACACGACGTCTCGGGCCCCGGGCCATGACGTAACGAGAGCTCGTGTATGGAGACTCTTAACACGAAAGCCACTCGACTCATCCATATCTCACTCTAACCCCACGAGCCAGAAAGAGAAGGAAACAACACTAGTCTCCGTCATATTTTTCCCTTTACCACCCTCGCTTTCTGAAGCGTTCTTTTACATAAAAGAGGTTCTTGAGAAAATAATAACGGGACTGTTCAAAGGGCACCCAACTTTTGCTATTTGGGTGCTTTGATTTTCGACTTGGCAAAGAATTTTTGAGACCACAAAGGGAATTTCGATGCGATATTAAGCAAGGATTTAATTTCTATGTTACCTAATGCAGTAATTCTTGCTCCCATAATCGTTTCCCCACACTGAGAGTTTCTTCTGGTATCGTAGGTGCGTTCACAATCTTTAATTTTGACAAAAGTACACAAACTCTCACACCCAGAACAACTGCCTACCATACAAATATTTGATTCGTGTAGGGGTCAAACCCACAATCGAAGATGATCGCTAAGCCACTACGCCAAATTAAAATTCATTAAGTAGGAATACATTTATGAATCAACAGTTTTTATGACTAAATACCGCCAGCAACACATATTTATTCACATAAAAATCAAAGCAACAACCAGTGAAGGGAAATTGGTCACAATTGGCAGGCCCTCAACAAATTACTGTGGTACATGCAAACCTATTTTGTAAGTATTTAATAGCCATAATAATAGCCCTCTCAATTGCCTTAACAATAGCGCTACAATACTTTATTTAAATAGGGCTAGCACAACAATGGAATCGATTTTGGGAATCATTAAGTTATAAATAGTATCGAGAACGGAAACGAGCGAATAGATTTTCAAGTTAACAATTGAGTTGTTTGGTTTATGGAACACCGAAAAAAAAATTAAGCTAAGTTGAAACAAGTAAACATTGGTGACCTTATTCAAAAACGCTCTCTGAGCTATGTGGTTAGTTCGATTCTTTTGTAAATATTTTAGTTGTTGCGAAAGGACAGCATTATATGCTAAACTATATGTAGGTATTTGACGCCCTTTTCTAACGGAAATAATTGATTAAGAGGTGGGATGACACGATTGATGTAGATGTCTATTGCCACAACAAACTTTTTGTATGGCCTACGGATAGTTGTTTCGGGTTTGGGTGTTTGTGCATGTAAAATTTGTGTTTGTAAACGCACCGTTGTAGAAAATCAAAATGTGGGGTTTTAATTCATAAAACTTACAAGAATCAGAAACTATCTGTTACTCTTCTATTTTATCTGTTGTTCTATCGCCTATACTATGGGGAGTGCTCCGAGGAATTGTTCGGATTGATCCCTGCTGCCTCTTTCCGCCATCGAACGCGACAGCAGTTCAATCCCCATCATCTTAATGGTTGGCAGTCCACAACAGTGCGTTTCTATAGAAACTTTCTGCCTCGCACAACAAAACTGTAGAATGAACTTTCGCCTGCAGTATTTCCAATACGACCTTCAAACCTTCAAGAAAAGAGCGTACTCCCTTTTAAAAGGCCGGCAACGCACTTGTGACTCGGGCGGCGGTAATCGCTTACCATCAGGCGATCCGTCTGCTCGTTTGCCCATAAAAAAAACTCTTCAGTTGTCTTAAAATGTCCTAAGTATGTCAAAGTAATCATCAGGAGCATACCGCGACAATATTAAAACTTCCATATGCACTAACTCCGACATATCTCATAACTTGAGAATGGCCGAAAACATTTCAACGCGAATTTTTCTTTAGACGAGAGATTTTATGACGACAAATGACAAAAATACTCAACGTTTCATTGTGGAACTTGGAAATGGTGCTGCGAGCATTTTTGTGCGCCCTCCGAGCCTCCTATACATGTGTACAGAAGGGCGAAGTTATTTGCCTTGCTTCTCTTACGTCCATTTGCACCCCACCCTCCCCCGCGCTTCCGGTGCCCCCGCCTACCACCCGGCGCGTCCGCAAAAACACACCAAACAAATACCTACTTTAACACCTTCGCGAAAGGATTTCATTCTCGGGGCCACGCTCCAACTATTTTTCTTTTACATCCAAGAGCAACGGGACGTCGGGAACGCGGAAAAGAATGCCAGCTTTAGGTTCGGAGCGACACATTCGAATTTTAAGTATTCAGTGTGTGGCTGTTGCGACTTTTCGAAAATATGGCGGCGGGGGTAAAAGGGACGCGGGGTGATTGCGACCGTACGAAAAACATATTTTTCAGATAACGACAATGAGAAAGGAAAATATTCAGATGAAAATTCCCCGATACGGCGCGCCGGGTGCGGCCGCGTGGAAGATATTAAGGGGCGGGCGTGTGCTACTTAACGATATTTTTCGACATGCTTTACTTTTATTGCTAACTCACGGCTCCGATATCGGATACGGTTTGTCGTATATCAAAAAAGAAACTCGATTCAGACGTACATAAAAAATATATTACGTATTTAGCGGAGCGAACCGAAATCAGCGAAGATAGCGGTCTGTTTCCACATCAACTGTTCCTTTGAATCATTTGAAGTCGAGTATTTTCGTGGAAACAAAAGAAAAATTCTTTGACGTATTACAGGAGCAATAATATTCTGGAAATTATTATCCGAGCGGTGTCCCAGTGGGATATTAAGTAACACGATATTAACATCCCCGGGGGTGAAAGGGACGGCCTTACGGATTAAACGGTTAATTAGAGAGGGACGGAGGTAGAGGGGGCGATCTTGTCTAAAGGACGTTGGCCTCCGGGGCACGCGACCGTTGATTCAAACTCCTTTTTAATTCTTTTTTATTAATTATAACGCGACCGAACAGTCTTGATCGTTTTACTGAATATAAAGGCAGCTCAAAGGACACTAATGTCAGATTTATGGAATCGAATGAAATGCATTTAAGACGAAGTTTTCATTAATATGAAAGTTTACTCGTTTGAAAAGCTATCTACTTATCTCTTTGCAAACTCAATTGTGACTGGTGACTATGTCATCAATTCCGACTCGGATAGACCCTGAGAACAGTGATTTTATAGCAACAAAACAGAAAGTTATATTGCACTACGAGGCGAATAAACAGCTTATGTTTAATACATCATAGACACATAAATACGTTCGTAACAACATCAATATAAATGTAAACGAAAATCCAACATCAAGCATCAAATTGTCACATTCGCGCTACAAATCTTAAACGCCCCGACTTCCTCCTCATTAAAGACCTTTTTCTCAACTAAGCGACGCTGGTTTTATTCCCCACTTAATGGTCGTTCGGTTCCTTCAATGTAAACTTGGCAATGAACGGTAGGGGAGACTCGGCCAAATTGGGTCAGTCTTTGACTTAATTTTTTTCACCAAGGTCGGTCATAATCAATAGGGCGACGTTCCAAATTTACGCCTGCCCGTAATTAGATTTTTGGCCGATCGATTTTGGGGTAGGTCGCGACTCGTGAAGGATCGATAAAACGCCGCGATTTGCTACGCAATTAGGGCGAGAAATTAATAGGAATGGCCGTTTTGTTTTAAATGATTCCTTTTTTTTAACTGGTTTTTAACAAGGCGGTGTTTTTTTTATTACGGATCGAATGGGCGTTTTTAAGACTGAGAGAGAATCTGTAAGAAATTACGCTGAAATGAACTATGAGACACTCTTTTTTATTTTTTTACTAGCTGTATTTGGTATTATATATTTTTACGTGGGAGAGCCATACTTCGGCACGAATGGGCCGGCTCGGCCGGAGTGATACCACGGCCTCACAGAAAACCGGCGTTAACCAACGCTTACGTTGTGTTTCGCCGAATGAGTGAGGTTACCGGAGGCCCAATCCCCTTTTAAAAGGTCGGCAACGCACTCGTGACTCCTCTGGTGTTGCGGGTGTCCATGGGCGGCGGTAATCGTTTACCATCAGGCGATCCGTCTGCTCGTTTGCCCTCCTATCGCATAAAAAAAAAACGTAGGTACATTGTAATGCCTGTTTTTAGAAGATCATTTTTGTCAGAAACCTACTAGGGCGCTTTAAAAAAACTCACCAATTGGTGAGTTTTTCTCTCATCTTTGCGGAGTAAATAGTATGGGACCAACAAGCAAACATAATATTTTATATAAAAGAAGTTTTTGCAGGAATCGATGCTGCGACCCACAGCACAGAAGCCTTGCCATCAACAAATTGATGCTAAAACCTAACTAATTGCTAATCATAAAAATTCATGATATTAAAATAATTTGTTCTAATACCAAAACCAGTTATAAAAGTATGTACAGTTTTTACGAAAGCAGCCAATAAAAAAATCAATCTGGAATCTATGGGAGCTGAATACTAATAGACTACAGACTACCGCCGCGACTGGGTGCTAAGAACAAAGGGAAAGGTGGAATTTAAATAAGTCCATCTGCTTCTTCATTGATTTCATGATGAAAAGAAAATATGAAAAGTATATTTGTGTTTTAGAGGAAAAAATTGATGGTAGGATTTTTATGTTCCACCTTGCAGATCGATTGTCGGTTATCATATCGATGTATCGAATCATCTTCATCATCAGCCTATATGCTGGACGTAGGCCTCCCCCAATGTGCGCCATTTAACCCTGTCCTCGGCTTGTCGCATCCAGGCTTCCGCCAGCAACCTTTCGCAAATCATCACTCCATCTTTCCGGAGAGCGTCCTTTGCTACGTTTGCCGAGTCGCGGTCTCCACTCAAGAACACGTCTACCCCAACGGTTATCGAATTAAAATAGGTAATTTAAACTGCATTATAATCGGTCCAAAGCGCGATAGATCGTGGGGGTTTTTCTATGAAATTCTCAGAAGCAGCTCGGAGTTTGGATTTATGCACGTTTAGGGGCTCCTCTATTACATGCGACCTAAATACAGCGGCAAACTGGTGATGTATGTTAGTACACCTAATCCTTCGGGGAGTATAGGCATTATGGTATGTTACATACTGATTCAATACTTGTAACTTCTATTATACATAATTCCAACCACTATTTTATTATTATGCCTCTGTCAACACATTTTCAAGATCTTCACAGAATACGATGTTTAAACGCAATACTATTCCCGAGTGCTGCCTACACCAAATCCTACAAAGCACAATAGTACTTAACATCTATATCTTGGACGATCCACTCGTCACTGATGCGTGTACGGTCGGCAAAAAAGCGAGTGTATGATGAAAGGTACAAAGCCTACTTACAATATTTGTTTGGCAGCGGAATGCGGTAGCTGAGAGTGCAAATATACGTTTGTACCAACGGTCAATACACTCACGGGTGATGCTCAACCGTTGCGAGGTTGGGTAGCGTCAGCAGATTTGATAAAATGATTTATGCATTCGGAAATTTAGGGACCTGATTTTTTTGTTTTGTCTTTGAAAAATTAAAATTTTACTAACATTTAAATAAAAACCAAACATAAACGAATGTATCTACTTCGTATACGTACTAAATTGCAGCATAAAAATAAATTTAGCAGGTAAAACTGAGAAAAATTATATAGGGAAGTACTTAATGTCATCGCTAATTAAACAGGTATGTACTCGTGTACACCCACAGTTCGCCGGTATGTTTTAAATCTTATGTAATAGGGGGCAAGCCCACTGATGATATAATTGTTGGCTACCAATCCTAACTATGAGCTGCTAATGGAGTATTTGACCATTGGGGTTTTCTACTGCCTTCAAATTTTGTAAATAGTAATAAGTAGATTGGAATTTTAAATATTTAGGGACTTTGTTTGACACATAATGCGTCCTAATCTATAACTCTGATTAATCACGAGATTTTAAAAACTATAACGCCTACATACTTTGGATGCTTATAAAGTGTTTAAGAAAAGAATTGTATAAACTCCCACGGAGAGGGATTAAGACGAGTAACACCGCGGAGCATGGCTAGTTTTATAAATATACGTCTATTAACAAAATTTCTGCTAACCGTACCTGTCACCTTAAATTTCTCCGTCGTGCAAACAGACGGGCATACGCAAATTATTATGTCTCATACAGACTGAATGGGCCGAGTCGTGCGTTAATGTGAAGCCACAAATGACTCATGACTGCATTAGGGTTTGCTTACCACGAGTACCTGATAAGTAAGATTTAGAGAGTTCACTCACGTAATACAATATTGACAGGTATTTTATGGTGGACCGTTCGAATTTAGACTCGATTTTGACCAGAAAATTGATCAGACATTAAAATTGTTAAACTTACAGAAAAGTGGCCTTGGAATCTTAATTACTTATTATTATCAAGGATCAATTATGAGTCAATAGAAAAAAAACTATTATGTCCACTCTCTAGCTAGAGAGTCACGATTTTATGCAGCCAAACAGCAAACATTGGTACCTATGTGAAGTTGTGCAGCTAGCGTTTCGTATTGGTACATCATTATTAGAACGATCGTTTAGAAAAATCCTAGGGGACAACTGAAAGATACGAATCAACACTCAATTCGATCAATTGTATTGGTTACTGTAAAAGCCCGAACTACGGCAAATCCTAAGATTTACCAAACTTGTTATTTTTTTAATCCTATTTATTCGTATCTTTCAGATTTTCCCTAGGATTTTTCTTACACAGGCTTCACATGTTGGCTCCAACGATCGTGCTAATAATGATGTATCAATACAAAACGCTAGCTGCACAACTTCAGCACTTCCTACCATAGTTCGGGCTTTTACATAACAGTAACCTATACATTTTCAGATACTTCACATGTGTAGGTAAGGGCGATGTCTAGCCACCCTTTTCATCGGGACATATTTGAAACCCAATAAAACAGCCGAAAAGTCTCGTGTGCATGAAAACCTAGCAATAGCAGAAATAGGCACAAGCATCGTTTGGCAGAACTTTCCCGAATAAACACTTATCCAGCCGTCCTTAAACATTTAAAGAAATAAATAAAAACTCTTCTACTAAATTACATAATGGAGTAAAGTAAATCAAAATGTCCAACCCATTAAGTACCAACACTGGACAGTGTAGGTACTTAATAGGAATAAATTTAAAAAAATACTTATTTACACAGCTAACTACATATTATAGCTCTCTTTGTTTATTTAAAGACTACGCCGTATAGGTAAACAGGCATATAATGAATCTCGATAATTAAAAGAGCTATTTTCCTACCCATTATGATCATGTACTTATGGATAACCGTACTTACACGTACAATATTATTATTCATTTTGAAATTCCCAATCGTAAAACAGTATTATAAACAAGCTATTGCCCGCGGTTTCGCCCGCATTCCAAAGGATGTCTCGGAACAAAAGGCAGCTTATGTCCTTCTCCAAGATCTCTATGTCTCAAAATTCATCAAAATTGATTCAGCGGTTTAGGCGTGTAAGGTAACCAAAAAAGCAGATAGACCGTATCTTTGACAGACAAGACAAACAATGCTCCTTCTCTCCTATAATTGTAAACCCTTAACCTACCTACCTACCTTAACTATATTACAAAATGCAATCATAATGAGTAGTAGCAGTGAGCGGAGTATATAGCCAATAGAACTGATAATCGCTGGGGAAAAACTTCTCGAGTGAAGACCACATAAGGGAAAACGCAGCGTAAGATGGACTCCAACGACATACACAGACGACCTGGTTAAGGTCGCTGGGAGTCGTTGAATGCAGGCCTCATATAACCAGACCTTATGGGAAGTCTATAATAAAGGGAGTGCTCCGAAGAACTGTTCGGATTGATCCCTGCTGCCTCTTTCCGCCATTGTTCTAGGCGACAGCAGTTCCATCCCCATAATTTTGATGGTTGGCAGTCCACAACTGTGCGTTTCTCTAGAAACATTCTGTCTCGCACAACAAAACTGTGGACTGAGCTATCGCCTGCAGTATTTCCGGTCCAATACAACCTTTTATAAGGCCGACAACGCACTTGTGACTCCTCCGGTGTTGCGGATGTCCATGGGTGGCAGTAATCGCTTACCATCAGGCGATCCGTCAGGTCGTTTGCACCCTAGTAGCCCGCTTTTGGTTGAAATGAAAGTGATAGTTGAGTATTGGAACCAATATTTCTAATAAAATAGCACCCTTGAAACTGCATAATTTTTATAAGAAAATGTTTTCTACTGGATTCCCAGTTCGAGCAAAGTTTTATTGAGCAATTCTCAGTAACTTGGAGTTTGAATTTGTGCCCGGTTAATTTCAATAGGCTCGCCCCGTATAGGACCTAAACATGAACACGAACTGTGGGTACATTGGTACACCTCTCCTTGACCCTTCGGGAAATACAGGCTTAATGGTATGTTATGTTAAAATGGATTGCTCCTCTTACATTTACACTCAGACTCAGACCACTGTATGTGTGGTCGCGACCTTAGGGTCAACCCCACAAATTACAAACTGTAGTGTTAATAGACTAAAAAGCTATCGGTGTTTACGACCGATTGTAATGTCCGCGCTCGAAAGGTTATGACTTTACGTCACTTTACGGGTTTTAGTGCACGTGACTAACTCGAGTTCCAACTGAAATGTCATCGTCAACTAACGATGATTGCAAAATTAACTTGAATTTTCTTTAACCTGTGCTAAATTATTGTTTAGCATAATATTATGTATATATTTTCATTAACTGCATTTGACTGCCTCATTAGTCTAGTGGTCCCAAGCGCGACTGTTACGCTAGAGGTCCTGGGTTCGATCTCCAGGTCGAGCAGTGTTATTGAGTTTTTCTATGAAATTCTCAGTAGCAGCTCGGAGTCTGGATTTGTGCCCGGTTAATGGGACCTGAACATACCAGGCGAACTGTGAGTGTACATTAGTACGCCTCTGCCTAACCCTTCGGGGAGTACAGGCGTGATGGTATGTTAATGTATGTTATTTTCATTAATATTATTATTTATCTTAACACTGCAAAAAATATCGGTTTGTAGACTTTCCTCTCGTGTCCTCTCCTAGAACCCAAGTCCTCACCTTCCTCAAACTTACGAATACTGCACTATTCGAATAGTCAAAAACCTAACTGCCGCCGTAAAACTCAATATTAAGGGTATTACATTGCCCAATGACCTTGAGGATTTAGTCTTTATGATAGTATTTGTTAGTCACAGGCATTGCAGGGGTGCTTCACGCGGAGTGCTAGTGAGGTTTCGGGTATTTCTTTATTATTTCAAAAAGGCACATAAGGATTCCACTAGAAACTTCTTTAAAGCTAAGTTGTTTTTTGGATTTGAGCGATGAAATGCCCTTAATTAAAACAGTAGGTACATAAAAACAATTAAACGAAACTTGATTAAACTAATTGCATATATATTTATGACGTAGACATTAATGTTAATTAAGGCCAATGCTTCATCAGTATGTATAGTATTTGAATAAGTAGCTGGGCCAATTAAAATTCTGTTTCTCCTTAAGCGATTCTACAAAACCATGCCGTTTGAAATTCCCCCGGTTTTAATGAACGAGCCGAGCTTAATAGGCAATTGGTTGTTAATAAAACGAAATGCGATTCGAATTTAGTTTTAAACAGAATTGCTGGTAGACATGAAATGTGAGGTGTTTTGACATACATGCATGTGAAAGATCACGTTTTTGAATACACAAATGACATCGCTTCGAGACTAGGGCTGCGCCTGCGACGTTCCACGACTAATTCACAAAAAAATAAAACAAATCTCAAATTCGGATAAAATAATAATCAATAACGTAATAGCCTAGTAATATGATCATTGCACTGGGATCCAAGACACGCACCTCTGAATTTTCTCAATCTGAAACGTATAATAATTAATTAATTAAACTGGTCAACAAAAGTTTTGCACTTGGACGAGATACATCATTTCTTGTAGATTTTTTGACGCTTAATCTAAATCCGGTAACACAATTGCTTTAACACGTCAGAATTTGGAGATATAGGTACCATTCTCAAAGTCCTAAAAACAGATATTTGAAAGATTTTTTTTTGCGGACAGCAAGTTTTTACGGTAATTTTTTATTGAAAAATTCTGTATCAAATCCATTTTACATAGTTTGCTTCGCTACGAGATTTTTTCTCAAGATAAAATCTTGAGAAAAAATCTTTTCATAATGTCATCATCTGTGTGAATGTTTAAGTCATCTCTGTTAAGCATTTCTGTATCATCACACGTTGACTGAATCTCATAATAACCTATTTCGTTCCCCCATCAAAAGGTTCCGATCTAAAGAAGGATCCTTTCAAATTGTAATTAATTACTTTAACAAACACATTTGATAAATACTTTATTCAAAAGGAATAATCTAAAGAACCCAAAAGGTTTCTAAGAAAATTAAGTAACACGAAAAGTTTCCTATGAACACGTAAAAAGGATTGAGTTGTATTAAATTCCAATATACTTACACAAAATAGAAATGGATCTAACAGGCAAAGTTGTAAATTTCAGCAAAAGTCCCGTAAATTAAATGCCAAATATTTTTGCCTGTAGCTCACATATTAAGTTTCACAGCTAATATCTAAAGACGGTGAGATGTGGGCCCTAAAAACAGCTATATCACCGGCTTACTTCGAATTTATTTTCGTAAATAAAAAAAGTGATAGCCTAGTGATATTCATTGGACAGCCTCCGACTTTTCGGAATTATGTGTGTATTAGTAGCAATTAATTATCAGTCGCATAAACGATCTATTTGTATTTTTTTTGCATTGCTAAGATTATAAAGTTATTTTTAGTGAAGGGAAATTTCGACGTTACCATAAAGACGTAAATTCAGAATGTGAAGGCAAATTTCGACTTGGCGGGTGAAATTCGCGGTGGCTTAGTTGGTCATAACGTCTTTCAAGGTCAAGTTCAAATGTTTTTATTTCAAATAAGCTTTTACAAGCGTTTGTGAAACGTTATGATTCTAGTTGCACGGTTCCAAAAGGTTGATGGAGAAGAAACTCCATGGACACTCTTTTAAAATAGATGGTGTTACAATCTTCACTGGTACAATATTGCAATATCAGGATGTGTGAACATTGAATGTCAAAGTTTCACTGAAATCGTCTGGTTTCAAACCAGAAGACGCAGATTTGAAACCTGCCCGCTGTCGAACTTTCACTTCACTAAGTCGCTTAAACGATGAAGGAAAACATCATGAGGAAACCGGCACACCTGAGAGATTATTTCAAATAGGCAAGGCAAGGCGTGTGAAGTCTGCCAACCGCAGTAGGCTAGCGTGGTTAACCCTTTTTATTCTGAGAAGATGTAACCCATGCCCAGCAGTGAGGCAGTAAATAGCTTAATGATAAAATAAAGAACTGCGAGCGATTTGTTTTTAAAATAATAAACTGTTACTTTTAACCGTTTATTATTTTTTATTATAACTAGTAGTTATGACTCACAAATTAGTAGTTGTAGTTAGTACTTAAAAGATTTATGTGACATTATTCTGGCAGTGATTGAAGACTGTTTTCTTCTATAATATGAGTATCGGAACATTAATTAAGATTAATTACCTATTATTTTAAGATGAGCTGTTTAAAATTAGAGCATAAACGTGTCGAGTAATTGCACATGGGAGAGCCATGCTTCGGCATGAATGGGCCGGCTCGACCGGAGTGATATCACAGCCGCACAGAAAAACCGGCGTGAAACAACGCTTACGTTGTGTTGCGCCGAATGAGGAACTGAGGATACTGGAGGCCTAATCCCCTTTTAAAAGGCCGGCAATGCACTTGTGACTCCTCTGGTGTTGTGGGTGTTTATGGGCGACGGTAATCGCTTACCATCAGGCGATCCGTCGGCTCGTAAGGGGTAACCCTTTTCCCATTAAAAAAAGTACCTACTTTGTTTTAACCCGTCAAGTAACTTAATACAGCTACCTATAATGCAAAATGTTGTACCTTACGCAATTTGCTCAATTGCTAAATATACCTACTTTCTCTAAAGTATGAAAACCTTTTATCACATAACTATTCCTTTCTCTTCAAAGCTTTGAAAATCGCTTCATCCAATAGCAGAACACTATCGCTGATCAACTCGCGGTGGTCGTGGCCACAGCGCAAAGTTCACGCGTCGAAATCAATTTGCGTAGCGGGCGAGTGCGCCGTCAAAGAAAGAATTTCTCATAAGTTAGGTAGGGGGGACGGGGGGCACTAGTGGGGCCTAGTGGGCCTAAATGAAACAAAACAGCAGAAAGTATACCTTATGTAATATGTGTTTGTGACTGGGAAATATGTCAAACTAGCTTCTGCCCGCGACTTTGTCTGCGTGGACTTCAGAATTGGGTCCGACCTGGATAAAAAGTAGCCTATGTGTTATTCCAGACTATAACCTTTCTCTGTGCTAAATATCATCCAGATCCGTTTAGCCGTTCTGGCGTGAAAGAGTAACAAACATCCATACATCCATACTCACAAACTTTCACGTTTATAATATTAGTAAGGATATGGTATTTCATGTGAATTAAAATACTGACCAAATCATTGAAGTAAATATTAAATTATTTTTAACTAAAAAAGTAAACTAATAAATTATACTAATCAGGCAAATTCATTATGTACTTATTCTCAGTAATCAAATTGAGTAACTGATATTATATTAATCAATAGCATTACAAATCCATTTAGTCTACAAAATTTCAATAAAGACATGAAACCTCAATTTCAAATGAACAAAGAATTAAAAATGGAACATTTAAATAAAGTACGTTCTCGACATTCACTTAATATGTATACCTTTATACTCAATCTAAAAGTACTACTATTAAATCCGCCGAAGCTAATAAAATGCTCGCTACATATCGCAGGAATCTTCACATCTCAAAGAAAGAATTCGCAATAAAGTTCATTTAGCTCCGCCCTCCCCACACACGTACTTACTATTGGCGAATACAGTTATCGGAAAAATGGGGAAAATGGGGTAAAATGGACCGATGCGCGAAAGAGTTGGGAGGAGCATGAGTAAGACTCGTGTGTGACGGAGTGCGTTACACTTGGAGGCGACGCGCGACATTCTACATTATCGAAACGTTCTTGTCTTGTCTAAATGTAAATGTGTTGCATTATTAGAAACTATTTGAGCAGTTTTTTTTTTCACATTGTAATATTGCAGTCTAATAACTTGTTTGTGTTTTGGAACATTTTTGAACATTCGATGAATTAATTTCGATATCGTGTACTATGGTATGGCATGGTAACTATACTAGATATTATTAAGAAATAAATAGGTGGTGTATAACAATATTATCATTACTTTTCCTTGCGAATTTTAAAAGTTTTTTTTTTAATTTAAATAATAATTAACACTATTTGTAATTTATTTTTAATGGATTTAGTGGATTTCACTATTACTTATGGGTACAAGTGTTCACTGTAGAGCGTGCGAATATGCAATTTTACCATTCCTACTCTTTCACACCATAAAACTGCAAGAAACACTTTAATAAATCTCAACAGTAATTACACACACTCCTTAATTGCCGTAAAAATAACATCAAAACAGAAAAAACAGTGCAACAACAAAGTTTTTTTAAATTTCTTCAGAACGATAAAACCGCTAGGATTAAACAGCCACTTCCGAATGCAAAGTGTACTATTTAAAAAGTCAAATGCAAGCTAAGCACGGCATTACACCGATTCAAAACTGCGAAAAAAGTACAGAAAAAAATACAAAAAAAAATTAAGAAGTTCCGTGACTTGATATGAATGAAGGCGCCCTCGGACTATCGCAATATTGCTAAAGTTTACTATGGCGGGAACTTTTTATTAATGGCCGCCTCAGCTTTGTTCTACCACGCCTCTAACTCTCTCCGTGCACGAAAGTTGTAAATTTTACACTTTATAGAAGCATCTTTTATACAAAATACTACTAGTATTACTTTGCCTGTTTCATAAAAGGAATTCCTTATTAAACTTTTAAGTTTTGATAAGTATATTCGTTATATTTTGTATAATTAACGAAATGTGTGGTTGGCACGAAATGTCTACCTACCGCGCGGTCATTAGTAACAAAAGAAAGTTTAACAATTGCGGGTATTTATCGATTAAATTAAATTAGAAAATTAAATGAGACCCATTAAGTGGACCTAATATAGATAACACAGGATAACTGCTAAAAGCATTTAGATATACCTAGCTTAAACATATTATCATGCCTGTATTCCCGACAGGTTAGGCAGAGCTGTAAACAGTACGCTAGTATCTATGTCCTAGTCCCATTATTATAAGGCACAACTTTAACATGCAATAATTTCCTCAGAAAAACTTCTTCCAAGGAAGAATATTTTTTTATATTATATTGCTTGCTGGACGTAGGCGTCCCAGTCCGTAGGGACCAGAAATACTGCCCAGAAATTAAAGCACCTCCAATGACTTTCTTGCATTAATTAATATTATGTAAAAATAATTAATCGATCCGAGAATAAAAATACCTTTTTATTTTAATAAGAGAATTTTCAACTTTCTAGGTCTCGTTTGCAACACATTGAAAAGGCATGTGACACACCTTTATCTTGAGCGCTAGTAGCAATTATTAAAACAATAACGTTATTATAACGCGTTATTACAAACAGTTATTATAGGTAGCACTTAACCTTAAGTGAGTCATCCACCCGTTCCATGATGATTTAAATAGCATAAAATGTCACTGCACTCCTTGTATTCATAGCTCATAGAAAAGTTTTCTAAGTACTACCAAGTTTTTACTATACGGTGAAGAACTCCAAAGGTATTCAGCCAACACAATCGGATCCATAAACATGCAAACGTTGATGCTATCAACACTACTCTATCATAAAACTTACTATGAATATAGCATTCAATGATTATCTGTTACCTAGCTTTTAATCTTTTGATTAAGTTGTTTTAATGCGAATACTTTAGAGTTATATAGACTATGAATGTAGAAGTAAGCTTTGAAATCAATTGAAATCCAAATGCTTTGATGTAATCTTAGTACCTATAATAAATATTTTAAAAGAAATAACCTGGTATATCACACTGCTGGCTGAAGGTCTCAAAGTCTTTCTTCCATCTTTTTTTTTATGGGATAGGAGGGCAAACGAGCAGACGTATCACCTGATGGTAAGCGATTACCGCCGCCTATGGACACCCGCAACACCAAAAGAGGAATCACAAGTGCGTTGCCGACCTTTAACAGAGGATTGGGCCTCCGGTAACCTCACTCACTCGGCGAAACACAACGTAAGCGTTGTTTAACGCCGGTTTTCTGTGAGGCCGTGGTATCACTCCGGTCGAGCCGGCCCATTCGTGCCGAAGCATGGCTCTCCCACGTATCGGCCATCTCTGTAGCTTGTGCTTTTTGAACCCAATCTGCAGTATAAGTATCAAGATCATCACCTAATCTGTTTTTTTGTCATATTTAGGGGGGAGTGGTTAGTCCTCCGGTTCTCTTACTCACAAGCTAAACACAGTGAACAGCTAACTTACTTTGGTATCCTATGAGACTGAGTAATTCCCTCGTCTACGAGCGGTAGTCAGCTAAGAACTAGTTTCTATCACAAAATGAAACGATGCTTATAAGTGTTATGGCTCCACTTTGTCATAATTTTCCAATAACCGTCAGACATCTCGAATCATGTCACTGTCGGGTTGTCTCGGCACGAGTGACGGCAAAAAATATTCGTTCCCATTTGCACTTTACACGAGTCTCTCCAAACGACTCGTTTTTTCCTCCAGCCACTAGTTCCAATCCACTTAAACAAATCTAAATAAACAAAACAAATCCTCTGGCAAAGAAAAAAAAACATTTGGATTCACAGTCCGAATTCACTATAGTATAATTATCCCCCGTCGCCGTCTACATTTTCATCCGTATTAGTCGATATTTCAATATTCAAATAGATTCGATATTTCGAGCGGATTGCGCCGGTCCACCGGGTGGTTTAGACCCAACCCCCCCTCGCTAAGACAACCCTGTTTTATATGAAAACAATGTCGATTTATATTTCGCCTGTTTCCTTTTTCGCAGTCCTCTTTGTCTAAAGGAATTGGTCGTTCACTTCCTATGAAGGACTCTAGTAATGTCTCCTTTCATTTGGTTTTTTGATTTGACAGTGCGTATGGATGTATCCAGTAACGAGCACTATACTGTATATTTGTTTCAATTTGCATCTCGCTACTATTATTAGTTATGCAAGTAATTTCATGGACCTTTCATAACTATCTCATCAATATTGTTGATAATTATTATTATTTGGAAACCGTGCCCATTTGCTATCATCTACTCAATCCACAGACTTTGCGCTTAGATACGTGCATTTCATTTACTCGACATCTTGCTTCTCTATCCAGCGCATCCTTTTTCTCTTTTCCCTGGATTTTCATGCGCCAAATCCTACTTATAGCGTCTCTTAGTTGAGCTGAAATGGATTTTTTCTAATGTAGGATACTCAATATGTTTTGATACTTTTTAAAACAATTAAAATAAATAATCATTCAAGGAATTTACCATACATTGTACGCATGAATAGGTACTTTATTCATTCAAATTCCTACAATAACTGTCATCCTCAGTTTCTGCATTTCACGAATACCAATACTGAGTCAAACATTGAACAGCTCGATAATACACTGGAATTGCAACAAACGCCAAAACTTCGTATTACCAATTGAAATAAAACAATGACCGACGTTCCTAGTAAACTGAAAACGAATAGTGTTTTGTAACGCGAGCCCGTAAACTTAGTACGAATTGTACACGTGTAGGCGCATTGCCAAAATACTGTTTATCCACAACAGAATCATGGCATTAGGAGTCGTAACTGGCGAAACAATCGCGGCGTTTGTTTACAAACAACTTCGGGAATGCGTTGGCTGATTTACGATTATATTTACGGTATTCCAATACGATAGTTGTAAACCCGTGTGTGTTTCCTCGCTATTTGACTTAGGAATAAGTGTGTCAGTTATAATGAGTGCGTTGATCATAGTTTAGGAATGTAAATTCAAATATTTTGTTGGTATTCATGATATTCGTTTGGATTGAGTCAGCAAAACGGTTAATCACTTGTGTAAGTCGGACTGGAGGCAAAATGAATAAACTAGTTCACGTTTTTAAACGCAACTTAACAAACTGTCCGAACAAAATATATCCGAAGATGGTTCGTTCTATAGCGATTTATGGGAAAGGCAATGAAAAACATTGATTTCCAATTTACGTTAAGAAAATATAATACCTAGATGGAATTCAATTTTTGTTAAGTATAACTTTCAAGTATCAAATCCCTTCGATCGCTGTGCTAAAAGGAGCGACGCGCAACGCACTCGGAGTGATATTTCTTTATAGTCCGCGACACAGCCACTCTTGGGAAATATACGACGCTCTTATAATGTGAAGCGCAGATGAATTTTGTATATATTTTACGGGTAAATAAGCCTAGCAGAGTTAAGGTGTGTTCACGCACTTTCAAAAAAAACAACATCTTTTGAATTTTTGCGAAGTAGATCAGTTTGTGTGTGTTATTGAAACAGCAGCGACATAATCCGAGCTTCAATTGTTGATAAGTGATTAAAACTGTCTTTTTTAAATTAAATAAGGAGGTATTAAAAAATACACATGCAAGCCACTGCAGTAAAAGTAAATTAAGTTAGTAATTACATATTATGAAGTTGTTTTAGTGAGATACGTAAAAAAAGTTTACTTTAGTTATTTATAAATTACACTCTGCTGATTATAAATTGACTGCCTCATTAGTCCAAGCGCTACGCTAGAGGTCCCGGGTTCGATCCCCAGGTCGAGCAAAATGTTTTTGGGTTTTTCTATGAAATTCTCAGTAGCAGCTCGAAGTCTAGATTTGTGCCCGGTTAATGGCAATAGGCTCGCCCCCTATTACATGGGACTTAAACATACCGGCGAAATGTGGGTGTACATTAGTACATCTCTGCCTATCCCTTCGGGGAATACAGGAGTGATGGTATGTTATGTTATGTTATAAATTAGTAAGTTTATTTTAGTAATGATCGATAGCTGATAATAATTTATAACCATTCCAATAAAAAAACTATAAATGTCAGTAACCTAAGTACCTGTATACTTTCATAATATTTAAAAAAAAAATCTTTAATTTATTTCGAAGTCCAATGAGCAGTAATCAATAGCCAACATAAGTCCTTCACAGCGTCAAAACATTTCAATCCACGCTAAGATTAGCATGGCAACAGTATCGTCATTTAACATATTCATGTACCAACAAATTAGTCACTTTAATTCAAACTATTTTCCGAGTAGGCCACATTGTATTTTTAAAGTTATTCTAATTGGAGTCGTGTAACATTTAAACATTGTTTTGGCAAGGCTGATCACATTGGTTTCGTGGAACGAGGCGCAAAAATTCCTATTGCCTGTTGCACCTTCGGAATTCTAAATTTGAAATGTGCAAATTATTTGGGTTCCTTTTAGTCTGTTCTTATTTTTAAAATAAACAAATTTTGATACATATGAGACTGTCATTTATAAAAATCGCTAATTAATCGTAAGGTGCCATGAACCGGGCACACTCCAAACTCCGGGTTGATATTGAGAATTTTCTATCAGAAAACCCAATAAACTCTGCTCGAAGTATGTTTGTAAGAGATAAAAATCTCCGGAATTACAGATCCGATTCTGATAATTCTTCACTTAGGTATCTACAGAAAGCTACACTATCCCTGAGAGATATAGGCCATGGTTTTTTAATGAATTCTAACGGCTACATTAGCACAATAGTCGAACATTGACTGCTGCACTTAGGGGTTGTGAGTCCGATCCCCGTATGGAAAAATATTTTATACTAGTTTCTCCCCACGACTTTGTCTGCATGGACTTCAGGTTTGGGTCCGACCTGGATAAAAAGTAGCCTATGTGTTATTTCAGGCTACAATTTATCTGTGTGCCAAATTTTATTCAGATCCGTTCAGCTGTTTTGGCGTGAAAAAGTAACAAACATCCATACATCCATCCATACTCACAAACTTTCACGTTTATAATATTAGTAAGGATGGCCTATCATAGCGTGGAGCATTGATTTGTAAAAAAAAAAAACAATAGTAAAAATACCTAAACATAGTATTAAGTACCTATTTTATTGTATCCAACAAACATTTCACTAACTCTAATTTACATGCAACCAACCAGGGTTCAATTCAATAGTTCAACAAGGTGTGATTTGACCTCGTGACCTAGCGATTGCCAGCTGACCCTTTAGACCAAGCCCACTAGGGCCAATGGCCATAGATACCATTATAGGGTTGCATTATGGAAAATTCCATTTTATTTTATCAATACTGTCCTTTATCGTGGTAAATACGGTAATAGAACATAGGGCTTTAAATTGAAAGGTCAAGTACAAGATAATATAGGTACTATCGTGTCTGTATTCCTCAAAGGTTTGCTAATCTACACCTATAGTTCACCAGTCTGTTTTTGGGTCCTATGTAATAGTGGTCGAGCCTATCGCCATTAATCGGACGCAAATCCAAACCCGAGCTGCTACTATGAATTTAATAGAAAAAACCAATAACACTTTGCGTGACCTGTAATTTGAATCCAGGACCAGTGGACTTTTGAGGCAGTACTTCACGGATTATTTTCGGAGAAGCAAAATTGATATGGATATTTTTGACTATGTTTGTTTGTCCACACATTATCCCGTCCTTGCTCTCCTTGCTCCTTTATATATCCTAAAACTGCTATAATTAGGTCTGCATAATAATTACTATTCAAATCTTTGCAGCGTCATTTCGAGTACTCCAAAACAGATATTATAATAAATAATACATGCGGAACCATTCACTCATTTTGTCATGCATGTCAACTAACACCACTCATTCAATCATTCATCATTCGTTTTAACGATTAGCATACACTAAACGAGACAAATTTTAATCGAACTACCAACGAAATTACCAATGTATCTTGGTCGACGGCAAAATATGGTACTAAAGTTAAATGTACTGGATTTGACGTATCGTTGACATTTTCCGTTGCCAGTGGCGCCGCGATAAAATGTCTAGATATGTTGGGCACGATGTTTATATGCAGTTTGTACAATAGCTTCGCCATTTTGTATGCCCCATTGTGTGTTAATATTATAGGGTTAATTCCTTTAGCGAAAATAATAATTTGCGAAACTATTTTGGATTCGTTGACTGTACACGAAAGTAATGGGTACCTTTATGTCCTTTTAATGTTAGCTGGTGTAGTGTCCGATAAATAGGCTGTAATATGTACTTTTTCCTCTACAAACTAGTAGTTATATGTTGTGTTTGGGCTATATAATAGGACGTTTATTATTAACCTAATAAACATTCTATTATGCATTGTCCTACTCTGTTTTATCTTGCAGAAATTACTTTACTTTTCTTTTTCTTAATAAAAAATATAAGAATCACTTTCCGTTTTATTACATCACAGTCGGACGATAAAATTACACTGTATGAAGTGTCTTACTATGATAAAGTTATGCAAATATACAGCCGTTATTACTAAGGCCATAAGGGTCTAGAAAATGTATAGAAACAGAACAATGACTAAATGATAAATAAAAGGGTAAACTGGACACCAATCCCCTGCCCTAAATGCATTAAGGCCAAAATAAGCAAGAGTGCAATATATTTTCAGAGTTTATTCTTTCTCAAAATAATCTGAAAATCACTTTCCCGTCCAGGGGTTACATACTCGAACATTATTTAACAACTTTCATAGTTCAGATTGCTTTTATTCTTATATTATTGCTTGTGGTGAGTTTTCATTATCATAATTGTAGTTTTAAACATCTGCATTCTTAACTTTGGGATGAAGTTATTTTTTTGACGTTCAATTTATTTTCAAATATTCATCCACAGTTTTGCAAGCTAGTCAATTTAATTTGTAAAGTATTTTTTTTTAGTTATACCTTATTATTATTTCCTATTTTAAACTGATTATTTAGGCTTTCGTTTCTATCCTGTAACACTGTAAAATTGTATGATGTATATAATTGTATCCTGTAAAAATTAAATTAAAATTAGGACTCATGTTTCAAATAAAGAATTCAAATTTTAATTACGATAAACGGAAACGTGTTTCAAAACACCAAAGAAGTCCACATCTTCATAATCCTGCGTCAATTAGCACAAATAAAATTGGATGTTTAAAGGTGATAAATAGTGCCACGAAGTACCATCACAAGAAGGTCGGTACCGTCATAATGTATTAAGTTTAACCACCATCGCGGTTTTAATACACCTTGAGAATGAACAAGACGCCTTGAAAGTCTTCTGTTTAAAAATTACGTTTTAATTTTTTGTAGCAACTTTTTTGTGATATAAACTCTTCAGACATAAATTTTAGCGAAGAATAATTTGATTTCAAGAGGATTCAAACCTGCGTCCTACCGGTTAAATAGCTTTAGCCAACTAAGCTACCGAGACCACTGCCTGTGATGTCGATTTCTCTTCCATATTCTACGTCTTAAAGTGACTACAAGAATATTTATAAACATTTTTTTTGACTAGGTCCCCCTCAAGAACTTTATAATATCCTTACTAATATTATAAACGCGAAAGTTTATATGTACGAGTACCTATGGATGTATAGATGTTTGTTACTCTTTCATGCCAAAACGCCTGAACGGATCTGGATAAAATTTAGCACAGAGGTAGATTATAGTCTGGAATAACACATAGGCTACTTTTTATCCAGGTCAGACCCAATTCTGAAGTCCACGCAGACAAAGTCGTCTAATATATAAGGTTCTTGGTCCCCCTGTACCAAACCGTCAGACACGTCACACGGCACATTTTTTGACTTGATAAAGCAAAAAACATAATTCCATAATACAGGCATAAAACAATTGAACAACGAACTGACGCCAACTCCAAGACATCAAAAGCCCAGCTAAATTGTTTGAGTAATTTCAAACTTGTACAAGAAAAAAAAAGTATTAAAAAAACTCCATTGTAGCCGAGTACAGTGAACGGTACAATATTGAACTTAGTTTAGGAGCTTGCGTTTTAATTTTTATTGTGTTCGCGATAAAAGTTGTGACTTTGTAAAGGTTCAGCTGAAGTTTGTTCATCGTTCGTGTGTGGACGTTATAGTTTAGGAGCGAGTAATCTTTTTGTTTAAGTTGTTGGAGTCAACAACTTGCCTTTACTGTTAAGAGATTATGTCGTGTTGATACAAACGGTTCTTTAACCTATGGTCAACTGCTACAGTATGGCTTTTAAAAAATAAAATAACTAAAACTGCAGAGCTTTCATTTGGCTTTTCATTTAGAGTTGACAAAAATCAAACATTCACCAATGACAAGATAATCTTTAGTAATATGCTAAGTAAAGGTTGACTCTATAAATTTCACTCACGTCCCAAAAATATTAACATACTATAAGTCCAATTCTAGGCGACATATCAAAATGAAACTTGCATCAAATTTTAAGTTAGACGTCTCGCAATACGTCGGTGTAAACTGCATTCAATTCCATGCAGTAGTTTTTTCGTGATGCGCGTACAAACACACGAACAGACAGACAAAAATTCTAAAAATTGTTGTTTTGGCTTCATTTGCTCTAATAAAGACCCTCCATATTCTTTTTTCTTTAATATCTATAACTAGTGACCCGCCCGCGGTTTCAACCGCGTTGCCCCGTATTTTTTGCAATTTTTCTGTCCATAAAAACCTTCCTCAGAGTTCAAGGAATAAATTAAAAATAAAAATACCCCAATTGGTCCAGCCGTCTTTGAGATTTCGCGCTTACCAACACATTTTGCGATTCATTTTTATATTATAGATGTACAGATATCGGCCTGTTACAATTTTATTATAAGTATAGTTATGCTTTTACAAGCGTTTATGAAACGTTATGATACTAGTTGATACTTTTTTAAATCCAAAAAAACTCAACAAATCTCTTTGGCGCTAAATAGACATTTCAACTCATTTTGATGTTCGAGAACTAATTTCTTCAAGTCTGGGTAATTTTGAAGAAAAATGGCAAAGTAAGGTCAATTATTTGCCCTCAAAATGTAGCTCCAAGGTGTCTGCAATATAATTATTAATTTAATTAGTTTTAAGGGCTTACTAAATAAAGTGTGCTCTTAATGTCACGTGCTTCGATTGTATCATGGCTCAGAGCACATTTTGAGCAGTAATTACATATTATAAGCTTAACATTTACACATCTCTGACCTTTTACTTCAAGCTTCTGACCATAAGACTGCGTTAAATATATACTGGAATACAGTACATAAAATTATAACAATGTTAATTATTTTATATTAATGTTGCCATGTTCAACTGCCTCATTAGGCTAGTAGACGTGATCATGACTCCGTTAGAGGTTCTGGGTTCGATTCACAGGTCGAGTAAAGTGTTATTGGGTAGGTATTTCTTTCTCTATTCTCTATGAAAATCTCAGTAGCAGATTCGGGTTGTGGGATTTGTTCGATTGTTAATGACAATAATTTCGCCCCATATTATTTGAGTCCTACATAAAAATACCAGCACACCGTGGGTGTACGCCTCTGCCTAACTCTTCGAGGAATACAGGTGAAATCCTATGTTGATAATATTTTAAACCATTAATTAAACAATTTGACCGTTTTTGAAGCTATAATAAGATTAATTAACTACATATAATTAATCATGTTTTACGCGATACCTTAACCGACTGTAAACCGATTCTGATTTTTGTTCTTTCAAGATGTATGAAATCCTATATAAATCCTTACTATCCTTACTAATATTATAAACGTGAAAGTTTGTGAGTATGGATGTATGGATGTTTTTTACTCTTTCACGCCAGAACGGCTGAACGGATCTGGATGAAATTTAGCACAGAGATAGATTGTAGTCTGGAATAACACATAGGCTACTTTTTATCCAGGTCGGATCCAATCCTGAAGTACACGCAGAAAAAGTCGCGGGTAGTGACGTCAAAGTTTTGGTATAAAACTGACGATCAGTTTCATATGACGATCGGAACCGACAGCTTTACGTGCTCTCCGTAGCATCCCATCCACAGACTATCCGCGGCAAGCGTAGTTTAAATTTACTGCTACTATGAATATGTAAATACTCTTCACGCATAATATTATTTTACGAATTTAAGACACTTAAATACTGCAATATGATTCTTAAATAAATTTGCATTGATCAAAGCAGTTTCATAGTAAAAAACAAGATTTTTTTCAATTACAATTTACATTTTTAAATGAATATGTGTGTACTTTGTAGGTCGCGATCTCCTTGGATGGCAAAGTAATATAATATGCCTTAAATTATTTTCAATTTCATATTAATTCGCTTCTTTACATCCAATCCACGCGGAGTGCATTTGTATCGTGTATATTCCCATGGCCGCGTATTCTTTATTTGAATTTTAATTAAAAAGTTAGAAAAGAATGAAAATGATTGGTCGGTGAGAAAAGGATATTTTCTCACCGACCAATCATTGCCGTTGTGTGTATTTGAGGTGATTTAAAAGAGGTTTCACTAATCACTAATTATACATACACTAATCACTGATTTAGACATTTGCACCCGTTGAAGGGTTGACGCAAAAGTCGACAAACTTCATGTATTATTATTATTAATGCATGTATTATTATTATTAAAAACCCGTAGTGGCCCACTGCAGGGCAAAGGCTTCCCCACTCTCCTTCCACTTCTCTCTGTCTATTGGTCTTAAGGACCAGTCTTTTTGAAAATAGTCCAGCTCATCCCGCCATCTCCGTCAAACTGACAACCCAATGGATTCCACTTAATGGCAGACGCCAACGGCATGTATGAAAAGTCTATTTTTTAAATATCAGTGGGTTTCATAGGAAAACTTGGTCAGTTTGAAGGGTACAATCAACACTTTAAAATAGATTTTATTTAAGCAAGCAATTTTAATGTCTGCAATTTACGGCAGAGTAATGCCGTATTATAGTGATTGAAAGGTTGTTGCCTCAATACAAAGTAGGTACCTACTAATAATAGGTCATAGGTACATAAGTCTATAAACAATGTTTTCGAGATATTACACTCACAAATAAACACTACAACTTGATAATTCTGTCGATAATTTATTTTATTAGCCGCCATATTGCATTTAACGTCAATACTTCGACATAGCGGAGGTACAGTCGGGCTGAAGTAATTTTATAAAAAGTCAACTATTTCCCCGCAATTTGTGCGCGCCACTGTACTGTACATAGCCCGCTCCGCGTCGCTCCAAGCTTTTTCTGTCTGGTTCCATTTAAATTTCATTTAAACAGAACTGGATTCGCGTTCTGCAGGCATTTCCAGACATATTGAAACAGCTATAATAATAAAATTATTGTTGCTGGTTTGTTTTTAAAATAGTTAACTTTTGGAAATGTTTGTGGCTATCATTCATGTGTACGTTTTAGACTGAGCAGTAGCCCAAACCTGCTGTTCTAACTGCATCAGCATTGTCATCCAATGAGACTAAATCACGCAAGAAAACCGGCGTTAAACAACGCTTACGTTGTGTTTCGCCGAGTGAGTGAGGTTACCGGAGGCCCAATCCCCTTTTAAAAGGCCGGCAACGCACTTGTGACTACTATGGTGTTGCGGGTGTCCATGGGCGACAGTAATCGCTTACCATCAGGCGATCCGTCTGCTCGTTTGCCCTCCTATCATATAAAAAAAAAGAATTGACAAATTTGGGAGACAAAACTGTCAAAAATCATCAAATCTAAAATGCCTCATTAGTCTAGTGTTCTTGAGCGCGACTGCTACTCTAGAAGTCCTTGGTTGGATTCCCAAGTCGAGCAGTGTTATTTGATTTTTCTATGAAATTGTTATTAGCAGCTCCGAGTTTGGAATTTGTGCCCGGATAATGGTAATAGGCTTGTCCCCTATTACACGGGACCTTATTACCTTTAAACCTCTCTAACTTCCTCATAGACTACAAAAAAATAGTTGCTAGGCTAGCATACTGGTTTCTGACACTTACGCGAATATAAGACATTGATATAAAACGACTTTTTACGGATTTTATCGCGTTTTGATATTATTTAATTCCCTTGTAAAGAAGCTGTAAAGGATTTTGTATTTATTTATTTGTGCACACAGCAAGACAATATAAATTGTACAACTAAGAACTATTAAATACAAAGGTATTGCTTATTCCTAAAGAAATCTCTTTCAGCAGACCTGCGAGAGGAGAATTTAAGTATGAACCGTAGGACAGACGTATGAAAAAAAATATATCTACAAGTAAACACAACCGGAATACTATGATTATAATTTATTTCAAAGTAGTTTTATACCGATAGTTGCTAGTTTAAAATACTTTCCCTCCATTTTCCTTCCAATCTGATTTTTCTAGAAAAATGATGACGTTAGTGCAAATGTTCGTCTGGTCGAAAGGTATTGATTTATGAACGAACTGCCAGCAGAAAAATATGCTTACACCACACAGCCTTTGTCTCCGACCGCGGAGATGTGAAGGCTAAGGGAGTGTGGAAACGGTTTTATTTAAATAAAAATATGTCTGAAATATCATACCCAAATTTAAAAAATAAAGTAAATTGATAGTCTTTTGTAAATTAATTTGACATTACATAATGTCAGTTAAAATAAAATAAACTATAAATTTACGCATGAACAGTAAACATTTTCCTAAGATTTTCATTTTCTGGCTTGAATTCTGTCTGATGTCAAATTCTTTCACGAAATCCATACAATATCTTAAAATATTCAAGCGGCGGTAGCCTAATGGCTAGGGCGTCGGACTTGCAATCATGTGGTTGTCGGTTCGAACCCCACCCATTGCACTACCGACGTGAACCCACTCGTAACACAAGCATTTAGCTTAGCACGAGGGGTTAACAAGAATACTAGTAATGTGCGATCCACATTGCTAGTAAGCTTTTAAAAAAAAAATATATATATATAATGATTTTGAGATATTGTCTACTATCGAGAAACTGATAAACTTTTAAATTAACACTTTACCAGTTTATTTATTTAACTTTCTCATTATTACAGACAATGACGAAATTTTCAAAACTGTGCCATGAACACTGAAAATTCTATCATGTCGGCACTAGTTTTTGTTAATGAAAATTCGCACATATTGTTCCTTTCGCACATCTAATAGTTTTTACATATTATTCTACCAATCATAATAGAAACTGGGACCGTTGTCATTAAGCTTTCTCTTAGAAAAACAATAAAAAAGCTTCCCAGTGTCCCGCGTACGTGAGATGTGTCGAGTTCAAAGCCAAGATCTCACCGTACAATATAACATTACTAACAAAATGCTCGTAAAATCGATAGTATGTGCTTTGTGACCAAGCATTAATTAGTGCTTTTCACACAAACGGCTTTCAGTTACTTCTTTATGTTAATCAAAACCGTTAATGATGGTCAAATAATAAAATAAATTACCACGTAATAAACTGGAGAGCTGTTTTAGAAACTTGATTTTATTGAAGTTCTTATCGTGTCTTAGTGTAAATGTTAATAAAATGGACATTTTCTCTATTACGCTTTTCCCCACTATGTTAAGGTCAGCTTGATGACTCATTTGGCGTAGCGGCTGAGCGATCGGCTTTCGCGTCACGGATTGTGGGTTCGATCCCCGCACAGAAAAAATATTTGCATAAACTACAGTTAGTTGTTCCGGGTCTGGGCGTTTGTGTATGTGAGAATTGGTGATTGTAAAAACACCCACGATATAGTTTTTTTTTAATAAGAAATTTAAGAAAGCTTCCAACGAGATGCCGCTGTATATCAGTATTTTAACCCCCTACGCAAAAACGAACGGTGTTATACGTTTAACGTGTGAATCTGTGTTTCTGTGTGTCTGTCTGTTGTATCGTAGCCCTCAAAAGAATAGACCGATTTTAATTCCGTTTTTTTAGTTTGAAAGGTGACGTGACGAGAGTGTTCTTAGCTATGATTTAAGAACATCTGGCTAGCCGTTTGAAGATTATCAGCTCTTTTCTAGTTTATGGAGGGATGTGAGCAACTTCCATAGGTCTGATGGATTTGAAACTTGGTATCCTGTCACTTCAATAATATTGCGGGAATATGGTAACTATGACTTGATGCTGCGGGTTTTTTTTTATTTTATCTATATACGAGATAACTACCATTAGACATCTGATGCTACCGAATTTCGTGAAGCGGCGGTAGCCTAATGGCTAGGGCGTCGGACTTACAATCATGTGGTTGCCGGTTCGAACCCCACCCATTGCACTACCGACGTAACACAAGCATTTAGCTTAGCACGAGGGGTTAACAAGAATACTGGTAATGTGCGACCAACATTACTAGAAAGCTTTTTAAAAAAAAAATACTTGAGAGGTGTCAAGGGACACTCGGATGGAACGAAGTTGTAATAAAAAGGAATTGTAATAAAATTTTATTAAAAAAAAAATACAATTCCTTCACTAATTAATCGAAAGGAACTACTATCTTATTAGAGAGAGAGAGACAGACAGAGAAACATGCGCACGCCGCACAGCTTTCAATAGCTTACTATAGCAAAAAGTGTCGTGACAACTTTTCGTAAGAATTTTTTCCGTCTAGCCCCCTTTCACAACGCGCGATAAGGAACTTCGTTCCAAAAAAGAAAAAAAAAAGAAAATATTAACATCCTAAGAATATAGTGGTTGTTAGACTTCTGACTACCACTAACTATGGTCATAGGTGTATCAGTTATGACAATTGGGGTGCTAAGACCGATATGCTAGTGATCACCCATCCTTTGACTGACCGTGGCTAGCGCTGCTTAACATAATAGATGGATAAATTAGCCACGAGACCGCCATGTTTTTGCGGTCATTTGTATAACATTAGCATGCCAACAGAAATATTATAATAATGTTTTTAATAATTACTGCGTAGGAATTGCCATGCCCAAGATTCATATCTTCAATAATATAATCGTAAAATTTCTTAGCTTTATGTAAATTTTATTACTAATTTTATAACTAGACATAATAATTACTTAGGGCCATAAACTCTATAAGGTTCAACACTGCATGACTTGAAACAGTAAAAGGGTTATATAGAAATAATGCTGCTTATAATAGAATAGACGCGCTATAATTTAATAATACATAAGTTGAAATGGTTTGGACGTGTCGAGAGAATGGATGAAAGGCGATTAAGGAAAGGGATTTATAAGGCGAATGTCAGTGGAGCCACCAAGAGAGGACGCTCTAGAAAGACATACACCGACCTTATCGGTGAGATCCTGCAAAGTCAGGGCAAAGGTCAGGTACTTACGTAGTAGAATGTGGATGACGCAAAAGAGGTATGCAAATTCGTAGCAAGTGACGTTCTGAGTGTCTGCCAAACTCTGTGGGAAGGTGTGAATGTATTCGAAATTAAAAAAGATTACTAATATATCAAAAAACTTTTTGAGACAAAAAGTACCCTATGTCCTTCTCCGAGATCCTATCCCTAATTCATCTCATCTCCCTGGTTCATCGGTTTAGGCGTGAAAACGTAACAAACAGACAGATAGAGTTAAGAGTTATTTTCGCATTTACGAGTATAATATTGAAATGGAAGTATGGATACTCAAAATTCTATATTTAAACAAATAAAAAAAAATATAATAGAGTGAGGATTACTTTATCTTGTAATAAGTGCTTAGGATTTTATTTTGCGAAAGATTTTATCACGATATTTTAACCTTTTAGCGTTGAATTCATTTGATTTATGTATTTAACAAAGCAATTTCATAATAAATTTTTCTATATCCCTAAATAATTTTCTGATAGAAACAGCCCTCTCCATACTCTGCCATCAGAGCATTTCAGGATTTGGGACACGGGACAGCGCTATACGAGCGAGCGAGATAGCACACATAATCCACTTATACGTCACGCGCGGGTTGTTCCCATACATTTTTACTGGAGAAAATTCGGGAATACCCTTAATGCATATTAAGCCGGCTCCAGAGTTATTTGCTATGAGGTATCGGCGTACCTATTGAAATGAAATTTTACGCTGTGTGGGTTTTAGGGATAACGAAGGTTCCGTACACTTTTGTAGGTAAGAATGCGTCCCGTGACCCTTCATGAGTTTGGCCGGCCGGATTATTGTTTCAAGTACGTACTTACCATATTTATGGTACCGCAAAGAAGTTTGAAAAGCGGTGGCCGAAGATAAATAAAGTAAATATTTATTAGACATACCATCACGCCTGCATTCCCCGGAGGATTAGGCAGAGGTGTACTAACACCGACAGTTCGCCGGTGTGTTTAGGTCACATGTAATAGTGAGCGAACCGGGTACATATCCCAATTTCTATCTGTTATTGAGGAATTCATAGAAAATCCCCATACCACTTTACTCCTACCTGGGAATCAATCCCAAGATCTCTAACCTAGCAGTCCAGCTTAGGACCACGAGACAGCTTATTTATTAGACCTGCAGATTAAAAGCTTTACTAATAAATATTGTATGATAAAATATATAGGTTACATAATGAAATAAAAAAGTTTACCTAAACATGTTTTGTTTCTTTCGCTCGACTGTAATTTTGTATTTGGAAGAAAAGAGACAAAATATTGTGTATCTACATACACAGCCCTTACAATGTTTATTAATAGTTACAGTTTTGTCATTAAATAAGTAGGTTTCATGTTAGTTAAGTAAATAGCGATATAAATGTTAGTTCTAACAATCATTAATGATATTAAACCCGGGTTCCTTTGGCGGTGGGTTATGTTTTATAGTGTCATTATAATAAGTGGTTCAAACGGGATCTAAACGGTTATGAGGAAATGAAAATAAATATCTAATTTAACTTTATATATTATTAGCAGATTAACTTTATACATTTATATTAACGAGGTGAAGCAGATTTATATATCTAATTATGTATATTAGATGTATAAATCTAACTACTAACTACTGCTCTATAACATAACGTAACATAAATTTAAACACACATAAGATTTATATTAACGTTTTTCTGACGGTCTTGAGTATTTTACATGGCCTAGGCAAATGTCTTGCTGATCTGGTATCATAACATAATCAACCCATTATACTGTCCCACTGCTGGGCACGAGTCTCCTCTCAGAATGACAGGGATTAGGCTATAATCCACCACGCTGGCCTAGTGCGGGTTGGCAGACTTCACACGCCGTCGAGAGAATCTCTCAGGCATGCCGGTTTCCTCACGATGTTTCCTTCACCGTTTTAAGCGCGTGATAATTAACTATTTAATGATGATTTAATTATCTATTTATGATCTGGTATCGTGCTCCCTAAATAAAGGTTGAGCTACACGATGGCTTATCAACTAAAAGCTGCTATGGTTCTTTGTTCAAAAGGCCTGTTCAGATATTGCCTTACATCGTAACACTCACATAATAATATTATTTTGTTATAGTTGTTGTACCTACCACTACTACTGTCTGGACTTTAAAAGAGACATGATTCTCTGAGTTTGTTTCGGTGATTCTTCTCAGAGGTCGTCAGTTAAGAAATACCGGCGCCATCTAGCAAAAAAATGTAAAGCATTGACTACTAAAAGTATCCTTAAATAATAATATTATATCCATAAATAATAAGATCTACCTACTTATAGAAATAAATGTAATTTAACCATCATCACGCCTGTATTCATGTATGGGTTAGTCAGAGGTGTTGGTACTAATGTACACCCACGGTTCGCCGGGATGTTTAGGTTCCATGTAATAGGGGGCGAGCTTATTGCCATCAACTGGACATAAATCCAAACTTCGAGGTGCTACTAAGAATTTCATAGAAAAACTCATTTCATCATTATTATCATATCAGCCAATAGACGTCTACTGCTGAACAAAGGCCTCTCCCAATGACTTCCATAGTTACCGGTTATATGCCGCCTGCATCCAACGACTCCAAGCGACCTTCACCAGGTCGTCCGTCCATCTCGTTGGAGGTTGTCCCACACTGCGCTTTCCGGCGCTGCGCTGTCCCAAACTCAATTATTCTAATAATAATTTAAAACATTTCGGTATTCATACGGTACTTAAACGCTTGCAGAAGAATTTTTACACTCATTTTATATGATTAAGTACCTACATTTACATAATACCCTAAAAATATTGCATGCGCACAAATCAACATCATGTATATATTTAATACAATAATATTAATGGCATCCCGATTCCAGTGACACTCTTGGGTTAAGACCTTTTCTAATCCGTTTATATATACATAAGCATTAACGATTAGTTTAACGATTACCATTTATAATCATTAAGTAATAAATGGCTATCATTTTAATTATAAACTTATAACTATTAGTTTGCTTATACACTTCCTATTACTGTTTCTAAATAATATTTCAGAAGTGTTTAACTCGAGATTTTAAGTATCTCACTTAATCTATGATAACTGACTCAATAGTCTAGTGGTTATAAGCAGAGATGATAACCGTGAGGTCCTGGATTCGATCCTCAGATCGAGCAAAGATGCATTGCGATTTTTAAATTTTATTCGAGTAGTTTGGGTTTAGGACCTAATAACATACCGAACTGTGGGTGTACATTAGTACGCCTCTGCCTAATCCTTCGGGAAGTACAGACGGTATAGTATGTCAATCTATGAATATGTCAACAAGCTTACGGAAAGCAAATGGTAATTGCTGATTGCAATTACTAAAGTTTATTCACATCTGGTTAGACAAGAAGCCGACATCTAAGTTAGAATAAATAAACAAATCGTAATCATCGGAATGGAAATTAACATGTACGTCTGATTAATTTTATAAACTAAAAACTTTTTTACGTGGGAGAGCCATGCTTCGGCACGAATGGGCCGGCTCCACCGGAGTGATACCACGGCCTCACAAGAAACCGGCGTTAAACAACGCTTACGTTGTGTTTCGATGAGTGAGTGAGGTCACCGGAGGCCCAAACCGCTTTTAAAAGGTCGGCAACGCACTTGTGACTCGCTTACCATCAGGCGATCCGTCTGCTTGTTTGCCCTCCTATCCCATAAAAAAGGACATTATTTGGCCTACTGATTTCTGAGACTTATGCGAATATTGGTCATATTTAAATAAAACCTGTTAACGGAATAATTCATAATGTAAATATAACGCGATAAAATCCGTTAACTGGTTTTATTTAAATACATCATTCGGCAGTTATCTTTAAATAAAAAATATATAATGAAAGAAAACATTGACATGAATTCCTAACGAAGGTTTAAAAAAAACTCGCGGACTGAAAGACCAAACTATAAAAAAATACTTTTTTAAATAGGTCAGTAAGTAACAACTCCTGAAGCCTATATTCATTGTTTAACCTAAGTTGTACAATAACTTGTAAGTTCTGACTGTTAAAAATAATTTAGATTCGTTGTTTTAGGCTATCTTTGCATATACTTATCTTATCTTATCTTATATGGGGCCGAGGCAGCAAGGCCTCAGTGCACTTCGACCCAATGGGATCTTTTGTGCTTCCCCTGGATACCTATTCCACATCCTCACCCAGATCTTCAAATAGCTCTTCCATGAGCTTTATAATGAGGCCTGGGGGAATGAGTCTGAAATCCTCTGGTCTTGGATAACCCTGCCCCAAGAGGCGCATTCGCTTTCTAGCCATTGCATCGCATGTACACAGAAGGTGTTCCATGCTCTCAATTTCCCTTTTGCAGGCCCTGCAGGCTGATGTCTCCGTCAGACCCATCTTTTGTAAGAGAGCGTTAGTCCCGAAATGTCCGGTCAGCATTGCATATACTTACATAACATACCATCACGCCTCTATTCCCCGAAAGTTTCGGCAGAGGCGTACTAATGTACACCCACAGTTCGCCGGTATGTTTAGGTCCCATGTTATAGGGGGTTAATGCCCGGTTAATGGCTATAGGCTCGATAGCCATTAACCGGGCACAAATCCAGACTCCGAGCTGCTACTGAGAATTTCATAGAAAAACCCAATAACACTTTGCTCGACCTGAGGATCGAACCCAGGACCTCTAACGTAGCAGTCGCGCTTGGGACCACTAGACTAATGAGGCAGTCCATATACTTATCGATAACTTATACTAGAGCCTATTTTATTTGGAACCTCCATTCACAAATGGTAGATTAAAATTCTTACGGATATTCTGGAATACTGCTTTTTAAATTAATTAACGATGAATACGAACGGTATCTTGCAGCAAATCTAACCCTTCAGGTTTCTCTAGAAATAACATATGAAGAAGATTTTACTTAATATTACGATATTACCTTACAGACGAGTTTCTAAAGATTAATATCTATATTTAACAGCGTAGTTAGTCAAGATGCTAATATAATAGATTGTAATCCTTGATGCAGTGAATTCTACTCCCAGGAATATATGTATTTCCATCAACAATACTATGTACGATCAACAGTACTTCATGGTATATAAAACTGTCAAACTAAAATGGATTTTCAATTTAATCTCCAAGTAATAAAGTTGGGGAAATTTGACAGTTTGTGGTAATTTGATGGGCTAGAGATTGTACTTCCAATGATTGCAAGCGTAGCTGCCATGTTAGGCTCTCAGTGCGATTCCGAGGCCAACAAAGTACGAAAACTCTCGAGCAAATTAACCGGCGTAGTGGTTAAGGGGGTCACCTCGCCACTATCACTGCCGTGGGTCGTGGTTTCGATTCCCACTTGAGGCAAATATTTATGTGTTCCACGGATATTTGTTTCGAGTTGTTTTATTCGAGTCCGCATGTTTATGTACGCCACTTTGGGTATTTTCATTAGGATATTCTCACTAGGTAACAGCTTTGTTCATGGCAATAGGCCCACTCTCTTTTACATAAACATCATTACACCTCTACCTAAGTCTTCAAGGGATATGGAAAGGTTTATTTATTACCCTTATTAACATTAGTATTAGGTATATTTATAGGAATAAGCAGTGATAGCCTAGTGGTATGACCGTTGGACTGCCAAGTCAAAGGTCTCGAGTTCGAACCCAAGGCACACACCTCTGGCTGCTCGAATTCATGTGCGTATTAATAGTTAATTATCACGCGCTTAAACGGTGAAGGAAAACGTCGTGAGGAAACCTGCATACCTGAGAGATTTTCTCAACGGTGTGTGAAGTCTGCCAACCCGCACTAGGCCAGCGTGGTGAACTATAGCTTAATCCCTCTCATTCCGAGAGGAGACCCGTGCCCAGCAGTCGGACAGTATAATGGATTGATTATGTTATGTTATGTATATTTAGTATCCTAACACAAACCCAACAACACTGCTCGACATCGAACTAAGACCACTAATTAGATAGTGTCACTGTTTATTGACAGCTACCAAACGCATGGTTAGTGTTCGTAACTCAAACGGAGAAAGCATGATAGGGTTTTTCTTATAATGATTCATCCACGAACTAACCAACCGAGGTCGGCAGCGTTCGGTTCACAACACATTAAGCTCTTAGCAACCTCGGCAACATTCCGCTTGCCTCTCGCGGCAACACGGTCTTCAAGAGTTTGCCGCGCAAAGTCATAACGCAGTTTATATCATACATAAACTGCAGAGAGATAGGGCCGGCAAACGCGCAATGTTTTCTTTGATCGAGTGCAAATAACGCATTCTCCCTTATATAGTTATAGAGCCGTCAATAGTTATGCAGATAACTGCATCGGTATTGACAGGCTGATAACTTATCGTCTGCAGGCACTTTAACTAGATACTTCCTTAGTTAACTATGACACATAACTGAAGTATCGATATTTTCGTACCTTATTTAATTAACTACGAGGAAAATGTCAAAGGAATAAGATTGCAGTGTTTGTGTAATAGTTACAGAACAGATAGCCCCGGTGGTCTCAACTCTAAGACGATTTAACCATGGTCGTTCGAAAACAAGACAAGCAACTCTGGCTTTTCCAATTTATATGAATTGATCATAAATATGAATAATTGCTTTAATTCTTAAAAAATCATAACCCTCCTAATTCATCTTTGATAGTTTCATCTATCATGCTTAAGGAAAACATCGTGACAAAACTATCGTATCTCACTAAAAAACGATCTATGATTATGATACAGAGACTACTGACACATACATTGAAGTGAAGGCGTTTTCAAGTATGCACCTCAGCAGAAGCGACCTGTTCAAATGAAAAAAACAATATTTTGTTTAAAGTGACAACAAAAAGGCAACACTTGAGTGATAATAATAACCTCACCTTCAAGCTTAAAGCAATCATGACATTGGAAACTATTACTTAGATGACGTCTCACCTTGTGGTATGAAGTACACATTGAAAACTTCATTCACTTCTTAAAGCATTCCTTTTCTCTTCTTTTCGCATGGCCCCGTACAACATTACATTGTATTACTTCAAAAACATTTTACACTGTCCTTTAATACCAACATACACATATCTAGCCCAAAGGGTTACTCACTTTGCAATCATTGCTTATTTTACAATCAAAACTTAGTACACTATCTGTCACCAAAGACCACTTTAAGAACAATTCACAGAACATCGTAAGACCAATTAAATCGTTAATTTAAATAAGTTTAATCAGATTTAAAATCTAGCAGTGTGTTCACCACGACACTCCGTCTTGCACTGGTGAGCTAAATGAGAAAGGTTTCCCTATTTCTTCCCATTCGAGAGAGAATATAAAACTCTTTTTCGCCTTTTTTTTTACTTCCAACTTCGTCTTAATATGCCACCCGCTCGGACCTTGGGGTGTTGGGTTAGAAAATGTATAGAAAGGACACGAGCATCAAATACTTAATGTTGGTCCTAAATGCTGGTCCTTCGAGCTAGATTTCACCAGCACTGCTCGTTTTGTTTACAAAGTATTTATTAATTAAAACTATTTATTAATAAATAGGTCTACACCCAAATTCCCCGACCTCAACTTGTTTAAAGAGTTGTTTAAAATGAAAAGGGATTTTTAACGGGATCCAGTTTCATTGGTCTTGATGCCTTAAGTAATGTGGTAGTTATCTTTTATTACATTTTTATGATTATTTTACGGCTCTCGTGATGCTATGCAGTGCAATGGATAGCTTATGAGTCCTTTTGATCCTTTATCAATTAAAAAAATACATCATAATTGGCCAGAATTCTTCTAAAGCACTCTTACTATCATCAAACATTTACAGATTATTTTTATAGAAAAGAATTGAAAACAACGTAAACGTCTAAATAGACGCCATTTTTGAGGACCGACGCACCTTAGGCTCTTGTTTATTCTTTAAATCCCATTTAAAAACACTCGTTTATCTGAAATTCTTGATCTTATACTAGCGGACGTGTATTTAAATATATTCTGCTCATCCTATATGCATATCATAAATCTTTCAATCCTTAAACACTAGTCACACACATCGTGTAAAGATATTCAACGGAAATACGATAACGCATAACCTATATAACCTTACGTATGTCTCAATATCTTAACAGGCAGGTAGCCTTATACTTTGCAATCTACCGGCAAAGCAATCTGTCGAAGTTATCGACTTACAAAATATAAATTGTTTGTATTTATATGTGAACTTACGTGTGGTTGTGGTTGTGCTGAGGCCAAAATAGTAATACAACACATAAGGCGGGCGTAATGACCTCAACCAGTTTTAAAAACTAACGGAATAATAATCGAATACAGCAGCTAAAACTTCCTAAGTATTGTTAAATACCGAAAAATATAAAGCTCCTAGAATAAAAATACAAAGCTACTACTTATTTAACTACCGGTCCTTCGATTCGAAACCCAACTAGTTTATCCACAAACAGGACCAAATTAGTAGACAGTTCTAAACATTCCTTAGTCTACGTGAAAGGGGCGGTTGTGTTAATCGCGGCGCCACCCCCGGTCTTCGTTAGTCTAGAATTAATTCGTTGATAAGACGCCGCGCCTCCCAGCGATGTTGTCTTGAGATCACAGGGATGCTACGCAAAGAAAAACTTCTGGAAAATGTTTTCATTTTATTGTAGTTGATAACATTTGGTCTTTATAAGCGTGTACCTATGTCGTTTAATCGCTGTCACTTAGACGATAGGACCAGTCTATAATCTAAACTGTATCCGCAATAAAGCTTTAGGTAATAAATTCGGCTAAAAAGGTCAGATCAAAAACATTTCATATATGATTCATATGTATTGTCGCATCTAGCGTGATTGGAAAACCGATAATAGATAGTGAAATAAGACTGAACTAGTATCTAATGATCGCAAATGAATCTACTAGATACGTCACTATTACTGTATAATCAAGTCACTTTTATCACTGCTAATGAATATAATTTCCACAACTTAAAATCCAGTGTATCTCAGTGCGAAAATACCAGCAATCATTTTATTACCAAATGAAATTGTAAAATGCTACAAAAGGAAACCCCAAAAATGTTTCTCGTAATGGCAGTGGCACAAAAGGATTCTTTTATTTATGCGCCAATTTTCCGAATGTAGCCATCCCTGAAATCCAAGAGCAAATTAAAAAGACGACCACAAGATCGCCTCAGGGGGGACAGGGGGAAATTACACCCCCCAAGCCTACGTTGACCCTCTTTAATGAACATTGCACCGCACGCTATCTCTTTTCCTCCTTACAGCTTCCGCCGAAGATTCCTTTTTCTATCTCTTTTTAATGGTGGAGATTTCAGTATGACATCAATTGTCTGCGTTGCATTTTATTCCAAAACAGTTTGGTGCGATGCGGCGCGGAGGTAGAGACAGCAGGTCTGCCGCTTCTTTAAATATTTGAATAGGATACGTTTGAGCAGAAAATTCAATAGGAATTATTTGGTCGTCAATAATAACGTTATTTAGGATACGTTTTATGTTTGCAGATATTTTTCTTTGAGTTAAGATTCAAACTTAGTTTATGTAACTTTGAAGTATTAATTTGGTATGTTATATTGAAAAATACTGGCATCAGTTTGATTTACCGCCAACGATCATTAAGAGATAGACTGGTACACATCGTGACTTTTGATTATTTATTATTTTTGGACCACCAAAAGAGAATAAAGACAGCACAATCTTATAAATAGGATACATAATTATTTAGTATGTGTACTCCTACCATTATAGGTCACTATTATACGCATGAAAACCAACAGTAAAAAATATTACATTTAAACTGAAATTACCTAAATAAAATTTAAATTAAATATTGTTATTACGAATTATTAACGAAAAAAAAGTTACACCAATTTATCTAATGTATTTATTATATTGCCTGAAGAACCTGGGCCCAGGAGTATAATAAATAACAGAGATTTGTCGAAAGCGGTGTATTAATTTGTACACATTCTGTCTTGGGATACGATTAAAAGCTCAAGGCGTGTTTCAAAGCTATGTACTTATATTTATTATTACAAGCCTGTCCTTCAACCTTCAAGACAACATAACACCTCATGTATCAATTTGAAAGTTCAAAAGACCATTCGTATTCAACTAAGAAATATCTCCAGACATGAGAACCGAAATAATGAATGGGTCGAAACAGCTTACACGGTACTTATTAGCGATATAAATGTGCCAACCAAACATGCCACCGACAGGTGAGAAAGGACCAAATGTTACCATAACTATAACTAGGTGATAGAACACGGGCCTTGCATTTATTGGTCCTTAGAGTATTTGTTCATGCGATTATATTAATAGCTTAGGTAATTACTTTTGCACGAAGCCACGTAGCTTAAAAATAAATATACTTTTCAATAAAAATCTATTTCTTTAAAATCATTTTTTTAAATTTTAAGGACTACTAGTTCGACAATATTCATTTCAATATTCTATTCAAGGTTATTTAGTATGATTATATCAATGCGAAAGGATATTAAATACTTATATACCCATAATAACAAACAAATTTTTCTGTACATTAGAAAAAGGGATATAGCGATATTCTTAATAGGCGTGGGAATTTTGCCAACATATTGGGCTAGCATGGTGGACTATATTATATACCTACCTTATCCCTTTCTTAAGAGGATATCCGTGCCCAGCAGTGGGACGATCAATAAGTTGACGATTATCTATTGACTTGTTGAGTATGTTAATTAACACAACAATTTCACATAAAACAGAGTATTCGTGTTAACACAGCAACGTTCTTTCAAAATTCATATGAGAAATGTGAAATGTGAGTTCAGTATCTGTAAGTACAACCAGGATAGGACATTCTATTGCAGGCAACATTGTTTCAAGTGTCGAACATAAAATTCACACACCTAATGACCCTCGTAAATTAACACTCTCATAATTAACTATCTCGTGTTATTTCCAAGTCGTTTACGTCTATAAAGGTTGGACGTCAATGTTGCTAAAAGTGGCTAAAAGGCAATATACATTCTACTTTGTTAAGTTTTAAAACCGACAAACAGTAATTTATTTTAAAGTGAGAAATGTTTTTTGCTGCGGTAATTAGGCCGCGTATCGAAGGTTCTTAATCTTGGTCTTTTGGATCGTAATACTAATTTATTGAAATTGTGTAGGCAAGTAAATTATTTTCTTTGTCAAGCCAACTTTATTAAAAGTTCTTCGAGTACTTAAATGTCCTGCTGACGGTGGTGTTGTGTGTCGTTTTGCTCCCTACAATCTGGTTGAGTCGAACAACGCTGATACACACGTCATGCTCGTGAACGGGTGCTCTCTGTCGGGACTAGTTAACTCTGACATGCCATGGCAATCCGGGTTCAGTTACCTATGTTATCTTTTGGAAGGTAATTTATTCTCGTCACTTACATCAAACTCCACAATACTCACATTGATAGAAGAAAAACATTGTAAACATCAAATATATCTATTTAAAAGAGTATATATGGAGTTTCTTGCCTGCAAATAGCTTTTAATATTTCAAAAGTACCTGTATATGGTCTAATTGAAATAAAATATTTGAATTTGAGTACGTTTTCTTCAGGGTTAATAAGACTTAATCCAGGGCTTTTCTCAACTTTCTGTTGAGTTGCCGTTGGTTTTATTATAACTGAATGCAACTACTGTACTGATTCACATGAAGCTACTGTCGTTAGACCATATAAGTGTAATAGACAAAGTCGTTATAGATAAAATGGTTATCAAGAGCTTCTGGCGTCACTAACGTTTGTGACAGGAATTTGCATGATAACCGGGACTGACAGTTTCGTTTTCTACGAGAGACAGATTAGTTCTGATAAGTTAAGAATGGTCCTTCATCTATACTAGGTACTTTAACTGTAATAACAACGTACGTCAATAACAACAAAAAAATCAGCGCTTACTAGAGATAGAATATTGCTTCTATGGATCTAACATCAAAATCCTGCCTCAATTCCAGCCAAGGAACAAGGACTAAAAACCACACTTGCGTTTTAAGTCGGTATGAGAACTTACCCTACCACTTCTTCAATCTTTCTCCAGTTATTAATCGTAATCCAGTTTAACATCAGGATAATAAGGTGCTGTTATAAATGCGTGTAATATGCAATATTCTCATTAAATTACCTCTAATCTGTTAGGATTATCGATAACCTTCCTAACAGGCTAGATTTGCGAATCATTATATTAGCATAACTACTTTAATTGGTATGACCACGGCTCGGATAGGTCACCTATAAAGATAAATGGTTCCCACGCCTCGGAGATGAAATAATTTCGTTTTATATCTTAGGTTTAGGTTATAAAGCCTTATAACATAATGCATTCAATAGGTGTGCCTTTTTATGCGACAGAAATATTTGGATGAAATTTGGACTTTAGTAGTTAGACAAATCGTTTTGAAAAAGGCCATTTTGTCTTTACGTAAATCTTTATATTTCTAGTCAAGTGGTCTTTCAATATAGATTATTATTTTAGTAGCCGAGAACTTACTTATAACTTTGGTAGAATCTTAAGATAACAATGGTTCAAAAGCAGTTTTTTGTTTTGCTACTCAGCACTCTTCGCATCTTTTCTCGAGCTTCAAATGGGCAAAATGTCATGAATGCGTCAAAGAATGAAAATGTCATGATAGCGTCAATTAAGCAAAATGCCAAGCGAATAAAATCGTATAGTCATTAAATTCTTAAAATATCCCATTACAAAGTTATTTTCAACAACCGACACAATCATTAGATATTTATCTACGAGTTTATTTGATGCCTTAGTAGGGTTGCCATACATCGTAAGTACTTCTAAATGCGTCCTAGTTTTGGGCGCGTCTGTACGCAATATTTATAAAAGGAGTCTCCATAAAACCTGGACTATTGAATTAAAGATTAAGTCAGTTGTCGTTTGGCATTCAAGTGTGTGAATTCGCAAAAATGTTCTTGGAACCTAAAATATTTAACCCCAATAATAGTAGCCATAGAGATGTTTTAAACTCCTCTGTCAATGTATTAGCCTTCAAGGTGCTAGATTCTTATATTATGTACTCACTCGCAAAGGAGATGCATGGGTGTCCCAATCTTTTTGTTTCAAATTACAAAATAGGCCTCCTTTTTCTAGGTTTGGTTCTGAATTTGGCTGTATATTCCCGAGTCAATAGGTTCTGAAGATACATCACAAAATGCATGAAGTGGCTGCTCCGTAACCCACACTACCGACAATACGCATTGTTAAAAAATGTATTGTTTAGAGTAATTTATCCGTCCTTCGGACTTTTAATTATCATACTGTACAACACACCAAAAAAAAAAACACAAAATAGGTTTCAAAACAGCTACTACAGGTTAATAATATTATTGACGATGGCAACCCTAGCCTTTAACTTTATCATCCATCTGACGGAACGCATACGTGATTAATTCTATTCGTAATATTAATCAATTCCTTTGTTTAAAGGTTACTGTACTTGCTCATCATTTGTCTAACCTTTTCCTACAATAGGGTTGACTTCCAGTCTAGCAAGCGGTTTGACATTGATATTATTATTAAAAGCCTATAGAGTCCCACTGCAGGACCGGAGCCACCCCACTGTTTCTCCCAATACAGTCGTTTTAGAACGAATCCAGCTCTTCTCCACATCGCCGTCTTAGCCTGTCTGGTGAGCGTATACCATTAGGGGAGAATCTTGACGGAAGCTTAACCCATTCATCATTCAACTTGTGGCAGATATGTATATCCAGTCCAGTTCCACATTAGTAGGTACCTATTTTTATACATTTTAATGAGTAAATAGGTAAGGTTACGAACTAATCACTAGCCGCTACCACAGTTCTAGTAGCTGCAAGTAAAGCGTGAAACATGAGGTCCCATTTTTACCCAGGTTAACTGGCATTTTTTTTTTTAAATCTCCTTTGACTTAAATCCATACTCCGGGACGCTGATAATCATATTCTGACTCATCAAAAGTTGCCATTTTAGCCCCCTGGTCGTCCATTTTTCTGTTACCCTTTCACGCTTAAACCGCTGAACATATTTCGTGAATATTTGAATAAGGATATAGGTTACCTTTTTGTTAAAAGCCTTGTCGCAAAAAGTGATATTGGATTGCGAGGAAAACTGCGTGCAAGGGCATGTACAAAAATATATGCTACATTCCGATACCCTTTCATTAGCTGTTAATTGAATTGTAGCAAACATGTTGTTTAATAACACGGTGTCGTATATGAGCTGTGTTTATTCGTCTATTTATAATTACTATGCGCTCTGCCACTCCCAATACAGACTTCGCGACAGAGCGAGGCAATGAAGGCTGCGTTGTATTTATGTTAATGAAAACATAACTGTGCATGACGTACAATGTAGGTAATGTTGGTTTTGATATTAGGTAGTGTTCTATTTTAAAACTCAATGTTATATTAAAACTATGTTGATAAGACGTCCTGTCCATTTTTTTTATTTCATCGTATTTTCGCCGTTCAATTACCTACAAAGATGGGTCTCTGATATATAGGTAGCTGTTCCGGGTCTGAGTATTAGTATAAGAATTTGTCTTTGTCAATGCACCAACGATGTAGAAGAAAATCCTAGTTTAAACGTTTTGGCCACATATATTTATACCGTCGTGGAGAGATCGAATCCGCCACTCCTACGTTATGGCTCCAATCGAGATACTTTCACTGGTGCAATATTAAGAAAACCAATTGTCACAGGATATTTAAGGTGTAATGAATGTCTAAAATATATTGGACTGTGGGCTGGAGCGCCAGTGTGGGCCTGTGTACCTAGTTATATTATTTTGAAAGCTAGCTCGAACAAAGTAAGGAAGCTCAACCATCCAAAACTAACTGTCATCAAAAAATATGTAATCTGTGAGTAAAATAGCTACTCCTTTTTGAATATTTAAGAACCATATCGAGGCTGTCCAAATTCCGTCGCACACAACAATGAAGTATTTTTTGTTTGTTTGATCTTTTTTAAAACAAATGTATGTTAAGCTTTTTATTTTCTAATGTTCTCTGACAGGAAACGTCAAAACCGACTAAAGATCACGACTTATGACTTTTACACAATGTTTTTGGGACTTGTTTCCTTACTTAAAGTAAAAACTGCATTTTACCGCAAATAGCGTAAACAAATCCTTTTTTCCGTCCCACAGATCATACTAAAATGTTACAGACAAGTAATAATCGACGCCTACAAGTTGTGACATTCGAATTTCGAAATTATTTTTTTTTAATATAAAAACGCAGCCAGGTGCAAAATTTGGCACCAATAAAATCGCACTTTCGTTCGGTAATCAGAAGTTTTTACTGTGGCAACATTGTTACTTATTATTAAAAGGAGCGAGCGATGCGCGAGATCCTCTCGTGAGTAGACGCAGACCTCCCTGGAGCGAACACGATGCGTTAACGATGGAAAGCAGGGGCGGAATTAGTAAGTCTTTTTATTAGTAAGTCATTAACAAAGTCAAAATCATTTATTCAAATGATAATTCATGATATTGTATGAATTGAAGAGCACGTGGCAATGTGATAACAGCTGATTGATCGACCTGCAAGGTTAAGCTGCATTTTATACGGTCAATCTATGGAATAGGTATAATATATAAATATCGCTAGTCCAATGCCTAATCACTAGGATGGGGGAGTCAGTTGGCACTGTATCTAACTGTATCTCTATCTGCAAATAGGATAAATCGAAGTCACTGATTTGGTCAGTTCCTCCGGTAACTTCTAAACCGCGCAACAGATTTTGATATTTTTATCTGTTAGATTTATATCTAAAATACATGCATATTGTATTATAGAAAAGCCGAGAATTTCAATGATACGAAGAGCAGGTCGCATGTGTAAAAATAATCTTACACCCGCAGTCAATTAAACTGAAAGCTGATGAGATTTGAAATAGAAGCAATAAAAACTGATAAATTTCTCTCGTAATTATTCCACGCAAGTAAAGGATATTTAAATATCTGCATGTGAATATCCAATGTAATATGTAAATGATATTCGGTCGGTGCGTTTATTGCAATACTACACCTACATGCAAGCCGTCCCTGTCAGATCTTTATCAAAAAAATCATGAGCGTACAGAAAATTATTTTCGAAAGTATTACAATAATTGATAGCTTCATTTCCATCGATTACTTGTAAATATTAAATTTTTATGTCAAACTATTAACTTAATGAACTCACGTAGTTTATTTATCAATAAGTTTTTGCTTTAAAGTTAATTTATTGAAATATAATTGAAGCAACTTTAGCTGGTTCCCGATATGGGTCACGTTGCATAAATTATATTAATTATAAGGATAATTACTGCACGGGATAAAATTGCACAGTGTGCTGTGTTTGATACCAACAACAAAATAACCTTCCCTGCTGGATTAAATCGACATATAAATATTTTTTATATTGCATTTGACATAATACAAAATTATATTATTATATGTTCTCGGGATTAAAATAAATCCCCTTTTTACGGGTTTTATCGCGTTATATTGATATCACGTATGTACCCGAGATTTAATAGATAATTTCAGTATATTAATGTATAATATTCGCGTAAGTGTCAGAAATCAGTATGATCACTGGAGTTCAGCTGGCTAAAGCGTACACAATTGGAGGACGCAGGACGAATACTAGCTAGAGGAATACTACTGATCTTTCACTAAAATCTATATAGATTTTACTGATATTATAGATATCTATAATATCTAATTCGTTGTTTGTTTTTTTAATGTCTTATTACCTAGCCGGTACACTACAATCCGAAGTAAGTTAAAGTGTATTAAGTAAAGCTGATCTGACAACAACTGTTCATTTGTGATGTAATCCATTTTTGCTCTCATACTTAATTCGTGAAATCTGATTCTGCACGCCATTTCAGCCCTTCATTGCAGCACCAGTTACACAAAAAAATAATCATTACTTAATTCACAATACGCTTGCGTTCATTCCATTCGATCACGAGCCCGTTCACTTCCCCATTCATCTTTCAACTGTTCCACACTTATTATAAGACGAAATCGATTCAGCGCAAACGAGATCTCGATTCTCGATTCCCGATCTCATAAATCTTTTTTGCGGACGCTCCGGGCGCGCCGTAACCGATTAGTAGGTGCGCCACGGTTATCTGACGCGAGAAACAATTTTCAATGCATTATATAAATTATGACTTCATCGGAGGAACACTGATCACGATTTGCGAGGGCGAAACTACAGTGAGTTAGCGGGAAAATAGTAGGGTTTAGCGGACTTGAAAACAATTTGATTCGATTGATTTGTTTTGATGCGTTTAGCAAAAAATCGCTAACAATATTTTCCGCATATTTTAATTGATAAGAACTAATTCCATTATTTACAAAAGCAAGTATTATTTACTATTACTAAACTTATTGATTATTAATTTTAGATTTTTATTTAAAAAACTTTGTGATCGAGGTCACGGGTGGACATAAATAAAATAATAAATGAAACCTTTTTTTATGGATTAAGTCGGCAAACGAGCTGAAGAGCCACCTGGTGGTAAGTAGTTATCGTTTTCCATGGACACCTGCAACACCAGAGGAGTTGCTAATGCGTTGCCGACGCCTAAGAAACCCTACGGACTGCAGCCTGCCAGAGCCGCAGTGAACGAGGGGAACTGGCTCTTACGTGCAAAAGTCGAAACACACACTAAGGTGCTTTACGACGGACTCCGACGTAAGGGTGGTCGCAAGTCAGTTAGACCCCAAGAAGTCCTACCACCGAGCAAATCAGATATTTTCACGCCTGTAACGGGATGCTTATCTGAAACGCTGTGAGGAACAGTATTCTAACCCGTCCCCACACGGGGATATAGGTAAATACATTAAATTCACATCACTATTTTAGTATCTTCTTAGTTATTTCGTCATCGATTGTTATTGGGATTCATCTTCGGTAATAACGCCACAAATATTAAAAAAAACCACATTAAAGAATCACAATAATTTGTAACGAACGCCTTATTTCTCCAATTAAATAATTCTTCCCGCGAAAGATAACAAGCTAAACAATTACCTTTAATTTAAAATTAGAATAAAAAACACAAAACAATTATCACCAATTCTACGCCCACTTATCAAAATTAAATTGACCACACACATTGGAAAAAAAAAACAAAAATAAAATCTAAAGATTCTAAATTCAAACATTCTCACGATCATGTTCGTCCGTTCAAAAAGGATGACGTTGTTTCCGGTTCCTTGAGATGCGACGCCTGCGCCATGCGCCATCGACATTAAAATTTGATGGGCGTGACAATTGACATAATTACTTCATCGATCCTACTTTGTCTCATAGTTGTATAAATTAAAACCATGTGTGGTATGGCAAGCTAAAAGACTCCACTTGTTCTCTTCTACATTTATTTTTACTTTTTCACAGATCGATAAAAGAATGAGGAAAAAAGAAGGTCATTTTGTACGATTTTATTTTTAAATCGGTGGTTTTAGGTAAGCAGATAGAAGGTATGCATATATCATTAAAATTCCGTAGGCGTTAACAGTTCACGAAAACTATTTTTTTTTATTTAGATTGCAGAATATAAGATGGAATCTTATGTCATTGGATTAATGTAGTGACGTATACTTATCATCTTGCCCTTTTCCCTTAATAATATAAAAAAAATTGTAACTGGCTGAATGCCTGTAGGTACCTACATACGTAGGAGATATTAAAAATACATACGAGAGGTAATAGAAGTAATAATAGAATAATAGGAATAGAATAATAGGAGTAATTGAAGCCGAAATAATTATCTTTAGAATTTTTGTTTACCTGTCTGTATTGTACGCGCATTAAGTAAAAACTACTGCCTGAATTTGGATGCTGTTTTACCACTTGTATTGTCGGAGATCTAACTTAAAAACTGCAAGTTCGATTTTGATACGCTTAGAAGACTAGAAGGTAAGTAAATCGCGAGTGAAACTATAACAAAAGCTAATTTGTAATACAATAAAATTACAAAATCTAGCGTTAAAGTAGCCCACGTAGCTAGTTCACCTGCAGGTCACAACGACTAATCATAAATTGTTTACAATATAAATAATTATAGAGAGATTGTTCACTAGATAAGCATTTCCTTTTCAAAACTTATCCAGGCAGATCTTAAATTAGCCTCTTTCCTTGGCATAGCTTAAGTCTAGCTTCCTGTGCGTAATTTCATTATATTTTGTTCTATCAATATCTGATAAAATAACAAATAAAGTGATCGATGTATGCTCTGTTTTTGTATTGGTAAGGTTAATACTATTTTACTGACGTCAGATATTCCAATTAGAAGTAAGGTTAGAGTAAAGGTGATTATTATTTTTTTATTATAACTGTTATCATCAACCACTGGTCATTTCTCTGGCTACATTGCTCAAATCGGAACACAATAATCTTACATATAGTACTAGGTACTTAGCGACATAATCTTTGGCAATGCGATGATACCAGCCCAGTTGAAATCCAGCAGCGGACAGCACCTTTAAAGAAAGCATTATGGAAAGTTTGCCTATCGGGACCGGCAACAATATTTTTCTATTGCAATACAAAGAACAACGACTGACACTTTATCACTGAAATGAGTAATTGGTGTTTATAAGGTTACCTTAACCTCATACCTTAGTGTCTCTTAGACCCTTTCATGCCCCAGCTGTCGTAATTCGAATAAAAACTCGTCTACTATTAACCGTGCCATACTGAACATTTCAAACGAAACTATTTTAACCAAACGACTCCATATTTTTTACAGAAATAAAATTTAATGAGGGAGAAAGTACGTGAGATAACCGGTCACATTAAGCACATTGATTAGTCTGATGTAGGTACGTAATTATACAAATTGGTACCGAACTGGCAACTAATTGGTACGGTACCGCACAGGATCATAAAAATACGAACAGAGAGGTATACAACCGATCAGACATTCCATCGATAAAAATTATTTCCTAAAAAAACAGTAATAGGTAATATTTCTTCGATGTTTCTTCTAGTGGTGGTGCCATTATTGGTGTTTACATGTACACACTGATATGCAATTAGCAGCTCTCACACCTTTTCTGCCGAGTTTGTTGGACGTCATTCAATTTTATCGTGTAATTAGAGTCCATAAAATCAGTTGATGTTGGCGGTTGAACGCTAGTGAAGGCGATGTGCGGGCATTTTTAGGATACCAACCGACATTCCGAGTATACAGGGCTGAACTTAAATCTGTAATTTACGTTTACGCTTGTATAATAAAATAAACTATGAGTTTGCCTAATAAACTTTGGAATATGGATAGGCAGGCCTACAGAACGCCACTTATCTTTGTACAATTCTGTTTCGCATCCACATTCAAACATCTTGTAAAACATGCCCGCCGATTGCGAGTACTACACACCAGATCTTTTTAAGGTCGCTTCTATCTGTCTTTTCGCGAGAAAATACACACTGAGATAGGCCGTACGCGAAGGGTTATTTTGGGTTACTGCTACTGCCTCTAAGGACGGTGTTCCAGTTCCTTGTAATCTGATATGTGAATCGGGAGTACAACTCTTGCAATCCCACTAGTCCCTTGAATGAACGTTGCACTCGGTTATAATTTCCGTTTGTAATGTCCGATCTTTTTGCGAAAATAAGCTTGGATAGCAACACGTCATAGTGCGCATTGTTACATTCTACAAGCTATTTATTCCTCAACGTGAACTACATTTTACTTGACCAGAAAGCGACCACATCTATGAGCCAGAACCGCAAGCACGCGAAACAGGCAATTAGGTGCAACATTGTCAGAGATGTTATTACCGCGTATCATGTTTGAAGCAAAGAATAGACTTCTAGGAAAAGAAGGGACACTCAACTCCCACTGCAAAATTGTTTCCCCAGAAATGTACGAATACAGCTCGGAGTAGATAAGGTGTCAGCTTGTATATGGAGTAGCATATGCTACTCCATATACAAGCTGACACCTATGATACTCGAGGACGAGATATTTGCCGATCATATATGAAGAAAAAAAATAACATTAAAGATAAATATTAATTGTCTACTAAGTAAACTTAAACGAAAGTTATGTAATTAATTACGCAACGAATGGAAATAGGTCCAACTCACGTGCTGAGCTATCAACACAGATTAAGTACCGAGCTATTGTTTATGCCCAGACCTCTCCACCTGCTATCGCAGTAGCAGGCTACCTTGAATGAAGAAGCATCCACACTTCATTTATTTATAGGAAAATTGTCAAAAATGTAGTAGGTACCTAATTCTTTCAGTATCGTTAGTGTCTCACTAGTCAGCCCGTATATTACAAACGTGTGCAGATATTCTGATGCAAATTATAGTAACAGATTTTTTTATGTGCCAAAAATCCTCACGTATTTTCTGCCACCTGCGGAGCTGGCAGGGTATGTCGGACTCGTGACAATCAACAACCGCATTTACCTTCCTTTTTTCCTATCGTCACGGAATTGGAATTCGGATCCATCACTAACCTGAATTTGTCAATAGGCTGTAAAAGCAAAGGGTGCTGCCTCGGTTTGGTTTAACTTCTAGAATGGAGGAAGGGGGGCGATGCGAATAAAGAGCGATGAGAATATAGTTATGAAATGTATAATCCGGCACTGAGATTATTAAACCTTTTCACTTATATTATGTTCCATGGAACTGCTTCAAGGTCTCACAAATTGACATTATTCGTAAACAAGGGATATAGGGTGAAAAAATGTTAACATATAATTGAAGAGACGCGACGGGCGATCCGCCATACTCTTACTTTACCTTGGTTCAGCCCTGCGCGTTCTAGGATGCCGAGCGCACCATCAACGATATTTAAGCGAGTTTAAAACTAAGATTAAAGTTGTCGCCGCGATAGTTTTTGCGCTATTAACAAGCGCACTCATAAAGCAGTTTTTCTTTGCCGTCTCTTTAAAATAACAAGCTTAACCTTTTCAAAGTCCGTCTATAAATAACAAATAGAAGTCTTCGTTGAGATATTTCACGTTTTGCGTGGGATATATAATATTACGATCAGTTCTTTATTAATTAACGATTACACCGTTTGACTTAAGTTAGATTACATCTGGGCCCACCTCTTCCCATTTCTCGACATGAATTATACATGATAGGTATCTAATTTACATCGCATCAAAAACACTTGGTTGTTTCTAAATCGCCGATTTGGCTATATCGACGGCTTAAACTGTAATTTTCCGGTTTTGAAATAAATTATCATAAACTGATGATTTACTGTAAAAGAGTTGGAGGCTAGTTGGGATATATTAGAAGTTTTATTATAATGTGAATGCGTTGGTTAGATTGTGGGCTCTAAAATAATAACCCGTCGTAAATGTTTCGTTGCTAATAAAATAAATAAGTGGAATTTATATTTTCAACATACTTAGATAAGAAGGGCAATTCTTAAAAAACGTATAAAATATCAATATAAATGTGATATTTAAGTAAACTATATACCTACTTACATTCTCATGTACTTTCCTCGTAATTTCAAAAAATAAAACCACAGCTCAAAGTTGATATCTATGTAGATAAGTATAGATATTCTTAAATATTGATATAATTAAAGGAGACCAAACATGAATTGCTAAAACTAATTTAACAAAGGCACATAAACATTACGACAATCAAATTATAATAAACGCGAACCTATTGATATTCGAAACAATATAAAAGTTCTCGTTTATCGATGCGCCCCGCGCAACTCACTAGGGTTGTCAAATTTTATGAAATTTTGGTTCTTAGGGTTGGTTTGTTAATTAATAGCTCTGACAAAGTAATAAGTAGTCATTTATTACTAGGAATAGCACTATGAAAGGATAAGCAGAAGCGTGCTGATGTAGCTACACCTACAGCCCAAGTCCCAATTTACCCATACATGCCTAATGGAAAAACTCAATAATAAATTGTTGAAAGCCAAACTATGACCTAAATGTTATCAGGACTTATCAATAGGATTTTTTTATACCACTGAGTTGGCAAAGACCTGATGGTAAGCAGTTACCGTAGTTTTGTTTATTTGATGGGTAGGCGCTAGTATCTCAAAAATTTTCCTTAACCCTGCACCTAACTAATGGAACTGATTAGTGCTCAGGGTACTGTTTAATTGTTATAAATTACAGCGAAGCGATAGCACTCGTGCGGCATCGCAATTACATTGCGTTGTCTATAAGATGGTGGAGTGATATGGCGTGGTTCGTGGTTATAATCATTTATATTATTCACTGACTACCTCATTATCATTCATCTAGAGATTAAAAGCGGCTTCAGTATATATATGGGTTTATAGTCTTCAAAAATATTTGAAAAATTGCACCCGCTTTCGAGGCAAATTTAGATTATATATATATAATCATATTTACATAGGTACCATGTAAGACGGGAATTTCTCTCTCTTTCTCTCTTTAACTGGGCACCAATTCAAACCTAAGCCCCTAATGAGAGAATTTCATTAAAAAAAAAAAAACTACTTGACTTGAGAATGTAACCCAGGACTTCACCCAACAGACCAATTGTATGTTTGAATAATTAAGAAAATAAATTTAATTTATCTAGAAGATAAATAATGATGTTTACTTTAACATTATATTTATAATTGTCATTGAAGTGTAGTCATCCGCAGCTGTATATGTAAAGTAAAAACACTCGACTCCATCATCTTTATTTACCATTACCATTTATACCATGTATTACGTGGGTTGTACTTGGAAATCCACCTTCAGTCTATCATAAATGTCTTCAATTAAATACTACACCCACTGATAATTTAAATATCTTATTAACTAGCCGAAATGCAGTTAATTCACGATGTGAATATTATTTTTTATTCACAAAAATTATAAGATAATTATTATTTTTAAACGTAATTCATAACATACTATCACTTCTGCCCTAAAGGCTTAGTACCTAATTAATCAACAATAATTATATACAAATCAACAAAAAAGTACATAAAATGGTAAGTAAGGAGTAACTAAAATTGGAATTCTGGTTCAAAATATAATTTCAATCCAGTTTCATTGCCATAAATGTCACAAATTTTATGACAACTTTTGGGTCAATTTTCGATTTCATTATCTTAAGTTATTCATATTCGATGTTCTTTATTTTTAAATTATTAAAATACCATTTGACATTTACGAAACTGAGAATAGATCCCATTTTACTATATTTTGAACATTTTAATTTCGTTCCATTAACACGAAAAAGAAGAAAATTATATATTTTTAGCCACTACAAATGCAGAAACAGTGACAAGGTTACGACTTCACTTCTACGGTAAATTGCATGCCGCAGACGACTTTTTATATGAGAGTAATATTTATTACTTGACGTCTAAAAGTAAGAAAATAGTTCCAATTAGTTACTTATTTTGTGACTATCATAACGTGTAACGGAAAGACTTCGCCTTGGAACTTTAATTTAACCCAAGCTGGTCCCGAACGTGACGTTGACATTCAGGCCATAAATATTCCATCTGCATTTATCATCATGGTACACTGCAATTGAGCAATTTTGTAATTTAAAAATCGTAACACAAACGTATGTACAGACAGACAGGTGCGTTTTATAATGAGCTACGAAAATTGTTTCCGATATTTCATTTGGCACGATACGAGGCTTGATGGACGGTCAGCAAAATGAGGTGTTACATACAATAATACATCTCCGTGTGGGAATCCACTATTTTATATAGTTTTTTTTAGGGATCCTAGCTAAAATTGGCGAAACGGAAGGCTTATAAAATTACGACAGTGTGAGTCGGTATAAATAATCATAAAAAGGATTTCTTTTAATTTAAATTTTGGGACGTATTTATTTATTTAACTACAGAATTCGAACGAATAATCAGAAAATAATTATGTTTATTTTTCTGGGTAAAGTTATACAAAATAAAAAGAACCAAAGTTACTTAAGTAAACTTAAGTTTACGAAAAATACTAGTCGCACTAGTATTTTTCGTCCTGTGATACTTCGTCCTGCGTTTGATATATTTAAAAGCCATATCGATTTATTTATTTACTTATAAGCCATATAGATTTTAAGTTTATGATCATGTTACGGAACACGACTTGAATAATCGCGACAAACACTTGACCGCATTTATTAATACTTATTTCCCCCACGTTTTATTTTCTTTGAACTATTTATTAAGAATTTCTTTAGGAAGAAGTGTTTGGTATGTGAAAATAATGATTCAAGATAATGTAGTGTATACTAGGTGTGTTAAAATACATAACATTAGTATTGAATGTGATAATGAGTGGAAGTTATATTACACCAATCTCATAGGATTGTGAGAAAGTTATTCATTAATTGTTTATCAGTAATCATTAGTTTTATTGGTCCACTGATAACACCGATTTTAATGGCCTATTGGTAATAAATACTTTAACGAATACTGGTTTCTCTATCTACAATATTCATCCTTATCGGGTAACTTCATCGTGAGTTCAGTTCCTCAGTGAGTATGTGTGAAAATAGAATTCATACAAACCATCACTCCTGTATTCATAACATAAACATAATCAACCCATTATACTGTCCCACTGCTGGGCACGGGTCTCCACTCAGAATGAGAGGGATTAGGCTATAGTCCACCACGCTGGCCGACTTCACACGCGAGAAAATCTCTCAAGCATGCAGGTTTCCGCACGATGTTTTCCTTCACCGTTTAAGCGCGTGATAATTAACTATTTAATACGCATATGACTTCGGAAAGTCAGAGGTGCGTGCCTTGGGTTTGAACTCGAGACCTTTAACTTGGCAGTCCAATGGCCATACCACTAGGTTATCACTGTTTCGCCGAAGGGTTATTCTCCGATATGTCTAAGTCTAGGTAGTAGTATTCAATTCAATTTTTTATTTCCAGAACACGGGTTTTTCACAAGATGTGTTTCACCACATTTTGCTTGAAAAATGCAAAAATTTGTTATCATATTTGTTCAATCTTATAAACATTATTATTAATTAACCACAATAACATCATTTTCACAAACTTTGGAAGCCTTTTGAGAACGAATTCACAAAATAATAATATTTAATTTTAGTTTTGGACCGCTTGGAATCAAAATCGTGGAGCGGGCGGGAATAAGCCATATATTGATTAGTTAGTAATTATTTAGGTTACTTATATCGCATAACAAATCTAAATAAATCAAAATAATGTCAAAGGGATAAAGTCATGGAAATTAGAATAGGGGTGAGCATATTGCTATTAACCGGTCACAAATCCAAACTGCGAATTGCTACTGAATATTTCATAGAAAAACCCAATAATACTGCTCGACCTGGGAATCGAATCCAGTAACAGGCGCGCTTATAATCACTAGACTTATGAAGCAGTTATTTCCTCATCAAAATTAACATTTCCAGACCAATCACGGTGTAACCTTTAGGAGCGCGGCTGTAACGCCTCAATATCTGTCGCCGTACTAAACGAAGGCGTGTAAGCATTAAGTTTAGTGGTCACGACGCCCAACTTAGAGCCCACAATACATCTGACGAAAGCGCTCAATGGCCCACTCGTTAACCCCACTAGAACGGATCGTGCGAAGTCCACTAAGGACCCTTACTATTAGTCCCAACTTGTAACAGCTAAACGTTTTTGTTCTCTTGGGCTTTTTAGGGTTAATTTTCTATACTATTCAATAAAGGTTATCTTTTTCATAGTTGAACAGGAACGCGTCATTGTCTCGAATTAGGAGTCGACCTAAACATATTTAGATTGACTCCTAATCTAACCAGTTGCAGTTAAATATCAGATTTTTTCAAGAAGCGACTGCCATTGGAATTTCGCAACCCATGATTTCTATCCGTCTAGTCTGGCTACTTCATAGGGGTCCCGGTGTTGTTAGAATTGTCACCCATCCATAGGTTGACAGCGACAAACCCAACGTAATCTTGCAGAACCTGACCGATTGACGTATCAACGCACAGCCGAAACTACAGGAGCTAGATCCCTGAAAGTTTGCATGCTGGTTTCTTTAGCACTAGACGAACGAGCACTAAGAAAGGAATTTTGGAAATTCAACCCTTAAGGTAGTGAAAAGGGGGGTGAAAGTTTGTATGAAGTCCGCACAACACCTCCATGGTGTAGGTAGGTACAATGGGCACAGTATATTTTAGAAACGAAAATTATCTAAGTACGAAGTCGGATTAGTAGAGTACCCGTGCGCAGGTTCGCACGGGAACTGTAGTCTTTAAAAATATAAAACAAAGTCGGATTAGTTACACCATATATAACTCAAGCTATCGGCTGGACGAATTTTTATGATCTTTGATTTGTTAGATTTGTTTCCAATTATTAAAACATCGAAAAAATTCAAAAGAAAATTGATGTCGTCATACATTTTGTATCGAGAACGATTGACTGATTTCACAGAAACAATACACGGGGACGCGAGTGAAACTGCAGGCAACAGCAAGTATTTAATATAAACAGTAGCTTCGAAAAATAAAACTAATTAAAAACATCTTGAGAAATCAAAGTTAACGGCAGTCGATAATGGTTGAAATAAATCGATTAACATTTCGGCTACTTGCCATCTAGATTCAAATTAAAAACTAGTTTTACAACATCAATATAAATGTCTCCAATTATAAACATTAAATTAGAGACCAATTTTAACTTAGCAATTGTTATAAACTTTAATTATCAGTTCATTATTTTGTATTTCCTACACCCAATTACAAGTGGGAACTAATTAATGAAATCGCTGTAGTTCTAATTAGATTACGGTTTATTCGTGATACACGACAGCGTATTATAGAATCCGGAATCAATCAGACAAATACCTCTTTTATTGCAATTAATATATTACATGATATCACGCCTGCATTCCCCGGTGGGTTAGGTAGAGGTTATGTACACTCCGCCATAAGAGTAATAAGGCCTATTTCCACTAATTATTTATATAATGAATTTATCGGATCTGCAAGGTTAAGCAACGCTCGCTGCGGTCAGTCTGTAGATGGGTGACCATTCTTAACACATGCTAGACTCCACTGTGCCTCGGAGAGCACGTAAAGAGCCGTCGGTCACGGATGTCATACGAACATCTATGACAAATGTTAGTGGTAGTTAGATGCTCAAAAAAAACCTGACAACCACTCTACCCTCCGGATGTTGGTAAAGCCCAGAAATCGGATTTCGGAGGTCTGATCGGAAGATGAGGATGTTGATAATGCATTTATAATGACAGCAAACTTAATTATGAAAATCTTTTACTATGTTCTGCAGTAAAAATTTATGACTTCATTAATTTTTCGTAAATGTTAATTGGGAATCATATTATTAGAAATCAGTAGATAGTTTAGGAAGTAAAACGTATGTACATACATACCATTATGCCTGTATTTCTCGAAAGGTTAGGCAGAGGTGTACGTACTAATATACACCCATACATTTTCCTTACGTTCAAGTCCCATATTGGGTCCACATTAGGGGGCGAGCCTATTGCGATCCAAACGCCAAGCTACTAGTATTTAATACAAAAACTCTAATAATACTTTGCTCGACTATAAGTAGGAGGTAATAATTATGTTCTCGATAGTAAGCGATTCTCTAAAGTAACAAATGGTAGTGGTTATTTTCCCATGAGCGTGTCGCGTCGTGTTGTCGATAGCATCATGTTGAAGCGATTTTGGTGTCCTACAACCATGAGTTAAGGAGGTCCTCACATTGACCGCGCTATTGCCCAACCATTACCGCTGAAACGACCAGAAGTTATAGGACAAACGTCAATAACACTTAGAAAAATGTATACATAACATACATACACTCACGCCGGTCTCCCACAGGGGTAGGCGGAAACTATAGAGCGCCACTTGCTACGATTCTTGCATACTGCTTTTGCTTCTTCCACATTCATACATCTTCTCATACATACACGCCGGTTGCGAGTGCTACGCACCTGACCTTTTTGAAGGATTTCGCCAATAAGATCGGCTTAGGTATGTTCTAGGACTCCAAGAATGTATGTATGGGTTTTCCGTGCAATAAGAGGTCAGCGAAGACTGAAATTATATATGTAACTTCATGTATATACAAAGGTACGACATGGTATCCGAAACTGTAAAATTGCCTAAATCGATTTTCAGTTTAATCTCCAAACAAGTGTCTCCGAGAGTAAGCGGCGGTAGCCTAATCGCTAGGGCGTCGGACTTGCGATCATGTGGTTACCGGTTCGAAACCCACCGATTGCACTACCAACGTGAACCCACTCGTAACACAAGCATTTAGCTCAGCATGAGGGGTTAAGTAAGCTTTTAAAAAAAAAGTTTACTATCCATTGGGGAAATTTGACAGTTTGTGGTAACTTGATGTGTCTAATTCATCGATGTTTTCTGTATTTATTTTTTATTATTGATAATCTTACGCTTGACCGCCAGTTCGCTTGATGTTAAGCTACACTGCGATCTACGATGGAGTACTCTTGCCTAGAAGATACCGATTCACTCGTGATTTAAAGACACTCGGGAAGAGCATTCCACATTTCAGCGGTACGCATGATAAAAGTGGAATTAAAGCGTCTTATGTTTTTAGATTGCACGTTAATAAGGGAAGAGCTTAGTGCTATTAGCCAAACCTCCGTGGACAAATTCCGAGTATCGCGCTCTCCAAGTAGAGATTCAAAAATATCATGAAACAAAAACCCTATAAATGTAATTGACCTGGTAATTGAATCAAGAACCCTACGCTTCACAAAATAATCATGATACATTCTCCGACATTGAAATAGTTAATCACTATAATTATATTCTACAATACTTAACGCCAACGCCTGTATTCCCCGAAGGGTTAGGCAGCGGTGTACTAATTTACACCCACAGTTCGCCGGTATGTTTAGGTCCTATGTAATACGGGGAGAGCCTCTGGGCTGCTATTGAAAATTTCACAGAAAAACTCAATAGCATTTTACTCGACCTGGGAATCGAAATCAGTAACTCTAGCGTAGTAGTCACGTTTGGGACCACTAGATCAACAAGGCAATATTTAACTGGCGGTCAAGCGTAAGTCTATCATGAATAAAAAAAAATATCCTCATATAATAATTATATTCTGCAATATCATTTCTAGTCTATGGACCTCTTAAGAGTTATAAAGTCAATACTTTCCCAAAAGACATAAAACGGTTGAGGATAATTGGGCAGTTTAGATTAACAACGATAGCGAAGAAAAGTGACTGGCGAAAGTCACAGTAACCCTTTCGCTTTTCCTTGTAGCCTAACCTGAATATAGTGAGGCGATACACGTCAATATAAAATAATCTGTCCTTTCTTAAGGAGCCTAGTTCTTAACGTGACCACTAGAGGCGTTATGTAGGCATTCCATAAACAAATTTGACAGTATCTTTCAAATTCAGATATAGAATGCCTGAGTCTATCACTTACTAATCTCCTGTTAGGCGCGCCACGAAATAATTTTGTCGTAACTTTTTCAAGTCCACATTTGGCTAAAGACGGGATAATGTGTCGATAAAATTTGATTTTTGATCACGGGACGCATGTTAACATTGACCTTCGTTTGTAATGACAAACTTGTAAGCTTTAACAGATAACAAGCGCTATTGAAACGAAGTGCAGTGGGCAGTGAGGTATTGAACATAGAAAGGGGCGGAGTATCCGTTCTGTACGTCCTATTACTTATTGAGTGCTACATGGTCACCATATTTTGTAGATAGAAAAATATGACACCATTTTTTAACTTAAAAAGAACATATCTACCGTAAACATACTTACCATACATACCGCTCTGATGAATTAAGAAGTATGTAAGTACCTATGACATAAACAAAGAATCATTGAAATGAGTTCACGATTGATGAAGATATCGGAAACATAACCCTTCCTTTAAAAAATCAGTCAAATTGAGAATATTCTCCTCTTAAAGTCGGTTAAAAAGTTGCACATAATAAATTTACCCTGTTACCTCTACCTTTATGAATAGAAGAAACAATAAAATCTGCGCATTTTCCATTTCAGTATTAGCATACATGCCTCGCATTCGTCGTTGCCTACATATTTTACGCGCCAAACAAAAGTTTTATGGCCTAGCTGAATTGACAACTGTCGTGGGAACAAACACTATAATATTATTACGACTCGCGACATGTGCTCCGTGCATTTGTTTCTATGCTATTACCGTGTATGCTTTCATGGGTATGGTGAGAGATTAAATTTGAGGTCATCGGCGGCAGCAAACTTCTACTACAGTACGCGCGACATAAATTGGCCGGACTGAAGTTAGCTGTTTGTCAGTTTTTGGTTGCGCAGTACACAATTTTTAACGTAAACAATCCACTGCGCATTAAAACGGCGAACTTCACTCCGGCCAACTTATGCCGCGCGTACTGTAGTACAGTGAACAAAAGAGTTATGTATGCAGGCACCAGGCATTTAGATGCCTAGCGATATTCAGGCATTTAGCGATATTCTGTTTCTCTATTCATAACGCAATCTGACATAGATTGCGTTATGAATAATTATTCAGCTAAAGTTTTGATATTTAGGCAACTGACAATGCCTGCGTTTTAACACATGTTGTACGATATATTATTACAGAAGAATTGTGGAATCACAAAAATATCGTCAGCTGCCTGCCTACCTCTTTTCTTGATTGTACAGTCACGAGCATAAATATACCTACCCATAGAGAGTAGAGCATTCCCGAGAAAATCCCGTATAAAATTTCCCGTAAGTTACTGAGTTATGCGACTGTCGAAATATCATTGTGACGATCCGCTAATAACAAATCGATATAATCACGTATCTTCGTCACAGTCATTTATATCGCCACCTCTGATCCATAGTGTCGTGATCAGCTGTTAAACAGTTATACGCCACCTACAGCCGCCATTCAATCCGATGCCCACGCGCCTGTAAACATCTGTGTTGCCATTCTACTGAGAAACAACCGATTTATACATTTTAAGAGAAAATAAATAAATACTCGATATCCACGTATGTGACATTTTACGAATGGGAAAGGGATGATGAGGAATGAGAATGCCAAAGGGAATGATAATTATCTATACTTATAATAAATCTGTAGAGAGGTCAATTCTGTACATGAAATATATTTCCAAAATAACTATCAGCGGGTGATTAGTGATCGATACTGACGCCAAAAATGCAATCAGTAAAATTTTTGTCTGTCTGTCTGTCTGTCTGTATGTTCGTTATAGAAACAAAAACCACTCGACGGATTTCAACGAAACCTGGTACAATTGTTCTTCATACTCCTGGGCAGGTTATAGTATACTTTTCATCACGCTACGATCAATAGGAGCAGAGCAGTGAAGGGAAATGTTGGGAAAACAGGAGAACTTACTCCATTTTTTAAGCTTCCGTCGCGTGTGCAGCCTTAATGGTTAAAGCTACACAGAAATCATGTATGACGGAAATGTTTTCCTTAAAATTATATAAAAAATATTCCACGACAGCAAATGTCTATATTTTATGGTTGACTCACAATAACACGTGTAACTCCCGATAGCTTAGCAGTTCGGAACTTTCTGATTATATTTATCTACTCTTACGTTAGGTGACTGACTGACTGACATAGTGATCTATCAACGCACAGCCCAAACCACAGGTTATAGTATACTTTTCATCACGCTACGATCAATAAGAGCAGAGCAGTGAAGGGAAATGTTGGGAAAATGAGTGATTCATGAGAAAGGTTTCAACCTATAAAACATCACGCTACAACCCTTAGGAACGGGGCAACGCAGGTGAAACCGCGGGCGAAGAACTAGGGAACAAAGTAACTATTCCACGCGGACGAAGTCGCTGGCAAAAGCTAGTAGTTAATAATATTATTGTCAAAGGTTCAGGAATGAAAATACTCATGACTACAAACAACATTATCTATAAGACGTTGGTCTTATAAATCCTGAAATATCGAAAAAAAATGCTATTTCATGCATGATTTACTTTAGTCTCGTGATTATTTTTCCTGAAGTATATGATAATCCATAGGCGGGTTTAGCAGACAAAATAATGGTTAGTCCATTTTGAATTATACTTTTAAGAAAGAGAAAATTGTATGATTCAAATATATTTCGTTAGTGCAATGTGCAAAAGTATCAGTATCAGTATTTTCCAAAATAATTTTCAAACATGTACATAATATTTAGGACAATGCCACACTGATATATTCGGCTAATTCACACCATACCAGCACCACTGTAACCTCGTCGTTCGCACCATTCACAACAATCGTCACATCCCACGCAGCTTTCGCAACCGAACATAAATCCAACATTTGACACGCACTCCCTAACCTTTGTCGATATCAATCGTTAGAATATTTCGCCACAAGATTTATAGCTAGTCCCAAATTTACAGCCAACACTATTGTCTCTAATTTGACTGGCGCAGTGTGGAATAAACCTTAGGCCTCATTTACACCTTGACTTTCTTTAATAATAATATGAGGGAATAAAGGTGATATCGGCCTCCTTACTATAATACCTCGACTATATTTTAAAAAACAAACCTATGTATATATTTTTTTCCTTTCTTGTTGCAGTTGATATCGGATATCGCCTGACACGTCAACTCGTTTATGATCTGGGTATGTAAGCTTAAAAAATATATCGATTGACATTCATAAATATCTAATAAATATAGTAAAATAGGTAATAATAAGAAGTCTTATATAATAAAAAGCATCTTAATTCCTTGTAGTATTCGTCTCTCATAAGGTAAAATTGATCGGATATTTTTTTATTCTAAGAAACCTTACAAACAATCATTTGTGTTTTCTTTTTTTAATATTGTTTCTATTTTCACCAGTCAAACAAATAATTATATTTAATTAATTCAGGACAGCCTGTCATCGTTTCAGCCAAATATTTTTGCCGAAGTTATTGGTAAGATTCGCCGAATATTAAGCGCATCTCTACTTTTGGCCTTGATACCAAGTGACATGCGTGTACATACGCCCTTACTTATTATCATAATCTTTTGGTGAGGTTTCATAATGTTTATGTAAGTTACCCATGTAATGTTTTGTAAGCTCGCTGTAATTTTATTCTAACAAATAATGCGTAGGTATACTGGTAGTCAAGTAAATCATTTTCAACTAAGCTGTTTTACAATTAGTTTGTAAAGTTAACGTACCTATTAAAATTATGTTTTATTATCTAGAATTCTAGAAGATTAATTCTAACATAAACTATGGTATACTTTAATTAAAGTTATACTTTATCTCTGTGTGTAATAATTCGCAATACACAAACATATATTTATCAAATCGTTACAGAAATTAAATTACCATACTATTTCCCAAGCTTTCCAACTATTCTCCAGTAATAACAGAATTCAATGGTTTTAACTAAACATAAATTAACTACAAGTAACATAAATAACTAATTAAAACAGTAAACTAACTAAAATAATTCTAGATAGGTAAGTAATAAAACTACGATAACTAAAAAAGGACATCAAAAAACTCATCCGCATCGCTATCAGCTAGAGGGGTACCCAGAAAGGTAATGCTAGCATAAATTAAACTGTATTAGATATATTATAATTAATTCAGCATCCAAATAAATACATAGTTTTAATATATTATGCAAATATAGACATTTACATAGGTTGAGTCGACGTCGATTTATGATTATGAAGAGTCCTCATGCTGCTTCATCCAATTAAAAACTAAAAAATTAAGAACCATTTAGCTTTGATTCGGTTAAAAAGCAACCGAAATATAGAGCACTTAGTCGTCAAGGGAGGATAGAGGGAACAGCCCGTAGACCCACTGCTAGGCAATATTCCATAGTTCGATCTTTTCTAAACGTCAATCTCATCTATAGTTCGGCGCAACATGCGCACCGCGAGATAATTTTAGCGTTGCATATCCCATTCTAAGACATTAAAGCGTGATAGTGCAACGACTAAATTATGTCGCGGAACGCCTGCTAGCCCATTAGCCTAGACAAGTAACATTCTGTTGTCATGATATTTCAAATAAAAAATACTGGTTTTGCATTTAGTCATCTTTTTAAAGGAACAGCTAATCGATATCGTCCATTAATTTCAATACTTTAACACAAAAAGACTAAAAGCTTACCTGACTACGAAGAACAATTTATTTATTTCTAAAAAACATTTACCTGAGTTACTGGTACTAATAATAAACACATAACCATTATCCTTGAAGTAATTTGACATGATTACAAAACTGGTCGGTCCTTAGCTAGTTATCCTAGTACACACATCGAAGTATAATGTCCTATAGTACTAGCGCAAGCTTACAAAAATGTACGATTAGAAAGCTCGTGCAGTGCGGGGACAGCGTTTACCTACTTACGAAAGGTATGAATATGAATTTACAAGTTGTAACGTGGTGGAAAACTACAGACTTTTTCGTTTGTTTATTCAACTTTAAATCGTTTTTTACAGATTTAAACAAATTACAGACACAATGCAAAATCTATTTCTCTTAGACGGCCAAATCCTTGCGCAATTCGCTGAATTAAAGGCACAATTATCGAACAGAATAAACATTTTGAGTCATTGTCAGCGTGTACGACCAGTTGTTGGGGTTACTCCACAGTGTAGAGCAGTATATTATTATGATTCGCGATGTTTTCTCTATTACATGATAGCTCAATGCATGACTAGTTATAAATAACGATCGCGTGAACGTTTCTCGGTCTGTGGTATTGTCGCGACTGAGTTTGTCAAAGTTGGCCCCTTGGGAATATGACTACTTTGTTGATTAGTGGGCACGGCGCGAAGGGCGACAGACAAATATGTTGAATTACGATTGTTAATGTTCGCCAACTATCAGCTGAGTTATGCATCAACATAAAAAATATAAATAGGTGAAGATATTAGTCTTGTTATAGAGGTTAGGCAGAGGTGTACTTCTGTACACCCCACATTTCACCGGTATGTTTAAGTCACGTGTACGCCTAATACGGGCGAACCTATTGCCAGTAACCGGGCACAAAATCCAAACTTCGAGCTACTATTGACAATTTCATAAAGAAACCCAATAACACTGCTCGACCTGGGAATCGAACCTACGAGTTCTGGTTCATTCGGTCGCGCTTACGACTACTACCTACTCTAAATAGTTATAGGCAAATGTAAAACGGAATTTTGTTCCCGTAAAATATGTGCATTTTAATCAAAGAGGCACCTATGGTATTTAATAAGTCCGGATAAATAATATAACGCATTTCTTTATATAATTTATAATGAAAGATTACTCCAAGTAAGTGTGGAAAATAAAATTAGGCCTAAAAACATCTATAACTAAAATAATTGAACTTGATTTCTACTGTAGGTAAACTTGTTCTGCTACTCGCTGATTACCAATATCTTTCTGCTTTCTCTTTTTAATGGCTTATTCCGCATTTCTTTGAGAAAATATATCAAGTTTAGGAATGTCTGTCTATGGACATTACTAAGAAGCTTCGCGCGGGCCGACCGCCTTTTGCCCTACAATACCCTACTCTTAAGCTAATTACATACTAGCCGGATAAGTGGCTCGATAACACTTCATAGCCCGCATGCACTCACTAAAAAGTATTACCAACAAAAAAATAAACGCCAAATTATGCCCGTAAATAATTATGTTATTTATGCCCGTTTTAAAATTTTAAACGGAGAATGTGAAGTTTGTTTTTAAATAACGACTTCCTGTGTCAAGGTAAATGTTAAACAGCCTACTTTAAAAATGAGGAGGAATTCTTCAATTAGTTGTGTGCACATTTTGAAAGGGTTAAAGAAAATTAACAAAAAAGGTTATGAAATTTTATTTTTTATAGTTTCATTTACACTTAATATGAGGCAACATGACTCAATAGTACAGTAAAAGTTTATTTATTCCAACACAATACTTCATAATGGAAATAATCAATACACCTGCTAGACAATGCGTCGGTGATCAGAAACCGGTACGGAGTCATAGGCCACCCATTCTGACAGTACTTGACGTAATAAAACGAAACATTACCCAATGAACCATACGTAGATATTAAAACATGGGCGGGGTTTAATTAGAAATTTAACCTGTTAATAAATTACCGATAGTCTGCCGCCACCCAGGGTGTGGCAACACTCAGCATATTTCCCTAGAGAAATAACGACGGTGTTGCCAACGCAAATTCGAATTCTGGATATTTTTGGAACGCGTTCCGTGATGTTTATTACGTCATTTCCCTCAAAACGAATTGTTACCCATTAGTGTCTTGCGCGTTGGTATATTTTCATGTTTATTTCCACTTAAAACTATACTTTCTTATTCTTAAACGACACTATAATGTATATGGGAGCTATATTTACTAATTAATTAACGTCGCTATAATTAGGTCTCAACTCTCAATAAATAAACCCATTAGGATTGTTCCGGAAATAAACAAAAGAATGATGGGATCCATTTAAAGTTAGAATGTTTAACATTTTTGTTTGAATTTGACTTTAATCGTTATTAGAATGACATTTAGTGTTTCATCAAGCATGTCTTCTACAAAACTGGAAGGATAGGTAGAGATGTGCATCAGTAGGTAGTGTTACCACCTACTGTTTAACGGTGACGTATTTTTTAAATAGAGGGTGAATTTACGGTTATTTATCCGACACTGCCTCTTTAATCTGGTAGTCCCAAGCGCGACTGTTACACTAGAGGTCCTGGGTTCGATCCCCAGGTCGAGCAAAGTGTTATTGAGTTTTTCTATGAAATACTCAGTAGCAGCTCGGAGTCTGGATTTTATATGCTCGCCCCCTATAACATGGGACCTAAACAAACTGCGAACTGGCGAACTGTGGGTGTACATTAAATACGTCTCTACCTAACCCTTCGGGGAATATCCGACACTATATTATTAATACTTCGCCCAAATTGGGAATAACCAGTATTCCGCGCTTTGTTCCCTTTGTATCGCCCGTGTTATCTTTCTCAAGAATTGGGCTATCTAATCCAAGAAGTATTTTTCAAATTCGTCTTGCGTTTGATAGCTACATTTAAACAAACTCTTCAGCGAATCAAATAATATTAATACAACGCGATAAAATCCGTAAAAAGTAGTTTTATTTCAAACTCTTCAGCTTTATTATATATTAGCATGGATAAATTTTAATACTTCAAGAATTTAGGGCATATCGTTGTTTATAACGTTATTCATAATTACATATTAAAATTCCGTTCGCCTTTTTCTAGAGTGGTAAGCAGAAACTAAAGACCGCTGCTGCTAGCGGAAGTGCTTCGTCCTCGTTTATACATCTGTCTGACACATTTTTCTAATGAATATGGAACCAATTATTTTATATATCTATTGTAGCTACTCCATATTTAAATCGAACACCATAATAATCTTTCAAACTTTTAACTACATTCACAAACATTCCATTCCATTTTCAAATACCAACGACACTCGATCTTCTTCGGAAAAAAAAATTAAATTAAAAATATTCCCGCGGCCAGTTAATTAAGCACCGGTATCGATTATTCGTATAAATCGATACCTACATGTTATATGAAGCGCCTCTAGCTTCGTTAAGGATGGTGTAATCAACTTAGACATGCATCATGGCTAATTCATGTGTTATTCGATTTCAAGAAACGATAGCTGTTCACTTTAGGGTTCCGTAGTGGAGTTGAAAAGATTACGAAAGTCGAATATTAGGAATAGAAATAAAACTACTTTTTACGGATTTTATCGCGTTGTATTGATATTATTTGATTCCCGACGTTTCGGATCCTTTACAGCATCCATGGTCACGGGTAGACTAAGTTGTTGGACGTCTTAATGTTACAATTACCTCACATTTTTGTTAATTATTGGCGATCCGATTCACGCAGAACGAGCTCACCGTATCTTTCGCTTTCACTAATACGCTACACGGAAAAAAGTAGAAATTTGACATATGAAAAAGCATTTCATACGTCACATCTTAAGTCTGCATACAGGTTTAAGAAGTGCGTAAGTTAGTGTAACTGTGTAAAAGTATTTTTTAAATTTAATTTCTGATATAATTCTCATTGTCAACCAAAATATTATTGATATGATTTAGGCTTCTGCATTTAATATAATTATACGGAACTCGTCACATTACACGTTTGGTGAAATGTTTTTAACAGTATATTGCCACACGTAAACCAACTCAAATCAAATACAGTTAGATTCATAATGTAGGTATCACACGTTCAAAAATAAAACAAAGTTCAACAGGGTTTACCTATAATAAAATTTAAAATATTCAATCTCAAATTCATTACTTAAATTCTTATGGTTATAGTACCTACTCCATGGTACAAACCTTCGTCAAATTGTATGAAATAAATTGTGATTTTACATAAATTAGAAACGTCTTTTATAATCCGTTAAAATTTTTAGAAATAATTCATAACTACAAAGTTTGTATGAATTACCATATTACCGTTATTGCAATAGATATCTTTTACCCACTAGCTCTGGTACCTAAACTACGATTCCAATAATAAGAATATAATCTCAGTCATATTTTATCTGCATTTTATTAGATAGGAAAACACAAGAACAATTCATGTACCTATTTATTAACTAGTGTTCCAAATTCAACATTCAGTTTTTTTTAAAATGGCTGCTAAAAATTCTGTATTTTGATAACATAAATTGGAAACTAATAGGACTTATAGATTTCTAATAAAGATGATCAAAAGCGCTTCCGTAAAATAAATCAAACACATAATTTTACGAAAATATCCAAACTATGATTTGTTGTAGTGTCAATTCCTCACGAATGATTTATTAACCAATAGCGATTGTAAACTTTAGCAATCATGATTAATACCTAACAAGCTAGATATTTATTGGAAGTCTAGTTTGGCGCCATAACAAATTAGCCTAAGTCTTGTAAATATCTGTTTTTAAGTAAATTGGCTAAGCTTAGATACACAATTATGCATTGTGATTTGTGGTGTACGATAATACTATACAATTTAATATTTATTACTAAATAAAAGTCACGTCACGCCACACAACGTTAGACGACGTCGCGGCTGGCCCAGGAGATGGCGGGACGAGCTAGACCTACATTGGAGGGATTGGCCGCAGCAAGCTTTAAACCGAGACCAGTGGAATCAGGGTAGGGAGGCCTTTGCTCTGCAGTGGGACGATTAAGGGTGAACAAAAAAAAATAGATGTCAGGGTTATTTTAAAGAGGATGAGCAGCAATCATAATTGTAACTTTTTCTGTTAGGTTTAGATAGATGTCCTCTGTCTTTCGGAACGGAGGATTATTTTGGACTCCCACCGAATATTCTTTATTGCACACCAAAAACTAATGCAAAATTAATCGAAAAAGCATTACCTATATCCCATCGCGTACAACATCCAATCAAAATTAAGATCCAGCTAAATCATTACTAAAGATCAAAGTCTCAAGAATCATATATTATGCCACTCCTGCATATCTAGGTACATTACATATTTTATCGGTCATTATTTATACTGACAGACTATAACAAAGAAACTTAAAATACTTCAGTAAACTAAATGTGGCATGCTGTAGGTATTATGACGTCTAGACTAAGTTTAAAGACCTAAGCGTGACGGCAAACGGTGGTAGATCTAGGAAATGATTCAAAAGCTATATAAAACAGGCGCCTTTCTGGTCATTAGAGCACTTCCAGTGTTTATGATATGTGTTAGCCACTACCGTCCACGTCACCTTAACTATACGTATATGTTTTTGAATATATCTCTTACTCTTTCCGCGAATCATACAAAGTATGAGATTGAGTATTGATTGAAGGGAGTGATGAAATGAGATTTTATGTAAATACGTTAGGTATGCGCATACGCATCCCCGAAGCGGGGCGTGCATAAAGCGCATGTCCCCACCCGAAAAAAAAGTTATACAGCTAACGATATCGGTTTCTTGACAGATTGCGTTATAAATATGAAAAGAGTTGGATTTCAAGGCACCTAAAAATACCTGTATTTTGACACATATTGCGCGATATATACTACTCTTACTTTCATCCCCTTTTTTCACCGGGAAAAAGCTCTTCCCAACCAACATAAATGAAAAAATTTAAAGAAACCCCTGACACCGCCATGTTGTGCCCCCCATCTTGGATTAGAAATTTATCATAGTGTAGGGATAGTATTTTATTACTCAAGCCCTTTCATTTGGTACCCATATTAAGGGAGTTGTGAAAAAATATGTAAATCGCCATTTTGTGGCGGTCACTCTCGACTAATTCACCATTCAAACAAAAAAAAACAAAATCAAAATCGGTTCATCCGTTCGGAAGCTACGATGCCACAGACTGACACATACACACACACACAGACACGTTAAACTTATAACACCCCGTCATTTTTGCGTCGGGGGTCAAAAAATAATTACCTCAGTTCCCAAGCACGACTGCTAGGTCTCATGGTTGATTGCCAGTTTGAACAAAGATTTGGGTTTTACTATGACATCCTCAGTAGCTGCTCCAAATAGCAGTTTAGATGGTATTATATCGGGTATCGAACCCGCGACCTCTAGCGAAGCTCTCGATTGTTCGACCACTGCCCCAATCAAGACGTCAAATTGAAGAACTCCCGTCTTCTTTTCCAAATTCCCAATAAAAAAAAAACAAATATTCGTAATAACGTATAATTTTACCGCAATTTATTGTAACTAATCCAGACAGCCGATGCGAGTAGGTATACCCAGAGGCAATAATGTCTAATACACCATTTACGTAATGACGCACGCGCATGCGAGACAAAGAAAAATTATACACTGCACTCGCGACATGACACTTACAATAAAAATAAATTTACTACACATTCATTTAATGAGTAAGTAGGGTCGCCATGAGTTTAAAATCACTAAAACGATTTCCTACTTATCAGACAAAAGTAATGAAATTATTTTGGTCTCCGCTGCACACATGTCACTTACAACATAATATGACGTAATTAAATAAAGTAGATTTGCTCTTAGAACGACATCTACTTGTTAAAATAATACATTTTCCAAGAGTATCGCCATCTAGTTTAAAAAAAATGTAAAGTATTGACTTGTAAAAGTATCTTTTTATGATCTATTTACAGAAATAAATATCATTTAATCATATCATAGCAAAGATAATAAATTTACTTTCTTATTTTTAAGTTGGTTTGTCCGTCTTATAACATTTCGTATCAATGAACATAAATCCAGATTTTGTTGATGATTAAATATGGCCTATAACATCACACTAAATGTTTTTATATTATAGGATGCTGTTCAAGGCCTCTTTTATCGTATGGCTCAGTTCTGCTAGTCGTATCACAGTTCATCCCTCAATCTTTCAATAAAAATCGGCTATTATTATCTTTTCATATTGAGCAAAGTACTGGCTACTAAGAACAAATATGTTTTACTAAAAAAATATTAGCATGTAAAGGAAGGATGGATGTTTGAGTTTGAAGGAAGGATGGTTACCCCAACTGCAAGTAGAGTAGCCAGTCATCTGGGATGAGTTGAGACAGTTCCCGAAGCATATTTCACAAAACATGCTTCCAATTTCGTCATTAGGTCGACATCCAGACGATCCCACAGTGATTTTGTGACGAACAAAAACTATGACACATGGCGCCCTGAACAATGTTGTAATATTGGACGACTTATTACAAAACATATACTTGAGCAAGAGTGTATTTTGGGACAATCCCACAACTCTTGGGCGATGAATCTACAATTGCAATCAGACAGAAAATAAAGTTTTTCGGTGAAACTATAATTCAACTAGTTTGAAACATAAAAGATCGCGAATACATTGTGGTTGTTTCAATGTCACAAAATATGATTGACCTGATAATGTAACCTCATTAATTAAATACTTACCTAATATAAAAAAAAAAACATATATAAACATACATAATTCATAAAAATATAACAAACATAGGCAACATAGGCATTAGGCAGAGGCATACTACGATACATTAAGTACCTTGGCCTTATCCTAGACGGTCGGTGGGGCTGCGAAGAACACTTCGAGCGCCTGGTCCCTCGGGTCGAGAAGGCAATGGGTGCTCTGCACAGACTACTGCCCAACCTCGGAGGTCCTCGGGAAGAAGTTCGCCGCCTCTACGCGGGTGTCGTGCGGTCGATGGTGCTTTATGGGGCGCCTGTTTGGTCGGCTAGACTTTCAGGTGTCCGGCGCTGCAGAACTAAAATCAACAGCCTGCAGCGGAGGATGGCCATTTGCATCGCACGAGGATACCGAACCGTATCCTTCGAGGCGGCAACTCTCCTGGCACGCTTTCCACCACTGGATATCCTGGCGGATATGGACGCGAGGGTTTACGACCGAGTTCGTGCCATCCGCCTTAGTGGTAACAGCGTGCCAGGAATAGCTACTGCAAGGCTGACGCGGCAGGAAAGGCGACACGCGCTCGAGCAGTGGCGCGAACGGCTACAACAGCCGCAATATTCGCGCAAGCGCGTTGTCGAAGCCATCCTACCGCATTTCGAAGCCTGGCTAAAAAGAGGGGAGCGCATCTCTTACAGGATGACTCAGGTTCTGACTGGCCACGGTTGCTTCGGTGAGTACCTGAACAGGATTGGGCGAGAGACCACGGCAAACTGCCACCACTGCGATGGGGGTCTAGATTCCGCACAGCACACGCTCGAGGAATGCCCCGCGTGGGCCTCCGAGCGGCGGATCCTGACCGCCAAGATCGGGCAAGATCTGTCCCTGTCAGCAGTAGTGAAGGCTATGCTGGCAGAACCAGATAACTGGGCTGAAATGGCTTCCTTTTGTGAGACTGCGATGGTCCAGAAGGAGGCTGCCGAGCGGGATCGTGAAAGAGCTGATCCTGCTCGGAGAAGAAGGCAGGGAGGCAACCGCCTCAGCGCCTAACACGCCGAAACCCCGCCTGCGTCACTTAAGGCAGGCGGGTCTTTGGGGTCGCGGTCGCGCAAAGAGGGGACTCTGCTCGCCCATCATGTGACCCCAGAGAAAACGGTAGCACAGTGGTCACGTGTTGCCGTGCACAGTGAGGTTATGGGGAGACCCCTTTACAGTCTCCCCAGGGATGTGCCTAAACAGGCGTCGCACAGGGGGGTTCTGGGGTGGTCTTTTAAGAGGGCACAGTGCCCCCCAGTGCCATGTGCTGATGGTGGCCACCGGGGTGGTTTTAGTGGGTAAAAATCCCACACTCCCCGGTCTAATCCCCGAAGACCGGACGCCTTTGGAAGGTTTCCCCCCGTAAACAAAAAAAAAAAAAGGCAGAGGCATACTAATGTACACCTACAGTGCACCGGTATGAGTAGGTCCCATGTAATAGGGGGTGAGCCTATTGCCATTAAACAGGCACAAATTCCAAACTCCAAGCTGCTACTGAAAATTTCATAGAAAAACAAAATAACACTGCTCAACCTGGAAATCGAACTCAGGACAGGTGGCAGGTGGCAGTGACGCTTGGGACCACTAGACTAATAAGGCATTTAAGTTTTGTCTGTGATAGGGAAAAGAAGGCAAAAGATATTATAACTAAAGTGGCAGTGGGCGGATCATATCTGTCACAGAACCGATAATCGCTGGGGAAGACGTGTTCTCGAGTGGAGACCACGACTCGGCAAACGTAGTGTAGAACGACCTCCGGCAAGATGGAATGATGATTTGCGAAAGGTTGCAGGTGGTCGCTGTATGCGACAAGCCAAAGACAGGGCGAAATAGCGCACATTGGGGGAGGCCTACGTCCAGCAGTGGACTAGTATAGGCTGATGATTATGATGATAATGATGACGCCACTACAATATGTCACAATAGTGCATAACATGACAGGCACTGTTACGAGCCGATTTATGTATGATTCACTCTGAATGATTCACAATACGCATTGTGTCATATTAATATTACGTATAATAACAAAGAAAATGTATCCTTTGTTTGTTTTCTTTGTCTTAATCGAAGTAACATGTTCTATTCTTGTAAAAAATCTTTGCGTCATACATAAATCATCATTCTCGCGACTCGTTAGCCTAGTAGTCCGACGCGATATAATCCGTAGTCATTAAAAAGTAATTTTATTGCCTCGAATCCCTTCTATTTTATAGCACCATTTTCAAAATAAGCAAACATATTGTTCATCTTCCGAAATGCGTTTTTTATAGTGCCCTAAATACCTAAACACCGTCAGGCCTGCTCTAAAGGTGATAATTAAGTATATGTTCAAAATGCAATTCAATTGTCCAATTTAACATACTTTTTCAAAAGGTAAAACGTTTATCCTTAGTTCTTCTTAAGCAGTAATACAAGCATTAAATACATAAATACTCACACTTAAACGCCATTCAATAAATGATTATATCTCAAGAGCAACATTCTAGAATACGGACCTAAGTCGTCCTTAAAATTTCGACACGTCAAATTGAACCCTGAACACCATATAATGGACACCTACGATAATTGTTGAAATTCCATGGAATATTCAACAGTTATTATAATTATCTCTTTGATCAGTATCGGTGGAGGCTTCATAAATACCCTGGCGATATAAGGTAACCTGGCCTAGTAGATGTTACCTTACCACGCAGGAATGGCAAAAAACATGTAGATATCATGCCCGATCGATCTAGACTTGTACATATAAAATTACAAATAAGTATCCTGTATGTTTTAATACGAGTGTTACTGAATACTTTGATATGTATTCTGCCTACATTTTTTTTTATGGAATAGGGGGACAAACGAGCAGACAGATCGCCCGATGGTAAGCGATTACCGCCGCCCGTGGACACCCGCAACACCATACGAGTCACAAGTGCGTTGCCGACCTTTTAAAAGGGGATTTGGCCTCCGGTAACCTCACTCACTCGACGAAACACTACGTAAGCGTTGTTTGACGCCGGTTTTCTGTGAGGCCGTGGTATCACTCCGGTCGAGCCGGCCCATTCGTGCCGAAGCATGGCTCTCCCACGTAAAAATACATAGGCAAACTGTCCGAGCTTGTTAGGATATTTTTCCACTTACATATTATCACGCCTGTATTCTCCAAAAGGTAAGGCAGAGATGTACTTATATACACCCACAGTACGCTGGTATGTTTAGGTTCCATATAAGAGAGGGCGAGCTTATTGCCATGAACCGGGCACGAATCCAAAATTCAAGCTACTGAGAATTTCATAGAAAAACCCTGATTCGATTCCCAGGTCTAGCAAAGTGGGAATCGAACCCAGGACCGCTAGCGTAGCAGTCGCGCTCAGGACCACTAGACTAATGAGGCAGTCATACTAATGTTTGTCAGTGGCTAATATTTGTCACACTTAGTAACTTTAACATGCTTGAATATTATAATAACTTGATTATCATATTAAAAGCACTACCCCATAGCATTTGGCCATGAGACGGATTTTCTAATATCTCCTGAAAAACATTTACAGCAGTGTCTCTGAGTCATCTTTTCCCTGAATCAACCTTTTGTTTCGCTATGAATCACACTTCGAAACAATGATTTTCGCATTAACGAAGAGAAAATTTATTACTTGCAGTGTCACGGAAATAGATACAACTGCAAAACATAACAAAAACCTATTATCTTTATGTTTGTTTTCCTAACAAAGGCCGCATGTGTGAAGGACTTAATTTCTTTGTGTTAAACTCTGTTGTCAACGAAGCGACAACCGCAGTGTGAAAAGTGGAAATGGTAGCATAATCGCCGGCGAAACTGTTGGCCTGTCGCACAACAGTAGGTCAACAATGGCGCTGCAGTATGTCAACTATCGCGCTACAGTGGGGACACTATCGCTCTACAATCAATAGACCAAACATTTTGTTGAACGGCTTTAAGTAAAGAATAGTTAGGTACCGATTAGCACTAAGGCAATTGGCTTCTACGTTATAGGTTACGGGTTGATTTCCCATAATTGTGATGAATATTTCTTTTCCTTATTTCTTTTCCCCACTTTCTTTGTTTGTGTGGGTGTGGGTTAATGTAATCCTTTTGCTATATATTGAGGAAGGCCTTTAATGATATATGTAAATAAGTAAGTTCTATCTTCAGTATATGAACTTCCCCAGACATCTATTTTAGGCAATTACTAGGTTGCTTCTTGTCTAGTCCTAAAATAAGGTTGCAATCGACCGCAATGACAACAAAGCTCGCTATTTCAAGCTCCATCGACAGTTGCGATCGTTTGTAGTAATAAATTATAGGTAAACACAGTAATTAATTGCAGGTTGTCTGTCTGCACTCAATCTCACTATGATGCAATAGTAGGATTTGTACACACTTTTGGCGAAATTATCTGAGTCTAAAAGATAGGGAAATGGTTAACTAACTTATCGACTATTATTTTCTGACACTAATATCACACATTGAAATTGAAATATTTTATCGCATTATATTGATATTATTAAAACCTGGCGTTTTGAATTACAAACTAGCCACTTTAATTTCAATATTGACTAGAATCTTGAAATATTTGATAAAAATTACAAGGATTCAATCCGCAAAGCGGCACATGTTGTATTAAGTGTCTTTTTCTAGGTTAGAATTTTCTTTAGTTATAAATAGTATTTAATTCAATATTATTAAAACTTGCTCACACAACAAAACATCCATGACTATTTATTATAAACATAGGTACTCTAAGCTACTATAGATTTCAAAACTTGGGTTTTTCTTTGAACATCTTTGTAGGATAAGTTGAATGTATGTAAGTATTACGTAAAAACATTAATGTATCTTGTGTAAATACAGACGAAATAATATGTCGAAGGCGAATTGTCGTGGTACAGTGATCTACACTACCAGAATTAACAGACACACTTCAAACTATTAATAGACACTGCAATTAAACCATACTAAATACATAGGACAGTTAGCATCAAAAGTGTTTCTGATATAAGAATGATTATTATTGACATAATTTTCCAACGCGCATTAGATCTGCGTGGGAGTTTGATACTATAGCCATTTAAGCTCTCCGGGTCCTCTGCTGCCTATAGATCATATCCTTAATATCCTTGTAGTCCGTGCATTAACTACATGTTGTTACACAGGTCTTTTCATAAAAGCCATAATTTCAGCTATATTACTAACTTCAGTAAGACCAAACTAGTAATTAAAAATTGAAGAATATTATAGAGGCCACTGCCCCGCAATAGGAATTAAAGAAACTAAGTGATTTTCAAAGACCTATCCAATGATACCCCACATGATATATTTACGTTGACATTCACTTTTCTTTTCCACAATATGGCGTCTGGTTGTCGCCATATTTTGATTACTCTAATGTCTTTAAGGACACTCTCACAATTAACACAAACCTAACGACACCTCTCATGCTTATCCATCAAGCCATTTAGGCTGTAAAACGTGTCAAAAAAATACACATACTTGAAAAACATAACCCTCCTTCTGGCGCAGTCGAGTAAAAACAGCCTGATGATAATGATAATATTTTTTTGTCAAACCGTATATTCGTTGACGGTGTCAATCAACAAGATATTCTAAGAATCATTACAGTTTACTGCAAGTACACATAATTGCGATTTCTAGAAACAGTACTATTACACCAGCTGGTGGCTGGTAGCTAGGCAGTTTACTTTTATGTATCTACTAAACATTTGGTGGCCGCTGCGTTTAACTTGCTCATTATTACGGTACTAACTATATCTTAGAAAACAAAGTCGTTAATGTAAAGGTCTGTTTACACATTTGTAAATTGTTTACATGGCTACTATTTGCGGTTTATTGTAAAAGTCAACACGGGTGATGTTTTTATTGTAGGTACCTAATAAGATGACAAACAAGCATAAGGTAAGCGGCAACCACAGCTTATAGACGCCAGCGACAGCATTGATATCACTCACGCGTCATCTTGAAACCTCAGCTGTTAGGTTTCATTTTCCCAGTAATTGCACAGGTTACATTACCCTTCAAACTAGTACAAAATAATGTTAGCACATTATTGCTTAGACACAGAATACTTAGCAATGCAATGATGCAAACTCAACTCAGAAGAGTTAGATATAAGAGTTTAGAACGTACCTACCTATACACTATTGTAGTTAAGAGTTCGGCGGACCAAATTTCCCACACAAATGTAATACCAAAATAAATCAAAAAATAATTCAAACACAATTTAATCAAATCAAATTGAAATTCTTGATAACTTTACCAAATTTGGAACTAAATTTCGGTCGTTTATTTCCAGTGAAGTAGTACTTAGTTGACGAAATGGTATGGTAGGAACCTAGATTAACGGTATCCGAATCAGAATAATAACACTATTTGAAACAATATTGTTTAGATTACGATTTATGTTGGTATTACGTTTTTGTAGGCAATTCAAGCTCCGCCGGACCCCTAACACTCATTTAGTACTTCGGTGTCTTCACCACGTCCCCATAGAAAGTCAAACGATCCCCTTTTAACTTTTATGTGATATTCAGGCCTGTATACCTACTTATATACAAATATGAGTGAAAGAAGTTATCCCTTCAAGATAAACGTCATTCGTTTCCGTATTCATAACATCACGCCTGTAGCCCCGAAGGATTAGGCAGAGGTTTACTAATACACTCACAGTTCGCCGGTATGTTTAGTTCCTATGTAATAGGGGGCGACCAATAGCCATTAATCTGACACAAATCTAAACTCAGAGCTTTTCATGCTGAGAATTTCAATAACACATTGCTTGACCTGGGTATTTAAACCAAAACCTCTATCGTAGCAGTCGCTCTTACGACCACTGGAGTTATGAGGCAGTTTCCGTATTAATTTACATTTACCTGAATATTCTTCAGATAGCCGACGAATATTATGTTTAGGTAAGGAATATTTTTGTCATAACTTTAGTTCTAGTAACTCGTAATGTTGTCACTATGTAACTTGAGTGTGAACGCGTCTTTCCACGACCTATAAAGCCTAATATAGACTAGAGATTTTTTTTCGGGTGTGGGAAAAGGTATAACTGAAGGTTAAAATATAATGACATGCCTTTTTTAAGGTCCAAATTATAATTTATGACCTTGCGGACACCTTGTAGTAGACATGGTCTCATTTTATCTAAATATCAAAGCTTTCATAACATACCATCACGCCTGTATTCGCCGAAAGCTTAGACAGAAGCGTCGGTACCTACTAATGTAACCTACAATTATATGTAGGTAAGTTAATAATAATGGTACTAATGTAACCCACAAAGCTTTCATTTACAGAAATTATCACATATAATGCTAAAAAGTCGACTTTTCAATCAAAAATATATATTTTTTATGAATAGACGATGAAATTTTTGCCGTGCTTATGGCTAATAATAACTGAGCTGATCAATCATTCTTAGAGGTTAAAGAAGGAGTCCTTCTATGGATGGATGACTATCCTTATTACATTGACAAGGCTTTGAGCTTCGAAGAGCATGCAGAGCACAAAATTTATGTATGCGATTTTCTCAAACTCGTAGAATAAAGTTTGTTGTTTCAGTTTACCTAATACTTATAGGTAGGTACTGCAACCAGTTACCCATTATATTCTTCGTCACCTCGCCACAAAACCGAAAATGTATAGAAAAAAAATCTAATTGTAAACCTCCTCCATTATTGAAATTCGTTAAAAACATCATCATTCACAAAACGTTTATTTTTTTTTAAGAAGACTGTAAAAAACAAACCATTCAATCACTTACCAGATTCCTGTCATTTTTTCCCACACCGGATCTTTGCGGCATTTCTAACGGAGGTCCAGTGTGGCCGCGTCGTACGCCGACGGTGCCGAAAGCCGGCGGCCGCTTTGATCGCGATAGCGGCGCGTCTGAAGTCTGCACGCTCCGCCTGACGCGATGTATGGAACCCTTTACTGGGGCTAGGGATGTCACTGGTTTTCTTTTTTTTTATTCGTGATAGGCTTACGCTTGACCGCCTGATGTTAAGCGATACTGCGATTTACGTTGGAGCGCGCTTGCCTAGAAGAAACCAATTCACTCGGGATTTAAAGACACCCAGATTATATATATCAGGGAAGACCCACTCGGGAAGTGCATTCCATATTTCAGCAACACGCATGATAAAAGCGTCGTTGGGGTTTGTAAACTATCGTAGAGGAATGCCAAGACTAATTGCGATAGTAAAATTGAAACTGCAGTTAGGGGATATCTCCTCACGCCTATATTCTCCGAGAGTTTAGGCAGAGGTGTAAGTAACGATAGGAGTAGAATGATGAATAAGAGGCGAATGTAACTCTGTCTGTTATAGCGCTTTCATGCCTAAACCGCTGAACCAATTTTAGTGAATTTTAGTATAGAGATATATTGGACCTTGAAGAAGGGCAAGGGTACCTTTAGTCTCTGAGCAACAGTAATGCTATAAATTTAAAACTACTTGAATCCATCATCGGTACGAACAGACCAATTGTTGATGTGTTCATCTTTTATACCATTATCCTTCTCGAAACACCACTCAGCGAGTCGAAAATTTCCTGTAACAAAAATGGCTGTTTCGTTACTCGAAACTGTCAAATTTCAACAACCCTAGCAACCAACCATACTGATGTAAGTACACGGGTCATGCTAGTGCCAAAAACATCGTTTTAAGTATAACGGAGTAAGTCGTTGACACGACGGCGACTCAAGAACCTCGGCCAGCAACAAACTGAGCTGTAGCGCTAAAATGACCAATTTTAAGGAATCGCAATATGATTCACCGACGTAGAGAGAGACGTGAGTGTATGCTGAACTCGCAGTGTATAGGCTTTTCGTAGACTTAGAGGTCAGCTTATTCTAGTTGGTGAATCATATTCATCAAAAGTGGAGATTTTGGGCCCCTGTACTGCGATTGCGTGTGATAGTAGCTATCATTTGTTTTTATCTGTGCTCTTCTAGTAGCTGTCTTATATCTATGGGTTACTTCTGTACAATACTGAGAATATGTGTCTCTGCATGTGTTTACTGTGCCTCTTTGAACGGAGATGATGCTGTCCATTCCCAACGGCAGCTGGTACAGTCACATAAAAATGTGTCGTCTCTGTTATGCCAGCTACGTAATTTTGGTAGGATTTCCATGTAGTTTTCTATACAAAATGAGAAGGTGCATAACTGCAAATTCAAACACAAATAATTATTTTTATTATTATATTTTTATTTCAGACCATATTTCCATATAAACATGTTATAACAAATAATACCTACATCATTTTCGTATTGGAGTCGAAAAGGAATGATTATTATTTATACAAAATTAAAGAATTATTATTTGTGTCATCAAATTGACTAATAACAGTATAATATATATATTTATATCTACTGTGCTAATAATTTTCAAACTACTTATAACGAACGTGTCAGTAAGCTCAGTAGCCTTAGCACGAACAACTTGCGAAAAAGTATTCGTATCGTCATGGAGACCAATTTGTATGAGATTTGGACCAGCGCCTCTATCGTGACGATACGAATACTTTTTCGCAAGTTGTTCGTGCTAAGGCTACTGTTAAGCCCCATAAATGTATTTGACATGGTTCGATCATTACCGATCAAACCGAATCCTTTTCTATTTTTATTCCAGATAGGCTTATTCGACCAATCACCAATTCCTTAATAAAATATCAATCAAACAATCCAAACCGCAGTTTCCAATCAGTTAAATTAACTGCTTCATTAATCTTTTCACACTCGGCTTTTACGACTCACGCACATTAACTAACTCCATAAACTGAAACCAGAATCGGCAGCACAAACGAAAGGGTCAAACCGCGATCGATATCGTATCGATTAAAACAAATCGATAAGCTTATCCTGAGAATTCTCCTTCTGTGGGATTCATCGCAATAAATACGAGTAGCCTCAATTTGTCGACCATAAAGTCCTTTAAGATGCAATTTGTCAACGTCAACTCGCAATGCGTATCGATGCATCGGAATGGAGCGATCGAGATCGATATCTCGTCTTTGTATCGATGCTGACGATTATCCGATTGCCGATTGTGTAGTTGATTCTGCACGCGTATGCAACATGAATGGTAAATCGAGGAAGCTATATACAAATGCAAAGAGGTCTGTTTTGTTTATTCAGATTTAGAATAACAATAACTGTTGTTAGTGCGTGCGGAATACAGATGTCTCGCTGTTGATCGGTATCGGATAAGTGTCTATTATATTAATGATGATATAAAGACAAGAACGTCCAGTTTATGTTTTCGCAACTATGTATATTAGGGTTTGGGTCCATGAATATCGCACGTATTTTACATGAAGTGACTGACATGTGTCCTTAATCCAATATTTAGGTAATCCTAAGGATAAACTGGATCTTTTACGAATTGTGACTACCACTAACAATTATCAATTTATTAATTAGTGGTAATCAGAAGCCTGAAAATCAGTCAATCTTTGATTGGCATAGGTGTATGAAAATCAGGACCAACTAAACGTGCTCTACAAGGCACGGAGAGTTCTCATTGTGCTCATAATGGTGACCCGTCCATAAACTAACCGCGGCAAGCACGGCTTATATGCGCAAATCATTGAGTTAGCGTAGTTATTATTTATCCACAAGGCAGTTTACTCCTAAACTTTTCGAATTTCCTGGTGATTTCATCCTTATTTACTCTTATAATTCATCCAGAAATACATACATTTATAAAATTCCTATAGATATTCTATTCTGTTTATCTCAAATATATTTATTTATTTGATGCACAAAACAAGTTACAATCAGTAAAGTATCAAAGTTACAAAACATAACACATTTTGATGCTAGATTGTAACTCAAAAGATGTGCATAGGTACCTACATCAAAACCAACGATTTTATTTATGTATATAAAATAATTATAACTAAGTTGCTTCATTCAATCACCTTTTATTTCATACACGTGAAGGTAACGAGTTAAAACCACAAAATTGAGCGTTTACAAAACAGTGATAAATCACCCATCATCAATTCTTTACTCATCAACCATCCATTTTATTAACTACCTGTCACCGACAGATTAATTTGACTTATACCCTCTATAAAGTATAGCAATTGAAAGTTTATATACTACATCAATACACGTCGCATGGTTTTACACATCCTAGCCATTATAAATATTTCTAGTAAAGTGCTTGGAAGGCAACAGAGTATCGACTATATTTATGCATAACATCAAAGGATGGTGACAACGTATGGGAACCTCAGCTGCGATCAAATTATCACAAACTAACTTAAAACAGTTTAGACTTCAAAGGAGAAAGGGGACCAGGTTATTAATATCTATCAAATTATGGTCTGATGAAAATTGGCGGACGGCTGAAGTAGATTCGACATCTTATTTATCAAAAGACTCACCTGTGTTTTGTTTTATTATATTATTAGCCTTAGCGACTGAAATAAAATGTCCTAGTTATTAGTAAAACTATTGAGCCCGTAACACATGTAGGTAGCTGTAATATAATATATCAAAGGTGTGTGGTGTTACGGGTCGTAATGTACTATTCGCAACGAGCATGTTACGTTACGGCGTGTGCTATATAATCCGTGTAACATGCTTGTTACTGAACCGCATAATCGCACACTCAAAGGAATTCTCAAAAAACTGACAGCAGGCGGAGCACTCGAAACGAGCAACGAGCGGCTCATTGCTCGCATGTTCATGCTCGTTTCCGCGTACCTACTGACTGCACGAATACTTGCTTTGTAACATGTCACATTACGTACCGTAACACCGGTCAGTACCCACCTTTAAGTATAGGTTAACTAGACTTCCCGTGCGCAGCTTCGACTGCGTACTTAGGTAATTTTTGTTTCTAAAATTATACTGTGTCCATTGTACCTACACCGTAGAGGTTTCATATCATAAAATGTGTTAAGTCTAATTCTAAGGAAGAAAACAATTGTCAAAATATCAACAGCGAATGACAGCTGTACATAATCTTGACAATGTCATTGTTTAATAAATATGTGTTTGTGTGTATGTCAAACGCATATGCGGACTTTCGTACAAACTTTCACCCTCCTTTTCATCACCTTGGGGGTTGAATTTCCAAAAATCCTTTCTTAGTGCTCGTCTACAGTGCAAAGGGAACCGGCCTGCAAACTTTCAGGGATCTAGCTCCTGTAGCTTCAGCTGCGCGTTGATACATCAGTCAGTCAGGTTCTTCTTTTATATATGTATATAGAAGAAGATATATTTTGGTATATATAGCTAGCTATATGTCTAGTCCATCAAAATATTAACAACTCTTTCTCAAATCAAATGTCATTCTTACCCAAAAAGTGGCCATCGATACTCATAACACGGGGTTTAACTAAGGCATTTCCTTATAACGATTTTGCAAGAGCATCGTGCAGGTATGTACATATGTAATATGCATGAACATACATATTAAATGTACTTACGGAAGAAAGACCTCCTTTGAATTTCATAAATCGGATTAAGTCTCGGATACTTCGAATTGAGGCATGTCCGCAAGAGTTACGTCTTTATACCTACTTGGACCAGGTCAAGTTTTTGTGTGGTCTATCATGAATATGTACCTGTTGGATAACTTATATCTTCTCGTGAATGAAGATGCAGCTTTGGATTTATATGAGGAAAATGGTTAAAGAACAATTCAGTAGTCCCCTCTTAGTATATAGTTGAACATAACCATTAGGGTTGTTGTGTCATTGTTTTTTTACATACTTATCGCTTAACTTAGTTTCTACATTCCTTTAGCCCTTCGACACCCAGAGTTCAATGTTTTAGGTCCCATGTAATAGGGAGCGAGCCTACAGGGCACAAATTCAAACTCAAAACGGTTTTGTACGCATTAATCTATTCGCCGGTACATTCAAAGACAATGGATTGAATTCAAATTGTTTAGAATTGAATTCATATCATCAAATTCTATGTTCCAAGTCTCGACCAACTAAAGTTTGCAGCCTTAATCTTTGTTATATAGTCCGCAACATTCATTATCGTTACCTACTTAAACATGAAGTGGAAACATTAATTCACAATCAGCTGCATGTCATCCATCATTGTATGCAACGGAGGAAAACAGTCATAATCCATTTCCTATGACTAGTTTATTAATTATCGTCCTGAGGCGATCGGTAAGCAACCTCATTGTAAAACTTATAATGCAGACTAGGAACTGAATGGAGTGGTAACATGCGGGTGAGTCACTGCACAATACAATGACTGGAAAATATACACCAATTAACATCTATCCATCTATCTATCTACTGGACTAGGACAATAACTTTATATAGAATTAATATAATTTAACCATTAAATAAAATATCTCTCTTAGCTCGAATACAAGTAACATAAAAGTACTGACCACAACAATTGGTATCCAAGATGGAGAGAGATGCAGACCCCGCATACTATTGAATGATGCGCTCCTCAACACAAGTGGTAGAGTCTAACCAAAGAACAATAAGACCACGTTAGAATGTAATGTTGTTCATAACATACACTCGAATCATATTCATCATACAACAGCGACATAGAATTACACAATATTAATAGACACCACCTTATCACTCCAATTATTTACGTATCCATCGTTTCCAAGCTATTGTGATCATAAACTCTATACATTATTGCAAATGCCTCTAAGCTATGCTTTAATATATCCTGCAATGAACTAATAGACGGGCAATATTTCCTCTGTGCCTACATAACGCAATAAAAATTAACGCCTAAATAAATCTTGAGGCTTAAGTATTTGAAAAATGGTCTTATACTCCCATTATTTTTCTTTATATCGGGAGCAAAATCGCAAGTAGCAGCTTGTTCTTTAATGGCCTCCAAAGCCATATGTAACCGGAACCTGTAAGGAGATCACAATTGCTCATGTAGTAAGAAACGGAGTCGGCAGCAGTAACTACCTACATAACGAAAGCATTTAACTTCTTATAGAACTCGATTTCTCAGAGTTAGTCCAGAAATATGGTTGAGCTACATGATAGACCGAAGCATGCATGCTATATTATTGTGGTCAAAATGCTATTTTTGACAGATCAGTGGGGAAGTCGAGCACCATCTAGTACCTACCTATTAAAAAATGAAAACTTGTAAAAGTAATCTAGTAACTTACTCGTGTTTAATACAGAATATTTCGTCAACATCTAGAAACCAAACACGACACTACATTCTCATAATAAAATATCGAACAACATCGGCATCGGAGCAATTTATACTACTAAGCTGGTGGTTCTACTAAATATGAGCAGAGATCAGGTCATTCTATTTGTCCATGATTTGTTTCTTGTCTTATTTAACATATTTTCCGTCTAAACTATCACAATTTACAAAGCTGAGCATACTGTTCATAACAAGCACAAAATATAATGCCAACTCCGATTCCTACGTAGTCTGAGTGTCCCATAAATCGAATCACCTATCCGAAAGATGCCACAGAAACCAGATATCTCACAGCCAATCGATATCCTAGATACGCTAAATGCAAATAGCGAAAAATACGCCACCGGCATCCCAGAGATTTATCAGAAGATACGCAGTGTCAACGCTGGCCGCGTTCCCCTGCGTATCTACATATTTTGCGGTTACTATGTTACATTTTTGGCATTTTCCACCTTAGGGTAATGAAAATAAAGGTCGTTTTAGTGAGAATAAAATTTAAAATGCGGTTAAACAAATTTGTTACTCTATATAGCATATCGGAATGATAGTCGGGTAAACTAGCTGCATCAGATAAAATGCGAGCGGAGACACGCGAATAAGTTATGTGCTGCGCGTACGCAGCCTTGGGGCTCATATTATTTTACAACGAAAGACAATAAACTATGTTTAAAACTAGATTTTCAGCTTAGCCAGTTTTTCTGCCTTCAAATAACCTCATCGGTTGAGCACAATGACTCTACGACATTGTTAAAAATTTAACGTTACTTGCTGTTGCCCGCGGTTTCACTCGCATTTCAAAGGAGTTTTCGAGATAAAAATTAGCCTATATCCTTTTCCAAGTTCCAATATATATCAATACCAAAATTCATCAAAATTGGTTCAGTGGTTTAGGTGTGAAGAAGTAACAGACAGACAAAGATACTTTACAGTTTTATAGTAACAGACAGACAAAGATACGCATTTACAATATTAGCATGGTTTTATTGGTATTGTTGTCTTTTATTGTTGAGTGCTAAGTTCGTGATATGAGCCACTCAGAGGCAAAAAACAGCGTGTCGACCATAAGGCCGATTCTTCTAACAGAACAGCTTTTTAAGTTTTATATCTACAGTTTTAGACATTACTACACGCCTGCCTAACTTTCCGGGAAATACAGGCGTGATGGTGTTAAGAAGCTTACTAGCAATGTGAGTCGCACATTACTAGTATTATTGTTAACACCTCGTCCTAATCTAAATGCTTGTGTTACGAGTGGGTTCACGTCGGTAGTGCAATGGCTGGGTTTCGAACCGGCAAACACATGATCGCAAGTCCGACGCTTCGATCAACTAACTGTATTTTTATGAGTGAAATGCTTTATCAATAGGTATTCCTAACGTAGTCACCAAGCGCATTGTCGACCGCAAACCAATGCAATGAGTGACACATGCAAATCACAAAATGCATTATTCACTTCAAGAATTAGGCATCAGCTATGTGCAAACAAGTTATGACTAACAAACGAGACACGCAGACAACACCGTTATGTTAAAACAATAAACGTAACGTTATTTAAAAACAATACTTATGCGTTTTGATGCTATCGACCTTCCCGACCTCTATGCATACAAACTTTTTTCTACAAAGATTTTTCAACACGTCCACGAGCTTTACCTACTACCGCAAAAGAAGAGGTAAGGTAAGAGAGGCAGGGCATAGTGGAATCGAATATTTCCACTCACAATTGGAGCTACTCGACTGGGGAAGTACCTCCACCTTGCAGAAAATATTAGCCAAATAACATAGGTCCATGCTATGTTGTGTTCCTAACGGTGAGCTAGGTCCCCAGAGCGCAGCGGGGAAGCGTTGTATTGGCAGTCGGGGGGACCGGTGGTGTTTTGTTACCGCCGCGCCGCTGTCATGCATGGCAGCATGTCTCCTATGCTGCGAGCCCAACTATTCCTCCTTATATTACAGGGTCGGCAACGCGCGAGTGATACCCTTACCCTACGACTATACGCTACGGTAACCGCTTACCTTCAGGCGGGCCGTATGCTTGTTTACCACCTTAGTGGTATAAAAAAAAAAGAACATGTCTGTGTAATTCGGGAAAATGTAAATAACATTAGTTTTGTTATATTTTTTTATTGGTTAAGTCGGCAAAGGAACTGACGAGCCACCTGGCCGTAATTAAGTAGTAGTTATTATCGCCCATGAACATCTGCAACACCGTATATATGTATATATCGTTTTAGTTTTGTCATTGATCAAATGACATCTTACATAGATTTTTGTTGAGTTTTTCATCTCTCCAATAAATTTTAAAATTATTCTTTCCTTTATCTGTGTCGTAAGTAGGTATTTAAATTGCTTTTTTAGTTTAAATAAAGCCGAAATAAAAAAAAAATATTAAAGAAATTGTTTACTTAAAAAAAATTGGCTAACGTACAACGTAGACGCTAACTTAACTATTATAAAAATGTTATAATACAAACTAATTATTACATCATGGATTACAAATAAATACATGGGTACTTAATCAAAATTTCCTTATAGTTTCTTTAAGACATGCAGAACAGTATTTTTATTTACAGTATTGTATATCAATGGCATAACCTTAACTGCAAAATATTGTCACTTGGCATGTTACCAATAGTACCTATATACTGGTATGATTCAGGGATGCATATTTATTATTAAAACAATAGCATGACGCATCCCGTGTTCCTTGTTTACCATCACGTTAAATTTATGGCTCAACAAGTGTCCGACCGTGTAGCTAAACCAGGTCTGACGTATCTTTTAGATGGAGTAAACACATGTATAAATCTATGTTGATCTCCTTGACTTAGTGATGGGCAAGTGCAGCCTTATAAAGTTTGTTATAAGCAAGAACAACTAAGAGTACTAAAGGAGCTACATATTTAGGTGTTATAATTATACGCATCTGTTATTTTAATTTAGGTACTTCAACTAATGTTGTGTTATTTTAAAATTAAGATGATTAGTTTGGAAACGCGCTATAACATAATGATGTTTTTTTTAAGCGAGAATGAAACCCGTGAGCCATAGTCCAGATGCCAATCGCTCAACCACTACGTCAATGGAGCTGTTAAATGTTATTTGGTATTGTTTGAAACTAATATCACCTATAAATGTGAAAGTAACTTTGACTGTCTGTTTGTTTGTTTGTTACCTTTTCACGCCTACCGCAGAACCAAATTTGATAAATTTTGTTATAGAACCCTTGGAGAAGTGCATAGGCTACCTTTTGCCGCGAAAAGACTTTTGGGATGCGAGTGAAACCGCATGCAACAGCTAGTTATAATACAATCAACCCGCAAATGCTTGTCGTACGTTCGCATCACTAGTCTCTCAGTTATAACACGTGTAATGTATCGGTGACTAACTAAACGCAGTTTATAGAGCAACCGGCAAGTGGCGCAAACACAACTGAGAGTAGTAATGCAACTGTGATGCGCTTGCGATTCAAAACGGACTAAGTATGTTGTGCTTTTTTATTCATTCATTACTAATTGCTGTTACCCGCAGTTTCACTCGCGTCCCAAAAAGATTAAAATACTATAAGTCCGATTCCAACCGGCTTATCAAGATAAAACATGCACCAGATTTTAAGTTAGACCTCTAGCAATACAACGGTAAAAACTGCATTCAATTCCATGCAGTAGTTTTTACGTGACCCGCGCACAAACATACAGGCGGACAGACAGACGGACAAGTATTCTAAAAATTGTTATTTTGGTTTCTGTTTTATTATTTTTAGTTTTTCTATAATATATATAATGTACAGACATCGGCCTGTTACAATTTTATTATAGGTATAGAATAGATGTCGAATTCTCCCATAAAATCATACACTACGTCAGACTTCTAAACACAGGTACATATGACACAAGAACAAATATTTAAACTCTATTAATATTCATAATAAATAGATAAGGATCGCAGCTCACTACATCGTTCGCATCCAATATGAGATGTCGTCACGTGCAAAAACGGCCAAGTTCAAATTCTCAACATAGGCAAGAGTTTCATATACCTATTTTTTTAAATGGTAAATCTATACCTAGTGGTGCAGAAGGTGGAGAGTTAAGTCAGAAACTTTCCTCAGAAGTTTTCCCAATCTAACACGATTTTGACACGTGAATATTTTCCCGTGTGGGAACGGTTTAGAACGGTTTAGACCGGTTTACTGTTCCTCACTGCCTTTCTGATAGCGTCCCGTAAGAGGCGTGAAAATATCTGACTTGCTCGGTGGCAGGACCTCTTGGGGTCTGACTGGCTGGCGACCACCCTTACGTCGGAGTTTGTTTTAAAGCACCTTGGTGTGTGTTTGAACTTTTGCACGTAAGAGTCACTTCCCCTCGGCTCTTAAGGGTCGGCAACGCACCAGAAACTCCCCTGGTGATACAAATGTTCATGGGCGACGATGACTACTTACCACCAGGTGGCTGGTCAGCTCGTGTTTGAAATTGTTCTTTACGCTACATTCTTAGAGAGGTGGGCACAAGGTTTCTTATATACCTTTTGCTATTTGATACCTCATTAGCCAGGTTTTATATTTTCATTCATCTTAAGTCACTAGTTTCAAAGGTGAACCTGTATTAAATCCATCTAGCGGCACATTATTAAATTATTCATTAATTGATAATGTATTGTTTCTGTAATTAGTAGATAACATTATGCTTAGGTATTAAACAATGACACATTCAAAATGCCATCAGCAGAGAAACTATTTACCATTTTATTTAAGAATTTTACCCCACTAGATTTGTCATATATTGTGCGTTTACAAACACCCATGCAGACTGCGAGTTTCGTCCCCGTGGCACAGAAGCGGATCCCTCAACCACTACGCCAAACATGTCCTCAAATTCATTCGCCAACATTCAAGCTAAAACCCAATTAAAAGTACTGGTAGGTAAATTTTTACTAACTACTACTAACCTTTACTACAAAATTGGTCACTGCTGGTAAATACCAGCGGAAAAACATCGTAGTAAAACATGGACTAAATGCCGCGACCGTTATCTCGAAACGTGAGCAGGGAAAGTGTGACAGACGGACAAACAAACCGACATAACTCCTTAAATGGTCCGTTTTACCAATCGCGGTGCGGAACTCCAGTGAAGTTGATGTTATCAGCTCTGGTTGACTGCCTCGGAAGAGATTGTACCCAGATGCGTCTGCAGTAAAATGAATAGCACAGATGTAGCAAGTATGAAGCAACTTCACGATCTAATGTACAGTCGACATAACAATTAAGTATACAGGCCGCTAACGATATCTGAGTTGACATGGATTGTTCAATAATGTATCACGTACGGTACGATTGAAATAAATATGCGCGTCTGAACGGCCGCGAGGTAAATAGCTTAGTTAAGTGATTTATGCAACAATATCTAAATCAGTAAGGATAATGACGGATAATCACGAATGGGAAATATTTACGACCCCAATTGTCTTTTCACCGAATTTTTATATTAACATTTAAGACAGCAAAACCACTTGCGACTAACGCACAGTTATTTCAAACCGTAATGTAATATGTTACGTATAACCAAACTCTTTGGCGAATAATTATTTATAATTTATAAAGCAATTTACGTCAAGACACAAGTGGCAAATACCCTAATTCTTTTTTACAGTTGGTCATAGCGTCTGGTGTATCCACCGTCTGTGTATCTGGTGTAACCAGAAGGCGCGTGTTCGAATCCTGTCCGCAGTCGAATTTTTCTTTCAATAAATTAACTTGAAAATTCAAAAAAAGTACACTAAGAAAAAAAAGTCTAGTCTCTAGTCCATTGTGTAAATGTATTAAAATCTAAACGAGTTTTAACAGACCGACAGAAAGACGGACGGTCAACGAAGTGATCCTCTAAGTGTACTTTTTTCCTTTTGAGATACGGAACCTGAAAAAAACTAAAAATCATGATTTGATTATGTATTTAAATACATAATCAAATCATGTTGCTGTACCCGTCTAGTTTAGTGCTTTTTGCATCAAAGCTAACATCTTGTTTAAAGGACACACAACACCTAGTCTATAATTGGATCTGCAGCCGCCTCGTACCTAATTGGGACTATGTCAAACCTGTCAATAGGTTATGTAGGTTTTGAAAAAGTACAAAACTCAGTGGGACGTGTAAACATCAATAACCAATTACTACGCCTGTTTGACTTGTAAAAAGTAAATGCTTGGCGTCAATTACGAAAATTGCCTTTTTATGCGAATTTGACCTTTACTGACACTTGTTTACTCGGCGGGACAGTGCGGCCAAAAGCGAGAATATCGCAGCGGAAGCGAATTCTGGTCACGTCAAACATTATCCCAGCCGCTAGCCTAAACGTTATGCACCATAAAAGGCAACCAAACGATACCAACAAATAGCCATATTGTTAAAGTAAATTGGTATTTTACAACGCCAACTTTAGTGTCGCGGTTCCTTATAAGACCTTGTCAATTTTACTTTTACACCTGTACTTTGAAACTAGCAAACAATTCTATATCTTAAAAAACTCTCATTAAGGTCGCAAGTCAATGTTCTCTAGTGAAAGGTAAAGGGTTTCTAAAATTAAATGTCATTTTGAATGACAGTTGTTATAACGACATCTAGTGGTTAGATCACGAACTTTGATGGACTATGAATAACTTTTGCAATGACAGCTGATAATTTGAGGTTGTGTTACTAAATTCAATTTTCTATTTTAATAACAACAAATGACTGGCTGGCAGCTTAACTATATGCTTCGTTCACAATACAAATTGTTTCAGAAAGTGTGTAAGGTGTGGTAATATTATTAGCATCGTACCATTACTGTCTACACGGGCCTACTCTCAGACTAAGAGGGTTTAGATAACGTCCACCACTCTGTTCTAGTGTAAAAGCTTTAGCACAGCTTTAACACATTTTTTTATGGACTTCTCTTAGATATGTTTCCTCACGCTGTTTCTGACCTTTTCCGTAAAGGTAAGTGATAATCAACACGTGCACAAAAATCCGGAGTCAGAGATTTTCTACAAACTGTTAAACTTTAATGTTCATGACATACAGTTTTTATTGCATAGAACCCATATATATATAGTACAGCTTATGTCCAATCTAACGTTGTTAAGTTTAATCTGTTTGCGTTTTTAATAGTTCTCAAGTCCCTCTAGCCACATCGCAACCTCTTAGTTACCCTACCTTAATATATTATAGATATATTCCGTCCTTCCGTCTCATAGTAACAAGAAAACAGTAGCCACATTAAAAACACCAGCTATTTCAATAATAAATAAATAAACAAGCTACACTGTATATACAATGAGTGCTTTACGATCAATTTTTTACTCTCCCCGTCGTAACTCAGCAAGTGGAAGTCGCAGTTCCCTGCAAATTGTTACCGACTCCTGCGCAACAAAAACATATTTTATTTCGACGCCTTTTTGAGTATTAAACACGCTATAGAGCGCCGAGTTCCCGGATGTCAACATAAAAACATCCTTTATTGTTACGGGTTTAATTTTGTGAGTATTTTATTTGATGAAGTAAATTCAACGTTATTATAGAAGTTTCTTTGTTATTATAGAAGTGCCTCAGTGAAACTGCCATGTGCAAACAAAGCAATGAGAAAGCTATACATAATTGTTTATGCATTTTTACTACTCGAGTTACTGTGACAATCTTACGATTTAAAATAAGAATTTAGGTGCATTTGGATTTTCTGTCTCGTGGGACTCATTCATGATTTCATATCTGCGCTCTATATCTTCTTCTTACTCCAAGATTACAATTCCCTCACCCGCTGTGCTATGTTTAGGTAAAATTTATGTATGCTAACTCACTAGGAAAACATAAATATAATAATATAAGCGTGAAATGAGGTAAGATCATAAATAGAGGAGTTTCTCCGTTGCCAATTAATGTAAATTTCTCTATGTCGTCTTATAAAATAGTAACACAGTTAGGTTAAGCTCTTCACTGATAAGCAATAATTTAATCCCGTCGAATTCAAAATAATGGTGGTACGCATTCCTACAAATCTCAACAGTAGGAAGCTGTTGTACTGTTTAGTACTGTTATATTTACAACACAGTGATATTTTGTTTAAGTTGTCCCAGATTTTAAAAACCCGTCTTTGCTCCTACCTACGATAAAAGGAACTCCTATGCAATATTTCCCTATGCAATATGCTGCTAATAGAATGTGTTTTTGTGGAAAAAACATCGTAAAGCAATCCCTGACATTATCTTTTAGAGACGTATGTGGACATTTTTGGAGAGAAGTTATTTTTTGGAATGAAACTTGAGTTGGCTGGAGTGCGCTTCAGTATGCGGTCGCGCTCCGCTCTGGCTTCACGTATGCTCCTATGTAGGTCACTACAATCTCGATGACGACGTGTGGGGTCTTCCAACTCATATGCTAACTGATCCATCCACTCCAAGAGGTGCTTCACAGACAAATTTGAGACGAGAGGTCCTTCTCCAAGGTCCAATCTATCTCTATACCAAAATTCATTAATATTAGTGACTGTGTGACTGCCTCATTAGTCTCGTGGTCCCAAGCGCGACTGCTACGCTAGAGGTCCTGGGTTCGATTCCCAGGTCGAGTACTATAACATGGATACTATAACATGGGACCTAAACACACAGGCGAACTGTGGGTGTACATTAAGTACGCCTCTGCCTAACCTTTCGAGGAATACAGGCGTGATGGTATGTATGTATGTATGTATTAATATTAGTTTAGTGGTTTAGGCTTAAAAACGTAACAAACAGTCAAAGTTACTTTAGCATTTATAATTATAATACCTATGGATTGAGTCATCAACTGTTTCATCAACATCACTGTTTTAACAGCAGTATATCCCCATAAAAAAAAAAACTGTGCTAGCGTGGCTCCCCTAGCCGCTTAGATCACGAACACCTGTTCGAACCAATAATTTCGCTCACACCACTACTTCATGTTCCATTCCGCCTGTCATTAGCTCCGACTTCCGTATCACTAGCCCCCCATTGTCTGCCGGAGTGCATGTCTTACAGTTACGCAAATAAATGTTTCTCGGAATATGAAATCTGTATACACTTCATTCGGACTGTACAAGATATTTTTACTACGATGAAAGCATCGGAAATGCAATTAATCAAAACATGTTAACTAGAATGGAAATAATAACAAAATAGTTAACTATTTTGAGGGAGAGCTGAACGCGATCGATGCGAAAAATCAAGATGGTGAAAAGAGACTCACACTAAGCCCTGATTATCACTTATAACATTAATTTTCAATCAATTTAATCGCAATAACATTGATTCATTAGTCCAGTAGTCCCAAGCGCGACTGCTACGCTAGAGGTTCTGGGTTCGATCCCCAGGTCGAAAAGTGTTATTCAGTTTTTTTATCAATTTCTCAGTAGCAGCTCGGAGTCTGGATTTGTGCCTGATTAATGGCAATAGGCTCGTACTCTATTACATGGGACCTAAACATACCGGCGAACTGTGGGTGAACAATAGTATGCCTCTGCCTAACCCTTCGTGGAATACAGGCAAGATGGTATGTTATGTAAAATGGATTCAATTGCAATTGATTGAAATTTTAAATAATTAACGGCCAATACTGGTCCCTACTAAATTTAAGTGGAAGATGCCAAATATAAAAAAGGTCTAAAAGCAGTAGGTAACAAACGTAATAATATACTTTTTAACTAACAGACAAAAGGGCCAGACTTATACTGTTAGTAGGTAGTGTGAAGGACAGCCTACAACACTGCCTATCTGATTTATTATATTCCCTTTATGGTCCACAGATATTTGTTCTGAAGTCAGGTGAGTTATTTTAGATTTGTGGCATTAGGTAAGTTCTTGGTGAACTGCTCGTTATGTTTTCCTGAGCTGTTTTGCTGTTTATACATAATTTTTATATCGAACTCTTCAAACGGATCGCCCTAATCACGGATTGGGTTTAAGGGAAGGCTACGAGGGTCAATAAATACAAAATCCACTAGTTGTTTCCATTGAGTATTCGATTTCCATGCAGATAATCTAAGACCCCACTAGAATACATTATTGATACTGTTTTCTTTTCAAAGGTAAAGTATTGAAATACGTCCTTAGTCAAAACTATACCTACATAAAATACTGTAACACCTTTATTCCTCAAATGGTGAAGTAAAATGGTAGTGGTGTACCCCCAGAGTTTGCCTAGGAATATAAGGTATAGGATGCGAGCCTATTGCCACTAAAATTTACCATCTAGGTTCCTTAAACAGAAATATTTTGGGAATTTTCCACAGGATTGGATAATACCAGATCAATGCAGATAGCACTACGGAGCACAGCTAGTCTTTTAATGAAGGAATGGAAGTAATAGCTACCTACACAAGTATTAAAAATAAACACATGACCTAACAAGGTAAAGATAAGATATAATTACATACATAAAGCCTCAAGTAACGCCCTTATTATTAAAAGATAAAGATCATTCCCGGCTGTTTGTTTATCGAGCCTTATTTTAATAACAGTGTTAACTACAGCCGGTTATTAAAAAATAATTTAAAAAAACTGTCGCAGTACCTACCTACGTAGAATGATTTGCAACTGTCATTTAGGTAATCAACTGTCACTGGTGACCTAGTAATAACTATGGTAGAAGAAAATTGGCTAACGCCAGAGAATTCTCTTCCCGTGCAATATGATACCATTCTATAATAGTGGAATTTATAATATTTATACAATTTATTTTTGAACTAATACACAAGACAAAAATAGTTGGCCTGGTAAGTAATTTCTTTTATATTCGTGATGAAAATTTAAAATATCTTGATTGGTATCGAAGCTGTCCATCAACGGCAACACTGATCGTGAAATTCGTGACGTCGCCGCCAGCCATCACGGGAAGAGAATAACCTGGTTGTGAGAATACAGGAGCTAGATCCCTGAAAGTTAGCATGCTGGTTCCTTTTGCACTGTAGATGAGCACTAAGAAAGGATTTTTGGAAATTCAACCCCTAAGGCGTGGAAGGGGGTGAAAGTTATATGAAAGTCCGTCATTTTTTAGCGGGTGAAACCGCGGGGTACAGCTAATCCTAAATAAATACTTCAACTACCTCATTAGTCTACTGGTACTAACTGCGACTGCTAAGCTTGACGTCCTGGCTTCGAATCCCAAATCAAGCAAAGTGTTAATGGGTTTTTCTGAAATTCTGAGTAGCAACTCGGCTCGCCCGCTATTACATGGGATTGGTGATGGATAGATGAATCTGGCGAACTGCGGGTGTACATTAGTACACCTCTCCCTGACCCTTCCGAAAATATAGGCGTAATGGTATGCTAAGTAAATAAGTACTCCGTTGTCTTGTAACGATTCCATATTACCAAATCGCGCTCTAAATTGGAAGCGATTGTGTTTCTAATGTAAGCATTTTTATAAAATTCATTACCTTTGTATATCCCGAAGAGTAAGCCAGAGGCGTATAACCACAGATCACGACAAAAAATTTAGTGATCTCATATTTTCTTCAATCCACGTCATCATGGGAGGATAAGAAGCAGCTGCGCATACGCAGTGTCAATTGAGGGTAACTGATTTAATGGTGCAGTGGCAGATGTCTCACAAATTCCATTCCTTGGACTATTTTGATCTTTAATCTCTACATGACGCTTGTATATGACATATGACAGATTGACAACAGTAATGTATGATGCACTCAGTGTTCTTTGGTCTGCTATAATCTATCTATACTTATAATAAATCTGTAGAGAGGTCAATTCTGTACATGATTTCCAAAATAACTATCAGCGGGTGATTAGTGATCGATACTGACGCCAAAAATGCAATCAGTAAAATTTTTTTCTGTCTGTCTGTCTGTATGTTTGTTATAGAAACAAAAACCACTCAACGGATTTCAATGAAACTTGGTAAAATTGTTCTTCATACTCCTGGGCAGGTTATAGTATACTTTTCATCACGCTACGATCAATAGGAGCAGAGCAGTGAAGGGAAATGTTGGGAAAATTCATGAGAAAGGTTTCAAGCTATAAAACATCACGCTACAACCCTTAGGAACCCCGTTCCTACTTCTTTCTTCTACTACTTCCTACAACCCTTAGGAACGGGGCAACGCAGGTGAAACCGCGGGCGAAGAACTAGGGAACAAAGTAACTATTCCACGCGGACGAAGTCGCTGGCAAAAGCTAGTGTAAAATAAAATCACTGTTTTTTAGAAAACTAGCTTCGCTAGGACCGCGACTTCGTCTTCATGGACTTAAGAATTAGGTCCGACCTGGATACAAGCTTATATGCTATTATAGACTATTAGTAATCTAATTTTACCAGATCCGTTCAGCCGTCATCGAGTAAAAAAATCCGTCCATCAACATTTTTGCATTTATAATAAGTAGTAGAAAGATATTTTGATTGTTGCAGAAGATCCAAAAAATTGGTTTCCTTTGAAATATTTTGTTTCTCTAACCAATCTTGATATCAACTGTTAAATTTAATTTATCACGATTTTCTCTATCTTTCTTTCTCTAAAGTTTATCTACTATTTTATATACAACAAACCTTTTTTGTGCTGAAATACCTTCCTACCATTTCTTGCGGTTGAAGGCTTTTTGGAACTAATCTTATCCTCCAATGGGACTGCCGAACTATCGTCTGCCATTTTGTAAGAACCGATGGGTTCCGCCCCTTCCCCAATTACAAATCAAGTGTTCTACTCCAGGGCACAAGCTTGCTCTCAGATTAAAAAGGAATTGGCAATAACTCCTCAGTATTCAAACTGACCTAGTCCAAGTTAAAAAATGTTTTATATCTTTAAGAACTGCATGGAGTCAGTCCTCTTAAATGCACCATACTTCACTTTTTGCTTCACGGTTAAAACAAGTGACAACCGATTCCTCATCCACTATTCAGAAAGTAAGATGGGTGCCCTGGGATCCAATCTCGGTTATTTAGTACTGCACTCACCAAATATGAATGAACTAATTTTGGAGGAACATTTTATTTATTAACAGAACATTTTTGATTATTTTTACTGGTACAATATGTTTGACTCGTGACTAACAGGTCTTAAAAACTTAACTCAAATAAATACCGCTGGTCTTACATAATATGAGGTCTTATGTAGATAAGCAATAGATTCTGCCACCAAGATTTTATGAGACGTACATTTTAATACTATGAAACAAAATATATATAGGTACCCACACTACCATTTCAGCACAGCCTAAGAATATAGCATTTATGTAAACATTAAGTACACAGTGGGTGCAGAGGCGACCCCTGGTCAATGATAGGTTGAGATAAGCGCTCATAATGCTATGTCGTAGCCTCGCAGGTGTGCGCCTAGACTTTCGACACCTTAGGCTTTCTCTTTGTACATACTCATTGTTATCCTACTGTGTGTTACATTCTTACATTAAAAATACTTACGTTTACATGTGTGTACCTTAGATGTCAACTTTCCTTCCCTTGCCCTATTGTTTCAGCGGGGGATTCATCACATTCACCAGAACTCGAATAAAAAAACATACGAGTCAATGGTGGAGGAAAATCAGGACCGTGATGCCTAAAGGGATACTACAAGTCTACCAATTTTCCAATCCGCAAAAGGCCAGCACGGTGGCCAAAATCGTCTCTCTGTAAAGAGGTTCGTGCTTAACAGTGGCACAGTATTACAGTAATTATTAAATAGGCTATACATATTCTACATTTCCAAGCCACGCCTTAACATGAAAACTCATTCACCTACAATAAGCACTGACTACAAATACCCGACATTACCCTATTAAACATAAATGCCCACAATGATATTATTTGCAAACTACAACTTTGATATTTACTAAAGGTGTTTGTATATCAAAATGATTGAAGTCTTCACGCCCCATGACAGCGGCCCGACAGCCATCGAGCCTCACTCATTAAGCAACACCATGTACATAAATAAAACCCGAGACACACCGAGAGCAACAATGCTTCAATACTTACTTATATCCGTTATAGTCCGCAATCAAACCGCGCCAGAGGCGACGTCCACCGCGCGATTGTTATCTGTCATTTTCATAGAATCGAAGCGGTAATGGAATGCGTCAACTTCGACATAATTATGGTAGCGAGACCCACAGACAATTATTTCTCATTTGTATTATTTATTTCAAGAGTTTCCTTGAATGATTGTCGAAATTGTAGTCTTAAAAAAAATTCTCAGTAAATTGGTCACGATTTCGTATGTAAAGAAAATGTATAGCGAGTAGCACATTTGCAAGTGCATTTATAATTCAATATTTTGAAACAATATTCCATTAATAACAAAACGCAATTAACAAATGATTATACAACATTCAATATAAGCACCGTGGACGATCTTACACCTATAACCTCTGAACTCTTAATGGACCATTTTCACAGCAACATATAGCGTAAATATGACCCATTAAACGGCGATCAAAGTCCGATAAATCCCTATAACCGGCACCTAGTGTACCTTTAGGGTTAATAGACAACTAACCTGTGACATTGAAGAGAGAGGGCGATGATTATCGAGCTGGCAACGCCCCGAGGACTATCAAGCATCACGTAATAATGCAACTAAGATCATCAGCATCATCAAGATTGATGACATCGCATCTAACTTATGTTCTGCATAATAACAAAGTTTTTCAATCGCTATTAATGTTGTCCGCACCTTTTATGGTAACAACTATGTAAATTGTTTAACGATTTTATCTATTATATTATTTGAATATTTTTTTTATCTAAGTGTGTCTTCAGCTTCGTTTCTTTAACTTTGGATGTACTCTGAGGTTTTAATTAAAGTTTGTGTGTATGTAATGCAACCTACAAATGTTGTTGAATGATAAATTGTATGGAAATTAAACGAATTATTCTTTCAACCCAACAAATGCTTTTTTAATAGTCAAATAGGATTAATGTTTGATTAAATTCTATTCAAAATTAAGAAAAGCTATATCTCTATTAAAAAAACAGAAGCTTATTGTCGATTCGGAGATAATCGCATCGTAAATCGCCAAAAAGGAAGATCAAAAAACCGCCAAGGAAAACAATTTAGCCTTCCGACTACCTAGAACGTCATTATCTCCGGTCATAAATCTTCACGGAGTCAAATTGTTCTCATTTCACACCAAATAAGTTACGGGGAAGAGGACCGGCGCGGGCGCAGGCGGCGTGCAATTACGCATGGTAATAACGCCGGGGGCGAACGTTGAAATACAATAATTCATTGTAGCGCCGTCCGGCCTGTGGTTACCGCCGATTGGTTCAAACCTAACGATAATTGGGCTGCACTTAGCTTCTTTAGTTCGCTTGAATATCGAGCAGCTACACGATGTGGATTATGGGTTCTGTTTCAATTGTATACGCCCTTATTTTGTGATAAAAAAACACACCTGAAAAACTAGTGATGTAGGTACAAGCTGTAAAATAGCACACTTTCGCAAATCCAGAGAAATTCTGATTGATATTATTTTAAAATATGTGTGTATATTTTAAGAAGCTGGTGGTGGTTTGAAGATTTGCTTTTTTACAGCTTGTACACTTATGTATGGAAGTGAATGTTGGGTGTGGCAGAAGAGACATGAAAGTACAATAAATGCAGTGTAAATGCGATCCTTGCGAAGTATGTGTGGTGTAACTCGGAATGATAGATTGAGGAACAGTGTGATAAGACAACGTTGCGGGCTGAAAGACGATGTAGTGACGCGTATTGAAAAGAATATGCTAAGATGGTTCGAACATGTTGAAAGAATGAATAAAGACGATTAACGAAAGGAATTTATAAGGCGAATGTCAGCGGCAGCGTCGGTAGAGGTCGCCCTAGAAGGATATACGCCGATATTATTGGCGAAATCCTTCAAAAAGGTCAGGTGCGTAGCACTCGCAACCGGCGTGTATGTATGAGAAGATGTATGAATGTGGAAAAAGCAAAAGAAGTATGCAAGAATCGTAGCAAGTGGCAGTCTATAGTTTCTCCCTACCCCTGTGGGAAAAGGTCGTGAGTGTATATATGTACCTCCCCAGTTTTTCAGGGACGTTTATTAAATCCCACGTAACAAAATCAGATTACCCTAGCCCCTGTGTCCCCGACGGACACTTAAGTGTCCTGCTGATTGTGGCGTTGTGTCGAATTGTTTTATTCCCTACAATATGATTGAGTCGAACCACGCCGATGCGCACGTCATGCTCGTGAACGGGTGGGGTGTGTCGGGGATGGTCAGCTCTTACTTGCTGTGGCAATCCCTATGGATAATGAATACCTAAATCTTGTACATTAAACTGCATAATTCTCAGCAACTATTTGGAACAAAATTGTAAAGCTTAGGTAATATTGTAATCATTTTTTTTTAAAGAGTGTCTATGGAGTTTCTTGCCGGCTCTTCTCCATACGACCCACTTTTTTTGATCCGTGCAACTAGTCTTGACTCTTCAAAAGTACCTATTTTAGTGGTCTAATTAAAATAAAACATTTTGACTTTGACTTTGTCTTTGACTGTAACATACGATGGAGAAGGTAAAAGTGTAGGTACTGATGTCACCGGTTTATTTTAGGTCCTAAGTAATAGGGGGTGAGCCTATTTCCATTAAGAGTCCGACTTTCAGTTACAAACGTAATACCGAAACAAATCGTAATTCAGACACAATTTAATCAAATTCTGTTACTATTCAGATTCCGATACCGTTAATCTAGGTTCCTACTCAACCATTCCTTCCAAAATACTTCACTGGAAATAAATGCAAGGGAATGAAATTTTTGATAGCATTACCAAGTTTGGAACGATTTTCCGGTCTTTTATTTCCAGTGAAGTAGTAAGTAGTAGACGAAATAGTATCGTAGGAAACTAGATTAACGGTATCCAAAACCGAATAATAACATAATTTGATAGAATATTGTCTGGATTACCATTTATTTCGGAATTACGTTATTGTGGGCAATTCGAGCTCCGGACCCTTAATCGCAAATAGCCGGAGCTGCTACTGAAGATTATATAGAAAACCTCTTACGCTCAACAGTCACATTTGCGACCACTAAATTAATCAGGGTTCTTATTAAACCTTGTATGTAGGTGGATTATAATCTGAATTGAATCTATATCTAATAATGTTTCATTTGTCACTGTTTCATGGTCAGCAAAACCACCTTACTTCCTGAAGTCCTAGAAAGCTGAAATTTGGTATGCAGACTAAGCCACAGCAGACCAGCACACAAACAACGAAAAAATTTAGAAATCTATAATTTTCACCCTCCAACCCTCCATAGAGGAGGTCCAATTCTGTACATACATACTATATATATTTTCACGCCTGTCTCCCATTAGGGTAGTTTATTACACTATAGTTTTCCACTTGCTATGATCCTGGCACACCACTTTCGCTTCATCCACGTTCATTAATCTCCTCATGCATGATCGTCGGCTTAGGGTGCTTTTAACCTGACCTTTTTCCATCCGTCCTGTATACTCGTTTCGTTAATCTTCGTTCATCCATCCTCTCTACGTGTCCAAACTACCTTAACATACCTTTCTCAATCTTTGTTACTACATCTTTCACACCACACTGCTCCCTTATCACACTGTTCCAATTCTGTGTCATAAAACAATTTACTGTACACCTACTCCCAAAAGTCCTAGAAAACTGAAATGATAATGATATTCATATCTTTATTTTATAACTTTAAGGAATGTACGAAAACCTCACATAATTCCATCTGACAAATGATAAATTACATACAGCCTTTTGCGCGATAACATCAAACAACTTACTGTAACGGGTGATTTTTAAGACCTACTCAAACTTTAACTTTTAAATTCGATTTTAATCTTTAAATTGGACTGCACGTAAAGGCCACTAAAAGTTTTGAGCTTTCAAGATAAAACCGACCTAGGTTTAAATGTACAATTATGTAAAACAGAAAAAAATTTAACATGTTATAGTTTTACTTGGTTTTAATATTAACCAGGTAATTATGTGGTGGCAACCCCGTATTATATTGTGAGCCGGGCTGCCAACAAATTGATAAGGCTCATGAATAAAGATGGTAGGCCATGCGCAGGCGCAAGGAACTTTCTTTGTCCATGGGACCCGTTCGAAGGCATGCAAGGTGCACGAGTCACACAACTATATATACTTTTAAGAGAATTTAGAGCTATATTTACTCAACAAGATGATATTATCAGAGATGATCAACGTTAGTAATCCGTACACGATCTTAAACACAATCATGTCATAATCATTTAAGTAACTGTGTTTGCGGCTGAAGGTTCTTAGAACGTGCATTCGTTAGCAACGGAATTTTAATTATTTTTTATTAAGAATTATTAAAAAACCATTTTAATTTTTCAGATTCCGAACATAAAAATATAAAATAAAAACTTAGTTAATGATGGTTTGATGGTCTGCAACTAAAAGGGTTCGATAAAAATATAGATGCAGTATAGATAGTTGATTTTGATAAATTGTCGTATTTTTAACAATGGCAAGAAACTGACACCCGTTTGTTAAATAAAAACATATCATTACGTACAACGACACACGTTTAAAATTCAGCTGGCGCATCAGAAATTTAAAACACGCATTTGTTCTGAATATGAAACAAATATCTACCAATTCTCAAAACAAAACATCAAATGTGGGAAATAAATAAAGTTAAATACTGCACAATTTTAAATGCAGCGGCCGGTAATAAGCGTGGCATAAGATTATTTCATCGTCCTATAAGTTTCCGCACGTAACCGCGATCAGTCAGCCCGAGCAGGTGCGCGAAGAACCGATCAAAACAGATTATTTATACATAACATACTATATCCAACTTCATTCCATAGAAATATAAACCTTAAACTCGGTCGAACAACGTCTAAATTTAAATGTATAAGTAACGGTGGTTTGATAATTCAAATTGCGAATCATATATTTTATCGACGTACGCGCACCAAGCAATTGCGGTAGCGACTACCGTCGCGTCGGTATATGCGTGAAGAATGACAAACTAGTACAGTTTTATAGTTGTGACACGCCCCACGGCTTCGCTCCATATTTCAATGTTGACTTTATTTCATTTGCGAATTGAAAACAATGAGAACAACTTCCTTTTTCGATATCAACTAATTGACGGGTTGAGAACAAATGTCTTGTTTTTAAAAAATAATATTTATTGCTTGTTGCGTATTGACTTGTACTAACATAAACTTGCAATACAATTTTATGCCGGTTTAAGTTAGTTTTAACAAACTATTAAGCAGCAGTAGAAGCCGAGTGCTTTTGGAACGCGAAGTGACACCGCGGGCAATAGCTAATCTATACATATAATAAAATTGCAACAGGCTGTAGTCTGTACATTATAGATATTGAAGAAAAACAAATATGGGGGTCTTTATTAAAGCAACAGAAGGCAAAACTAAATTATTTTGAATTTATGTCTGTCTATCTGTATGTTTGTACGCGTATCAACGCAATGCAGCTTCTGCATGAAATTGGATGTGGTTTTCACAGTCGTGTTGCTGGGCTAACTTAAAATCTGGTACATATTTCATCTTGATACGCTGTCTATAAGCCGGTTATAGTAAATCCTTCTGGGAAACGAGTGAAACCGCAGACAACAGCTAGCTAACTAAAAAAAATATTCAATTGCTCTCACTACTTGTGGTTACTCTAAGTGTGCTTAAAAATAATCATATTGTAATTTAATTATTCATGTAACATTAACATCTAATTTAAATTAATAGCTACCAAGTCAGTTTGACATCGACAGACAAACGCACGAAGCTATATATTGCTATTGTGGTGATAATTAATTGTATAAAAGTGCGACGAGTAGCCACTGTCATTGCAACCTGTACCTGTTTATTTTATTGGCAACACATATGACACACCCACACACACATACGGAGGCACAAAGATATTTGTGTGCGCGCATCTCATTGGCCTAGCAAGCGCGCTCCCTTGCACTATACGATGATCCGAATCCAAATCCAGGGGACAGTTCCGACTTTTCAAATTCATGTGCAGATATTTTTAAAATATAACAACACCATATTACTGAAGGTTTAGGCAGAGGTGTACTGTCGTACACCAACGAAACAAGAGGCGAGCTTTGCTCTTAACCGCGTACAAATCAATGAGAATTGCATAGAAAAAGCCAAGTGCGAGTCGGACTCGCTCACGAAGGGTTCCGTATCATTATCTATAAAAACAGCAAAAAAATCATGTCTGTTGTATGGGAGCCCCACTTAAATATTTACTTTATTCTATTTTAATATTTGTTGTTACAGCGGCAACAAAAATACATCATCTGTAAAAAACTATCACGGTTAATGAAATACAGCCTGGTGACAGAGGGACAGACAGACTGACGGACGGACAGCGGAGTCTTAGTAATAGGGTCCCTTTTTAGCCTTTGGGTACGGTACCCTAAAAATTAACAATACCGTATTCGTATGTATCGGCGAACTGTGGGTGTACCAATACCGTTTATTATTAAATCTTACATGTATAGTGATCCTATCACATCTCAGTACCCAATTGTAATCGAAACAACATTGCCTCGTTCTATACAAACAACCTGGGACGTAAATCGAGTATAGGTGGATTTAAACAAATAATGTGGCAACACTGGGAGCTTCGTTAGGGCCGGGTCAAAGGCCAGTGTTACACAAGATCGTTACCGTACCATCTCTATTCACAACACTAATGTACTCCGTAAGGAGCTGTGGAGATTTACTGGGTGTTGCCGCTTTGTATTGGGTTAATTTAAGTGTACATACGACCAGTATTGTAGTTGATAATGTTGCTATTAATTCTAGTGTGTCCCACGACTTGGGAGAATGGAAGCGAAACTATGCAAACTTGTATGGTACTGTCGTCTCGTTTGTGCAACGTTTAATTACAATGTTTGCTGTGATAGTTTTTGGAAAATTAAAAGATTTTGTTTCTCAAGAAGAAAACACTTTATAAGTACCCAGAACTTACTAAGAATAAAGATTTTATCACGTTTACATAGAATGTTTTCAAAAAATTTACACTATACCCCACTACTGGGGATCTATAGCGTGTGCGATTTTCAACAGTTATCATCGTGACTCCACTGGCCTAGTGATATAAGGCAACCCGCAACAGGCTAGCCAGCGTGGTGGACCATAGCCTGACCCCTCCCATTTTAAGAGTACCTATACCTAAATGGGTTCTTGATGATGATCATTTTGAGCTTTTCCTGATACCAACTATCACTTGTCCCCCCCATTTGCAGACTATTTTTTGCTCTGAGAAACACAAATAACAGAAATCCGAGGTAAAACCAGTTTTACGATAAAGGGACTCTTTCTGCGTCACTTATTACAATTGTCTGTATTATTTTTGTATGTTTGGGTAGTAACAGTGGGTAACTAAAATACTTTTGGCATATTTTTACATTCTTATAGGTAAGTTAGCACTAGCTTTAGCGTCTCATTCACTAACAAACTGGCACATCACTAACGCAACACCAAGTTTCACCCACGTACACATGTATGACATTACTTATTTTACTACATTTCTCTCCCAACGCGTTTTTGCATCGAGTTACAACACCGTTTGAATGGCGAATACGTGTGAAAAAGCCCTAAGTATCTGTGAAACGATCCGTTACTGTAGGTATATTAAATAACCGTTATATCTGCCTTTAACATATGTATAAATAATAACGCGCGTAGGGTTACGAGCGCAACAAATCTTTTGCGAACTGAAAAGAAATCGTAGTCTTTAGTCTGATCCCTATCCAGTAATTGTTCTTCTAAGGCCTCGGTACCATAAACTACACAATTTATGGCTTATAATCATGAAGATACTTCATGGTTACATCCAATGGCGTGGATACAAGGAGATTTAATTGTCGTGTTCATAATAAAGTCTGTCAACGTAATATTGTACAGCTTAAACATGACACATCCTTATAAGGAGTGGTAACAAAACAGTCACAAACTGGACAGGCAAATTAATAGATGTTAACTCTATAAACTATAAAATAAGAAATATACGACGTGCCATGATGATGGGTTGTGATTATGGTCGCATTAAAACCATAAAAGAAAAACTTGCTGACAGTCGTGTCCATAATATAGTTACACTTGTAAATAAATTAATAAACGTTTTATTACCAATAATAAATAGCTGTAAAAACTACTTACTGTTATTTTCTAAACTAATGTCGAATCTTACCTACATCACTATTCCGGCGTCGTGTTGTGCGCCAGCGCAGAAATTAATTTTAACTTACTTTAGATATTTATGATAATAAACATTTTTAATATTTCCACAAACATGTTATTATAAGGAATATGCCTAAGGCATACAACATTAAGCTGCTTATTATTGTTCAACAATGTTTAATAAACTTACTTATATACAATCTTCATAAATGCCATTAGTCGGATCTACTATGTAGAAGCAAAACCTTTAAAACGGGCTTTGGTGTCTTACAGTGTATAATTTCGAACAGCATACGGGCTGACATGATACACTACGCACCATAAAAACCATCCACTAAATGACAACCCTAAGACTAGTACACACTTATCTTGCTGCGTTGCAAATTATCGATTCGCAACGGTAAGTACACTGGTGGCCAAGAAATTAACTGCATCTAAGACAATAAATAATTGTTCGAAATTATCGCCTGCTATGTTGCGTCCAGTGTGTATCGGGCCCAAGAGAGGGAGATAGGAGAATTAGCCTATATTTTGGCTTTCACCATCGATAGTTTATCGAAGAACAATAATTTAATGGTCAGTACAATAATTTCTATGCTTGGGCCCGTACTATTAAATTGCGAGATCAATAATTGTTCCACTGTAGATAAGGATAACGCTATACACCCTTAATAGCGCCATCTCTGTCTAACAGCGATGAATGTATAGTTCTAAAACGACATAGTACAGTGTCACGTTTCTATCTGTTTTTACTAGTAATTCACGTATTTCTTGTACAATCTTGTTATAATAATTCACATTTATATGCAATTTGTTTGTCATAGGCTATTATTTAAACACAGATGACATCTTAATGTTCTTTGTTAGTACAGTTGCATTTAAATGTCGACTATTATTAACAAATAGTAGGACTGTAAATTATTCACCTATCTAAACGTAGATAAAGCCTTATACAACAATTGAAGGAAGAAAATCGAGCTCAATTGCTCATCACGAGCTGAGCCTGAGCTCTTCAATAAAAAAATAAGAAAGACAAAGTTCAAATGATACAGTGGTTGAGCAATCGGCTGATACTCTAAGGGTGTTCGATTCACACGGAAAAAATAAATAATTGTATGGCCTACACAATACTCCGGATTGTGGTATTTGTATAAGGTAAACTTACACATCCACGATACAAAAGAAAGCCCTAGTGTAGGACAATGTTTAAAAAAATTTACAAAGAGGACGCGTGGCTAATCCCTGTTCAAGAAAAAATATGATTTCTGCTTGTAGACAAGCATTGATAAAATTTTTTTAGAAGGTTAGTTTACTCACTAAATATATAAAATACTCTAAGAAATTATGGATTAAAAGCTTAATATAGTAACTCCAATAATTCTATACTTCTGATAGATATCTACATTAGCTGTCAAATATCTTTTAGTTTATCTATTAAAATAATAATCTAAGGAAAACTGTTTAGTGACGCGCCCATTCCTTTGAATTACGAGACACCAGGAAACTACAAGATACGAAGACGATATTCTAGCCACTTAATTGAATGTCAACGTTACTAAATTTATGGAAAATTTCTTACAAAAGCTAGTAGCGTCCTCACAGAGGCAATACGACAATACGCATAAAAGTACGGATTCAACTTGAGATACTGGGAACGACCGCCAAATTTCAAGACTACTCTAGCCACGATATGCCACAGCCAAATAAACCTTATTCTCTGACAATACGGTACTAGCTAGTAACTTCAGAGCGGTCTCAAAGTTTGGTCGTGTGTTATGCACTTAATTTTTAGAAAGATGTTTTATGCGACGGGGAAGGGAACTCACAACCTCGCGGTCAGAGGTCGAGTCTTTATGAGTCGTGGCCACTAGGATGAATTATGTTCTCCAATAGAAGTGAGCGAGGCTCTCTTGATAGATATTTATTGTTTCTCGTTTATAATGCGTCATTAACTCGCTAATTTATTAACTTTACAACGAGAAAGCTTGTGCATGAATAGATTCAAAGGATAAGTAAAGAGGTTTAAGTTGTTGGTACTTAAAACTTAAGAAATTGTCAAATCTTGAGGTTAAGGTGACGCTACCATGATTTCATGATTCTGAAAATTTATTAATCCCTTTTGCACTTAAGGGAATAAAAAATATATAACCTGTAACAGAATAAGCACTAGACCTGAAACTCCTGAAAGTAGTTTGTTCAGAATCGACTACTGAATCGATCACAGTAGTTTTTAATGTGTTAATTTTTCCCGAAAAGATAATTACAATACCTGAAATATGGCGGGGGCCACTGATGGATTAGGGGTAATCCATCAGTGGGTCGACGTATGGAAACCTGAAACCTACTTGTACAAATTGTTATTGTGTGCGTGTGCACATTGATATCGTAGTCGTTGCGAGTACGATTGTGGTACGGCCACAAGATTTGGGTATAGGTGATATAACTAATTTCTTGAAAAAAAAAATGCTTACATATCTCAGAATGAGTTTCGGGTTTCGCTTTAGTTATTTATTTATGACTCGATATTCTAATTGACCTGTTCGAGGTCTTGCGCTTATTTATGATATATGAAAAATATAAAAGATAATATAATACAGGGTTAAATTTCAAAGACCGGCCAGATTTTAAAATTAAGACATTAAAGTCAAACTCAAAGTGCATTTTAAACATTATTGTTAAATTAACACAATATTTTGTAAAAACATTCATTTGAACTGTCTCAAAAAAATTGAAATTCATAAATATTGAGGATTTATAGTCGTTTTCCTACGTGCGCTGTCAAACTTATTTATTAATGTTTGATAACTAGGTTATTGAACTGAATTGTGTAGTGGTCACTATAGCCACGCGTTCTGTAATTAAGAGGCGGACAATAATAAAATTATGTTAATTTTAACTTTTTTTATTCGTAGATCAAAAATTTTTACGATTCTGAACAGCCTCTGTAAATTTCGCCGATCATTGAAAAATAATCCTGTATATAATCGTATTAAATGCAATTTTATCATTCAAATAAGTAAAAAATTAAGAAAGTTAATAATTTAGATTTGTTTATAAATGTTAGTTATATTTAAAATACCTCTTTGGCGTAGTATTTGCAAGTGGTGATTGGTGTGCGCTAGGTCGTGGGTTCTATTCCCAACTCGAGCAAAGTATTATTTGTTTTACTATGAATTTCAGCAACGGCTCGGAGTTTAGTCCATTCCATCAAATGGCAATAGGCTTGCCCCTTATTATTATACATGGGGCCTAAAAACATACCATCGAACTATAAATCCACAACTTTACACATCTATGCCGTTTGAACTTTTTTATTATTTAAAACAAAAAAAAACATTACAAATAACTATAGTATCACGCATAGGAGAAGCCAGAACAATTTAAACTTAAGATTACAAATATCGAGTTGTAAAGTAATTCTATTGGTTAAACTTAAAAGCAACAATAAGTAACCGGGACCCCTTTATAGTGCTTGCTTTTACCATAAAACTGTGCTTTATCAAAAACTTAGAACCATTATTGTAAAGCCTAGTATACACGAAGTAGGCTTTTTAGATATGTTTATGTCATTAGCCTAGTGGTCCTGAGCGCGACTGCTACGCTAGAGGTCCTGGGTTCGGTTCCCAGGTCGAGCAAAGTGATATTGGGTTTTGCTATGAAATTCTCAGTAGCAGCTTGGAGTTTGGAATTTGCGCCCAGTTAATAGCAATAGGCTTGCCCCCATGGGACCTAAACATACCGACAGACTATGAGTGCACATTAGTAAGTACTCCTCTGCCTATCCCTTCGGGGAATACAGGTGTGAACTATCACACCTGTATTTTATTATTTTGGTCTAAAATACAAATTTTATGCCTTTTGAAGCACTGAAAAGCCAAATTAATTTATGCAGTTAAAAGATATGCTTGTACAATATATCTAAACGATTACAGAATCCATGATCGCAGACAAGATTCTGCTATAGAGTGTCTGTAAAGGATCCGAAACTTTTGGATTTCATGTAGTATGCCTCAATAAAATCTGTATAAAAATATTTTCATTTCATAATATTCATGGTAGTGTCAAAAATTAAGGTTGGTAGGGTTAAGGTTGTCTGGCAGAAAATGCCTAATGGCATTAAGACCGCCTTTATACCAACGATACATAAAGTATTAAATAAATAATTGTATATCGGCTCGTTTTTGTTTTTAATGTGCGACATTCATGTAGCTTGGCTTCTTAATTTGAATGATTTGAGCTTGGTATTTAGTCCAATGTTTTTGGACCTCCAAAAAATCTAATTTAGTTCCATGTTATATTTGTCGGTTATGTCGTTACTTGAATTCGAAAGCAGATTTTGATATTTGTCAATTGTAAACTCTAATATCATGTAAAATAAACACACCATGTATGTAAGTATCCGCCTATCGATCAATCGACGTAAGAATTATACTATTCTCCCACAGTCGAGTTTTACGACATTTTTGGTGGAAATTTAAATAAGTAGCTAATAGAATCTATTTTGTCTTCTACTTTCAGGCTGGGAAGCAAATAAATATCCAAATTACGTAAATAAGCTATAAATAACGGACGACCATTACGAAATTTTATGTCATCAACTATAAATCGAACTGTCAATGCGTGATTGGAATACTGTCAGAGGTCGCTACTTCTAAAGCACCTTATTGATAGTAGGTATCTAGATAAAAATAACTTTGTGAAAAAGTAACTGTCATTGCTCAAAAACAATGCCTTATAAGCTTAACTCTAGAAATTATAATTATTTATTATTTATTTATTTATTACATATACTCGTATCTTATTGCTAACAGAGCATACCTTACGCAACAAGTGATTACGACAATTTTATAATCTAAATCAGTATAACTACAATGTAAAGTATAATATTATAAAGTGTATATAAAAAACTAGTGTAAAAATTCCTGTTAAAAAAAAGAATACAATAGATGTGACAAGTAGAATATTAAAGTAAATTGTATAATTGAATAATGTTAAGTGTAAAAAAAAAGATGATGAGACGCCAACTTATCTATAATTTATTTGCATGGAAAGCTTCCTTGTGATCTCTAAAGGTGTAGCACAGGTATTTCACACAAAATATTTCACTGATTCGCTAGCATCTGTTACTCATTGAACTCGTTGAGGCTCATAATCGGTACTTTTGATAAATCACAAAATAATTCACACACGGCCATAGATTTCCAGTATACGCTGACCTCAAATAGCTCCTCTGATGGAGTCTCTTCTGATACTTCTTTTTTTTGGATTAGTCGGCAAACGAGCTGAAGAGCCACCAGTCATTGTCGCCCATAGACACCTGCAACACCAGAGCCATGCGTTGCCCACCTTAAGAACCCCTACGGACTCCGGAATGCCAGAGCCGCAGCAAACGAGGTAAACTGACTCTTATGTGCAAAACATATACGGTTATAAGGTTTTTCACGAGAGACTCCGACGTAAGGGTGGACACCAGCCAGTGAGACCCCAAAAGGTCCTACCACCGAGCAAGTCAGATATTTTCTCGGCTCTTACGAGATACCTATCTGAATGGTAGTGAGGAACAGTATTCTAACCCGTCCCCACACGGGGGAATACTTCATCAATAACCCATAATTTTTTTTACCTATTACCTGGCACGGGTCTTCTTTAAAATGAGAGGGGATACGTTTTTCAACTCTTACCACTCTGGCCTAGTACAGATTGGCAGACTTCACACGCTGTTGAGAAAATGCAAGTACCTCACGATGTTAGTTCTTTATTAACCATAATTCTGTTTGTCTGGCAATTAAAAATGGTTCATATGTGCCCATTCTATAGAGACATTTTTCTTCTTCCCACACTGATCCAAGCAAAAAAGACCAACTGCAAACTCTTAACATATAAAACATAAGCTAAAACTATGTGCTTGGAACATATAACTCGCCGTATGTAATTGCATTAGCTTCTAATCTGTAATTTATTGTGAATCCGGATGTATGCAGGTACCTGTTTGTTCTAAAGCAGCGCACACACTGTGCTTCTAATCGCATTTGACGAATAGTCGATGGTCGCATTTGATACATAGTCAGTGATCCTACTTACCATCACGCCGGTATTCCCAGAAGGGTCAGGCAGGGGTGTACTAATGTATACCCACATTTCGCTGGTATGTTGTAGGTCCCATGTAATAGGGGCGAGCCCAAATCAAGCACAAATCCGCGACTGCGAGCTGCTACTGAGAATTTCATAGAATGACCTAATAAAACTTTGCTCGACCTGAGGATCGAACCCAGCTATCGTCGCACTTGGGACCACTAGACTAATTTTCTAGAAGCATGGTATGCGCTAGACCTTACCGGTGACTAGCTGTTACTCGCGGCTTCGCTTGCGTTCAATTAGTTCCTACACTTAATTTACAACCGTGCATCGATTTGTAATAGGTTTCCTTAATTATTCACTGGATAATTGCTTCATTGGCCGAGATTAAGCTTCGCCTGATGCTAATTTAAGGCATTATAGAAAAATGTGGAATTGACTTCTTATGGTAATCTCCTACAGCTTGCCATAAACCTTGTTATTTAAAGCTAGATCGTTGATAACTCGCGTAAACATATTCGTGGTAGAACTAGAAAGTTGTGTAATTAATTTGGCTCATTTATAAAATTAAGGATAATCTGTAGGCAAAACAACAATTTTGTTGTTCACTTTAGTTTATCGCCCACCTACGCAGATAAACTGAAATAGATCTCTATTTACTTGTGCAAAATACAAAAATAAATTGTCACACGCCACGCTTCCACATCGCCGTCATCTGATGACGTGCACAGAAGACTGGCATTGCCACATTGAATGGTAATGCTAATTCTTTAACCAAAGGTTAAGCAGCCCTCTGATCAAGCAAAGAGTCTCTTTAAAATTTCCTTAAATCAATATTTAGATTCAAAATATATCATCATAACTCTTACATATGCTTTAACTTGTGAAATCTTTTTTTAAATTAAAGGCTTACATATTGATTTTTACCCACGAAACCCACATAGCATTTCTTCGTATACTATAATCTGGAACTGGGATTCGCTTGGCATTCTGTTGTTACAAATAAATAAAAAATCTGTCAGCAATCCTGTCCGGTCTTAAATCGTCACAGATCACTAGGTAAATCTATGATATATAAAAGAAAGACATGACTGTCGTATCAACGCACAGCCGAAACTACACGAGCTAGATCCTCAGAAGTTTGCTGTTCCTTTTGCACTGTAGACAAGCACTAAGCTAGGATTGTTGGAAATTCAACCCCTAAGGTACTGAAAACGGGGGTGAAAGTTTGTATGAGAGACCGTCATTTTTTAGCAGGTGAAACCGCGGGGTATGCCGTACGCGGATTATGCGGGATAGCTAGTATTCAATATGTGTGTAATCCTAAAGGCTGATAAAGGTATAATTCCGTCGTCTTACAAACTGACAAACCTACAAAAAAACAACGTACACATGCAGAACCGACGGTAACATTTGATCTCCAATGAACACGATAACCGTACTCAATTGTATTACACTACAACATTAAAGCCAGCCTCTAATAAACCCCAGCCAACCATTATACGATAGCACTATGCTTAACATTAAGCGCTTCAATTGAAGCTAACGCAACTGGTCATCACCACACCTTCGCTATGTGTTACTACTGTGAAAGAAAATATACAGAAGTTCAATTTTTAATTAGAATATATAAAACAATGTTATACAATATCTATATATAAAAAAAATATATATTTTATGTTTATTTAAGAAAGGGGGAAATAAATGCCGTTTTTCCCGTTGGCTACGGGACGGGGCATTTATTAAAACTAACATAAAAGTCGAGAAGGTTTTCTACACCATAATTTATATTACTTATCATTCAATGGATTCTACGGCAACCCGAGTTAGTTGCCCATTGAAAAAATCTGTTGCAGTCAGAATTATTTATTCATTGATCCTCTACCCATTTAATGTTATAACCATATAAAACCATAGGTATATCCACCTAATCTACCAAGCTGGCCTAGTGCGTGTTGACAGTCTTAACACACCTCTCCGGCATGCAGGTTTCCTCAGGATGTCATCCTTCAACGTTTAAGCGAGTCATCATTTATTATTAATAGATGCGCATGATTTTGAAAAGTCACGTAGATTCAAAATCAATATTTGGTATCCATGGTTACAACAAAAGGCTATCACTAATAATATAACAGTTCATATTTAAAAGTAGGTATTTAGTGAAACACTTAAAACACGTGACTCCAGCAAAGATAGCTGACTCATGCTGCTGATGTGAGCCATGATGTTTTTCCTATTAAAATTGAGTGGTACTTCTGTACACCTTCATCGTTATCACTATACAATAAGATGTTCTAGATAAACATGGGCGTATACGTGGACCGTTAATTTAAACATAGCTGCAGTAAAACAATACGTCTGACGTGAAGCTATGCGAGATGAGCGATTGTGTGTCGTGTCCACAGTGGTCATTACGACCAACAGTCGCTGCGAACAGGTTGGAAAGTGCCGAGTACCGAGTAGATAAATAAAACCTGGGAAATAATTATTGAATTGTCGATGCTATTCTTTCCTCTCTGAGGAGATCCGTGCTCGCCAGTTACAGCAATAAATTACGCGAATATTAAATAAGATGGAAATTGAAAATAAGGCCACTTTTTTACGGATTTTATCTGGTTGCAGATATATTATTTAATTCCTGATGTTTTAGATCCTTTACAGCATACACGGTCACGCGTAGACTGATAATTGTTGTAAAGCATTCGAAATGACGAGAATTTTGCTCGGTGGTAGGATCTCTTGGGGTCTGACTGGCTGGCGACCACCCTTACGTCGGAGTCTGTCGTAAAGCACCTTAGTGTGTGTTTCAACTTTTGCACGTAAGAGCCAGATCCCCTCGGTTGCTGCGGATCTGGCAGTCTGCAGTCCGTAAGGGCTCATAAGGCTCAGTAACGCATCAGCAACTCGTCTGGTGTTGCAGGTGTCCATGGGCGACCATGACTACTTACCACCAGGTGGCTCTTCAGCTCGTTTGCAGACCTAAACTATAAGAAAAATCCGTATAAAGTAGATTTAAATTTAATTTAAAATATTTATTTGAATCTTATTAGCTATTTATACCGTGTAGATAAAACATTTGAACTACTCTTGGAATCGCATTAATATAATACTGTCCCATTACGAATAACAGATAGGTATACTTAATGTTTATTCAACAAACACTCAATGAAAGGTCGCCAGTGATTGCGTTAAGCGCCATAACTTCCTTCACCACTCGCAGCCGCAGAAACAGATGACATTGACTCTAAATTCCATACAAATCCCATTTATTCCAATTAACAACAGTTAAAGCTGCACTTGCTAAATACTTGTAAACATCGGCCAGAATATCTTGACATGCCGCAGAATATGGTACTAACATTTCAGTAAAAAAATTTCTTAATAATTATGTTTTCTAAAAAAAATTTACAAAAGTGGTCTTGGTCTTTTAAAGCTTAAAAAATATTACTACCAAGACCATTATCTGAAGAACCTAAGTAGGTACTTCAGAAAATAATCTTGCTGGCTTGGTAACTACAATTTCGTTCATTTTTTTAAATATAACAAATAAATAATTTTTCTATGATAAAAACTTGGTTTTTGAGTAAAATTGTAAAACAGAAGTTATTCACAATCATAAGCACAACCTATGTATTATTAAATAAGACTCATTCTTAATTAACCGTTACCAGTGGCGCCGCCATAAAAGGTCAAATTATACTGGTCATTATAAACATAGATCAAATACTACCATTTAAGTTATGGTCTATTGAATATACATGGCCTTTTATGTTCCTGCAATAAAGTGTCAATTGATATAATTGAATATCGCTAAAACTTTCGCTTCATTTAGAATGTACAATTTATAGCTTTAGGTCAATTTAACTAAGATTTAATGTTAATGCTTAGGAGTGATGATTATTACAAGAATCTTCACCCGATTTTAATCGTCTAGCAACGATTACGCGTAACCTGGTCTTCAAATCTACTAATGTACGTATTGTGTCACAATGGTAATTTATTGACTACAGAATTGTAGATTTTTTACAGCTTACAGTTTTAACTGCAAAATCTCCTTATCAGTTCTTATGTCATTTAGTGTCATTGGACGACCATTCGGACAAAATTTAATTCTGGTGTGTTCTACTGCGAATAAAGGCCTCCCCTGCTGTCTTAATTCTTCTTATCAAATAAAAATTTTAAAGTTACGGGCTTGTCATGCACATACCTATTTCATTTATTTCATTATTTCATTCAATCGCAATAAAATAAATGAAAAGAAGCAACTGTCACGACAACATTATTTTAAAAAAAATGGAATCAGAGAGAACTCATATTCAAAGAGGTTAGTATCAGAATCGGAAAACCTTTAACGCAAACGACTTCACTTCCCTAACACCTAGCACAGTGGACAGCCCTGGCCACACCTTAGGTATAATTCGCGTCGTCCCACAACCTTTAACGCAATCGACCTCACCTCCCTAACACCTAGCACAGTGGACAGCCCTGGCCACACCTTAGGTATAATTCGCGTCGTCCCACAGCTAGATACGCGAATATTTCAATGAATACATTACACGTTCGGCCCTTAAACGTGCATTATTCACTAACGGGCCATAATAAAGGCTTATCTGCCATCAGTACTACACAATGGTCGGTGTGCGTTCCTTTGCGGAAAAACTTGATGGTCACTTGTGCCAGCGATAATATTATAGCGCAGTTATGGCCATTTTGTGATAATGATGATTAACGGACGGCGAGTCTAGGTTTAGGATTAATTGGTCGAGATATAAGCGCGAGTAACAGCTATATATTTTTACATAGATACATCTCGCATGTACCCTCGCTTTTCCTATAGAGGTTGGCAGAAACAGAGACGGGCCACCTTTAAGTAGTGAGAGAGGCCTCGGCCTTTGATAGGGTCCAGTGGTTCTAACAGACTATAACCTGCCATGGTCATGGTGAATGTTACGTATGCTATGGGATGACTATAGGCCAAAGAAGGGCAAATTAATGTAGTTTTTTTGTCGAGATACCCTGCCGCCGAAGATCCATGAGAATGTTACTCACCCCAAACAAACATAAATACAACTTATACAACGGGTTGACTTGCGTAATCTATTTATCATAGTGTTAAAATCCCGGCTGTCTTCCTTCACTCAGTTATACCAAGATCTGATAGGTCAGCTCTCTTGAATACTTCCATTCCACTTTCCTCGAATCTAACCTAGAAATCGGACGTCACACAATTTACATAGAATAGTAATTTATTAAGCTATCAAAAATATTAAAGTTATAAATTCTATAGCTTAAGCGTCCGGTGTACACACAGCGACACATCAAGCTATAGGTACGTTTTATCCTATAGACCACACGTATTCCGTTGCAATAGCGGTGATTTTTGTGCAACTGACGTACTGCATACTAAACTGAAGAACGCAAGGTTGTTAATGTGAAATAAAATAAAAAATAACTAACAAACATAAGATTAGTCTGTAATAATAAGCAGATAAGCGAAGGGAATGTCTTCTATGATTAATTTAAGCAGTTAATAAGGAGTCTGAAGCTATCTGAGCGAACTGCCCACAATGGCCATTGTGTGATGCAAGAATTCGATGGTCATCTGTGGATGCACGTAAGGATGATCGCCATCTTGCGATTAAACGAATACTTAAGTAATAACTATGTTGTTTTAAGTATAAATTACTTTTAGATAAGCACTTGATAGAGAAAAGAGACTCATAATAAAATACAGATAAGTACCTACCTAATAAGTACTTTATTGTCATGACTGTACTCCGCAAAGGGTATTGTACTCCCATAAGGCCAAAGTTCGCCGGTATATTTTAGGTATCATATAATAGAGGAATAAAGAATATGAGTTTTTACAACATTTCAAAATCAATAAGATGGGTGGCATGAGATGTTATCTACGAAAGTTTCAAGATGACAAAACGCTAGTGTTAGTACTACTGGTGTTGCTGGCGTCTAAAGGCTGCGTCTGCCACTTACCATCAGGCGGCCCGTGTGCTTATTCGTCATTTTATAACAATAAACATTATTATCTTTTTGAGATTTTTTTGCATTTTCCATGCTAAGATTATAAAGTTATTTTAGTGAAGAAAAAATTCAAATGCGGCAGGATTTGAACCTGCGTCTTCTGGTTAGATACACCAGACGCTCTGACCTCTAAGCCACCACGAGTCCCACCCGCTTGATCGAAATTTGCCTTCACATTCTAAATTTACGTCTTATGGTGACGTTGGCGACATCTATTGAAAAGCAAGTTACCTTGCTTCTCAACCGACACGACTTATTTTTCGGTTAGTTTGATGTCATACGATGCCACCTTACCTTTTAACTATCTTTTTTTGATTTTCATTGCATTTTCCATGCTAAGATTATAAAGTTATTTTAGTGAAGGAAAAATTTATAATAAAATTAATAACTAATAAACATTATTGTTGTCATAGTGATACACTCTGGTGTATCTAACCTGAAGACATAAGTTCGAATCCTGCCCGCAATCGAATATTTCCTTCACTAAAATAACTTCATTAACATTATACTGTCCCACTGCTGGGCACGGGTCTCCTCTCAGAATGAGAGGGATTAGGCTATAGTCCACCACGCTGGCCTAGTGCGGGTTAGCAGACTTCACACGCCATCGAGAAAATCTCTCAAGCATGCAGTTTCCTCACGATGTTTTTCCTTCACCGTTTTAGCGCGTGATAATTAACTATTTAATACGCACATGACTTCGAAAAGTCAGAGGTGCGTGCCTTGGGTTCGAACTCGAGACCTTTGACTTGGCAGTCCAACGGTCATACCACTAAGCTATCACTTGCTACGCTTAATTAACATTATACTTTAAGTAAAATTACTTTTGACGGATTTTATCATTGATATTATATTATTTACCCCCCGGTTCGGATCGTTTACAACACTCATGGTCACAGGTATTTCAATGTCTAATATTCGCGTTAAGTGTCAGAAACTAATAAATAAAATAAGTACAAAGCCAAGCCGTCTTAGCTACGTCGTCCATAAATAATTAGTAGGTAGTTACTTTCAGACAAACAATGGAGCTATTGGCTGCCCACACCTGTAGGGCAGCTCATTACACTATCGGTCCATCGAGCCTATCAGGCTACGGAACACGTCGGGCCTCCGTGGCCTGATGTCATCTTCACGCGTGACTTCCTGGCGGCTGTGTATACTGATGGAAATGGACGCCACGTACCGTAGGTGTATCTGATAGGCCCTATTACATGTACTATTATAGGCCTTGTTAACATTATCCATGTTAGGTATGGAATCAAATGCAATGTACTCACGTCGCGATTTGCAATAACGCCTAAGCATTCTCTAGCAGAATTATCAAGATTAGGAAGACTTATTTGTAACTTGCTATGCCCCGCGGTGCTACCCGCATTGATCTCGTATTTCCCAATCTTGTGGGAAATTCTCGAAATCATACCGGATGTGATTAACAGAACTGCACTTACAACGATTCTTGCATATGTCTCTAGTTTTGTCCGCATTCATGCGTCTTGCCATACACACGCATCGTTTGCGAGTACTACGCACCTGACCTGTTTGAAAAACCTCACCAATACGGTTGGTGTAGATCTAGGGCGGCCCCTCCCAACGCTGCCACTGATATTTGCCTAATAAATCCTTTTTGACATGCTCAAGCCATCTCAGCATGATCTTTTCATTAATTCGTGTCACTCAACAGTGTCTTATCAAGTTATCACACTATTTCTTACTCTATCATTCCAAATTATGAGTTACACCGCACATAAATAAGGGAAATATTTATTAATTTTAATAGTACTGGTTGAATCGATTGACAATAGCTTAAAGCCTTACGACCCAAACCTAAAACATGCTTATTCAAATTGAACCTTTCCCTTAAGAATGTGAGAGAGGAACAAACTGCCTCAGCTCATAATATTGTAACGGAAACAGTACCGATAGCCAGTTACGTAGTAAAAACTACAGCTATCTGCGATTGTTTAACTGCACTTTCATCGACACATCCGGAATATTAAAGCTATTGGCTTTATTTAAACTTTCAACGTGTCACATAATAAACTATTCCTGTTTCGTGTTAATAATGTAAATTTTCGTTAAATTCTTGTGTGTCAATATGAAGATATATAAAAAATCATACCACCATCAATACAAATAATTCACGCGCATTTCTAAAAAGTTTTTCTGCCACCAAGCCAGGATATTGCGATCAGATAGAAAATTAAAACTGGCGAAAAAATTGATCATTCTAAAAAGGAAGAGGTCGAGTTACTCATTTTAATATGTTTGTTTGCACGTCTGTTGACAAATATGGTTTTTTTACAATAGATCATTTCAAATTGTTCCAAGATCAGTTCTATGTATGTTGAGGTCGGGTTGCAGTCTAGCCAGATGCAGTTGAATACGTATATTTTACACGAAGCAACTGCCATCAGAACTAAGGATCTCTACTTATCTGGTATATATAACTACCTAACTGCGTGCCATCAGTTGGGACTGATCTACTCAAAGCTGCAATAGTTCTTTCCTCAAAAGGCCATTTCAGACTTTGCCCTACATCGTGCTTCTTACATATAAGTTTTCTACTCTATCTGGACTGTAAAAGAGACCATGATTTTGTGAGTTATGTTCGATGTTTCTAAAAGATCGTCAGATAGGAAATGCCGGCATCATCTAGCTAGCTAAAAAAAACGAACCCATTGACTTGTAAAAGTGTCTCCAAAGACCAACTTACATAAATAAATATCATATCATTTCATCTACATAGGTACATATTATGGGCACTTTTATGTGTAAATAAAACTAAACAAAGCCCAAACAAGTCTTCTGTCAGTTATCAAACGTAACTACATTACGTTAGAAGCATAATTACCGGAGAGGCGCTACCAACATTGCTAATTGAACAAAAAGAGTGGCGGCCGCGATCAACCCTCAAACGCGTCCATCAGACCTTCGTCAACTGAACAATTATATTGGTCGAATGTTCCCCTGTAACCTTAAAATAACCCCGTAATTGTCACTGGGCAGCGCTATTTTATTCGAATTTGCGAAACGTACGGGTTGTACATATTTTATGACTGTCGTATAAAGGAAAGGGTTAGGTTGTTGTTATTGTAGGTACCAACTAATAGTTAGGTTGGCAACCCCGAGCAATTAATCCTGGGATGAATTTCAAACTTAATTTCGAATGTTATGTATGAAACAGCTTTTTTATAGTTCAGAAATAGCTACAAATATTATAGTTTTAAAACAGAGGCGTACTAATGTACACCCACAGTTCACGGATATTTTTAGGTCCCATGGAATAGGGAGCACGCCTATTGCCATTTAGCGGGCCCAAATTCCAAACTCCGAGCTGCTACTGAGAATTTCATAGGAAAACCCAATAACACTTTGCTCGGCCTAGGAATCGAACCCAGGACCTCTAGCGTAGCAGTCGCGCTCAGGACCACTAGGCTAATGAAGTAGCTTATATTACATATTACAGATTTATAGTTCTAAATATGATGGGACTCTTTCATACTCTTTCTCTACTGGGCACTGAGGTCTGAAGATGTCAACGCGCTAGTGATACTACTGATGTTACTAGCATCTAATAGGCTGTATTTTTTATAGAATTAAGTCTTACGTGGGAGAGCCATGCTTCGGCACGATTGGGCCGGCTCGACAGGACTGTTACCACGGCCTCACAGAAAAACGGCGTTAAACAACGCTTACGTTGTGTTTCGCCGAGTGAGTGAGGTTACCGGAGGCCCAATCCCCTTTTAAAAGGTCGGCAACGCACTCGTGACTCTTTTAGTGTTGCGGGTGTCCATGGGCGGCGGTAATCGCTTACCATTAGGCGATCCGTCTGCTAGTTTGCCCTCATATCCCATAATAAAAATTCGGCAATCGAGCTGACAAGCCACCTGGTGGTAAATAGTCATCGTCGCCCATGGACACCTGCAACACCAAGGGAGTTGCTGATGCGTTGCCGACCCTTAAGAGCCCCTACGGACTGCAGACTGCCACAACCGCTGCAACCGAGAGGAACTGCCTCTTACCCGCAAAAGTCGAATCACACACCGAGGTGCTTTACGACAGACTCCGACGTAAGGATGGTCGCCAGCCAGTCAGACGCCAAGAAGTCCTACCAGCAAGTCAGATATTTTCACGCCTCTTACGGTATGCCTATCTGCAACGCGGCATTTGAATTAAACGCCCAATGATTTATTGCATCATCTTGAACATACTAACACCAAGAGTTAAATTTAACTGCAGAACCAACAGTTATAAGTTTAATGTTTGACGACAGTTTTGCGAAACATCTCGTATCTCACAAGTATCTACATGGAGTTTCTACGACGGTTTTATGCCTCACTATAACTCAGAGATACAATCCCTACACTTTACTGTTTTGCATGTTATTTACAACGACTGTAATTCAGTCTGGCGACATCAGCGTTTTTTAAGTTATTCTATGGTGGCAACTAAGTGTAACGGTTAAGTGTTATTGGGTTTTTCTATGAAATTCTCAGTAGCAGCTCGGAGTTTAGATTTGAGCTCACCTCCTATTACACGGGACCTAAACATACCGGCGAACTGTAGGTGTACAGTGGCGACCAAAAGTCCATAGGCAATCTCAAAACGCAATAGCTTGACGTTTAGTTTGACTTACGACCTTCTATTCATTGTCGTTAACAAGTGACACGCACTGGCTGTATCGAGTTCACTCGTACTGTTCATAGCAATGTAATCCCTTAGCGTGCTTATGGACTTTTGAGCGTTTACTGCACATAAGTAGACATCTGCCTAACTCTTCGGGGAATATAGGCGTGATGGTGCTTATGTTATGTTAAGCTGTGTATTTTTAATTATATTAGTTACTAGCTGTTGCTCGCAGTTTCACTTGCATTTTAAAGGACTTAGACAAAACGTAGAATCGGACTTTGGAGAATATATCCTCCAAAATCCATTCCATCTCTCTACCAAATTTCATAAAAATTGGTTCAGTAATTTAAGCGTAGAATTACGTTCGCATTTATAATATTAATTTGGATTACAGCAAAGATTGTAAGAATTAACCTTTAAGGAACTATTATCTGCTTGTTCTTATTTGAGTTACTCCGGCTTACAGATTGCACGGCAGCATATAACTTACAGTGTTCATTACCTTTTAATAGACTATTATCTGTTATTTTATGACCATTTTGCAATGACATTTAAAGTAATGATATCGACGGTATGTCATGAGTTTAGTAGTAATAATGTGTCACATATTTACAAATACATTTTTATCGTTCACACTAGCTTCTGCCCGCGACTTTGTCTATGTGGACTTCAGAATTGGAAGAATAAAAAGTAGCCTATGAGTAATTCCAGCCTAAAATCTATATCTGTGCCAAATTTTATCCAGATCTGTTCAGCCGTTCTGGCGTGAAAGAGTAACAAACATCCATACATCCTCACAAACTTTCACGTTTATAATATTGGTAGGATTTACGGCTGATTTCAATAACAAAATGTGTCAGTAAATTTGCTTAATAGATAATATACTTATAAGATTTTGACATTGCTTAGATGGACCTTATATTGTATATAAATAATCCAATAGGATAGCAAATATGCTTATTAGAACAAATGTACCGGGTTTGTTATTCAAATTGGTCGTTAGATGACATTGATTGTGACCAGTGGTCTCCCTCGAGGTTGTGGAGAATGTTGGGAATCCCATAGCCATGAATAGGAAAGAACTTTCAGACAAAGCTACTGAAATCCGTGACGTATAATTCATTTTCCATATTATACTTATCATAGTGACGTCGGCAATATCTATTGATAACATATTACTATGGTCTTTCTGTATATTATGCTATTCCTAGAAAGCTCTAAAGAAAACCGATATTGACTAGTCACAATGGCAAGTCGTGCTAGCCATAAACAAATTGATAGATCCGAACAGATTGAAATATCGTGTTCCATAGCCTTTGTACGAATATGGTCAAAAAGCCATACAATGCATCGATCACTAAACTCGTAGATAATATTCATTTTACAGTCGTTCTGTCAATGCTTAACCTTTTGAACGACGGAGTCATGTCTTAACGACAAACTGTAATCACGACACCAAGTCTGTCTGTTGGCTACGTCAAAAATATCACGACGAAGGTTTTGTAGTGAGAGAATCTGCCTTTGTTCGTAGTTACTAGATTAACATACCATCATCACGCTTATATTCCCCTAAGGGAAAAGCAGAGGTGTACTAATTGTGCACCCTCATTTCACCTGTATGTTTAGGTTACATTTAATAATGCCAGCTTGCTAACCGGGGATAAATCCAAACTCTGCGCTGTTACTGAGAATTTCATAGAAAAACCCAATCGCACTTCGCTCGATCTGGGAATCTAATTCAGGACCTGTAACGTAGAAGTCGTGCTTACGACCACTAAACTAATGGGACAGAGTTATTAAGTTATGCAGTTATTATATGCTGTTGATCGATTGTGGGACGCACACAAGGGCCCGACGTTTCACAACACCACATTCTCGAAGGGCTCCAAATCACAAGTCATAAAGGTCACGCCCACCATTCGTAACCTTTCTATTTGATCAGTTTATCGACTCGAATCTTAGACTGCAAACAAATCATACCACCAACACACGCTACACACACTATTCTCGACTTTGTGCAGTAGAAACTTTGAAGTAAGTGCTAGAAAAACTAAGTTTGTAAATGTTGAAGAGTTAATGTCCGTGACGCGGGCAGGTCCGCTCATTAAACTGACAAACGAACAAACATACAGACACGCAACGCTACGTGTGTGTTTATAGCACACTTTTATACTGTTAGCTTTAGAAAGCTCTATTGTCTGGTTGAAAGGGAAATGCAAACTTCATAAGTTTTGAGCAAATATAAATGTAGCTAAGCGGCGTCGGCGCATAAGTGGACGGCGATTGCATCAGCCGAAGGGAGGCAATGACCGAAGTGAGAATGCACAAGATCACACTAAATGGAGAGGTAATCATTAACGAGAAGTAATTTGGGAACCGGTCGGCTTGGGTGACCGGCCGTGCACGTGTTACTGCGACAATGTCCAGAAGGAGGTGATTATCGCATTGCATGGCAAAAGGGAAGTGTGGGGAATCCGTTATTGAGTGAACGGTTCGCGCAGAATTTCCGCTAAATTACAAAAAAAAACTACTTGATTACTCGAGAGGCTCCGATTTCTGCACGTGATGGTGGCCGTGTGAGGCGTCCGTTGCAATTACGGGAAAATCTACGGCTACCGACCTAATGGATCTAAACTAACTTCTTTTTCTTGAGAAAATTGTCGGATAAGTATGTCGATTAAAGACGTGCCCCAACATGGATGAGTTAAACTGGCTCCATCGCCACGTGAGAACACAGAATCTACTTGCATTCCATTAGATACGTATTTTTAAATTTCACACTAGTTTTCTAGTAGATTGCTTTCACGAGTAGAAGCAATAAAAGTACTTTCATGGACATAGAATCCAATTAGTGAAAACGAGTATAGTAACGATCGTGTGAATATAATTCTTCTTATAACTTAATAATAGTTTCGACGTGCAGTCTACCTAACCAATAACAAATTCTTACCTATATATAACTCTTGCTGTATAAGTACTAGCTTCCTTTAATTTACGTATGAATATTCATTTCATTTCCTAGAATGAAAGACGAAATATTATATTGGACTTCTACCAGAGATTATCAAATAAATGCTCCGATGGCCTTCTGTGCTTTGCCTTTGGCATGTCATAATGGAGATAAAACTCGAGGTGTTCGCATACCGGGACTATCATCTACGCGTAGACACACAACCGTTTCTCAAAGGGGCCTCTAGTTGCATGTATGATCATACATTTCGAATTTAAACCCAACTGAAGTGCGGGCTAAACTATCCAATACCACTCATAGAATTGCTAACCTGAAGTGGAGATGGGCAGGTCATGTATATCGTAGAGAGTAAGGTGGAGTCGCAAGATCCTCTAGTGACAATCGTATAGAAAACCGGTCGAATAACTTAGTGTCACTAGACCCCCTAATAGATTAGAGTAACCCAGAGCAGAAACAAATGGAAGATGCATGAAGAGAGCTTGGTTCAGTTTCTCCAGGACTGAATTGGTGTAATAATTAAGATGATGAAGAGTTAGCAATAGTATATCATCGACATATTATCAGAACATACGTCAACAAAGATCAATATATAAAATTACCTACTACTAAATAAGTCATTATTGTTACACAATTGCATACCGCATAATCGAACCACCCGCCAGCTTAACATTACGGCTGTTACAACCGACGCAGGCGCAACAAATCTCTCTAGTGTAGAAGCAAGTCAGAAAGTGACAAATAACTGCGCTAGCGGCTATCTGTTCTTAATCGTTGGCTCTAAGGAAACTGTCCAGGCCATTTAGAATAGTATTGACCATTTGGTTGGTTCAATGCATGCTTAATTAGTGTCATTTCTTGATGGCTGATATCGCTAAAATAATACTACTTTTTGGGGATTGTTACATTACGGTGATATATACGTGTCCGTACTGCTGAGGGTCAGGTCTTCGGGTCGAGGTTATTGGTATTTCCTATTAAGATATTCTCAGTAACAGCTCAGAGTTTAGATTTATGCCATGTTTATGACAATAGACTCCACTCTCTATAACATCTCCCCAAACATACATACAAATTCGAGCTAGAACAAACTGTAAATAACCAAAACTTGAGTAAACTTCATTGCTCACCATACCAGCTGATTACGTTAGTTATTTGAATCCCTGAAATACAGATGAAGATATCTTTCTTCACACAAGATTCTCTTATTTATTATTTGAAAACTATTTTCAAAACTAGTTCATGTAATTTAAAAAATGAAATTATTTCAAAGTCATGACGTTGAAATAATTACATTTCGTTCATTAATTGTACCCCGTGATGGGTTCGAATCACTGCCATTCAGATAGGCGATATCTCGTAAGAGGTGAGAAAATACCTGACATACTCGGTAGTAAACTCTTGGGGTCTGACTGTCTGGCGACTACCCTTGCGGAGTCTGTAGTAAGCACCTTGGTGTTTGTTTCGAATTTTACGCGTGAGAGACAGTTCCTCATTAGTTGGCACTGACAATCTGCAATCCCTAGGAGCTCTAAAGGCTCAGCAACGCCTTTTGGCAGGTTCCATGAGCAGCAATACTTGCCGTGGTGACCCGTTTCTTCCATTCATGATCATCATCATCATCATATCAGTCAATAAAAGTCCACTGCTGAACAAAGGTCTCCCCCAAAGACTTCCACAGGGACCGGTTATATGCCGCCTGCATCCAACGACTCCCAACGACCTTTACCAGGTCGTCCGTCCATCTTGTTGGAGGTTGTCCCACACATAGCAGCACACAAGCATAGCTCGCTGAGTTACCTTGAGCTTTCTTATGAGACCCACAGTGACCACAGCGACCACGTCTCTGTGCCATTCATTTCATTTGATCATCTCTTTCATTGCATGTGAAAAACATTGGCATGTATTTATTATTCATTATTAAGTCAAAATAGCTCTTAATCAGGGACATAAAATTTATGAAACTTACTTTGTCGTTGTTTCCAAGGCACGTCCTTAAAACACAAGGCGAGCCGTCAGTTCTACGACAAATAGTCTTGCTGGCGGCTATCTGTATTTAATCGCAGGCTGTAAGGAAGCTGTCTGAGCCATTTAGAAACGTTTTCCGATGATTGCGAAAGCGGCAAGCTAATTATTCCGCGGAGTCGTGATGGATGAGCCACGTCGGGGATACGCTTATGCAAATACATGTTGCATTAGATTGATGTATGCGTTTGAAGAAACCGTTGCCTTTATTTATTGATTAAGCTTTTAACTGAAGATTTATTAGCAATTAGTCATTATTGTGATATGAATCTAATGGCTACTGTATTTTGCACTTGGTGCCCTTTGGCGTACTTAGGCAGAACTTAACTGGTTAAATTGATAAATATGTAAGTTATAAATCATATATTACTTTTCAAGCTGCTAGTGATGTATGAATATATTTTTAAAATTTACCTGAGAAAATGGAAGTTAGAGCTTTTCGTATATTAGAGCCTGAAATATATCCTCCTAATACTTTTATATCGAATATTCAGCTAGTTAAATATCTCTGTATTAAAATTATTTTTGTTTCGCAATGTATATCCGTTACCATATACAGGGATTACCTAGGCTTCAGTTAACCCGAATCGAACTTGATCCACACTGAGCAATATTCTTATTAAGCAAATGTTGTTTTTATATTCTTATGATTTTGTACCAAATTTCAATAGATTTGACAAACAGTTTCTTTCAATCTTCAACTATTTCACGTTATTACAATAAAACCCAACTTACACCCGATAAATGATACTACTTATTCTAAAATAATAGGTCTATGTAAAGATACAATTATTTATTATTTATTAAACGCACAACACTATGTTAATAAACAAGTTTCTTCGCACAATCGCCAACACAACCTATTTTAGAGAGATAAATAGCTGATGTAACCTTCCAATCAATATGCCAATTATCGTAAACATCGCATTAGGTGCAGCTTTGTAGCCGTTGATTACCAATAGATTATAATTAATTTACTAACAATATATGAGCAGTCATGACCATAGACGGAGGCTGTATTGTTTTTCACGAAACTACGGTTTAAAGATACTAACTAACATTTATGTTATTTAAGTATATATCTATCAATAAAAACTATGAAGTCACGACCAGTTGTAAAGGAGTCAAGCTTTTATGATCGCCATTTCTTGCATCTATAGAAGCAATGATAGCCTATAGGAGTCGGCAAACCGCGGCTCTTTGAAGAGTCAGTTGCGGCTCTTTAAAAAAGCTAAAATCCAGGATTCAAAACTACGATCTCCGTCCTTTTTGGAAGTCGCACGCCTAGCCACTCGAGTACCTGCGCCTGCTAAGAATTAAATGCACTTATTACGAATTTCAATGTCAAGGTTTGGTACAGTGAAAAATCTGAAACAGAAAACTGCGGATGTATGAGCTTCCGAAAAAGCGACATTATTCTGTATCTGGCTCTTTGTCTAAAATGTTTGACGACCCCTGGCCTAGTAACATGACCATTGGAGTCAAGTCAAATATCACTCGCTTAAACCAACCTTTGATTATGTGATTTTCTCAATGGCGTGTCAAGTCAATCCGCATTAGGGTACCTTAATGCGGATCTCACTCCAAGAGGATTTAGAGAAATTCCCAAGAGATTGGTTGAAACGAAGATAAGGAAAAAAACGAATGTTGCTGTTAAATGAAACCTCAAGCAACTACTCAATATTCGAAGTAAACGTGATTATGTTGTTGATATTATCACAAAATATTACCATTGCGATCTTTGACGTGACTAATGTTGCTCTCAGCTTACTCGCAACTTGAAAGTAGAAAATGATAAGAATATACAGACATCTATCATTTGTTTTATAGTCTGTTATGTTGGCTTGTTACCCTGGTTTGTCCAGGATGACAGTGAAGAAAGACTGTCTTTAATCACCTGAAGGTATTCTGTCGAATAGGTACTAGAATTAGCTTTCATGTGACAAAAATGATTAGCTAATTACCAAACATCTAAAATACATTGATCTACTCTACATTATATGTCAATGGTATTCTCCTAAACTGAAAAGCAACCTCAAATTTGAATAAGTTATATGAAATGTGAGGAGATCGATAATTCACCGAAAAAGATATTTGTGACAATCTATGATTTCTACTGAAACTAGGTCGAAAATATAAGGAAATGTATAAACATAGCTTCACGCTTGTATTCCTTAAGTAGAGCGCAAAGATGTACTAATGTAAACATACAGTTTACCTGTATATTTAGGTCCCATTTAAGGAGGGGGCCGAGTCTATTGCCATTAACCGTGCTCACTCCAAACCCTGAGCTATACAAATATTAGTTCCTTGCGGGGATCGAACTACGATCAGTGATACAGAAGCCAATCCCACAGCCGATACGATAGAATTATGGGAGTCATAATAATCTGCTGATTTATTCAACTTTCAATCTCTTCGCCTTCCGCTGCAAATCCCATGATTACACTAATGAACTTCATATAAAAACACCATATTTCAATAGAATTCAATTTTCTCGTTCCCATGTATCCGTAACATATTATTATGGGTTTTTGTCTTTTAAGCAGTTATCAACACGTTGGCAATTTTTTCAGTCGTTTTGAACGCGGCCCCACAACCACATATTACTTCTGTAATTACTTGTTTCCAGTTATTTGCACTAAGAATAATATCACAGATTAAATTGGTAAGTCAGAAAGTGACATAGGTAGACAATTTAGTACGTAATTCCATTATACATTTCAGACCATCATGCTTGTATGCCTCGAAAGGTTAGGCAGCAGCGTACTGCTGCATACACCCACAGTTCGCCAGTATGTTTTAGTTCCTTTTTAAGGATCGAGCTTCTTACCATTAAACGGTCAGAAATCCAAACTCAAAACTACTACCGAAAATTTGATTGAAAAATCCTATTACTCTTTGCTCGATCTGGAAATTTAATACGGAACCTCATACTCGGCAGCCAGGCTTGCGACCATAAGACCAATGAAGCAACAATTGTGCGTATTTTTCAACAGCACTGCTCCTTCAATGAAAAATGTGTCTGGTAGAAAACAATCAAAATGAAATATCTACAACTGAATATTTAAGAATATTTGTATACCTACACAGAAGTACTGAGTCCCTAATTCAGAGAGAAAATATTACATCGTAGCTCTAGAAAAATTGGCTGACGAAAAAATTAATTGCTTCCCCTTCCAGTATCCACTAGATCTACAGTCACAGCTTGCAGGCACACTCGTCTCCGTTAAAATCTCAACACATATATTATATTCATCTGTAGTGACAAGTTATTCATTTGCTTGCTCTTGTAATTTAAGATGGAAGTAACGCGTTAGCTTGGAGACTTTCGCAGTATAAAACATAGTGATTTGCCGAGTCCCCAGGGTACGCTGAGCAGTTCCCTGGCGAGTTATCACTCACTATAATTTATGTTTAAACGTAAAATGTGAGCTGTTTACTAACATTATGTTAAATGGTGTCAACAGTAAAAATAAGTTACAAGTATAAAGACAAAACATACCATCACGCCTGTATTCTCCGAAGTGTATTGAAGAGGTGTTCTGTGTAGATACACTCACCATTCGCTGGTAGATTTAGGTCCCATATAATAGGGAGTGAGTATATTGCCATTAACCGGGCACAAAACGAAACTCCGAGCTGCTATTGAGAATTTCATAGAAAAACCCAATGCGAGCAGGATCGATCTGGGAATTGAACCAATATAACACGCGTAGCAGTCGCTCTCATAACCACTAGATGACTAGACGGATGAGTGAAGAGAGTGAATGACAGTTGTTGACACTGCTCGATAAACTATCATACTCAAAGATAGAATTGTTGCTTCGCTCGATAGTAAACTTATTTTAGTATGCATGAAAATAGAATTCTCTCCAATAAAACTGGAAAAATATTAGGAATCGAATAATTTACGGACTGTGAAAATGGATGTCCGTAAATAAGCTTACAGAAGTTGCTGTAAATTAGTCAGGGGAGCGCTTATGAAGCTATTTTATGAGCTATTTATTGTGTCATGACATGGCTCTAAATTTCAAAAATAACTCCCAGGTATTAGAAGGGTTTAGTTTTCCAAGTATTTATATTTAATTGATTATTATTAACGTCACAATTAGGAGGGGGGTGGACTCGTGGCTAAGTAGATTCGTGTAGAACAGTAGAATACTGATAATCAGGCTGCATCTGAAAAAAAAAACTATAAAACGTTTTATGTGTTTTTTGTCTTGTTTTGACTCGTGATATTGTATGACAGGAGAAAAAAGACAAAACATATCATGGCTATAATATAAACATTTTATATTTTTATTAATAAGACGGACAGTACCTATACACTATAGTTACATCGCATAGATAGTTAGATAGGAGTTGTGTGAGTGCGTCGGTATACTTGGGGATAATTAATGTTTATAGGGAATCATTAATTTCAGGGACGAGATCCTTAAATAAAACACATTAAATTAAGCAACAATAAAGTGAAAACCCTATTAATCACAACGTACAATATTATTGTAAAATGGCCTAATTTTTCGATGCTCATGCGCAACTAGTGCAATTTATCAATATCTGTACAAATTATGCAAATCAAAATTCACGGCCGTCATTATGGGAACGGAAAGCCTTGCGTCCTCAATAGCTTCTTTATATGGTCATTAAAGCCGACGACGTATCCTACGGAGTCACAGACCAGTAATTACTCTCTATCACACTAATATAATGTTATCACTTCATAGTCCAGCTTACGTTCCAGTGCACAATAAATTGCTTCTTGACCTTTCAGTGAGAATATTTATAGCACAAGTCTAATCGCATTGAAATATTGATATCGGATAGTAAATTTCATGGTAATGAGGCTGGCAACACTGACTAGAAGTGCGACCTGCAACTAGCGTAATAACAAGATGGCCCGCTTAGAATAATAGCACAGATTGTATTTATTGGAGCATAGACAATAAATGAGTAGGTCGTCGGACTGTTATGATTAATCTATGCATTTAATCAGCGATTACTGAATAATCGATTGAAGATTTTGAAATGGTAGTCTAGAATCGTTGTCTTCTGTCTCGATATATGATCAGGGCCCAAATCTACTATTAAATGACAGTTTTGTATACGGAATCTGTCAGTTCTTATGTCATTTAGTGCCTAAATTTGACGATCATTCTGCTACAAATGGAATAGCAGAATTGGTACCCTGTGATACGCAGTACCTACGTTTATACGATCCTTATTAGGTCTCGCGAGTGAATCCACGGACAACAGCTAGTGTTTCATACATTGAAACAATTACGGATTCCAAACAACATTCTCACAATAATATCTTCTGAAATATACTAATTATTGTATTAAGTTATGCAGCCAAGGTTTAAGCGTTTATAACATTATAAGGGCACATGCACATAGAGTCTGATAGCCCAATTAAATCCGTTTTCTAGTGGTGCTTTATAAGAGCCTAATTTTTATGGGTCTTGGGAATAGAACCTTCTTCGCTTCCGAATAATAAACCGTTTAAACTTTCGAAGGTCACTACTATACTGACCTTTGCCTAATTTACTTGTGTATTTTAATAACTTAATATACCATCACGCCTATATTCTCGAAAGGTTAGGCAGTAGTGTACTTATGTACACCTGCAAGGCAGGTCTAAATATATTGCCAATAATTTAGTAATGTACACCCGCAGGGCGACCATAATGCCAATAACAGGGCACAAACCCAAACTCCGAGATGCTACTGAGATTATAATAGAAAAAGCAAAGCTTTACAGCTCCAGCCATTGAAGCAACATTAACATTTAGTTTAAAACATATTATCTAGTTTATTATCTAGCAATTCTAGCATCACCCTTAGGAAGTGGCTTATGAATTATAATCGACCCAGTTCTCATGCAAGCCCATCCCACGAACATTCTACGGGCTTATTTTAGTACCTACTCGTACATAGGTACCTATCCATTGCATTAACTATTAACAACAACGGGTATATGATTGATACCTGAACCGTGTACAATGTGTTAAAAAACCCTGTCCGACCCGTGAAGGTATTCCTAGGTATCGAGATGTGCATCTATTTATATATTTTTTCATTTTATAATTTAATCATTTTCAATTTAAAAGAAAAAAAATCAAGGCAATAATATTATAAAACGAGGAAACTGAAATGGCAATACTTACGGTGGCAGCGACACTGTCCCAACATTATTGTGTTTGGCATAAATTATAAATAAATATTATAAAAGCATTATAGGCCGAATAATTTTAAAAAAATGCTGGATTTTAGTGTGATTGTGGTAATTTGGGCACAACGTGAATTTTAAACTTCACTAATATTTTAACTTTAATGGATATTTAATGTTTCTTATTTTATTTCGGGATGTGATTGTGATACCTACATACACTTTGACATAGTGTATACAGGTTACCAGTATTAAAAACAAATAAGATATTATTTCAATGCACTGATTCCAATAGGCATCTCTTAAGAGGCCTGTAAATAAGAAATAAGACCTCAATGGGTGTGACTGATCAGCGAGCACCCTTACCTCAAAGTCTGTTGTAAAACACCTTGGTGTGTTTCGACTTTGGCGCGTGAGAGCCAGTTCCCCGTCGGCTACTGCGGCTCTGGTAGCCTTCCACCCGTAAGGTCTCCTAAGGCTCGGCTACGCATCTGCAACTCCTTTGGTGTTGCAGGTGTCCGTGAGTGACGATGACTACCTACCATCAGGTGCCACCGCGCATTTGCCGATTTAACAAATAAAAAAATTAAATTATATTAGAAACAGCCATAAAATTAAGTCAAAATTAAATAGGTATAGGAAAGAGTGAGAAGGCTCAACTATTGACGAGTTAATATAATAATGCACCTGTGTTTAAAGAATATATTACATTGATTACATCAATATCATACAATATTAATGACGCTCGGCATCATTTGAATTTACGTTCTCTTATATCTTAAATGTTAAATTATTCCAATTATCATCCAAATTACATGATTAGGACGTAAGTTATTAACACAAGCCTTTAATGCGTATTATAAATAAACAGGAAGGTTTCTGCTATTATGTACTGTAAATATGTACATTATATTAGAACGGCAATAGCTCCATACTTCTAGTATTATAAATCAGTATCACTACATAAATCTTCTTCTATACTTATAATAAATCTGTAGAGAGGTCAATTCTGTACATGAAATATATTTCCAAAATAACTATCAGCGGGTGATTAGTGATCGATACTGACGCCAAAAATGCAATCAGTAAATTTTTTGTCCGTCTGTCTGTCTGTCTGTCTGTCTGTCTGTCTGTCTGTCTGTCTGTCTGTATGTTCGTTATAGAAACAAAAACCACTCGACGGATTTCAACGAAACTTGGTACAATTGTTCTTCATACTCCTGGGCAGGTTATAGTATACTTTTCATCACGCTACGATCAATAGGAGCAGAGCAGTGAAGGGAAATGTTGGGAAAATGAGTGATTCATGAGAAAGGTTTCAAACTATAAAACATCACGCTACAACCCTTAGGAACGGGGCAACGCAGGTGAAACCGCGGGCGAAGAACTAGGGAACAAAGTAACTATTCCACGCGGACGAAGTCGCTGGCAAAAGCTAGTGTAAAATAAAACAGTCTGTTTATTCGGTTAGATCTTCTAACTGCGCAATGGATTTTGATATGGTTTTCTGACAATACTGGAACTATTACAACAAATATTGGCGCTAACGGAAAATGAAATTACCATTATGCTTATATTTCCCGAAGGGATAGGCAGAGGTACACTCCTATATACTAGGGGACGAGTCTATTACAGATGGGCACAAATCCGAACTCTGAATTTGATATAATAAACAAAAGATCATAGCCTATGTAAATCCAAACAAAGGCTATGATTTGGCAATGAAATGGCATGGGTCTTAGGTACCTACTAGGATAACATCCGTTAAACAAATAACGTTAACATTACCTTACCTATACCTACCTAGGTAGGTATGATTTATTCTCGAAAAAAACTGACCAGACAACATAGAGTATCTACAGGTGAGGTTATAAACTGAAATAAGATAAGCATAAAAAAAAATAGTAAACTCTTGTGGCATATTTTACTTAGGTATTCAAAGTTTAACATTCACTAACGGCAACGCCTCGAAGCATTAAATTTAGCACAGAAAGGAGATACTTAGAGAAGACGTAAAAATTAGGCGAGCAATGTGACTGTTACTGTAAAAGCCCGAACTACGGCAAATTCTAAGATTTACCAACTCTGACTGGTAAAAGTTCGAAATGTTCCACCATGGTTAGGTTAGGTTGTTAGGTTTTTTTTAAAAAAAAAGCTTACAACGCCATGCAAATGTTCCACCATGGATTAAAAAAAAAAACCTAACAACCTAACCTAACCATGGTGGAACATTTCGAACTTTTACCAGTCAGAGTTGGTAAATCTTAGAATTTGCCGTAGTTCGGGCTTTTACAGTAACATGACCACTATTATAGCATCTTTATAAATTCCCAAATATAAAAAAATAATGGAAAATTCTAGATCATCGCAGATTCGCGTATAATTCAGCAAGTCACTAATAAAAAAATATCCCGTTATTGGAGCTTATAATATCCATGATTTAACAACGATGTTATCTGTTACAGCTAAATACAGTTATTAATCGATTCCTCTGACCTTTCGCTACACTAGCACTTAACATTTACTATTGTGTTTCAATTATAACAAAGCAATAAATTGTTAAAAGTAAATATTTGTTCAACTCAGTTTTATTTTGTTTTAATAATATAGCGTGTTGTAGCCCCCGGCTATGCTTGTAGTTTAATTGAAAGGAACTTGGCCATCATAAAGGCTATTTATTACGTACTAGCTGATACACGCGGTTTCACTCGGGTCCCAAAAGGATATTCCTTTACTTACGCGGAAGTAAGTAATAAGGCATATCAAGATTTAAAATGTAGCAGATTTTAAAACAGACCTCCAGAAATATAACTGTGGATAGCATCCCATTTCGTGCAGTAGTTTTCGCTAGATGCGCGTACAAACATAGGCAGACAGACAAACAATTCTAAAGATAAAATTAATTTGGTGTCTATTGCTCATAGAAGGCCTCTCATATATTTTTTTCGTTATGTTGTGTTGCGTTGAAACGAATTTTCTTCCTTTCTTTTTGGTGGCGATACTGCAATAATAATTATCCATTTCCTATGCCTGAATGTTGCCTTACTCAGTGAAAATGCTTCATTCCGGAAAAAATTAAACCTTTATTTTACAACATTCGTTGCAATTAGTTCCAAGTAGTGTTGGTAGAAGAAATAATAAGGTCAACGCAACTGACAAATGGTAATATGCTTTTTGAATATAAGTCTATTGAATATAAAAAAATAATAATAAGAAATTTAAGCTTCAGAGGTACCTTTTTGTAAAACCATCCATTTTATACCTTTGTTTAATTGTGTTAGTTAAATAAAAATACACAGAACTTAACAAAATACCGTTTCCAAATACCATAAGTAATAGTATTTTAATTCGAAAAATATCCTGAAAATCAACATCAACAGTAAATTATTTCAACAAACAGACGATGCTGCAGACGCTGTCGGCTGCTTTGTTTTATTGAAACATCGTAGAGGTCTAAAGGTGCTTGTAGATTTACAATGTCAATTCAGTTAATCGATAATTGTATTTTATTTTGGATCGATAAGATCGGTAGTGTCGTGTTGAAGTAGTTTTTAAACCATATATCGATTAGTCAAACGCCTCTGCGTGTCGAAACAAAGATCAAAAAATGAAATATGTTAAATTGTAGGTATATTTGACGATACCAATTATAACAAATCAATAATTTTTCACAAGTTTTTATTATCGAAATAATCTCGTTTTATTAGTTCACTTTTAATTAAAAAAGTGTTTGTTTTAAACTTTGTACCTACTTAAAGGGCTGTGCAATCGATCGTCGCATTTTATTTTCATTCGATAAAATCGGTAATGCGGGATATTTAAATTGCTGCTCGATTTATCGATTCTGATTATTTGTCCCGATTAAAATAAATAAAGAAGTATTTAATCTATCCGCTTATGTATGCAAGCGCACTTTCATGTTGCACGCCATGTATATAAAATAACGAATAAATCGTGAATTTTGTTCTCATTTCTCATTCAATACCCATATTTGCATCCAAGATTATGACAAAGCTTTTCGAAAAGACTTAATTTGGTAAACATTATCATTTGGCCGACATATCGGTATATGATTCGAGTATAGCTGTCACGATTTCTGCATAGTTGAGTACTTAATACCGTATTAGCGTGGCATTACAAAATCACGGCGATATTTAACGGTGATACAACACATGGTGGTACTATGGGCAAGGCAGATATTCAATTTATAATCTCATAAATGGAATAAGGTCGATGCGCCTGCGGCGGCGGCAAAGGTTAATCGGAACACGGCTGAACACGTCACATGGTATTGTGTCGTGGCGCCCTACTATTGAGAAACTGAAATCTGAACACGATTAGATTTATTGCGATATTTCGCGGCGATTGATTGCAATCGATTTCTGAACTGTGTGACTGATGGTTTCTTGTTGAATATGTTGTTGTTGTTATAATTTATATGGACCCCGCTGACCCATCAACCAGAAGCAGGTGCACGTTTTTATAAAATTGAAAATGTATTGTTCAACGTAGGTAATCATTTTTATGTTTTGCCGCATAACAGTCAACACATTGCCATCAAAAACCTTGAATTAGATGACAGTAAATGAGTCGTAAAAGATAGTACGCACTTACACCGACCATTTTTTAACATCCGCTCCACGCAGGCTCCCCGCGGCGCTACGATCGATCATCCGTGGAACCAGCGCTGTTTTACAAGAAAAAACACAATTGAATAAGCACTTTTCCATTGTATAGAGACAGTTTTAAGCCTCCATTAAATGTAAGTGTAAGAGTGCTTAGCTAACTCGAGCGTCAGGGGGTCGTGCGCGTGGTGCGTCCGCGTTGTATGCGCAACTTGTCGCACTCACATCGGCATTCTGCCAGTGATCACGCGCACGGCTGCATTATTCAGCACGACTCACACGCCGCTGTCGCATTATACCGTACGATCCTTAACGCCTCGCCTCCGACTCAACCCGCATAAGGAGTGCCGGAAAAACTAACAATGTCGTTCCTATTACATGACAAATTGCAACTATTAGCGTCTCAGCCTCGGCGCACCGGCTTTGGTATCGGTTGCTCTAAGGCTCCGATGATTATGGAAACGTTGTTATTCAGTTCGCGGAAACCTTTTTACTGGATGTGCCGTTTGTCGGGCCGAAGTTGTGAGTTGTGCCCGTAAGGCTTGCTACAAGCGAGTCTTGTTTATACCATTTATTAAGATGCTACACCGGGAGTGTGACCTAAATATTTTATCCAAATAATTGTAAATACTTAGATCCATACCCATCATCATACAAGCATCATATTGCCATTATTGTTTTCGCTGCCAACATTATATCAGAAATGAATGGCAAATTAACTTTGACATTTGAGACAGACAAACGCTTGTTAATACGACGGGGTATAATATTAGTGCACCATACCATACTTACATGACATTTAACAATCATTAAAGTAATACGTAAATGTTACATGGAACCACAAAGTAAGTGTCTAGATTTTATTTATTAACAATATCTATTCAGATTCGCAAACGTAATTTAGGATCATAATTTGAGATTCAAGCTGACAAGTAAAATTAATAACATAACATAACATACCATCACGCCTGTATTCCCCGAAGGGTTAGGCAGAGGCGTACTTAATGTACATCCACAGTTCGCCGGTATGTTTAGGTCCCATGTTATAGGGGGCGAGCCTATAGCCATTCACCGGCCACAAATCCAGACTCCGAGCTGCTACTGAGTATTTCATAGAAAAACTCAATAACACTTTGCTCGACCTGGGGATCGAACCCAGGACCTCTAGTGTAGCAGTCGCGCTTGGGACCACTAGACCATTGAGGCAGTCAAGTAAAATTAATTCCGCTGGCAAATAGCCACCTCCTGTTAACTGTTATTTCTTCAACCAATACATCCTTCTAGTTTCAATTGACCTACCTACGTAGCCAAATAAGACGTTGCCTAATTAGTAAACTAATCGTGGAAGAAAGAGCAACGAATGAGGTAGGGTAACTTGGAAGCAACGTATGCCCAACATTGTACTGATTTTAACAATGTTTAATTGATATCTATTATTAAAATTACTAAACGGCTCAGACACATTAGTCTTCACACATCATTTATATTCCCAGCTCCCGACCTAACCGAAGCCTTTTCCGGTCCTCGACTGGATACATAACCCGTGACAAAAACATGACTTTATCTAACTCTGTACTGCAATGATGTTCACCATTTTGTGCCATGTTTGCGAACCTTTCCTAATGGCACAAAAGTGTACATTCATTTTCATCAAAACTAACAATGGGCTGCTAAAGTCGCCTAATAGACCATTACACGCAGATTTATGTCAGTAACTACGTCTCGAGATTGAGGCATAGTTGACTAGCATTACCATATAAGAAGGGGAATAAACAACAGCGATTTCTGTTGGAAAATTATTCGTTAGATGTTCAGTGAACAATCATGAGTAGGCTTCAATACATGCGCTTGAATTTAAATGGTTAATTTGATGTGTATAGCCTGTTAGGCGGTATGTGTTGTATCGGTAATGGATTTATATCTTTCTCTAAGCATGTGTGTTTCTATGGCTGTGTGCTACCGTGTAATATCAGCTGTATCGTTCTTACATATAGACAATTAAGTATTATCATAATACTCTTAAATTAAAAATATGTAGGTAAAAAACACACATTAATGACTATCATTCATAAATTACTGAATCTAAATGAACCTTTTTAAATTGAGAATAGATGAAGGACAAAAAAGTGTAACCGAGATTTTCCAAAATGTTCGCGCTTTTTGGAAAAAATATCAATCCTTGACCAATCGCTGGACCTTGCCACAACGAACACCTTTTCGTATTTATTACGCGAAAGTAAACTACATCGACAAAATAAAAATCTCGGCAATATATTCAGGCAAAAAGATTTACAACACAAGTTTATTTTATCAAGCCATACTTACCAGTAGCACGTACGACAAATTCAACCAAAAAAATCAGTATCTAGGTAAGTACCTACATTAAAGCGAAATTCACCCAGATCCATACATTAACTAGGAATTTCCGAACAAAAACTGTATCTACTCTGTTCCAAGATATTTTCTAAAAAAAACTGTTCAATTTTAAAATTTCCAGGTGGCATTAGGAAACGTCAAGTTGAGTTTGCACAGATACGGATCTTGAGAGTAACAGTAAGCACCTCGGACCACGCTTAGCTGATTTTCTAATAAGCCATAAATAATTAATTAATCGTTTCGAGTTGCATTGGCAACTGTGTAATGAGCGTTGCGAGGCCACACAAAAACCAGGGTAACATTGAGGTAAATATGGTTAGTCGTACTAGAGTAAAGTCCCGGTTGCCATACCAGGCCGCATCATCAACCAAGCGCGACCCAACTGACCCTCAGTTGGAATGTAGTACACTACATCTTTTTCTTATTTTTCACTTGCCGGTGAAAAGCGACAAAAAACGCAGTTCTATTACCAGTGTCACTGAAAGTTTGGTGATACTTATAACTCAGACCTGAGGCATTCCTTCATATCAGCAATTATCAGTTTATTCTTGCACAATTTGTACTAAACATAGTTATATAAGTGACGTAACTTATGTATGAAAAAATAAATACATTTTAATTACCTATTTAGGTAAGTTACGTTTTCTTGTCTTTCGTTACTGTTTGACGACTATAATCACAGAATAGTGAATAGGTAATATTTATTCTATGCAGTTAATGAAATTGTCGTGCGCCTTCATCCCTACTTATGGGATAACCTTTAACCTCTTGCGTTATGACTTTTAGTACCTACCTAAGCATAATAACTCAATGCTTAGCAGCTAAGTCCACAGAATTATCTAGTTGCCATTAACAGTTTTCGTAGTAAGTATACCTGCGGTAGGTAGGACAACGTACTAGTAAGCACAAAAGTATTCAGATAATTAGGTAGGTATTCAAAATGATCATTTTGTAAATCTATTTACGACTTAAGTTGCAAGCTGTTGGTCGCGGTTTCACCCGCGTCCCTAACGGACTATTGACTATTAATTTTTTGAGAAAAGACCATATCCTTCCCTAGAAAGCAATCTTCTATTAGCCAAATTTCATCTACATCTGTTCAGCTTGCGTAGAGGATGGACAGACACACTCTAGACACACTAGTGGTTAAATCGTTCTAGACTTTCTATCTAATTGGCCGAAACCCGAGCCCAGTTATGTAGTAAATGAATTGATGATAGATACTTACTATCTACCGAAAAAAAATCCTAAATTGAAGATTTTTTGAAATATTTCTACCATCGACATTTATTTTGTACGTCTTTGGAAGCTACACTGCCATTCTGTATACCTATTTCAAATCTACAACATGTAAATGCAATCATTAACTCAGACTAAGGTCCCTATCATAACAAGGCACCCTGGTATCCAACGATTTATTATTTGGAATATATCTCGTGCCGTCCTTTCCAATTCCGAAAACTTAGACATGTAATTTGTCATCTATTCAATTAACATTACGATTTTACGATCGTAAGTTGCCACTTTAATAAGAAGTTCAGGTACTTTAATTTACCCTGTCATGGTAAGTATTAAATTTTATCCAAGGCAACCCCACGCGGCGTATGTAAATGAAACATAAATCACTCCTACACTTGTATACACTTATTTATATTCACGCAATATCGCGCAAACTTCAAGAATGGAGTCCTAGAAAAATGGTTACAGCTGTTGCCTGCAGTTTTACTTTCATCCCGAAAGACATTTTGGAACAGAGGCAGCCTATGTTATCACATAGGCTAATACACCACCTAATACACCATGGAATTGAAATCAGACATGATTTCAATTGTATTAGGTAATTGCACCTGTAAAGATAGTATGTAAGGTTAAAAATAAATAAATAAATAATAAAAAAAACCTTCACATTCGTGATGATTACTATACCTACTTACCTACTAATTTAAATATTTTTGCACAAAAATCTTAATTAAGGGTTCGGTTAACTTAAGACACGTAAAGTATTTTCGTACATCTTTGAAACGTTTCATCAAAATATGTGTACCTATTAACAATGTACCTACCTACCTACTCCTCTCCTCCTACCTACCTCAACTGCCTTGTAAAGAGACTTTAATGAATCCCCCCACTGGAGTGCTGATTGATAAAATAAAAGCCCCAGCTCGGGCCTACACTGACGCGCTGTTGGGCACCAGTATCTTCTCACGATGATTGTTATTAAATCCACCACTTATGTCTGATGTCAGGCAAGAAAGATTTTACAGACTTTTTGACTTTTATATTATTTTATCAACACTTTAGTGATCCACAGTACTTGTTTATAAATCACCATTGGAGGAAGGCAGTATTTGTACTATAAAGATGTCGCCACTGCTCAATTTATGGCGCTTCGGCCGCAAACAACTTCCCCGCGTCAAAACCTTGAAACGTCATAAATATCAACTGCTTCGAAATTCACGTGGACTTCAGAATTGAGTCCAACCTGGATAAAAAGTAGCCTATGTGTTATTCCAGACTATAATCTACCTCTGTGCCAAATTTCATCCAGATCCGCTCAGCCGTTCTGGCGTGAAAGAGTAAAAAACATCCATACATATACATCCAAACATCCATACTCACAAACATTCACGTTCATAATATAAAAATATTGAATGCTATCAAAAGCTACTGGAATAACTGCATCGATTAATGGGGAAATTATATAATTATTATTTAGTATACGACTAATCATGTAGTGTTAATTAAATAAATCTGTTTTTCTTCTAGGAGGATGGCTATGAATAGCAAACCTACTTAAACCGCACGCGCATCGTCTGCTGTAAAAGTTGACAAAATTTGTTTATCCGTGGAACACACAAATAAACGCCACGAGACGCGGCGCAACTGTCGTGGTGATGTGATCAGTGACGACCTTTATCACTAGCACTACGCTAAGCTAATGCCGCAGTTTCTCCGCATCTAGGGTTGACAGGTCGCCAAACCTAATAGCCGGACAGACCAGCCAGTTTGGCCGGACATTTGGGTAGAAAGGCCGGACACCCTACATTATTGAGGATTTTGTGTCTCAATATTAATAAGTACGACAACTCCTGCGGGAGCGACCGACAGTCGACTCGCCTGCGCTCGGCCACGCTCGGCGCTCGCTCGTTTGCGAAATGTAAAAAACCTAACAAAAGCCGGACAAGGCGGACACCGTTTATTTTGGCCGGACACGCAATCAAAAAGCCTACCTATGTCCGGCTTTATCCGGACGCCTGGCAACGCTATCCGCATCAAAGGCAGCTAATTATTTTGTAATTCTACATTCGAACTTCAATACCGATATGGATTAGAAGAAAACTGACCTTGCTGTCAAAAAAGCACATCGTTGACCCACAAGCTCATAATTAACCTTTGATTCGTTGACACTTGGGGCCAGGGTACTTCAATCACATATGCTTCTTTAGACCGGAACACTTTAAAGTTTTCGAGCGATGTGTAATACTTGTCATTCAAAATTAACATTAATATCACGGCTATGACCTCAAGGTACAAGAAACGTAGAATCGCTTTCTGTTAGGTATTTTGTTCCCTTACTTCTTTTAGTGTTGTAAAAAGAATTCGCTACTTTTCTCGTGAATCGAAAAAAATCGGTAAATATCATTTATCGATTTTTTTCGGTAAATATCATTTACCGATTTTTTTCGATTTGAGATGCCAGTGAAACGGCGTTTTCAATAATACAAACCATATTTTTACCTCAAAAACAACATTCCCAACCAGTCATAGCGGCAGTAAATGAAACAACAACTCAAATTGACGTCTGTATATTATAGAATATAATAAATACATGTTTAATGTGCGCTAATCAAGCACTAAGTCTATGTCGACATTGAACTGTCCCTTCGCAAGGTCACACACCGCTTGGTAACGCCACTTGAACGAAGCACTCGCGTCGTACGACTTTTTCTGTAAAGTAAAACAATCTGTATATTATGTTGATACTAGCTTCTGCCCGCGACTTTATCTGCGTGGACTTCAGGGGGTCCGGTCTGGATAAAAAGTAGCACATTTTTAGAGACTATATCTGCGCGGCGGTTCGGAACAGTTAACTTCAGACACGCAAAGTTATTTCGTCGCAACTATAATTGTCAAACTTTTTACTGACTGTCATTCGCTAAATATTTTTAACAAGCAGGTAAGAAACTAAAGACGACTGAAATACGTGACTGCCTCATTAGTCTAGTGGTCCCAAGCGCGCCTGCTACCCAAGAGGTCCTGGGTTCGATCCCAAGGTCGAGCAGTGTTATTGAGTTTTTGGTATGAAATTCTCAGTCGCAGCTCGGAGTCTGGATTTGTGCCCGGTTAATGGCAACTGGCCCGCCCTTATTACATGGGGACCTAAACATACCGGCGAACTGTGGGTGTACATTAGTACACCTCTGCCTAGCCCTTATACAGGCGTGATGTGAAACTAAAGACGTAAATCTTTAAAGTATCATCATCAACCCATTTACTTTCCCGCAACTGAACACTAGTCCACCACGCTGGCCTAATACGGGTTGGGTACTTCACACACCGTCGAGAAAATCTCTCAAGCATGCAGGTTTCCTCACGATGTTTTCCTCCTATGAAGTATAATAATATTATATACAATCTGTTTGATTACTTGGCAACAGGGAAGTAGGTACGTTTATATTATGCAGGCTAGATTGCTACCAGTCCAATTAATGAATGGAGGCAATTATTATTTTTATAGTCGCGTTTATACTGGGTGATTCTCTGCTATGAATGGAAATTCTCTGAACTGTAAAGGTCTGTTATAAATTATAATTATGAATATAATTTTAATGTAAACCATAACTTAATTTTAGAAGGTAAGATCTCTTTGAACAGAACTGGTGGTGGCATATGACCACCATAGACAAAATATAGAGAAATTATGTTTTGTCGACTAACCAATCGACAAAACAGACCATTTTTAGCATAAAAAAATACTTTTTGTCTAGATTAGAATCGACAAAGCCGTAACCTTTTACTAAAATGATAAGCGTGCAGATTATGTAGATACTAGATGACAACGAAGTTATTTTGATTTGTTTAAGGAGAATCAAATGAGTTGCCAAAATCCTTTAAAACCAAGCCTGAAAGCCTTAAGAGCTCTTAAGGACCGGCTTAAGAAAATTTGTCAACAAAAAATTAACCAGGATTACTGAAATGCCACCATAATACCAATGAATAAGATTACTATTGGATTATCTCTTGTTAAACTTGAGTAATCATGAGATTAACTTAGCGATTAGATTAATCTAATAATCGTTTTAAATTATCTTAACGTAAGGCGATGTTAAGTCAAATTAAAAGGAAAAACCGTAACTAATAGATTTACGGTTTTATGACATTACATATACACCCACTCGCCCGTATTCCCCGCAGGTTTAGGCAGATGTATACAGTTCGCCGATGTTTAGTTCCCTTGTAATAGGGGAGCGAGCCAATTGACACCAAATCAAATCCAAACTCCATTCTGCTTCTGGGTATTTCATAGAAAAACCCACTAACACTGCGTACACTAACATTAACGAGGCAATTATGTTTATTAAATGCTATAATTATTTTTAAATATTTACGGTGTGATCAATATTAATTAGCATGGGAATAAAGTTGTGTTCAAATAAGTCCTTTTTAGGGATCCGTACCCAAAGGGTAAAACGGAACTCTAATACTAAGACTCGCTGTCCGTCCGTCCGTCTATCCGTCTGTCACCAGACTGTATCTCAACTTGAAATTTTCACAGATGTTGATGTATTTCTGTTGCCGCTATAACAACTAAAAAACAGAATAAAATCTATATTTAAGGGGGCTCCCATACAAGACATATTCTTTTTGCCGTTTTATAGTAAATGGTACGGAGCCCTTCGTGTGCGAGTCCGACACGCACGTGGCCGGTTTTTCTACCCATCTATATTTATCGTAATAGGCCCCAAGTTAGTGACTGCTATCATTAATCCAATCTTACACACATAGGAACGACATAATCGTATCTGTACAATCTAATCTAATGTGAATGTTACATTTAGCAATGTTATAATATTTATTTAAAGGATTATATATAAGGTTTCTTGAAAGTTCTTCCGTAAAAACCAACCGCACCGCGCACCTAGTTTTACGGCCAGTCCCAATAACAAATTCGCCGATAGATTTGCTTACTAGAGATAGGATTTTGACATAAAGTCCATACAAGTAATGTCAAAATCCTATCACTAGTAAGCCAGTCTATCGACGGATTTGTTATTGGGACTGGCTGTTAGACAATTCAAAAAGTCTTGTAATAATGACATTCATAATACAATGAGACTAGATTAGATTATATTTTGTTTTTTTTAAGTGTCAGTATTACACTTTTGATTATACTCACGAGTATCTTGACCCCCTGTCTGGTGTGAGGGTCCCATTCCACTCTTTCACCCACAACCGGCGTGTCAATTGGCCCTGAGCTTTGCCTCCCGCCTATCTTCCACACCGCCCATAGCGCAAAGCCGTTCACTAGTAGCTCCTTGTCCGACTCAGTTTTACTGAAAAACAAATTTGATTTTATGTCCCAATAACTCATTTTAGTGTGCTGTTAAATTATCAATAACTCCCTCATTAGTCTAGTGGTCCTGCTACGCTATAGATCCTAAGATCTGTTAATCTCCTCTATCTGGACGAGCAGTGTTATTAAGTTGTTCTATGAAATTGTCAGTAGCAGTAGTTGGGTTTGTGCCCAATTATTGCAATAGACTCGCCCCAATTACATGTACTCTATATGTACAATAAGTACACCTCTGCCCAGCTATTCTGGAAATACAGACGTGATGTATGGTTTGTGTATCTTATATGTATAACTTTCATTCAACCTCTGCTTCAATATATAGTTACTGTAAACTTACTACTTTTAACTTCAAATAGGTAATAACGATTTAGACCCAATGAGTAAATATTATGATTTTAAGGCGTCCATCAAAGTTACCATAACATTGTTTTTATAACAAATGTTGTCGTCCTATCTCGTGCCACAATCAGTAGTCGCAAATTCCCCATTGTTATTAATTTAATAAATATATTACCAGTAGCGTAGTCTGGGGGGGCAAAGGGAGTGGTAGCCAAAGCTGGCTGTAACGTCAGGTCAGGAAAATCATTAATTCTGAATTTTTCCCCTCTCATAAGAGTTACAGAATGTTCACCGATTTTTTGCTTAGTTATGAAAATGTGGGAAGGGCGGCAAATTGAGAGTTAGCGCCGGCTGGCAGGAATACGACATCACCACTTACGCCACTTCCTGCACACCATCCATCGCGTACGTAGGCTTCAGATCCATGAAGTCAATGGCCAGCAGTCTGACCGGCTCGCCGCGACTGTTGCAAGGATACTCCCATAACGGCTGAGCCTCTATTTCTGCGTCACTGATTGTGCGGGAAGTCTAAAATAAAAGTAAGACTAAGCATTATTAGCAGTTCTGGGGACACGGTGGCTAAGTAATTACTAAGTTCAACAATCGATATGCAAAATTATGTGTTGATGGATGACCTAACACATCATGACCCATCCGTGCCTGAGAGCACGTAAAGCCTCGGATCCAATTATCATACAAACACTGATCGCACAGCTATTCTTGACCCAATGTGACCTTGAAGTCCAACAATGTACCAGACCCAGGAGCCATAAAATGGGTTGATGATGAATTATAATATCCTGATATCCATTTAAATTCAATAATTTTCTAACACATGCTGTCTAAAATTTAAATTATAAATAAATATTCTCAGTTAAATATCAATACATCGCGATGAAATCCGTTAAAAGGAGGTTTTATTTCAATACTCTCAGTTCTTCAAAATATGAAGATGTTTTATATGTAATTTTCAAGTTATAATAATACCTACACACACCTCAACTAGTCCATCAAACACTGCCATATCAATTCCTTCACACCTTCCCAGTGGTATCCTTATCTTATACAGATCCTGGAATTCCACCGGCATCGCCCATATCTCGCAGCCGTCCGGTATAACTGACACACAATTTTTCAACTTCCCACTATATTGGTGCAAGAGATAAGCAATTTTCAAATTCTCCCAAGGCAGTATTGCGCTCACAAAATTAGGATCGGATATCACATTTGTCACTTCATTTAACAGTTCATCGGTGACCTCCGATATAAAATTAACATTTTTAAGATCATTTGTTGCAATATATTCATTTAAAATTCCTAAATTTAAGTTCATACTTTCTAGTATATAGACAGATTTTGCGCCAAATTTGGATGCAGCCAAGCCTATAAGACTACTGCCATTAAAATCAAGAACAACTGAATCATTGTTTATTTCTTCCTTTAATTGTTCTAGAAACTTCTTACTCCGTTTCCCGTCATTTAAATACGAGACGTGAGTTCTTGATAACGCCATGTGGATACCACATTCACAATTATGTCTTTTGTAATTCTTTTGTTTAATGTTTTCATTTTCTAAGTAAAACCATAGTGAGTATTCATCTTGGCAAGAGATGAGGGTGGCTTCGGAGTCTTTTTGTACAGTCAGTTCTTGTGGAAGGTAGTACACTGCTTGCATCCAGTGGTCTCGCCAGGGTATCGTGTCTTGTGGTCTCTCGGCGGCTACATCTGCATCAGGATGACACCACCATGGCGCACAACTAAGGCAGATTCTACCTGAAATATATTTTTTTATATAAAATCGCTTATTTCTTTACTGAGAATTATTTTTCAGCAAAATACCCAGGTAAAAATTACTTCAAGAACGTTACACCCAAAAAACTTTTTCTATTATACATTGAAAACGGGTCAAAGTATAAAGTGCACTGAGTTGTTTTTGGCCAACCTAACGACAACCTAACAGTTTAAAAAATGATGGACAGGAGATTAAGTGTTTTTATAAAAATAATAAAGGGCCTCCAATCTTTCAACTCACCTTCAGTATCCATATTAAGCTCCCACCACATAAACACAACCTGGGCTTTCCCTGTTCCAGTGACCGTAAAGTCTTGCTTCACTGTCCGTTTCATAATTATCGGTGAGCGGCCAGACCAGTCGTAATAGAACACTGGTATCTGGTCAGATAGCTCACGGAACATGTGACGCGGCAACTGGGATAACTGCAGGTCATGAACAGCTGCAGAGCCAGGGCAGTCTACCATCTGTTAAAAAAAACTTGTTTAATATTTACCAATAAAAATACCAGCAGTTGCTCGCAGTTTCATATGTGTCACCATTTACTACATTTTTTAAACAAGTTAGCCTATTTTCTTCCTTAATATTGAATTTATATTATCTTTGCCAAATTTTATTGAAATCAGTTCAATGGATATATTATTCAATAGATATGAAAAGTTAACAGATGTAAATTTGAATTACATTCACATTTATAAGTAAGTACACATATAGCCTATGTTTTCTTAAAAAGTATTTTAATTTACTTCATTTACTTCATAGTTACTTTACCTTTTGAGGGGTTTTCAACACAACATCCAAATCAGCATCAGCAAGATCATTGAGTTTATTCCACTTCCATAAGGTGGGACACTCCACCACCTGCACATATATGACAGCAGAGTCTGGCACAACTATACAATCTTCTTCTAACAGGCACTTGTGTGCATGCGAAAATGTTGATAAAGCCCCTGAGGAGGAAGGAAAAAAGAAAACCATAATGTTGTACCAAACATACTTTACTAAAGTGGCGGTAGCCTAATGGCTAGGGCATCAGACTTGTGATCATGTGGTTGCTGGTTCGAAACCCACCTATTGCATTACCGACATAAACCCACTCATAACACAAACATTGAGCATAACATGAGCGGTTAAAATAAAATTGCCATTATGATAAAGGGAAATTTATAGTAACATTTTGATAATGTTGTTGATAATAAATCAGTGGCAATTCTTTGGAAATATTTTAATAAATGAAAAATCACAATATCATCTCCAAGTCAAATAGGACATACCTTTCAGAATTGATTGGCAGTTGAATAATAATTTAGCTAAGAAACCCTACCAAACTATAAGTTAGATAGCCTTCCCAGATTTTTTAAAATTAATTAAATAAAAAAATTCTATGACAGCTATGATCTTTTTCTTCATCTTTACCTTCACCAATCAACTCAGTATCAAACACCTCAGTGACCAAGATGTTTGCTTTCTCTTTCATATCCCCATTTTCTCCCACGGTAAGCTCAGTGGATCTCTTCGGTATCAGTTTTATCTTATCAGCCACACCATTTAACTGCAGGATCTTAGCACAACACTCAGCCATCGGTTTGAAAGCTTCACAGGCTGTGATAGAGTCTGCTCCAGAACGAGCTGCCATGATTGATAGAAGGCCTGTGCCTGTCCCTGAAATTATTTAATGAAAATTTTAGTAATAGGGGTTACAGATACTAACGTAATCATGCTGAACACGAGAGATGTTTTTTTAATGATGATCAAATTATGTTTCGCAACTTTATAAAATTGCTTACAAACCTATGTCCAAAACGTTCGCTTTTTTTCCGTCACTGTGCATTTTTTCTATAGCAAGTTGCAATGCTCTATAATACTTTTTGTTTCTCTCAGTATCATGTAACATATCTGCAAAACCGGAGCGGGCGATTTCTTGGTGAAAATCGTAGTCCTCGTCCTGAACATCCCATTCCGTACTCCCTGTAATAGGGTTTCTTTTCTGCGTAAACACTTTCATCTTCGACACAGAACTTTTTAACCTGAAAAATATTTAACTAAAAAGTTTCTTGGACAAAAAGCCGGGACACTTGTTTTATTGGAGTTCTCATACACACCTCTTTGCTGAAGGAACTATAGAAAAACTACGTATTCTAACCAAATTAAATATTCTCATTTATATATACATTATTTCAAATAGTTTTGTTCATTCTATGAAACTTCTAAAAAATTCATGAAGATGTTTCAGAAATCAAGCTTTTTATTTTTTAACTTAAAGTTAAATAGAACAATTTAACCTAAAAAATCATAGAATCCATCTCTGTCACTTTGACATTGACTGACTGTTACATTTTCGTTCGGAAGTACTTATTGCAAACTCTTTTATGATTTTTGAGATAATATTCTATGCATAGTGACCGATCCCATTCATCTACTCCATAATATACCTTTAATGCATTTACAGTCAAATTATAATAACTAAAATAATAAATACGCAATGTATGAACATTTAAAAATGTAGAAACTAAAGGAGGTCTTAATTTAGACCCTTTAAGTGGCCAGGTAATTTAGGGCTGATGTCAAGATGTCGTTTTGATGTATATTGTCATGTACCTAAGTAAACAATCTAATTAACACACTTACAACTAAAGTAGTTATTTTCCGTAAATAATTAATTTTATGCGAATTTTCCGAAATAGTGCACTGACAATATTTTTTATGGCAGACAGTTATGACTCGGTTTCGTAGTTGTCAATCGTTTCATCTTTCATTACGACGTTTTTCTATCATGGCGGCCGCCGTCGGTAGGATTTGTGGGGCACGTCTTTTGAAAAATTATGGCATAGTTGCACCCCAGGTACTGGAAATAGTTGTAAACAATTTGTTGTGTAGTCTGAATTGATAGTAGGTACCCTCAGCGTGTTCAGTATGTTACCAATGACTGAGAAGTTCAAGTTCGAAGTGTCACGGGAAACTGCTGTATTTTATCATTTTGTGCCATACCATGAGCCCTGCGACGTGTAAAATGTTTTGATGTGATGTTCAGGACTCTCCGGAGAGAGAATTCATACCAGTGTGTTTGAAATAAATTTTCATGGGCAAGTGATAACCTATTCTGCATTATGTAACAAGTACATAAGAAATCTAATGGAGGCCATCCCTTGCAGGTTTGTCAGCTGTCCACCAGCGCTCAGGGATGGACAAGGAACAGAAAAATTGTGAGTGTGAAACCATTTATTTTTAGGTCAACTAAAATACCATTTTCACATTCAATCATTGATCCACATACTGCAGGTGTCATTATTGATTTTATTATGTTGTGATATTACCAAAAGTGCTTAGATAAGCTTAGATAAAATTACTTAAATAAATCAAAACTAAAATTTACACATATCCAAGAAATATACTATTGTGTAATAATAACAGTACAGTTCAAATATATCTAGTGTCAAATCAGAATTACCTAATGAACTTGCCATTCTATTGCATGGTGTTTTGTGGCCCAAGAAGTCTATATTATTATTCATTATTTGAAAGATAACATCTATGTATGATATTTATTGGAAATAAATGCAAAAATTACTTCTAATTGTTACAAATATGTTTGAAGCTGGAAATATATTTTAATTTCAAGAAAATAAACTTGCCTTCTGCATTGCCTATCTTAGATTATCTCTAAATTATAACCATTATATGTTTTTTGGTGAGAACTTCTATGTATAAAGATTATTCAAATTCATTTTATGCTATTTTTCCTGTTCAGTTGCTCTCAACACTAGGTGTGGTCGGAGGAGGTGTGGGAGCACTTCTGTTTGCCCTTGAACAGTCGGTCCAGGCTTCAGGCTCTGAGGCCCATCCACCGCACCAGCCCTGGAGTCATGATGGCTGGTTCAAGTCATTAGACCATGCCAGGTAAGTCAGAAACAGAGATGGTTTTTAGATAATATAGTCAAAATAGTGTAAAAAAAATACCACATGGCCTATGAATTATTCTGGTTCTTATTTAAATAAAAGAAACCATTAGAGGGTTATTGTTATCATGACAACATGTGCATTCATGAACCATAGTAGAATTGACATGACATAACTATTTCTGATTTGACTAGAGATTTGTAAGTTGTCATTTGCTATGTTAATATTCATCCATGATTTCTGGTATAGAAAGAAAGAAAGTGCACATGCAGATAACATAACCTACTGACTTAGAATTGGAAGAAATGGTATACCAGTGAAACTTAGAAGAACTTAATGAACATGGATGATGCGAAAGTGGTCTCTGCCTACCCCAATGGGAGACAGGCGTGAAAATATGTATGTATGTAGGTATGTGAAACTTAGAGAGGTGTCAATCCAAATTAATGTTATAATTGCAAAAGTAACTCCATCAGTCTGTTTGTTTTCACACCTAAACCACACACCCAATTTTGATTGATTTTACTATAGAAATAGATTGTAACTAGAAGAACAGTTATGTATGATTTTGTTTTCAGCATTCTGGAAACTGACACTATACACTGTTCAGATATTAACATAATGAGTTAGTAACTGAACTATGTAGATACATATATAATAATTGTCTTTTTTTACACAATGAATATTAAACCTTTTTTCGATCAACAAAAGCATACCAATAATGCATTTATCTAAAGTAAATGTTTATGTTATCAAATAGAGATAAGAATCATTCATATATTGTAGTTGGATCTAATGTATATGTTATTTTAATATTATAATGGACTATTACAATTACACATTACCTAACAGTAATTGCAAAAAATAGGGTAGTAGATAGACAAGAGTCTAACATAACATTTATGTTGCAAATGAATGAAGAATGTAATTTGTAAGTTGTGATTAATTCATAAACATCCTAGAATAATATTATACCGATCCCTTTTCTCGTTCCTGACAGTGTTCGCCGCGGTTATGAAGTATACAAACAGGTGTGCAAGGCGTGCCACTCGCTGCAGTACATCGCCTTCCGAAACCTCGTCAATGTCACCCACACTGAAGAGGAAGCGAAGGCTGAGGCTGCCGAAGTGAGTATACTACTAATCCATGTCTATTTGATTGGGGCATTAGGTTTTTTTATATTGAATAGATGGCTCTCTTAAGGGGAAGGTGTTCGTTTGACCGCCACATTCAAAATTCTGTTGCTTTGCGGCAAATTGTAGGTCTGTATCACATTCTAGACTCAAGCCAGTAGTAATCGCGTCATTAAGTATACGATATACATAACCAAGTATTCAAACTTTTCTTTAGAAATGGATATCTTAGATGTTGCCTAAATTGACAATTTTTCTTAGTTTTTGGGCATGTTAACGATTTTAGCAAAGGTTTTAGTTCTCAATTGTGAATATTGAATGGGCTAGGTCATCGATCACGTCGACGATGAAGAACTTTAAACTTAAAGGTTAATAATACCTATTGGGGCGATTTACACGACACTACGATCCATAATGGTACAATGTGGTCAAGTTATTTAGAAAGTTTTACACACAACAAGTACAAAGTTACTTGTAAATTTTAATGATAAAATCTATATCCTTCATTATACTATATAATTAATTGCTATATTATTGGCCTTATAAAAACATTGGAAACTTGTATAAATCAAGAAAAGTTATGCAACAACATAATTATGGTGATGTTTTGACGAAACCACGCATCACTGAATAACCAGCCCCAGTGGAAAATTGTCAGAGGATATTATATTATTATGTACTGGCATTAAGCCAGGATACCAAGTAGTTTTTTAATGACAATATGCCTGAATTATTCCAAAATGCAGACATTTTATTATACTGCAGATTTTTTTGTTATAATTATATTTTGCACAAGTTTATTGATCCCTACTATTGAATTAGTGAGAACACACCCCTTTCTTCAAAACTTCACAGTCTCAGTGGTCTATACACAGATTTTTGTTGAGCATTGATATTACATAATGTTGTAAAATCCATTTCAATACATTATGCTTATCAAAATTAACGGTAATGGGAAAGTAAATACAATTATGGCTAATTATTGCTAAGTACCAAAGTTGACTGACCATTATTGACTCCCATACTGTGTCCGAATATCTAGCAAAATCATAAATAGGTTGCAAACAAGGTTTATCAAATGAATTGATTTCATTTTCCTTTATACAGGTGATGATTAAAGATGGTCCCGATGAGGAGGGCAACTACTTTGAAAGGCCAGGCAAGCTGTCCGACTACTTGCCGTCGCCCTACCCCAACGAGAACGCTGCAAGAGCAGCCAACAACGGTAAGGCTTAGGTTTAGCATCTATATAAATAAAAATGAATCGCCGAAATTAATGTACACGCATAACTCCCGAACGACTGCACAGAATTGGATAATTCTTTTTTTGTTCGTTATTTGTCGGGACAAGGTTTGTAGAAAATATATATTTTTTAAATCCACCGGAAAAGTCGGGAAATATTACGCAAAAGAAACTGCGCACGGGTCGCTAGTTGATTATAAAACTAAGCTAAAAGGTAATAATTATTATGATACAAGCTGTACCTGTGCTTTATGCGAGATATTAATATAGCCTATCTATAACCTTTAAGGAATGAGCTATAAAATGCAAAAAGAAATATTTTTCGAAACCATTTGGTAGTTCTCTAGAATTACCGGCTTTTAATAAATATGTACGAAATTATAAAAAAACGTCACCAGCTGTACTACAGCAACAATTAGTCATTCTATCAGGTCTATGCCAAAATAAAACCGTGATTTTCTTAGTCTTGTAAAGCGCAACTTATGCCCAAGGCGTAATGAATTAATTTGAGACTGGTTACTCATTTGCGTCACGCGTGACATGACTATGAAACAGTAATTAAGTAAATATATGTGGCAGTATATTTAGAGATGTAATAGTTATCTAGTGTTTTAAATTATCATCATATTTTAATATATAGATTTACGTTATAAGGGTTCCTTTTTGATATACGTAGTAATCACTCATGGATGGATGTAAAAATATTTTTTTTAATTCCAACCTAATTTGTAATGTTCCGACCTGCTTATACAATAAGCTTCAGTGGTCTAATAATCCAGTTACTAATGATAGCTCCATTATACATTAAAAATTCTTACTTATGGAATGAGTATGATGAGTATATTACGAAAATCCACAGTGTTTGATGGTGTTAATCAATATTATTTATGATCAATACCATGAGGATAATGTGCAGTCTCAAACCGTAGATAATAGTTACTACTAACGATATAAACCATTAGCTCAGTATTTTTATCCACTTGCCATAACGCGCGCATAATAGGGTAGATATTTGATATCAGTCGCCAACTATTTCATAAACCAATTTTACCAGTGCCGATCTCCCCTTTTAGGAGCATGCAATATATCAAGCTTGCTTACTACTATAATCTAGTGCAGACTTAACTAGCAATACCGATACTAACTTATCATAAAAGTTGCATAAACTTTTTGGCCTAAGGGCTGGCCATAAAGTAGCAAGTTTTTATTTAAATCTTCATATGTATAGGTGCATACCCTCCTGACCTGTCGCTGATCTGCTCGGGCCGCAAGGGTGGCGAAGACTACATCTTCGCGCTGTTGACTGGTTACATGGACGCGCCTGCTGGCGTGGTCCTGCGCGAAGGACAGAACTACAACCCGTACTTCCCCGGCGGCGCTATATCTATGGCACAAGTACTTTTCGATGAGGTATGTACACTAATTAGATTTTCCTATAAAACTTTGAAATTTATAAACTAAAATTTAGTTTAATAAACACCAATGGTTTGTGGCTTTAGTTGAAGTTAAAATCATTAGGCTCTTTTGTGGGGGCTTTTGTCTGCCAGTATGATGGTGATTACCCCAAATGAAACATTACAGGCGGCCGAGTACAGCGACCAAACGGTTGCGACGGCGTCTCAGCTAGCCAAGGACGTGGCGACCTTCCTGCGATGGTGCTCGGAGCCTGAGCTGGACGACCGGCGACTCATGACCATCAAGTCTATCGGCATGTTCTCCATGCTCGCCGCCATCGTCTACTACTTCAAACGGCACAAGTGGTCCACGTTGAAGTCTAGAAAGCTAGCCTACAAACCCGTCGCTAAGAAATAAATCGCCACCAAAACAACAGTAGTATAAACAAACGTTTTAGACAATTTTTTCGATAGGCACAGTAACATGTTATTTGTTTATAATATTAAACTAATTTATTTTATATTTCATCGCCTTTATTTCTCTCCTCAAATTTCATAATCATGTTGCTTCACTGTGACCGTTCGTTACCATACGTTATTATAAGCTTTCAGCATCGTAGGGCGGTTGGAGAATACCGGGTGCGATACTTTATGTATTAATATTGATTGATAGAACATGTTGGATGACTTAGCACAGTCAAATTACTTATATTAATGTTAGGTAATCCGATTATAACTGTGCTTGTGATTTTCCATTAAAGTTATAACTGTGAATCAGTGTACAGTTGAATAAATGAGTTATTGAAAATCAGAATTATTGGCTTTTTAATATTTCTTTATTTTCCATTACCCATATATATTCCCATTTTCCCCGAAAAAATAAAATAAATCAAATTAATTCAAAATCAACTCTTCAATGGCTATGAAGACCAAAACTCAAGTGACTATTGGGCTAATTAATAGCGCCTACGATTCAGTTAGGAATAAATAGTTACTGACGTAATATAGTTTATCTATAGGAAATACTGATATCATCAATAACATTTTACATCAGTGTCTGATTTTTTACGTCGGTCAATTTAGAATTCACCGACGTAAATTCTAACAGCTGCAGCTGAACGAAACTATAGAAAACATTAATCTTTTTGCATTCGAAATACGAGTAGCTGGAAGCAAATGGATGAGGACTTGAGGGGTGTGTAAAATAGGGCCCTGTTACGTTCATTAGGAGGGGCCAGGGCCCCGTAGTAGTGGACGAATATAGGCAATGATTAGGGAACCCAAGTCCAAGAATGACATTGCTCGTAATCGAACTCAGAGCTCTAGCGTACCATCGTAGCAGTCGCGCTTGCGACCACTATGAGGCGACGACTGATGAGGTAGTTACAGCATACAGTCGTTCGTAATACATTACTTAACGACTGCCCTCGAAGACAATGCATGAAAATGACATCATAAGCTTTGATAATCCTAGTGAGCATATTCGTTTTATAAAAAAATCTGTATTAACTCCTGTGTTTCAGTGCTTTTACAATAAAACTAAAGGCCATACAAATATTTGCTACTCAGGTAAATGGGGATAGAACCCAAAACCTATAGGTACCGCGGCAGCCGATTGCTCGACTATTATGCAAATCAAACCATTGAAATGAAAGGATTTCCCTTATTAGGTATTTTCATAGCTGCTCATATACTTCATAGAACGCATTTAAAAATAATTTGCTTGCCTGTTGAAAATTATAGGTAGGTACCTAACTTATAAGGGCCCAGCGGAGCTTAAATTGCCCACAAAAACGTAATACCTACCTAAATAAATCATAATCTAGACAATATTCTATATCAAATTATGTTATTATTCGAATTTTTCCTAGACTTTACTGAAAATAAAAGACCGAAAAATCATTCCAAACTTGGTAAAGTTATCAAAAATTGCATTTATTTCCAGTCAAGTATTTTTTGGTTGGATCAAATAATAGAGTAGGAACCTAGATACCTAGAACGGTATCGGAATCCGAACAATAACAATAATATCAGAATTTGATTAATTGTGTAATCACTTTGGATGGTTGTTCTTGGTTTTCTATTTTTTCTATGGCAATAGCTGTTGATTCAGGGAATCTTTACAGCGTAACCGGACTTGGTGGCGATACACCGAATGTCTCGAAATAGGAGCAACTTTTATCTAAGCAACAGCAGCTAAGGCCGTCCCCTAACGGGACTGGAACCTCGGCTTAGGGCGTTGCTGCGGGGACAGCTAGGGACGGCTGGATCTGGGCTAAATTATTTAGGGGCGAATTTAAAGCTAATGGCTCGGCGCCAGCCTGCTCGAGCAAGGGACGGGGAGGATTACCGTTAGAGGGTCTTCGCGACGGACCTCGCCGGCGAGGATGGTATATCGTCTGTTTATGTGTGTTTTGAGAGTGCTAGTCGAGTAGACTAGCTTTGACTTACCCCGATGACCCCATCGGGGTAAGTCAAAGCGTGCCGCGGACTCTAACTGATCTGGGAGGGTTTTTGGTTGTCAATTCATTTTGGTATACTCCTCTATGGTTGTCAAGAACGTTACACGTACGCAGTAACCAATAGAATTTATACGGTTCTTGGCAGTAACAGAGGAAAGCTTGTCAAATAGAAATGAATGAAAGCTTATAAAACTATAACCCGACTACGAAAAAAATCAAGTCAATCTGAAAAGTATAAAACAAGAAAATATTGATGATCAATAATTACAGCGGCATACGACTACGGCTATAAACTGGATACAACTGTTCGTGGACATACATATGTAGTTTAACTACTTTTTTTTAATACCCTATTTAGTGTCCCACTACTGGGCAAAGGCCTCCCCTAACTCTGTTCAGGATGCTCTATCCTGGGCTTTCTCATACTACTTATAAACATTAAACTTACGTACCTATTTTATATTCTTTTCAGTTGATTTTTTCGTATTCGGATTTTGTTAATATTTGACACTTTTGGTGGCTCATGTTAACTTTATTCACTATTAGGATGCAAGTTTCACACATTACTTAATTTCAATCGATCATGGAAAAAGACATAAATTTTTCTTGGTTTTAAAAATTTTTCATATTTTAAAATCAAGTAAAATTTATTATTTTCGATCCCCTTTTTGTGTTTTGCCGGCTATATTGTCGTTTTTTTTTCAAAAATTCATTATACACCCACTCGCTCCAAAGACGAATAAATCGACACCTCATTTGATCAAATGCGATGAGTAGTTTTTGAGCTAGGATCGAACATCCATACGAAACATAGATACATACATACATAGACTGTTAAACTCATTACCCTACCTTTTTTCGTAGTTGGGTAAAAATAATCGATATTTTGATTTAACGATATTTTCTGCTCATCCCTATTACGGTATTATCTACTGTCAATAGTGTCAATGTCAAACCCCAGCTGGGGCAGGGCAGCTGATGTTTGTTTGATTTTTTTTTGTTCATTTCATGGAATGATGTTCATGATTTTGTATAAAAACTCAGAAATTGCAATGAGATGAACGCAATAGTTGGATTGTGTCATTTCTGTGAGGCTCACGGTCCACGGCCGTTGTTTTGCACCTTCACTACGGACAATGAGAAAATTACGACAGAATCTTCAAAAGTTGGTGTTCAGTGTAGTGGATGTACTTCCCTGGGCCCTGAGACAGTGTTCGTGTCTCGAGATGACGATGGCACCATATTCTGCAGCAGGGAATCAGTTCCGAATGCAGACGTGACGTCGTTTTTGAGGCAGGCTGCTATCAGAAGCATAACTTGTGAAGTAAAATGTTTTTTCTTTCTATATGCCAGACATTATTTATTGGAGAAGCAGTTGTTGTAATGCCAATTTATATCCGGTCGCATTTCAGTTCTAAAGGTATGCATGGTGAACAGGCACCTAAAACTTACTGTTTTTTTCTTGTACGAGATCACAGGGCACATCATTTATATTACATAAAGCCATCAATTATATATTATAACCCTAAGGCGACCCTGTCACCACATACTGGAAATATTGAAGTTATACATTGCTTTAGTCATCACTCGGTAAGTTCTTCTAGTTAGGTACATAAAGGCAAAAATCTCCTGAAAGCACTACTGAATATTTCAGTATTTACATAAATTAATCTAACATTCAATGTAATTCCAGGTGAATTGGAGTAAAGAAGGTGGAGTGGTGTACTTTAATGATACACATGGACATGTCTTGAGTCTCACATTCCAGGTCAAAGACACCTGGGCTCGGGGCTTGAAGCGATGGTTCTCTTTAGTTATCCTGATGAAGGATAAGATGCTGTTGCTGAATATCACACCAGTACTGTCAGAACATATGCAGGTGCTTGCAAACAGTTACATGTACAACAGAAAACCAGCTATAATCAATCACATGGTGACCACAGTAAGGCAGTGCTATGACCATTGGACTGCCACATTAAAAGTCTTGAGTTTGAATCTACTATCTACTTGACTTTTTTTTAAGGCTATCTAGATTAGTTTTCAAATTGTACACATTTAATTGACACCACCTATTACTTATTCAAGAGTACCTACTCTCTGACTATGACCCCCGAAGTCCCCCAAAGTCTATGGCAATGGAAACCTTTCCCTAATAAAACATTACCTTTCAGAAAATATCTAAAGAACTGCAAGAGCTGGCAGAAGTTGTGTTTGATGCTGAACAAAAAGTGTGCTCTCAGAGAGCTCTCAGGCTGAAAACTGGTAGAAATGACTTTGTGCAGTCTCGGTCACTTATGCATTTGACTGGTGAGTTGATAACTATAATTTACTATCAAAAACTGTTTCATAAACTGAAGAATACATATTATCTATTACCAATATTATCTACTACCAAGAATTGTCTCTGAAAGAATTGACTGAGAGTATGCCTAATGGCATTAAGTCTGCCTTTGTACAACTATTTTTGTTTTGTTCATGAAGTATTAAATAAAAAAAAAAACCTGCAAGTAATATTTACTGTCCCACTTACTGTGTATTATCGTTAATATGGTTTAGGATTCAAGACCAATCACATATTATGTAATTACAAAATTATATCTTACTGAATTTATTGCTATAGAAAAACATGACATAACATTACACCTTCCTTCCCTGAAGAATGAGGCAGAGATGTACATAAGTACATACACAGTTTGCTGATAAGTTTATGTCCCATGTAATAGGGGGTGAGCCTATTGCCATTAACCAGGCACAAATCCTAGCTGCTACTGAAGATTTCATAGAAAAACCCAATAACACTACTCAACTGGGAATTGAACCCAGGTGTTCTAGTATAACACCACTAGACTTTGATGTGTAAACTACAAAGATTGAAACTTGACTACATACCTACATTCAAGACTAAGATTTTCTTCTTTGGTCTGCAGTCAATGTCTTATCATGCTCCATATCAAATTCCAGGAGATGACAATGTATTCAAAAGACTACACTCTCACTTTACATGGATGTTGAAGGCTGGTGCACACACATACTCAGAAACATTGTACACAAGTCAGGATTTACTGATGAAGTTGCAACCACATGCAGTAAACAACACTATGTTTGAGCCTGGTGGCTCTACAGCTGGCGATAAAGAATGTATACCTTTGAGGCAATTGGAAAAGTTGTTGTCAAAAGCAGTGTTTAGGATACTAATGTATTGTACTTTGACTGGAGTGTATGTAAGTTTCTTTGGGTTTTGATAACTTCTAGAAATTATGTAATGTAGTAAGTGCTGCAATTGAGAAACATGACATTATATTTTTGTTTTCTCTAATAACATTTTAACTGCTAGTGCATAGTTATATTAAAAAAAATGTACTGTATAATTTTCCAAATGAGCATATTCTTACTATCATAATCTCTCCCTTTTTTCCGAATGGATAGTTATTGGTCCCAATTTATTAAGGGTTGGCACAGCACAGCATGTCTTTTTCTCCCATGTGTCAACCATCAATCTCTTTACTCTTCATTTACTCCCTTTTTAAATACTATATAATATAGAGTATTATAATGGTTGTTATATTGTTTTAGATTGTTATTAAGACAAGCAATATTGAAGCATCAACTATAATAAATGGCTTATCTAGATTACTGCCAGTTAATATTACCAACAATCCTAGATTAAGGCAAGGGACGAGTGAAGAACAATTACCACCCTCTGTATGCTTTTTAGAAGAAAATGAAAACAGTAATTTTTGTATAAAATGGGGAGGAACAATGCCAGCCAAATGTAGGTTTATTAGGTACTAATTCCCTCTTGCTATTAGAGAAACATTCTAATTAGCGAGTTATTAATGTTTCAGGTCCTCTGTTAATGAATAGGATAGAAAATTCTATGAACAATGATAAGTTCAATGATGATGTCCTCCACCAACATGTGAAGTCGTTACAACTGGAATGGATCGGGTAAGTACCTGCTTAAAAAAGTTAAGAATCTACTAGCAAAATAAATGTAGAAGTTTAGAATTGCAGGCTAAGAATCCGAGGTTATCTGTTTCAGAATAGAAACTGAAGTTTTGATGAACACAATACATTTCAGAAGCAAGACAATAAACATACATACCGTCACACCTGTATTTCCCGAAGGGTTACGCAGATGTCTACTATTTTACACCAACGATGCACCAATATGTTTAAGTCCCATGCAATAAGGGGTGGGCCTTTTGCCATTAACCGGGGACTAATCCCAACCTCCGAGTTGCTATTGAAAATTTCATATAAAAACCCAATAACAGTTTGCTCAACCTGGGAATCGACCTCTAACGTAGCAGTCGCGTTTACGACCACTAGACTGCTGGGCAATTACTGAGCAAAACTGCAATCAAAGACGGAAAGTTAAAAGTTATTTTAAATTTTACTTACTTTACTTACTCTTCATCCTCTTTACAGAATAGCAAAAGCAATGAAAGCAGCCATAGACTCCTCAGGAGCGAAGTCAGATGCAGTGGCTAAACTGAAACAAGTATTCGGACTAGCCCAGCATGATGAACCACTGTTAAACTACTGGAAGAGTACCTTCTGCAGTTAGAATTATTGACACAGTCCTATTTATTAGGTTTTAGCTGTATGTACATAGATCTGTAATATTGCTTATTTTTTTAATAGAAAAAGAGACTAGCTATCTTGTGTGTCACTTTATGATTGCATACCACTGTTATTTAAACTTGCACTCCATCAGTAAATTTATTAAATCTGTATACCTACTAATTTTAATAAAAATGAATTGCTATTATATGCAACACCAACTATTTCTTTCCTGAACTTTTTTTGACAGTGTCCATTTTGGAGATACTGAGAATTATTTTTTAGTAAAGGAAAAAATTCAATCGCGGGCAGGATTCGAACCTGCGTCTTCTGGTTTGATATACCAGACGCTCTGACCGCTAAGCCACCGCGAACCCTACCCGCATGATTGAAATTTTGCCTTCACATTCTGTATTTACGTCTTAAGGTGACGTTTGGTGACATCTATGAGAGGCAAGTTACCTTACCTCTCAACCGACACGACTTACTTTACAGTTAGTTCAGTGTCGAACGATGCCACCTTACCTTTTAACTATCTTTTTGTGATTTTTTTTGCATTTTCCATGCAATGCAATGGAACTAACTGTAAAGTAAGTCGTGTCGGTTGAGAGGTAAGGTAACTTGCCTCTCATAGATGTCACCAAACGTCACCTTAAGACGTAAATACAGAATGTGAAGGCAAAATTTCAATCATGCGGGTAGGGTTCGCGGTGGCTTAGCGGTCAGAGCGTCTGGTATATCAAACCAGAAGACGCAGGTTCGAATCCTGCCCGCGATTGAATTTTTTCCTTTACTAAAAAATAACTTAATAATCTTAGCATGGAAAATGCAAAAAAATCACAAAAAGATAGATACTGAGAATGTTGTAAAAAAGAATTTCAATTAGCTGGACTCTGGAGCTGACAGCAGCAATGAAACAGCAAGCTACAGATAATAATTCTTTAGTTTAGGAGGTACATTAAATATTTATGTTCAGTGTAACTTAAGTGTTACGATTTAGAAATAATAACACCACAAAGTTAGATTTGTAGTCCTTATATTTAAAGATTACACGTTAGAACGACGGCTAGGCCGTGCGCGCTCGTGTCCCTTGGTGCGCACGTAGGGCTTCGTGTGCGAGCGTGGCGCTCCGGGCGCTGGCCCGAAGTGGCGCACAGCTTCACGCGCGTTGCGGCGACCCTGCAAAAGAACGGTCTTGGCGCCAGTGGGGGCGCGCAGAGCCAGTTGATCGAAGGTCAGGATCTCTCCTGGAAAAAGGAAATATTATGTTAGTACATTTGTAAACAGGAGGTGGCCATCATAAGCAGTTAGGTGATTTACAGAAAATGTTTTACAAAATTTATGTAAACATGGAACAATAAAAGTATATTTATTCTGTAAACAAATCTCTTACTGGGCAGACTGGCCTCAGATTGCCTCAGTGACTGCTGAATATCTTCAACAATGCATGAAGGTTTGCTCAAGATGATTACTGGGCTCTAAACAATTATCACTGTCAATACCTTCACAATGTGATCATTGTACAGGTATTGACAGTGATAATTGTTTACCCAAAAACATCATAACCTCAACCCAATTTTTGTACTATGAACAGATTTCGATAAAACAACATTAATTTCAAACATCACTAACTAGTGAACATTATTTTTATGAGTGAACTATTGAATATTATGTGTCAGGATTGCACAATTAGATCAATATGATGCACTCCTCCTTTTTTTGAGGATAAAAAGAGTGGTTTAACTATTAACTTAAAGAAGGAAAAAGTTAGGAATCAAAAACAACATTTAGAAATTGTTTATGATGACAATGACCTCAAACAAATATAGTTTTATTTACATCACTTCAATAAAGCATGCCACAATATATTTGACAATACACAATGCCACCATAAACAGAACATAATTAAATCAGTTCAGTCAAGTGAGAATTGTGACACTTATAATGTACCTAATTCCTATTTAGTTCTTCTAGTGGCTGTAAAATATTGTACCATTTTCGTCACCATTCTGATGATTACTTAGCATTATAATATGTTCTATTTACTTGCATGCTTTCTAACCTCACAACATAAATAAAAACAACATACCTCCAGCAGCCAAGATGCGGGCGCGGGCCTTCTCGGTGACGTGCAGAGCGGCGACTGTCAGCTTAGGCACTGTGTACAGCCTCACATCGTTGGTAATGCTACCAACCACGACAGCAATCATGCCTTCGCGAGTGGGCTTCTTCATGTGACGAGCCAGCCGCGACAGCGACAGTGGAGGCCTGTTGATGCGGCTCATGAACAGCCTACGAAGAATAATTTGGTTGAACTTGGCATTTGTACGCCTAGCCAAGTACCTGTATAGCTGGAAACAACAACAAGTTTAGGTTAGAAACCAACGCTGATAAAAAACCAAATCTTGATAGATTATAGAGCGATAGGGATTAATATGAGTCAGCATTACATTTTAACTTACTTTTACAAGTAATCTCAGGTACACATCCTGAGACTTGACTTCGGTGCGCCTAACTTTCCTATCGTGTTTATGGTTGATGTCGATACCCTGAAATATGTAAAGAAACACATATTGATACCACTGCTACAAGTAAATACCACCATGAACTCTCACAACACTTAGTATTTGTCACGATTTTCATAGATTTATTTTATTTTTACGCTAACGAAACTCACCATCTTGACAACCGGAAGAAAAAGAGACTATAGACAAAAATTATTGTTGACAGCTCTATAAAATGCTGCCAGTAAAAATAAAGTTTGCACAATCAAGTAAAGCAGAGACAACAAAGAATATAGGATAAAAAGTATTAGAGATGGGCTTAAACGTTAGAAAAAATTACACTGCTAAATGCTAATGCTAAAAATAATTAACACTGCTGCCTTAAAACGTAAATATAGTTCGTAACAAAGCGAAGATCGTACGAACAAAGTGATTAATTAAACTTAAAAAGATCAGTCTTTATTTAACACTAAGAGCTACTTAGTGTTAAATCTGATCTTTTTTAATATTCATTTCCGAATTTGAACGCAGTTAAATTTATCAACTCGATTAAATAACAAAACAATCTGTTGAATCTGTCAGACTGAACACAAAATTAACAGTTGCTAAATGCTAAGTATCTTTTAAAGTTAAAGTGTCTTTTCTAATTTTTGCTAGGTATGTTTTGTTCATAGTATAAAGCGAGACAAAAATAGATCCGTCCGTTCAGTCTGTTGCCTATTGTGTGTCTGTCTTAGAAAGAAAGAAATAACTGCACTGACCGCGCGCGTCCCCTGCCACGGATAGCCTGTTTCAACTTTCATTCATTATTTTGTGACTGATAAATTTAACAACTATCTTGGAATTTATTTAACAGGTTGTGACACAAAAAAAAAATTAACACTTAATTTAGCAGCTAAAAAATTAATTTTAGACCCATCTCTAAAAAGTATAAAAACGGAAGATGGATCTCTTTGTCTTTAATACTCTATGGGCCTATTTCGCCATGCATGAGGAACCACTACATACCTACGGAATAAATACAAAGTATTGAACAGAATTTATTGAAAACTGCCAAATGCTAAAAGTATTATGGAGCTTAAAATGGTCTGGATAAGTTGAAGGAGTTGGACTTACTAATGATTCACAGATTACAATAGGTACCCCTGAAATAACAGTGCGCGTCAAGTTTGCAATTGCGAACAGCCACGCAGGTCAAATAAATGCAAAAATATCGAAAACAATAAGCACAATAATCACGAATGCGAAAGCTTTACGACCGCTTTATTATTTTAAAGGTCGTTTTTATTCGCACGTATTCGATCTACGTATTTGGCATTTATACCGATTATAGACAAAGTTAACCGTTACCGTAATACGTTTAATAAAACGAGCCATACACGCGTTGCAATACGAATATCGTTATTAGAAACGTTGACCAGAGTATTAATTTCTCGTAATCAGAGGAGGATAGGGGCCCGAACTCTATTATCTTTAAGGACAGGGCTAGTGTCTTTCTAATAAGGGCCTATTATCTGCGATCTACGGGCTGATGTATACTCGTATATACTAATCGAAAAAAGTTGAATAATTGATACTGCAAACCGGTCATCAGATAGGTTGAATGATGACAAGCTAATACCTAATGAACGTCTACATATGCGAATAGAGACAATTGACCTCTGCTAAGAGTTACGTGGTGTTTACACAAGGATGAAGAGGCTTTACGCTCCGTCGCCTTCCCCAGGCGGCGGAAGTCCATGAGGATTTCCACACGCAAAAAAAAGATGAAGAGGTTGCTCTGTAGTAGGTGCAAACGGACCCCAGCGCCCCGCATAACCCTCGCCCTCGCCCCCACCCTATCACGCTAGACCCACAGGGATCATTTCCATCTACACCATGTAATATGATGACAAGAAACCTGATTACGATGGGATGATGTAACACTGATGTGTCACAAGATGCGTTAGAGGAACATCAACATTGAGCATGGAACTTGACCCTAATTTAATTTGTAGGTTTTATTTATTTTGTAAAATATGTCAGGCAGTAATAAAATAGCGAAGAAGGAGCTTAAATTTAAATTGATATGCCATAGCGAAATAAAACAAATGAATCAACTGAACTGTCGCTAAGTCTGTCATCGCGACAGATAACAAGTTTCGACCGCCGTTTTTTCGAAAGGAATGGAATTTAATTCGAAACATCGAAAATTATCAAAAAATAAAAATTCTGTTCGTACTCCTTCATCCTCGAAACCCAGATTAACCAAAAAGAAGATTGTTACGCGAAAACGAAAATGCGTGTGCCTCCCTGAAAATTATTCAGTTGTAGAGTTTCCTACGATATGGAATGAATTGAGACAGAACGGCCAGCTGTGCGATGGCACTATCGTCTGCAGGGACGTGAAATCGATCCGAGTGCATCGGGCGATACTCTCAGCCGTTAGTCCATATTTCAAAACCATATTTATTAATTCGTTAAAAAAAGGAGAGCCAGAGGAAACGGAGATTTTTGTCGATGTCCCCAGCTACTACATGACCTTGATTCTCGATTATGCGTACACAGGGACATGCACAGTAACTGCAGAAAACGTTGAATATCTTTTACCATATGCGGATCAATTTGATGTTGTTGGTGTTATTCAGCTATGCTGTCAGTTCCTTTTACACGAGCTGAGGCCGCATAACTGTCTTGGAATATTCAAATTCGCAAGATATTATTTCTGTAGTGAGCTAGAAAAAAAAGGAAAGTTGTATATAAGACAGAATTTTAGCAGAATACTTAAGGAATGTATTGAATTTAAATCGCTTTCATATGATGAACTAGAAGATATTTTGAGAGACGATGAACTGAATGTTCGGAATGAAGAAATAGTATTCCAAGCAGTTAAAACCTGGGTGGAACATGATATAGATAACAGAAGAAAATGTATTCCACCGTTACTTATGTGTGTACGGTTCGGTCACATCAGCTATAAATATTTTAAATCAAAAATATTACAATGGCAGCCGGTTGCTGAAGATGAGGTAAAAAATAAAGGCCTTGGTTACCAACTAAATAATTAATACATGAACTCAGATTATTATTATTTCTTACACAGAAATGTCAAGAAGCTTTATATCCAGCCGTGGTATTTCTGACGTTGTTGGATTCCAGGCCGGGCACAGAGGCAGATCTCAATGATCCATTAGCAAGGCCTCGAATACCTTTCGAGATACTTTTTGCAGTTGGTGGCTGGAGCGCTGGCAGTCCCACTAGTTTCGTTGAAACTTATGATACAAGGTAGTAAAATCATTTTTACGTCTCCTTTTTACATTTCTATTAATATTTGCTTACTATTTTTTCTTTACCACGGCAATTTTTTACAACGGCAATGTAAAAAATTAACACCAATCAAAACCTTTACACTTCATAAATGTAAGTATAAGCATTATCGATAAAATTACAGTTCAAGTAATTCTATCGCTCCTCTAAAGGGTCTCTATTGTCTATGCCATTATTTTTGGGTCGAAATTTAAACTTATCATCCGAAATCCTGATTTTTTTTCTTGTGGTTCTTAAATAATTGCCTTACTTGACAGGGCGGACCGATGGTTCCTCTCGATCCACATGGACCTAACGCCCCGCGCGTACCACGGTCTATGTACATTGAACAACTTGATCTACATGATCGGTGGTTTCGACGGTAGCGACCATTTCAACACAGTTCGATGCTACGACCCGGTGGCAAATACATGGCACGAACGTGCCTGTATGTATCAGGCAAGGTGCTACGTCAGCGTTGTAGCTCATGGTGAGTTGCCTTCTTTTATATTTTTGTAAAAGATACCTAAATCCGTCCATTATTTATAATCCAGCTTAACTATTCAACCAGACAAGATGAATTATATCATTAAATTAAATGTAGAAGTCTTAGAAGAAACGACAAATGCCAAAGCGGTGCCAAACTAAAATGCCAAATGCAAAAATTAACCCTCACCTGGACCAATTGGTCCGAAAACAATAGATTTTTTATTGTGTCTGAAATATGACGCTCGCGTTATTAATATTTATTTACCATAAACCGAAATAGAAATTATGTGACGTCGCCGTCGACGCTTTCACACCTAAATACGCTGTAAAACATCCATAATTCCATAGGTATTTATTCAATTCCATTAACTATTCTGTATGCTGGGCACAATTCTTTCAAATATAAGAACTGAAAGCTGAGCTTGTCTCTGAACAATAATTTTAATTTCAATGATAATATAATTTAATTTAGACGGCCTAATCTACGCCTTGGGAGGGTACAACGGTCGCACACGTATGTCATCTGTGGAGCGCTACTATCCTGACAAGAACCAGTGGGAGATGACCACGCCGATGAACAAACAACGTTCTGACGCAAGTGCAACTTCTCTTGGCGGGAAGGTAATGATTGTTCGTAGTCGTAGCAGTCGTGACAGGATTAAAAAAAATACGTTGCCTCCATTGGATTTTACCAATTTAAATTCTGCCAATGCAGGAGGCAGTTTGTGCTTAATTTTTGTTAGTGTTTCAATTGGCAGTTTTTTCTTCATATATGGATACAGACGAGAATACGGCTGCTAGATAACTCCCTTGACAATCTCATTTCATCCGTAGGCGTTTCTGATCTCTGCATGTTTTGAATCCTGTCACTCCTGTCTCTTATTTGCACCTCAACTCTGCCTCAACTAAGCCTGTTTCGACTAATCGACTTGAACTCAAACTGTCCACTTCTTATTTTAGATATACATAGTGGGTGGCTTCAACGGTCAGGAGGTGCTGAGTTCTGCTGAAGTGTTCGACCCTGACACGAAGCAATGGAGCTTCATCCGGTCGATGCTCAGCCCTCGCTCCGGCGTCAGCCTTATTGCTTACAGAGACTGCCTGTACGCGCTCGGAGGGTTCAACGGATATAGCCGTTTGAATACCGGTACTATATCCGATAGTTTATATGTCGTGCGTATATTTAAGTCGCCTGTATCCAACAACTCCCTGCGACCTTCACCAGGGTCCTCCGTCATCCCGTTTAAGGTCGTCCCAAACTGACGTAGTTTTGGCTGATATGATAATGATATTGTTTATGAGGATATTTATCTAACGTTCCTTTTTTTAACAATACCTAACTCATTAAACTTTAGGACCATCTGGTGAATTGAGCTGGGGTCATTTAAATTAGGTACATCATGGATCATGGTCATGTTCTAGTAGTCTCTTTTGAAGAAGACTAAAGGTTAATGTAGCTTGTAATTTCTACAAGGTGAGAGGTTCAACCCCCAGCGCGGTGGTGACTGGCAGGAGGTAACGGAGATGTTCAGTGCACGGAGCAACTTCGCTACGGTGTTGCTCGATGACATGATCTTCGTCATTGGAGGATTCAACGGTAGCTATTCTTTAATTCATAAATTACTAACATTAAAAAAAGTGAGCACTTAAATTACAACTGTATTATTCTGTTGCAGGGTCGACTACAATACCACACGTGGAGTGCTACGATGGCGACACTATGGAGTGGTATGACGCTGCCCCCATGAACCTGAATCGTTCCGCGCTGAGCGCCTGTGTTTTAGCTGGCCTGCCCAACGCGCGCTCGTTCTCGTACCTCGCTAAGGCCGTGCCCGCCGCCGGCGCAGATCAGGCTCACCACTCCTGACCATCAATCAAACCAAAACCAACCATTAAAATACACTCCACACAAGATGCAGCTGTTACCCATCGATCCTTCGCTTGGCCTAAAACAACTAAAAACCTACAATCATCAAGATATTTTCAAATGCATTATCAAGTAATTACCCCAAACTGGCCGATTTCTGCACATATACGGCGGCCATTGCGTGCTTTTGTGATTGATACGTATATCTCTGTGATATTTTCATTGTACATAGAGTTTTGTGATTCTATTTTATGTATCGTAAATCATGATGGTACGGCCTTATTTTATTGTACAAATCATGTCCGAGCATATTTTGTATTTTATTGTTTTATGTACGTAAGAAGACCGATAGATGCCTTACGTTAATCAAAGGGAATGCGAGTCCCTAAAATAATATGGGTATTTTAGATATTGTTTTAAAGCGAGGGATTTGTTGAAATTTTCAAGTTTTTTATAGTGTAGTTTGTGAAAAAATTTATTTTCGTATATTTGTGTACAGTTCGCGTCCGTGGGAAATCAGAGTGGTCGCGTTTTGGATGTGTGTACGATATTGCGGTGGGCGGAACCTTCGTGATATTGTTGTATCTGTGATATTTTTCACTTAGAACTTGAAAAAATTCAAAAAAATGAAAAATTGTTAATTATTTTAATTTACTGAAAAATTTACTGTACCTGACTGAAAGATTGAGAAATTGACAAATAAAGAAAAAACTATGACTATTCTTAGTTTTATTTTCCTACATATTTATTTCAACTAGCTCCTAACATTTATGCAAAACAAAAAAAAAACACCATACTTACGTTATCATTTTCACCAACACGACGGTGTTAGGGCTTTTAGCCATATCCGTACCTCTCACAATCCTGAATCAACGTGCAGGCTAGCGAGAGTGGACTGCAATCGTGTGTATATTTACTACTGAAGGGGGAATTGGGGAGAAACCGGGAGACCGCGCCCCCTCCCGCCGCGCGGAGTTCCCGGCGCGATCGAACCACAACGAAGGCGGTAGTGAACGCGATCGCTTCGGGGCGCGGCGCAATAATCGGGTAAAAAATAATCAGACATGGAGCTCAAGGGTAAGGTCGCACTCATCACGGGCGCTGCGGCTGGCATCGGCCTCGCTTACAGCCAGGAATTGCTCAAACAAGGAGCTAAGGTAAGTTAAATTATTACGAACACATCGTCTTATGACTTCCTATGCGCATGGCGTAGTTCCTAAAGTAATTTTAAGTTCAAGGTAAATAACTGTTGAATGAATTGTACTGGATATGCGCCAATATTGCTTATGTGTCGTACGATGAGTGTGGTACCTAAGTATGATGATAATTGATTTGAAGGTGGATCACTGCTCGTGGTGATCAGCCGGCACTTATTCATTTGTATTGATTTTTGCCGGCGCCCCGTTCATTGGCGAGATTGTTTTCCTTTGAAGTTTCTTTGTGCTACTTTTAGTACTTGTGTAGGTAAGCAGGCGTTGTAGTTACACGATAATATGTAGGTATATAATAATTATGATTGTTTTTAAATGTAGCTATGTTTTTGTTTATAAACATAACTAGTTTAATTAGGTATAGGTATGAGATTCGAATAAATTTTAATTAAATAGTAGGTACAGATAGACACCTACAAACGGAAAATAAGAGTATAACCTAAGTACCTAATTAAAACGTAAATACCTACATTGTCCCTTTACATAAAAGAATAACATTTAAAATTATTTCCGCTTCTGACTAAATGTTTCCGACTTTTTAATAATCGTGCAGACGGTAATATTGATCTTCTCGTGGTCGTGTTTCGTCCCGTACCCACCTTTAATAATGGGATCACAGAAATGATGGTAATCTCTGAAACTATTCTGTAAATGCATGTACCAAAATAACTATATAACGAAGGCGAAGAAGGCATGATTGCAGTAGGTATCTAATAACTGCGGTGCGGCAGTTAAATTGCTTTTAGGTAATGAAGTATTGAAGTCTACGTTACAAGTATAAATAATAGGAATATTTTTAACTAATTACTGTATAAAGATTTGTTTCCCAGGCCTAAGTACCTAAAGTTTATTAGGTCCTCAAAACATGAGGGATTACAATTCTCTTTTATCATCACCATACGATACGGTACCCTGTTCGATACCAGACGAGTAGTTTTTCGGAAGTTCGATTCATCTGAAACATAATCAAACTAAACGCTTCAATTCGCACACAGTCGCAGCAACTTCGTGTCTTTGGCATCCGCAGAATACCTTCATTCATCGGTTAGATACCGCAATCAAGTGGCCAAAACAGCATCTAAGAATTTGAAGACACAAAAACACCGATAACAAAAATACACAATTTATTTTTCGTCTACCTTCTTTCGAAAAAATCCGAAAACACGCGTATCTAATAACAGTTCAGTTAAAATAATTTAGCGCCTGAAGTTAGCCGTTCGAAATGGCCGCGCAGGTAATTACTGTAGGTAAGTTGTTTTTGTACAATAATATGAAGAGGACTAAAATTACCGAACTAAACCATGAATGTGACTTTTACGACCCCAGTTGTCTTTATGTACAACGAGTTACTCAAAAACTAATTGGACAACTTGAGTTCAGACATGCAAACTTAATTTGTCCGAACTGTAAGTTAATTTAGTAGAACTTTCTAATTAGTCTAGTGTTCGACCATTAGACTAATTGGGTAATTCTGCCAACTGCTACGCCTAGACGTCCTAAGTTTGATTCCCAGGTTGAATGCTATTGGGTTTTTTTCTATGAAATTCTCAGTAGGTAGCAGATTGGAGTTTCGATTTGTGCCCCGCTCTCTTTTGCTTGGGACCTAAAACATACGTGCGAACTTTGGATGGACACTAAACAGTAATAGTATAGAATCTCTCCCTGATTCTTGCGGCAATACAGGCGTGAGGGAAGCTATGAATTTAAAATTCGTATACTGGATAAGCAATTGCATTAAACCGGACAATTTACAGGTTTCGATTTGCGATATCGACTCTGAGATCGGCGAGCAAGTGGTCGATGATCTTGGCGCCAAATATGGCCGGAAGAATGTGCTGTTTTGCCGGTGTGACGTCACTGACTACCCCCAATACGAGGGTGAGTGGCCGAAGTTGCGTGCTAGCTTATAAATACATTTTAACCCTTTACCTTGTGGTGTGCACCGTATGAACGTAGCGGGATACCTACTATTTTTAGACACACATTGCCGTCATCCGCCGAAAAGAGGAATAGGTGGGTACCTCTCATAGGCTTAACTGTAAGTAGGTACAGCTAATAAAGTAACGTTAAGTAGTTACTTCTAAAGTATAATTACCTACTAACTATAAAGATTATTGACTTAACTACCATCAATAGTAATCTTCACTCAGTTTTTCAGTATTATCATCGTAGTTTAAAATATTTTTGTGCAAAATGTAGGTAAGTATCTACATGGTCTACTGCAAAATACTGTCATTATCTGACAATTTTCAGAAGAGCCGTCTTACTGCCGCACTCAGAGACATCAATAATCGTAAACCATATAATATGTGACTAACGTGTACCTATAATAGTTTTGTTAATTCGTTTCTGGATGCAGCAGAGGTTTTGAGAGCTAAATTAGCAGTTTTAGAAGGGAAAATGAAAATGACCCGACCCACATCCAATTTATTAGTTTTTTTTTGCTATCACTTGCTTATCCTTGATCATAAGATAACGCAATAGGGTGTCAACGAAAAGTGATATTGAGAGAACATGTCGTGCTATTCTACATAAATTCACGCTGTTTGCTACATATTTTCAGAGGCTTTCGAGATGACAATGGAAGTTTTCAATCGCTTGGACATAGTGATCAACAACGCGGGTGTAATGAACGACAGATTCTGGGAACTAGAGGTCGACGTCAATTTAGTAAGTTATCTATTCATAGACAACTTTATAGCTTTCCGACTCAGAGCGGCGGAAGTCATTTCTCTGTTTCTTCCTCTAAAGATAATTTTGTTTTGAAATTAAAATTAAGTAGGATAAGTATGATGGTATACCTACTGCGTCTATTTGACGACTTATTATTTTTATAAGTTACCCTTGCGGTAATTAAATTTTATTAATTTTGACCGAGCGATCGGTCAGTACAGTCTGCATCCGCAGCATGGGTTGAATTTCAAGTAAATGAAAATATAATTATTCCAAATTAATGATTTTTTTCTTACCAAGTTAAAAAAAAAATAATTCCCGGTTTTCCTATAAAATAAAAGACTGGTGTAATTTTGCATGTCTAAGAAATTTGAATAAAACCGTCGCTTCTACATTCTGGTATTGTGTTTAGAACGGCGTTATACGGGGCACGCTGCTGGCGTACCGGTTCATGAGCAAGGACCGTGGGGGACAGGGCGGCACAATCGTCAATACCGCGTCGACCGCGTTCACCAGGCCTCAGGTCTCCACGCCCATCTATACAGCCACTAACTACGCCATCGTGGGACTTACCAGGGCCTATGGAGTAAGTACAAGATTACAAGATAGTAGAGGTCGAATCTACCAATAAAATTGTCTAATCTCAAATCACATACAACAGCTTCTAATACCAGAGTATAGTCACCAAGACGTGACAAAGGTAGCAGGGCACTGCCCATTCGAAATTTCGTCGTATTTTCGAACCCACATAGCTTCGATCTGGATAATACTAGAGAGCTCATATTATCAGGATAATATGTAGTTAGCATACTAATGAACACTAAGTTTCATATGTCCAACTTTTATTTTAAGTGTATGAATGGGAATGAGCCATTATGATGGGTCAGCAATCAGCATTGACTCTTGAGGCTGTGAGCCTGTGACTCACCCGTACGTACCTACCTAAATTACTTTTTTTTATTTTAATTACCTAAAAAATTTTAGTCGAAAATAAATATTAATATGATTGAATATCTGGAAAATAAAAAATACGGGTATTTCGATCTAGTTTCTAAGAAAATGATAATTTATGGGTGTTAAAAATATTAAATATTGTCAATTACGACCCCAACTGTCTTTACACTGAGTTTTTTAGTAGAATTTACCACGGCGAAACCATTTGCGGACAACTTCAGACGCGCGATTATTTCGGGGGTACTTACATTTTAAATGTAGGTAAATACTTACGTATTATTAAATACTGCAGTAGATATGTGCAATTTATTATTTTTACATTGTATATGTAAAGTGCAAGGGCGTATGATTTTAGATTGGACAATGGGACCAACTTAGGTAGACCACATAGTACGGAAAAATGTTGGAACTGACACTATATCAACTAAACATGCGTTTACTATTTTCCCAATGTTTCCAAGGACCAGTATCACGTGAACTTGACTGGAGTCCGAAGTATGGTGATTTGCCCGGGCCTGACTGACACAGGTCTAGTCAAGGAGATTCGCAAGCAACTCATGTCGTCAGAGTATGAGGCCGCTTGGCAGAGGGACAATGCTAGCTGCAAAATGCAGAGGTAAGCGAACACAACTCACAATTAATGTTTTTGTGTTAGACTACAGGCACTATCGCGGAAAGATGCACAATAGATTTTTACTAATTATTTATTAACTGGACTTTGAAGCCACTTACCGGTTTTTGTGATTTTTACTGCTCGCGGTCCCACGTTGGGCGCCACTGTAATCGTTTTCTTTCAATTATCCTTTTTTATTATGTAAATCAGTACGCACGACCAGTAAATGTAAAAAAGAATAATACACATGTAATCACATGGGTGCCGTGGGCGGCTCGATAATAATTCTTGAACCGAAAACGAACTACGAACACTGTAGGTACCTATGCCAATATATTCAGACCACCTATCTACCGCGTTTCAACCAACAGAATAAAGTTCTAGATTACCCAAAGATTAAAAATTAAACTTGGTTTGCCTTAAGTAACAAGGAAGGAAGACATCACCGTCAGAACCGACAATAACGCGACCGGTTGTAATTATCTTTTCCTTCCAGCTCGGAGCATGTGGGTCGTGCGTTAGTGGAGATCTTGACGAAGGGGCAGAGCGGATCAGTGTGGATCGTAGACAATGGCACACCGGCAAGGGAATGGCGCGGTTAATCTTATCTATAACTTTGTAACTCCTTATTTAACACTGTATGAGTTTATACACGAACTACCCATTGTGAGTCGAGACGATAAGTAACTCATGGATTGATAATATAGGTTGTTATAACAGAATTTTGAAATAGATGACGCAGAAGAAAGCTGGGTATAACTATCTTATGAAAAAAGTCCTAGATAATTCTCCGGTAGGCAAGTATAACTGGATACTTATCACGTAACAGAGGAAATGGTCGTGGTTGTGTAAATATTTCGTTCTCCTAGTCGTAAATCCTTCTTGCGTAAGGCATATTTTTTAAGAAAAAAACAAAAATATAATAACTGTGTATTATAGTGTATGTCGTAACAAAATATGTCGTGTACTGTAATCAATGTAATGACTAACTTATATATATAAATATGTATTTTAGTATTACATACTTTGTATTTTACCTGCTTTGAAAATTAAATTGTAAGTTACGGGGTGTTTAACATTTTGTTTATGTATGTCGTCGTTTCTCAGCCAGGGGGTTGTATTCAGTAGGTATTCTATCGGGTCGCAATGTGTTCATGTTTTTGCAAATCATTAAACTGATAAAAATACGAACTTGTTTTTTAAGATTAATAAATGTGAAATTAATATACGCATTGTAGCGACATTAAAAAAAGGTTGAGAACAATGATGCAAGTTATCCACCAAAGATGGTATGAATATTTTTTAATATTTCGTAATTTTTGCATAGTATTGAAATTGTTGATTAATTTATTGGGTGACATAGAAAAGCTATTGCTATTAAGTACTATGTGTAGCAGCTTAAATTTATTTGCAATAAAATTGGAAATTTGATGTGGATGTTTTAAATAAAATCACCTTTTGGAAGATTTGTAGTAAAGTTATATTTTTATATTGATACAATCACCAGGTACAGCTTTTGAGTAACAGATTTTTACAATATCAATGTTTGTCAAAGTTTATTTAAAATTTTTGCTTGAAAAGGACTCTGCAATGAACACATGTAGGTAAAACTAATGATTCCAAATTAACAACAAGAAAATACAATAGTCCTTTACTAGAACTGATGTTACAAATAATTTATTAAATTTAATAAACATAGACTTTACTAGTGTTGATACTATGATATCAATCAGGTTGTGGAACGGGCAAACCACATCTGACACTTGGCTAGTGCCCATCAACACATCTCCAACATTACAATGTGTGGCAGCAGTCCCTCTATCACATTTATTCAGTACTAACTACTAATGTACGACAGTCGATAAACACTTTACATTTAATAACATGCCGAGGCAGCCTCTAACCCACAATGATTTATATAATTACACATGAAAACATCCGGCCAGCAGGTATTAGAAACTAATTTATCCTCATATTCAATTTACTAACACTTTAGCAGGACTGCTGCAGACTGTCGCATGTCATTGCAAGTAAATAAATAAAAATGGAGGCGCAATGACAGAGTGATAGCAGACCATTTTAGTACTTTAAATATATGGTTTAAAACTAAATAGGCACAATCATAACAGTTGAGGAGATAAGCTTTATGAAAATATTTATAATTCATTGCATTAATAAAATGTCTCCTATGCAACTTATTATTACATAGCCTCCCTGAAATTTACAAGTGGCCTCTCACTCACCGACAACATTGGCATCTTTGAATTACATAAATGAGCCTAACATCATCCAGCTATTGGTCGACTTGTGACATTTTACAATTCAATTTAGTTGATGCCAACATTCTGCCTAATTGCGTTATCGCTCACGACACTCCTATACTTACAATATACTAACTGTGAGCCTTCTCAGTGTACCGACATTTTGTTCTGTCGCGCGCTTACGGGAAATTCCATCATTATCCTTCCATTAAATTGGATACAACACTATCACACCAAAACAATGTCCATCAACTATAATCTGCATCACATTTAAACTTCCCGCAAAGACATTACTTTTCAAATCAATACAAGACACTTCATCACCAAACTAACACTTTTCCGTCACTTATCCATTTTTGAATAGTCCCTGCTGCGATAAAAAATTCTTTCGATGTAGCGGACGCTCTTCCACAGATCCTACTTAGCTGTAAAGGAAATATTAATGCTATATTAAAACAGCTAACAAGAACAAAAATCGACTTTATAGCAAGTTACACTAAATTTACTTTACTCGGTCAGACTTTCTACGACAATTTCCAGCCTTAAGTTAAAACTTAGTTATTATTGCTCAGCAGTCTTATTGGTGAGAGCCAGACACATTGCTTACCTGCAGTGGGTGCGGGCTGCGGCTGTGTGGGTGCTGACTGCGTGCTGGGCGGAGGAGGCACGCGAGGACCTCGGGGACCCCCGCGAGGACCCCCACGAGGCCCCCCGCGCATCGCGCGCCACCTTCCGTCGTCCGAGAAATTGTGCACGTAGTTACTGCACGCGAAAATACATAAATGTTTGTAATCGTATATTTGAAAAGAGCATCTTCCAATAATAAAATTGGTGGTCGACAAAACGATATATTATCATCACAACTGTTTGCTCCGTCGATGATTGGTCCTTGGCAGTGTTTAATATATTCACCAAGTATTTCTTTTTGGCATTTCTGCCTTCATATTGATAAACATCGCCATTGGATTAAGTAGTACAGAACTGAAATAAGAGCAGACTTTCTGATGATTGTTTTGCAACTTACGCGTACTGCTGGTGCTGCGGGTTGTGGTGGCGCCAGCCGCCGCGACCACGCCACGCGCCGCGCCTCGCCGACGCCACGCCGAAAGTCTCCGAGTTCAGCTTGCGCTCCGTCCGCCAGTCCGTCCTCTGGCTCCTGCCTTTGGATCTGCAAACATTGTTGTATTACAATCATTTGCTCATAGGATTATAAACTCAAAATTCCCTATTTACCTTCCAAAATATTACTACGGCCTCAATAATAAACATTGCATAAACTCTACAAATAGTAATAGTAACTCTATAAAATACAAGAAAGCAATAAGCTTTCTTTAGGGTAGTATTTTTGAACAATTAATATTACAATATTATCTCACCTTTCCACAGCTTCGCAGGAGATGTTGTCAAAGAAGCTCTTGTTCTTGTCATACCCTGTGTAACCATTCTGGTCCTCATCTACTTCAGGCTCACCAGCACCAGTTTCATTTCCAGAGTCATCTTTCTTGTCAACCTCACCCTGTGTTATAATAATAACTTCAGACTCCTGTGATGTCCAGAAAAAAAAAAATATATTAAAATTTTGTCATACACATTTCAAACAAAAATCTTATTAATCAAGTATTGCATTACATAAGATAGCCACCACCGGTGTTTAAAAAATTAAAAATACACTTCCGATAATAATGTAATTTTTCTAAAAATCTTAAATAATTTATGAAAGAGATGGAGCTATTTAGAATATAAAGAAACCCCATAACTGCTAATTGGCATTCATGATATGTTTGGCACATTAAATTGAAGCACTAAAAGTGAACTCTCTCCATCAATACTATCATTTTGTCATCACTGAGTGGTTAGAGGTAGTTGAACTACCTGACCTATTTATTGAATCTAACCTGAAACCTGTATCCACAAAAATGCAAAAACATACAACATGTTTACAGAAACAGGAAATCAATCAAATTTTCTCCATGAACAGTGCAACAAACTTAGACTTGTCCACGAAATAGATTTAGCTAGAAGTTTTACATCTGTCGTGAAGAGAGTGTGTGGTTGTCTCGGTACTTTATATTATTCTTCATTCATGCAATTGCTTAAAAACATTATATCCAGATGCAAAATTAAAATAGTTATATCTCATAACAACATGCTATTTCCATCGATTTTAATAATATCAGATTTTCATTACGTAAGCGTGTTGGTCAGTAATTTCCAATTGAACGTCATCAAACGATTGTGTAATTGCTACAATTCATACGTAAGTTCGTATCGATAAGTGATCGTAATTCACACATAACAATAAAATTACTGTGATATAATTGCATTGTGAATAATTTCTCAATCAAATTATGAATGTGATAACTTTTCATAGATTTTTCATCTATCCTTAGTCCATCCGTCAATTAGTGTCTACTACATTATACATACATTCATCACGATCACGGAAGTTACGAGACTGATGCAACAGTATTATTTTGGACTCCCATATACATTAATGCTTTCCTAAGACCCAACTTTATTTAATAAAGGTAGGTAATATTAATTATTATAGAGTTGCGATTCTTACCTCAACTTTCACCTCTCCATCAGAAATCTTAGTCTTGGCAAGTTGGCTGCGAAGCTCCTCAAACTCAGTGTTGGCTTGTTCAAAGTCATAGTCTTTGTCGAACTTGAGCGTGTTCTTGTTACGGGGAACAAAGCCGCGACCGCGCCCGCGGGGCCTGCCCCTCCACCCCCCACGACCGTAGCCTTGGCCAGCCCCGGAAAAGTTACCTATAAAAATAAAATGTTTATTTCACTGACAAAAATGGCACAATATCTACAAAATATTACTTAGGATGACAAACAATCATGTCATCACTAGTTTTTCGCCCACGACTTCGTCCGCGTGGAATAGTTACTTTGTTCCATATGAACTTTCATCCCCTTCGAGGTGGAATTTATTAAAATCCTTTCTTAGGGGATGCCTACGTCATAGTAGCTATATGCATGCAAAGTCTCAGCCCGATCGGTTTAAAATTGAAAAACTTTCATCCCCTATTTTATCCCCTTGGGGGTAGAATTTATCAAAATCCTTTCTTAGCGGATGCCTACGTCACCTGCATCTACCTGCATGCCAAATTTCAGCCCGATCCCTCCAGTGGTTTGGGCTGTGCGTTGATAGATCACTATGTCAGTCAGTCACCTTTGAGTTTTATATATATTAATTAATAAGATTAGTTGAATGAACAACTGATATAACAGAACATTGCCATAACTATGCTAAGACCACTCTTTTGACTAATTCCCGTTCCCCCTAGAAAACGTTGCAGGAGTGATATGGCACTAGACTAACAAAACTTACCAGACTGGTGATGATGGTGGGGCTGCTGGTTTGTATTCTGCTGGTTATGTTGGTTGTGTTGATTATGTTGCGAGTGCTGCTGCTGCTGTTGTTGTTGCTGGGGTTGGTGTTGCTGGTGTTGTTGGTGCTGTTGGTGCGGTTGGTGGGTCGGGGGCGCGCCGCCGCTCGGGTAGCGCTGGCGGTTGCGGGAGTTGGTGCGGTTGCGGTTGGCCGGCCCCTTCTGTGCCTGCCCATTGCTGCCGCGTCGGCTGTCGCGTTGCTGGCTAGATCCACTAGCCACAGAGCCGACCTATACAACCATGTATTTCCGCGATTAGTATACGAAAAGTGCTAGCTTTTTGTGGATGGAGCTAATTGGACACTAATTTCCATGGACAAACAAATTGACAACATTTCAAAATTATTAAGCCACCGAAACAAAAACTTTGTTTTCCTATCCTGAGTTCCAAAATATTTTTATTAATTTTTTTATATTTCTTCATTTCAGAGAAGAAAAAAAATAAAAACGTGTGATGACGTCTCTTCTCATAAAATAAGAAAAATGAAATTTTGTCGAAATGTAAATCAACAACGAAATAGGTAATGTAAGTGTAAGAATAATTATGATGACTCGGCAAACTGAGATAAGAAAAATTTTTGACGGGTCAGAAAAATGACATGTCACCGTTGAACCCGTTCAACCGTACCATTGACGTCATTTGTCACTTACGTCTGTTTAGAATTGAAAGAATTTCGTCGAAAAAAATATGAAAATGATTGAATATCGGGAAAATAAAAAATAAGGGTATCCTTTTTTTTCGATCTAGTTTCAAATAAAATTATAATAATTAGGTGTTAAAAAATGAAATTTTGTCAATTAAAAATAAAATTTGTATGAAGGTCATGTTTGTTGCTTTAAAAATAATAAAATTAATTTCCAAAAAAATCTGTGAATAACTTTCAATAGCCATTTGTGTTTTATTAGTATGGCCATTTGATTTTATTTGGTTTAGTATTAAAAGTCGTTACAGAATTTGAATACAGAAATTCCATGGCTATTATCAGAACTAGAAACAAATAAGTAAAGCATGTAAATACAAATTTAAAATATGTGTCTGGAACAGTACTGATAGGAATTGCTATATTTGTGTAAGGTATTATTTTTTAATACACAGGGTAGAAAGGTAATTCTGGTACTAAAAAACTTTTCAAAATAGAATTCCAACTCATTGACACATTGAGACTGGATTGGAATTATATTTTGGAAAATGTATATTGAATGATAGTCTTTTAAATTACCAATTGATGTCTAACATGAACAATTTAATATCATCTGCTTCCCGCTCTTGTCCCAATTTATTTGGAGTCAGTGCAGCATGTCCTTTTTTTCCATTCATTCATTAGCTGTCACTTCACTATACACTCCCTTTCCCATCATATCGGCTTTAAGATAATGCATACATCTTTTCTTTGGTCTCTCTCTACCCCTCTGTCCATCCACTTCATATTCGCCACTCTTTCAGTCATAAATGTGTTTCAACAATTTAATATATTTAAATGAAATTCCAAAATTGAACCACCAAATTTTGAATGATGTATTTAACACATGATTTCTTTTTTAGTTTTACAACATTGAGATAAAATTTAAATTATGTATTTTGGACATTATTTCAGTACCAAAATTACCCTTCAAATTTCAAGATATTTTTACTATTGAACAATACTTTACATAAATATTTCAATAGGTTTCAAATATAAGAACTTTCTTTAAATATTTTAAGGAAATAGTAATGAATAATCAATTAAATTACAAAATCTAAGTAATTCAGGAATGCCAACTTGCCTCAAAAACATTAATGTTATAACATGCTGAAATGCCCACCATTTACATAAATAATAATCTATTGATGATTATTTAAGTAAATTAAAGCTTTAATTTTATAAGGGGAGATTTCTAATCTAACCGGGATATAAAAAAGCAACAATCAATTAACTTGCCACATGTAATGATTGTGTGAATATCCCTCCAGAATCTGCTGTTGTAGTCTATGGCAAAGCCGCATCCAGAAAAACATTGATTATGTACTTACAAAGTTTTAATTTTTACTTAGGTAACTATTGCCTACAATGGAACATAGAAAATTGGGACAGTTATCAGTTATCATCTCTGGCCCAGGCAAACCCTCAGATCCTGATTTTATTGCAATGTTCATGGTCATGTTAGTGGGAATTTATAACAATAATAAAGTTTGAAAACATACCTGCGTGCCCTGGTCAGCAGTAGGGCTCTTCCTGTGCGCGCCGACCGCGGGTGTTCCGGATCGCGACGCGCTTTGCTGAGATCCTCCTCCAATGAGGTCAAGCATCGAGCCTAAAACAGATTCATTTGTACACATGGTACACAGCAAATACAGAAAAGTCACCAATATCACTAAATGCTAAGCTAAGCTTATTGATGATTACAATAAAATTATCTTCCAGTATTTTTTTTACTGTCATACAAGCAACAGACCAAGGAGGAATGATAATGCATGTTGCGATTTTTTTGTTGTTATTGTTAAAATGCATGCTGTTTTATTGTTATTGTTTTAATTATTTGCAGGAGGATGATATGTTTGCTTTTCTTTTGTGTACAAACCTTTAAAGATTAAACTAGACATAAGACTATAAAAATCTATCACCATATATATTCTGGTGACAGTTTTTTGTAATCTGTTTGTCAAGCATAAGAGTGGTATTTTTTGTGGGTTAAACATCCTCATACAAGTTAGTATTTTAATCACAGGATTCTGTAGGAAATGTTTTATTTTTATAATAATTTGTGAAGGATACATACATAAACAGAGAATAGACAAAATTTTAACAGTTGATTATATGAATAATTATATTTATTTACATAACAGTTAAAACAAGGGAAGATGTTAGAATGTATTATTAGGATATTGATGTGAAATATAATGTAAAAAGTGTTACAAACAAATACTTAAATAACAAATTCTTAAAGGTGTTTTATAGTGGTAAATATAAATACTGCATGCAAATATTAGTAAGCAAGAATAATCATAATCAGATACTTCATCAAACAAAATAATTGAAGATGAGATCATCTATTAGGGTTGTAAAAGTATCTCCTTATGACACTGCAAAAATCGCAAAGTAGCATGTGTTGAAGCAGAAGCTAAAATTATCCAAGAGCAAAAACCTTGGTCTTTCACTTGATTGGCGTGATGCGCCACTCCTGAGCCAATCGGAGCTGTGGCAGGCGGGTGCTGGGGTGCCAGCTCCACCGAGGTTTGTGGAGACAACTCACTGGTCTTATTGAGCTGAGCATGGACACCTCCCGGGAAGCCAGCCATCGGGTGGTACTGGGGGTATGGTGTCTGGCCCACCACCGGATGATTGTACTGCCCCGTGAACTGGCCCGGTGCACTGCCCGCACCAAGCGTCGGTGGTACAGACATCTGCATGATGGCCGGGTCGTTGGGCAGGGAGGGAACATTGTTCAGCACTCGAATGTCCTTGATGTCAGAACCACGGAACAAGATGTAATCATACACCTGGCTCTGAGGTGCCACAGGGTACTGCGTCTCACGATCTTCCGTACCAAATGAACGCACTGTGGAAAGAAAAACTAGATGTAATATCTGGCCAAAATATTAAAAAAAAAAAATGTTTTTTCATTGAGGGTTACAATTGAATCTGCTAAGTGTGGGTCTCAGGTTGTATTACCATGATGAGTATTACTGAGATTTCTCAGTAGGAAGTGTAGGAACTGCTTGGAATTGTATTCAAATAAAGATTTAAAACATTACATGAGACTTAAAATTTGATTAATATACTGGAGAACAGCAGAAAACCTATTGGACAAAACAGCTGGGATAGAATGTATGTATGTTAGTTGCGACCAAACTACTACTAATGAAACAGATATTGTTCAAGACACCTAATTTAGGCCTATACAAAGTAGCATCTTGATCAAGAAAAAAAATGTAGGTAGGTCTAATTGTAAAATACCTTTCAAATTGAAATAGCAAAGAATACTGGTATAAATATCAGGACAACAAGGGTTTTTACAGTTTGGACGACTTATTACCTGCTGAAGAAGACGAAATTGTATCATACATACATAGACAAATCAACGTCATCAATGTGAAACCGCGGTCAGAGGCGGGACCAACAATTTCACTGTGAGGGTAGATGAAAAACAATGTGGTGATTTGAATGAAATAATGGAAATTTTCTACAAAAATACGTAACAATAAACATTTTAGGATGCTTTCCCAAACAATAAACAAAGATGGGCATAAATCCGGAGGGAAAAAGAGAACAGCTTTCTAGAGAAGTCGATCGATTTACCCACAAGAAAATTCATTATCGCCAAAAAATCTAAAACGAAAACAATAAATTATCGAAGATTACTGGTAAAGAGGAACTTGTATTAAGATAACAGTATCCATTTGTCAACTTACCGCTAGCCAAAGCGATGGTACATTCCTGAGGATCGACAGTGAAAAGCCGGCCTTCGTAGCGAATGTCAGCTTTAGATATTAGGCTTATTTTGGAGCCCAATTCAGGCATTCCAGAACTCATAATGTCACTTTGGAAATAATCCGCCGATGTGAAAGATTATTATCGATAACGTCGACCATAGAAATACAGCCAGCGAACAAAATGACTGACGGGAAGTTGGCAACAAGCGATGCGTTTACAAACAGCTGTAATGAGTGGGGGAACTTTGAAACCAGACAATTTGGCATAAAAAAAACAATATCAATACACTTAATTTTCACCGTGAATGGTGTAAATTTTCAATAAAACACCAAATGATAAAAATTAAATTTATTTTAATAGATGAAGTATGTATGGGGGACTTTTTTCTGTAAATAAAATTCGTAGAACAGTTAGTTTAGTTGGCTTAGAGCATTTAGCTTATGGAGACGGTATGTATAACATGTATGTATGTAGATGGGCAATACTTACCCCTATGCCAAAGTACATAGGTCATATAACCATGCACTAGCGATGGGCCAACCCGTAAATTTTTCTAACCGAATCAACCGAATCAAAACTGGACTCAACCCGGATTGCAACCCGGGTTATCCAAACCGAAACGACCGCGGGCTGCGGGTAGATAACTCGTGAAGATGACGACTTTGAACGGTTAGAGTTCCCGATTCGGTTCGAAAAGTCGCTTGCGTATATTTGCATTTGCGTAGGTAACCGAAACGTTCGCAACGGTTTGAGAAATTTAAATTTTCATTTTGGACTTTTTGTTATAAAGTGAAAAGCAGATACACTAAAAAATATTTATATTTTAATCAGTCTCACTATCACAAAAAGTTTAATAAAATTCTAAACATAACGGAAACTATTTAGGTACGAATTATAATCAGTTTCATGTAAGTAACTACAATAACATACTTAAGTATAATAAAATTCTCAAAAATAAACATAACGACAACTATTTGGGTACCTACGAATTACAATCAGTCTCATGTAACTAATTACAATTACGCTATCGCTAACTCGACTCGCGGCGAAGACTTCGTTCGGCTTCGGGTCGAATCGGGTCAAACCGTCAAACGATGTGTAGCGTCGCGCGCACGTCGCACCGTCTCGTCTGCGTTAGCGGTTAGAAACCCAAACCGAGTTGGATAGGTAGTAACTCGGTTTGATTCGAGTTACTCTCAACCCGGGTTGACCCGGTTTGCCAAACCGAGTTGACACATCGCTACCATGCACGTTAAAAACTAGATCATGTGCTATAAGTGTTTACTTCGCCTCCCCCAGAATGTGGCAGAAAAAGTTGTTCGGCGATTCGCTCCTATACCGTCTCTATATATTAATGCTCTAAGTTTAGTTGGTTATCTGTTGCCTCAATTAGGCGATTAATCAACTCTTTATGATAATCAAACAACAAATTGGAACAATAAATCACTATTACTTTCGTTCCGTTCATTCCGTCGTTCGTTGCCCGTTGCGTTTTGATAATTTGATTTGTTGATTTGCTATTAGATCGGTTATTTATTTGAGTTTTCATCGTAAATAGAAAAAGTAAAACCTTTCAGTGTGTGTAAATAATTTAATTATTTTATAACTTGTGTACAATACATAGTGGTTTATGCAACACATGCACAATGATGATAGAAACCCCTATAGCTTCTAAGCCTGGGCTAGGCAGGATAAGTATTGGCGGGAGTACCAATAGTTCTATCAGAAGGCGAAGTCTTGTACCGCAGGCTCGATCAACAGGGTCTAAAAATGAGGTTTGTAGCTTACGAGATCATAAACATTTGGTGGTTTTTGAAACTAGAAATAACTCGTAACATGATGAATAACTACTCACTAACAAGTCCTCGTACATTATTCAAACATTTTTGTTGATATTTGCTTACTTTATTGCTTTGCACTGGTTGGTTTTGCTGTTATTAATAAGGTATATATATTTAGTCGCAATTGTCCAGCTCTGATAGTGAATTAGATTTTTTTTAAGCATAAACATAATTTATGTTTATGATTATTTTATGATGTTTTTAAAAGAATTTTAGAAACATTTAGCTCGATAATCTTATTTTTTAAACTTTTTAATTTAACAATCACATGTAATATTGGTCTACCTAATGGAAAATGTAATTATATTCTTTTTGTTATTTTTAGGAGTGCAATGATGATGATGCAGAAAGGTCTTCGCTGGTGGCATCTGAGCGGGCCTTGGCGACATCAACACCACAAACAGCGTCGCCGAGACGAGGCAGAGACACTATGTCTTCTTCACCACAGAAAGAGCATTTTCAAGGATGTCTCAAACTCTATGCTGAAAATGTTAGTATAGTATCATATCAGCCTAATGTTTACCCAGCCAGTTTATTTTGAATAGTGTTACTGGGGTTCTATGAATTTTTTAGTAGCAGCTTGGAGTTTGGATCTATTGCCAGCTAATGTCAATTTTTCTATTGTGTGTTATCATTGTGGGCTTAAATAACATTCCTTGTTTCAGAAAATAACCAAAGACAATGCATGGAACCTGCAGCTAATTGACTTCATGACGTCAATGTTACGCCGTCACGACTCTCGCATGGACAACCTGCAGACTGCATCTACTGTAGTGGATGCATCTGCACGAATATACTCCTTTAGGGTAGATGCTGTGCACTATGATGTGCTCAAGATGGCTGGTGGGCTTAGTAAAGCTGCACAGGTTAATCACAGACTTATACTATGGTGTTATTTGTTCTTAACATAGAAGCTTAATAATTATTCATTTTTGGATGGTAAAAATTGCATTTTATGTTATAAGCGCCTTTGGTTGACACAAGACAGGGTAGGAAAATAAATGTGGAACTACACAACCACACAGTGAGTGACCACAATTTAAAATTTATTCTGTGCTATTATACATAATACACTCTTAAGATAAAATTTATTTACAAGAAGCTGCAATCAATTGCTGTTATATTATTTTACAATAAACTATTTGTTTGCAAATATATTTAATTTATAAATTGCTATTTCACCATTATTTGTCTAATCCTAACATAAATTGAGTACTTACATGTTCTGAATCTTCAGGGACAATTTATCATAAGCTTGATTCAGCTTATGATAAATTATGGAACAGTGCATAAAGTTACTCAGTGCATTGTTTTAATTTCACTTTATAGACAAAAAGAGGGAAGAAGGATGATGACAACAACACACAAGATGATGGTGCAGTAGATGGTGATCCTGCAGCCCCTGTAAAAAAGAAACAAAAGAAAAAATCCAAGGGTGCCATAGCTGTTAACCCTGAGGTGTTCAATGGGGATTATGATACCAATGACTCTATAGGTAACTGTACTTTTAGCTTATTCATTATTTATTATAACAAAGCAGTTTTCTACAATATCATTCCAAGTATCGCAAGTTTATTATCATCATCATCTCAGCCTATACTAGTCCACTGCTGGACGTAGGCCTTCCCCAATGTGCGCCATTTCGCCCTCCTCACTCAAACATTTATTCCAAAAAAACAGATCCATTTTTCGAGAGATTGGCAGCAACAGCAGGTGATGTGACGTCATCAAACCGAGCATTCAACGCAACACTGCCTGTACACGACAAAACACTGGCCTTGATATTGAGGTATAATCTTTGAGACTGAAAGTTGAACAAATACTTCTTAAACTTCTTACTAAAGTCGAGATTTTGAGATTCTGAAGGTGTGATGAACTCCAATATTATGTAACATGTGCAATGTAAAATGTACCCTGGCTATTTAATTTCTTTTTATTATATGGCTTATGGTTACTTGTGCTTTAAAAAATATATTGTTTCCTTTTAGAACCGATGATAGATTCTTAGAAGAAATAAAAGAGAACATTCCAGAAGAACAGAACATAGACCTATCTGAGCGCATCACTGTAGCATCAAAGCTTCTACCCGCGTTTACGAGTAGTGACCAAATATGTGAACCTTTTACTGGCTTCTCTATTTCTAACTGGGATCCAGATAATGAAGATACGTAAGTTGCATAGAGATTTTTTGTGGGGTTGAGAATAGAAAAATAATTTGCATTTCTTATTGAATTATCTATCTATCTCTATGTTATGTCCATGTAATCCCCGAACCTCTCAATTTGTATTGCAAAATAGTATAAAAAGCATTATGGTTTTGGTCTGTGCCATGTGTAAATAAATATTGTTGTATTGATTGTTTATTACTATAATTCAGTGACAACCGAGTTAGCAACTGGGTAGAGGAGAACCGATTAAACTTGTCGCAACAGGCGCTCGCATTTGATGTCAACGCCGAAGTCGAGCCGATCCCGCAGGATGAACAACATAATGATTTGTATGGTATGTTAAACACATTCATTACTCGAATTCAATATTGAAATTATATGTAAATTCGTGAACGTGTTCGTGGTGTGCTCGCTATGCATAGCCGCCAGAAATATGGTCGCAAACACTAGTATTGATGTCATTTGTGTATACACAGATGAGGAGCCCCTCGGTGGCATCGAGAGCGAGGAGGAAGCGGACGTGGCGGTGGCGGCGTGCGTGGCGCGGGCGGGCGCGGCCCCGCTGGCGCGGCTCACCGACATGCGGCCCGCCGCGCCGCACGACACGCGCCTCGAGTACTCCTACTGCGGCGCCATCGTCGCCGCCTGGGCCGGGCCCTCGCACTGGCGCCTCAAGAATAACAGAGGTACATTCAATTACGAATTTATAGCGGCTTCACCTAATTCTAGCCGGTATAATATAAGCTAAACCCACCTCTAACCGAAGATACATAAGTAGGATAGATCTAAGCTTAACCACCTGTGACCGGCTGCCAGTTTTAGCCGGCTAAAAGTAAGTGTAACTCACTTCGGCTTTTAGCCGTAACATATATACATACACTCACGCCTTTTCCCCATATGGATACACTGAAACTACAGAGTGGCACTTGTGACGATTCTTGCATACTTCTTTCGTTTTGTCCTCGTTCATAAATCCTATCATACACTGCCAGTTTCTAGTATGCACCTGACCTTTTTGAAGGACCTTTCCAATAAGGTCAATGTCTTACTAGGATGAACATTCAAGATTTTTTTTTTTTTGTTTTAAACTACATTAAAATTGTTGTAGCATCCAAAATGTCTGAGCGCACTCAAACGACGGCCGGCCGCCTGACAGTGGAAGGCAAGAAGCCCCCGCGAACGAAACGTCAGTTAGACTTCCTGGGAGCCGGGCTAGCTTTCGACTGTCGCTCCGATCCTGTCGGCGAGTATGAGCCCACGCAGCCTGCCAAGATCATGATCAGCAGGAAGACTCTAGCCACTGGACATACATGGAATGAAGCAAACTTTAAAACTCCTATTGATAGGTATGATAATTATGTTATGATAAAGACAGTAGAAGCTCTGATATATACTAAATCCCCATATTCAGTTGCCTTATCGATTTGAATGGAATGATTTCGAACATATATCTTACAGAATTTTCCGTAAACAGAAACCGTTCGTTAACATTAAAAAAAATGTAAAAAAGTAAAATTTTTTTTCTTTAATTAATAAGTTCTTTTGTTACAGAGGTTTAGACGAGTCGCACTTCCGCAAGTTGTTCCTCCGACGTAACGTTATGATGATGCGCAAACGTGATTTGGAGCAGAGCAAGCAACCTGAACCAGAGCCAGTGACAGTAGAAGAAGCCAGAGACTATGATTACAACAACGAGAATGATGCCTCATACTGCCCTAATAATATACCAGTAAGTTATTAACTATCTATGAACTTCAGAAATGGACACAATGCATTTTGATTTCCGTATCTCGATATTCGTTACAAATCATATTGTGTTGCATACCTATATTTTGGCATTTTCATGCTGTGATTGTTTAGCTACCTCCTTAGACTAGGTAGCTAGTGGTAACAGTACATATTATTTATTACTAGGATGGCGATGACTGGGGTAATGAGGATGCTACAGCTGCAGGAGAACTGCACGACCAAGTGAAAGCGGCCGAGCCTGAAGAGATTACTGATATGTTGGAACCACCAACTAAGGTTAGTACTCTACTGTTATTAAAAGATTACTGAAAGCGTTTTCATTGCCAGTGTTGACTTATTCTTCAAATAACTTACTAAGTTATTTGAGGAATCTATACCTTAAATAAAATTGTAACACCGATGTCTGTACATTATAGATATCAAAGAAAAACTAATATAGGGTGGTCTTTATTAGAGCAACAGAAGCCAAAATTTTAAGAATTTTTGTCTGTTATTATTATTATTTCATTATTTTCGCTTCATACATAATCCAGTTGAATCTGAATATGGTGACATTTACTTATAACCCAAGACGTGATAACAAAATAACTGCAATCTTTATTCCAGAGTCTCGATTTTATAGTTTCAAGTTGCCTAAAACACCTCTAAATTCGTCATAAGCTCTCCAGCTATTACTCCTACTTTACACCCGCAGGTCGCTAAAATCTTCATACCTTACGCGATGCGCGCAAAGAAGGTAGACATGAAACAGCTGAAACACTGCACGTGGAAAATGCTAACAGAGAAAGCACCAGAAGGACAAAAGGAAGATGTCGCACCAACGACTTTCTTTACAGTCTACCAGCGACTACCAAACAAATTGACACCGAACATGCGCGAATCGCTCAGTGTGCCCCTAGCCTTACTCTCAGTACTTCATCTAGCTAATGAAAAAGGGTTAATTTTGGAAAAACGCGAAGATCTTAATGATTTCGGTATATTAGGTTTGATTAAATAATGTAAAATAGTACATTTTTAGGTGTATAATTTTTAGTAAAAGTTTTGTTATTATTTTATTTTATTATGAGCCGTGATCGTCCCTTTGCAGGGCAAAAGCCTCCCTTTCCTTCTTCCACTCTTCCTGGTTGAGAGTTTTCAGCATCCAACCCACGCAATACAAGTCAAGCTTATCCTGCCATCTCGTTTTGGGTCTACTGCGACGTTTTCTGGAATGCCGTGGCATTCATATTGTCGTGGGTTTTTGACCACAATTCATCAGACATGTGGCAGATATGTCCAGCCCAGGGGCCGTATTATAACGTATTAACGCGATCATTTTTAGGTTGTAAGAAAGAGATGAGGCTATTTAACATGTAGAACGGCATCTCTTTCTCACAACCTAAAAATTATCGCGTTAACACGTTATAATACGGCTCCAGTTCCATTTAAGGCTGGAAGTTTTGTTACAATAACAAAATGGTCACAATAATTCCTATATTTGAATTAATGGTATGTACTGACTCCTAATCTCGCGTTGATCCACTTTTTCCTAATTTCCGTTTCAACCGCACGGCCAAATCATAACATTGATGAAATTTTGACAGGAACTTCATCAAATTTTATGTTGTAATTTGTTACTATACACACACCTCTGTTCCTAAATTTGTTAAAAAAAAAACTAAGACGCCAGGTATCTCGTATAGTTAGGTATCTCACCATAAATATCAAATTGATAGAGGCTAATGTGTATGGACAATTTGTTGCAGCGAATAAACAGAAAAAATACTAGAAAATAGGTTCAATAATTTATTAGTCTATTTTAATTGGCCGCTCGGACGGCAATATGCCTAAAATACAATCGCGTTTATTTCGTTATTAAAAGTAGGTTCAAGCTTAGTTATAGTACTAATCGACAGGTAACGTAACCTAGTTTGGATAAATGTGGCGAAAATGAAATTCATATTGTAGGAGTTTTTGCCCGTCTTTATTTTGAATAAAGAAATTTTAATCGATTTGTAACTTTTACTTTTATAGTGCTATAGGATGCCTTAGGGTATTTTATAATTATAACTTATAAGCACTCACCCTAATAAAATAATATATGACTATCGAACGTTCCAAAAGTCACTATTCAGTCTCACGCATTGTGAAAATTTATGGTCACTCTACTTTCATACAGTTTCATACTACTATATTTGAATATCTTAAAATATGAATTTCACCGTTACACTCATAATACGACTAGATTGACCAGACCAGATTACCAGACTAGATTACGTTACCTATCGATTAGAACTATAACTAAGCTTGGACCTTCTTTTAATAACGAAATAAACGCTATTGTGTATTTTAGGCATATTGCCGTCCGTTTTTGTATATTCGCTGCAAGAAATTAGCAACTAATCGTCCGTACACATTAGTCTCTATCAATTTGATTTATGGTGAGATACCTATCTACACAACCTGGAAACTAAATATTGCATAACTTTTTGTATATTTACGTTTTTTATTTTTGAAACAAATACCTACAACAAATTAATACCTTTCTTTTGAAGCATCATTCGGCCATCTGCATTATTTAGTTTCTGCGTAATCACAGGCAATGTCTACGGCAAGTAGCGGTTCTAATGGCCAACTATTTGTGGTCACAGCGTCTTAGTTTTTTTTGCAACAAATTCAAGTATGTATAGTAACAAATTGCAATTAATTCCTGGCAGTTTCATCAAATTTTATGAGTTGGCCACGCGGTTGAAACTGTATATTCATGCGCATGACATCTCATAGTATTACAAATAACATTGCATGTTGTAATAAAATTACTAGCAATCGACCTCTACTAAGATTTCAATTGGTTATTGGGGTTTATTGTGGCCATGTTTTTACTGAAATATTAGCCGTTTTTCCACCAATGCAGGTCATTGTAAATATTCATTGATTTTAATATATTTTGTAGTATTATTTTCTGTAGGGACAGGTAACTCGTATTTAATAAAAAACATTGTATAGATGTTTTTGTAACCTCTTTTTCTACGTAAGTCTGTAAATGTAGAATAAAAATATTTGTCAAATTAATTGTTTTATTTTGTTACATGAAAAGTTAGTAGGTAATTTAGTATTTACCTATTCACTACCCATTATAGATAGTCGAATGGAATTATATTGTATGGTATATTCAATTAGAAAATCAACAATATCCTATAACCATCTTGGCGTAGTCGGGTAATAAAGCATAGCTAGATTTTACTAGATCCTTGCTTGTGGAATAAAAAGCCGTGTACGCACGTACGAACAAATTTGTTGCGTTGCATGATACGCAACAACTTGGTTCGCACGTGCGTACCACTAACGAACATCGAATACTCTGTTCGTCAAACATGTTTGCGGCGATCCTTTTAGTATGTTCTGTATGGACGGTGTTCGAAGAACTTTAAATAAATGTTACGAAACAAAACTGTTCGTATAGATCTTGGCGGGATGCGGGCCGGCATAGCTAATCCTATTCGTACCTCAGTTCTCGACCAGCAGCCATGAATCACTGCGAACACCAAAAAACTCTCCGCTACTTCACAATCGACCACTTCCAACGACGCCGTCATGGCTATTAAGATAGAGTTCACGACGGTTGTGCGCGAACTCGACTCCAACTATGTTCGCATTCGTGTTCGAATATGCCGTCCATACGTGTACGAACCAAATGTTTGATTTGATGTTTGTGTTCACTATGTTCGTGTTCGTACGTGCGTACACGGCGTAATAATATATATTACTTCACAAATTCCACTTAGCGTCATCGATGATTATCATGATCGCGGCGACACAATATTACAGCCACTTATAAGCCCGGCCTATGACAGACCGTGGGAGTATGGGTGTCCCAACACTGAACATGAAATCTGATATCGGAACAATGTATTTATACCCAAATCGCTCAAGGTTGACAGTGACTGCATAACAGAAATTCATTTCAATATTCGACAGAAATTCCCGTAAAATGTGTGATGTCTGTGATGTAACAATACAAGTCTGGGAGTAGATAAGATCAGTAAAAAAAAGTTCGCTTTTTATGTATAGCTTTATTAAAAAACAAACGAAACATTCTTCTTTTACAAGATACGAGTCCTGCCTGAATCTTACAAAGGTGATTAAAAAAAAACGACAATCATTATACCTTCGGTATCCATGTGACATTTGAAACTAACGTTTAAATGTAGGGAATGTGTATAATTACAATAAATTATGTAAGTATGTACATTTTAGGGGGGAAACCATCTGCAATGAATGAACTGATATTCTAATGCGACTGTCCTTTTATCCAGCTAATGAGATACCGATAACATACGATACAACCTTAATAAAATAAAACAATGAGTATTTATAATAATGTAACAAAATATTTATGGTGTTGCAATGAATGTTCAATGACGCAAGAATTATAATTTTAACTTGTTCTTTCTTTAAAGTGTTGAACGTTTTTCCAACTTCAACAATAAGTAAATAAACATTGTCCAGTAATATTCGACATTTCCAGTATAAATCAGTTTTGCGAAAAGCAAATAATTCAACAATAATAAAAAACTACAAAAATACGTCAAACCTTAACAATTACGTTACATTCTTTAAGTACTTCGTACATAGAATGTATAATATAAAAGCTGCTTTTCAACACCAATACTATTTATACATAATGGTTTGACCAAAACACATTGCAAAGTTGCAAAATATAAAACTTAGCTTGGTTCAAAACGTTTTCATAAGTCACATGTATTACATTAAGTCTAAAGATATTATTAATATAAAATACAATGTCAGACCTTTAATAGTGTCGCCTCGATAACAATACTTTATTTTGATGTATTTACAACATCCTAACACTAATTAACATATTGCTTTCATTTCACTGGGTTTCTGTTACTTTCCCTGCAGAACTTTCTGATGATTCAGTTGCTTTTTCCGTGGATTGTTCTGCCGTTTCTGAAACTTTCTCTGCAGATTTTTCTATTGAGTCAGTTACTTTTATTACAGATTTTTCTATTTCTGATGTGATTTCAATTTTTTTTAATTCTTTCTCTGAAGGATTTACTGTTTCGGTGACTTTCTGATCAGTTTTTTCCATGTTTGATATTGCTTTAGCCTCGGATTCACATTCAATAAATTTTTCAGTGGCTGTTGATTGTTTTGCTTCTGGAATGATATCTACGGACTTTTCCGCTTCTGGTACCGACTCTTCCGATTTTTCTGCTGTCAGGATCGACTCTCCCGATTTTCCTGCTTCCGGAATAGACTCTTCCGATTTTTCTGCTTCCAGAATCGACTCTCCCGATATTTCTACTTCTGGACTCGACCCTGTCGATTTTTCTGCTTCAGGAATTGACTGTACAGATTTATCTGCAAGATTTTCAAGTGACGAGACAGCTTCGCCACTGGTATTTGCTGAGTCGGTAGATATAGAATCTTTAGATTGATTTAGATCGGGAGTGTTGTTTGCCTCTAGTGTGCTTTCAATATTTACAGGTGTGACATCTTTCTCGGGAGTAGTTGGAGTGATATCTTTCACTTCGTTGGCGCTTATTTCACCGCTAAAGCTATCAGCCTTAGTCTCGAATGACTTGTTCTCGATGACGGTGTGATTGCTCTCCATACTTTCATCAAGATCAGCTTGTGATGTATCGAGTTCAGACTGATCATTTACTGTCGACTCTAACTCATTTGTTGCTTCCTTTGTCAAGTCATTAGTTGCGTCGTCTGTTAGTTCTTTTTCAGTTGAATTTACTGTGGTGTCACTTGTAATGCTAGAAATAAAGTCTACTCCATCATATGTCAATCTAACGAGGATCGGTTGCGTTGTGCTATCTAAAAATTCTATTTGGAATGACGTATCTTCTAAAGTAAGCTCATCAAGTTTATTTTTGCCACTTTCATAAAAAGCAGCATCATCAAATGCTGTGACTAGACGGCAGCACTTAGCTAATGGAGGTATAACGGCTAAGTCTTCGGGTAGTTGTCTGAATTCTTCGCATTTAGCTTTGTTCCCATAATCTATAAACTGAACATGATAACCGACATCACAAAACTCCAAGACTTTCGCTCTGTACCATTGTTCATCTTCAGCCCAAAATGCTGCACATACTGATCCAACTTTTAGTTCTGAGGCTGCCTCAAATTCGACACTATCATTCATCTTTACGGTTACTTTGTCAAGATCCGAGTTCGCTTCGTCTAGCTGAACATAAAATTCGTCCAAACTGTTGACATAGCAGATCTTGCCATTGTAGTATATATCTTGACCGACAGGTGTGGGTCTTTCAGACGGCACTTCTTCACATAAGCTGACGAGTTCTTCAGTCACTGATTTGCCTTCAAGGAACAATTCCACGATAGATATATCTCCAGAAGCAATAAATTGGACATTGAATATAGTGGCTCCTTCGGCGGCTAATTCGTTGAACTTAGTTTCAGATTGACGCGACCACTTTATATCACGGGGTTTTTGTAAGGCACATTTTCTTGAGAGTGCAGGTTTTACTTTAAGTTCATCTGGAAGACTTCTTAATTCGTTGGCAATCGATGCATTGCCGTAATCCATAAAGAGCACTTCCGTCCCCTCTGATCCGTCCACGATCACTTGCGCTCTGTACCAAGCGCCGTCTTCGGGGTATTTAGCAGCACAAATTACACCCTCCTCCTTTTCCTTTAGCTCTGGGAAATTTTCTGCATCAATCATTGCAGCTTCCATAGCTTGTAGTTCTGGGGCGGCTGTTTCTAATTGAATCCAGAACTCGGATGGCGAGTTAACATGACTAGCAAAGCACGAAGGCAAATCGCCGCAGACAGTCTCCTCCGACCTAGTCGCGTGTCCCTCTGATACCAGTTTATCAGTCAAGTTTTGACCATTGACAAATATATCAACATACGTGGTGACGTCTTTAAGGACAATCAAAGCATCCACTGGATTTGCTAAATCGCCGACAAGTTGCGTGAAATAATCGGACGCCGGCTCTGACCACTGCCCCGTACCAGTCGGGACGGCGTTAACGCTAGATTTTACTGCGTAGCGTTCGATTTCCTTTAGATTATCTGGTAGCGCTTTTATCAAGCCAGGCTGGTTGTCGAGCACGTCTGTGTTACCGTAATCAATGAAACGTACCGTGGTGATGTCAGAATCAGCGTCGAGGATTTCGGCGCGGTACCACATGTCGTCGGCTAAATATTTGGCGACACATAACGTACCTAGCTCGCGGTTCTCAATATCGGCGTATGAGTCTGCATTGGCTTGGAGCTGAGACTGGATCTCTTCTATCTTATCTACTTTGTCGGACATTTGCAACCAGAAGTGTCCAGGAGTGTCAATGTGGCTGATGTACACTTGTGTACAACCTTCAGGATATGAAATCGGTTCGGGCACTGGCGTCTCGACCTTTTGCTCCTCATTTGAAATTATTTGTGGGGTTGCCAATTTTTCGTTCACCAATTTCAAAGACAAATCGACGCCATCTAGGTGCAGACTCGCAAGCCATCCATCATTGCCTACTGCCAGTGTAACTTGAACCTCCTTTTCATTCGTCCATTCTTTTAACTTATCTAGTGCATCCTCTTGCAGAGCTACAAGGCCTAAGCTCGCTACTAACGCAAGAGCACAAGGTTCATAGAATTTGGGATCGAGTATTTTAAGAGATTCCTTGGAAAGTGTTTCTGTGTTACCGTAATCAGGGTACTGTACTTTGACTTGGGTCTCTTCGACGCTGATGATTGAGGCGCGGTACCAGTTACCGTCGATTGAGTGGGCTACGCAGATGCCGTCTACTTCGAAAGATGTCAATGCTTCGGGAGTTCCTGTTGAGTACACAAATATTGTCATCTAAAATAATGGCCAAATTGTGACGTTTCAGCTAAGATAAGAATATAAGGGATACTCTCTTTCATTGGGACAGAAGAAAGGATTGTAGGAAGATAATATATAAAGCAGTCAGTAATAGTTTGATCATCACAATACACTTGCAAAGCTTGATGATGATATTTATTTAATCATAATTTGCGTGGGACAGGTTTATCGAAGGATTTCTGATGGATTTGTGATGATTGCTTACCTTCTTCATAGAACTTATAGAGGTCATCAAGTAGCAGGGCTATCCTATCGCCATCGTTTGACTTCTGTAAATAGAACTCGTTCAGATTCTCGGTGTGCGAGATGTACGCCATGCCGAAGTTGTAGTTGAATACGGCTCTCATGCAGAACTGCACCACCTCGTCGTACGCGCCATCGTCCGGTTCAAACACGGCGATCTTGTGGCCGGTCACGAAGTCGTATAATGTTGTAACCAAACTGTAACAAATATTGTCTCGTAAGTTATAACCATATGTTTATGTGTTAAAAGAGACTGTGAGAAGGTTGAAATCATGTGTTATAAAACAAATTTACTTCTTACAATACAAAAAAATAGACAAAAATAGGCTACTAAGTAGCACTATACACCATATTATTGTTATACTTAGATATACCTATTCCAGTTCTTGCCATTTTGGTTTGCTGGTTAGAAAACAAACAACATATTATACTCTGAAAAAACAAAGTACTTTTTATAACTAGCTGCCCATGGCATGTGTTTACATGGCTTGTTTTGTGCCTTTTTATTGTTTTCCTTTGGTCATAAAGTCACCAGACTTTAATCACAATCGAATCGGGTGAATGGTCACCATCTCTTCTCTTAAAAATTTACAAAAAAAAAACAATGACGCGATTTACCTGATTCCCTCCACATGGTTGATGTAGACAATGACCTTATTGCCTGTGAGCTTAGTCTTCAGCTCTTCAAGCGTCATCAATTTGTTGGATTCGGCCGTGTAGTTGTTCAGACAACACTCCAGGGATTGATAGTAGTACACGCTCAGTTCCGTCGGTAATATCATCAGCTAAAATAATAATTAATTGAGAATCGACATGTAGTTATCCATATAATGGTTAGGTAAGTTGTGAAAAAATATACTAGAGTAAAAACGTCACTCAAGCGCAGCGGCTGAGCGATTGGCTTCTGTGCCATTGTGGCATTGGTCGCGGATTCGATTCCCGCACGCAACAAATGTCTATATGTGGATGGACTACAAATAGTTTGTATATGTGAGAATTTCGGTTTGTAAAAGCACCTACAGTACAGGAGAAAATGCTAATGTAAGACAACTTTTTTCCATCAAAATTACTTGTCCTGACAATAAAGAGTACAACAACAAAAAAAAAGCCAAATCGGTCAAGCCGTTCTCAAGTGATGATCTTTCATTGATGCGGTATTTCACTTTTATCTATATAAATAAATACAATATTATATACCACTTACGTTTTCCAAGGCAGTGGTGATAGAGTTGCCGTAGTCTGGCAATACGGCTTTGATATTCGCGTGGTCGGCAACGTCTTCCAATATGGCGCGGTATATTTTACCATCGTGATTCACCGTGCAGTGGATACCATCCACGAGACTGTCTGCGTTCAATGGCGTCAGCTGTGTAAAGGTTTTTTATTTGAATGATTTTTATTCCACTCTTGCTTTATGGAAAGCAGTAATAGAGTCTAAGATAGAACATTATATTTGAAGTAATATTTTAAGCAACTAAAATGCCCTATTAATTGCGATATGTGTCAATAAACATGTTAGAAACAAATCAAACTGCTGATTTTTATGCATTAGCAAAAAAAACGTTATCAAAATTGTACCCAAAAAAAATCCTAATAAAGAATACTTTCTAATAAACCATATCCAGTTTGATTCGGACTCAGTGCAAGATGACAAATGAGACACAATGGTGCCAAAATCGGTGCGAGTGTTTGTCGTATGTCTATTATGTTTACTTACTTTGCTTTTGTCGAAATTAGCGATAGCTTCCTCGACCAGTGTGGCCTTGTCCATGTCAAGCTGTACATAGAACTTCTCGAACGACTCCACATGAGTTACACGACACAGTATTTGCTGGCCTACTATGATTGTCAGGTCGATTGCTTCGTCTGAAATAAACATTATTTTTATGAATACATCTTAAGCTGTCCTAACGATCGCAAGCGCAGCTAATGAACTAACCCTAGATAGTATTCCTAGGTCAAGTGATGTTATTGGGTTTTCGATAAGGAAATTTCAGTAGCAGTCAGAAGTTGCTTGGCCTCTATTTAATAGAACCAAAAATCTTACGGTAAAATGTGGTGGTATACGTCAGCACTTCCACTTCTGCTTAACCTTATAGGGGAATACAGGCATGATGATGGTATCTTACAACATAGTTTAGTTTATAAACTGTACTGCTGCTTATGTCTATTCTCATGCAAACTGCACATACGTACTCCTAGACTAGTAAATCAAAAGGAAGACAAAAATATAATATGTATATTTATCTCACCTTTCAAAGTAACAGACGACTGGTGTTCAGATAACTTGGCAAGCTGCTTCTCAACCAACATATCAGCGACACTCACACCGTTGTTCCAGAGCGACACCTTGTATCGCTCATCCACGTATTCCTGGAACACGCACTGGTATCGCGGTCCGTTAAAGCACAGGTCTATATCAGGGTTGGGCTTCCATTCCCCTTCTATGGGTACGACGCCAGACAAAGAACAACAGACAGCCATCTTCGGCAAGTCCATCAGCTGCCTATCCATCTGCCAAATGTCTTTTGCATCAACCAATTGCTTGTTCCCGAAATCTACATATCGCACGATGAACTTAGAAAACGGCTGTACGGATACTATAGTAGCTCGGTACAATACTCCGTCGACAGGATAGCGAGCCAGCACAGACCCTCCGACCGGCACCTCACCAGTGTACGACTTCACGCCCTTATATAATTCCGGTATTTTGTGCATCATTTCAAGGAATTTTGGTTGTAAAGACATTATTTGAGTGAAAAAACATTCTGGTGATATGATCCAGGTGACGGATACTTCGTGTTGCGCACCCGGTTCTACGGACGTGGGCTCAGCGAACGGGGTGTCCAGCGGCATCGGGTCGGCCAGCTCCTTGTACTGCACCTGCGTGAACTTACTGCGGCTCTTGTACGGCGGGGCGCGGCCCGCACCCTGAGACCTCCCGCTGTCTTGAGACTTGAAACTCTTTTCTGATCTCTTATCGTCATTGAACGACCGATCTGCGCGGTCTCTGGGGGAGAAGTTGGTGCGCGGTCGATCAGGCCGCTGTTCTCTCTTTTGGTTCCAGTCTTTCTTGTCTCCCCAGTTATCGCGCCTGTCGCCGCGGTTATCCCGGTTATCACGATTATCACGGTAATCCCGTCGTTCTGAGCGCTCAGGACGATCAGAACGGTCGAAACGGTTCTCCCGTCCAGTATTGTTGCCCCAATCGTCAGACCTTCTCTCTTCTCGGTCATCATGTTGGTTGTATTTATTGTCCCTGCAACCATGTTAACATTTTCTAAAAAACAAAGCATCAATATTTATTATGTTATTAGAAGCATCAACATGAATTAATAAAAATTAAAACAAAGCATTAATATTGTGTACATAGTTAATACAATTTAAAATAAGCTTCAAAATTAATTCGTCATATGAAAGGGAAAACAGTCTTTCGATATTATCTTTTATGCAACATCAATGCACTGAAACAAAATAAACCACACCAAGCATCTATTGCGACAACTTTTATTTTACAAAATCTGAAGACTTAGCTGTGAAATTATACAACTGATATGGTGAAAATTACAGTATTATTGTTATGTAGTAAAAATGTGCTGAAATGAAAACTTACAACACTAAAACATCTTTGTGCAATGGAATGTTATAAACAAGAGCCGACAGAAATACAAAGTATTGAGAACGCTTGATACGAATGTGCGGCGCAAACCAAGCGTGACAAGCAAATAGGGCGAGACAACGGGGACGACGCTGATTCAACTATTAATGCTTTACTTTATAATTATTTAGCATCGCGCAATCTATCGTGCGACAATGACGAGATATTAAACTATGATCGATTTTACGAAGTTCTGAGAAAAACGAGCATGTCGTATAAACAAATAGTATCCAGTAGTGATCGCACACAAAAATTAACACCTGGTTAAATACAGCACAGACCATAAAGCATTAATGTTGATGGACAAGAAGCGAAACAATTGTGAACAGGCGTGTGATGTGCGGAGTTACATACACCACAGTACCGTTTCAGTCTATCCTGAATAGAAGCACCCTTGGCATGGGCGTTTTGGGCGTCGATGGAAGCGGCCTCCGCGGCCTGCCTTAGCCGTTTCCCAACCCCACTGGAATCTTTCTTCCAACCAGGCTTTGGCCCCGATTTATCGGGCTGTTCCAACCTAGGCTTTCTTCTGTCGAATCATTGCAACTGTTTTATAAAACAGCCTAATTCGTAATTAACGCATAACATCGGGGAAAGTTGCGCGCTGAATTTTTAAGTGAGCATTCAGTTTTTTGTTTGGGAATTACGTGAGAATTGTAAATTAACGTTTCAATGCTATCGGAAATAAGACTGTATAAGTAGTTGAAACGAGTTTGATTTGAAATCTTCGCAAAAGAACGTTAAAATATTGATGGTATAAGTTCATAGTTACATACCTCTCTCTTGGATTATGGTCTCTTTCCCTTGGGTTGTGGTCTCTTTCCCTTGGGTTGTGGTCTCTTTCCCTTGGGTTGTGGTCTCTTTCCCTCGGGTTATGATCCCTTTCTCTTGGATTGTGGTCCCTTTCTCTGGGGTTGTAGTCTCTGTCTCTATTGTTTTGTCTCGGAGGAGGCTGGAATGTCGGCTGCGCAGGAGGGTCCTCCCAGTTATCGTCCCCAACTGACGGCGGTGGCATAGTGTTCTCGCGTCTAGGTGGCCCACCTCGTCTGTCGTTAAACAAAGGCCAAAATCAAAAAAATTTGCATTAAATAAACATTTCAAGTACTTTTAAAACCTTAACAGAGTTTGGCAAATTGTTTTTGTAAGGAGAAATGTAGAGAAAAAAACTAATTTACACCTACACTTTTATCTAAACTAATTACTGATATCATAAGAGGTAATTGTTGTTTCTAGGAGACAATCTCAGGACCGATTCTGAAAATTATTTCACAGATGGAAAGACACTATCCCTAACTAACATAGGTAGGCTTTGTGTTATTGTTACACGAAATAGGGGGCAGAAGCTAGTAATTAATATAAATATGGTTGCGACTTATTATAACAAAAACTGCTAATTGACTGAGTTACGAAATAAGTATATTACGGAACAGTTACACCAAGTTGAGCCAGATACATTCAAAATGAGCGTGCCGACTTGAAGCGCAACTGAATACCTCTTTCAACCCACAATTTCTTTAGAAGCATGCATATTAATATAATTATACGGTATCTAATTTCTGCTTCGTATGTAAGTTTTGAAGCTTGATATACATTGTTACACTCATTAATGAGTTCTTTAGTCCTTAGCGTTATGAGATTTAAAATCCCGTTATAAATAGGTACAAAATCCTAATATTATACGGGCGTGTTTATGTCAAGATATAACCCTAATCGTATTTACATACTGAAGGACAAATCACTAATATATAATTTGAGTTAAATATTAGGTATTTGGGATATATAAAAGGCGCGTGCGCCGAAATTTCGCTTCTCAAATGATATGCCGTTCTAAATTTATGCCTGGTTTCTGATCAAAAATAAAAAAAATACGTATAGAATTTTGCTGTGTTCGCAGGTAAATAAACTAGATTTAGGCAATAAATGCATAACTCACCGATCGCCTCTCTCCGGCCTGCTGCCGAACTTTTCGCTATGCCTCCCTGGTCCAGATCTATCAAAGCCTTCCTTGTTGTCTCTACACACAGAAAACAGGGTCACATGTTACAAAACATATTTCTCACGCATTATAATACACCATTAGTACACGTGAACTAATAAATCATATATAATCACTAAATAACAGATTACCTATACATATCTGTAGCTAGACTCGCTTCAACTAAACTCTTGGGTTCAAAGAACCGAGATGAAGGTCAAACCGTCCATGAGTCAGGGCTCTATTATTACTTTTTTTGTTAGAAAATAAAAACTATTACATATAGTGTAAGACTGCATAGACTCGATAGTTACTCTACTCGATGTTTTTATCTCGTCTCTATAGCTGTCAAATTGGGATTTTTCAAGTGGATTATTCGTATAAACAACATTACGCTTACGATCACTGATACGATAAGCAGAGTTATAATTCTGTACAATACTTTTCGATATTATATGAATATTAAATTTGTATAAAAATGCTCCATTTTTTTACAATCGCTTATGAAGGCTGCCACTTTTTCTGTGGTTCATTGTCTGTAATTCAGTGTAACAAAACAATTATATTAATTATTTCAATGTCTGTCTTATATTTACAATGCACAGAAAAAGCATATCTGAAAATAATTTTTTTATATAGGTATATATTCTTATTTTTGTTGAACAAAGCTGAAAGTGAAAAGAGGTCAGGTAGAGTAGTTTTAATCACATATAAAACAACACTCTTGCTGGTTATACGATAGTCGGTATATTTTTATTTACATTAGCCCTTATCTTGACGGATAAATTACCTGTGGTAGCTATTTCAGTGTAAGTATTATGTGTGTAGGTGTCAGCGACAATAATGCTGAATGCGTAGGAAGTATGCATTGCTGTTTATGTCTACTGTAGGCTGTAGCCTAGGAATAGAAATATTTATTTCTATTTATATTTAATATAAATATTTCTATTTCGGTATATTTCGTGCTAGCTCTGCTGAGCCTTGAATTATCGTGTGAAGGTGTTTTTTTTATTGATTAAGTCGGCAAATGAGCAGACGAGTCACCTGATAAGGTAAGTAATCATCGCCACCCGTGGACACCTGCAACACCAGAGGAGGAGGTGATGCGTTGCCGAGCTTTAAGAGCCCCTACGGACTGCAGACTGCCAGAGCCACAGCAATCGAGGGGGAACTGGCTCTTACGTGCAAAAGTCGAAACACACACAAGAGTGCTTTACGACAGACTCCGAAGTAAGGGTGGTCGCCAGCCAGTCAGACCCCGAGAGTTCCTACCACCGAGCAAATCAGATATTTTCTCGGCTCTTACGAGATGCCTATCTGAATGGCAGTGGGGAACTGTATACTAACCCGACCCCACACGGGGAAATTTAAAATTAATTACCGAAATTCTTCGTAATATTACATGGTACCTATAAAATACCAGCAGGTGTATCAACTACCCACTAGTCCACTGCCTATCATTTAGAGAATACGGGCGTGATAATAATTGACATTGACCTATAAAGCGCTTTATATTTTAGCTATTTCGCCATTTCATGTCGAGAAAACGGGAGCACAAAGAGGTTTATTTGTTAGACTACAAAGTGCATTTCGAAATATATGTTATATGCCGTTTATTGTTCCAAATTTGCAATACACGCAAGTTTACAAAATACAGCTGTATGGCGAATTTATTTCGTTAAAAAAGTAGAAATTTATGTACTAAGCAAAGAATATGATTCACGCGAATTATTGTTAAGTAATAAATGATTTCTAAGTTTGTAATAGTGAATGTGAGTCGACTGTTAGGTGTCAATGCAATCTTTAATCTACCATTCCTTATTTTATTTATTAACTAGCCGTTGCCAGCGGTTTCACTCACGTTCCAATAAGATTAACTTACTATAAGTCGGATTCTAAGCGGCGTATCGAGATGAAACATACATCCGATTTGAAGTCAAGCCTCCAGCAATACATAGGTGAACACTGCAGTAGTTTTTGCGTGATGCAGACAGACAAACATTCTAAAAACTGTTGTTTTGGCTTCTGTTGCTCTAATAAAGACCTCCATATTAGGTTTTCTAATAGCTATAATGTGCAGACATCGGCCTGCCATTTCTCTCGATAAGTCGTGCGATGTGCGTGAAAACCCAACGACTGATTTTTCTATTTTATCATAATGCTTGTACAATTATTATATAAATCATAATATCATAACGCGTCATTCTTTCTCAGGCCTTAAAGCAAAGGCTAATTTTCGAAGCCGCTTAAATTTAAATAAAAGTATAATTGACTGACTCATTAGTCTAGTGGTACACTGCAACTGTTACGCTAGTGGTCCTGGGTTCGATTCCCAGGTCGAGCAGTGTTATTACAAGGGACATAAACATACTGGCAGACTGAAGGTGTACAGTGCACTTCTGCCTCACCCTACGGGGAATGCAGCTCTTGGTGTGAGTTACAATTAGATTAGAATAACGTCATTGTTTTCACAGAAAGTATTTTTGAAGTGTAAAACGAATGCAAAAATAGATTACGTTGCGTAAGAAATCCAGTTCAGCTGCAGTCTGCGTAGACACATTTATGATAAGGAAGAATTGAAAAAGATTACGGAGTGATATCAATATAGGTACCTAATATGAAGGGTCTCGGAGGACAGCCGATGTTTACATTAGCGACCCCTCTATTATTGAGTAGGTATTTAATTTACGCAATGAATAGTCACCTTTATCGAAGAGATATTTTATACCATTTAAAGAGAACTGAGAAGTGATAGCGTAGTGGTATGACCGTTGGACTGCCAAGTCAAAGGTCTCGAGTTCGAACCCAAGGCACGCAGTTCTGACTTTTCGAAGTCCTATGCGTATTAATATTAATTATCACGCGCTGAAACGGTGAAGGAAAACATCGTGAGGAAACCTGCATGCCTGAGAGATTTTCTCGATGGCGTGTGAAGTCTGCCAACCCGCGTTAGGCCAGCGTGGTGGACTATAGCCTGATCCCTCTCATTCTGAGAGGAGACCCGTGCCCAGCAGTGGGACAGAATAATGGGTTGATTATGTATGTAAAGAGAACTAAACTTGCGTTGTCATTAGACGGTGATAAACGTGAAATGAAAGCATTTTCTTTCTCTTTTTATTGACTAGTTAAAGCTAAAATACCTACTACATATACTAAATAAACTGTAACATCAACTTTGGGCCTATTTTGGCAATTGATATGATAACACTGATTGATGATTATGATTGTCAAATTTTCAATTAAACTAAATCTTACAGCTGATCGTTCACCTAGCCCGCCAAATTCAAATTTCAGGTGATTTTTCGCAGTTTGTAGGTATAAAACAAGTTCTAGATTCATGGCAGTAGTAACCGCAACATTAACTATACAACATTCACAACTGATAACTAAAACCTTTGCTTAAAAATGCTTATGTTCAAGCCAAAAACTTGCCACACTGTGCAATGGTCAAAATTGACACTACACTATGTTTAGCTACAATAACGATTTTTAAGCAAAGGTTTTAGTTATACGTTGTGAATGTTCTACTTATAATTAATATCGCAATTACTACTGCCATGAGTCTAGAACTTGTTTTAGACATACACACTTCAAAAAACCACTTGAAATTTGAATTTGGCGGGCTCAGGTGAACGATCAGTCTTAAGTTTCTAACATAGGTACCTAAATGATTTAGATCGCCATAGACATTCGAAAATAATATTCAAAAGCTGTCACATTTAATTTACAAATCACATGCCTAATGTTCTCAATCAAGTAATGAGGTAATCGTTATGATTTGGGCCTAAATTGATTAAATAGCTGTTGTTGAAACAATTCTATCGGTAAAATACTGACGCACAGGTAGAGGTTTGTTTCATCACCATAAAGTATTAATTGTTCAATCAAGTGGAAGTAGCTTGCTATATTTCACTGCATTAATATATTTGTAAATAAAATAATACGATCTAATTACCCACCTGCCGCGAAAACTGCCGCCTCTTTGTGGGAACTCGTCGTTACCCTCTCTGGGCGGTCTCCTGTCCTCCTTGAAGCTTTTCTCGCGCCGGAAACTCTTCTTCCTTCCATCGTCAGAGACACTCTCTGGTGAGCTGAAGTTTTCTGGTGCATCTTTACGTATGGGCGTCGTGGCTTTGGTCTGTACGAAATTCATGACAGTAATAGGAAATCGGTATATAAATTTACGATTGTAAGATGTCCGAAAAGGGTTAGGTTAATTTCGTATATTAAATATTTGTTTTTTTTTTTTGTACTATGTAACTCGTAAACTTAGTTAATAAATGTTGCCTTATCTATACTAATATTATAAAGAGGAAAGATTTGTATGTAAGTATGTTTGTAACGAATTGGCTCAAAAAGTACTGGACCGATTTCAAAAATTCTATCACTGAGTAACATAGGCTTTATAACACCACGCTACGCCTCTTAGGAACGGAGCAGCGCGGGTGAAACCGCGAGCGGGTCGCTAGTTTTCTAATATTTAGAAAATAAGGTTCTCCTTAAAGAAGGTTCTTTAAACACAAAAGTGTCTGAAAAAAGGTGGAGGTTTTTCAAGGATAGAATGGAACTCGAGTATGTCGGGCCACATGACGAAAGGGATGACCAATAAGAATAAGAATTAAATAAAATGAAGGGCGAAAGCTAGTAAGAAGAAACATTTAGGAAAAGATTCCTAAAACGGTACATCTCACAATTTGTTCCATTGATCAAGTGCGTGAAATAGAAATCGCGTCGATAGAAATGATTACATCAACAAGTCCAAGCCAGACAGTCTGAGTCACTATTGATATTTATATGATTAAGTTTTATAACCAAACGAACGATAACAAAGCTCATTTTGTTACTTCCTGTTTATATAAGTAACAAGGTGCTGGCCGTAGTTTACCGCTCTTCCCAAATGTATTTACTATAACCCAGCTTCTAGACACAGTATATCGAGATGAAATATGCACCAGATTTTAAGTTAGACCTCCAGCAATATGACTGTGAAAACAACATCCAATTACATGCAGTAGTTTTTATTTTAGTTTTAGCGTCATTCGTGTACAAACATACAGACACAACATTTAGTTAAAAGTTTTCTAAATAAATAAAGAAAAATAAAACAGATACAGTCAAAAATCCTAAAAAATTTTGTTTTGGCTTCTGTTGCTCTAATAAAGACCCCCATATTAGTTTTTCTTCAATGTCTATAATAGGCTAGATTACAAAAAAATTTTGTTTGAACCGTCAGTTAGATTATAACAAAAATACATATTATTCCTAATCTTTAACAAAAAAAAATACGTTACGGTTTCGTTAATTTTTTACGAAATAGTGACGTTACAACCTCCCACTCCGGAACTTTGATGCTCTATAAGTTTGTGAATTCTTATTATTTTGATATAGCAAAAAATATGTGTCTGATATTTTTGGGTAATCTAACTGATAGACCAAATATAATGTCATTTTTTTAATCCAGTCTTCATACCTATTACAGACATCGGCCTGTTAAAATTTTAAAATGTATAGGTTTGAAACAATATCTGAATAAAGGTATTAAACAATTATTTTATGTTTAAAAATAGAGAAAGGATATTTAGAATTATAACAATATTAAATTACAAATTATTTTATTAAATATTTTGATGCTAGCCGCTTCCATATTTGTTAGAGTCCAATTTATTGGCATTTTGTGGGTTGACTCAGTATTGCTTCCATATATACTAAAATATTTGGGTTTTTATTGCTTAAATTGAATATAATCTGTGTTTATGCATGATTTATGCAATGGACCTTATGAATATGGACCTTAAAGTTGTACTCACCTCATGAGAACTCCTAGGTTGTGATAATTGGGTCATTTTCCTTGCTACATCCAGCGGTGGGGTGACAGTCTCATCAATCAGTGACACTACCATGGTACTAGACAGAATCCCAACAATGTGGGCAGTCAGGGTCTTCTCCAAGGCAAGCATCTCCAGCTGATTTGATGTCTTAGTCTCTACTGGTTTATTTTCAAAACCCTAAGCAAGAAAGACATTTTTTTAACAAGGTTTTGTTACTTATGTGTCTAACAAATAGTTAGGACTGATAACAATGAATTTTCTATTACCTGTATCTGTAAAAAAATGCTCATGCTCTATGAGTTAATTAATTGAATTGCATTAGGGTCCCGGAACACAAGAACAATAGATTTTGCATTATATCTGTAATTTGTTACTTGACAGGTTAAATATGTAGATTACTTTATGAACTTTTGTATAATAATAAAATAAAGAAATCTAGCAAAATTTAAATTATTGCAAAATATTAGGCAATTATATTATGATAAAATATGGCTTACATACCTTTAGAGCACATTTCATAGCCTGTGCTGGGAGTCTTATGAGTTCTGGAGTAATAGTCCGCAGATCTGACACCTCAACTTCTTGCTCATTGCCATAGTCAACATAAACTACAACCACTTTGTTCCCTCTGGTGTCTCTGACCCTTGCTCTGTACCAGTTGCCATCATCCGGAAAACGCGCGCAGCACGCCGCGCCAACTGGCAACTCTCCAGGAGAAGAGCTGTTCTCACAATGTGTCTTAACAGCTCCCATAACAGCATTCAAATCATCAATATAATCAGACAACTGTACAAAGAACTTAATGCAGCTATCCACATATGACACAAGTACTGACTGCCTTGACCCCAAAGGCAGCATTTCATTCCACTTGAACTGCAGTTTGTCTTTCATATTAGCCATCAATAAGTCAAGCACATTCTTATTGTCTAAATACAGTTCTCCATACTGTATTAAAGGAGGACCCTCGGGGGTTACCACTTTCAGTGTCATGACCTTACCATTGACTAGCTGTTTGAAGGCTTCATTCAAATGTGGACCTTTCTCCAATTTTTTCACACCAGATAAACAGAATCTCATAGCAAATACATTTGGTTTCACAAACTCTTCTGGTATATCAAAAATGTCATAATATGAAACCATTTCTGTGTCCCCAAAATCAACAAAGAATAACTTACACTGAGATCCAGAGAGATTCATAACAATAGCTCTGCATATGATGCGATCACCAGACATTCTGCCCAGGCACACTGTGCCAATCATTGGTGGTTCAGTCAGACTGCTGTGAGGTCTCTTGTTTATATCATCCATCATATCCTGCAGTTTCTTTGCATCACCCACAAGCTGTACTGCAAATAATTCAGGCCCTTCCTCAGCATATGACACAAACACTTTGTGTTGAGAATTCGTTTCCAACAATTTGCTTTTGTAGGTAGTTGACTTTTTAGGAGAGGCAGGTTTGGTAGCTACACTGCGTACAGTTGGGCTTTGAGATGTTGCAGCACTAACAGTATTATTTGCAGGGGCATGTTGTGGTTGTCGTACTGGAGCCCTCAGATTAACTGGATTCCTTGAACCCTTGTTAACGAGGAGGCGTTGACCAATTAGAGATGGAGTCATCTGTATACTTCCATTAAAAGGCAGAGAAGCATTTTGCTGTAGTCGCATAGCTGATGCAGGGTTTGATGGAAAGTTTTGATTAATCAAAAATGGTACATGTTCTGGGTAATTAGATGAATCATTAACGAAACTAGGTGGCCAGTTAGGGACCTGTTGATTGTCACCTGACATCTGTAAAAGTAATACCTCTTGTTTGGCAAGCGGAATAGCCACCCCAAAACGAATGGATATAAGATGCGTAGCCAAATCAGTGCCTTTGAACTGAATCGAAATTATAGGTAACGAACGAGTTTGCGCCTCCACAGTCGCCGTATATTCTGCGTAACAAAGTAGACTCTGAAGTTTTAATAAAAGCGGTTCCTCCCATCTCCCGGAAGGGTTCATGACTCCAGATAAATAATATTCGGTGGCTTGACCCCGCAATTGCACGAAAAGAGGGTCGTAGTTGTCAAAAAATCGTATGGCGCTTAGCGAAATTATATCTTTGTTTCCAAAGTCGATAAAATGCACTCCAACCAAGCCTGTACTCAAGCTAGTGATATTTATGACCTTAGCTCGGTAGTATGTTCCATCTTTGTATTTGGCGGCACAAATAACACCTTCCTGAATTGCCGCCGGTGGCACAGCTCCTATGCCTTTTTCTAGATTTTCTCGGGCAGCATCAAATAGACTCTCTATCATTAACGACGCCTGATGATCGACTTGTCCACTTATTTTGAGAAAATGACCATCACCGTCCACATGGGTCACAAAAAGACGAAAAGATCGAGAGTTCTCTGTTGGCATAGCCATTTTTGAAGTAACAACTTTTTAAGTAGAAACTATAAAATTACGACTCACACAGTTTTCTTTTCAGAAACAGAATATTAAACTTGAAGAAATTGCATCGCACTTTCGCTCAACTTATATAAAAAAAAAACACAGCCAGCTTTCTTTCTTTAGCGTTTACGTTACGTTTTCAATAGATATAGATACGCCTTGCACAACAACCATTTTGAAAATAGAGATGTTCTGTCGACAGTGTTCGATTCGATGTTTCAGTGAAGTGTCATTCTATGTGTCATTATTAGTCGATTAGCTGCACAGACTACAAAAAGATATGTATGTACTACATTTTTTTTTAAAGGAATAAATTATATTTATTTCTGTAAATACAATCTGTTTATGTATATTAAACTTTATAAGTTAAATACTAAATCTAAATACAACGAACGTAAAAAAAGCTATATACATATATACATTTATTATATTAGCCTTGAAGCATTTAAAGGAGCTTTAGAAAGCTCAGTGTCGACTTTATAAGTTTGCGACAACAGACAAAATATTAAAAATGTGAAACTGAAGTTAACACGAGTAAGCAAATATTCCACGCGGACGAAGATGCGGGCGGGCAAAAGCTAGTTTTGTATAATAGGAATAATTATTAATTAAATTCGTGAGATTTTTAATGTATCGACTTTTATTTCAAATTTTTTTGGTTCTATTTCCTCTTACATATTCACAATACAACTTTAATTAGAAGTAGGTAACTTATCAAAAATACGCGAGCTTTAAATCAGCTTATGACTCAGGTGTGGGAGCTGATTCAATGACTAAGCTCGCAGATCATCTCAATTCGTACTTATTAATCAGGTTTACGATTCGCGCGAGTCTATTACGAGTGGCGCGCCGAATAGAGCCGACCAAAGAGTATAATAATTAAAGGCGGACCGTTCACCTGAACCCGCCAAATTCTTTCAAGTGGTTATTCGCAGTTCTTACTCGATGTTTGCCATACGATAAATCAGTTTAATTCGATATTCGAGCTGTAGAGCTCATTGAGCTTATTCAGAGCTGAGTCATTAAGCAAATCTTGTTCTGCCATGACCTGAGTTACACACCTCTAACCATAATATTATACTTTTTGACCTCGGCTCTATTCATAATAGTATCTCTAAGTAGTCTGTGCTCTATTCTGAGCACACGTCCATTACGATGCATGTCATGTCATCGTTGACTTTTGGCAGCGTTGCCAGAATGTTACTTTTGTAACATTTTATGTTATCTAAGATCCTCTCATGTTACCTCCATGTTACAGTACGCGCGGCATAAGTTGGCCGGAGTGAAGTTCGCCGTTTTAATGCGCAGTGGATTGTTTACGTTAAAAATTGTGTACTGCGCAACCAAAAACTGACAAACAGCTAACTTCAGTCCGGCCAATTTATGTTGCGCGTACTGTACACGACTACAAAATTACAAAACATAAAAGCGTGCGAGGGCAAATTATGGCGTCAATCTCAGCTGATGCTAGAGCCGCTGATTTTTAGAATTCCTTATGCAAAATGCTTAATTAATGTTACTTTTACGTTACTTTTAAGATTTAATAAAAAATATTAAAATATTTTCCAGCAACCAAAAAATAGTCGTAATACGCAACGCATGTAAGAAAGTTTCGTTCGTCGTGTTGGCGCACTTGATTTTGTGAACTTCGTCACTTCGTTTTAGCGCATATTCATTCGCTTGAGTCTATTTTTAATTCTCCCATCCCGCTTACTTATGGCCAGTTCTTAGAACAAATCGTCGATAGATTTGTTACTAGAGATAGGACGATTTGATATAGGGACTGGCCATTAGCCGAGCGAGCGAGCGTCAGTGGCGTCAGATTTTTCGATTCATCGATCATCAGTCAATTATTCGTTCAACTATTATTTTAATTCTTTCGAAGCTTAACTAATAGGACTGAATTCCTTTCTATTTTTTGTGTAATAAAGTGCCTTTACAGTATTATAGTCATGTCCAGATAAAATTGGGTAATGTTGCTTTTTTGGTAAAAATGTTACTTTTTGAGCTGGCTCATGTTATATATATCTATCTGTCACTGGCAACACTGCATAGATGTCAATTTTATATGTCATTTCATTTCCATTTGTTTGTCATTGATTGAGAGATAAATAGTCGTTGCATTTTCTGTGTAATTTCAATAACAAGCTAATAAAAATACATATTTAATTTTGACGTACATCTTTAATGTTTGTTTATTTATTTAAGTTATAATTAAATTACAAAATGATTGAGACTTGCTCAAAAAAATGCATGTTGTTCGGAACCGTCTGTTTAGGAGTGTAAGTTTTCACTCATGTATTAGTAGTACCTACACATTTTACTAGCCTAAAGTTTATCAAATAGCAAAAATATTAAGCATTTTAGGAGGTCTTTATGGCACATCCAGTTGATGATGATAATATCGTGGAAATATACTCAAACAAATTGCAAAGCCTACAATATGACTAATGGCTTCAAGACTTAATTTTCGTATTAGTTGTCAGTGCATAGGCATCCATTATAGTGAACTTTAATGGACTGAATATATAAGCAATGGTAAATGTTAATCCTCGACTAGGCAACACTATTTTGTCAATCCAATAAGAAAATTACATTTAAGTAATTTTTTTATTCCAATGAAAATTATCATTTTCTCCTGCTTTGCAGATTGACTATTGTAGTGCTTATATTAGAGTCTCATTTAGCAGACTCAATGTCTGGCAGTTACCGAATGAAGAATAAGACTTTCCCCACAGAGAACAACTCAACATGTTGGCTGCATCAGCCTTATTCTATTATCAGTGAATGTCACCCTTGTTCAGGTAAACTCAACCTTTTTTATTAAAATGGTGAGCATTTATTCAGTTGGTGACTTGGATTTTTCTTGTTTCAGATTTCGAAATACGAAGTAAGAGCATAGGAGTATGTATACATACAAGTTTCAAAGAAATACTTAAATGCGAAAATGGTGAAACAGTGACTAGAAGGTACTGTAGATCCATTTCATTTCAAATTTTAAAAAAAACTTTCACTATAGTACTTGCTTTTTAAGTGTAATTGTTGTTTTTAGAAAAACAACTTGAAAAGTACATATTTATTTTTATTTGCAGTTGTGACAGAGTTGCTTATTTAGAAGAGAGGGCTTATTGGAAGTTCACAATATGGTCATTTGCGATTGGAGCAGCTTCTTCTACAGCTGTCATGTTACGATTACGAGTATTAAACTACCATGCAAAACGACGAGCTAGACAAGTTCTAAGCAATGGTGCTATATAGACAGAATTATTCTAGAGATTTCAACATTGATTACTAATTTGCTCTTACTAGTGTCAATACATCTGTATTGCTTATCCTTTTCATATTTGACTCAAGCCAAGACTTAGCTAAACCCAGACAACAAAAATATATTTCCTGCACTTTCTAATGTTACATCACAAAAATATAGAATTATTTTAAGACCCTTGTTTAACAAACTTTATAATGCCTTTATTGTTTGCTTTGTTTTGTATAAAGAATGAACTTCCATTGAATGCAAAAAAATATATTTAAAAGTCACCTATTTGGGATATTGGACGCTTTCAAAATAATGTTTATAGGATTCGAAGCCTTATTGTTTATTAGTGCTGTGCAACATAACAAATATCCTAATAATGAAAAATAATACATTGTAAATAGTCTTAATAAACAATTTATTATTCAAACAGTATCTTTAACAGTTCACTTATAACTTTTACATTCACACTATTGCCTAATAACCGATAACATTGCTTTAGAGATATATTTGTAGGTAAACTATAACTCTTAGGGAATGACATTAATATTAAAACTTCTTTAGGAGTAAAAAATCTTAACTTCAATTCCTTTATGGATTCAATAAAGCTCTCACTTCCAGCTTCATTTAAATTTGCTTTTTCAAAACATATTTGTACCATTTCTGGACTTTTGTCAGTGTAAACAGATCCTGTGCCTTCAATGTAATGAGTGTAAGCCTTTGTAAAACAGCAAGATCTTTTTGAGCTTTTAAAACATATATCCAGTACATTGGCATGTCTCAACTTCTTATCTGGTATCAAAAATTTTTCATGAACATTATCTTCAATGATGGATTCTAATGAGTGTGGAACATCAAAATCGCAGGGTAAACATGTCATCTGCAAACAATAATAGAATGAAATTATAAGAAACATTGCCCCATGTTTTGATGATACTCTTCTCATTATTTTACTTACAATTTCATCTTTCCTCTTGAAGGGCCAAGTCAATGTCTTTCTCCTTGCTGTACAATAGTATCGAAGTCTAGAATTAGGCACTCCAACATTTGATGGGCATAGTAAAAACTCCTGATAAATAAAATTGCATTCTATCAACTTATCTATAAACAGATTTCTAACAGTTGAACTTTCAAAACCTTTTACATTTTCCATTAATATATAATCTATACTGTCTAACTGGTCAAGAATTCCAATTAAGTATAAAAATGAATTTGTTCTAGGATCATTGTCATCTAAGTATTTTCCATTTCTTGTGAAAGGCTGACATGGTGGGGACATTAGAATTGTGTCAACATTAAGTTTTTTTATTTCTTGAGTAGTCAATTTTTGGATGTTTCTATTCAGTAAGTTAGTATCCGGAAAGTTATATTGATAGACTTCATTAGCAACTGTGTTTATGTCCACGGCAGCAGCTATTTCTCCTTTTAAACCAGATTCTGCAAAACAATGAGGTTTGGTATCTTATAGGTATAATCGAGGAAGAGGAGGAAAAAAAGAATCAATCTACAACAAACAAAAACATTTTATAAAAATGACAAACCATATTGGTAAACATACCATTCCATGCACAGTGCATGCCCCCGATACCACTGTACAGTTCTAAAATTTGATGATGCATATTAAGGAATTATAGTATATAATTTGTACTAAACATTCGTTAATTTAGGGTATTACGAATTAATACGAATTAACGACTTTAAAATAATAAATCTCTGAACACACATGGTAAGATTAAATGATGAAACAAATATAGAAACGTTAGCTCGATTCGTATTAGTCATAGTCACAGACTACTTACTACTTAGAGATTAGTGATACTATACTAGTATGTATTAGTCTTGTGTAGGTCCTGAACGAACGACCTAAAAGACACGTTTCCGAACAGTGAATTAAAAGACACGTTTCAAGAACGCTAAGCGGTCCTTCGGTCTTACTAGTACTTCGTACTATTCATAAGTTACTCTAACGTACTTTTAATGTTTCTGAACGACCGAGATCGAATAAAAGATCTAATCAAACATTTGATTAAATTATTATAACTGTACGCTAATAGTACCTAGTAAGAAAAGTTAAATTAAGTACACATAGAAATTAACTTTATGCTTAAAAATTGTATTTAATATTTAATAAATATTTTTTTTTATCATCAAGCTCAACGAATCAGTTGGACATTAAACCCTAGTAATTATTCCTATGACTATCGTATAGCGAACCTGCACGAAGAAGGCTCTTCCATCTGGTGGCGAAAATCCGAATTTTTACGTAAACAAGGGGTATTAACCCATTTTTGAAAAATGCCTCAATTAGATTTTACATTGCTATTATACCACTAAAAAGACAAAACAATTTAATTCCGAAGTATGTGTGGTGTAACTCGGAATGATAGATTGAGGAACAGTGTGATAAGACAACGTTGCGGGCTGAAAGATGATATAGTGACGCGTATTAAAAAGAATATGCTGAGATGGTTTGGACATGTTGAAAGAATGAATGAAAGACGATTAACGAAAGGAATTTATAAGGCGAATGTCAGCGGCAGCGCCGGTAGAGGTCGCCCAAGAAGGACATACGCCGATCTGATTGGCGAAATCCTTCAAAAAGGTCAGGTGCGTAGCACTCGCAACCGGCGTGTATGTATGAGAAGATGTATGAATGTGGAAGAAGTATGCAAGAATCGTAGCAAGTGGCAGTCTATAGTTTCTGCCTACCCCTGTGGGAGAAAGGCGTGTGTATGTATGTATGTAATTTAATTCCGTCGATAAGTACCATAAAAATGCACTACACACACAATATATAAAATGTACCTTTTCAAATTTCGCTCTTAATTTGACGACAACGCTGGACGCAGTGGACGCCATATTGCTCTGTGGTTATGACGTTTGTTGGCTTGGCTCACTGACCTCTACAATACTTTATAGTACACTGGACAGGCTACTGTCAACGGTTTTTGGCCCCCCTTTGATTTTCGCCATTTTGGCGCTGATAGCACAAGTGAGCAATAAATAACATAACTAATTTTAGAATTTGGACAATGTCGATAACTTGTTGTTCTTCCATGAAGGTTGTAATAGATTAAGATTAAGATTTTTTTAAGTATGTTACCTAGCTACAGCATAACATAATATACTATCACCCCTATATTCCCCGAAGGGTTAGGCAGAAGTGTACTAATGTACACGCACGGTTCGCCGATATGTCTACGTCCCATGTAATAGGGGCGAGCTTATTGCCATTAACTGGGCACAAATCCAGACTTCGAGTTGCCACTGAAAATTTCATAGAAATCCCAATAACACTTTGATTGACCTGGGGATCGAACCCAGGACCTCTAGCGTAGCAGTCGCGCTTGGGACCACTAGACTAATAAGGTAGTCTAATAATTAGGTACCTAGCTACAACTTCTGTTAATATTCAAACTTGTTTTTTCCTTTGTGCTAGTTATTTTTATTTTATAAAAATACTATGTCGTTTTACTGTCTAATTTATCCAAATAAATCCACTACTGATTTAAATACTCTTTATTTCGATATACCTAACAAGAACTTCATACGACTTCAATTTCATAAAGATGTAAATACCCCGCCTGGTATAAGAACGTTTTCCTTGCGGAGGTACCATTTTGGTACATACATTTGTAAGGTATAGTTTTACAGTAGATATAAGATGCGCTACTGGGGCCTACTTTTTACACCAGTGCACATGGACCAACTACACCCAGCCGACAATAAGGCACAATACAATAACGCCTCCCCAGGTGTCAGACGATCCATAAGGATTTTCACATGTAACTAACTTTCTTGAAATGTTGAATTCGTTGCAGACTTACACAAAATTATACAATGAAAAAATATCGACATTAATGATCGGACCATGGAGCAGCTCGTCGGCCATTTGCATTATGTGTCAATCAGTGTCAATTTTAGTTCCACTAAAGCACAGACCAGCGCTTCAAATGGTGCCTCTAAATAATCTGACATTTGTACACCATAGCCTATCCAGTCTAGTAGCATAGAGATCAGTGGCTTGGCTGTAAAAGTAGCTTGTCTAAGCTGATCAGTTGACAATTGACACTTTTTAGTTCAGTTTACACTCAGAGGAAAGTTTCCTCTGAGAGTTAACACACCCGTATGATGCACAGACTACTTAGAGATACTAGTATGTATGACGCAATAACATGGCGGCTCCTATGTCATAGTGTTTAAAATAGATTAAAAAACTGAAAACTGAATTGAATTTATGATATATTTTGTCATTTTATGAACATAAACTTACATTTTCCGACTGCATTTTGCCTAAGCTATCTCAATAATATATTACTAGCGGCCCGGTACGTACTTCGCTACGTATAAAGCGAAATACAGCGGACAGCGGACAAAACCATTCCCAGATCCCCTTGAACACACACAAAAAATTTCATCAAGATCGGTCCAGTCGTTTGATCTAAACCATTCCCAGATCCCCTTGAACACACACAAAAAATTTCATCAAAATCGGTCCAGTCGTTTGAGAGAAGTTCAGTGACATACACACTCACAGAAGAATTATATATATAGAGAACTTGTAGAACTGTCGCCAGATCTGAGTCGCCGGTATGTCGCACTTTAAGGATGCTCAATGCCCTCTTGACGGTCAACTCTGAATGCGATGTGTTTGCGGACGAATGGAGTAAAATAATGCGAGTATGTTTGATGTTCTGTGAGAAACAGTACGCGAGGGTGTCCACTGTTCCATGTTAATACGAAGCGAATAATTGTTTGTTATAGAAAATTGGCTACATTGTATAGTTTTTGTATATATTGTGTTTCTTTCTTTCTAAGTTAATTAATGTAATTGGTGTTGTACCGTGTTAATTAACTATAAATAAATAAATATAAAGATTAGAATGTTTCTTATATAGAGTCATCATCATCATCATCATCATCAGCCTATAGCAGTCCACTGCTGGACATAGGCCTAATATCAATGATATAATATTTAACTATATAATGTCATTGCTTATTATAGAGTAAAATACCCTTTAGTTAACATTGACACTTGACGTTGTAAATTTTTCACATTTTCAGAAGTGAAAAATAACTTTTAAGTATATACCAGTACATTCCAAGGGAACGTGCACAACGAAGGCTCTCTGGTACCTGGTGGCGTAAATCCAAATCTTTTACGCAAACTACTTACTAATAATGTTATTTGTAAAAACAGTTATGTTTTTTATATAGTAGTTTGTAGCGACATCTACCACGCTACATACAAACTGGACAAGACCTGAATCGCGCAAGTGAAGTTTGCATCGCAACCTGGATATACAGGGTGTACAAGAAAAAGGGACACATACTGAAATACGCTATAGTATAGCGTGAAGACATCTTAATTAACGTGCATACTAGTAGCAAACTCTAGAAATAATAGAGATACAAGCAAATTAAACATTAACTTCGTAGGCGCTTCTCCTTAAAGGGTGATTGAACTTCGTATAAGACATAGGTAGATAGGTACCGACACAAATCGTGTTATTTGTGGCTACAAAAGGATTCGTTGAATTCTGTGATAGAAAAGAAATGAACTCACCTTGTAATTTAATAAACCGCAGTTACCTGTGTAGGTAGGCACCATCATGACCCAACTTTCGGCACAATAACACTACAATTGCACACCTAACACACGAGACACTTTTTCTTTCACATGTTACACTGCACATTCTGATTTATGTTCATAGGTCTACATTATTTACAACACTCATCCTCATCAACATTGTTATTCATCGACTAGGTACCTACCTACTGGATGAATCCTCTTTTATTGAACGTCACATTTCAGATCTTTTCATACCTACGATTGCTACTAGCTGTTTTTTTTTGTTATTACGTATGGAAATCCTCACGGACTTCCGACTGTCCGAGAGACGTGGTCGACCCATTGCCACTTCACAACGGTACCGAAATGTTCAAAATCTCGACCCTGCATTGCTACGCATCCCCATGCGCGTTGAAACATCCTGGTTAACATTGCCGCCGGCAATGGTATTCCGCGGTGTAAAACTGCCATCATCCCTAAACCGTTGCACCGCTCGCATAAGTAGGTACTCTGCCGCTCGAAGGCACACGTTCATCATTACGATGTCTGTAATATTCTAGGTACAAACGCAATGCGCAATGTCCTGAAGACAATCACCAGCAGCCATTCCATACGCCAAAACCATGCCGGTGTAGTACACCGGCATGAGTTAATTAATGAAAACTGAATTAAATCAACTAAATGGTACCTACTATTTACACACGTTAAAACTAATACACGATATGCACACGACCAATACCGTGCAAACGCGACCGTAACCCGAATTGAACTAAAATAAAATAGGTTTTATGAAAAAATAACATTTAATTTAGAATTACGCATATGCAAATAAAGGGCGGTTCACATAAGACCTTTATTTAATGTTGTAGTTTTAATTTGTTCTGTTCTGATTTACATAATGTATGGTAAGTTATGTTTACCGTTTTCTGTGATTTTATCTAACACTTTCAATTAATTTATTAAATACCTTCTTAGATAACTTTTAAGATTTACCTTTTGGCTGATACTTCATATCCCCCATCCCCTGGGCAGCTATTCGATTTACGAAACATTCTTACGGGATATTCCTTGAGAAGTTTCATCACGTAAAACATTAGGTACTCGTTATTATCCTCCGTCGCTTAGTCGAACAGAGTTATTTGGATAAAATTGTCAGTCTGAAACTCTCGCTGAGAACCCGAGCTACGTTGGAATTAGAAACAAAGCCTTTCCCACATCGATCCATTCTCGCCTTCCACCTCCACCAAAAATATCTGAATTAATTATGTAATCAACAAAAAAGTCAACCGACACGTGTGAACCCACCTTTACATTGTCGGTGTCCTTTTGTTGCGTCGTCAAAACGCGCCGCTCGGCTCGAGCGCCCGAGTCAAAGAAGCCGACAAGGAAGCCGCTTCCGATTTGCCGCCTTTCGGCTTGGGCGCACTGTTATGCGCTCCAGAGTCGAATTTTGGATACTGTTTTGCTCTAATAATTACGTTAAAAATGTTTCCTTTTTACTTTATTGGATGTTATTTTAATAAAAAAATAATGGTTATTTGTTTACTTTCTAGGAATATTGAAATTACTTTAAAAGCTTGCTCTGTAACCTATGTGATTTTACGGCAATAAATCACATACCTATCTCAAAAGAAAAATTATTTGGAATATTTGTATTCGCCAGAGTACGTCTCTGTTCAGCCATTTTCGTTTAAGTGAAACAAAAAATTGTTTTTTTCTTAGATTAGAAAAGGATAACGTACACAGCTGAGAGTTCATGACCTGAATGATTTGTAAACATCGTTAAGGGGAAGCCTATCATAATGAGACCAATTTTGGAAATGGTTTTCATAGTTTTTTTCAGTAACCGCTGGATGAATGACGAAATAAAAAAATACGTAACATCTAAAATCTGTTACTTTACAGGTTCCAGCTGCTTTTATGCGAAATTATGGTGATAATATTGAAAACTTCAAACGGCTGTAACTCTAAAACGGATAATTTTTTTTCAAATTTTTTTTTTGTGATAGCATCCTAGTACGGTATACTTTCACCCATTTCAATATATGTCCCTTTTTCTTGTACACCCGATATACAACTGCCCGACATCAACTGTCGGGCCGTGGCCCGCCTGGCAAAACACCCGCCTGGTCGGAGGATCCTCCCTTTGGTGTGAGGGGCAACATACCTCGCCCCTCCACAAGTTCTTTTCAATACAAATAAATCTGTAAGTAAACATAACCTCAAATAATATTGTTTTTTTTGGCCTTTTGACAAATTCTGGCCGCCTTGACGATAATTATTAATCAGTCAGATGAAAGAAGAAGAATGTAAACATTTTTGGCGACACGATGAGAGCTTTAAAAAGTTTCTTTTTTAACCACACTGTGGCTTTCGTGTCGATTTGTGGTGCCACCTACAGTTTGTGCACGTTCCCATTTCCATTTTACCCTAGGATGTAAGTTAGTGTATTATACCCAGAATATAGTAATATGAAGGGTGATCTGCCTCTATCCCTGAAGCGGAGACTCATGGACGTGTGTACTTTTTCCATTCTCACATACGGTTCTCAAACATGGTGTTTGACAGAAGAGCTGAAGTCCACGCTCGGGGTCTGTCAGAGAGCAATGGAACGGAGTATTCTGGGTATAAATTTAATGACCGGGTTAGGAATACAGCGATGTAACAAATAGAACGAATAGTACGATTTACTATTAGGACCGAAGGACCGATTAATGATCTCGGATAAGAAACGTCTTTTAGTTCACTGATCGGAAACGTGTCTTTTATGTCGTTCGTTCGACTGTGTGACTGAAGTCTGACACTTAGTCTTTTTTTAATGGCAATCTTGTGTAGGACACTGGTAGGACAAGACTAAGTGTCAGACTGTTGTCAATTTGATTTTGATGATGTCAATTGTCATGTCAATTGACAAGACGAAGACAAATAAAATAGTAAAAAAACAGTCATGGCGGATATGAAGAATGAGAAGGACGTGTCAACCGTCGGGGAGGGTGACTCTGTTTCGAAAGATGTTGTTTATCTTGAAGAAACATTTTACATTCTTTCCAAGAAGGATTCAGTATTTCGTGTTCGATTAACTCCCAAAGGTTTATCTCTCACAAAAGAAACAAAAGGCAGCTCCAAAGAACAAACGATACTTTTGGGCGATATCATTGGCAGTAAATGTATGAGGAGCAAGAGACGACGCCCTGGAGCCGGCGCTTGCGTCTGTAGCTCGCTCGTTGGCAGCAATCAGCTCAAAGTGGTGGATGAAAATAGTGGAGATCTTGATGAAAGCGATATTAGTGCTTACCTGTACGTTTACGCTTACATATTGAAACGAAGCCGCCGTACACTGAAAAGAGAGAGGACAACATTAACACTACGTTTCAGATCTTTTGATAAATATGAAGATAATAATAAGGAGGCACAAAAATGGAGAACTACAATAAAGTGTTTGATAGCCTGTCAGCCGATTACGTACGCGCCGCCCTCTAATGATAAGAAGTTACTTGTCCTTCTCAACCCCAAGTCAGGACCTGGCAAAGCTAGGGAGTTGTTTCAGTCTAAAGTAGTGCCGATATTGCAAGAGGCTGAAGTACCTTACGACCTTCATGTTACTAAATATGCTCAATACGCGCGTGAGTTTGTACGCACGAGAAATGTTTACGGTTGGCGCGCAATCCTTGCTATTGGTGGAGATGGCGTGCTGTTTGAGATCATGAACGGCATGTTTGAGCGGCTGGACTGGCAGCAAGCGTTGGCAGAAGTGCCACTTTCTATACTGCCATGTGGCTCTGGCAATGGACTAGCTAGAACACTATGTCACCTGTATGAGTAAGTGAAACTTATTTATTACACTGCTAATATTAATATGTAATGTGAAACAAAGATGTAAACTCTGCCTCCTTCATTCACTTGTATGCTAACATCTTGTGGCATTCCCAATTCAAAGTTTTGATGATTTTTGGCTGAGCAAAAACTTAGTTAGTTATTTATTTAGGCTCTATTTGTAATAACTAATGATTATAATCAGTAGTGGTAATGTGCTGCTGATTGGGTAATTTAATAATTGTATGTGCAATTTTTGATTGACCAATTTGATGGTATTACACCATCAGATGTTAAAGAGAACTCTACTACTGGGTTTCTGTGTGCTATCATAATTTGGTTCCAGTTTGAAGGTTAATGAAGCCAGTGAAATTACTGGCCAAATGAGGTCTCAACAGCACACAAGTGTTACCACTAGTGTTTGTTTGTTATTTAAATGTACCTAAGAATAGTTTTTTTTAGTTTTCTGTTTTCTCTTTTAAATCAATGTTCCTTGAAGTTCTGGCATAAAAGTTTATTTTAACATAAATATGTAACAACATCAAGATCTTAAGTGAAAAAAAATGTGTTAATTCATACCTGTACACACAATAACACAGTTGAACAATAATGAGTGAACAAGAAGTTCTCATTGTGTCAATCATGCATACTTATAAAGTGTGTTGACCTTGTGCAGATCTTAACCGCTTTTATATCAATGACCTGCAGCACTGAACAAAACAAATCCAATGTTTATTTTTTAATTTTCATTAGAATGTCAAATACCTATCAACTTCATCCTATTTTTATGTTTTGAAGTCAATATGTTTTTAAACTACCATAGCTAACTAAAATATGTAATTTAAAACCATATATTATCTTCAGATCCCTACACATAAGGAAGGTTTCTGTCAAATTACAAGTTTCTAGGCCTTGTAGTTTTGAGATTTTGTGATGGTTTGTTGCGAGGAAATATTTACATGCTCCTATTATCATCATCATTATTTCATAACAGTGGTTAGCAGGTGTTTTCTTGTGGCAGATTGCAAGAACACCTATCAAAAATAGTCAACTAATTTCAAACAATAAGGAATGTTGTAAGTATTTTTTTTATAAATTCCTTTTTTGTTTGTGAATTTTAGTCTACAAAAACAGATTTTATCAAAATGTAAGTAGGTACTGTTGACTTATAAGTAATATTACACTAGCTTGTTGTTTTAATTATAATTAATAGATACATACATAGACTCACACTCTTTTACCATAGGGGTAGCAGACACTACAGAACGCCACTTGCTACAATTCTTGCATACCTTTACCGCTTCATCCACATCCATATCTTGTTATACACACGCGCCGGTTGCGAATGCTATGCACCTGACCATTTTTAAGGATCTCACAGATAAGGTCGGTGTACATGTTCCTAGGGCGACCACTACCGGTGGCTCCACTGACACTCACTTTATAAATTTTGTCAATCACTTTTTATCTATTCTCTAGCCCATCTAGTCGATAATTATGAAGTAATGCTTTACTAATGTAAATCATATATGTACGTACATATAATTATAAACATACAGCCAAATATACATTATATGATATACATTATAGATAGATAGATAGATAGAATATTCTTTATTGCACACCAAAAACTATATTATAAATATACATAAAGCCAAATATACATTATTAAATCTGGTAGTCAAGCATTTTTAATAGCTACAAACTTAAAACACAGTCAATATAGACACATAGTATAATACTATACTATAATGATTATATGTATATAATATATACATACTTATAGTCATTATATAATGACACGACATGATATGTATATAATATATACATATAGACATTAATTAAATTATACATACTTACATAGTTTCCAAAACAATGAAGTATCAATTAAATTTTGACTGAGTTTTAAGTTTATATATATATTAATGACAATAGCTATAGCTAAGTAATGGTGGAAATAATCTCACATAACAAAAAATATACATGGGTAGCGAGTAGTCTCGCCAGGTCTAGTGTGCCAAATTTCGGAACGGAAGGTTAAAATAATTGGGATTTTGGTTTTCAAATCGGGAAAGCTATAATGGTTACAAATAAACTGATTTTTGTGATTCATCGATTATTTTAATCGGAGTGTATTTTTTTTAATGGTATATTACCATTGGTTGGTAGGTACCTAAAGAGGTCAGTGAAAAATCGGGACACCTGGCAACACTAGTAGCGAGTGTCAAAATGTGTATATTATGGTATTGTTTTTTGAAATTTTATTTCATACAAGAAATTTTGTTTTGATAATTCAGTAATCTTTACATCATTAATTTACCTATTTTAAAAGTCTACATTGCATGATAAGAAAACATTGAACTGATTAAAACTTTAATAGTTTCCCAACATGTCCATAATGGAATTACTAAATTATGAAGCAAGATTATATAGAGCATTTATTAGCATTGCAATGCAATTGTTTTCTTTTTATATTGTTAATGAATTAATCAATGTAAAAAAAAAAATTGTTCAGATTGAGTAATATTATAGTCTATGATAAATGTTCCGTTGGTAATCCAAGTTTTGCCACAGAAAAGATAATAGGTTTTTCTTAGTCATAGCATAGTACCTACCTATTCTTTAAAAAGTTTTATCTATCAACAAAATGTTATGTTGCATCATGTAATAAAATGGTATGCAAGTTATAAAGTTTTAAAATTATCATTACTTATTGTTGAAAATGTAATTACCTACCTACGTATTGTTTTCTTCATTGTCTTGCTTTAAAAGTAAACTTTGTCTCAGTAGCAAATTATCACTACATAGTCTACTTAGTATAAAACAAAGTCGCTGTCGCTGTCTGTCCGTCCCTATGTATGCTTAAATCTTTAAAACCGCTTCAAAATCCGTTGCGTAGTTTTAAAGATTTAAGCATACATGGGGACGGACAGACAGCGACAGCGACTTTGTTTTACACTATGTAGTGAATCACTACATAGTATAAACATACACATTATAATTATAGATGTTTATACATAGTATAAACATCTATAATTATAAATTAGGAAGTCGGTGTCGGTAGGCCGTGGCAAAAATAAAACAAAATGTTTTTGCAGATAACATTATTTTTTGTCTTGAATGTGAAATGTATTACTTTCTCTTAAAAGTTATTATATTGTTTTTGGGATATTTCATAGGTACCAGATTCAAACTTAGTCTAAAGAAAGAAGGTGCGGTTCGTCTCGGTAAAACACGTATAACCTAATCTGGGTTTCGACATTCTGATCACTGATTCCCATAAAAGTGATAACCTAGTTTAATTTATCATCTGTAATTATTTAAAATTTATTGGTAACCAAATGTTCTCCATTATTCCATCCTAAATTTCGTTTGTTATGAACGTCACCTTGAACACCTAGCGCTTACAATTAGGATAATTATCAGCAAGCAACATATTTATATTAAATCTACTAAGTAACTTTTTTGCGCCATATAATTGGCTTCAAGGAGAATAATAAACTCGTATTAGTTCATAATTACTGACTGGTTCTATTTAAAACAGCAAAAGGTTGTTTTTTTATGTTATTATGTTACTTATATTTAAAATAACATTACGTTATCGCGGCTAAGTATGAAATCGGTGGTTACACCTCTTGGGCTTTAACTATCTGACTATTACAATTACCTGTGTGTTCCGGCATTTGCGCGTAGAGCCAGCTCCCTCTTTTGGTAGGCGCGGGCGTCACGCGCGGCTCGGTTGTCTGCAGTGTGGCAGAAGAACAACCAGAAACTCACTTGGTTGTGCAGGAGTCCGTGGGCAGCGATAACTACTTACCATCAAGGGACTCGTCTGCACGTTTGCCGACATATGACATAAAAACAATATAAAACATTCATCCATTGCTGTTTGAACATTGAAATACGTCCAACGTTGTCGACAAGTGTTTTTACGATCTGTGGCCATGGGTAACCACCTAGTAAACGGTTTTTTTAAACTAATACGTCAATGTTTGCTTGCGAAAATAACTCCCTACTCTTTGGACAAAAAGGTACGATCACATAATCACGTGTTTATTGGGGTTGATGAATTTTGCAAATATTTGCCCATATTACTCAGCGAAACATACACTATAACGTCTTGTATGTAGATATTTTCTTCGTAGTACTTATTTGTTTCAAGAATACTGCTTTTTTTTTGTGAGTAATTTATTTACGCTACGTTCTGCTATATTTATCAGGATTTCGTCTAAACATACTAATATGCGCCGTTAAATTAGATTTTGTAACAAGTACGATTTTGTAATTAAAACGGTAATCTACTAATGCTAAGTATACTTCTGCTCACGCACATAGAATGCTCTCGACATCAGCCCGATATTGTAATAATCGTCACTGTCGTAGTCACCTAAAAAATTGTGGTTATATTGAAAAGTGATCATCATCATTATGGTTGATGCAAGCGAAAACGGGAAATGATGCGAGAAAATTACTTGCCGCTGCATCTACAATCGTCATGGCCACGCGCTACCAATTATAATGTTGTTATCTGTATTTAAATTTACTTCCCGTTTGGTTTATTTTCCAAGGCGAGTTTTTAAAAGCTATACATAGGTGTTAGATCTGCTGAAAAATCTATTAAATCGCACTAGTTATAGAAAAAGAGTACCTGCTATGGTATATTATCAGGAGAGGGAGGGTAGACCTTCTGCTGCAACAAATTTTTTAACTAGCAGCCTTTCTCGGCTTCGCACGAGTGGATATTATTGAAGTTTTAGTCGGGATCCCTAATTTATTGTAGTAATAAATATAGCTTTTGTTACTCAGGGATAATGTAGCAAGCATTCTAATTGTGAAAGATTTTTTTAATCGGTCCAGTAGTTTTTGAGTTTAATCGTTACAAACATACAAATCTTTTCTCTTTATAATATTAGTGTAGATAAAAGAAGCAGATTAGTCGTCTCGGAAAATCATAGGATAGTCTGGCACAGGTAATCCAACAATAAAAATGTTGAAATAAGAGTTGAGAAACTTTCATAATCCTATCACTATCTAACTGCTATCAGTCGTAAGCACAGATTACGCGACCGATATTAGGTTTAACATTGATGTATTGTAATAATAAATAATTATTATTACCTCATGTGGTTTTGTTTTTTTTTTATGATAAAACCTACAGGATAACCGGTGGTTATTTTAAATTTAATATTAGTTGGTTAGAACATGTGTTTCTTTTCCTTTAGTTATTACTAGCTTTTGCCAGCGACTTCGTCCGCGTGGAATAGTTACTTTGTTCCCTAGTTCTTCGCCCACGGTTTCACCTGCGTTGTCCCGTTCCTAAGGGTTGTAGCGTGATGTTTTATAGCTTGAAACCTTTCTCATGAATCACTCATTTTCCCAACATTTCCCTTCACTGCTCTGCTCCTATTGATCGTAGCGTGATGAAAAGTATACTATAACCTGTGGTTTGGGCTGTGCGTTGATAGATCACTATGTCAGTCAGTCAGTCGCCTAACGTAAGAGTAGACAAATATAATCAGAAAGCTCCGAACTGCTAAGCTATCGGGAGTTACACGTGTTATTGTGAGTCAACCATAAAAGATAGACATTTGCTGTCGTGGAATATTTTTTATATAATTTTAAGGAGAACATTTCCGTCATACATGATTTCTGTGTAGCTTTAACCATTAAGGCTGCACACGCGACGGAAGCTTAAAAAATGGAGTAAGTTCTCCTGTTTTCCCAACATTTCCCTTCACTGCTCTGCTCCTATTGATCGTAGCGTGATGAAAAGTATACTATAACCTGCCCAGGAGTATGAAGAACAATTGTACCAAGTTTCGTTGAAATCCGTCGAGTGGTTTTTGTTTCTATAAAGAACATACAGACAGACAGACAGACAGACAGACAGACAAAAATTTTACTGATTGCATTTTTGGCGTCAGTATCGATCACTAATCACCCGCTGATAGTTATTTTGAAAATATATTTCATGTACAGAATTGACCTCTCTACAGATTTATTATAAGTATAGATTTGTCACTTTTGTCAGAGCGATTATTAACTGTTTAATTAACAAATTTATGCATGGCGTGCCAATTGCAAGTATTAGAACTGGCCTCAAAGTATCACAAGATTTAAATCACAAGAATATTTAAGTTACAGTTATGTATGTACATATTCAAACCGGTTTTCTTAGATGTCCCTCAGAAAATAAACTAGCGTCAAAGGCCAAGTAGAATGAGTGTATTATGCAAAAACAATTTAGAATTAGGTATTAATTTTTTTGCTTGGTTTTACTCTCAGAGGTTTTACTACAGTTTATACTAAGAATGTTACTGAACTGGTTTATGCTAATGCTACAGGAATAACAAATAAAACTTGCAAATTAAAATAAAACCTTTCTTACATTTTCTCTATGATAATGACCTTACTGCACAAAATATACCTACATAATATCATATTTAATTATTAATAATGAGGAAAAAGTGGTCATTAAGAAATATAATTAAAACTACAGTTATATAAAAAATACAAGGATTACGTTAATATAAGTATTTGCTTGATTAAAAACTAAAATTATGTAGGTACCTAAATAGTAATATAATAAAAAAAACATCGTTCAGTCGGCTTTGTTTTACTTCACGATGGCAGAATAAAAGATATTAAAAGAAATATTAATTAATCAACGGATTACGTTCAATCGCTAATCACCTTGAATTCGTATCGGCACTAATTCACCTCGGCAACTAAATACGCAGTCAAATCGATATTTGCAAAAGCAATAAGTGGCACTAGAGAATATTTCGTGGACAAGGAAGTAGTCCAACGTCTATTTTTATCAGCATGTACTTTGCATGTTGCATTGTATATTGCCCCCTTAATCAACCAATCGCACTCGCGGGTGTCGCACTGCCACAGCGCAGGTATCTATCTACTAATGGCCATATTAAATCCGTTGATAGATTTGCTTACTAGAGATAGGATTTTGACATTATTTGTATGAACCTTATGTCAAAGTCCTATCTCTAGTAAGCAAATCTATCGACGGCTTTTTTATAGGGACTGGCCATAAGTCTTGTTACATTATTCGTGTCATCACCTTTAGCAATTAATTGGAAAAGCAGTTCCAGAACTTCGTTTGACTTAATTATTTTCATTCTTATTCGTTGGTTGTTGTATTAAATATAACAATCACTACTTACAACAATTTAATCATAATACCTTTATAGTATATGAATATAAACATTTTCCTAAGTCAGTTCTGCACTTTAGAAACTATATCCATATTGTCCTACCTATAATGCCTTTATCCCTTAATAGACGGTTAGCAGCCTAGCTATTGTGATTTTACCGCATGGAAAAACAATGAATTACCTACTTCGATGCTTACCTATCTGGTACAAAGTCGATAATTTTATTATATAAATGTTTACGTTATTAAAGTAGGTATTATAACTTTGATTGAATCAGATTTTATTTGAATCGTTATTGGTTTGTTTAAATAAAAGAGTACTAATTGAAATCTTATGCTACAACATAATTATTTTCTCAAATATGAAATATGGACCTCATAAAAACCAGTATTTGTATGTACAAGATTTCTGCAGTCGAATATCAAACATATAAAATCATGATGTAAGAAACTGAATCTTACATAATGCGCAATTACCTGACATAATAAGTGCGGAATATGATAAAATAGAACGAAATCAATCAGACAGAACGTATAGGTATAGTATGAAAAATATATTGATAAAAACAAAAACAGCGATAAGGATTTCTTTCAGACTGAATAAATACTTCATATAAGCAGATCACAACCGCTATTGAATCGTGTTGTGGGAAATCATCATAAAATCTGTGAATAAAACTGCCCCATATACGATTTAGATCACCAAGACCTATCTTATCTTCAAGCATCACCATATCAGACAATGAAATTAATGTAATACGCGCTTCCCATACGCCACGTCCTTGTCTCTTGTCTGTCGTATCAAAAAAGGGCCATATTTATAAACCTAGGTAATGACTGTTATTTTAGTAAAAGAAAAATTCAATGATATGACTCGGAATGATAGATTGAGGAACAGTGTGATAAGACAACGTTGCGGGCTGAAAGATGATGTAGTGACGCGTATTAAAAAGAATATGCTGAGATGGTTTGGACATGTTGAAAGAATGAATGAAAGACGATTAACGAAAGGAATTTATAAGGCGAATGTCAGCGGCAGCGCCGGTAGAGGTCGCCCAAGAAGGACATACGCCGATCTGATTGGCGAATTCCGTCAAAAAGGTCAGGTGCGTAGCACTCGCAACCGGCGTGTATGTATGAGAAGATGTATGAATGTGGAAGAAGCAAAAGAAGTATGCAAGAATCGTAGCAAGTGGCAGTCTATAGTTTCTGCCTACCCCTGTGGGAGAAAGGCGTGAGTGTATGTATGTATGTATGTAAAAATTCAATCGCGGGCAGGATTCGAACCTGCGTCTTCGAAGCCACCGCCAGTCCCACCAGCCTGAACGAAATTTGCCTTCACATTCTGAATTTACGTCATAAGGTGACGTTATATATATAATAGGTAATGAGTTTTTATGTCTTTATTCTGCTGCCAGCTGTGAGCTCCTTCTACTTCAACCATTTATACATTTTAAATTTTCTTTATGATATCTCAACTAGGTTTCCAAAGTATCTTTTCTCATATTTTAATGTCATTATCCGTTAGTTTTTATCGGGCTATCAACCTCTTAAGCTTAGTTTTATGATTTTTATCTTCCATTAATATACAGCGAATTTAAAATTATGTCTGAAGCCTCTTCGTTGATACTAAATAATCTTGTCTTGGTATTTGATAAAAAATAGTAATAATATTACTTATTTTGGAAAAAAAAATAAGATCTCTATAACACTGTCAATAAAAATAAACAATAAGAGTAACTTAGGATGTTTTAGTAATTTGCGTTGAGAAAGGGTTACATAGCTACAGTTTCGCCAGCCACCATTGTTGTTTTTTTTTACGGCTGCTGTTAGTAGAAAGACTTATGTATCGAGTAGTTTCTATGGAGTAATTTATAAGGTCATGGTTTTTTCGATTTAAATGGAATCTAAAAACACACCAAAAGTGTAATATTTTAATTTTATTAGACCATTATTATATATACTTTTGAACCGTCAAACGTTAACATATTATTTCATATTAAAAATTATTACTGTCGCAAGCAGTATAATATTAAAGTACCTTCCTATTTTTATTAAAATCTGTCCAGTCCAGACTGTAGTAGTTTTTCCGATTAAATCAGAAACCGCCAAAAATTCTTAGTACTTACATAAATAAATATCGTTACATAATATAAATTGAAGCACCCCCGTCACGTCGTGAATGTATAAGCTAATCTCAAATTACTGAAGCGACCGCTGGAATTTATCGGAGGTGGGGGGAGGGCTTCCACTTTGCCTGACTATACGCACATTATAAATATAGGGTTTTAGAAAGAGTAAAACTATAAATCTTGCCATATATACATGTTTAGAGACTATAATGACAGGCTTGAATAATAATCTCTAGTTTCTGCATTATTTATGAACCTGCAAAAGGCATTTGATGATGTTATCCATGACAGACTGCTTAATAAGTTAGAAGCGTATGGTACCTATAAGAGGAAATGTCTTGAACCTTCTAGCGTCCTACCTTAGTAGTCCACAGCAGTGTACTCAAATTTCCAGGGAGTAACACAAGGAGTGCCCCAAGGTACAGTACTGAGTCTTCTCTTATTTATTGTATAAAAATGATCTACCTAAACCTATAAATCAAAATATGGTCCTATTTGCAGACTACAGTACTGTTATATTTACAGGCAAGTGTAAGTATAACCTAGAATTAATTACGAATCGGACATTTGATATAATAATTAAATGGTTAAAAGACAATAATTTATCAATAAAACTAATAAAATGACATTCAGAAATAGGAGCAATTACTTATTAGATCTTCATATAAACTGTAATGGACAAAAAATTCATGCAATTAGAAACTGTAAAATTCCTGGGTCTTTGTGTAGATTGCAATTCAAATTGAAAGTGTCTGTAATAAACTTAGCGAATTCTCTTATGCATTATATATGCTTGCAAAAGTTGTGAACCAATCTACTTTGTTCATTGCATACCACAATGGCGACGTCTTCTGGGGAAACTCAGTTGATAAATAAATGGCTTTTTAGATCCAGAAGAGATATGTGAGGGCTATTTGTAAACTTAAACCGACAGAGTTATAAACCTTTTTTCATTAGTCTAAAACTCTTGACATTACCGTGTATTTACATTTATGAATTTGCTGTTTGTAAATTCGCACATGTCGCTATTAAAGCAGCTTAAGAGCAAACAACACAACAAGAAAGTTGGTTTTCCCCCAAATAAAACTGCACAATTTAATAACAGTGTCTATTCTAGGGCGCCTCGAATTTACAATCATCTGCCAGGTAAAGGTAAATAGGTAATCTCAAAGCGTCGGTTAATCTCAGCAAAAGACGATAGTTTAAAACTGGGAAAACAGTTTAATATTAGCACACAACAACTTGTAGAACTATAGATCTTATATATTAATAGATGTAATAATACCGATTATGTATGTGTTTTAGAATCTTCAGAGATAAACTGTATAATCCAGACAGCAATCTTGCATTGTTGAATAATTTGGTTTTATAACGAAGTCAACATTGTTGACTTATATAAAGATTAGGTACTTACATACCTACTTTATGAATCTGTTTTCAAGCCATATCCTTTACGGTATTTACCCAAATGTTGCTTAGGTTTAAAGACATAATAAATAATAAATGTATAATTCGTGCAATTTCATATATACATACCAAATACTTAATTATAATATAAAGTTAATTAAATAAATAAATAAAAAACCTTCCTACAAATAACAATCTGCAACAATTAAATGACATTAAATCTCCTAAATCATCATCATCATCATCATCAGCCTATGTTCGTCCACTGCTGGACGAAAATAGGCGAATCTCCTAAATAAAAATACTTAATTCGCAGTATATTACTGCGTATTCAAATCAACAATAAATAAAAAATACTATATTCAATTACACATAATAATAATAAATAATTAAACGATAAATCTATTTGTGATAATTAAAATACATTAATTAACTAATTAATTTACAATAAAACCTATTGAAACTCTCCCTCTCTACTTTACTTAATTTTACTATGCTGTGCCCGACAGGGTCCATAATTGATCCCTAGATATAAGTTTACCACCTGTGTATACATTATGGAACGCAATAAATTTGATTTGATTTGACATTTATTCTTAAAAAAGATATTATAGTCACTTGCATGCGAACATATTTTATACAAATAATTATGCAGTTCACTCGTGTCGCACTATTTTAACACTAACATTTTACACCTTTACCTTGGCCGCACCGTTTTTTTTTAATTTCACAGAAAATTATCAGTTTTTTATCAATTTAAATTCGAATCTAATCTAATATGTATTTTTTTACATCTTTTTGTACCTTTAAAGACTAAAAACTTAAAATCTGTACCAAACAATAATTTTATGAGAGTCTGCTACAATTAGACATTAATACAAAACAACATCCTGCCTGTTTTACCGGTCACAAGTAAAAATATTAGAATTTAAAGTTAAAAAAAACTGGTAATTTTCTGTGAAATTAAAAAAAGTAAAAAAATAACGGTGCGGCCAAGGTCAAATAATTTGGGCCAAGTGGGTAGCAGATGTCCCCACCACCATTAACCACCATTTTCGTATGTTCAACGTTCTACCAAACACCCTGTATATAAAACTCAAAGGTCTGACATAGTGATCTATGTTGATAGATCACTATGTTTAGTCTGTGTCACTATGATAGTCTGTTTCACTGGAGGGATCGGGCTGAAATTTCGCATGCAGGTAGATGTTATGACGTAGGCATCCGCTAAGAAAGGATTTTGATAAATTCTACCCCCAAGGGGATAAAATAGGGGATGAAAATTTGTATGAAACTTTGTCAATTTTAAACCGATCGGGCTGAGACTTTGCATGCATATAGCTCCTATGACGCAGGCATCCCCTAAGAAAGGATTCTGATAAATTTCGGACTATGTAGGGGTGAAATAGGGGATGAAAGTTCATATGGAACAAAGTAACTAATATATGATGGTATTTTGTTGTAAATTTGTGCTCCTTCAAAAGTAATCATTGTTTTGCCGTAATTTGTTCGAGGTTTGGGTACCTAAGACGAAAAAACTAGCTCAAATGTTGTTTACTGCATTTCACACAAATGTGTCGCTACGATGAGCGTGCTTTATTGTCTGAAGTACCATCCATATTTAAAACAAAAGCTCTGAATGTAACGTCGGCATTATCTCTGAAAATATTTTACTGAGCATTTCATAAATACATAGTACATTCTTATTTTGTTTCAGTGAACCATACATCCCTCAGAATTTAACCGCGCTTACTATGGCGATAGTGAAGAGCCGAACGGCATATATGGATGTAGTCCGGATTGAAACGAAAACGAAAGTAAGTTCGTTAGGTTTTCACACAGTTTATGCAACATTGTGATACAAGGTGTCTCGCAATCGTACGGGAACATACGCTACGTTACAATATTCAATTGACTACGTCCGTCACAACAAACAACAAGTGTCGCTTCGCGGATTCAATTAGCCCCACGTTCATATTGCACTGTTGATATTTAAGCTTGATTATCTTATAAGTTAACTTTGCTCTTACGCTTAGTCATTGTGTTAGCGCTGAAGGCTAACGTTAACGTGTTTTCTTGACCCAACTATAGCATTCCACTTATTGTAATTTTATATTTTAATTATTAATCTATTTTTTCACAGATTATGTTTTCATTTCTGTCCGTTGGCTGGGGCCTCTTATCGGACATTGATATAGAAAGCGAACGATTACGAGCAATTGGAGGCCAAAGGTTCGCTGTTTGGGCACTTGCAAGACTGGTCGGACTGCGGACATATAAAGGTGTAGTAAGTTACGCTAAAATTAAGGATGTGAGCAATCTTCCTAAACCCAAACAACCGCTCACCCTCAGTCATAGCATCAGCCAGGACGGCGCGCTCGACTCCCCTGATGCGGAAGCGTTCATTGATGCTGACGAACATTCTGAAGTGTTCGTGAACGCTGTAAATGGAAAACAACATCAAAGGGTGGATTCTTGGTATTCTGTTAATTCACGGAGGAGTGCATTTTTTAGCACTCGAGGGTCAGAGTATCACAGCGTGACGAGTAGCGGCTCTGAAATGCGGTCACCCGTACATGCGTGCATGCACGGGCCCGCTTCCCACCTGCCGTCGCTCATGTCCCAGCTACCTACGCATTGGGTGCACGAACATGGTGAATTTGTCATGGTCCACGTATCGTATCAACCTTACATCGGCGAAGACTTTTTATTCGCGCCGCGTTCACTGCTTTCCGATGGGGTAATGTGGATGTTGATCATCAAAGCAGGAATTTCAAGATCTCAATTACTTTCGTTCCTTTTGGGTGTGGGTCAGGGCACGCATGCCGATATGAACAATGAATACATCAAAATGATTCCTGTCAGTGCATTTAGAATAGTTCCCGAGGGGACTACCGGTAATCTTACGGTTGATGGAGAAATTGTCGAATATGGACCCATACAGGCTGAAATATTCCCAAATATAATTAATTTAATAGTACCAGATATGAAATAACGTAAAATTTATAAGAGATATTCTTAAAATGACTGATATGATTATTTGAAACACAGCTGAGCCGATGCAAGTTAAGGAAACATAATTCCAAGCAAAGGTTTAAATATTATGGTTGTGTGAGATATATCTAAATTATTATTAAAAACTTACCAAAAGATATTGATTGCAGAGGCAATTGAGTTGATCATTCCATGAATGTTGTGATTTATGTTATACAATTTTTAATTTAAATTGGTTCAATAACTGAAAATGTGATATAATTTTGTAAGTGAGTTATTAAAGCCTAATTGTGAGCATATAGCAGCTAGTCGTGGCTTACGTATACAATGAATAAGTGCCAAATGTAAGCACTCTAAACACATTCACTATAAAATAATTAGGAATTGATATTTTACCAATTTGCTCAATCGTAGAGCAATTGTATGCTCTTTGATTTCTAAACAGCATATTATTATTTCAGCGAACATGTTACTTATAAAACTTTTGAAAAATGTAATATCAAATATTATAGTATGTAGCTCAAAGCCGGTTATGTATATATTAATAATTTATAACTTTATAGTTGCGTTTTAATCTTTATAAGAGAACATTCAACACAGAAGTTTTCAGTGTCTTGATTGTATTATATTCAGGAATGTTTAAGAATATTTATATCCAATTAACTTTTTGTAAAAACAAATGAGAAAGCTATTGCATGCTTTGTATTTATAATCTCGGTCCCAAGTATGATTATGAACTTGCTATTAATTGTAACAGGTTTAGCTTGCCATATTTATTATTTTGAATAATATTACTTGCCTTTAATTGATACATTTATGGTATATAGGAAAATGGGGTAACTGTTTATATACCTTTATTTATTGAATATGTAATGTTAAAATGGTTTGGGACTGCTGGTATAACTTAATGAAACTTATTTAGCAGTATTAATATTATAGCAATTATTTTTCTGTGATAATAACTACTCTGCCATATTCCATTGAAAGTTCTATGCAAATGATGGTACTATAAGGATGAGAACTAACAAAAACCCCATTAAAATCACGAATAAAAGACTTTGTGGAATAGATTACTTGGACTTTGTCCATGTTAACTAAAGATATAATGTACAAAAATAAGTACTGCTGTTGTATAAAGAATTAAAAAAAAAAATATGATTTATTGTACATATTATAACATCTAATCAAATTAGGTATTGTTCCAAAGTAATTGTTGTTTTTTTTTTTGCACAATTTATTGTATGTTTTAAAACATAGTAGGTATTCATTAAAAAAATCACATTAAGAAAATCTACTTAATATTCTTTGTTGTAAATGACAATTAATCCACTAGGTACAAAGCTGGATTAAATGTTTATTTCATACATTCCATTGTTTATTGTATCTTTGGGCTTTTAAATACTTACTGAGTAGGTATATTAATTAGAGTGGAAAAACAGTAGCATATTAGCAAAATCTTAGTGGATAAATTGTGAATAAAGGTTATATAATTTTCAATTTTATGAAATTGTTGTCAATAAATTATTAATTCAATTTTTTCGAGTTTTTGTCAAAAATAATAAACTTGCCATAGACACAATAACTTTATTATAATCTAGATTTTATATTTATCTAAAATATACTTAAAAAAAACTACTTACATGACATAATTACTTTTAAGTGTAATATAATTAATTTAAAAACTTATTAAAAAATTATTTAGAACCAACACATTACAAAATCAAAAATACTTGTGATTATAGTTAACTTATATAATTATATGACAATTTACTTAATCTACCTTTAAAACAATCGTTATACAAAATTGCCGAAAAACATTGAAGATAACATGACATTATTAACTTATACATTAACTAGTCAAGTATCAAATAAATTCTGTCTGTAATTAGTAGCTGGACAGGTTATTATCTAAATTAAAAATGTTCAGAATATCTAAACATTAAACTGAGCTCTTAATATTAGACAGTTACATTCATAAACAGTCTTCATAAACATTTGTAAAATTTTAATAGAATTTATCTTAATTTTAGGGAATCTAGGCTGTCAAGTAAGTTTTGTACTTCAGAGTCCACTTGTTCACGTGTGCTGACACGCTCTAGCCTCTGGCAGACAGATTCCAAGTCACTAGCATCGGCTTTCTGCATCTTCATATACTTCAACATCATTTCAACAACTAAACAGATTTCACCAATCAACTGTCTTGTCTCCTCAAAGTGTCCAGCACCACTTGGACGCATTTGAATCAGTTTTAGTTTGCTCTGTGCTAACTGTATAGGGTTGTGGCCATTTTTATCATGTGAGCTAACATCAGTACCGGCATCAAGCAGTTCTATCACTACTGGAATGTGGTTGGTGCAAGCAGCTAGATGCAATGGTGTGTTCCCCAAAGTATCTTTAATGTTGGGGTTAGCACCATGTCTCAATAGAGTTTTAATGACATCGACGTAGCCGCGACATGCAGCCAAATGCAACGGACTCCTTTTGTGTTCGTCTGAAGAATTTGGGTCAGCCCCTGACAACAGAAGTTTCTCAACAAGTTCCGTATTATTAGTGGAGGCAGCGAATCGTAGTTTATGATTTCTCGATGAACAAATAGTGCCACCATACCTGTATTTCAGTCTACAATGTCTGGCTTTAGTTGAACACTTGATTTTACCAACATGGTCGTGAGGTTCGGATAGAAATTCGACTGGCATTGGCTGGCCTGCTTGGTTTATAGGTATAGCTGGTGGGCTAAATTCTAGAATACACTGAGAGTGATCAAATATTGGATTATCGCTGCTCTCATTACTTGTGTCTACCCCAGAATCGGCCATGGTATTTATTCACAAAAGCAAAATAACTTTCAAGTTAGGTTTGTATTTACTCACGCTGAGTACATTTAATACACAGTTACAATTACTGTAATATGAAATATTAAGGGGATTTACGAGAGTTACCTTTTTTTAGCTGGACTTGTTTAGACTTGGCCATTAGCTGTCATAATTTAATTTCTTTTTTCTTTCTGTCTGTCTGACTGAACTGAAGTGTCTGAGGAGTGCAGTGTTGCCAGACATTTTGAACGAGCGATCGTAGATATATATAATGCTCAGGTATAATGGGTATTTATGAAAAAAATACGACTCGTCCCATCTAGGCTTGTGTAGTACCTGTACTAAGTACTTAGTCTTTAGTCTTAGTAATTAATTCCCTACACTGACTAGTACGAACTATTCCTTTTCCTTTTTAGTACATCATTCAATTTAGCGATGTGTCAACTCGGTTTGGCAAACCGGGTTGAGTGTAACTCGAGTCAAACCGAGTTACTATCTGTCCAATTCGGTTTTGGTTTCTAACCGGTAACGCGGACGAGACGGTGCGACGTGCGCGCGACGCTACACATCGATTGACGGTTCGACGCGAAGCACTAATAAAAAAGACGTTTAAATTTAATAGTCTTTTAAATGTTTATTTACATACATAGATAGGTAAGTCGAATAAGCTGGAGTCATGCATTAGGTGAAATGTGAACAAGAACATACATATCAAAGACAGTTGTTTTCTAATAAATTAATATTGTAATTTTATTCACATTCATGTAAGTGGTCATAATAAATAATCTCGTTCGCGATGAGCGATAACTGCTGTACCTGATCCAAAATGAATATATAAATTTCTCAAACCGCTGCAAACGTCGTAGCATGGTGCGGGTGACAGTTGCCTGTATGACGTTGATTTCATTGTTTAATTTAATTTACTACAGTTATTAATGATTTAATACATTACGAATGTGGTACAGCTAAAATATTAAGTAATAATTTGTAAATTTCGTTTCAAGAGTGAAACGAAATTTTATGAAACTGTCACCCGCCGTTTATCTAGGTTCCTTCTCTATCATTTCGTCCAAAATACTTCACTGGAAATAAATGTAAGCGAATGCAATTTTTGATAACTTTAGCAAGTATGGAACGATTTTCCGATCTTTTATTTCCAGTGAAGTAGTAGAAGACGAAATAATACCGTAGGAACCTAGATTAACGGCTTCTAAATCCGAATATTAACATAATTTGATAGAATATTGTCTGGATTACGATTTATTTCGGTATTACGTTTTTGTGGGCAATTCAAGCTCTGCCGGACCCATAACAAACCATACAATGATGAACGTCAATTTTACGTATGTTTGGGCTTTGTGTAACTTTTGCAAGGTATAACAACGTATGGCTTCTAAATATTTTTTTATATTGACATGTGTTTGATTTGTTTTCAGATAAATGTTTACAGTTGCTTTTTTACAAAAAAAAATATTTTACGGAAACCATGAGGATCTCAATTCGTGTGCCATTTCAAGTATCGTCCCTAAAAAATATTACAAAAGTTTAAATAAATAAATGTTTTTATTTGTTACAAATAATTATATTATATTTGTAACAAATAATACAAAAAATATCATCATCATCAGCCTATATTCGTCCACTGCTGGACGTAGGCGTCTCTTAATGAACGCCACAGAGCCCGATCTGAGCCCCACAAAATATATTTATGTAAATATTACATTAGAAAATGATAAAGTATGGTCCCTACTGCAATTTATATTTTATTAATCTGTGGCTGCAATATTGTATTATGTATTGTAATAACATAAAGTAGGTAGATAGTCTGTGTGTGACTGCAATTCAATGACAGGTGGCAAGTTGACAGCATATTCGGCCTCGGAAGAAATTCCGTACGTTATTTTTACCAACAATACTGCGTAAAATATACAAATATGCAACAATTAACAGTATTCATGGTGAGTTAGTAAAACAGATGTTACAATTTTTAAGCATGTTTTGATTGGTGATTATGTTCTTAACCTAAAATGTTTTGCCGATAGGATATTGAAAGTTCACGTTCGTATATCGATGAGCTGTATTCGCCAGATGCCCCGAAGGTTGTAGAAGCATTAGTGACACTGAAGAACTCAGTTATAGGCAGCAACAGACAGAAGAGCTCTGTTATACAGCAAGGTGTCGTGCCAAGGCTCCTGCAGTTAATGTCTGATGAAACATTGGACCCTAACATAAGACTGGAAGCGACTATCACAATAGGTAATGTTTGCAAATTTATGGATGTATATATATTATAAGTATAAATAAAAAGTGTTAAAGTATCAGTTATCAATTACAAAGAGGCTGTTCTGAAATAGGGGAAATATCAGCATGAGTGTATTGCCCAAATCTACATTCTAATACTTTTAGATCATACAACTTACAAAACCATGAAGTAACAGAGTCATAGACACATTATAAAACCACCGAGCTTAGCACAGAAAGCCTGGAATATACCGAATATGCAATTCATCTGGTTATTTATTTAGTTGAAAACTTTACCAAAATGATGAATGATTTGTCAAAACACCTGGATTCAGACTGATTAAGATTTGTTTGGGCTTGAGAATGAATAAATTTGCCATACATTAATGGTCTTATTCATAAAATATCTTATAGCTATAATTATGTTTTTTCTTCTTTTTCCTGACATAAAATATCATGTGCCACAGATAAAGCATATAGCTAGTTAGGCTTATAAGACGGTTCATATTATTATGAATAAGCCTGTAATGTTAATGGTTTTATTGCTGTTCTCAATGATAAATAATGCTTGATTACACCAGGTTCACTAGCAAAAGGCACAGCAGATAATGTAAGCTCATTAGTGGAGCAGGGTACAGCAACAGCTCTTGTGGAGCTCCTTAAGACAGCACCAGTTGGAACAAAGTTGGCAGAAGCCGGACTATGTGCACTAAGGAGTGTGTTTATGCACCCACCAGCACCAATAACAGCCTTGCCAGCTGACATGAAGCTACTGACACGTTTGACACGTAAGTTTGATCTTTTGTGCAGCTTACATTCATATATTTTGATAATTGTCATTATCATTTGTTTACATGCCTAATTCATGATGTTGTTAAGAATCAACTTATCTAGTAGGATCAGATCAGGCAAATTATTTACCAATTTTTTATTGTATCCACTAATGTTCCTGAATAATGTATGTAGGGACTTATTGATATTGCAGTTACAGTTATTGAAGGTTGTTCAGGCTTAAATTACTTTGTTAATGTTCTATGCTACAAAGAAGGTCATTATGCGCTGCCCCAGTGTTGCTTGCCTAATCATCAATTTGCACCAATTTGATGCTTGATGTTATGAAAATTTAGAAGCATGAGCATTAAGAAATTAGAAATGGTTTTGATTGTCTAGTTGCTTTAATTTTTGCAGTTTAGTTGAAGGTCAAAAGAAATATTGTTGCCTTACAATATATGAGTATAATACACTTTAAAAATAATGATTATAGAATATAGGACATCAGAGGTTAGGAACTGACACTAATCCAATTCAATGGTTATGTATAATTATTGTCATTATGTTTAGTATCTTCACCATAATATTATTATAGTCATTATGGTCATGGTCATAATTACTTTAAAGTGCTGCTTAACCCCATTAACCTTATTTTTTTGTCAATACTTCCTGACGCTTGACTGCCTCATTCGTCTAGTGGTCGCAAACGCGACTGCTACGCTATAGGACCTGGGTTCGATCCCCAGGTTGAACAAAGTGTTATTGGGTTTTTCTATGAAATTGAAACAGGCATGAGGGTATGTATTTATGTATGTATAAATTGCAATTATAAAATAACTATCAGTAAAAATCCTAACTGAGGAACTGGTAGTGGTACTTTAGGAATAGCTGCACTTAAGTGTGTGTAAACTATAATCGCTTGAACAGAAATAGCACGGTCGGGTTCACCGACGGCGCGCGCGTGCGTGGTGCGCGTGCTGTCGGTGTGGTGCGGCGGCGCGGCCGAGCAGCAGGCGCTGAGCGCGGCCGGCGCGTGCGGGGCCGCCGCCGCGCTGCTGGCCGCGCCGCCCGCCGCCGCGCTGCTGTCCGCGCCGCCCGCCGGGCCCGCACTGCCCGCGCTGCCCGCGCTCGACCTCTTAGCCGCTATGTGCTTTGAGAACACAAATGTCTCGCAAATTGCATTAAATACCAGGTAAGTGTCTGAAATATCTATATAATAGACGACCTAACTGGCACTGTAACTTTTAGCATGACATCTATATATATATATAAAAGAAAGTTGTGTTAGTTACACTATTTATAACTCAAGAACGGCTGAACTGATTTGGCTGAAAACTGATAGGGAGGTAGCTTAAAACCAGGAGAAGGACATAGGATATTTTTTATCACGTTCCCGTGGGATAATTTAATTTTACATTTTTACCAACCTAAACCCACATAAACTGTTATTTTGATAGTTGTCATAGTTGCCACATAGTATGATGGTTGTCATTGTTTGAAATCGTGCATATAAAAAAGAGTATTTAATGTGTTAAAACTATTTTGCTGGAATGCAGAAAAAAAAAATTGATGTCAATCGTCTATTTGGTGCGACCTAGAAGAATGGATTCAGACTGGAGTCAGTAGTCAAGAACATGATAGCTATTTCATAGAAAAAACTGTTTTGAGTATTTTTCAAACGACTCAAGATAGCCTTTCAAAGACATTTGATGACATTTTGTGTTGCTAGACTTTTTTAGATCTGAATTTTTTTTAATAGGTATGGCGCAACCGGGGCAAACCGAAAAAAATAGGCACTTTATTTGTTGACATTCGAGTCTGTAATAGAATAACTGCATGAACCATAACATGGAAAATAGACTTGCAGTCAGAACGATTAAGAGTAGAAAATCAAAATTTTCAGCTATTTTTTTCAAATCGTTACGGCAGGTGATACGAAGTACACCGGGTCATCTTATATATATAAAACAAAGTCGGGTTTGTTACAACACGTATAACTCGAGAACGGGTGAACCGATTTTTATGATATTCTGTTTGTTGAATTTGTCTCCTCCCCGAATAGCAGAATAACTATTAAAACATCGAAAATAAAACATTATGGTGAAAATTTATTTTCTCATACCTACATTGTTTCGGGAACGGATTGACAGATTTGACAGAAATAAAACACGGACATGAATGAACATGATGTCGATTTCTGTTTCGGCAAGGCCAGTAAGTAGATGGCGTTCTGTGCATTGTCCGAACTTCTCATAAGCTGCTGGTGTGATTTTGATTTTTTTTTTGTGTATGTTTAATTGGGTTCCTGGATGGTTTAGATTCACAATTTGAGCCGGTAGGTAGCACCGCAATCGGGTTCTACGATTTTTTTTAATATACAGGGCAAGACATAGGAATGTGATGAATGGAAGAAAAGGACATGCTGCGCCGACGACAAATAAAGGGCAGAAAGATGATGATACAGGGCAAGACAACGTTTGCCGGGCCCGCTAGTATTCTATAAAATTTGACTTGTAAAAGTGTCCTTAAAAAATCTAATTGCAGAAATAAATGTCATTTATCAGATGATTATGGAAGTGTATGAATAATACATAGGTATATGTATATCCACAAATGTTGGTTATCTATTACTTATACTTATTTTAAAATTCAGAGAAAATCTGAGAATGAGTTTACACTTAGAATTGTCTCTGAATATCAGCCTAAACTGCAGTTGATTAAAAACAAGATTAATTTGATTTAAAAGCTTGAATAATTTAAAAATCTTTTTGAACTATCCTAAAAGATGCAAGGCAGGTAGGTATTTTCCTATTTTGTCTTTAAAACTTTTTCTTTCATTTACCTAAAAATACTACAAAATTATCTTGTTAATCATTATGGTGATGATATGAGTGTCATTACTATTTATTATACTTCGAGTTTTTATTGTTAGATCATCTTTCAATTTATAAACTACAATTTTCCGTCAAAGAAGCATTTCGATTGTGTTGTTTACGTTATTATGCTATATTTCTTAATGACTTCAACACTATGTTATGATAACATTTGCTTTGTTTTGTTATAAAGTTTTGGGTTATTCAATAATTTCGTATGTTAATGTAATATTGTTAGTTAAATAATTCGATTTGGAAGTATGTACTGTATTGTAGCTTTTTTGAAAAAATGGCCGTCGATTGTTTGCCTACCCCTGTGGGAGATAGGCGTGATATATGTAATTATGGATTTATCAAAAAACCCATTTTAAGAGCCTGGAATCGCGAAAATAACATCTGTAACATACAACTTAACGATATGTTTGAAACAGCATTATTTTCGCAATTTTAGTGTTGGTCCCTTAGTAAATGTTGTTGATTTTTGCAATGCTTTGTATTGACACGTAGTGCTCTCTCGTCTGCGCGACCCTTAAAAGTGCTGTATGTACGCAGTGTATGTAGCTGTATGTAGGTACATTTTGGATTGTCATTTAGGTGACTTTGACGAAATACTTTGTCGGTTGCTAAGATAAGGAAAGCATTTGAATAAAGATTGGGGGAAATGGTTGTAACTGTTAGTAGGTATGTATTGTGTGGTTTCTATTATAAATGAAATAATGACTGATGATATTGATGATTCAATGATATAGGTAGACATGTCATTATTTATAATTGAATGTTCTGAACCCGACATTCGTCTAGATTTCTGAAGGCTTTTAAAAAACTGTGTTGATATGCTCGCCCTCTATAACATGACACCTGGCGAATTACAGGAGTGCATCAGTACCCCTCTGCCTACATTTTTATTTAATCGATGTTAGAATGTTGAATTTACCAATTTTTTTATAGGTTGATTTGATGATGATGTGCGTCGAGGCTTTTTCTCCTGAACTCGTGGAGCAACAATCTATTCCCTAGCATTTTTTCTTAGGCATGGTGATAAAACAATACCGGAGCTATTGTCATCGCTGGTGTGTCGGGATAAGCCATTGCCGGTGGCGATGGGCGCAGCGCGTTGCCTCACGTTCATGCACCGCGCGCAGGCGTTACCTGCCGACGACGCCAGGTCAGTACATAACCAAAATTAAAATTTACTAGCCAACTGCCTCATTAGTCTAGTGGTCCCAAGTGCGACTGCTACACTAGAGGAGGAGAGCAAATTGTTATGTACTGTTTCTATGAAATTCTCAGCAGCAGCTCGGAGTTTGGTATTTGTGCCTGATTAATGGCATTAGGCTCACCTGCTATTATATGCGACCTAAACATACCGATAAACCCTTCGGGGAATACAGGCCTGATGGTATGTTATGTGATTAGTCAACAAGAATTGCTTATGGCGCTGTAAGATTGGAGCATTGGAACAGTTACTTTCGGATACTGATTTATACTAAGTATATACGAAAGTAACTGTTCGTAACTGTTTTCACGCCTAAATCGCTGAATTCCAAAGAGATAGAATGCTTCCTGAACTAGTAAATAGACTACCTACCTTTTGTTTCAAAAAATTAAAATGAAATTATCATTCTATTGGAATGCGAGAGAAACCAAAAATAAAAATGCTGTGAACGGGTATGAAATTTTATTCACACCTATATCATCCTTTGCTGTTTTTATTTTATTTTAATAATATGGCAAGCTCAAGTGCCGCCTCGTCTTGAGATGAGACCTCAGGTGTTTATTACTATAAGTCAGACGAACTCGACACCGGAATTTTACTAACACCAACCCAAAAGTTATATGTAAAGAAATACGTTCTACAATAAGATTTGCTCATGCTCAAGACTATAGTTCAATTTAAGGTATCTATGTTACAGCCACGAATAGTGACGCCTTGCATGTTATTCATTGCTTAATTATCGTGTAAGTGGCAAAATCTGTAATAAGGTCTTGTAACGCTGGCTACGTAATCAACTTGTATAATCTTTTGGAGCACGGTTGCATATTATGTAAATTACATGTCTAGTTTAATGTTCTGAATACTGCAGACATGGGTCAAATCTGATTCTTAGGTTATCTGTTAAATACCAAAACAATGCATATGCACACGTCGTATTGAGTCATTCGGACATATTTCATATAATTGAATATTTACGTATGTTTTCGTACTTCTATTAGTTTAGCAAAATGTCTTCTGTTGCTCGTTTCCCGTGCTGTCTATCCAAGCAAATGGCTCTTCTTTTACTGTAGGAATTTGTGGTTATTTCTGTTGTAAATTAAATAGTTTAAGGCCAAAATCATTCAACAAGCCAACATTGACACAGTAATAGGGATGGATGGGACAAGATAACGTATTCTATTCATCCGCGAACACATGATATTCTAGGCTTGAAACAAGACTGTGTGACAATAGGCGATTATTTGCTCTTTTTTACATCACTATCAACTGAATCCATTGCCATGCAGTATTAGACATTTTTTTTTATAACCGGTTGTCGTGTGCAGTCCTTTTAAGGTTAGAGTGGTATCTTTATTTCTCGTAAGAATTTACAACAATTCACTTCATGAGAATGTTTAAAAACACAAATTACAAATAAATCATAATAATCTTATCCCATACGTACTTACGCTAATGTGTCTAATAATTTCACTCAATTACAAGTAATACATTTTTTTTAGTGTGGTTTTCCATTGTAAACCAACTTTTGTAAGTGACAGATATGTTTTCTTTACAGAGTGGTGTTCGGCGCATTACCGTGCCTCGCCCGGCTCTGCACTAAGGACATGCCAGAAGACATCCGCGCGTCGGCGGCCGAGACCTTAGCTTACTTAGCAGAGGTATGCTACAGTTGCCTCACGTAAGGGAACACATTATTTGGAACCGTGCAACTAGTTTTTAGCCGACTTCAAAAAGGAGGAGGTTTTCAATTCGACTGAATTTTTGTATGTTTGTTACGCGATTATACCGTCAATTATGAATAGATTTTGATTATTCTTTTTTGATCGGTAGGTCATACTTCTTATGTGCGTAACAGTTTCGGATTTCGATGGCGAAATCAAAAGAGCTGATTAAATCAAAGGCACTGACTTCCGAAACTTTGCACATAGGTAACATTACTTTTTACGTGTTTGAAGGCGGTAATACTTTTTTTATAAGTTGTTTTTTGACCTTTCTATAAATAAGTATTAAAAGGCCAATTGAAATAAAACATATGATTTTGACTTTGAATTCTCAATATCTTTGTTCTAATAGAACGTAAGCAAATGTTAATCTCATTCTCTATACATTTTAAAAGATGGGAATAACAACAGAAAACCATTAACTTTTTATTCATAGATAATTAATTTTGAAGCAAGGTAATGTTTACGCGAGCGGAATGTGTACCTATATATTATATAATAAATGTATATTTAGGCCGATTTTTGCACTCGCTCGCATCGTATTTGAGCCCTCGTTCCGCTGGACTCTTAGCTAAAAGGCGTTAGGCTGTTATCAGGATATTATAGTAATGTACGTCATAATGTTAGTATTACATACATTGGTACACCTTTGACTTTTCGTATTTATGTGCCTATTAATAATTGATTATTATCACTTGCTTAAACGGTGAAAGAAAGCAATGTGAGAAAAGCTGTACGTCTGAGATATTTTCACGACGCCGTGTGAAGTCTGCCAACCCGCAGTAGGCTAGCGTGGTGAACTGTAGCCTAAACCTTAACCCTTTTAACTATGAGAGGAGATCCTTGTCGGTTGATGATTAAGAAGGGGTCAGTAATTCTGAGCCATACGACTAATTATACCTACACATCTAAGTATGTGCTGTAAAATATTCATAACTAGTGCAACACTTAACACTTGCGTGATAAAACTGATAAAACACTCACGAATACGTCACATAATTGAGTTTTACTTAATGTATCACAATTTTAAGTGGTTTACGTAGATATAAATACCATCAACAGGGTAATACCCATTTGATGGTAGTACATTTATCTAATGACTTGTGACGTCCTATTTTATGATTCTAGGCGATTGACATTGTTCTTTAGAAAAATGGAAAGAAAAGTTTGTTTTGCTCATCTCTCAAAAGTAAAATATCTTAACTTTAAAACAACATTGCCATTTCGTCATTGCAATTAGCTCGCCTCTTATTACATGGGACCTAAAACACCGACAAACTGTGCATGGCATTCATTCAGTACACGTCTGCCTATCCGTTCGGCGTTAAAAGCATGATTCGTTATTGGAAAGCGCGATTTATTCGTTTATTGGAATTTCATAGTATAAGTACCTACATTATAAAAAAGGCAAAAACGACGACTACAGATATTTTTGTATCCATCTTAAATATCTACGAGTGATGCCTCGTACAGTCGTACGGCATCCCTCCAAATAAAATTTTCCCATATTTCTAGGTAGACACATCTCTCCAAAGGCTAGCAGCGATCTCGAACCACCTGATGACGTCACTAGCCGAGATCGTGAACTGCCAGTCACCAGCGGCCAAGCAAGGCGCTTTCAAATGCTTCGCGTCACTCGGCGCCAACGACGAGGACATACGCAAAAGGATAATAGAGACACACGGACTTATGGTGCATGTGGTCAATGGAATGAATAACCCTGAAGCATCGGTAAGACATTCAGATAAAAGCAGTTAAATTTCTTGTGGCACAGAGCATCATCATCAGTATAACTGTATACCTATAACAGTCCATTGCTGGACGTAGGCATGCCCCCTTAATGTGCGAGTGCGACATTTATACAGAATGTGAGCATAGCTTTATCTAATGCCACAAAGAATAGCCTTTTTTCTCACATATAAAATTATTTTGTAGGTAAGATTAGCAGCAGTAAGATGTTTACACTCACTCTCAAGATCAGTACAACAATTAAGAACAACATTTCAGGTAAATAAATAATAATATAACTGAAGTATGCACTTTATTTGAACTAATGTAAGGCGTAAATTCTAATGCTCGTGCTAGTTGTCAAATTATCTTATTTTTCTTTACTCAGGACCATGCTGTGTGGAAACCTCTCATGCAACTGCTAAACGACTCGCCTGGAACAGAATTATTGACAGTTGGATCATCAACACTCTGTAATTTATTACTCGAGTTCTCGCCAGCCAAAGAACCAATGTTGGATCAAGGTTTGAGCCACGCTTTTAGTGAAGGTACCTAATCAGGATATGAAGGTTTAGTAGGTTGTAATTAATATAAAAAATATTGGTGTATATCTCGTAGGTGCAGTAGAAATGTTATGTAATTTGACGAAGAGGCCGGAAGCTGCATTGAGATTAAATGGAATTTGGGCGCTAATGAACATGGCTTTTCAGGTATTTATTTTGTTTCTTCATTGAATGTTATATAATTTTCTATATGTAAAGTAAAATTAAAATAAATAAAATATAGATAAATTTTATATTGTACATCATTACATAGTAAAAAGTATACATAACCATACTCTCAAGTGACAATTGTTTCATAGGCCACGGTTGTAAGTGAAAATCATATTTTAATGATACTCACCGTCAAGAATTCTGTTGCTGTAGCACTGTTACGTCATTTTTACAAAAAGATGTTTTAAGTCGATTTTAAACGTAGACTCCAAGTATATCTATCATTTTATATTGTCAAATAAAAAAAAGAGATGGCTTTCAATCTAGATTTTACTTGGACCACTTAATACTAAAACAACGCTTGGAATGATTCCAAGGAGATTTTTTTATTTTTTTATTCGTGATAGGCTTACGCTTGACCGCCAGTTTGCCTCATGTTAAACGATACTGCGATCTACGATGGAGCGCGCTTGCCTAGAAGAAACCGATTCACTCGTGATTTAAAGACACCCAGATTATATCTATCAGGGAAGACCCACTCGGGAAGTGCATTCCATATTTCAGCGGTACGAAGTGGACTTGAAAGCGTTTCGTTCGGGTTTTTGGAATGTCCACCATGAATCGATGACGCTTTTTCGTGCTTGGTCGTCCGATAGTAGAAAGTGGAGATCTGATGCACACTCTCCGAATTGTATCCGATAAAAAACCGATAAGCTAGCCACTTTGCGGCGATGTTCAAGGACTTTGGAGTTTAGCCTGGATAAGGGAATTGTTGCCAATGAGCTTCTTGGCACGTTTCTCGATGGACTCCAACGCCTCGAGCTGGTACTTAGCCGATCCATTCCAAAGGTGCGAACACTACTCCATGCACGACCGAACTTGTGCTTTATACAATGCGAGCAATTGTTCTGGCGTGAAGTAACACCGCACCTTCGAGAGGATACCCAGCTTTCTGGCAGCTAGATTAGATTAGTTAGTCTGGCCTGGATCACATACACGCATCTATTTTTCCATAACTGATTCAGTTTTCATTAGATCCTGGTAAATTTGAATTCTAACAGGCTGAACAAAAGGTGAAGCAGCGCATCCTTAGCTGCTTAGGCACCGAGCAGATGTTCAGGTTGCTCGGTGACAGCGATACGGGCGTGATCATGAAGACGCTAGGTCTACTGCGGAACTTGCTGTCCACTAGACACCATATAGATGCCATCATGAGCGAATATTCTTCCCAAGTAATGCAGGTATGTCACAGCCTCTAACTGGAAAAGAACTTCACTTATATTTATTTATTTATTTACCTACTTATCGCCAAATAGACAGCGCTACTCAATTTGAAGATGGCCGATAAGTTTCGTTCTATCTCTATTACTATAAAATTGACTGCAACAGCAGTATTTGGCCATTAGCGTTTACAGGCATTTCAAGAGGAGAAATTTACCAATATGCCTGATTATAGGGTATATTTATTCGGATAAAGGTGAAATTATGGGCGAATTTTTTAACAATGTCCTCCAATAAATTATACATTCTTTATCTAAATTTTTTGCGTGTAATGGGTAAAATACTTATACATTTGATTAATGGCTGGCCCTACAGATAGATGTACTTACCTTAATTTACGTCTATTCTTCTTCATAAATAGATGCTTCATTGAGCCAATTTAATACAATTGGTTTATTGACATGACTGGTCTATAGATATCAATAACAACGACAAAATGTTTTTACCCCGTCAGGCTGTGATAGTAGTGCTAGAAGGTTCGTACCCTGCCGAGGTGAAAGAACAAGCGCTGTGTATTCTTGGAAACATCGGCGATGGAGAGAAGGCGAAGGACCTCATCATGGCCAACGAAGACGTACTAAGGAAACTAGTGGATTACCTGGTAAGACTTAGTCAAGTTAATTCTATCATGTTTCCTAAACATAAACCCAACTCTATACTGTATATTTGAATTTCTAACGAAACTTGAAGGTCTTTATATGTCACTGTCAAACTGTATAAATAAACTTTCTTCTACAAAGCAGGTTCATCGTTTTCGAAATGTTACACACAGAAATTAACTTGAGACCTGGCTTGGATGCACAATACTTTATATGACGATAAAACACAAATTTATATTTTTTTATTTACAAAATTGAATCGTTGCGTCGTCAGCAGGCGGTACGAGGGTGTCGACGGGGTGCGAGTCTCAAGTTAATTTCTGTGTGTAGTATATCTGCCAATACCAGTAACACTACGACTTTCTCGGCGTGCAATAGGAAAGGCCTATGTCTGTGTTTAGAATGATGACGGTGGTACCACCGTAAGAGAGTGGCCTCTCTTCCTATGGGGTGCAGGCCTAAACTGTGCTTTTGACCATCTAATTTTCCTCAGCATCATATTATTGTGTTCTCAAATTAGTTAATCATTTTCTAATCTATAAATGCCCTATAGTGTCAGCCTAATTATCGTAGCTAATTCTGTGAAAGAAGAAAATATAATTATTTAAAAGTTTTTTTTATAACAAAAGGACTTTTTTCTTTAAAAATCCTTTGTGGTGGATAAAGGACAATTATCTCCTAAATATCGCTTCGATACGTTTGGGGAATATTGTGAGCGTAAATTATTAGGACTGCATGCATTATGCATATGCTAGATCGTGTTTGACTGATGAATGTATATGAATGAGTAAATGAATGAAGCATGATAGAAGCGGTAATTAATGTTACTTTCATGTTGATAGCATGGAGTACTCATTTCGCAAATACATCGTGGTAACTCGCCTCTTGAATGACTTGCCCACCTTGACGTTTACGTCGTAATTGATACTAGCAGAAAGAATTATTGAGGATTTTTTGGTGAAAAGAGTTTACTTCATATTTAAGATATTTACTCAACAAAGTAGACATTTATGGAAGAAAGTGTGAATGATGATCATTGTAAAAGTTCATAAGCTTTGAGACACTCAGCACAACCCTGCATAATGCATTATACCAAGTTCCTTGTCTTGCAACATACAATCTTATATTTGACGATGATGACGTTGTTGCTAAAATGAATTAATATTCATTTTTGCAAGAATGTCGACGATCATATTGGGATGTTGGCCCTAGGTCCAAGCATCCAATCGGGGGCAAACATCCACCGAGTACGTGACGAGAGCGATTCAATGGGCGATGCAAAAGACGACGGAAGGTATGTGCTTATGTAACATGTGTGACTGAGTGCACGAACGAGTGAATGTGTTGTTTTTCAAAATAACTGAAAAATAAACTATATATATACTCCCGTTTGACTCATGATAAAGTGCTACGATTCGTGATAAATCAATGACTCTCACTTGTAAGTGACTAACCAACAGGAATTAAATATAATGTACCGTGTTAGGAATATTGTCATTGATTTCTGCATTAGGAATGTTATGCAAGAAGTGAGTGTTTGTTACTTTGTCTGTCATTGTTGTTTTCATATGTGATAATATAGTGTCGCATAGCTCAGGCTTTTTCGACTGTGCGATGTGTGTCGTCCAGCGTTCGCCGTGCAGACAGGACGAGGCATTAAAATAGTCGATTCGATGATTATCCAGGCGCATCCGGAGAGCAAGCTGCAGGAAGCGGCGTTGTTCGTGGCGGGGAACCTGGTGTGGCGCGGCGAGGCGGGCGCCGGCGCTCGACAAGCGCGGCTGGCCGAGCTGGGCGTGCTGCGCGCGCTCAAGCTGCTGCGCGCAAGGCACGACGCCGCTCATCTGCACGACAAGTCTGACCGACCACCTTACTATTATACGGACATTTTTAGCCGACCACCTAATATGATATGCTTTCATATTCCTTAAAACGGTCCCTAAACCTTTTGTAAGCACGGAATGACGGACCTCTTTTAGTATTAAAAAATTCCCTTTGTGATTCATTGTGTTAATGTTCCTAATAAATATGGCACTCATATTATGGATAACTAAAGGGTCTAGAGTTCCGTGGACCTCACTTTATGAAACCCTGCTTGAGAAGAAACGACGTATTTGCTTTAAGGCTGATCGTTCACCTGAGCCCTCGAAATTCAAATTTCAAGTGATTTTTCGCAGTTTGTAGGTGTATAACAAGTTCTAGATTCATGGCAGTAGTAATCGCGATATTCATTATACAACATTCACAACTGAGAATTTAAAACCTTTGCTTAAAAATCCTTATCAAGCCAAAAACTGTGCCAATGGTCAAAATTGACACTTTACACTACTTTTAGCTACAATAACCATTTTTAATCAAGGGTTTTAATTTTACATTGTGAATGTTGTTTAATTAATGTTGCGATTACTTTTTATCATTTGAATTTCGTGGGCTCAGGAAAACGATCGGCCTTAATGTTGGGCGAAATAAAGTAATAGCAGCATAGGTTCACCAATCGACTATTCGCTTTTCAATTTTACATTGAGATTAATTTTTTATTACATCTTAATCTCACTCTGAGTATGTACATTTTTAATAACATAATTGTATTGTTTCAGAGTGAAGACGGCTCTGGCGCAGTTTAATGACTTTTCATAATGCCGCAAGGGCCACAGGCGCAAACGTATGAGACGATAGTGTCTGTTTTAGTTATAGTAACGCTTGTGATTCAGTCGAACGACGACAGTGAGTTATCCAGTCATAAACCTTATGATATTACGACACTGTAGATAAGTATTTAATTGTACATAAATAAGTTCACAAATTGTTATCGACGCGAAGTGTTATTGAATTTATTTATTTTTAATTTATCCTGTTGAAGTCAACATTCATTGTCACTAACTGTACATTTCATACCATGTATCATGTAACATTTTGACGAGTATCTCTCCCAAAGAAATCGATACGTGTTTCCATCGACAGAGGTGCTAGAAACCCTCGCAAAATGGCTATTTTTGTGAAACTAGCGAAATGTAGTCAAACTACAATAGTGTAATTTAGTTAGTTGTTGATATTACGCGCGTTTTATCTGCGTATGTATGTATATTGAAATTAGTAGGGTGAAATCATGTTCAGTGGCAAATGTCCGACGTAAATTGCATAATACCTGACAATCGGTGTTATACTGTAAATAATCTCATGTCTTTTGGCATTCATTTTTATAAGTTTCCATAATAGTTGTTTCCATATTGTGTATCATTAAATACACAAAAAAATCACAAAGTAAATTTTGATCGGGGCCGTTCAGGTATAGATATGGATCAGGTATAGATAAAGGTATGTTAAGTTTCAGTTTTGTTCGTATCTTTAAAATTTTCACATTGATAATGCTGTTACGATAAAAGACACGTCGGGTCTTACTTAAGGGTTTAAAAAGAAATTACGAATACACAATTTCTCGTTGTGTCCTAAATATTATCACAAACATGAATTTGTATATAAGTGCTATAAAATATACCTAAACAGATATTGTGAAGAAAGAAGAAGAAAAATTTGTTTCGTATTTTCGTCTGGAATGAGTCTCAAGGGCAGTGGCGGTATATAATCGGTAGCTTTTGATAACGCATTGAATGTATGTATATAAACTAATTATACTTTTACCTACAGAGTAATTGCTTATGGGCTATGTTTTATTAAAATAATGTACTTGATGCCAACGCTGTGCAAATGTATAATATCATCCATTTGTGTAAAACTACATGTATTTTAATTTTTAACGAATGTCGGACTTCGAAATGAGCGGTAATTTTTTTCGGGCTGCAAGTCTGTTACGGTAGAATAATATTTACTCTGGTTTCGTAAAGGAAAAGGTCATTGGAAAGTATTGAATATTCCGTTTTGTTATTATTATAAATGATTAATTGGAAGCTCCGTTCGTTATTGACTCCTGGGGCCGTATTATGACGTCATCATTCGGTTGTAAGAAAGAGATGAGGCTATTTAATATGTAGAGCGGCATTTCTTTCTCACAACGTACAAATGATGGCGTAACGTGGTAACGTTATAATACGGCCCCTGGTGTTCGTTCCCCGCTTATTTCGCAGCTCAACCTATCAGTTACTGTGATAACAATTTACTATTTAATGATGTATCTAACGTATAGACAATTAATTGTTATCATTGAAATAAAACAACTACCTACTACAACTAATTCGCATTTCGAGCTTTTTAAACTCGGCGTAAGGAGACTGATCTGATGTATGTGACGAAAGCAACATATTATAACATCTGGGTTCTAGATTTTATATAGGTAAAAACTAGCTGTGTCCCACGGCGTTACCCGTATTGATTATTCAATCCCGAGGCAATTTTCTTTGTTAAAGTTCTTTGTTAGCCTAGTGAAGACATCCTTCATGTACATGCTTTAAGCATCTATCTACATGCCAAATTTCAATTAAGATTTCGTGAATAATTAGAGAATGATATTTAGCTTTTACACATGCTCTATGAATCTAGACACTGGTAGCGTGGCCAGCCACGTTCAAAGAAAAAGGAACTGGCGACGCAGCAGACGTGTGTAATATTACACACCATTTCGAGCTACTTTTGACCCCTTGACAACTATTTAACTTACATACATGAATTGCCAAGTCATCTTGAGCAGGATCATCTACAGAACTTGGCACCCAGTTACATGTCAATTATTTTTTTGGCGAAGTCGACAACCTCACATTTTCACATATGTTTTTTGATGGGGTAAAATACACTAAGAGTAGTAAGAGTACCTGCATAGATATAGTTTTCGTAACAGAAGAAGAAAGTTTTATTAATACACTTGACGTCTAAATTAATAAAAATAAAACGTAGGAGAGCCATGCTTCGGCACGAATGGGCCGGCTCGACCGGAGTGATACCACGGCCTCACAGAAGGCCGGCGTTAAACATCGCTTGCGTTGTGTTTTGCCGATTGAGTGAGGTTACCGGAGGCCCAATCCCCTTTTAAAAGGTCGGCAACGCACTCGTGACTCCTCTGGTGTTGCGGGTGTCCATGGGCGGCGGTGATCGCTTACCGTACCGATCGTTATTGTTTTTAAATATATATTCATGTATTTACTTAGCATGGTAATTACAAGCCAATTTTCTTCTACCATGGTAATAAATGGTGGAAGTACTCGGATGTGACAACTGACAAAAGCATCCAATGACAAATGAACGGTGCATGCATCACTTTATGTTGGATCAGTCTATTTTAACCTTTATAAACGAGTTGATAGAATAATTATAACTATACTATTCAAACACTATGGATTATAATAATACTTCTCGTTATATTAATACTCGAAATCTGAATATCAGAAAAAAAAAACAATTATAATGAATGCGAATTATGTGTAGCGAGAAAAGTAAAAGAACAGCCTGAACCCCATTGAATAAATAGTTTTATTTTTAGAATTAGCTTTGACATATCTTTTTGCAACTTGGAATATATTTTGGGCAGTCGAATAAAAATTGTGCATTATTTTTGTAATGTTATTGGTTTGAAGGAGTGCTGGTATACAATATTTATGTTTCTTTAATATCTTGACACATTTTTACACTTAGTTGCTTACCATACGAGATACGACACATTATTGTTTTGTGTCACTGTTGTTTAAGTTCTTGGAAGCTCTATAAAAATGTGGCCATGGTCTCTAGTAAATGTGTTAATATATTGTCTTACCGTGAGTTTAAGAAAGTTTAAACCGAAGGATGTTCACTGATGAGCAGAGCCAGTCATAAATGTGACATAAAGAAATCTTACTAGTTGTTGAAAGATTCTGTGGCACTACATTTTTGATTGCGCCGTATTTAATAATCACAAATCGAGTCAGAGCGGGCTCTTGGTAAGCAACCAAGTGTCAAAATGCAATATACATTGCTTTTTTTATAAATTATACAAATTATGTTCACATGACTGATAGATTAGGCCAATTCAATGTCGAATAGATAAGTTTGGTAATTTAAACGAATGAGTTGCTTTCCCACCCATTAATTTTTGTTCTATTTATTGTAAATCTCTGTTCTTTAATATAAATGTAATCAAGATGTATATTTTCTCATTGCGATTTCTGAACTGTAATATAATATTATTTATGACAAGTTATGTTTTTCATGTTAATATGAAGATAATGCGAAAACTACATATTTTGTTTTATTATACTTACAATTCGGAATAACATTATTCGTTTTTAAATTAAAGCTTTGGGAACAATTGGTAAATAAAATTTGCCTGTAATTACAGCTTAAAAGACCCCCTTATTCGTAAAAATATAAAGTCTTTTTAATATTATTTTAGTGAATGAAAAATTCAATTGCGGGCAGTATTCGAATCTGCGTCTTCTGGTTAGATACACCAGACGCTCTGATCGCTAAGCCACCGCGAGTCCCACTGCTTGATTGGAATTTGCCTTCAGTCCAGAATATCATGTATCATGTGAAGTTGTTTTAAGAAGTTTGCAGATGCTCGACACCGCAAGGCGAGGAACGTGAGTCGGAGGAAAAGGGCGTTTAACAGGGCTGCGAAGACTTGTAAAAAGGTCCTTCGAAAGGCTCGCTTTGACCACATTAGTCGAATAGGGAACAAACTTGCTTAATACCCAGCTGGTAGTAAAGCGTTTTGGTCACTAGTTAAATCAGTCGAAGCGAACTTCTGCCGCCCCTCACTCCCTCCACTGCTGAAGCCTGATGGGTCGCTGGCACATACCGCAGAAGAGAAGGCCAACTTGTTTGCTTCTCTTTTCGCGGAGTCTTCGCGTCTAGACTCTGGTAGCGTGAAACCTCCAACTTCGCCTGGCAGCACGATAGTTATGCCAGTGGACCACACGGTATTCCAGCCATAGTTCTGAGGACATGTGCGCCTGAGTTGACTCCAGTGCTGACACGCCTCTTCCGTCTCTCTCTTAAGACTGGTCAAGTGCCAAAATCGTGGAAGCTGGCTAACGTGCAACCCGTGCCCAAAAAAGGTAGTCGAGCCGACTCTGCTAACTACAGGCCTATTTCGGTCACGTCCATACTCTGTAAGACTATGGAGCGTGTCCTCAACAACAGGCTCCTGGCGTACCTAGAAGCAAATGATCTCCTCAGTGACCGTCAATACGGATTTCGCCGAAACCGGTCTACTGGGGACCTTCTAGCACATCTCGAAGGCTTTCGACAGGGTCTGGCATGATAGCCTTATTAGCAAGCTTTCATCGTATGGCTTGCCCACTGATTTCGTTGCTTGGATATCGGACTTCCTGAGGAATCGATCGATACGAGTCGTCATTGACGTGCTCGTCCGATCGAATGGATATCAATGCCGGTTCCCCAGGAGTCGGTACTCTCTGCGACTGTCTTCCTGTTGCACATCGATGGTTTGCTGAAGCCCCGTATCTTTGGGTACGCAGACGACAGCACCGTTGTAGAGTTACACAGCCAGCGCACAGACCAGTGGACCAGAAATCCAGTCTCTAAGAGAGGCCATGGTCGAGCGCCTGAGTTTGTCCCTTCAGGCAGTCTCCGAATGGGGCGATGCCAATCTGGTCAAATTCAAGGCTGCCAAGACCCAGTCGTATCTGTTTTCTGCCAAAAAGAGCACATTCCAACTGGCTCCTACTTACGGAATGTATCTGTGCCGATAACTGACCAGCTTGAGCTCTTGGGCGTTACTCTGACGTCAACCCTCAAATTCGGCTCCCATATAGAGTCCAAGGCTAAAATAGTTGCCAGAAAACTGGGTATCCTCTCGAAGGTGCGGCGTTACTTCACGCCGGAACAATTGCTCACATTGTATAAAGCACGAGTCTAAATCACGAGTGAATCGGTTTCTTCTAGGCAAGCGCGATTTATCGTAGATCGCAGTATCGCTTAACATCAGGCGAACTGGTGGTCAAGCGTAAGCCTATCACGAATAAAAAAAAAGAAGTTTATTAGACGTTTTATATTTTTATGATTTTTTTTTTCAGCCTTTATGTCCAACTTACACAGTATTATATTATCTTAATAAAGCCTTATTTATATTTATGCTTAATTTTTAACTATTATTTTATTTAAGTAAGTAGTAATGGCACATCGGATGCAGAGATATTTTTATATCAAGATATTTCATATCAAAGTTGACAAAATTTGCTAGTCGTCAATAACTATTTCACATTTGAAACAATTTGGTGCTTGTTCTGGGGGTTGTTCAAATAAAACAGAATTATCTTTTATCCACACTGTTGATAACTGTTCTTCATTGGTTTGTTGAGGTGCTGGATTTGGCGAACTTTGTATCTCTCTTGGTGGACTTGATATAAGTCTTGGCGGATTTTGTATTGGTCTTGGCAGGCTTTGTATTGGTCTTGGCGGGCTTGGTGTTAGCCTTGGCGGGCTTTGTATTGGCCTTGGCGGGCTTTGTATTGGTCTTGGCGGGCTTTGTATTGGTCTTGGCGGACTTGGTGTGGGTCTTGGCGGACTTGGTGTGGGTCTTGGCGTGCTTTGTATTAGTATTGGAGAACTTTGTACTACACTTTCCGTACTTTGCGTTAGACTTGGCGGGTTACTAAGGTTATTTGAAGTTATGGTACATGAAGTTGGTGGCGACCCAAATTGGCGTGCTTGATTGTAACCAATTTCATTTCCAACAAATTGAGGACATGGTGGTGTCCGTTGAGTTTCTTCTTCAATATCGTGTATTGCTTGCAAAAACATCATTTTCACTCTGATTTTTTGAGTAGGACTCATTCTTTGTAATGACGGTACTATTGATAATAAGAAATGATTGTCTTCATCTATTTCTCTATTTGGTCGAATATTAAAGATTTTTAGATATGGTTCTTTATTAGGCTGTTTTCTTTTATTTTTGTGGACCTGACCAGATGTTTGGTTAAAACGGTGGGAATTAGTTGTAGTTGTATCGGGTACAACAGGTGTTCTTACACTGTGCACCTGTATACTACTTGAATGCGGAAGTTCAATATTCATTGTAGGCATTAGAAAGGTCAACTTATCAAAGAATTGGTATTTTTTGCGCTTGTTAGCAGGGGTACCCAACAGTCTTTCTACTTTCTGTAATTGTAACTCTTTTTGGAAAGTAGATTTTATATCTTGCCATTTTTTCTGGAGTTTTGTGCCTGAAATAAATAAATTATTTTAATATTTCCGATGATAATTAGGATCATCTATGCATCATTGTAATATTGAAAAGATAATTTCACTGTCTGAAATAATATAGCTAAATTAATTTTTGAGAAAAAAAATTCAGTGATGCAAACAAAAATGGCTTTGAGAGAAGAATGCTTCAGTTAGATATGACCATAAAAATTGGCTTATTGAAATAAAACTACTTTTTACGGATTTTATCGCATTGTATTGATGTTATTTAATTGCCGATGTTTTATGATGCAGGAGCGTACAAGCTTGATTGTAATTGCGGCCTCTCATAAATAGGCCAAACTAAAAGAAGCATAGGGACCCGCGTAAAAGAACACATCGCCTATGTCAAACACCACAGTTTCAAGAAGTCAGCAATTTGTGAACATCAGATTTGATAAACCACAAGTCTTCACAAAAGAAAACCGATTCCGTTCCAGGACTATTCAAGAGGCTATTGAAATTAAAAAACATCCAAATTTCAATAGAGAAGATGGCTGGGTCTTACAATCTGCTTGGAACCCCATAATAGATTCCATAAAATCCAAGCCCAAAACTGCAAGACCAAAGGATATGGTGAGCTTGTTCTGTATGAATCGGATCACCAATAATTAACAAAAATGTAAGGTAGCTGTTAGTAATTGCAACATTAGCGGCCAGTCCCAATATCAAATCAGTCAGTAGACTTGCTTACTAGATAGGATTTTGACATAAGCTCCATACAGGTAATGTCCAAATCCTATCACCAGTAAGCAAATCTATCAACAGATTTGTTATTGGGACTGACCATTAGACGTCCAAAAACTCAGTCTACCTGTGACCATGGATGCTGTAAAGATCCGAAACGTCTGGAATTAAATAATATCAATATAACGTGATAAAATCCGTAGTCGTTTTATTTCAATGTCTAATATTCGCGTGTGTCAGAACCCAGTATAAAAATTTGCTTTAATTAAGCAAAATTATATAAAATATTAAAAAACAAAGTTGTGTTTGTTACACCATAGGTATATAACTTAAGAACGGCTACAGTAATCTTTATGATCTTTGATTTTTTGGATTTGTCCAAAAAGCAGTTTATCTATTACATCTAAAAAAATTCACGACAAATAATTTACGGGACAGGAGTGAAACAGAGGGCAACAGCTAGTTAGAAATAAAGGTAAGTGTGAAGTGCGCGTGGAAGCTAGGTTAGAGAGTAATAAACATTTTTAAATTATTCGTATGTAAACTAACCTATTAGAGCTTGTTCACTAAGAGTGTGATGCACCCATCGTGGTGTCATAATCTCACAGATCTCCAACCATAATTTTTGCTTCAATCGGTGGTCGCTATAACCTAGCAACGATTTATCGTACAGCGCTGGCCGGGATTTAATTAAATCTATTAATTTTTCAATATTAAATTTACTCTTTCCGTCTTCCATTTTGTGTTGTTGTACCTACAGAAACTAGTGTTGCCATATTAGCGATGTGTCAACTCGGTTTGGCAAACCGAGTCAAACCGGGTTGAGTGTAACTCGAGTCAAACCGGATTAACATCTGTCCAATTCGGTTTAGGTTTGTAACCGCTGACGCGGACGAGACGGTGCGACGACGTCCGCGCGATGCAACATATCGTATGACGGTTTGACGCGAAGCCCCGGGCCCGAACGATAACCGAACGTAACCGAATTGCACCCTACGAAGTCTTCGACGCCGAGTCGCCGACTAACGACTTGTTCTTTGCGCGCGATGTTATTTTGACAATTTAATATTTTTCTAAAATTTAACAGTTTTAAAAATTAAAAGAAAGCGGAACTCGTGTGTCACTCACTACTATTTTTGCAAGTGATTAATAAAAAAGACGATAAGCAATTAAATTGTACTTTTTGATACAAATTGTTTTTTTTTATTGTCTTTTAAATATTTATTTACATACAAAGATAGGTGAGTAGATTAAACTGAACAAAGAAACAAACTATCGATAGTATCGATACTGTCGATTTTATTTGTAACGATAGTATCAATTGTATCGATACTGTCGATAGTATCGATTGTTTTGGACTATCGATAGTTTAACAATATGCAATAGTATTAGGTATAAATAAATAAATAAATAATTTATTTATTATATTTATTTTAGAAAACATTGTTTGCTTAACATAAGTATAAACTAGGCAATAAAAAGTATAAAATAGTTACCTTAAAATACATTATGCCTGAACTAGGTAATCCTGTGTCTCAGGCTAAACGGGCTAATAAAATCTAAAATAATTACAAACAAAATACACAACAGAAAATAAACTATAAATTAATCGAAAGTAACACATAACAAATATCAAAACTATAATTAATGTTATTTTTGCACAGTTAGTAAGTTCTGTTTCTTCGTACGACATACACTGAAGGGCCTCTTTGAGATTTTTTTTACAATTACTTAATTTGAGGGGATAGATGTTTAATTTTGCATTTAGTCTATTGTAAAGAAGTGGTCCTAGGAAGACATACAATTTTGTCGTAAATGCACGTTTAGTTCCTGTATTTTGAATGCAAACTATATCTTTCCGTCTTTTATTAGTATAGTTAGTGCTGTACGGAACTGCTGCGTGCTGCTTGTATGTTTTAATAGTAATGTAGCTGAGTAGTGTTGCCGAACTATCGATATTAAAACAATCGATAGTTTACATCGCAAATCATGTACCCTATCGATAGTATCGATACTATCGATAGCACAGAACAAGGCAACACTATCGAATGAGTGCAATACTATCGATAGTATTGTAGTTCCTCAATTACAACACACTATCGATACTATCGTTGCAAATAAAATCGACAGTATCGATACTATCGATATTATCGATTGTTTTGGACTATCGATAGTTTAAAAATATGCAATAGTATTAGGTATGTTTTAATAGTAATGTAGCTGAATACCATTACAGGCCGATATGTATTTTTTTATAAACATTTCTATCGAGCTGTGCTTGTTGTTACTATTTAAAGCAAAAAGAAGCAGCGTTTTGATATGTCACATAAGTGTGAGTATGTTTCACTGTACGTATTGAAGTTCCATGATATAAGCCATAATCGACCGGGCCCCGAGTTTGCTAATATAGTGTCATAATGGTCGATCATTGATCTCATAATTGTTGACAAGTTTGGTGATCTACTAATTCAATGGCGTCATTATGACTTACCAATAGTCGACTGACACTCCATTGAAAGAAATGTTCTAAAATGGTAGTTCCGTACATATTGACAAATTATATAGGTTGCATGCAACAGGTACAAATTCCATAAATATCCATACTGCATATTTGTCTTTATTTTTCTAGGTAAATCAATAACAATGATTCCTGAAAGGCAAACTGAAGAACGAATCTGAAGTTTTGTTTGACTCTTGTACAGATAAAACCAATTTAACAGGTATATCTACTAGATGTACAACTGGAACTGGATATTCTAGAACCAAAAAAATCAAATTGCATCAATGCACCGAAAAATGTGCACACAATGCTCAGGTGGAGTTTGACAGCAGCAAAACTGAGGATGAAATCCAAGAAAAAAACGTGGATATTAGCGTACAAACTATGCCTGATGAAACAAAAAATGTTAATAACAAATCAACTGTTCACTATCATTTCGGTAATATAGTAGCTGAAGAAATAAAAAAACTACCGCCATCAAAAAAATTTAAAGTAATGGCTGAAATTTTAAAAGTAATAGAAAAATGTCAAACCGATTAATTGAACAGTTTCAATCACTAATATGTTATTAAGTAAATAAGGCAATGTCAAATAATTTTATAAATATAATGCAAAGTTATTATTATTACGCAAGGAAAACTGTTTGATATTATTTATTCCTATATCCTCATAGTTTCATAGTTGATTGTGATTGATTGATTGATTATGTGAAAATTGTAAATAATACTATTGTGAATTTTTAAACTATCGATAGTCCAAAACAATCGATACTATCGACACTATCGATACTATCGATAATATCGATACTATCGATAGGCCGATCGATAGTCTTACGATTGTTTGGCTATCGATAGACTATCGATTAATCATCGATAGTCGACTATCGATCGGCAACACTATAGCTGAGTACCATTATAGGCCGATATTAATTTTTTTATAAACATTTCTATCGAGCTGTGTTTGTTGTTACTATTTAAAGGAAAAAGAAGCAGCGTTTTGAAATGTCACATAAGTGTGAGTATGTTTCACTGTACGTATTGAAGTTCCATGATATAAGTCATAATCGACCGGGCCCCGAGTTTGCTAATATAGTGTCATAATGGTCGATCATTGATCTCATAATTGTTGACAAGTTTGGTAATCTACTAATTCAATGGCGTCATTATGACTTACCAATGGTCGACTGACACTCCATTGAAAGAAATGATCTAAAATGGTAGTTCCGTACATAATGACAAATTATATGTGAAAATTGTAAATAATACTATTGTAAATTTTTAAACTATCGATAGTCCAAAACAATCGATACTATCGACACTATCGTTGCAAATAAAATCGTCAGTATCGATACTATCGATATTATCGATAGTTTGTTATTGAGGAACTACAATACTATCGATAGTATTGATAGTATTGCACTCATTCGATAGTATTGCCTTGTTCTGTGCTTATGATAGTATCGATATTATCGATAGTATATAATATCGATACTATCGATAGGCCGATCGATAGTCTTACGATTGGTTGGCTATCGATAGACTATCGATCGGCAACACTAGTTGCCATATTGTAGCGACTAAAAATCTGTACATCCGACAGTAAAAACCGTACGTCCAATAAATCTGAAACTCCGTACAAAAGAAACCTAAAATTAAAATCAGAATACCTTTAACTGCTGCTAGGAAATGAGTTTTGGTGTTTAATGGATGTCATATGTTCTTATAGATCTTTTTTGCCACTACTTCCTGCAGAAAGATTCGTCAAGCAGTAAGTATTAACAAAATGCAAAACATACATGTTTTTTTTTCTACGAGTAGGTCAATCGTAAGAAAAGTGAATGTTTTAATCCCAAGCGATTTATTTAACCATTCCTGGTTAAAACGTTGCATTCTATGTAATTTCTTTGTTTAACCAGTCATAACTACATAAATAAATCGAGTTCACAACACAAATAATTAAAATAATCAACTTCACAAGTCCACGGGACGGCACGGGACGTAAATATTCACTGGTTGGTCAAAAGTTTTGTCTCAAAACACAACTTTGTTTATGACAAATGTCAGTGTTGATGACATTGACAAATGTCAACTGTCGAAATTAGAAAGCCATTCCATTCCATTGGTTCCATAGATATCGTATACCGCAGACAATGTAAAGCGCTCTACACATGTACCAAAGATTTTTAGTTGATTGATGTTACCACCACACTGTTATTAAAATGAAATAAACATAGTATTGAATGACGAAATGAAATAAGTCAAATATGATATTGTTGCAAATCAGAATTTTTATTGTACATGATTGAATTATTTAAATCGAAATAAAGTCGTTTTTTTTTTAAGAATTATCATTATTTAATAACAGGGTTACATGACAACACAACATGTCGTTGTCATTGTCATCACGTCGTCAGTAACAGATTGGTATTCATGGACACATTTGACTGAACAACAACGGATAGCAATATCGTTGGGCACTTCCGAAAGAAAATGAACCTTAACATCATGTAGTGTAAGGTCATTATCGTACGCGATGCGCGCGCAGCGCGATCGTGGAAATGGAATGGCATGGCGGATTGTTATTTGACAGCGTGTTATTGATAATTTCATTAATGTATTATAGATTACATAACATAATCAACCCATTATACTGTCCCACTGCTGGACACGGGTCTCCTCTCAGAATGAGAGGGATTAGGCTATTATAGATTTCGGAAGAAAAATGCATTACGTAATTTGTTGTTGAAATAACGACCATCACTGTCAACGTTAACCATGTAACATGCTATTTTTGTTAGGCAGTAGTCTTGGGTAGGTCCTGAACGAACGACCTAAAAGACACGTTTCCGATCAGTGAAATAAAAGACACGTTTCCTAACCGAGATCGTTAATCGGTTCTTCGGTCCTAATAGTGCTTCCTACTATTCGTACATTTCGTACGTAATGTTTCTGAACGACCGAGATCGAATAAAAGAGCTAATAGTACAGTATGTACCGAGTAAAGTTATATTATGAAGGAAAATAAAATAATATTGACATAGAGATTAATTTTATGCATAAAATGTATATTTAATATTCAATAAATATTTTTTTATTATCAAGCTCAACGAATCAGTTGGACATTAAACCCTAGTAACTATTCTTATGATGACTGTCGAACTATTGTAATGGGACCGAACGATGAACTAATAAGCAATTTCGTTAGATGTCCTTTATGAACTAAAAGAACTAATAGTAATAATATAACTAATAAGGTGAACTAGTTCACTGACCGAATTGTACTAGTTCAGAGCGATCTCTTTACTGACCGAATAGGCACAAAACTATTAGTCATAGGTGAAAGATGAAACAGTAATTCCCCGTCATAAACAACGATATATGTTCTTTATTTTTAATATAGTTCTTTATACGGATGTCGAGGGTGAAACAATAATATCGACCGCGTATCGATTGTACCGCATTTTAAAATATGTACGTTTTATACGTATTTTTGGAAATCCGTACACATTTCCGTACGTACTACTCCAAATTCCGAACGTGTACGGATAAATCCGTACATACGGTAACACTGAAACAGAATCCATACACAGACTACTTAGAGATACTAGTTTATTCATATATTGATTGTACGTACCCACAGACTACTTAGTACTTAGTTTCCTTTATATCACTATCCCTCTAAGTACTCTTTGTTACTTAGAGATACCACAAAGAGTATAATTTTAGTGAGAGAAATATTTATGGAAAATGTGGACTTCAGTATGGTTTATGGAATGCAACGCATGCGGTCGTATTGTCTGTCTTTCGTCTGAGGGACGTACCTATACCTAGTTGTAAATAGATACCAGGACAGACTACAGATACTACCTACATAGTATCCACTTATAGATACCAGTGGTCCAGTATCAGATCGTCAACATCCCGCCAACTCTCGAAGAACTGGACCAAAGAGTATAGTAATTAAACTGGACGTGGAGCTTACATCTCTTTAGACCATAATGAGAGAGGATTTTAAGTGTCAAAATGCCAGCAAAGAATTTCTTAATATTATTTGTACGATATATTACATGTACACAGAATAGTATATCTATCAAAATACGTATGATGTAATGAGTTTGATTTATAAAAACTTATCTAAAATCCGATTTAAGTCATAAATCGTATAGTATTGATAATCCGTAATCACTGACCTCTTTAATACTGAGAGAAATATAGAGATTATAGATCCGTGTCCGTACTACACAAACTGATTTCGCAAAACCAAACGACTGCCCAAATCTAAATCGACGTCACGAAAACGCGATACAACAAACGCAAACGTCACCCAACAAAAGCCGACGTTTCGAAACCAAACCGCACTGCGCAAAATTGCAATTGCTATTTGCTACCCACAAACTAAAGAAATTCGTTACCTTTCATTCTAATTATTGTAAATGTTCATGAAGTCTTTCCTCTTTCTTTTCTAAATAATTGCCCCACACTAGGATTTTCTCCTGTATCGAGAATTTGTGTTTGTAAACGCTGGGTGCGTTTACACAAACACCCAGACCCGAAACAACTACCTGTAGATCATACACATAATTGCTCCGTGTGAGGATCGAACCCACAACACGTGGCGCAGAAGCCGATCGATTAGCCGCTACGCCAAACGTGTCGTCAGTCTAGAGTAAAACATGAGACAATGTGAATTTCGCTACAATCGATAGATTTGGATTTTGGCTTGCACGTGGGAAAATAACACTAGACTTTCCTATTAAATATTATATATACTCTTTGCACTACACTGGGAGATAATAAGATCTAATTTAGACTATCTATTACTGACGATAACTACGACCGAAACGAAACGAAAACCTTTAGTTTTCTAAAAACGATTTTTACATCGAATGCAAAATTTGATATCTAATTTATATCAGTTTGCGTAAAAATCGAAATAAGTATAATTTGTAATTGTTAATTATTTTGCTATATCTATGCATTAACTATGATTGTAGAGCACAGAACAGTAATAATAGCAGTGTTACCAACTATAACCAATATTTTCCCTAAACCTCTATTCTCCAAAAACTCCTAGATTCGTCTTAAATTACTTGGAAACTCCAATTTTTTTTATATTCGTTTTTTATAGGCTTAATAAACACAGTAACTCCCAGTCACCATAGAGTAGAGAGTTGTATTAAGTAGTCCTACGATAACGGTAAGCATTGGTGTTATTTGATTCTCATTTAAATCTAGGAAGTAAGTATATTATATGTTACAAGTCAGTAGATCAACAAATAAATAGGATGGAATAGTTTTAATCACGTCCACAATATTATAACCATGAAACTACCGACCTAAACGAAACGCAAGCCGTAGGTGTATTATATACGTACCTTACTAGGTACTAAACATGTACCCTACATAGTCAACTAATATTTTAGGCCAATCGGTCGCGAGTACCCTCCTATTTTATATACTAGGTGGGCAAAGGCATCACGTGCCGCCTGCATATTTCCTAGACGTGACCTATGTTCCACAAGCACAGAGTATTAAATCAGCTATAGAGCGCTGTTTGTAGTGTCATACTCATACCTTTCCAAACGAATACCAATATTCTATATTATTTATGTTGCATATTTGTTGTGAATTTCATTTTCTTTTACCTACATAAAACATACTTTTTTTTTTTAAAAGCTTACTAGTAATGTGGGTCGCACATTACTAGTATTCTTGTTAACCCCTCGTGCTAAGCTAAATGCTTGTGTTACGAGTGAGTTCACGGCAGTAGTGTAATGGGTGGGTTTCGCACCGGCAACCACACGATTGCAAGTCCTACGCCCTAGCCATTGGGCTACCGCCGCTTCATTATTTTTATACATACATTATTTTATTACTTGTCATTCACGAGGTCTACATAATTATATTTCAGCAAGAATTTTACAGCTTGAAGAGAAAGAGAGAAATAATCACCTAATATAATTACATTAACCCACATTTAATCGCCACAATAAGTATGTTTATTACGAAGATTGTTGATTTAATTATGGCTGACCAAATAATTTTCAAAGAATTCAAAATTTAAGTAATATTTTTTATAGAAGGAATTTTCTACTCGACCTATATACTGCTTATCATATTAATACTCCTATAATGTAGATGGGATTGCGAGTTTCTCACAAGCAATTGAAATAAGCGTAGCTGTTCATATATAAAAGTTATCCATTTAATCTAATTATTATAATGAATTGTTTGTACTTTTCTTAGAATTTAGTCCTTATATGGAATATTATATTTTAGGTTAAGCTTCCATTTTCCCTTTTAAATTTGTTTGAGCAATTAACAGGAGGCTAAAATGACAATTTAGCAATTCCACTGAAAACAATTTATATTTAGAAGAAATGAAGAACTCATAGCATCTCCTTAGCAATTATGATACATCAAAAGCGACCTGTTTAGTCTTTTAGTTGTTGCGGCCCAATACGGCTGACATGATCGCCACGAAATAAATTTATCTTCGCATAACTCATGCTGAGACAATGGCTGATGCCGAGATAACGCGACGACAAAATTTTCTCGCAGTTTGTTACCCATACTTACCAGGAAAGCCAAGACCACACACATCACGCGGTTGAGAATCAAAAATTCTCCCGTATTAGCAGAAAACATTTTACAGTCAAAACAAAAAACTGCCACAATATTTCAAGCAGCCCTACGTGTTAAGTCAGCGTTATTCCGCGGACGTGGGTTATGTTCAGGGCACATAAATCCGCGGGTAGGCAGAGGCGAAGCGCCGCAGGTACAGATAGCAAGCGTGACGGCCGCTATGCGAGATCACGCACTGGTGCAACCATTTGCATACTGGCTGCTGAGAATATTCACTGTTATGACCCTTATGTGGCACACAAGAGATACCCAGCTTACGAGCAGCATAATATGTATATTAAATAATATACCGCCTCTGAGAATGTGCAAACGATATACATGCTAAGTGTTATCAAAATCAAAGGGAGAACTCGCTGCCATAAAAGACTGGAATCCAAATCAAGAGATACTACGTGTGACATAAAATATCGCGAAATAGGCACATCACTGTAACTATATATTTAAATGGCTACCATAAAAGACGTTTACACAATTATTACCTAGGCTGTGGTTAAGGGTTGAGGCCATATTAACAATTATATACTGGAATCTATCATCAATAGCTATAAAGTTTAAAATTAACTGTTCCGCAGAATTTGGACTTGATCAATGCGAATTCTACTATATCCGCATCTACAACTACCTATTGCACGCAGTTTTACTCACGTCCCAAAAATATTAACATACTATAAGTCCCATTCTACGCGGCGTGTCAAGATGAAAAATGCGCCACCAGATTTTAAGTTAGACCTCTAGCAATACGTCGGTGAAAACTGTATTCATTTCTATGCAGTAGTTTTTGCGTGATGCGAGTACAAATATACGGACAGACAGACAAAAATTCTAAAAATTAATATTTTGGCTTCTGTTGCTCTAATATAGCTCCCCATATTAGTTTTTCTTTAATATATATACACAGACTTCGGCCTGTTACAATTTTTTTTAATGAAATTGAGTCGGCAAATGAGCTGAAGAGCCACCTGGTGGTAAGTAGTCATCGTCGCCGATGGATACCTGCAACACCAGAGGAGTTGCTGATGCGTTGCCAACCCTTAAGAGCCCCTACGTACTGCAGACTGCCAGAGCCACTGCAACCGAGAGGAACTGGCCCTTACACGCAAAAGTCGAAACACACACCAAGGTGCTTTATGACAGACTCCGACGTAAGGGTGGTCGCTCGCGATCCAGTTAGACCCCAAGAGGTTCTACCACTTAGCAAGTCAGATATTTTCACGAATTCTTATCTGAAAGGCAGTGGAACAATATTCTAACCCGTCCCCACACGGGGAAAATTATAGGTATTTAAGGTAAAGATATTATATTCGTAGATTACGCGTCATGAACTCATGATCCTTATGTATAAATAACCTTCAAGTAAACCTTAGGTCTTAAAGCATTGTGGCCTGCGGGCGATTGACTTGGGGAGTCCGTCGCCCGACCAGACAATGGCCCCTGTAGGTGGCGCGCGTGTTCGCGTGCTCTAAGTGGGATGTGAGATGAAGCCTCGGGTTCTGAAGTGATCCAGAAAACACTGGATCACAGCCTGTCATGATCGTGGCGAATGTCATGAATCCCATGGCCATGACTATAGGGCAAAGCAAGGCATGTACGGTTTTTAGTCGGTACGAGTCCGACATACCCTGCCGCCTCCCAGGGTGGCAGACGATCCATAAGGATTTTCCGTACAAAAAAAAGTCTTAAAACATTATGTAGCTATTATAGCTTTTGTATAGGTATATGTATATTCAACGCAACCAAGTTGAACGAGCAACTTTTAAGTTAGGAAACGACTTCAATAGCTTAAACTTAGACACTTCGATACTTATACGAAGAAGTACTTCACAAACCTTAGAAGTTACAGTTAAGATTCTACGTTCAAAGATACATAAACTTAATAAAAATGTTAAACATTCCATTATTATATTTTTATGTGTTTGTAGATACTATTATGTATATAATTTCTAGACTTACTCTATCTACTGCTCCGCAAATCTCTTTGCCCTAGAATGATATAATAAATCATCCTAGTCTTGGCACTTTTTCTGACTATGCATCATGTTTTACTACCTACCACCTAGGTTTTACCCATTCCAGCGCTAAGTAATTGACGATGTCATTCCTACATAATCGAAGAACAACGACATCAAATATTCTTGCACGGCAGGTTCCGTCGAGCAATTGTACGAGTTACATACGATACGATCCTCCTGGGCGGGTGCACGTACGTACGTACACGTACATACACGTAACACGTAGCAACGTGAGCGTATCTACGTGTTCTCTGTCTGCATTACGCCCCGCCAATGGTCAATAATTTATTACAATTCTGTTACCTTTAGAAAAAACATGAACAACAAATTGTTTCACAATTGACGCCCAAAAACATTCTTTTCATATTCTACACTAGTTTCTAGAGAGGACTTTACTTATTTACATTAGTACCTGCTAGGTAAGGCACTGCTATATTTTACGTAATTTTATGAATAACTAAGGAAGTATTGATAAAGTGACTATTACTCGTTATCATTTACATATATAATCAACACATTATACTGTCCCACTGCTGGGCATGGGTCACCTCTCAGAATGAGAGGGATTAGGCTATAGTCCACCATGCTGTCCTAGTGCGGGTTGGCGGACTTCACATGCCATCGAGAAAATCTCTCAGGCATGCTGGTTTCCTCACGATATTTTTCTTCAATGTTTAAGCGCGTGATAATTAACTATTTAATACGCACATGACTTCGAAAAGTCAGAGGAGTGTGCCTTGGGTTCGAACTCGAGACCTTTGACTTGGCAGTCCAACGGTCATACTAGGTACTAAGCTATTGCTGCTTGCAGTAAGCTAGCAGTGATAGCCTATCATCTACGACTAATAGTAATTAATAATTTATTTTCAGGCCCATAGATATACATATACTAATATTATAAATGGCAAAAGCTAGTGTTAAATAATCAACGTAGGTAAAAGAAATAACTAACAACACATAAAGCTCGTTAATCTGTTGAATAGTAAAAAATATAACAATCTTTTTCTATGCATTTTGCAACTGATAGGATATCTAAAAACCGGGTCGAGAGAAAACAAACATTAGGAAAGTTGAACGCATTAGCTAACTTTAACCATTACAACTCGTTAAAAATATTGTTAGCAGTTATTTTAACGGCTGTGGCGCCCTTTGGGGATCGCCCCCACGCCTTTTGTAAACAAAAAATAAGAATTAGTGGTGAAATCTTTGGGAAGAATTATGACGTAGTACTTTTAATTAAGAATGTCAGTTTGACTGGCAGCATTAAGTTATGAGGCTTCGGGGGTTACAAAATCAAATGAAAAACATCCTGTTTTTTCACAATTCAGAAAAAACCGTGGAGAAACAAGGAAGTACGTTTGTAAATTTTCCTTGTGTATAAAAATAGAACAGTTTTTCTTAGATAATTTATAATTATTATAAAAGTGATGTGGAGGAGTACTTTGACGCCTAGGCACGACAATTTTATTTTTCTTGTTTATCTTTACGTTATCTTTTTATAGTTAGTTATTATTTTGGTAAAATAATGCTGTAAATATTATACTGTGAATAAATAAAATACCTTTATAAAAGTTAGATTCTACATTTACCTACTAGTAACTGTCCGCGTCTGAAATTGTCCGTAAGTGGTTTAAGTGGGAAATTTCAATACAAAAACTCATTGTAAAGACAGTTTATATGTTTCGCATTCGTGATTATTGTCCTTTCTATTGTCGATAATTTTGCAGACACACATTATTCGATCGGCAACACGCACAGTTATTTTGTCTGACCCTTTTAATCGGATAGGCGCACCTCTTATCTCATTATAATCGTATAACCCACCTAAAAACGCCAAAAACCTAGAAACATGACCATCACGAGTGTTCATAGCAAAAGCAATCTAATTAAAATCCAATTCCATTTCTCAAAGATGCTGTAACAAGCTTCACTACAAATTATCCGTTCGTCTGAGCAAAATAATTCACACATTTATTCAGACAGTTAAGCTGCCGTAGTTGCATCATTCGTTAGCTTAGAGTCACCCAGTACCTACTCCATTAGCGCGCACTAGAGCTGCACCACTAAAGCTTAGTTCTCACGCCTGTACAGTCACTTTAGTGTTGCTATATAAAAGAATAATTGTTGTATGTCTTGTACTAGATAGTTTAAGTAATGACATGTTGGTCAGTAGATTTGAAGCTGTGGTTAAGTATGTTATTTTTCATTTGAAAATGGTTACAAGTTTGGGAGACTCGGTTCTATAATAGCAATGTTCAAGTTGACAAGAACGGTGCGCACTGACAAAATTAATTACCTACTGCAAAAAAACGTTGCAAGTACGGTACCTTTGCATTTGCCATATGTCATAAGGTTACCTATTTAATTTAAAAAAAAGTAGGTGCTTTTTACACGCACCTCTAACTTTTCGGAATCATAATGCGTATTAACAAACACTCACATAAACGAGGAACGAAAACATTGCGAGGAAACCTGATGTTAAGACATTCAACGGCGCCGACGTGTGAAATCTGCCAATCCGGATTAGGCTAGCGTAGTGGACTATCGCCTAAACCCTCTCACTCCGACTCAATAAATGAGTTGATAATGGTGATGATGATGAAGTTGGTGTTTTTATGATAACATCGAAAAAACAATGTAAGTAATAATTACATACAGTGCATTAAATTATTTAAACATGCTAAAAAATATAGCGGGACTACGTTGTGAATCGATTAAATAAAACAATGAAGCTCAAACATTGAAAACACTCCCATACAACAGGTCAATTTCCACCTGTTATTAATATTTTATTAGAAGAAGACGTACCTGCAATAAAAGAAGTGGTCAAAGGATTCCCTTTACAGATACTCAGGTGACCTGAGTCATTAGTCTTCAATTTGTATACCGGCAAAATTGTACATCAGCGTATACCTTGAGCCTTTGTGAAATATGATAATACATAATATGATTTATGGTAGCTTCTGCCCGCTACTTTGTCTGCATGGACTTCAGGATTGGATCCGACCTGGATAAAAAGTATATGTTATTCCAGGCTATAATCTATCGGTGTGCTATATTTTATCCAGATCCGTTCAGCTGTTCTGGCGTGAAAGTGTAACAAACATCCATACATACAAATTTTCGCGTTTATAATATTAGTAAGGATATATTAGATAGGTATTGGCTTATAAGTACTTACTTAAATGCTTCATTAGCCTAGTGTGCCTGACTGCTCCGCTAGAGGTCCTGGGTTCGATCCCCACGTCGAGCAAAGTGTTATTGAGTTTTCTATGAAATTCTCAGTAGCAGCTCGGAGTCTGAATTTGTGCCAGGTTACTGGTTATAGGCTCGCTTCCTATAATATGGGACTTAAGGCGCTGTGCATAGTCAACATTTAGGTATTTGAGGGGGTGAAGCAGATGAAGTGGGGCACGCGTAGTCCCGCCTACTGCGGGGCGCACCGGGCGAACGTCAACCATGCGCGACGTTCTTTAAATACAGAAACATAATTTCGCAACATTGGTTAAGTGCAAGTTTGGCTTAGCGCGCCGCTGTCCCGCTTGAAATCGCGCTTCCACGAGTTCGAATCTCAATAGATACTATGAGTTTTTTTTTATTTTTAAAAATGTACACACTTGTTTTCTTATTTTTTAAATAATTAATTAATAATTGTTATTAAAAAAAAAAGAATATAGAGAAACTTAACAGATTCATCAGACGAATAATAAATAATTCATAAATAAAATGGCTTAGGCGTAGAATGGTCAATTCTAGAAATGGCCTATTCTCAAAACGGCAATTGTCAAAATTGCGAAAAATTAATATAAACAGACATTTTTATTCCCGTATATATTTTTCTTCAGAGTAGTATAAAAAACAGTCACCAAACTTGATGGTTTATTCTGAAGAAAAATAATACAGATACAGGATGTTACAAAAGACTGTAGTTATACCAAAGGAGGTCATTGTACTCACCACTATGAACATCTTTACTATGGCGCCTGCCCTAAAATCGCTAAAAAATATTTTTTCTCGTCTAACCTTTTCGCAAAACCATACATGCCAAAAAAAACTATGCCTTTTTGAGAATTTGGCATTCTGCGTCTAAACCATACGATGAACTAGTAACTAGTAAAGAAACGAGATCATTGCGAGTTGAATGAGGAATTACTCAAAATTACTGTATAATAAGTTGTATTTTTTGAATTGACCATTTTGAGATTCGAATGCAAATTTCAATTTATTCAATTTATATTGTGATCATTTTGAGAATTCGTCATTTTGTGCCTAAGCACAGTGGTATGTTATACATACATACCTACTAAAGTTTATAATTTACAAATTAATATAAAGTAAAATAGGTATGTGCAAAGACAACAATTTTGACAATAATATTTATTGTGACAAGCGAAGATTTAGCAAGTACACACAATGACGACGCTAACGTGGCCGCCGTTACAGGAATTACTTCTGCCGGTATTGGTTATTCGCAATTTTAAGAAATTACAGCATGTATCGACATACCCATATTTACGAAAACCACATATGCTCAAGATCCCAGATAAACGATTTGATTTGATTTGATCAAGACATCATTTATGAAAAATGGGAATCAACTTCTGACGAATCCTGTGGCAGCAGTAGCAGGTTTTAAGAACGCATAGCTGCTGTTGTCATGGATTTTTTGCTGATGATGAATTTGGGTACGTCCATACATGCTGTAATTTCTTCAAATTGCGAATAACCAATACCAGCAGAAGTAATTCCTGTAACAGCAGCCACGTTAGTGTTGACATTGTGTGTACTTGCTAAATCTTTGCTTGTCACAATAAAATCGTCTTTGCACATATTGCATCTAAAATTGAATCCGGAGATCAAGCCAATCCTTTATTCTGCTATGAGTGACCGCTGTGAGAAGTTACAATCGAATAAAGAACTATGGCTACATATAGTTTGCAACTGCTGATAAAATGCATTATGTCAACGACTCCTCGACTATGAACTGGTGAGTATGTATTAAATAATAATAATCAACCCATTATGCTGTCCCACTGCTGGGCACGGGTCTCCTCTCAGAATGAGAGGGTTTAGGCTATAGTCCACCACGCTGGCCTAGTGCGGGTTGGCAGACTTCACACGCCATCGAGAAAATCTCTCAGGCATGCAGGTTTCCTCACGATGTTTTCCTTCACCGTATAAGCGCGTGATAATTAACTATTTAATACGCACATGACTTCGAAAAGTCAGAGGTGCGTGCCTTGGGTTCGAACTCGAGACCTTTGACTTGGCAGTCCAACGGTCATACCACTAGGCTATCACTGCTGAGTATGTATTATTGTCTTGAAATTCTGTCGACGGTTCAACGAATAGCACATCGTTATTGATTTCTCTGAAATAAAAATTTCTTCATTTTTTGTTTTGTTATAAACAAAAAACAACAAAGTAATTCTAAATCACAGTAATTACGCGATGTGTACAAATACAATGGATATATGACTGGGTGGACAGACAGATAGGTGGTTGTCCCGCGATCTCTTTGGAGGATAACTCTTCGGAATCGTCAGCTCCCATGATTGACTGACGACCTTCGCCCATCTGTCGATACTTGCTACACATAATTTGATTACAAAGGTTGAAAGTGATTTTCCCAGGGTTTTCGTGTTCAGAATGTAAAATTGAAGCAAATAAGTTTTTAAATTTTGACATACTTACATGATTGTTTATATCAAAAAAAGTTAAAAGCAAATAGCTCTATAGGTGCAGACTACATCCCCCCTGGTCTCCTCAAAATGTCAAAAGAGTATATTTCGGAACCTCTCTGTCATATTCTTAATCTAGCTATAAGCACTGGCAATTACCCCTCACAATGGAAACTTTCAAGAGTCACGCCTATACCTAAATCCTCGAAAAAAACTGATATCGAAGAATACCGACCCATCGCGATTCTCTCATCTCCTGCGAAGGTCTTCGAGAGCATTTTGCATAAGCATATCAACGATCAAATTAGCGCCTACTTATGTAACGAGCAGCACGGCTTTAGGTCCAAGAGATCTGTGAACACTAACCTCATAACTCTTGTTGACTTCATTTCCACCCAGCTAGATCACTGACTCCAAGTTGACGTCCTCTACTTCGATTTCTGGAAGGCGTTTGATAGCGTCAATAATGACATTTTGCTGGCGAAACTCTGTGCTATAGGTTTTGCCCCTGGACTTCTCAATCTGATCACGGACTATCTACGAGACCGTCAGCAATTTGTCAAATTGGGTATCTTTAAATCTAGACCCTATCACACGCGTTCCGGGGTAAGTCAGGGTTCCATTCTTGGGCCTCTACTATTCATTATTATGATCAATGACATTCCTACAGTAGTCAGCCACGCACGATGCTTACTATATGCAGATGACTTAAAGCTGTACGCAGCAATTAAAAACGAGGAGGACTGCTTGGCACTCCAGCGCGACATCGAGGCGGTGTATAAATGGAGCGTTGATAACAAACTTGAATTCAACCCCACTAAGTGTAATGCTATGACCTTTAGCCGAGCGCGGCACCCAGTTGTTTTCGATTATAAGTTAAATAACGAAACTATACCTAAATCGTCGACCATGAAGGACTTGGGTGTTACATTCGACCGGGGGTTAACATTCCATGATCACATGGTCGCGGTTGCCAAGGAGTCCTATATTAGACTAGGTTTTGCCCTCAGAAACGCACGTGACTTCCAAAATACCAGTGTCATTCGAATCATTTATAATGCGCTGGTACGTAGTAAGTTGGAAACCAGTGGGTCTATCTGGAGTCCCCTTGAGAAAAGAAAAATTTCAGTACTCGAAAAAGTACAGAAGGCATACCTTAGATATCTTTACAAGCGGCTCTATGGATACCCATATCTTTACCCCACCAAGTTTCTCCTGGGTTATCTCGATTACAATTCCCTAGAAACCAGAAGGAACCGTGACCAAATTGTCACGGTGTGCAGAATCCTACGTGGAAAAATTGATTCACCTGATTTGTTTAATGAACTGTGTCAACTCTACCCCTAATAACTATCTAAGAGGCAGGAAACATAAACTGCTTGCAGTGCCAACTTACCGTACTCTAACCCGAGCAATGTCCCCAATACCGCGAACACTCTCTGCACTCAACGATCTCCTGAACTCGTGCCCAGATATTGATTTGTTTGAGGATGGATGGGTGAGGCTATTGACGGTATCCTTGAAGTTGTGCGAGAGGGATCTATGATCGACTTCAATTTGGTGCGAATCTGTGATATGTTTTAGATTATTGGAATTATTTAGTATATTACACCATCGTTCTATGAATGAAAAGCCAAATGAAGCTCATAATGTAGTAGTTCTGAAATTTGTTTAGTTAATCAAGAAATTACAATTCTATTTAATTAGTGTAATTGGTCTATGACCGTTCTAGTTAAATAAATAAATAAATAAATAATAAATAAATAAATAAATCATGTGATTTTTTGAGAAAATGATGAATATCCACAATGCCCCTATTATGCATTTAGCATTTAGAAAATTTGCCACTTTATCGATTAATATTGTGGCCACTTTACAAATTCGTCATTGTGCTATAGTCTAAACTATGGTCATTTCGTCGTCGAAGTTGTTCATAATAATGTCATTATGAACAACTTTCACTATAACTCCAACCCTAAAATCGCGAAAAATAATCTGCCGAAAAAGCTCATTCACCCGCGACTAAATGAACTCTTTTTTTTTAAAGACTAAATGACCATAGTTTGTTGATTGGCACCACAGTAAAAGTTGTTCATAATGATGAGTGATGACTGTAATGACCCCTTTTCGTATTTCTACACTCTTTTGTAAGACTGCAAATAATTTGAATATTATAAACTTTAGTAGGTATGTATGTATCACTTAGCACTGGGTTTCGGTGCAATATGACGAGTTCTCAAAATGGCCGTAATATAAATTTAATTAATTTAATTGGCATACGAGTATCAAAATGGTAAATTGTAAAAATGTCAAATTTTCTAATATAAATATGACAGTGACAAATTTTCATTTGTCATAATTGCCATTTAGAAATTGAGTAATATCAACAATGTACATTCTGATGCACATTGTTGATATTCCTCATTCAACTCACAATGATCTCCTTTCGCATTACTGGTTACTACCTACAAAGTTTTTGTAACACCATATATAAGCATACTCGTGAAAAGTTTTCTCCGATGGTTCATCTACTGACGGATAGATCACCAGACGATTCTTTTTACTATAGAATGCAAAAAAAAAACGATTCAGGAAAATTTAAAAAAAAAACTTAGTAATAGCTTATAAAAAAAGAGAATTAATAGGAAGTTAAATAATAATTATTGAAAATTTATTTCAAACAACAAGATAACAAAAGTAAATAATAATAAAAAAAAAGCAATTATATGCTACAAATAAGAAAATCAACAAAAAGTGAAAAATTATTGCGGGGTTTGAACCCAAGACCAGTGCATATCTGTTCAATACACGATACCGCCAGACCAATCGAGTTATAGATTCACCCATCGAATTTACTAATCTATAGATAATCTATTTGTATGTACTTACTTTACAATTTCTATCATGAGTTTTTGTTTCATCGAATAAAAATGAATATTATTATTATTATTGTAATAAAATAAATAGCTTTCAAAACGACCAGATATAAAATTATTTCTGAGCGGCGGGCGGAACAAAGTGACATAGGTCCATCAGGCAGCGCGCCTCAGCGCTCACTGTCGCTTACCGTAGAAATGAAAGAGAAGAAAAAAGACGCCACGATGCCGCGATGTTTCGTTCGACTCGTGCGAGTTATTTATCATGATATTTATTAATTATTAAAAATATAGTATTTCAATCAAAAATAAAAACAACAGTTCCCTTTATTTTTATATATTACATCACTGTTATAAATTTGATCAAGATTTGTTAATAAATAATACAGTTACAACTGCTAGAAATTTAATTTTAATGGTTATTTTATGATTTTTTTTTATCGAGAAAATTTAACGAAAACGTGTTTTGAAAACAAAGGTTCCCTCGTAAATATGTTCAAGATTAACATATATTTTTATTGCTGTGTTAAAATGTATACTTTTTGCTAAAAAACTGTTTTAAGATGCCTATTTTGACTAGTCACAGCGCCTTAAATATACCAGGCGAACAGTGTACGCCTCTGCCTAACCCTTTGGGGAATACAGGCGTGATAGTATGTTGTTATTGTTAGCAAATTCAGGCAAACTACCTGTTTAATGTAACTACATGTTTAAATATGTATAAGGGATTATTTGATTCTTAAAGTTACTTTATAAATCCGATCTTAGTAACTTCCGCAAAAAACGTTGTTAGGTATGTCTCATATTATTCGACACAATATTACTGTATGGTCGTCTACCTTGCATTGTTATCGCTAGGATTTTTTGTGGAGTGAGGGGAAAGTGAGTCTAGTTCCTGGCTGCTGAGAGAGTTCAGAGGTTCTGGTTTTAAACTACCATAAGAATATTGGACCAAGCCTACGCACTCATAGCTAAATTCGTGAAAGTACAATTTCACTTAATAAAATGTATAATGTATGGGATTCACTTAAGGTTTTTTCAACACTATTATTAACAATGTATATCTACCATGGTAAGCCGGTAATTATTCGTTTCCCATTTACATCAATCGCCGAGGCGGTGCATTTGTCAGTTGTTAAGTACACTTCCGGAAGCCAGTGTGTAAAGCGGAAATGACGCCTTCAAAGGGACAGTAATCACATTGCACTGAATTTTCTTTTTTTGCGAACCACAGTTGCTGCGTTTGGCTTTGCGGTGGCGTAAATGAATTTGGGAATGGACTACCGATGTTCCGGGTCTGGTTTGGTTCAAAGTACATTTTTACATAGTATAAAACAAAGTCGCTGTCGCTGTCTGTCCGTCCATATGTATGCTTAAATCTTTAAAACTACGCAACGGATTTTGAAGCGATTTTTTTTAATAGGTAGAGTGATTCAAGAGGAAGGTTTTAAGCTATTTAACATTACGCTACGACTCTTAGCAATAAGGCAATGCGGGTGAAACCGCGGGTGGGTCGCTAGTAAAGATATAAAACACAACCACGATTCAGGCAAAAAATCCCGAAAATCCTGTGCTGAGGTTACGTTGCAGTTGCGAGTTTTTGAAACAAAAAGTAGCCTATGTCCTTCTGCAAGGTCCTAATGGGTATCTATAATTTGAAGCGGCGGTAGCCTACCTAATGGCTAGGCCGTCGGATTTGCCGGTTCGGACCCCACCCATTGCACTACCGACGTGAACCCACTCGTAACACAAGCATTTAGCTTAGCACGAGGGGTTAACAAGAATACTAGATTAGAATTTTGGTATTATTATTTTAATTTTTTTTTAATTCTTGATACCAATGTTGTTACCCACATTGTTAGTAAGCTTTTTAAAAAGCTTATTAATTTAAAAAAAAATATCAACATTGGTCCAGCGGCTTTGGCGTGAAAACATAACAAAGAGACACAGACAACCGAGTTTCGTATGGCTACGTAAAATAACCTAGTAGTATTAATTACATTACGTACTACACTAAAATACTTAAGTGCATCGAAAATAATTAGGTAAGTCTAGCGCCAAACGGCCAATTCACGTCACAACAATCTTTATGAAAGGGCACGAAAGGGTCCCGATGTTCCTAGAACAGTCATCCATCCATGACCTGACCGTCACAAGCGTAATTATTACTTAGCTACGAGCCCTTCTGTATATATATGTAATATGACGTGCTATTTTTAAAATCACGAGACGTGTGTATTGTGACTGGATCGAGAGTTTTCGAAGAGACTATGACACACTACACACAACACTCTAAGTAAATCTATAACAAAATAGCTAATATCGCATCGATATTCATAGGAAGGTCGAGCTAGCTTTGAGAGCTCTCTAGATGCACTGACTTGACAAAAGAGTAAGCGATCACAAAACGTGTGGACATTCTGTAGTGCCTGCACAATCTGAAGTATATTTAAAGGTCAACGCAAGGTCTAGACGACCTAAAAGTTCATGGTTTTCTGTTTCTTTGGAGAAAAAACTTAAAATATATAAGGGATAACCACATTTAACATGATTAAACGTTACAACTGCCTCATTAGTCTAGTAGTCCCAAGCGCGACTGCTACACTAGGAGGTCCTGTGTTCTTGGCCCTGTGTTGTTATTAGGTTTTTCTAAATGGCAATAGGCTCGCCCCCTATTACATGGGACCTGAAAACATACCGGTGAACTGTGGGTGTATATTAGTACACCTCTGCCTAACCCCATTAGATTGCCTCATTAGTCTAGTGGTCCTAAGCGCGACTGCTACGCTTGAGGTACTGGGTTCGATCCCCAGGTCGAGCAGTGTTATTGGGTTTTTCTATGAAATTCTTAGTAGCAGCTCGGAGTCTGGATTTGTGCCCGGTTAATGGCAATAGGCTCGCCCCCTATTACATGGGACCTAAAAACAAACCGGTGAACTGTGGGTGTATATTAGTACATCTCTGCCTAACCCGTTGGGGAATACTGACGTGATGATATGTTATATTATTATGTTAAATGTTATAACTTAAATAGAAGCTTTTAGTGTAGCCCGTATTCATCCACCACATCGTAGTGTTAGGTAACAACTAATACCTACAAACGAAAATATAAACAAACCGACAACAATATACCGCCGAAAATAGATGAAGTGAACTTTACCTGTTTTGCTTTTACTGCATATCACAAAATACGGTTATTTACACGGGTCGGGTATCCCACATAGCCCGGACCAGATACTACGTGACGATGGCTGCCTCCTTCCGCAGTGACCCCATTATCGGCATAGTGAAAAAATATAGCAGCAATACCTGGTCAATGTAGATAAAATGAGGGTTAATGGAACTGAACGGTTATTGTTTCAAAATACGATTTGCATACAGAGAGATATTGTGGAGGTACCTATTAAAGTAAGTTATTGAAAAACTTACTTAAGGGTTCGGCGGAGCTTGAATTGCTTTGACTGCCTCATTAGTCTAGTGGTCCCAAGCGCGACTGCTACGGTAGAGGTCCTGGGTTCGATCCCCAGGTCGAGCAAAGTGTTATTGGGTTTTTCTATGAAATTCTCAGTAGCAGCTCGGAGTCTGGATTTGTGCCCGGTTAACGGCAATAGGCTCGCCCCCTATTACATGGGACCTAAACATACCGGCGAACTGTGGGTGTACATTAGTACGCCTCTGCCTAACCTTTCGAGGAATAAAGGCGTGATGGTATGTTATGTTAATTCGTAATCCAAACAATATTTTATCAAATTGGGTTATTATTCGGATTCGGATACCATTAGTCAAGGTTCTTACAATTTTTGTCTACTACTACTTCACTGGAAATAAACGACCCGAAAATAGTTCCAAACAAAGTTATCAAAAATTACATTCGCTTACATTTATTTCCAGTGAAGTATTTTGGACGAAATGGTAGTGTAGGAACCTAGATTAACATTATCTGAATCCGAATAATAACACAATTTGATAACAAATAGTTTGGATTAAGATTTATTTTGGTATTATCTACGTTTATATGAGAAATTCGGTCCGCCGGACTGGCTTGTTATTTGGTTGTGATATTTTAGTCCAAAGTACAGCTAAGTAGAGCTTTCAGATAATATTAGCACCAAACTACTTCAGTAGTTAGTTTAGTTTACTTTTTGAGTGGGAAAAGTTTTCCTCGTTAAAGTGACCATACGTCCCTTTTTTAACGGAACCACCTCTTTTTCGGTTATCTGTCCCGGTATCCCCAAACAAAGTACCGGGACACAAAAAAAAATGTTCCGTCCGAAACAATGTAGTTAAGTACTTATTACTTATTCTTCGGGTTCGAAGAAAATTAATTCCTGTAGATTCCTGAGTCACAATCACAACAATGAGTCTGAGCTTGAGTCTGAGATTCCTATCTGCCCCGTACATCATCAGCACAATCCTAATATTACTTTTAACTTTTTAGGCTAGTGCTGATGAAGTACTCCAAAAAGAAAAAATAGTGTCCCGTAATAAATGGCTAACCTCAGAAAACTTACTTTAATCATGTGATGATCTAATCTTTATTATACAGAATAGAAATTTAAATTTAAATTTGTCGCGTCTATAAAATTTCACCCTATACAGGGTACAGGAACATGTAACCATGTTCTTGCAATATTATGAAATAATAGGATATGGAATTTCCAATCGATTGGACCTATGGAAGAAGTGCACATCCCTTCATGAACCAGAAAATAGCGGATAATCTTTCAACGGCTGGCCAGATTTTCTTAAATCATAGTTAAGAACACTTTCGCTCAAGTAAACTTTCAAACACAAAAAACGGAATCAAAATCGGTCCATTCGTTTGAGCGCTAAGATGCAACAGACAGACACACAGATACACACTACAAACTTTTTTTTTTTATGGGATAGGTGGGCAAACGATCAGACGGATCACCTGATGGTAAGCGATTACCGCCGCCCATGGACACCCGCAACACCAGAAGAGGAGTCACAAGTGCGTTGCCGACCTTTTAAAAGAGGATTGGGCCTCCGGTAACCTCACTCATTCGGCGAAACACAACGTAAGCGTTGTTTAACGCCGGTTTTCTGTGTTTCTCTGACTTATAGGTAAATTATACTTTTTCGTCGGGGGTTGAAAATTAAGACTCATTAGTTTTTAACAAATGAGGTGTCTACTGATTTATGTTACAAATTTGATGATGAAGGCTATAATTTTTTGGGAAAAATAAATCAATATGGCCGATTAAACATAAAAAAGGGAGCCAAAAAATAATAAAATTACTTAACTCGAATTTAATGAATAAGTGTCTTTGGGTTCGTCTTAATCCAAATAGTATCATACGATATACTGAAATTACCTACTAGAAATCCTATAGGGGTTATGTTGCAGCGGCTAAAGACTGCCGGATTTGTTTAGAGGTAAAATTACTTTATCTTACTAAAAATGTAACTTACTAAGTAGGTATTTAGGCAAGACGCAGATACAGACGCGACTAAGAAGTGGCAGTCCTATAAGACTGCTACTATAAAGAAAAAGAAATACACAGGAGATAAATAATATCCTCGCTATTATTTAAAAGGGTTAGTAATTTGTTATCCCTTGCTGCTAAGAATCTCAAGTAGCTGCGTGTGCGTCTCAGAGTTAGCGGCCGCTTCAAATGCAATAAGTCAGAATGAACAAAAACACCCTAGACCACGTGTAATGGTCCATCAACGAGATAAATGGCATTCACCAGCTCTGCTGCGGAAACACGACACGCCATTTTTCGACAACCTTGATTTTCTACTAGAATTTCTTTAGTTTGCGTTACATTGCTTATTTGAAATGGCAGTTTGTTTAACGGACACGATGACGTAAAGTAATGGATCGTGAAATTAAATTTGAGATGGAGTGTGGTAATGTCATATTAAAGGTCGTTGTAAGTTAACAGGGCTGACATAAACTGCAGCAGACAATGGCCTCAACATTTGAGATTTTGATGAGTTATGGCTCACGAAACTTATGATACGGTCTTTCGTGAATTTTTGGATTTGTCGTTTATAAATTTAATGAAGGAGCTCAGCTAGCGTCTCTCTATAATAAGATTCCAAGTGACTACAAAAAATTAAATGTTAATTTATTCAGACATAAAATTAAAGAATAGTTAACCCATAAAGCATATTACAGCATAACTGAATATTTAGTTGACAATTTTTTAAGTTAATGTGTACCATACAATTGATTTTGATTTTTAACTCGATTATTATTATTTTTTTATTATTTGATTTTGTTTGTTTGATGTTGTTTTGATTTTTTATTTTTATTTTTTGTGACATGATATTATAATTTTCTATTTACATAATTTTAGTGAATAATTTAAATTTGTACGCCTGATATGGTAGAACATGTTGAGAGGCTCTTACTTTGTAAAATCTATTATATAACAGACATGTTTTGAACAAATAAAATTATCTTTATCTTTATCTGGCAATTTTTATAAACCCTCTAGCAGCATCTGAGGAAAATACTGATTACGTTTCAATAAGGGTTGTATGTAGCTCCTGTTCCTGTCTTAGTCTTGTTGAAAGTCACGAATCCAATGTCCATGACTATGGGCTAAGGGGCTGTCCATTAATCACGTGAGGCTCGAAAGGGGGGGGAGGGGTCCATAAAAAATCACAAAATATCACAAGGGGGAGGGGGGGTGTAGTAATATATATCACGTGTATTTATTTTTTCGCGCGATACTCAACCGAAAAGCGGCGTTACATGTATTTATTGTTTCGTCAAACGCGTAGGTACAAAATCGGAAGCGGCTTGTAGTGTGACCTTGATTCGCCGTTACCAGGCAACGAACGAAGTGAAGTTCCCGCGAGCCGCGCGCGACAACCGCCCGCCGGACTCAGCTTGTCAGTGTCAGTTATTATGTTGTTTTGGCACGTATGCGTAAATTGTTTAACCTCATACGTTTTACATTAAAACAATGTCTAAACTAGATGATACATAAACCTGTATTTTTTTATATTAAAAAAAAAATTAGATTCTTTGTAGGTACTAAAAAATACACGTGATATAAGGGGGGGTAGTCTTAAACCTCATCATGTATCACCAAAGGGGAGGGGGGGGGTTAAAAATGCCAAAAAAAACATCACGTGATTAATGGACGGCCCCTAAGAGAAGGCAACCCTCATACCCAGTCATACCCTTCCGAATGAAATATGGCAATATGTTAATCCTATATTTAATGTCCTTACAGAGGAATAAGACTATTCTTATTAAAACCTTTTATCCTGAAACTTTTTAAGCCATGTACCTACAAGCGAAAATATAACACATCCATTATCACCAAAGCAGTAAGGAAACAAAGGTTTTCGTAATCAGCCCACTGCCCACTGGACGTTGAACCCGTCATAATCCTTATACAATGCAGATCTACGAGCTGGGCTTATGTGATATAGGTTTTACGGCCCCATTGGCTTATGAAGGTGTTAATCTGTGATTAAATCATAGGGGGATTTGGAATGGCATGGGATTGTGTTGCGGAAATCGGTATTGTATTGTAAGGCCATGTTTAAACTTATGAAACATTCAGTTATTGATATTGATGGAGGTCGAAATAGTATCGAGTGTCTGCCATCGAAGTAATCTGGACAGATCGAAGTAGAATCTTGTAATTTCGCGAGTATAATTTTTGCTTGATATATGTAGGGTATGCGTAAGCAGTGATAGCCTAGTGGTATGACCGTTTGGACTGCCAAGTCAATGGTCTCGAGTTCGAACCCAAGGCACGCACCTCTGACTTTTCGAAGTCATGTGCGTATTAAATAGTTAATTATCACGCGCTTAAACGGTGAAGGAAAACATCGTGAGGAAACCTGCATGCCTGAGAGATTTTTCTCGATGGCGTGTGAAGTCTGCCAACCCGCACTAGGCCAGCGTGGTAGACTATAGCCTTATCCCTCTCATTCTGAGAGGAGACCCGTGCCCAGCAGTGGGACAGTATAATGGGTTGATTATGTTTATGTTATATATGTAGGGTTAAAAATACCATTAAAATTGCCAAAGACATAAGTACGTTACATAAGTTTTAGATCTCCTCTACGATAGTATAGATATAACATCATTGTTGTTTAGATAATATAGGTACAAAATACCAGTTCATATATTTCTATCGTTTTCCCACTAAAAATAAAAATTGTAAGTAGGTAAGTACCTACATATATATACAGTACACCAATCTTTACTTTTTTGGGTAGGTATCAGTCGGGATCGAAAGGTTATTAATTTTGTCTGTTTGTTATTTATGCACTTTGTAACTGGTACTTAGATATACATTTTTCAAATTAATGCTTTCATCATCGGAAAAATACGGATGCAAAGTTTCAATCCTTCGGGGACATCCTTAGTAGGTAACTTTTAAAATCTTAAAACGTGTGTGCTTGTACACAAGGGCCGTAGGTACTTTACATCGACAGGCGTGGGGTGGCGTGCACTCTTCCACTAGAGTTGCCAGTTATTAAAACTAGGTCACGCTCGCCACCTGCGCACGGCACACATGTGTGAACAGGAAATATTACGTGTATACTCCTGATGATGAGTCTGTGTGAGTGAGTGGGTGTTGCAATCGCGAGAGATTTGTTTTTACTTTCAGATATTAGAATGAATTCACATATCGGTGGAAATTCTGTCACATTAGACTGGAATATAACAGAGATTCCTTATACCTACTAAGATTAAAAATAATATTAAAAATGGACTCAGATTATAGAGAGAATAATATACTAGATTATAACCAAATGAACAAACCTCTGCCTTTCGGGGATTTTGGGGATAAATAAGAGAATTATTTTTTATTGTCATCAAAATCCGTGTTATTTTTCTAATACTGTTTTTTCCAGTGAGTTACTTGGACTGCACAGTGGTCGAATATCGATGAGTGTACATTACCCAGAACAACCCAGGCTCTCGACAGATCTGCAGTATCTGAGCTAGGCGATAACTTCGTTTGAGAGCGGACAGAATACATTACAGGATACATATGTGTTGCAAGATCTGTTACTGTCTGAGACAAGACGGACATTTGTTGATCAAATACATATTACGATAGGCCCGTAAGTATATACGGAATACAGTACGTACATAAACGTATTTACGATTCCTCGATTCTCGAGTTATATTGATTATTTATTTCTTGTCGATTACATACTTTCATGTTATCGATTGCAAATTCATTGAACACGTCATCGTGTCGGCATAAATAGCGTAGTGGTTGAGGCTTTTGAGCATTTTTATGGTCTACGACTAGTTGTTCTGGGTCTGGATGTTTGCATATGTGAGAAATTGCGTCACCATGAGAATATGAGTGATGTGCAACGTTTTTTTTATTAAGGTCACTTTACCAAAATTTTTTTCGACGAATTGGAAACGCATTTCAAAATATTCAAATCTGTTGTGTTAAATATGCAGGGTAACGGCGGAAAGTCCTAAAAACAATAATAAACATCACAATTTATTAGTAGGTAATTGGAACTAACGACCGAAAATGTAAAGAATTGAAAACAAGGAACGGAAATCGATTCATTTCTAAACACCTAGTATCAATTGTTTACGCTTCGTAAATCTATCTTCATAGTGAGCAGTGCTTATTAGTTGACAGTTAACCGTGGTCGGTGGTGCTAGTAATTTTTCGCTTAGTGATAGTGCTAGTTAGTTATCTATTTATATTTTCAAACGTGGTGAAAGGATTAGTCTGCTGGACACTAGGTTACTAAGTGATAGTGCGCCGTTTGAAATCCTAGGATGATTTAGATTAACATCATTTGGGGAGGTTTTTTTCAAGGTCCTCTACACACTTGCACTTTAATGCATCGTGGTCCGCGTTGCTGGATTTGGGGTCAAATAAATATGAGCTTACTTGAAACAAGAACTACAGCTATGAAATTCTCAGTAGCTGCATGGATTTTTAATTTGTGCCTGGTTAATGGCAATAGATTCGCCCTCTCATCGGCAGCTTAATAATAATAAACTCTTTATTTCAGACCAAAGATCCATACAAATGTGTTAGTAATTCCTTATCCTAATGTTAGTAGAAAACAGTTACTTATTAATATTTATCAATTATTGACATGGACATCAGGACGCACATGTCTCCTTGCCCAGTGTCTGATAAACGGACCATCAATTTTGTCTGCCAGTGTAGCTAGTACACTGTTACACTGGCAGACAAAATTGATGGTCCGTTTATCAGACACTGGGCTTAAGCAGCAATCTTATTCGGTTGTTGTCCATAAAAACCTCACTTATACAATTGCTAAATAATAGTCAACTGCTAAATAATTATCTACCTGCTGTAGGTGTAAGGTGTGTGGAGACGAGTTAGTACATATACAATTCCTTACTGCTATTCATATAGGCATGACAGTCGAGAAAATTAGGTATCTGACTTGCTCGGTGGCACGACCGCTTGGGGTTTCACTGGCTCTACGCGTGAGAGTCGGTTCCCCCTTTTGGTTTTGAGGCTCCGGCAGTCTGCAGTCTGTAGCGTACTCTTAAGGCTCGGCAACGCATCAGCAATTCCTCTGGTGTAGGAGACCAGGTGTCCATGGGCGGTGTTGATTACTTACCATCTGCTGGATCGCCTCATGATCTTTTGCCAATTTAGGTAAACAATAATAATAATTCTGTTAGAGTTTTACAGATATTTAGACGTATTATCATCATCCATAACCTCTTTGATTCCATTGCTGGATATAGGAATCTCTCAAATTCGTTTTATTCGCGAGTCAGGTTGAATGGGCGGACTGTGACTATAGTCTACAACTAATTGACATTCGATATTTAAACTGTAAATGAAATGGAGCATACATTTACGGTTCAAGCAATTTATAGTAGGCATACTTGGACTAACAAAGAACATAATTTCAAATTATATATGGATACTAGCGGCCCGGTACGTGCTTCGCTACGTATAAAGCGAAATACAGCGGACAGCGGACAAAACCATTCCCAGATCCCCTTGAACACACACAAAAAATTTCATCAAAATCGGTCCAGTGGTTTGATCTAAACCATACCCAGATCCCCTTGAACACACACAAAAAATTTCATCAAAATCGGTCCAGTCGTTTGAGAGAAGTTCAGTGACATACACACTCACAGAAGAATTATATATATAAAGATAATGACTTCATATCACGTTATATAGGTACTGCAGTACTGTTTCTGTGAAGGTATTATATTATTTTATATACCGACTAGCTGTACCCCGCGTTTTCACCCGCTTTGATAGCCTTAAACCTTCCTCATTTATCACTCCCTCCGTTGGGTGAACACCGTATGAAAATCTGTAACTTAGATTATCAATTTGGAAATTTTGAGTTTATCGCGTTCAGACAGACAGACGCGGCGGGGGGGACTTCGTTTTAGAATATGCAATGTTCTCAATGCTGTATTATAATAATTTATATAAGAACGATATTATTAATTGTTGGGTCTGTAACATTATCGTGGTAGGAAACTGTGCAATACAGGTATGTGTTTATTTTGTACAAAATAAATGTTTTTTATTTCTTTCAAAACGTCATTCAAAATTTCTTATTTCGATGTATGTTGTGGGTTACGTGATCTTTGATTTATTTCACGACTTTCGGCTTGTTTAGCAGTGTTGTGCCCATGTAAAAAACTTACTATCGATAAATCGACGGACGACTCTGTCGACTCTTTTAAAGACTTCAAGTAATGTTCACGTCTATCTTTGGAATGTTTATCACATTCCGTACGTGCTGTAAGTTCTTATATGTTGTTTAGTAGTTGCTTGCATTCCTCTGTAAGTAAACAGATACACGTGAAAAGAATTACATGCAGGTAAATTCTAGTGAATCGATTGTCGATCATTTATTATCGACCAATCTCGTATCGAATTATTATAATGTGCTCTAGTATTGACACGTGTTTGAGTGCATTAGTACCATTACTCTCTCTCGAAGGGGTAGGTAGAGGTGTATTGCTGTACACTAACTGTAATATCGATATGTTTAGGTAACGAGCGAGTCTATTGCAGTTAACCGAAGCACAAATCCAAACTCCGAGCTGCTACTGGGATTGTTTACCACTGCTCTACCCGGGAATCGAACCTAGGACTTCTTACTCAGCAATTGCGCTTACGGTCACTAGACTAATGACGCGGTCATGCATCATCTCTAATCACCGCTTTCTGTTAAGTAATATAAAGATTGTTATTGCTATTGGGTGTTTCTTGTGGTGGCACAAATGGCATGGTCACGCTTGGTAGTTGTGATAGATAACTGTTACCTTAGTCTTCTAGGATTTCTAGAATAATGGAGTTGCCTGTGTTCTTAATTTTGGCATTCATAAGTTTAGTACAATCTAAAGGTTAGTTTATTTTATTTATAATAATTTAAGATGGTTGCTTTAGTTCGATTTTTATAACTATTAGAATTCATTTAAAAATTATTAAGGGGCAAAAGCAACAGTCGTTGTTTAGCAACATTTTAAGTAGTAATCGTAAATAAATTATAATGAATCTGTTTAAATACAGATAAATAAAATAAAAAATATCAGATTCAGAGATATGAGGAGAGGCTCCATTTTAAATCCTATGATTTTCAAGCGTAGGTTTGAAATATTCTAATTTCTCTGAAATTATTATAATTGGTGAAAGAAAAAATTTACCCAATGGGATTGGGTGTACCTACCCGCGACCTCTGGTTATGTAAACTACTCGTTTGACCAACTACCATGGCTGCCATGGTTCTGCATTATAATATCCATCTTATGGGTGACGTCATTGCAGCTATACGCATGTCATGTAGGAAGATCCGTGCGTTCGTCGATGGGCACAATTCTCGACGGTTTCTGATAGCGGAAGGTAATCTCCCAGGTCAACCACCTGCGTCTGAAATGAAATCACTGGTAAGTTATGGTTAATAATAATAACCGCTTCATTCGTTCTATGGTCAAGGTTTAGTTCCAGTTCATAGGGTGAAAGATGAACATAATACATCTATATCTATATAGAAAAGAAACAAGAAAGAAAGAAATATTTAATTACTTTAAAAACAGCAACACGTACATACATAAAAAGTAAAACATATGTGACAAAAAATAAAAAGAAAAGAACAACAAGCATTTAGTTGTACATTATTATGTGAAACCATTTAAGCACACTGTGCGTCGCCGTTGCTCATAGCAAATAGGTCCCCACTCAGCATGATGTAGTATCATATATCTAGTACCTACCTGTATCTAGGAAAATAAGTCCTCCTCTCTTCTAATATTCCTGTGGCCTTGTCCATAATGGTTCTTGGATAAGACCACCTCATTGTACATTATGGTATGCCATTAAAGAATATGAAAGAATACATACACTACTGTATATACCTATTTCAGTAGGTACTGTCACAACTGTATTCAGCGAAGATTAGGCGGAGGTATACTGCCGTACATCGGTATCGGTATGCGTATTGGCCATCTCGAGATTGGATTTATGCCTGGTAAATAGGCTTTTCCATATGCACATTACTGACTAACTGTGGTTGTATCAATACATCAAAGCCTTTCCGAGGAATACAGTCATGATGATGTAGGACTTCAGAACTTGCCAACCTGCTTAAGGTGGGTCAGGTACTCAGGTCACACTTGGTCGTCAAACTCCGTAGTTTCAAAAACTTTCAGTAGATGTTCCCAAATGTTTCTTGAAGATGTTTTCCTTAATATATAGTAAATATTTCATGATTAGTTTCTAAGTTATCAACACCACTTCATTCCATCCCTATTCGTCAAATGACAAGTGAAGACCTTCGTGAAAAATTTCTTTTAAAAATATTGAAGTTGTGAAAGTAAAATATTTAATTCAAATTCAAATTTCAAATTCAAATCTTTATTGCTTTCATATGTAATAAGGATGTTACAATAATTTGTGGTATCAATATGAAACCCTGCAAGGGCGCTGCAAAATTAATATTTTAATGGAATTTGGTACGATACAATAACAATATTATCATTTATATTTAATTAGGTATTAATACAGTTATCACAATAAAAATTAAATTACATTTATTGTGTGTATTTTTAGGTATGGGACGAGGAATTGCACGAAAAGGCAGCAAAATGGGCATCTAATTATGAGAAACATAAAGATCCTCAGCGGCATAACCCAGACAAAAATATCCGTTAGTACAGTACTCATTTCAATTTCAAGTCGTTTATGCGTAAGCGCACAGAACGTATGACATAATTCTGTAATTAATAAGTTAAGGGCGAAACCACTGGTCCTTAAGATACAGTTCACATTAGTTTAGGGGTCAGGGATTCACAGTTATTGTAAAAGTTTATGTCAATAAATATTATTATTACTATTATATAAAACCCTGGCGAAGGCTTCATATCACATTAATACTTAAAAGCTATAGGAGGGATTATAATATTTAATTATCTTTTGTGAAAAATGAGTCAACTAAGTTAAGCGGCGGTAGCCTAATGGCTTGCGTCGTCGGTTCGAAACCCACCCATTGCACTACCGACGTGAATCAACTCGTAACACAAGTATTTAGCTTAGCATGATGGGTTTACTAGAATAAAAAAAAACTTAGAGTACTTTGTGGTTTCCAGAGTCAATGCTTAAATACCAACGATTTTATATGGGACCATCTCGTTATGTGTGTACATAGGATACAAAATATGTACCTACAGACACATTGACGAATTTAAAGTTGGTTGTAAAGCATAATGATTATTACGTTATTGTCGGACCGCAGAAAGAAAAGTGTAGTGGTTCTAAGCGCGACTGCTACGCTAGAGGCCCAGTCCAGGGTTCGATTCCCAGGACGGGCAAAGTATTATTGGGATTTTCTATGAAATTCTCAGTAGCAGCTCGGAGTTTGGATTTGTGCCCGGTTAATGGCAATAAGCTCGTCTTATATTACATAGGACCTAAACATACCGACGAATTGTGGGTGTACATTAGTACACTTCTGCCTAACCCTTCGGGGAATACAGGTGTGATGGTACACTGAACAAAATTAATTAGTTCACATGCAACTAGTGACCCTAGCGGACGGTACAGGCAACTGGTGTCCTTATTCATTGTGTGCGTATATACGTACAGTGCGTATTATGCACACACATAAGCGAGCATTGATAAAACGACTTGCACACAACTATATCCGAACCAGAAATAAATCGCATACAGAAAAGGAATATGATGCAGTATTTTAGCTAATAGAATCATAGCTGCCGTGGCGTTAAGGTGCGATGACTGGAATCGAAACACAAGCGGTGTCGTGAGTTCAAATCACAGTAGAGGAATTGTTTTTGTATCCATATCATACTTTTTATCTTTTGAAAAAGTAAATTGTAAAAATATATACTAAAACTTATAATAAACTAAATAACGGATCGATTAATAGGTACAATAGAAAAACAATTTCATCGAGCCTCGTAGGAGTTATCGTTTCTTTAATGAGACGGTTACTTTTTATCAGTTAATAAGACAAAGTTTTGTTTGATGGGTAAAAACGTTAAATTTTATAATATAAAATATTGAAAAAAAATGTCTATTATGGACACAAAATAAATTGCATAGAGTTAGTTCCGATCTTGGCATATCTCAAATCTTGCAAACATCGATAATAATAATAATTCGAACAGGATTTAATAGTTGATTTAAATAATACAAAAGAAATAATTTCACGTGTGATTTGATCCTACGGCATCTTCTTGTGTACCAATCGGAGGCGTTGGCAACGGTGCTATAGCTACTGTAGAGGCACATGCGAAATAGTGTAACCAATTCAACTACATCAGCTGTTATTAAGGACTATTATAGCGTATTAGCCATGCATGTGTATTGTTGTTATTGTGGTTATTGTTGTGTAGTAGAACTCGCTCGCTTGGACTTAAGTATGCTTACTGATTTGCATCATCTTATTAGTTACGCACACAATGACAACGGCCGTTATCCATGTGTTGATGTAAACTAATTAAGTTGTTTTACTGTACGTTATATTATCTTATATGAATATTTTATTAAATTCCAGCTTCCGAAAGATTTATGACGGGTGAGAACATATACTGGTATTTCACTACGGACCTCCACTTCAAGCTGCGCCTGGACCGCGTCATGGACGCCTGGTTCAATGAATATAAGAATTTCACCTTCGGACCCATGGAAATGGAGCACTTCGTCAATGGGGAACAAAAAGTCGGACATTATACTCAGGTTTGCGACTATTATATCCAATTCATAGACGTAGGTTACGCAATTACCTGTCATCGTTTTAGGAAATGAATAACTTCATAGTTCATAGCGTCTGGTGTATTGAACCAGAAGACGCAAGCTCGACTAGAATAACTTCATAATCTTAGCATGGAAAATGCAAAAAAAAAGTTTATACCTATACATTTATTATAGGTATGTAAAGGATCTTCCTTATAGAAGAACACCAGTACTCAAAGCATTTCTTCAGTAATTTCTTATAAACACGACTTCAGACGAGGCACTTACGCAGGAGTGCACTGTATCTATGGTGATGGATATAGTGTACGGATACAGTACTATTGATAGTGAATTAAGGTGTGATTGCAGGTAGGCAGAGGGAGGCTGGGAGGCTGATCAGCCCACCGAAATAGCTTATTTAACAAATTCCTCGTTACGGCTTTGTGTGATCGTATGTTGAGCACTTCTAGTAAATTGATTAACACTCTTACAGATGGTGTGGTCTGATAGTATCTACATTGGGTGTGCTATAACGAGGAAACGGAAATATGACTGGCATCATTACTTCGTCGTGTGCAACTATGGACCACAGTAAGTTCTTATTTTATACGACTCGGGGTCAAGCGTCCTAACAGTAGTAAATCTAAGGTAGTAAGCGATTACCGTAGTCTTTTTAACCTCCAACCGTAAAATATAACGTTATAGGTTTAACGTGTGTATCTGTCTGTCTGTCTGTTGCATCGTAGCGCCCAAGCGAATGGACCGATTTTGATAGTTTTTTTTGTCTGAAAGGTAACTTGATCGAGTATTCTCATGTGGCCCGCCGTTTGAAGATTATAAGATCTTTTTTGGTTAATGAAGGGATGTGAGCAACTTCCGCAGGTCTGATCGATTTGAAATTCGGTATCCTGTTACTTGAATGGATATTGTTAGAACATGGTCACCAAGTCATGATGTTGCGGGGGATTTTAAAATTTAATGTTATATAAATTTAATTGCAGAAAGGTATGACTCGTATCGATTAAAAACTGCACTTGCTTTATATATAATGTTCTCGTGATGATGTGATCATATTTGCCATTACCGCGACATGCGGCTATCGTAGCCTAACCTATGTTAGGCTACGATACGATGTTAGGATACGAAAAGACTAGTGCTACCCTATGGTAGCACTAGTCTTTTATGTAATATCAAACCTGGGAAACTTTTTTTGATTGTACCTATATACACGCGACTACACGTCAAGTTATACAGTACTATTATATTCAACCTTTTATATGGAATAAGTTGGCAAACGAACTGACGAGCCAGTAAGTAGTCATCGTCGCCCACCTGCAACACCAGAGGAGTTGCTGATGCGTTGCTGACCCTTAAGACCGACCCTACGGACTGCAGACTGCCAGAGCCGCAAGAGCCGAGGGGAACTTGCTCTTACGTGCAAAAGTCGAAACACACATAAAGGTGCTATACGATAGACTCCAACGTAAGGGTGGTTGCCAGCCAGTCAGACCCCAAGAGGTCCTACCAACGAGCAAGTCTCACATTCGTAAACCTCACATTGTATGGCTTTCCGTACAGTGAGAGGTCGGTTTAAACATCATTATGGCTTGATGTGTAGCCGTGCGTACTAAAATAAATACGATCCACCTGATGGTAAGCGGCAATCACAGCCTATGGACGCCAGCAACACCAGTATCCCTCGCGTGTTGTTATCTGTAAAACCTTAGGAGTTAAGCCTCATGTGCATTATACAGGGTGAGAGTAAATAGACGCGACAAATTAAAATAGATGATTCTATGAAAAGAAAATAGAGAACATATTTATACTTTTTTAGTATTATAAAAAGAGTTTGGCAAATTCTCGTGAGTATCAACTGCTACTTTTCTCGTGAATAGAAAAAAATAGGTAAATGATAGTAAGTGCGCGTTAATATGTACTTCACGTAGTAACTATCTGCGTAATGGATTGACCGGGCGCGCTCGCGAATATTTTGATGCTTGCTTGAAATACCTATTTATTTGTGTTTTGTATTTTGTTGTGATTTGTCGATTTGTCGCATGTTTTCAAAGTCACCCTTAAAAACTGGAACATATGTAATAAAATTTTATAGAATCTCTGGTGATATTCAGACAAACTCAGAATACGAACAACATATTTTTTGCATTTACGATTTTTTTTCATTGTTTTCAGGGGCAATTATATAGGACAGACACCATACAAGACGGAGGGTAAACCCGCTAGAAAACTCATATGTGACCACGAAGCATGTGCGCGACCTTACGGGAACAAATGTTAAATTAATGTCAGTCATATTTTGTTAATAAAAATATTTTTTATTTTAAACTTATTTTTTGTCATTAACTAATGAGATTAAAAATAATTTTATATTCAGTATGCATGCGCCCGCGCGGAGCAATAGAGCTGGCCGTGAATTGTATTTTGTGCTGGATATGTTGTTTTGTGCAAAAACCAAAGAACACTGAGACGTTCGCGAAAAAAACTCGAAATGAGTGAAGTAATTAGATTATTTATACTAAGTAGGTACCTACATGTTGCTGCTTGATAAGATAACCAACCAAAATAAAATATATTTTTTTTCAATTGACGTTACTTGTAAGAATTATTATTATGTTGATTCATACACTATTAAATTTTAATGTTGTGTCTCTATTTAATAAAGAATATCGGTAAAAATATCGATTATCTATTTTACAAGTAAACCCCATCCCTAGCATTTTATTACTTCCATGCTATACAGTAAATACATTGCCATAAATAGCTGATTTAAAAAAATTTCTGGTATTTTTCGAAATATCTTACAGAACCCCGGGCTGCTGCAGCTATATATAGGTACTCAAGAATGTAGCCTATCGATTAGTTAAAAAAAACGTTCATATGATGAGTTTCCACGTCTGTATGAACCTTGGAAGTCTGGTCATGGTACGGCAAAATAGAGGTTCTAACGTATAGCAGGAATTAAAGAGAGGTACGGTAGGTTTGTCTCATACTGCACTAGCAGAAAGTTTAGTTCAAGGGCTGCCACAGCGAAAGTGTTCAGCTGTAGCCTAACCATAGAACGTACCACAACGTATTTGAACGTTCGCGGGTGCTGCTTTACGATTTAAAAAGAAGAAGGAGAAAGGTCGTTCCATGCGTATTGACAGCGATTTTCCACGATACTTATACCTAGGGTTAGTCACAATTCATCGTCCAATATTTGAAATTAATCACTTCTGGATCTAGCGCCAGTTGCTGGATCCAGCAACCTCAAAAATGTGCTGGATCCAGCTGTAATGCTTGACTGGATTCCGCAGTCCATGTAATAGGGGGCGAGCCAATAATCGGGCACAAATCCCAAACTCCGAGCTGTTACTGAGAATTTCATAGAAAATCCCAATAACATTGCTCGACCTAGGAATCGCCTGACGCGCTCAAGACCATTAGGCTAACAAGGCAGTTTATTTATTATATAGTGAAATTGTATTATACCATTGATTTGACACTAAAGTCCCTGGTTAGGCTACAGGTAAATAAATCGAATCGGTTTTATCTGGATAAGATCTTTGGTTTACGAATGACTTCGTGTCAAGAGAAATATTCTTATCCATTTCTTGATGCCTGAAAATGCATTTCTTTATCTTCTTACCGTGCCATTTGGCATTTGTGCTCGAGAGAAGTTTTCTCAAAGTTTTTCTAATAATCTTGAGAGGCGATGGTTGCCATGGAGAAATACATACCATTACAATAAATTGTATTAATATATCTTGCTGGAAAGTAAAACTAACATTTATCGCATAAATGTTTCCTGATAAGCGGTTGGCATTATAAGTAATAACGTTTCGAAATTGTATCGTATCTTTTATGTACGCGTAAGTAACGCCGTAAATCATAATTTAAATTATGTAGTTATTTATAAGGTACAGTTGTTTGCAGAACAAATTGTATTCCAGTTATAACTAAGTGTTGTTCTCAGAGATTTGGGCAATTGTAACAAGATTAACTACAGAGGTTTAGCTAATTAAATCGGAATTAGCTCCGCGTTGGAACTACGCGTAACTCTCACTAGCCACAACACAATTTCGGATTCGAACCGTCATACTTCATAGACGATGTTCTATATACCAGTCCTAGGGACTTTAAACATTCAAGTAGTGTATTGCCTACAATATTCCCGCAAAACGAGAGTTAGTATAGGATTTCTATGACGCATTAGTCGTAGCGTCACAATTCTCTATAATGCGTTCTCTGTTCTACAGTCAGTTATATCTGTTTAACGGTACGATTGGGTAGTGGCTGAGCGATCGGCTGCTATGCTACGTTTTGTAGATTCGATTCCATGGAATATATATTTGTAGGATCTACAAATTACCTACAGTTGTTCCGAGTCTGGGTTTGTGTATGTGATAATTTGTGTTTGTACCCAAGCAACGTTTCTTGAAGTGAAAACTTCTTTAGGCGCGTTGAGCTGTTTTTGGGTGAACAAAAATCGTAGAACTCGCGTCATCGCCACCGAACGCTTTCCATGAGTCGACATTGTCGGGGCAAGGGGCTTTTATTAAAAAATATGTCAGCCCCATCGTACCCTCCAAGTTACTTAGTTTTCACTTCTATCGGCAGTACTCAAAAAGTGCCCCGCATTTAAAAAAAAAAAGAAAAAGTGCGTTCGCAATTGTAGCGATGGACATAAATTAATATCAGAGACCTTTCTTTTTTCTCGGGTGGGAAGATGGGTCAGGATCATCAGCTTATACTACAACTTGCGATGTCATGATGTAATACCAATACGATAAAAGTTGAAATTTGAAATGCATACTATTCACTACAACCTCTTCGAACATTCTCCTCTAGAATTTAGACCATTGTCGTAGTGGCGTAGTGTCAGAGACATTTTAATTTATAATGTCATCTGACGTTGACATTACAATTTAATTTCAAAACAAAGACAACATCGTGCTTACAACTTAGAATTTAAGTACAAAACAGCTTTAAGTTACTTTCCAGGCTAAGCTTAAAATGTTCACAAGTACCATATATCCATTCTATGCTCTCACCTTGATGTCACAAAAGACTACAATAAAATATTCATATACGTAACAACAGAACAAATCCGGAACAAGGCTTTTACGGCTCAACCTACTTAACCGGAAGAGGAAATGCTTTGAGTGCTTGGAAGCGGGTTAATTTAAATAATTCGGGACCGGTAGATGGCGCCGTTACCGGGAATGGCACATAATTAGCTTTTATAAAAATTATAGACTCGCTCCGAGGTTTATTATATCATAATTTGTTGTAAAAGTTCTCGGGAAACCGGTGTGGGCTCAGATTTAAGTGGAAATGTTATTTTTTGTCTTGAATAAAAAGCGTTTTATAGCCCGTAAATGTCCGTTGGCAACAATGGAACACTAATAAAGTGTTTTAAACGGAGAAGCGTTTATAGAAAACGTTTGTATGGCGAACTAGCTAATACTTTATTTATACAGTTTAAAAAGAGGATTGAGAAGTTGAATCGTTGCTCCATAGTCATTTACCAGTTCTATAATGGTCCAATTCAAAATTGATTAACATAATAGTAAATAAAAAATTACTAAATTAACACAATAGTCTAATTTGATTATCTGTTATTTTTGTAGCTCGGTGCGTAGCCGAGTCATCAATGTGATAGCTACGGCGTAGCAACAATAAGGATCTGGTAGACGCATACATGTATTAAATAAAATACTTACTTCAATTTCAAGAAGATTATTCAAACACACTAAATTTGAAATAATACCACTTTTTACGGATTTTATCGCGTTGTATTGATATATTTGATTCCCGCGATAAAATCCGTAAAAAGTAATTTTATTTCAATATCTAATATTCGCGTAAGTGTCAGAAAACACTAAATTTTCTTTCCATTATATTGCTTTGCTTTTTATTTCACAAAGCCAATGACAACTATGTAGCTACCACAGCTCACGGAGCGGTACACCGTCGGCCAAAAACCCATTAAAATTAAATACTTTTTGGGCCGAACCTCGTCGGCTCTCTATGAATATTCCATGGCTATTTGTTAACATCTAGACTTGGTCGGACGCTTTAATCTCGGTCCTTTGCACTTGTAATTAAAGAGTTACTAAATTAAAACAGATGTCTAACTTTCGCGACATGTTTTGCTATGGGTTTGGTTATAGCTGCAGGTTTTACTGCTTTGTGAGTTAATTAAATGATGAGGATATTATTGAGTATGGTTATCATAGCCAAAAATATCCTTGCTGTCTACATATTATATATTCTGAGCTCAAAAAATAATTTTAATAGACGAGTTCTTATTTTTAAGCTAAGTATTACTGTTTGTTAAAAAATGGCTGTGACATTCAGAACTTGGTTAAACTTAGGGTCCCTAGTTATGTACGGAATCAAAAATAACAACAATAACAAAATATTTGACTTTCTCGTTGGCAGGACATCTTGGGGTTTAACGGGCTGGCGACGACCCTTACCTCGCAGTCTATCGTAAAGCACCTTGGTGTGTGTTTCGTCTTTTGCACCTCAGAGCCAGTTCTCCTCGGTTGCTGCGGCTCTGGCAGTCTGCAATCCTTAGGGGCTCTTAAGGGTCGGCAACGCATCAGCAAGTCCTCTGGTGTCATAGGCGACGATGACTACTCACCACCATGTGGTTCGTCCGCTCGTTTGCCGACTTAATCCGTAAAAAAAACATTAAATTTAAAATAAAAAAAACCCCCGCAGCGTCAAGTCATGGTTACCATGTTCTTGCAATATTATTGAAGTAACCTGTGGAAGTTGCTCACATCCCTTCATGAACTAGAAAAGAGCTGATAATCTTGAATCGGCTGGCATCGTAGCTAAGAATATTCTCGATCAAGACACCTTTCAAACTAAAAACAAACAAACACCCTCTCACCCTAAGGCTTGATTTCGCGGTACCGTCAGTGGCGTATGTAACAGAAAATTGGTGTCTCATAGACTATACATAAACACATATAACATCTCCGTTCCGTCGTGGGTAAAAAACGGATTCAAAATCGGTCCATTCGTTTGGGAGCTACGATGCAATAGATATACACACAGATATTTAGAGACATATACGTTAAAGTTATAATATCCCTCATTTTTGCGTCGGGGGTTAAGAATACTATGGCAGTTAAACACAGGTTATTTTCTCTTTTTGTCATTTATTCAAATGAAAACATACTTCACTAATGTATCTTTTTTTGTTAAAAATATAAGAGAAAAAACAATATACAATATTATACTAAAATAGTATACTAAATATTTAATGAAAACAAATTCAGAGACCGTTTGCAAAATTAAAGCTTCATCAAAAACAGTGAGACAAACGAGATTATTCCGCCATGTTGGATTCAGAGGTACAGCTGTGATAGTAAGTGACCCAAACAGTATCTATTAGTACTAGTTACCAGCATTGCCTAGTGTCTTTCAGCGAAATTGGGCCACATTTAAATTTAATAACACGCCGACCCCAGCACTGAGAACAAATTTCATTACAAAATGTATTCCTGTAGGGTGACCATTTAGATCGTTTTCATGGACTGAATGTTGGAATGGACTCGTCTCATATAAGTGTGTTTTAATAAATATTAACAAATATACATATAAAAACCGTCTGTTACAAATACATTTATACTAAAATTCTCACTTTAAGATATATTAAGTCTCTGATTATAAAAGGCAGGCAAAAGAGAACGTATTAGTCTTTGGATTTGGCACAGAGCTTGGATTGAACCCATAGGTACGTAATTATGAAAGGAATAGTCTTTTAAATCTTTAATTATAATATTAAAACACTATTCCTAACAACTTTCTGTTTCTTGTTGTTTCTGTATCTTTTAACTTATAAAAACAATGTATTTAGAAAGGGTGTTTTAAAAATATATTAATCAAATTAGTACTTACTTATATATATTTACCTAAAACTTTGCGATTTTGAAGTTTTTTAAGATCGAATGAGATTGTCCGGTATTCCACTTATATTCACGGTATTCCTACTTACTGTCTGTAGGTCGCTTATGGCTGTTCAACACTTGTTTCGTGTAATTTTTACAGTAGTACTTAACTTAAGATACGATGTAGGAAATATTTATTGTTGATATTCAAGCAGAGTATAATGTGTTTGATATTCTGTTTTCTTTTACCAAATTTTAGCAGACCTAGGAGGATAATAACTGTAGTTGTACTAACTACATGTAGTTGTTACAGTTATCTTATTTTTTTTAAATAGTAAATAGTTTTTTCATGACAATAAGTAGGCTAAGTCCTTCCTCAAAATGTAATCTATTACCTTGCCAAACCTTAATCCGTTATTTCAGCAATACAATATAAATGTATACATAAAGTTGTGCTTAGTTAGTTATCATCATTTAGTTGTACATACGAATAATTACACTAGCATCGTTACTTAGGCTCTGGTACCCATGGTAAGATTGAACTTGTGATAAGGGTACCAGTTTCTCTCCCTAAGATAGTATTAAAAAATATTGTATTGCTTTTTCTAAGAAAAGTGTTTTTAACAGTTGTGTGCTGTTACAGTTCGTCCGGGTCATTTTCAGGCCCCAGCACCTTAAAATAATAAACGTCTATTGCGTTTGTAATTTGTTGTTACACAAGTCAAAGTTATATTTTGGAGCATGAATCGATCTCATATTTTTTATAGAACTAAGTAGGTATGTAAGTTTACAGTTTTCAAAAATACACGTAGTCTACCATAAGGAAATCCAGTTTAGTAGGTATTAATGACCATTTTACATAGGTACCGCTTATCTGAGAGATTTTATTTAATTGTGTGTGTTTTGATACTAGTCTATTAATATAATTGACCCAACACGACTGTTAAGTAATTTGGTCTCTGGTATTGATTCCATGACTCGCTCGGACATTTCATTTGCCTGCATCCCTCAGTCGCTCCCCACTACACGCTCCTGTAAAGCCTGCCATGCCACCCAAGAGGTTTTGATACTTTACTAGAATTTTATTTAAGTACATTTTAATGAATTGTTTTGTCAATTCAGAATGGGGACCTGTTGACTACGCTTATCTTATTAACATTATTATCTTTTACACACATTACAATAAGAGGCATTAAGTTTTTTTTACAGGATCGTAAAGACAACAATAGATGACGATATGCTCGCCTTTCAATGTCAGTTGTAATAGTTTTAATTTTAATTGGTTTTAATGACATATAGGAACACAAACGAAAGCTGGTTTAATTTCAACGTCGCCCTTTTACAGAAGATGAGTAAAAAGTAAACTCTGTCAAGTATCAATTTCGTTCAATCGCAGTACAAATTGCATCTATTTTGGTGATGCCAACGGATTATAGGATTGGAATCCAGATTGATTATTGGAATTTCCGATCGCTTTATTCAAGTTGACGTCGTCCATGGGCGGACGGTAATATTACCCACGGATTATTCCAATGATGTGCGACTGGGTAATAAATTGATGGCGAAACAAACCCTTTGGTGAGAATCTCGTGGCAAATCGATTAAAAAAACGATAATGGACGTTCGCTTATAAATATACCGTTCTAGAATATGGTTGCATTAAGATATTTTATGTTTTGGCGATTGGTGGATGCAGAATTTAACAGCCTGGTAGATAGGTAGTCGTATAATACTTACGTCTAAACCACAGTTCAAATCCAGGCAGTTCAGGGCTTTCAAATTAAAAACTGATTGTTGATTTGTAACAAGTAGGCAATAATTCGATATTTATTACGGTAAAACTGTACTTAACTACAGCATTTCAAGTAAGAAAAATTCAATTTTGAAGTCAGTGAGTGGGTATTTTGCTTTTTGTACGAGTATATTACTATAGATATACCTCTGTATCTAATTTTGTACTATTTTTTTTGCATTTTCCATACTAAGATTATAAATTTATTTGAGTTAGGTAAGGAAAAAATCCGCGGGATAAATGTACTTATATGTTTTAAACAACAGAGACCCCTCATTTAGAGCAATATATTTGTCAAGTAGGTATTCGGTCATAGTACCCGTATAGTATCACATTAATTAATATCTACATTGTAAATAGGTCCTTCTCGTAATTGACTCCACAACCGAAACAAACATATTTCTGTATGAAAGACCACTTGAAAATCCTCTTTGTTCCCAACAAATACAGATCTAATTGAGAACAACATTCTACTCGAGTATTCGAAATTCGAATTGCGGTGACATTTGCGCGCGAAAATCGTCAAATGAATGGATGTGCTGATGTCATGTCACGCCGTCGAGTGGGTGCCGAGGTTACAAACAGCTACTTATCCCTTCGCTACATGCGTCGACGCCATTAATTTTGTGACACATGAGTGTGTGTAATCATTTAATTAGTGGAATTAGTTTGAAATGATATGGTTATGAACGTTTGTCCGTCCAGTGTAAATATTGTAGTGTAGTTTAGTTATAGTGTTAAATTATTATTATTATTCTTTGATGGTAATAAAATTAAAGACAAAAATAACCAATTAACTTTAAAAACCGCGGATCAATTTTCGAAAATCGGAAAATGTGTTAATAGACTTTGAAGTGATGGAGATTTTTCTCGTTCTGTTTTATTGGTTAGGCTTGCGTTTACACTCGTGACTTGAAGTCTCGATTATTATTCTCCATACGTAGACTACAGACTGGAAGCCTCGTAGGTATATCATACAAAAATGGTCGGCAACGCGCGAGCGACCTTAGGAGTTGCAAACGTCCATAGGCTACGGTAATTGCTTACCATTAAGCGGGCCGTACGCTTGTTTACCATCATATCACTAGGTATAAAAAAATACCATTAAAGTTCGTCTGTATACCTACTAACAAATACTTGTCACACAACAATCACCCCTTGACAGGCACCATAGTAAACATAAACAAATTCATTAGACAAATAACGGATAATGTCAGTTATTCATTAATCTATTTTGATTTATATAAAGAAAAACATAATATATAATTCAAGCGATTTTAGCCTAGCTTAATTATTCCAATAAACTATATACATAATAAAAAGAAACCTATTTATATACGCTATTTACATAAATATAAAAGAAATATCAGTTATTCAGTTTAAGTTTGTTTGTTCATCGTAAATTTATCGTAAAATAACATTTTAACAGCTTATTAGACGCTTACATCAAAATAACGATGGCATTATAACGGTAGTTGTCTAATGAAACATCTAGCTATGAAGCGACGGTAACCTAATGGCTAGGGCGTCTGACTTGCGATCGTGTGGTTGCCGGTTTGAAACCCACCCATTGCACTACCGACATGAGCCCACTCGTAACACAAGCATTTAGCTTAGCACAAGGGATTAACAAGAAAACTAGTAATGTACGACACACATTGCAACTTAACCTTTAAAATGTTTATTGAATTGAATATATTCACGAGTGAAGTCAGGTGATGTTCGAATATGTCATGTATGTACAGCTTTGCACAGACTAAATAACGAGTGGTTTGCGAATGACAGCGTCTCGTCTGACAGGGGCCTAATTAAACAAACTTTCGCACGGATTGCGCTTGAGTGACTTTGAGAGAAAACATATCAATGCGGTCACCGACCGCAACGATAAAGTTTTCATTCATTTTCGGCATTAGTGAATAATTAAGTTATACTAATTAATGCAATTAACTGTAATATGACATGTAAAATATATTTTAAATTTATTTGAATTTGGAAAGAAATAATTATTTGTATTAAATTTGAATTTGGAAGAAAAAGACCTTGCTTTACAATTGAAAACAAGAATTAGATACAGACAATTGTTGGGAGTTTGGAACTACGGAATAAGATTTTGTCCGCTCATGTTTGTTACAATTACATTAATGTCCTTTATCACTATGAACTCTTTTATTTCTTTCAATGCTAAGAAAGTCAAAGGAGTAACGTGATTGTCACATATTAATAAAAATACATTATAGTAATATACGCGCTTAGTATATACCTATCAACTCTTTTATTACTTATACTTAATATGTAAAAAAACAAACGTATGTATGTGTATGTACGTACGTTACGTATAGGTAAGCGTTAATTAGGTAATTAATAATAAAATTTACGTTTTTGTACAAGATTTACCTGTTGAAATAAACAAAAATATGTATCTTGTTCTTAAAACAAGAAATTTCAGGAAAAATGTTCGTATGTAATTACAAATGTGTACTTATTCCATAAAATAAATTAACACAGATAAATCTCGTGAGAAATTTTTATAAAAAATGAATATTCTAATCTAATAATAAATGGATGGGTTTGATTTATTTTAAAGGCTATTTTTCTTCTTTTTAAAGCATTTAAATAAAGCTTGGTTTTAAAAATGTTTTTATTATATAAAAACAACATTTTAATCAAAGTTATTATCAACTAGGTTGTTGTTTACAAGCCAGGCATTTAATCTCGGATTGTGTTGAGAAATACTTGAAATCTCGTGTTTAGTTTGTAAACAACGGTTGTTTACAGAAGCTTGGTTTTTATTTTAGTCTTCAGTACAGTCTGGAAAGGAGCTGTGAAGTGTTCGGAGCCATTGTCCTACCGGCGACGGTAGGGTTGACAAATGTCTGGCATTATCCGGAGATGTTTGTGTTATTACCTTCGTTCGCCTCAAAATAAAAACATCCGGTTATACGCTACGGACAGAGTCGGGTAGAATATATTAATTAATTGATACTTTTTAAAGCTAAGAGCTTAACATTTTCAGTTATAAGTAAATTAAAAATAAACATTAAAGCAATTTGAGATGAAAATATTTTTTCATAAAATTTTGTATCATCTGGTAACCCTGCGATAGAGATAGGACTTTTACAAGGACACCAGAGAGTGTCATTACTGGGTACTCGTTACTACGGAAATGATAACTCCGGTACAGCACAGCACTGGCCGACATTCACACCATTCATATTCATGTTTATGTAAAATTAAAAACAAAGGACAATATTATAAAAAGAATATTTACGTTAATATGGAGGGAAAAATTGTCAAATAACAAAATCACAGACAATATTTAAAAAAAATATTTTCGTTTACGGAAATGTCGTGGCGGCATCACTATGTGACGTAGTATTTATTGCCATGATATCCCTGTCTTTGTTGTACCTACGATACCGGTTTCTTCAATCGTAACGTATTACGTACACACGGCTGCACGACGCGCTATGCACGGCAATCTAAACCCTTTTCTCTTACAAGACGGCATAACTTAAAAAAAATACGGTAATCATTGGACGTTGACACCATACTACTCTACAATTTAAAAAAATATATTATTATATATTCGATTATTATTCGCTGCGATACAGTTTTTCATTAACTAGTGCAATTGTTAATGAACACATTTTTTGTTAATAATTGTTAATGTTTCTAATAAATTACTTGAATTCGAATCTATACCTTATTTATTTTGTATTAAATAATTACCTACACATTTTTTCAGGATAACATATTATAAAAAAATATACTCGATTTTATTAACGTAAATTTTCGATAGTGGCACATCAATATTTAAGAATTGCAAAAAACTGGAAACATACGTAATGTCAGTTTAGTCTCCAAGATTAAAAAACAGACTTTAATATGGAAACTAAGTACCTATGGATGATTCATTCTAGTATGACATAATAGGTCATTCAACATAGACTGTGGTTAGGAAAACTAGTTAAAATTTTACTCAGCTATAGTCGGAAAAAGCTGTATCCACAAAATAGCAGGAAGAGGCCCAAACTCCGGCCGACATTTCTGTTCGAACGGGCCCGCGCGGCTTAACTACTTAAACTAGTTTCCGAACTGAGGCTTTCCAATTTGTCCATCCCTACCTATAGTAGCTACACTATACCCTAAAGGTTTTGGCACAAGGAAACCCATGGAAGATGTCGCTAGTGTTGTAGGGTCAATTTCGCAAGAGGGAGATAAGGTGAGGTTAACTAATTTTTCTATATAAAAATAAAAATGCATCGCTTACTGCTTTTTGTTGAGTTCGTAATTGTCGGGACAAGGTTTACAGAAAGTTTTTGTTTTAAAACAACCGGAAACATCGGGAAAATTTACTCAAGCGAAGCTACGCACGGGTCGCTAGTCTTCTATACTTATAATAAATCTGTAGAGAGGTCAATTCTGTACATGAAATATATTTCCAAAATAACTATTAGCGGGTGATTAGTGATCGATACTGACGCCAAAAATGCAATCAGTAAAATTTTTGTCTGTCTGTCTGTCTGTCTGTCTGTCTTTCTGTCTGTCTGTCTGTCTGTCTGTCTGTATGTTCGTTATAGAAACAAAAACCACTCGACGGATTTCAACGAAACTTGGTACAATTGTTCTTCATACTCCTGGGCAGGTTATAGTATACTTTTCATCACGCTACGATCAATAGGAGCAGAGCAGTGAAGGGAAATGTTTGGAAAACAGGAGAACTTACTCCATTTTTTAAGCTTCCGTCGCGTTTGCAGGCTTAATGGTTAAAGCTATACAGAAATCATGTATGACGGAAATGTTCTCCTTAAAATTATATAAAAAATATTCCACGACAGCAAATGTCTATCTTTTATGGTTGACTCACAATAACACGTGTAATTCCCGATAGCTTAGCAGTTCGGAGCTTTCTGATTATATTTGTCTACTCTTACGTTAGGTGACTGACTGACTGACATAGTGATCTATCAACGCACAGCCCAAACCACAGGTTATAGTATACTTTTCATTACACTACGATCAATAGGAGCAGAGCAGTGAAGGGAAATGTTGGGAAAATGAGTGATTAATGAGAAAGGTTTCAAGCTATAAAACATCACGCTACAACCCTTAGGAACGGGGCAACGCAGGTGAAACCGCGGGCGAAGAACTAGGGAACAAAGTAACTATTCCACGCGGACGAAGTCGCTGGCAAAAGCTAGTATCTAATAAAATTGTCTAGAAACAATAAGTAGACAATAGAACAATAATTGTTACCGACACAGTGAAGGGTTAACGTTCTTTAATGGATTAACTCGAAACACGCCTGTCTCCGAAGGGTTAGTCAAAGATATACTGATGCAGGTGATCTTACCCGCAGTTCACCGGTCATGTTTTGCCCCCCACAATCGACCCGATAGGGGGCGAGCCTTCGAGTTGCTATTGAGAATTTCATAGAAAAAAAAGCAATAACACTACTTGATCTAGGATCTCAGCCGCCGTGCTTGCGACCACTACATCAATGAGACATTTAGATACCTACTGTAAAAATAATATTGTTTAATCAGAGAGCGAATCTATACATTCAATTTTTTTAGTATGATGTTTTTGTAATGTCGCATTTTTATATGTAACACTTCATAAATAAATTGATCCTGATATAATTAATTAAGTAACCGCCCGTTATCTGATTTATACTCGAATTTTGTGCATCCAATGGTTGTCTATAAGAAAATACTCTTAGCGCCAATTTAACATTGTGTATTTTTTTTTAACGACTTGTCCTTCGGTGTAGGAACAATAAAAAATATCTATCTATCTTTCACCTAACTATCACTAGCCGTCTCAAATACCCGCCAAATTCATTAGGCGCCGGGCGGTCGGACACTGTGGATCAATGTCGAGATATCAAGGTGGGTTCGCACTGCCTAACACTAGGAAGCTAAAGGTCAAGGAGCCTACCGGAGGCTATGGCTTGGCAACGTGCCAACTTCGATAAAAGTAATAAGTACAAGTTTGCGAAGGGCAAGTTGTGTTGTGTTGGTTTATGTAAATAGTTTCGGTATCAGACTTGAACTTGGCAGCCATTTGCATTAGGGTTAAGTTTGAGGATAAGATGTATAGGTAGGTATTTTTATTTTGCCTGATATTTCACTTGTTTCAGTTTATTTATCGGCACTATAGTACCAAATTTCACTAAACCGGACTAGTCCCTACTTTCGGAATAAATTAACGGTATTTTTAATGAAATTAACTGCCAAGTAAGTAATTTATTAGCAACTTACTCAGGAGTTGATGCGGCCTAGGTTTATTTTTTTAAAGTCCCGCTGATCTGAATAAATTAATAAATGAATAGCTTCAGACCAGCGATTAAGGGTCCGGCGGAGTTTGAATTGCCCACAAAATCGTAATACCGAAATAAATCGTAATCCAGACAATATTCTATAAAATTGTGTTATTATTCGGATTTGGGTACCGTTGATCTAGGTTCCTACACTACCATTTCATTAACTACTACTTCACTGGAAATAAAAAAATGTAAAATCGGTCCAAACTTGATAATTTTATAAAAAATTGCATTCGCTTACATTTAATTATTTTCAGTGAAGTATTTTGGACAAAATGGTAACGTAGGAACCTAGATTAACGGTAGCGGAATCAGAATAATAACACAATTTAATTAAATTGTGTTTGAATTACGATTTATTTCGGTATTACGTTTGTAAGAGAAATTCGGACCCTTAAACAAGCCGCTTTATATTTTATTACACTAGAGGAGATTTTTAGGATGTTAGGATTCAGCCTATGCATAGTAGGCATAACTAACACATTGACAGGCTAACGCATTGTTTTAGCCATTACATACTAACTGCATCTTTCAGATAAAGAGCCAGGAGCGGCTCATGTAATACCTGTTACCGCTTGGTATTTACTTGTATATCTTTAGTAAATTAATCATAATCTTGTCACGTTAGAAAATTATTAAGTAACTAGCGGCCCGCCCACGGTTTCACCCGCGTTGCCCCATTCCTAAGGGCCGTAGCGTAATGTTAAATAGCTTAAAACCTTCCTCTTGAATCACTCTATCTATTAAAAAAAACCGCTTCAAAATCCGTTGCGTAGTTTTAAAGATTTAAGCATACATAGGGACGGACAGACTGCGACAGCGACTTTGTTATATACTATGTAGTGATATACTAAATGTTGTAGGGGTTGTACTGTACCTAAATGTGAATGTATCCCAGAGGAATGAAAATTTAGAATATAAGAAAGTAATTATTTCTTAAAACATTAACTTCTTATCTTTTTGTGACTCAAATGTCTTTGTCTCGCGAATGCAAATGTAAATTAAAGCACGCTCTCCAATACATAAATCTACTTTTCAGATTTAAGGAATACTGTGTGAAGCTATTACGGACTTTATACAGAAGAATTTAAGGATTACTGTTGTGTGCAGAGCATTGCACAAGGATACAATTCTATACAAACTTGGACAAAATTTTGATATTACGATTACGTTGACAAAACTTTATACACAATAAGAAGCAATTAATATTGTCAAGAGTTGAACACTCGGTTGTTTTATTAAAGTGAAATACCCGAAAAGCCACTCTGGAGTACTTTGTTACCAGAAAACTGTACCACGTAGTAATTTTAATTTTATGCTAACTTTTACGACTTGGACAGTTTTATAATTTTATTAGTACCTTATTCAAAATAGAAAACCATACCAATCTATACATATAAATTGTTTTGTCTTGAATGACTGACTGACGGATCAACGCATAATCTAAACCGCTGATCGTAGAAACCTGAAACGTGGAGCGTGTGTTCTTTGCATGACGTAGGCATCAGATAAGAAAGGATTTTTGGAAATTCAACTCCTAAGGTGGTGAAAAGGGGGGTGAAACTTTGTATGAAAGTCCGTCATTTTTTTGTGGGTGAAACTGTGGGTTACAGCTAGTAGCACTTATATAAACAATGTAAAAAAAACACGTTTAAATTATTTATTGATTAATAATAGTTTATAGTAGGCACCTAGTTTGGAATGCACAGTGCATTCCATTAAAAATTAAATTTCCCATCGATAAAACAAACTTTCCCAGGTTCCGCGCAGTAAATTATCGATAAAACAGTACTTCTACCAAAAAGTAAAATAAACACTGTGGGCCAAACATTGAAAATTTATGGTCGGGATAAGCTGAATCGACGCCGTCGCTTTTTTATAACACTTTTGCTTGTATTACAAAAAGAGGATATCTGCAGAGGTGTTATTTATTTTCAATTCTATTTTTGAGAGGTTTGTTATTATTATAATTATGTATATTTCTGACTTGTATCACGGAGGTTTGATATTGGATTTGTATTTAATTGCGAATTTCTATCCTATTTTAAAAATTCAAATTCAAATGATTTATTTCGGACACACATCCATATAATGTTATTAAAAAATGGAATGACTTCTATTTTTTAAATTAATTTTACCAAGGTTTAATTATGATTTTACAATAGAAGTTTGTACATCATATTATGAAATAGAAAACGGATGCGCTACTATGTTAATTTTTAACACCTTACACGGCAAGTTACTTGGAAGTACTTCCGTGTTTTTTACAAATAAAATATGGCTTATTTTATCTATTGGGCTCCTTATTACATTGCTGTTAGACGGAACTCAGTTTTTTTTATCTTGCCGAGAACTTATTAGTTATATAGGATAATTTCTATAGTATTAAAATCGTTTACGTACTTGCAACTAAGTACAGCGAACATGAATTAAAATTCTAATTCCATGAAAATATTTTGACTTTGACTATTTCCAATTTTATCATACTGTTTTATAATATAAGGCTTACTTCCATTTACAAAGGTACAAAGTAACCACTGGGCAACCACGGACAACCGCCTTGCGTGACCTAACAAAAAAATCCGGGGTAGCCGGATCTGTCGACCCTCTCTGTTATTAACCACATCAAACGTAGCATGATGGATAAACAATGCGGAAAAGTCGACTCCTATGAATGTGGACTTGTGACATTGCGATTTATTTATGCGACTGAAATTATCTTGGTTGTATTCCCCGAAGGGCTAGGCAGCGGTGTACTGTTGTACACCCACATGTGGCCAGTATGTTTAGGACCTATGTAAAATGAGAAGAGCCTATTTTCATTAAGAGCTACTGAGAATTACATTGCTTGACTTGGGATTCAAATCCAGGACCAAGAGTAGCAGCCACGATTAGGACCATTAAACTAATGAGGCAGATAACTTTATGTAAACCGTTGGTAACACTCACGATTGCTGATCTTGAGTAAGTCGCACTCACTGAGTTCTTGGTAGGTTCGTACGTATTTAACATTAAAAGGTTTGAACATATAATATCTAATTCTAATTCAACCGTCGCCTGGTGCCCAAAAAATAGGTGCTCAAAGGGAATACTTCTAAAAATCTAAAGCGTGGAAATCGAGTACGCAATGCAATGCAAGCACCAATCTAACCTTTTTCTATGAGTGGAAGAATTACATTTAAGCAATAGATTCAAAATACACATTTTTTCCTCGAATTAAATCAGACAATAAAAAAGCGTCCATGCATCAATCGCAAGAAAAACAAAACGCATAGTCGCGCAACCCTCGGCGGCCTACACAGAATTTATGCGCGTACATAGGCACGAGAGGTAACAAAACGAGAAAACAGATGGTTGGCATGAATAAAACAGTGGAGGGCGCCCTGAATATTTGAGGTGTGGACTGCGCGCCACCGCGACTCCACTGCCAACCAAACAAAAACAACTGTATTGGATCTTACAGGTGCAAAGAGTACAAAACTTGACATGAAATAAATTATAGGTGAGTGATATAGAAGCATGTTAGAAGTTGGTTGATATTGGGACCGAGACTGTTCCTAAATAATGCCGACAAGGCTATTGAAAAAATGTACTCCCTTTGGTGTCTGTGAGGTCTTCATAATAGAGAAGGATTGAACGTTAGTCACTACATTTTCTTACTTCATTAAAGAAGGCGATGGAAGAAAATAGAGATGGAGAAGGGAGAAGTATTGATTATCAATTGCGGTATGCACTAAGATCAGATAAGATCTTTTTTCAGTTTTACCTTCACAATATACCTAGTCCATGACGTGGTATTGTCCACTTAGCAGGTTGATTTTGATACTATTCTTTTTTAGTGAAGGAAAAATTCAATCGTGGGCAGGATTCGAGCCTGCATTTTCTGGTTAGATACACCAGACGCTCTGACCTCTGAGCCACCGCGAGTCCTACCCGCCAGAAAGAAATTTGCCTTCATATTCTAAATTCACGTCATAAGGTGACGTTAGTTGAGAAGCAAAGTAATTTGCTTTTTAATAGATGTCGCCAACGTCACCTTATGATTACGCAGGTTCGAATCCTGCCCGCGATTGAATTTTTCCTTCACAAAAACAAACTTTATGATCTTAGCATGGAAAATGTAAAAACAACACAAAAAAATAGTTATTTTTTAGTAAAGGAAAAAATTCAATCGCGGGCAGGATTCGAACCTGCGTCTTCTGGTTTGATATACTTCGTCTTAAACCAATATCAGATATGGTCTATGATGTATCTTAATGTGCTTCATATGTGTTCCATATATCTTTCAGAAACAAAACTAAACCAACTTTGTTTTATTTCAGTGCCGTAGACAATAATAGTCAAGAAAGTCCAGCACTTTTCCCAACAAAAACATTGTTTATTGTTCCGTGAAGTTCAAATAAAACCGTTTGGGGCATCATATGGGTCGATGGGTTTCAGACTTTCGGCTACAAATCTTCGCTCCTCTCGAATGATATTAATTTCGCTTCAGAAACAATTTATTCTCTGTTTTACGTGTAAACAAAGTTAGACAACAGATTTAGGTGTCTGGATTTTGAGGTCGTTGATGATGTTACTATTGTGTTTCTGGCTTTGTTTAGTGTGTGATCTTTATTTGACACAGTTCCATTAGATTTAGTTGCGTTTGGGTAGTTCTAGGTAGTCAGTTGTCATTTCATTCGGCTTGGTTGTTGGTCTTGGTCGTCTTCATTCGACAGTGACGGCATTGCACATTTTAGCATTTGGTGTTAGTCAAATTTTCAGTGTTTAATATATGTAGGTTTCATTGCCTAGATATCACATCATTATTAAATTACATTCTTTCGTTATGTTTTTAAAAGCACACAAGAACTTACAAAATATCTGGGTATTGGGAATGACGATAATCTTTTAAATTTCACTGGAGAATGCAAACAATCTCATTTAAGAATACTTAATAAAAAATACAAACCCGTATAACTTAAAAACTTATGATTTACTTGTTAGTCAAGACATAGTAAACAGTTATAGCAAATGTACATATATAATAACGGACAACAGTTTCCATCTCTATCATATAAAAAGTATAATTACTTTTCGGCCACGGAGTAGTAAGAAAAGAGAGTGAACCCAGATATATTTTGTTGCAAAAGCGACGCAGCGCATTAAATAAAAATTACGAATGTATTGCCCCCGCTACATTCTTTGTTACGCTGAAGACACTTAAGCGTTTTGTGAGAAGTGCAATAGACCAACTTATTCAGTATAATTATTCCTTTCTATTATTCCGTGAGTTAGTTATATATTAAAGGAGAAAATAATTCGTGCAATAGTGACAGTAAAACGCGCGCGTTCGCTTCTGTCAAAATTCGTTGGCCAATCGTCACTCTATATTGAGCATTCCATTACTTCTTACTCCTTCGTAACAACGATGCTCTAGGAAGTCGGTAACTTGATGCTGACAGTAAATATTGCTGCGCACGTGGACACAAGGGACGCCCAGGACAACATCAGAGGGGATATCAGGCTTCGGACCTATTAAAAACAATGTCTAGACTCTAATGTAAATATGATTCTAGTTTTAGAAGACAGTCGTTAAGAGAGAAGACGTCGTCTTGTCTTGTGTGTGTCAGTTTGATAGGTACCTCTTTATGTTGGCGTGGGTCAAAGATCACATGATGCTAGGATGGAAATGTTTATGTATTTTGAAAGATCAACAAAGTATACTTCGTCATAAGGAATGCTGGTCATCGTCCACATTCCCTAAACGCTGACAAAATTTTTGATTTATTGATGTACGTAAAATATTATACAGAGTGACTTTGAAAATATACGACAATTCGAAATGGGAGTTCAGCTATCATTACCTACTTACTTATTTTACAATGTAATTTCAATGATCTAAATTATCCAAAAAACAATCTTGTTTTTTATCTTAGATGGTACAAACTAAGCGTTTTTTCTGGTAGGTATGAATTATCGGTATGTTACTAAAAACACAAATAAATAATTTCCAGCAAGTATCAAAATATTCACACAGCGCGCCCGGTCAATGCATTAACTTACTAACTATCATTTATTTACAATTTTTTTCTATTAATGATAAAAGTAGCAGTAGATGCGTACGAGACGTTGCCAAACTCTCTTTACAATCCTAAAAAAGTATTTAATAATTATTTTCCGTAATCACTTGTTGTATATTTTCTTTTTTACACATATTATAATTTGTCGCGTCTATTAAATTTCATCCTGTATAATAAACAAGAGGTCTTTTCCTATGCGTCAAAATATGAACAAAAGTATCAAGTATCGACAGGGCAATAGCTCGCACTATCACGCGGGAGCAATATAAAGGTTTAATTACAGCATCCGAGCAGATACGTGATGCTGCTAGTAAATATTGAAGCCTCTTGTGGACACAGGGCGGGCAGGCGAGCTCGTAAATATATAAACATTGATGGGGTGGGTCGGCTTTACATCTGGATAAAGCGTTATTTTATTTTTAGGTTTTTTATAATGTAAGGCTTTATTCATAAAGTATAAGTTTGTATCTAATAATGATAGACTTTTAAGTAGGCATGGCTGATTGTCTGATGATTGATGTGGGATAAGTCAAAATGTTTCCTGAAAATGATCGTTAGTGTATAAAAGCCCAACCATCTTGAAAACCTGTCCCTCATTAGATATTTTATCGGTCTTGCTCAGAGATTGATTACAGAGGTTTTGCGGGAATCGATTCGTGTAAAATACTGATATTGAGTCACGCCTGGTGTGGTTGGAAGACGTCAACGTAGTTGAGAAAATGAAAAATGAATAGCCACATATTATTTAATAAAACTTTAATGCTTCACCCAAATAAGTTGAAGTCAAAAACCCTGATATATGTATAACAAAAATACAACATACCCCAATAGGAATCTAATAAAACAATATCTAAAAGAAAATATTCCAACCAAAGATAATCCAGGCCTCAATATGTATGAGTTTGCCAAAGAAAGAATAAGTATATCAATAAATAATGTTATGGAGAGAGACTGTCAGATCACAGACACTTCTCTGATAAAATCCTTATGAATTTATGGACACAGCCAATCGGCGGACGGCCTTGGTTGGATGACGGTAATAAATTTCTCTCCTTTGGTATCGAAAAATTATTAAAAACATATACTCTAAATTTTATATTATCACAATAGCTGCTACTATAAGAAATGGTATCTTGACTAATAATAATTGATTGAGAGTAAGTATTGCTACTTCTTGGGTCATCATCACCGTACTCTGTATATTACATGTACATCAAAGTTAAAATTATTCGACACTCTTAGGTCCCATGTAATACTTACTAGTCGCATTAAATATGAACAAATCTAAATTCCGAGGTGGTATTGAGAATTTCAAAGAGAAACTCAATGACGCTGCGCGATCTCAGAATCGAACTCGGAAGCTCAGCCGTACTTGTGACCACTAGATTAAAGTTGCAGTCCTCATTGAGAATCTGGGACTTGAACATATCGATAGCGATTTAGGTGTTCATTAGTACACCTAAAAAAACTTTGCCTTCGAGAACACAGGGTCGATGGTATATGTATATATATATCTAGGACAGATACTTACAGACTACAGATAATTATCTGTCAAATCCAAAAGAAACCAACTAAGTGTTCCCACAAATATACAGCCATCAGATCAGAGTTTTTATATATACTTTGTGGGGTTAAGATGAAGCAGAGATAATAAAATTTAGATCTAGTCCTGGCCGAGTGTCTGTGAGAAACAATAAGATTACCAGGATTTATTAGCGGCATTGAAAATTGCTTGTTTCGGCAGACGAAACTTAATATTCTTGTAGCGAGCTGTTATTTACAGATTCTTGGAGTATTCAAATATTCTTGAATTGGAATATTAAATATTGAAGTGTATCTTTACATCTATCTTTCTCTTCGTCTTTATACTATTATTTGTATAGCTCTTAGTTTGAACTATGTGTTGCCAGGGATTACACTTATATCTTATAAGGAATTTTTATATCCATGTAAATAAACCGTGTCCTATTGCGATGGCTTTTATTGGAGAAGAAGAGATGCAAAGCCATAATAAAATGTGGTCATTGTTCAATAATATATACTTTTTTCAACTACATCAAGGCGTTTAACTTCAATGTTGGAAGGCGACTTTCAAACAAAGAATTTCTAGCTTAAAACTGCGCTCTTCCAGGTGACGATTAATTTAGCCAAAATTCTTGAACATAGCTATAGAAAATGCGTTGAGAGGGCTCGATGCAAAGAGTACATAGAATATTATAGTTGTATGCTTCATGACATTTGAAGGTATTTAACACTAGCAGCGTCGCATAGATGCAACATAATACCTCCATGATGAAATTAACAGATCCCAGGACCGTAGTAGCGCACAAAGGGTTAAGTAAGAAGTACTTATTATATTGGAACACCGTGTATGATGTTAATTTTGGATTTTGCAGCTATAACTTGTATGATGACTACAATATTGCGAAGTTTTCTAAGCGTTCAATTTCATTGGTATCTTTTATAAATGCATGCCAAAAACGTCACAGATTTCACCACCCGCTAACTATAAAGTATATTGTGACATATAATTAAATTTGGTATTAAGCTTCTGATATATTTCCAATTAGAATAACGAATATTGTTAACTTCCAGAAAAAATCTCAAGCAAAAAAAATACATATTATGTAAATTAACTGCACGAAAACTAACAGCTAAATAAAACCATTGAATAAAACTGTGAGAGTAAATGCATAATGCAAATAAAGCTTCCCTATGTCCTTCGCATCAGTAAGAATAAAAAAAATTAAATGCGAAATCTCCTGCAATGGTTTGGACGACTCATTCCAGCTTTGTCCTGCAATTTGCTGTGCCCACTTCTAGTGAGAATTTAGCGACTGTTACCATGGGAATTCGACGCGATATACAATTTTGATTTTAAATAGACGAAAAGGTGTAATTTGTCTTGAAAAATTTGCTGCAGAATCAGTTTGAAATAATGATGTATTATATTGACTCTATCTAAATATATTACATATTATCACGCCGGTATTCCCCAAAGGGTTAGGCAGAGGCGTACTTAATGTACGCCCACAGTTCGCCGGTATGTTTAGGTCCCATGTTATAGGGGGCGAGCCTATAGCCATTCATCGTGCACAAATCCAGACTCCGAGCTGCTACTGAGTATTTCATAGAAAAACCCAATAACACTTTGCTCGACCTGGGGATCGAACCCAGGACCTCTAGTGTAGCAGTCGCGCTTGGGACCACTAGACTAATGAGGCAGTCATCAGTCAGTCAGTCTATCTAGATATTTAAATAAAAAAACCAAAACACTACCAGAGGTACCATCAAAAAACTCTTCCGTATCGCTATCAACAGGAAGGGTACCCAGAAGACTGGCTGCATTGTCGCATTGGATGGCGATTCTGATTCTAGGACAAAAGTATAGGCGAGAAGATTTGACATAATTTCATTACTCTTCGTGAAATCGAAAGATTTTTTTTTTCATTTCGTTATATAATATGTACTCGGGATTTTATATTTCAATTTGTACAGTGATCCTTCAAAAGACATTTTAGCCTCGGTGCTGACAATTGATGATATTCATTATAAACGTTTTTTTTTAATCTCTGAGGAATACGACCTTTATTAAATATCTAAATCACATAGTAGTGGTATTCTTAGCAGGACAGTAACGAGTTAACTTGCACACGCAGATAAAGGAGTAATCTTATTATGTGTTACCATTTTTATAAATGAATTCACAGCGATGTTAATGTCAGTAACGAGTTGTTCAAAGATTTATGTATAAAGGCCACTCACTCTAAGCAATATTAACTACTTCGATCGGGAAATAAAAATCAGGAACACGTGTGAGGTAGTAGACAGCGTGTGCATAAGTGCTTTTCGAGAAAAATATAACACGTCTAAGTTCCTAGGTTCTTCCATTACTTGGTTAGTATCTCCTAACATACTTAAGCCTTCGATCGAAACTGAACTAAGAATAGGTGTACACTTGACACGTGTAGTTCTTTTTTTTTTATAAAAACGTTGCCCCGCACTTGTATTTTCTCCTGTATCGTGGGTGAGTTTACAAACACAAATTCTCACAAACACAAACACCCAGACCCGGAACAACTACCTGCAGATCATACAAATATTTGCTCCGTGTGGGGATCGAACCCACAACACGTTGCGCGGAAGCCGATAGCTCAGCCGCTACGCCAAACGTGTCGTCAAAAGTTCTTATAAGTGATAAAGTACGTCATATGCTCTATTAGAATTATTTCTCGTTCACGCAAAACAACAAATTTAATTAGTTACTTAGTTTCTTTCAATCGTACCCTCTTATATTTTTTGTGAGTCAAAAATGGTGCCAATTTTGTCGTTGGTAACACCATTAGTTACTGGCAACCCGGCGGAGGTAATTAACCAGTGCAATACTGTCGGCTTGGAACAAATGCCATTATTTTCACTAATTCTCTCCTGTACTGCCGCGTGCTTGTGACCCAGTGTGTTGCGACACTTGCGACCGATGCGACCGTTGCGACCTAGTATACGACACACTTTGGGACACTTTGTTTCTTAATTTAAATTGAATTTACAGTTATTTCCTTTTCGCTAATTAGAATTTGGTTCTCTTGGCCTTTTAAATACGCAATTTTGTAGTTAAAGTAATAGTAGTAGTTAGTACTAAAACAGGATAAAAATACTAAAATAATGACTGTTTTTTGACGTTTTTCTATCTCTATTTTAGGCTGTGCGGGTCTTAATTTGTAAAAAAATATAAATTATATAATATTTTGGTAAGCGGGTAAGGCATAGCATATTTATTAAGTAGTCATAGCCATGACAGAAAAATATTGTTTACGCCAGGTATTCTCTTCCCGTGACAGCTAGGCACGTGCACGTCATCGTTTGACATGATACCATTATGTGTAAATAAATTAGCCGAGTAAGAAGCATTTTTTCACTTACTTCTTTATTAGTGGAATTTTCAATTAGTAATCTTATAGTTTACTTTTTTACCTAAATAGACAAATAACATTAGACAAAAATAGCTGGGCTAGTAGGCAATTTATTTTATATTTATGATGAATTAAAAATTTCCTTATTGCTAAGCTGTCAATTACCGGTAATACTGATCGTAAAATTGTGCGATTGCTCATTGTGAGCCATCACGGGAATAAAATGCCTTCTCGCTATCACTAATCACTAATTAATACATAGTACAGCACCATTTACTGTAGTAACTTGTCACCAGAGATTACAACGTGAGTAGGGTCTGTTGACGAAATAACTACAATATGTCAGACATTAAGTTGTCTGCTGTAAATATCCCCAGATAATTAACTTTTAATATTACGCTCGCAATAAGAAAACGGCAGCGAATCCATATAATATTTCGGAATATACAGATAAAGTAACTGCTATTAAAATTGGTTATTACATTTCAGTTTTATGTTGGCATCGCAAAGAGATTGTATTTATATCTGTTTATTTAATTGGATTTTTAGGTACGGAGAAACGCGGAGACGAGGTCAAAAATTATCTTTTTTAAATTCGTTTCTCTTCCAGAATTCTCGTTTCCATTAATAAAATATTAAAAGAATGATATTTGTGTATTAAATAAAAAACAATTACTATTTTTTATTAAATTCAAATTCGAAATTTGAAAGTGTTAAATCGGGGAAAATGACTCTTTTACGATGTATATTCGAATACCTTTGCCTTGTAATAAGAATTATTTTTTTATCTGTGGTGATATTCATCAATTTTATCCTATTCCTACCCTCAACTAGGAGTAATAATATTCTGTGTTCTGTGTGTGCGTAATGTGTACCGGACGTTCTCAATTGCTTTTTAATTACATAATATTTATTTGCAGTTTATTCAAGAGTGATAAATTGTGTGAACTGTTAAAAAGGAATGCTGTAAGACTATTGTGACGAGAAATAAATAAATTTTAGGTATAGTGAGTTGGTGATTCCTCATCTGCAACACCAAAGGATGATTTAGGTAAGTATGTCGGTCTTGTGAAATAGTCTAGATTTATAGTTGGTACTGGAAAATTTTACTTGCTAATGACGACTGCTGTCTATTTAAGTGATAACGTGTAATTTAATTTAATTATTTCAAATTTAAAATAATTGTTTATGAAAAACCATTAAACAATTGTTATATATTAGTATTTTAACACAAAGTATTTGTTTGGTAATTCTGGTATCTTATACCTACATAAAACTGGATGTCAGGCTGATTGGCTTCTACAAATGTTCATAGCGCAACTGGTTTCAAAACGATATTATTTAGAATGACGTTTGACTTTTCAGTTGCGGTTTTTTGGACAACAAGATAACTTCATGTATATGTAAGTTCAGTTAATTATATCTAGGTATATTCGTATTGAAAAATATCATAAACACCAAAGTGAATACGTCCATTTATTTGTAACTTCTTTATACTCGTAATCATGACTATTTACTGTTTCAAATGAAAAACTAAATAAGCCCTTAAAAGTATCTTTGATTTCTACTAGCACTATTGTAAGAGGCAGCACTTAGGTGTAGAACTGACTTAACGGTTTACGAAAGAAAGAAAAAAAGTAGAGGTTTTCAATCTTAATGTAAACCTGCCATTTGTAAATGTTTTTTCAACCACAAACGCCATGTCATGTATTACGATCTGTCTCCACAAATAACTTATATACATTTCACTCACGAATGCCATTTAATTATTGAAATTCGAACTTTACATCAAATAAATAAATGTCATTGTTTGATGACCTCGATTGACTTGATGACTATCATGAAACTAACTATAAAAAGGTCTCCGTAATTAGATTACAAAATATAGAATTAATTTACGTGGATGTGAACATAATAAAACATAACTCACATTACGTAAGGATAGTTTAGCTTTATATCAGTGAAAGAATTCTCACAATCGGATCAGTGGTACCAGAGATTACTGTAGTATTACTGAGTTGGTAGGAACCAACAAACAAAACTACAAAAACCTCTTTGTAATATTCACATAGAAAAATGCACGGCGGGTACTGCGAAGTATTTACCATCGCAACTAAGATACTCAACCCTCCACTCGCATAATGGAATGTCGAAACAAAAAACCCGTCAATACTAATTTGTATTATTTTTTCCGTATTCGCTCTCCTGTAAAGTAACCCCCCGTATTTTCAGGCACGTTCTCAATCACAGGATTGCTTGCGGTCCGCCCGGTCTTTATTTATTTCCCACTATATTTTTACTACAATGCAGTTGGGGGGTTAGATGGCAAAGCACTTCGTTGCGGCTACTGTTGTTGCGTTTGGAATTTTATTATTGTTAGTTGTTGGTGCATTGAGATACAAGTTACGGGTATCTTGTACGTGACCTTGTTATATATTGTACATGTTTGTAAATGCATTATTTTAGTCTTAATCTGCCCATTACTATTATATTAACTATTTGGTAACATCGAGTTAGACGCCATTGCCCAGTTTTACACCATCAATTAATTATGGTTTCCCTTTCACACATTAAAGTAATTAAGTTTAGTGGAGTGGCGTGCATTTTTAAGATAGTAAGACCTCAATTACAAAAACTATAACCACATGTATAGGTATAGATACAACTAATTATATTGAACAACTTGTTGCGAAGTATAAATCCAGTACCTCTTACTTAAGCACAATTATTGAATGACTTGATACTACGGGGCAATAGTAAATTTGTATTTTAAACTTTTTTTATCTATCATAGGCTTAGCCTTGATCGCCCGTTCCTGCGATCTACGATGGAGCCCGCTTGCCTAGAAGAAAACGATTCACTCGTGATTTAAAGACACCCAGATTATATCTATCGGGGAAGACCCATTCGGGAAGCGCATTCCACATTAATATTATTACGTACCTATAAAATATTATAATATGTACTTACAGGTTTGTTTAAACAATATCAAACAGTTGTTCGAATTCGAAACTCAGAATTGATATAGATACTCAGAATTGTGTAAGACTTAAATATCAACAACTCATTAGTATTTCACAGTTTTCCTGTAACATAAATATAACTACACTTATCAGATAGATATAATTTTTCACCATTGTTCAACTTAATAACTATTGCACGTACAAAAAAAAACAGTAAGCATTAAGACTGCGTACTGCTGAAATATGGAATGCACTTCCCGAGTGGGTCTTCCCTGATAGATATAATCTGGGTGTCTTTAAATCACGAGTGAATCGGTTTCTTCTAGGCAAGCGCGCTCCATCGTAGATCGCAGTATCGCTTAACATCAGGCAAACTAGCGGTCAAGCGTAAGCCTATCACGAATAAAAAAAAAAAGACTGTAAACGTAAAATAAGTAAATTTTGTATTTACCTATAATCGTTTGTTACACTGCGTTCTAGTCGTAAGATCCTTCTTTGTAATGTTATCGTGTAAACAAATGTTGGTAACTCTAAATAAATAAACTACAGTAATCAGATTGCTCATTAAAAGACTATGTAATCAGATCTCCACCAAATGAAATATTCGGAGAAAGAAGATTAAGAAACGCGATCCTTTGGCCCAGCAATCTCGCAAGTTTCGAACGAAGCTAGCCCGCGCTGTACCGCTTAAAATATTCAATACAGGTGAAACGAGATAGGTTTTGAACACGTATACCTACAATTTACTGTTTACTTTATACATTTCTAGTTGGTAGAATACATTCGTAGTAGTTGTGACTAAGGCTGGATATTTTTCGTTACTTTTTCATTTATAATATTTTATAACATCACGCCTATATCCCCCAAAAGGGTGAAGCAGCGCCATACACTTAAAATTCGCCGATATTTTACGTTCGAGGTAATAGGGGGCGAGTCTATTGCTATCAATCCAAACTTCATAGAAAAACTCAATAACACTTTGTTCGACCCGGAAATCGAAACTGATTACGGATAATAGGTATGGATTTTCTTTCTTCACACATTGTACTTAAAACGTCATAGGTTCTAACACTTTGCACGTAAAATATATATTACCTATACATCAATACAGAATACAGATTCATAAAGGGATAAGCTTTCAGTAGAAGCTCAGAGGCTTATACGGTTTCATTCATAGCAGAGCGTACGAATCCACAAAGGCTCGTGAAGTACGGGTGGATCTTATTTTCTTTATATATTGGACGTAATAGATCAACAACGGTTGGCTGTAGGCTCTCAAAGCAATCAATAAATGGATTTTGTTTCAGACGATTGAGTCGTGAGCTATTAAAAGTTGTGCACAAGTGTTTTTAGGGTGGTAGAACTACTAAATAGTTGAGCGGAACGACGCCAATACACACGTCATACTCGTGAATGGATGCTGTCTCTCTGGGTTTTGTCAGCTCATACTTGTTATGGCACTCCTTTTCAATCAATTCTGTTTAATTAATCTTACACATTAACGTCTTCGTTTCGTTTTAATTAAAGCATATTAGTGTCTATGGAGTTTCTAGCCGGCTCTTCTCCATAAGATCCACTTTTCCATCATCAATTCATTTAGCATTCAAAGTATGTATTACCAAAGAAAAGACACACATATGTGCCTTGCCCTTCTTTTGCGTAGTCGGTAAAATTATTATTATCTTCATTAAATACATGTGGAGATTGATGATTGTTCATAGTGCTTTGTGGGACTTGTCTTTATGTCGTCCTCTGACGGCTATTAGTCTTTGCCAGAAACACTAGATGGCGCCAGCGTTGTGGTCATTAAGCGGAGTAAAAGCAGTTATTGGTAAAAACTTATGATGTCTGTCTATTTTTTATGAATAGAACATAATTAATGGTTAAGCTGCTTCGAAAGATTTCTACTAATACTAGTACAGAGAACCATTTTATTTTCAGGCATAGAATAATGATTGTTAGTGGTTTTAAGTGATAAAATAGAAAGTTTTGAGATTGAGCATTTTTAATACAAAACATACTAATACACCTGTATTACCCCGAAGGGTATTAACCCGAAGGGTTAGGCAGAGGCGTACTTAATGTACTATGTTTAGATCCCATGTTATAGGGGGCGAGCCTATAGCCAGAGTATTTCATAGAAAAACCCAATAACACATTGCTCGACCTGGGGATCAAACCTAGGACCTATAGCGCAGCAGTTGCGCTTGGGACCACTAGACTAACGAGGCAGTCAACATTTTTAATATTGGAATATTATATTTAATTATTTTATAAATGATCAAAAATGTCTCAATATGATTTAAAAATCGACTGTATTTTTGTGTTTGTACAAATTTCGACAGTCATCAAACAGAAACGATGGTTGTAGGTACACCAACCAAATTTAACTTTATGGGACTATCGTAGTATAAGTATATAGAAGAATATTAAACTCTTCTGTTAAAATGCAAATGGTCAGGCGTAGATTCATAGATTCTCAATGATCTCTAGACAACTAAAAGGCATCGTTAACAAAAGTCACGTAGCCCGCAATAAGGAACTTATCTCACAACAACTTATTTGCAGTTGTTAATATAGATGCTCGTTGTATTTCAACCCTTATGTCTTTGTTATAAAGTGTATAAGCTCGCATTTAAGGGTTGGTAGACATAAAGAGATTTTGATGCCTTCCCATTGTCTAGACTGAATGGGATTGTAATTCTTTACATTGTTATTCAGAAATTAATTGTGTGATAACATACATACCATCCCCTTGTATGCAGCCAATGGTTAGGCAGAGGTGTACGAATATACACCCACAGTTCGCCGGTATGTTTATGTTTATGTGAATATTATATAATCAAATCTACTGACTACATTTCTAATGACCTTAAATAGACGTTTTGGTTAAGTTTTTGAACTTAATTTTTTTATGGGATAGGGGGCAAACAAACTGACGGATCGCCAGATGGTAAGCGATTACCGCCGCCCATGTACACCCGCAACACCAGAGGAGTCACGAGTGCGATGCCGACCGTTAAAAAGAGGATTGGGCCTCCGGTATCCTCACTCACTAGGCGAAACACAACGTAAGTTTTCTGTGAGGCCGTGGTATCACTCCGGTCGAGCCGGCCCATTCGTATCGAAGTATGACTCTCCAACTCCCCACTCTCCCACGGTAAAAAATGCTTCATAATAGTAATTACCTACCTAGGACTAATTTTCCCACTGATGGGTATATAACGATTAATTTAAGGAGTTTCTAAATCCGTTTTTCTTGGCTTTGTTGTGTGTTTTTACCAAAAATAATTATCATTTAATTTCAACATAATTTCATTTAATTTCAAAAATTTACTTCTGATTCTTTTGAAACTGTTCATTCAATCAACACAATGATTCCGAAAAAAAAATGATCCTAAATTTGAAAATGATTCCGAAAAAAAAAATGATCCTAAATTTGAAAATGAAAGGGAGAAGTTGTCCCAGTAAATAGGTACCTACACTCCTTTTTTATAAATTTAGATACAAATCTAAGTGTGAAGGGAAATGTTATTATAACTCCGTAAACTCATTGGTTCGCATGCTCGTGCGAATTCGAAAAAATATTTCTTATGAATCAAATTCAATTTCGAGTTTCTGTGATCCACTTTCTCTGCTTCAAAGAAAATGTTTTTCCATCTTCATATCGTCTAAAACATAACATATTACATTATTTGTCGGTACAATTCTTTAGCAATTCGATGTAATAAGAAAAATATATTTTTTGCAGTATTTTTTATCTTATTCTGCCTAAACGTAATTTAGAAATAAAGAACCTAGTTACATATTGTTTATACGATTGACCCTGAGTTCAATACAAATAAACCGAAGTGGAGGACATTTAGCACACTTTTACAGAAACAATTATATACCTATTAATTCATGAATCGATTATCGTACACTAGAAATAGAAAGTCAGCTTTTAAGAAAATTATTTCATTTATTTTCGCGGTCACAGTTTACTGCGTAATTTCGCTGAGTATTCTATTTTTAAATTTTTTACTTAAAAAAAAAATACCTTTGAAGGAGTACGACTATATAATGACCTACCTTCTAATATAAAAATTTAAGCTCATTTAATATTTTTAAGTCTTAACTGTCTCAATATACATATATCTAATTGAACACATTTCACCTTCCACTTGAGGCTAAAGAAACTATTCTCTGAGTGTTCGACGACCAGAAGAATAAATTTACTCAAATGTTTATAAATATTTTAATGTAAGTTTGAAATAAATATATTTAAACCCATTTTTGACCGTGGGAGAGCCATGCTTCGGTACGAATGTATGTATGCTCGACCGGAGTGATACCACAGCCTCAAAGAAAACCGGCGTGAAACAACGTTAACGTTGTGTTCGCCGAGTGAGTGAGTGAGTGATACCGGAGGCGGAGGCCCAATCCCCTTTTAAAAGGCCAGCAACGCACTTGTGACTCCTCTGGTGTTGCGGGTGTCCATGAGCGGCGGTGATAGCTTACCATCAGGCGATCCGTCTGTTCATTTGCCCCCTATTCCATAAAAAAAACCCATGTGGCCGCTTACGCCGTAGGCAGCTACGTGCTACGAAAAAGCGTAGAGTACGGGAGGACGATCTACGGTGACTGTCAGTGATTCATCACTCCAAATCCTAACGTTGACTCAAGCAAGAATACAACGCTCGTTTGCACCCTATCCCATAGAAAAACCCATAGAGCCACCTACGCCGTAGGCAGCTACGCGCTACGAAAAAGCGTAGAGGTCGGGAGGACGATCTACAGTGACTCATCACTCCAAATCCTAATCTGGATCCAAGCTGACTTCTCGAATTTATAATGATTTTTTTCTCGATTCTTTTATTTTAATAAAATATAACGAAGTTTGTTCTATGTAAATGACGTCGTTAGATTTAATATGATTATGCTAATATCGCTGCAGACAAAAGCTGATCTTGGAAACCTTTATTATTTTATTTTTGTTCACTGGTAAATTAATATTCGGATGTATTAGGATATAAGTACTGAGAAAAATGTCTTGTCGTATTTAAAAATGAATAAAGTAAAAGTTTAGTAGACTTCATACTACTGAGGATTTAAAAGAAGACCCCAATAACACTGCTCGACCTGGGAATCAAACCCAGGACCCCAGACTAAGCAGTCGCACTTGTGGCTAACAACTGAGACACACAAAATGGAAATGATGTGTTAATGTAAGGATAAACGAGAATTAAATATACACCTGGGAATCAAACCTAGGACGTCGAGCATAGCGCGCTTACGACCATTAGGCTAAAGAGGCAGTTTGAACCGTAAATAAATAACACACACAGAATAAATAATATAATGGCAGTCTCATTTCAGTATAAAAATATGTTAAACTACCCGCCGATATAATCGACGTGACCTCGATATCGGATAAAACCGGCTCGCTCCGGATATTGCCGGTTATCTTTTGATTGGAAGCGACTCTGCTCTGCCTTATTTCCTATAATGGTTCTGAAAAAGTGGAATTGGTGCCGCATTGCCTTTTAGAATCTTTGATTTTATGTTTAAATTGAGTAGCAGCGTCATTTAACATTAGTCCAGTGGTAGCCCGAGTGCGACAGCTACGTTATAAATCCTGGGTTCGATTCACAGGTTGAGCAAACTGTTATTGGGTTTTGCTAGGAAATTTATTTATTTAGTTCCTTATATACAAATATCTTTACAGGTTAAACCAGGGATTATGTACAGGCGTGATGTCTTGTTTTTCTTACCAAGGGTCAATTCATGCTAACACAGTCGAATCGAAATTTCAAACGATTTTATAGCAAATTCACCCTTGTCTCAACTACGTAATGCTCATATTTCTGCTGAGATTTCCTGCAGCGTTGGTCGCTCCCAGAGGCGCGCATTCCATAGCATGAGCGCGAATTCGCGCGTATTTTTTATCTCGGAAAAAATATGAGCATTATATTTGCTGAGATAAGGGTGAATTTGCTGTATAAAAATTTAAAATTTCGCTTCGACTGTGCTAGCATGACCCATACCTCTATATTCAAATTGTTTAAAAGCAATTTGACCACAACATTCTACGATACAATTCGGGTTATACAAAACGGAGTGATATTGCCAACGGAAGTTAGATTGCGTTCAAACTAACTGCCTGTCGTTATACATAGTGACTCAGTTTAGTTTTATTGGAGTTTGGCTTGTTTGCTTGATGTTTACAAACATGTTGTATAAGATCTATATAAATAATAGATTTAATAAATATACAGATATCACGCCTGTATTTGCCGATGTGTTAGACTGAGTTGTACTAACTATCGTGAGAAGTGAGATTTGTGTCTGAAAATACACAAAGTTTACGATAAAGAAGAAATCTAGGGCAATATTTATAATTATATTAAACACTATATAGTATAAAACAAAGTCGCTTCCCGCTATCTGTCCGTCCCTAAGTATTCTTAGATCTTTAAAACTACTCAACGGATTTCAATGCGGTTTTTTTAATAGATAGAAGAAGATAGAAGATAGAAGTTTTTAAGCTATTTAACATTACGCTACGACTCTTGGGAATGGGGCAATGCGGGTGAAACCGCGGGCGGGTCGCTAGTTTCTAATATACACTGACTATTTCACCAAACCCAAGATATATTTTTTATATTATCTATCCTAAAAGGGCACTCTAATAATATCCCAGTATTACGTCAAAGACAGGGATATAAAGGTTTTTATGAAACATGGTTATCCTTTCAAAGTGAAATAAATCGAAAACAAGAAATCATGTAGCGCAATATAAGTCTTATTGCCAAACATTGTTACATGTTTTCCGATACATACGAGTCTCTCAACTTTTCACATATCTTTTATCTTTTTTATTTATTGTCCCGTACTATCATATCAATAGATAAACAATATATGGTGAGGATTCAACCATAAATCCAAGACACGGTCATTTATCAAAATGTCAAAAGATGCACACACCTGTGCTTCGGCGACCTAATTCTACTTAGAGTATCATCCTTATTGGTGTTTCTTGTAATTTAAAATAGACCTTTGACTTTTGTAATAAGGTTTATTTTGTATTTTATGGGTTGTTAGGGGAAATTTTGTGAAATTTTGCTCTGAAAGCCCAAGAGATGAACATCGTCATCATATTACTGTTATGACGTCCAGTTCACAGGGTTTTAGTATGAAGTAGGTTTTGTCTTAAGTGATTGGAGTGTATCCGAACGATTTTAGGTCACAGTATTTTTGTCTAGAAATAGTCTAGAAAACTGCCGTGAAATGTATATTCAAGAGAAAGCCTTGGGAATTTGCATTGCAAGAAAAATAAAGTTGAGATACTAATATTTTTGTTTCATACTAGTCTCTATGGCAGAATTTTGTTCTGGAAATCGTAACGCATGCAAATCCCGGAAGAGTTGAGAATATTCTTCCGTAGATACATGCTTAGCATAGCTTCCAGTCCATCTACCGCTTACAACTCCTGTTTCCCAAATCCAGGAATGATATTGGGTATTTCTATGGAGCTGCTCTTTGTAGGTTGGAATTTCGATTTGTGCCCAATTAATGGCAATAATGGAGAACACTTGAGGAGGCGTATGCCAAAGAGCAAGACAATCACGAAACCGGTGTCTAATACAAATAATTACATTAAATTACGTTGCTTTCATAAACCATGTTTAATAATAGAAGTACGCAAGTAGTTATAAGATGAAATGTAACATATAATGAAGTTTCTAAAGAACTAAACATTGATTTATTCTGCACTAGTGTAAACGCGGCAAGGCGACTACTAACAAAACCATTTTTTGAACAAGAAATATCAGGTAGCGCAGTTTGTGTGAACTTTAAAATTAATTTAAAATTACTTTTCTTATTTTTATTCTTATGTTCACTTTTCATTATCAAGAATGTTAATGTTTGGGCTATTTATCAGTGGAGACTTGTAATTAGCAATTTTGTTTTTTATATTATTTTAAGCATTCTGTTTTGTTATTTGTCTGTAAGTCTTCCTACAAATAAATAAATAAAATAAATAAATAAATATATAAGATTGTTAATAAAGGCTTTTATTATTATTATACCGCAATAAGCTCGCTCCCTATTACATGGGACTTAAACATACCGGTAAATTGTGAGTATACCAGTATGCCTCTGCGTAAACCTTAGAAGAATACATTTGTAGTATATATTATGTTTATACCTAAGCATTTGTTTACCGAATAACATATATAAGCACTTTATTTAACCGATAATTTCAAAATTACTCTTAAATGCTTCAATGATCCGTCAGTGTAAAAGTAGCGGACATAAGAAATCAATTTACCTCATTCATTCACTTCAGACATCAGTAGGCTGAAGTGATGATGATGATGATGATTCACTTCAGAAGTTACTCGGATCGTTAAGCAATTGATGTATTTGAGTTTAGTTTTTCTTTCATTCTACACTAGACCGGATTTCACATATAAACTTTTAAATGTCCGCACGAATAAGTACACATTTATGAGAAAACAAAAGTAAAAATTTTTTGGAAGAAAGTTTAAGTGCATCAGGAAAGTGGTTTTGTAGAATATCTACATTTTACATGCATGTGTATTATTGTTGGAATTCTTCGAAATTTGCTACTTTGCTCGTCTGTAGACTTAACAAAAAATCTCTTTCTTGCTTTATCCTAATGAGTTTCTCAAAAAATGTTAAAATCTGCGTTAAAACAACAAAACTAACTCCAGGGTAATTGTGCCTTATTATTTAAATTCGCAGGATAAATTGTAGTATTTCTAATTTCCCTGGGGAACTAAATTTTTTCTTACCGTAAAATATTATCTTGGATTTCTGTAGCTAAATGACACATAATTTATTAACTTTTCATTTTCTGAGAATATTTACCATAGTAATGTATGTAATGCCTCTTTCTTTCTAATGTATATTTTTTACACCATCAGAAACTAGAGATTTCACCGAGCAAAAAGCTCACCGACTTTTTTTTAAAAAGCTGATGTGTTAACGTGAGAATTTTCGATTGAAAATGATGGTGCTTTTTCGGTATTGTCAAAATAAGGTGAAAAATAAATATTTTAAATAAAAAAAATTACAGTGTATTTGGGACTTCTAAAGGTATTCACCAAAATTCGTGAAAAATTTTATTATGTAAAAGATAAAAATAATTTTTTCACATACATTTTGAGGTTATATGAATTAAGTGTAAATATGTACAAAAGTTGTAGATCTGTTTATTACTTACAACATTGCCATTTAACTTTTTCCATAGGACTTTAGATCGCCCGTAAATTATTTTTCCTTTAATTTAAGTTATATTCTCTTCCTTTTCTAATAGGTTTCATCCTACTATAATTTTTTTTCAGTTTTTATCATTTTCAAAGGCCAGCCCTGGTCTAATGCGTCGATATCGTCATTCATCGAAGACACCTATTAAAATCCCTATGATTCACAGTTTTCTATTACTTAGTATAATAGATTGATAGTAATATTATATTATAGTTTTATATTACCTACTACTACGATTTTTGGCTGCACCTTGCCTGTTATCAAAATTGACCCTTTGCAACCGAAAAATAGCATTCCTCAATCTCACATTCACACGCCTTTTCTCCATAGGGGTTTTTGCTTTGGCCACACATTCATACCCAATCTTATTTAAATTAACGCACATTGCAAATTATACCCTAAAAGTTTCAGATGCGTTATTAATCTGGATCGCAAATCTTGCAATTCATTTCACAGACCGGCTAGACTATTGCACCGCCCGGCTCTCCCCGCCAATCATTCCAATCAGCTTTCAATCACTTTCAAGCGTGCGCCACCCTCCTCTAATACGTTTTGACGCATTTTATTCTATTTTCTTTTCACATTCCATTGAGTTTTCTTTCCCATTTATAATTGCAATCTATAATGGCGTCCGTTTTGCGTAAATTTCTTTGGAATTGAAACGAAAGCTTTTGTGAATTATTGTGTAGCCGTCTGTATTTAATCATGGGAAACATTTTTCGAGCTTGAGGGGATTGTTCTCTATATAAATATTAACCCACTTGAGGTATATTAATTTTGAAATATTTTTTTTCTCGTAATAGTGATGGTGGAAATCAAATTAGGTTTTTGCCCGCGGCTTCAATTTTTCCTATTTGTTAGTCCAGGTTACAAACTATCTTTGTGCTTATTTCCACTCAAATCTGTTTATCCGTTTTTGCGTGATTGAGTAATAAACTTCTAAACATCAACAAACCAACTTTCACATTTACAATATTAGTAGGATGACTGCCTTATTGGTCTATTTGTCGCAAGCGTGGTTGCTGACCATAAGATCCTGCGTTCTGTTTGCAGGTTGAGCAAAGTGTTAATGGGTTATTTTATGAAATTCTCTGTATCAGCTTGGAGTCTGAATTTGTGCCCGCTTAATGGCAATAACTTGTCCGCTATTACTTAAATAATACTTAATCAACCAAATTGCTACTAAACCCTCTCCTATCTTTTGGTCCATAATGGAATGCAATAAAATATGGAGTATTGAGTGACTGAAAAAGCATGGACATATATTCGTACACCTCTGTAAAGCACTATAAATTCCTTGCAACGGGTCTTACCTTCAAAACTACCCTATTTACATGCTTTGAAAAGAACATCCACAGACTTGCAAGTACGTATTTGCACTCACTGCCTGCTCAAAATACATACACATTAACAGGGATGCTTTGTGCGTCATCGCGGCACTTCGTGTAGTCCTCATGATATCAAAGCTTATACGTATCATTTTGTGTAAAGATTATAAAGTTATTTTAATGAAGGAAAAATTCAACGTCATCTTAAAGAAGTAAATTCGGAATGTGAAGGCAAATTTTGATCTGGCGGATGGGACTCGCTGTGGCTTAGAGGTTTGGTGTAAATAACCAGAAGACGCAGGTGCCAATCCTGCCCGCGGTCGAATTTTTCCTTCACTAAAATAAATTTATAAGGCTTCTTCTTATACGTAACGTAAATATCAATGAAACATATTATGTAGGTCATTCAAATATGTGTTTCGTGCTAGAATTAAACAAAATCACGTTGAAATTACTGACCGTACGGCAAACGAGAAACTATTTGTGAGTAAAAATTGATATGAAAATTGTGCCGCCAAATCGTAGATTATTTTGAGGGCCACATATCTGTCCTGCCGCAAAGAGAGCCTTGGGCGGCGGACTCGGGGTCTTCAGACGCCCATTGCACTTGGATCTGCGGATCATGCAAGAGCGTTTTCCTACCACTATGCGGAAGGCGGTAGTGGTGGTGGTTTTAGTCGGTATGCTTGCTACCTGGCCGGAGAGCCCGACATAACCGTCAAGAACCGTATCCAAGAAATGGGGCAGGACATGCCCTTATGGCGGCATGCATAAGGCGCATTTCCCCACCAGTAAAAAAAAGAAAAGTTATTTTGAATCCGATGCATAGGCCTCTGAATTTTTGCAATTGTGTGCTTGTTAACAAAATAAATAAAATTTAATAATTACCTACAGATAATAAAAAATATAACATCAAATTAAAATGGATTAATGAAAGAAACCGAGACCCTCTAGACTCTAGAGGGTTGAAACAATTATTTTTCATGTTATGTCTGCTAATGTATTATTGACATATTGAGTTAAAAGTCACTTTTAATCATTTCCATGTCTAGCAAAAATTTAACAAAGCTCATTCAAAAATTATTTAAACATATTTACTTTTTGAATATGTTGTCCACAAGCAATAAAATAAGGAAACTTCTTACTACAGTGAGAAACACCCTTTAGACCATTTATTTTTCCTTTGAAGCGGTACGCTTGTGACATGCTTAGATAAAATGCCAGTAATACCTTCATTAGTAACCCCTGTAGCTGTTCAAAGCGTTGTCGTAATGATTGGCGTACTTGTCACGCTGCATAGAACCAACTTACAACTTGAATCGTCCTTTCATATGTCAGCGGTATGAAAAGCTGGTTCGGTTCAAGTGTAAGTTGCTCTTTTTACGTAAAGGATGCTTCCAATATGTGCTAGTGAAGTAAAATTATGAGTTGGATGAATTCCATATAACAGGGGGCGAGCTTATTACCAAAACCCAAACTGCTACTGAGAATTTTATAGAAATACCCAATAACACTTTGCTTGACCTACAAATCGAATCCAGGACCTCTAACAAAGCAGTGGCACTCAGGACTACTAGACTATAAGGCAGATATGGTAAGAGTTTGGTTAAGATTTTTAATACTTGTTCTGAATTTATCAACGAAGATATAATTATGTGGTATGTTTTAATGGTAAATGCTCACATTGAGATGACATTCGTGCAATAATACTTTGGGTAGTGGTACCAGGTTTGGGTTTAAGTGAGAATTTGTGTTTGTAAACACACCCATGCTACAAGGGAAATGCTAGTGTGGAGGCAATGTTTTTTAAATATATATTTATTTCGTGAATGCATTATTTCATAACAATCTTAACTTTCAATTTTAAGTTTTTATCTTTGTCAATTCTTATACTTATATTCATTTTTGTTTTTATCCGTGGAAGAGCAGAAGAAGAAGCTGTATTTCATGAATTCGAACAATTATCTATTCAATTATAATTTATTTATTAAAACTACAACAAAGCCAGCGAGCGGCCGGAAAGGCCTTTTCAGCTTCTACGTTTGTCGGCTTTATTGTCAACAAATAAGTAATCATAAACGGTAGACAAGTATTTTTCTCAAACAGCATACCTAGGTACTGCCTAAATAATAAGTGACTGTATCATTGTGTTTAGATAAGTGTAAATCGTGTTTTAATACAAATAAATCATTATCATTATTACTGGCCCTTTCAACAGGCAAAAGAATTAATAAAATTAGTTAAAATAGGTATTAAGGATAATCATATTAATTTTTTTTTATGTATAGTATGGGAGCCACGATGAGAGAGGAGGATATTTGTAAAACCCTCTATAAATAAATAAAGATAAAAAAATATAAAGATAAACCAATACTGTGATCATCAACAAGTATTAGGTACCGCTGAAAGATAATATTATTATCTGAAATCTGTTTGTACAGAGGTACCTACTTAGGCTTTTATCAACACACATGGGTATAATATATCTAGCTATATCTACACTCTTGTAGTTCAAGCGCCCCTGGCATTGTATAGTCTACCTGTCTAGAGGCCAGCTTACATTGAAAAGGAATATAGGAAGTTTGATGTGTTGCCGGGCGTACTCTAATACACATTAAATTTAATTGAGCTTACTCATCTAACACGTCCAAAAATTTCAACAGTCTTTCTAAAGAGTGATCCGCATTTTACGAGGCGGATGACATTTTTTACGTGTCATAAACTCGCTTGTTTTAAGGCGTCTCTGTGTCAACTTCGTAAAACGTTATAATTCCTTCGCTTTTATAAGGCATTATATTATCATGCATTTTACTACGGAATTTTGATTATATAGGCAGCGCATGAGTAGCTTTAATGATAAAACGAATCGGTAAAAGGGTAAAAAAAGGGTAAAAAAAATATAAACTTCCGAATTGAGAACCTTTCTTTTGAAGTCGGTTTAAAAGAGTACTTAGCTCTACATTTTTTCCTAGAGCATACTGGATTGCTAGGATTGCTATAAAAAAACATTATTCTCGCCGTGTGAGGAAGGGTTATAATATAATACAGTTCTCCACTGCCATTCAGATAAGCGTCTTATATATATGAGGCAAAAAATATCTGATTTGCTCAGTAGTTCCTACTACTTACTCTTAGGAGCTAAATCGCTAGTTCTTACATCGAAATCTGTCGGTAAGCCTTGATGTGTGTTTCGATTTTTGCGCGTGAGAACCAGATACGACTACCTATACCTACCATGAGTTGGCTTGTCCGCTCGTTTGCCGACTTAACTAGTAAAAAAAATATTAAGCGATGTACCTTTTCTTTTGTATCAGTATCAGTAAAAGTTGTACATGGGTTACAATAAAGTATCGTGTTTTTGTAGGGGTACATTGCATAAGTAATGAGGGGATGCTGACCCACAGCCCATGGGCCACATATAACGTTTTTACGAGCACGATGAAAGAGTAACAATTTCAACATCCTACTTTCCATGTTTTCTTTCACTTAGTTCCGGGTCAGTAATACTATTTATTTTAATTTTTTTTAATATGATTCTCATAATTATAATCCATTATCTTTATTTTATATATACACTAGCTGTTGCCCGCGGTTTCACTCATGTCCCAAAAAGATTAATATACTATAAGTCCCATTCTAGGAGGCGTATCAAGATGAAACATGCACCAGATTTTAAGTTAAACCTCTAGCAATACATCGGTGAAAATTGCATTCAATTCCATGGGGTACTTTTTTGCGTGATGCGCGTACAAACATACATACAGACAGACAAAAAATCTAAAAATTGATATTTTGGCTTCTGTATCCATATTAGTTTTTCTTTAATATTTATAATGTACAAAGATCAGCGTGTTAAAATTTTATTATAGGTAAAGATAGTAAATATAGAAATAAATACTATACATATGTAACATCACGCCTGTATTCTCCGATGGCTAAGGTAGAGCTGTACTAATGTACACAAAAGATAAGAAACTTCAAGGAATATTGTGTGCCTTCACCAGATATAAAAGATCCGTCTATCATACGGATATATAAATAGCTCTGACACGTTCAGGGCAAGGCGTTGGTAATTTGTAGCCGCGTGTAGGACGACACATGTTGATGTAGTGACATGGGGTGTCGGCAGAAGGTGAGCCTTATTAGCTTTGTGAGCGATGACCATCCTGCCCTTATCTGTCAGTGTCCAATATTTGTATACTGAAGCCTAAATAGAGCCATTTCTGAAATATCAAGTTCCATTATTGTGTTACAAAAATCTATATAATGTATCTATATAAATAAATATTAATTGCCTCACTAGCTTACTGGTCTTGAGCGTGACTGCTACGCTAAAGGTTCTCGGTTCGAATTCCAGGTCGAGCAAAGTGTATAGGGTTATTTTAGTAAAGGAAAAATTCAATCGCGGGCAGGATTCGAACCTGCGTCTTCTGGTTTGATATACCAGATGCTCTGACCACTAAGCCACCGCGAACCCTACCCGCCTGATTGAAATTTGCCTTCACATTCTGAGTTTACGTCATAAGGTGACGTTGGTTCGAATCCTGCCCGCGATTGAATTTTTCCTTTACTAAAATAACTTTATAAACTTAGCATGGAAAATGCAAAAAAAATCACAAAAAGAAAGTGTATTGGGGTTTTTCTGTAAAATTCTCAGTAGCAGCTCGGAGTTTGGGATTTGTGTCCGGTTAATGGCAATAGGCCCGCCTCCTATTACATGGGACCTAAACATACCGGCGAACTGTGGGTGTACATTAGTACACCTCTACCTAACCCTTTGGAATACAGGCGTGATGTTATGTTATGTTAAATATTAGTTGCCGCTTATGTACATGTCGTTTGACAACAGCTAGATCGATTTAGTGAATTTATTATTTTTTGAAAATCTACCGGGAAAGACGGAGGGCAAAGTATAGGTCGCTATATAAAAATACCATCATCCCAGTTTACGATTTACAATTATTCGGTGATTGTCGTATTTTTCCATCTTCAATTTCTATGTCAATATAGAATACTCATAAGTTATCCACTTAGCAGATTTAAATAAAAGCACTGCAATAAACTTAACTATAGATATTATACTTTAAACTCTCATACCTGACTGCCTCATTACTCTAGTGGTCCTAAGCTCGACTGCTACACTAGAGGTCTTGGGTTTGATCCTCAGGTCAAAGTGTTGGGTTTTTTAATAAAATTCTCAGTAGCTAGCAGCTTGAAGTCTGGATTAGGCTCGCCCCCTATTACATGGGACCTTAACATACCGGCGAATTGTGGGCGTACATTAGTACACCTCTGCCTAACCCTTCGGAAAATACAGGCGTAATGATTTTTGATAATGTAGGAGTACATCATCAAAAATTTCAATGTTTGAGTAGATCATCAAAATTGAAATAAAACTATTTTTTACGGATTTTATCGCGTTGTATTATTATTATTTTATTTAATTCCCGACGCTTCGGATCCTTTACAGCATCCATGGTCACGGGCAGACTAAGTTGTTGGACGTCTCAATGTTAGTAGCTGTTAGTAATTGCAACATTGAGACGTCCAACAAGTAGTAGTCTGCCCGTGACCATGGATGCTGTAATGGATCCGAAGCGTCGGGAATTAAATAAAATAATAATAATACAACGCGATAAAATCCGTAAAAAATAGTTTTATTTCAATGTCTAATATTCGCGTAAGTGTCAGAAACCAGTAGATCATCAAAATTCAGAATAGTAAAATAATTAACTAACATTTCACTCTATGACAAGTGAAAATGTGCAAATATATAGTCACGTTTTTACAGCAGCTGTGCACTTAAAACGTTTACCATGAAAAAGAGACAAAACATGTTTTTTACATGAAAGACTTTTCTTTTCAGGTATTGAATAAAAATCAGTCAAAATGATTAAATGTTAAAAGGAGCGATGTGATGAACAAAATTTTCTGTGTATAGGTATTTCATACAGTGTAAGTATTCGATAAAATGAAATCTGTTTTTTTTATTATTCTAAAGTTGGAATTGTGTCGTTATGTTTTATTATAGAATAAGTCTGTTATCCTTATCTATACTTATAATAAATCTGTAGAGAGGTCAATTCTGTACATGAAATATATTTCCAAAATAACTATCAGCGGGTGATTAGTGATCGATACTGACGCCAAAAATGCAATCAGTAAAATTTTTGTCTGTCTGTCTGTCTGTCTGTATGTTCGTTATAGAAACAAAAACCACTCGACGGATTTCAATGAAACTTCAATGGTACAATTGTTCTTCATACTCCTGGGCAGGTTATAGTATACTTTTCATCACGCTACGATCAATAGGAGCAGAGCAGTGAAGGGAAATGTTGGGAAAATGAGTGATTCATGAGAAAGGTTTCAAGCTATAAAACATCACGCTACAACCCTTAGGAACCCCGTTCCTACTTCTTTCTTCTACTACTTCCTACAACCTTTAGGAACGGGGCAACGCAGGTGAAACCGCGGGCGAAGAACTAGGGAACAAAGTAACTATTCCACGCGGACGAAGTCGCTGGCAAAAGCTAGTATAAGAATAAGACTAAAGATTATGGATGTGTCATCGAACAAATATCCACCATGCAAGTTACAGCACCCGCCAGAAAAATTACTGAATGTCTTATAAAACTAAGAGACAGATTGTAAGCGAAGAGGAAAAAAATAAGCATAAGAATTATACCTCACAAACTTTTGAATAATCTTAACATACCATCACGCCTTTATTACTTGAAGGGTTAGGCCATGGTGTATTAATGTGCTGTCATAAAATTTAGAATTATTGAAGATAGGTTACAACAATTTTAGGCATATTTTCGGTAGCACACCATCTCATAAAATGTTACGTAGGAGTTTCTTATATGCCTTAGGTGAGCCTTAAGAGGGGATTTTGGGAAATTACCACGGGATTGGGAAAAACGAGATCATCGCGGATTACACCGCGAAAAATGACGGATTTTCATACAAACTTTCTTTTGTTATCGGATGCCTACGTCGTACAAAGATCACACCCTCCAAGTTTCAGGTCTCTACGATCAGCGGTTTAGGCTGTGCGTTGATCCGTCAGTCAGTCATTCAGGACAAAGCATTTTATATGTATAGATATAATTTTACGAGCCTTGTTTTATAGTACTTACCTAATTAATTATTGCGTTGAATATAAGCTTGTTGTAATTATAAAAGGTGGATATTTTGTGGGTATTTCGTGAGCATACTGAATGCTTGTGACGGCCGACTGCGGCGGCGGCGGCGGCCACAACGCGCGGAATTATGCGATTCATAAATAAATAATTACAAGCTTTTGGTTCGTTTGTACATTTTCTATGAGGTAAACATGATGTAAGTAGTTTCGGTTGCATATTTTTTTTATTAATAACACTAAAGCTCGTCAATATAGCTACTGAAACTGTTACTTAGCTATTTTGTATTTTCCTATTTATATAATAATAAATATAACATTACTTTTGACCTACAAACTGCTTAGCATGCGCCCGAATACATCCACCTTCAGAAAGTTGTCACTCCACCTGACCAAGCTGTCTGCATCCTATACTACGTTTCCAAAACGGGTAGCTCAGGAACTACCTATTTTTATTCATCACTTCAGCCTACTGATGTCCACTGCTGGACATAAGCCTCCTTCATGGCGCGCCATTTCTCCCGGTCCTCTGCCTTCCGCATCCAGCTGCTACCGGCAATCCTTTTCAGGTCATCGGACCAGCGAGCTGGAGGGCGTCCCACACTTCGCTTGCCAGTTCGTGGTCTCCACTCTAGGACTCGTCTGCTCCATCGGCTATCGGTCCTTCGACAGACATGACCGGCCCACTGCCACTTCAGTTTACAGATTCTGCGAGCTATGTCGGTAACTTTGGTTCTCTTCCGGATATCCTCATTTCGGATTCGATCCTTCAGAGAAACCCCAAGCATAGCTCGCTCCATCGCACGCTGAGCGACTTTAAACTTGTGGACCAGTCCTGCTGTGAGTGTCCACGTCTCGGCAGCGTAGGTCATAACGGGCAGGACGCACTGGTCGAAGACTTTCGTCTTCAGACTCTGCGGTATAGGCGACGAGAAGACTTGACGAAGCTTACCAAACGCAGCCCACCCTAGTTGCACCCTCCTATCGGCTTCCTTCTCGAAGTTGTTTCGTCCAAACCGGATTGTCTGTCCAAGGTAGACATACTCCTGGACAGCTTCGAGTAAAGTACCAGCGACGTATACCGGCTTTGGCACGACATGTTGGTTGAACATGACCTTTGTCTTGTCCAAATTCATGCCAAGGCCCACTCGTCGAGAGGATTCATCCAGGGAGTGCAGCATCTCGCTCAGATCTTCCAGAGACTCTGCCATAATAACGATGTCGTCCGCAAATCGAAGGTGCGCAATGTACTCGCCGTTTACGTTTATGCCCCGTCCAGTCCAGTCCAGGGTTTTGAAGACATCCTCCAGCGCGTTAGTGAACAGTTTCGGGGAAATGACGTCCCCCTGTCTCACTCCTCGACGCAGCTGGATAGGTCTTGTCTTGTGGTCTTGGAACTGAACGGTCATCGTAGCAGCGCTATACAAACATCGCAGCACCTCGATGTATCGCCAATCTATTCGGCATCGTTGCAGAGAATCTAGAACGGCCCATGTTTCGATGGAGTCGAAGGCTTTTTCGTAATCCACAAACGCCATACACAGCGGCCGGTTATACTCGTGGGACTTCTGTATAATCTGCCGAACAGTATGGATGTGGTCCACGGTACTAAAGCCTTTCCGAAACCCTGCCTGCTCTGGCGGTTGAAACTCGTCAAGTCTCCCAGCGAGACGATTCGTGATGACTCTAGAGAACAGCTTGTATATATGGCTTAGGAGCGATATCGGCCGGTAGTTCTTGAGAAGACACTTGTCTCCTTTTTTGAAGAACAATACCACCACGCTCCCATACCAGGCCTCCGGTATTACCCCGTTATGGATGACGGCATCAAAGAGCTTCGCTAACTCTTTAAGGACTGGAGCTCCGCAGGCTCTTAGGAGCTCAGTCGTGATGCCATCATCGCCTGGGGCTTTATTGATTTTAAGCTGTTCTAGAGCCACCCTAATCTCGCTTTGGTCAACGTCCGGGATATCCTCGGTGAAATGGCGCGTCAATTGGGCTCTTGGATCATCGGTTCCATGGGACGCAGGCTTCGCCGCTTTGGACTGGTACAGCTGTCCATAAAACACTTCAGCCTCTGCCGCGATCTCTGGTTTTGAGGTGACTACTCTGCCATCTGCTGTCTTGAGTCTTGTCAGATGACTCTTTGCGAACTGACGCGTGAAGACTTTCGACCCCTTATTCTGCTCAATCGCTAGCATAATGCTGCGTGTGTTGGAGCGCCTAAGGTCTCGTCTAATCATCTTACGTATCAGCCCGTTTAGAGATCTAGCGTCTGACGAAGAACGTTGGCCAGATGGCGTCTCTCGTCTCTGCCTCAAAAGTTCCAGCGTTTCAGGCGAAAGTTTGGACTTCTTGCTGCTGTACTGCGGCGGGTAATATTTACGTCCCATTTCCTTTACCGTCCTCACCAAGTTGTTGGTTATCTTGTCCACGTCATTTGTGGTTTCCAGCGAGTCGAATCTATTTTGAAGTTCCAAATGGAACTGATCGGATCCTACAGTACTTTGGGTATACGCAGGTCTGAGTGTAGACTTTATGAGGCGATTTCGTTCGGCTTTGAAGTTAATATTCAGAGTGCCTCTAACAAGTCTGTGATCACTACCGGTGTTAAACCTGTTGATCACGGAGACATCTCTGAATATGTGCCGCCTATCAGCCAAAATGAAATCTATCTCATTCCTGGTCACAGCGTCGGGACTTCGCCAGGTCCACTTTCTATGGGGCGCCTTCTTAAAGAAAGAATTCATTAGGAAGAGCCCCTCCATCTCGAGAAAGTTAACCAGCATTTGTCCCCTGTGATTTCTGGTACCCAAGCCATGTGAACCGATTTTAGATTCGTCGCGTTCTTGTACTCCCACTTTGGCGTTAAAATCACCCATAACAACGTTGTAGTGGGCCTTGGTTGTATTATGTATGGCCTTGAAGATATCTTCATAAGTGGCCTCGGCTTCTTCATCAGTGTGAGACGAGGTCGGCGCATATACCTGTACTACCTTTAGAGAGTATCTCTTGGTAAGTTTTAGGACAAGGTACGCTACCCGAGTCGAAACACTGCTGATTTCCACAACATTGTTAGTGAGCGACTTGTTAACAAGAAAACCAACACCGCCCTGGGAGGGACCATCACCTTCTCTAAAGTAGAACATATTACCTGACTCCAGGGTTACCGTGTCCTCGCCCTGTCTACGGACTTCTGACAACCCCAGTATGTGCCAGTTTATATGTTCGAGTTCTACTTCGAGTTCTGCGAGGTGATGATCTAGCCTCATCGTGCGTCCATTGTACGTTGCCAAATATAGTCGTCGTTTATGGTAGCCGTTTGCCGTAACCCGGGGATTCTTAGCACCCCCCACCCCACTGTTTGACCGACCGCTACCGTAATCAGGAACAGCGGGGCTACCGGGAACTGGGGGCCGTTTCGTTTGGCTGCCTTCCATGCTGGGATTTGCCCATAGTCACCACGCTGGGCAGGCGGGTTGGTGACCGCAGTTAAATGCAACTTTGTCCGGATGACGCTGCTGCCCGTCATCAAGTCTGTAGGAGACGAGATATTAGTCTCCTTTATCCCTTAGTCGCCTTTTACGACATCCCGGGAAGATAGGGAGTGGTCCAATTCTACTCTGCCGGGAACCACACGGCTATTTTTATTATGTTATTTTATTAAATATGACTAGCTTATTACCATCAACAGCTGTGCAGGGAAATAGAGACAGCAATAAAATAATTTCATTAAGTAAAAGTACAATGAGATACATAAAAATCAGTACTAGAGCTAATATCGACAAGGACATCAAGCAATCTCTACTCCTAGTCAGTATAACTTATCATACAGGTCCATCCAACGGGAATATATGTGACTTTTCCCATTAGTAGGAAATAGTTTGTTATCGGCATAACTGTAAAAGTTGTTTGTGCCGTCAACTTGGCTGGGACTCCAGGTATTGTGCTGCGGGGCCGCTGTGAACATGTCAGGGATACACGGGAGAAAAGTTTGTTGGTATACGCTTGTTGTAAAACTATGAACATAGTTTACAAACAACAATGTTAACATGAGAATATAATGTAAGTAGAACTTCCCTCACACCGAAGGCGAAGGCCCGTTTACGACCTGAATTACAATTTGATATTGAAATCGTTTTGATATGAATTGATGAGCAGAACAGAAGAAAGAATATCTTATTAATAAACCAACCATACTACATCAGTGGTCGGGGTCAGCGCCCTACGTCAGTTAGTAACTCAGACATTTTAGTCATGATTGGTTATAAAAACCCGTCAATTGTATGGGATTTAGAAACATTAACCTAATAGAATGAAGATTATGTCTTGACATGGGCCGTAACACAACATGTTTTTTTTTGAGAGGGAGGGATACCGTCTACACATTAAACAGCACTATCGTTTTCTTACAACCTAAAAAGTTACGATTATACCAAACTCATCTTTAAAAAACTAAAGAATTTCAATAATAATAATTTATTATCACAGAAACACAAAATTTTACAGTAATTTAGGCAGAAACGGTAAGTATATATTGTCAAATGTTTTCATATCCAGGTATCCCGAGCCACGCGAGACTCGACGATTTGGTAAATAACGTCTTGAGACGTTCGCGTCGGTGGCCACCGTTTTCCAAAAAATATCGGATTTTAAATAAATTCCATTATTTCTGTTTGTACTTGTATTATATGTATATATTTAATTTTTTCATAAAAACGTTGAGAGCCTTGTCGTTGTCCACTCGCCCGACTGTTAAGTTTAAACTAGATGTTCCAAAAATGATATCATGGAATAAGATAAGTAGATACCTATTTATATTTGCATATAGGTATAGTAGCTATTGTTTATGTTACTAAATTATAAGATACCGTTTAGTAACAATCAAATTATTCATTCAAATTCAAATACTACATGAGAAATGTTGTGTTGTCTCTATCACTATAAGTTAAACTCACTGTGAAAGCACAAGACTTAACGGCATCTTAAAATTGAGTAGCATTTGAGGATACAAACAAACATACAGACAGACAAAAATTATTGATAATTGTTTTGGTTGGTATTGCTCTTATAAAGAGCAATATCAATTTTCTCTATTCAATTTTCTTAAATATCTCCGATGTAAAAGACATCGGCCAGGTACACGTTTAATAAATTAGTGTGATAGTTGAGTATCTACTAATACAGGATTTTGAAAAATACGCACGGAATTAGGAAGAACTAAATATCACAGGTACACAATCCAATTTTTAAGAAAACATTTAAAAGGTAAAGCTTTCATCAAAATTAGAAACAAGACTCGTGAATTCATTTAGAATTCAAATTGGAATAAGCTATCAAAAATATAACAACAAAATTAACTCTTCAGTAATAATTAAGATTAAGGGCATTACCGTAACGTTACAAATATTTAATCAAGTTTGCGTCAAAAGTGTAATTATAAAGCTTACCATTAACGAAAAGTTACTAATGAAAATGGGATGGTGTTTCGTCTAATCAATCTTGGCTTGTTGAGGGTTAGACTTTGTTGTTAACTGTGTTTGTATCTTCTATATCTACAATAGTGCCGTAACTATCCAACATTTCCAATTTCAGCTCACACCGTTGGAATTGAAGATATAAGATTGTTATATAATTCCTAAAGCTTACCATTATTATAGAGTTTACAATAGTTAGTTTAGTTTTTTTTTTTTAGTTATTCTTACAGAGTTAGACGATACTCTAATAAATAAATAAATAAAATTTATTCAAAACTACAAAGGCAAAATATACTACAAAGATGTCTTACAAATAAATAATTAGGAGGTATTACAGTGTTTGGTGTCTGTAAACCTGTGTCACAGGCGGCTAATAATAAATGATAATTAGTTGTGTAAATATTCATTTATGTAAATAGTACTTTTAAAAAGAAGAGAAACGAGTTAATATTTTAAATTTTTAGTGCTATGTGGCATCGGTATTTCCTAATTGCCGACTCTGAGAAGAAACATTTTGATTTTGAAACTTACTTTTGAAGTCTGGACACATAGTAGTAGTAAACATGAGAGTGTTAAAATAAAAAGCCGTGTCTGAAATGGCATTTTAAAGAAAGAGCGGTTTTATGTCGACTAGTAAGTATTAGCTCGTGGTACGCATGCATCAGTCCTTGTGTAGCTAGACCATAATCTGTCGTGGGCCGATCGTTAAACTGAGCCGAGTGAGATTTGCCTGGGCAATTTAATTACCTTTGTAATATAATTAAACTGGCTAATTTTTCTGCCTTTCTTTACATGCCGTGATCAAGGGAAGTACTGAGTTACGTATAACCATTACTGTAAATAATTCAAGCTATCCCTCCAGCCAATGCAGAGGCCATAGTGCTCAATTCTTTAGCACATCTAGGGCTCAGAACATCCATATGGGACATCATGGCCATTATTAATTGCGACATATATTTAAGCAGTCGCTGAAACAATTCTATGGGTGTGTGAACATTTATTCCGTGACTATTGTCACCCTAGCCCTCATATCCTCAACCTCTTAGTGCGCATTTTAGATAAAGCAATCGTTTTAAAAGCTTTATTTTTCTCATGACTAAAAAAAAATACGAATAATTTGAATTGTTAGAAAGAAATAATACGAAACGGGAAATTGAATAAAAAAGTGTTAAAAAAGTAAATGGAGCTGCCACTGAAATTAAAAATAATTTTGAGAGAATATTTTGAAATGGAAACATTATTAAATATCGTGAAGCTCACTCAAAAGAGTTAGATATTTCCCGAAGTAATTAAGTTTGGCAAGCGGCATCACTTACATTGACTCGCACCAATTTTGCTTTATGTTAAGAAACATCTTACATAAGAAAACCCCTCGGGTCTCAGTTTTTGCTAAAATTGTATTATTTGGAAAGTCACTCGTAATAAGCAAAATTTTCTTTAAAACAAAAACGATGAAACGTGTTATGTACCTACTTGTTAAGCTTTAGAATATAGTATCTAATTAATATAACCCTAACTGCCTGACAACTATAATTCTAAAAGCATTTAATTTTTCACAGGATTTTCTTATATAAGACCGGATTTTAGGAAATATTCCACAATATTAGGGAAAATGAAATCGTCGCGTGTATACAGCTAGTCCGACAATAAACCTCATAGAGACGTGTTTACATTGCTAGCAGTAGGAAACAATAATCCCCTCCACAGCAGCTATAGTGCATCTGTGTGATTTAATCGCCATCTTTGTTGCACATGTAACCCCTCGAGAGCCGAGTCTTTCGTATAAGGGGCGGCACACGAGCAACATATTGTGTTAGCTACAATTGTCGAACAGTTGCGGAACATATTGCTGCGTATGTGACTGTGACTGTGACTAGCAGAAGAGTTCATCTAGTAACCTAACTTGGTTGGGTTCTTGATAGTTGCTAGCAGCGCACGGAAAATATTTTTCATCTGATATAGTGAGAGCATTTTCGCTGTGCATGTATTAGTAACGCACGCACATGCAACTTCGCAATTTTGTCTTTGAGTTAGGGGCACAATCCAGTGACACATAAGTCCCTTCTTATAGTAGTGGACGTAAACTTGTGCAAGACGGCGAAAAACATGTGCATTTTAATAGGCTGAGGTCCACTACAACAGGTACAACAGTTTCAGAGATCAACTAAGTTGGGATCTCCTTCCAATCAATTTAAATTGCTCTCCCAGTCACGGATCTCGATGGTCACCCATCCATAGACTGACCGCAATAAGCACAACTTGATCTTGTAGATACATGGATTCGCGTGTTTATTACTAAGTCATAAGCACCTCACGAGTTGCCCACAATTTGCTAACAACAATTGCCCGTCTGTTACTATAAGAATGTGAGACTCAGATATCGCCAGCATTTGCGGTCTTTCTACCACATGCCTTACGGATCGAATCCAACAATTTCCAGTCTATTTTGTGTAAATGGATGCCGTTTGAATTGGATAAAGAGCTCTAAGCGGTTTATAAGAATTGTAGAGTTACATACAATGTTTTGGCGCGATAAATTGTTGTGTTGGGGTAGGCAGTCACTGTAGATTTCTACTTGCTACGATCCTGGCACACTACTTTCGCTTCATCTACGTTCATTAACCTCCTCCTCATGCATGATCGGTGGTTTAGGGTGCTTTTAACCTGACCTTTTTTGAGAACGTCGGCAATTTGGTTGTGGTACGTACGCTGAGGTTGGCTCCTTCCAACTCTTCCGTCCATAGTTGCTAAGTAAGCAATTCAATCGACGGAATTGTTATTGGGATAATAGATAATTTAGCGATATTATTGAGAGAAAAACAATTATTCATATTATATAACGTGTGTAAGATTTCGCATATAATATGGATATTTTTTTTTAGAATTTCTTCACACCTTTGGGCTTGCCAGTACGCACGTCGCCTAAAGGTTCAATTAGGTTACCTTTTTTATTCTTTTGGGTTGAGCGCCTGATGCGAAAGTCGTTCACGCTTACCTGCGTTCAATGAACACCTATATCGACCCTATAATGAGTCTATCAATACGTGATGTTAGTATTTTTTGGATCTTCATAAAAGTTAATGTACAGTTAAGGCCTATTTCACCACGTCCTAGTAAGTTCATACAAAATTTGTTCCATTTATTCGCTGAATAGCCCAAAATGTTCTTTAGGAAGGTCCTTAGTTTATTCTGTTATAGAACCCTGCTATCGAGTTTGTTTTGATTGGTGTCGCAGCATTGCTGAATATTCTAGCGTTAATAGTGTGTTACCATTATTGTGTTTCGGTTTGAAAGGCCAGTCAGTGAAATTACTGGACAAATGAGGATTAATAACTGGGGTCTCATGATGAGAACGCGCTCGTGATACTACTGGTGTTGCTGGCGTCTTACCTGCATGCTTGTAGTCATAATTTTTACAATAAAGAAACATATTTTTAGAGAAAGAAGTAAACTTTGCAATATTAACATTCAATTTGATAAAGGGAGACTAGCAACCCTTTACCTAAATACGGTAAAACGAGAATGGAATACATCAATGTTGACACTGACTTTTTTTATACCACTAAGGTGGCAAACAAGCAGACGGCCCGCCTGATAGTAAGCGGTTACCGTAGCCTATGGACGCTTGCAACACCAGGGGTATCACTCGCGCATTGCCGACCCTGTAAAGTAAGGATGAATAGTTGGGCTGGCAGCATAGGAGACTTGCTGCCATACATGACAGCGGTGGTAACAAAACACCACCGGTACCCCACACTGCCAACACAACGCTTCCTCGTGGAGCTCTGGCGATCTTGCTCACTGTTAGGAATAAAACATAGCACGGAGCTATGTTATTTGGCTACGATTTTCTGCAAGGTGGAGGTACTTCTCCAGTCGGGCAGCTCCAATTGTGAGTGGAATTATTCGATTCTACTATGCCCTACCTACCTTAATCTAACTCGTGAATATTAGCGGTTCTTCCAAATAGTTGAAAAATGACATTTATTTTTGTTTTCATGTTCGTCTATTCTAAGGATGCGTTCAGGCATCCTACCCACGCACCTGTCTCTTCATATCCGAAACAATAACTGTACCTGTGATTTAATCTCCTCCCGGCGGTCCCCGGGGGTAATCCCATGGGCTTGGCATGGCGTATCGATCACGTCACGGTACATCCCACGCGTCACGTCGAGATCACCGACCGTCGCCAGGGGTGATACATAAAAAATGTAAGTTGGAAAAAATAGACAATACATTTCAATGTTTATTCAATGGTCTTGCGCATAATTGCCATTAAGTGCGTACCGGTTAGCGGTGATTATTTCCATAATGTTATTTCTATAATAATGTCCGGCCATTGTATGTTTGCCATTGTTATGTATATGTAAAAATTATCACATATCACTACGCCTGTATTTCCCGAAGAGTTAGGCCGAGGTGTACTAATGTACACCCACAGTAAGCCTATTCCCTTTTCCAATTGGACCCATGCAAACTCCGAGCTATTGCTGAAAATTTTATACGTTATAACACTGCTTGACTTGCCCAGGATCACTAACGTAGCAGTAGGACCACTAGACCAAAAAGGCAGTTAATACTTAAGTATTTACTAGGTATATTGTAGGTACAGTTTCATAAAAACATGTGCGTAAATCTTCAAAGTCACTGCGCCCGACAACCCTATTCGGTTCAGATGACTGATGTTTGAGTCCCTCAGGAACACAACTAGTTTGAGTAAATACGTTATTTTAACCTCCATCACGCTGGGGGACCGTACTGTTTGCATGAGCCAATGTTTTTTAGATATAGAATAGTACGAATTGAAGCATAATGGCGGATAAATTGGCATATTGTGTGTTAAAAAAGATTGGTTTAGTTTAGGTATTTTGTAAAGATTTGACGATTAAAGCTATTATTATAACAGGTACAACGACACAGCCTTTTCAACCGACTTCAAAAAGGAGGAAGTTCTCAATTCGACTGTATGTTTCTTGTGTTTGTTACGCGATTATTCCCACAATTATGAACCGATTTTGATGATTCTTTATTTGATCGGTAGGTCATACTTCAGAGGTGGTCTCATAAAAAATTGGTCAAGATCTGGGGGCTTACTCTTGAACTCAATTCCGATACATCGACATTGGAATTGTGCCGTTTCGTCAAGTTTCGTACTCTTGAATCCGAGACTAGCGCCAAATTGTTTCAATATTGCGCGGTGATTTAGTGAACTAAATAGGATTGGGAAACGAGCCAACCATTGGCCAATCAGGGGTGCCGATACAAGGTTAACGAATTTGTGCTCAAGAGTACGAAATCGCCCGACAGCCAAATTGACATTGGAATCGGATCACGTTTGGATTGGTATTGTATTGTTTTCAAGAGTAAGCCTGCTGATCACAAAATTTTGAAATAACACGTAACGACCGAGTAAATTATAAAATGATAACGTCGTCTTAAATGTAAAATTTTTAGCAGCGAGTAAAATTTTACTCGCTGCTAAAAATGTTGAAATAAAATAACTTTTAAGAAAAAGTAAAACCGCCTTCATAAACATATTTTTTATGTTTATGAAGGCAGTTTTAATACAGAACATCCTCAGCGATCGTCTGCCACCTGGGGAAGCAGCAGGGCAATTCGAACTCTTACTGACGAAAAAGCATAAATTGCCCTGCCCCATAGTCACTGCCATAGATACATAGCCAGGCTCTCGGTACCCGCCTCAGCAACTACGTCATAATCCATCAGTTTCAAGTATGGGTTGAATTGCGATTTCAAGTTGAAAACGAATAATCTATCAAAATAAATCATTAGTTCAAGTCAAACTTTATTCCATCCTTTTTGAATTTATTTGAAGTCATCCATCATCGCGAAAGTTTAAACCAAAATTTATTTTTATAATAATTATGGAATACTAGCTTCTGCCCGCGACTTTGTCTATGTGGACTTCAGGATTGGTTCCGACCTGGATAAAAAGTAGCTCATATGTTATTCCAGGCTATAATCTATCTGTGTGCCAAATTTTATTCAGATCCCTTCAGCCGTTTTGGCGTGAAAGAGTAACAAACATCCATACATCCACATATCCATACATCCATACTCACAAACTTTCATCTTATAATATTAGTAAGGATTTGTCAAAAATCAATTTTCGTTAATTTTTTTTTTTGACAATTGACAAATCTATATAGATTACAGACATCCATGCAAAGCTCGCTGTTGAGAGCTAATTCTTAGACCTCCATACCCTACGCCACGACGTTTTCGAAAATAAACATAAAATATTAAACAAATGTAATTTATACACTGAGATCAAACGTTCAAAACACGTTTGTACCTAACGTACTTACAAGCGTCCTTCACATAAGAGCTACTTAGTAGAATAATTTCGAAGTATATGACACGCCTTTACATCAGGGTTGACAAATCTCTTGCATTGTGACGCTACAGCGTGAAGAGAGATTGACGCGTGTCACGGCAACTCACTCGCACGCGCGTGACATTTACTTAGAGAGCTAATTCTATCGGCGCTGGTAAACTTCGTAAGAGTATTATTGTTTTTGCCAAGTATTGTTTTTGATGTTAAAACAAAGCACAACGCTAGCCTATCGCTAACTTTGGATCAGCTTTTAGTTTAACTAGCATTACTGCCTGTAATAACTTTCATGAGACAGTGTAAACGTGTTGGTTTATTGACAAACAGATTTACAAATGGATTTCAATGGGTTAGAATGGGTCACCACGCATTTAAGCGACAAGTACAACGTATCAATGCAAGGTAATACTTTGCATAGTATAGTTGACAAGTTTGCATAGTATTAATTCTGGAAAACTTCGCATTTGCCAGTAGATGCACTACTATAATGTGAAATCTGTCAACAATTCTAAAAATAATTAATTCGGCTGTAGTATCGCCCAATTAGTCACCTTTAAGTTAATATAAATCTTATGGATTAGATAAAATGAAAATGCAGTTTATTGAAAAAAATACACGAATTGCCCCAAAAGTTAGCCAGTACGCTACAGCGTGATACAAGATTGATTGTGACGTGTCAGGGCAACACGTTGCAGCAAGATTATAAAACTTGACGGCTACATGCAAAAATTTTATGGATTATATTTTGATAGAGTTTGATGTGAATAGTTTATTACACGTTAACTTTTATAAATGCAATTTAAATTAATTGTGAATTATGGGATAGGAGGGCAAACGAGCGGGCGGATCATCTGATGGTAAGCGATTACCACCGCCCATGGACACCCGCAATACCATAGGAGTCACAAGTGCGTTGCCGACCTTTTAAAAGGGGATTGGGTCTCCGGTAACCTCACTCACTCGGCGAAACACAACGTAAGCGTTGTTTAACGCTTACGCAATAGCTACTTATACGTTGTTTTAAATTTTATTAAGTACGTACATTGTTAACATGATTGTTCTGTGATGTGTTTCACACGTGTTTAAATTAAACTCCATAATCTATGCGAAAAATCATACCATCACCCTTAGCTTAATGAAGTTATAAATGGTCTTAAAATAAATCCTATAAAGAAATTTTTCAATCATATCCAAAATTATCCCTTTCATTAGCCTAATGATCCTGAGCGCGACTGCTACTCCAGAGTTCCTGGGTTCGATTCTCTGGTCGAGGAAAGTGTTATTGAGTTTATCTGTGTAGCAGCAGCTCGGAGTTTGGAATTTGTGCCCGATTAATGACAATAGGCTCGCCCCCTATTACATGGGACCTAAATATACCGGCGGACTGTGGGTGTACATTAGTACGCCTCCGCTTAATTCTTCGGGGAATACAGGTGTGATGGAATGTTTTTTTAATATCGAATTAATCGTCAGTTTACTTTTATTATCTGTGACCCATCGTCCAAAGTAGTAAGAAGCAAAATTGATCTAGAAATAATATACATTTAGCAACTAGAAGTGTCTTTTAGGGGGGATAAGTTTGCATGGGTTAGAATGAGTATCCTAAATATACATAACGGCCGTTCCAGATAAACAAAAGTATTTCTATTCCTCTAGAGTAACTGTCTAGAATATCAGCAAAAAATCTGTGTTTTGCTTGCTGGCAGCACTAATTACGTCGCTTTCGCCCGCAAGGCAGGCAGACGTCAAACGTCGCGACTGTTCCCGCCGTTTTTGTTATGAATGGCAAAGCGAACGATAAACGTTACGGCTTGAATGAACTCGTTCAAAGGGTTGTGGAGTACCTACAATATTATGACTAAAGGGTTTGGTAAATCTTTTTTGGTTTGTCAGCATTTTAGACCAACATTAACTGGAATGGATTATGTATATTCATCTTCATCATAAATCTTAGTTTGAAGATTTATAATGCGAGTATCCATTCGGTACCATAGTCAAACTGACTTTTCTTTATTCAGAGTACAGAGGTAATTACTATCATCATCATCATCATTACTATCATCACTATTAATTTTCTATTAAGTATCTATTATATCACTATTATTTTTCTATTAAGGACTAGTATCAATTATTGTGTTCTTGGTCTGAAATAAATATTTTCATTTCATTTCATAAGTAGCTGTAGCAAGATTTGCTTTTATTCTTGACTAGCTTTTGCCAGCGACTTCGTCCGCGTGGAATAGTTACTTTGTTCCATATGAACTTTCACCCCTACATTGTAGGTTGAAATTTATCAAAATCCTTTCTTAGCGGATGCCTACATCATAGTAGCTATATGCATGCCAAATTTCAGCCCGATCCCTCCAGTGGTTTGGGCTGTGCGTTGATAGATCACTATGTCAGTCAGTCAGTCACCTAATGTAAGAGTAGACAAATATAATCTGAAAGCTCCGAACTGCTAAGCTATTGGGAGTTACACGTGTTATTGTGATTCAACCATAAAAGATAGACATTTGCTGTCGTGGAATATTTTTTATATAATTTTAAGGAGAACATTTCCGTCATACATGATTTCTGTGTAGCTTTAACCATTAAGGCTGCACACGCGACGGAAGCTTAAAAAATGGAGTAAGTTCTCTTGTTTTCCCAATATTTCCCTTCACTGCTCTGCTCCTATTGATCGTAGCGCGATGAAAAGTATACTATAACCTGCCCAGGAGTATGAATAACAATTGTACCAAGTTTCGTTGTAATCCGTCGAGTGGTTTTTGTTTCTATAACGAACATACAGACAGACAGACAGACAAAAATTTTACTGATTGCATTTTTGGCGTCAGTATCGATCACTAATCACCCGCTGATAGTTATTTTGGAAATATATTTCATGTACAGAATTGACCTCTCTACAGATTTATTATAAGTATAGATAGGCTTACGCTTGATTGCTTGATGTTAAGCGACACTGCGATCTACAATGGAGCGTGCTTGCCTAGAAGAAACCGATTCACTTGTGATTTAAAGACACCAGATTATATCTATCGGGGAAGACCTATTCGGGAAGTGCATTCCACATTTCAGCGGTACGTGTGATAAAAGTGGACTTAAAGCGTTTCGTTCGGGTTTTTGGAATGTCTACCATGAAACGGTGTCCCTTTGGGTGCTTTTGGAGATCGTGGAGATCTGATGCACACTCTCCGACATGTATCCGATAAAATACCGATAAGCTAGCAACTAGTTATGACAAAATGTATGAATATGGACGAAACAAAAGTATGCAAGAATCGTTGCATGTGGTGTTCTGTAGTTTCTATTTCCTTTAGCAATAGATATATATGTAGTTACTATATAATTGTGAACACAATTTTGATTAAGTAGGTACTTGTTTTATTATTTTCAAAATATGTATATAATAGCAAACATATTATCTAATTTTGTTAATGAATAAAAAACATCACACTCATCTCGTTTTTTTCTCTACTTCTGCTTTGATAAAGTTAAAATTATATCAAAAAATAAGATTCTTGCAACGATCCGCAGCACAAAACGAAAGATACCTTAAATATCGTTTTGCGGAAGAATTTAATGAAAGCATTCTTATTTTTTCAATAAGAGTATTTTCATTAATAGACAAAGCGATGCTTGCTTGGAAGGCTTTTAGCTTTAAGGCTTGGAATTGGGTGAAGTTTTGCAATTTACGGAGAGGTTCTATTTGTTTGGTAAAAAGTTATAATGAAAGTTAGGAATTTATCACAGTTATATTTGATATTAATGTATCAATATCATTAAAGTTTTAAAGCTTACGGATACAGATAGCTCGGAGTAACTTTTTGACTGACTTTAAAAGACGAATGAGTCAAACTTATTGGTCAACTTCAATATCATTGTATAAAGGTTAGACATCATTGACATTAAATTGTATAAGAGTAATAGATTATACTTTTTTTATGGGATAGGGGGGTAAACGAGCGGACGGATCGCCGAATGGTAAGCGATTGCCACCGCCCATGGACACCCGCAACACCATAGGAGTCACAAGTGCGTTACCGACCTTATAAAGGGGAATGGGCCTCCGGTAACCTCACTCACTCGGCGAAACACAATACTGTACTGTGAATGTGTTAATATTGTTTTATGTTTATTGTATTTGATTTTCTAGTCTATCCATATTTATATAAAAATTTATATGCCAACCAGGGCGAAAGATAGAGAAAATTTGTTTATTTTTAAGCGTAAGCCTATCACGAATAATATAAAAAAAATCACATCACCGTAACCATAGTAGCAAATCTTATTCTGCCGTGACTGTAACTTACCTAAGTTTATACAATTAAAGAAATGAATGAAAAATTTTACTGCCTCATTAGCCTAGTGGTCTTGAGCGCGACTGCTACGCTTGAGGTCGTGGGTTCGATTCCCAGGTTGAGCAAAGTGTTATTGGGCTTTTCTATGAAATTCCCAGCAGCAGCTCGGAGTTTGGAATTTGTGCCCGGTTAATGGCAATAGGCTTGCCCCCTATTACATGAGACCTAAACATATTAGTGTACTGTGGGTGTACATTAGTACGCATCTGCCTAACTCTTCGGGAAATACAGACGTGATGGTAGATATGTATTATGAAAAATTCTTCTACTATTTGTCTTTTTTTCGTTTGTGACGTGATATCTTCTTCGCCGTTCGTAAAAGTTAAATAATAACTGACCCAGAAATGCAAGCATAAAAATCAATAAATGAATAATTTATTTCATTTATAATCAATCTCCGGTTCATCGATGAATAATGATGTAAATGTGAAAATAATGTTTATACAATATTCTGATAAAATATTCATTGAAACGTGACATCATTAAGTCAGATTTCAGTAGCCGTGGTCGTAGATTACATTAATGACTTGTCATTCGCCGCCCGAAGTTTTCAGCGACCCACATTTTTCATAAAAATGACTTTTTTCCGAGGCTCGATTAATTATGTATTAACTTCAAAAGAAGTCAGTAAGCCAATAATTCTTGGCAGTGTCGCCTTCAGCTTCCTCAGACGATGAATAATAGAAACAGCCTTTTTCATCTTTTTGTTCATTTCACTTTTGATCCTCTTTGAGTACGTCGCTGGGTAATCTAGTGTGGGGTATTTAGTATAAGGTGGGGTAACAAGTGATCCTTCAGACGGTACGGAGGTAAAACTAAAATATTTTGCGTGGGTAATGCTCGCAAATAAATATAAAGCAAGCACTCAAGTACCTTTTCGACGCACGACGCAGGCACGGGTAATATTTATTTATTCATGTAAAACCTTGGTTATGGTCTCAAAAATATTTTCATAAATCTAAGTATGTTTTCGTTCAACAACATTATTGAATAATACGATAAAATGTTTATGCTCCTTTTGTTTGAACAGTAAGTTTTCTTAAGTTTAATACCACGATAAATATTATTTGTAGGTACTCCAAAGTAGTAACTAGGTGTTATACTCGTATATTAAATTTACAGGTACGTGCTTTGAATTCTAACAAGAGACCTTTAACATTTTTTTATTGATTAGGTCGGCAGACGAGCCATCTGATGGAAAGTAGTCATTGTCGCCCATGGATACCTGCAACACCAGACGAGTTGCTGATGCGTTGCCGAGTTTTAAGAACCCCAACGGGCTGCAGACAGCCAGAGTCGCAGCAACCGAGGGGGAACTGGCTCGTACGCAAAAAAGTCGAAACACACACCGAGGTCCTTTACGACAGACTCCGACTTTCGCCAGCCAGTTACACCCCGAGAGGTTCTACCACCGAGCAAGTCATATATTTTCTCGGCTCTTACGAAACGCCTATCTGAAAGGCAGTGAGGAACTGTATTCTAACCTGTCCCCACACGAGGAACTTAGCAATCCAATGGTCATATCCATAGACTGACTGAAAAAAAGATTAAAGAGGAGTAAAAGTGCATTATGATCAAGATTACTTTCTCATACGAATTAAATATCTGCCTTTTATAACCAAAAAAATTTAATTAAGTAACATAAGGAAATGGCAGCATGAGCGTACAGATTACGGATAACCCAACCTCATCCTCCCGGTATCCTCGTTTGAGGCCGGGGTGATACGTATACGAGCAAAGTACCGAAGATTTAATCGTGAAACACCCTCCATCAAACTGAGATAGGGATATGTGGGGAAATATTTCCAAAATAAATCATAAGCCAAGAATTTATGCCATGTATATTTTATACAGCTTTTACCAGAATGTTAAGGAAAAATCTGATAATCGGTGGACATTTTTCTCACTGTTTTTTGTAGAGGGTGTTGCCAGTTTTTTATCCAAATAAATAAACAATAAGGCAAGAGAAATTATTTACTGCAACAACTCTATAAATACAGTGTAGTTGTATTTGAAAACATGCTACTTTTTTACATTGTAATAATATGTCGAACAAGCATACGGTGACTACCAAAATGTGAGCGGCCACCGCAGCCTATAGACGCCAGCAATACTAGTGGTATCACTACAGCTACGTTACACAATGTCTTAGTGTTTCTTAGCGCCAACAATATTTTCACGGATCAAAACTACCTGAAATGGTATAATAATAATAAACATTTGACTTGGAATTTGATAATGTTTCGCTTTTTGGACTGAGTAAACCAAATATTTTAGATGATATTTAATTTTTGGGAGCGTAGCTGCGTAGCTAAGCTTATCCGTGTAGTTGAGCGCAGCCACGTAACTGAGCGATACCGCGTAGTTGAACGTAGCCACGTACATATACATACATACAGTCACGCCTTTCTCCCACAGGGGTAGGCATAGACCGCCACTTGCTACGATTCTTGCATACTTCTTTTGCTAGGTAGCCAAGTTAGTGAGCTTATTCACGTAATTGAGCGTAGCCGCGTAGCTAAGCGTAGTCGCGTAGGTAAGCTTAAACGCGTAGCTGAACGTAGCGTCGTTACTGCGTAGTGTTTGTGTAGGAGGTACTTTAAGGGCAAAACAAAATCCGACGTTGTACGTGAAAATGACTTCCGGAACAAAATCGAAAATGTAGAGAGGTAATTTTTAAACAAAAATTAAGAGAGGTCTATTAATTCCTCTCACAATTAGAGCTGCTCGATTGGGGAAGTACCTCCACCTTGCAGGAAATCGTAGTCAAATAACAGCAAGGTCACCAGAGCTCCGCGAGGAAGCTTTGTGTTGGCAGTGTGGGGTGTGGGGGACCGGTGGTGTTTGCTGCCAGTCCAACTATTCCTCCCTAATTTACAGGGTCGGCAATGCGCGAGTGACTCTTGGTGTTGCAAGCGTCTATAGGCTACGGTAACCGCTTACCATCAGGTCGGCCGTATGCACATTTGCCACCTTAGTGGTATAAAAAAAAAGTACTATACATGATGATTTTTAATTCACTCTTAACCTTACTGGGGATTAAATAATCATTATCATAAGAAAACCATCATGTAAATAATGCATTTTTGTATAAAACAGCTGATATTTTTCGAGTAGCGCTGATCTCATAGGCGTAGTTGTTAAAAGTGTAGTTTAACTAGTTCATGATACTACTAGTCCTGTTACTTTTTAATGTTAAGTATTTGGGTCATCGGTAGAGATGGGCGTTTAAAAAAATAACACTGCTAAATGCTAATGCTAATAATATTTAACACTTACATTTAATAGCAATTTTTAGCAACTGCTAAATTTCGACATATACAGGCCTAAAACGTAAATATAGTTAGTTCGTAACGAAGCGAAAATCGTACGAACAAAGTACTTAATTAAACTCAAAAGGATTAGTCTTTATTTAACACTAAGTAGCTATAATATTAATCTCCGAATCCGAACGCAGTTAAATATATCAACTCGATTAAAAAACAAAACAATCTGTTGAATCTGTCAGACTCAACACAAAGTTAACAGTTGCTAAATGCTAAGTACTTATTGAAAAACTGCAATTGAGATGGAACTATATTTAACAGGTGTTGACACTAAAAAAATTGAACACTGTTAATTTAGCAGCTTATTGAATTTAGACCTATCTCTAGTCGTGGGGTTTGTGTGCTCAAGGACATTGCAAGGTAGGTCAATAATTCATGTAAGCTTTGACATACACTAAAGATTCCCATTCAATTGTTTAATGCTGCCAGAATTGATAGTGGTATTAAAATTTCAATTCAATTGAAAATTTGAAACCAAAATACACAAAGAAGAATGATTTAACCACGAAGCGTAAACGATGTTCGATAAAAGGCTTAGTTACCGCTGTGTTGCTAGTAATCAGTGCGAGCATCCCATCCACCCGCAATTTATCCCCGATAATGAGAGGAATCACCCTAGTACTCGCCATTAAGGTATTAAGTGCCCGTACCAGGGCCGCGTTTTTTTGCAAGCAAGAACACATTTTACCTTTGTGTAATTTTCTGAAATAATATTTTAGTGCACAACAAAAAAAAATATATTTATTTTCATAGAATGTCTGCATTATTTTGCTCATCGTTTGCGATTCACTGACGTAGTGAATTGATTCTGACACTTCACATCTCGCGGTGGTAAAACCGTACCGCCATGTTGTCTGTAGTGTGTTATAATAACTCAATGGTACTAGCCGGTATTGTTGATGTTCGTGAATGAATGAACGAATGAAAATGATTGAGCACGGAAATTGTGAAGGTTTCACTAAAGGCGAGCGTGTAATGAGGATTCAGTTTCCTGTTTGTGCCCCCGAAAATTAGGTGTTGGGGTAATATTAAGAATTGAAAGAAAGAAGAAACGTCATCGATGTACTGGTAATTTGTAATAGTTTTACTCAAGTGAAGGAGAAAAAAAAAGCTTTTAAAAATCTTAGTCAGAGTCGAAAAAAACCTTCTTTCATAATATTAGAAACTTCTAAGGTGGAAGAACTCTGCTGATAAGTTTGATAATTCGAAAGGAATTTATAAGGTGAATGGCAGCGGCAGCGTCGGTAGAGGTCGCCCTAGAAGGACATACGCCGATCTTATTGGCGAAATTCTTCAAAAAGATCAGGTGCGTAGCACTCCAACCGGCGTGTATGTATGAGAAGATGTATGAATGTGGAAGAAGCAAAAGAAGTATGCAAGAATCGTAGCAAGTGGCAGTCTATAGTTTCTGCCTACCCCTGTGGCGTCTGAAAGGCGTAAAGGCGTAAACTTACATACATGTATGTACTTACATACATACATGTATGTAAGTTTGATAATGTGCTGACAATGTTCCGGATTGTAACCAGTGAAATTACTGGGCAAATGAATGGGACTTTATAATTGAGGTTTCAATATAACAAATTGACAACGCGTGTGCGATACCACTAATTTTGCTGGCGACCATCAGGTAGTTCGAATGAAAGAAAGAAAGAAAACACATACACAGTTCACTTAAGGTAATATAGAAAGACAAAAACATATAAAAATAACAATAATTTTTGTAACAAAGTGAAACTACTATCGACAAATCCGGTTTCGATAAGTCATCATCGGTATGCTTGTTTGTTATCAAAATACAATAAAAATAAACTAAATAACTATAAAAATAAAAACATTAGCTGTTTCTATTTCTTATCATTAATCCTCAGCGATGTCAAGTCTGTCAATCAATTAAACCTTGACAAGCCATGATTTTCAGCGTATCTTTTATTTTTGCCACTACATGCCGCCATGACAGTGACGTATCGGAAGCCATATTGGAGCAATGACAGTGCCGTTTGTTACGATATGAAGCGGGCTTCCCGGGAATTGCTGTAACATCACTACAAGTCCGACCGGGATTGCAGTTCGTGAAGTACAATTGGCAGTGACTTAGTTGAAATACCGTGAGATACAACGGAGTTTTACTGGGTTTAAACTTTGTGGAATAACATGTATGGTGGGGAAACAGAATGAACATTAAGAACCTGATTTCGTTCAATCTCTTGTATGGCAGTGTGTGTATATTTTCATTTGGGTGTTTGGCATACAATTGTTGCAAATATGTATAACCTATATTTTTATCTATATACTTACCATAACTATAACTAACTTGCAGACTTAAGAGTCCGGCGGAGTGAATTTCTCTTACAAACGTAATTCCGAAATAAATCGTAATTCAAACGCAATTTAATCAAATTCTGTTATTGTTCGGATTCGGATACCGTTAATCTTGGTTCCTACGTTACCATTTTGACCAAAATACTTCACTGAAAATAAATGTAAGCGAATGCGATTTTTGATAACTTTACCAAGTTTGGAACTATTTTTCGGTCTTTTATTTCCAGTGAACTAGTAGTAGACGAAATCGTACCGTAGGAACCTAGATTAATGGTATCCAAATCCGAATAATAACATAATTTGATAGAATATTGTCTGGATTACGATTTATTTCGGAATTACGTTTTTGTGGGCAATACAAGCTCCGCCGGACCCTTAACACGAAATATCAAAAACTATAAAGCTTACAAACAAGGACATTATCATCATCATAATCTTTCTGCCCTTGTCCCAATTTGTTTGGGGTCGGCACAGCATATCTTTTTTTAAATGACAAACCAAGACATTATAATTATAATATACGAGTACTAGACTTCCGCAGTTCGCCTCCCCCGTATCTAGGTACGGCTTAGATAATTTCGTTTCTAAAATATACTGTGGGTAGGTACAATGGACCTACATCATCATCATCATCAGAGGTGTGAAGTCTAATTTATAAGAAAGAAAACAATTGTCAAAATGTGAACAGCGAATGATTATGTTTAAGCTGTACAAAATCTTGACGATGTCATCGTTTATTAAATATGTGTGTGTATGTATGTCAAACGCATGGTAGTGTGTGCGGACTTTCATAATAACTTTCACCACCTTAGGGGTTGAATTTCCAAAAATCCTTTCTTAGTGGTCATCTACAGTGCAAAAGGAATCAGCATGCAAACTTCCAGGAATGTAGCTCCTGTAGGTTCGGCTATGCGTTGATATGTCAGTCAGGATTTTCTTTTAATATAGATAGATAGAAGATAGATGTCATGTCGAACATCGATCAACAATAGATGCCTGCAAACTTGAAATAACGGTTGAAATCTACAAAAAATTTGGAAAATTTAAGAGCTTGGTAGCATCCAACCAACATTTCTATTATTCACAAGCAACGAGATTCACAAGGGTTTGCTCGTAAGATTTAAATGTCTGTTCACAGATAAGATTAGGACTAATTAGAAATCTCTTAAATATTTTCAGAACCTTCTCAAATGAAATCGATTCGTATTGCTATCCAAGACTCGCTTAAGTCCGCAAAAAAAAAGAAGGAGGCACACCGAGCCAGCGAGACAAATTAAATTGAAACACTACACGCAAGGCGATGAACAAGGGTATTGGGCAAGAATTAAGGGAGGAATGTCAAACGGATAGCCCCAGGGGAGGGTGGACACGACCTACCCTTTGTTTTATTATACCCTCCGAACGTATTTTCAGAAGTTCAGAAAATTATCGTCTTTGCAATGGCGTAATCGCTTTATAGTGTTTGTTTTACACCGGTCGTTGAACAATGTTTAAGGCTTATGAGAATTTATAGGTTATGAGGTACTACAATGTGTAGCGTAGTACATTGAGATGCGAATCAGGTACTACAAATAATATGGATCGTAAACTGCGTATTGTTATTGCATGTTGCTACGAACTGGCTACGTATCACTACATATTTGGTTCGTAGCAACTGCTACGGTTATTTGCTACGGCGTAGCAGTCTACGAGAACGTACGGAGTGCCATTTTCATGGTATTTTTTTTTTTTTTATGGGATAGGGGGACAAATGAGCAGACGGATCGCCTGATGGTAAGCGATTACCGCCGCCCATGGACCAACACCAGAGGAGTCACAAGTGCGTTGCCCGCCTTTTAAAAGGGGGTTAGGCCTCCGGTAACCTCACTCACTCAGCGAAACACAACGTAAGCGTTGTTTGACGCCGGTTTTCTGTGAGGCCGTGGTATCACTCCGGTCGAGCCGGCCCATTCGTGCCGAAGCATGACTCTCCCACGTATAAAACATTGATAAATGATATTTTATTTCTGTAAATAGATCCTTTATGAATACTTTTAAAAGTCATTTTTTTAAATTTTGATAACTAGATGGCGCCGGCATTTCCTACCTGACGACCTCTGACAAGAAATGCCGAAACAAACTCAGAGAATCATGGTCTCTTTTAAAGTCCAGACAGTAGTCGTAGTATTGTCAGATCTGATGTGAGAGTTACGATGTAGGGCAATATCAGAACAGGCCTTTTGAAGAATGAGCCATAGCAGCTTTGAGTTGACCTGTCCTAACTGATGGTACGCATACATCAGTCATCGTGTAGCTCAACCATTATTTAGGGAGCTGAATTTGCATATCTCATTAGTTATTGTCTTTATCCTAAGTTAAGATTAAATGATTTGTGCCAGGTTCAATTTACCGATGTACTGTGGTATGCTGAGATTAAGTTTGTAATGTAAATTATAAAAAAAACGTTTACCACTCAAAAACGCAAAAGCTCAAATCAACAGCCATTCTGTTCTTATTACTATTTCTACTGCTGCGTTAAATTTGACATACAGTTTATGTTAAAAAATATTGATGCATTATTAAAAAAATGTACTATCAAATATTCGTTTAGAACCTTTATAAGGCTCAGCTTAATTTTAGAATTTTGCCGTGTTCACGTAGGTATTCTTAAAGGAACTCCCAAAATAACCTCATAAAATACTCCGCTCACCTTACCAATAAAGTAATAAAAAATTAAGGTGCAGTATATCAACCAGGTAACCCTTCCGCTCCTCGGGGTCACATCGAGTGTGTACATATATTGTCGCAGCCAACGGGTTGACTATAACGCTTATATTATTTACGAGACTGCAGAGACATATTATAGTTAGCTATATTTAAAATATATGGTAACAATGTTTTTTTTCTTTTTAATATGTAGAAGTTGATCAGATGAGCCACCTTATGGTGAGTGTAAATTATTTGGTAAACATGGTAATTCTTTTTATGGGACCTAAACATACCGGCAAACTGTGGGTGTGCATAAGTACACCTCTGCCTAACACTTCGGGAATACAAGCGTGATGGTATGTTATATTTTTAAAGATGGAATCAGTAAGGCTTTCCGTCACCTGTCACTTCAGACATTGTACCAATTTCGGCACCATTAAGGCGGATCGTTCAGCTGAGCCCGCGAAATTCAAATTTCAAGTGATTTTTCGCAGTTTTTAGGTCTATAACAAATTCTAGATTCATGGCAGTTGTAATTGCGACATTAACTATACAACATTCACAACTGAGAACTAAAACCTTTACTTATAAATCCTTATCAAGCCAAAAACTTGCAGCAATCTGTGTAATTGGTCAAAATTGACATTTTACTTTTAGCTACAATAATGATTTTTAAGCAATGGTTTTAGATAAAAATTGTGAATTGTAATATATATATATATATATATATATTACTGTATAATATACATTTTGCAACTGAACTAGTTTGTGGACATTTGACACTAGAAAGGTTAAGTAGGTACTACTCAGTATTTATCTTGTTCTTTTCATAATTATGATACGCTTTTCGTCATAACATTAAATTTAAAATAAAAAAAAACCCGCAGCATCAAGACAAGGTTACCATATTATTGCAATATTATTTAAGTAACAGGATACCAAATTTCAAGTCAATCTGATTTGTGAAAGTTGCGCACATCCCTTCATGAACCATAGACGAGCTGATAATATTTAAATGGCTGGCCAGATTTTTATTTATTTATTTATATAAGGACCTTCAACATAATAATATGATACACACAATACATGACATATAATAAAAGCAATTTTTTTTTATAATACGTGTGTTCCTCCACTTATAGAAGGTCACGGCATGCACTTACATACATTTTCTTAAATCATAGTTAAGAACTCGCTTAATCAAGATACCTTTCAAACAAAAAAACAATCAAAATCGGTCCATTCGTTTGGGTGTTACGATAAAAGAGACAGACACACAGATACACTACAAACTTATACACATATTACACCCCTCTTTTTCGTCGGGGGTTGAAAATAAACTGTTTATTATGTGACCTAAAATAAAATCTTAAAAGTATAAAACAAGATTGAAAATAAGTAGATAAGTAGGTATTTTTACGTTGCTCGCAGATTTAATCTTTTTGTGCCTCATCACCAGCGTTAAGATTAGAACATTAATCATTTTAAATCAAGCTGTCGTTGAGTAGGTCGACAGGGGTCACGTTATAATCGACCAAAAAGTGTACAGAAAACAGAAAACTTTGAGAAATGATTATAGGCTTTTGAGCTAGTTGTTTTTCAATACAAAAATCTATAATATTGTTTGCAAACTACGACATTTATTACAAAATGTTTGGTTTTCGAAAACCTTTCAAAAAGTCTATTAATTACATTGTCCACAGTTCGCACAGGAGACCTAAAAAAATCTGTGTTTTATGTTCCATGTAATAGGGGACAACCATAAGTTTGAAAAACGAGATATCGCGGGATACACCGAGGGTAACATCTAGTATATTATGCGTAAAGATGAAACTTAAATGTATGATACTTTTATTAAGTATTTAAAACTAAGTCCTTAAATGATTCTGTAAGAACTGCTAAACATTTTTTAAGAGGTAGGGGGCAAATGAGCATACGGATCGCCTGATGGTAAGCGATTACTGCGGCCCATCAGGACACCCGCAACACCAGAGGAGTCACAAGTGCGTTGCCGGCCTTTTAAAAGGGGATTGGGCCTCCGATATCCTCACTCACTCGGCGAAATACAGCGTAAGCTTAAGCGGTATCACTCCGTGGTACTCGTGGTAAAATAATAATATAGTTGGAAAACTAACTTGAAAGGATACATAGGTACCACTTTTAATATTAAATGTGTTCAGGCCTTAACCTCATTGAAAATATGTCACGCAGTACTAGCCCTGTACAACCTACATAAGTATTCAAGCTTCGAATCGAAAGGTTACAGCCCTGAATTAATCAGCTGTTATTTCAGTAATATACGACAATAATACATATGTCAAGGACATTAGTTTCTTAGGCCTATTATTGAAGATCGTATCAATATTGAAGGATGAATGAATGATGGTGTGTAGGTATTAACGCAGTTTAATAAAAATAATGATTACCTCAACATGCTAGAATAGTATCTTACAAAGGGTGCTAATTAACACGACTTCTATTTAATAGCATTATTCTCCTCTAAAAAACTACACTGTCCTCTAAATTACTAGGTCAGCCACTATCAATGTTCATGCATAAAATACTATCTTAGCCACTTATTTATCATCGATATAAGCCACTGTAAATACGACTCAGCATAGTTGTTATTTTATAGCATCTGCACAACGGCTACAATCCGGTTCTGACACTCCCCCTCGCTTCGCTCGCTCGGCTCGTGCACCGTGTGGTCACACGGTTGCAAAATTTCAAAAATTCTATCTCTATTAAAACTATATAAATGAATATTTATTTCTGAGACTTACGCGAATATTCGACATATTGAAAATAAAACAGCTTACGGATTCGAAAACGTGAGAAACGAGCCACAGTCGAGCGCTTACCTGCCGTACTACCGTATGTACGAGGAGTCACCGACAAGATTAGCTACATCTTAAAGCGTGCGTCAATAAAGACTTATTTCAAGCCGCTTAAAAAGATCAGTCAGTTCTTGCCGCCTGTCAAGTGTCACTTACCTTTACAAGATGCAGGTGTATACAAGCTTGACTGTGATTGCGGTCTCTCGTATATAGGCCAAACAAAAAGAAGTATAGGGACCCGTGTGAGAGAGCACATTGCTGATGTTAAACACCGCCGTTTCAAAAAGTCTGCAGTTTGTGAACACACACTAGACAAGGCCCAGCATTATATCAGATTTGACAAACCACAAGTCCTTGCAAAGGAAGACCGATTCCTGCCCAGGATGATTCGTGAGGCGATTGAAATTAAGAAACACCCAAATTTCAACAGAGACGATGGCTGGGTCATACCACCTGCTTGGAATCCTATAATAGATGCGATTAAATCTAAATCCAAGCCAAAAACTGCAAGACCGAATGATACGGTGAGCTCATTTTGTGTGAATCGGATGAGTAATGACTAAAGTGGGAGGGTAAGTGGAGGGGAGCTGTCAATAAATACGACATCAAGACGCACAACACCTCAGTCTGCCCGTGACCATGGACGCTGTAAAGGGTCCGAAACGTCGGGATTATTAATGTGAGTTCGACGCGATAGAATCCGTAAGCTGTTTTATTTTCAATATATAAATGAATGTTTCTTTGTTTGTCGCGTTCCTTTACCATTCATTCCATTGCGATGAAACTTTGGTAAGAACTAACTTTGGAAGTTTTATGACAAAAAAGATAGAAAGGATTCATTGCAAAGCATGCCACATATCCAGTAGGTATTCACATATAAAAGCAAACTTATTAAAAGGACTTGTCTACAAGACAACAGAGATTTAGATATAACTAGTCATGTATATCGGCTAAATTGGGGTTAACAATCTACCCGAGTGTTACCCGTACCTACCATAACCAATTTACCTACGCTTCGTTTGACAAGGTAAATGAGTTACCTACTACGTTTTATAATGTTACGTTTTCCACAATTTGCGCCGAAATAATGGATGTTCCCCGTTCTTCCTAGATCAATGGCGTAATTATAAGTATCATAATTATTACTCGTATTTGGTTGGTAAGTATTAGAAAAATAATTGATTTCACAACCTACAAATTTTTTATGTGTACTCTACCATATGCATCATAGTCTTACGAATAGGATAGCGAGCCTAGTACTATTTACCGGGCGCGAATCCAAACTTCGCGCGGTTACTGAGAATTTCGTAATGCAAAATGCAATAAAAATCTGTATCTGTAATAATATAACATCTGTAATAAAAATTCAAGCCTTCACGCTCTGTAAGCGCGCTTGCGACCAAATTTCTTCGATTACATAAAGTCATAATTCATTTCCGTCAAAGATTAACTTTTAAAGTTTATTATAAGAGTTAGGCCTTTGTTTACTAAAGCTACTGTTATCAACAAATTTTGATAAAGTTACACTGCGTTTCGCTAATCCTTAGATAACTCAATTTTGATCACACGGTCCAAAGCTTTCAGTACCCATGAACCGCTATGGTATGAACCATAGATCGTAGAAACTATGTAATTATATATATGCGTTTATAATTATAACGTTTAACGTTTAAACTGATTGTTAGTTGATATAATTAATGTACACCCATAAAACTTTCCTTCGTCAGTAGCTTGCTTTATCATTCATTTGTTATGCGACTGACGGAGAGTTTAAGAGAGATCTGACACCTAAGAAATCTACGAAATATATGAACCTACAGGAGAATTGTGGGTATACATTAGTACACCTCTGTCTAATCCTTCGGGGCATATTGGCGTGATTGTATATTTATGTATTTACTTAAGTGTATACTAGCTTTCGCCAATAATTTCGTTCAAGTAGATGTCATCACATAAAAGCATAACCTATGTCACTCGGGGATAATGTAGGTCTATCTATCCGTAGAAGAATCCGGAACATGTTATTTTGGATTTTACACACAAAGTCAAACTTACAAAGTAAAACATCTTCCTTGAAACTGAAGCATCTTAAAGGCAGCATGGATTTTGCAGTGTTACTTTTTTTATGCGGTCAACTCTTCTTTTAAATACTGATTTCTAATACTATACGAAAAATTTTAAACTAATATATACAGTTTTTATAATGGTTTAATGATTAAAAAACCGGACAAGCGCGAGTCGGACTCGCCCACCGACGATTCCGTACAAAATTGTACGTACATATTATAATTAATTACAAGTGTATAGTTTTCAGGTTTTTTTTTGTATACTTGTAACATAAGACGGTATTATTTGACAAATTTCATAGTTCTAGGTCAACGGAAAATACTCTATAAATTTTGATTGCTTTGAGAGTGTCGAAATATATGTTTTAAACGGTATAAACGGCCGTATCTTTTTTTTACGTTAACTTAGAAGTTTGATTTTTTCACAGCTTCAAAGGATTGAAGACCTGAGTATATGGTTTCAACTTAATAGCACCATGCATTCCCGAGATAAAGGGTATTGACAAACAGACGGACGGACGGATAGACGGACGAACAAAAAAGTGAACTTATAAGGGTTCCGTTTTTTCCTTTTGAGGTTCGGAATCCCAAATAAACGTCAAAATCTGTAAAAAGCATAACAATATCATTGTTATTCAAAATAGTGAGTTGGTTTTGTGTATAAATTACAAACATTTTACCACTCACCTTGTCAAATGCTTTATACTTCTATGTTCTGCGACATTAACCCTCGCATGATACGCGGTAGATATCAGAGCTACAGGCATTGTTACTTAAGGGTTAATTGATCTAACGTGATTGGTGCTTTGTCGTAGCTGCGCGCGTAACCGCACAGTAATTGATTTATTGACAGCCGCTGTAATATTGTTTGATTCTGTCCTGTCTCGTTTTATTGTAAGATATCTGTTTGTCTGAGAGGACTTACAATTGTGAAAATGTTGGTGTTCCCTGGATTGTTTCTGTGCACAGATATGTAGTAAACGTGTTTAAAATCGTCTTATGTTTATGAATGGACAAATAAAAGTAGGTACTGCAGTTAAAATTAGGCGGCAATAAATATTTCATCGAATCAAAACGTGAAATAATTTTTTACTTACTAAGTGTTCAAATACAGATCTTATTATATAAGTAGCTAGTGGTGCTTAAAAATTAGCGGCCTTTTACAGGCGTTTGAGGAGGAAATTTGAGGGATGACAAAAAGTTCCAAAATTACTCCTATTTACTCATGAAGAGCACTGGTTCCATTATGAATCCTAATGCCCAACCTTGTAAGAGGTACCTAAGCCTTAACAAACTACGGAGAAAAATATTTTAGTAAAAATTAACTTGTTTGCACTTTCATTGCAGCACTTTTAAATGAGTATTTTTTAATTTTAATTATTTTCTTTTCTTTTTTTTCGTAAAGGAAAAAATTCAATCGCTGGCAGGATTTGAACCTGCGTCTTCTGGTTTGATATACCAGACGCTCTGACCTCTAAGCCACCGCGAACCCTACCCGCATGATTGAAATTTTGCCTTCACATTCTGAATTTACGTCATAAGGTGACGTTCCTGTTGAATCCTGCCCGCGATTGAATTTTTTCCTTTACTAAAAAATAACTTAATAATCTTACCATGGAAAATGCAAAAACATCACAAAAAGATATTTTATTTTCTTTAGATTTTCTATTAAAAATCCTTCGCTTTCGCACATCTGTAAGATAAATATTCCATTCGAATGTCTACTTAGTACCAAAATGCATTTTCATGTCGCCCAAGATAAAACTTGCATGCGGAATATTAATAAAATTTTAAACTTAAAACAACAATCAAAATTGTTAAGACGTTTGCACCGCTACTGTTAGTGCCGTTATATTTATTGGTACTTCGTAACAGCTTAATGGCGTCTCGTCTACTATTTGTTTAGCTAAGCTGTAACCCGCAACAGCTCGCTCTTCGAGTACTATTTATTGTTATGGTCTAACTGTCCCATCAGCGGCGTTTTACTGCGAGATACAATGATAATGGATTTAGGAAAGAGGGTTAAAGGAGTTTATTGCAAGTCGTTGTTCTTGAATATCCTTATCTACATACTACCATCTTATTATTTAAATTTTTTTTTTATGATATTGACCTCAAAATCTTCTTAGGAATACAATTTTCATCATCATCACCAACACTTACCAACTTTGTTGGTGTTCGCTTTCAAACAATCAGATTCGGCTGAATATACGGCTATTGTACAAGAAGCGGCTATCAACACACCTCTGCAACAAAATTCCTGGACAATATTGATCCTAAAGATAAACTAGTTCCACTAGTTGTCAGGATTGTCCCGCTCTGACTTCTCTTACATAGATGTTCTAATGATAACTGGGACTGAGTGCTGGTAAAAATGTCACACATCTTTAAACTGACCGCAGTCAGCGTAGTTTAACCTTGTGTATCGATTGTTCAGCGTATTATTCAAGTTATAAGTAATGTTCATTGTTCAGTATTCTGCTAGTTTGATTGATCATTAATTTGTAGTCTGTGGATGACATAGATTTACTGAGTGCGCGACCTAGATTTAAATTCGAATAGTCAACTGTGCCCGGTTAATGGCAATAGGCTCGCCCCCTATTACATGGGACCTAAACATACCAGGCGAACTGTGGGTGTACATTAGTACGCCTTTGCCTAACGCTTCGGTGTGATGATATGTATGTATGTATGTAACTATGCACGAACAAAGAGTGCTTTAACCACTATTTCTAAACGAAGTTGTTACATAATTAACTAGTTAGTAGTAATAGTAGTAATTAGTAATTGTTACATATAAGGAGTGCAACAAAAAAATTTAAGTAATATTTCCAAATCACAACTAAATGCAATCTAGATCTAAGAATAAGAGTTATTTATTTCCATAGAATACTCGTACATGTGTCACCAGGCGTTGGCGGTTTATGTATGTAATACCATATCATGCCAAGGTATGCAATTAACATACCATTATGTCAGACCGTTATTACTTAAAGGGTTAGGTAGAAGTGTATTAATGTACACCCACAGATCGTCGGTATGTTTGAGTCCCTTGTAATAGGAAGCAAACCTATTCCCATTAACCGAGCACAAATCTGAACCCCAAGTTGCTACTTTTTTATACAACTAAAGTGGCAAACAAGCATACGGCCCACCTGATGGCAAGCTGTTACCGTAGCCTATGGACGCTTGCAACACCAGGGGTATCACTAGCGCGTTGCCTACCCTATAAATTAAGAAGGAATAGTTGGGCTGGCAGCATAGAAGACATGTTGCCATGCATGACAGCGGCGGTAACAAAACACCACCGGCCCACACTGCCTACACAACGCTTCCTCGCGGAGTTCTGGCGACCTTGCTCACCGTAAGGAACACAACATAGCACGGAGCTATGTTATTTGGCTAAGATTTTCTGCAAGGTGGAGATATTTCCCCAGTCAGGCAGTTCCAATTGTGAGTGAAATTATACGATTCCACCCTACTCCCGCGCCCTACCTCTCATAAAAATTGAGAAATTAAATACTAAGATATTCCCAAACAACCCAATAGCATTATACTCGTCCTGGGAATTTAACCCAGTCCCGCTTAGGACCACTAGACTAATGGATTTAGAAATTAACCCCCAAATTACACACACAACGCCAAATCAATGCCAATCCTTATACCTGAGAACCCTTACAATGAATATTAAAACTACAATGTTTTTTCTTTTTAAAAAGCTTTAGCATCGCTTCCATCTTCTTCCAGTTTTATATTATTTTCGAGTTCCTAGTCTTGTCAAAGGTCACAAAGTTCAGCATAGCTCTGGAATCGGAAGTGTAGTGCTGGGTCAACATCGGACTAGTCGCGTTTCAAGCACTGTTCCAGCTTCAAACGAGGTTCAATATTATTTTTTTACGAAACAACTGTACAGTCGTAGATTTCGATTGCGCAGGCAACTGGTGTAAGCTAGAGCTTTATGGGTAAAGGGAATTTGAGAGTTCAGTGCTATAGTGTTAGATTTATTTATATTTATAGGAACTATTCGATCAAGACATAATGAAAGTTGTGAACGGAACTTTTAGAATTCTAATTAATTTTGTGTCTGTTAATTGAAGTCCCTTGCAACACAGGGTTTCTAGTACGGGAGGTGTCTTTATAAACAGACAAGACAAGTCCTAGTCAGAAATTTTTAGACACCAAAGAACAAACAGAGTATAATGAATGGTATTGTCGCTTAAAGTAATGACAGATAATCATATCCCATTTTCCCTTCGGGAAATTATCCCTTTGGGAAGTAGGTAGGTATCCCTTTTTATGAATTTAGAAAACTGTCTAGTGTCTAGTCCTAAATGTGACATGTTAGAAAGTCTAAGTTTGATTCGCAGGACAAAAAAGTCTTACTGGTTTTTTTTAGAAAAATCTTAGCGGCAGCTCGGAGTTTAATTGATTTGGCTCGCCTATTGCATTACATGGAACCTAAACATACCGGTGCACTGTGGGTGTATGTCATTACGTCTCTGCCTAACCCTTCGGGGAATACAGGCATGATGCTATTTTACGTTCATTTAAAAATAATTCCTTTAGAACTGTGCGTTATTCTTTAATTTTTTTTCTCGAAAGCAAGATAAACCGTAGTTAATAGCCCTTTTAACTTACAGCTTAATCATGGTACGTCTATCACTTAATTAAGATGCTTATAGCTCCCCAAAACGCTAAAAGGCTTAATTTTCTCGCAAGGCAAACAGCCTCGCATTCACAGAACGCAATAAAAGTCTACATTAACTAAAGTAACAATAAATTAACGGCACCAACCCTAAGATTACTTCCTTGTGATTCCCATCGGGATCGAAATCGAACGAAAATAAACTTAAAACTTCGCATTTAAAGTTCAAAATTAGAAAAAATGTACAATTTTAAATTGATTTTCCAACATTGCAAGATTGTTTGCTAAGGCTTTTATTGCCATTGCCGTCACTACGTCACTCGGGTAGTTTAAGCTTTAAAATAACTTACAGGCCAACACAATTTACAATACCTACTTTCGAATCGACGTTGTGGAATCAAAAATATGGAAATGACATAAGCTTTTGACTAATCGGGCGTTGATAAATGTCAGATAACGTGTGGAAAAGAAAGTTAGTAAAACTAAAACCCGACTATGAAAAATATCAACTAAAAAGCAAGGCATGTTTTAATCAACACATATAGTTACAGTGATTTCCAGGTTATAGCCGTGGTCGTATGCCGCCTTAAATAAACTTATAGTTTGTTAAACAGAGCTTGATACTCGTGACAGCTGTCATCAAGCTTACGTGCATAAAATTGCGTATTTTTTTGAGTCATAATGTACGCGAGACAATGTCATACTTCATTGACAAAGAGGGATGTTCATTGCATCATCTATCGTCTGACTGTAGATCGATCACGAAAATATAATGAATCGAATAATTTGTATTAATCAGCAGGAGTCTTGACGCCTTAAATACCAAAGTCTCCAATATCATACCTACCATTGTTTATTCTAATATTCTTTTCGTTTTATCAATTCTAATAATGTCACTTTGACAGACTATAACTTGGCATCACAGATCATAACTATATCCGCACTAGGGGACAAGCCTGTAAGTCGAGACTCAAAATAAATATCCGTAAAATACACAAAATATCAGTCACGTCTAGGAATCGAAGCGACGACACTAGGCGCAACGGTAGTGGTGACGTGCCGCCTTAACCGCTACGCCAAGCGAGCAGTCAAAAAGATTTCATTCGTCAATTCTTGACAAATTCCTCCACATGTCAACAGGCCCTTGGGTGTGATATATTTTGTTCCTTTGTTTGATATTATACATAGTTCCAATACACCTACGTTTGATTCCAGGGATTCGTTCTCAGAAATGTTCAATTTGTTCAAGAACGAGGAACTTGCCGAAGAGCTTAATCTTTATTCGCACTTCTTAGAAATCGTCTCTTATAAGTTTCTGGTAACAAAAAGGCGAATTCTTGCTTTATCCTTTGTGTTGGCTACGTACTTGAATTTAAGAAAAAATACCACCAACACGCCTATATTTCCCGATGGATAGGCAGTGGTAAACTGAGCACAAATCTAAACTCCGAGCAGCTATTGAAAATTTCATAGAAAAAGATTTATTGTTATTGCTTAGCCGCGAGCTACTCTTTGTTTTTCATCACGATCGATAATATCTTTATTTTGTAAAAAGAAAGCTGCAAGATGAAAGGAAAATTCCAGCCAATTTGAAATGCGACAAATCAGGGTGCGGTAAGTGTAAACTGTAAAAGAATCGTCGAGACCCTCAGGGTGGGTTGTCAACACACTTTGATATGCAAAAGCTACTTAACGAGCTCACCAGTCTTAACCCGCCTTAGCCGTCAACTGCGGCAGTTTGTGTTTGAGTAATGAATTCTACAGTGATTGTGGTTAGAGAAAAGTAGCAAACCTTCTTTAATTACAACAAACAGCTTCATTTACGTACGTAAAGACTCAAAATATCGTACTGACAGCAAACGGAGAGGGAAGAGCAAAAGACTAGGTTGGCCCAGTATTCCTTTACGTGCAAAGCATTTTCTATAGCGGCCATTAGGTCTGGATGTGTGGTCGTGACACGGTGGGCGTCAAATACCACAAATTAGCAGATATAGTAGAAAATTGTCGCACTTATATTTCGCTAGCACCGCGACATGATTAGTAAAAAACCTGCTATTATTGATGGCCATTATAAGTGACGTATAAATATTGTATGTTCACACAATATGTACACCCACAATTCGCCGGTATGTTTAGGTCCCATGTATTACGGGGCGAGCCTATTGCCATTAACCGGGCACAAAACCAGACTCCGAGTTGCTATTAGGAATTTCATAGAAAAACCCAATACTACTTTGCTCGACCTTGGGATCGAACTTGGAACCGGACTTCTAGAGTAGCAGTCCCGCTTGGGACCACCAAGCTAATGAGGCAGTCGCAATGCGCAATGCAATAAAATAAATAAAATTCGATTTAACAATTTACAAATTCACTGGTTTACTACGGCCAATATCGATAGTATCCACATTAAATTATCGCATTTTTTAAAAATCCTTTATCAAATTCTTACGACCATCTTGGAGAATAATTCAAACAGTATTTAGGTCGGATTATTCCCGTAAACTCGCCCAAAGGTTTCCGAGCTCCTCAATTTGCCCTCTATTACAGAACAGAATGCCCCTATTTGTCCTCCCGTACTTGTTCTTAACGTATTTGTCTCTACAGGCATTTTGCTCAAGAAATAATAAAGATTTCCGACGAGCCCAGGATTGCCAATATGGACCTGTAAATAGATTTCAGCTAAGAAATATTTTGTTGGCAAAAGGTTTCATCTAAAGCTTTTTGTGTGTCCTAAGTAAGACAGGATAAGAGCGTGTCTAGAAAAAGCTGGAAAAGATGTGATAAATGGAATTCCTCGAGGTTTGTCTCAGCTAGTACCTACCAATAAAACATTCCAGTTTTTAAGGAAACTATGATAGCGCTTGGGACCACTAGACTAATGAGGCAGTCCGATATACGAGTAAATAGGTCCTAGCCACTACTGCTACACTGAAGGTCCTCGGTTCGATTCCGAGTAAAGGGTTATTAAATTTTTCTATGAAATGCTCGGAATTTGAATTTGTGCTCATAATAGCATAAATCGTACATAATAGCTAAACATACCCTTGAACTGTGGGTGTAAATTAGTACGCATCTGCCTAATCCTTCGGGGAATATAGGTGTGATGATGAATCCAGAAGTTTCGGATTCTTTACAGCTTCCATGTTCACGTGTGAACTCAACTTTGTTTGTACAAATTTCAGTTAAAAATGCAACTATGTAATTTTATTACTGTAAGGGAAAACAAAGTAAGTTATTTCTCTTTATGAAAGTCTTTTAACACGCTTTTGCTAGCTTCTCTTGTACGTCCGCAATTTCAACATCCCGTTATGTGAAGAAGTCATTTATATGGAGCCCTCGTAGTTAGTAAAAAAACACAACCCTTATTTTATTATGTATAACATATACATAACAACACATAAGTGTCACTAATAATAGCCACATAGTAATATGAAAAATTCTCTTTACAAACGACCATTATTTTTTTCAGTACACAGGCTAACACAGGTGAAACAATTTAAGCAGTATCCCTAAAAATAATGTACAGACTTTTTTATTCTGTGGCCTATATGTTGTGTTGGTGCGTCATGGTTGTACGACGACTTAATAAAATTTCCACAAGGTACAGTTCGTCGAGGCAACTCTCACAGAATATTGATGAAACCATTGTGAATAGATGCAGACTCGCGAGTTTTGCCGAATTGTGCTGTTTTTGGGGTAACTTGTGACGTATTTTCGTAACAATATAACATAGAGAAAGGAATAATAAGTTGAACTAGTGTCTTGGTGCAAGGAAAATAGGGAAAATTTTGGTAATTAGCAACCTCTGGTTGGTTAGACTAGTCCAGTCTTTCTCAATGTGGCCGATAACGCCCTCTCGTAGGCGCTGGAGGTCTCCCTACAGAGTAAAGGGCCCAGAGAAAATTGGGAGTGTTGAAGCTATTTAAGATGTGGTGAAGTTAAAAATTTTGGGAGGCGCTAAAAAATAATTGATTCTCAAAGTGGGTTGTAAACAAAGTTTGAGAATAACATATTTATAAGATTAGCTGTCGGTAATGGTAGTTTAGTCTAATACTAAATATATTTTGTATTAAGAATACCTTCGTTTGAGATTTAAAATTACCTTCAAAAAAACGAAGTGACGTAATACCGTACCTAAACAGCAACTCCTGGAATTGTAAAAAAAAAGTAAGGTGAAATTTTACTTTGTCACAATACTTAAAATCTTTGTTCCGAGCGGTAAAGGTTTTTAAGACAAACCTTATAACTCCATGAATAATTACAACCACGTAGCGACTTAATATAACTTTGGTAACGTAAACATTACCTTCATTTACGAGAATTCTAAGAAAATGGGAAATTGTAAATGAAAAGTCGATATAACGACTTCATTGTCAGCAGATTGTCTGCTGTACTATTGGGGACGGGTCTGCTCTCAGAATGAGTGGGGTTAGGCTTTATTCCACCACGCTCTGGCCTGTTTTAGTGCCATCTGGGCACCTTCATATCTCGACAGCCATTAAATTATTTATAAACATTCCCTGCTAAATTGATTTACTCACTATACTGATACTGTGTATTAATTTTTCGATGACTGTATACCAACCTACCTGTGTAAATAATGATTTCTGACAGGGTGCCGAAATGGAAATGTTTCGTGGGCATGATAAATAAAGGGGATAAATATAATGACCACCAAATTTAGTAAATTGATCACCAAAATGCATACCAAAGTGGAGGAATGGTCACCAAATATTAGGTTTAGGTTAGGTTATAACAGTGACCACAACGCACGAGCTACGCGAGCGAAGCGAGCTTGCAGCGCCAGCAGCCGGCGAGTGCCAGAGCCGAATTTTACCTATTATAATACTTGGTTGGTGAATTTATGTTTTCTTTTTTAGACAATCATAATTTGGAGTTAGTTGCTTTAAGTAGGATCGCAAGTTGCAAAATTTTTGGTTCTAATTTTACGCTAAAAAATGGGGATTTATTTTGCTGATAATTTACTATTTTTTGCAATATAAAGTGATTTTTTGCCGTTACATTTTACAAGATCTGGTGGTTAGTTAAACATAAGCCATAAATAAATACATGGGTGCCGAGATGGGACTAAACCGCCTGCCAAGTCCGGGTTGGTAGACTAGCCTAAAAAATCCTTCACGGTTTTAATCGAGTCATATGTTTTTAAGTAGTCTCTTTTGAGTTTCATTCCTGGGCAAAGACCTCCCCTAAATCAGTAATAGAATTAACTTAAACATTTCGAACAGTATTAAAGTGTCTTCATAATTATAATATAACAATAGGTACTGCATTTCCAAAACAACTTTCTGACACATAGCTTATGAATTTCATGTGCGGCAAAATGGCTGAGGCTCAACAATAGTATTCAAAATGGCCGACTTTAATATTACGTATGATTAATTCCAATATTTACGAGTTCTCTACAATGGGACGTATTCGAACAAGATATTAATATTCGGCTGATGCCAAAGAGTTTTCATATGTAAATTCTTTCGCGCCATTTATCCAAAGGGCTGGAGCACGCAAAATGTAATAAAATGCAATAAAAACGATTTAGTGCAGTTTTTCCACCCTTTCGAGCGCACGCACACACCCCAATATTTTGATCACCGTCGTTACTCAACCCTTATCCGCTGTGGATTTATTTCGCTGCTAAGAGGTTTTGCGGGATTTGAAACGAACGCAGTGCATAAAGATTCTGGTAAAAGTAAAACAAAGTACCTACCTGTGTTTTCGTTGCTCAAAATTGTATATATTCTAGTTCTTTTAGTATTTAGTCTAAGTAACGTCATTGTCTAAATCATCATAGTTAAAAAAATTATGATCATCTTCATTCGTCAGCGTCACTATAGCTATCATCATTATTACAATCATCATTATTTTTTATTTATTTATTTACTTTGAACAGAACGGCCGAAACCACTTTCACTATTTAAGTCAAAAGTCAATAGTCAAAATGTTTTATTCCAATTACACTAACTAGTTTTGATTTTTGAAAAGTCAAAACTAGTTGCACGGTTCCAAATAGTGGGTCTTATGGAGAAGAGCCGGCAAGAAACTACATAGATACCTTTTTTTTTAAAGTGATTAGAATATTAAGCTTTACAACTTTGTTTTAAATAGTTGCTGAGAATAATGCAGTTACATGTGTAAGATTTATTTCTTATACTTATAAAATAGAAGGATTGCCACAGCAAGTAAGAGCTGACCGGCCCCGACAGACAGCACCCGTTCACGAGCATGACGTGTGTATCGGCGTGGTTCGACTCAACCATATTCTAGGGGATAAACGACAATACTTCATACACTCCGATAGAATTGTATTTCAGTCATTTTACTTGCAGCCGGCTGTGACAGACAGACGGACATAGCAAGTTTTATAACGATTTAATTATCTTCACAAAAATCAGGTAACCGCAACGTCATGTAGATTGCGTGTGATATAGGTATAAAAACACAACGAAGTTTCACAAAAAGTCTAGCTCAGTTTTTGCTTCTAAGAGACTACGTTCAAGATAATATTTTAGTAAATCTATTTATCAATCCCTATAGCTCTAAAAAAGGGATTTCTTTCATTGATCGTTGCGTGAGGATAAGACAGATGTTTGTGCACACGCCAAATATTCATACCGGCCGTATCTGGGAGCTAAACAGAAATTGCTTTTACCAGTACCTACTGGGCCCTCATAAATATAGAGTAGGTATATCAGTATTAGCTAGTGCTAATAACGGTAGTTCGTGCTAAAATTGGTATTCTCTGTTTTTCCAACGAGAGGAATTAGGCAACGTAGTCAATTAATTGTGTTGTCCATATTCCATTTCACTTTAATGGTCCGGCGGAGCCTGAATTGCCAACAAAAACGTAATACCAAAATAAATCGTAATCTAAACAATATTTTATTAAATTTGTTATTATTCGGATTCGGATACTGATAATCTAGGTCCCTACCGCACCATTTCGTCTACTACTACATCACTGGACATAAACGTCCCGAAAATAGTTCGAAGCTTGGCAAAGTTATCAAAAATTACATTCGCTTACATTTATTTCCAGTGAAGTATTTTGGTCGAAATGGTAGGAACCTAGCTGAATCCGAATAATAACACAATTTGATGAAATTGTGTTAGAATTAAGAATTATTGTGGTGTTACGTTTGTATCGGAAATTCAGTCCGCCGGACTCTTAACTTAAGTATTCTTACAAAAAATACATTGGCTTCTGTCTGTTCTAAAATAAGAAGGGAAGGTAAACAAGTAATATTTAATTTGTCGTTTAAAAAAACGTTTCTTTCCATATTCCAATTTCATGTTATTTGCGGTTTTCTCCCTTGCAGCCTTTATAGGTACTACAAAATGGCGCGCCCACTCGAAAATAATGATGCAAAATGGAATTTTGTGCACACACCGTCGTCCCGGGGCTACGACGAGACAGAAAATGTGAAATATTGACTGCACCGGGATGCGGCTTCAGCCACCACGACGCTGGCACTATATTCACGATATTTCATGCAAATCGTAAAAATCCATTTAAAGTCGCCAATTGAATTGATAGCGATTGTGATGAAATCCCCGGGATTAAAGTCTAGGGAGATATCTATCAGGATTTTTGCAGGAAATCAGATAAAGCAAACAATATTTTATGCATACGTAGACTCTTGATTTCCGTATTGGTTTAGGAATTGGAGAAACGGATTTGTCGGCTGCTTGCAAGGTAGCTTTTATATGAAGATAGAAATCAACCTGACCAACGTTAAAAGGAGGAGCGGGAAACATTTTTGGCGTTATGTATTTAATGTTTGTTCTAAATTATGCTGTGCTCTTTTACTATATTATGCATTTCACATTGCTTCATTTCCGCTTGTCACAAGAAAAATATTTCTAGATACATTACGTGGAAGGCAATAAAATTTCTCATAATGTATCTCGTATATATTATAAACAACATAACATACCACCACGCCTGTATTCTCCGAAGGGCCAGGCAGAGGTGTACTAATGTATACCCACAGTTCGCCGGTATGTTTAGGTCCGATGTTATAGGTGGCGAGCCTATTGCCATTAACCGGGCACAAATTCAGACTCCGAGCTGCTATTGAGAATTTCATAGAAAAACTCAATAACACTTTGCTCGACCTGAATCCTCTGGATCCATCTCTGGATCCTGGATCCTGGATCGAACCTAGGACGTCCAGCGTAGCAGTCGCACTTGGGACCAGTAGACAAATGAGGCAGTCATTAGTTCCAGTTCAAATGTTTTTATTTCAAATAAGCTTTGACAAGCGTTTATGAAACGTTATGATTCGAGTTGCACGATTCCAAAAGGTTGATCCTCTAGTGATTGCTGCCTCAGCATATTATAATAAACAATACCAATTAAAACGATAAAATTTGTGCATGTATGTAATGTATTAAACCTAATGAATTTATTTCTTCCCCTTAGGGTGATTTCAGTACCTACTCACTTCTCTCAATCAATAATAATTTAAGTTTAAAAATAACCGATTTTCCGTATCCATTTGAAAGCTTTTCCAATAGTCGTTATGATTGTGTGCCTAAGGTTATATATTATACTTATAGCCACGGGTAAAAACTTGAAGAGTTGTGAAAACGAACGTTAGTGCAATCTCATTCCTCCATTGAACCATCAAAGTGTCAGCGGCAGGAAATTCCCTTGCCGCAGGGCGCGCCACCTGCCGGGAACACCATAAAGCGGCGCAAAGGGTTGACTGCTAATAGTGGTACATTATCGCGTACTTTTTTTATTCTCACGTAACACCTGACGCCACGTTTCACGTAACGGCTGAGCCATCGGCTTCTGTGTCAAGTGTTGTGGGTTCGATCCTAACATGGAGCAAATATTTGTATGACCTACAGTGGCCGTATTATAACGTGTTAACGCCATCATTGTTATGTTGTAAGAAAGAGATGCCGCTCTACATATTAAATAGCCTCATCTCTTTCTTATAACCTAAAAATGATGGCGTTAACACGTTATAATACAGCCCCAGGTAGTTGTTCTGAGTCTGGGCGTTTGTGTATGTGAGTATTTATGTTCGTAAAAGTACCCACGCACGATACCTGAGAAAATCCTAGTGTGGGCTAACTTCTTTATAAAAAAAGAATACTCGCTTCTACCAATGTGTTTAACTTCTCAACCTCTCCTTATTCTCCATCCGACGAATATTGAAAATAACATTGTCTCCGTAGTTTTCCGGAGCAGTGACGGCAAACGATGTATTTATGCAGTTCAAATAAGTTTTCTGCATAATCTGTTTGTGTCACAGCGGTGTTTGGTATTCTGTTATTCCAGTGGTTGTGTTGCGAAGAGTATTTTTATTTGTGTTACGCTGCGGTCTCGAGGTTTATAGAAATGTTAAGTATTTGTTACTGACATAACATTAGGTTAAGAAAACAGAACATGACTGTTTTCATTGGTACATTATATACAAGTGCCGACCCCGGCTTCGTTCAGGTATATTGATAAACTATTTACTACTACTAGCTTCTGCCCTCGACTTTGTCTGTGTGGACTTCAGAATTGGTTCCGACCTGGATAAAAAGTAGCCTATGTATTATTCCAGGCTATAATCTATCTTTGTGCCAAATTTTATCCAGATCCGTTCAGCCGTTCTGACGTGAAAGATTAACAAACATCCATACATACAAACATTCGCGTTTATATTATTAGTAAGAATTATAGCCTACAACCTCCCAATTAACCGCTTTTTCTATTAGTGAAAATCGTATGAAAATCCATAATGTAGTTTCATTTTTTGAGAACAACCTATGTATGTACCTTTGTTTCATATATATAGATATCTATATGAATATATTGATGTCTCTCTATATATAAAACAAAGTCAGGCTTGTTACAACACTTATAACTCGAGAACGGCGCGGGCGGGACCGATTTTTATGATCTTTGGTTTGGTGGATTTGTCTCCTCCCCGAATAGTAGAATAACTAATAAAACATCGAAAAAATTCACGAAAAATAAATTATGAAGAAAAAAATTTTTCTCATACATTTTGTACCAAAAACGGATTGACAGATTTCACAAAAATAAAACACGGACACAAAAATGAACATGGCGTTTTATACCGTTTCGGTAACGCCAGTAAATGGCGTTGTGTGCATTTTTATTTATTTACAGAGCAAGACAACGTTTGCTGGGCCCGCTAGTTATGAAAAAAGTATTAACTTGAATTAAGTCATTTAAAAAAATATATAAAATTCTTATTTTAATAAAGGAAAAATTCAATCGCGGGCAGGATTCGAACCTGCGTCTCCTGGTTGGATACACCAGACGCTCTGACCTCTAAGCTTAGAGGTCACAGAGAGTTATTAAAATAACTTTATAATCTTAGCATGGAAAATGCAAAAAAAAAAAACACAAGAAGATATAAAATTCTTATTTGCTAAGTAATCACAGCTCGTTTTTAATGGAAATTAAATTTGAAGTTAAGGTCGGGCACATAAAAATCTAGTTCTGTATAAATCCATTCCTATTCATTAATTTAGAAAAGCAATCTGCACCACTGGTATTCTTTTGTGTAAGAAAACGGAAAATGTTCCCGAGAGCATTGATATTTTAATAAAAAATAACTACCCACATGACTACTGCTGCAGTCGTTTCAAAGTTTTACGTTAATGGTTGAAACATTGAAAAGAGAAATTATACTTAGTGGGAATATTTGCACTGGTAACATTAAATTAATAATGAAAAACTGCCTCATTAGTCTAGTCCTAAGCGTGACTGCTAGAGGTTCTAGGTTTGATTCCCAGGTCGAGCAGTAATATTGGATTTTTGAATATTGATGAAAATTCTCAATAGCAGCATAGAGTATAGAATTTGAGATTTGTGTCTAGTTAATGGCAATAGGCTCGCCCCCTATTACATGGGACCTACATACCTACGAAATTTGGGTGTAGGTACAATAAGTACACTTCTGCCTAATCCTTCGGGGATATTGCATAATGATGTATTTATGTGTCCAATCTAACCAGATGCGGATTAATGCCAGTATTTTATACGAAGTGACTGCTGCATGTCGTCAGAACTGAAGAAACTGGTTCTCAGGATTTTTGGGCTTCTGACAAATGTTTGTATGATAGCCGGGCTTTACGTTCCTAGAAGTGTTAAGATCGGTCACCCATATATAGATTGACCGCGGCAAGCACAGCTTAACCTTGCTGATCGATTTATCAGCTTAGATATATTACTTAGCCACGAGCCCCTCTTCTGACTCATATTTATACCTAGTATAAAAGTTTATTTGCATATTTATTGAAATTACTAAGATTCACGTCTCGAGGCGATTAGAAAATACTTACTAAAAATATTCTAAATTGCTATCTGGGGGCACGGTAGTGGCCCCGCCAAGATGAGCCAAGCGAAGCGCAAAGGCACTACCTTTTCTCGAAGTGCTCCGCCGTTTTTTTATACCCTTATAACTTGGGTTTAGATTACACCCGATAAACAAAATTCTCGGGATATGGTGTCTATAGTGAACTTATTAAACGTTTCACTATCGTCATACGGGTGTAAGGTGAAACATTCATACACTGTTCATTACTTTTCTGTTATAAAATTCTTCTTGTAGGGACGACACGGCCAAGCCTCATATTTTGACTAAGGTGTAGAGTTTGTGAAGTAAGGGCTTGTAGGTTAGAAGCTTGGCTGATGGTTGGGGAAGAAGGTTGGGGATCTGATAACTTTTTGACAGTGCGGCTCGACACTTTCAAACAAGTTTCTTGATTTATTTTTAAAAAAACGTTGGTCACTAGGATTTTCTCCTGTATCGTGGGTGCGTTTACCATCACAAATTCTCACATACACAAGCGCCCAGACCCGGAACAACTACCTTTAGATCATACAAATATTTGCTCCGTGTGGGGATCGAACCCACAACACGTGGCGCAGAAGCCGATCCCGCTCAACCGCTACGCCAATCGTATCGGCGAAAGTGAATGGTTTACACTTTTTAAACAAGATGGGATATGGTGTCCTTTTCTCAACCAGGTTGGAGGTTTTCTGTAATCGTTTTTACCTAAAATTCCAATAAATACAGCCTTTCGTGCCTACAGCATGGGTGAAGGCGTGGGTAAGGTACTGCTTAGCAAACGTCTAGGAGCGAGACAACTTATTTAGGTCACCTTCACGCGGCTCGGGTGAATTCACGGAAAATCGTCTGTCTCGCTGATAAAGTGTCTCTTGGCTATATAATAGATGATTAATATTCCAGATATTATGTTCAGATAAATGGATACCTTCAATATTAATTAGACGTAAATATATAGCTGGGTCTGGGTCATTTGAGACGTGACTCGACGGTTTTCTAATAGATAACTCATAAGTACTTAATATAAAAAGATTGCTAAAAATATCGTGGTCCACCAGTATGTTATGGGTCCCATTTAATAAGGGTAAGGTTAATGCTATTATTAATTAACATACGTATATATTTTCACGCCTGTCTCCTATTGGGATAGGCAGAGACTATAGATTTCCACTTGCTACGATCGTGGCACACCACTTTCGCTTCATCTATATTCATTAGCCTCTTCATGCATGATCGTCGGTTTAGGGTGGTCTTAACCGAACCTGGTGAACGGAGATTGCCGATCCGAGTATACGTGCCGAGTACGGATAGAAAAGCAGGGACCGACCTCGGCGAACATACCACAACCAAGTTACTGCCTAGCGGTCAGAGCGTCTGGTGTATCTAAATTCTGAATTTTTCCTTTACTAAAATAATTATATTTTTATATTAAAATCTATATTGGGATCCCCTGCAGTGGGACGACAACGGCTGAATAATAATAATAATAAAAATATTTAGTATTCAGGAATTTTCCAATCGCCCACTCAACTACGATTTTTACATGAAGCAAACATATCACTTAACATCTATTATTGTTACAGAAATAGCTATTCGTCTCGCGAAATAGAATCATAATAGAATCGAAATAGAATCGTGTGGAAACTATGTTTATTTCTAAAATTAACAGTAAATTTACACCGGTGAGCGATTATTTATAGATGTGTCTCGATAATCAACCATTCTTACCTTTTCTCAACTATATTGGGGTTGGCTTCCAGTCCAACCAGATTATCTGAATATCAGTAAAATTACACGAAGCGATTTTGCTATCACACTTTTGAAACACAATTTACAAATATCGATATCTAAATGTATTACTGGTTCTCAGGCGTTACGGGCTTGTCTATGATAGTCTTAAGTTTTCGTCTTGTTACTTCTAGTTATTTTGTCTCTAGCTAATAGAGAACGTTAAAAAAAAAAATAGACTAAATATTAGTGTATTTTTGGAATGCGTGGAAATTACAGACGGCGGGGTAGAATTTCAGACGAGTAATTGGGCGTTGATGGCAGAAATGTGTGGGTTTAGTTGAAAAAAAAAACAGATTTGGGATTAAGTCTGGGCTTAAAATAGGTGCTTAGTGTGTTGCACTAAAAAAAATAAGGGTTTATTCTTTCGAGACCCAGATCAGACGTGTTTTACTCAGGTATTTATCACCCTCTTTTAAAATATATAATGTCATTACTTATCACAGTATTTCTTGCGCCCCCTACGAAGAATCAATGTTAAAATGTCTATAGTTACCAATGTTACTACAGTTCTAGTAGGTTTACCACAATACGGTCGGCTCGACCGTAATGATAGCATGGCCTCACAGAAAACCGGCGTTAACAACGCTTATGTTGTGTTTCGCCGAGTGAGTTAGTGAGGTTACCGGAGGCCCAATCCCCTTTTAAAAGATCGGCAACGCACTTGTGACTCCTATGGTGTTGCGGGTGTCCATGGGCGGCGGTAATCGCTTACCATCAGGCGATCCGTCTGTTCGTTTGCCCTGCTATCACATAAAAAAATCGATGATAAGTATGACAAATCGCATTGGGTGTAAAGCTGTTAAGGATGATGTTGATATTGAAATAAATAAATAATTTATTATTCTGATATGCTCTTTAAAAAAACATAAATATCCTTCTGGCGCAGTGGGAAATAAAAAAATTGAAACTCATTAGCTATTCCGACTAGTTTTATTTGTTTGGCGCTCTAATAAAATGCTGACCTCGTGCACTCGTGACAAGAACTCAAAACAAAATAATGACTGCAGTGAGTTCATCCTTGAAAGTTCTGAATTTGAATTTATTCAAGTTATTTTTAATGCAGCTCTCTGGAATTGACTGCAGTCGGCTTAACTGACATAAGTAACTACGCTTCATGCTTGAATTTTAGTAAATGGTTCCAATTAAATTATTATTACCTACTTGGGTAACCTTACATTAATAAAATAGATACGGACAATTTGTATAGAGTGTTCGAAAACTCCATACAAATTTTCCGATAGTGTGTACTACAACTACATCTTAAGTATGATGTCATTTTAACACGTGAAAATGTGTGCGAAAAAAATAGGGGTGCCTCGTGATTTTTATATTATACTAGCTGTCACTGTTCACTAACGACCCAAAGAACTTTTTGAGACAAAAGGTGCCTATCTATGTGCTTCTCTAATCTATAACAAAATCCATCAAAATTGGGTCGGCCGTTAATACGTGACAACGTAATAAACAGAGTTCCTTTCAAATTTATAATACTGGTATGAATGATTCTCGTTACCTTCTTTGCCTCTATGCAAAGCAAAATGCCAGTTAGCAAGACTACTTCAAAATATACCTAAGTTATGAACGGATATTATCCTAGGCCAACTCTATTATGATACATTTGTATACATGTAAGTATAAGTGATACATTCTCCAAATACCGCTTAGTTTTGCATATAAGGTGCTATCTCTAGCTTCCAGGCTCTACCAAAGGATTGAACACGAAGTATCGCTGAGGCAAGCACTTAGTATGATTAGTTGATAGCGAATACATTACCACCGCTCTTTTGTCAGCTGTATAAGTTCCCAATAAACTTCCGACCAATACTAATCCTTGCACGGGATTAACAGATAACATAGATTTGTTTATAGCCAGAAAAATAACTCAATTGATTTGTGGCAGAAGCTTTTAAAAGCTAATCTAATTGTCACTTAAAAAATATTACAAATACCATAACATACCATCACGCCTGTATTATGTGTATTATCTGTATACTCACAATTCGCTGGTATCTTTAGGTTCCAAGTAATAGGTGACGAACCTATTGCCTTCAACCGAGCACAAATCTAAACTCCGAGTTGCTACTGAGAAAAACCCAACCACACTTTGCCGACCTGGGAATCGAACCCAAAACCTCTAAGATAGCGTGGCAGTCGTGCTTAGTAACACTTTGCTAATAACATAGTTACAACCACAGATACAAAATTACAAATATTTTTTTTACAAATTCATCCATTTACGAAGAGGCAGACGTCTAGGAAGTAAATATTTCCTGACGCTGATCGATTCAGCCAACAAATTGAATCATGACGTGTACATGAGCACCAGACGACGCTAAATTAAATCCTCAAACTGATTTTCACGCTCCGCTAGTTCCATAAAGGATTCATAATATTTGGCTCAACTTTGTTGAGTGTAGACACTGACTTCGACTGTCTGCCCCAACTATGCCCGTTGAGGGGGCTCGTGGCTTACCAAGTAGATCGTTTAATATGCAAGGTTAAGATGTGATTGTTGCGGTCGGTCTGTGGATGGGTGATCGTTCGTAACTCGTGGAGAGTTCTTCGTACCTTGAAGAGCATGATAAATTCTTCAAAGTACGAATAATAATTAAGAACTAATAATTACTTCATGAACAAAGTCAGTAGTGCAATGGGTGGGTTTCGAACCGGCAACCACATGATCGCAAGTCCAATCCCAAGCCACTAGGCTGCCGCCTAATAATTAGGCACTAGAAACTTAAGAGATTACTACTATTATTCCGACTTACTTTTTTGTATACCTAGTCAACCCATTATAGGTATGAACTATCCCATTCAAAATCCTCGTAAAACTGTTCGTTCGGCGTAGGTAAAAGCATTGAATTATGCAACCTCATCAGCTGTTTTTATTTATGAATCCATTTCATACAAAATCCAGTTTCAAAGCTATTGAGTAAACAGAGGGCCGCTACAAATTCATTGTGTACCTACAACAAAATATCGCGAAACTTCTCGTTACAAATTCAATAGGGTTGTATTTGCATATTTTTTGTGTAACCAATAAGAGTTCCCATTCATCCCTTTTCTATACACTTATCAAAAACAAATTTCGCATCAAACGAAAATATATTTTTTCGCGATTCAAAGGGAAATGGACGTATTTTTTAAACATATTATTCCCTTCGGAAAGGTCACTATATTCCCAATTCGAGCGGCGTTTTGTAGCGGATAACACACTTCAAGCTTATCGTAGTTACGGTTGCGGTCGGTCAAATGGAAATAATTTTATTTGTATTTTCTTATCATGAACAATTCGTAGATTTGAACACTTATCAAGGATTTTTATTGGACGTTTTGTTTATTACCAGAGAAGTTGGGTAGGTATTACTTTGATATAAATGGGCTCTTGAGTCGTGTTAAAGGTATATACGATACGTTTATTATGTACTTGCATTTCAAAAATCCCTAAGCTTTATATTTAAACTTATCACAGAGACCAAAAAGCACCTAATATCGTCGCAATTACGAAACTACGTTATTCACTTTTTGGCCGACTTTGGCGGCATCGTCTGGCGTTTGACTGATTAAAATTTTATTACAAAACGGGGCGTCTGAAGTTTGGCGAATTGCCTTATAATTGAGTTTGTCGTTAATTTGTACATGTTGTAATAGGGTATAACATTATTTCTGCATATTTAAAGATATTCATAATCAGCCATTTATGGCTACTTAGTATTTAATAACTTTAATGTCTTTTAAAAACTCTACCTATATTCTATCATCATTATCAGCCTTTTATCGTCCACTGCTTAACGTGAAATGTTCTATTTACAGTCTGAATAGTATGCGCTCGTAAGTCTCTTAGTTACCTTCAGTGCGCGAGATACCTCGCAAGACCCCGAGGGTGATAGACAACCCAGTGACTTACAAAATACTAAGAATAAAATCATAAATAAGTGAACAGCAATCTACACGCGACCTCATTCCTCGCTTAGCCGTTATACCTGACCGATATATCTTCTTAGCACTTGGGTATAGGTACACAGTAATAAAAATGCAAAATGTATGATGTGTGTTGATCAGGTCACATGCCACTCAATACCTAAGTTTGGCTTTTTAATGAAAAAAGTAAGTAGTCCCAATTGTGAACGCTCTGGGATTATAGAGGATGTGCAACACTTATTGGTGGAATGTGCCCGTAATAGGAGAGTAAGAGACATTTTGTTGGCAGAAAAGCAAAATTTATAAATTTGTGTGTGGATCTCTTCGCAGGTCTTAGTAGTAGTAGCTAGCCAAGTGTACTTTTGCCTCTTCTAGGTTAAGCTATTCAATTGTGTATGGGTTACGATGGGGCTGGCATGGCCATGTACATAATGGCCAAAGCCTCTAAATAAATAAAGATTTAAAAAAATATATGTGTGTTCCTTTGTCCTAGTGCTAACTGTATAGTGTATACACGTGTGAAATGCAATTACAGATTGCTGCATCTAAATATGTTCTCAAATATACCCCAAGCTAGCTAGACGATAAAATAGATGCAACATCTCTGGACTACATCAGAGGCGGACTTCTCACAAGGCGGAAGGCTCAGTCCTAGGGCGGCCAGATATTTAGATACTTATTTTAACATAAAACTATAGACGAAGGCGTTAAAATTACTAATAGCTACCTTACATTTTTGTTAAATTACAAGCGGCCCGCGATAAAATCCGTAAAAAATAGTTTTATTTCAATTCTTACTAATATTATAAATGTGAAAGTTTGTGTGTATGGATGGATGTTTATTACTCTTTCACGCCAGAACGACTGAACGGATCTGGATGAAATTTGGCACAGAGATAGATTATAGTCTGGAATAATACATAAACTAGATACTTTTTATCCAGGTCGGTCCCGATTTTGAAGTCCACACAGACAAAGTCGCGGGGAGAAGCTAGTATCTAATTTCCGAAGTGTCTGTAACCAGTATTATTATTATCAGCCCGGTTTGTCTCACTGCAGGGCAAAGGACTCCCTACCCTCCTTCCACTCCTTACGGTTTAGTGCTTTTTCGGCCCAATTACTCAAATAGGAGTCCAGTTCATTCCGCCATCTCCGTCTGCCGTTACACTAGACGGGAGTAACTAGTATGCTAAAAGAAAATCAAAACCAGTAGAAAAGGGCCACTAGGAAACGGTCTAGTGCGGCCGACATTACTAGTCCGCTAAGTCCGCTTCTGGACTACATAAAATATAGTTTTCCCTGAATATATTTCGTTGTTTATGAGTTTCCCTCTTGTTAATTCGCTTTGTGCGTGTTACAAAGCAATCGAGTGGCTGTTTACAAGATTAGTGATATGTTCTAACCTCCAACACTTTATTAGTTTGTGTTGCCATTATATTATCATCATAATGGGAAGGGTTTGTTCGTGTTGCCAGTAAATGGCTTGTAGGTTACACAAACTACAGCGATCGTCACCTGGGAGTTTCATGCAGAAAAATAAGTAGGTCCCTAGTTACTCAAGTATGTTTCTCCTTTCTATATACTAAAACATTTTTCAAACAAAAATGTTTTAAATAATTATTGTGTTGATTATTTACATTTTCTTTACGGGTAATTTACATATTTATTTCGAATTTTGTGACGACTGTGACACAGTTTATAAGTATTAGTAGACACAGTCGTCATGTTATCTCTTATAAAATGTACCTATTAATTGGTTGGGACTAATTTAAATTAAGATGTAAGAAAAAAAAATTAAGAGAAAAAATTAATATTTTTCCTTTATTACGGAAATTAGTCTCCGGGAGAGAACGCTGTCATATCAAAGCCTTTACAAACACGAGGCGAAATGAGGGATTCGCCAAAGCGCTCAGTGAATTGAATTAGCCACTATCTCCTTTATCTAGGGTTCCAAAGTTAGACATTAGTGGATATTCAAAATTACGTTCAGTCAAACTAAGTTTAGAATAGTATCTGACGATCAGTCTACTGAGCTATAGGTAGGTTAGAAAAGTAGATTTAGCTATGTCGAAATCGGGTTGTAGGATTAATCACATTAATTATAAAGCTTAACAGACAACTAGATATATGTAAGCTGGTAGGTGCCGAAAACAGAGATTAGGATTAGCTTTTAATCCCTAATCAAATCAAAATGTAAAGGTTTACTTACTAGAAAATGTAACTAGGTACACTTAGGTTAATTAGCTTGAATTTATGGATATATACATATCACCACCCTATATTCCCCAAAGGGTTAGGCAGACCCGTGCCAATTACTCACAGTTCACTGGTATGTCTAGGTCTCATGTAATAGGTTAGGGGGCGGGCGTAACGTCATTGACCAGACACAAAACCAAACTCCGAGCTGCTTCTGAGTTACATAGAAAAACTCGATAAGACTGCTCGACCTGAGAATCGATTCCAGGACTTCTATCATAGTAGGTAGTTACGCTTAAGACCGCTGTAATAGGTAACGTCATCGATAGGTAGATATTACTACCTATACGAATACGAATTTAAAAAAATTGTTCATAATTAAATTAAATAAATTAAATACTTTTTTAGGTAGGTATTTCGGGCAATCGAAATTGATAAATTAGGGTGATTTTCATGTCGTCATTACCTACTCTTGTAAAATATTAGGGAAGAATTATAATGAAAATCAAAATATTTTACCAGTTCATAATTGCATTTTCGTTTCCCTCTTCACAAGTAATTACGAGGGGTGACAATTAGGGCGGAATATCATTCAAATTGAGATGAGTCTTGATTGATAACGTGCCTACCAACCCTGTACCTATTTATACCCACTAACTTTAGTTACAGATGAAACTTTATGGAATTGTTGAAGTAAAAGGAATGAATTTTAGATTGAGGTTAGATTAATAATTACCCCCTACGCAAAAACCTCGGAGTGTTATAAGATTGACGTGTCTGTCTATGGCATCGTAGCTCCCGAACGAACAAACCGATTTTGATTGTTTTTTTTTTGTTTGAAAGGTGAATGAGTCGGGAGTGTTTTTAGCTGCTTGATGAAAATCGGTTCAAGATAGCCGCCACCACAAAATGGCGGTGTCGGTGGTTTGTTTAAATTTTTATTTGAATGTTGTACAACCCTTCAAATGTTTTTCCAATAGGTACTAAGCATTTTAAGACCCACTAATAGGTTAAAAAAAAAATACCTAGCCGACGTCTGTACTTACTTACATAGAAAAATAATATGAGGGGTTTATATAAGAGCAATAGAAACCAAAACAATTATCTATATTTAGAATTTTTGTTTTATCTTTACGAGCACCACGCAGAAACTACTGCGCGAAATTAGATGCAGTTGTACCTACGTTCACAGTTGTATTGCTGAAAGAGGGTATAGGAAGAGATAAGCTAGTAACTTATAAATCCAAACTTATATTATAGGAATCATCCTTATACTTAAGAGTCAAACCAGTAAACCCATAATGGTGTCTCTTACTAAACTGTCGATGCTAGAGAAAATTAGGTATGCGTCTCACTAAGCAGATTATTCCATTCTGTGTTCATCTGTCCGTGCCCCTAGCTGATGTAACATGAGGCCTAGACTATAGGTCCATTTATACGTGGCGCCGACTTTCATTGGCCGAATTATATAGCTCAAGCGTTGGCGTCAAGCCAGCAGGCGGCGCCAAAAATTTCACGGCTCTCTTCACATTGTGAGAGAATCAACCCAGACATTATCATTTTATTTTTCTCTCTTACCTTTTTAATATTATTCATGCTGCGGTTATCCTTTTCACACTGCTCACCGGCAAAATGAGGTCGTGAAAATGTAGTAACACACTAACTGGAAAATTATACGTTTTTATGATCCTCATTCCACAGGGACTTGCCGTTTCTAATTGAATTTAATGAAAGCGTCGATAAGTCGGTCTCATTAAGCTCGTTATTAATAAAGTTACAATGGGACGTGCACTATCGAGGGAAGAAAACACAGTATTTTCATTAAGAAATAAAAACTTTTATTATTATCAGTTCAAATATCGTATTTACATTCTTTTAAACGAGTAAAAGCACATTGTTTATACATTACAAAAATTATTTAAAAAATCATAATTAAATCAGTAGCGGGACAATTTCGTGATACGTAAAATAATAAAACATAGTTAATCGAAAATAACCTATGATAGTTAAAAATTAAAATAAATCTCATAACGTCCGTGTACGCGGAACTCATACAAACGGCAATGGCAACTCGTATAGGACTGTCATAACTAAGAGACGTAACAACTAACCGATTCATTAATAATACCTATATACAATTCGTTCCTTTGCAACGAACGTGGGCCGTACGGCCTCGGTCAGTACATCGTACAAATGCAAATTATTATGTATACAATAGAATTTCCACTACTCTCAATATAAATGCTCGACGTAATCTCGTATCGTACACAACGTAGGGCGCGCGGCGCCGGTGCCTCACTCAACGGGTGAATTATTTACTTTGCATCCCTTACTAACTAGAGCTGCGAGTGTGGCTGAACCACGAGTGTGCTTTAATTGAATTACTAGCGACTTTTATTACTACACGGGAAACGGGAAATTCTGAAGTTCATTTGATATCTAGATAATTACATTATATTTGATTAGATTAAATTAACTAACCACACGATATAACACACTATGTAAGGCAACTCGCAGCGGATTGCGTCACATTGTTTTGACAACCAAGTATCAACAATTAATAACGTTAATTACAATAACCGATGCTAGAAGCAACCCGCTCCACTCAAAATCCAGACTATTCTACCACACTCGCGCTCAGCTGCACACCGCAGCCCTCCCTAAACTACATACAATAAAACTCAACAAATCATATACACTGAAAGTATTGCATTTCACATACTATACAATTTACGTACTATTGGTGTTCGGAACCGTATTTATGACAACTACTCGGTAGCCGGAGGCGGCTCTTCAATTTGTGACGTAACAATTTTGTGCTCAATTTCGTGGAATTTTGTTTAATTCTGCTAAGTGCCCGCCCCCGGCGCTCGGTGTAGAATGTCTAAAGCTCGGTAAGGACTACACTAAGTTGATCTATGCTCACTAGTGTTTATATACTCGCGCACACTGACAACTCGATACTAGTATTACTTATTATCGAACTTGTATTCTGGCAGTGCGATTCAAAGTTTAAAATCGGAAAATTGCAAACACCGTTAGTTTTTAAAAAATCTAGTGACAATATAAACAGTTGAAAGATTGTGAACAAATCTGGTAAAGAAAATTATTTTCTAAGCAAACATGTTCGTCGTACAGCAGTATTCGGTATTTTTATAAATTAAAAAATCTAGGCGTATTCACAATCCTTCGACAGTTTACAATCTAACTAGATTTACTGCTAACGGTGCTTACAGTATTCCGATGACAGTCATAAGGCTTATCTTAGCGTAATCTCCTGACAAACTTTATGGCGGCTCTGAAGTTTGCAGCAGTATTATAAAGTATTAGGGTATATTTTGCTATGGCAAAACGTGTTCAGAGCGGTCATAGTTTGATGATTATATAATTGAATGTTATTGCTATTCGTTACCAGACAATTTTATTTATAGAAATGATTTATTTCGCTTCTAGACTAGCATTAGATTTAAGACTACGTACAAAATTACCATAATGCGATACAAATGTCTTTATTATAAAAACAAACCCGGGTGACTATGTAGTTTATTTTAATTGTTGGCACAACTTTCGTTTACGTTTCTGTAGGGCTAAATCTATTTTCAAATCACAAATACCTTGTCAATGACTGAGTAACAAGACATCGTGGACATCGCATTAACGTGTTGTCTAGGTTAACTGTCAAGTTGCCAATGCGCCGGTACTACGTTACTTACACTGCGCTCCTAACCTTACGTCGTGGGGGACCACTAAAAATTCACTAAACTGGTTAATTTCACTAGTCTTTAGTCTAGACGGAACCTAATTCCATCTACTCTACCTCGTCTCGCCGAGAACAATGATTAGTATAGTATTTATATATCGTCAAATTTCCTATCACGTTATAATTTACAGTAGGACGGTCCCACACTTGATTACATTTGAGATCTGCGAAGATTACATAATTTTGGTAATAGATTATCTCCGTTCAATTCACATGGTATCACTGGATGCGGCGCATACTGCAGGCGCCGGCCGGTGGCTCGCACAACTCCGCGCCACACTAACTTTACTATTTGAGCACCGTGGAAGGAATGTGTGCATAAGATTTAGATAAACGCCAAGATTCATTAATGTATGAGCTCCTACCATCAGTTACGATGACTTATATTCCGCTTGGTGGTAATAAACATAGGAATAGCTACCGATAGTCGATTTGTTTGCTCTTAGCTCTAGTCTATCGCGAACTCATGGTAGGAACTCGACAATAAAACCGTATAGTTTTCATAAGACTGCATTAGAATTAACTTCATCGACAATTATCCCTTAATTGTTATAAATAAACATCTTCAAAATTTTTACCAAATTATGAGCATATATTTCCAGCATAAAAATCTTTTAAAATAATACGTCATACTCTTCTCAATAATAGATATACATGGCACACTGCTCTGTTTATATAATTATAGTTATAATTCATACACTCGTTACCTATCAGTTTACCTTGTCACCATAGAATAATTGAATTATATGGATGGATATTCCGTTGGAAGCTTAACAAGCACTAATACAATAATAGAAAGGACAAAGCAATCGACGGACGAACAAACAATGATGGGGAGGTTCTGAAATCAACTGAATACTGTCACCGGCATTCTATGCCCGTTCGATCATTTGTTTTTAATCTAGACGATAGAACTATCACGAAATGTTGGTCCGACGGAGCGAGTCAATCAGAATTGGACGCCTCCTGGTGAAGTATAGGAATCGCGGCGTACGCGCCGGGCACAAAGTAAAAAGCGTAATTGATTCGACTAAAGAGGTCGCTGCTGCTTCACTTGATGGTGGCGTGCCGCGCCTCGGGGTGCAGGCACACGCCCTCCACTGTGAATATTGACACCTCTGTAACAATACAAATTAGACACATCAATATTAGAAATATATATAATAAATTTATAGATACCTAACTTTATTTTATGTATGTATGTTTTACGATAGCGCGAAATCTAAAAAGAGCTACAACTGTTTGGATGTAATGTGACCGTCTCCTGAACCGCTCAAGCGAAAGTTATTTTTTAATTGTTGGTTGGTATTTGAAATTTGTCTGGTTGAAGAAACCAAAATATCGTACTAACTAATATTATAAATGCGAAAGTAATTTGATCTGTTTATTACGTTAAAACACCTAAAAACCATTAAACCAATTTTGATAAAGAGACAGTTTAGACCTTGGCTAAGTTTTTATCTTGGAAAGTCTTTGGGATGCGAGTGAATCGCTACAGCGAGCTGACTGCTAGATGATAAGTGGAGTTTTTAAATAATAAATTATAACTCGTTTAAATGGTGAAGGAAAACATCGTGAGGAAATCTGCATGCCTGAGAGATTTTCTCAATGGCAAAGTCTGCCAATACCTGTCATTCTGAGAGGAAACTTGTGTCCAGCAGCGAGGCTGTTTACTAATGGGTTGATCATAATGATGATTATGATGATTACAGTAATAACGTTAATGATGATAATGACGATGTCGGTAATGATAATAAATATGAACCCGGCAATGATGATAGTGATGATGATGACGATAATGACGACAGTGATGATGATGACGATAATGACGACAGTGATGATGATGACAATAATGACGACAGTGATGATGATGTTGCCGATGGTAATGACGATGCCGGTAATGATAATGAAATCGATAATGATGATAAAGTCGGTGACGATAATGATGATAAAGTCGGTGACGATAATGATGATAAAGTCGGTGACGATAATGATGATGATGCCGGTAATGATGATGACAATAATGAAGAAGTGCGTGACTAACCATCGGGCAAGTCCCTGAGCCGCGGCGGCAGCGAGGCGAAGTACGCGTGGTGCAGTGCGCGGTGCGCGGGCAGGCGGCGCGCGGGGTCGGGCTGCAGCAGCGCGGCCGCCAGGCGCTCGGCGTCGCGGCCGGCGTCGCGCAGGCGCGGGTACGCGGCGCCCAGCGCGCGCGCCGCCGACACGCCCCACCGCGACACGTGCGCGCGCAGACCCGGCAGGCGACTCACGCCCGACCAACTCTCCTCAGTTGGTGTGCCCACGACCTGTTACAGATCTTCTATGTAACAAACGTACCATCACGCCTGTATTCCCCGAAAGGTTAAGCAGATGTACACCCACTGTTCGCCACTATTAGGTCCGACAAATCCCAAAATCCCAATATCCAAACTGCTACTGAGAATTTCATAAAAAAACCCAATAACACTTTGCTCGACCTGGAAATCGACGCCAGGACCTCTAGCGTAGTATTCGCGCCCAGGACCACTAACCACTAGGCTAATGAGACAGCTTAAGAGAATAAATGAAAATGGAAATACTCTTCGTTAATATACGCGTCACTTGAGAACGGCAGATGGAACGATTTGGATCTATATTTTCGTAATAATCTAAATAAGGTTTTAAGAAAACAATTCGGGGAAAACTGAACTTTGAATTTAGACATAAACAGAAAAGGATTTCATACATTCTTACATCTTCTATCTTCAAGAACTAGACACACATTGTCGAAAAACATTATCAATGAAATTGTTTGTTTCGTATAATATCAAAAACAATAAAAATATACATATGTACCTTAAATATTTTATCTAATTGGTCGTGCGTGTCCCTCACTCCTGGGAAGGTGGGTACTCCGCACAGCATCTCTACGAATATGCAGCCGACGCCCCACATGTCCAGCGACGTCGAATACTCCGTACTGCCCAATAACACATCTGGCCAAAATAAAGAACGTTAGAATGAACGTCATCATCAACCTATTTGCTGTCCCATTGCTGGGGAGACCCTCAAAGCTTAATGCTCCTCTCAAATCCTAATGCGGATTAGTTGTTGGACTGCCAAGTCAAAGGTCTCGAGTTCGAATCCAAGGCAAGCACCTCTGACTTTTCGAAGTCATGAGCGTATTAATAGTTAATTATCACGCGCTTAAAAGGGTGAAGGAAAACATCGTGAGGAAACCTGCATGCCTAGGAGATTTTCTCGATGGCGTGTGAAGTCTGCCAACCCGTACTAGGCCAGCGTTGTGGACTATAGCCTAATCCCTCTGATTTGAGAGGAGACCCGTGCCCAGCAGTGGGACAATGTAATGGGTTGGTTATTTTAGGTTATGTAATAATTAATTATACACACATGATTGCGAAAAGTCAGAGGTGTCTCTAGGTAGGAACTTTTATATCAATAATAAAAGTAGGTACTTTTGGATTGTCAAAAAAGGGCCTACATTCTAAATATATCTACTCAAAACAATTTGAAAAACAGGCATAGACACTCCTTTAAATAAATTAATGCAATTGAATAATTTATGAAAGTAGGATGAATATAAAATGGCATTGTCAGTTTAAATTATTGGCAGAGTCATAAAAGAAAAAGAGATAAAAAGAAAGAGGAGGTGCAAGAAAAGGTGGCTGACATGATTTTCTAGTAATATAACCTTTTTCCTCAGTGAGACTGCTCGACTGGTAGAACGGAATTTAAGTGAGGTGAATATTAAAAGAATTTTAATATTCCTTCAAAGTCAATTAAAAGTTTAGAAAAAATCTTATAATAAAAAGATAAAAAATACTAATTTAAAATAAAGTCGAGGACACTTTTCAGTTTTGCAGAACGTTCGTAAGGGTCGTGAAAATGGCGAGCTGAATATAAAAATGAAGATAAATGACGACTCTTGACAGCCATAAAAGTATATTTAGGGATAGTAGCCGACATTCAATTCTCAGTGTGCGGGAAGCATAGCTACACAGTATAATAATGTTATAGCGGGTATATATCACTATTATTTATTATTGATATAGTACGACCATTCCGTACTTAAATGACATGAAATAACATACAATTACGCCATTATCCTTGAACGGTAAGGCAGAGGTGTACTGGTTTATATTTTGAAGGTATGTTTAGAAATCTTTGGTTTTATGTAGGATTTTATATGTAAGTAATATCAGTCTTAGTAATAACAAGTAGCTACACTATATTGTCTAAATATACTTGGGAATTGTTTGATGGGATTGAGTGTCTTTCCGATGAGTGTAGGCAGGGTATCTTCTGACTGAAATAAATAGACCCTGGATACATTCTCGTTCGGATAAGATTGCCAACACCCGTTATGGTCTCCTCCTGGTCATCACCGTTCCAATAAAAGAACAGTTTCAGCAAACAAATCAATCCACAAAGCACTCAAATACCTCAGTAACAAATACGTACTTTACACAGTTAAGTCCTACGAATCACACATAAAGACAAGCGGAAGCTAACTGTTCCAAGCATACGAAAATAGCAGTATAGAAGATAATAAACATTATTTTAATTCAGCATGATAAATATTGTAGTAGGATCACCGCGCTTAAGATAGCAGTCACAAATAATGTTGCACACCCCTAGTTTGCGTGACAAATAATAGCCGACACCCGCTATACGTACACTTAGTTTTCAAGGAATGCATTAGCTAAATATATCCCGTGCCTGTCACTCCTAATATTACTAAGTCTGTTACTAGAAATTTCCATAATTCACGTTGTTTCTCCAGGAAATTGTTATAGTTGACGATAAAACTGTATATTGCCGTCTTAAGCCAAGAGGGCGCCTACCTAAACCTATATTTGGTTCATGGGATTCTGGGAAAATGGTCTTAAGGAACTTCTAGAAACAAAATCTGACCGGTTATTTGTTGTTTTCTTTAATATTTTTTTATAAAAATATTAAAAAATTAGAAATGTAAGTATATGACGCCACGTTTGGCGTAGCGGCTGAGCGATCGGCTTCTGCGCCACGTGCTGTGGGTTCGATCCTCAAACGGAGCAAACATTTGTATGATCTACAGGTTGTTCCGGGTCTGGACGTTTGTATGTGTGAGAATTTGTGTTTGTAAATGCAACCACGATACAGCAGAAAATACTAGTATAAGACAACTTTTTATTAAAAAAAAACGATAAATTTTCTCGTTTCAATTTTTTTAATTATCTTAGTTTTGATCTACGCTTGCGAAAATTTATCACCTCTTTTTTTAACCATTTTGATATTTATTAATTACATATTATGTAATGAAAACTGATTACTTAGAAGAACTGGGGTACTTTTCATCATTTAGTTCACTTCAATTTTGTCAAAATTCAAATGAGATAGTTGGAAAAGTAGGATTGACATAATCTAAATTTTACGTCTCTTAAAATACGTAATAATGGTTTCGTACTACACAATCAAGGTTTCGGTCGTATATGGGAAAATGAAATTACAATGTATTTATTTATTTATATAACTTACCGGGTGGTCTGTACCACAGCGTGACGACCTCGTGCGAGTACGTGTGACTCGGCACGGACTTGGCGCGCGCTAAACCGAAGTCGGCAAGTTTCAGCTCGCCGTGGGAACTTATTAGTAGATTTTGAGGTTTCACGTCCCTGCATAGGTGAAACAATGGTTATTTTCTATACCAAGGCAAAAAATAGACCATATCCTTATGAATGATATGGTTCTTTTTCAAATACATAGACAAGAATAGATCAAAATAATGATGTGTACTCTGGACATGTGAAGATCCTTAAGTTCATCAGAAAGTATTCCAATTTCAACACGAGACTAGAAGTTTTATTACATTAGGTTCTGTAAGTATTACTGGGTATTCATTATTCTGTGCTTTGGCGAGTAATGTGTACAACCGCGAAAGTTTCAGACAAAATAGATAAAAGAGGAATCGAGAGAGAATAATTATGCTTGACCGCCAGTTCGCCTGATGTTAAGCGATACTGTTATCTACGATGGAGCGCGCTTGCCTAGAAGAAACCGATTCACTCGTGATTTAATGACACCCAGATTATATATATCAGGGAAGCTAATTCAGTCGTTATTACAGGAACAGCATAGTTTTATTAATATATAAATAGTGAACGCACAAACGCGTCATTGTTTACTTACTGCCTCTCACAGACGATATTAAAATAGCCGTGGAAGACCTAAGTTATGAGCTAGTCTAGCTAGATTTTATAGACCAGACTGTCTAACGATATTGTGAATGTTTTTGAAAGCGACTGGCAGCAAGGACGTGGGTTTTGTAATGCTTGTAAATGAAAATTGTTGATACTGAAGTGTTATCAAGATACCAAAGTGAAGATATTAAGCAAGTGTTATCAAAATACCAAAGTTAATGCTGAAGCATTACTTAAGGCTGTTGTCTGGCAAAAAAGAACACTTAGGATTTATAACTATGATGACATTTATATTTTTATGTCACCGGTAATTTAAAAATGTTTCATTTCTAAATTACAAAAAAAAAACAAAGTTAAAGAAAGGTATAATCTGGGTGTCTTTAAATCACAAGTGAATCGGTTTCTTCTAGACAAGCGCGTTCCATCGTAGATCGCAGTGTCGCTTAACATCAGGCGAACTGGCGGTCAAGAGTAAGCCTATCACGAATAAAAAAAAAGTTACCCAGGCGCTATTGTAATGGTATAATATTCATACCTGTGTAAGACTCTTCTCCTGTGGCAGTAGCAGAGGCCTCGCAGCAGTTGGAACATGTACAGCCTAACGTTGTGGTGGTTCAGCCCGCCGGGGTGCCTTTCCATGTATTGTGATAGGTCCGTGTCCTGCGCAATACAAACATTACGTCATTTGTATTGTTTTCTACACTGGATGGATCCGCATTCCTTCCAATAAGTGTCATAGGAATCTACTATAGAAGATTAAGTACAATCAACAGTATTAGATCATCGTAGAAAGTTCTGAATGTTCCTGTACTATCATTATATAGTTTATTTATAATAAACATACTATCACGCCTGTATTTCCTGAAGGGTTAGGCAGATGCATGATAATATGTACACCTACAGTTCGCCGGTATGTTTAGGTCCCATGTAACAGGGGGTGAGCCTATAGCCACTAACCGGGCTCAAATCTAGTCTCCGAGTCGTTATTGAGAATTTCACTGGAAATTGAACCTCTAGCGTAGCAGTCACGGTTTAAGACCACTAGACCAATGAGGCAGTCCAGTAGTACAAAAATATTATTTACTAGTATTGGGATTTCGGAGTAACAAATTGAAGCAGTGTTTACTGATGATGTCAGCGACATTAGTTTCACTTGTCAAACAAAAGTTTGCTTGTTCACAAAGGAGAATTTAGTACACAATAACAGGTAAGTAATAAAAACGCTGATGTAAAAATAAAAATCTATTAGCATCATTACCATCGAAGTGCGTCATCGTAAAGTAGAAATACAGGCCATTATAACACTGTAAAAGGCCTTCGCTAGTATATTCGAAGATATAACATCCAATAGCTATCGATTTCTATTGATATTAAAAAGAAAGACACGTCACATGAAATAGGATTCAATCACATTTAATTATGTAAATGGACTGCTGGTTACAGATAATGAGTATTTACTATACTTTGGAACTGCCAATTCAGTATGAAAGCGGAGGAAGGTACTCATCTAAAAATATTAGTCTGAGAATTGGCACTTTGCTTCTTAAATTTTCACAAATAAAACTAATACTTAATATTTCTTTTGGTTCACATAACGAATTAAACAGTAAATAAGGTTAGTTAATTTTTACTATTAAAATAAGCGGTCTTTGTAGTTTAGTTGCTAAAGCTTTGGGTGTATGTAGTTAACCGGAGGAACGCAGCGGCCGACCTAGTAAAGGTCGCTGGGAGTAGTTAGATGCAGGCAGCATATGACCGGTCCTTGTGGAAGTCTTTGGGGGAGGCCTTTGTTCAGCATTGGACTTCTATTGGCTGATATGATGATGATGATGATGAATTATGACAGTTTCAACAATATTCCCACTTACCACAAATTCAAACACGAAGGTTAGCGTCTCCCTGGTGTGCACGATGTCGTGCAGGGTGACGATGTTGGCGTGCTTCAGCTCCTTGAGTAACGAAGCCTCCCGGATGGCTGTGAACGGCGCCCCCTCTTCCTCTTGCAGTCTGATCTCTTTCAGCGCTACGACTTGCTGCGTTAAACTGTCACAATAAATTCAAATTTAAAACACTCCTGAAGCATCACATCATGGTTACCATGTTCTTGCAATATCATCGAAGTAACACGATACCAAGTTTTAAATCGATCACACCCGTGGAAGTTGCTCACATCCCTTCATGAACTAGAAAAGAGCTCATAATCTTCAAACGGCTGGTCAGAATTTCATAAAACATAGTTAAAAACAATCACGCAATCATGTGAACTTTCAAACTAAAAAAAACTTAATCAAAATCGGTCCATGCATTTGCACACAAGTTAAACTTATAACATCCCTCTTTTTGCGTGGGGGATTAAAAAACAACACTTTAGAATTTGTGTATAGTAACGATACTGTAATTTAAAATAAATGTCATTATTATCACAGTTTACAGATAAATTATTATCATATCAGTATCAATATATCAGCAAATTACAATGACAGTCGTGTAGTTACTCGTAAATAGATTGAAATAATGGAAATTGTCCGTTCAAGACAATAAATAGGAATGTTTTTCTGATAGCTGGAGGCAAAGCAGTATTATCTGCTTAGCTTTTTGTGCTAATGGCACGTTTAGTGAAATAAAACAACTACAGATTATTTGTCATTGTTTATACCTGCCGCGGTCACGACTAGGCCAGTTCACACGTAAGTCTAGGCAAGATAAATAATGCAACACGACGCTGCAGTTGCATAGCATGCTTTAGCCATTGAAACTAGAAAGGCATAGAAAACTAGACAATATAGTGCACCTGTCGACCTACGACAATGGGCTAGCACTAGGTTAGCACGGGTAGGAAGTCCCCTTAAGTTTTATCACCGGATATAAGTAATTATGTCAATGTGTCTAGCGTTAGGCGATCAGGAAAACTAAGCTTATTAATATGCTAGTTGTGTTGATGTCGTTAGGCAAAGTACCTAGCTTATGACGTCATAATTTAATGAACAGACTACTTATAGCAAAATTTAATCCTTTTCAAAGCTTTGTGGTAGCAAAGTGGTAGTGTGTTGCTGTATATATTAATTCTTAGAGTCAACGTCAAGTGTAAGTGAAATATAAATAGGCTCCTAGCCTTTCAGCACTAGCTTTTAACAGCAGAAATTCTAAGGCATTTATGAGGCACGAGAATACATGATTATGACGTCGAATATAGTCACTGGATCTCAAGGTATTCTTGAGATTTAACAAAAGCTAGAACTAGGCACAGAATACACGCGAAACTGTTCACAACTCTATGAAATTATACTTCGTCGTGTCAGGAAACCTAAAGCGTCATGAATACGACCATTTGGTGAGTTGAACACGCTTATTACAGTTCAACTCAGTGAGGTGAAGTACTTCGATATTCACGAGCAATGAACACTAAGTTCCGTTTGGCTTGGCCCACTCGACCTGACCCCGCAGCGAACCACCGGGATTTAGCATATTAATTTGTAAACTAAAATATGCTAGTTTTTACGGTAATTTTTATTTACCGTACATAAGGGTCCTACATTAAAATTAACGAGCTGGAATGATGAAGGCTTTAAAGTGATACATTTATTTGAAAAACATTTAGCTCCCAGCGATCTTCAGCCAATATCTCGGTCGGTATTTTGAGCAGCAAAACGAAAACAAAATATAATTTGTATTCGATGCAAAGTAGTATGACATCTCAGTGCTTTACATATTGAGTGACGTCAAAGGCCGATTACCAAGTGGAAACGCAGGAGACTATAACAAGTACGCTACAAAGGCGACATTGTTGTGAAAAATACAAGCTCCAGTTGCTGAGCACGACAATGCAAAACGAGGAGTTATTTTTCATAAAGACGAGAATTGAACAAATGTGACAAGGGTGAATAAAATAAAAATGCAACATAATACAAAGTAATAGATACTAGAATACCCTATACCTATATATTTGAATAGTGACATGTTCACGCCCTGTTATAGGTAAGCATAGATTTAAGATCGTATTGTAGATGTATATTGGATGGATACTCTATCATCGATACCCTACAGCCACGGTAGGACTTAAACATAAGTCGGACTCCGACAGACTAAAATCATACGGTCGCCATTTCCCGGACTTTATGATGAGGGAGACTACCATGAGACCTCCCGTACATTATATACTAGTAACTGAACCTTTATCTAACTTTCTGAACTGAACTGATATTTTACAGGTTAAGCATAAATCATAGGACTCGAATTAAATTAGACAAACAAAATTCTCTGAAACTGGATCGTGTACAATTTTGTAGGATTAATCAAGCAAGGAGCACTCAAAGATATCTTACTATTATCTACCTAAGCGACTGCCAGAAAAATTTGCAAAAATATACTCTAGTCACATACACTTAAGTTTATTCCCCTGGTGCACATTAAAATATTTATGTTCGTTACGAGTTGCATAAATATTTATAAAGCTGATTTACTTTTACCGCAGAATAATTATTTTCCTCGTGTCAATTACACGACTTCCTTGTTATGGTGTAAGGCTCTGATTTTATTTACAGGACTATATATGTATTGGGTGCGGCCAGTTTTATAAAACAGATATTTATTAATAACTAATTTTTATCTCGTATTTTAAAGGATTGCCTCCTGACCATGGGCTGTATTATAACGTGTTAACGCCATCATTTTTAGGTTGTAAGAAAGAGACGAGGCTATTTAATATGTAGAGCGGCATCTCCTTCTCACAACGTAAAAATGGTGGCGTTAACACGTTATAATACGGCACCTGGTCAAAATTTATGGAGCGATCCTTGACGGAGTTTGATAGTGATACAAATTATGGGCGCTACGGCTTTAACGTTATACTTAGTTACAATGAGCTCATCTCGACTCCGCTCCGTTCCGAAATTCCCGAAGGAATATCTCAATTTCCTGGTGTAGAGACTAGGTAACGTATTTGTTAATTCGCAATAAGGATTGTACCATACTAGTGTTGCTTTCCCAATCTCGTATCCATTATGTCTTATTTAGAGGTTGTCTACGACGCGATGGCCACATTTTTAGACCCACCCGTTTATAGCGTTGATAAAATATCTCTGATTTTTATGAAGGTTTACATAACATACCATCATGCCTGTATTCCCCGAAGGGTTAGGCAGGGGAGTACTAATGTACACCGATAGTTCGCCGGTATGTTTAGGTTCTATGTAATAGGGGGCGAGCCTATTGCTATTAACTGGGCACAAATCCAGACTCCGAGCTGCTTACTGAGAATTTCATAGAAAAACCCAATAATACTTTGCTCGACCTTTGATCGAACCGAGGACCTCTAGCGTAGCAGTCACGCTTGGGACCAATAGACTAATGAGACAGTCTAGTGGCCCGAAAATGATATGAAGGTTTAATATAATAAATATATGGTTACTTACTTGCTATACCCTTTATACACTGTGGCGTAGGAACCCTCACCGAGTTGTTCGAGTTTTATGTAAGCTTCGGATTTCCCGAAGGGAGAGTCACCCTGTTGACAGACATAAAACGTTAATTAATCAACGCAGGAGCACATAGCACTAATCCTGTAATTTATGACGACGCGCTACGAACATGCTGATTTGAGGCTTATGACAATAAATTGTACAAAATTATTGCGTGTTTCAGTAACTGTTATGAATTAAACGAGGAATGTAGGTTGCTACTTTTATTGTTTGACGGTAAGACGTCTCATTCACTTATATTACCAGTACATTTCTACATTAAAGCCTATGGCAATACGGACGGTATTCATATCATGCTAAGATGTATTATTCCACCGATTCCTGCATGAACTGCAGATATCCGGTAATTTCTCCCGGTTTTCACTACCTCAGCGACAACGCATAAATAGCCAATATTTGAATTATCTTATCGATTTAATAAATTTGCAGTATTGATACAGAAAGCTCATATTATTTTCGTAAAATAATATCATTATTACAATATTCATTGCGGTGTAAAGCAGCACCATAGCAGCGAACTTTATCCATTATATTGGAGCACGCCAAGGTTGTTTATAACTATTAGTATACACTGAAGTATAACTTTACACTTTAGAATACTTTAGATACCGACAGCGTTTCGCTTTCTTCCTCAGTTACCTGTCTAAATATTTGACTTGGCCAAGCGCCCCTGCACAATGAATGCGCGAGCGCGGCTCGTCTACAAACTCATGTAGCTAGTAAGTACGTTCAGAACGAAGAAAGACGCTACGCTCAACGCTCGTGCATTGGCATGATTTAAAGCACGCATTTTAGAATAGTAATGTCATGAATCATGATCCGTAATTTGCGCATAACATTTTAAAGATTTTAAACTATGGTTAGAATAATAAAACCACAGCATATAGCTATTTTCAAGTTAAAACTGAACGTAGGATTCTGTTTACAAGATCGTTGACAATGTAAAGTGACCCTTATGCACTTACAGTGGCTTGCATGGGTACTTCGCTAGAATTCTAGTTATGCGTAAATATAATCGACGGTTCTCGACGGATACTAAAATACTTGAGCTAGTGTTAAGAAACGTTAATTGGAGTATTTTAAGTGGTTTACACTTTGATCGATGAGCTGGCTACGTAATGGATTTTAATATACCGCACTTAATGAACTGGCAAAGTTGTGTAACTAGAATAAGTGGTAGGTATTAATTTACTAACACATATCTACGTTTTATTTATATAAAAACTCATTGTTTGGGTGTGGGTAAATGATAAATAAAATGTATCGGAATGACTAACAATGTTAGGTCAGTACCTATATCCTCGACTCGGTTGTCGCCAAAGGCCAGGTTGTATAAATAAAATTTGCAGCAGGTTTTTTCCAACACAAAGTATCACAAATGCTTGTGGTATCCCAGAATTACTCCCCGATCTAATCGCACAATCTATCAACGTCGCCGTTGGCCCTGCTCGGCCTATTTGTAAGCTAGCAACACTACGCCCCGCCGCCTACTATAGACCAACATTTATCATTATGCTTTTACATCTACATATGTATAGACGAAAGTGTGCGAAATGGAAGTAAAAATAGATATAGACGTGGGTGTTCAGTCTATTTTTGTTCAACGTTGACATGTTGAAACAATAGTAAACAATTTTAGACATTCTATTGGCTGGGAATATGTAAACAGTATGTTTGTAATCACGTCAGAATCATATGGTGTACGATGTTTGAAAACAAATCAATTTATTTTAGTAAAGGAAAAATTCAATCGCGGGCAGGATTCGAACCTGCGTCTTCTGGTTTGATACACGCTCTGACTGACGACAGACGCTATGACGTAAACTCAGAATATGAAGGCAAATTTCAACCAGGCGGGTGGGGTTCGCGGAGGTTTAGCGGTCAGAGCAAGCAAAAAAGTACTTATGCATAATCGTAGCAAGTGGCGGTCTATAGTTTCTGCCTACCCCTGTGGAAGAAAGGTGTGAGTGTATGTATGTAGAAATTCTATAACTTCTTCTCAAAAGCTGTTTTTATGGGATAGGGGGGATAATAAGCAGATGGATCGCCTGATGGTATGCGATTACCGTCGCCTATGGACACCCGCAACACCAGAGGAGTCACAAGTGCGTTGCCGGCCTTTTAAAAGGAGATTGGGCCTCCGGCATCCTCACTCTCTCGGCGAAACACAACGTAAGAGTTGTTTCACGCCGGTTTTCTGTGAGGCCGTGGTATAACTACGGTCGAGCCGGCCCATTCGTGTCGAAGCATGGCTCTGCCACGTATTAATATTATTATTGTTTAGTTTATATTTTATTGTTTGTTTGACATCTTTTATTTCGTATTCATCTGTCTAATGCACTGATGATATTTATAGAAAAATCGGTAGATATTTTCCTTCAGTTTGAATACCAATTAAAATATTTCGTTCTTAAGAAGATAGTTAACTATCTCTGTAAGAACGAAATATTTTAATTAATATATATATTTTTTTGTAGCTCTTAAATTTGTCAAATAACAAAGATAATTTCGCACTCACCCCAAAGGCACTAAACCGCTTGGTGCGTCGGTTAGAGTGGTCGTGTGGGCCTAGAAAGGCCTCGGACTTCGGCCGAGGCGGTCGCTTCGGCCTCATGACTACCCGCGCCTCTTCCCTTGCACCTTCGTCGAGAAGTTTCGAGTCTGAAGACACGGACAGTTGTCTTCTTACACGATACTCGCCGTTGCCACCGCCGCTCCAATCTGTACGACAAGAGATGCATATTTTTACTTCAACGCATATTAAAAAAATAAAATATGATCTATCATCAGTATCAATAAAAGCAAGATTTTATACTAAAATTTATAAATTGATGAGATGAGATGATTTAGGAAATGATTTTATAAATCATCTCCTAAATCATCCAAAAGAATATGGGATACAACCGGGATTTCCAACGATTTCCTTTGGAAATATTTTCCCCTAAATCCTGTTTACTGTTGCAAATTATCGCTGATGTCTAAATGTAATCGCTCTTTTGATAAAGCCATTACGCCGCACCGTTATTCAAATATTCGCTTTCGCTCTTACTGAGGGCCTACATGTGGCGAAGCTATTTACCTCCCCCGCATCAATATGACAGTGACGATACAATCATCAACGGCACTCTCAAATACAAACATTTTCATTGAAAGCTTAGTCAAGTGACAGGATGAAAATCCCAGCATTTCCCCGCAAGCACTTAGTAAGCAAATTAATTCCCGAGAAAATATAAAATGGCGTGTTGAAGCGACGTTGTTTGAAAGAAGCTATATTTCTCTCTGGCGTCAATATTCCGGTATCGGGAATCGGAGCACTCTGAAAACGCGTTACTGTCACAAAGACGCGGCACCGATGCGACGTAAATGCGAAACGAATAAATCATTCGAAGATACAGAATCCTTTTGAGACGCAGAGAACAAATCGATTATCAAGATAATCGATCACTGCGATTTTAAACGAGAAAGAGATTTAACTTGAATAACAGAAAACAAAGCTGATCTCAAAACGAAAGAAACCTGTATTTGTCAGTAACACTGTTACCATCACGCTTAGAGGTACTTATCCCCAAAGGGCGGCGTACTTATGCAAATTGTGCATTCAAACACCGAGCTGCTACTAAGAATTCATGTCTTCATCCTACGTATACCACAAATATGTATAATAGTAATTTGTAGGTACTACCGCTACAAATTACTATCAACATTGGATGATTAGGATAGCTAACAGGACTCAAAATAACTTCACCGTACCGTTCCAATATAGCTAATTTATCATCTATAACACCAGCGAGGCAGTGATGAGAATGTCAATTTTGCGTGCGGTAACGCGTATCCGGGGTACCTAATGTATAAGTGGGTCACGGGGTGGCACGGGAGCGGTATTACCCCCGTGAGGGACAACTGGCCGATTCTGGCAAACCCAACGATAATTTTATTGGCAAAGTCCCTATTGCCCGCTTCTATTAATTCGATTTAAATATCAGTCGATTTGCTGGGACGAAAAATTACGAAGATCAACAAGGGATTCCAATTAAAAGTTCCCGTAAAAATTATTTAGACACGGATATTATTTCGTTCTCATCTCTTGGACGTTTTAAAGGATCCTTTACCTCTTAATTAGGAAAAAATACTTCAGTAAATTCTTGCATTTCAATAATTTATTAAAGCTTATTTTTGACACAAACAACAAAAGAGACGGATTATTAACAGAAATCTAATTATCTCTCTAGAGTACAACCAAACAATGTCAGTTTTAATTTTGTAACATTTAATTGTAATAAATTAAGATGACATTACTATTATTAATTATTATTATTAATTACTTAAATACTATTTTTACCTTGTACAGAGCCGTATCTATTTTATATATTATATATATTCTTTATATAAGTAAAGAAAAATACGTAAGAACGTTATACTAATATAAGAAAATTGTAATTGGCTGATGTCTGTCGATAGGAGGTATTTAAGAAAAAATAATATGAGGGGCCTTATTAAAAACCAAAATAATTATCTTAGAATTTTTGTTTGTTTATATGTTTGTACGCGCGTCACTCAAAAACTACTGCACAAAATTGGATACGGTTTTCACAATTGTATTGCTAGAGGTGTAACTTAAAATCTGGTGCATGTTTCATTTTGATACACTGTCTAGAAGCCGGGTTAAAGTAAGTAAATCCTTTTGGGACGCGAATGAAACCGCGTGCAACAGCTAGTCATAAATATTTAAATGTAGTGCCTATATGCACAAACACATAATTTATTATGAAACACATAATTTATTATGACAAGAGCATGAGGAACCGTTACTGCAGTATACAAAATGCCCGTTTATCTGTTCTAGAGTAATTTTCTTTGGAGGTTTCTGGTTATAAAATAGTAATATCACCATTATACCTCCATTTAAGGGTCATGTGTCGTATAATCTTGTTTTACGACCAGTCTTTTCATGTCGGCCCCGATGCATATTCGGTATTTCCTCGTTGTATAAGTGTACGTCGTTTTTCATAACGCGAAATAAAAAATGTTTATCGGGCCCTAAATCCTCGTGTCATTTCAGCCGCACCTTCGGTATTTTACTGATATTTTCGTAATTAAAATGGACAGACATCTTTTACAGCGTGACATGCTTTATGCACGTAACAGTGGAGCAATTAGGTTAATTATGAAAACTACTTTATTGGACTTATGGGTAAATTTATTCAGAATTCGTGTAGTGAATGGAGTTACATCAGTCTAAAAATGTCCATCACATCGGCTTTGGGATTATGACTGTTATGTTAAATGTCAAAGGGAACATATATTATTTTCAAAATGCCGTTGCACCATTTACGTAAGGGGTTTTAGAATAAGCTGTATTAATGGTCGTATGCCAGTTTGGAGGGTTGCTGAGAGAGCACACATTGCAGACATATTTGCGAAACGTACTTATTTCCACACGTTTGGAAACTATGAAACTGTTGTCATTAGTTATATTTATTTATATATCACGAAATGTTTCAAGCAAAAGTTATACATCATTTCTGTTCCTTTGATCGAGTTACAAAGTTAAACTCTTTAGGGACCATACACATAGATGAATTCCTTTTCTGCGTTAATTCAATATACGTGTTACTCGACGCGATGTGACCCAATTAGAAAAGTTTTCGAATTATGTGGAAACAACATTTCAACGCGGTTTACTTGATCCACATAATGTAATATTGATAACAACTTTCCTGACCTTAACGAGGACGAATGTTTTTCAAACGTCAGTCAACGTGAAACGCGAGCGCCGGCATCGTTAATTAATATAAATGTAAAATTAATTACGACCTCAAAATAAATATTTGTAAACAAAAGCGTAGTTCATTATACACAGATATGTAACGTATTTCGTAGCCGCAGACTTGTAATTACGGGTACGATATTCGAAATCATAAATTATGCTTCAATAATTGAGCGTATGTAATGAGATTAATTATCGAAATTAACTGTTGCGGCAGCACGCAGCGGTTACATGCGGTTCGTGCAATCATGTTACATACATCGTATTGTCTGACAAAGCTTCAGTTTGTTCAGTTCCATCCAAAACCATTTTAAAAACGAGAATAATCGATAATGTGCGTCGTGCACTCTTGGAGCTTTCAGAGTATGAACTATCAATTCCGCAAACATAATGCATTATTAATTACCTAATTGATACTCGTACATAATTGAGTAGTAAATAATTTTTCCCTATTCAGGATAGTCGAAATACGTACGGTGCAGTTGCATTTAACTAATGTGTGACTTCTAAGGACTCCGATATAAAGATTAAATTCAAGCTGACTCTTAAAATGGAACAGCTATGGATTCTACAGTATACTTTTTTCCAATCTCTAAGTCTGATCGTCCATGCAGACACTCCCCACTGTCTCGTAAGCAAAGTGTTATAAATGGGGCAATAGGTAATGAGGTTCACATTACAGGGAAATTGTAAGGGGACTGACTGTTTGTTTTTATTTCCGTTAGTAGAAACTGTACTTCTTCCTTATTTATAAATATGTAACACAGGTTTGTTTTGCACAGTTTGTTTTTATGCTTTGGAAAAATGGAAACATTTTGCTGTTGTGTTTGCAATACTTAATTCATTTCATATTACCCAATGAAAGGATTTAAGGGATTACATAGCAGGATGCTTATGAGTTTGAGCGTAGAACATGTTACCAGGAAGGTTTTGAGCATGAATATGGATGGACATAAGAGAAAAGGAAGAACAAAGAAAACATGGACTGTGTGAGAAATGTTAATATGATTAGAAATGAAGTATATGATGAGATAACGGCTGATAAAAATAAATGGAAAAGTAAGACATACTGCGAGTGACCCTAAGTAATTTGGGATTAAGGCAGGAGTATGGTGACGTATTACGTATTAGGTGTAGGTATACTTATATCAGCCTATTACTGTCCTGTTGCTGGATAAAGACTCCTCCCAGAATGAGTGGGATTAAGGGCATAGTCCAACCAGTCAAAAGTGCGGGTTGACAGACTTCAGATAGTTCAAGAAATATAGAGTTCTCCTAAATGTACAACTTTCTGATCTCGCGGATCTTTTCTAATTCCGACTCATGTAAATATAGCAGGTTAAAGTTAACATAACATAACATAACATACCATCACGCCTGTATTCCCCGAAGGGTCAGGCAGAGGCGTATTTAATGTACACCCACAGTTCGCCGGTATGTTTAGGTCCCATGTAATAGGGGGCGAGCCTATTGCCATTAACCGGGCACAAATCCAGACTTCGAGGAGCTACTGAGAATTTCATAGAAAAACCCAATAACACTTTGCTCGACCTGGGGATCGAACCCAAGACCTCTAGTGTAGCAGTCACGCTTAGGACCACTAGACTAATGAGGCAGGTTAAAGTTATTTACGTAATTTACATACCATTATACCATCACGCCTGTATTCCCCGAAGGGTTAGGCAGAGGCGTACTTAATGTACACCCACAGTTCGCCGGTATGTTTAGGCCCATGTTATAGGGGGCGAGCCTATAGCCATTCACCGGGCACAAATCTAGACTCCGAGCTGCTACTGAGTATTTCATAGAAAAACTCAATAACACTTTGCTCGACCTGGGGATCGAACCCAGGACCTCTAGTGTAGCAGTCGCGCTTAGGACCACTAGACTAATGAGGCAGGTTAAAGTTATTTACGTAATTTAGTTTGTATTAAACACAGTAAAAAGTTTAAAAGTACATTTTACGTCGCACAGATTTTGTTCTTCAGGTTCAATTGAATTCTGGAGTCAGTATAAAAGAAAAAGATAATCTTAGATGCCTTTGTTAATGCTGGTCGTCTACAACATCTGTTCGTCCTTTAATACGGGTTCCGTCGTCTTATCTTACTATGCATTTATTCTGGCTCCAACCAGTGTCCACTGAATCCGTCCACGTCTGTGTGGGACGGGCTTTGTGATCGTTTTAACATGATTTTTGTCCTTTTTTAACTCCTTGTTGGCTGAATTATTCAGTACACTATAATGTCCATATTATTTTAAATCTTATGATGGGATAGCATTATAACGTTTTTCAGAAGGCTTATTTTTTTATTATATTAGGTACTAGTTGTGCCCGCGACTTCTGCGTGGTAATGTAAATTTGAAGAATTCGAAAAATTAGAAATTTTGTAAATTAAAAAAATATATCCATTTAAATAAAACAAATATTATATGTTAAGGGAACTTTACCAAAATACAATATTGAAAACTGCATTTAAATCGGTTCAGACATTTCTGAGATTAGCGTTCACAAACGCACAGACAAACACAAAAAAATTAAAAACCATTGTTTTGGTTTCTAATGAGTTGATTTATACCCCCAATAATAGGTTTTCTCATATATCTTTCATGTACAGACAGCGATCAGTTACACTTTTATTATATGTATAGCTTATAGATAAAGAAGAATTCGGCCGGTTTCTACCTATATCAATTCTGTCAGTAGATTTGTTTACGATTTTTTGTTGTCATACATCTAATATCAAAATCCTACCTGAAGTAAGCAAATCTACTGTCAGATTTCATATAGAAACCGGCCGATATTAAGTCTGAGTGTTTGTTCATGTGATATTTGTATTTGGAAACGCATATCCACGATACATGAGAAATCCTAATATGTAGTTGAAAAAATATATTTTAGGAAATGAAGTGTAACTAATTTAAGTTATTATTCTTTTGTTTGCAGGTGTCAACTATACCAAGAACAATACGGTGAGTAAGATAGTTGATTATTCTACTATCCTCGATAGGTGATGCGTTTTAGAATTGCGTTGGTATTTCTTCCATTTCATTTTTTTTATAGCGATCGGACTGTTAAAATGAGCAACAAAATCAATGCATGCAATATGTACATTAAGCGACAAGACCCCTAAGGCTACCGGAGTGGCCTTTAAATCATAAGGCCATCGGTTCGATTCATTGAACCGTAGAGGTGATCACACTCCTACAAGCACATTCACCTAGTTGGAAGGTTAGACTTACATTTTAGACCTCCTTGTTATAAACTAATGAAAACATTTCATGCATTTGTGAAAATTTATTCAACAAGCTTAATAAAAAAATATAATTATCAATATTGAAATGAACTTTTTACGTTACCTACCTAAATTGATATTATTTCATTCTCGACATTTCAATCTATACTAATATTATAAAGAGGAAAGATTTGTGTGTATGTTTGTAACGAATTGGCTCAAAAATTACTGGACCGATTTCAAAAATTCTTTTGCCGTTAGAAAGCTACGTTATCACTGAGTAACATGGGCTATATAACATCACGCTACGTCTCTTAGGAAAGGAGCAGCGCGGGTGAAACCGCGAGCGGGCCGCTAGTGTCTATATTCGCGTAAGTGTCAGAAACCAGTAGGTATACAATTAAGTATATTCGCGGCTTAGAAGATATCACTCATTGCTCTCTTGTTAACACTAATTTAATAACCTGGTTAAATAGCTAACCATTAAAACGATGTGTATTGTACATTAACATAATATGCAGTTTGGAATTCCAATTAGGTTTCCATCATTAACGTCTAGCTAGGTGGCTAACTAGAAACACTAATTAAATTATTTGGATGGCAACCACAAAGCTCGCTAGTATCTGGAGTGTCAATTAATCAATGAAATATATTTGTGGCGGGAACGCTATACACTTGGAAAATAGTGTCTGGGTAGTGGTTCATTAATATTAACAACACTTATTTATTCCGTGTCGTTTATTTGCTATGCTGTGTATAACGTTTCATGCAAGCGTGTCATAAGCAGAAAGCCCCTAAGTTTAGGATGCCGTTTGGTCGAAAAATTAAATAAAGAGCCTTACTGTGAATGCCACCAATGCCCAGCAATGTGCCCATCCCCAGTGTCAACAACAGAAGATCATATATACCACTAATCTATGAAGGAAACCATATTATATTATAGATAAGTAGGTTTTAATAAAACCATCTAACAAACTATCCGTGTGCATTAATTGAAATGTATCACTGCCTTATTAATCTAGTGGTCGTAACCGCGATTGATACGCTGGAGGTTCGATTCCCAGCAGTTCGAGCAGTCCTATTGGGTTTTTCTATGAAATTCTCATTAGCAGCTCAAGTTTAGATTCGTGCCCAGTTAACGGCAATAGGTTCAACTCTAATTGAATGGGATCTAAACATACCGGCGAACTGAGTGTACATTAGCACACCTCTGCCTAACCTTTCGAGGAATACAGGCATGTTTAAATGTAAGGTATGTTTAAATGTATTATAGAACGTTAATTAGGTAAGCACTAAACGTTGCGAGTATATTGATGTGTGTACTAAGCTCAAATGGCTGCAACTGTTGATGCCGTTTAATTTCCTGCTCATTATACTAACAAAGGCTTTACATTACAACGTGCATACACTTTGTCAAAGAAACACTTAAACGTCAAGAGAACATTCTCTAAACATAATACTGCAATAATTCTAGAAAAATCTGTGTAAACAAACATGAAAGTAAAACATTACAAGACAGTGGGTGACGTGCAACACTTGTTCCAACGCCAACCCCGTGTGTTGGTTGTTTACACATTCATGATGTTTTATAAGAAACCCTACGGCGGGAAAACAATAAATTGTTTACATAAACGAGTGGGTGTAGCAGGCGAGGGTTGGGATTTTACAAAAGTTGATCAAGGATACTGGATAGTGGATACACAATGTTCCAAATGAGGGGATGACCATATTGCTAAATGTAAACAAATAAGCGGTTGGGTAGAACAAGTTTAAATTGCGAACCCATTAAAATTACAATAGTTCTACGAATGTTCTAGTTGAGCATGCGGCCGAACTAGAGAAAATCTTTACTCATAATGTTGATGAAGTTTTATGTGATAGTGAATCTAAACGATTAGAACTTTCATAGCTTGAACTAACTTGTATAAGGGGAAGCCCTCGGGACATACAATAGCGTTTTGGTATTTGCATCTAAAGTTAAGGTTCACAACATTAAGGTGGGATGTTCCAAACTGAAATTGTGTATCGCGCCGTAAGGCAGGTTTATTGATCCTATAAATCCATTTACTTTCTAAAGTAACCCAAAACATTTTTCTGTTACTTGATAAAACTAGGAATACTCAACTAGGAATCATAAAATCCCTGATTTTGTACCAGATTCAATATGAAAACTGCCTTACGAACTAAGATACTAAATTAAAGTGACCTCTAGAGGATTAAATCTCAACGTGGATTAAGTTTACAGTTTTAGTTGTATAACAAACATGTTTGGACTGAATGTCTGGACCTTTGTACCCGTTTATAGCAGAGTGTTGGTGTACATTTGTTGTGTTGAATCTATTAGGTAGTATTATTAATGCGAAAGTAATGTCTGTTTACTGTTTTACTTTTTACTCGATTACCGCTGAACAGATTTTAAGATGTTAGTTTTACCTGTTACGCCTAAACCGCTGAGCAGATTTTTATAAAATTTGGCAAGGACGTAGATTGCCTCCTGGGGAAGGACATAAGCTACCCTTTGTCTCGAAAAGTCTTTCGGGATGCGAATGTAACTGCGGGCAACAACTAGTACAGAATATGAAATTTTGTGCGGGATAGCTATCTGAAAATACACATGAAAGCAAGCATGAGTTGCTTGAATATATGTTTGTACGTTGTAGTAACATGTGCACTAGCATTCTGTGGTTTGAGCGAATTCCTAAGTGCTCTAGGAAATATTAGACGCAATACACAAGCTCTCTACGCTTCTTAGATGTATACTGCTTTTGTCCGCGATCTACCTGAGACGAACATTCTTATAATACCAACGTACGACTGCTCCATTGGAATCTACAAGTCCTAAGCGCTACTGCTATGTTTGATTTACTGGTTTGATTCCCAGGTATTGTAAGTATTGTTATTGGGTTATGAAGTTCTCAGTAGCAGTTCAGAGTTGATTTGTGCCTATAGATGGGTTTCTGCCCAGGCATTTTGGGCGAAAAAAATATATGCCCTGGCATAAACCCATCTATATAGATGGGTTTCCGCCCAAGCATTTTGTGCGAAAAAAATAAATGCCCTGGCATAAACCCATCTCTATTTGTGCCCGGTTAATGGCAATAGGCTCGTCCCCTATTACATGGGACATAAACATACTGGCGAACTGTGTTACATTAGTACACCTCTGCTTAACCCTTCGGGAAAGACAGGCGTGATGGTATATTACGTTACGATACCAACGTATGGACAGCATGTGCCTTCGGCCCTACGTCGTATATTTACTGAAGTGCGTTTATTTACATGTGTCATGCCGCGACTTCGGCGCCATACGTGCCTCATATCAACGCCATTTATTTGAACAACTTGTTCATACATACTCAACTGATTGATGAAAAGCCGGTAAGTGATGTATTTTTCTGTTGAGACTAAGTGACTTTCGCAAACAAATCATGCAGTCTGGCGGTGACAGAATGAGCTAATGCATTTTACGAGAAATCGATTTAAATTCATCATTTTTACTTATATGAATGTTTATGACCATATGTGTCTTTCTTGACATGATAAATGGACTGTCAGACCCGTCTTTGTTTGTATTGGCATCGGAAACTATTTCAAAAATACATACTTTTAACCAGGTAAGGGTTACAAGTTAACAAAATATTTTCTCATCCATCTTCTTACACGGAAGTGGATATCAATAGACTTAAAAGTTTATTTACGTGTATAAAAGCGTCTCATGGAACGCTGAAAGAATTATTGGTAAACAATGAACGTCTGAAGTTACGATATTACGCCAATATTAGCGCATAATCAAGGATCAAAATTGCTAAACACGCTGTATAACATTAAAAACTTTTTATCGGTGTTATACGCGGGTCCGATAATTCTCATAATCGAATTTGAGATAGGTATTTCTGTGATGAATGAGACACTTATTTTTTTAACGGGCTAACTACTATCATTGCCTAACGAACGAAAACAATATGGTTTACGTGAATAGATATTTGAGCCAAATGTAAACAACTATTCAATTTACAATTAATTTGTTTAAAGGTAAACAAATCGGAAGCCCAATCCCCTTTTAAAAGGTCGGCATCGCACTCGTGACTCCTCTGGTGTTGCGGGTGTCCATGGGCGGCGGTAATCGCTTACCATCAGGTGATCCGTCTGCTCGTTTGCCCTCCTATCACATAAAAAAAAAACACAAAACGGTTATTTTACTTATCAGTATTTTATTTCTTTTCTCTTTTCCTTCCGTAAATAAGTTAAGTACATAAATAAAGTATTTTTATACAAAAGTACCTACATAAGTACGTATCACTTACAATTTTCTCCGTACCGAGAGCAGCTATTACTTTTACTAATGTTAGACGTCAATACTAGTTAATGTTATGAATAATGATTAGTAATAAGTCGCTAGCTAGCCTCTAAGTATTCAACATTTCTCTATTATCATAATTAACAGCTGCATGTTAACTGTCTGCTGTAGAACGTTGAACTCTATCAGAAAATATTACATGCATTTTTACTTCGCTCATTAGAATGAGGTACTAAACATTAGAGGGGCTTGTGGTTAAGTTATAACTGCGCTGATCAATCTAATTGCAAGGTTATGTTGCGCTTACTGCGGTCAGTTTATGGATGGGTGATCATTTATGTACATGGAGACCACTTCGTACCTCGGAGAGCATAATTATGTAGCCGTTGGTCCCAGGTCGTTAGTCAGAAGCTGGAAAAACTGGCAACCGCTATTATAAGATCTCGGTATTGCCCACAAATTAGCCTACGAAGGTCTGACGCAGCAAGGTTCAGCCGCATTTGGCTGGATTAGAAGCCGAACTCAGGATGGCTAAGATGGTGCTAGTTACAATAATTATTATAACCCATTCAAATTTAAACTAATATCCAAATAAATGTACAGATTTAATTAGTTAATTACGTGCTTTCATCACTAAGCGATAGTGCGTTTAAGAGATAATGATATGCCTAATTAACACTTTCATATTTTAGTTTATATTAAGCATTGTTTTCTCAATAAATGAATGTATATTCTTGTGATAAATAAACTTCTTAAACGATATACATATGTATAATTTAACTAAAAATACAGGTAGACCAAGTTAAAAAAAAAAACATTCATTTTATGAAAGATAATCTTTTATGATTATGAATTTATCGCGAGGAACACATAATATTTTGTACACGAATGAGCGTGAAATGAGTTTTCCCTAAAAGATATCGTATTCTAAACCGAATTCTCTCTTGTTGGGATTCCAAATAAAGGGAAAGGGAATGATAGAAATAGCTGTTTCTGTGATAACAATGAATTTGAGACACGCTTAGTATTTAGGTATGTTTCCGCTGTTTTATTATTACATAATAGAATAAGAGGAGTGTTATTAATTTTATTATAATTTACGAGTGAAAGAAACTCTAAATTTAGACCAAACATATTTCTCTGGTCATAATAATTTCACCAGGTATTATTGTTACCAAATCTCATACTATATTTATTAAGATTTTATTATTTAAATAGCAATGAGTACTTCAACTTCCATTTATAACTTTCATGGACTATTTATGTCAAGATGAAAGGGCCGTGATACATAGTGATTTAAGCATAATTATGCGTAATAACACTAATAACTCACGCAAATTAACGTGAACCGTAGTATAATTCATGAATGTACCTGGAACGGCGGTTAACGCGATTGTCGCCTTACGTTGTTCGCAACAGGGTACCTACAAGAGTGCTTGACATGTTGACATCTATTTGAATAGAGAATACCGCATTAATATATACCGTGGAGAGAAGGAACAGGGAGTGAATTGATTGTACGCTTCCTTATAAAACCTAGTTGAACTGGTCCAAGATATTAATTTCCCAAAAGATTATAAATCACTCTATATGATAAACTTGTAACATACCGAGAAATGTTGTCAATCAAGCAAAAAGGCGTCATCATACTCATCGAACGTCATAATGAAGAATTCCTTAAATGGGATCAAACACTGAAATATGAATAAGATAACATACCATACCATTACGCCTGTATTCCCCTAAGAGTTAGAGAGAAGAGAGCCTTTTGCCATTCACCGTGCACAAATCCAAACTCCGAGCCGCTACAGAGAATTTCATAGAATAACACTGCTCGAACTGTGAATTGGACCCAATACCTCTAGCGAAACAGTCGCATTTGTGACCAATAGACTAATGAGGCAATTAAATAAAATAAATCATGAATTTGTCATCTTTCAGTCATCATGACGTATGGATTTAATATAAAATGTTTAAAGAATAAAATAATTAGATACCTTCTTATTTATATCTAATCTAATGTATTTATTATTTATTATTATTGACTGCCTCATTAGTCTAGTGGTCCCAAGCGCGACTGCTACGCTAGAGGTCCTGGGTTCGATCTCCAGGTCGAGCAAAGTGTTATTGGGTTTTTCTATGAAATTCTCAGTAGCAGCTCGGAGTCTGGATTTGTGCCCGGTTAAATAGGCTCGCCCCCTATTACATGGGACCTAAACATACCGGCGAATTGTGGGTGTACATAAGTACGCCTCTGCCTAACCCTTCGGGGAATACAGGCGTGATGGTATGTATGTTGTTTTTATTATTCGCAGCAGTACTTCGCTAATATATTTTTTAAATGGAGTTTCTTGCCGGTTTCTTCTCCATAAGAACAACTTTTTGGAATGCAACTTGTGCAACTAGACTCAATTACGTTTCATAAACGCTTGTAAAAGCTTATTTGAAATAAAAATATTTAAACGTTTGACTTTTAAAAAAAAAAACCTTACTAGCAATGTGGGTCGCACATTACTAGTATTCTTGTTAACCCCTCGTGCTAAGCTAAATGCTTGTGTTACGAGTGGGTTCACGTCGGTAGTGTAATGGGTGGGTTTTGAAAGGGCAACTACATGATCGCAAATCCGACGCCCTAGCCATTAGGCTACCACGTCTTCATTAATTAAATTATGTATTTTCTTGGATATTATTATTATTCTTGCATATTAAAGTATTATTACTTATTTGCACATACTCTTCAGTATGCACTTATTCGACTTCATTCGGTACTCGCTGAATCATTAAAACAAACACTTGTTTAAATGTGGGCCATTCCAGTACAATCATCACTTTCAAATGTAGTTCGAGAAAAACACTTGCGGTACATTCTGTCCGACTTACTTTATGAAACAAAAAAATAAATTTATTACGTTTTATTGTATTTGGCATTAACATACGTCTCACTAAAATGTATCGTACCTATGTTTTTAATTTTTGGTAAGTAAATAGTTACATAGAAATAACCACATTTTTTTTTATTTTCCGTAATTCCTAATCTTGTAAAGTTAGACAGTGTTTAGACTGTGTTTTCTAAGACTAAGGTCGAAATACCTAGTAGGTACTCACAGCTAATTTTTCATGATAAGACAATATCAGATATTTCTCTAGAAAATTTGTGGACTGATGAAATTTTATAGCTAAAGGTTTCCTAACTTTGGCTCGCTCAATAACCAAGTTATTATAATTTTCTTGCTAGACTACGCTGAGACTGAAGTTTCTTTAACTTTGAATTATTTAGTTAGGTACATTAATTTATGATTGGTGACTGAGCGATTGAAGAACGGAAATTGATATCTAATAAAAAACTAAATGAACTCACTGCAACACGTACTAGAAAACTAGAAATGTATATAAGTAATAAAATGTATGATACAGAAAATGTTTAATGTTAATATATGAAAAGTATTTGCAAAATAACGAAATTAACTAAGATTCGTTTGAGTCGCAACTCATTTTCGACCTCTTGAGCGCTTAGCTATATCTGGAGGAACGGCAGTGGAGGAACGGAGGAACGCAAGTCTAGTAAAACACGGGACGATATAACAATATAATTGTACTGACCATAATGGGGCTCTTTGTCGTGTGGTATGTTCCCGTTGGGCTCGAGCCGGTCGAGGCACTCCTCGGAGTACCCGTTGTAAGGTAATTTCCCGCGGCTGCCACCGTTCTGCTGACGCCCGCGGCACTCACTGCCGTCACCGTCAGGCTCGTCTTTTGTTGCTGTAACAAATAAAAATATTTCATGAAACCCCGTAATGAACCCGTAACCAGGAACAGCTGCTCGTGTGGTTTTGTTGGCAGATCCAGTAGAGTTATTGGGTTTTCCTAGAGCAATAATAACCTGACGTTTCATTTCAGACAATACGCTCACTCCCAATTACAAGGACCTAAAAATCTGGTGGAATGTGAGAGTATTTTAAATTTAAATAACCTATTTTAAATTTGAACCTAAATTAAAGTTCAGTTTACAGGCAAAATATCAATTACCGCGAGACTTTATTTTATCCCATTGACTACCCAATTCATTCACAATTTGGAACGCAGCGACGCTTTGAATAAAACCGTAAATTAATAATGTACTTCCACTTACACAACGTGGAATGGTATCACTTGCCGACGCTGTTCAAAGCCAGGATCATTACGGGTTGACAAACGACACCCGGGTTTCAATTGAGAGAAACTTCGGCAAAGCCCATTTCGGCCACACGGCAGATGAATTTAATAGCATTGTGAACTTAACAATGAAGCTAACTACAAATATTTCAATGCGGCTTCGGCTATTAAACGCAGAGCTTTAATGATGGCACGACCCCACAATTGGCACACAGGAACTGAATTTACAAGTGGACTTTTACAAACTATACTTCCTCTAAATAGCCCCGGAAACAGCAACGAGCGAAACGGACAGTAATTTGTCTGCATCTAGCGACTCATTAGTGGAAATGGGAACCAGAGATAGAAAATGAAGATAGAAAGGGCCATCTTGACCTAAAAAGGCGGAATAAAATGTGAAAGTGCTGAAAATATCTTATGGAAAGTACACAAACTGGAGATAAAAATTATTTGGAAGCATGAAATAACAGGAAATTCTCGAAACAATTCCATCAGTGGTGCGATGGGTCACAGTAAATAAATTACATATTATGACGTGCCAAATTTCCCGGTGAGCGAACTCAATTGTCGTACTTTGAGCAGGAACCGTTTTGACAGGTTAATTTATTGGATAGCATCAATGAATATATTTGGTGCCGGAATGTGACCACAACTGCAACTTCATTCTTAATTGATGTAACGAAAATATGGCTTTAGTGTACCTACTGCAAAAATCAATTAATTATTACTGCAGATTACTTAGTTATGTTATCTTGGACATCTATGAAGAGAGTGAAGTAAAAGAACGTCTTGAGGAATTGAGTAAATTCAACGATATCACTCGTCTGTGACAATTATCCGACCTGGTCCGGTTCAATGGTTAAATAAAGTTGCAAGCAAAGTTGCTAGCTTATCGGTTTTTTATCGGATACATTTCGGAGAGTGTGCATCAGATCTCCACGATCTTATTCCCCCTAGCCCTTTCCACTATCGTACGACCAGAAGCACGAAAAAGCGTCATCGATTCACGGTGGACATTCCAAAAGCCCGAACGAAACGCTTTAAGTCCACTTTTATAATGCGTACTGCTGAAATATGGAATGCACTTCCCGAGTGGGTCTTCCCTGATAGATATAATCTGGGTGTCTTTAAATCACGAGTGAATCGGTTTCTTCTAGGCAAGCGCGCTCCATCGTAGATCGCAGTATCGCTTAACATCAGGCAAACTAGCGGTCAAGCGTAAGCCTATCACTAATAAAAAAAATTAAAATAATAAATAAGTTACCAACTAATTTGCGTAAAGCGAGCCTCCAACTTACCCTGGAGGCATACAGTTCAGAAGACAGGATATGAAGTGACAACCGGCGCTAAAGGCCACGAAACTTTAATTAGCTGCACCCCGGAACTTAGCGGTAGCCTTCAACTTGGTATGGCGTTCACATTATTTTATAGCTCATAGTTGGAACATAAATTGTCGGCACAGCATTTTATACGGAAAGAGGGAAACTTTACCTTTGTTGAAACTGAGAAAAATTTACATAGTTTGACAGTATATTAAGAACAATGAGGAACAACTATGTAGAAAAAATTCATACAACGGTTTATTAAAATAATTAGGTAGGTATTATATTTTCCACTAGAAATGGGCATGTCATTCATTCTGTGATCAATATTCACGACCACACAATTACATGTGGAACTCCAATAACGCAAGGAACGCACACTTCAGTACTTATTCATGTCGAATTACGCGGACAATTTGCCTCAGCCTCGATTGCAAATTAGTAAATTAAGTGTCTGCCTTGTGCACATTAATTATGCATTCCCCACAGTTTCGTGCACCTCCAAAACAAGAAGTAGCCATCTGGCGTCTCAAGGCAACGGGCGTACTTTCTTAACCAAAAATATTATTATCCATCATTTTGGCGCCAGTAATAACTTTATATTATTTTAAGCACTGCCGCTGCCCATATTCATCTTGAATACAAATTAGTGAATATTTTCGTGGTTATAACTTTATACTTACTTAACTACGTCATGCAGAACATGCTGAACAAGAGTATGAGTTTGCGAACACAATTGTGGAACAACGAGGCTTAACTTTTGTCTCAAACGCTCACAATTCACATGCAGCTGCTTCGCCGGAGAGAGGGAGACAATTTCTATAGCACTATTTTACGTAGACACAAAGTAAGGCGACAAGCGGTGCCCTCGAGCGGTCGAGTTTAATTGAGACGCGGTTGTGCATTCCTCTTGCACAACTCACGTGAAACAATTTCGCACACACAATTTATTCTCTTTACAACGACGTACCGTGCATTGGCTTAGCTCCGTAAGCCTCAGCAAGATCAGCACAAACCGAAAGATCCGCGTGGAATAACTCACGAGAGTCAGATTACGTTATTGAAATAGTAACAGCGAAGTGTTCACACGGATAATTCGTGCAAACATTCCATGAATGTAGCGTAAATATGCTAACAAAACAATCGTTATTGGTTTTTTCCGGGTTGGATTATCGTGGGATTAGAACTGAGTCGGCTAACAGCACGTGCGGCAGCGATAAGCTCCCTCTTATATGTGGTATTGTTGAAACAATGAGCACAGCGCACACGTTCGTGTCGATGCTACGACGTTCTTGATGCAATTAGATAGGCGCGTTTTGTTTCCGAGTTTCACCTCCCCGATTCCGGCAGCGAAACTCTTCATCAGAGGCGACGATCAATCACTACTTCCTCGAGACACACGAGGGATCGTCTGTGATTTGTCAAATGAAGATTGTAATTTCGGAAGGGGAATTTTCAGAGAGCTAAATGAACGTGAATGTGGAGTGATTGCGAATCTGTGGTACTTTGAATTAGCACTGGAACCGCGTTTACTTCGCCGCTTCCTCGCTACAGAATTATTGTCCTCATCAAGACAGCTATCTTGCATCAAGTGGCAGTCATGAAAGTAATAAAGCGTAGATTTGCTCTCGGCTCGGGTTCCTAAATAAAACGACTATTCCGCCGCCGCATTACTGCTGCGTCGAATACGACAAATTCCAACACACATAGAGGATACCGGTGCTTTTTTCTGTAAAATGGCGTCGTAGTCTTATACTTAAAATTAGATAAAGTCTCAATAACGTTACAAGCTAGTTATGTCGACGTGAGTCATAAAACATAACACCGTAATCACGAGCGTAACTCAGAAACTATTCGACTTGAGGTCATAATACATAACTTAGGTGTTTTATCGTCGTTTGAAACAAAGGCAATGGTAGTGGACGTATGTTTGAACACCGAATAAACGTAAACTCCACATACAAGAACGAGTTTGTATTAATTGTACACGGTTACATATTTACGTAGCCGTAGGTACCTGAACTGATGCTACCCGATGTGCATTAGAGCAACAATTTGTGATTGTATACTCATTTTATAGAGCGTAAGCGACTATCTTGCAAATCTAAAGCTGTTTGATGGTTAATTCTCTTTCATTCATTACTCAAGCGGTTATGAGGCAGATATGTTATGCTAAAATAGGTATACGAGAGGCAATAAGACGGTAATATTGCATTTAATATCGAACATGGTGTCCTATTACGGAAATGAATAGCATGACCAGCGAGCGGCAACCTTGCGCATACTGCGGTTACATAAATATTAACTGAAAGAACATATTTCATAGTAATGGTGTAGACTCTAGATTATGGATGCATATCAACCACCTGTTGAATGTAACCTTGTTTCTGAATGTATTATGTCCAAAATTCCAAATGCCCAAAATTCTGAATGCATTAAGTAAACAAACAATACCATTTCTTAAAAACATAAAACGATAAGAATAGCTAATATGAACACTGTAATTTATATGAAAGTTAAGTCAGTCTTTGAAATACTCGTAAACAAGGTAAAACCTAAAATATCCCAAACCATTTTGTAGCTACGTAGGTAAATAATGTCAAATAAGTAATCTAATAGTTACATAATCAATACTGGTGTGTTAATTTCATACGTGCTATGTTAACATTGATCCTGAATAAACGAAAATACACGTTTACTTTGATCCTCACCCAGCACTTGCAAACTTTGCAAGTTTGTTGGAAACACTCAAGAAATATAACACCCCGTCAATGGGCGCAACAAAAAAGTTTCCAACGAAAAATCTTCCGACAGCACTCTCGGAAAACGGGTTGCCGCAAGAGATTACATTTTTACTTAGTTTAATACTAAGATGAGTTCCTGCAATATTCTGCGCCGTACATTATTTTCAAAGATACCATCTTTCAAGCTCACATTTGAAAGAAAAATGTTACAGCATAAATATTTTTAATATGATACATGTACGATCTGACAGCTAACAATATATTATAATTAAAATTTGAAAAACTCAAATGCTTTTTATTCCCACAATCATAGTTATGAAAGCAATAAAAAAGTTACTAGGTATATCCAAGGCGATGATGCCGTGGAAACTTTAAAATGAGTAAATATTTTAAAAAGAAAACTGTCGACAAAGTATGTCAGCAGTTTTATAGTCGTTAGCAAGTTTGCGTCGAAGGAACTAACGAATATTTAACGTTAATTAATGAATAACTACATCGTCGTTACAGCCAGTTTTAGCACTTTTAATGAAGTAAAAATGTCCTAAGCTTTTAATCCAGGGTCTTTAGTTATACGAGGTATAATATCAATATTCATTATGTCTGACCGAGTGAGCCGAAAAATTTGAGTAGGGTTGGACACGTCAGCGTGTCAAAAATGGAAACTCGATTTGGATCTCATTAAAACATGGACATTTGCATGCATAGACGTTATCACTTGTCATCTACCATTATTTTCAGTTGGATTGATACCGAATTTACAAACAAAATCCATCTACTTTCTATCAAACCGAATCAAATGTAATCAATCAGTTGTTGAGTAAAAAACAGAAAAACTTATTCCATTTACTTTATGACTTCACCTAAATGTAATTTTAGAAATTTTTGATGATTGCCATGAGCTTTTTACATGGGCTCGTATAGCAAATTATATATATAGGTAATATATCCATATGGCGTTTTGTTCTACAGACAACAATATGTTTGTTATCCGTAAGGGAAATATGTTCAACCTTGAAATTACGTAAACTTATGTAATAGTTGATTGCCTAATAGATAAACGCAAACTTGATGGCACGGAGATTAGATTGGAAGACAATGGGTTTTATGAGTACGACGATGCTGACACACTATTAGGGAGTTTACACTTACCTACATGTTCCTGTTTCAAAACAAGAAGCGTAAGTGAATCCGTTGAAAAATAGCTAAAATGTTACGCAAGTCCACGTATTACCTCGATTCTGTTCCTACAGGGTGAATTGCACAAAGCCTGTCGGGATGTCAAATTTGACGAGGGTCGTGGACCATTGTGGAGTTGTAGCCGCGACCCTTGCGGTCAGTGTCGCTTTCAACGGCGACAGATTATCGCGAAATTCCGATGGAATCAATGCCTACAACTTGGTGATATCTTAGAACTTACTCGTTTAGTTGTACCGCAGTTAACGACTTTGTTTGGAACGAAACGATTCGGTTTCCAATGTCACAACTTTAGACAGCGATTATGAAGTTTTGTCCTTTAAGAAGGATTAGAGATTCGGGAAGATTATAGCTCTCATGATCGGCGTGTTCGTCAGAAGTAAATAAGATGCTAAGATCAGTTTCAGTGAAAATGTTTATTGGCAGTCTTGGAAGTTGCAATAGTTTTTTATTATTTCTATCATAATTCATAATGTAATTTTAGGTATTGTATTATGTAAATAGAAAGAAATCATTACAGACCTACATTAGTAGCGAAAGTGAAATTAAAACACGGGGTTATTAGAACCCCGTGTTTTAATTTCACATAAGTATCACAAGGAAAATAAACAAACCACAGTTCCATGTTTCTGCCATAATCATTTAATAAAATGTCAAACAACGCTTCGATGACATTGACGATGGCAATAAGGTCCAAAAATATTCTAATAATAGGCACTGAAACAAAGGCTTTCAATATTTTTACGGGTCAGGGCGTCGGAGAATGTTAACAGAATTAGCTCAGACGTTTAACGGCTTGCGGCATCACAATTGGGTGGCGCGAAAAGGCGGGCGACATTTCGCGCGCTTTCCCCGTCGCTGACGATGTAGGTCGCGTCAACATCTAGACTAGACCTGTTTGCCTTACTCTATCTAGAGTGTGACGACTCACTAATAATGATTGCAAATATTTTCTCATAACAGTGACGTGGATGGGTTAAACGCGTTTGCACTGTCTTTTATTCTTATTAGGCAATATAAATCAACAACATTAGTAGATTTCTAGAAGTAGAAATCTACTAACTAATTACGTACAGCTATCTTTAGGTTTTTTTTTTGTTTTAAATTCTGCAGTAAATAATCTCGAACATCAATCGATCGATGTTTAGCATCTGCTGCACGGATCGATAAAAAGTTATTCTTGTTTCACGTACCGATCCACCAAATTATGAGATGGACTTTTTTAATGACTGATATGTTAATTGCTTTCAAATAAAAAGCTTGATAAGGAATGTTTCCCTTTCCTACCCATTCATCAAATGGTATATATAATATAATATAATATAACTGACCTAGAGACTAGAGACACTTTTTAAGGGAAAGTTTAGCTTTGAAGTTTTGAAGTGAACGCTCGCAGTTTGTTATTGTTGGCAACCGTATTTATTGAATTATATGATATCATTTTAACTGTGTCTTCAGATATGAAAATAAAATAAGCATCATAACCCTGACAAAAATAATCTCAATGATAAAACCGAAACGCCTGACCCATTCTATTTTCCTCTTTTGAAATGCAGTCCCTGCGAAATTGAGATGAAACCCCAAAGAACCCTTTCACGGTCGCGTCTACTCGATAAGATTGCGGACTTTTCAGAAAATAAGCGTCAACAAACAACAATAATATGAGAAAATAAACGTCGGGCGATAAAACAGTCAATTGGGAGTTCCTTGAGTTGGGAAATGATGATTATTCGATTGCACAACATTGTTTGGAGGAAAGATTAAGGGCACGTGTAAACATACAATACGTAGAATGGAGAATGTTTTGTTCTGTTTCCGTGACCCATATTACAAATGCATGGTATCAGCTTAGTTTACAGTTTAATTGACTATTCATGTGTGATCGTCAATCGAAAGTCGAAATAATAGTATTACTCTTCAAATAAAAATATGTATTTGTCATTACCATACATTCAGGTCATATAAATAAAACCGGTCCCGGCATACACCCCTGAAGCATCCCTCAAGTAGCATGCGGCAATACGAAAATCTATTACGTAATGTAGCCGACCTATTTCCCAGGAAAGGTAGGGGGAAGCACTGTCGCATACGAAAAGGTTAAACTTCACACAAACGTCCCCCGGGGCTTATCTAGCACCACTGTGAGTGCGAGTTTGGGCAAGTGTACAAATTTACATGGGATTCATATTTATTATTACCTAATTAAATTTCAGTCTTCCAAATTTTATTTATGTATGGAAAATTGTAAGTTACAGAGAAAGCCGTAAAATTTAATGTAGATATATTTAATTTCAAAAATGAAGAGCAGTTTCGCTTCTTGTAATAAAGAATTAACTATGATGTGATTTGAATATATTTTTCACGTGTGTATGATATAATTAAGCCTTGGAGCCTAAAAAACAAGCTTGAAGTTTTGACTTAAACAAACGTTTACGTTAAGGTAAATGTTATCTTGCAAAATCAGGAATTTAATTTGTCAAACAATTACCCGTCATATCATTGTATAAGTAAAATGATAAGATGAATACACATGTCATGTTTACCGCCTCTGAGAAGGCGTGTAGACACACCATACCTGTCTGCCTATCAGCAAAGCTAAGTTTTTATATGGAATCAAATTTTGTTTTACCTCTAGCACCTATAGAACCAGAAAAAATCGATTCAATAAAAGGTCAGGAGAGGGCGCGTTGATAGATAATGCAAATTATTATTCCTCCGACGACCAGACTCGCAAGTTCTTATATTCTTTACATGTTATAACATAAGTTGTAAGTTATAAAGTAAAACTGATTGAAGAACATTGTTACATGTGATCACTGGTTAAGTATCCATTGGCCAGTGCGGCACGTGGACGGTACCTATGCGTCGTTCAATATATTATATGGAAACTACGCTCCATTGATTCGGAAACTCGTCTCCTTCATATTGATATCTAGGCATGTATTGGATGTGCTTGGAATAACTCCTATTTTATAATATGTTTTCGATATCTCACATGGTGTATAGGTAAAACTCTCCGCTAGCTTCTTGGACAAAAATACACTTGTGCACAACAAGTACACTACACAGTACTTGGAGTATGAACTACGAAGAGATAGACGTTTAATGACATGCGTGACAACAATTGGTGTCAAGAAACTAATAAACTTTCCCAAGAAAGATGCGCGTAAAAAGTCAGGGACAGTCATTAACCCGGCTGTAAACAATTCAGGCCAAACAATCGGCTCGATGATGGGAGGGGACACTTGGGGCAAACACACGCTATTACTGGAGCAGACGAACATGACTCACTAAATTAAAATGAACTGAAAGAACTACGTTTGTTCTGAACTCACAAACTGAGTTCACTGAGTTAATTTCATCAAAGACACACTCATAATCATTGTCTCTAATGTTTTAATAACAAACCCAAAACTGCAATAATGACAGACATTTTGATTCAAAGCTAATTTTATACTATCTTGATGATTTGCCAAGCAAATAGAACAATAAGAGAAGTACGATGAACTCAATAAAATGGAAACTACAGAGAGTATTACGAGTAGCAAAGGGTAACTATTTGTGGAAAATTATAGAAGAAACAAATCAAGTAACTATAATTCAAGAATTAAGCGAGTAAGTTATGGAAGCAATAAATTCCACTGACGCCGGCGGCCGGCGGCGATCACTTAGCGATTGTGCTTTGTTATCGTGCTAGCGAATAACAAGTTACAAGACATAAGCACTACATGTGACATGTGGCCTGATACTTGATATAAGAAGACCGTAAATTATATTCTATAATTAACCGAAATAGCAATTAAGTATAAAGTTTTCCCTTTCCAATATATAATTTATTTCATACAGTAGGTATCAAGCAAGACTATCAGCCGTAATTGCAATAAGAGCAATGTAACAGTTTGAACATCAAAAATGATGTCAGTGCATCGAACCCTACGCACAAGACATTACAAGGTGCTTACGTAATGACCGACAGTTGAGCAACAGACAATTGAGTCAATAAAGATGAAAACACTCAAGTGGACAAGTATCCTATTAATGTAACATTAGGGACACAAGCAGTTGCATGGAATTGAACACGTCGTAACATATTTTACTTTTACAAGGAAATTAACAAGAGTCGCTGAACCGCCATGAAAAAGTAAAAAATATCGTAGAGACGCCTTTACAAAAGTATTTGAATAGGTTGAAGACAATGGGGCGGATCGACAAAAGGCCGTTCGTCCAGGCTTCGCGGTTGTGATGCAGGGAACACAATACAGTTCCTGTGCGGTCGAGTGACTCAATATACCCGCATTTGTGATATAATAAGCTAAGAACATTATTACGACATAGTGAAACGTTTCCCTTTTACATTATTGCTTTGGAAATAAATTAATGTCTGTCTGTAAGCGTGCATTAAAATTGAAACAGTTACATATCTACACAATTAAAACGTCGACGATGTAATGCAGTATGTTTAAGGAAACATCTACGATTACAATTACTGGAAATAGAAACAATTCGATACAGGGTGTCAAGGAACTAGTAATATCGAGTTGATGTCTCGTCCGCTGGCGACGTGGCTGCTTCGAGCACGCAGGGCAAATAGGGCAAATAACTATTATCAATGGACTGCGCGGAAGTCTGCTATCAATCAACGACCAGATAATGGAGATGTTGAACCCCCGTGACGCGCACCGGACGCTGACTATTCGACGCCGCGTCGCTACTTTTCGGCAATATTATAACACGTCATGATGACCTTTTTGGTTCAAAAGGTCTGTTTTAATAAGCTGGACGAAAAAAAGGGCATGATTTATCACTTCAGAGATGAAAAAAGAGAATATAAAAGTGTCGCCTACAAAGCACTGTTTGCATTGACTCGATCAATACAAACTGGGACATAGAACAAAACAGGAGTAGATACTGTTACAATTAAATTAATTCATATGTATATTTAATTAATTCTTCACAGTTAGCCGCTGTCAACGGCAGGCGCTTCCGAAGCGCCCGAAGTACTTCTGTCTCCATTTATGGTGCAGTTGGGTCTAGTAGCGTCGCACGGCTGATTCACGACTCGAAGGTCGCTCCCACTATAACGCTTCCGTTATTACTCAGTGGGCTGAACACGTTCCGTACACAGAATCACGCCATTGACAAAACGACAACACAACTGATATTGTTTCATGTAAATTTAAAATGAAGGAAGCAAGAGGCGTGGATCATGATGCTTTTATAAATTGGGTTTGAAGATACTATAAACATTTAATTTGCTGTTCATGATGTATGTCGAATCGTTGGTGCTTAAATATAGAATGAAACACGTAGTCTCATTTATTTCCTGGCGAATCGCGAAGGCATATCATTCGATACGTATGTAAAGTAAGAACTGCATTAAATTTTTCATGTCAAAGATTACAATCGCATAAAAAATTCGGAAGTATTTTCGGTGCGCATAACTGTTTTATTGTGGAACGTATAATATATTTATGTTGTTGTTTCTTTTCCGAATGAGAATTACGCTGAGAGTACAATATGTGGCGTAGGCAGACGTGAGCCGATCGAGCTTTACGTTACGTAACCTCAGTGATTCATACGTGGTTCGTGTCGTCTAGTTTTATATGCTTGTTTACGACAACATTAATGTTCGATTGTTCATGAAACTTGAATTGCATTATGTATCTACTTTAACACAGACGCCTAACTGAACGAGCTAACCAGTGATATGTTAAAAAAAACATACTCTAGCAAATTTATATTCTAGAATAAATAAATTAGCAAAAGCATACACATAAACATTAGCAAATAAATTAACTTTACCATCGATACTAGTAAACAATTAGTAAAGCAAACAACATAGAAATTCAACATCTATTAGTTACTTCGCTAGCCGTTTATTTTTTCTACAAATACATAAATTGTGAGTGCAGTACTGTTCAAACATAGGAAGCAAGCCGACGTTTAATAATGTTATGTGTAAATAACATGCGACAGCTCGAAAACATTGACCGAATAGTAACTAGCCGGTAACAATGCGCAAACAATCAGCAACGCTTGTAAACATTTCAAAACCGACCATTATGTTATAGAACATACAATCTCAATATCTTAAATCTCAGCACGATATCGAGTTGTGTATTCGAGTATTGTACGGTTTTACGAATAATCGATGTGGCAATTAATATTTCCGTTGGAGCGATTTTTTCTGTAAAAATCGAAGACGGTTACACAATTATGAACTTGTATCTGTAACTCTCTATCAAAACTATTGAATATTAATTTTATTGTGTTTCTTAATGCGACGATTAGCTCACCTGTAGAGGTAAACTTCCGTAGATTGTGTTAGTTGCGATACTTACGACAAATGCGCCGATACGACGACGAGTCTACTAAACCTTCATCTTACAGATCTTCTCGAGAATCTTTTAAAGATTTATTGATTACTAGCACACGCAAGATTTCAAGATTGGTTCCGACCTGGATAAAAAGTAGCCTATAATGTGTTATTCCAGGCTATAATCAATCTGTGTACCAAATTTTATCCAGATCCGTTCAGCCGTTCTGGCGTAAAAGAGTAACAAACATACTCACAAACTTTCACGTTTATAATATTAGTAAGGATGGACCTCATCATTATTATTTTTCTTTTCACTATCATATCTAACTTTACTGTCTCTTAATTAATAGCTATCATGATAATTAATAATAATAACTAGGTTCTAGATAATTACTGATAAACATAAAATATAGCACAGATCTCTTTAAAGCATATTATATTTTTTTATTTTCTATGATATTGCTACTGTTGATAAAATACAGCCTGTATGCTGAATTCTGCTCGTCTTGCATTGCCAAAGACCGTGTCTTAATTTCATTACATTTCGATAACATTCATAAACAATACATGCTAGTTATCAACTGTATCGGTTATGGATTGTGTTCTGCGAAACAGAATTCCTTCATTAACGCATGCCACAATGTTTGTATTATCATTCAAATGACTGCTGGCCGCCTGGTTAGCTGATCGGAGTGAAAGGATATTTAATATTTTAATTTAACAGAAATGTTGTATATACATAATCATAGACATTACTAACGTGTTAAGAAATAATTTGTAAGACTGTACAAGCATTTTTAAAATTATAAGATAAATAGATTTTCAATAAAATAGAGTAGCAGTTTCGGAACTAGCTAACAGTGAAGAAGTAATTAGCAACTCTGTCATCAAGCTAAGTTGCACAGTTCATCTTTAGATGAGTGATTGTCTTGTTTGCTCGGTTTATAAACTTTTTACATCATTATGATGATATAGACTTGATATTTTATTGAGATTGAGTACAAGCGTCAACTGTCTGGGAGTCGTTGGATATCGTCCTTGTGGAAGTCTTTGGGGAGGCCATTTTTCAGTAATGGACCTCTTTCGGCTGATATGATGATGATATAATTAGTACAACCACAATGATGACGATGATTCCGATGATACTCATTACAAACAGTTGAATTAATGTGAATATCACTGTTTTCTAAGTACCTGTAGTAGAGTAACGGAAATGCGATAATGACGATGAGTTAGTGATGAGGCGGAAATTAAATATGACAGAATATCATACTAGATATTGTAACTACTTGCCTATCCATGAAAACTATTAAAATACGTAACAAAGATACAAAATATTTAACAATTATAAGTATTTCCAGTATTTTATTTTATTATCTTAGGAAACCTTACAGCTAGTACAGTCATATAAACAGTTGTAATGAAATCGAAATAAGCAAAGGATTAGGATGCCAAAGAACAAATTAACAAGCCTTAATGCTCGTCAGATTAACATCACAAAGATGTCCCAAACTCAAAATTTAAACTACTAGAGCTGCCCCAACAGTAGAACTATTTAGTGGAACGGTTCATAGTGGACTTCCTGCGTCACGTCACCGTATGTGTTCAACCGTGTCACTGCTCCGTTGTGACTGATAAGGGACGGCCGAGGCTACCATGTGCCTAATCTGTGATCATTCATGCACACGGTTGTAGTTTTGGAAGCTGAATATTAAGCAGTTTACATATTAGTGGAACAAGGAATAATAAAACAATAACAGTAGCTATAAATGACACGGCACTAAAATTTATGGAGTGGTTGTTTTGTCCGTCTCCTTTGTGGGAGACGATTCCCACATAGATTAATATGTATGTTAAAATATAATGGACGTATATTTAGTGTTGTCTAGATAATAATATGTATTTAAGAGTTATTAGTCCATCGATATTAACGTAATTATCTTTGAAAAACAAAAACAATGCGTACTTAAATATTTTATAATTAAATATTTTATAATATAATATTTTATTAGCGGCCAGTCCCGGCTTCGCACGGGTGGACATTATTGAAGTTTTAGTCGGGATCCCTATTTTTTTCTAGTAATAAATATAGCCTATGTTACTCAGTGATGTAGCTTCCTAACGGCAGAAGAATTTTTGAAATCGGTCCAGTAGTTGTTAAGCTTATTCGTTACATACAAAAATAAAAATCTTTCCTCTTTATAATATTAGTGTAAATAGTAAGTAATAAAGTATATACTTAATAGTAATATAATAATTATTTATTGTGTAAGACAACAAACTTACGCAAAATGTTAGAAAAATAAAGTAAATTATACCTACCTTTTTTACGGCAAAAATTGAACGTTGCTTCAGTAAAGGTCAGCAGACGGATAACAACAATTGTTTGCATCAAGACGAAAATAGACACTTAACAAATAGAAATTGAACAATAACTACTTACGTTTACAGTTTGTTGTTTTGACAAGCCAAAATATTTCGGCTATGGGCTTTATATTGCCATGAAAAATAACGTTTATGATGCCGAGACACTTGCTTAACACGAATGTCAACCATCAATTAAAGTCCCGATTTGTTGATTTGTGGATCTTCTTTAGTACCATGTAATGTCATTGATATTTCAGGATCCACCCATGACAAGTATCTTATTAATTAAAGAAAAAATATTTGAACTTTTCGGCCCGTTTCGATATTTGCATGTTTACATCTACTCTATATCAGTTATGTCTTAATTAAGAATGTAAAATATTATGTTGTTGCGAAATAATATTGTATGCCAAGTTTAAAATCTCGTGTTTATAAAGCCTCGTAGCCAGCATGTCTGACTAACACAAAATATATCTATACAGAAGCAGTATAGGTTATATTATCTGTCTGTTTTAAAACAGACGAAACGAACTGACGAAGGCCAGACGTAAGAGCTGCGCGTAGTTAACACGGTAACATCAAATACCATTGCTTGTTACATATCATTGGTAGTTGAGCAACTGCCAAATGGAGTAATGGATGAGTGATACCCGGGAGCCATAATTAACTAACTGCTAAGAGCCTAACGTCCCACTTCCAACAATTTTCGGAAATATGTGATGTTATGGTTACGATAGGAGAATCCAATAAAATGATGGCTGATACAGATGTATAGGAGAAAAAAGACATTCTGCGCCGAGCCACAAGTATCAATTTAGTCTTCAGGTTTAAGATTTACCTTTTAATTGCCAATAGAGAATCAGGAAGAACACAATAAAGCAACAGACATTCATTAAAGATTAATAAGAAGATGGCTGACCGGAAGCAAACACTAAATGTGTATTGTCTTATAGTGACGTAATGGTTAACACAAATGATTACTAAAATATATCTAGTAATATAATTCATCACTGTAGTTTACTATGTAAGATGTTTGTAAACTTAAATGACACAACTTTGTCTAAAACAGAACGCTAATACCCTCCAATTAAAATTTATCATCGCACGGCAATTTATGGGTAAACCACCAGAATGTTATTACAGCTGTACTTAATTAAAATAATACACATTCATCTTTATATTCAACTGACACATATACTATTAGAATATTTAGCCTTAGTAAGCAAAACACATGCATGTCAGGTTTATCGCGAACATGACTTGTTAACAATATGTTTTTATGATAAAAGAAGAATAAAAAATATACGCTACAAAACGTTTTCACCAGTTAGTAAATATATTATAAACCGAATTCTTTTAAAAGATTGTTTAAAACATCTAAATATTAAATATAAAACAATTTTACAAAGGCATACAGTGGTATTTGAGATCCATTCAATGGTTTTCTTAGATAAAGAATTCTTGTGATGTTTAAATCTCTTGGGGGTAAATGGCCCTTCGAGGAAAACAACTTCATATTTAGGGTACGAGCAAAACGGGGCGTTAAGGTTCGCAAAAAAAAAAAATTGCGCTAAGAATAATATTAGCGACTATTTTACGACGTTAACCTACAAACCTACATGAGATAAAGACTGCAAATTTAATGATAAAGATAACAGCAAGTTTAGGCATGAAGTCTTTACTATCATGTCTTAAGAATAATGGCGGAATTCCACTAAAGTTCCGTCATCTGATTTTAAACGATATGAGGATACTGAAATACGATCTAGATCCTAAACAAAAACTTAAAAAAACACTTTATTATAAAGATGACAAAAAAGACAGAAAATACAAGAGCTATGAAGGATGAACGAGAGCACGAAAGAATACTTGTCTTAAGGGTCCGGCGGAGCTTGAATTGCCCACAAAAACGTAATATCAAAATAAGTCGTAATCCAGACAATATTCTATCAAATTATGTTATTATTCGGATTTGGGTACCGTTAATCTAGGTTCCTACCGTATTATTCTGCTACTGCTACTTTACTGGAAATAAAAGACCGGACATTCGTTCCAAACTTGGTGTTAAGTTATAAAAAATTGCATTCGCTTACATTTATTTCCAGTGAAGTATTTTGGACGAAATGGTAGAGTAGGAATCTAGATTAACGGTATCAGAATCCGAATAATAACAAAGTTTAACGAAACTGTGTTTGAATTATAATTTATTTCGGTATTACGTTTGTAAGAGAAATTCGGTCCGCCGGACTCTTAAAGAAAGCAGCATAAATTAATAGACACGAAGTACCCGAACATAGTATAATGTACCCTAATACTTTAAAATACGCAGGGCTAAAGAGGGCATCTAACAATATAACACTGAAGCGTTTAATAACAAGGCTTTAGTACCCAGATACTCCGATATCGGAGAAAGATCGAGTAGGTACATTATGTAATCCTAGTAACCCGCACGACTTCGTTCGGAAAATCCTTGGAAATGGTATGGAGATGTTGTTGTACTTATATTTCAAGAATTCTCAGGTTTTTTAATAATGTTAACGATTTCTTTATTCATGACTTTTGATATTGTACTTGTCGCAGGTACGGTGAATGCAGTGAATCTATCACAAATGATATCGATTATGTCATGAAACGATTATGGTTGAGCCATTGACACAAATGAGCGTAGCATTAATAATGACTGACATAATCTTAGCTGGCCCTATGCATTATAATACCGGTAAATGATTACATATTCATGATTATTCTAGTCTTTATTTATAGCTGTGCATTACTTCATGTCATGATTCATATTAATTACTTCATCTTGCTCCCGTAAAATCCATTACATTTTAACATCGCCATTGGGTACTAGCTGTTGCTCACAGTTTCACTCACATTCCCAACTGCTTTTTGATACAAAATGTAGCTTAATTGTCCTTCTCTAAAGTCCAATCTTGTATCTCTATGCCAAAACTGCTTCATCGGTTTGGAAACGAAACCAGCAGTCACTTTATAATATTAGTATGGATATAAGGCAAAAGACATCCATTGTTGGAAAGGCCTATCAAACTATGGAACCAATTAAATATACATTGCGATTCATCGACTTTGATTTGAACTGTCCCAATTGTGACCATATCCAAAGAGATCATGGATTATTGTGTTACCTACTTCTTGCTTGAGGTAGGTATAGGAATCCTCATCTTACGTGGAATAGTGATAGCCTATACAAGTATTATGTAAAGCGTATGCTGTACAGTTATAAGTATAGGTATGGGTACAAACGATCGAATCGAATTACCGCACGAAGGCATGTTAAAGTGGCGTGTGGGTGATCGAAGATGTTTATTTGCATCGTAGATTGCATGCGAGCATCTAAGAAAATCGCCCACGCCGTATATGTACATATGTAGGTTATCTTGCTGTATTCATATGAGAAGAAGTGTACCAAATGATCACTATTGTGTTACCCTCGATGGAAATAAAAGAGTACAATATAATTAGAAAATATAGAGCCCCAGTGATGCGCTTCATCGGGTCGGCTTCAAATTAAATCCAATGAAACTGTCGAATGGCTTGTATTCTCATGTGTTTTCAAATCCCATTTTACTGTTGCGACATATCTGCGGAAGTTCTCAGGAGATTTGAATTTCAGAATCGAATTAAACTGACACAAATACAATTATTTGTGTCACTTTAATTCGGGACTTAAGAAGTACAAGACACAAGTCAAGGCGGTTTTTTAATTTATAACTACTTATATCTAACAATTAATTTATCAAAAACATAAAATCCCACTAACAACATTTTTTGTTGTACCTACTTAGTGCATTTTTGTACATTGCCTTTTAAATTAATTTCTTATAAAAATATTCCTTCTACGGCCTAAAATATCACTACATCTGACACAGTTTTGTAAACACTCAGTGTAAACATGAATTCGATATCTATTTCAGTATTAGTAGTATATTTCTGTGTCGCAAAACATTATTAATAATACGTCACAGCCGATATAAATAGACAATATTGTGTCCAATCATTAACGAACGATAGATTGGTCACGAGCCATATTCATAACTGAATGTACCTACATAATAAAAGCTATGTGATAGACCGAATTGGTGGCATTATGAGTTATTTTTATCATTGCCGAAAATAACGCGCTAATTAACGCATCACTCGTTAATATTTACTAAAGCGACAGTCACTGATGCTATTTCTATTTAGCGCTTGTTAAAACGCTATTCTTAACAAGTGCTTATTGAAATATTTTATTAGTTACCTGGTCTAATTTTATGTTATTTTGCATCATAATTTTCCTTAAGACCGAAGCGGGCCGAATTTCGCTTACACATAATACCGAAATAAATCGTAATCCAGACAATTTCTATTAAATTATGTGATTATTCGGATTTGGATACCGTTAATCTAGGTTCCTACGGTAATGTTTCGTCTATTACTACTTCACTGGAAATAAAAGACCGGAAAATAGTTCCAAACTTGGTAAAGTTTTCAAAAATTGCATTCGCTTACATTTATTTCCAGTGAAGTATTTTGGACGAAATGGTAGAGTAGGAACCTAGATTAACGGTATCCAAATCCGAATAACGACATAATTTTATAGAATATAGGCTGGATTACGATTTATTTCGGTATTACGTTTTTGTGGGCAATTCAAGCTCCGCCAGACCCTTAAGTATTTTAGTTTCTTGATACGAATCGAAATTTATTGAATGTATTTTTGTATACCCATTTTCTTTTGTGTTCAACAACCGGGACAGTTTCAGCCCATATTTTATGCAGCAATAAAATGCATCACCTACTTAAATACAAATTTGATATAGAGCACCCTTATCAACAATAATAAAATATTCTATTATTTAATATGACTCTGCAGTGAATCATCGCACCACATCAAATTCTTTTTGGCGCCAACCACGACCGTGTGAAAATATACTTTTCTACTTTTAAATCCTAAACCCAACTTTTTAACTTAAACTTTTCACGAAGGGATTGTTAGACACACGCCGCCATTCTCTTGGGTCCATGCGTCCATGTGCTGTTAGATAAAATGCTTTTTTAAACTTACTTTTTTTCCTTTTCTTTTTAGTCTTGAGTGAAACTTCACGATATCTTCACATTCACACTTAGGATGCAAAAAAACATGTAAGGATAAAAAGGTTATTGAATGCAAAAAGTTTACAACTATAGCCTCAAAGGGGCAATAAAGGTTCGAAAAAGTTTTGATATGAGGGAGTTAACCTACATGGTGCCCAACACAGAGATAACTAAACGACAGTGCGTGAGAGATGTAAACCTCGTACATATCTTATCCAAGTTCTAAAAATAGCTATTAATTATCTTTGCTAATCTGTGCGGAGTGACGCTCGCTTTTAAATCCACTGAGCCGACACCAATACGATTTCACGGGGGATACCTGGGGGACATGACTATAGGTTATACATGTAGGTACTGTTAGTTACACATAGTGATTTCGTTAAGTAACATTCCGTAGAGATACTCCTGTGTGCTAGTATGCGTAAAATAAGCATGGATATTTTTGTATTGTACAAGATTGTTATTTATGAAGCAGATAGGAAGATAATTATTATTAAGACCTTTTTCCATCCAAAGTTAAATTTAAGATTTTAAATTAAGATTTAGGGTTAAATTTAAGAGTTAAGATTTTTTGTTTCAGGAGCTGTATGTCTTTACAAATCATCACTCGCTTAAACGGTAATGGAAAACATTGTGACAAAACCTGCACGCCTGAGAGAATTTCTCGACGGCGACGGCGTGTGAAGTCTGCCAACCCGCGCTAGACTAGCGTGGTGGACTACAGCCTAACCCCTCTCACTGTGAGAGACCCGTGCCAATTAGTCACGTATAAATGAATAGGTAGGTACATTATATTTAAAAACTTCAATCATCAACGCGACGAATCTCCAAGAAACTTAATTCAAGGAATCTATTTGCATTCTCTGCCGGTTAAGTAAAAACGCTTAACTGATTCAATCTGTGTGATGAATGTCTGACATCCTACGTAAACACGTTACGCCGATAATACGCGCCAGTTCCCGCCAGGTGGCGCTAACTACCGTCAATCAATATCTATGGCCGTAGTCGCTAGCTTTTTTAATTAACGAGCCGATCCGCAGAATTAATTAGAATAATTACTAGTTCTACGTATGAATAGCTAATTGTACGTCATTGTTCTGTGAGACTTAGAAAGTATTAGGAATAAAGGTAGTTCTCACAAATCATTCCGTGGCATGTATTTTGGGTACTTACTTATAAATTGAGCAATTAACACCAGAGTACTAATGCCGTGTTAGCGTGTTTCCCATTGTCATCTTCGTTATGCCGCCATTCATTGTAGTAACAGTGGAAACTTTACGATTTATCACGTCTGATATGAATTAACCGCTAATCATTCGAGTTACGTCAGCTCAGGGATCAGATCTTCGGCCAAATTATTCGGGTGTTAACACAAAGACTTTAAGTGAAGGTCTTTATTTAAATTACCTCGTTGACATTATATTCGCAATTAAAATGGGTTTTATTCCCAGGAAATGAGTTTGGGAGTTGTTCCTGGTTAATGCCTCTTAAGCCCTAAAATGGCGAACTGTTAGTATGAATTATGAAATATGGACGTCCCTATACTAAATACCTTCTACCTATTTACTATATTAGGGTCGGCTTTCAATCTTCCAAATGCGGATGAATACCAGTATTTTAGCGAACTGAACTGAAGCGACTGGCACCCAACTTCTGGGCAATACATATATCCTAAGGATAAACTGGTTTTTACGTGCTCATTGGAGACCTCTCCATGTACTAAGAATGGTCACCCATCCAAGGACAGACCACGGCAAGCAGCTTGCAGATCGATTGATCAGCGTAATTATTACTTATTGTGATAAAACGTTCTTTAAGTTATAAAAGCTTAACTTACTTAAGCGACATTCCTTTATCATCGTATTTATATTTATACGCAGACGGATCAATATCGTAGCACATGCTACGCACCCATGGCAAGGCTTTTATTAAATCTAGCTACGTAATTATAGAAAGCTTTATTGTTCTACTGAGCTTAGTGATTAGAACTATAAATATCTAGCTGTTGCCTGCAGTTTCACTTGTATTCTTCCCAAAAAAAATTTTGAGACTAAAGGTAGCTTATGTCCTTTTCTTACGTCTAATCTATCTCATTACCAAAATTCATCAAGATTGGTTTAGCTGTTTAGGCATGAAAACACAACAGACAGAAAGGGATACCTACTTTCTCATTTATAAGTATGGATTCCAAGTGGTACTATAGAAGTAAAGCATATTAATATGGGCCCATCCACACGAAAAGATCCCCACTTCTCAAAGCTCGATATTTCGGAACCGTTCGCCAATATCCGGCGCGATTCTGCTTGAGTAGGCGCTCATCTTTCATATGAAGAACCTACATAAAAGTGATAGATAGAATTGAAAAACTAGCTGACCGAGAATACTATTTCTTTTGTGTTTTATGACCGCTTAAGAATGTTATTGTTCAACATGTTCTATTTCTTTTTTTTTATGGGATAGGAGGGCAAACGAGCAGACGGATCACCTGATGGTAAGCGATTACCGCCGCCCATGTTCACCCGCAACACCTAAAGAGGAGTCACAAGTGCGTTGCCGACCTTTAAAAGAGGATTGGGCCTCCGGTAACCTCACTCACTCGGCGAAACACAACGTAAGCGTTGTTTACTCCGGTCGAGCCGGCCCATTCGTGCCGAAGCATGGCTCTCCCACGTGTGAATTACATGTTGTCTGAAATAGTTCCTTTGGCATATGAGTGAAGGGGTAGCAGCTAGTATTCTATATATTTTTATTAGTCATAGTTGTTACACTGCAGGGTAAAGACCTCAAGTTGTTCCAGGTACTGTATACCTTCGCCGCCTCGAACCAATCCACGCAATACGCGTTAAAGTCATCCGGCCTCCTCTTTCTGGACCGGTCTCGAGAGCGCCTTCCATCTTCAGGCACCCATTGTGTGGGGACTCATGAATAGGTATACATATGAGATAATATAATACTTACATAATCTACCGAAGCTAAGGGAGAGGCGCTTTCTAAGCTTTTGCATTTTGCTCATTGCACCACCCCTTTTTTCTCTCATTGTCACGCCTGCAACAAAAATAGAGAAAGAATTAGCAAAAATAAATCTTATTAAAAATATGGTAAGGTCATTTTAGAAACAAACAGTCTATAACACAATTCCTACCCAAAGCCAATGGGGTATATAAAATAACTTGAGATCCTTAAGTGCAAAGTAAGATAATTCTCATTATCAAATAATAGCATTCAAGAATTTTATGATTATCGCTCATTACGATAATAAGGTAAAGCCGTTTGAAGTGAATAATAAATTCTTGACAATCATGGGCCCTGATTATTAACAGAGCTAGGTATGACTTTTACGTCATCGTTAACCGTTTCCACCAATCGGTATCTGAACCGTTATGATAGGCGAATTTAATTAACATTGTAATTGCAAAATGTATTAATTAATAACATCACATGATACATAGAGCAGTGAGGGTGTAACAAGCGTAGCGGATAGCGATTAATTACTCATGTTATAAGTTGTAGTCACGCCAGAGCTCTGCTTAAACTCGACTGACTCGTTGGCAAGCTAGCAAGCTTATCACTCAGAACTGTCTTGAAAATGCATCTTACACGAGGCCAGTAACGAGCTAGTCGCTGTCTTAGTAACTGTACTAGCGTCGTGTCCGATGGACTTAAATGAGCGAAGAACGGCACACGCCTCAGTTTGCGTGTAAGTTAAAATTCCACGTTCTAATTAACTCAAGTTATCAGGAGTATCTTTCAAGTGCTCACGGATCAGATGTACGACATGAAACGGTCCTACCATCTAACCAGTAGTTATACAAAGCTCTTTCATTCACCACGTGTGGAAATGGGTTAGAATACTACTCCTCACTGCCTTTCATATAGGCATCCCGTAAGAGGTGTGAAAATATGACTCGCTCGGTGGTTGGACCTCTTGGTCTGACTGTCTGGCGACCACGCTTACGTCGGAGTCTGTCGTAAAGCACCTTGGTGTGTGTCTCTAATTTTGCACGTAAGAGCCAGTTCCCCTCGGTTGCTGCGGCTCTGGCAGTCTGCAGTCCGTAGAGGCTCTCAAAGATCGGCAACGCATTAGCAACTCCTTTGGTGTTGCAGGTGTCCAAGGGCGACGATGACTACTTACCACCAGGTAAGGTTAATCCATAAAAAAACAGATAATATCCAATATCACTGCTCGATCTGGGAATCGCGCCTAAGATCAAATCACTACTGGGCATGCTTAGAACCTCTAAACCAATTTGGCAGTCACTCAATGTGACAAAGAAGTATTAAGTTTCAAACCATTTTCACTATTAACTCGGATTTAATCCAAGTACATATTGAAATCATAATACAATTATTGATCTACTGAGATATTAATAATTATAGAAAAGCGGGTACAAAATATCACTGCACAATTTTCCAAAAACTTTCCAGTATTTTCCAGTGATACGGATTTGTACAGTGCTAAGTTTTACAAAACAAATAAATATCCTTTTAGTTGAGAAAAAACATACAACATTAAAACTTAGCTTTTAAATTAAACTATAGATAATGCACTACAGGAAAAAATGGTTATAGCAAAAAATCCATCGGTTTCATAATTGAAATCAATAGAAATAGACATTATACGTCCACTACAGACTAATTGGCCTCTCATTATAAAAACTAGTAGTTAGATGTGTTGTATGAACTGAATTAACAGGCAGAACCAGTTTATAATCATATTTTTATGTTGAGCAGGTTGAACTGCTAGTGTCAAACAAGTGGTATTAAGCTTAGCACACACTAGCTAATCTCCTCTAAGCCGGTATTACATAATGACACGCGCACTTTGAATTTATGTTACCTACCCGAATAGTGACCTAGCAATTTACAAATATTATGTGGCACACCGTGACCGATGGGGACCATACCAAGAGATCGATTTTTAGTTTAACCAGACCTGACTAAATCTTGTACATTCTACCGAGGTACCTACTGCTTTCTGAACTGCGCAACCCAATTCCTGGGCAATATCCCTATCTCTAGGTTCGTCCAACTGACTTACTTAACTCGTCTATCGATCTTGTAGTTATTTTGGCCCATAGCACCTATTCATGACTACAATATACTCGCAAATTGATCATATATATAAATAGTATCAGTGTTCTGTTCATCTCTACCATGCCTGAAAATATCTCATTTAAAACACCTGGTGATCTAAGATTTCACCACCTTTGAATGCGCAATCCAATGCAGATTTAAAAGAACAGCATATTTCACTCAACTCTATGAATATTGTTACGAGCTAGGGTTCGGGATAAATTTAATTAACACCAATTTCACCGAAACAACAAATATTTTAATTAACTTGACAAACACACAACAGAAATTACTGAGAGAGTCACTACAGTATCACTTATCGCACTATAATGTCGCACTTGTAATCACTTAACTTCACTTCGATATTCACTTCACCGCGTCTAGAACTAAACTGCCCCGGCCGACCCTCACGACCAGTATTTATAGGAGTCACGAAGATTCTAGAATCGAACATTCTCGATAGGTCCACAAACTACGAGTAGGTAAGTACCTAAGTACCTACTTATAAACAATAGACGATAAAGCGATCGTCTATTGTTTACGGTCATTCACCTTGAACCCGGCTTTTCTTCGAATGTTCTACGTGCTTCTACGACTTATCTAGAATCTTCGTGACCCATCGCCGTACTAATAGCCACTTGGCGTAACACTACCCCCTCCTAAGACATGCTCGTCCCGAGCATCATTAGATCCGTAATAACGTGCCAAACGATCCACATGAACGATCTTCGGAGCACCTCTTGGCCCTTTTTGTATCCGGTAGGTGACGTCGTTGATCTTAGTCACGACTCGGTAGGGGCCGTCCCATTTTGCTTGTAACTTGGGTGACTTTCCTTTGCTGCGAACCGGGTTATGTAGCCATACTAGTGAGCCCTCATCGAAGCCTTTATTGTTCATTTTGCGGTCATAACGGGTCTTCATTCTCTCAGAAGTTTGTTGGCCCGACTGCCTGACATGCTCATATATGTCATTCATTCTGGTACGCAAGTCGTTCGCATAATCAGTCACACAGCGGGGGGTGTCTGGAGGGATGCCGGTGATGAGATCTGCAGGCAACCGTAGTTCTCTTCCAAAGTTCGCGAAGGCTGGTGTCACCGTCGTACTTTCGTGAACTGCACTTCGATATGACAAAAGAAATGGCTGGATATGCTTATCCCAATCTCTCTGCCTACTTCCTACAACTTTTGCTAGATATCTCTCTAAGGTCTGATTAAACCGTTCGACCATTCCATCAGACTGTGGGTGGTAAGAGGTGGTTCTGGTTTTATGGGCACCCATCACTCGACATGTTTCCTGGAATATTTGAGATTCGAAATTCCTTCCTTGGTCGCTATGAATCTCTAAGGGTACTCCAAAACGACAGAAGACTTCATGAACCAACTTATCTGCGACCGTCGTAGCTTCTTGGTTAGGAATGGCGAACACTTCCGGCCATTTTGTGAAGTAATCCATCACAACCATAAAGTACTTGTTTCCACTTTCACTCTCCGGGAATGGTCCTGCAACGTCAAGAGCTATTCGTTCCCAGGGCGCACCAATGTTGTAGACTTTCAATGCACCTCTACTGCGCGTGTGAGGCCCTTTTACAGATGCACAACTAGTGCATTTACGACACCAACCTTCAACATCGTCCCGACAATGGATCCAGTAGAATCGCTCTCGAATCTTCAATAAAGTCCTTTTAACTCCTAAGTGACCTCCCGAACATCCGTCATGGTAAAGCTGAAGGACATCTGGCACTTTAGCTTTAGGGACTACCATCTGTAGATGACACTTATCTCCCTTAGCATTTTCCCATTTACGGCACAAGACACCATCCTGTATCAACAGACTGTCCCACTGTGCCCAATAGCTTTTTGTGACTGCGCTCAATGCCGCAACATCACTCCATATCGGTTTAGGGGCACCAGCTTTCATCCACTCGACGATCGGTTTAACATCCGAGTCAGTTTCCTGAGCCTGCTGTAAGGTTTCTTTCCATTCGTCACTGAGATCAGTTTTCAGCATTCTCACGGGAACTGCTTCTTTAGCCTCTTGCCTGGAACAGTGCTTGCATATTTCCGAACAAGGTCTTCGTGACAATGCATCTGCGTTACCGTGAGATCTCCCACTACGATGTTCAATTAGGAAGTCGAATTCCTGTAGACGCTCAATCCATCTTGCTACTTGTCCTTCCGGGTTCTTGAACTGCAATAGCCACCGCAGTGCAGCATGATCTGTTCGCAGGTGAAATTTTCGCCCCAATAAATACTTGCTAAAATGCTGCAATGTTTTAACTATCGCAAGCAGTTCTCTCCTCGTGACGCAATAGTTTCTTTCTGGTTTTGACAGCGATTTACTGAAGTAGGCTATCACAACCTCTTGATCACCTTTCCGCTGTGACAAAACACCACCAATTCCAGTATTACTTGCGTCTGTGTCCACGATGAATTCATTTTTAGTGTCAGGGTAGCCCAATATAGGTGTATTGCACAGACGTTTCTTTAATTTTTGAAAAGCCCTTTCACAGTTTGCGTCCCAGCAGAACTGTGTCTTTTCCTCAGTCAATTTGTGTAGAGGCTTCGCAATGTCCGAGAAATTCTTCACAAATCGTCGATAGTAAGAGCACAAGCCCAAAAATGCTCTGACTTGGGTCTTATCTTTCGGAACCGGCCACTCCTTGACAGCAACTATCTTCTCTGGATCCGTTTCAACACCCTTTTCAGACACTACGTGTCCCAGAAAACTTACTTGACGTTTGAAAAATGAACACTTTTTCGGACTTAACTTTAAATTGGCTCCTCGGATTTTTGATAGCACTCGTTCGAGATTTTGAAGGTGGTCATCAAAAGTACGGCCCACAATGATTATGTCATCCAAGTAGACCAAGCAGGCGTCTCCAATAAGGCCAGTGAGCACTAGTTCCATAAGTCTCTCAAACGTAGCAGGAGCATTGCACAGTCCAAACGGCATGACTTTAAATTGCCACAGCCCCTTTCCCGTAGAGAAAGCAGTCTTCTCTTTGTCCTTAGGGTCTATTTCCACTTGCCAGTAACCACTTTTTAAGTCCAGGGTTGTAAACCACTTCATTCCCGTCAGAGTATCCAGCGTGTCATCGATCCGTGGCAATGGGTAACTGTCCTTTTTCGTAACGTCGTTCAATCGTCGATAGTCCACGCAAAAGCGCATACTGCCATCTTTCTTTTTCACCAACACCACAGGAAAACACCATGGGCTAGATGAAGGCTCTATTACACCGTCTTTCACCATTCCGTCAATCATGGTCTCCACTTCTTTCTCTCGGGCAACTGGCATTCTTCTAGGTCGCTGACGAATTGGTGACTCATTGCCAGTATTAATTTTGTGCTGCACCAGTCCTGTTTTTCCTATATCGGCATCATTTGAAGAGAAAATGTCAGCGTACTGGAGCAACATCTTCTTAGCCTTGTTCGCTTCTTCATCAGAAAGATGATTTCGACAGCCTTCCAAGAGAGTGCTCACGTTAAACTTTTGATTTTGAACGTTATTACCAGTACACTGATCACTGCAATGTCGCAACCAGGCTATTTCTTCACAAGTACCCATCAATGTGCCCTTCTTGATCACTTGCTCCTTATCGCTTGCATTGAGTATCCGTACTGCTGATACATTGGTAGCCTTCACCAACGTGCATGCCATCTTCCATGGCAAGTCATTCTCCAACCTCTCTAGGAGGACACATCGATTTTTCTGCCCAGCATTCTGCGGTAGAGCTACTGGAACGAGTGTTTCCGACTTAGGAGGAAGAACTATTTTCTTCAGGCAGAACACTTTCCCTGATATTGCCCCTTCCATAAAGATCTCTTCAGAACCGCACTTCAATACTCCTTGGTTAACGTCGATCTCACAACAATGTTTCCGCATAAAATCCAATCCCAGGATGCAGTCATCTACTATATCGGCAACGATGACACCATGCCGATATATTCTGTTACCAAGTTTCAATTCCACCTCCTTCTCGCCTCGGACGGATATGTGCTGGCCAGTAGCTGTTACTAATTGTATGCACTCGCGGTCACTAATGCAGTCCCCAAGAACCCGACGTGCCAGCTGAGAGTTCACGACCGTGCGAGAAGCTCCAGTATCTAGTGTCAGCTTACAGGGTTTTCTATTGACTTCGCCTTTGATGATAAGGCTGTTCCCGTCATGGGCTTGCGAGATCGAAATCCTTGGGGCTCCTTCCACACCAGCCAGCACCCGCCCCGCAGTCCTGGCTTTTACTCGTTTCCCTGTTGCTCCTCGATGGTGGCATTCACCACCCTTACTGTATCATCTTGTGTCTTTTGTCGCCATGTGGTTCCCTTTGGGCAATTAGCTCGGAGGTGACCCTTTTCTCCACAAATGTAGCATCTAGGCGATGCTGAGCCATCCCTTCGACTTCCGCTGCGCTTTGGACATCCTGCCTGAAAATGGCCCTTTTCCCCGCAGAGGTGGCATATTGGCAACACGACTTCTCGGATGCGGTGAGTCCGATGGTCCTGTCTAACTGCCTCTACTTCTAAGGCATGGGCTAAGGCGTCTTTCAATGTCTTGTGGTGTCCAAGCCTCACAGCAGCTCTGACTTCAAGGTCACGAACTCCATCAACGAACGCTTGGACCAGATTACCGTTGATGAGAGCAGGTGTGGACTGGTATGCTTTACGGACCAGCTTTTCAACTTCCACGGCCCACTGCTGTAGGGTCTCGGCACTACGCTGTACCCGGTCCTTTAGCTGAGCACGAAACACGTATTCCAGATGGGCGTCTCCGTATCTCGAGTCCAGCGCCTCGATGAGCTGATCATATGTCATGCCCTCGCCGAGGGCCTCCAGTACTGTTAAAGCCTGGTCGCGGAGGCATAAAGTAAGTGCCGTCTTAGCCTGATCTTTGTCCCATCCATTTGACTCAATAAAGGCTTTAAACTGCATTTTGTAGGCCGACCATGAGGAGGTCCCGTCAAATGGTGGCACTTTGAATCCACGTAGGGAGGACGTTATGGGAGTAGTATCCACAGAAGCCGCAAGTAAGTTTCGTGCTTTTAGGTCACCTAACGTCTTTGTCACGTTAGCAATCTGTTCCTCGGTTTTTAAAATCCGGGTCTCGTGCTGTTCCACCTGCTCCTTCATAACACCAAGTTGTTTGCCAAGGGTCCCATGAAGGTCTTTTATGAGGAGCATCTGTTCCTCTTGACGTCTGGTCTGCTCCTCTTTGTCTTGTTGCAGCTGTTCCCGCAATAGACGTGCCTGCTCCTCTTTATCGCGTTGCAGCTGTTCCCGCAGTTGGTGTGCCTGCTCCTGCATCATTGCCATCAAGGCCGCCAGGTCAACCGTTGGTGCTGGAGAAGTTCCAGATGGACCAGAAACTGGGTCCATAGTTGGTTGCTGATGTCCCACAGGTAGTGCCGGAGAATCTCCAAATCGTCTCTGATCCATCTCTTGCTGCCGCTGACTTCTAGTACGGATACCTTCCGTGTCTTCCTTCGGTAAAACCGGCATAATTTATCCCACAACTTCTGACACCAAATGTTACGAGCTAGGGTTCGGGATAAATTTAATTAACACCAATTTCACCGAAACAACAAATATTTTAATTAACTTGACAAACACACAACAGAAATTACTGAGAGAGTCACTACAGTATCACTTATCGCACTATAATGTCGCACTTGTAATCACTTAACTTCACTTCGATATTCACTTCACCGCGTCTAGAACTAAACTGCCCCGGCCGACCCTCACGACCAGTATTTATAGGAGTCACGAAGATTCTAGAATCGAACATTCTCGATAGGTCCACAAACTACGAGTAGGTAAGTACCTAAGTACCTACTTATAAACAATAGACGATAAAGCGATCGTCTATTGTTTACGGTCATTCACCTTGAACCCGGCTTTTCTTCGAATGTTCTACGTGCTTCTACGACTTATCTAGAATCTTCGTGACCCATCGCCGTACTAATAGCCACTTGGCGTAACAATATTTTATCACCTCGTTCGCAGTTTTAACGTCATAATCGAATTGACGTAACAACACACCTTGAAACCATATTGTTGAATGCACAAACCTAACATAAATTCATTTTTTAAACTAGTCGTTCGTCAGTCGTACGTATCTATTGAAGAATCCTGTACAATTAATTCGATTAATAGATGAATAATATTGCGAGTTGCGAGACATCTCGTATATCACTCTATAAAAAAGTAACCATCTAGTTGAATTAGGTGGCAGTACTTTGTTGACGATTAATCGATTACAAAATTAAAACAATGGCTATAGGTAATTGTACCAGACTGAATCCATAATATTAATATATTTAACTACCTATGTAACAAGTTACCCACTTTCTCTTCTGCTATAGGTACTTCTACTTACATGCATTGATTGCTACCGTTTAAAAGTCCACGTCTAATCGACGAGACATAAGCAAACAAAATAGTGAGCGTACTGCGCGTTCATTGCTCCTGTGTCGAGACGTTATCGTTCACAATTTCACGACAACTACTACGGAATTGCACTATTGGTGTCGTAAACTCGTAACCCACCGAACTTTTCAAACTTTGACGTAGACAGCGACATTTTCTTTGTAATGATTGGGCACATGCTCATTGATAGTGTGCCAAAAGCGCCGGGCGCCGCATCGTGTCGCCACGACGCGGCCGCCACGCCTTGTCATCTTCAATAACAACATTGTCAACAAAACTTTATAAACATTTTATTTCCACATAAATCCAAAATAAATAAATGTAGTTTTAGTCTAGCGGAATTTCATGATATTTGAATACAAGTCACCTTTATGCAGGCAGAATTTTGTTACGGTAAGTACCGATATCGGTATTGAGATTTCCCAATCACTCCAAAATATTTTTTCCTAAGAAACTATAAAACTTTACTCTTAAGAATTCTATCTGGTTTCCTTCAGTGAGTTGGCTCCGGGCCCAGTGCAAGACCATGCCGCAGTCCGCAATCATTGAGCTCTATCTCAGATTCACAGAGATGAAGCCAGCAGGTCTTACTGCACTGACCTAGAAAGCGAATTACTGCTGTACTGAACGTCGAACGCCTACTCTCACGTCGTTCTCAATGATATAAACGAATTTTATTAACTTGGTAAATCGAAAACTTTATAGATGCACTTTGATTTCCAATTTATTGTACAAGCTGCTACCTATTTTCATAGTGAAAACAGATTTAATTGCCTAGTCATGGCGATATTACGCCTCCAGAGACAACGTATCGCCCGGTAATAGATTATGCCTCAAGAGTGCTGGAAACTAATTTATTGTAGCAATATTTGGACGTATGGAACATACTTAGATTTACCTGTCCGGCAAAACACGATTAACATTGTTGAGATTATTACGGCGTGTTGATTTATGTCCATGTTATCGAATGATAAAGTTCAATATTGCATAACGAATGTGGTCGAATTCATCGCAGTCAGTCAACAGTCCTACGTTACAGGCTGCACAAACAAGACCACCATAGATAAACATTCACGACGTCAACGCTATCTAATCTGGTAGGCGTCAGGAACAATGTGTAGTGCGTGGGCTACACGTAACATTATCAATATAGGTAATACTGTTACATCACATGCTTGCTGTTAATTTTAGGCTGCTTATGTTACTATCTGCAATACATAGCAGATCTAAAATATCATTAAAATTAGTAAGTATATTAATAATCCGAAATAACCCGTAATTATCGCAACAATAAATATGCAGATTCCTCAAGCGTAAGAGTGTATTTAAATATAATGTGTGCTCGAATAGTATTTCACTTAACAGAACATTTCGCCCGCCAATTGATGTGTATTATCCATAATGAATGATGTTAAAACCTCATATTACGTTTCAGTAAAAGTCGTTTATGATCGAATTAACGATTCATAAATCTACCACAGTATAAGTACACTACAGTTTGCCACAACATCCTGAGAGGAATTGGGCCGGGAGCCGTTACACTGCACTCTGAAAGCTGCATAGCTAGGCGCAGTAAAATATGATACTATCGAATATCTTCACATCCATTGATGCTTTCGTTACAGCTATCTAAGAAATACTAAATATACTTACGTCAATGTAACTTCACGTAAGTTCTGAGAAGGGTACTCAACTAGAGAAAGTAGATTGATGGTAAGCTGTATTTACATAGGCAGTCGTAAAGTTTGTTCCGGGCTATATTTTATTTTCTGGGAAAGGGGACGTCTCCTGACATGTGACAATATGCGTCAATGTGTGATAGAGGTCTGACTGATATTTAAAGATAGGATATTTTAAGTAAAACGGGTGAATATTGTGTAACATTACTCGAAAGACGATAAGTTTTTTGTTTGATGAGAGAAATGTGTTTAATAGTTTCGTATATATATGAAATTAGCTAATAACAGTTCCGCATGCCGGGACTGTCCAATGAACTCATTCCCGACGCCCACGCCCTGCCGTCCACGCCCGCATTACTATGCGACAAATATCAGAATAGCCCTGCAGATTAACTTCATTTCCGTGAATATTGTGAGATTTCCACGACACACTACACGCGTATAGTGATCAAACAATTTCATACTTATCTGCACTGATTACAAAAAGTAATTACGTTGCGAAAATGAAATTACAAAACGAACTGTTGATTATGTGCACCATGTCACGTATAAACCAAACAACCGATGACGTCAACTATGCTTAAATATTCTGAGATAGGCTTGCACAGCAAATATCCAACCAATCACGTACGAAATATATTTTGATATTGAATGAACCAAGGTATGGCGAAGGCAATGATATAAGAAAACTGTGAAGAGAATTGAATACAATCGCGTGGGCACACGCCTACATGTGGCCAATAAAGTTTTATAAATCCAACCTCAGTTGCAACACAAAATAAACTTACAAAGAAAATATCGTAGGTTTGGCAAATAATCCATCGGATGTCCGATAAACAGAAAAAAATTATTCATATTGAACATTTACTGATAGCAACGAATGTTTGTGCTTATTATATCATCGATATTGTCATCGATTGCCCCATATCTTTTTTTTTTATAGGTAGTACACTGAACTCGTAAGCAGTAAGTTTTAACAAGGAAGCTTTAGGAAGACACACACATAAGTGTTAGGTATATTTCAAGATTAGCATCCCTAAAACGACAAATCGCTATCCCATCTTCTACAATTTCCGTAGTGACCTACTTCCATTAAGTAATATTGAGTTCAGCAAGATTAACCAGCTGTTACCTCCTGTCGCTGTCTTGTATATACCAGATGCTACTTACAAAGATAGAAGTTGTTCCTTGTTAGTAATATAACAAATTGACGCGATTGTTAAATTATTGGAGGCAGAGGATGGCACATATATCATAGGAAGTTAAAACCCATTCGATTTGAATGATGAATAGACAAAATTACCCAGTTTAAAGACATTTAAATAGCAGTATGTAGCAATAGAGCTTGACTAAGTAAACTGAACCCAACGAGTGTGACAAAACGCGGTGGGTTACCGTGGTCGCCGTGCGAAAGTCGTTCGTCGACCTTGCCGTGAGCGTCGTCGCGGACCGCCGTGCGCCTGCGCAGGCCGCGTGCCATTCCGCCTACTGCACACTGTACACCTAACAAACTTACCAAACCACTCACTGTCTACTAAAAGTGATTAAGAAGGAAAATAAATATTGATAATAGTACATATAATATATAGTAGTATTTTCTTAGTCTTTCTTAATAACGATTAAGAAAATTGAGCTGTGTAAACTAGAACTAAAAATAAATGCCCAACCAAACCATAATAACAAAGAATTTCCTTAATAACGAAGTTATTGAGTTATTAGTCGTACATCTCGTCATAATATCGAAATGTTTAATGACGTTGCACCACGGTCAAGTGAACTCGATCAATCAACCACATTGAAACGCTATTTTCACGTAATGAGTATTTCTTTAAACAGCAATTACAGAGTTAACCATGACAGTACGTCAGTCAATCAGGGAAAATCAGTATTAACTGTAAAATGCGTAGCAGGTCATCAAAAATTTGTAACAAATGAAGTTATTTTTGATGCTGATAAATTATTAGTAGGCATATAAAAATAAACATTCACGGCTTTACTCCCTACCTACATTTGGGTACTACATCCATCCATACTGATATTATAAATGCGAATATAACTAAGATTATCAATTTGTATCTCAACCCTTCACATCTACACCGGTGAACATTTCGATTTTGCAAGGAAAAGGATATAGGCTTTTGGTCTCAAAAAAGACCTTAGAAATTCCATTAAAGCCGCAGCAATGCTTAGCAGTGCGACAGCATGGCCTGATTTCATTAACAGGAATAACAGTCAAGTCATTTAAACTACTAGATAATACCCAAATAACAGTTTCAATTGTTATTTGGGTTTTCATATAAAAATATACGAGGTCTATTTGCGATATCTGTATGTGCATGCATAGATGAATAGCAAAATATTGTGACAGCAAATGCCAGTAAGTAATGAAGTAGAAACTGGAAGAACGTTTGAACTGAAGCCAAGAACGCGATTCCAGTTACAAGCACATAGGAACAGAAAACAATGTAAAGCATATGTAATTAAATAAAGATCCCCTAAAATGAAGAGTAGAGTATGTAATAACTTTTCTCAGAGTCGGCACGCTGAGGCAATAATATATTTTGTAGCTGTTCCTTCCTGATGGAGCATGGCATATTTTTTGGCGTACGCGTTTTTGTATCATAGAGCGTGATGCGTTTTAAACAATGAGGTGTCCTTCGATTCGTCTCAACTCGTCAATAACTTCGGTTGTTTTCGCATCCATCGTGCATCTATATTAGCATCTTAATTCTTAGCCTTCGTTATAATTCCAAAACTGTTCTAAAAGCCTAAGGCTCAACTAGGTTAGATTGGAATATTATCTGCAAGATTGTAAAATGTAAACCAAAATTCAGAGTACATACATAATTATCCAAAATAGGGAAATTCCATGGATGCCATACAGTAAAATATTATGTAAATATAATTTTCCTAAATTATTATCTTTAACATGTATGCTATGTGGGAATACTGTTCTTATTTAAATGGGCTGACACAGTATCTAAGGTTATTACTAAATTGAATACCTATTATAACCTACCTTTTCAAGGTAAATTACCACCACTCGTGGAGAAAAATCCTTTATGTTAATCAACTCTAAATAAATACTTTTAAGCCTGTTGCTATCTACTGCTAGCAAATACTCGTATAAGTGATATAATTAAACATTATTTAATTAGGTTAAGCTAAAACCGGTTTTGACAGTCATTAGAAAAATATGCCACGGACTTATTTGTGGAACTAATTATGCCACATGTCAACTAATTTGACAGTTCTGAATATCTTTAGCCTTTTTCATGTTCTAGCTGTTGAAGAGAGCAATATTTTATATTTAGTTTAATCGATTCCTTCCAGCGCAGCGCTATTAGTCATTCTTTTATCAAAATCCATTCTTAATTTCATAGAATAATAATTCAACTAAGACTTAAGATAATGTAATTAGACGCAGTCAATGTAACATTTTTACACGTGCTATTTTTATTTAAGTACTTTGCTCTTCAAAGTTTAGGAAAATGTATTTTTTACATGGGAATTAAAGTACCGATATTACAAACCAAAGCAACTCATAAATGTATTAAATACCCCCGCGGGTCAAATCTAGGTCTTTAAGGTACCTGGTATTCATTTCAAACTTATGACTCATGCGGTCGGCATACGAAGTAACGTAATATTGGACCCATGACTCATGAGTTAGAAGCATGGTGATGATTCCCTTCAATCATTGCACGATTCTGTTTATACTTCTTACATTAGTCATTGCCTCGAACTAGTTTACTTGAACGCAGCTACCGTTCTCATTAAAACAACAAACACTTTGCTTTCGAATAATATTTGTATTAGTAGCTGATAGTAGAAATATTCTTGCTGGGAAAAGAATTCTATAGTTCTTACATATTAAACGTCTTTTTCAATGAAGTTATTATAACCGTTCTGAATCAGTGTAGTACATATTCATTCCATGGTATTTTCATTTTACAAGCACAAGTCAGAGCCAGACAGAGTGCAGACCTTGTCAGTTTTAATAGTCAAAAATATAAACTATTCTTTTTTATTATATTTGTTTTCTCAGAAAACTCGAGGACAAACACGTCATCGTTTATAATGATGAATATTACGAAGTTACATTAAGACAAGAGCTAATAAAATAATGAAAACAGTCGTCAACAAATATAACGTTATCAAGATGTGTTTTTACCCAGAGAGCTCATTTGCACAAGGATTTAATTAACGCTGTGCTAGTCGTATATCTTCCAACGCTTTACGTAACTGAGATTTTCATAGATCCAACAGATTTTAAACCGACGGAGAAGACAAAAAAGCAAGCAACACAATCAAAATTCCAATAGGGAAGAAGCACTAAAACAACATAATAACACTTATTGTCAATCATAACTCTGTATAGCACCCCATTAGGAGCAAGGTGACAACTGTACAATAGTGTTACGATAAAACGAAACGACCCATTCTTGCGGAGACCATAACTATAATAGAACATAAAGAAAAAAGGCAATTCTACTATGAAGAACGAAATCAGACGTCGAGCATTACCTACGTTCCGAGAATATTAATACGATTCAATTTTAATTTCTAATTCCGGTGTAGGTATTTTGGGGCCCCAACCTTTCATTAAATTTAAATCGCCTACCGCACTACAATCGATACCTGATAAGAATTGCTTGAAGGAAATTCTAATGCTTACACGTATTGAAACGTTTATATGGTCAATGACCGGTGGATAGCTTTCAAGAATGCGAACTATATCATTTAATATTAAGACTAGGTTTTCATTATTAAAGCTTTAGTGATGACTGTGATACAAATAGTGGTATGAAATTATACATTGTGACAATACATCCTTTAAAACTGAGGTTAATCCATATCGCAAAAATTAAGTTGCGTAAAAATAAAGCAGGCGAACGTATTCATATGCTAAGCTGCGCGAGATCTGGATACTGCAACTTTATCTTACAAAGGAGTCCATTGAGGCGCGAGTGCACGAGCCGCGACCTCGAACCTGTGACCCTGCACACAATGCGAACAATTGTGATGTAAATGCGGATTGAACCCGTTGTGCCACTCGTGCTTTGGTACCGATTGTTGTTGGAGTTCAACCGAATGAGCTCGTAACTCGTTTCACGTGGAAAACTAAGTTGAGTCTCGAGAATCGCAGAGTTATTCACACGTATCGATACCGTTACCTCCCATTGTTATGATGGAAGAAAGACTGTGAATTAAGCAGTGGAATCCTACACTTTCACTAAGCTGAAAAGGGTGACGGAGAAAATAGAAGATCTACACCCGAAAGTGGGTGCAAACTGTACAAAAAAGCTAACAGCTTAAATTTTGGTACTAATAAAACACGAGTCACTATATAGCCCATAATAATGCACAGGAAGTTTCCTGCAGTTAGCTGGTTTATAAAGTCAAATAAAAATTACGATCTTTGATTTTGAACATCATATTCTTCCTCATATTCTTGCCTTTATTCCAATTGAAAAAAATCAAAAATATTAACTCAAAAATGTCGCCTTCCTCCAACAATTCCATATTCACATTTGCTTCCTTAGTAGACTATGTACATTAAAGTAACAGTATCTGTCGCTTCTCTTGTCCTCCTCCACTTTTACAATTCTCACTAACTTGTTAATAGAAATTATAATTGATCTCATGCATCTAATACATTAAGTTTTTCATTGATTCCCAGATCGGCGTGGAAAGTCACGGTCATTCAAAATCGAAAAGCAACTCTTTTCTCATTTTGAATAATAAAAAGCGAGCACTACTAACACGGTTGAATGTAAAATAATGCTCGTAATTCCATAAATACACAACGTGTGTAAGTCTTTTTAAAATCCGATTATATTTAGCCAGGTTAAAAACACTCAAGAATGTCGAAAAATACCGTCATAATCATAACAGAAAGATATTTTTAACTCAAACAAGCTCCGAAATGTGGTTGTTAAGTATTGGATGATATATTGCACATTTGAAATAAAAGATGGAAGAAGAACAAAGCCTGAACATACATTCGAAAGTTAAGAAAGCGAAACGTACTCATGAAGTGTCGTTAGTCGAGATCATTAATTATCACGCGAGCTATATCATTATGATAGACGACGCTCATTAGCTGTTACTAAGTCAGATTTTCTAGAAAAACATTACAAAATTTGCTGAACATTAGTCAAACTCTAGTCTTCGTTATCTTAACGATGATATTATATATGAGAACGCTGAAGATATTTGCTTAACCTAAAAATGTCATGAAGTTATGCGAGCATGTGTACTCCACTTGACTAAAATGCTTTAGCGCATGTGAAACATGAAACAACTGCCAGAAATTGAATAGAGTGTAAAGAACTACACAACATGGACACAGTTTAATAGTAAGAATACGTTATTTGTATACAATAAGGCCGTTAGATATACGAGTAGTATCCAACTATACGGATTATTATGAACAAATCACGATGTAGAAACATTGCATTGATTTACAGCACAATCTTACGGCATGTCTTTGTCCGTGGGGTAGCTCAAATGCAACGTGCATTCGAGCGAGCCGATTTCGTGACTGGAGGAAATATAAAGTATAGTAACAAGTGTTAAAGTCAGCTGAAAAAACATATTTAGGTGCCGTAACTTGACATCTACATATCTATACACCACGACAAGCCAGACATATTATGGTTAAAAATTTTAAAAATATCGTTCCATACGTTTTTATTCCAATTTTGCTTCGAATAACCAAGTAAACATTTATTTGAAACTAAATGTACAATAGTTTTCATGTTATTATTGCCGGTTGCTAGCAGACTCGCCCAGGCGTGGCCTAGTCGACGCCGCTGCGTGCCTACTCGACCGTTCTACGATCTCCCTATGGATTTCAAAGTTATCGGATTGAATGTGTTTAGAAATCAGATGATTATTCATTTATAATTGGCATTGAGACTGCGTGTTTTCGATATATTTGTCAGTTCCGTCGACCTTATCGGTATAATTCATATACTTATTTAATCAAAGTAACTACAACAATACATCTAATACGTATAATTCCATTCTACAAGAGTCACGTAACAAAACGGTTAACACAAAAACTGGACGTATAAAAATCTCGGTTGTATCTTCCTCCGTAAACTCAAAAAAATACCGGCAGACATCCAAGAATCGACCCTACTTTACATAAATCAAGTAAAACTGAAGTAATAAGAGTCCGAAAAAGTTTGTTCCAGTTTCAAACTATGTAATGGAATAAGTACCGTTGGGACATTCGTTTGTAGTATTACAAATAAATATGTGTACAATTTGTATAGGAATATTATCATTTTATGCAATGCGACTCACTGCACATGAGACGAAGCACGAGCGGAGTAGAGCTTTTGTTGTTTTGAAAATGTTGCCTATAATTGCTACTAACCACTTCCTACAATAACATCAACGCGTGTCACGGACAAACGAACCAAGAAACGAACTTATGTATATAATCCAGTCAGAGTGACCACGCATGATTAGTTGCGACCTTTCAAGGTGTAATGTAATGAAGATTTTTAATTTACCGTTTAAACCGCTCTTAGATACGAATTCTCATATGATGATGAAGCAAAGGTATTTCATTGAAATCAAAGATCGTTAATATTCGCCGTGGCCTTTGCGATTGAATGCTCTTTTCGCATGATTTTGACGTACAATTCGTACGAATTATTCTGTTAACGGCGATATTTAAATTCGCGTCTGGTTTGTTTTTAATTTGCATACGTGATTCCTGGGTAGAGCTTTGTCAAATGATAAACGTTATTAGAGTAACCTTGTCAATTTACATAAAAACATGACAAATAATAATTTTATTTTCTGTGAGGATCAACGCGTTTTAATTACAAAACATGCTTTTGGAACAGTAGAACTCTAAAACTCAAAAATTTTGCAGAATTTTTCACGTACCCTCGACAGTTCCGGTGCAGCAAAGCAAATAGATAACCGCTGAAACACGTCTGCTCTGTATATACTAGTAATACATAGTTTGATTTACGTTGACATAACAAAAAAAACAGTCGCACTATATTTACATGAAAATTTAAAAAACTGTCAAAGCTTACGACAGCATGTGTCGAATGCAACTGTGCAACTTCTTATTAACGGTCGGTGACAAAAACAAGTCGTGCCGAGAACTCGGCGCAAGGTAGCGGCCATTGGGAGCGGCATGCGAGAATCTTTAGAATCAGTAGTGATTACCGCCTAGCACTCGTAACCACTGTGTAATAGAAAACTTACCGTTTTGAGATATTAGTCGGAAGCGCATTGCAGTAACATTAAAGTTTATCTCTTGAGTTTCTCATTGAACGAAAACGTATATAGGGCTACTAAGTATATAGTATAGGTACCTCGGATTGTTTGTTAACTATACCTACTGGGCTTACTGATTTTTTTAGGTACGATTTTGACTCGAATCCTAACATTTTTACATAATTTGCTCCAAAACATCGGCAACCAGCACATTACAGCCAAAACAAATTGTGATCCTAACTTTGAGGAAAATAATGCAGTATTTAACTGTGCATGAATCTCTTTCAGATTATTTAAGATACCGCTACTTTTCAGAATGAATCTTGATAAGAACTGAACAACACCTGATTGAATTGCAGGTAAAGGAATTAATTGTTCTCGTCCTCCAGGTCGTCGACCCGAGCGGCGGCCGATCGCACCTGCGCCTGCGACGCCTGCGCCAAACTGGCGGATAAGGCGGATGCCACCAAGGCCGCGAGCTTTTTGCCTCTGACTCACTCTCTATTGACTCCTACTGTAGAACAAGTTTTACCATTTCCGCATAGCATCATCAAGTTATGACTACCTATGGGACGTCGACTTTATACACGAGATGGCGTTATTAAATTTAACTTAATATTTGTATAGAAACTGTCGTATAAGCCTGTTAGGACCGAGTAAACATTAAATAAAGTATAGAGAATAGTTTATTTATGGTTACATTGAAAGTGTAAATGCACCAGATTCTGTTTGTGACAGATATCACTGTAATGAATGAACGTTGTTTGCAAAAAAGAAAGTATACTTTCACGAACACTCCCAACAATATCATCGTTCACAAAATACTGCGAAATAATTAATTCAGTTTCTAATCAAACAAATTACAAGCTTAATAGATGCGAAATTACTCAAAATGAATGTTGCCTAGCAGAGCAAATCTAGATTTGAAAGCAAGAACTGTAAAATTTGGCCTTCACATCAAGTAAGATTCTCATTGTGAATTATTGTTGAAATCCCACACAAAAACTCGTTTCTACATCAATAATAAACAGACTGCAAATCATTACAATCTGTTATTATTAGCTGAATATTAATGGTTTATCAACATAACATTTACTAGGTACAACTGCATTACGTAAATAGAACCATAAACACCACTGTAGGTATTCAGTATGTACGTTAAATACAGTTTGACACGTAATACTTGTAATAAGATAAATACGCATCGGGTGTTTGAATCACCATAAGTGCAGCCAGTACACTCAACATAAAGGGAACCTTCGTAAGTATACGTGTATCTACATAGCTGCTAAGAGATTGTTTTACAATTCTCCCAGCCAGTAGCGCAGACTGCAGACCAGTTTTTAAAACAAAAGAACTACAATGAGTGTTATGAATTATGATCGGGTTATAACAATCACAGTACTTCATCACTAATGTCAATACATAACGATTAGTTACACTCATTGTTGGATTATTACGATAATATATTTTACATCCAGTCAGAAGATTTTTACCTTCGGAAATTGTGGGCAGCACGTTGACAAAGTTTATAATTCCGACGCCTGTTAGCTGACTCATTCACCAAAACTAACTTAAAACGAACACTTGAAAGTAACGTCTGTCAGCACTAACGGCGATTTGCGTGCAAACAAACAAAACCGAAAACGGTAACACACTTGACACCTTATCACGTAGCCCACATAGATAAAAGTGGTAAAATTAAGTTTTTGGCACTTCAGATTTTTGCAATCATATCAGCGTTGCGTTCCACAAGAAAAAGTACGGCAAAAATTAGAAATTACTACAGTGGCTGACCACTGCGCACACTTTTTTCCATAATAAGCGAGAGAAATGTTAAACTATCACAACATGAGAGCGGCCTAGATTTATAAGTCGCGTGGGATGCGCGTACGCCGTGTTGTCGATACGAAGCGCCGGGGCTTACTGACCGGCCAGACAGACAAGTCAAGCCAACGCCCGTCCACCAGTTCACCTACTCTTATCTTTCGATGACTGTGTATGTGGTAGTACTTGCTGGCTTATTCCTCGCTGCCCTTACTTGACTGGTTACTTATACTACATTGAATGTAGTTTATATTGCTACGCATGGATTGGACTACATCGAATATTATCCGCGAAAGGTGCAAAAAGGTATTTGACAATACTTTGACTCGTTATCTTTTATGGACTTTATTAATTACGTCGATTCAACGATAAAAATAAAGGAATTTGTACGCAAAGGAAGATAAAAAGCTTGATTAAAGAATACTTTGAATTCTTCTCAATGCTTTGTTACCAATCGCAGGTTATCGTCGCAATATTAACGGCCTACTACAATTTCCATTATTTTTTAGAACAATTTGTTTAAAACGTCGATTTCTTTGAAACATCGAATTGGAATCATTGGCATTATTTTTGAAGTACATAAAACAATTTTTCAAGTTTTGCAGTCTGGCCATACAAAAGTATGGATGGCCAAATCTTAGTTATGCACATCCTCTATGGAAGCGCCTAGAACACCCGGTGTTGCAGCGTAATCAATTACAAGAAATACAAATAAAGAACTGTACGATTACATCGATAAAATCAATGTTTTTATGATATTTCCGCGAAATATATAACTCGTATCTGTTTATATACTTTAAAAAAAATTACAACAGGCGAATGACAAATCCTCAATTCGTAGGAGCGATAACTCCTTAGATATTAGTCTAGTTGATGACTACTATTCCGGTCAAGTTAGCCTGAAAAATAGAAGTACCCAAGCCTAGCATAAATTCTCAAGAAGCTGAAAAATTACATGAACGTTAGGTTACCACTACGGTGAAATTGTGAAAGTCCCCATCGACCCCAATGTGTGCAAAAAAAAGCAAGGTCAAAGAACGCAATTTTTTTTTTGCGAGACGATTAGTTTTATGATAAAAATAGTTCAGACATAAATTGCAAATCATGCAGTTATCTACAAAAAATGCCAATTTGGATTTGCCACATACAGAATGATAATTATTCATGCCACAACACCTGCCTGTTGCTCAATTGACGAAAAACGAACTATTGCTGCAGCGAAAAGACACCTTCAAGTAGTCTTGTGTAGGTCCTGAACGAACGAACTAAAAGACACGTTTCCCATCAGTGAACTAAAAGACACGTTTCCTAACCGAGATCGTTAATCGGTCCTTCGGTCCTAATAGTACTTCGTACTATACGTACGTAATGATTCTGAACGACCGAGATCGTTAATCGGTCCTTCGGTCCTAATAGTACTTCGTAATAATCGTACATTTCGTACGTAATGTTTCTGAACGACCGAGATCGAATAAAAGAGCTAATAATACAGTATGTACCGAGTAAAGTTATACTATGAAGGAAAATTAAATAATATTGACAGAGAGATTAATTTTATGCATAAAATGTGTATTTAATATTATTTTAATAAATATTTTTTTTTATCATTAAGCTAAACGATTCAGTTGGACATTAAACCCGAGTAACTATGCTTATGACTGTCGAACTATTCTAATGGGATCGAACGATGAACTAATAAGCAATTTGGTCAGATGTCCTTTAAGAACTAATAGTACTAATAGAACTAATAAGGTAACTAGCTCACTGACAGAATAGAGTACTAGTTTAGAGCGATCTCTTTACTGACCGAATAGGCACAAGACTACCTTCAAGAAGAACGAGCCTAGTAATCGAAATCTAAAAGAAGTCCTCCTCATACTAAAGCACGCGTAAGTGAACCAGCTTTTTACCCAACTGCGCCAGAAGGGTTATTGTCTTAAAAATTATTGCTTCTTTGGCGGCGATGAATTAAATAAAGAATATGAAGAGAAGCGGGCACAGAAATGTCACCGTAGAATTGGTAAAGTTACTACAATTTCATTAAAAAAATATATTCTGAAAGCCACAGCACAGACACAGCAAAAGCTGTTATAGCTCGCATCGGGTTTGAACATGATTTAATTTCTGCTGAGGCTAGGTATCATAATGATTGTTATGTTTCCTTTTTAAAACCGACCACCTTGGAGTAAAGCCGGTCGTCCTCGGGATGTATCTATGGATGTATGAATGTTTTATACTCTTTCACGCCAGAACGGCTGAACGGATCTGGATAAAATTGGGCACACAGATAGATTATAGCCTGAAATAACACATACTTTTTATCCAAGTCCATGCAGACAAAGTCACGTACAGAAGCTAGTATTCCATAAAATAGACCGTGAAGTAGGCCTATCGGGGAAACGACGTTAAAAATAAACGCTCCAAGTACACTTTATCATAGGTGGCGTAGAAACCTGTGCATATTAGGGAGAATACAACCTTAGTAAATTTTTTAATTGCATTTTCTCAGAAATGCTGAATCATAGGGAAAAAGTGTAAGGACAATTTTTGCATATAATTGCAAAATCTAGAATTTTTGTCTGAATTTTTTTTATTCATAAAATTAATGCTTTCGCAGAAAAATCCAAAAAAAACATTTTTGCACACTTTGACCATGAAATTTGTTTTAACTATAACTATAACTTTTCACAATTTCATTATAATAGTATCCCTGACGTTCATGTAACTTTTCAGCTTCTTCGGAATTTATGCAAGGGTGAATGTCTATCTTGACCGTTCGTTGGAAACAACAGTTAAAATTATACAATAATAAGATAGTTTTACTGTGCTCTGACCAGAGAGCCATGGTCCGAAAAGAGATTAACTAAAATGGTGTGTCTATTTAAACCCTGTTTGAGCCTGATCAGGCAAGACGGGGTAATAATCAAAAGAAACTTACCTCAGTGCCTCGGAGAGCACGTAAAGCCGTCGTTCCTGGTTGCCATACAAAAATTCATGACAATCATTTGTAGTAGACAGAAGCTCGAAAGTCTAATAACCTAACATACCAGTAATGCTCAGAAACTGGGTTGCAAAGTTCTGATTTCAATGGCTTCATGTAAAGCACTAATATTCAGCTGCATCTGGAAGCCAATCCCAACCTAGCTGGATAAAAGGCTAGGTTCAGAATAATAGTCACATTGTGACATCGATTCAGGAAATCGTAAAGATAGTGTCGGACGGCACATAATTGAGGAAATGTCAAAAAGCTCGTAAAATTCAGATTCGATTAGGTCATAGTCGTTATTTTGAATCCACTATATGGTACATAGCTTGGAAGCTGCAGCACCCAACGATATTATCTATGAATATCCCACAAATATTAAGATGAACTAAACTAACAAATTGGAATGAAATCCACATGATAGCAAAACGCAAGACATTTAGACAATATTTTTTTAAATTTCCATGTCATTCAGGTAATACTAAAAGAAGAAAGCTATGATTATAAGTTAGATCGGTTGGCTGGTTACGTACATAAAATTCATGTTAGCAATTTAATGAGAAACGTATAACCGTGGTTTAGTTATCGATTGTCGATACGTTTCATAGTATCATTAAATTTTCATGAGGCATAGAAGTGGCGGTGAGACTACGCCTTCTGTACAGTATGGGCCAAAATGTTAATAAATATTTTATAGTCATTTGGTCCCTGAATTCTAGACGGTGTACTCGTAGAATATTGTACGAGCCCATCGCATTACTTCAGACTATCAAAATAAAATGTTCTGGAATAAGAATATTGAAGTAACCAGTCCATTTGCAATTACTGTATACTCGTCCTAAGTAATAAATTGAGAAATACTATTTTGAATTACATACCTTTATTTTGAATGAGTGATGATTGTCATAAAATTGCCCAAAAAGAACTCTGAAGTTAACAGTGATAAGAAAAGATTTGTTAATCCGACAGATGATAACAAAAGAATATTATTTTATGGTACATTGTTTTCATGGAAAATTATGATCTTTACTTCCCATTATTCTTCACTGACTAAAGCTGGCTTAATCATAAATAAAATAACGTCTGCATAGCCATGAGAAGCGCCTTCGTATTTTTCCAGGCCCATAACTTAACGATACATCAAAAGCTCATTGTAGGTACCTGTAGGGTAAACAATTTAGACATAAAATAACTTTATGACTCCATAAAAGCATATATACTCACTTCTATTCGAAGTGCCGAACCCATCTTCGTGGCCATTGCACGTCCTATCTTCATCATATTCGTAAACCTTAAAACTTTCGAACGAATACAGCTTGACGGCTTTTCTGCTCTTCTTAACCACAAAAAGGTTCTTGATTCAAAATAATCGTAATGAATAGTCCGAATCAACTAATTACACATAATTAATCCCTCAAAACTGATAATTTCAGTCCGACAAACAACGCACTGTTATCCGATAACGTCAAAAATTACTTTCGTCAACTCGTTAAACGACTTGGAGACTAAATTGTTTACAATCGCCTCGACAACTTTACTAAGATGGAAGCGGGCTTACGCACGACGCTATTGTCACAGCAGAACAATGGATCCGACGATAATGTGTTAAATATCACAACAGAAACGTTCGGAATTCAAAAGAAGTTAAGTATAAGTTCGCGATCTTAGGGGCTCGGGAGCTGTCAGCAGGGCGGGAGCGCTCGGGTGGGCAACCGCGTGTCGTCTGGCTGGGCTGCAGTGCCCCTGCCCGCCGCGCCGGCGCCCGGAACTGTGTCAGCAGACGCGGCGCCCAGAGCACCCCGGCACCCCGGCCTTTCATGAATACACCTCTCTCTATGTTTGACGCATCAATACATTCGTTGCCGTAGGCTTGGCAAACTATAATTGCCGCATCAACATGAATAACTTTGCCGTTGAATTAGAAATGTTAAAGGTTAACCCAATGAACGTTTAATTCTTGAATTCAAATATATCAGATGTGTATTAGGGTGGTCAGGGAACAAAGCAGAGCTCCCATGAAATGGGATGGGAATGATGGAGGCGATAAAAAGACTAGCTAAATTAATGGAAATCAATCAATTTCGAGTTGTCATTCAAATTCCTCTGTAGTGTAGACTACCTTAAAATTGAGAGCATATCGCTAATTTCGTGTATCCTATTTTCTTTAACGTTAGGGATTGATTTTGTCACTACTGCCTAGTGGCTAAGCATATAATTAAACAATCATACCTATTAACCTACGTCAAATACTCACGAGTTATTCCACAGTAAATACAGGCTCAAGGTATCCATATTCGCACTTCATCTCATGCATTTACTTAATAACGTCGGACACTGATTTTCTATTAGAAATTCAAACAGCCACATGTCAAGTTTGATCATACATCACATGATAAAATGTTTACTGTTGAATTTGGAATGCTTTGTTAACTCATTTTTTCCGGAATGATCAGCATATTTAAATGTTTAAAAATTTAATATAAAAAATAGTAAAAATCTCATTTAGATTTTTGATAGCCAAAGCTTTAAAAACTGCTTTTAAAAATAAATTACCGACCGATTCTGATAGAACATGATAAAATTAATATTACCTTAGTTCAATAAACCTATTAGTGTCAATATGGAATTTATGGTTCGTGTGATCGAGTGCAACCATTATAAGATTATTGAAGAAACATTAAATAAGTCTTCAGCACCACTTTATAGGGCAATATAATAGATCTAAAGAAATGAGGTACTACAATAATTAAATGAATAGACTGGTAGTAAAATTAAACTGGGCTTACGACAGCCAAGTGCCTTTAATGTTTGTTTTAAAGGCAAGTTTCATATTTACGAAATAAAAAGGGACTTTATTGCCATGATACCGTTACTGTTTTCAGAACCGTCTGGTTAACCTAATAGAAATCTTCGGTATCCTTAACTATATACATACTCGTAAACTATATCAGAGTTTAAAAGATAAACTCTCATATCTCATCTACAGACGTAAAAGAACTGATTCAGGGAATTCTATATAGAATAACTCTTAGCGTTAGTGAGGACATATGTGTCTAGTCTGCAGAAGTTGCAAAGGATAAATTAAATACGAACAGCGCTCTCCAATTGTACACATAGTCCATTGTCGCCGACCAAGCATTGAAAATTACATGTCTGGGCTATTCATTGTCCATAGAGCCATAATTTCGGATACATACATCTCCAAAGTGTACTGTATCACTAGAAAAGACCCTTTAAATGTGATTTAATTATATTATACGGACATAGCGTTCAAGCAAAAGTTGATTATTATCGAAACGTTAAATAACAGTCAAGCATTACTATGTAGTAAGCGCATTATATTGTATTTAAAATTCTTGTTACTGCTTAGAATATTCCATTACAAGAACTGTTCCAAACTCCTAACCGAACAGGATATAACCCAAACAAATTGGAAAGCTACATCCAGCTAAATAGCATTTATAAATAAATAGCTGCGTGGTTAATCAACTGGCCCAGATTATGTTACAAAGAGCAATGAATTAATTTGCGGGTAAACTAGCTGTGTATACCTATGTGCAGCGCAAAGCTCTTTCCATCTTATCAAGCCAAAAGATAGACCTCTGACATTTTAAAGAGAGCATTACAGGCCACCAACCTGGGAAATGTTATTTCAAACTGGGACAAACGCAGTGTTTACTTTAGCAAGTAAATGTCGTATTATTTTATACCTAATGTAAGTACACAGAATTTTAGAATCTGGTGATAAATTTTATATTTAACGACTAACAAAGCTCTTTATGTTATAGTATACCTGATTTTCACTTGCACATTACGAAAGGCTGCCTGTAGGCTGACGTTACAAAAATAAAGAGGTAACAGGCAATTTCCGATATTCTTGTTGTAAATTATGTTACGACAACAAACTGAAAGAGTTACTTGTACCTGTAGTTTAACAATGTTTTATAGGTATTCCGGTTTTAAAATAAACAATTTCTTAAGGCAAAACTCGAATAGACTTGGTCCCTATATCAAGTGTGCAAGGTCGACGAGGTAGCAGCGACTGTGGTGTACCACGACAGGTGTCTGGGAAACCGCAACACGAAATCAGGTGAGCAGTAACCTCTTGTAGATGTATTTATTTTCTTTATTTATAAGGTGGACGAGTTATATATATTTGTTTGTACGTCAAACAATCAGACGTAGGTTGCTAACAGCAAAATATCGGGAATCATAAGGAATACAAGAAATACATTACACATATATTTAACTAAAATATGGCAGAAGCATAGCCGAAACAGATGGTTACATAAATAAAATTCACCCAATTTTTTAAAGGATTCTTCCCTTTTTTATATCACGGAAAATCCTCATGGATTGTCAGTCACCTAAGGTGGGTTTCTTTGCCCTATATTCTTGGCCATGTGGGATTAGTGCCTAGACAAATCTCCTAAACATTTGTTAAAATTAATATTTTGAAGATCATATACATTTTTCGAATGTCTGTCCTCAATTTACCGGACGCTTTAGCCAACAGCTACCGAGATCACCTGTGATGTCGAATTTCTCTTCTAGGTGACGTCAGCAAATATTTCGATCAAAAGATTGCAAGTTGCTTCAAGGACTTAAAAAGTTTGTAGAAACAAGGTATGTACCAGTACCAACCTTACCTACCACCAACCAACCAGTACCTACCTTTTACAAGCATGATAGGTACATGGTTAGCGCGCTAGGTTTAGAAATAGGCATAACCTGAATAATATTTCTTAAAGGTATTAGGCTGATTTAATGCTTACAAGCTTCTACTCGCAATTTCGCCTGCGTAGTCTTCATAATTTGGTCCATCCTGGATAAGAAGTATCCTGTGTCAGTCCAGGTTATAAACGATGTGTGCCAAATTTCTTTCAAATCTGATGATGATTTTTGCGTGATCGAAGAACACGTAGATACGTACAAACTTTACATTTACTTAAAGCATTATCCACTATTACACATCTAGTTGGATCATTGGACAAAATGTAAATCTTTAGCAGGCAATCTAAAAATCATTATTGTAATGCAGAACTAGGAAGATAAGTACTGACGTAAAAGATAAATAAACTAGTTAGCTAGCTTTTGCTGCACATACGTAATGAAAGTTCACAATCTATGTTGCTGACCTTTCATATCTTGCTTTGTTACTTCGCATTTTCTTTATGTAATCGTGGTTGACGCACTTTACTATGAATAGACTCCTATAGTAGGAACGTATATAGTAGAGTGGTCTATATATTAAAGGAGACGTGTTTTAAACACGGTCACAAATGGCGTCTTCGGTCTCGGTTGTCACTTTTTGAGAGTCCTTTACGACTAGACATGTCTGGAGCCCGCAAATTTCACAAGCATTTCGATATTCCCCAGATTAGATACTGGATCGCGGCTGAGAAGGCAGTCACTCATGTAGAACTGGAATTCGGACACAGTTTTACCTGAAAGCCGACCCCAATACATACTATGGAAAAGGCATCTTTTAACACGAAAACCCGAATGTTTTCTTACGACCCTTCGTCTATGCTAATTTGGCACTAAAAGCCAGTCGTGATATCAAGCTAAGAGCTCTGGGAATAGACACGCGACGCAAATCAAATGGCCACCTTGACCCGGATAACGTCAAATGTTACCCTCGCTCATACCTACGATTTTGTTAACAATGACGGGACTGATATGACAAAGAGTTTAGCTGTCTTTTCGACCTGCCAGTCATTTGACGGCTGTAAGGTGACTTTACTTTGCTATTGTTTGACATGTTTATTATACCGGCCAAGTACTAAGTATCGTGTAGAGGCGGGAAAATGTAAAGTGCACTTTGTCGGTTTTATATTATTTTCCAAAACTTGTTTCTCCGAAGTTTAATGTGTAAATATAGTGGATAGTTAACGAGTAAGTGTTCGTGAACGTGTGCGAGTGTAGGTGCAAATGATATAAAATTGAAAATCGTGACTTTTGTGTTCACTCCTAAACTTTATCGAAGCCTTAGTGAAGTTTCCACTGTTTTACTGAGTATTATTCTGTATACTTGACACTGGCAAACACAAAGTGTGGCGCCATTTATTATAATCCCATGACGGGAACTAATAAATACCTATTACTTGTTTACTCCTTATACTTGACACAGGCAAATACACAAAAGGTGTGGCGCCATATCCCATATCGGGATTAAAAAAAAAAAGTATCGTGTATAGTTTGATGTAAGTAGCACCATTCTAAGTGTAACATCAGAACAGAACAGAAAAGGACACATCAATGAGCAAAATTTAACAACAATAATATCCTGATTGTTGTAATGAGTGACAATTATACAGAGTAATTAGTCATTACTAATGTTAAGTAACGAGCCAATCAATTGTTCTTCTAATAGTCAAAAGGATATTATTATAAGTCTAAGAAACATTATGAAAGATAGGAAACAAAATAGTTCATATTCCTATGATGATTCTAATATTGTTTTGAATTATGTAAATATGATATTTACATCTTAATATTTTTAAAGTGGGTGCATTAAAAGTGACATATCTAAACATCTTTACACACCCTTACCCACCAAAATGTTGCCAATAAACCGCCTGTCAGGTTTAATGGTAAAATTTTATATTCATAAATGCATGTTGTGGCGAAACATGTTTGTTCAACCATTCCATAGGGATAGTTCAATTTTATATACCTACATGGCTGGAGGTAACTAATTAGTACATACATACCATGTGAGTAAGCCTTCAGGGCCAAACAAACATAATTTAGTATGTATCACTTTTCATTTCATACGACTTGACCACAATATTATAAACTTATTTTCGAATAGTATTATTATGTTTTTCTATTAACAACTTTACATTATTTAGGTACAATGGCTTACTAAATCCCTAATAAAATATCACATGGCATGAACATTTTAACACCTATAATCTAGTTGCACTTAGCTTATATTTACTTATCAAACAATTTTCTCACATGACAAGTCGCTAAATAATAATTTGTTTGTCATGTTTACAAAGTTTTCATTTGCAGTGCATATAGATACTAGATACAATGTTCATTATTTATAATTTACCCTTATGTCTATTTAAAGATAAATTGTTGTAATGTTAGCAGGTACAAAATATGCATATTTTTTAGGTAGGTATTAATATTTTAAATGTTGTTAACACAGGATAATAGGGATACTCTAACTGAAAACAAAAATTAGACTAAGGTACATGTAACATAAATTTTACAACCCATAACACATAAGGTGTAAGGGTTGCTATGTACACATTTCTTATACTAAATACAGTTATTTTCAGATATTAGTACACAGTTAAATACCGGAGAAGGATTACAGAACAATGAAAAATAAAAAAGGTGCCAATAAAAAAACCGGTGCTTTATGTAGTTATATGTAGTATATAAATAAGTTCTTTATATACTTTCTTATTTTACACTTCTTAATGTTTGAAAATGTATATCTAGGACTATTTTCTTGAAGAAGTAAAATTTAATAATACTTACATGAAGGCCTAAATATCAAATTTAATTCCATTGACCTGAATAATCAAAACGTGTATCGGACGTTCGCGTGCGTTATATTTTGAAAGTCTAGTGTCTAAATTTTAATGCCTAGTAATAATAATAACTGGACAAGATTATTGCTATGCTTACCAATTGTAACTATTATATGTTTAAAGACCTGACATTGTTCAACATTAGCTTATTTAATGCCTGTAGTATTAATATTACAATTACTAATGTGTTATCTACTTTGCATTCATAAATTTAGAACAATAAAAACTTGAAAAGTATCTACAAACTTTTAGCATAAACAAAAAGTATAAAATGAAATCAAGGAGGACTATGTAATACCGAAACCAAGTTTAGTTATACAATGGAAACGGAATGCATATTGTAATAAAAATAATAAATTGCTTTTACAAGTAGCAAAAATAAAGAGGCACTTTTGTGACAACCAAACTTACCATCTTTGACGTTCTTCGAAGATTGTGACGATGACACACCGGGAATAGTTTTATCAGTAGCACAGTACATTGTAATTATTTCTACACAGTTGTGTTACGAAGCCACTCTCACCTAGTAAAATTGAACATATTATCAACAAGACGATTTGATATCACAATACATTCGCACTAACGCGAAACGCGGCGGCCATTCCACATTCCGGTTGTAAATATTCGCCTCATAGACAATATCATATCACAGACTAAAATTCTCTTTTCTTTCAGCGTAGAATAACCTGGCCTGAGTACCCAAGAACCTTAGATCTTTGCGTCTCGCCGTGCAGTGTTTTTTTTATGGGATTTTATAACCTGGTAACTTAGACCTTTAGGTCATGAACCGTGCAGTGAAAACGTCGTAGAGCACCATATTTTTTTTTGGAAAGGGTACTTTCGTCAAGCACCAATATAACGAAAATACTATGTATGTTCGTTCTAATTTGTGCTTTACTAGGTTTTCACTGCACGGCGACGATATGGTTCTTGAGAGTACCTATCAGGTATTCAGTTCCTCTTACTAGTTCCTCCAAGTTTCCTCTATCACGCACTATCAAGCTCACTCTTTCAAGCTCACTATGTTCAATGTTCTAATGTGAACTCAGGTATCCTCATCTTTGGGTGACAATGCGACATTATCGCAAGTATCGCAACGTGATAAAATGACGTGATAATATTACTTTCAACAATGTGTATGTGATTGCTATCCATTTGCAATGTACCACACGCGTAGCATATAGGTCACGGGCCACGGCACCCGTTGTGCAGCTGTTGATCATGTCTAACGTAGGTATATAAGCCACATAAGGTACTTCTGTTTAACTTACGAGTTTGGAAGATAGGAGCTTATCCGAGTGAATTCATTGATTGCAAAGACATTAAAAATTGATACCAGCAAACTATGTAGTGTGTAGGTACTTAGAACTTTTATAAATGTCTTTGTAGTTCGTAATCAGGGAGTCTAGTGAGACTAATGGTCGATTTAATCACTATCATCCTAATATCAGCCAAAACACATCCATTGCTGGCCAAAGGCTCCCCCAAAGTCTTCCACAAAGATAGGTTATATGCCGCCTGCATCCAACGACTCCTCGCTACCCTATGCAGTTAATGGGATATTAAATTAATATTCATTGTAAATATTTCGTTCAATCAACCTCTTTCATCTATGTACAAGTACTGTCAAAGAAAAATGACAAAATTGTCAAATGCTCCTGACTGAGTGTCAAAAGTCAAAGTCAAAGTGTAAAACAATTCGGCTTCTGTTATTTCCTTTGGATTCATTTAATTTACTAATAAATAACTCACAGGTTAAATTAGTATCAATTTCCGATAAAATGATGCAACATCAATATTGGGTAACTAAAAAGACTGTGTTAAAAAAACTAGGAACCAAAGAAGACGAGTGTATTGTTGCGTCCGACGCCGAGCTTGATGCTAAATTGGAGTTATTTCGATCGATATCAGACAGCTGCTTACAATTACAGCGAGTATTGGACCAATACCAGGAACGATTGTGCATTTTGGCTCAAGAAGAAAATTCTCTAGGAAAGTTTTTGCGAGATGCAGGGAAAAATGCAGACGCGTCCGGTAAACACATGATATCAGCGGGTAAAGCCATTTCATATTCTGGCCAACAGCGGTTATCGGTGAGGGGGCCGCTTTTGAGGCTTTATCACGAAGTGGAGACGTTTCGAGGTCGAGCTGTTAGCGATATGCGCGCGACGGTATCTGCTATGGAAAAAGCCAGAATTGAGTACCGTGCTGCCCTGAGCTGGATGAAATCTACGAGCGCACAACTAGACCCTGATACGGGTCGCGGCCTTGACAACTTCCGAAAGGCGCAGCGACAAGTTCGCGAAAGTAAAAAGCTGTTTGATAAATTAACATTGGATGTTTTACAAAAAGTAAGACTATTTGACCTTAATGATTCTTAATCTCTACTTAATATCAATTTAAGGTTGTCTACACCTAAATTTAATCGGTCCTGTAATTGAAAAGTACTTTTTTTCTAATGTTTCATATCCATAATACAATGGGTATAATTATTATAATTTCAGATTGATTTGTTGGCTGCAGCAAGATGCAACATGTTTTCCCATGTCTTATCAAACTACCAAGGATCCTTTGTGTTATTTGCCACTAAAGTAGCTCAAACACTAGTAGCAACTGCAGGTACTATGAATGCTGCACCACAGTATGAGTTCTGTATACTCAAGGAATTGTCCCAGAGCTTAGGTGAAGGGGAGAGCAAGGAGGTTATCCCACAGGATAAAGATCAGATGCTGTTCTTCCAGGTACATATAATAATTAATACTCATTGATTGCCTGTTACATAATCAGTCAATGCTTTATCAATGCTACAATTTTGACTACATACTTATAAATAATAAAGGCTGTGTGAAAGTGATAAAACCACCCATTGTGCATTCACTTTAGTTTAATTTTCTTTTTGTTATATGTTTAAATATTGTGTTATTGATGTGCAAAAAAGTATATATTCTACTATACTATAATGTTGTGACAGCTCTGACCTTTTTTTGTGTTACAACCAAACAAACCATTATGTGTTTACCAATCCTACCAAACTTGTACATAAAAACCCAGACCTGGAAGTTCAAACCACTACTATAGGCCATAACAATTCTTGTCTGTGTATGAATCAAACCCAAAATCCTAGACTCAGAAAGCATGCCTAGGGTTTTAATTTTAAATAGTAATATTTAAAATTAAAAGCCTCTTATTAAAGTTTATGTTACTAAATTCTAGGATGAATTCAAAGATGAAAATCCGGACAATAGTAACAAGCCGAAATCCCAGAATACTAATCCCAAATCAGACAATGAAACTGCAAAGCAGCCGTCCAATGAAAAAGAAGAGAAACCCAGCACTTCAGTAAACCTAATTGATACAAGTTATTTGGAATCTGAGTCATCTGGTGGCAATGCTGGGATATTGTCCGAATTAGCAGGCTTGAGATTAGATTGTGGAGATATACAAGAGAGTTTCAGTACATTTTTGCCATCACAGCTGTTAGAGGTAAATATATTTTTCCTTGTATAACAGAATAGTGTTTAGTGTCAAATACAATCTTAAACAATTATATTGAGACAGTATGTTGTTACTTGAAAAATGCAGTTTTAAAAGTCCAAAAAAAATTTGAATATAAAAAGGTCCCATTATAAATATGTGTTAATAGTGTGTCAGCAATAAGTCAATTTAGTGTGTGTTGTATATGGCTTATTAATAAAATATTATAATGAATGAGATGATGTAAGCTGAGTTACTGCAATAATTTCAGAGAAAAGTTGGATATGCATAATATGTTCTATAGTAGCCACCAGAAGTTCTTAAGATTTGGACATTTCTTAAATGCTACCAGGTTTTAGATTGTCTCAATTAAATTTGTACATAAAGCAGTTATGGGGGACAATATTTTTTTTGGATCTAAACATCCACATCTGTTGTCATAATAATGAAGAAGCTATTAAAAACTAAACATGAATAATTAATGAATAATGTTCAACTAATTTCAGAACTCATCCAGCTTTCTGCAAGGCCCAATGGCTCCAGTGAGCAATAACAATCAACCAACAAAATCCCCACCAAGTACTTCCAAGCCCAGTCCAGTGATCCCAAAGAAGGAGGACAAAGCAGCCTGGTTCAAACTTTTTGCTGAACTGGATCCTCTGGCTAATCCTGATAACCTTCCTGGATCCAATACCAATCAGAGTCATGCAGCCTAACTTGACAGGTAAATGAATGGAAGAGCTTAAATTTTACATTCAAATAGTTTCCTTTAGCTGAATCCATCACTATTTCAGTCAAACTTAAAGTTAAATTAATTATTTTACATTCTGTTTTATAGTACTTAACTTTTTTGCAAGATGTACATAGTCTGTTTAGTTTAGGCAGAGAAAATATCATCTCTATCTAATTCTTAGTTGAGTAGAAAATGGTATATGACAGAAGAGTGAAGCTCCAGGAAATTTATCATCATCATAATGTACAGTTTCTTAACTGAACTCGCTGGCTTCTCAAATTTTGCCATTGGCTTCGGTTCCGTGGCAGTATCGGATAGATTTTATTTAGCAGTCTATTTAACCTTTTGACCGCCATGGTCATGTATAAACGACAAACCAAAATGTGCTCAGCACACTACGATCACGAACTCATGAATGGGTGACAGATTTCAGTAGGAAATTCGGAGCGTGGCGCCGAGGACACGCTTTTTTTGTTTTGACGTGACTGTCAAAGGGTTAACTCTCTATAGAACGATTTTTAATCATTTTACAAGAGTGTCCACAGTTCTCTGCCTAATGTCAGTCTGAACCGTAGACGGAAAATTAAGTCATTTAAAATGTCTTGAAAACTATTAGTGATAAATAAGTGATGTAATTGATGTGACGGGGAGGTTTAAATAATAATAATATAGGAAAATTTTGAATATATATACTTAAATGATAAAATATGGTTTTAGAAATAACTTCAATTAGTACAATGAATGTATTACATAATATGCTCATTAGCTTACACTATTTATATTCATGTATTTTATGGACATTTATATATATATACTGTGCCCTATACATGACTATCTTATTCACAATGACTATGACAATTAAACCTAGTAACCAAATATTTCTTAATTGTTAATTATATCATAGTCTCTAAGTTGTATTCATTTAGTGTGATGAATTCTTGTTTAGGTTTTTTAGTTCATAGATTATATGGGTTTATTATAATCTATGTGTATAGGTACTTAATTTTTAATCAAATATGTATCGCCAAATATTAGTATTATCGTGACATTCCAAATTATTATTTTTTGAGACCTGGCAATCTAATATTATTAATTAAATAAATAAATAGTTAAACTGTAATTTAAAAAAAAAATAACATGCATAATATGTTTACTTTATTTTTTTCTTTACTATTAATTTGTCATAACAATGATATAACTATCAATCAGTCTCTGAAGACGTAGCAATCGTAAACAAGCAGTGTCGACTTTTCGGGTTGGACAAAATAATATATGAAAAAAAAAGAATAATATAAATGAGAATGAATGAAGTGTTGACCCTTGTCTATGGTTACTATGCTGCGCCTGCTAATGGACACCAAATCATGTACTTATAATAATTTGCGAGAATATTTATTAAACTTAAGTACTGAGTTTTATGTGATTTATAACACTGTAGACCAGTCATATACGACATGGAAATAAAAATATCTGTTGCTGAAAATAACTTAAAAACCAACATGTTTTTTATTGAAATCAAGGTACAAATTGTTTGTATTTTTGTAAGTTTTGTATGTATTGAGTTTTTTACAAATTATATCTAGTCATTTGAATCTGCATTATGCTTTGGAATATACCAAATAACCAAACAAACTATACCAAAAATATTATGCTTTTTAATTAAAGATTTATATTGTTTTAATGATCTTCATATTTTATTTAGTTATTAAAGTGTTATGTGCATTCCATTTGTAATCTAATCTAATAAAACATAATTTAATGTTTGATTGTTTAATTATTATCAGAAATTAGTATTCATTAATCTGGGGGGTATCATAAAGAAATTATAATATTTTATCATACAACTTCTGAAGTCACCCAGTTGATGAATATTTTCAGGACAGTGAGTGAATCTGAAAGCCTTCCTTGGTCTTACCCTCGATCATTTTTATAATCTCGGTTAAAATAAGTGAAATAATAGCATTCATAGCATAGTATTATGTTTTGTTTTTCACTAGAGCTCGGACATCGGAGCTAGACAGTTAAAGCTATCTATAGTTTTCACTGAAGAATGTCAAAAGACTGCATATTCTTTTGCTGACTTTGACTGCTTTCTCTTCACGATCATGTGATCGTGAAGTCTCCTTTTAGTTTCAAGACCTATTGGAAGGAGGTCATGCATAATCACGACCACGGATCATCAAATGGTTTCGCGCAGATTACAGTAATAGTACCTAGTATTAAAGACTGGGACAGTGACCGCAGCGGATCAAATTGCAAAATTTCGTCACCATAAATGCCATGTGGGCAGTGGCTAATAGAAAAACGAAAATAAATTTCGAAAGTCGGTGCCTTTGATTTTACTTTTTGGTTAAAAGTTATTTTATTGAAACATTTTGAGTGGCGGGTACAATTCTACTTGTAACCTCGAGAATGACATCATTTATTCTGTCGATAAGTTTTATTGATATTACATAAATTTTGTGATCAGATCATCATAAAATTTAAATGGGACCACTTCGAGAGTAGGTATACCTACCCTTTCATACTGTAAATTTTTTTTTTGTAGTCGAATAGCGAAACCCTCATCCAAATCGGAGTAGCAAAATCGTGGGTCATTTGCTATTATTTATAGAAGAGTTCCGCTATCTCCGAAAGTAATTATCAGATCTTTACGAAATTTAAATGTGTCCATTTCGGAATAATCTTATTTCAAACAAATCCCTTTCTTAGTCTCAATCTCAGAGGAAAGACGGACACTTTCCTCTGAGATCTCAATAGTCTAGTATCAAAATAGTTTTAACCTTTTAATAACTTGTGGCGCCATCTAGTTCGAACATACATATTTAAAAAAAACATAGACGTCCGAATTGCGAACATCCTCCTTTTTAGAAATCGGTTAAAGATAGCTGGATCGATCCCGATCATGCGTTGTTACGTTCACCAGATGGCGCCATTGGTGATTTTAAAGACCTGAAGTCGGTGTCAGATAAATATTGATTTGACTATTACATTTTAACAATAATAATTAATCTCAGATATTGCAAAATATTTACTTAATTAATAATTATAATTTTAAGACGCTACATTAGCGCCTCTAGCGGCAAATTCACACGCGATAGATTTTATTTTTGAAACGTCATTGTCATTGCAATTGGTAGTGTCATTTTACGCTTGCCAATCTGTTATTGTTTGATAATTGTCATTAATTGTCTGTCATAGGGATGTCAGACATAAGTCGAAACACATATGTATCGATAAACATATCGTAGGTATCGATTCTTTTTGGAAATAACGTGACCGATGTTATTTTCTCAAAAAAAATATATATCGATTGGTACTATTTCAAAAATATATTCGAGATCTAAAGATTTATATTTATCCTAATATAGCTTAATAATTTTACATTTTGTACGTGGTAACTTAAGTAAATAATACACAAAGTAATAAATAATTAATATTGTTAAAATGTATTATTCAAACCAATATTAACTAACTGAAACTTTTTGATTTTTAAACCTAGCGCGTGCGCGTGATCCTTAACTATTAATATGCACATGACTGCGAAAAGTTAGAGGTGCCTTGGATTCGAATTCAAGACCTTCGAGTCTTATAGGCTAGGCTATCACGGCTTGATTTATATGGTCTGCTGTAATAGTGAATGAATTATTTGAATAAGCTAGCATAGTAAAAGTAAAAACGTAAGTAATTAGTTTCTCGACCTTTTCGATAGTTGGAATTTTATGTCGCTACATAATTATGCTATTTTGACGACACGTATAGCGTAGCGTCTGAGTGATCGGCTTCTGCGTAATGTGTTGTCGGTGCGATCCCCACACGTAGCAAATATTTGTTTGATCTACAGGTAGTTGCTCCGGGTCTGGGCGTTTGTGTATGTGAGAATTTGTATTTGTAAACGCACCCATAATACGGGAGAAAACAAAAAAATAATTGTAAAAGAAAAATTTAATATAATATTGATTTATTGATATTGTTTGAACAATATCAATAAATACACATTGTATGTATTCGACAAGCTCACAAGCCTAATCTGTCAGTGTAGTGTTAATCATTAGTTCATCCAATCAAAAATCAATCAATTTGTGAAAAATCTAAAAACGCCCCTATCCTTGGGCGTTTTTAGATTTTTCACAAATTGATTCAAATTAGTATTCAGATTTTGAAATCGATTTCAAAATAAGTTTTTTGAAAACAAAGTTTTTGAGTGGAACCGTGCAGTTTCGATGGTAGATGTTAGCGTCATAATAGTAACAATCTAAATTAGATCTTATTAGCCCCTTGTGTTGTTTAATTTTTCAATGTGCAAGCTAAAATTGAATTTAAAATCCAAATCTCCCGACTGTTTTCCTTCACTGAACGTTTGCATAATTAGAAAGAAAGGTGATGTTTTTTTTAGTTTGTGTGTAGCAATTGCGATTCCGCGGTGCGGTTTGGATTAATATCATTGGATATTATGGGGTGTTATTTGCGTATCACGTTTTCGTGAGGTCGATTAAGATTTTGCAGTGGTTTGATTAATTGATTATCAATACGATACGATTTAAGACTGAAATCGGATTATAAAATCGTTTTTATATATCGAACTCATGTCTATCATCAGATCATCACTAGTCATCACAGACAGACACTGACACCGGCGTCAGACAGCTGACAAAGACAGACCAGTCACCAGCTGACAAACCTCAGTCAGTAATATTTTAACTGCGTTGTGCAAGAAATAAATAAATTTAAAATTGGAATTACAGTTACAATACAATTTAATATCGAGTGGAAAATTGAACATCATTCTCTAAACAATGCTAAATTCAAGTAAGCTTTATTACTATACATCTAGAAATTATTTATTTATTATATCGCAATCCCGACTTTTAGTAAATGTTTTTTTTTTACTTATGAATGTATTGATTGATTTGCTAGTTTTTCGCGGTCTCTTGGGGACCGAGGAAGCTCCTACCAAGGTGATTGAGGTTCGGTCAGACAACTACATTTCAAGGCCTATACATTACAGAAAAGATTCTATTTTACTTTATGGACCAAAAGCTCCACCCGATGGAAAAAATTCTAAAGACAAATATTTTGAAATAGTACTCCACAAGCCGTTTACAGAGAGCTTACATCAGATGTACAGGTATGTAATTATTAATGATTGTGATTCATTCATTTTTGTTAATTGCCAATTGTTTCATATAATTTTGGCAATGGTAGCTCATTCAATGACAATTTTATTTTAATTTCAATACATGTAATGAATGATAAAAGGTGATAGTTGTCTTTATTCTGCTGTGGAAATACCCAGACATAATTGAAACACACAATTTATATACTCTCTACTTGTTCTTCATCTTCATCTTGTTTTTCATCATTCAAGAAAACATAATGGGTTACTTAAATTCATACTGCATTGTAATCAATATCCTGAATACATTTCATATAGTTTCTAAATAGTTCATTAACTAGGAAAATATTATTATGTAAGAGAAAAGTTGTTGTCTTGCCATGTCTTATTAACTCAAAGAGTAGACACAGAAATTCTCCAACAATACTTGGTGATAAATAACTATTACTTTCTTTTTTTAAAGTTGCCTTACACTATAATTCCTTGAACTCTTGCATGAAGAATGAGTTTACAAACAAAAATCTGTCAAAAGTATAAGATCCTAGAACATCTATTATAGGCAGGCCATATCACAATTTGTTCTGTGAGGGGATCTTGGCTGCTTGGCTATTGGCTACTTATTTTTTATTGCCTCATGAAAATGATTACATAACATAAATAGAGTGCATCAAGAAAAAATAAATAAATTAAATCTGTTCAAAAATAAGGATGTTTTTTTATATCTGAGCAGGCAAACAAACATGAGAGTTACCTAATAGTAAGTGACTACCGCCACCCATAAGCATAAGTGCAGTATCACTTAACATCAGGCGAACTGGCGGACAAGCGTGGGCCTATCACGAATAAAAAAAAAAAAAGTTATAACCATTTTAATTGAATGTACTATAGAGAATTGTGACATCACAAATCACTTTGCCATACAAATTCTATACTAACCTTGTTTTGCGGGAAAGGGACAAAGCATCCCCTCTCAATCCCCACCAAAAATATGAAATGCTTCTATCTTGGAACTTTATTAGCCGATTAAAATTATTTTTCAGAATACGAATTTATTAAAAATGTTCACTAAATATTAGTATTTTGTCAGTTTATTTCGAGCAACTGATGTGAAGCTTGCTGAGGAAAAATTTGCAGTTTACAAGGAGAGAATACCAATATTTATTAAAATTACCAAAGAAGTAAGTTAAGTACTGAACTATTGTCTCTACTATGTCATACTGTTCAATTATTATTTTCATGTAGTATTTTGTAAATATATCATCCTTCACAGGCTTTTCCCAACTATATTGGGAATAACATCCAGTTTTTCCAGATGTGGCTAAATATCAGTATGCTATCAGACCAGTGGTGTAGCTTGCCCTAGATGGACCCTGTATTAACATTTGTTGGAAAACCATCGTTCAATCATTTATGTGAATCTAAATGGATTCACATAGATGATTGAACGATGGTACGATCTGATATGTGTTTTTGGGGGAGTTTAGTGTACAACATACCTGTAATCCCTGAAGTGTTAGCAGAGGTATACTTATGTACACCCACAGTTCGCCGGTATGTTTACGTCCCACTTAATATACTAGGTACTAATCCAAGCTCCGAGACTCATAGAAAAACATACATAAGAAACATAACACGACTGGATCTAAGAATCGAACCTGTAGCGTAGCAGTCACGCTAAAGACCGCTAGATTATTTTCGATCGATTGATTACCACAGTTATTAGCTATGAGCCCCATTTTGTTAATACATCAGTAATGTTATTAATTTTCACAGTGTACTGTGGCAATTCTACAAAAACTTTGCGACACTTTGTCAGAACATCCAACTTGGACAATCGCACATATGGTGGCTCACTTTGGCCTGTGTGAACTTTTCAATGATGCTGAAGTCCAGAAACACATTGATGAAATTGATCCTTTGACTGGAGCCACACCTTTGATGGTATGTATTAAATATAAATGTTTTCATAAATATCTGTGGATAATGATAGAATTATTTTCTAGGTTTTGGTAACAATGACAATTGTGACAGCAGATAATTTTGTATTTGCGCAACTTTTTATTTATACCAAAAGCATGTCAATGCCAAGAGAATTTTTACAGGTTAAAAAAGTAAACTAGTGGTCAGAAACACGAGTCTTTTCAATATAGATACTTAAATAAAATCTTCATCCTTCTAGCCAGTTCTTAATTATGGGATTGGCTCCGGGTCTAGTCAGATGTGGCTGAATGTCAGTATTTTACATGAAGCGATTGCTATCATTAGACGAATCTAGTTGCTGTGCAATATCGATATCCAATGGATAAATTGGTTATCTTTTTGTGATTTTTTTGCATTTTCCATGCTAAGATTATAAAGTTATTTTTTAGTAAAGGAAAAATTGAATCGCGTGTGGTTGGAGACATGGTGTATCCAACCAGGAGACGCAGGATCGGATCCTGCCCGCGATTCAATTTTTCCTTTACTAAAAAATGGATAAACTGGTTGTCAGGTTTTTGGGGCTTCTTATTACCACTTACGATTTTCATAAGTATTCATGTAGGTACTGGTTTCTGACACTTACATATATATAAGACATAAAACTACTTTTTACGGATTTTATCGCGTTATATTAATATTATTTGATTCCCGACGTTTCGGATCCTTGACATAATGATCCACATGGTCACAGCATCCATGGTCACGGATAGACTGAGGTGTGGGACGACTTAATGTTAAAATTACTAACAGTTTGACGACACGATTGGCGTAGCGGTTGAGCGATCGGCTTCTGCGCCACGTGTTGTGGGTTCGATCCCCACACGGAGCAAATATTTGTATGATCTACAGGTAGTTGTTCCGGGTCTGGGCGTTTGTGTATGTGAGAATTTGTGTTTGTAAACGCACCCACGACACAGGAGAAAATCCTAGTGTGGGGCAACGTTTTTAAAAAAAACAACAAACAACAACAACAACAGCTACCTAAAATTTTTTGTTAATTATTTGCGATTCGATTATCCTATTATGAGTTATTTAGTATTCATACAATGACAACCTCGACGAAGAATTTCCGTGCTCTCCAAAGTACGTAGTCGTCTCGATGTCCTACCTATGAATGGTGACCCATCCATAACTTGACCACGGCAAGCGCTGCTTAATCTTACAGATCAACTGATTAGCGTAGTTAATTTTATATAGCAACGAGACACTTCAAAATTTTAAAAAAATATGTTATAAAAGATATTTAACGGTAACATTTTCCTGCTGGTATTTCCCCAGACAGCTAAAAAGGACAAAAAGCATTGTAGTACAGTCAGCGTCAAATATTCATAGTTCGTAACAACCAAAGTGGCCAAAAAGTTTGCAACACGACGTTATTTCAACTGTAACAAAGACGTGTTGCGAATATAGATGGGTTTCTGCCCGGGCATTTTGGCGAAAAAAATAAATGCCCTGGCATAAACCCATCTATATAGATGGGCTTCCGCCCAGGCATTTCGGGCGAAAATAATAAATGCCCTGGCATAAACCCATCTCTAGTTGCGAACTATTTGGCCACTGTGGTTGTCACGAACTATTTGACGCTGACTGTACAGAGGCCTCATCACAGATATTTGTTTCAAAATGGTTTTGTCAATGAAAGAATGGATTGAAGTCTCCATTGGTTTATTTTCCCAGTAACTAACCACCTGTAAAGAGGTCAGATGTCTCGTAATGGAGAATTACTTAAGCATTAATTTTGATGATTCAGATTGACTTGATTTAGTTTAATTACTTTGCAATTAGCAGAAACCTACTGCATTGTGGAGTGTTTGCGTTTCTGATTCATACACATTTAAAGTGAAGACTCTTAATGTTAAGAAATTATTTTAACATTACAATATTTTCTGCCTTCACACATAGTTAATTTGACATAGCTTTGTCAATAATTAAGGCAAACTTAAACAAACCTCAAGAATTTTATCTACTTATTTATTTCAAGCATACAATTTTTATTCATAGGTACTGAGATTTAATGCAAATAATATTCTTGGTGAATGGTAACATTAATTTTGCCAACATACAGAGAATCCCCTAGATTAAAGGCTTATTCAATTATCCTTATTCACTAAATGACCCCATTTGGCGCTCGATTTTTATCTCCATAATATACAGGAAAATGACTGTATTTTTAGAAAGGGTAGGCAGAGGCTAACTTTAGTTTGGACTGGATTTTATATTAAGGAGTATTCACCAGACTTAGTTCTACTGAGTGCTAGGTTTGGTTCAGCAGTAGGTTTTACGTGGGAGAGCCATGCTACGGCACGAATGGGCCGGCTCGACCGGAGTGATACCACGGCCTCACAGAAGACCGGTAAAACATCGACCGGTTAAACATCGCTTGCATTGTGTTTCGCCGAATGAGTGAGGTTACCGGAGGCCCAATCCCCTTTTATAAGGTCGGCAACGCACTCGTGACTCCTCTGGTGTTGCGGGTGTCCATGGGCGGCGGTGATCGCTTACCATCAGGCGATCCGTCTGCTCGTTTGCCCTCCAATCCCATAAAAAAAAGCTCGCCGTACTGGCAAACAATATCTATAGCTGTTAGTGTATAATTTTACATTAAGACGTTCAACACATGGTGTAAAAGATCCGAAACGTCGTGATTCAATAATATCAATGTAGGTAACGCTATAAAATTCGTAAACAGTAGATTTATTTCAACATAATACGTACTATTTTTTGCAGGTGGCCGTGAAGTCAAGCAACGTGCGCATGGTTCAAAGTTTAGTTTCTTTGAACTGTTCTCTCGATGTTATCGACCTTGAAGGTAACACAGTATTTCACTATGCAGCTGCGAGCAACAAAGAAATTATTAATGTGAGTGACATATTGATTCTTTTTATTATTACTTACACATTATTTTATAAATGTCGCGTTAGGGGTCGACCTTATCACCAACTAAACACTAGTAGCTTTAGTCAAGGTATTATTTATATTATTTATTTGCTCCAATAGTCTAGGTCGCAAGAGGTACTGGGTCCGATTCTCAGGCCCAGCAGTGTTGATGGATATTTCTGTATCCTGTATAGCACCTCAGTTTGAATTTGTGCCCATTTAATTGGCCTGGGCCTGGGCATGTGACCTTAAACAGAGCCAAACAACAAAAACAAAATCGATTAAAAAATAAGGAAGCTATAAATAAGCATTTTAATTTTATGTTAGACAGAGAGCGTACTATAGCACGTTGTGACGTCAAACCGTGCATGTGCCATACAAATTGTATACTGACATTCGTCTTGCGGGAAAGCGACAAAGCATCTCCACTTAATCCCCATCAAAATCTTTAAAAACTGATATTTTAGGTCTTTATTTATATATTATTGGAACGAAAGTTCCTTATCGCGCGTTGTGACAGGGGGCTAGACGGAAAAAATTCTTACGAAAAGTTGTCACGACACTTTTTTTAGTACGCATTTTGTCTAATAGATGGCACTGTACTGTTGACGTCATAATATGAACGGCGGTGTTAAGATTCTCCGCCGTTCAATGATCCCCGCAGTACAAAATTGATATATTGAGTTAAAATGAACTAAAACTGTAAAAGAAGGTCAAGTTCCAATAAACCATTAGTTCAACGGTCGATTTGGTTTTACTTCTTGCGATTTGAGTTCATCCCCAAACAAAGCTGACTTAATGAGGTCTGAGGAACTTCGTTCCATCCGGGTGTCCCTTGACACCTCTCAAGTTCTTTTTATATTTATATTTTTCAATAGGACCATTAATTTTAATAAATCAAAGACCAGTAAACTAACTATTGTAGGTGTAGATTAAAATACCTTTGCCTAACCCTCCGGGGAATACAGGCGTTATAGGATGTTATGTTATTCCTATTCATAAAAGGTCAAATATTTTTTTTTTTCAAATAGTGTTTACAAGCACTTATAAAACGATGATGAATCTACGGATTTGTACACCCTGTGTGACACTCATTGTTTAAACACGAGCATGTCTCTAAAAATACTATGAATATCTGGATTATTTTTGTGTTTCTTTTTAGATAATTTCAGTTGGGAAATGTTGCCGTAAGCTAGTATGTAGGTAGATAGATAAGTAAATAGATATAAATAATTAGGTGACGATAAATTATGAAAGTTGAACTAAGTATTGGAATATCTATCGTTACAGATAAAAATTTGGCCTTTGAGCTTATCTAGCGATACTCGCGCGGATGTCTAATGCTGTTTAGTTAAAGTTATTTATGTTATACCTATGTTACTGTAAAAGCCCGAACTACGGCAAATTCTAAGATTTACCAACTCTGACTGGTAAAAGTCCAAATAAACCAGTTAGGTTTCTTATTACCTTTTTTTAAAAAATATAACCACCTAACCTAACCATGGTGGAACATTTGCATGGCGTTGTAAGCTTTTTTTTAAAAAAAAACCTAACCTAACCTAACCTAACCATGGTGGAACATTTCGAACCAGTCAGAGTTGGTAAATCTTAAAATTTGCCGTAGTTCGGGCTTTTACAGTAACACCTACATTTATTTATTTATTTCAACCATACTTACATATACAACCTGTAACAGAATAAGCGCAAGACCTGAAAGTTTTTTTTTATGGGATAGGGGGACAAACGAGTTATATCATACCATCAGGCGTAGACGTACGTACCATAGGCAGAGACGTACGATTCTACACTCACAGTTCGCCGGTTTGTTCAGGTCCCTTGTAATAGGAGGCGAAATTCCCAAACTCCGAGCTGCTACTGAGAATTTCACAGAAAATCCCAATATCACTTTGCTCGACTTGGGAATCGAACCCATGACCTCTAGTGTAGCAGTCGCGCTCAGGACCATTAGGCTAATGATGCAGTTAGACTTTTATAACAGTACTAAAATATATTCCAGGCGTTAGCTAGCAAGAGCCCTGCTTCTCTCAATGTATACAACAAGCAAGGCTACACTCCGCTGCACACAGCTTGCCTCGCGGATGCGCCCGACTGCGTACGCGCACTCATGCTGGCCGGCGCAGACGTCAACTTGACGGCCGCTAAGAGATCTACCAGCACACTGCCAGGTATATTGACAATTATAAGGGACTATATATATGTACTGAACTGGAATAGCCACGATTAATTTTCTGCTTTACTTAGCCAGTATAAGCTGATCTCTCATTGTACGAAAACCTATGCAATTAAGAGGTCAGCTTATCCTGGAAGTTTAGGTATAGCATATCAAAGTGTCATGGGCCTATTGTAGCCCCTCTGACGTTAAACTGATCTGTGTTGTGCTATGACCAACCTTGTAAAATTATCTTTATATTCATGCCGTAAAGGTTGATTTTCAAAAATACAATATGTCTATGGATAACACCGCTGGATTCAGGTGATGACACAATTTTATCATTTATTGGACGCGCTGGAATATTTTCGCCAGACTTCCTGCCAATGTGTTATTTTCCCTTTGCGAGTTGTACTCGTCAGCTGTTCTCCACATGATGACAACCGAAGATTCCCAGGTTGATGTACTGATAATGTTATATACACATAACATGTGTTTGTGCTAATTCAGGCGTTTATCACTCCAGACGCACAAAGTGGAGTGTTATAAGTTTAACAAGTGTATCTTTGTGTGTGGCTGTCTGTTGCATCGTAGCTCCCAAACGAATGGACCTATTTTGATTCAATTTTTTTTGTCTGAAAGGTGACTTAATCGAGTCTTACCTGGTCTACAAAATTTATCATTTTTTTTGCCACATGGGTGAGACATTTCTTGTAGATTTTTGCAAAGCAAACTAAAATGGATTTGAAATGAGAAGGGTAGTACTACCGATTGCTTCAGTTAGAAATGACCATAAAATATTTGCTGACCACAAAAAATACCTCAAAGATCGCCAAAAACAGTGTTTTTAGCGCTTTGAGATCGATATATCTCCAAATTCTGACGTGCTAGAGCAATTCTGCTGCCGGATTTAGAATTAGCTTCAAAAAATCTACAAGAAATGATATGTCTCACCCATGTGGCAAAATTTCGTAGACCAGTGTTATCAGCTCTTTTCTGGTTCATGAAGGGATGTTAACAACTTTCAAAGATCTGATCGTTTTGAAATTTGGTATCCTGTTACTTCAATGATATTGCAAGAACATGGTAGCCATGCCTTGATGCTGCGGGGTTTTTTAATTTAATGTTATTAATTCTTATTTTTCTATCATTTTTGCTATTTCTTCTCTACCACTGTTTTCAGCAAAAAAATTAAGTCATGCTATTAGAAATTCACTCCTATGTTAATACCACAGTCTAACTACAACAGTATACCAGCTCGCGTGCCTTTTAAACCTCCTGTGTTAACGGGTTTGTATAGTATATAATATATGTGCTTGGTTCTTTTAGCGCTGGATAACAGCAACACGATGGCTGCAAAAAAATCAGTCACTAAACTGAAAGGTAGATAGTCTAAGAATTTATTTAGAATAGTGGGTCTCATCTTATAACTTCATGGGAGCGTCAAATGAGAAGGTACATAAAATTACCCAAAAAAAATGTACATCCTTATATCATAATTATGCAAGACTTGGCAGGGCGTTTTAATATCTTTTGCGGTACTTCACAGACCAGAATTGTCGATAGTATCGATATTTTTATTTTATAAAAGTCATCCTGCAGTTTCGTTCAAAATATTTTGCATGACAGTATTTGTACTAACATAATGCACGAATCGTGAACATTCAAATTATGTTACATCGCGTTCTAAATTCTAGTCCTTCATGCCTGTCGTATGTGTGACTCGACAATTAACATTACTAACACGTGAAATGGAATAATAGCTTGCAAAATAGGTACTTATTTTTCGGCAGAATTTAAATCCAGAAATTATTTATGATTGGTAAAATATAAAAAAAATGTATAAATTATCGGAGAAAATTATCGGTGAAAGTAGCTGCTACACATTATTATATTCCAAGGGTTGTCCAGATTTATGATAAAAACTTCGAAATTAATTGAACCGTTCTCCTAAACCAGGCTTCGTCGGCGACTTGCTACATGACAACCACCCCAAGCTATATCAGCAGGACATGAAACATGGAGGCACGCCCTTACACTGGGCTATATCCCGTGAAGTGATCGAGACTCTAGTCGACAAGAACTGCGATATAAACGCTCTAAATTTCGACGGCAGGACAGCTTTACACATAATGGTATTACGAGGCCGGTTAGAATGTGCAATAGCCTTATTATCAAGAGGTGCTGAACACTCTATCGGGGATAACGAAGGCAATACACCTCTGCATTTGGCCGTAAAACAAACTAATACGGCCATCGTTCAAGCGTTAATTGTATTTGGTGCTGATTTGGAAGCGAAGAACAATGCGGGGTTTACGGCCAGGCATGTCCTGCCCACGGAGATGTCGAACGGGAATTATGATAGGATATTGTATGTTCTGCATGCAGTTGGCGCTAGAAGGTAAGGTTTTTCACAATGAGATATTATTTTAGTCTTATCCAACTGTTGTTTAGTCGACTAGAAAGATACGGGCATAGTTCGGCGGTTTTAGGTGACGCGTTATAGTGAGCGAACTGCTTTTGAGAATTTTATAGAAATCCTAATAACACTGCTCGACATGGGAATTGAACCTCACACTCGTCAATCACTAGACCAGTGAGAGTCTTTATGAGAAATAAAAAACTATTCACTCCCACTTCCACTACAGTGAGCAACCAAAGTCGCTGAACTCTATGTAATCTTCAAAACGCTATAGCATCTTTTATCCAGTTTATTTAGTCATTCGAGGTAGTAAGAGTTCTCTGAACTACTAAGAACAATTATATGTTTTATCTTTTTGTGATTTTTTTGTATTTTCCATGGACTCGCGGTGGCTTAGAGGTCAGAGCATCTGGTGTATCTAACCAGATGACGCAGGTTCGAATCCTGCCCGCGATTGAATTTTTCCTTCACTAAAATAAAATTATATGTTTTACTTAATTAGAATCTAATGAAAACTGTAGTGCTGTAATATTTAAAAATTTGACTGGGGTCAGCGATTTTCGTTGCTGATTAAACTTTGTTAGCAGTTCTAGCTATTTTTTTTACTAGGTATTTATGTCTTCCTTCAGATGCGCCCCAGAAGTGCCAGGCTGCGGCCCAAGCTGTTCAGCTCGTGGAGATTACAACGGAGTCCCTCCTCCGCCAGTTGCTAGGGCTTCTACACGTGACCTCGTCAGCCAGATGCTCTCCGTAGCTGCTATGGAGAAAGCTGCTTGTTTCGATCCCAGTCAAAAACAAGGACGGTGAGTTGACAAGACACTAAGAGCTTTAATTCATTTTATCTGTGACTGGCGACCCGCTCGTGGTTTCACCCCGTTGCCTCGTTCCTAAGAAGCGGAGCGTGATGTTATATAGCCTATAACCTTCCTCGATAAATGGACTATCCAACACAAAAATATATTTTCAGTTCGGGCCAGTAGGCCGGTTCTTGAGATTAGCGCGTTCAACCAAACAAAATCTTTCGCTTTATAATATTAGTATAGATTTCTATGTTTTCGTTTTTTAGATTTATTTAATTTTGGTGTGTCCCATACGTGATTATAGCATAATTGGACAGATAATGGGTCAAAAAGGTCAGGTGCGTAGCACTCGCAACCGGCGTGTATGTATGAGAAGATGTATGAAACTATGAATGTGGAAGAAGCAAAAGAAGTATGCAAGAATCGTAGCAAGTGGCAGTCTATAGTTTCTGCCTACCCCTGTGGGAGAAAGGCGTGAGTGTATGTATGGACAGATAATGTTCAATTTGTCACAGAAAGCGTATACTATAGCACGTGGTGACGTCAAATCATGCGGACGCATTACAATTCTATACTGACGTTCTTTTTGATGGAAAGGGATAAAGTATCCCCTCTCAATCCCCAAAAAGACTTTAATACTCTTATTTCTTAGAAATTTCTTAAGTTATTTCTTCTTCATTGGTCAATTTAAATTATTCTTTTTGACGAATAATAATGAAAATAGTTTTCAATAGATCTATTATCTATACATATAAAACAAAGTCGGGTTTGTTACAACACTTATAACTCGAGAACGACTGGACCGATTTTTATGATCTTTGGTTTGTTATATTTGTTTCCTCTCCGAATAGCAGAATAACTATTAAAATATCGAAAAAAATCACGAAAAAGAACATTATGACGAAAAATTATTTTTTCATACATTTTGTATTGGGAAGGGATTGACAGATTTGATAGAAATAAAACATATACACAAATGAACATGGCGTTGTTTTCTGTGAGGTTTTCTGTTTCGGTAAGTCCAGTAGATGGCGTTCTGTGTATTACACGAACTCCTCATAAGCTACTTGTGTGATTTTGGTTATTTTTTTGTGTATGTTCAAATGAGTCCCTGGATGGTTTAGATTCACAACTTGAGCTTGATTTGAGAACTTGATTTTTTTTATATAGGGCTATACATGGGATAGAATGAGAATAAATGAGAAGAAAAAACAACGTTTGTCGGGCCCGCTAGTTTTTAATAAATCAAACACCAGTAAAATAGCCAATTTTTTACAATATTTACTATTCCAGATTGCTATGCCTGGATGGCGGTGGCATCCGAGGTCTAGTGCTAGTTCAAGTGCTCATAAGCCTAGAAGAAGCTGTCGGTAGACCAATCATACACTGCTTCGACTGGGTAGCAGGCACCAGTACTGGAGGCATCCTGGCTTTAGCCCTGGCATGTGGGAAGACCCTGAGAGAATGCCAGAGACTGTACTTTAGGATGAAGGAGTTTGCCTTTGTCGGTATGAGGCCTTATCCTTCGGAAGCACTGGAAAATATACTTAAGGAGTGTTTAGGTAAGTAGCTATCATGCTAAGTTTAATAGAAGATTTTATTTAAAACATTTGGGTGACCATTTTGAGTAAATTGATTTGAGAGTATAATAAAAATATTACTAAATTATGTTAATAACTAAACGGAGTATTATTTGTAGATTGTATTGTAGGTTATGTATTTATTTTACCGCCCTTTAAAACTAAATTGTAATATTTAGCTAATATTACTCTTTAATTAAAAACGGAAAAAGTAAACCTGTATTATGGGTAAATAATCTGCTTTGCTTACCAACTTGGTAGGTTTTCTAACGTGTCGATGAAGAATTGGCAGACTCAATAGAAAATAATTTTACGACTCCCTGAAGGGTCTCCATTCTATAATGAATTAAACACCCAATTTAACAGAGTATTGAAATATTTGTAGTTACCTTTCATAAATATTAAATGTAATGACGTCTCTTGTTTTTTTTTTCAGGCACAGAAACGGTGATGGCAGATATCGAACATCCTAAGCTAATGGTTCTAGCCGTACTGGCTGATAGGAAACCTGTGGATCTCCATATATTTAGAAATTACAAGTCGGCACAAGAGATTCTCGACGAGCACAATGGAACTACAAGTAAATAGTAAACATCTCATAATTATAACAGCTCCTATAATTTTCCTATAATTTAAATTCACATTGAATGTAGATATAACAAGCTTCTGAATAACCGACCTTAAATCGTCCACATATAGTTGAATTTCCATTGCAACTAAAATTTTATCTAGGCATTCTGAAATCGACTTACTTTTGATTTGAAAGCGGCTTCCTTCAGTTTAAGTAATATTTTAGGATAGTGTTAATATTTTTTTCATCATTTCCATATAGACAAAAATGGTAGAAAATTTCGTCTGGCTGTAATATCAATATTGGAGGGGCAAATATTGATTATTATATTTCTATTTGTCGTCAATGCCCAATGCCCGCACTTGTGACTCGATGTTGCGGGTGTCCATGGGCGGCGGTAATCGCTTACCATCAGGCGATCCGTCTGCTCGTGTGCCCTCCTATCCCTCAAATAACTCTTAGTATTTAGTCTTGATATCGTGAATCCCAAGACAGTATTTTCTGTTCTAGATATTTGTAAAAAAAATTAGACTGATTTTCTGTATATTATGACATAAATATCACTAGCATATACAACTATAGGCACAAAGCTATCAGACAAAAAGTAAATGAATAAAGAAAAATTTAACAGAACTTGAGTGGATAGACGAATTCATTACGTTAGGTTATACGAAAAAGAAAATTAATTCAACAGTTGAGAGACTATGGTTACAACCACAATACAATTACATTGCTTTTATTCTTGGAAAACCAGTGGAAAATCCTACAATTCCCGTGGAAAATCCTACAATTCTCGTGGAAAAAATCTCATTCATCATCCGTTGTTCTGGATGGTTCCAGGTCCTCAGGCCGAGGCTGGTGACCAGGCGTCAGTAGTATCGTTGGCGGCGCCGCCCCCTCCGTCCGAGCAGCTGGTGTGGCAGGCAGCCCGGGCCTCGGGTGCTGCGCCCTCATACTTTCGTGCTTCTGGAAGGTCAGACAGCCAAAACTGCCACAGACTTCGAAAACATCGTTATTATCAATTATTTAAAATCTTAATCTAAGGTGTTCTTTTACGGGGTACCGATTTTGTCACCTGCATCTAGGGTTGCCATCTGCCATTTCTTGATTTAAGGATTACCGGCATCAAAAATACGGGATGTACATTTTTTTACGGGATACAAAACGGAATTAACGGCAAAATCTTTAATTTTCACAGGTACTTAGATGGTGGTCTGATGGGCAACAACCCAACCTTGGATGTGATGACAGAGCTGGCGGAGCTGAACCTGGCGTTAAGAGCTACGGGCCAGCAGGAGGAAGCTAAGAAGACCAACTTGAAAGTTGTTGTCTCTTGTGGCACAGGTAAACATTTTTCAATTTATCTGTTACTAGCTTCTGCTCGCAACTTTGTCTGCGTTTCACTTTGAGAATCAGTTATTTTTAGCGCCCACCAAATTTTCTTTACTTTACCGCACATTAAACCACCTTAGCACCCCCAAATTTCTCAACATATTAACAAGATAGGGATTATTAATTATCCGAAATAAATTATTCTATTCTATTAATCTGCAGGCGTCCAGCGCCCACAAGACACTTTGTGAAAGGCTGGTCTAATTGAAATAAAATATTGACTTTTTGAGACCGGCTTTTACTGGTTATTTCTTCGGTAAAGCAATTGGAAATGTTGTTGTTTGTCCTAGGTCTAATACCGGTATCGAAGTTAAAAGACATAGACGTATTCAAGCCAGAAAGTTTTTGGGACACCGCCCGATTGGCGTGGGGGTTGTCAGCAATTGGAGGTCTTCTCGTCGATCAGGTAAGTTTATTTACTTACCTTTATTTATTTTTAATTATCGCTCAATAAAACTCTTGATTAGGCTATAGTTGCCATTCTTGTAGCGACATCTACCGTCGCTACACACAAACTACTACGGACAAATCCTCAATCGCGCAAGTGAAGTTTGCAACGCAACTTGGGTATATACAACCGCCCGACATCGACCGTAGCCCGTAGGGCCGTGGCCCCCAAGGTATTACACCCGCATGGTCGGAGGACCTGGTCACGTAACGCTCAGTTTTAGGTTCCAACAGTGTCTTTTCAAGTCTGTCGTCACAATTAAAACAAAGAAACAAATCTCATTTATTGACACTTATACAATTCACATAAGCCATTTAGAAACGAGAAAGACAAAATCATAAATAACATAACATATCATCACGCCCGTATTCCCTGAAGGGTTAGGTAGACGTGTACTAATGTAAACCCACAGTTCAGCGGTATATTTTCAGGTCACATTTAATAGTGGGCCTGTTGTCATTAACCGGGTAAATCTCCAGACTCCGAGCTGCCACTGAGAATTTCATAGAAAGACACAATAACACTGCTCGACCTGGGATTCGAACCCAGGACCTCTAGGTCGGACGTAGCAGTCGCACTTGGGACCACTAGACCAGTAAGGCAGTCAGTCAAAATGATAAATTATTAACACAATAATCTTCGGTCTCCGGCGAGCGCGATACGATGAGTCAGCGTACTCCGAAGGCTCAGATATGCTATTATTGCTTATGACAGAAAATGTTCCTTATTCCTCAGGCGACGCAATCAGACGGTCGCGTAGTAGAACGTGCTCGAGCATGGTGCAGTACAGTGGGCGTCCCCTACTACCGGTTCTCGCCGCAGATGTCGCGTGACGTCGCCATGGACGAGCGCAATGACGGCATCCTCGTCACCATGCTGTGGGAGGCGCATGCCTATATGCATGCTCACAGGGATAGAGTTGCAGAGCTTGCTGCGCTGCTCAACGACGTTGGTGAGTGCTGAGCTAGTAGATTGCATTATATTAAAATATACATGGTATGAGAAAATCAGACTTGATTGTCTGTCCGTACGTCAGAAAAATTGTGACTTATTCTGGTCTCCTTGGGTGCCTTTTAATGATAGATGTGTAAACCATGTCAGAGGCCCTTGAGGCGGTTTAGAAACTGACACTAGGGTGTGTGGGGTCGTTAGACCTTACCGCCACACAATAATAAGAAGAAGTAGATTGCATGCACGGGTCACTGTTTGTTGAACCAGGGGCGTAGCTACCGCTGTTTCAGCTATGATACGGGGCCCTAAGCCTACAAGGCCCCCGACGTGTGTTAGCCCTAATACGTAAAATGTTATCTCACTCTAACTTTTATGATTTATGTTTTTAAAAACATGACAATATCATAGAGTTGATCTGCGAAACTACCCGTAAATTGATCTATTTGTAACCAGTAGATACAAAACAAACATGATCTTATACTATTTTTTAAATTAACGACTTCTCACCGGTCCAACATTAAAGCAGGAACAGTTAATCTTAGTACATATCTATGCTCACTTTCGTGAATTGGTTTGTTTCAGAGCTATCAACAAAGAATTAACGTGCTCGATAGAATTAAGCAAGGCTTATACGTAAGTGCACAATATAGCATAGCACTTGTGAGTTACCGCATAATATATAACTGAATATATCACAATTTTCGTCTAACGTATTATATATCGGCAGGGTTTAGTTAAGTAAACATATAAGCTGTATATAAGAGAATATTTTTTGTTTTGCACTGGCAACTAGAACCCGTTAACAATATTTGTTATTTTGTTGACATTTCTAGTAGTAATTCTAAGAAATAGAATGTTGTTATGTTTGTTTTTACATCACACGTATGCTTATACTCGTATGTTAATTCGTATAACGTTTATTTTATTGTATAGAAATAAAATAATTCATTACCTATTTTCATAGATATGACAGTACGACAAGCTTACCTGACCCAGTGAAAGTTATTGGAACTAATTTCGCTTTGGACGTCGCCATTTTGATTTATGTCAATCGGCCTTAGTGTTTTCTATGTAAATTTTTGTTACTCAATGATGTCAAAACTGGAACCAATTTAATTAAATGATAGCACAAAGCATATGCTAGAATATAATGTAGAATAATTTAGTCTTGAATTTTTTGTACGGTTTGTTAGCAATATTTATTTAAATAATTTCCAATTATATTTTAGTGGCAACACTTAACGCGACGGTAGCGACACCGGCGGATAAGTTTGTGGCACTGTTTATAATGCCATCTAGAATCTCGTTTCATGTTTCGAATAAAGTACTGTCATGACAAATTGAGAGTAATATTGCCAAATAAATGTAAAATAATACAGGATAAATGTATGTTGGCAGTTCACGTCCATTAGTTAAAAACTTTTCTTACCTAGGTAAGTAAATAGCATAATTCACGAAATAATGTGTGTAATTTTTTTTTATCATTTGGTTGTAGGACTTGTAAATAATAGTTCATGTAGTTTTTAACTATTTATTTAATAATTATACACAAGTTATGATTTTGTAAAGGGTTCGAAACGTTTGCTTTAAACTCATAGTACCTTCATAATTCCATTATGTTGACCGCAATCTATTCCATACGAAAAAAACGTTTATTTAATTGAAGAAACCGATGTACACCGTAGGAGAATGCCCACCTGTTTAAAAAATTTGTTTTATTTAAATCACAGTGTTGCCATACATTCTTTATTGAGATATTCCTGTGTTAGTAATTATACAAATATACACCATTCATTATGTGCTATAAATATTACAATACATTCCGTTTGTACGGTTAGTACCTAACTCTATTTATTGCGTTACTCCCCATTTACCGTTATTTATTATAATAATTTTCACAAATACTTTATTTTTCGTTTTGTTTTAATTTCATATGTTTATACATTAGGCCTTTTTCTGTTAAAAAATTCACTTTCTTTGAATCATATTTGTCATTTAACAATTGCTGAGTAATATGCACCAGACCTTTTTGAATAATCTCTGTCGGTGTATAAAATAGAAAATGTATACTAATTAATTATTAAAAAAATATAGGCGCAATAATGTGCTTTTCTTATGTATCTTAGATAATATCGAGACATAGTATCAACAGTTTTTACTGATATTGAAACCGTGTATCTAGCAGTAAACGTGATTACATTTTATGAAATGCAATTTTTATATTACAGTATTTTGAAAATAATAATATTAGAATTAGGACATTACGATAAACACTTCATTTCATGCGTTTAGTCTCGAATTTAATTTAATTTATTTAATTGACTATGTAAGTACAATTGACAAAAAGTGTTTTCGAAAAAATAATTCAATTAATTCAAGGCAGGTGTTGTAAGAAACGTATCCATAATTTATAAACAAAAATCTTTTTTTGTTACCTGGGAGAGCCGGCCGCCTTGACCGGAGTGATACCACGGCCTCACAGAAACCGGCGTCAAACAAAGCTTACGTTGTGTTTCGCCGAGTGAGTGAGGTTATCGGAGGCCCAATCTCCCTTTAAAAGGTCAGCAACAAACTTGTGACTCCTCTGGTGTTGCCGGTGTCCATGGGCGGCGGTAATCGCTTACCACGGTGATCCGTCTGCTCGTTTGCCCTCTTATCCCATAAAAAATCTAGCCATAAATATGTACCTATCTATTAATTACTTATATTTCTACTTATCTTAATACAGTGTACACATTACAAAACCATTATAAAATAATTATGTTAGGAATCCTAGTATTAAAATGTGTAAATCGTTGCTTGCAAGATGATTGAGCAATCTGATGAATTATTAATGTTTTTTTTTTCATAATACATGGAAATATTCTAGTTCATAATTAGAAAGAAAGAAGAAAGAAAGAAAATTCTTACATCTTAGACCATATTTATGCAAGGCAAGTGTAAGATCTAACGCATTTCTCAATATTATAAAACTATATACTATATAATATGTATATGTAGCAGTGATAGCCTAGTGATATGGCCATAGGACTGCTAAGTCAAAGGTCTCGAGTTCGAATCCAAGGCACGCACCTCTGACTTTTCGAAGTCATGTGCGTATTAATAGTTAATTATCACGCGCTTTAACGGTGAAGGAAAACATCGTGAGGAAATCTGCATGCCTGAGAGATTTTCTCGACGGCGTGTGAAGTCTGCCAACCCGCATTAGGCCAGCGGAGTATAGCCTAATCCCTCTCATTCGGAGAGAGGAGACCCGTGGCCAGCGGTGGGATAATATAATGGGTTGATTATGTATATTTATCTAACTGCAAAGAGAAGCTGATTTTAGTCTTACCACGGTTTATAAAATGTCTTTTCTTAATCTGAAAACTGATTCCAATATACTTGGGAAAATGCTAGAATGGTGAACACGGTTGAAACGTAAGATTTTAATTAATTTTATAAAAAGTTCCTTATTTGTCTGATGTCATAATGTAACAATTAGTACATTATTTAAGCCATGTTATTTTTACTAATAGCAGGATTCGTAACCTTCCTATTTTAGGGTCGTTGTTAAATTATTATAATTTAATGTGTTATTTCATAATATACTGGCCGTACTTAGTACGACTTTTGTTTATGTGTAGATAATTATTTAACTAACTTACATAAAAAGGGATTTACTTTATATTAGTAGCCGACATATATTTACAAATGTGATAATATTTAGTGTTAATAATGGACTCGAATCATCGATCGAGATTGCGCAACTAGAATTAGTATTTAGTACGATTATTTTACGTAGTGGCAACTAGTGATGGTATTTTTTAAATCTTATTATATTGTGATCCTTTCGAGTGAGGAGTCTTCGACTGAAAATATCAATTTTATATTGCACGATTTGGGCTCATATTCAGACAAGAATCGAAGCTTAAAATGATTCCATAATAATTTTGTGAAGTTTGTATTGAAATTTGACATACTTAGTGGAAAGTGGAAAAGTAAGTTTAACGGCAATAGGCTCGCCACCCTATTACATGGGACCTAAACATACTGGTGTACCTCTGTTTAATCCTTCGGGAATACGGGCGTAACGATATAGAATCCTTAGTTTAAGTTAATGCTTGGAAATGTCTCCGAATATGAGCCCTAAATCCTCGATGAAATAATTTTCACGATCATATATATACTTCCTCCTACACGATTATATGTAGCTTCTGTGTCACTATACTGATGCCCGTAGTATATGAAATACTGCAATGTTTTGTTTTACTGTTTCACATTTTTATTGGAACTTACTTTTTGCAAACTTCATAAATGCTATCACTTCTTGTCTCTACTAAAGTACACACAGCTACACAAATGTTAAAGGTACTATCGGCCAACACCATATAAGACCACCCTAAGGGCTATACTTGCTTGCAGTGCTCAGCTGCTATACTAGCACTTACCTACGCTCATCAACTAATAGCATTATCTTTTTTATGAAGTCGAAATCGTATCTCTAATCGTATAAACAAAAAAAAAATTAAATAGAACTACTTTTTATGGATTTTATCGCATTATATTCCTTTATATTATTTAATTCCTAAAAGCCAACACCGCTTTGTGCACGGGATTTTGTTTTCAAAATAGCTAGATATAGAGTTGGCTGATAGTACATTATAGCATGATCAGCAGACCTCGCATTGTACGGTCAACAGCAAATTTCTTCAATCAATTTTCAATTTAATCTCTAAACAATAGAGTTTATTATCCATTGAGGAAATTTGACATTATGGTAACAGCGCTGTTGACTATATATAATATGCTTTTCGTACAGAGGTCAGCTTATATTGGCATTTTATAGCACGGTGTGTGTATATTCTTAGTGCGTGCTCTGTATTAATATTATGTTGTGAACTCCTACCAAAGCCCAAATGTTTGTATCTTCTTAGCTTTACGAAATAAATGAAGATGTCAAGCGAAAAAAGGTATTTTTAATGAAAGAAACACGTTTATGCAAGCTCTTTTATTTAATATAGTTACTATTAATCACAATATTTACTAACGTAGGCTTATACAAAGACTCAATAATATCACATTTCTCATGTGGATATTATCAATCCACGACTAAAACTAACAACTAAAAAGTAATTTCTAAATTGTCTAAGTACTTAGCTAAGTACCTCCAATATAGGTTAAGTTATGGTGCCTCATAAGTAAGGGTAGCTGCAAATTAGACAAAGTAATTCATAAGAGAGTAAATCAAAAACATAGTTTTACTTAACTTTAAGTACAGAAAAGGATTAAAAGTTCTATTAAAAGACACGTTTTTCATATTTTCACTGCTAGGAGGAAGTACCTACAATCATTTTTTGAGATTCAACAAAATTTTGCCAAACATTGAGTAGGTAAGTACAGTCAACATCATTAGTAAGTACAAAAAATTCAAAACAAAGTAATCTTATATTACGACTGCAAAAAATATATCATTCTTATGCCACTCATTGGATATTTTCCATAATAAATATATAATAAACTATCTATACCGAGGTACTTCGATAAATAATGCTTAGAAAATACCTATAGGAACGCAAATTCTTATACTAAAAGTACTAAACAATGGTTACATCGTTCAGAACGATGAGGCTTAAAACTGAATTATCGGCACATCACTAACATATTTGCTTTATGATATTGTTATACCATGCATGCGTCCTTTATAAAAGTTATAAAAAGGCCGATAAAAGTACATAGGCAGCTTATATTTTAAACGAGACGTGAGGCACCGCGCTCAAAATCATTACAGACTGCTTACAATGGTGCTTGGTTGTGTGTACATGGGTACTGTTTGATTTTATCGAAAATGTTTACTACCATTATTAATTCTAACGATACTGTGAATTGCTTTTCCTAATAAACATCGTTAAAATATCTTTTATTTTTTGTATTAAAATCATCTATGAACTAAGCAGTTTCCTTATTAGGAAAAGTTATTAACAGTATTAAAAAGAATAAATTAAAATTTCTCACTCTCAATTTCACTTTTTTGGCAAAGAAAAGCCATCTGTAATCAGTTGACGTTCGATTCATACAAAGATTACAAACTAAATGACCTATATAACCTTTCACACGTTTCATTTATAAGTAACATTTTAAAAAGTCGTTGACTGTACGTATCCATTTGCCATTAAGGCATGTTAGCTTTGAAATATTTATTTGTGAGCAGGTCGGATATAAAACTCAATGGCAAGGCAGCAACATCTTTACTTGGAATGATCCTAATTAATTTTCATTGTCAATTTTATTTCGAAAAGTTTGTCAGAGTATGCATCTAAGTTCATGAAAATTAAAAAAGATTATTCTCTTGGTAAAAACAGAATCGCTTACACATTTATAAATAGTCAACAAGTCTTCACGGTACTTTCAGAATCATGGTAGAACACATTTCGTTACTGACCACACTATGGCCCAAGAAGGTCGTATTTTGCAATGCTTCGATTTATATTTATCTCATTGCTGCATACTCAATTATCTACTGTAGAACCACGGATCGAAAGTTAGAGGAGTTTTGAGTGAGCTTAAGTAGAGATAAGGTACAAAATAAATTTTGGTAGCAATGATACTGCGAATGTTTTAATTTTAATAAAAAAAACTGTTGTGTAGATATACCTAATATTAAGTCTGTTAAACCATTATTTGATACGAGTTTATGAATTCGAGTATCTGTATTTAAAATCGACCATAATGAGCCATTATGTGAATCGGAATCATGATGAAAACACATTGGTGATTTGAACACAGAAACGGACGACATTACATAATAAAAAAAATTACTTAATGTCGTACAGTACAACCCATTTAACTACAGTATTTTTCTTGATAATTTTCGATGAATTTCTTCAATGACGTGTCGAAAATGATCAAAAAATTCTAAGTAAGTACCTAGATAATCAAATAAAAAAATGTTCGTATAATTATTTAAAAAATTTGGTAACAGTAATTATAAAATAATAACAAAAATCTGTACGGAACTTGTACACTATTTTTATATGTTTATAAATGCTACGATATATTTTGTATCGAGACTATTTCACGTTATTGTTAAATGTTGCCAATTTATTATTTTAATATATTGTTTATGGAAGTAAACAATTCGCTGTACGAAAAATATAAACTTTGGCACAAAGTCACTAAAACTTATTCAATAGACAAAAGAATAGTAGAATTCGACTTTTTTATGTAGGTACAGAATAAGTACTTAGGATCAAGTTTGAAACAGAATTTCAAACGAGGCAGGAGGGATATTTATATTAAAATTAACCAGAAAATAACGAAAAATAGACTCAAATTCCCAATTAGTTAGAATCTATGCTAAAATTAACATGTATTGGTTTAATTACACTAGGTAGGAATATCTGAAAGGCACCTTGTGAATGCCGGCATAACAACGTCCTACCAAGATATGAAAATTTCAGCGCAGATCCTCAAGGTTTACGTATCCACGATATGCCTGATCCCACAAATTCCGAATAAATAATAACACCTAAAATCTAGTTTCCTTGCACTCAGATTTTAGCATACACAGCCCTTTGACCCCAACATAAAGATTAATGTAATCGTTCATGCGTGTCTACTCTCAAGCCTTATTCAAATATCACAATAAGTAAACCTTCAGCACAATATTATAAGGAATATGCTCTGAATCAATAGTTCTATAGGTACAGAGTTTTACAGAATACACGTAATGATACATGTAACAGTACTTAAAAAAATTTGGTACAAAACAGTAAACGATAAAATTAATAAAGGAAGACACTTGATTGACAATAGGATTAAATTTAGGTCTTGTTAATCGTAGTAATAGTGTTAGAGACCTTTTTATAAAGATACAATGCTGACCTGAGGAAAACATGTTTCATTGTTGTATTCAACTGGAATCGGTCTCACATATTAGAATGTTTTAATTTTATTGTACTAAGAACATACCTACTGGTCATCATTTTCAAGTAACCAAGAGTCGAGATCAATTTTTGAATCAATGAAATGATCTGTACAAAGCATGGTTATTGGTAAAAAATTACGCTATCTAAATTCCATCTCAGATTCACATCGACGACAAAAGCCGTTAACGTTCTGAATTTGAAAATAAGCGGCCAAACTTTTTTTTTGCCTGAGGCACAATTCTATCGCGTAGTGCCTACATTAGAACTTTAATTCATTTAGTTCTAGAATGATTCCTTTTATAATATTGTGCCATAGTGTTATAGCCAAAGTATTGTACGTCACTCAAAATGTATCTACTGCCGTTAGTATGGGTCGTCTGGGTATTCCATGTTTGCGATCAAGTTTTTCTTCTCTTCCTTGCCTGGTTTTGAATCTAGTAAAGATGGCCGTATCGTTGATCTTGGTTCGAAACATGGCTGAAACAAAAAAAAAATTTAAAAGTTTTCATTTAAAACTAAAGGTTTTATCAACCACCTTGGTTATTGAGCAGGAATCTCAAGTTGACTGCATTCTACATAAATAAGGCTGATCGTTCACCTGAGCCCACCAAATTCTTTCAAGTCATTTTTCGCAGCATATATGCTGTCTTATAAGTCTTTAACAAGTTCTAGATTCATGGCAGTAGTAATCGCGACATTATCTATTAGATACAACATTCACAACTGAGAACTAAAACCTTTGCTTAAAAATCCTTATCAAGCCAAAAACTATGCCATTGGACAAAATTGACACTTTACACTACTTTTAGCTACAATAACTATTTTTAATCAAAGGTTTTAGTTATAGTAATTGTGAATGTTGTATAGCTAATGTCGCAAATACAACTGCCATGAATCTAGAATTTGTTATAGACCTACAAACTGCGAAAAATCACATGAAATTGCAATTTGGCGGGCTCAGGTGAACGATCAGCCCTAAGTAAAAACTGTGCGCGTCGGAAGTTAGTCAAATAGAGAGAATTTGACATATCGGAAATTGGACATTTTGAACTTGAACGATTCTGAAGACACTTGGAAAGTGTTGTGCAAAAATATTGAATTCAGTAAGGGCAATAATAACGAATGAGAAGTAGTTATGTCCCGAATTGTCTTTATACAGAGATTTTATATTAATATGTATCACTGCAAAGCCACTTGTTCACTTCAGATACGCTCAGTTATTTTGACTGTAGGCACTATAAATTTCTAATATGGTCATTCCTGTAATCCAGCCTACAATATGTACCTAAATAGGTACAGGGTTATTGCGAAAAGCTAACCTTTTTTTTTATTTTTTCTAAAATTTCAGAATATATCAACAAAACATTATTCCTACATGGAATGAAGAATAACATCTAAAGTGATCATTATTTGCTTTTGTGGAAAGTTCATTATCGTGGGAATTTAACCTCCTACTGTCTTTTATCTTTTCTGAATAACCCTGTAAGTAAAGATAGTAAAGCTACATAAAATAAGGATTAAAGTACTGTTTAAAGAGTTCACAAAGTAAGTACACTTATTTAGGTATAAATTTTAAGAACTTGTAACATAATTAAATAAATAGGTTATTTATTCATGTAACACAAAAAGCATAGATAGACACTTCCACCATTTTGGTGTGATGTTATTTTTTTTTAATTGGGTTAGCACACGTATTTCGTAACTGGGTTATTTATCTTCGGATACAAAAAAAAAAATGTTATTAGGCATGCATTAACAACGAAAATTATACAATCCTAATTTATCTAACCAACATTTCTTACTACAGATAATACATAGAACAATACAAAATTAACAAAATTTCATTGAAAAATCAAAGAATTAACTTTTTTTGGAAAAGAAAACAGACTTCAGGTAGGTACATATTTTATGGTGTATCTTCAGAAGTCAGAAGCAATAATAGACACCATCCAAATTCATATTTCGGAAATAGAAAGTTGAAATCACTCTACAATCAGCGAAGATATCGCGTACCTACGAAATATACACACAAAAATACAGTAGAATTTATAATTGAGAACATCCTTTTTGGAAGCTGGAGAAAGAACGGTTTCTTTGAAACAAATTTGTTATTTCCAGTATTCATTGGTGACGATTTCATTATTATCCTGCTTTAAACTACTAACGACGGTAGTTCAAAAAATATTCGAGTTAGTAAGCGGGTGTCCCCAATCCATGCAGGGCAAAGCTGTAAGATCAAAATGTGAACCTTTATTAGACGGCTTAAGGATCAAACTCATTGCAGATGACTTTCCCAAGCATTATCAACCTGTATGGAAATGTCACGGGCACATTATAATTTTACATGCCATATTGCAAATAGTTTAAAATTATGATTGCTTAGAAAACTATGTAGTACAGACGGCAAAAGAGTTTAGTATGCAGGCTCATATTAATTATGGTAAGCACAAAATAGACATGCCCAGAATATATTGAAATTATTAGGTCTGCATATTTATTTCTTTTGTCTACAGTACATAATGCCCCATGGACACTGTGTGTAGTCACTACTAAAACTCATATTTTGATAATCACGAAGAGAAAAATCACGAAGAAGATTATTTAAATTGTTAAATAGCTTCGAAGTGTACCGTACAGTTTGATTTAATTGACCGTTAAATCCAAACTTTATATTATAAATGCGAGTCTGTCTGTTTGTTACGTTTTTGCGCCTAAACTGCTGAACCAATATTGACGAATTTCGGTATAAAGGCATATTAAACCTCGGGGAAAGATCTAAGCCATCTTCAGTCTCAAAAAGTTCTTTGGGATGCAAGCGAAACCGCGGGCGACAACTAAAACACCCATATCTACTCAAGAACATGATTATTAACGAACAAAAATTATAGGACTTCCCTTTAGAATTACGGCAGATAGCGGTACCTAATTTTCTATAATTTGTAATTACTATTACTACTAACTCAAGTTTCTATTCACATAACACAGATATTTTATTTTAAATCTAACATGGTATGGTAAATCTAACTTCATTTCATTCTTATTAACGAAGTAGCAATTAACTGGTAGACGCCTTTTTCATAAATGTGGTTTCGTAACGACGAATTTTATTTGAAAATACGACAGCACAGTTGACTGTACGACGCGTGTCTTGTTTATACGACACGTGACTTTTTAAAACTAAAAGGCGTGTCTGCAACACCTCAGACAGTGTCTGGAATATTGACGCTTTGGTAACATGTTCAATGTTGTTTAAACAAACGATTTCATTGTTTCAGCTAAATGTATTTTCCATATTCATCTGTATTTTTCTTGTTCACCAATTTATCAGATGCTTTTTAAATAACGCCGAATCATGGTGAGATAATAAAAAATATCTGTTTACTAAAACCTATTAATTTGCATGGTAACAAAAACTCGCGGTTGACTGTACTTAGTTATTTGCGATTACTGAAGGAAAACAGGTTCGTTCAAAAAGGAGGTGTCACAAAAAACGAGGTGCATTTGCTGATTTAAATCAAGTTGAAGCCTTTGGCAGAGTCAACAAGGAGCCGAATTGGCGTATCGGGTGGTATACACCTGATTTTACTAATGTTATCATTGCTTTTCCAAAAAATTTAGATCAAATACGATGCGTGAACCGGTTGATAATGGAATTTGTTTATCGTGCCGAAGACTTCAGTCCGGGATAGGTTTATGCAACACGATGCAAGAAAGAGCACAGAACAGGAAATGCCAATCGTGGGATTGATTTGCAGAAACGGCAGGCATTTTGAATCAGTAAGGTAAGTCTTAGCATTGCTAGCGATTTGGAGGCTTATTGGCTCCGACATAAGAGTCACTATCATCAAAACATCTACCGTTTTCTTATTTGTTTATCTACTGGTTGTACTTACTGTTTCGCAAATGTTCATGTTACAGCAGTTTTCTATGGTGATCTCGCACTGGTCGGGACGAGCTGTCATCGGTGTGACATTTTTGTTCACTATTATCCGCTTCTTGATCCTGAAATTTAGCTCTGTTTTAATGAAATTTTTTTGACCATAAACACTACCTGAATGGGAAACATTTGCTTCATGGCAAATAATGAATACTGACAATTATTTTAAATAAAATTTATTTGGTAAGAGAGATAATGGTAAGATCAGATAAAAAGGTATAGGCTTTTTATTTGATGGTATACTCTCTGAAATAAGACTGCAAAGATCAAGGAATTCAATGAATTGTGCTCATCGTCCACTTTCTTAATTTTCCCACTAGATATAGGTACAGTCGACAAAAGAGTAAGATTTACATTATACGAGTACGCGTAGAAATCCACATAACTAACTATAACCACTAATTATAAAAATCAAAATTATGTTGATGAAAAATAGGCTAGTATAAAAAGATTGAGTATGTTAGTTACCTACTGGTATTGAGATTAAAGTGGTTTTTTAATGCGTAGGTAAACCTGAAACTCCCTAGCTAGCGTCATTCGCACCATTCACACTAAATATGTTAATGCTACACTTTGATGCAGATGCAGATATGAAAGAATGACGTCAGAAGGATGCGTAAATGCAAAGTTTATTTTATAAATTCATTCAATATTTGATTAAACATGTATCGACAATATAAAAACATGTAACCGAATGATCCCACACATTCTAAGAACTGCGTGCCTAAAATTATCAACAGAGAAGCTTTCTCTGTCTGTAACACATTTCTCACCTCGACATAATCTAATTATGAGTACCTATACGATCTCTTAAGTGCTATCCATTCATCATGCTTTTACCAGCACTACGTAATTTATGACTTCCTAAGAAAAATTGTTCTAGTCTAGGCGGTTATTACTTTTGACTATTACCTAAGTAGTTAACTACGTCACATACGCATTTTAGGTTCTTATTATTTTTAACGAGTTAAAAATATCTCGAGCGCAAAACAAAACATACCTTGGCCTTCTCTTCAACTGAAGTATTTTGGTAAACAACACCGCGCAAGCCAAACAAAGAAGGCCACATACAATGCCTAGCACCATAATAACTGGATCTCTAACGGGATCCCATCCTCCAGCACAGCTTTCTATAATATCATCTTCATTAAAATTATTTGATGGTAAAGCTCTTGTCATTGAACTCGCGACTTCCTGCGTGTTATTGCATCTGAAAAGAAGTAAAATATATAATTAAATTGGACTCATGAGTCATACGATAAAGATTATTGTGGTTTTAGGCAACAGACCACGAGGTTTTGTCGTTTCTGGCACACAAATAAGTTATTTTTAAATTCTGATGAATTCACATCACGTAGCTTAAGCTTAAATTTTGCGGCGTTATTTCATAATTATTAGTTAGTTCTACTTACACACAACTATCATTCGTTTCTACTTTAACTGGCGTTTCAGTAGTAGTAGTAAAAACTTTAGCTGCCTCACATCTTGAACCTTCATGGTCTCCTATACATTGGCAGACTGGTTCACTCTTATCATTCAGGGAACAAGCACCATTGTTCAAACAATACCCGTGACAGGCGTTGACTTCACACCTTTCTCCAGAGTATCCGGCATTGCATCTGAAATTATGAAAAGAGAATTTAGGACTATTATAATTATATTAAATACTAGCTTTTGCCAGCGACTTTGTCCGCGTGGAATAGTTACTTTGTTCCCTAGTTCTTCGCCCGCGGTTTCACCTGCGTTGCCCCGTTCCTAAGGGTTGTAGCGTGATGTTTTATAGCTTGAAACCTTTCTCATGAATCACTCATTTTCCCAATATTTCCCTTCACTGCTCTGCTCCTATTGATCGTAGCGTGATGAAAAGTATACTATAACCTGCCCAGGAGTATGAAGAACAATTGTACCAAGTTTCGTTGAAATCCGTCGAGTGGTTTTTGTTTCTATAACGAACATACAGACAGACAGACAGACAGACAAAAATTTTACTGATTGCATTTTTGGCGTCAGTATCGATCACTAATCACCCGCTGATAGTTATTTTGGAAATATATTTCATGTACAGAATTGACCTCTCTACAGATTTATTATAAGTATAGAAGATAACTTTAGTAGTCGTGAAGGTAACAGTAATAGCAAAGTAAATAGATCATACCTGCATTTAGGTTGTCCATTGGCGTTAAAACTGCAGTCACCTTGGAAACAATAATTTTGACAGACTGAGATGTCGCATCTCTCACCGGTGTAGCCAGGCGTGCATTTGCAAAGAGACTTCCCATTCAGTTTGATACCGTGGACGCAAAACAGACCAACGTCAGTGGGAATATTAAAAGAGTCGGTGATCACTGAAGTATTTTGTGGCAGACCAGTTAGTGCTTCACACTCTGGTACACCCTTAGTTTGCTCTTCAATTTTATAGTTGGCAGCGATGCCGAAAGGTATTTCATTGTGGAAGGAAATTATCTCTGTAGGTTGTTCATCTATTGATGGAGTCTTCGATAATTGCCACACAGACTTGTAGCCCCAGTCCACCCAGTAGATGGAATCTTTTGATATTGTCAATGCATTTGGTTGATGATACGTTCCAACTAACAGTGTGATTCTGTTCTTTCCATTCAAATCTGCGCTTTCAATTGAATAATGTATGCCTTCTCTATCGTCAGCCCAGTATATTTTCTTCGTCAGTTGGTCAATTGCCAAGCTGACGGGCATATAGATATTACTGTCTATTACAACTTCTCTCTCAGAGCCATCAAATCGGGCTCTCTCTATCGTGGGCTTCGTAATGTTTGTGTTGGTCCAGTAAATATACCTGCAATTTGTAAATCACTATCAATTAATACGAAGTCCAATGGACGAGTTTTTGTATCTTATTGTTAAGTATTATAAGAAACGTACCCTCTACAGCTATCTACAGCAATAGCCCTGGGGATTTCATCATCCATCTTGATTAAAAGGTTTCCATAAACATTGTTCTTAGATCCAGGTTTCATTGAAATCCAAAATATGCTCCTTTCGTTAGTGTCAGTCCAGAAGAGCATAGCTTTGACAGGGTCGAATGCGAGACCCTGAATGTTTTCGTATGATCTTCTTCTGACTAAGGATTGGTATTTTTTGGTTGTTATATTAAAGCTAAATATAGAGGCGTTGTCGCTTTGTTTGTCGACGAACAGTAGCATATTGTGTACTGCATCGTACGCTAACGCAGTGAGGTCTCTAAACTGAACGCCTTCGTTGTCTGTTTTAGTGTTGTTGCTATAAAATTCTAGTTGATCCCCCGTTGTGACGGCGATGTCTGAAACAATATAGAAAATAAATAAATTCACATTGTTACTTGGTGATATCATATTGTTAATGTATTTTAGTGAGTTAAATTTTCTCATATCAGTTAAAGTAACGTTGTCACGGTGAGCAAGTTAGTGGCATAGTGCAATGACCGCGAGGGGAAAATAATGAATTCTGCGAGGGACATAAAATTGCAATCATGGACTCAAATTGTAACCCAAACATCTTCTAGCTAGACCACCTAGATAAATAGCGAGGGTTGATATGTTTTGAACGCCAATAACAGCGAGTAAGCGACCATAACAGCTATATTGAATATACGTATAGGTGAGACATACAATTTTTAAATATATTTTGTGTTTTTTTTTAATGTATAATACGGTAGGTATTCATATCAGTACCATGCTTTAATTAAGTATTTTTTTATGGGATAGGGGGGCAAATGATCAGACGGATCGCCTGATGGTAAGCGATTACCGCCGCTCATGGACACCCGCAACAACAGAGGAGTTACAAGTGCTTTGCCAGCATTTTAAAAGGGGATTGAGCCTCCGGTAACCTCACTCACTCGGTGAAACACGATGTAAGCGTGGTTTGACGCCGGTTTTCTGTGAGGCCGTGGTATCACTGCGGTCGAGCCGGCCCATTCGTGCCGAAGTATGGCTCTCCCACGTATAATTTTATAAAAATAGCTTCATGGGCTCGAAAAGATAAAGTAACAACAAATAATCCAGCTTATCTTGATTGACGTATAATTAAGATTTTTCGAGAATTTTTTAAAAGATCGCGATAAAATCGAATAAAAAAACATTTGGTTATGCAATGTTGTTAATGCAAGTGCCAATTCCCGCATAGTTTGGCAGCGCTGCAGCGGCTGTCGCGTGACTTATAAATGCTGATTGTGGAGGTTAGTTACATCTTACATAATGCGCTGTTACAGCGGTAGTGGTGGGCGCTGTCTAATACTTAATTGGCTTGTGACTCAGATTTGATGAGTGAGTAGCGACGTAATTGTCATTATTACGTACAGTCAGCATCAAATATATCAGAATGGAAAGACTGTTCTAAATCTTCTACAGTACTAAATAAATTAAACTTTATTTCAATGGGATACAACACGTGTCAGAATTATAGTTGCCATCTAAGGGTGTTCATTCTAAACATCCTTATTTCATTGACATAAGTATACTTTAATTTACTTAGTTGTTCAGATAATTTTTAACAGTTACGTGATGCCGTCTGTACCTACGTGTAATTGTTGCCATGGTGTCCGAGGCTAAGTACTTCCGACACTTTGTAAACATTAAGTCCTTATCAATTTTCTATCGAGTACTCGCTAATATTATGAACTTCATACAATAATTACTTGGTGTATTAATCTATCTCTGTGCCAACTTTTATCCAGATCCCTTCAGCCGTTTCGGCGTGAAAGAGTAATAAACATCTACACATAGAAACTTTCGCGGGTATAGGTAATATTAGTAAGGATTTACTACTGCAAAACCACATGCGGATAAATTCTAATGCGCAAACATTCAATTAAGTAGCTAATGTATTGTCTCGTGATTTTCTTGGCGAAGGCACGTCACGCACGAGATATCCTATATATATATATTTTCCTGACGTCACATGTGTATAAGCCTCATTATCATTATACCTCCACTGAAATGTTGGGCCTAGACATATTCGGTGGTAAATTTGTACTAGGTAAATGTAAAGAAAATTTTGATGTGGAATAATATTAATTACTTAAATAACTGTTTCCTGTATGTGACTTTGCCGTTAAAAAATAACTCATAAGCAAAATGTGCAAAGCTTTTATTTTGCAAGCAGTTTTATTGTAGAAAGGTTGCGGCCTTGATTCGAAATTCGAATAACCTGACATCGTCAATACACCTGTCAACTAGAAACGTAGAGGTTTTATTCGAAATTCAAATACTCAACTACCTATATATTTTTTGAGATTTAACATAACGTTTCATTCGGAATTAAAACAACGAACAAGTCTTTCATTCCATTGTTTTGAAGGTGAGATTTGACTAAGCGAAAAAGTCAAACAAAAATTAAGTTAGAACCTAGTACTCGTAGTACCTACCTACTGTTAAAACCACAAGTTTGTTCGCTTAATTATACCTAATTCGTAACTAACTCAAAAGCATTACTGTTAAAGTTTAAATATGGAGGCGCTGTTGATTTGGAATCACCATCGCTTTTTTACATCCAACCTTAACTTTGAAAATAATTTTAAATGCCTGACAGAATTGATTACGTAAGTACTTAAAATTCCTATTCCAATGTCACGCTAATTTGCCAACATTCGATTGATTCTCCTTATCATTCATGACGATAGGTACCTACATCATGGTCGCCAATCTTAACGATCACGGTCGGAGGTCATTGACGGTGTGTTGATAGTCTTCCCTTGTAAATAAAGTCCATGTAACCAATATTTTATGTTTTTATGTCTTTTACTATGTACGTACTGGTGATTCGTCCTTATCAACAGTAATGAGATATAACTCAAATAAAACCACTTTTTATTATGTAAATATAAATTTTATTATGGTCACTTATGTCATGCCTAAACTGCGAAGTGGAGGATGAGGAATAGGTATAAAAAATCCTAAATTATAATAAAAAATTGGTGCTTAACCTGAGAGCTTGGGTTCGATTCGACCAATGTTTTGGGTTAAAAATGGCCGATTTAGGGCAATAGGCATGCCTCTTTTCCATGGGATTTAACCGGTTCATGGCAATAAGTTTGCCTCATTTTCATCGAATTTAAATACTGATATTTCGACCTAAACTGAGAACTGTGGGTGTACATCAGCACTCCTTTGCTGGAGAAAACAGGCGTGTCAGTCTGATGTAATGAAATATTCATTTTGACCATAGCAGAAAAAGAAAATACTTGTTTTGCGTAATATCTCGTAAAACTTAAAAGAAACCTACCTACCCATTATAGTCAACTATTACATTCACTAGGTGACAACATAACAGTTTTAAAATTTTTGGTGTGATATGAAGACTCCTTACATTCCTGTTCATTGTACTTATTATATCTTTTGTAATTAACGCGAAGTTGCCGTTTAGTATTCTAAATTTAAATATTTGTGTGTGAGGTTACTGTCATTTATGTCATTATTTAAATTTATAAATAATGTCACCCCCTGCACACAACATGTAATGAAGTGGGTAGATCTTCGCTTCGACTGCTCACAATCACCCACCCACAAAAAAATCAGTTTATCTGTGAATTCGGTGCTTGCAACAGTTGCCGAAATACCGGGAACTCAAATATCTAGTTTTTAGTGCTCATATTTTTTTTGTGTTATGTGTAGGTAAGGTTTTCTATATTTAAACAGTGTAGTGAGTAAAAGTGCTTGATGGCCGAGGTGTAGATTAGAGTTGTACTTAGTTCCAAATATAAAGGGAATTTACTATAGAGATGGAGTGATCGCGTAAACAAGTGGAGTATTAGGCATTCGGTGAGAATTATTATAGGCAAGTAAGTACCCCTAAGTATTCATTCTACATAATTCAGTAAATTATATAAGGGTCACTGAATGGGGTGGTGTTTTTTTTATGTGATAGGAGGGTAAACGAGCAGACGGATCGTCTGATGGTAAGCGATTACCGCCGCCCATAGACACCCGCAACACCATAGGAGACACAAGTGCGTTGCCGACCTTTTAAAAGGGGTTTGGGCCTCCGGTAACCTCACTCACTCGGCGAAACACAACGTAAGCGTTGTTTAACGCCGTTTTCTGTGAGGCCGTGGTATCACTCCGTGGTTTCTATTGTGTCTATAATTTTGGTACTTGATGGACACAAGATTCTTGATAAATACAATTATGCAAAAAAGCATTAACAGAAAAAACAATGTTACAAAGTTGCATCTTATTTTCTGCAGGCAAACAAAATAAAACTATGTTTTAACACAGTGGGTGGTAAAATTATACATTATGCATGTTTGATGTATCTTTTGTTTTACCTTTACGATTGTTTATGGTGGCGTGGATGTCGTAAATTATATACATAACGATTTTCGGTATAACTATACTCAACTGAAAAAGGATTACAATCTTTTATACCGGATATTTAATAAATTACGAATTGGTCGTACAATTATAATTCACATTATAAAACATAGATTATAAACATATTATTAAGACATTGTTTAGTTATAAGTACCTATCAAAATTTCCCAATGAGGCGATATTTTTGTTTCTGTCGACTATCCGGTATCCGGTAAAATAGATATACAATATAAATACAATGGAAGTATTATATTATAAGTTGAATAGTCGACTATCCGGTATCCGGCCAAATAGCTACCGTTTCATCTCAAGTTCATAATTCTAAATAAAATAGATATAATAAATACAATGGGAGTATTGTACTATAAAATTTCGGTCAAATCGTCGACCTATCTGAAGATTGATAATCACGCAATCAATAAGATGTTTTGCTCGAAAATTCAATGGAAATCGTCAACGCAGGTAGGCAATAAACAAACAATACAATACTGTGAACGCGTATGGTGCCGCATAGGTGCATTCGCGCAGGTAACATGACGTCATCAGGGCTGTCACTACCTAACTGTTAAATATTCGTAGGTGTTGCGGTGCTGGATTAGGTTTACCTATCATATAGATAGGTCTTAGTGTTGATAACGGAATTGTCATAATTATTATTTTATGGTCCTTGATAGGCAGCGGCAGCTTTACTAGTCAGTAAGCTTAAAGAAGATATGATATATCTCAAAAGTTAATTGATTTGCAGTTAGTAGAAAATTTGCAACCGTTTTCCTTTGAAGATTATTTTTAATGTAGGTATATTAATGAAAACCATGTATGTTGTCATCTTGAGACCTCAGGTGTTAAGCCTCATTTTCCGCCGGTAAGCTACAGCTAATGAAGGCTGGAGGTCTATTTGCGCCCTCCTCCGGTCTGCTGCGGATCGGAAGAGGTGGATAATTCTACCTCCTTTTATGCCGTTTTTCCGCAGCTTCCCACGCACGCTCACTCCCGATCATGGAATATAATGACACCTGTTTTTCTTACATCTAGCATGCCACTAGGTATCGAGTTAATTCACTACAAGAAAACCAGGTCATTGAATTTGGGTAATCTGAAATGCAAGTGCATGATGTCAAGGTGAATTCAATATGATAACGAAGGGTACTTGACAACCCTGAAAACTGTGACGTAGTTGCATTGTAGCCGCGAATTTTGATTGTGTAATAAAAACTTATTCAATTTGAAATAAGAACAAAGAAGTGCCTACAAAATTCTTGTTTTGTTTAATTAATTCTAAATTAGAACTGTATTTTGTGGTTATAACCCACGACGTTTTACAGATAATTTTAGTGGCTTTAAACAGCTCATAATCTATACTTATAATAAATCTGTAGAGAGGTCAATTCTGTACATGAAATATATTTCCAAAATAACTATCAGCGGGTGATTAGTGATCGATACTGACGCCAAAAATGCAATCAGTAAAATTTTTGTCTGTCTGTCTGTCTGTCTGTCTGTCTATCTGTCTGTCTGTCTGTCTGTCTGTCTGTCTGTCTGTCTGTCTGTATGTTCGTTATAGAAACAAAAACCACTCGACGGATTTCAACGAAACTTGGTACAATTGTTCTTCATACTCCTGGGCAGGTTATAGTATACTTTTCATCACGCTACGATCAATAGGAGCAGAGCAGTGAAGGGAAATGTTGGGAAAATGAGTGATTCATGAGAAAGGTTTCAAGCTATAAAACATCACACTACAACCCTTAGGAACGGGGCAACGCAGGTGAAACCGCGGGCGAAGAACTAGAGAACAAAGTAACTATTCCACGCGGACGAAGTCGCTGGCAAAAGCTAGTAATAAATAATTATGACCATTTGAATAGATATGTATAAGTATTTGTTTTGTTTTTAAGAGGTTTTAGAATAGGTAGTCACTTATCCTAAAGTCTGATTGAGGCCTATTTTACCCGACTATGAAAAAAGAAGGGGTAATGAGTTTAACAGTCTATGTATGTATGTGTCTATGTATGTATGTTCGATCCTAGGCAAAAACTACTGATCTGATTGTTTTAAATATACTTACACGTTTATTCACATATTTATAATGAGTAGTTTAAGTAGGTATTATACTTTGTGTCTCGTCCTCGAGATTAGGATACCTAAGAAAGAGTATATTCAACATGTAGTATCGCTTCCGGTGGTACTACTCATCCACTAGGTTGAGATCTTTTATTTTTGTTTTTTAAACTGTTCCCGCGCCGCGCCGAGCTGTCATTCGCGTTTCTAGTGCGCAACGCTCTCCACTAGGAAATTTACTCGTAGTTGTTTTTTCGAGTAAATTGTCCAATATTGCAGCCAAAACACTCAAGAAGTATATAAAATAAATATTATTAAGTGTTTGTGTAGTGATCTTAGCGTTAACTTTTAGAAATGTGATCTAAGGAAAACCCGGTCAAGTCGGAACTTGCCGGTACCTACATAATTTTTATTACAATGAATTGAAAATAAACAATGCAATTCGAGTAGTCAAATTTGGGCTGTCTCAACGCATTATTATTTATTTGGCACTCGGAGATCATCGGATTGTCCACGGGGAATAATCTAAAGTCCTTTATCAAAAGGTTTTGGGAATAACAATGCACCTCGAGCAGTCAAATCTGGGCTGTCTCAACGCATTAAATTTATTTAGCAACTCGGACAGATCATGTAGGACTGCCCACGCTAAATAAACTCCAATTCTATGATGACCTATGTTACATACCCATATGTAAACAAATTACTTCCAACCACATTAAACAATGCAATTTCGGGCTGCCAGAAGGACTGTCCCACTGCATGGCCATTAAGTGTTCTCGGACATACCACTGGAATGTAAGTATCACCCATCAATAACCTACCAGTTGTTCAAGAGTTTGTTCAACTCATCAGAAATATAACAACAGAATCATGTAAATTATGCTTGACAGCAATGAACACATATTACAAGGAAGTATAATACCTACTTAATTATCATAATATGGTAATCAGGCGAGTGCACTTATATCACAATATTCCAGCAGATAACTCACATTATGAAGACAATATCATAATGCAGGTAGGCATAATGAACTATGCTTTGGTGATCTATTTCAAGTATTGCCAACAAATAAGGGTAAGACCAGGATGGCAAGCCAACCTACAACCCTGTAAAGAACTCGAAGAACTCAAGTTCATTTCATCAATATACATAGGTACCTATGTACATATTATCAGAATGGCCCCTTTGAAGGTGTTACTACCTAACACAGTCACCAATGCTGTCTTCAGGAAACCTTGATTAACAGGGCCAATACTGTGAAAACAGTACTATACATGCCGTATAAAACATATTATAAAGCCATTAACCTGACCAGACGGAGGTCTAAAATAAATGGCAATATTTCATATGCCTGCCTGCCTCTGCTGGGAGGCAATATCTCGAGCAAGTTAACACTTCAGATGCAGTCAGTGACAACATGCTGAAAACAAAAGGAGCTACCTCAGCCAGACCAGAACAATCAAGAACATCTCCAAGCAGACCTTTGAAAATCAGCGGCCAATGCTCAGAAAAGTTGCAATCTAATGAAGCATAACCATCATACAAGTATGGAAATTTAAGGGAAGCCCCCCAAGCAACATAGCTTCTTGCAATAGCGCCGCTGGAAGCAGCAGCAGACCGCTTGAGTGAGCCAATTTATCTTTTTGCAGATAAACAATCCTGACATCACCAATCTTGGTAATGTATGCGGTTACCTTTTCTCACATTAGTAGTGTTATCACAGGTTGCTAATACCTGTCTTATATATACCAAAAGAGAAAACTCAGTTTTGTGAATGACGGAGGTGCTGGAATAATTTATTTTAATTTTAATTTAAAATAATTATTTCTTAGAATATGGAAGATGCTGTACCTTTTGGAAAATATTATGAGTTCAAGTATTACCCTAAATACTTTTCATTTTTAAGCATAGGTACATTTTAAAATCATGTGAAAATGTAATATGCTCTTTTTTTTTTAGGTATTAATACCTATGATATATAATACATAAGCAACCCATTACATTGTCCCACTACTGGGCAAGGGTCACCTCTCAGAATGAGAGGGATTAGGCTATGGTACCACCACACTAGCCTAATAAATACCTGATACTATATTAAATACTATAAACACTACTTTATATTCAATGTGATAAAAACTTAACTAATGATGTAACAAATCCGTAGGGATTTGTGGTTGATGGGGTTGTTACACAACAAAACATTTCAGGACTTTACATAGTCTAGGAAAATCATCTATTTTACTAGTTATTTTCTGAAAAAATAACAATACATACAATTAATCATAGTTATCTTATTGGATACCTACAATATTTACCATCTATACAAAAGTATGTATAGAAATCTGTACATAAGGATAGAATTAAAAATTAATAACATCAAATTAAACTCGATATTGTGATACAGATAGTCTCAGATGCCACCAAATATAGGTGGCTAGCTGTGAAACAAAACTTGAATGTTAAAAAAGTCAATAACTTAGTTTTCTCATGAAAATCTTGTTATGAACATTTAAACAATATTATGGTCAGATGGTTGTCAACATACACAAGAATTAAATGTACACATATAATTACAAATGCAACATAATTGATAGTACCTAATGCTAACAATAGCATACAAACTTTTCACTTTCAACAAAACCTAATATTAATATCTACTTAATTGAAAAAAATGTATAAGTACTTATATTATTTTCTGTAAAATTATTAGGTACTGTACCTAAAATGGAAAATACATTAATGTAGCAAAATATCTTACCTACTTAAATGATGCTAACGCCTCAACAAGGGGGGGGGGAGTGTTGCTAAGAGAGACAGGATAAGTGAACGGTCAGAGTGCCAGGTATATCCACTTACTAACCTCTGATATTTTTTGGCGACATTCCTTGCCCCACAATGTTTAACTTCTACGTTTAAAAACTTGCAAAGAATTACCTTTTGTCTCGCAAAGTAACCTGTATTATTGGTGCAAACAGCGACATAGTCTAATAGTTACATACACCGTAACCAATGTGGAATCAAGTAAGAAGTATGTGATCCCGGGCCGTTAACATCTTAATTTTAACTTTTTTGCATCTGACAGTTAAACTTTTTTAACCAGACTTGGTGTGCCAAATAGAAATGCGGCAAATAATTATGTACCTAGGTACTGTATATTAATTAAATATTATTTTACCAACAACTCCGTTATTATAATTGAGGATTTGAAGTATTTTCTACCTCTTGACATACCTATGTAATAGGATGTCACAATAAATTTTTGCTCTTTGCTAATATGCAAGCCTTACCCTATGGTAAGGTGGTCTTATAGCAAGGTTAGCATTAGGTTGATCAGCCAGTCATTAGATGACATCTAATCAACATAATTATATAAACTGATAATTCCCTAATAATAAAATAATGTTAGAAAATTTTATGCAATTTTTCATAAAACTATTGAGTTGTGCTATGAATTATTACTAAGTAATTATTATTCATTATTCTGAGTTGGACAAATACACTACTTTTAAAGTGGCAGTCATGTGACTGAAGCTATTGACAATGGTCAATATGGAGGCCTAACATAATTATAGTTATAAATATCTATACTTATCTATATTTATGATTATTCAAGGGTGCATTCTACTACCCACCACAAAGTTTAATGTCACTTTGGGTACATGTTAAGTAACTCTGTAGGTATCTATTAAATCCTAGAACTGTGATTGAACTGTCAACTAAATTAACAATTTATCACTATTTTCAGGAATTATGCATGCCCATTGGTATGCATAAAATGTAATGGTCTACAGCATAGCAGAGTTCCACTATTCCCATACAAGTTCATTTGTAGGAAATTAAAAATATAATTAAAATTACAACTTGTTCCATTATGTTGAATGCCCAGGCATTCAACATTGTCTCAAGGAATGTTAACAATATGTTGAAAACACCAGTATTCCATCTTATCTAGTTACTGAGAACATAGCCCCTTGGCCTTTCCTTTTTTATTTTTTTCTCAGTTATTTTTACTTCCCTAAAAATTTTAACATGATATTAGGCAAGTGTATTATTGGCATCAACCAGATGCTAATGAAAAACTAGAAATTATTATAAATTCCTAAACTAGCATTAAGCTGCATGGATAGGAGTGGTACCTAACTTCAACAGTCTGATGATTATTTATGTAATCAACCAATAACAAATAACGAACAATTTGTACAAGTAAAAACTAGCAGTTTTTCGAGATATTTCATAAAGACAAACGTTCATATTTCATTTTACTCCTATAAAATATGTATAAATGACTAATACCGACTCTTACAGTCTGTTTCTATATTTAGTACTTTATGTACGTTTTTATATTCACCCATACAAGGGTATGGGTCATAAATCTTATTTTCAGAACTTATGAACCAAGACCCTACAAGTTAAACGATGCCTTTTGTATAGGCAAAAGCACCTACTTATCTACACCTAGATATTTGCCCCAAAAACACAGAGTACTATGTTATGTTGCATGCGTTGACAAACGCTTCCTTACGTCGTTTATAAATCTAAATGATTACAACAAAATATTGTGACATCTAAATTGTTTATGGCTTAAGACTGGAAATATATATATATATATATATATATCATATTATATCCATAATTTTTATGTAATAAATAGGTACTTGCACAAATCCTTGACAAATATTGTCAATTTCGTCTGAAAAATGTTCTTTCTTTAATCCTTTTGGCTTTAAATTTCAAGATATCCGAACCGGTTATACCTATTATGGAGTATATCACAATATATCCTCTCATGCTATGCGTATAGCAATATGATAGAAGTGCAGCGCTATTTGCTTCAGCACAAATTAATTGCCTTACTCTGATGTCGTAGAAACCATTACTAATGTTTTAACCTCTATACCTATGATTTCATAGATATCGCTAAACGAGGTAATTCTCGAGCTCCGCCGCTTTACAAAGATGTGTACTTAATAATGTCTTGTGGAAAGATTTAACAATTTTCCGAGAAAGAATTCGCAGAATTCAAATCCTTCATCATTCAGTGCAAACGCTTTAGCTTTAAAATTTATTTAAGCACATTAGTCATAAATACTTAGCCTAAATAACAAGAGCTTACTAGGTGCTTACTTGTATCTGTTGAGACAAGGAATTTCAAAACTATGGATATACAGTATACTATAACAGATCAATTTGAAAAATAATAAATCTGTGATTTCTAAGCCATGAAAATCTTTTTTTACAATTATAGAAAACCATGATAACATAATTATCATATAATCGTACATATACTTATATCATGTTAATTATGATATTTAGATGATATTACCAGAACTTACTCTCAAAGTCTACATGTTGAATATACTCTTTCTTAGGTATCCTAATCTCGAGGACGAGACACAAAGTATAATTAATGATTAAACGAACTTACCTCAAGTGAAGTTCTATCATAATTATACGAAGTGTCTCGTCCGAAGAGATTAGGAACACCCTCCCAACCCTAATGACCATAGCCCAAAAGAGTTCTGGTAATATAACTTTACTCTGAACTAAATGACAGCTCGGCGCGGCGCGGGAACAGTTTAAAAAACAAAAATAAAAGATCTCAACCTAGTGGATGAGTAGTACCACCGGAAGCGATACTACATGTTGAATATACTCTTTCTTAGGTATCCTAATCTCTTCGGACGAGACACTTCGTATAATTATGATAGAACTTCACTTGAGGTAAGTTCGTTTAATCATTAATTATAATCTTTATTATTATAGTATAGATATAGGTATAAAACAGAGTCGTGTAGGTTATGTTACACCATTTATAACTCAAGAACGGCTGGAGCGATTTTTATGATCTTTGATTTGTTAGATTGTTTCTGCTCCGAATAGCAGAATAACTATTAATACATCGAAACAATAAAAAAAAAATACGGTCAACAGCTAGTCATTATTACTATAATTTTATTATTGCCTCATTAGTTTAGTGGCCGTAACCGTGACCGCTACGTTAGATGTGGGTTCGATTCCCGGGTCGAGCAGTATTATTGGATTTCTCTATGAAATGTTCAGTAGCAGCTGGGAACTGGCTTTGTGCGCGGTTAATGTCAATAGGCTGGGCAATAAACATACCGGCAAGCTGTGGCTTCTTTGGGACACGTCTGCCTAACCCTTAAGAGACTACAGGAGTAATGGTAGTAGGTACCTATAATAATAACACGTGTCGAATCACTCGCAAGTTTCTCAACACTTCATCTGTCTTATCTGCCTACACCATCACCTATTCACGCTTGGTTAAGGCCCGCATGACTAGGTCATCTTACCCCTGATTGGTAGAAAAAAAATAGATATTTATATAAGAATTAAAACACCATATCATTATGTCTGTATTCCCCGAAAGGTTAGGCAGAGGCTTACTAATGTCCAGCCACAGTTCGCCGGTATGTTTAGGCCCCATGTAATAGGGGGCGATCCTATTGCCATTAACAGGGCACAAATCCAGACTCCGAGCTGCTACTGAGAATTTCATAGAAAACCCCAATAACACTGCTCGAACCCAGGACCTCTAGCGTAGCAGTCGTGCTTGGGACCACTAGACTAATGAGGCAGTAAGAATAAAAAATGGGTACTTTTATAAGAATAATACTAATTTATTTCTCAAAAACAGGATTTGTTAACATCACAAGAAGACTAGTACTAAGACAATGTATACAATTTTCACAATTTTCTATATTACATAACAATATTATACCTACTTAGATAAAACATGTATTAATATATAATGTAAATAAGCAATTGTTTCTGTAAATAAGTTCAGCTGTTGAACAAAAAAGAGTCAAGTCATTACCTATGTTTGTTTTTGTCTCACATTTATTATGAAGAAAACGAGTTCTTGTATACTTGGGATATTATGTACGTAATGCTTTGTAAGAATAATTATAAATTAAATATAAGTAATTCAGTTTATATTTACTTAATTACTAAGTGATGGTTAATTTACAGCTGAATAAAATAGGATCAGGATAGTATATTATGGGCAATGTAAAAATAAATCGTAGTCTTACATTAGTCCTTGAAGGGTTAGGCAAAGTTGTACTGACGCCGACGTAGGTACAATCACAGCTTGCCGGTATGTTTATAAATACGCGCGAGTTTTTTATATATAGATACTTTTCCTTTAATTAATACGTAGAAGTATAAAGTGGAGGGTAATGACATAATTATACTCATTAATAACGTAAGTAAATCAAACATATTATTGTTTTCGTATTTATCATGTTGATATTTTTCTCTCAAGTCAATCTATTGAGGAAGTTCTCGGTTCCGTGAACGATGTCTACCAAGAAATTTATTTGAGTCGTTAATTAAACCATAAATCCTTCACTTAGTGTTATAAAAAGAAAGGCTATTAAAATGATAACAGATAAACAACATACCATCACGCCTGTATTGTGTTAGGCAGAGATGTATTGATATACCTACACCTACAGTTCCCCGGTATGTATTATATAGGTCTATGGGGCGAGCCTATTGTCATTAGCCGGGCGCAAATCCAAACTCCGAGTTGTTACTGAGAATTTAATAGAAGTATACCTACCCTTTCAAATAAAAGAAGAATTTCCTAAATCGGTCCAGGCGTCTTTAATAATCGGAGAACATACCTACATAAAAAAAGATTGACGAATTGAGAATCTCCTCCTTTTGATGCCGGTTAATAAAAACATAGGTAACCTACTTAATAATGGTATTTACCAAGACGATTAATTATTTGTAGGGGAAACCCCCTACAGATTTGGAATCTCCCCCCAGTCTAACCAGATGCATCTGAATATATATAATATATTGATGATATATAATATATCATCAATATTTTCATATCAACGCCGTATGACCTTCGGATCCAGTTTTCAAATAGTTCTTAGGTCAGAAGCTCGAAATTCTAAATCGATTTTTAAATTAAAAACCTTATAAACTAGTTGGGTAAGTTTTTTAGGTTAGTTTAATATCAGAAGTTCTAAGTATCCAATAAAGACTAAAAAATATATTAAAGACAAACATATGATTAGCGATAGACGGGACATCACGAAAAATATTGCTACTGAGAATTTCATAGAAAAACCCAATAATACTTTTCTCGACCTGGGGATCGAACCCACGACCTCCAGCATAGCGGTCGCACTTGGGACCACTAGACTCATTAGGCAGTTTGTACCTAAATTAATATGTAGACGAATTGAGAAACTTCTTCTTTTTATGGAATCAGGAAAAATCTGGTTGTCTATAGTTATAGACAACCAAAGCGAATGTCATTAGTTGATGAGGATGATATGCGCTTTGTACCGGTAATTAAAATACTATATAATTTAGTAAATAGTAACAGTCGCATCTGTTCAGACTGGAAGTTGATCCCAAAATAGTTAGATAAACGCTAGTGCTGATAAAATGGAACCGATGCTCTTAATAAAATTATAACTGTAATATGCAAAGAGATTTAAAAGTATTAAATGTCTTTGGTAATATCTGTGACTTGGGTACCTATGACACGAGTGACACACAACGGCTCCATTATTTAACTTTAATTTGTTAATTACTATACCTATGTATTATCAAATTATATCATACCACATTCTATTCTTTATTTTATCAATGTTTATTGACTTATGTAGATTTACGCACGTCAACGAGTGCATTCTATTGTCACTGTCAGTGTCACAGCGTTGTGTGACATTGGAACAGTGCTACCAGTGAAAAATATTATTTTGGTATAGGTACTTTTTTGTGTTTATTTTATACCTGTCTCCGTGTGTCCTTGGTTGAGGAAATAAACCATTTTTTTTTTCATTCTTTCTATGAAAGTACTACCTAAAATTAATCACCTTGAAAGGTAAAATACGAAAATGATTGATAGGCAAACTTATCATCCAAAATAATAAAATTGATACGATTCGTATCACGTAAGTAGGTACCTACTCGTTTACCCAAAATTAAGGAAATAAAACAAATTCTTCACTGTGTTTATCTGATTAATTACCTACCAGTGTCATATAAGCGCATAAAAATATAAAGCTATAATGTTTTGCGTCGTATTTTACGCTGGTTGCCAGAACTGATTCGAATTTATGTAATTTTATTATCTTGGACATTATTATGTATAGGTACCTATTAGTGGTTACCACCGTCTACCACTATCGTGTATTCTGAGAACTACATATTTACTAAAATAGGTTTTAATTAGGGGTGGTTAAATTGCTTTTAAAGTGCCTGCAAATAAATATTTCCGAGGTATTATGTTATTAGTGTTATTACTAATTAATTATGTAAAATCTATATAAATAACAATTGCCGCAGTACCGATTTGGTAGCTTTTTGTTGAGACCGTATCTAATTGTCAGGACAATAAGGTTTGTATAAAAGGAAGTTTATTGAAAATCCATCGGAAAGGCGTTTGGATGGGAACATTTACACAGGTCAAGCATATACCTATTTCTTATTCATCATAGCTATATCTAGTTAGACGTACCTATTTGTTTTTTAAATTGATGTATAAGATGACACAAACAAGCATACGGTAAGGGGCAACTACAGCTTATAGACGCCAGCAACATCAGTGGTATCACTGGCGGGTTTTAATCTTGAGACCTCATTTACGCGTCATAGCTCTGTGATTTCACTGACTACATTACCCTTCAAACCGGAACACAATAATTTTCGTACATTGCCTACTGCTTAGCGGTAATATAGCAACACAGTTCTACCGCCTGAAAAGATTGATATGAGAAATCGAATAATTTTAACTGCCTCGTTAGCCTAGTGGTCCAGAGCGCGACTGCTACGATGGATGATATCTTAGGTTCGATTCCCAGGTCAAGTCCCAAGTCAAGGTCAAATTCTCAGTAGAAGCTCGGAGTTTGGGATTTGTGCCTGGTTAGTGGCAATAAGCTCGCCCCTATTAGATGAGACCTAAACATTACGGCGAACTGTGGGTGTAGGTACATAATTACGCCTCTGCCTAACCTTTCGGGGAATACAGGCGTGATGATATGAGTATTTTTAGAAGCACGCAAAAAGTTAACTCCTTGTGGGGATGGGTTAGAATACTGTTTCTCACTTCCTTTGAGATAGGCATCCCGTAAGAGGCGTGAAAATATCTGACTTGTTCGGTGGTAGGACCGCTTGGGGTCTGACTGATTGGCGATCACCCTTACGTGTGTGTTTCGACTTTCCCTTTCCTTTCAGTTCGCATCGGTTACTGCGGCTCTGGCATTCTGCAGTCCGTAGGGGCTCTTAAGGGTCGGCAACGCATCAGCAACTCCTCTGGTGTTGCAGGTGTCCATGTGCGACGATGACTACTAACCACCAGGCGGCTCGTCAGCTCGTTTGCCGACATAATCCATAAAAAAAGACTGCAAGTGTAGCGAGTAGGCTTTGTTTTTCTGGGTCGTGTAAAAATAGGACTTTGTTTTCAAATCCAAGCAAGTACCGTAGGTATACATTATGATATAGGTATATCCATTGAATAACAGCTTCAGTTATGAGACAATTATGATAAATTATTCAATTGACGCGGAACTAAGCAATAAATAATTCTATATCAATCAAGCTCATAATACTATAAAGTCGAGTTGAACAACCGGACATGGGTAAAATACTGTATATATTATTTAAATACTAGTTCAACAGAATTAACTGGCGGATAAGCGGAACAAAGCGTAAACATTGCCCAATTTTTTAGACAACCAAATGGATAAATTTTTATAAGAGACTAGCTGCTGTTGCCTTCAGTTTCACTCACATCTCAAAAAGATTAACATAGGTACTATAAGTCCGATTCTTTGCGGATCAAGATAAAACATACACCATATTTTAAACTGCATTCAATTCCATGCAGTAATTTTTGCGTCATGCGCGTACAAACAGACAGACCGACAAACGGACAAAAATTAAAAAAATATATATTTTGGCTTCTGTTGCTCTAAAAAATTATTATATTAGTATTCTGTAATGTATATAGACATCAGCCTGTTACAATTTTATTATAGTTATAGATATTGACATAAAATTATTAAATACCATCATGACTATTCCCGGTCAGGCAGAGATGTTCCCCACAGTTCATTGATATGTTTTCAGTTCACAAGCAAATGGGTAGGGAGCTTAAAGATCCAGATAAAATTAATTCGGGTTGTGATTGTTTATTTGAATAAAGTGATTATAACGCGCATCTGGCATGTTTGCGGAGGCACGTACCGATGGCTTTCACGCTATCATGCGCAAGAAAGCGTATTCTTTGCTACATCGGCTCAGAAGTAGCAGCAACAGCATCCTGAACGCCATTGCTATAAGATTAGACTGTCCTTTCCAGAACCACTGGATAAGGACAGCGATAGGTATAACATAGAATAAATTACTAACAGTACTAACATAAATTATTATTATTATTATCTTTTTTTTCTTCTCTTTTTGAGAGAGTATAAGGTACCTCATTTGCGGGCCGGAGCCAAGCGAGTATGAGGGGAAGTTTATATAGAATAGGTTGATGATAGTGTAGAGGATGTGAGAAACTTTCGGGTGATACGACAGGTGTTGAGTATGGTGGCTTTCTGGAGCATGTGGAGTGTGTAGGTGGGCATATTTAAAGTGTTAAGGCTTTCTGTTAGAGATTTTGGCACAATACCTGTAGATGAGAGGACTATTGGGACGATATGAACGGTTTGGGCTTTCCACTGGGTTTTAATTTCTATGGCAAGATCTTGATACTTGCTTAGCTTTTCAGATATTGTGCTTTGTATGTTGTGCGAATTTGGTATGGCTATATCAATCAAGTAAACAGTTTTATTGATTTTATCGTGAACGGTGATGTCAGGTCTATTGTAGTGGATGGTTTTGTCTGTTATTATTGTTCTATCCCAGTAGATTTTGTGGTGTGCATTTTCTAAAATGATCTCTGGTTTATACTTATAATATGGATTCATGTCAGTTATTAATTTATGTTGATATGCTAAGTGTTGGTGTATGATTGAGGCCACTTGATCATGGCGGTGTTTGTAATCTGTTTGTGCAAGTGATTTACAAGCACCTGTAATGTGCTGGATTGTCTCAGAGGCACTGTTGCAGTGCCTGCATAAGTCATTTGGCTGGTTGGCATCTTTTATAATGAACTTCCTGTAGTTGCGGGTTGCAATTATTTGGTCTTGAATTGCAAGCATAAAACCTTCAGTCTCAGGAAATAACTCACCTCGCCTAAGCCATTCGTTCGACTTTGTTTTGTCGACGTGTGGCAGGCTCAGGTAGGCTCGGTGTCTTCCGTGTAAAGCTTTATCTGCCCATAATGTGATTTTTTGTTGTGTGCTTATTAGGTGTTCATTTGTTTGTGCATTTCTATCTTGTAGATTAAGTGGTGTGAGTTTTTTGTCGATTTCTATTATATTTTTGTGTAGCGATGAGTTTTCAGCTTTGTCGTGGAAGTAAGTTCTGAGTGAAAATATTTGTTTATTGTGCAGATTATGAATGTCAATCAGCCCTCTACCCCCTTCAAGGCGTGGTAGTGTGAGCCTCTGTATGCATGATTTAGGGTGGTGTTTTCTGTGTTTGGTGAGGTGTGTATTGATAGTGCGCTGTATTTGTTTAATATCAGTTTTAGACCATTGTATAATTCCAAAAGAATAGGTGAGGATGGGTATTGCAAATGTGTTGATCGCTTTTATTATATTTTTGGAGTTGAGGTGTGTTTTTAAGACTAAGTTTAGGCGTTTAGAGAATTTTTTGAGGAGTTCTTGTTTGGTGATTTTTTGCTGTATCTGTCTGGACTGTTTGAAACCTAGGTACTTATATGTGCTGTGTTCATCCATCGGTTCAATCGATTCTCCCGATTCTAGTGTGTACCTATTACTTTGAATTTTACCTTTACGAACTGAAAACATTTTGCATTTGTCAACTCCAAACTGCATACAAATATCTTTGGAGAATTGTTGTGTCACGTCTGCTAATTTGTAAAGAGTGTTTTGATCATTGGCGTAAAGCTTTATGTCATCCATGTACATTAGATGTGATAAGGTGCATTGGGTATCACTGCCTGTTAGTGTGAATCCTGTGTCAGTTTTATTAAGCAAATATGAGAGGGGATTGAGTGCTAAACAGAACCACAATGGGCTTAGAGCATCTCCTTGAAAAATACCGCGCTGGATGGAAATTGGTTCAGTGGTGAGGGTTGTTGATGCCTGATTAATTTTGAGAACAGTTTGCCAGTTCAGCATGGAAGTTTTTAGGAACGAGATTAGTGTTGGGTGGATTTTGTAAAGATTTAAGACATGAAGGAGCCAGCTATGTGGGACGGAATCAAAAGCTTTCTGGTAATCAATAAACATCGTATAAATATCCTTTTTGCCTTTAACGGCGCTGTTCATAGTAACTGCATCAATTGTAAGTTGTTCTTTGCATCCTTGGCTATTCTTACGTATTATTGTACTATAATTACTAACACACATCTGAATATTATAATTATGATTATTGTTAATTGTATGGATTTTAATCTGAAAATAAATGTATATTATTATTATTATTATTATAACATTTATTGTATCTGTCTAGAGCTCGAAATGTTAAATTTGAACAATTAAGGGTCCGGCGGACCGAAATGCCTACGCAAACCTAATCTATCTATACTTATAATAAATCTGTAGAGAGGTCAATTCTGTACATGAAATATATTTCCAAAATAACTATCAGCGGGTGATTAGTGATCGATACTGACGCCAAAAATGCAATCAGTAAAATTTTTGTCTGTCTGTCTGTCTTTATGTTCGTTATAGAAACAAAAACCACTCAACGGATTTCAACGAAACTTGGTACAATCGTTCTTCATACTCCTGGGCAGGTTATAGCATACTTTTCATCACGTTACGATCAATAGGAGCAGAGCAGTGAAGGGAAATGTTGGGAAAATGAGTGATTCATGAGAAAGGTTTCAAGCTATAAAACATCAGGCTACAACCCTTAGGAACGGGGCAACGCAGGTGAAACCGCGGGCGAAGAACTAGGGAACAAAGTAACTATTCCACGCGGACGAAGTCGCTGGCAAAAGCTAGTACCAAAATAAATCGTAATTCAAACAGAATGTAATCAAATTGTGTTTTATTTGGATTCGGATACCATTAATCTAGGTGCAAAAAACTTCACTGGAAATAATTTTACGAAGTTTCGTCGTGTTTTCGGGTTGTTTATTTCCAATGAAGTAGTTGTAGATAAAATAGAACCTATAACCTACATTTGTATCGAATTCCGAATAATTACACAATTAGACTTGAGTTTGAAATAAGATTTATTTTGGTAAGTACTTATTACGTTTGTAGGTATGTACAATTTAGCGTCCGCCGGACCCTTAAGTCACAGATAATATAATACTAATCTTAAGTGCATATAAACACCGCTAAAGTAAAATTTTAAGTAGGTACATATACCGTAACTACCTACCTACCATCATACAATACCCTGAATTTTTTGCCTGGAACGGTTCCTTAGTTCACAAAAAACAGTTGACTCAGTCCGATCCGTGAGACTTATTTAAACAAACAATCGACCATTAATACTGAGGCAGAGGTCGGTTATACATAAAAATTGCGCGCCCCTGCTTTACATTTAAACATACCTACCTACTTACTTACATTTATGCACATTTTGTAGTTTTAAAACATATTTACCTAAGTCACATTTATGCACATATTATAGTTTTATTGTGCCGGCTGTACACGCTTGTCGAAACTCTACGAGACAGGCCGAGTACGAGTGTGCCTACAAGGTGTGCTCTCGTATCGAGCCTCTACGCGACGACAGGCTCGCGAAGCGATGAGTCGAGCATGTATAGATATTAAGGGTCCGGCGGAGCTTGAAATACCCACAAAACCGTAATACCGAAATAAATAGTAATTCAGACAATATTCTGTCAAACTATGTTATTATTCGGATTTGGATACCGTTAATCTAGGTTCCTACGATGCTATTTCGTCTACTACTACTTCACCGGAAATAAAAGACCGGAAAATCGTTCCAAACTTGGTAGTTATCAAAAATTGCAGTCGCTTACATTTATTTCCGGTCTTAGACTTATTGATTTTTTTCCGATTTAGTGACGTATTTTGGACGAAATGTTAGCGTAGGAACCTAGATTAACGGTATCGGAATCCGAATAATAACAGAATTTGATTCGATTATGTTTGAATTACGATTTATTTCGGTATTACGTTTGTAAGAGAAATTCGGTCCGCCGGACTCTTAAGCAGGACATAACACATGACTGGGGCCGTATTATTATAATGTGTTAGTGCGATCAATTTTAGGTTGCGAAAAAGAGATACCGCACTACATAATATTAAATAGCCTTATCTCTTTTTTACAACCTAAAAATGATTGCGTTAACACATTAAAATACGGCTCCAGGATCATTATCACTTGCTCAGTCAAGTTAGAGTGTACGTTTGGTATTAGCGGGTCCGGTTATGGTCGTTGACTTTGAAGTCCTTTTGGCGTTGAGTGTAAAATATTTGTCTGATTCCCATATATTTATTTTTAAGTTAAGTAGGTTTAAGTTCTTTGTGTGTTTTTATTTTATTTGTGTTCTGCGGCCAATATCTCTTTATAAAACTTAAATGTTATGAGGTGGGGCGTGCAATTTCAATTTAGCCGACATCTACAAACTAGTAGAGATGTAGTCTGTAGCCTTTTTAATTTCTTTTTGTCTTTTCCATGCAATGAAAAAGAGAAGAAAATGTAATCTCAGTACCGTTTTATGCTTGTCTCTAACTTTTTCTTATCATTAATAACTTCTTTAAAAGTCTCCTCCTGTAGGAAAGACTATAAGTACATAATACATTCCCTCTAGCTCAATCAACTCTTTTGTTTCATCTATGTTCATTTAGATGAAAGACAATAATCAAATTATCTATAAACATATTTCACGCCTGTATTCCCCGAAGAGCTAAGTAGAGATGTACATCTCTACTTACTAGTACTACTAGTACTAGTACTTATGATTGTACCTACAGTCACAGTTCGTCGGTATATTTAGGTCCCATGTAATAGGGAGCGAGCCTATTGACACTAAACAGGCACAAATCCAAACTACTGAGAATTTTTATAAGGATACCGAATAATAGGACCTCTAGCGTGGCCATCACACATAGAACTATTAATCTAACTAATCTACTGAGTTAGCTAAAAATGTACACTTAAACGCCAATATTTCAAGTAGGTATAAGTACCTAAAAAAATGCTGTTTTGCAATTCTAAAAGTATGCCATCTTATCACACTTGCCTATCAATCATATTAAAAAGTAGACAGACTTCCATAAGTCTGCAAAATAAGATTATCCTGGATATAATTGTTAATGATAACAAATTACAGTGATTGCGATGAGTAAGTACCTAATTGAATATAATCTTTAAAACTAGGAAACAGGTTTAAGGCGCTGTGCATAGTCAACATTTAGGTATTTGAGGGGGTGAAGCAGATGAAGTGGGGCACGCGTAGTCCCGCCTACTGCGGGGCGCACCGGGCGAACGTCAACCATGCGCGACGTTCTTTAAATACAGAAACATAATTTCGCAACATTGGTTAAGTGCACGGTTGGCTTAGCGCGCCGCTGTCCGGCTTGAAATCGCGCTTCCACGAGTTCGAATCTCAATAGATACTATGAGTTTTTTTTTATTTTTAAAAATGTACACACTTGTTTTCTTATTTTTTTAAATAATTAATCAATAATTGTTATTTAAAAAAAAAAGAATATAGAGAAACTTAACAGATTCATCAGACGAATAATAAATAATTCATAAATAAAATGGCTTGGGCGTAGAATGGTCAATTCTAGAAATGGCCTATTCTCAAAACGGCAATTGTCAAAATTGCGAAAAATTAATTTAAACAGACATTTTTATTCCCGTATATATTTTTCTTCAGAGTAGTATAAAAAACAGTCACCAAACTTGATGGTTTATTCTGAAGAAAAATAATACAGATACAGGATGTTACAAAAGACTGTAGTTATACCAAAGGAGGTCATTGTACTCACCACTATGAACATCTTTACTATGGCGCCTGCCCTAAAATCGCTAAAAAATATTTTTTCTCGTCTAACCTTTTCGCAAAACCATACATGCCAAAAAAAACTATGCCTTTTTGAGAATTTGGCATTCTGCGTCTAAACCATACGATGAACTAGTAACTAGTAAAGAAACGAGATCATTGCGAGTTGAATGAGGAATTACTCAAAATTACTGTATAGTAAGTTGTATTTTTTGAATTGACCATTTTGAGATTCGAATGTAAATTTCAATTTATTCAATTTATATTGTGATCATTTTGAGAATTCGTCATTTTGTGCCTAAGCACAGTGGTATGTTATACATACATACCTACTAAAGTTTATAATTTACAAATTAATATAAAATAAAATAGGTATGTGCAAAGACAACAATTATGACGATAATATTTATTGTGACAAGCGATGATTTAGCAAGTACACACAATGACGACGCTAACGTGGCCGCCGTTACAGGAATTACTTCTGCCGGTATTGGTTATTCGCAATTTTAAGAAATTACAGCATGTATCGACATACCCATATTTACGAAAACCACATATGCTCAAGATCCCAGATAAACGATTTGATTTGATTTGATCAAGACATCATTTATGAAAAATGGGAATCAACATCTGACGAATCCTGTGGCAGCAGTAGCAGGTTTTAAGAACGCATAGCTGCTGTTGTCATTGATTTTTTGCTGATGATGAATTTGGGTACGTCCATACATGCTGTAATTTCTTCGAATTGCGAATAATTCTCCAGTGGACTCGGGTGAGATTAAAAAAATAATCCTATCCATTAAATCAAATGCTGTGGGTTGTGACAACATCAGTCGGAATATGATCACCACAGTTTTGGACCACCTACTCCCTGCAATTTCTCACATTGTAAATGCTTCACTTGAATCGAGTTCTTTTCCGTCTGCGTGGTGCAAAGCACATGTTTTGCCTCTACCTAAGATTCCTAACCCTTCTCTCCCCAGTCATTTTCGGCCAATTTCTATTCTTCCTTTCCTGTCCAAGGTTCTGGAGGCCTGTGTCCACAAACAATTCTCTCGCTTCATTTATGCAAATACACTCCTAAGTCCCTATCAATCTGGGTTTAGACCAGGTCACAGTACTGTGTCTGCACTCCTTAAGGTGACTGGCGATATTCGGGCAGGCATGGAAGACACTAAGGTTACTGTATTGGTACTGGTTGACTTTTCCAATGCTTTTAATACCGTCAGTCACGATATCCTTTTGTCCATCCTTTCCCATTTCATGATCTCTCCTGAAGTGCTGGAATGGTTCTCATCATACCTTCGAGATCGCCAGCAGTCAGTCCACATTGAGGAGTCTTTCTCAACTTGGTGCAAGCTGGAAACTGGCGTTCCCCAAGGCGGAATATTATCTCCACTACTTTTTTCAATTTTCATAAATTTTATTACCCAAAAGCTTCAGTGTGCGTATCATCTATATGCCGATGACCTACAGATTTACTCTCAATCTAGAATAGAAGATTTATCCGTCGCGATCGAAGCAGTGAACCACGATCTTGACTCAATCAGGGACTGGGCTGATAGATTTGGTTTGGCAGTAAATCCCAATAAATGCCAGGCTATCATTTTGGGCAGCCATCGCAATATCTGCAAGTTGAGCAATATAAATATTTTACCAATAGTCTTCAATGACATAGCCATACCTGTGACTTCCAGCGTCAAAGATCTCGGCTTGAGTTTTGATCCTACATTGAGTTGGCGATCCCAAGTCTCAAGTGTAAGTCAAAAAGTTACAGGTACCCTGCGATCTCTCTACCGCCTCAAAAATTTTCTTCCAGCGCACATTAAAGCAATGCTTGTCGAAACCTTAATTTCCCCATAATCGACTATGGTGATGTTTGCTACTTTGACCTGAATGCAGATCTGCTCAATAAATTGGACCGCCTTCTCAATAATTGCATTCGATTCGTTTTTAATCTCCGTAAATATGACCATGTCTCAGAATATCGAATAAAATTGAAATGGTTGCCCATTCGCCAACGAAGAAATTTGAGGGCGCTGACTACTCTTTATTCTATACTTTTTTCTCCTAATTCTCCATCGTACTTATCATCTCATTTTCAGTATATTACTTCCTTCCACAATAAACATCTTCGTTCAACTAATAATCGTCTTCTTCGATGTCCTTCTCACCACTCTGACTTTATACATTCTACCTTCTTCGTCCAATCAATACTGTTATGGAATGCTCTCCCCCTTGAAATCAGAATGATAAACAGCCGGCAATCGTTTAAAACTTGTGTGCGCAAATACTTGCTGGATAAAACGCTGTTAGATTCATCTCGACACTGACTTTTCTTTTTATATCTATTATGTATTGTATATATGTATAGTATATATGTATTGTATTTTATGTTATTTTATATTGTATATATATAAATATATATAAAATAAATATTTATGTAATGTATATAGTAATTGTGTAAGTTTATAGTTTTGGTAAGTCTTCAAGTCACACATTTCACTTCTACTCTTTTAGTGCATCTACCATGATCGTCTCTGCACCACCCTAAGGTGGTTTGGTAGAAAATGCCTAAGGCATTAAGACCGCCTTTGTACACTTCTGTACATGAAGCATAAATAAATAAATAAATAACCAATACCAGCAGAAGTAATTCCTGTAACAGCAGCCACGTTAGCGTTGACATTGTGTGTACTTGCTAAATCTTTGCTTGTCACAATAAAATCGTCTTTGCACATATTGCATCTAAAATTGAAGCCGGAGATCAAGCCAATCCTTTATTCTGCTATGAGTAACAGCTGTGAGAAGTTACAATCGAATAAAGAACTATGGCTACATATAGTTTGCAACTGCTGATAAAATGCATTATGTCAACGACTCCTCGACTATGAACTGGTGAGTATGTATTATTGTCTTGAAATTCTGTTGACGGTTCAACGAATAGCACATCGTTATTGATTTCTCTGAAATAAAAATTTCTTCATTTTTTGTTTTGTTATAAACAAAAAACAACAAAGTAATTCTAAATCACAGTAATTACGCGATGTGTACAAATACAATGGATATATGACTGGGTGGACAGACAGATAGGTGGTTGTCACGCGATCTCTTTGGAGGATAACTCTTCGGAATCGTCAGCTCCCATGATTGACTGACGACCTTCGCCCATCTGTCGATACTTGCTACACATAATTTGATTACAAAGGTTGAAAGTGATTTTCCCAGGGTTTTCGTGTTCAGAATGTAAAATTGAAGCAAATAAGTTTTTAAATTTTGACATACTTACATGATTGTTTATATCAAAAAAAGTTAAAAGCAAATAGCTCTATAGGTCCAGACTACATCCCCCCTGGTCTCCTCAAAATGTCAAAAGAGTATATTTCGGAACCTCTCTGTCATATTCTTAATCTAGCTATAAGCACTGGCAATTACCCCTCACAATGGAAACTTTCAAGAGTCACACCTATACCTAAATCCTCGAAAAAAACTGATATCGAAGAATACCGACCCATCGCGATTCTCTTATCTCCTGCGAAGGTCTTCGAGAGCATTTTGCATAAGCATATCAACGATCAAATTAGCGCCTACTTATGTAACGAGCAGCACGGCTTTAGGTCCAAGAGATCTGTGAACACTAACCTCATAACTCTTGTTGACTTCATTTCCACCCAGCTAGATCACAGACTCCAAGTTGACGTCCTCTACTTCGATTTCCGGAAGGCGTTTCATAGGGTCAATAATGACATTTTGCTGGCGAAACTCTGTGCTAGGTTTTGCCCCTGGACTTCTCAATCTGATCACGGACTATCTACGAGACCGTCAGCAATTTGTCAAATTGGGTATCTTTAAATCTAGACCCTATCACACGCGTTCCGGGGTAAGTCAGGGTTCCATTCTTGGGCCTCTACTATTCATTATTATGTTCAATGACATTCCTACAGTAGTCAGCCACGCACGATGCTTACTATATACAGATGACCTAAAGCTGTACGCAGCAATTAAAAACGAGGAGGACTGCTTGGCACTCCAGCGCGACATCGAGGCGGTGTATAAATGGAGCGTTGATAACAAACTTGAATTCAACCCCACTAAGTGTAATGCTATGACCTTTAGCCGAGCGCGGCACCCAGTTGTTTTCGATTATAAGTTAAAGAACGAAACTATACCTAAATCGTCGACCATGAAGGACTTGGGTGTTACATTCGTCCGGGGGTTAACATTCCATGATCACATGGTCGCGGTTGCCAAGGAGTCCTATATTAGACTAGGTTTTGTCCTCAGAAACGCACGTGACTTCCAAAATACCAGTGTCATTCGAATCATTTATAATGCGCTGGTACGTAGTAAGTTGGAAACCAGTGGGTCTATCTGGAGTCCCCTTGAGAAAAGAAAAATTTCAGTACTCGAAAAAGTACAGAAGGCATACCTTAGATATCTTTACAAAAGGATACCCATATCTTTACCCCACCAAGTTTCTCCTGGGTTGTCTCGATTACAATTCTCTAGAAACCAGAAGGAACCGTGACCAAATTGTCACGGTGTGCAAAATCCTACGTGGAAAAATTGATTCACCTGATTTGTTTAATGAACTGTGTCAACTCTTTACCCCTAATAACTATCTAAGAGGCAGGAAACATAAACTGCTTGCAGTGCCAACTTGCCGTACTCTAACCCGAGCAAAGTCCCCAATACCACTCTCTGCACTCAACGATCTCCTGAACTCGTGCCCAGATATTGATTTGTTTGAGGATGGATGGGTGAGGCTATTGACGGTATCCTTGAAGTTGTGCGAGAGGGATCTATGATCGACTTCAATTTGGTGCGAATCTGTGATATGTTTTAGATTATTGGAATTATTTAGTATATTACACCATCGTTCTATGAATGAAAAGCCAAATGAAGCTCATAATGTAGCAGTTCTGAAATTTGTTTAGTTAATCAAGAAATTACAATTCTATTTAATTAGTGTAATTGGTCTATGACCGTTCTAGTTAAATAAATAAATAATAAATAAATAAATAAATCATGTGATTTTTTGAGAAAATGATGAATATCCACAATGCCCCTATTATGCATTTAGCATTTAGAAAATTTGCCACTTTATCGATTTATATTGCGGCCACTTTACAAATTCGTCATTGTGCTATAGTCTAAACTATGGTCATTTCGTCGTCGAAGTTGTTCATAATAATGTCATTATGAACAACTTTCACTATAACTCCAACCCTAAAATCGCGAAAAATAATCTGCCGAAAAAGCTCATTCACCCGCGACTAAATGACCTCTTTTTTTTTAAAGAAAAAAAGACTAAATGACCATAGTTTGTTGATTGGCACCACAGTAAAAGTTGTTCATAATGATGAGTGATGACTGTAATGACCCCTTTTCGTATTTCTGCACTCTTTTGCTGCAAATAATTTGAATATTATAAACTTTAGTAGGTATGTATGTATCACTTAGCACTGGGTTTCGGTGCAATATGACGAGTTCTCAAAATGGCCGTAATATAAATTTAATTAATTTAATTGGCATACGAGTATCAAAATGGTAAATTGTAAAAATGTCAAATTTTCTAATATAAATATGACAGTGACAAATTTTCATTTGTCATAATTGCCATTTAGAAATTGAGTAATATCAACAATGTACATTCTGATGCACATTGTTGATATTCCTCATTCAACTCACAATGATCTCCTTTCGCATTACTCACATTACCTACAATATTTTGTAACACCATATATAAGCATACTCGTGAAAAGTTTTCTCCGATGGTTCATCTACTGACGGATAGATCACCAGACGATTCTTTTTACTATAGAATGCAAAAAAAACGATTCAGGAAAATTAAAAAAAAACTTAGTAAAAGCTTATAAAAAAAGAGAATTAATAGGAAGTTAAATAATAATTATTGAAAATTTATTTCAAACAAGAAGATAACAAAAGTAAATAATAATAAAAAAAAGCAATTATATGCTACAAATAAGAAAATCAACAAAAAGTAAAAAATTATTGCGGGGTTTGAACCCAAGACCAGTGCATATCTGTTCAATACACGATACCGCTAGACCAATCGAGTTATAGATTCACCCATCGAATTTACGAATCTATAGATAATCTATTTGTATGTACTTACTTTACAATTTCTATCATGAGTTTTTGTTTCATCGAATAAAAATGAATATTATTATTATTATTGTAATAAAATAAATAGCTTTCAAAACGACCAGACATAAAATTATTTCTGAGCGGCGGGCGGAACAAAGTGACATAGGTCCATCAGGCAGCGCGCCTCAGCGCTCACTGTCGCTTACCGTAGAAATGAAAGAGAAGAAAAAAGACGCCACGATGCCGCGATGTTTCGTTCGACTCGTGCGAGTTATTTATCATGATATTTATTAATTATTAAACATATAGTATTTCAATCAAAAAATAAAAACAACAGTTCCCTTTATTTTTATATATTACGTCACTGTTATAAATTTGATCAAGATTTGTTAATAAATAATACAGTTACAACTGCTAGAAATTTTATTTTAATGGTTATTTTATGATTTTTTTTTATCGAGAAAATTTAACGAAAACGTGTTTTGAAAACAAAGGTTCCCTCGTAAATATGTTCAAGATTAACATATATTTTTATTGCTGTGTTAAAATGTATACTTTTTGCTAAAAAATTGTTTTAAGATGCCTATTTTGACTAGTCACAGCGCCTTAACATGGGTATAGGATATGTGTTACAAGTTACAAATATAACAATATAATCGAATCAAATGGTCCCCTCCTATAATGAGAAGGGTGAGGCTACATTCCACCACGCAGGCACTAGGTTGGCAGACTTCACACACCATCGAGAATCAAGCATGCAGGTTTTCTCACGTTTTCCTTTACCGTTTAAGCAGTGGCATTGTTTTTTTAAACTTCGCATGTATCGTGTACAGGAGAAAATCCTTATGTGGGGCGAAGTTTTGCTTTCACAAAGACAAATTCTCACCAGAAATCCTCAGACCCGGAACAACTACCTGTAGGTCATTCAAATATTTGATCCGTGCGGGGATCAACAAAACCTGTGGCGCAAAAGCCGATCGCTCAGCGGCTACGCCAAACGAGTCGTCATTAGGTAATTAATTATCTATTTATTAAAACGCCCATGATTTCAAAAAGACAAGAGATGCGTGATAATTGGCAGTCTAATGATCATATCGCTATGCTGTCACTGCTACTGCTTGGTTCTCCAAAAGTTTTTCAAATCAAACATTTATTAATATTTTTCAAAATCCATTAGTTACTACACGTTTGCATACCATCAAACCAATTAGTAATGATTTCTTCCCATTTATCTTTTGTAACAGAAGCTCAAGCACTCAATAATTCAAAGTCAAAGTCAAAATGTTTTATTTCAATTACTTAGATCACTAAAATAGGTACTTTTGAAAAGTCAAAACTAGCTGCACGGTTCCAAAAAGTGGGTCTTATGGAGAAGACTCGGCAAGAAACTCCAAAAAAAACAACGTAATTACAATATTAAGGTTTACAAATTTGTTTTAAATAGTTGCTGAGAATAATGCAGTTATATGTGTAAGATATATTTAATATAATTATAAAAATAAAAAGGATTGCCACAGCAAGTAAGAGCTGACCAGTTCCAATGACTGTGACCAGCTGACCAATTCTTTGTCAGTTGTGAATTTTTGCCCTTTTAACTGACACGTGTTAATAGTTATTAATAATCAAGAGGCCAAAATCGCAGAGTGCAAGGTTCAGGCTGTAGGGAGGATATTCCAATAGTGTAAGTACCGACATGCTCAAAAACTCTTGAGTTAAAATTGCTCGATGTACTGGCAATGTATTGTCATGGTGAAAGTGTTAAGTGCTCAGACGAGATTTAGGTCGTATTTCTTTTAGTTTATAACTTGCACCAAACAATTTTTTGTGTACCATGCAGAGGTGACAATTGTCTATGAATCCAAGACTACCTACCCTTTCTATAAGATCTATAGTAGCAAACTGTATTGAAAGACTTATTGAGCAGTCTACGTATAAGCACTGAATTTGTTATAAATTGTTGCAGTATTTGAAAGGGATTAGTGCCAAACTATCAAAAACTGAATACGTTGTTTGACCTTGACCATCACCTAGTATCCATAATAATGTCTGGCGGTCAAGGTTACGGGCGCTTTACGTCATCTAAGTATGGCATACATAATTTATTATTTATGTACGTATATATAATGCCATCTTAAGTCGCTTTCCACACAAAAATATAAAAACATTATGTCTACATAAACATACTATCACGCCTGTATTCCACGAAGGGATAAGGCAGAGGCTTACTAATGTATATCCACACTTCCCCTATGTGTTGAGCTTATTACCATTAATCGGGCCCAAATCCAAACTCCCAGCTGCTATTGTGAATTTCATAGAAAAACGCAATAATACTGCTCGGCCTGGGAATCGATCTGGAGACCTCTAGTGTAACAGTCGCGCTCAGGATCACTAGGCTAATGTTTCTTTTTATCTGCTAAATATACTTATACTTATAGTAGGTAGGTATAGTAAGATACTAACATAACATACCATCACGCCTGTATTTCCCGAAGGGTTAGGCAGAGGCGTACTTAATGTACACCCACAGTTTGCTGGTATGTTTAGGTCTCATGTTATAGGGTCGAGCCTATAGCCATTCACCGGGCACAAAGCCAGACTCCGAGCTGCTATTGAGAATTTTATAGAAAAACCCAATAACACTTTGCTCGACCTGGGGATCGAACCCAGGACCTCTAGTGTAGCAGTCGCGCTTGGGACCACTAGACTAATGAGGCAGCCAGTAGTAAGATACTAAATATATTAATTTTATATTTTGGTTCGTGTCTAATATCTAAGTTTTAAGTTTCTATTAACATTGATTTTTTTTGTCTATGTCATTTACCTCCTCTTCTATAAATTTTCTACTCTACGATTGACAGATTAGCAGGCTAATCACTTGCTTACACTCACTCACTTAACATTAAAAAAAACCCGCAGCATTAAGAAAAGGTTACCATGTTCTTGCAATATCATTGAAGTAACAGGATTACCGAATTTCAAGTCGATCAGACCCGTGGAAGTGGCACATTCCTTCAAGAACCAGAAAAGAGCTGATAATCTTCAAACGACTTGCAAGAGACAGACAGATACGCACTGCAAACTTATAACACCCCTCTTTTTCGTCGGGGATTGAAAAAATAAATCCATCCAAATAACAAATCCGTCGATAGGATTGCTTACTAGAGCTCAGATTTTGACATTACAATCTTAAAATCCCATCTCTAGTAAGCTAATCTACTGACTGGTTCTTTATTAGGACTGGCCGTAAGAAAATTTAAACGTTTTTATAAACTCTTGTCCATGTTCAAGTCGGTTAAATATTTAACCATAAATTATTTATCAAACAGGTAATTAATACATTTGATTAACCTTGCTCATAATCAAATATGTTTATTACATCTACAGGATGTAATATTATGCCACATATTCTAAGAATAAACCATACTATGGGTACCATACACTGACGCAGGAACTGACCTAAGTGAATGAGTGACAGTTACAAATATATATTATCAATTAACCGGAGTTCCTCATTGATTTCCTCGGACAAGAATCCGGATATAAACTACGCAAAAGTTATCTATCTAAAATTACAAGTTTTTGTCGCAGTCTCTGAGACAAGTAACGTCATTAAGGCTAAATCAAATATACATTATGTATACTTGAGATGGAAATCTACAAAGTTATACAAATGTTGTTCTTTATAAATGAAATGTTTTTAGCAGAAAAGTATGAGACAGCTATCTATCTGGCCTGCACCAGCTTGACTGTTTGTTACGTTTCCACGCCTAAACAGCTGAACCAATTTTTATGAATTTTGTTATAGAGATAAATTGGACCTTGGAGCTACAAGCTACAATTGATCTCAAAAAGTTCTTCGGGATGCGAGTAAAACCGTAGGGAACAGAACAGTCCCTTATAAAAGTTATTTTAGCACTAAGACACATATTTTCATGCTTTAGATACATCACATAATCGTATAGTCTTTAGAATTTTCGAATTAGTCATTTTAGAGACGTACCTACTTATTACTGTTTTGCAAAAAGATATTCATCAATGAAACCGGGAAGAATGTACCTATTGATTATCGAAAACTAAGTTCTCGATTTCCTCATCGAATCAATTTAAACAACAGTTTTGCACATGTATGTAACTCATACGATAGGGTCCTATAAAGCACCAGTTGTTTATGGTAAAATAAACCATATCGACAGTGACATTATGTATTAGTTTAAAAAGAGGATAACAATGTAAGGTTTTAATACAAAAACACCTAATTAACTACACATTGAAATTGCCAATTAGTTTCTGAGGAAGAATATCATAACCGCTTATCATGGTGTGCTATTGTTTCCGACTCCATCGATCATGGTGGCGCGATGGCCTACGTGACTCGCCGCATGTACGGTGACATGGGGTTCCTCTTTCAACTGGTATCGCTAAGTAGGTGTTCAATTACGCTGGGTCAACGATGCGCGCCCGACAGCGCATGTGTGTGAAATTGGCTGCGTAAGCACATGACAAATATGGTACTGATATCGACACTCCCTTGTTATTGCGATGGAGAGAGGAATGGCGCACTACACAATAAATAGCGCTATCCCTTTTCTACCACCTTTCTGCACCAGATCCAGCCGTCCGTAACTCTCCTCCCCAGCAACGCCCTAAGCCGAGGTCCGAGTCCTGTTAGGGGACGCCCTTAGCTGCTGTTGCTTAGTTTATAAGACGCGCCTGGCTGGAGGCATTCGGAGCCTTGTCACCAAGTCCAGTTACGCTGTAAAATTATCAGAATCAACAGCCTACGTCATACCAGATAAAACACAATCTGAAAATGATCGTAATAACACGGCACGGCTCTGGTACCTATGTAAGTATCTACTTTACTATTGATGTAAAATTCGAAAGAAAATTTCGAACTATTTGAACCCGTGTCCTCTGCTGGTTCAGTACGCGGTACACCAGACGCATTAATCTATTACACTAGACCATATAGGCAGATATTTTATTTACAGGTACTTAATCTTTTTAAGGAATTTGTGTGATAATAACCTGATAACATTATAATGAAGTTTGCCTGTATTTATCACTCATATAATTATAATCTTCATACTTACAGTTTTTAACATTCTTATTCATGGTATGTTAGAAATGATTAGTTTATTACATTGACAACTATAAATTATAATGTTAAAGGTGATAAGTTTGGATATAGATAAGGTGTCAAAGTTTTTACGCGTTCGTTCACACTTTTTTTAGGTACCTACTTTCTACGTTTAGATATTGAGATTAACATCATGAGAAACTCATTACTTGCGTCTCCTAAATCACCAAAGAAGTATTTGTATTTGTCAAGTTCATTAGTCTAGTGATCCCAAGCTAGAGGTCCTGGGTTTGATTTCGAGGTCGAGAAAAGTGTCATTTGGTTTTTCAGTTTAGCAGCTCGGAATTTAGATTTGTTTTTTTATTTTATTTTTTATTCGTGATAGGCTTACGCTTGACCACCAGTTCGCTCGACACGTTAAGCGATACTGCGATGAGTGCGATTTATGATGGAGCGCGCTTGCCTAGAAGAAACCGATTCACGTGTGATGTAAAGACACCCAGATTCATTATTATATTATTTGTGCCCAGTCACTGGTAATACACTCGCTCCCTATTACACGAGACCTAAACATACCTGAGAATTGCGGCTGTATATTAACATTAGTAGATACATTTCTGCCTAACCCTTCGGGGAATACAGGCGTGGTGGTATGTAAGCACTTTAAAATTCTATAGTGCTATTCCCTTGACTAACTTACTTTATATTCCTGTTCTACTATAGCGAATCTTATCAAGCATTGAGTATCAAAGCTCCACACAGCAGTGACTATTCTCGTATCAAGAGAAATTGCGAGTGATTTACGTCACTCGATATTTGACATAGTGACGCCCTCATTCGCCCACTTGAGAAGCATGGAGCGTCGCCTGACGCTGTTTGTTTAGCCTGATACTGTACTTGGTATTTTATTATTTGCTAGGTTACATACTATCACGCCTGTATTCCCCGAAGGGTTAAGCAGAGGTGTACTAATGTACATCCAAAGTTCGCCGGTATGTTTAGTTCCCATGTAATATGGGGCCCGCCGGGCACAAATCCAAACTCCGAGCTGCTACTGAGAATTTCGTATAAGAACCCAGTAATATCTACTGCTCGACCTAGGAATCGAACCCAGGGTCTCTAGTGCAGCAGTCGCGCTTGGGGCCACTAGACTAATGAGGCTTGACTTGAACTCGAATGAGACTTGCTAGATTAAACTAATTTAATAATTTAACTAATTTAATTTAAATTAGTTTGAGGGCTTATACAGGGTTAAATTTAAAATGACTGGTCAATTTTTAAAATTAAGACTTTAAGGTCAAACCCAAAGTGTGTTTTAAATATTATTGCCAAATTAACACAATATATTGTAAAAACATTCAAAATGTCTGAAAAAAATCTAAATTCATAAATATTGCGGAATTACGTGCCCTGTCAAACTTATGTATAATGTTAGCTATCTAGGTTATTGAACTGAATTGTGTAGTGGTCACTATATCCACGCGTTCTGTAATTTAGAGGCGGACAGGAAAAGAAATACTTATATATTTCGTAGATCGAAAATATTATCGATTCTGAACAGCCTCTGTAAATTTGACCGGTCATTGAAAAATGACCCTGTATAAACTACAAACTAACTGTGCCCTGTGGTGCTACCCCCATTAATCTCCTTTTTGCTAATCCTATGGGAATTTTCACATTCCGTTTTCTACTGGATCTAAGTACGCACATGCCTTTCAAACTAAAAGGTCTTGTAATTAGCCGTATATTTTGCTTTATTTAATTCCTGTTCCAGCTGTCAGTATAAGAACTTAATTAATGTTAGGTTAAACAATGATATAAATAATGACTGCGTTGATAGGTACCTTTTCCATGTACAATTTTTTTCGCTTCGTTTTTCCTTTCAAATCTGAAGTAGTACCATCATCAGCCGATCATTTAATTCTAGAAAGAGCGAAATAATATTTTTTTATATTTATATAGAAGCCGATGTTTTTTTAGATAATTTTTATCATTGAACAAACACCATCACGTAGGTCGAATGATTAAAAAACAAAAATACTTAAAAACTATAATAAATAATTTATCGTAGGTTATCTGTAAAACAATTCGCTCTGACCCACACGACCTAGCATAATCTGTAGAGTATTATGTAAAAGACGACGCACACATACATAGTATATAAAGAGTGTCTAATACAATGATAAGGCTAAATAAACAATTAAGGTGCGTCATAGTTACGTTATTCAATTACTCGTGTACTTGCAGTTTATGCATATGCCTTATACCAATCCACTTACTGTCCTATAGCATTTAAGTTTTATTTTTGAAAAATCACCAATATGAGGCCACGGAATCTTTTAAATATATTTAAGTTATAAAATATTGTCTTCCTTTAATGTAGTTTATTATTTATTTTAATATTTATCTGACCTATTAGGAGAAAAGCTGTTAGGTAGGTACACTTATGCATAGCCTTTCATTAAATCATTTTTTTTGTACCTGCAAAAAAAATATCTAAGTAAATAGATACCTTCAGATCAGATATAAATATACAGGGTAAAATTTCAAAGGCCGGCCAAATTTTAAAATCAATACATTAAGTTTCAAACCCAAAGTGCATTTTAAACATTATTGTCAAATTAACACAATTATAAAGAGATTCATTTGAAATGCCTAAAAAAAACTAAATTCATAAATATTGCGGAATATTACGTACCCTGTCAAACTTATGTATTAATGTTTGCTATCTAGGTTATTGAACTAAATTTTGTAGTGGTTATTAAATCCACGAGTTCTGTAATTTAGCGGCGGACAGGAATAAAATAATGTGAAAAATAAAATTTTACCTCTTGTATTTCGTAGATCGAAAATATTATCGATTCCGAACAGCCTCTGTAAATTTTGCCGGTCATTGAAAAATAACCCCGTATATGCCAAAGACAACATAATTATAGTATTTTCAAAAAGGAACCAGGAAAAGGACAGTAGGTAATTCAGCGACTTCAGTTATTATTCGCGAACTTTGCGCTGAAAGAGAAATTGCTCGGAGCTTTTTAATGTTGAGTAGAAGAGCTTTAAGATTGATTGATTGGTACTACATATTTAATAAGTAGTTTTACACCGATTACATGCGATATTGGTTGACCTTAAATTGTTAAGTGCAGCGAACGTGATGCGAAACAGTTATTGTTGATAATAAATAATATTTACAATTACAGACGCGACGTACATCAGTATAAATAAACACTTTAGTTTTATATTTACATTACTACATGTACAATCTATGATTGGTCGAAGAAAATATATTATTCTAGGGTCTAATTATAACAACAAATCCTTACTAATATTATAAACGTGAAAATTTGTGAGTATGGATGTCTGGATGTTTGTTACTCTTTCACGCCAGAACGGCTGAACTGATCTGGATGAAATTTGGCACATAGATAGATTACAGCCTGGAATAACACATAGGCTTTTTATCCAGGTCGGACCCAATCTTGAAGTCCACGCAAACAAAGTCGCGGGCAGAAGCTAGTATTAAATATATTTTTTATTATTATATTTTTTACGAATTATTTATAAGCTAGGCATGTATGAAAGGTCGTCTTTTTTATGAGATTGTGGGCAGAAATATCGCCTGATGGTAAGCGATTACAGCCGCCCATGGACACAGAGTAGGCAAGACCAGAGGAGTCACAAGTGCATTGCCGGCCTTTTAAAAGGAGTAAGTACGCTCTTTTCTTGAAGGTCGTATTGGTCCGGAAATACTGCAGGCGATAGTTCATTCCACAGTCTTTTTTTAAACCCATATTTAGGTTAGCCTTAGCTTTTAACGGGTTCTGGTGACTAAATTGGCACCCTGTATAATAATGCTACAATTGAATTACAAACTTATAAAATTATCGGTACTTTTTACCCGACTGCGCCAGAAGGAGGGTTATGTTTTTCGAGGCAATACTTTGCAGTTTAATATACATATGACGGTGCCTTCGACTGCATGCGATTGGTCATTTTGCTTCCATCTTTTTGGCAGACGAGTTTTTTATTTTTTAAATTAACGTTTTCTGTTTCGAACCTTTAAGGGTCCGGCGGATCGTGAATTGCCCACAAAAACGTAATACCAAAATAAATCGTAATCCAGACAATATTCTATCAAATTATCTAGGTTCCTACGGTACTATTTCGTCTGCTACTACTTCAATGGAAATAAAAGACCGGAAAATCGATCCAAACTTGGTAAAGTTCTCAAAAACTGCATTCGCTTACAGTTATTTCCAGTGAAGTATTTTGGGCGAAATGGTAATGTAGGAACCTAGATTAACAGTATCGGAATCCGAATAATAACAGAATTTGATTAAATTGTGTTTAAATTACGATTTATTTCGGTATTACGTTTGTAAAAGAAATTCGGTCCGCCGGACTCTTAAGAGTTTCATTTATGTGTTGACATAAATGAAACTCTTAAGAGTCCGGCGGACCGAATTTCAACAATCACTTTCCTTTACTGTGACGTGTGACGGCCACGACACGTGACATCCATGGAGAAATATTTACTTGATTTACGTTTACAAATGATTTATGTGTAAAAGTCACGTTTATATTAACCTCGGTAATAATAATGATAGGTCTTATTATTAGCTTGTCTTTCACAGCTAATATGTAGAAGAAAATGCCACCCAGGTTATCTAGATACCTATATTATTTTATCTAGATATCGTAATAGCTAACTATTACGAAAATTTGTACCGATGTACGCTATGTTAGCGATTTTATTGCTATTAGGGAGGTATCAATGCAAACATTGAGCTGTTATAGAGAATTTCCTACTGGAAATCCCAATTATTGGGAAAAAAGCCACAGAAGCAATGAGAGACGTGTGCACTATTCAACGGTCGAACTTATTATAGTAATTATTTTAAATATTGAACACAATCCTTACTAATATTATAAACGTTAATGTTTGTGAGATGTATGGATGGATGTATGGATGTTTGTTACTCTTTCACGCCAGAACGGCTGAATGGATCTGGATAAAATTTGGCACACAGATAGATTATAGCCTGTAATGACACATAGGCTTTTTATCCAGGTTGGACCCAATCCTGAAGTCCTCGCAAACAAAGTCGCGGGCAGAGCTAGTGAACAATAAAAAAAAAATGAACAGTCTGAGTATGAATGACAACTTGAATGAATAGGTTGACTGAATTAATGTTCAATACGTCAAATGAGACTAGGATTTTTGGAATATTCCAACACCAATAACACTCAGCCTGGGAATTGAACTCAAGACCTCATTCCTTCCTTCAATAGCCGTCCATGCGACCAAAATACCAATGAAGCAGGTTACAGTTGACCGAAAACGGGTAGCTGATTATGAAGAAGACCGCTTACCTAAACTTAATTAATTTAAAAAATAGCACATTTTTCTCTGCGATTATTTTTATCACTTCAGTGTTTATCAGTGATAAGAAATAAATTACACGATGGTGCGTGGGCTGGCAAAATTCAACTTTGTGCTGATAAGTGATAATGTTATGTTAATACGTATGTGTATATGATAGTAAAAATTGGTCATCAATATTCTATACATACTCGTAATATAGTCAAGCTGATGGCTTAGTTTTTTGTTTGATCGCGCTAATCTCGGCAGCTACAAGTCGGATTCGAGAAAATATTTCTGCATTTGATAGCTCAATTCTTGAGGACGGTTATTGGCTATTTAACATCACGGTACGACCCTTAGCAGCCGAGCAAAAAGAAAAAATTACGGGTGAAACCGCGCGGTATAGTTAGTCGGGTATAAGTGGATAGATAATCGCATTTTCGCAATTTATTCAGTAGTAAACCTTTCTTTTGTAAACTTAAGTACCTATAAATTATTGGAATTATACCTTATATCCTTAACAATTCTGTTAACTACATATACATATATGCAAATATAATATAATATTATTAATTATCAGCGTATGACCCCCGAATCCCTGAATAACCTAACCCTTCGGAATACCTATGGTTACAGGCGCGATGGTATCTTATATTGGTATTGTTTATTCCTTTCCGAATCAATATAATATTAGCAGATTTAACTTTACATAAATAAATAAATTAAATGATACTTTGCATTCGTTTATAAAATTAACCATTGGTCGATGACATTAAAATAATTTACCAAACTTTTTAAACTACATTACATAGGTACTCATTTGGACACAAAAGAATCACCTTGTATACGATTCTTATTTTTAATTTAAGATAAAATTCTTCTGTTATGACCACTCTATTAAAACTGATTAGTTACACAGACACCAAATATTTCCACCGATTAATAAGCAAACTAACTGGAACGATTATCGATTTTTTCCAATTAACGTCATCAATCGGTTAGAATCATAATTAGAAAGATTATTGTGACATCGACGGCCGAGAAACATCGTGGAACACGCGACTCGTCCCGATTTCAGAAATCCAAACTTAATTGCTTCACGACAACCTCTGCCTTTTATTGTCATCAGAACAATGATTAGTAGAAACTGGGGCACGGCCGGTGCATAACAATTTTGTGTATCAGTATTAAAAGTATTACAATAATCGTGTACTTGTGCCAATTTTTTATGTAATAAGTAACGTGCGTGACCTGGCAACTCGATTTGTGCGAAAACAGTTCGACATTTGAATGTTATACCTAGTGGGCGTTCGGATATTTTCGGAAAATTCCGATGGTTGTGTTATGTTTTTTTATCGTATGACACTAAGCTAGCATAAAAGATTAATGAGAACATAACAAAATGTCTAGGACATATCAGATATTGTTTAGGCAAATGGATGGACCTGATCCATCTCAATCCAAGAGAAAACCTTTACCCAGAAATAAGATACTAAGGCGCTAATTACTAAAATGTGTATCAGGACGGTTAAAGATCTGTTTTCTGGTTAAAATTATATCTGTATTAGACTAGCTGGCTAGGCTAGGCTGATACGGTTAACAAAAGGTAGCCTATGTTCTTCTCCAAGTCCAATCGCTTTCTATACTACAATTCGTCAAAATCGGTTCAGTGGTGTAGGCGTGAAAACGAAGCAAAAAGGCAGATAGACAAAGTTACTTTTGAATAAAAAAATATAAGTATAAAATTAAACGTTAAAATATTAGTATGTAAAGGGTAAATAGGATATCAAATTACGTTACGCTGTAGTTAACTTTCTTTATAGAATTGAATTGAATTATCGGAAATTTACAAATTTATCTTCGTACGTACCGTACAAGTTATCGCTAAGTATGTCGAAATAAAATTAAATGTATATTTTATTAGACTTTTAAGGAATAAAATATAAAATAAGAGCTTCTCTATGCTCTACTATGTTAAGAATCAAATTACGTAAGTGTGCGTTCTGTATCAGTAGTACAGTAGGGTTGTCAAGATCATATGATGAGTTCAACGACACCTCTGGCAATGAACAAAAATTTGCACTTACTCACTTATCTAGTTGGAGAAACTGGTTTTTATATAGTTCAGTGTTTAGTATGTAAACCACTGTTTTGCTATTTTTTAATCCCCGACGCAAAAACGACGAAGTGTTATAAGTTTGACGTGTCTGTGTGTGTCTGTGGCATCGTAGCTCCCAAACGGATGAACTGATTTCGATTTTGTTTTTTTTTGTTTGAAAGGTGAATTAGTCGGGAGTATTCCTAGCTATGTTTGATGAAAATCGATCCAAGACAGCCGCCGCCACAAAATGGCGGTGTCGGGTTTCTTTAAATTTTTAATTTAAGGTTAGGTTATTATCTTGACTAGTTATTTTATTGAAACGAATTTATTGACAAACCATTGTGGTCGCAGATTTATCAGGTGAATAAAAATACACTCACCCCTATTACATGGGACCTACCATGTAGGTATTGGTGAACTGTGTGCATCAGTGCATTTTACCTTCGCCGAATCCACCCGTTTGAAGGTTATCACATATTTTTTAAGCAGGTACATACAAGCTTTTGCTTTGTGGTTAGCAAAGGACATTGGTATGTCAATGACTCATGTCACTGTATGTCAAAGTTAAATATAATGGCTGTGGATTCCCTACTGATAACGTTTATGATAATATCGAGGGTGGGAATGGGATAAACAATAAAAAACAAATATCTGGAGCTCTAGATCAGAGAAAATAAGTGACAACGATATTTTAAATGTTTTAGGGGTTTTGATCCACTAATCTGTTACCAACAACCCAGGCACAAATTGGAATTAAAAGCTGCTACTAATATTCATTAAAAAACAAATAACACTGCTCGATTTGGGAATTGAACTCACGATCTCATACTCAAAAGCCGCTCTTACGACTATTAGACAAACGAGGCAGGAACAACTTTTCACTGGAGAAACGGTGACCCTCTCAAGGGTCGTAAATTTTTTTTCTATTGTGTTTGCTAAATCGATTCTTGATTACTAAGTAGAACTTTCGATCTTTCTATGGATTTTATTTAAAGTTAATGAAGAAATATGAATGATGTCAAGCAGTAAGCCTCAAGGATTTCAATTTAAACTGCGCCCAAAACATGTTAAAAATATCTAAGTACTGGACTTAAATAAATTACAGTTCGTATCTAGACTTTCATTATCCTCATTATCATATCAGTCAAAAGACATCCACTGATGAGCAAAGGCCTCCCCAGAGACTTCCACAGGGACCGGTTATATGCCGCCTGGATCCAATGACCACCAGGTCGTCCGTCCGAATCTATACTTAAGACATCAGAAATAGTTTATAACGATAATATGATTAGATAATGAAAATATTATTTATGATAATCTTCTATAATATAAAAATGAATCGCAAAATGTGTTGGTAAGCGCATAACTCAACAACGCCTGGACCAATTTGGCCAATTCTTTTTTTTAAATGTTCGTTGAAGTTCAAGGATGGTTTTTACGGCGAGAAAAATTCTAATAAGTGCCGGAAAACCCCTAAAAACAGCCCTTTTCTTTTTCCCATACAAACGATTTCTAACTAAAACGTAGAGTCAATTTGAGCTTTATTGCTATTGCATAAAGTTCATAGTAAATCACATTAATCACTCATTGTTGTCTAAGCAATGTAGGTGTGTTCCTAAAGTCAAAGAGTCAATCTTTTTGACAGGACGAAGTCTGTCGGGTCCGCTAGTTACTTATAAATTTACTTCCTAGCACGTGGTTCAATGATAATTATTATCTATCAAATAATTTTATAGTAACTTGAAATAATTAATTTGAAGTATTTAAATACTTAATTACTTATCTAAAGTGTTTTACTTTTAACACAAATTATCCAAGCCGGTCAATCTACTTATTAGGTACATAAATTTTTAGTTATATTCAAAAAACATTTTTAAGCTATTCCAATTTATTTCTTACCTAATTGACAGTTAGTTACCTATGCGAGCGATAATAATATTATTGGCAATAAATGATTGTTAAAATACTCCTAAGTTTATTTCAAAAAACAACTTTTTGACATAAACGTAGAAAAAATAGAAATGTCCTGGATAAAAGTAGAAATTTATGTGCTAAAATATAATGGTAAAATTCCAGTACATCGTTTTCTATACTTATAATAAATCTGTAGAGAGGTCAATTCTGTACATGAAATATATTTCCAAAATAACTATCAGCGGGTGATTAGTGATCGATACTGACGCCAAAAATGCAATCAGTAAAATTTTTGTCTGTCTGTCTGTCTGTATGTTCGTTATAGAAACAAAAACCACTCGACGGATTTCAACGAAACTTGGTACAATTGTTCTTCATACTCCTGGGCAGGTTATAATATAACCCATAAACTTACGATACCTTTTCTTTCCATTTAACAGTAGACAGGATTTTGTGATAATACAATTATACCTATTTAATTTTACCATTTGGCAAATGTGTTAAGGGTTGTTAAATTTTTTCGACGCGTTTCGGTATTTTTCAGAATAAGCATAAGAATATAGTATATTACAAAAAGAAATAGTATCTCATGGAATGAGTGAGGGATTTGTTTGTTATTAGTTCTGATGTTGCAAAAACTTCTATTCAACCGAGACATAGTATTTTTGCGGTCTATATAAATTTCTAACAGCCAACAGAAGGTATGCAGACCCAAGATATATATAGTAAAATAATTTAAGTCATAATATGTACAAAAAAAATACCCTGACCGATCCGAAAGGGGCATATAGGTATTCCAATCACATCACCAAATGAAATAAGAAACATGAAATATTTATGAAAGTAAACATATAATTGAAGTTTAAAATTCAAACTCATCGTGCCTAATTTACCACAACTAACCCAAAATCCAGGCAATTTTCAAAATTTTATAAAATCACTAGCGGCCCGCCCGCGGTTTCACCCGCGTTGCCCCATTCCTAAGAGCCGTAGCGTAATGTTAAATAGCTTAAAACCTTCCTTTTGAATCACTCTATCTATTAAAAAAACCGCTTCAAAGTCCGTTGCGTAGTTTTAAAGATTTAAGCATACATACGGACGGACAGACAGCGACAGCGACTTTGTTTTATACTATGTAGTGATTATTATGTTTGGCACCCAAGGAAGGTGTCACTGCCACCATAAAGTATTGCCATTTCGGTATTTTTTTCATGCATATTCAAAATGATTACTTATATAAAATAGAACCGGATCCCGATACCTAACAATACCTTCACGGGTACGTACCTTCTGTACGATGTGTAAACATTGTACATACATATATTGGGCCATATGTTACCACTGGCAACCCTAAGTGTGTTGCCCTTAGCTGAAACTTAAGAGTCCGGCGAACCGATTTTCTCTTACAAACGTAATTCCGAAATAAATCGTAATTCAAACACAATTTAATCAAATTCTGTTATTATTCGGATTCCGATACCGTTAATCTAGGTTCCTACTTTACCATTTCGTCCAAAATACTTCACTGGAAATAAATGTAAGCGAATGCAATTTTTGATAACTTTACCAAGTTTGGAACGATTTTTCGGTCTTTTATTTCCATTGAAGTAGTAGTAGACGAAATAGTATCTTAGAAACCTAGATTAACGGTATACAAATCCGAATAGTAACATAATTTGATAAAATATTGTCTGGATTACGATTTATTTCGGTATTACGTTTTTGTGGGCTCGGTATTCAAGCTCTGCCGGACCCTTAACACAAGAAACGAATTTAAGTCAGTTCGGGTCAATTAAAGACCGACGAATAAAGCCCATTGATAATCATTTGCCGGTCAGACAAACAAACCAGCAGACAAAAGCTAGTGCTTACTACAAAACGTAGTCGATTTCACAAGCACCACTTAGCATAGTACAGAGTCTCCTTGAGTAAACTCGCAAGGTTTTGCTCGCAAACCGTCACGATTCAGTTTACTGACATAATTATTTGCGTAACTGATAAATAAATTATTATATTTTACATATATATAATAGTGTAGATAGATAAAGATTGTATTTTTATAAAAGAAAGAAAGGGAAATAATTATTGTTTCAATGTTGCTAGTAAGGTCTCTTTGTGACTTTGTCAAGCTAATTTATTTTGGGGTACTATCACGCCTGTATTCCCTGAAGGATTGAGCAGAGTTGTACTGATTATTGATATACATGGAGTTGGTATTTATTGAGTCCCATATAATAGGGAGCGAATCGATTGCCCAATTACTGAGACTACTTAGTATCTTCAGAACATCAACTAAAAAGTATATTCCATCAGATAAAAAAGAGACATCGAAATCGGTTCACGATCGGCGTAGATATGGCGTAAAATACACACAGAAATCTCTCCTTTTTGGAAGTTGGTTAAAATACCAATTATGATGACTGTAGTCCTTGACGTCTAAAACAGACGACCAATGGTGGAGTAATACCGGATGTTTCTGGTTACTTCGAAATTTTCTTAACCCTCGCATCTTTCGCGGGGTGCGAGTGTCCGCTTGTATTTCACATTCCCCATATTTATAAGTCACCTGTCCCCTCCGTAACCGTTAAATTGTTAAATTAACTGCTGCACGTGATTCGTGCATTTTATACTAATATAATGTTTTTTTAAGAGGCTTGAAATTCAAACCCATATTAACTGAATTCATCCGAAGCGTTGCATAAAATTTCATTAGAAAAACAAGGCATTGGTATTACATTGAGCTAATATTAAATTCGAAAGCACTATTTACCGAATTGACAAGCCTCGTGTCGCGAGTTCGATTCCTGCACGGAACAAATATTTTTTGTCTATTGATCCGGGATCAGGAGTGTGGCAGTGTAGAAAAAAAACCGTAAATACGTGCGAGCTAGTTTTCTGTACGACACTACATTTTAATTCATAGAAAAAATTGATATAAACAAAAAGTTTTCAGAAAAAAGATAAATAAAATATAACTCTGTTAACATAAGTGAAATATTAACTAGATAACATTAACTGCAAGGTGTGTCAGTTCAAGGATACCTGTACCTAATAGGTGTGCAAAGATCGAAAAGATTGATTTTTAATTACCTACTAATTAAATCGGTTCGGTAACAAACGTTTTAAAATAACTTACAATTTCCGGTTAATTCTACGTATCAGGGAAACAAGCAACTAATGTGTTAATATTGGTGTATTACGATATTTAAAACAAATAAATGACTTGATGTATTAACCCCCGTCTTGCTGATGGAAATCACAAAAAGGGTTTAAGATTAAGATGGAGCACACGATTAAATTAAAAATTATTTCGGGCTCTAATTAATTTTGCGCGACTGAAGATGTGCGCAAGTACCACTACTACAGACGCGCTAAGTTATTTTTACCCGGTTACGAAAAAAGGAAGGGTAACGCTCTAGATTTCGTCGGCACGCGACCAGGTCTATAAACTCGACACCATTGTTCATGTACAGGAAAATGTCTTGTTTCATACTTTTCAGTTTGATTTCTCAACTAAACTTAACGTTCGATTTGACCGAACGCTTGATTAAGTGCGCTTCAAAATGGGCACCTCCCATATGGGCAATACCCCCCCCCACATGGGTTAAGGTTTTGGTACTTGTATCCTGTGTGGATAGTCTTGTGATTTTTAAGAAAGTTCAAGTTTGTTGTTGTATAAAAATTAAGCAATATTTTTCTAACTCCATACTGAGTCTCAGCAGTTTATGAAGGTATAGGAGCTCATTTTCCTCATTAAATCAATACGAGATACTTTTTTTAATAATCAATAAATTATATTTTGAAGCTGCACAAAATATTATGACTCAGTTATAAAAAAATATGATGCATTATAATACTGAGCAACTTTTTTTATATATTTTATTCTTCATTGTGCCGCTATACAATGTTTTGCATAAGTAAATACGGACTTGTGTGAAGTGCTGACACTTGAGTCAATGCTATATCTAGCTACACACTTCACTTTGTTACTATATGAATACGCGTGTATAATGAGTACAATTATCCAAAAGTAAGATATGTAGGTACCGAGTTGAGATGAAAGTATCATCATATTCATTATCAACTTATTTACTGCTGCCCCGGGCAAGAGTGTCCCCTTTCAGAATAAAAGGGGTTAGTGGAATAACGCGTACAAGATGGTGGTTATGTCCCAATGGGCATTGTATGTATGGTTTAAGTTCCATGGACACTGTTTATTGTCCCATTGCTGCCCTGGGCAAGAGTGTCCCCTTTCAGAATAAAAGGGGTTACGTGGACTAACGCGTGCAAATTGGTGGTTATGCCCCAATGGGCATTGTATGTATGGTTTAAGAGTCCGGCGGACCTAATTTCTCTTACAAATGTAATAACCGAAATAAATCTAAATTCAAACACAATTTAATAAAATTTTGTTATTATTCGGATTCCGGTACCGTTATTTAAATCCGAATAATAACATAATGTGATAGAATATTGTCTGGATTACGATTTATTTCGGTATTACGTTCTTGTGGGCAATTCACGCTCCGCCGGACCCATAAATACCATTGGCACTGCAAAACCATAACCAAAATCTAGCAAAGAAGAAAATAATCATACTGTATTTACACAAAACAATAAAAAAAAACATTCAAAATCAATATTCCTACCTATAGTTAAAAGCGAAATACCTGTACTTATGCCACTTACAAATAAATATTTTTTTTCATGAAAAAAAAAGGCTCCTGGTTTTCTTTATTCTTTTTTTTAGCCATCTGTTAAGAGAGGATTAAGGGAAATAAAAAAAAATTAACAGTAGTGAATATACGGGAAAGTCAATATTTGTTTTAATGGATAGAATGTCTTCATAACCGAACAATATAAGCTAAACAAATATAATTATAGTAGCTGCCTATAGTCATCGATAGTTTATAAATACTTGTTGTACGTAGTTTGTTTATCAAACGAATTTAAAAAACATGCATTCACAAACATGGCTTTTGTATATAATACTTGTAAATACTGCATAGTATCAACATTAACATAACTCACTTCCTGTTTGCAAAGCTTGACGTTCAAAAGTTTAGTAGGTAGGTACCCACTATATTTACTTATATGCGTAGTAAGGACCTATGAATAAGCCTTAATAATTTTAGCAATAATGTTAATGTAATAATTCAGCCGAAAAAAAAACTAAGTAACATTTAAATAATAATTGGTTGGTCAACAAAAAGGTCTATTTTTTGTTACAAGTAACAAAAAATATTCAAATTCATTTTAATTTGTCTAATTAATACATAGAATAATATTTTTTTGTTAATAATTATCATTTAAATACATTCCAAACTTTATTTAATGTATTCTACCTCCTACTATATTTTTTTATGATTACTACTATTGGAATTGTTATCAGAGACAAGGAGGGAACGAAAATTATATATTTGTATTTTTTGTCACCCGAGAGGTACGATACGACCCGTTACATTTTAGGGTTACGTTGCGCTTGGGAGCAGTGTTAGCATAGTGATATGACCATTAGACTGCCAAGTCAAGGTCTCGAGTTCGAATCTAAGGCACACATCACGGACCTTTCGAAGTCATGTGCGTATTAATGAGTGGATTATATTACGTTAAGTTGCGCTTGGCTATAAAAATCCCCTAAGGCGACTCTGACCATCATGTGTTTTGGCATTATAAATGACAGAAAATTTTTTTGCAATGAAAGGATTTTGTCATTTAAAGATTCGATTTTAAATGTACCAATATACTATACGTCTGAACTTAAGAATTACTGTAATCCGCCCGCCGTAACGCCTGTACATTTTCCGCCCGCCCCCAACGCCCTACAGTTGCCCTCGCTTTGCTACAGCCATTGTCATCTTACTACACTATACTTACATAACACCATGAACTTTAAATAAATAGTAGTTATAAGTAAAGCTTATTGCAATAAACTTAAGTTATTTACAATAGATTGATATTGTAAGCAAGATTGTAATTTTTCAAAAAAACATAATTTATAAGATTGTTTATTTGTTACTTGAACAGCATCTACCCTCTATCTAAAAACAATATTCCACCTGTATAACTGCTTGCGTAAGAATGTAAATATTTAGTCACCTAGTTATGCTATTTTACGGCTAATTCATAACATTCGTTTCCAAATTTCAGCGATTATAACACGAAAGAATCTAATCGTTAAGCGCATCGCGGTTTTCTGACGTTTAGAAGAGCATCTCAACGCGGCAGGGTTCACGCGAAACGTTCACAGTGGCCTACGTGACTGAGCCCCGCCGTGCAATGGCGCCTGGCGCCAAGCGAAAAACACCCTTATCGACACGCTCGTGGCCACTATTTTTGACACAAAAATTCCGTCAGCAAAAACAGAATTTACTCGCAATATCCCACAATTACCGGAAGAAACGTAGCTATGTTATGTAACGTAAGAGAATATAAAATAGCACGTGTTTAAAAAGTCGCTGATCAGCTGTTTAATCCTTCGTACTCACCCCAGGAGTGCGCCAACCCCACGGACACAGCTACCAATGCCAAAACACACTGCGCTCTACACATTTTATTTCATAAATAAAGATCCGTACAGTTAAATGCACATTTAGTTTGCAATACGATGTACGAGTTTCAATGAAGGTGGCGCGCGCGGCACTCACGTCCACCTCCAACGCCTGTCTTTGAGAAACTAAAGCAAACGTAAACCCAAAGCGCTGCCGGCTTGGTTAGGTTTGCCGCGTACACGAAACGAAATCTAAATAGCCCATTGAAAAAAAATTGCGCATGCTACTGGTGGAACTGTTATCGGCGACAAGAGGGTTCGACGATTAAATGTATATATTTTTTTGTGCCACAAATGTATCATTGCATTTTAGGGTTAAGTACAGCTGTGAAAATAATGATGTCTTTTAAGTTTAACATTATTTATGTAGGCATCTAACAGAAGCTAAAAATATTAATATTAAGTAATTTAGTAGATTATATTTTTATTTTTGATATTTTTCTATAAAACATACTTAAACTTAACACAATATTAAAAAAAAAACTAGTTATCCCCTGGCAGCGGTAATGGGAACCAAGTGACGTTATTATTCAGGTAATAACCAATTTTTGCCTTTAAGTTAATTTATTTAATTATATAGTTAAAGTGTAGGTACTTGTCTAACATATTTTTCAATTCTCGGATTAAAAAAAAATAGGTCAATAACACGCGGCCCGTCCTAGATTGATGGGCAACAATTATAATAACATAAAACGGATATCAATCCATTATTAAAATAATAAACGGAAGTGAATGTTGCGTTTAATAATGTGATACCAGTTGGCAAAACTGTTGAAGGATACCATTCAAAATGAAATTGCAAAATATATGGCAGGATAAATAATTGCAGTGTAGTTATTTAATTTTATTTTGAAACTAGCTTTTTGCCCGCGACTTGGTCCGCGTGGAATAGTTACTTTGTTCCATAAGAACTTTCATCCCCTATTTTATCCCCTTGGGGGTAGAATTTATCAAAATTCTCTTAGCGGATGCCTACGTCATAACATCTACCTGCATGCCAAATTTCAGCCCGATCCCACCAGTGGTTTGGGCTGTGCGTTGATAGATCACTATGTCAGTCAGTCAGTCAGTCAGTCACCTTTGAGTTTTATATATATTTAGATATTTTGCCGCACTATTGAAAGTAATTACACTTGACGATAATAATTATTAAGAGCTATTCAATAGAATGTCATTAATAATTAGTTATTATTATTCAGTGCTATGTAAGATTTTTTTACAAGGCAAACTACCATACGGCCCGCCTCATTGTAAGCGGTTACCGTAGCCTATGGACGCTTGGAACACTAATGGCCAGTCCCTATAACAAATCCGTCAATAGATTTGCTTACTAGAGATAGGATTTTGAAATAAGGTTCATACAAGTAATGTCAAAATCCTATCTCTAGTAAGCAAATCTATCAACGGATTTGATATAAGGACTGGCCATAAGGGCATCACTCGCGCGTTGTCGACCCTTTAAAAATCTATTCACACCCTTTTTAAAGAACCCCATGTTGTAGTTCTTTGGGAAAACCTCGGTGGGGAGCTGATTCCACAACCTGAGTGTGCGTGGGAGGAAATTCTTCTGGAATCGCAAAGTATTAGTGGTTTTAAGGTATGTGGATGAACTCCAACGCCGTTGTCAAGAGGTGCTACCTCACATGGTAGATCTACTACTATGTATGTATTCAAATAAAACTACTTTTTACGGATTTTATCGCGTTGTATTGATATTATTTAATTCCCGACGTTTCGGATCCTTTACAGCATCCATGGTCACGGGTAGACTAAGTTGTTGGACGTCTTAATGTTACAATTACTAACAGCTACCTTACATTTTTGTTAATTACTGGCGATCCGATTAACGCAGAACGAGCTCACCGTATCCTTCGGTCTTGCAGTTTTGGACTTGGATTTTGATTTTATGGAATCTATAATGGGGTTCCAAGCAGGTGGTAAGACCCAGCCATCTTCTCTCTTTTATTTCAATGTCTAATATTCGCGTAAGTGTCAGAAACCAGTATACTACCATGTATGTTTTCACGAAGGCACAGAATGTGTAATAGTAAGTAGATACGAACGAAGGGTTAGGCGGATGTGTAAGTACCGATTTACCTATAGCCATAATTCGGCAGGATGTTTTAAGGTCCCATGTAATAGGGGACGAGCCTATAGCCAATAATGGAGCGCAAAACTTCGAGCTGCTACCGAGAATTTGTAAATGTGTAATATGGTTGATGTTAAAGATAAAAAGTTTTTTATATTTGGGTGTGAGAGCTATTTTCCCCTCGTTTACTGTGGCTTCGGCAATCTGCAGTCCTTAAGGGCTCTTAAGGCTCGGCAATGCATCAGCTACCTCTCAGGTGTCACAGGTGTCCATGGGCGGCGATGACTACTTACCATCGTGGCGCGTCTGTTCGTTTGCCGACATAAACAATAAAAAAACTACGAAAAAAATCAACTGATAAGTTTAAAACCATAAACTTTTCTATGTCCAAGAACAGTGGCATCCAGTTTATAGCCGTCATTGCATGGTAAAAAGGGAACTGGTCGAAATCATCGAAATGTAACAAGAAGGACGTGGGAGAGCCATGCTTCGGCACGAATGGGCCGGCTCGACCGGAGTGATACCACGGTCTCACAGAAAACCCGGGTCAAACAACGCTTACGTTGTGTTCCGCCGAGTGAGTGAGGTTACCGGAGGCCCATTCCCTATTTAAAAGGCTGGCAACGCACTTGTAAATCCTCCGATGTTACGGGTGTCCATGGGCGGCGGTAATCGCTTACCGTCAGGCGATCCGTCTGCTCGTTTGCCCTCATAAAAAAAAAGAATTCAAGGATATACTGTATAATAGTTATAATATAAATTCCATAAAATATATCTTGAGGACATTACTATTAGGTATTTATTAATGGATAAAATTAAATTACATAAGTGTCCAAAAACATGTTGGAAAATTTGCGGGTAACTACGTAGTAAAGATTAAAACGTAACTAAGCGGAAAATTATACGTAAAATATAATTAAGCATTAACTTGTTTTAGCCATAATGAAATAATTATATGACTTAAGTCAACATACAACACTATTTATTTATAACTAGCGATCCGCCCCGGCTTTGGATGGGTGCAAACGAATTATACATCTATTTAGAAGAAATATTAAAGTTATTTTAGTGGCGGAAGCTGGATGCGACAAGCCGAGGACAGGGTGAAATGGCACACATTGAGGGAGGCCTATGTCCAGCAGTGGACTGCTATAGGCTGATGATGATGATGATTTTAGAGTGGTGGAAAAATTCGACTGCGGGCAGGATTTGAACCTGCGTCTTCTGGTTCAATACATCAGACGCTATGGCCAACTAAGGAACCAGAAGACGCAGGTTCGAATCCTGCCCGCAGTCTGCACATTCCCTATTGGGGTAGTAAATTTTTCGCATTCGTGATTATTGTCCTTCCAATTTCGATATTTTAACCCCAAAACACTTATTTGTTTACTTTCATAGCTAACTTCAGACGTGAACACGTACCTACATACGAGTACATTATGCAAGTATCAAAATAGTATTATTATCTAAATGTAAACATATGTAATCGTTTTTCCTGACCGACTAACCTCACTAACCTATCTATAAACGCACTGCCAAAATTATTGTCTAGAAAGCCGAATTTGTTTGGAAAATTTTAAAACGTAAGTATACGTTAAGGAAGGATTTTGGGAATTCCCACAGGCTTGGGAATAATCCTTACTAATATAATCGTGAAAGTTTGTAAGTTTATTATGTATGGATGTTTGTTACTCTTTCACGCCAGAACGGCTAAACGGCTCTGTATGAAATTTGGCACAGAGATAGATTATAGTCTGGAATAACACTTTTTATCACACTTTTTATCTAGGTCGGACCCAATTCTGAAGTAAACGCAGACAAAGTCGCGGGCAGAAGCTAGTAATTAATAACGCTGGTACGCACCGCAGGGCATAGTTAGCAAGGCGTATATTTTAAATATATTTAAATACGCGTTATTCGCATACAAAATGTAGGTACGTGTCGGGTTTATGACCCGTGTTAAATAGGTCAACGCTCATCAACTCAATAATGTCGAATTTATCTTCTGTAGCGATTGGGTTCTGTGCCACAGGCCGCTGGTTCGATTTCCGTATAGAAAAAAAAATATATCACGCCTCATTAGCCTAGTAGTCCTGAGCGCCACAGTTCGATTCCCACGTCGAGCAGTGTTAGGTATTGGGTTTTTCTGAAATGAAATTCTCAGTAGCAGCTCGGAGTTTGGAATTTGTGCCTGTCCTATTATATAGGACCTAAAAATGCCTACCGGCGAACTGTGGGTGTTTAGAAGTACACCTCTACCTAACCCTACGGGGAATAGAGGCATGATGGTATGATGGTGCTCGTTGAGGTCGGCCGCTTCCATATCTTCCAACTTTTCTCTTCTCTTCTACCTACCTATTTTATCTTTAACTCGTCGGACTCCTACCGACTAAAACCACACTGTGGCCATTTCCTAATTACCTCGTATTGTACTCTCGTATTGTAGACGAGAAAAGTCATTTGTTAAGAACCATAGAGAATCGGAGAGGAAAGTTCTTTGGCCACTTCATACGACACGACTTTTTTTTTATTTTATTTTTTAAACGTTGCCCCACACTAGGATTTTCTCCTGTATCGTGGGTGCATTTACAAACACAAATTCTCACATACACAAACGCCCAGACCCGGAACAACTATCTGTAGAACATACAAATATTTGCTCCGTGTGGGGATCGAACCCACAACACGTGACGCAGAAGAACTGTTTAGAACTTTACTAGAAGGTAAAAGAGGAAGGAGAAGACCTAGACGAAGTTTTGTGAAACAAGTGAAGGAAAGGGTGGGGTTCGAATAATAACAAGAGGTAAAACGGAAAGCAGAAGATAGACAAGAGTGGCAATTGCTTAACCGACAAAAAAAATTGTGGCGGGGCTCCAAGATCTCAAAACGCAGGCGTCCACATTTTCGCATCGTAAGTATCGGACGCATCGCATCAAACGGATCGTAGTATTCTTTATATAGGAAGTCATACAAGTGCGTCCTTTGAACCGCATCGTACGGATCGCACGAATCTACCCGTCGTCAATGCCGATGCCGATGCTCCGAGGGGCAACTTTTATGATGCTTGCTGATGACGTCATACGGAATGCCGATCAGTGAACGGACTCCGCACATTCGCTCGGAAGAATTTGGCGTCATCGTTTAGCAAATCAGGAAATAGTGTGTGAAATTCTCCATGTTGCGATCTCTTCCTAAATATATCGTGTACCTACCCACATATTCTGTTTTCTTTTTTTTTTAGATGATTTAGCTTTTCTTTTTTCTTCTGCTAACAAACAAGTAATTACAAAAAAAACTTTTTCTTCGTTTTCCTCCATTATCTTGCACATTCCACCGAACACTACACTACCTCTCACTACGAAAACCCGAATGAAAGTGGCTTCGGCAATCCGATTACTGATAGTTGCGTCGGCAAATTCAATCGCTGCTGATTCTGTGGACGAATTGTAAAAAATAATCCATTTGATGCGATGCGTCCGATACTTCGATGCGAAAATGTGGACGCTTACCTGTGCCTTCTTCATCATACCAGCCACGTCAACTGCTGAATATTTTCTACTCATTGACTTCCACAAGGACTGTATATATGCCGCCTGCATCCAACAAATTCTTACCAGCTTAACTGACCTTTACCAGGTCGTCCATCCATCTCGTTGGAGGTCGTCCCACACTGCGTTTCCCGGTGATGGGCCCACCACGTATACTTATTTCATCAATCTTCAATTCCGTTGTTGATACCAGTGACTCGTGCCAATCCAACAAAAAAAATCAACACAGGATCCGCAACCAAATGTTGACATAACAATTTGACAGGCGGATAGACACAGCACGTGATCCTAACGGCATAATTAGGGTTGCCAATATTTTTTACGCCGATTATAATATTTTTCAGCTTAATTATCATTAATGTGGTTTGTTTTTGTTTATTGACATTGTTTTGTTGACGACGGAGTTCATTTGCTTTTAGTCTAACGGCTGAATTTCAGTATTTTTGCCATCAGACTTTGTACTGTCCAATTTCTGGGTAATACCGATATTGCCGGCACGGGGCTCAATGTATTAAGAATGGTCACCCATCCATAGACTGACCACGGCAAGCGTAGCTTAACGATGAGAGGTATTTTACCTAAGTATAAGTAAACGTAGCATTCAAGTAAACTTATTTAGTAAACGACAAATATGTCACAACAACTACAAAATATTATTAACCTTTTAAGCGCTTGGCCAAATATCGAATGCCGTGAGCTATTCCATGCCCTAGCGAGCGGCTACAAATCGATAAAATAATAAAAAAAAATTATAAAGTATTGATAAAAAAAATACATAATATATAATTAAATACATAATTGTTGTAAGTAGATAATAATCTCTATTTAATAATGGTTTCAGTTGTACCACGCAGTTAATAGGACGAAAATGAAACGAAAAAATCATGCATGTTCTCTGTCGCAGAAATACGACACGAGCGGTAGAGAAACGGAAATATAGGGTCCGGCGGAGCTTGAATTGCCCACAAAACGTAATACCGAAATCAATCGTAATCCAGAGAATATTCTATCAAATTATGTTATTATTCGGATTTGGATACCGTTAATCTAGGTTTCTACGGTACTATTTCGTCTACTACTACTTCACTGGACATAAAAGACCGAAAAATCGTTCCAAACTTGGAAAAGTTAACAAAAATTGCATTCGCTTACATTTATTTTCAGTGAAGTATTTTGGATGAAATGGTAACGTAGGAACCTACACTAACGGTATCGGAATCCGAATAATAACATAATTTGATTAAATTGTGTTTGAATTACGATTTACTTCGGTACCTATTACGTTTGTAAGAGAAATTCGGTCCGCCGGACTCTTAAATGCGATACAAGTGATCAAAAGGTTAATATCTATAGATACATATAATAATAATAATTGTGTACATTACCAAAATTTTATTTAGGTATACATTTTTCGGTAATATTTTTTTATCTTATCCTGCCAGGTCTGTTGTCAAATAGGGGATACCCCTAGCCAGGCACTGATATCACGCCATTACAAATAGGTACTAATTTAAATACACCCACAGTGGCCTCAGTTCGCTGGTATTGGTAATAATTGTCCCATGCAATAGGGGACCAGCCTGTTGCCTTTAACCGGGCACAAATCCCAACTCCAAGCTGCTATTGAGAATATTGAAAAGCTCTAAAGCACTGCTCGACCTGGGAATCGAACTCATCAGCCTTTAGTGTAGCAGTCACGCTAACGATTTTTATAGCTTTACCTACGTATGTTTTTCTAAAAAATAAATAAATGTTATTTACTTATTTACTGCCTCGTTAGTCAAGTCGTCCCGAGAGTGACTGCTACGCTAGAGGTCCTGGGTTCGATTTCCAGGTCGAGCAAAGTGTTATTTTATAAATAAATATATTTCCTTTCTTCTTTCTTATTGGGTTTTTGTATGATATTCTCAATAGCAACTCGGAGTTTGGAATTTGAGGCGGGCCCCCTATTACATGGGACCTGAACATACCGGCGAACTGTGGGTGCAGGCGTGATGGGATGTATGATAAGTATGTTAATAATGTTGTTATGTAAAAAATAACAATCTTAGCATGGAAAATGCAAAAAATATCACAAAAAGATAGTTTAAAGGTAGGGTGGCATCGTACGACACTCAACTAACTGTAAAGTAAGTCGTGTCGGTTGAGAAGTAAGGTAACTTGCCTCTCATAGATGTCACCAAAGTCACCTTATGACGTAAATTCAGAATGTGAAGGCAAAATTTCAATCATGCGGGTAGGGTTCGCGGTGGCTTAGAGGTCAGAGCGTCTGGTATATCAAACCAGAAGACGCAGGGTCGAAACCTGCTCGCGATTGAAATTTTTTCCTTAAAATATCACAAAAAGAAAGTATGTTATTTACAATACAATAAAGGTACCCTACCCTACATGCTCGTACAACAAATAAAGTTGCAATGAGGCAAAAGCTAGTAATAGTTAATTAAAGTAATACCTGCCTCCAAACAACAATAGGTACTTAACTACATGACTTTTTTACATAACATACCATCACGCCTGTATTCCTCGAAGGGTTAGGCAGAGGCGTACTAATGTACACCCACGGTCCCCGATATGTTTAGGTCCCATGTAATAGAGGGCGAGACTATTGCCATTAACCGGGCACAAATTCCAAACTCCGAGCTGCTACTGAGAATTTTATAGAAAAACCAATAAAAAAGAAGGAAATAATATATTTACAATAACACTTTACGTGGGAGAGCCATGCTTCGGCACGAATGGGCCGGCTCGACCGGAGTGATACCACGGCCTCACAGAAGGCCGGCGTTAAACATCGCTTGCGTTATGTTTCGCCGAGTGAGTGAGGTTACCGGAGGCCCAATCCCCTTTTAAAAGGTCGGCAACTCACTCGTGACTCCTCTGGTGTTGCGGGTGTCCATGGGCGGCGGTGATCGCTTACCATCAGGCGATCCGTCTGCTCGTTTGCCCTCCTATACCATAAAAAAACACTGCTAGACCTGGGAATCGAACCCAGGACCTCAAGCGTAGCAGTCGCGCTCAGGACCACTAGTAGCCTATTGAGGCAGTTTACTATGACTAGTATGACTATATTGTTTGACTGCTTTGTTGCCTAAATTCTTAAAAAAAATTTAAAGAATAATTATTACAACAAAGATTTATTAATCAACCATTCTAAACTAAATGTATCGATTTATACTGGTTTCTAACACTTAAGCGAATATTAAACATTGAAATAAAACTACTTTTTACGGATTTTAAGCATTTTTGCAGTTTGAAATAAAACTACTTTTTACGGATTTTATCGCTAAATCGCTTATCGCTTTAAATAATATCAATAAAACGCGATAAAATCCGTAAAAAGTAGTTTTATTTCAATGTCTAATATTCGCGTAAGTGTCAGAAACCAGTATTTATGCAGTTTGTTAAATAAATTTTATGCACTTATTAATATAATCATGAATCATGCATGACTTATAGGTAACTATTTTATTTTATTAAAAACTATATCATAGGGAAAACCAACGATAAAATTAGTATAATGAAAATGTATGCATCAAATACATTAAAATATAACGTTAAAACGGTATAATGTACGCAACGTAGGTACCTACTTAGGTAAAATATTGAATTTTTCCCTATAATGGACAAGTTTAGTGGTTCGTCCTACGATAATTTCGGACCATGGGACGAAACAATAATTTTTAATAATATTATAATTTTTACTGATTGCATTTTTGGCGTCAGTATCGATCACTAATCACCCGCTGATAGTTATTTTGGAAATATATTTCATGTACAGAATTGAGCTCTCTACGGATTTATTATAAGTATAGAAGATTTCTCATTTTTAACTGCAATGTCAATATTTGTCTCCTGTCTATTTTAGCCCAAATATAAATTTAATTTTAAAGTATTATATTCTAATAAAAATGGGTTAAATTGTCATTTTAGTATGAACGATGGCCTTTCTTATTGCCCAAAATTATTGACGTTTGTTTCAGAAATACAATTTTAGATCAAAGACTTTTTAACAGGATAATTTTAATCAATTAATCGAGTTAGCGGTGTTATGACATAGCAACCATTTTTGATAGCCTTAGTATCCTTTATTGATCTACTTTTGTTTTAAAATGCGACACAAGTCTTTGTAAAAATAACAATATGTCGGTCGCACAATAGTCCACTAATCTTACTACCCCTTTGTCAATCATATGTCAAGCATTTTCCTTGTTGACGTTACTTCCTACAAATTTTGGTTAAAAATGAAGAAAAAAAGCAGTAGGACCAATCACTGAAGGAAAAATTAAATTACTTATTTTTAATTTCTATTCTTCCTATTGGGCCGAACACCCATAGGACGAACTACTGAATTTGTCCTATATTGTTGGCTTATAAAGTATAAGCAGTAATCGCATAACATTATAGCTACGTCATAATAACCTTGAAAAAGTTCCTGAAGAATTGCAGCCTTAAGATTTGAAAGCATACCTAAAATAGAGATGGGAGTAGGGAAAATGTCTTTTTCCAGCCTTATTATTAGTCTAGTCTTGTGGATATAACTAGATTGCTTGGGTTGGATTTCCAGGTAGAGCAGTGTTACCTATATTGTAACATTGGATATGAACCCGGTAAATGGCAACACGCTGGCTATTATTTAGGGCCTAACGAACTTTATGTGTACATTTTAGTACACAGTAGTTTTAATATCTGCTACAAATCTTCCTAAATCCTCGGGGATTAGGAAGTATGACGGTATATTAATTATATTATGTATGAATCTTTGATGAAATTCGCCAAAACTCCAAACTATAAAACCAATTATGATTATCATCTAAATATGTAAGCAATTAAAGTTATTTTGCTATTGTCAATTACAAAGTAAATAATATCCGACATATTATTATTAACAGTAGAACAATGTCATAAAACATGATCTAGATCATAATGATAATGGCTGACGGACTTCCGGGCACGACAGAGCTCTTCCGGTTCCACTTCCCTATTGATCCGAGATTTCCGAGAACCAAGAAACGCTTGACCGTTGAGCTAAAATAAAAAAGTTATGACAAGTAATTTAGAACGGGTTTAAGATTTAATTCTTGTTACTTAATTTTTCATCCGTGACGTGAATCAGAATATTTAACTGTAATTAAAACAGTAATGGTCTTGCCTTAAAATCGTGTTAAATAAGGCGTTAAGATTAAATAATACCTACTTGACTTCCTCATTGGCCTAATTATCGTATCGGTGTCATTTTTGCGCGTTGGTAGGCGACCAATATGGTCTCATTCACTACATATATAAGCCTATTGCCGTCCATTTCTGAACGTAGGCCTGTCACAAAGAGTGTCAAACACCCCTATCTTGGGCAGCTCGCATCCATCCGCTGCCAACCACCTTCTTCAAATCGTCGGGCCATTGTGTCGTCTCATTCTCGCGAGCCTATTGCCAGAAATCCTAACTTCGAGTTGCTTCCAATAATTTCATTAAAAACTACGAATGATACTGTATTCGCCCCGGGAATCGAAACCGAGACCTCATATTCTGTAGCCGTGCTAATGACCACTAGTGACTAGACCATTGTTTCTGACCGTAGTGTGGGTCACCCACTGGCAAAGGTGAAGTGATGATTTAGGAAGTAGGCATGGAAATGATTGATCAAAATCAGATGAGATCAGAATATTTATTTGCAAAAATGCGCTGACAAATGGTGTTACAAATAAATATAAAATACAAGTATTTTGACCAGAATATAGCAGCATGCAAAACATCAACCACACAAAATCACAATTCAGTAGTTTAAAATCATACAGTTTAAAAATACGTGGGAGAGCCATGCTTCGGCACGAATGGGCCGGCTCGACCGGAGTGATGCCATGGCCTCACAGAAAACCGGCGGCAACGTTTACGTAGTTTTTCGACTCCTCTGGTGTTGCGGGTGTCCATGGGCGGCGGTAATCGCTTACCATCAGACGATCCGTCTGCTCGTTTGCCCTCCTATCCCATAAAAAAAAATCAAACATAATAAATAATTAATTTAGACGTCATAAGAAAGAAGAATTTAACTAAAAGAGTAGTAAATATGAATGTGGATGGACGGAGGGGTAGAGGAAGACCAAAGAAAAGATGGATGGATTGTGTTAAGGCGGATATGATGGGAAAGGGAGTGAATGATGAGGTGCCGGCTGATAGGGATTAATGGAAGAAAAGGACATGCTGCGCCGACCCCAAATAAATTGGGACAAGGACGGGAAGAAGAAGAAGAAGAAGACGATGAAGATTGCTATTCTTCATTCGTTTTCATTTGATGAAATTATGATTATTTTTCATAAAAATTTCACATGCAAAATTTCGCAGCCTGCTAGTTTTCGTCTGCCACGAATTTTCCTTCAAAATCATTTATTTGCTTGCTATGTTGCTACTTACTGTGAAACCGTGAACAAAACGCGATTTTGAGCAGGCCGTGTTAAAAAAGTCGCAGGTGTGACGTATGAAAAATTATTTTTTCATGTGATGAATGTGCTATCTGCGAAATGTTCCATGTCTATTGGGAAGGCAGCTGGCAGCGACTGAAGAGAGCTGAAGATCGGACTCTGTGGGGTTTATTAAAGGAGGTTCACGTCCAACAGTGAATTACGAATACAGGTTGATGATGCTAATTCAATGGGTATTGTCTACGAATTCGTCAGTTAAAAAATTCCGGTGTCTAGTTAAAAAAAAGCATTGACTTGTAAAAGTGTCCTTAAAAGATCTATTTACAGAAATACTGTTATATATAATTTATCATTTATCAAATTTGTTAGTGCTTATTAATATCGTTTAGTGCAATAAGTTCTAATACTAACTGGAGTATTAGTCTAGTGGTCCTAAGCGCGACTGCTACACTAGAGCCCCTAGTGTAGCATTCCCTAGATTTAATTCCCAGGTCGAGCAATATGTCAAATTGGGTTTTTGTATAGGTATGAAATTCTTAGTAGCAGCTTGGAGTTATTCCCGGTTGGTGGCAGTCCTATTTTATGGGACTTAAAGATACCGGTGAACTGTGGGTGTACATTAGTACACCTCTGCCTAACCCTTCGGGGAATACAGGCGTGACGTTATGTATGTAGTTATAATAGGTTTTTTTTATGCGGTAGTAGGCAAACGAGCAGACGAATCGCCTGATGGTAAGCGATTACCGCCGCCTATGGACACCTGCAACACGAGAGGAGTCACATGTAGGTTGCCGGCTTTTTAAAGGAGGCCTCCCCTTTTAAAAGGGTACCTACTTAAAAACTTAGAATGGGTTTTCCCCGATAGATATAATCTGAGTGTCTTCAAATCACAAGTGAATTGGTTTCTGCTAGGCAAGTGCGCCATCGTAGCTCGCAGTACATCAGGCGAACTGGAGGTCAAGCGTAAGCCTATCACAAAAAAAAACTTGGGCCCCTAGAGTGAGGTTTTGTTCTTTTTTTGAGAGCATGTATCTATTTACGTTGATAACACGTATTTATATTTATTTTCCTGAAACACAGGATTACCTAGTTCAGGCACATAATGTTATGTAAATAATATACCCAAGTAAGACTTTGTTACTAACAAATATTTTGTCATATCGTATTTGAATTAATGAAATGATTAATTTGATTTACTGGTTTCTGACACTTACGCGAATATTAGACATTGAAATAAAACTACTTTTTACGGATTTTATCGCGTTGTATTGACTGCAAGACCGAAGGTTACGGTGAGCTCGTTCTGCGTGAATCGGATCGCCAATAATTAACAAAAATGTAAGGTAGCTGTTAGTAATTGTAACATTAAGACGTTCAACAACTTAGTCTACCCGTGACCATGGATGCTGTAAAGGATCCGAAACGTCGGGAATCAAATAATATCAATACAACGCGATAAAATCCGTAAAAAGTAGTTTTATTTTAATTTGATTTATTTAATAGTTATGTATTTATTTCAAGGTTTAAATATGAAACACTCCTCATGGAAAATTTGTTATAATTTTAATTTTGACAATAAATAACAACCTTATTAATTAAAAAATAAGCAAAAAGAGGTTAATGCTTCATTTACGTTATATAATAAATTACATTTCGATATGGTAATCAGGTCAATCACCTACTGAGTCTGATGTAATTTACAGCAAACTGGAATTAAATGTAGGTATCTAAATTAGAACTTCTTTACTTAAAGTTACTTAATTCTAGTATTTACCCGTTTATATTTATACCTATGTTTTCGAGAATATTTATGTAGAGTCAACCGCACACCATTGGTATCCAAAATTGACAAATTTCTTCAATCGATTTTCAATTGAATCTCCAAACTATAGAGTTTATTATCCATTGGGGAAATTTGTCACTTTGGTAACTTTATGTGCTGGTTTCCGTGCATTAGATTAACAGTTACTTACCATAATGGTTTCTGACACTTACGCGAATATTAGACATTGAACTACTTTTTAAATTACTTTTTACGGATTTTATCGCGTTGTATTGATATTATTTGATTCCCTAGTCTACCCGTGACCATGGATGCTGTAAAGGATCCGAAACGTCGGGAATCAAATAATAACAATACAACGCGATAAAATCCGTAAAAAGTAGTTTTATTTCAAAGTTACTTACCATGTTTACCTACATGACTGCCTCATTAGTCTAGTGGTCCCAAGCGCGACTGCTACCCTAGAGGTCCTGGGTTAGATCCCCAGGTCGAGTAAAGTGTTATTGAGTTTTTCTATGAAATTCTCAGTAGCAGCTCGGAGTCTGGATTTGTGCCCGATTAATGGCAATAGGCTCGCCCCCTATTACATGGGACCTAAACATACCGGCGAACTGTGGGTGTACATTAGTACGCCTCTGCCTAACCCTTTGGGGAATAAAGGCGTGATGGTATGTTATGTTTACCTACATTATTTAAAACTAGCTTTTGCCAGCGACTTCGTCCGCGTGGAATAGTTACTTTGTTCCCTAGTTCTTCGCCCGCGTAGCTTGAGACCTTTCTCACGAATCACTCATTTTCCCAACATTTCCCTTCACTGCTCTGCTCCTATTGATCGTAGCGTGATGAAAAGTATACTATAACCTGTGGTTTGGGTTGTGCGTTGATAGATCACTATGTCAGTCAGTCAGTCAGTCAGTCACCTAACGTAATAGTAGACAAATATAATCAGAAAGCTCCGAACTGCTAAGCTATCGGGAGTTACACGTGTTATTGTGAGTCAACCATAAAAGATAGACATTTGCTGTCGTGGAATATTTTTTATATAATTTTAAGGAGAACATTTCCGTCATACATGATTTCTGTGTAGCTTTAACCATTAAGGCTGCAGACGCGACGGAAGCTTAAAAAATGGAGTAAGTTCTCCTGTTTTCCCAACATTTCCCTTCACTGCTCTGCTCCTATTGATCGTAGCGTGATGAAAAGTATACTATAACCTGCCCAGGAGTATGAAGAACAATTGTACCAAGTTTCGTTGAAATCCGTCGAGTGGTTTTTGTTTCTATAACGAACATACAGACAGACAGACAGACAGACAGACAGACAGACAGACAAAAAATTTACTGATTGCATTTTTGGCGTCAGTATCGATCACTAATCACCCGCTGATAGTTATTTTGGAAATATATTTCATGTACAGAATTGACCTCTCTACAGATTTATTATAAGTATAGATAGACAGACCTAAGAATGTTGTTTGGTATCTATAAGTATTCTTAATTTGATTACCATACTAATCCATAATAATCCTTACTTCCTGACTAATATTATAAACGTGAAAGTTTGTGAGTATGGATGTATAGATGTCTGGATGAATGGATGTTTGTTACTCTTTCAGGCCAGAACGGCTGAACGGATCTGGGTGAAATTTGGCACTGAGATAGATTATAGTCTGGAATAACACATAGGCTACCTTTTATCCGGGTCGGACCCAGTTCTCAAGTTTACACAGACAAAGTCGCGGGCAGCAGCTAGTAAGTATAGCATAATATCATGACTTTTGTATTCTATCGCCATAACCATTAACCGGGCACAAATACAGACTCCGAGCTGCTACTGAACATTTCATAGAAAAACCCAATAACACTTTGCTTGGGGATCGAACCCAGGACCTCTAGCGTAGCAGTCGCGCTTATGGCCACTAGACTAATAAGGCAGTCTAAACTTGAATTACGTGCTGTGTTTTATTAGGTATAATATTTTATCTATCATAGACGCTTTCTATGCTTTCCCTAAGGTAAGATGCATCCAAATAAATAATTAAATTATAAATTATTATTAAATCTTTATTAATATACGTCGAATGAGTAGCAGTTACTACACAAACATTACATAAACTCTTTGCAATTGCATGCAAGAATTTGTAGCACTACATATTGTATGGACAAGTGGCGCCATCTATGATATACATCATAATATAATTTTATAATTCACAAAAAGCTACGCAACGAAATAAAGAATAAATAATAAATAATGAAAAAATATTGTTTATTGACGACATTGCTGTTTAAATTGTTTTTCTTTGGATGATGTAAATCTTACAAAAGTGACATCTATTGGCCTCATAGTTCGATACTTGTTTTAAACATATAGGTTGGTTCTACATCACTTGAATGGTAGCTGTACTCGTTGATAGTTTTCTAATTAAATTTATAGATGGCGCCAGTGGTATAAAAGATTTCCAAGATTTTAAATGAGCAGAAAATTTACCTAGGAACAGCCTGGCCATTAGCGCGACTCTATGCTAGAGGTTCGATTCCCTGGTCAAGCAGTGTTATAGGGTTTTTCTATGAAATTCTGCTTACTGAAATTTGCTTAATTGCATTATTCACACCTACGAATGTAGCTCCGAAACGAATGTACCGATTTTTGTTTCCGTTTTTTTTAAATTGAAAGATGACTTTTCCTTAGTTGTTATTAAAGAAAATCTGGCCATCCGCTTGATGATTATCAGCTCTTTTTTAGTTCATGAAGGGATGTGAGAAACTTCCACAGGTCTGATATATTTGATATATTTGGTAAATTTCAAATTACAAATAACAACTAGCTGCAGGGGTTTTTTAAAATATTAGATCGTCCAACACCACAGTCTACCGGTGGCTATGTATGATGTAAAGGATCCGAAACGTCGGGAAACAATTGATATCAATACAACGGGATAAAATCAGCAAAAAGTAGTTTTATTTTAATTTAAATGTCTGTGTATAGTTTACCTTTTCACTCCGATAATTAAGTACATTAGAAGGGTGCAGTTCAATTATCGGCGCCCTATTTTATCCAATTTATCGGCTATACAAAAATCGTTGGCCAACTGTTGGATTAAGCTAAGTTCACATGTGCCATTCCCCGGGGCATGATAGATCACTATTATTGCGTTATTTAGCTGTTTGGTAATAAGCTGCACTTGTCTGGAAAGTCCCCCTAGAGCCCTAGACGTATGAATAGGGGTGGGAATGAAAAAAACTGTCGTGTTAAAAATATGGGGTAGATTGTCTCGGTGGCGAATAATATTAAATTTAATGTCGGCGTCGTAAAATTATATTTTTGTTTATTTAATACCGATGGTAAAATTAATTTTTGTTCAGTTTAGTGTATAGCTTAGCAATCCATCCAAACCTAAGTTGAAATAAAATTACTTTTTTTATAGCTAGATAGCTTCGGCATTTCCTAACTGACGACTTCTGAGTAGAAACACCGAAACAAACTCAGAGAATCATGGTCTCTTTTAAAGTCCAGACATGGAAGAACACTTATATGTGTGTAGCACGATAAAGGGTAATGTCTGAAATGGCCTTTTGAGGAAAGAACTATAGCAGCTTTGAGTAGACCAGTCCCAACTGACGGCACGCATGCATAGTCATCGTGTAGCTCAACCATAATTTAGGGAGCTCAGCGACGTGTCGCACGATAGCAGTATTGAAATATTATTTATTTCCCGACGTTTCGGATCCTTTACAGCATACTCGGTCACGAGTAGACTGAGGTGATGGACGTCTTCATGTTGCTATTACTAACAGCTGCCTCCTACCTTATTTACACGCAGAAAGAGCTCACTGTGTCCTTTTATCTTGCAGTTTTGGGTTTGGAATCAAATAATATTATTACAACGCGTTAAGATCCGTAAAATGAGTTCTATTTCATTGTCTAATATTCCCGTAAGTGTTAGAAGCCAGTAGGTACGTGTTAGACTACGCCCATTCACAAAATACCTAAACTCTCCAGTGTAATTTAGCAAAAGAAAGCATAAAAACTTATTCACTATGAATATGATTGGCAAACAAGCATACGGCCCGCCTGATGGTTAGCGATTACCGTAGCCTATGGAGCTTGCAACACCAGGGGTATCACTCGCGCGTTGCCGATCCTGTAAATATCTTTTCACACCCTTTTTGAAGAACCCCATGCTGTAGTCGTTTGGGAAAACCTCGCCGGGGAGCTGATTCCACAACTTGAATGCGCTTGGGAGGAAATTTGAATTTGAAGAATGATGCACCAGATATTAAGTTAGACTTCCAGCGATACAACTCACAACTACATCCGATTTCGTGGGGTTTTATGTACGATGCGCGTACAAACCTGCAGATGGACAGACAAACAAACATTCTAGTGAAGACTAACCCTTCGGGGAATACAAGCGTGATGGTATGTTTATGTATGTACGTATAATATTAAAATATTTTTGCAAGAATTGTATTCTTCGCTCTAAACTAGTGATGTAAACTTTCTTGTGTGCTGTAATGTGTGGTGTAGGTAGGTAGGCTCTTTTGTTCCTTTTAACTATAAGCAGGCGTAGTGATAACTGAAGGTGCGTTCGTAACGGTTTGTGTCAGTACAATGATAAAGCGCTCTATTTAAACTTAAACATACCGTAGTGCGTTAGTTAAACAGAGTTGTTAAATGTTAACTTGTGATGATGTTTATTGTATCTTAATTATTTTTCTTCTTGTCGCTGTTAGGATTCTTGTTATGATTCCGGTGCAAGGTTTTATTTTTTAACTCATTTATTTTTTGGGTAACGATAAACTTATACATATCTATGTATTTAACCTTTAATAAACTATATTTGAGTCGGATTTTGACCCTTTTGGAGTAAAATCTAAATAAATAGAACCGGCTTTCATTTACTTTTCATTGTTTGATAAGATCAAGTTATTGGAACCACAGCCTGCAGAGCGCGGATAATTTGTTGAAGTCTGAATCAATATGTAAGTTGGATATATCCTCCATGGATAAGTATGAGGATTTTCTGAATCAAAACAAAAAGACACAAAGGACAACGTCCCTAATGACTCTTACGCCTAAGCCCTAAGGAATAATGCAAGTGTAACCCACGAAAACCAAAAACAATATCCATAAACTGTAAGTAAAAACCTCTACAGCTCAAGACTTTCGCACTTTTACGCCAAAAGTTTGCTTCACAACGACTGAAGTTTTCTAGAAGTGTCTTACAAAACCTCACGTAGGAACAGTTTGAAAAATGACCACTATTTGCATACTAATACAATGCTATTCTACGGCCCTGTCTGCATTTTTCATGAGCATCATGCTCGGATATTTGCAGCGAGATGTCTGGGAGCTTAAGACTATTTCCGTCTCGTTTAAAGAGATTTATGAGAAGTTGTTTATGATACTTAGAAATTGATCCAATATTTGTGCTAAATCTAGACTATCCAATGTCTATTGTTCACTGTATTTCCGTCATTAGGTACCTACATGCTTTATGATTATAGGAGAGCCTATTTATTGTTTTAAAATCAGCGGAGATGACTTCGTAAGGAAAAACTGTATCTGGGTGATAGTCTCGTGATATGGAGATATCTCTATACCATTGGACTGCCAAAGGAATATAAATACCTATGTACAAATATACTATATACGTATTAACCCATCAAGCCCCGTATTATAGACGCAATGCAAAATGTTTTGTTTTAGTCGCCGGATACCTTATACCACATACCTTAGAACCACTCTGGTCTCATGCTGTGCGATTCCAGAGGAATTTCCGCAAAAAGGGTGTGAAAATATTTTTACAGGGTCGGCAACGCGTAATTGATATACCTCTGGTGTTGCAAGCGTCCATAGGCTACGGTAACTGCTTACCATCAAGCGGGCTGTATTCTTGTTAGCCACCTTAGTGGTATAAAAAAATATCTTGAGAGGAGACCCGTGCCTTGCAGTGGGACAGTATAATAGGTTGTTTATAAAAAATGTCTACGTCTTATAAAAATGCTATTCCATATCTCATCCATTCCTAAATTTTCATTCACACGAGGAGACCTGTGCCTAGTGGAACAGTCAATGGGTTCGTGATGATGATATAAATAAATACTATTCGTTGCTCTTGAAATGGTAACAGAAAGCTTGGCAGCTTTGCCAATTCGAGATGTAACGCTGAACAATTATATGCCTTAATAAAATGATGCGTGATTTATAGATGAATTGAGCTTTGAGTGCAGTTAAAATAAGCTGGAACAATACAGATCTTTTCCTTCTTTGTGGAGGCCATCATCCTCCTATCTTTTCCTAGTATGTTGGGATCGGACTTCCAGTCTAAGCAGATGCGGCTAAATATTAGTAACTAGCTCCGTTCATAAGAGGTGTAGCGTGATATTATATAACTTATAACCTTCCTCGATAAATGGACTGGACAGAAAGAATTTTTCAATTCCTACCAGTAGTTCCTGAGATTAGCGCGTTCAAACAAACAAACTCTTCAGCTTTATAATATTAGTATTGATTTAATACGAGACGCCTGCCATTAGACCTTCGCAATCCAATTTCTAGGCAATCTTAGGGATACAATTTTTTCTCAACCTGTAACGATTTTCATAATTGTTCGTATGACAACGGGGATGCCTGATGGACAGACGCCAAAAACAGCAATTGGCTAGTAATGTGGTAATATATGGATCAACTTAGTGGCGTGAACCTGCAAACAAGAACTTTGTTTATTGATTTCTATTCTCCTACTAATTTAATATCTATTATTGTATTTTCTATGCTGATTATAAAGATTTTTTAAAATAACTCCAAAAAAAGGGCCTATACTTTTCTACACCTTTTACTCAATTGGCAACGTTGGTATCTGCCCTTTGTGTTGAAAGGTTCTTTAGCTATGTATGTGGCATCTGTCTTGTGTTATTTCTCACACCGAAGGATATTTTGCAATGTCTGTGTAAATAGGTTAAACAATTACGTATTCTGAGCTCGTGAAGAATTCGAAGATCTCACCATAGAAGATTATGCACCAATCAAAACATTAATATGGTTCCCGTAGATGTAGATAACCATTGATCTAGGCCTGTTTATACGTATTGACATTGACCAGTATAATTGAAACTTCCTCTTCAAAGACTTGCTGAGTAAAGGGAGGTCTTAATGTTTTGGAACGTTAAGCCCATCCAAGGTGTCATAACTAACGAACGTCTACAGAATTTAAACGAGCAATGTTTGGAAATAGCAGATTCAATTTCCTTACCGGTATTGGTACGACGTACGAGTATTTACAGTGTAACATCGATGTCCGCTTTTTTTTACTTCGGAAACTACGTTATTATTTTATTATTAGTTTTATGATTACGTATTAACTGTCCACTGTCATTTTCTGGCATTGTACATAAGATGGCAGTGTAATTTTTCCCTGCGAAAGACGGAGAAAAGCAGTGATTTATAATGGTTATAGAGCAGTGACATGGTCGTTATTGGGACAGAACCCTATTCCATTTGATAGAAAAGTGAACCAGTTCCACGTGGATGTTAACTGACTCACCAAGACAACCTTGAATGAACAGTTTTCTTCACATTGTATCAAGGTACATTTATTTTCCGTTCAGGTGTTTATATTTAAATAGCATCGTGTTCCGTTTGTCGATGCGAACTTGGCTACACGTTAAATATTTACGTTTGAACGGCCTTAGGATACGGAGTATTTCAATGGAAGTACCGTACCGTACTCACGGAGTACCTACGGCATACTAGCCCTATTTAATACCTCAGGGAATCTTACCCGGAGAAATAAAAAAGTTTTTTATGCCCGCATTTCTCGACTAAATTATATTTTTAAATTTTTGACAGTTATATGGAGTTGTCATTTTTTTGGCGTTTATTTGACTAAGTATTTGTAAAAAGAGCGGCTCTTATTTTGCCAAAGGTGTAAATATAATTATTTAACAAGCATTATTTGTTGTGACTATGAATTTATTGTATTATTTGGATTTATTTAGAAATTCCATTGCCAAGGTTTGCTTCGTGTTTTACATTAGGAATATTCGTTATCGCATCACATAGCCCTTGTTATCCTTTTTTGCTATGTACGGGAAATCTTCATGTATCATCTACCACTTGGGGAGGTGGTATGTCGGACTTCTATCAACTATAATCTCCCATTCCTTGCCTTACAGTTACGGCCATAGGATCTATAACATTCGCCACGACCATGACAGGAGTCCCTTTGATTCTACATGTAAGTGCATGTAATGTGCCATTTGCGATTTTTCCAATACCGTTGACCCATTTTTTTTTAAGTGCGACGATTAGACGTTTACATTTCATAGTTAACAAGGAAAATAATTTTGCTATTAAAATTATTTAGAAGAGGACTTTATCCTGCTTTTCTTGTTCAATCATTGTATACGATTTATACACAGAAGGATGACTAACTATTAACTGAAATCACGCCATAAATTAACCAAAGCGTACTGAACCTTCAAAAACAATTGCCACCGGGTTTGATGCTGCTATAAAAAGTCCCAAAATAAATGTTGCAACTCATAATGACAAAGTTCTAAATGTAGCATTAACTGCCGAATTGTTAATGTTACGTCTGGCGCTAACTGTGGTTTAACTTCACGTTAACTCCAGAACTGTCATAATTCAGATATGCATGTGCACCGAAATGCAGTGTTGTGGACGCAGCCTGTGTTTGTACAGCTGTCTCCCTCTGACGTAAAGGTTTCTATCGCGTTGGAATGTGATAGAGATAATCAGGTAGGCCGCTCGCAGGCCACGCTAGCTCACGCTCGACAGTCAGTGCAGTGTCGTGAATCGAGACGGAGGTAGTGTTTGTTTGTCAATTTTTCGTTCAAAAATTACGTATTTACAAACTTTATCGTGTTTTTTTTTATTGTGACTACTTTATGAATGAGATTTTTATTGAAACCTGATCAGAATAACTTCCAAAAAGTTTAATTTCGACGATACTTTTTTTTATTACGTTTAACTATTGTTTTAATTTGTGTTGGTTAGTTGGTGTTTTAACCTTGTGTTTGTTGATTGACGTGTGTTTTTTCGGCGGGAGTTTATTTTGGCGCGTATGATGTAAGCGGCGATTGGTGCCGGGTTTGATTCCCGTGTCGATATGGAACAAGCGAGGTGTTGAATACAGAACATGCATACTTCAATGATGATGGTGAGTAATTTAATTAATTGGATCAGACGGCATTATGAGGTATAATGTAAAGATATAATGTTATGTACTTACCTACTTAGCATATAAGTGAGTAGTACTATACTGTATCCGTGAAAGTAAAATACATAATATAAACAAAGCAGTACCTACTTTATTTACTAACTATTATTTATATAGTATGTACTCTGGCTTCCATAAATAAGGTTAATTGTTATTCATCAAATTGTGTTAAGTACCTAGGTGTTTAACGTTTATCTATCGCATATAGGTAAGTGAGTACAGTCTGCGCCAAAAGTCGCTGAACACGATGCAATCTTCAAAACGTTTTTACATCATTACTAACCAAAAAATCCTGACCTGAGAAGTTAGTACCAGTTTCACTTTCCACTTCTCAGGTCAGAATTTTGGCGCTGACTGTACCTACCTAGTAAGTAATATAGACAAAGTTATTGTGCGTGCATTCAAATGGAACAGCGTATTTATTTAAATGTTTTGAATTAAGTCGGTATTAAGTAGGTACTTCTATGTCAATGACCTAAGTATGAATGTGTAGGTACTGAGATTATTTTCTTTTAATTATATAGTTATTATTATAGTTATTATAAAAATATTATACCGATTCATTCAAGGGCATGTTACATCAAACGTTATGGACCTATTTTCTACTTACTTTTAAATTTGAGTTGCTACCTAGGTAAATGTTTATAAGTACTTTTAAACACAACTGTACTCTTAAAACAAAAGAAAATGGATAGAATAGAATTTAGGATAAGCACTCGTCGTATAAAAAAAAGTAAATTAAAATGCCTGAACAAAATATCTAGGTAGATACCTGTCCTTTGTGTAAAATGTGCTACTGTTAAAATCAAAATGATTTGGTTAACAAAAAAAAGTTATACGTGCCTAGGTAGGCACCTACCTACCTACCTGATATTCCAAGAATACTGACCCATTCCCAAGTTTCACGAACAAGAGTAATATAATTAAATGTGACAATATTTACTCATACGTCACCACCTGTCTAGTACAAGTCTAACTGCGTTGGCTGTTTACCATATTTTTACAGTCGGAAAGACTATCATGATGAGCAATGCTTCGCACAAACGTCATAAACTCATTTATAAATGGGTAATACCTATTTATTGTGGATCAAATAATATTCTTATGACGATTAGCGATCCAGTAATTTTGAATGGCCACCCATCCAGAGTTTGACCTCGGCAAGTGAAGCTTAACCTTGTAGCTCATAAATAGTAGGTAGTCATTATAGTATATGTTAAGTATTTAATGGTTCGATTGCCACGCTTATTGAAATGACTTGGCTGCTGCGCTTTGGATTACGCATTTGATTCCCGCTCAGGACAAATATATTTGTAGCGTACAGATAGTTTTTCCGAGTCTGGGTGTTGGTGTTACTAGGTGTTTTCGAGTCACCCCCATACTCGGAACAACTCTCAACAAATCTCTTGCATGTTTGTAAGTTTGTGTGTGTGTTTATACATGCACATAAGATACAGTCCTAGTATGGCGCAATGTACCTAATTTATTTGTTTTTAAATAAAAATTTATCATTTTATTACATAAATTGAAATCATGAGTACTTAATTTAAAAAATTGCGTCACCTCCATGTCAGTTTTGTAACTCATGTCAACAGCGTTAGGTTCGCGGAATAGGGCTTTTAACTGTAACCACAGAGGCAGACACTGTTTGTTCTTACTGGAAACAATTAGAAACTCATTAACACCGTGCTACATAACATAACATCACGCCTGTATTCGCCGAAGGGTTAGGTAGAGATGTACTATTGTGACTTACAATTTTCAACCGAGGTTTTGTTATCATCGCTTGTTACTGAGATTTTTTTGTTAGAAATAACTTCTACAATAAAACTAGCTGGTAGATTCTTGTTTCTTGTTCTGATTTGAAGGGCAATATAGTGAAATGAGTATAAGCGACTTAACAGCTGCGGTCTCTAGATGGCAAACCACCAGTGATACCACTGGTGTTGCTGACATCTACATATAAGCCGCTTGCCATAGGTGGACCGTATGCAAAATCCAGGAATTGCAAAAAATACCCATGATCATTCAAATGATTTTACCATGTAATTTTTGTCAAGCAGCAATAAAGAAATGATAATTCTTTTGATGCTAACTAAAAGGCGACTGCTATACACGACATGAATAAACAATGGATACAAAACGAGCCAACGACTCAAATGTGGGTTATCGTATTTCCATACACAAACGTATTGCATCTGTGTGCAGACGAGTAATTAGCACAACAACTTATAATTAGGTAACTGATGATTATATTATACAAATTCGCAACTTGCAACGGTTAATCAGCGGTCGTGATTGCTTATCCTATTGATATTTCCTTATATAAACTGCGACTTTGATTAATCGATTGAGAAAAGAATGCATGCTTTGATCGTTCTTACCTCGTTAGTTCTGTAATAATTCAATGATTTCATTCGCTAGATTACAGATTTGTATTACAGAAAAAAATGACATTGAAAGCTTTAAAACACAACCACATTTTTATTTAATTACATCTTTGGACGAACTTATCTTACATGTCTATCGTCAAACAAGTTTCTAAGCGAGCATGTTGCAAAATCCTTGCAAAAGTCAATGTCAAATATTATATGAATAATGTTGCAAGCTTCATAAATCAACTCACATGTCTAATAATCACGTAATTCTGATAGTAATGAACAAAAACATTGACGCTTACGACACACCAAGTCAGCTGATAGTTAAAACAACCAAGATTTATGGCAACCGCGCAATTATTGCAATTTTGTATTACATAAAGTGCGACTGGCGCCTACCAGTTGTCGAAACTCGTTGTATAATAATGCCATGTCACAGACTAAATTGGATATTTGCGGAAATTGAAATCTGTGTAAACGTTTAACTTAACTACAATAATCCTAATACTCGAAGTTCCATTCGCTTTGAATATAGAACTTGGCATATTAAGCTCTTTTTTATTAATAGGGGTTACTCGTATGTTAGGGACTAATAAATTGTAACGCTCTATATATTTAAAAAAGCTCTAAGATAAATTTTAGCTTTAATAAAGTTTGAGAAATGTAAAAAACATAATAAATACAGAAAGGCAAAGAAAAATACTTAGCCAAAAATATGAAAAAGCTCTTGAAAGGCTGGGCAATATTCCTTAATTACTATAATTAAAAAATATTTCTCGAACTGCCTATAAAACTGGATTAATAGAAGGATACTTAGAATTAGTGGCTACAGCGGAAAGTTTCCCAACACAGTCGAGATGTAAGTTAATTAAAATTAACGATTCCTAAATTATTCTCAATTAAGTATGTACTGTTTTCGAATGAAATTTATTGAGCTGTTTATTCAGAGGTCCTTTTTTGTCTTGCGGGAAATCCTCATGGATTGTCAATCAACCAGGGGTCGTCGGCAGGGTATGTTGAACTTGTACCTGCTTTAACCCGCACTCTTCTTTCTTTCACTGACTTTCCTTTGTCCTATGAGAACGATAGAAGAATTAGATAAAGAATCGGTTGACAAAGGGCACATAATCTTTCTGAAACCAGACAAATTGATCTACCATACCCAACTTGGGAACAATTTCCAGAAATTTACGTTGTAATTTAGAATAATAGACCAACAAGCTACTACTTAACTTTTTATTTGTGCCGATATCTAAAAAACTGAATATTTGTTCGTCCATTCTTAGACCATTTATTTGAAACGATGAAACTATAGTGTTATTGTGTGCATCTGCGAAGGTTTCTGATGAAAAAGCTAAGTTAGAAAAAAGCGGCATTATTATTAGAAAAAATAATAGAATCGAATTGGGCAGTATCGTAAACACAATAGCTACTAAAAATAGCGTAAGTAATACGTCCTCAGCGAAGTTCGCGTGATAACAGTGTGTATCGTGGCATTATTGCCTTGATAAATAGTTTAATTAACACTTTATTGAGCTACAAGGCTATTTTTGTATCAGTGACGTTTGGCCCAGGTGCGGGAAACTACTGTTGGTTTTGTCTGGTTCGAGTTGTTTTTATTCAATTTGATGGTATGCAGTCTTGGAGGAGATATAGATAAGTTATGGTTAATTTGTGAGAGAGGGATGGCGTTATACAAGATGAATAAGCCTTCAGTTGCCTTATCTTGCGTCTTCTTAACGGTATCTATCATGTTTCTGAAGACGATACTAATAACAACTCAAAGCTGTTAGCTGGTTCTTTCCTTAAAAGACCATTTGCAGACATTATCTTCAGTGGGACAAAACAACAACCAAACTTTTTCTTTTTAACTTTCCCTGCCGCAATGTGTGTGTTCCATCCACTACTTATTACATTGACACTCACATATTAAATACTGAAAAGTCAATATCGATTTTTTCTGGAGTTTCTTTTCTGAGGTTTGGAAATACCGATGCCAAATAGTTCTAAAATCTAAAACACTTAATACAAAAATATGTGTCTCTTTCGAAAATAAACTTAAACGAGAAATGTAAAGAACTAGAAAATGAAAATTATAAGAGCAAAACAAAAGCAATGTAAGGCAAAAATGTTGGCAGCAGATTTATATCAAAGTAGTTTCGGACCCCATTTGAACATCATTTCAGTACTAATCTACCCACTGCGGAGTATAGGTTTCCCGTTGCATAAGCCACTTTTTCAGTCCTCTGTTAATACTATCCACGCGTGACCAAGCACTGAAGAACTTAATTGGGTTAATAGCTTAAAACCTAATAAGATGTCTCAGCGATCAAAACGGACCTTACGGGATTTCTTCTTTGCTTCACGAGTTTTCCAACCTTTTGTCAGTCAATTCTTTCTTGTTCTCGTCAGCATGGTTTTGCAGTATTGCACTGTGCACGGAATTAAGGCAAACAACATGCAGCAGAGGTATAATTTCGGTCGAAATTTGGGGAGCACTGGCCAGTGTTGTAAAAACGAGCACTGAAGCTGAGCCTCGAGCGCTGAGTTGACGCTCATCAGCTTTGAAGACTCGATCGTTCAACGCTCAAGCGTTATAGTCGAAGCTTTCAAAATCTTCAAGGCTCAGGAGCTACAACTCAGCGCTCGTTTTTACAACATCCAGGCCGCTGATTATAATATTAGTACTAGTATACATTATATTTTTAACTTCAAGTCTTACTTTAGGATATGTCAGCAATCCATACGAAGCTTTCATTATTTTTTCTTAGTTCCAAAATCAGAGTTCTCCAACCTTTTTTCGATCTTTGTATCTTGTGTATATTCTCATCAGTTTGTGTATACTTTTATACAGTATTTTCAACTGCAAGGTGCACTTTAACCTGTTTTATTTTCATGGCGGAAACTGTAATGAAAAAAGTTTTGCAGAATATTTAGCGTTTGGTCTAGTTTTATTTTCTACCCTTTCCCGTACGATGTACAACTACGTACGTAGTCAATTTTAGCTGCCTTGTAATGTGTTGCTGCACTGTATTTTTTTCAAATTGCAGTAAAACCAATTATTTGTTTTTTGAATTCAAATTTTCTGTAGCTTGTAATAATAACATAATAAGTAATATGGTCGGTAATTGATTTTAGAAATTTTTCTTTGCTTTCGCGCAGATTCAAGTGACTTCGATTTTCAATAAATTATTCGTATTAGAAGCTTAATTGTGCCAATGCATTCTCGAGAAATCGAGATTTCGATTCATATCCATCGATAATTGCATAAAATTACATGTACTTATCTATAAATATTATGTTTATTTTTAGAACTCGGCACATAAGTAATTTTATTGATTAACTTATAGGTATATGAACTTGGGTGTTATAGATTCCTTTAACTTACACATTATTTCTGATATTATTTATTACGTTGTTTGATTAATATGTATACTAGACTGTATGAGTGCGTACCATATTATGTATTCACAAGAAACCTAAAGCTGTCTATTTATATTAACCCTTTAAAGTAACTGTATCGGTAGAAAAACTGAAACACAAAGACAGTTTTTATAAATGTATGATTAAATTTATGATAAAATTAGTTTTTGTAATTCTGTGAAAATTTTATTCCTATCATTACATTACTGTGGGATTCAAAGAATTTCTAAAAATCTAGTTAAGTAATAGTAGTTATGTTAGATAAACAAATTCGTCACTCTTTCGTTTCTATTACCGACCGGCCTCGATAAACGCGTGTGAAACAATCGCATGCGCGTGAGTCGCTGTTGTAGCATTTACATAACTCTTATAATTAACACACAGAATAGCGTGTGTACGTTTATTAACGTGCTAAAATAAGGGTGGGAACGATATAAAGGGTAGATTTGAGATATGATATTTTATGTCTACTGAAGTTTTATTAATTGGTTTAAGTGTGATTATGTTTTTTTTCTTTTGTAATAGTCTAGGCTTTAATTTATGCTGTCAATGTTAGTTCCAATTTCAAATAATACTTATGGAGTTAAGCCTGAAAACACTGGCTAGACAAAACCGTAGAGATGGGAAATTATGGACACAATTTTGGCAGTAAAATCGCATCGCAAAGAAGAAAAATATTTTTTATATATATTTCTTCGACATTTGTCACCATTGGCATTTATTGTAGTAGAAAATTGTAGCAGAGATTGATCTATATGCCTATTGTGTTAAATAAAACACAAATTAATTGTTTACAAAGTATAGCTACGAATGGAAACAATGCCAACAATATGTCACAAACATCTTGCGTTTCCGCACAATTGAATAAAAAATACTACACAGTTCACAATGGTGGGACAAAAAGGAAGTGTGGATGACCTTGTGTCCTCGTTGGCAACCCTGACGAGAACAACAGATATTTATTTTATGTAATACACAGACAGATGTGAATCGGTGCATTGTTTTTGTTGGCAATATAGATTTTTTGTTTTATCTAAAATATCTCAAGGTTGTCTCATGATGGGTGTTACCAGACATATTATGTTGACACTTTAGAAAATAAAAAAACTACCTTTTAGTCTGACCTGTTTGTACTTTGATTGTTGATCAGTACAGATCTGTTTGCCGGTATGTTTAGCCTATCGCCATTTACCGGGCACATCGTGCACTCCCAGCTGCTACTGAGAATTCCATCAAAACCCCAATACCACATCCGATTCCTGGACCTCTAGCATAGCCGTCGCGTTTAAGACTACTAGACTAATGAGCCAGTTATTTAATTGATCAATCGCTTTTAATGAATTAACTCTATTATCAGTGATTTAAAATTCACTGTGTATTGATTGGTTCGAACCTTTTAACTTCGAAAGAAAGCCAGATGTTGCAAACATGACTTGTACAACTTTTAGCCTAAATGAGGATCTTGAAGTTGATTGATTATAGTCTACCTGGATAAACGTAATATTAAAGTACACATCTTACTCTCAGCTACATATCTGGTCTAACGCGTCCTAATATAAAACCTTTTCATTTCTCACCAGTCGCTGAAGATGAGGTCAGGAAAATTATCCTTGCCATCAAATCGAAAGCGGTGGGTTGTGATAATATCAGCCGCCACATGATTGTCACTATCCTTGACCTTATCCTTCCCGCTATTACCCATATAGTTAACTTTTCCCTCTATTCTGGAGAATTCCCCTCACTATGGCGCAAAGCCTATGTACGTCCTCTTCCCAAGATCCCTAACCCTACACTTCCCAGCCACTTTCGCCCTATCTCTATTCTACCTTTTTTATCAAAAGTGCTTGAGGCGTCTGTTCACAAGCAATTTTCGCAATTCATTCACCATAATAGCATTATCAGTCCTTTCCAATCTGGGTTTAGGCCCGGGCATAGCACTAGCTCGGCTCTCCTTAAAGTGACTGGTGATATTAGAGAGGCTATGGAGGATACCAAAGTCACCGTACTTGTGTTGGTTGACTTCTCCAGCGCCTTTAATACCGTGAGTCACGATATCCTATTAGCCATCCTCTCTTACCTTCTGGTCTCTTCCAAGGCGCTGGATTGGTTTTCTTCATATCTTCTGGAACGCCAGCAGTCAGTGCGGGTTGACGATAATTCGTCAAACTGGTGCCCACTTGATGCAGGAGTCCCACAAGGCGGTATTCTATCACCACTTTTGTTTTCTATCTTTATAAATCTCTTAACTCCTGAACTTCACTGTGCGTATCATCTGTATGCCGATGACCTACAGCTTTACCGTCATTCTAGTATCATTGATTTACCTGCCACCATCAACAAGATAAACCAGGACTTAGCAGTAGTTAAGAACTGGTCTGACAGATTTGGAGTGGCAGTTAATCCTGAAAAATGCCAGGTCACTATCGTAGGGAGTTCCCGTAATGCCAGCAACTTGACCACTATGAACCTACCTCCTGTTCAGTTCAATGGCGCGATTATTCCCTACAGTGCTGATGTGAAGAATCTGGGCATACACATCGACAGGAACCTCACCTGGCAGACCCAAATCACGACTGTCAGTCAAAAAATAACTGGAACGCTGCGGTACCTCTACCGGTTGAAGAACGTACTCCCGTGTAATGTGAAAGCAATGCTCGTGCAGACCCTTATTTTTCCCATAATCGACTATGGTGATGTATGCTACTATGACCTGAATGCAGATCTTCTTAATAAACTAGACCGCCTTCTCAACAATTGCATTCGATTCGTTTTTAATCTTCGCAAGTACGACCACGTATCAGCGTATCGAGTTCAACTTAAATGGTTACCCATAAGACAACGAAGAGTGTTGAGAGCACTGACCACTCTCTTCTCTATTCTTCATTCTCCTGCTTCGCCTTCTTATTTAACATCTCGCTTTCAGAACGTATGCTCCCAACATGACAAAAATCTCCGCTCATCAAATAATCGTCTTCTTCACTGTCCCTCTCACCGTACTGACTTCATGCACTCTTCGTTTTTCATTCAATCTGTCCTTCTATGGAATGAGCTGCCCTTAGAGATCAGAATGGTTAACAACCGTTTCACATTTAAATTGAAGCTTCGTGAACACCTTCACAAAAAATTGGCAGAGTTATCACAACAATAATTAGTTATTTAATTTTGGAATCTGTTGTAACCACTGTTATACTAATATTATATATATGATAGATATATGTATTTGTTTATATTTAACTAGGTATGTATTATTTGTTTTATGTATATAAGTCTACATTGATTAATATGATTTACGTATTTATATATATATTTCTTTTATCGTATACATATAAATCTTCATCTGTTTTGTAAGTTTTTTGTGCTGAGCACCTGCCTTGATTATCTCTGCACCACCTGAAGGTAGACTGGTAGAAAACGCCTACGGCGTTAAGTCCGCCATGTGCATTTAATGTGTGCAAAAGTATTAAATAAATAAATAAATAAAGACGTGTTACACTTAGGTTACCGTAATCATCAAAGCAAAGTAGTTTGAGAGCCAGAATATTCTGCAGCTAAAACCTGGTATTAAAATAAGCTATTAAATTTTGTATTGATGGTTCCTTCGGCTATTGCTTTTACTCGTATAGGTAAATATTGTTGGTACGCGATATAGGGTGTAGCTACACGTTATTCAGAAAAGTTCTTTGTTTTAACACATAACATAAAATACCATCACGCCTGTATTCCCCAAAGGGTTAGGCAGAGGCGTACTGATGTACACCTTCAGTTCGTCGGTATGTTTAGGTCTCATGTAATAGGGGGCGAGCCTATTGCCATTAACCGGGCACAAATCCAGAGTCCGAGCTGCTACTGAGAATTTTATAGTAAAACCCAATAACACGCTCGACCTGGGGATCGAACCTATTAAGTACCTCAAGCATAGCAATCGCGCTTGGGACCATTAGACTAATGAGGCAGTCTTTGTTTCATATTAAAAAAAAACAATGCTTAGTGCTTATATTATATACTTATTTTTCTACTATACATAGGTAAGTGTAAATAAGTAGGTACTTTAAACACAATTATGTATAAAAATTATTTGTATATTGTATATTTCATTCCATAACCTTTAATTAGTTTTAATTCAATCTCCTTTGTGATATTTTTAAATTAAAAAATCAATAACTTCTCAACACAGAAGTTGTTTGCTACCAATTTTATCTGACGGAACTTTCTACCGAACAAGCTCTTTATCTAAGATCCGGATTCAATTATAAAATCCAATGCCACCTAAAAGAATTCATTAAAAAAGTTTTAAATGCTTTTTTTTTGTTAAGTTGGCTATAACTCATGATTGGGGATCCATGAGATCTACTGGGGATTGTAGAACTACCAATACAATAGAGAACCCCTCGGGGTCTGTTACTTACAACGTTCAATGGAAAATATTCTTTACATTTCTTTGTGAAGATATTTGCTGACCGTCTGTTATTCGTTTCCTTTTACATTATTATTTAGTTTTTATTGGCCGTTATGTTTTGAATAGATTTAGTCGGTGTCAGGTTTTCTGGGTTCGTTTCTTTAAAATTGTTTTTATTATCGCAACACAAAATCGTGTCTAGCATGACCTTTGGATGCTTTAGACGTATTTTATTTGTAGTGTTTAAATAAACACACAACACTAGTATTTTTAACCGACTTCAACAAAAAGCAGGAGGTTCTCAATTGGACTGTATTTTTTTATTTTAATTTGCATTAAGCCCGCCAACCGATTTTGATGATTCTTTTTTTGATAGCCCATACTTCAGCGGTGGTTCCATAAAAATTTGGTCAAGATCTGATCACAAAATTTAGAACAAAATGGCATTAACATGTAAATGATACAATGCTAACGTCGTCTACGTATGCGTAAAATTTTACTCGCTACTAAAACTGTTGAAGTAAAATAACTTTTAACAAAAAGTAAAACCGCCTTCAATAACATAAAAATAATGCAAAAATAAAATAACAGTTTCTGAAGTCGGTGGCGAAAACAAAAGTACAAACCAAATCGAAGGCACCGACTTCCGAAACTGTTATTTTATGTTTGCATTATTTTTATATTCTTGACGGTTTTATTTTTTGTTATAATGGTGAAACTTAGCGCATAATCATCTTAATTATTTACAGTTTGCAATAAATTGTTGTATGTGAAAGTTTCTTGACCTAATTAATTGCTTCATTGGAAAGGGTCTCCGTAGAGATATTTGGAGAGAACAAAATCTTCATAATTGAATTTAATAACAAGTAGGTATTACAGACCTATTCACTGTTTGAGTTGAGTTTTACTAAGCGTCAAAAATATCTGTATCACGAATTTCACGAAATAGATTTAGTAAAAACAGTTTGACAGGTATTGAAAACGTTATTATTTGGTTCATGATACGCATCAGTGGTTTTTGATAAATCAGACGCTGCACGATTTCTACAAAAAGCAATTTAAATTTAGATAGTTCCTAGGTAAGCATAAACCTATAGAGAAACAGTATTTTGGTATAGATTTGGCTAATACTGCTAATATAGGTGTGTTTGTTACTTGGAAAAAAGTTACACCCGCGAATATGATGGTATCTTAAAATGGTTTCCAATATTTTTGAATGAAAATACTACTACGAAAGAATGTCATGAAGAGAGTTTGATTAATTAATCATGTGGGAATAGGTACAATTATAATTATAAATAATTATAAATTATAGCCTAAAGCCTCATTAGTCTAGTGGTCCCAAGCGCGTCTGCTACGCTAGAGGTCCTGGGTTCGATCCAGCAAAGTGTATATGGTGTATTGAGTTTGCTATGAAATTCTCAGTAGCAGAGCCAAGTCTGGATTTGTGCCCGGTAAATGGCAATAGGTTGGCCGAACTGTGGGTGCACATTGGTGTACCTCGGCCGAGCCTTCGGGGAATACAGACGTGGTGTTATGTTAAGTTATGTATAAATTATAAATTTTGTATTGGAAATTAAAATTCTTAATAGTGCTTAATGAGGTAAATTGGAATTGTTCTGTAGAGGTAATAAATACTTAATCATTTCATAATTTACAAATACTGTAATCAATTAGATTTTTTGTAAAAATTTAAAATGAGGACTGGCGCTGGTTTCCTATAGGACGACCTTTAGAAGAAAGATTCACGGTTTTAATTCATACAATATGATAAATTATAGTCATCTCTGTAAATACTTAGATGCTTTAGAAGTCACTTTTCTTTCAAAGAAATATGCCAAGCTTATAAAATACTTATCGTTCCGTATTTTACTCAGCATATTCCTGTGTATTTACATAAGGATATCCCGACGTATCAAAATTTCCATATCAAATAAGAAAACCAATTTCACAATCAACTGTTTGGCTAAGGTTTGGTTCAGACGCACAACTTTATGACCACAATAAAGCGTCTCATAAAAAACTAACCTTGATCAATAGTCTCCCAGGGGGATTAGTGAACGACGAAGTCACTGTCATTTTTTTCCTTGTGGAACACTAAAGGTCACGTCAAGAACTAATATCGGCGTACAAAAACATATGACATGTAATTTTTTATTATGTAGATTTGACCTACCTAATAATAAAGGTCTTGTCTAGTTAGAATATGCGTGACGTATCATTGTTCCTGCGTTCGTAACTTATAAAGGAAGGTTATAATTGAAACTGGTCAATATTTAATGGCGAATTCAATCTAATAATATAAACAGACAATCGAAAAAAAATTCTGATGTATATCGTCAGTTTTCAACACGCTTTGTATTAGTAGTACCTACCTGTAAACTACAGCAATCATTAAAATTTAATACGTTACTTCAATTTTGCTCAGAAGTAGATTCATATAGGTTAGATAAAAAAAAACTTAAAAATTAAGTATTTAGCTTAGCACGAGAGGTTAACAAGAATACTAGTAAGGTGCGACCCACATTGCGAATAAGCTTTTTAAACAAAAAATAACTAAAGAAATTAATTGAGAACCCCTTTTTAGTTAGTAAAAATCAAAACAATTGCTTGGAAGTCGCCCCGTCTGATCACACCGTTACGATCGCAGCCAGATAACCTCGTGCCTATGAAATATGCAAATGCATTTATAATTCAAGTCGAGAGCTGTAGGTACCATGGCGCCTCAACGGTAATCCAATGTAAGTATGGGCTCAAGTGGCTAAATGCAGGCATAATTAACTTTTCATGGATCAACCGGGATCATTGCTGGAGATATTTGGTGTTCTGACGGATATTCTTATCGTTTTGATTAGATTTATTTTCAGTAAACCTTCTTTATATGGTGAAACGGCTCGGTGGTAGGACCTTTTGGGGTCTGACTGGCTGGCGACCACCCTTACGTCGGAGTCTGTCGTAAAGCAGCTTGTTGTGTGTTTTGACTTTTGCACGTAAGAGCCAGCCCCTCGGTTGCTGCGGCTCTGGCAGTCTGCAGTCCGTAGGGGCTCTTCGGCAACGCATCAGCAACTCCTCTGGTGTTGCAGGTGTCCATTGGTGATGATGACTACTTATCAGGAGGCTCGTCAGCTCGTTTCCATAAAAAAAGTAGTCGTAAGATTTTATAACATACCATCACGCCTGTATTCCCCGAAGGGTTAGGTAGACGTGTTCTAATTAATATACATTCACAGCTCGCCAGGATGTTTAGTTCCCATGTAATAGGACAAATCCAAACTGCGAGATGATATTGTGAATTTCATAGAAAATCCCACACTTTGTTACATCTTGGAATAGAACCCAGGACCTTTAGCGTAGTAGATTTTATTGACCGTAATTTCTTTTCAGAAACCTTTGAAGTTGATATTGAGGTAATAGTGTTCTAGAGAGACGCCATTAATTGTCACTTACGAATTAAGGGTATTACATTGCCCAATGACCTTGAGGATTTAGTCTTTGTGCTAGTATTTGATAAGCATTGCGGGGTTGCTTCACGCGGGGTTCTAGTGAGGTTTCGTGTATTTCTTCATTATTTCAAAATATTCAAAAAGATAAGAAAATAAAAACAATACAAATTGTTAATTACGTAATTTTTTTGGTATAAAATTCATGACTAACTATTAAGCCGTTAATTTACAAATTAGGTAAAAAAAGGCCTACTTACTTCAATTATTATCCAAAATTGGGGCGAATTAATTAAATTTTAAACAAGACAATTTGTTTGTGATGACTTTAAGTATAACATATATTTGTTATATGGCAAACGCACATAAGGATTCCACTAGAAACTTCTTTAAAGCCCTTACAGTACGCGCGATATAACTTGGCCGGACTGAAGTTAGCTGTTTGTCAGTTTTTGGTTGCGCAGTACACAATTTTTAACGTAAACAATCCACTGCGCATTAAAACGGCGAACTTCACTCCGGCCAACATATGCCGCGCGTACTGTAAGTAAAATTTGGTTCATTGTGTATAAGTGTAGGTACCTATACATTATATATATCATAGTTAAGTTGTGCTTTCGACACACGTTATGCTTTCCTGCAACATAAATCAGGTAAATTACCTAGACTATTTATGTTTATTAATGTAATTTTCGTTAAGTATAAGTAATATAAGCACCTACGCTGACTTTCTCTTCAATAAAATTGTTATTACTCAGATACCTAGTATTTAATGTCTCAACTATGATATTTTACTATATCAGCTTGAATTTAATCAATATTATCATGTATTAGGTATGAATAATAAATAATACTTATCAGCTCTGTATTAGATCAGTTTCTTATAATAATTATGTAACAGAGAAAACTGACTGATTACGTCTAACTTAATTTTCTATGGCAGATTTCAGGGTCAGTGACTTATGTCAGTTTGGTGACTCCTAGGAGCAGTAAATCCTTTTAAATATTTGTCTATGTCAATAAAAAAAAAATTAAAATCAACCTCTTTAGTACCGATAAAAAATACCCACTTTTGATACCTTTTTCACAATCTTTACACGTATCTAGTATTCAGAGAATCTTTCTTATATTTCTCCGAAAAACTTCGGTTGAAAAGGTTTATCGGTAATTTTTATCTCAGATTAGGGGAATTGGATACACGCTTTTTGTACTTTTAACGGAAATGCCTAAACATTTTTATTGTTTGACAATGAATTTTTTTTTATGTCAACGTAAGAATAATTGGTGTGTTAACAAAACTTCGAAGCATGTATTACTGTTTTTAGGGTTCCATACCCAAAGGGTAAAACGGGACCCTATTACTAAGACTCCGCTGTCCTTCCGTTTGTCTGTCTGTCCGTCTGTCATAAGGCTGTATCTCATGAACCGTGATAGTTAGACAGTTGAAATTTTCACAGCTGATGTATTTCTGTTGCCGCTATAGCAACAAATACTAAAAAACAGAATTAAATGAATATTTAAGGGCCTCCCATACAACAGACATGTTTTTTTGCCTTTTTTATAGATAATAGTAACCCTTCGTGCGCGACTCGCATTTGGCCGGTTTTTTTATATTACGGCAACCTAGATAGGTATGTCATAATTTTCCCGCCTTATTTGTCAGGAATCGTGAAAATATAAACATTCTTGGTCCTAGATTATCTAATTAACAAATAATGTGTAAAAGAAGTTTTAATACGTTATTTGAAAAGAGAACGGTCGTTATGAAAGGTATGCCTTTGCGCGATTTTGTACTGAAAAGTTATACCAGAGAGCGTGTCTTTGGACTACAAATATGACGTCATCATAAAAATACGTGATTGTGGCAATAGATAAAACTTTGAGATATGCTGAACCGATACTAAGTAAGTAGGTGTCGATATAAAGTAACACAAACATGCATACCATCAAACAAGGATTACTCAAGCAGGCGAACTGGGTGTGTACGTACATTTGTACACCAGAGATGTACATTTATACACCCACAGTTATTTATAGGTGCCATGTATTGTGATCCCATTGCTATAAATCTGTAAAAAATAAAAATTCAAGCTGCTTCCAAGGAATTTTCCAATGGACAAATTCATAGACCTGGAATTAGAAGTATTAGAACCCAGGATCTCAAGCTCAGCAGCCCACACTTACGATCCTTGGACCAATGAGGCAGGCACAAATAGTAATAAGTATGCTTAAAATGTTTTTAACCGTAATAATGTTAAGTATAAATTTTGTTGGGTCGATCGGACTTTCACAGTTCATTCGTTCCGAAATCTTTTAGATCCTTAGCTTTTCCTTAAAGGCATTCCATTAGGTTTCCTTTCAAAAGGGGAAAATTCAAACCGCCATTTTGTACTATGACTGAAAAAAGCATTTTGATGCTTATTTTTAGTGGTTATTGTGTCTCATCTACTGTAGATTCATCTGAATATCTCAATTTCACACAAAGAAACCACCTAACCTCTGAAGGCAATGCCAAAATCCAAAATATCTAAAAATTATCCTCGGGTTGGCTACTAACTATAAATACAGCTGATCCATCACAATTTGGCTAGCAGATATGTACTAATTACCTACGATATTATTAATACGCAAACTAACAGTTCGCCGTTATGTTTAGATCCCATGTAATTGGGGGCGAGCCTGTTGCCATTAACCGGACATATGCAAACTCCGAGCTGCTACTGAGAATGTTGGAACACTGCTCGACGTGGGGATCCTACCTCTTTGTTAACTGTCACCACACAAGAAAAAAAAAATAGAATAAAAAATTATCATACTTTTCCTTATCACAGAGTACCTAAAATATGATTACAAAAGTCAATATTTATAATGATTCTTTAGGTGCAATCGGTAATAAATAAAAGTTGATAAATATATTGATTCAGTGCTGCCCTATGTAAACGCATCTACCTGTAATTTTTATCGTTTCCGATAGCTGGGTTTTGGGTGAGTCCGATAAGTCGGAACTCGCCAAGGACGCAACGATAAACTTCTTAGACTTGGTGATAAGTAGTGTTTTGTTGTATTTTAATCAATATTATGAGGTATGAGAGGTATGCAAGAATCATAGCAAGTGGAATTCTGTTGTTTCTGCATACCCCTGTGATATAAAGGCGTGAGTGTATGTATGTGTGTAAATATTACAATATCGCTGTAACCCTTTTTGCATGCTTCTTTTTAGGGTTCCGTAACCAAAAGGTAAAACGGGACCCTATTACTAAGACTCCGCGGTTCGTCCGTCCGTTTGTTTGTCTGTCCGTCTGTCACCGGGCTGTGTCTCATGAACCGTGAAAGTTGACAGTTGAAAATTTTACAGATGATGTATTTCTGTTGCCGCTATATCAACAATAAATAGAATAAAATAACTATTTTGCAACAGACATGATGTTTTTTGTCGTTTTTATAGATAATGATACCGGAACCCATCGTGCGAGAGTCCGACCCGCACTTGGCCGATTTTTTGTTTTTTGTCATAAGTCTTTTCAGGCGAGCAGTGCACGCACATAACAACTTACCAAAGATTCTTCGTAATCGGATGTATGGTTTAGGAATGCATGGAGTACAATCATACAAAGAAACATTCATTTTTATTTACATCCATGTGAAATTGGATCAAGTTTCTTATACTTTATTGGTCTAATGGTTACAATTGCTATTATTTCTATAAACAGAGCTACAGTTTTTAAATATATGACTGTTTTTTACACATCAAGATACATCCGTTTCTCGGTGAGCACATTAAGCTATATGCTATCTATCTCTGTGCCAAATTTCATCCAGATCCGTTCAGCCGTTCTGGCGTGAAAGTATAACATACATCCATACTCAGAAACTTTCACGTTTATAATATTAGTAAGGGTTAGTAGTAGTCAGAAGCTCAAAAATTCTGACAATCATTTCATCCTTAGGGTGTCGATATTGTCGAAAAATTGAGTTGCGGAGGTGTGATGTCAGACTCTTCTGTAAAATAATTATCTCAAAGCCTCGTCTGGTTAGACTGGAACCCGATCCCCTTTTTTTATTGATTATGTCGGCAAACGAGCTGGCGAGCCACCTGGTGGCAAGTAGTCATCGTTGCCTGTGGACACCTGCAACACTAGGAGTTGTTGATACGTTACGAGTACCGAGCTTTAAGACTATGGACTGCAGAGTGCCTGAGCCGCAGAAATCGAGAAGGAACTGGCTCTTACGCGCAAAAGTCGGAACACACACGAAGATGCTTTACAACAGAATCCGACGTAAAGGTGTTCGCCAGTCAGTCAGATCCCAAGAGGTCCTACCACCGAGCGAGTCAGATATTTTCTCGTCTCTTACGAAACGCCTATCTGAATGGCAGTGAGGAACAGTATTCTAACTCGGGGACGAGTTAGAATACTGTTCCTCACTGCCACAAGGGGTAAAACCATTACATAGTTAGAAAAAGACTCGGATAGTGAGTGACTCATGATTCAAGTCACGAACTGATAGCACAAGCACAAGAAATAACCTGTACAAAATGTAATTTTAATCGTAGCACCACGTAATTTGATTCGGGATACAAACACATTTTTTGCGCACGATTCGGTTACAGTTGCAACTGTTTTTGCTTCCAAATCATGTATTTTGTTTCGTTCGTGTTTAATTTGAAAATGTCATGTCAAATTAAAAGATACATTGTACGTGTTTGAAGGCAAGATTGCAGGTATTAAAACTGTTTTAAAAAGTTATCATTGCATACATATACCTAATATAAGTCAATGTGTATACCTACTATTATGTACTTTACTATGTATTTTGTAATTTCATTTATGTATATTTTTAAAGTAGGTACCTACCTAAAAGTCAATATTTATTTACATAACATAAACATAATCAACCCCATTGTCATTGTCCCACTGCTGGGCACGGGTCTCCTCTCAGAATGAGAGGGATTAGGCTATAGTCCACCACACCCTAATGCCGGTTGGCAGACTTCACACGCCGTCGAGAAATCTCAGGCATGCAGGTTTCCTCAAGATGTTTTCCTTCACCGTTCAAGCGCGTGATAATTGACTTCAAAAAGTCAGAAACAACAATCAAAGTAACAAAAAGTCAAAGTTACTATTGTGTTTATAAATGTTAGTATGGATTAAAATAACTAGCTGTGCCCCGCGGTGCTGTCCGCGTTGATCTCGTTTTGTCAGTCCCGTAGTAATGCATATTAACACTGCATGCAAATGTTCAACTTTGTACTTTGTAGGCTTTATGCTTATAGTTTTTGAGACTACACAAACGAGGCAGTTAGTTTCAGTGATTTAGTTAAACTTAAAATACATTAAGGCTACATAATAACAGACTAAATGCCGTAAGGCATTGTCTACCACTCAATAAAATAATTAGGTACAAAAAAATTACTTACTTAATTAAATACGCCACACTTAATTAAACTAAACGTACCTCATTAACCTGGTGGTTATAAATGCGACTGCTACGCTAGAGGTCCTGGGTTCGATTCCCAGGCCGAGCAGTATTATTAGGTTTTTCTATGAAATTCTAAGTAGCACCCCGGATCTTGGATTTGTGCCCGGTCAATGGCAATAGTCTCGCCCCCTATTACATGGGACCTAAATACACCGGCGAACTGTTGGTATACATTAGAACACCTCTGCCTAATTTCTTATGTTGTAATTAATATTAATGATATAAGGGCATAATTGCAATGGCGATTCTCTTTGTTTCATCAACCAATAGCATTATTTACTCAATGCACGCTTTACCTCGGGGACTGAGCGTTATCGCCAATTACTAAACATGTCATGATTATTGGTAATAGATGGGGCATTAATTATGATAATTATCATCATACTAATTAGCATTAAGCTGTGGTCAGACGTTACTATGTTAGTTATCAATTCATAAGGTATTTAGGGCACGATAACAACGATTCGTTAATTAATAATGTCTCTAACTCCCGTACTCAGAGGACTAACATAATAAATCTTAAGTAGGAATGTTATCTATATATAAAAGAAGAACCTGACTGACTGACGTATCAACGCACAGCCGAAACTACAGAAGCTAGATCCCTGGAAGTTTGCATGCTGGTTCCTTTTGCATTCTAGACGAACACTAAGAAAGGGTTTTTGGAAATTCATTCCCTAAGGTGGTGAAAAGGGCACCCCTCTTTTAGTATAAATGTAGGGTAAAAGTAATTTTATAGTGGGTGAAAACGTGGGATACATCTTGAAAATCATTATGTAGTAATGTTATCTATGTTGTATATATAAAAGAAGAACCTGACTGACTGACTGACGTATCAACGTGTGACGAATCATACACTTCAGACTGATTATTACAAGTATTTATTCATCCAACAGTATGTAATTATCAACAATCACTTATCACTTAATCGCTCAATATTTATTAACAATTATACAACAACAGCACTGGCTTATAAGATATTATGTCTACTGCTCAACGCCTCGGAATAGAATGTCTCAGTACAGATTGATCTATTACCAGCCGAATGTTCCCCACTCTTAGACGTAGGCAAACACTCAGCTGGGTTAGACCAATCAGAGCGAAATACACAGTACGCATGATCAATTGATTAATTTAAATACATTAGATTAACTTTAAATTTAGCAATAGTTATAAATTGATTACACAGACAAATTGATAATATAACACCTACTTATATTTGACTAATTTGTAATAAAAAGGGCGTTTAATAACGAATAGTTCGACTACAAGCGCCACCTGTCGCTCGTGATAAGGAAACCTATATAAATGTCTTTTCATTATTTTATAAAATCATTACATTCGGCCATCCGACAACGTGCGATCTCCTGACGCACGTTATCGTAATTCAATAACATAAGTCATACATACAGAAATATTACATGCTTAAACTGTTTGAACAAACACGAATCAAAAATGCAAAATCATTACATTCGGCTATTCATTGATGTCCGACTCCTTTCTATGAAATAGTTTGTCGTTATCATTATTGCTTTCAGAAGATGGGCTACTATTACGATCTGATGAATCTTTATGGTCAGGCGAATTTATATTTATATTTACATTTTTATTATATTTATTTATATTTTATAAGGTCTAACACGATCAGCGGAAACGACACTCTTAAATGAATCTCTACGTTTGCTAAAACCGGAATTTCAGTGATTTTATATCTGTCATTGCCCAAAACTTCTGTGGTTTTATCAGATCTATGAATTTAAAAAGTTTTATTGCCTTTATTATTATAGTCAGTTCTGGTAACCTTAGTCAAATAACCTTGTTTATAGGTTCTAGGGGTGCTACCGGCATCATAATAGTGTTTTTCGCGACTTTAGTATTAGTACGACCTCATCTCTTACGCTTTGTAACATGTTTTGTATAATGTCAGCTCCAACATCGAACTTATTACTCTAACTATCTCTGAATGTCAAAGTCAAAGTTCTTTATTGCTTCATGTGTAAATATACATAGATCTCTAGTTTGGTAAGTATCAACATGAAACCCCGCTGGGGCACAGCATAGAATACATGGGTACTAACAAGTTAATTACATAATTATAATTTAACAAATTACAATATTAGAAAATAAAATTATAAACTTTTACTTAAAATTAAATAACCATTTAGGTAGTCAATTTACAGAAATTTAAGGTATTGTTATTATTTTGGTAATTGTTTTTATTGCACAAAGATTTTATTGTTATTAATTATAATTTAATTATCTTTTATTTTTATCTTCAAAGAATTCTTTTAGCGTGTACATGTAATAACATTATTGTAATAGGTGTTTATTTAGTTTGTTTTTAAATACATCGTCATTTAGGATATCTTTTAGTTCTCGAGGTATTTTTATTGTGGTGCCAAATAAAGCCCCTATGGCAGTCTTTTTGGTAGAAGAATTAACGGAATTATTTACACCCCATTGGATTTTGCCAAGACACATTTCCCAATTGCGTTCGTCATTTCCGTCATTATGTTTTGCTAATGCGTTTAAGATGGTTTGGTTATATCTTTCGGTTTGACTTTTTGCCCTGCGACAAACTACAGCGATAGGGACATGTTTAGTGCTATGACTGTCGCAAAAGCTCGTGATCAGGTATTATTGGAGATGGTAAGCCAAAGTCATTTTTTTTTTGTTTTCGTGTCTTTTACCGCTTTCACATATATATATTTTGTAAAGCAATCAACTATTGTAATAATTTAGGCATTGCCGTTTTTACTCTTTACAAACGAACCAAGATGGTTTAGGTGAATTGTATGGAATGGGACGCTAACTTTTTCTATAGGATACAATTATTCAGTCTTTTGTCTGGATGCATCATCTTTATTATAAGCGTACCGAATGCACCGAATTTTATCGCCGCAGCCTTGGAAACCAAAAGACAGATTGAATTCTCTCAGTCGTTTTAGAAATGCCTAAATGTCCTATATCATCATGATTATAACGGCATATTTTCCAGCGAGCACTACGAGGGACAACTAGGCGTATTTCATCGTCAATTCTTTATACTCTATGATTTTTAATAACATAATTTTTCCTAATATCTTTAGATTCTTCGTCAGATTCAGGCTTAAGAATTTTTAAGTATACGCGAAATGTCTGGATCTACATTTGTAGTGTTAATATCCAATTGTCAGTCTCGATACTTTAACAGAAGACTCGTCTTTAATGTCAGAAGGTAGAGAATGTTATTTCGGCTTAATGCATCGACATGTGTCTTACGAATACCGGGTCTATACTCGTTTGGTTAGTATGGTTCGGAGCGTATTATGGTCTATTACAATTTTAAATACTAATCCCAACAGATAAACACAAAACTTCAAATTTCATAAGATTGTAAATGGCGCCTTTCAGGTGTCGTCTGCCTACTAAAATAAGCAACCGGCTTAAGTACCCGAAGGCTAGACTGCCACTGTACTTTCTCCCACACCTAAGGAACTAACATCTGTGTGCAACTCCGTATCAAGTTTAGGATTGTATAAGGCTAGTGTTGGTCTATTACTCAAACTTTTATTTTAATGCTTGAAATTGATCTTCTACTCAAATGATACTATAGAACTAGCACAATCGGAATCGGATTCTTGTATTATATCATTTCGCAACAAGTCATCAATAAATTCTCGTACCTGTCCTCTCTCGAAGTGCGATAAGCGATAGGGTCTATGTGTGACAGGTCTATCATTAAGCAAGTCTATCTTCATTTTAATAGAGTTATTACAACCTATCTCGCTCAAGTTAAATGCAAAAAATTCACGATACGACTGCGATAATGCGTAGGTAAGGCTTATCCATTTGCCAACTTGAGGGACCGACTTTGATTTCAGACTTTATCAAAGGAGCCAAGTCAGTAATATCTCTCGTGATTTTGTTAGGGCATATAATTCTTTTTTTTTTACAAAAGGCATTGCTTTTGCAATTAGAGCATCGCAATGCAACGAATCTTGGGAAAAATTCTTTGGGAAAATTCAGGGTTTGATTAGCTAAATTTGATAATAAGGTGACATTTACCCATGCTTAGACGATATGTGCCTTGAGGTAAGTTATATTCTTTGCCAAGTTTATTACTATTATAACCTTCTATATAAACATTCCCAGGATAAGAAGAACCTAAATCCGAAACTTCAACTAATTCCGATTTGTTTCTGGCTAATTGAATGAAATCCGATAAGGTAAGCTTTAAGGGGCCCAAATCATTGGTTTGCTGCGAAGCTCAGGACTTTAAAATTTTATCCAATGAGTAACGCAGTCTGCATAAACCCATAATTAACCATAAGTAGGTACTTCTACATTCGATTCGATTTCATCAATCCTAAGAACGTACTATATACGGGTGTCAAAAACCTTTGACTATAGGTAATCTCGACACAGTTTTCACGGGGTCAAGGCTGTTTGCATCATATTCACGCATTACATAAGTCAAAAGTCAAATCATCCATTTCAAATAAACCAAATACAGGTACTTTTGAATTGCCAAAACTAGGCGCACGGTTCCAAATAGTGGGTCCTACTATACCCAATCTTAATAATCTATCAATCCCAACGAAAACTCGATTATTTACCCGTTTGTAAAACTTGTTATTACTGTTACTGTTTGTAGAAGTTGTAAGGACTTTACGTTCTATTTCATCGCTTGACTTTGGGTCTATTCATGGAATTAACGGTGTCGGTTTGCAATTTTCGTTCTAGCGCCCTGTCACACTTTAGACGCTTGTCAAGGGACTTGGGACATCTGGTGTAAGAGTGTTCTTTACGACGACAATTAAAACAAATAATTGGAGGTATCATTTGAAGTCGAAGGCGAGGTATGATCATGAGTTCATGACGCTTTCTATTTGTAGAAATAGGTTCTAACTAGGTATGCTGAGAACTGAGAATATGTAGCGAGTCTTTCCGGTTCATTACAATTTAAAGCTTGAGCTCCATTTCTAATGGATTTATCATAAATGCCGTGAGTTGCACAACCTACAGCCTTTTTATCACTAATATCATATCAGCTTGTATATCAGCATCAATTTATCATAAAAATATTAACGTAAACTTTCATTACTTCATGTTGTACCTTTTCATTTTGACACACATTATTGTAACTCGTAACATCCTAATTATATATGAAAACAATAAAGATTTGAATTTGAATTTGTACGTACCAATATTTCTTTACCTTTCCTTTTTTTTTTTTGCTAGCCCGACAAGTTTTTGTCGGGCAAAATGTATGGTCTGCTTCTCGTCCCATTCATATATTACACACTTACCTTTCATAAACAACCTTCAATACTCTGAGATTTACTGGAGGGATTGAACTTCGGTATAACATTTGGTAAATGGTTGTACGACTAAACTGGCGGCTCTTCGTCTGGAGTATGCATTCATTGGTTTCATCATCATTCATTGGTATCATCAGATTCCATGGCCTCAAAACATAAAAATGTATAAGTATTGTTTCAATTTGACACTAACAAGTTAAAAACTCCTTTTTTTTCTATTATTATTAAATAAATGTTATATTACTAAAATATCTACTCGAACTGGTTAAAATTAATAGCTCCATAAATTCGAAGTTATGCATGAAAAGATCAATCAAAAATATACGTCTTCCAATAAATGTTTCCCATTTCCAATTTATAAAATTAATAGAGGGTATATACACAACTATCTGCAACGCACTTAGTCGCATAATAATTCTTTTAATTGTTCTCTTAGTATAAATCATGCTTTACTTACGCGTCTGAGGATAGTTCCGTTCCTATTGGGCACACTTGGCCCAAAACTTTTGACTCACTTGGCCAAAATAACTTTAAGCACACTTGGCTTAATAGGCGTACATAGCCTCTAGTAGCTAGAGCACACTTGGCTTCCTATTGTAGGTACACATAACTCCTATTCCTACTGGTATACTAAAACTACTTTATACTTCTTTAGTGGAATCTATTTTGGATTATGCTCTTGATTGCTACGGCCTCACATTTAAAAACCTATATAGATAAACTGGAGAATATCCAAATAAGATTTATAAAACTGCGTGTAAATAAAAAAATAAAATAACTTATAGATACCCTACCATAAAACATTAATTGTGCACTCCATTACTAATTATGTACCTACCTACATGTTATTAAGACTAAAATTGATCCCACAGTCAAACTGTTTGTACAGTTTTGTGGGGCTTTTATTACTTCGTAAGACCTAATATGTACCTCATAAAAATTAAATCAATAAAATAAAAATAATTAACCTCTAACAATCTAAGCACACGTGGCTCAATAGGCATACATAGCTTCTAACAATCTAAGCACACATGCCTCAATAGGCATGCATAGCCTCTAGTAACTCAAGCACACTTGGCTTCCTATTGTAGTCACACATAACCTCTAACAATCTAAGAACACATGGCTCAATAGGCATACATAGCCTCTAGTAACTCAAGCACACTTGGCTTCCTATTGTAGGCACACATAACCTCTAACAATCTAAGCACACATGGCTCAATAGGCATACATAGCCTCTAGTAACTCGAGCACACTTGGCTTCCTATTGTAGGCACACATAACCTCTAACAATCTAAGCACACATGGCTCAATAGGCATACATAGCCTCTAGTAACTCAAGCACACTTGGCTTTCTATTGTAGGCACACATAACCTCTAGACATACGTCACTCAACATTACTGTATCTGTGGATTTTCTTGTAGGCATATCCCACTTCTGAAATGTGACGAATCATACACTTCAGACTGATTATTACAAGTATTTATTCATCCAACAGTATGTAATTATCAACAATCACTTATCACTTAATCGCTCAATATTTATTAACAATTATACAACAACAGCACTGGCTTATAAGATATTATGTCTACTGCTCAACGCCTCGGAATAGAATGTCTCAGTACAGATTGATCTATTACCAGCCGAATGTTCCCCACTCTTAGACGTAGGCAAACACTCAGCTGGGTTAGACCAATCAGAGCGAAATACACAGTACGCATGATCAATTGATTAATTTAAATACATTAGATTAACTTTAAATTTAGCAATAGTTATAAATTGATTACACAGACAAATTGATAATATAACACCTACTTATATTTGACTAATTTGTAATAAAAAGGGCGTTTAATAACGAATAGTTCGACTACAAGCGCCACCTGTCGCTCGTGATAAGGAAACCTATATAAATGTCTTTTCATTATTTTATAAAATCATTACAAACGCTTAGCCGAAACTATAGAAGCTAGATGCCAAGTGTGAATTTTAGGCATCACTTTAGGTCGCGAGTGAAACCGCGGGGAACAGATAGTGTAAGTATACCTTAGAACACTGGCATCAAATTCATATATGAAAAATATGTCAACATAGGTATAGGTTACTGTGAACTAACGACCTATTAACGTTAATTGACATCTCTGAGTGGTAAGATCGAAGGGCAGCAGTAAGATCTGCATTATTGTTGATGATTGGTGGTTAATTGTTAGCAGATGTGTTTTATTATTATTATTTATTTATTTTATTTTTTATGAGGTACATAGTAGGTTTTCGAAGTAATACAAAGCCCCACAAAACTGTACAAACAGTTTGACTGTGGGATTAATTTTAGTCTTAATAACATGTAGGTAGGTACTTAAGTAATGGAGTGCACAAATAATGTTTTATGGTAGGGTATCTATGAGGTATGTTCTTAACTTTCTTTTAAATTTATTTTTATTAGGTGTTGTGATGGATAGTTGTAGATGTCTGGTTTCCGGGTGGCTATACTATATCTACATATACCAGTCATTTGATAATAACTAATAGGTATTTAGAAATTTATTAATTTTACCCAGAAGTTATTGAATATAACTTCTGGGTAAAATTAATAAATTTATTTATTAAATTTATTATTATTAATTTAATGAAGATTTACAAATACATAATTTAAAAATAACATTATTTTCTCACTCTCTTCTCTCTCGTAGAAGATTGAGTTGTCGCTTATACAACAGACTCAATAGCTTGGAAGTAGGGAAGGGACGCCTTTACCCAGCAGCGCGAACTGGGTTCGAAAAAATATGGAAAACAATACTGTCTATTAATCTGCCTCACAAATAACTGTTTAATGAATCAGTCAGCTAACAAAATTTAATCAGAAACCTTCTAAAATCCACATTCATTAATCTTCTCAAGTCTCCTAATCTCGGTAAGTTAAAATATCACCATATTTCGGGCAAACACTGCATCGATCATAGCGTGAATCAGGCGAGCGGATGCGCCTGCGCACAGCCATCTAAAATTATCACGTCGCGTGTAAAAACCGCGCGGCAAACGTAAACAGTTTACATTTAGCGGGCAGTACTTAGCGACGGGAAGCCGATTGATACTTCACAGTTTAGACCTTTTTATCAACGATGAAGTTGATAACTTACTAAAGCTCTTAATCATAATAATCAATTTAAGTAGGTATACCCAGTTCTGTAATTCTTGGTATTGGTTCATTCTTGTAGGGGGCGCATAAAAAAATTATTCTCACGAATGGGCCGGCTCGACCGGAGTAATACCACGGCTTCACAGAAAAACAAAGCTTACGTTGTGTTTCGCCGAGTGAGTGAGAGGAGGCCCAATCTCCTTTTGAAAGGCCGGCAACGCACTTGTAACTCCTCTGGTGTTGCGGGTGTCCATGGGAGGCGGTAATCGCTTACCATCAGGCGATTGGTCTGCTCGTTTGCCTCCTATCCCATAAAAAAACATATTCACATTTTTTCTCAAACTGTTGTCTCCAATTCACCCTGGATAGCCTAAGATTTTATTTTCTATTTACCAACACTCATACAGTGATAGATACAGGGAAATAGTGAAACCTAACAGCAAGCAAAAATAATAATAATAATCATCATCATCATCATCAGCCTATAGCAATCCACTGCTGGACATAGGCCTCCCCCATTGTGCGCCATTTCACCCTGTCCTCGACTTGTCGCATCCGCCAGCCACCTATCGCAAATCATCACTCCATCTTGCCGGGGGGCGTCCTACGCAAAAATAATAGTGCATCTTAATTATAAGTTGATACAAGCGCTATGAAAAAGAAAACTGTAGTTATGGTGGACATGAACTGACTGTTAGGCGGTTATCTGGTGGGATTGGCGCTTGAAATAGTGTTATAAATGATATTTAGTAAAACAGGTTTATTTCTTATTAAACACAATAAGTAAATTATGTATATACTTTATTAGGCAATTGGATTGTTATTGTTTATTTTATAATATCAGACACCAGAATGCCTGATTGCATTTTTCATAAGAACTCATGTGCATGCAATGTACGTTCACACCTGACAGTGAATATTAATTACAGGAATGAGTGCTTGGCACTTGTTGCATCCGCATAACGTACGGATGCAGGTGGTCTAAGCGATCGTTTACACATATTAAGAGGTATTTGAGGAAGTGAAAGGAGAGAGGGTGTGAGAAGGACGGAGTACCGTTCTTCATAGGCGAATCTGGAATTTTCCATTCTCGTTAGGATTAGCCAAGTAGACTGCGTTATAGAGTGACAGCTATCCAGGGTTGAGGGTCCGTTTGGAATCGCTGTACTATCGAGTACAGCGATTCCCAACCATTCCAGTGGTTCAAAACCTTTTGTCCTGCCATAAACCACAAGCTATTTGGTAGTAGGTGATATAAGTTCTACTCATTCTAGAAATAAAGAAATAATATAAAGAGAGAAATAATAAAATAAGAGAAAAATAACAAATATAGATACACTTGCTGGAATAGACCAAGAGAAGTTAAGATGGACCGTTCACATGATCCATCTAAACTCCTTTGATCTTCTGGTTCTCAGGACACATGGCCCATTTGTATGTCCAATGTATGCCCAAGAGTCCATTTTAGTCCTGCCTGATCTAGATTAACGCCACTTGGAGAGCTTGATTGGGTTCTCAAGAATCTTTTCCAATGAAGAAATGAACATACGGTCTTCCGCTTTATTGCCGATTTGTAAATAGCAGAATATTGAAACATAACCTGTTCAGTTTTCAAATATTTGGAATCAATATTGTCCCCTGTTTTATGAATGTTTAATGTTAGCTGCGATTCAATCGCGTTTGTTTGAAATTTTGCCGTATTCGCGTAAATTTTGCTTATAGGAATCTACAGTTTTATTGAATTGCAATTATTTCAAATTGATACTTAATTCACATTGTGATATTGTTGTAGTCATATATATGATTTAGGTATGTACTTGGGCTGGAATAAAACTCCGCAGATTGGTTAAATTATCTTGAGATTCATTTCATCGTCTTTTTAATACGTCTTCGTTCTGATCGTCTTTTTACACCTCTTCGTCATCTATCACTCAACTGTCATCTATCAATCTTCTTTTTTAAATCATTCACGTCATCAAATTGTACATTCTTAGCATTCATTCGTTATCTCATTCACACCTTACCAATCATAATACTTCATCTCTTTCACTCATCACGTTCCAGTCCTACATATAATTTATAAAAATTGACAATTTAGTGATTTGACCATGGACTCTGACCCCTTCTGGCCGAATCCAAGGCACGTTCCCCCGTCCATTCGGAATTATGATTTTCCAGGGTTAGGCAATAAGGGCAGCATGGTGGACTTATAGCCTAACTGAGAGAGTCCTGTGGTCAAATAGGTCCTTTATTTACTTCTTTAGTTTTTGTTTCTTTACTGCCTTTTTACAGGGTATTTGGACTAAATATAATACGGCCAATATCCGTAAACATAAACGTTAATATAAAGGATGTAACTCAACCCTATAATACAGTATTGAGTCATACATAACATAATGTTTGTATATTATTATGTAGGTACACGAGTAAATTATTTATTTCCGTCCGCGATTTCTCAATCGGTTCATTGAGTTGCTTGCGTGCGTTCAACCGTATTTGTACGTTATTTCTTACGATCAAAATATGAAGTAGGCATTGATGTAAATGGTAATATTAAATTAAATGAAAGTAGTTATAATTGTTGTGTAAATTGGAGTTCAGTTTGGAAAGAACTTTATCTGTAATGATCGCTAAATGTAATGCTATAAATCATTAATTTTCTACGGTCCTTTCTCTTGCCGTATAATAATAATTAGATATACTTACTTAGCTATTTATTCAAGTAAAAAAAATATAATTCCTTCCAATTAACCGGTCTGTACAAAACATAATAAGTAGGTATCATTCACACTCGAATTCTTAGTCATCAATTAAGATGGGGTAATTCTCAATTTTGGGATTACAAAGTTACTCTAAGTAAATGATTTACTCAAAGGAAATATTACGTAGTCATATTTTGTTTACGGCCATTACCTATATCCTATGGTTCAAAAATCAACTTAAACAAAAGGATGTTAAAGTAAACATTTGAATAAATGGCAATAAGGTGCATCTTAGATTTTGAATCTTAGCATAGATTTCTGTGAGTAAAAGTCGTTATGTTGGTTTATTCAAGGTTTTGTTCGTTTATAACGGTCTTAAATACAAAATTTTCCTGCTAGTTTTCTTAGAAACTTTATTTTAGTGACGTAAGATTGTTTTAAGTTGTAGATTTTGTTTGTCTTATAATTGTTGACTTTCTTCAAGGTAAGGTCTAAATTCAATAAACCTGGACATAAAGAAGATATTGTAATAAAGTAACACTTTACGGGTTTTACCGATTTTAGTAATATAAATAAATCCTGGCGATTCGAATACTTCTTAATCTACCCACGTCAATAGATTCTGTAAAATGTTATAGTAAGTACCAACATAACGCAATAAAATCCGTAAATTGTAGTTTTATTTCAATGAATTTCCATGAAATTTATTTGAATCATCTTCTTCTTATCGAATCGACAGTAAACGGAAAGAGAAGGGCAAAGAAAGAGAAATAATTAATAGACGTTAAACTAGATTGGCCCAATAGTCCGCTACGCACAGGGCATTTTCTTGCATACGGCAAATTTGGAATCATCATTCGCGTAAGTGCTAGAAATCTGTAACTAAGTAGGTACCTAATTAAATATTTATAAAAACAAGTTCTTATTAGCAATAGAATCTCATATTCTTACTCACAATAAAAATATATTCAGTAAAAAGTGAATATTGATTTGTTACTACCACCACGTTGTGTTGTTTACGAAATGGGCTGCGCAAGAGCATGTATTTAGGTTTATTGTTCTACTAGCTTTTGCCAGCGACTTCGTCCGCGTGGAATAGTTACTTTGTTCCCTAGTTCTTCGCCCGCGGTTTCACCTGCGTTGCCCCGTTCCTAAGGGTTGTAGCGTGATGTTTTATAGCTTGAAACCTTTCTTATGAATCACTAATTTTCCCAACATTTCCCTTCACTGCTCTGCTCCTATTGATCGTAGCGTGATGAAAAGTATACTATAACCTGCCCAGGAGTATGAAGAACAATTGTACCAAGTTTCGTTGAAATCCGTCGAGTGGTTTTTGTTTCTATAACGAACATACAGACAGACAGACAGACAAAAATTTTACTGATTGCATTTTTGGCGTCAGTATCGATCACTAATCACCCGCTGATAGTTATTTTGGAAATATATTTCATGTACAGAATTGACCTCTCTACAGATTTATTATAAGTATAGATTAAAAACATCACATGGACACGACTGATATAGTTATGGGAACATTCTTTACGTAATGCTGGTTTGTTATAGGAAAATTACATATATTACGAGGTTTACATCTATTTGTTTGCAATCATCTTGAAAACTACTAGGCCGATTTTGATAGGCCTTCCTTTATATTGATATGAAATTATATTCTTTATAAACGAAACATAAGGTATCGTTTTAGGAAAAGAAAACTGACTTCAAACATTTTTATAATCTGGGTGTCTTTATATCACGAATTAATCGGTTTCTTCTGCACGCTCCATTTTAGATCGCAGTGTCGGTTAGTGGGCAAGCATAAGCTTATCACGAATAAAAAAAGGTATGCTTCAAGTATCTTCAGAACCGATCGTCAAATTCTAGATACAAAACAGATTTCTATAGATTTCTTGGAAGTAGTAGCATTGTGTGCTGTCATGTGCTTTTTGCTTTTTTTTTACAATGACAATATGCTTTTTTTTTAGAAAAAAAAAACAGGAAATTTCGAAATCCCAGACACTGCATAACAAGTATACAAAAAGTACCTATCTACAGTCGGATGATAAACGTCCTCCTTCTTTGAAGTCGGCAAATAATAATTATCTGGTCCGTAGTAAGTTGAATAGCCTTCAAAACAAACACCGACACAGATTAAAATCAATGGGGTTAAAATAGTTTATAACGATTTTACCCCGTTTAACTAATTAATAGCTTAATTAGATATCCGCTTTGTTGATATTATTTAATTGATTAGTAAATAGTTATAGTTACTATTAATTTCGAATTTGATTAATGACTGTTCTAATTGGGGTTGATGGGCGATAAGCTAATAATAAAAAGCTACTTATAAAAAGAGTTTGGTTTCTCTACTTCATTTGTAACATAATAATTTGACACATAATTAACACCTATCTCATTAGTCTAGTTGTCCCAAGCGCGACTGCTACGCTAGAGGTCCTCGGTTCAATCCCCATGTCGAGCAAAGTATTATTGGGTTTTTCTATGAAATTCTCAGTAGCAGCTCGGAGTCTAGATTTGTGCCCGGTTAATGGCAATAGGGGGCGAGCCCCTCTATTGCATGGGATCTAAACATACCGGTGAACTGTGGGTGTACATTCGTACGCCTCTACCTAACGCTTCGGGGAATACAGGCGTGATGGTATGTTATGTTATTTAATAAAAAAAATAACATTAACCTACCATCACCCCTGTATTCCCTGAAGGCTTAGACAGACGTGTACACACAGTTCGCTGGCATATTTAGATGCGATAATGCTGGCATATTTAGGGCACAAATCGAAACTCCGAGCTGTTATAGAAATTTCTTAAAAAAAACAATAACATTGCTCTCAAAACCTCTTCAGCAATAGCGTTAAGGACAACAGGCCGACGAAATAATTATTATTGATAGTAAGTATGACATTTTAGTCAGCTTTTACGTCAACATAGACCTGGCATAAGTCAATTGTTGGTGCTATCGAATTGATACCTACGTACCTACTTACCATTAGCTCCTATCCAACTTGGTAACCGATAAGTTATTGCCTCTTCTCAGTATCTCACATTTTCGAGCCGAAGTCATTGAATTATGCGAATCGAAGTCGTAACATGGTATTGTAACGAATTCCTTTTTGCGAAGACAACTCAAACACATCTCGGATTCACTCTTGGTTTAAAACTTTTTGGTAATCAGTGACTGGAGTTTGTCTTTAAAAGTTTCCTCTCTTCGTAATGTAAAAACAGATTTTCAGTTTATTTTTAACTGTAAACTGTATATTTGTATAACTAGTAGATTGAATATAGAGTTACTATTGCTTTATTTAGTTAATTATTTACAAGATCAACACAACCGTCTAAAGGTTTTCCACCCAATAAGATATATCATCATACATCTAAAAAAAGAAAAGAACATACACAGAACATAAGCTAGTCAGCAGTAACTCTTACGTATTCTGCCAATGAGCCGTCAAAAATATCAATTTTCTCCCAACGTCACTGAACTTCTTCAAACGGCTGGATGGCACCAATGATCATGAACTTTTTTGTCGGTTTTGATTCACAATAGGACGCGGAAGGTTGCGTTGCAATTAGATTCTAGGTTTTCTGCGAAGCCCGCTAGTATTTACATATATTAGTGCGGTCTAAGAACCTGTTTCGCATAGTATCGCAACCTTGTTCAACTTTGCCTTTTGGAATCATAAACATGCTTACTAATATAAAATTCTAGATAAAATAATAGACACGTTACTCAAAAATATGTGCCTACTATAACATATGTCTATCAGTGACTTAGAAGTATTTAAATTAAAACGTGTTTTATCTATATTTTTACATAGGCATCTCATGAACCATGCAGCGAATGCTGTATCATAATATAGCACAGCCCAAATACTATATATACAATACATTATAGTGGGCTATCGATTCCAAATGACGTCAGTCGATTTTCCGGTCATCCATCTTAGATGTGATACACACAAACACTTTCCACAAGTGGTCAGAATGTAAACAGGTTGTTATTTTTGTGCCAATAGTCTTAACCTCTTTTGTGTGTCCAAACGGAGGGAAGGCAAGACTGACCATTACTACTATTTCGCCTATTTTAACATACCATCACGACTGTTTCCCTCGAAACTTTAAGCAGAGGTGTACTTATGTATTCCCACAGCTCGGCGCTCGGCGTTTAGGTCCCATGTAATAGGGGGCGAACATGTCGCTATTAAAGGGGACAAATCCAAATTCCAAGCTGCCACTGAGAATTTCATAGAAAAACCCAATAACACTTTTGCTCAACTTGTGATTCGAACGCAGGACATCTAGCGTAGCAGTCGTAGGAGCAATAGACTAATGAGGCAGTTAAATTTATCCAATTTTGTACAATAACATTAAATTTAAAATTTAAAGAACCCCCGCAGCATCAAGACTTCGTTACCATGTTCTTGCAATATCACTGAAGACAGAAACAGAATGAAGAAATGAACAGAATACCAAATTCCAAATCGATCAGACCCGTGGAAGTTGCTCACAGCCCTTCATGGACTATAAAAGAGCTGATAATCTTCAAACGGCTGGCCAGATATTCTTATATGATAGCTAACATCACTCTCGTTCGTAAAACGTGTCTGAATCGTTTGGTAGCAACGTGTCGACTTGCCAGCGTTTGAGATTGCAACAGAATCCGACTATGCTAATAGAACTGCACTATATGATCTAGGTTACACTGGACGACGATTTAACGAATGATTAGTGGCTGTTTCTCTCAGTTACAACGCAATCATCATAAATATTTATGTAATGCTAGCTTCTGCATGCGACTTCGTCTGCGTGGACTTTAGAATTGGATCCGACCTGGATGAATAGTAATGTTTGACTATGATCTATTTCAGCACTAAATTTCATCCAGATCCGTTTAGCCCTTCTGATGTAATTGAGTAATAAACATCCATACAATATCAGAAACTTTCACATTTTTTATGTTAGTGAGAAACTAACAAAAAAAGCATTAGTACAGACAGCCTGATGATAAGGGGCAACCGCATCCTATATATAATATACTTATTATCCTACTATATTTTGGGCTTCGAACGATATATATAGGTACCTACAGTTAGTAGAATATATAGTAGCCAAACCAACTATAATTATTTTAGACAGACTAATTCATAAACATGGGTCTATAATCCAATAAATAGGTTAAAATGTAGTGGATTAACCTTTTTACCAGATTGCATTAGAAAAAATGAAGAATCTTACTATTATAAAATACTGTTTTTTTGACACCCAAAATAGAAATGTCCTATATTCCTCTCGAGTTTTTGGTATCCCTAGTAAACCAGTAGTCTCTCGCGCGCATGTCATCTTGTAAGCTTCATTTGTCGAGTAAGTTCGATTTGATGGGTAATGTTACGACAGATGATTTGTAATGCGATGGTGACAACCTAGACTAACTTAGTAACACAATTCTAAGTTAACTCTTTCATTTCTCTCTTTTTCCTGTAGTGACCTAATCTACGTCTTCATTCTTTTCAAACGGTTTCGAAAAGTTTATCTCATCAGTAGCCCCAAACATAACTGGTAATTGTGGTAACTAGGCAGACCGGAACATGTGCGTCATCGATCACCATCCATCATCCATTAGCTAGGTTCCACACACTGTAGTGTTACGAATGTTATTGTAACAATGTTGATGTTGAAATCGAAGGCTATTTTTATGTTACAACTTAGTAATATTTATTAGCGGAAAGCTTAACACCTTAACCGAAGTCTACCTACCAAATAAATTTCAAATATTATTGTACTGGGGCCGTATTATAACGTGTTAATGTCTTTTTTAGTTTGTAAGAAATAGGTGAGGCTATTTAATATGTAGAGCGGCATCTCTTTCTAACAACCTAAAAATGACATGTTAACACGTTATAATATGGCCCCAGGCCATATTCTTTTTCAAGTTTTACATAGCTGCGCTTTACAGTTTATAATTTTGCAGCATCATTTTACATTGTTTTTGCTACATTTTTGTTTTGAAATAATTCTTGAGACTTTTAATGAAAGAAAGTTATGAAAGTAGAAGACACTTAAAGAAAGGAATTGTTTTTGCATTGTAACATTTATGTTTAATAGTGTGATTATAAGATTTTCATAAGTAATCAAGTATAAAGGTTTATACTTGTTGCATTAGCCGCACGTAATCCTTAAACGTGAAAGTTTGCGAGTATGGATGTATGGATGTTTGTTACTCTTTCACGGCAGAACGGTTGAACGGATCTGGATAAATTTTGGCACACAGATAGATTAAGGCCTGGAATAACACATAGGCTACTTTTTATCCAGGTAGACGCTTTTACGCGGGCAGAAGCTAGTATCTCATACTTCTAAAGCAATCGATATAATTCTTTTGAATCGTCTTGATAATTAATCGTTAATATAACTATTATCGGATAAATTATCTTAAACAATCTATCCTTGATATTAATACTGCAGTCAAGTTTCACTTTTGCAAGTGTTTCGTGGAATAAAGTAATTAACAATTGTTGCACTTGCATGCTATCTGCGTGTTGTATCGCTATTTGCGCTATTCTTGAAGTGAATCCTGTGTATTTTATTACTTTGTTTGACATTTCATGTAAGGTTAGGTCAGGGCGATAGTACCTAATACTTCATTTTTTTACAAAGTATGCTGCAATCGTCTACGCATTTAAGTACTGTCCCATTGGTAGCCACGAGTCTCTTCCAATATGAGAGGCTTTAGGCGATAGTCCTCCTTATACCCTCCTACTGTGGGTTGGCAGATTTCACACGCCATACAGAAAAATTGTCATATTAGTTTCCTCACGATATTTACAGTTTAAGAAATTTATTTCACTCAAAAAGAATACAATTATTCACTTCTATGAGGCTATGAAGATATTTTCTTTCTTCATTACTTTATAACATAACAAACCATCACGCCTGTATTCCCCGAAGGGTTAGGCAGAGGTTGTACTTAATGTACACCTACAGTTCGCCGGTATGTTTAGGTTCCATTTAATAGAAAGAAACAGAAAGAAAGAAGAGAAAATGTTTTTATTTTTGCCCGTATGACACACAACAAATCAAAATGCAACTGTACAATCATAAATAACTTAAAGTAGCAAAAGGTTGCGCAAAAAAAGAAAAACGAAAAATGGGAGCTGGCAACACAGGCATGGCCATCTACCAGAGCCACAGATTAAGGAAACTATAGAAGATTATGGTTCTTGTAGCATAGTTTGATCTATTTTTCCTAATAGAGGGCGAGGCTATTGTCATTAACTGAGAATATAAAAGAAAAACCCAATAACACTTTGCTGGACCTGGGGATCGAACCTAGGACCTCTAGCGTAGCAGTCGCGCTTGGGAACACTAGACTAATGAGGCAGTCATCATTACTTTACTTCTACTAAATTTCAATAAAATATTAGGTCGTGGTTAAAAACCGTGTAATTAGTTTACTATTTTCGCTTCTAAGAACTTTTATTTAATTAACATCCAGTTGTTCACGGTAGAGTAACTGTGGATCATTTCACTATTGCGTTCGATTTCACTGCATTCTCCCGCGGCGCGTGCGCAGCTAACAGAGCGAAATGCATATGAAAAACCATTGTTACTCTCAATTTAACGTGTGAAATTACATGCTAGTCGGTGTAGTGACTTTTTTTACAACTATTTAGTAATCTATTTTAAATTATGTTTACTACTGTTTTTATTTTTGAATGTCTGTTGATTGTTAGTGAGTGGCAGCTACTTTCTCTGCCTCAATTTAATTCATTGGGCGCAAATAGCACTCTAAAATGCAGATGTAATATAAAAATCGTAGAATTGTTTTTTATATATAAAAAAACGTTGCCCCACACTAGGGTTTTCTCCTGTATCGTGGGTGCGTTTACAAACACAAATTCTCACATACACAAACCCCCAGACCTGGAACAACTACCTGTAGATCATACAAATATTTGCTCCGTGTGGGGATCGAACCCACAACACGTGGCGCAGAAACCGATCGCTCAACCGCTACGCCAATCGCGGTTGGATGAATTGATCCTTCAGTCAACAAACATTACAAAATAATAAGGCATTTAAAATTGATTTTTTACCTGTTAAGTATTTTCTATGAAAATGGGTTATTTTATAATACTGCTTTATTAGTATAGTGGTCCCAAGCGCGATTGCTACGCTAGAGGTCCTGAGTTCGATCCCCAGGTCGAGCAAAGTGTTACTGGGTTTTTCTATGAAATTCTCAGTAGCAGCTCGGAGTCTGGATTTGTGCTCGGTTAATAGCAATAGGCTCGCCCCCTATTACGTGGGACCTAAACATACCGGGGAACTGTAGGTGTACATTAGTACAACTCTGCCTAACCCTATGGGGAATACAGGCGTGATGGTGATGATGTTATGTTTATTCTATAATGGATTTCTCTGCACTGAATATGACTGATAAATGATAATATGTCATGGTACGTAAAAACTGTGGAAGACCTATAATTTGTCTTCGCCCATCCTTTCATATATTCAATACCTACAGACATGAAGTTATAAGTCATGAAGTCTCTTAAGTAATGCTTTGTTAGTAACTCGAAAGGTAAGATAATTGGCACCGTTTGTTACTTACTGTTACTACAATAATTGCCAATCAATTCTTAACGAGCTTAAGTCAATTATATTCGGATCAGTGGTCCGGAGGTAAAAATATCGATACCTAGAAAGAAAGATTTAAAAACTTGTCTACACATCCTTAGTCGTTAGTTGAAAGAGTGAGTGCATTATCTATTACAAACCTTGTTTTTATTTGTGTGGAAAATCGATATTTAACACTTTCTCCACGCATCGCTAGTTATCAGTTTTTTTGAAAGCTTACTAGCAATGTGGGTTGCTCATTACTAGTATTCTTGTTAACCCCTCGTGCTTACGCTAAATGCTTGTGTGAATCGAATGATGAATTCTCCTGTCATAGACATGGCAAATGTCACGAATACTATTGCCTTGAACTATCGGTACCGTAAACAGCAGGAGTCCGACATACCTCATCGTCTTTCCACGCGGCAGTCGATCCACGTGGACACCAACAAAAGGCTATGATTTTTACCAGTGCGGTGCAAAAATCAGCTGTGTACACAAAATGTATATTTACCATAAACACTTTCCTAAATACCTGAAACGCGTAAGTAAGTCCCAAAATTCTTCACAAGTTTCTATTCACAAATCATCGTGACTATTTGCTCGTCTTAAAACACTCGTAACTCATGAAAGAGTTACACGATACACGATAATTACTTCCCATTGACTACGAATCAATAGAATACTAAATTCAGTTTTGTTTACTCGCTTTGGTTATGTATTTGAACTTGACAGTGTTCGAGGTCGCGGACACACAGACAGACTTTAAATGGACTAGAGACAATGATAATTAGTCATGCTTATTTAATACGCTTTTCAAAAATATCTGTTGGATACTAGATGGAATATTTTATCCGTCTAGGGTTATCTAGGTGTTAGTATATTATAAACTAGCGACCCGCTCGCGGTTTCTCCCGCGCTGCTGCGTTCCTAAGTGGCGTAGCGTAATGTTATTTATCCTATAACCTTCCTCGATAAATGGACTATCCAACACAAAAAGAATTTTCAAAATCAGTTCAGTAAATCCAGAGATTACTCCTACAACCTCACAAACTACCTCTATATAATATTAGTATAGATATATTTTGAGGTGGTGCCCATAACCCTACTGCGTTCATCTGTGCCAAATATTTCACCTCTAAGCCATAATATGCTAATATTATTGTGTTCCAGTTTATAGGTCATTGCCCTATAAACTCGCCAGGCATAACATAATCATGAGGCTTAACAACTGATGTCTCAGGATGACAATGCGCTAGTTATTTGCTTTTTTTATGGAATGATTTGGCAAACGAGCTGACTAGCTACGTGGTGGTAAGTAGTCATCGTCGTCCAGGGACACCTGCAACACCAGGGGAGTTGCTGATGCGTTGCCAACCCTTACGGACTAGACACTGCCAGAGCCGCAGTAACCAAGAGGGAACTGGCTCTTACGCGCAAAAGTCGAAACATACATCAAGGTGCTTTACGCCAGACTCTCTTTACGACATAAGGGTCAGTCAGTCAGACCCCAAGAGGTCCTACCACCGAGCAAGTCAGATATTTTCACGCCTCTTACGGGATGCCTATCTGAAAGGCAGTCAGGATATGTACTGTTGTTTGTCAAACATTACAATTAAAAATAACATAGGTACACATATTATCATCCTCCTGCCCTTATCCTAAGTTACTTGGGGTCGGCACATACATATATACTTATTTATATAATATCAATAATACTAATGAAACTTGTGTTGCCATTCGGAGAGGCTAGCTGGCAGACACGCACAGTTATTGAGTCGGACGCACACGCACAGCCACTTAAAAAGTGTCTTTATGGAAATTATCGAAATTATTCACAAATGAATCCGAAACATTTAATATCCAACTAACTTTATCCATAAAAACCACGAATACATGCACAGTTATTAAGTCAGAACTGTACACGACAACCATGCGTACGCGCAGTCTATAAACCAGCCGTTGAATTTATTAGTAGGCATTTCTCAATATCGATAAAACTAATAATAAATGTGTGAGGTTAGTTGTGTGTGATACTTTTATCAAGAAAACCGGTATTAATCTTGTCGGTACTGACCTGTAGGTACCGGAAACATAGCGGACGCGTTCAGTTGGCAGAACTATTTAACTAATTTGACCCAGTTTGAGAAATACCATGGATATGTAAGGAGTGACGTCAGTTGTTTGTATTAGAAAGAAGGTGGTTTTTGTTTAAGACTATCTGCAGCGCGCGTCTTTGCTAGCTTCGGTATCTATTGGATACTGTAGAATACTAGAATACTGGATTCATGAACAAATTTTGGACACTCCCTAGATATCCCACTTCATCTACTATACAGAGATTATGATCCGGCGCGTATATATGTGAGATGATGTTTGTGCAGATTTAAATGTGTGCATGGTAACTGCCCAGGAAGATACGCGAGGCTATTGAAATTCAAAAACAATCAAACAATAGAGCAGTTGGCCGAGTCTTACCACCTGCGTGGAACCCTTATAGATTCCATTACTTAAATCAAAACTGCAAGACCGAAGGATACGGGGAGCTCGTTCTGCGTGAATTAGATTGCTAATATTAACAAAAAATGTAAGTTAGCTGTTAGCAATAGTAACATTAAGACGTCCAACAACTTATTTTACCCGTGACCATGGATGCTGTAAAAGATTCGAAACGTCAAGAGTTAAAAAATAAATTAATATTACTATAACCCAATAAAATATGTAAAAAAGTAGTTTTATTTCAATGTCTAAACAATCAATAGTTTATTTTTATTTTTTACCCCCGACGCAAAAAAGAGGGTTGTTATAAGTTTAATGGGTGTATCTGTCTGTCTGTTGTATCGTAGTTCCCAAACGAATGGACCAATTTTGATTCCGTGTTTTTAATTTTAAAGGTGACTTCATCGAGTTCTAAGCTATGATTAAAGAAAAGCTAGCCAGCCGTTTGAAGATTATCAGCTCTTTTCTAGTTAATGAAGGGATGTGGGCAACTTCCACAGGTCTGATCGATTTAAAACTTGGTATCCTGTTACTTCAGTGATATTGCAAGAACATGGTAACCATGTCTTCATGCTATGTTTTTTTTAACATTAAATTTAATGATATTAAGTTATTTCATTTCGCATCGAAAATATCGTTTTTTTTATACCACTAAGGTGGCACACAAGCATACGGCTCGCCTGATGGTAAGCGGTTACCCTAGCATATGGACGCTTGCACCAGGGGTATCACACGCGCGTTGCCGACCCTATAAAGGAGGAATAGTTGGGCTGCCAGGATAGCTTAGCATTCGTTCTTACTAATACCCCTATTTTTGCACAAGATAACAAAGACGCGCATAGTTATTCTGTGCTACTACAATTAAACAACCGTGACCATAACGTAAGATAACAATTAATCATTTCATATTCTATTTCCTATAGCTGTCAGCGTTTTTGCCACTCAAATGCCCGCAGCTAGAGGCTATTAAGTTCAATGTCACTTGATACTTTGATATTATCTAGCGGATAATCTAGCAATTACTTGTAGCTATTACGTAACTACCAAATCTCAATGTATTTTACATACTATCATTCTTGTATTCCCCGGAGGGTTAAGCAGAGGTGTACTAAATTTCACTTACAGTTTGCTGGTCTGTTTAGGTCCCATATAATAGGGGCGAGCCCCTTACCATTAGCCAGGCACATATCCAATGATACTTTAAGTACTTGACCTGGGAAATAACCCAGGGCTTCCTAGCAGTCACGCTTATAACCACTAGACTAATGACGCTGTTAATTTTAAAAAAGTTTTTGAAGACCAAGGTGGCCAAGATATAATAATTATGTTAATTTTGTTGTTTATTTAGTTAATTAACGTTGATGCATATTTTAATAAATGTGATTTTATTCTTTATTTTTTGCCCCACGTTAGGAGTTTCTCTTGTAGTGGGTGCCTTTTCATACACAAACACCCAGACCCGGTACAATTCTATCAATCATTGTTCTGGTTTGGGCATGTAGAGAGGATGAATGAACGAAGATTGACGAAACGAATATACATGGCCAGAATGAATGGAAGAGTGGGAAGGGGCCGACCTCGGCGAACGTACCACAACCAAATTGCGGACGTTCTCATAAAAGGTCCGGTTAAGAGCACCCTAAACCGACGATCATGCATGAGGAGATTAATTAACGTAGATGAAGCGAAAGTGGTGTGCCAGGATCGTAGCAAGTGGAAATCTATAGTCTCTGCCTACCCTAATGGGAGACAGGCGTGAAAATATATATGTATGTAGAGTTCTGTGTAATCTGTGTAATTATAGTTATAGTAAAAATCATACACCAATTAGAATGACGATTGAAAATACATGACGTGAAGACCTTGATACTTTTAATACAAATTGCATCCAATTGGCATAAGGTAAGCCGAGATAGATAACTATCCTCAGCCCCCCATATACACAGCGAGGGGCACTTATGACAATTATTTGAACAGTTTACTTAGCATCCAAGTAGAGCCAGCAAAGCCTTATGTAAAATGTGTCAATGTAGACCGCATGCATCGCGTCGCTTGAGCTTATGTAGTAAATCACTCCAAGTACTTAGTTGTTGTACTTATTAAGTGATGTTTGTGCACTGTTGCATAATGTTGAACGCTTAGTAAGCGGGAATGACGCACGCGCTGCATTGGAGTGCATTGTCCGGAGAATTGCCCGTGCGCCGGATTTTTATTGCTTTAGCGATTTTTATTGACATTTTAGGGAATTGGAAAGGTGTTTCAAAGTTTAGGTACACGATGATCAAGATGTTTATTAGAAATATCTAACAATAGTTATGTCCTTACGAATTCGTCCGCGTAAGTTTGTATGTATGGATGTATGGATGTTTTTTACTCTTTCACGCCAAAACGGCTGAACGGATCTGATTAAAATTTCACACAGAGATAGATTATAGTCTGAAATAACACATAGCCTACTTTTTATCCAGGTCGGACCCAATTCTGAAGCCCACGCAGACAAAGTCGCGGGCAGAAGCTAGTATATAATACTTACGTCTTTTATATAACGACAAGATGTATTGTAGTGAAGTGTATTGTAAATTTTTCTGTATCTACAAAATCATAATTATATTCTAGCAAAAGAAACAAAACATTTTGAACAAAACGTTAATTAGTGAATGTTAATAAAATAAATTTTCTTAATTATTTAAAAAGTAGTAATAGAACAAAAAGATATGGAGTCGTACTTTAAGGATTTGTTTAGATTTTTTATTGATCTGATGACTAAGTAGGTGAGTAGGTAATTTATATTCTGGGAAAAGCCCGCGCCATCGGTCACTGGTCAAGTAAAGCATATTTTATTTACACTGTAGGTCAAACAACTATGTCAACTAACACATAAACACGCTGCTGGAGATAAAACTACTAATCGTGAATTAATTACACGGCAAAACCATGTAAATTAGTTCATCAATAGAATTTTGGTTTCTGCATACAAATTCTGCCGTTAAATTTTATTATTTCACTAGCGATCTACCACGGCTTTGCAAAAAATATTTATCGTTTAATATAGTGTTTGTCATAATCTTCTTCTATACTTATAATAAATCTGTAGAGAGGTCAATTCTGTACATGAAATATATTTCCAAAATAACTATCAGCGGGTGATTAGTGATCGATACTGACGCCAAAAATGCAATCAGTAAAATTTTTGTCTGTCTGTCTGTCTGTATGTTCGTTATAGAAACAAAAACCACTCGACGGATTTCAACGAAACTTGGTACAATTGTTCTTCGTACTCCTGGGCAGGTTATAGTATTTTTCATCACGCTACGATCAATAGGAGCAGAGCAGTGAAGGGAAATGTTGGGAAAATGAGTGATTCATGAGAAAGGTTTCAAGCTATAAAACATCACGCTACAACCTTTAGGAACGGGGCAACGCAGGTAAAACCGCGGGCGAAGAACTAGGGAACAAAAAAAACTATTCCACGCGGACGAAGTCGCTGGCAAAAGCTAGTTAATAATAAAATTATAAGTAGGTACAGTCAACGGCATATCATGGTATCCAAAACTGACACATTTCTTCAATGGATTTTGAATTTAATCTCCAATCGTTAGAGTTTAGTATCATTGGGGAATTTTGACAGTTTGTGGTAACTTGATGTGCTGGCGTCCGTACATGATGTCCGTCCGATGATATGATGAATTCAATACAAATTAATAGTTCATGAGTTTTTTGGCCTCCCTCTTTTTTTTTTCTTAAATATCTCGGTGCAGTCGGCCTGTTACTATTTTATTATTTCAGTATGATTAGTGCTGTGAAATATTAAAAAATAATGAATTTAATACTTTAGGTAACTGGGTCGATAAGTAATCTTATGTTTTATTGTTCCAGGTAAGCGTCACTAAGGAGGATTTACACTTACATAAATACTCTTCGATCTTTCCTATCAAAATTACTCATTCAAAGATTGCACCTTCTTAAGCCGAATGAGAACGAAGCGAGTGCATTCAAAATTTACCCGATAAGGTGCACTGTAAACAGTCTCATGTTAAAAGATAATGTATCTTGGAGTAATTTACAAGAACATTACACGGCGAGGCACAGAATAATTGATGTCAACGGATGCGCCGGTAAGGTAACTTGAGGTATATTGCGTAATTCTTTAGACTGTGGATATTTTTGTAAATGGAGTTCCTACAGTTTTTATGCGTACTTTTTGTCTACGATGTCTATTATTTATGTATTTACTTACGGTATTAAAAATAAGTTACCCATGTTTGTAAACCACGGTCACTATGATAACAACCCTGAAACATAAAAAATTGCAGTTGTTTCATACATTTTTATCCGATAAATAATGCATTTTTGTATGAAATAACTGCTGTTTGTTTCGATATTCCGTGAATTAAAAATCATCGTGTATACGGGATATTATATAAGAGTATAAACAAATATCGATACACGCATGAATAGATGAAAAGGACATGTTGCGCCGACCCCAATTAAATTGGATCAGGGGCAGGAAAAAAGCAGTGATAGCCTAGTGATATGACTATATGACTGCCAAGTCAAAGGTCTCGAGTTCGAATCCAAGGCAGGCACCTCTGAGTTTTCGAAGTCATGTACGTATTAATTGTTAATTATAACGCGCTTAAACGGTGAAGGAAAACATCGTGAGGAACCTACACGCCTGAGAGATTTTCTTGACGGCGTGTGAAGTCTGCCAATCCGCATTAGGCTAGCGTGGTGGACTATAGCCTAATCCCTCTCATTCTGCAAGGAGACCCGTACCCAGCAGTGGGACAATGTAATAGGTTGATTATGTAAGGGCAGGAAGAAGAAGAAGAAATAAGAAGAGTTATCGCATGAATGAATTATTAGAGAAGGACTCTGTTAGACTGTTACGTGTGCTAACTTTCATTACCGGTGCAAAATACAATCGATTCGCATCACATAATTATAGTTTGTAACTAACACAAAGCTATTAGGAGGTGAATGTTAACCCCAATAGAGGCACTAATAGTTCATGAGAGTACCAGATGCGGATTGACACTATAAAGATTAGTACAGAAGAACAATGTAATGATTAGTCATAAGAACAACTTTATTTGAACAGAACACAGTAAAACTATTTGGAGTACATCTGAAGGCTGGCTATTATACAGGATGTCCCAGAAGTCGACGTCAAACCGGAATCGGGGAACAGGCTAACAGAAACAGGCTAATAAGTAGCTAACAGAAAAAAAAATCTAAGAATAAATCAAAAACCTGACTGCCAAAAAAGATGGAAACAAGATGACTAACCTCATACAGTCAGAGGCAATAGTTTGTTGGAGTTCAATTTAAGGCGATGTCTCCGAGTGCATTTTCTTTACTACGCTACTCGACTTCTAACAGCAGAGTCCTACCACTTAAGAAACCTAATTTTGTAAACAAATGCAACCAATATTATTACGAAAAACATCTAACTTGATAAAATTTTCTATTACAAACCCAAACGAATCCAGTAACATAACTGGCGTTAAGCTTTTTGTTCAAGATGATTCTTCTGTAGATATCTTTTTAGCGTGGCAAGGGAAGCTGATTTCCTGGCAGTACCCCACCGTCATTATCTTTATAGCTTGTTAGTTACGCATGTTATGCAAGCAGGCTAAGCTATCGGCTTATAATAGTTATTTCCATGTGAAAATTAGTGGATAACATGACTTCAAAATGAGAAGTCCTGAATTCATAGGTCGAGCGAAGTGTTATTGGGTTTTTAAATCGTAAATCTCAGTAGTCGTAGCTGAATTTGAATCTGTGCTTCGTTAATGGCAACCAAACTCGCCCATTATACCGTAGGTTTTAAGACATAAGTACCAGGATTTATATTTGTAAAAAGCTTTTCATCATCATCACCATCAGCCTATAACACTGCTGGCTACAATGTGCGTCATTTCATTCTGTCCTCGGCTTGTCGCATCCAGCTTCCGCCAGCAACCTTTCGCAAATCATCACTCCATCTTTCCGGAGGAGCGTCCTTCGCTACGTTTGCTGGGTCGAGATATCCACTCAAGAACACGTTTATCTAACCCTAACACATAATTATAGTAGTTACATAAGGAACTAGATGTCCCATATAAAATATTCCACAGATTGGCCTATCGCTCATTTAACTCCTAACCTAGGAGTTAAGTGAGAGAGAGGAGTTATGTGAGAGTGAGAGGTCAAAGAGATTCGGGGTTAAAGGTCACCTTAAACCTCGAATTTCTATGTATGTAGGTCGAAGAGATTACAGTGTACTGTGACAGATTTCACCTTTTATTGCAAAAACTATACGACAGAAATGTCGATTGCTATGAATCACCAGACCCTATTGTTGTAAAATGCAAATGCATTTGACAATTTTACTCTGCACAGTGGTATTTGTAAGCAACTGTCACAAAATATAAAATCTTATCGTACTTACATCTACGAAAAAATAGGTCTGAACAAGACTAGATTTTTGTCTTTGGACAGAACCGAGACCAAGGCTAAAAATATCTCGGTCGAGACCAAGCATTGCAAAATTAAAGAGTTAAGTACTTGTTTCAGTTACTTTTGCAGTAGCTAACCTAGGAGTCCTAGATTAGCTACTGCAAAAGGTCAAACAATATTTTCTCTAACCTGGGACCGCGGATTCCGCGACAGTCCATTGATTGCTATGAAATTAGATATACATAATTGACTTGCAATACGATGCTCGTACGTATCATAATATTGTAATACCTACTATTCTTGTTAAGTGACACAGAATGCGGTAGCACACTGCCTTAACAGGTATTACGTGTCAAATCGGCGCTAAATACGGTAAATCTCGGATTACTCATTAACGATATATAGACAAAGGAATTTGCTATCTTGCTTTGTTTATAAAACATTTATAATGGTCTATGTTTAAGAGTCCGGCGGAGCGAATTTCTCTTACAAACGTAATTCCGAAATAAATCGTAATTCAAACGCAATTTAATCAAATTCTGTTATTATTGGGATTCGGATACCGTTAATCTAGGTTCCTACGTTACCATTCTGTCCAAAATACTTCACTGAAAATAAATGTAAGCGAATGCAATTTTTGATAACTTTATCAAGTTTGGAACTATTTTTCGGTCTTTTATATCCAGTGAACTAGTAGTAGACGAAATCGTACCGTAGGAACGTAGATTAATGGTATCCAAATCCGAATAATAACATAATTTGATAGAATATTGCCTGGATTACGATTTATTTCGGAATTACGTTTTTGTGGGCAATTCAAGCTCCGCCGGACCCTTAATAGGAAAACGCATCATTGGCAGTTTTATTTCCAGTGTTAATTGTAATTTTTTTTAAATCAGTCGTTTGTCTCAGTAGACGATCTATAAGTAGCTCAGATTTACGTTCGATTAATGGCAAGTCTCTCTCTATCACATAGAACGTAATACGTCACTAATTACTTAGGTCCGGCCAGCAGGTCTCAGCCACTGTCAGCAAAAAATAGTTCTTGGTCTCGGTTTTGGCTCAATTCTTGGGCATCTCTCGGCCAAGGCCGGGAATCACAAGATTTGCTTCACGCGCTAACTCGATCGCTATGCATGATTGTCAATTGATTAAACAACTGCCAAAGCAAATAATGGAGAAGTGGCTCTCGGTTGGTACTTTCATTCGTAATGATAATCAACACACTGAAACAAGTACTTAACTCTTTAATTTTGCAATGCTTGGTCTCGACCGAGATATTTTTAGCCTTGGTCTCGGTTCCGTCCAAAGTCAAAAATACTAGTCTTGTTCAGACCTATTTTTTTCGTAGATGTAAGTACGATAAGATTTTATATTTTGTGACAGTTGCTTACAATTACAAATACCACTGTGCAGAGTAAAATTGTCAAATGCATTTGCATTTTACAACAATAGGGTCTGGTGATTCATAGCCATCGACGTTTCTGTCGTATAGTTTTTGCGATAAAAGGTGAAATCTGTCACAGTACACTGTAATCTCTTCGCCAGTTGGAATGTTTAGATAAAAATTGAGTGAAAGTTATTCGGTTTTTATTTACACTGTAGGATTATTTCTAATGGCAACTGTGCGGTTTTAATGTAGGTAGCTGTGTCTATGTAAATTTGATTGAAATTATGGTTTCAATGTTGATGGCATAATAAATTTACTTTGTAACTATTTTGTACACAATTAAAAACTAACTAATATTGTACACAATATTTTCAATGAGTTTTGATCTATCGAGTTTATAAGGGGAAATTAGGGCGCCAGAACATTTTTTGATGTGGCAACAACTTTATTTTGATTGACAAAATCATTAACTTTTACTAAATAATTAATGTAGGTACTAATAGGTAAGTATTACATTGCTGTATATAAATAGTACCTATTACATTATTGTATGTATTGTGTTAATTAATTGTTTCAATTTCATACTTGAATTGTTACCCAAAATTGTTAATTTTATGATTGTTTTTTTTTTATTACTTAACTTAAACACATATTCTACCGTAAATACTAATTATTTATTGTGTTATTGATAATTATATCATTTCTTCGATGAACTATTGATACAATTACACTACTTAAGTACCGATATTGTAGACACAGGCTTATTAGTACAAGTCTTGCCATATTAGTATAATGAGAACGTATAGTGAGCACATGACCTTCTAACAGCTGTAATAGGTGTTGCTATTTTAATTATCGAGTCATATCCTCGATTGGCTGTATCCAACGAAAGCTCCACTGAAATGAATTTTTTTATAGATTAATTCGGCAAACGAGCTGACGAGCCACCTTGCGGTAAGTAGTCATCGTCGCCCATGGACACCCGCAACACTAAAGGAGTTGCTGATGCGTTGCCGATCTTTAAGAGCCCCTACGGACTGCAGACTGCCAGAGCCGCAGCAACCGAGGGGAATTGGCTATTACGTGCAAAAGTCGAAACACACACCAAGGTGCTTTACGACAGACTGCGACGTAAGGGTGGTCGCCAGCCAGTGAGACCCTAAGATGTCCTTCCTACCACCGAGTCTACATATTTTCACGCCTCTTGCGGGATGCCTATCTGAAAGGCAGTGAGGAACAGTATTCTAACCCGTCCTCACACGGTGTAAATGATGACTAGAAAAATCTCAAGATTAGATAATTCTTTGGTCTATTGGTCATCAAAGTGATTGGTAAGCCTGGGATCGGTTTCCAAATCGAGCAGTGTAATTGGAATAATAACACTCTATTACTTTCAAACTACATATTGCCTTAACCGGGTAAAAATCTAAACTCCAAGCTGGAACTGAATGTTTCATAGAAAAACCCAATAACATTTTGCTGAACCTGGAAATTCTACCTAGGACCTCTAGCGTAGTGGTCGCGCTAAGGACCAATAGACTAATGAGGCAGTTAGAACTTACATACTTACCATTGTATAATTTTACTTTGCCCCATGCCAATAGGCCTATCAAACTTAAGACTTACCAAAAAATGAGCAACTCGTTAAAAATCCTTTATTACAAAGTAGAAATTTCAAAAAATATCGATCATGTTGTTCTCTTGCCCGAAAAATAAAAAATAAAAAATACAGGATGTCACCTGGTTTACCGTAATATGGCAACACATTGCTAGTGGCCTATTATTTATACTGGTTAGCTTAGTACGCCTTGGACAGGACATATATTACCTCCATGCTTTGCTTGCAACCGGCAATAAAACCTTCAGCTTGACATGTGTAAATATTCACTAATCAGATACTGTTTCCCGGTTCCTTTGTAAAACTAAGGACAGTGGACTTTGCTTAAATGAAATTTCATTAAAATATTGTGAGGAATTTAATTAAGCTTGAAGATTTAAAAAATCTTATTCCTATATTTTCCCTAAAGGAAAATTAGGTATTTTTTACTTGATAGAGGCACACATTAATTAAAAAATAAAATGAAATTTAAGAGATATTTTGTTTATCACAAAATTTGTATTACAAAGAAATATACTTCAAAAATGAAATCTTTTGTGGTATTTTGTAATTTAAATCGTATAAATTACTTTCGCAGCACTTTAGCTTGAGTATAACTATTTATTTTTAAACATCATAGAAATGATGGCATACTTATTAATAAAATAACTTTATTATCAAATTAGTTTCCTATAAACTCTATACAATCTTGATGGTGGTTTATTTTTTCCTAAAACTTTATCTCGTTGTGTGTAGAGGCACTAAAAGTTTTTCCATTTGCGGCAAAACTGCGGTTTCAGGCTTGTTTTCTTACAACTTGCTCTAATCTGTTAAACATTATGTTATAGTTGCGACATTTTGTTGCCAAGTGTTAGTACCTAGCTAGTTTTCGGGCGACCTTGAACAACAATACTTTTTTCTTACCTTTCGCCAGGATAACATGTATTTTGGACCAAGAGTCCGGCGGACAGAATTTTCCATACACACGTAATACCAAAACAAATCATAATTTTATTACTATACTAGCTTTTGCCAGCGACTTCGTCCGCGTGGAATAGTTACTTTGTTCCCTAGTTCTTCGCCCGTGGTTTCACCTGCGTTGCCCCGTTCCTGTTGTAGCGTGATGATATATACATTAATAGCTTGAAACCTTTCCCATGAATCACTCATTTTCCCAACATTTCCCTTCACTGCTCTGCTCCTATTGATCGTAGCGTGATGAAAAGTATACTATAACCTGTGGTTTGGGCTGTGCGTTGATAGATCACTATGTCAGTCAGTCAGTCACCTAACGTAAGAGTAGACAAATATAATCAGAAAGCTCCGAACTGCTAAGCTATCAGGAGTTACACGTGTTATTGTGAGTTAACCATAAAAGATAGACATTTGCTGTCGTGGAATATTTTTTATATAATTTTAAGGAGAACATTTCCGTCATACATGATTTCTGTGTAGCTTTAACCATTAAGGCTGCACACGCGACGGAAGCTTAAAAAACGGAGTAAGTTCTCCTGTTTTCCCAACATTTCCCTTCACTGCTCTGCTCCTATTGATCGTAGCATGATGAAAAGTATACTATAACCTGACCAGGAGTATGAAGAACAATTGTACCAAGTTTCGTTGAAATCCGTCGAGTGGTTTTTGTTTCTATAACGAACATACAGACAGACAGACAGACAGACAGACAGACAGACAGACAAAAATTTTACTGATTGCATTTTTGGCATCAGTATCGATCACTAATCACCCGCTGATAGTTATTTTGGAAATATATTTCATGTACAGAATTGACCTCTCTACAGATTTATTATAAGTATAGAAGATATATATACTATAACTATTTGGATTCAGATAATGTTAATCTAGGTTCCTATTTACATTTCATCCAAAATCCTTTATTGGAAATAAATGTAAGCGAATGTAATTTTTGATAACTTTGCCAAGTTTGGAACTATTTTCGGGTCGTTTATTTCCAGTGAAGTAGTAGTAGATGAAATGGTACGGTAGGAACCTAGACTAATGGTGTCCGAATCCAAATACTAACACAATTTGATAAAATATTGTTAGGATTACGAATTATTTTGGTATTACGTTTTTGTGGGAAATTCAAGCTCCGCCGGACCCCTAATGCATTATTTTATTCGGACCTGATGCCTAACATGAATGTTACCTATTTTATTTGTTGGTATTCACAACTCGAACTAGAAATACTGTATTAAGACCTTAAAGTATTCCTGTATTCCGGGTATATGTTAGCAGCATCAGACAAATAAAGTTAAAACGCTGTCGTAATTTTACAATAAATACAAAGAAATGCAATTGAATATTTTACCATTTAACCAATAGATTCTATGTTATTCTCAATAGCAGCTCGGAGCTTAGGATTTGTGCCCGGTTAATGGCAATAGGCTCGCCCCCTACATGGGACCTAAAAATACCGAAAAATAGCGAACTGTGGGTGTACATTAGTACACCTCTGCCTAACTCTTCGGGGAATACAGGCGTGATGGTATGTTGTTAAGTATCGACGACACGATTGGCGTAGCGGTTGAGCGATCGGCTTCTGCGCCACGTGTTGTGGGTTCGATCCCCACACGGAGCAAATATTTGTATGATCTACAGGTACAGAATTTGTGTTTGTAAACGCACCCACGATACAGGAGAAAATCCTAGTGTGGGGCAACGTTTTTTTAAAAAAACAAATAAATTCAGTAGATAGTAAATATATCTTTACTTCGCCGGTATTTGTAAATGGACTCTGAAAAATTGGCTGTAGATATGAAATTTTCTGCAAAAGGGTCTTGAAACGTGTTATGTTTCACTATGGGCCCCGAGCGACTTTATCCGAAGGGTGAATACCGTGTAAATTTTTGGTCAAACGAGAAATATCCAGCAACATCTAATGTACATAGGTACTACACGTAAATAAAAAAGAAAAACAAAAGAAAGAGGTTCACAGTTTTTGCAAGGAGGATAAATTATGTCATTACCAATTATTATCTCAATACCACCTGAAATTCTAAACTAAGTCTGATAAGTCTAGATTTCTTTCAAACTTTTATATCCTTTTAACACTACTGGAAGCAACCCGAGGTACTTTTGACCCTCTAAACATCAAATTGATCTAGAAACTTATAACTTTTTGTTTATCAAGTCTTATATCGTCCATTACATTATAAAGTTCATTTAGGTTGAATTTCGAATAATATTATGTTTGTAAAATCGACTCGGATGTTTCAATTCTTATTTCAAATCTAATTTGATGAAGTTAGTCATAGACAGTTATGACATCTCCTTATTTTTTTTTAGTTTGGCGCCAAAGCGTCGTATGACATGTGTGAGTAAAACTCATTTGTGCCCATCGAATGAAAGTAACACGTAACATTTAACATTTTTGTCTACATAAACACATAATAACTAGCTTCTGTCCGCGACTTAATCTGTGTGGACTTTAGAATTGGATCCAACCTGATTAAAAAGTATTTTATATGTTATAGACTACGAGTATAAGTGTGTCAAATTTCATCCAAATATAGTATAATAGTAATAGGGAATTATAGGTTTCAATGGCTCCCATAACTATAACGTTGATGCAAGGCCTTGAGCTCAGCAATTGCTTGGCACTTGTCTCTAACTCACTCTCTAAAGGGTCACGTTTACTCTCGTTTTCCCCTGTTTAAGCACATTCAGGGCTATCCCGGGCTCGTTCCATTACGATGCAAGTGTATTTTCTACCACCAACGAAGGCTAATGACCCTTATCAGACCCTTGCATCAGATAAATAATGTTTAAAAGCCTCTCAACGGTCGACGAGTTTCACTAAAGGATTCTTCAGTTAAAATCCGGTTGTACCCAAGTTTTACTGGTTATCAGTGTTTTTTGTTTTAGAAAAAATATCCGCTTCTGTAAATGTAAAAAGGAGTTTGAGTGAAATAGTCTACGAAACGATTTTTTTTAAACAATTTTAGTGGTTAAAGAGAATATTCGTTTATGTTACTTAGTTCTTTATTCAAAACTGTTTTGAACGCTTCGATGTTGTCACGGGTTCCATATTTAAAATATTTAATGCATCGCGGCAATTGATACCGAATTTGATGCCATACTAAAATAATATTTAGTTTGTCGCGAACCCTACGGCCAATGTGAAAATCAAATATTCAAAACAGATACGAAAGTAAAATGCAATATTCAAAGAGGCAATATTGAAGATAGCGATGTTATGCCAGAGGGACAGACAAATAATGAGGGTCCAAAATACCCCAAGGAATGGCTTTTTCACGCTCCAACGCGTTTATAGGTTCATCCCATTAAAATTTAATTCATTTTTTTGCGGCAGCTTCTTTAGATTATTAGTCGTAAATGAGTTTCGTGAACATGAATGCTGAATAGACTGCCTTATTAGTCTAGTGGTCTTATGCTAGAGGTCCTGGGTTTGGTTTCCAGGTCGAGCAGTGTTATTTAGGTTTTTCTATGAAGTTCTCACAAACACCCCGGAGTTTGGATTAGTGCCTGGTTAATTGGTAATAACCTCGCCCCATATTACATGGGACCTAAATATACCGGCCAAATGTGGGTGTAGGTATCTTACAACTCTGTTAATCGTTCGGGGAATACAGGCGTGATAGTATGAATGCTGAATTCAATTTATGTGGGAAAACAATGTATTAAATCAACCGTGCAGTCTGCATGTTGTTCTTGAATTATTAATTGTTCGTTATGCTTGAGTGAAACTATAATAAAACAAATGTTAGTATGTGTTATTGTATGAAGAAACGAACCTAGAGACAATTAATATTTACCTAGCTACATTATCATAAATGCTTTGATCGGAATTCAGTGAGTTCAGTTAGTAATACATAAATGGTTTGAGTAAGTCCAGTAATGGGTACTGAGTTGCGACTAGCATCAAACATCCTTAATATCAGCGCTTAATTAGTGTTTTCGTAATTTGATAATTGTTCATAATATACTTATATATGTGTTATTCCAGACTATAATATATCTCCGTACCAAATTTTATCCAGATCCGTTCAGCCGTTTTAGCGTGAAAGAGTAAGAAACATCCATACATCCATACTCACAAACTTTCACGTTTATAATATAAGTAATGATATTAACTGATATTTAACTTCTTGATAAAGTATATAAATATCTTTTTGATAATCATAATATATATTATTGTATAGAATAACTATCAAAAGTTTGAGTCTTTTGTTAATTATTTAGTTCGTATGATTATTTCTCTGGAAATATGATAACATTTGCAGATTTGAAATTGATTTTAGTTTTTCGATCAAGACTTCACTGTCTTAGATTATTTAATTTTCAAAATACAATCAAACGTTATTAGTCATAAAAACTTCCCACGTTTTTCCATCTCACTTTGAAATTGGAAGAATTGTCGACCTCAGAGGAAAGAGTTGACATTGGCAGCCTTGTCATTAAAAATAAGTAATGGGGGTATTGGGGGCTAGACTTGTGTTTTGTTTCCTTCCCCCTGTCACAAAATATCACGTGTCAAAACAAGACAAAACACACAGATTAAACGTTTCGTATTTTTACGAATAAGGCCATTACAATTGTATATTATTTATAAAGTAAACATAAACCGTCAAGTAACAAATTATGCAAAACCATTTGTTCTTGGTCCAGACGCAATTTAATGAATTAACAACCTAGCTACGCTGTTTATAGAGTACGTTTCAGATATCCAAACATCGTTAAGGCAACCATCAGACTCCAGACGTCTTGTCTCCCATTTACCGTCAAATTTAGTACATTCTCGGTTCTTACGGTAAGATATAGCTTACAGGAGTGTCCTTAGGGAGCGCCGTATCTTGGAGGACGCCTTCATCTGTTTCTGCAGAGTGAATATTATCGGCTCTTAGGTAACCTAACGAGGCACTGTTATCGCAAAAGTTTTTGGAATAGGAAAAATAAAGAAAGATATAATTCCCGGAGGTGTTTTGCCCAAAATCTTTTTGCTCAGGAAGGCAACAGTTAAGTAAGAGAATTTCAAATGTTTTTTTTTAAAGTAGCTATGTTAACTTAATGGTTCTTCCCTTGTGCGTTGTCTGTATTTATTTTAATGATTGCTTACGCACGGTCTTTTCACCTTAAAAAGACCCACTTAAGTGCGGGTCGGACTCGCCCACCGAGGGTTATGTACTCACCAAAGATAATATAATATTACATTACTAGTAAGCTTTAAAAAAATATTACGGAGATGGTGGGTAACCATCTCTCTCAAAAGACTTAACCCTCTTTCTGGCGCAGTCAGGCAAAAAAACGAGCGTTATTGCGAAATTTGAATTTTTTACTTACTCCGGTACTCCAAGAGAACGAAGACCTTAATTTTTTATATAAAGTTCAACTTGAGACCTCTATCCGTATTTGGGATAAATGGTCTTGACCGATCGTACAAGGCACAGTTGACACATGGACAACGAAATTATTCTAAAAGGGTTCCGTTTTTAAGGTACAAAACCCTTATAATTATTATAAGCGTAATAGCTTCTTCACTCCACATTGTTCTAGATGTCTGAAGTCGATATATACATCCTGAACATATTTTTATTCTAAAAGGAGACTCACAATCAGCTGTGAGCAAAAAAGGCATTGTATTTGTAATTATTTTAAATTCGTTACCAATAAGTGCCAGAAGGTTTGAAGTCGACAAAACAAACACAGTTTCTCATGCCAATTACTAGCGTACTCGTAAGAGATCTCACAAGTACTCTGTCCCACTGTAACTCGACAAAAGGCACGACTAATTTTTTTCTAATAAAACTAATGCGTATTTATCAGGGTACAATCGATACGGCCTCGCTCCAACCGATTTGACCACACACAACAATCAATCACAATTTAATGTAGACCTTTTTGGCCCCTATTGGCCGATTTAATACGTCCATTTAAATCAGAGCCCTCATGAACTGAAGCACTTTTACCTAATTAGGGATGAATGAGGGATCTTTTAATGCTGGTCGAGCATCAGCGTATGATAGCGTGAACTCCTTTTAAATTTGGAATGTGGTTGGTCTTAGGGTTATTATGTCGCGGTAATCAGGATGAGCAGTGATAGCCTAGTTATTTGACTTATAGACTGCTAAGTCAAAGGCCTCCAGTTAGAATCCAAGGCACTTAACTCTGATCACTTTATAAAGTAATGTGCGTAACTATTAAATAGTAATTGTTTAAACGTTGAAGGAAAATATCGTGAGGAAACGTGTGTGAAGTCTGCCGACTCGCACTAGGGTATGGATCTCCAGGGATCGACGACGAACTGCAAGGGGTCCATATCAGCGGGGAAAAAATAGGTCCATGCGATGTAAATCCTAATCCCTATAATTCTGAGAGAACTGATGCTGCGTTTGATGATGAATCAGGGATGGTATTAAAGCTTTTCAGTTGTGATGACCCTGTTAAAGCGATGTTGCACATTTTATGTAATTACTGTAGTACTACTTACTACTACATTTTTTAAGGTACTAGATGGTGTCGTCATTTCCTAGCTGACAACCTCTGAGAATACACACCAAATCAAACTCGGAGAATCGTGGTCTGTTTTGAAGTCCAGACACAATAGTATCAGAATAAGTGTGTGAGTGATACAATGCAGGGCAATGTCTAAAATGGCCTTTCGAAGAAAGATCCATAGCGGCTTGTGATAATGTAGATAGTGCGATAATTTTGTTCTGGTTAGTTTGCATTGACCTATTAGATAAAGTTCATTAGTTTATCTAAGTAATGTAGAAGCTTCTTGACTCAGTTAAAAGTAGATAAGTAGATACCTATGTAAACTGACTAAAATGACTGCCTCATTAGTCTAGTGGTCCCAAGCGCGATTGCTACACTAGAGGTCCTGGGTTCGATCCCCAAGTTGAGCAAAGTGTTATTGGGTTTTTCTATTAAATTCTCAGTAGCGGCTCGGAGTCTGGATTTGTGTCCTGTTAATGCTTATAGGCTCGCCCCCTATAATATGGGACCTAAACATACCGGCAAATTGTGGGTGTACATTAAGTATGTCTCTGCTCTACTCTTCAGGGCACTCTGGCGTGATGGTATAATGTTGCTGATTCTCAGTTTGTCATAGTTGTTCGCATGACGACGAGGGATTGAGGCTCTCAATGGGCTAAAAATTGTCGCCCATCTGTAGACTGACCACGGCAAGCGACGTGTATTCAAAACTGTAAAAATTTCGTGAATACATTTTCAATTTAATCTCCATTTAATAGAGTTTATTATCCATTGGAGAAATTTGACAGTTTGTGGTAATCTGTTGCGCTTGTTGACTGTACAAGGTCGAATTTACCTTCAGTCGGCAGTTAGGCGAGGGTGCACGGGTAGAACGTTGAATAAAACAGTGGACTAAGCAACAAACCTTAACTACAGTGTTGCCAGTGTTGCTACGCTTCGCGGAAAGACGTTGAAATAATAAATGTCAATTTTTGCAGTTATTTTCTAGGGTCAAAGATTAGTAAAGGGTTAATCAAATGTAAGCAAACCTCTTAAATGTCAACAGTTTCTTTATTTAACAAAAAAATACAACTTAAAAATGTACTTAAAAAAATACTATCAATTTAAATAATAAAAATACAAAACTTCTAGAACTAAACAAAAATAATATAATTCACTAATATTTTTTTTTTATTATGTCGGCAAACGAGCTTACCAGCCACCTGATGGTGAGTAGTCATCGTCGCCAATGGACACCTGCAACACCAGAGGAGTTGCTAATGCGATCTTTAAGAGCCCCTACTGACTGCAGACTGCCAGAGCCGTAGCAACCGAGGGGAACTGGCTCTTATGTGCAAAAGTCGAAACACACACCACGATGCTTTATGACAGACTTCGACGTCGCGAGCCAGTCAGACCCCAAGAGGTCCTACCACCGAGCAATTATATATTTTTTTTATTTTACAAAGAGAAAATCTTAGAATGAAATCACAATAAAAAAATCAACATATAAATGTATTAACAACTCCATTTTTTAGGCATTTATAAAATATTATGAAGTGAAATATTGCTTGAAGTGAAAGTAAATAACTGGCAACCCCATCTAACTACTAAAGTACGTTTATACGCTTAGGTTGCTTTTCTTTTTAACACGGTTTGTTTTGGCGTTTTCCCCAAGGTTGTCAGCTACAAAATATATGAAAACCCTTCGTGAGGAAAATAAAACGTACCTAAGTATTTACTTATTTTGTATAGCAATGTTTTGTTAGAAATTTTCAGTTCTTGGTTATTTATTGGAATGTTGTAGACATGTAGAAGATAAATTATTATTAAGTATTGTTATTTATTGTTCAACATTAAAAAAAATCCTCTAAAGTAGAATTATAAATCACAGACAGAATGTTACAATGGGCGGTCTTAATGCCAAGAACGTACTCTTACAAACAACCTTTGGATAGAGAAAAGAAAAAGCGATTCCTAGGTAATTATCTAGGAATTGCTTTTCCCTTTACTGTTTTGCAATAAAACAGTTTACAGGATATTAAAAAAAATGCATTTTATAACTTAACAAAATATTTTTATTCAGTATCTAAGTTGCAAAAATTATACATAAATTCAGATAAAGTCTAAAACTTTGTATTGATGAGTCTGGTGTTGACTTAGGAAAAATACATTTTTAATTTAATTTCAACCGTCTAGAAACTCTTTGGAAACATCTAAATTTGGTGCAAATTCTCCAGTTATACTAAAATATATATTTTTTTAAATATAACTCTCATATTTTAGATTCCGAATAAATCATACACTTGACAGCTGCCTACTTAAATATAAAAAGAATGTCACCCTTCTCTTTCTATCCTGTCTTGAAGAAAAAGACGGGCTCTATTATCATCGAAATAGTTGTCGCAGTTTATGCCGGTAATCCTATTTCTATTGTGTCATACAGGTTTTAAATAAAACAGATATGACCACAGGAACGCGCGGTTCGTGTTATAAAAGTAGGTAAAAAGTCTAGTTATGAATAAAAAAAAAAGAAGTGAATTGTCAAATTTATTTTCAGAAGAATGTAAACTTGCTCAATTATTCTTTTCATTAAATTATTACTGTTAAATAAATATATTACTTTGGCAACATTTGTTGCCGGGGACTGTAAAGTGGAAATATTTATAAAATTAATATTTTTTTTATTTGCGTAAGTGTCACAAACCAGTATATTTATACAATGCGTGCAGGGCGTGTTCGAAATCAATGCGAAACTTTCCTCATTGACCATTCGGTGGACTGATAATGGAGGGGCCATGGCTAGCTACGTACCATACACATTTACGTGTCCGGGACACTGGCACTCCAATAACAATTAATTTTCAACTGTGTATTGAAGGAATAATGAGCCTTATCTACATACAAAGCACTTTTAACTTTTAAATCTACGATAGCAATAAAATTTCAATCGGCACATTAGCTCCCTGATAATTGGGTAGACATTCTCCAAATACGCACCTAACTGTAATTTTATTCGCAAACTTTATTTATGAGTTGGGAATTGATTTGAGTATAAAATGTTCTTATAAATCTTTAATCCAATATGGGATTTTCGCACGCACTCCGGTAATTTCCCTGTCCGTACATTACCATCGAAATCCTCTAATTTACACTCGATATTGGCAACCCTAAGATTCTGCGTTTCGCATATATTTGCTCATCTCTTTTAATGAGTTCAAAGCTCGAAAAGTAATTGGGAGCTAGTGATGTTCAGTGATTAATTCTAATTCATTTGCTGATTAAAAATGGTAGGTATTATTTGACTTAACGCTAACGGAAAAGATTTACTAAAGGAAGTTTGGTTAACAACTATTTTAAGTCTTCTTTTATGCCTCTCATGTCGTGGTTGATCATGTGATAAGACTGGTTGGCAGATTTTTAGGTTTTCTACTTCTCTAGGTGTATATCAGTAGCAGACACTGCATATGGAATGCTCTTCCCGAGGGTCCTCCCCGATAGATATAATCTGGGTGTCTTTAAATCACGATTGAATCGATTTCTTCTAGGCAAGCGCGCTCCATCGTAGATCGCAGTATCGTTTGACTGGCAGTCAAGCGTAAGCCTATCACGAATAAAAAAGAAAAGCCACACCGATAGACAGACAGTGCCGATCACTACTAATTTTATTTCGACCGTACTACTGCCACTGATATTGTGAGAAAGAGAAGACGCTATTTAATGTGGAGAGCCGCATTCTTCTCTCTTAATCGTAAAACGATCTCAATAACTCGTCACGGTACAGCCTCGGTAGGTAGCTAGCGCATAGCAGTTATAGAGCGCAAAACGTTTTCGTACTAAACTTTGATCCCGATTTGATTTGATTTCTCTCTTTTCTCTTTTTTCTCCAGATTACTGATCTCTATATTTCTCTATGCTATTACAGAGGTCACTGCACTAGACAGAGTGACTTGTTACATAAGGGTAACATATTTTGTCTATCTATCTCTCGTAATACTCAAATGTCTTTGGCAGTAAATCAAAGGTATTCCTAAGTTAACAGCGACGAACTTGTACTTTCTTACTTTTATCAATAAGGATAAAAAACTCATCTCTTTATAACGAAGATCAAGGTAAAAGAAATAAGGTGAGTCTTCAAGTTTTAGAGTCTATCAGTTAAATGAATTCTGTTTCTAAAGTAACTGCTAACTTGTGGAGAGCGGTCGTTTCATCAAAATTCTATTCGTCGTCCTCGAAGCTAAATTATGTGGAAACTGTTGGGCAAAGTTTTAAAACGGTCTTGTTTAGTGCTTGCTAAGATTTTAACACAAGATTCGGAGACCTAGGGGGCTTAAATGGACACTTTTAAAGAATCACAACATGATCCACCGACACGGTTACAAAAGACCCGTTAAAACCGTGTAAAGAGAGTGTTGAGGAGTTGCTTAAGAGAACCTTTAGAGCCAGTACACACAGTAGACCGCCAGAAATGCAGCAACCGAGGAACTGGTACTCTACTCACGCTTAATGTCGAAACACACACTTAGATGTTTTAAGACAGACTCCGACGTAAGGGTGTTCGCCAGCAAGTCAGACTTAAAGAGGTTCTTACCACCGGGAAAGGCAGATATTTTCTCGCCTCTCACGAAATGCCTATCTTAATGGCAGTGAGGAACTCTATTCTAACCCGTCCCCACACGGGCAAATTTTGCAAAGGGCCGATTTTTTCCATCGCCAGATAACTTTATCGGAGGAATAAATTCTAATTTTATTCCTCAGTTAAAATTTATCTGGCGATGTAAGAATCGGCCCAAAAATTAATAAGTACTTACCTATCGTTAAATATGTTTGGAATCCGTTAATGATAAACATAATAAAGTAAAGTTTGGCAACTTTAATATAACCGGTAAATGATAAAGTTGTGTACTTTTATGACCAACTTTCCGAGTTCATAAATCTTTGGACTTTAAAAGTTTTAAAACGAGATTAAGCGAAAGTATTGGTTTCAGAGAACTCCGGTTCAACCGGTAAAGTAGTAAAGAAATCAACTTGGCTTAATCAAACTTGATTTTGGGGTGGCACCATAAACACATTAACACATTTATGTCAAAAATTAAATTATGTATTTATCCGTTTTTATGTCAAGAAATAAATGAACGTGTTGCGACCTACATTACTAGTAAGCTTTTTTTTTTAAAAAAAAACAATTTTAATGATAAACATGTTGTTACATTGCGATACGGCGTGTTTTTTTAGAAAAAAATTAAATAAGCTAGCTTTCTTAAAAAAAATGCCTTGCCGATCTACTAGGCTCTAGGATACGATAGGCTCTGCATCATAGGTACGTTAGCACAAATTCATACATACATAAACACCGGAACAAATATCTGTAGAAAACATAATCATACCATCAAGAAAGAAAGAAAGAAGAAGAAAGTGTTCATATAAGTGTATTTCTCGAAAGGTTAGGCTGAGGTGTACTATTGTACATCCACAGTTTACCGACCCGCTATGTTTAGGTCCCATATAATAGGGGGCGAGTTTATTGCCATTAACCGGTTTCGAATCCAAACTCCGAGCTGCTACTGAAAATTGCACACAAAATCCCAATATCACTTTGCTCGACCTCGGAGTCGAACTCATAACCTCTAGTGTAGCAGTTGCGCTTACTCCAGATAGATAATAATTATATATACTTAGTGCATAATCTAATGAAGCAGATTTCTCGTTCTAGTTTTTAAGTTAAGTTATGCATAAATGTGCAATAAATCGTGCGTTAATTAACTGCGGAAGGTCCATCAAGTTATAAAAAATACCAAGCATACATGTATAACAATTTATCGAGACTCATTAGGCAATTGTTTACTTCATTTAATTAAATATCTGTTCAGCCATAATATTGGAATTTGATTTCTATTTGACAATTTGATTTGTTTTTACAACACTTTCGATCATGAATTGCACCAGTTAATTAAATTAATGCAATGAAATTAAATTATAATAAATTAAATGTTAATTAAAAAATATTCTGATGCCTCAGACTTCTCTCTAAATCGCCATAACCACCAAAATTAGAAACTTTAATATTGTTATATATATGCTTTTGATTTTGAATTGAATTGAATTTAATCAAACTTTACCATCATTAACCCATGCACTACCGTACTGGTGGGTACATCTGCATTCTTAACTTTGGGATGAAGTTAATGACGTTCTAAAGTTCAAATATTCATCCTTAAACGGGAGAAACCACAAAAAAGCCAATCAAATATACTTAGGTGAATATTCTTAATCTCCTTTTGATAGACACCTTGAAAAGCTATTCAAAATCATATGAAAGCAAGCAAAAGCAGACAATTACAAACAGGGTACATATTTTAAAACTGAGTGTGTATTTCGTTCAACCATTAATCGCAATAGACCATAAACATTAATCTGACGACAAGAAACAGATACGTTATCAAGTCTCGGAGACTTATTACAGTACGTATCATGTGAAAACTTATCAAGGACGCATCTCGCGACGGTTTCACTGACATTAATGGTCTCCGACGGCGACTCGATCCGTGACATTTGTCATCAGTGAGTGAATGGGTGTCTCTGACTCGCGCTGCCACTTTCACGTTCGCATTTACAGGTTAAAGTAAAACCTACTTACAGGCGATGACGCAAGAGGTGGTATATTTATGGTCCAATACCAGTATTAAATTGAGTGTTTTGCATAATTGAATTTAAATTTTTGGGCGTCAATTAATTCTGGTTGATTATGAAATAGCAAGCAGTGATAGCCTAGTGATATGACCGTTGGACAGCCAAGTCAAAGGTCTCGAGTTCGAACCCAAGGCACGCACCTCTGACTTTTCGAAGTCATGTGCGTATTAAATAGTTAATTATCACGCGCTTATATGGTGAAGGAAAATATCGTGAGGAAACCTGCTTGCCTGAGAGGTTTTCTCGATGGCGTGTGAAGTCTGCCAACCCACACTAGGCCAGCGTGGTGGACTATAGCCTAATCCCTCTCATTCTGAGTGGAGACCCGTGCCCAGCAGTGGGACAGTATAATGGGTTGATTATGTATGTTATGTATGTATGATTATGAAATTAAATGGCCGACGTTGGCTTTCGGAGTTTATTCGTTGATTCCTTGGCGTTTTGTTTTATAAAAAACTTTTATAGTTACAGGAATTCACATTATAGTACCTACCTAATTGTAATGTATTGTTAGTATCTACATTTGTTAGTTATTCATGAATTACTTCACCAATTTGTCAAGCTTTGTCTTTTACTAACGTAACTGATGGAATAATGTAGGTACTTACGTCACCGTTTGTCTCTCATGTAAACCACTTTTTAATCGACTGCACTCAGATAGAAATCCTTCTTTTTTAGTAGCTACTGCACCGTCGTGTCGCCATTTCGCAGATTTCTATTAATAGTTTAAAGACATTCCTGCTATTAACTGGCGGCTGCATTGTTCAGTGCGGTTAAGTTTAACGAGAGGAAATATCAGGCTGATTTTAGTTAGCCAAGTGCCTCAGCTGCGAATAGACTCAATAACTTCCTGTGAGTTCTGTGTGCATGACTTTATTTGCATAACATAACATACCATCACGCCTGTATTTTCTGAAGGTTTAGGCAGAGGTGTAGATACTGTCATTAGTCTTATATTTTTACGTGGGAGAGCCATGCTTCGGCACAAATGGGCCGGCTCGACCGGAGTGATACCACGGCCTCACAGAAGACCGGTGTTAAACAACGCTTGCGTTGTGTTTTGCCGAGTGAGTGAGGTTAACGGAGGCCCAATCCCCTTTTAAAAGGTCGGCAACGCACTCGTGACTCCTCTGGTGTTGCGGGTGTCCATGGTCGGCGGTGATCGCTTACCATCAGGCGATCCGTAAGCTCGTTTGCCCTCCTATCCCATAAAAAAAATGCACCCTCAGTTATATAAGTAGGTACAGCAACCACAAATCCAAACCCTGAGCTGTTATTAAGAATTTCATAGACAAACCCAATCACACTGCTCAACCTGGGAATCTAACGTAGGACCTCGAGGGTAGCAGTCGCGCTTGGGACCATTAGACAACGAAATAGAAGTTTAGAAACACATTACTGTTAAAATAATCTTTAGAGATGAATACGTTCGTTCGATAAGAAATACCTAACTAAGTGAACCTAGATTGGACAACATAGTCGAGAAAAGGCTAGGGCCTAACTTAGTAGAATCATCTTAGCCGTTAGGATGTTTCTGTGCACGCTACGGTGCTGGTTGCGCAACCAATTTGGTTGCTACCAAGCGGATGATGGATGTGGTACCCTCCCTAAAGATATGTAAGTATGTACATAGGTACTATCGGCCAACGCCATATCTAGACACCGTAAGGGCTATTCTTGCTTGCAGCGCTCGGCTGCTAGTGCTTGGTTATAGTGAAACGCTACGTAAATATACTATGTAAAAATCTTTCCCTTCCTTGGATTTTTTTTTGTTCTATTACTATTGGTCGTCCAAAAAGGATTCTTTTCTGTTTGAATACTATTGGTTAACGAAAAAGTGCAGTGAATAGCTGTAGATCGTGTGCACGGAATTTTGCTTTCAAAATGGCTAGATATGGAGTTGGCTGATAGTACATTTCGTTCAAGCCGTCTCAGTGTACGGCTCTAAGGCTTGCGGAATACAATTATTATAGAATTTCTTGCCGGCTATTCTCCATAATTTGGAACCGTGCAACTAGTTTTGACATTCCAAAGTTCCTCCTTGTGATAATGGTCTAATTGAAAAATAATAAATATAACTCGACTTTTGACAATTGAACCTATTTCCTACAAAATGTAAAATAGAACTATCGCAGCCAGTTACTCAACTTTTAGTCAAGTTTCACGAACTTAATGTTTCTGTTATAAATGCTCCTTACTTAACCTTTGGCTATTTAATGGCCCGGGAAATAACTTAGTACCTACAGAAGTAAATGACCCGAGATATTATTACTTTACCGTAATAAGTGAATTACCGAAAAAAAAATATTGTAACATATATCTATCTACCATCACGTATTTATTCCCCGGAGGGTTAGCAGAGGCCTACTAATGTACAACCACATTTCGTTCATATATTTAGATCCCATGTAGGTAATAGGAGGCTAGCCTAAAATTCCAAACTCCGAGCTGCTACTAATAATTTCATAGAAAACCCCAATAACACTTTGCTCTACCTCGGAATCGAACTCAGGACCTCTAGCGTAACAGTCTCGCTTATGACCAGTAGAATTAGTCTAGTGGTCATAAGCTATGAATCGTACATTTTCAGTATTCTGTGATAACAACAAGAGCTGCTTACGAGAACTGGTCACTGAACTGACCGCCTTATTGGTCTAGTGGTCCCAATCGCGAATCTGTGGGTATAGGTTGTACATTGGTACACTTCTGCCTAACCCTTCGGGGAATGCAGGCGTAATAGTTCATTACGAGAACAGAAGAAAGAAAGAAAACACTTGTAAGTAATACTTAATTATCTACAAGTAGACTAACTAGGTACTACTACTGAACCCCAGATACGATAAATAATTAATAAGTGTATTGGACCGAAGCCTAGAGTGTAATTGTACTTTAAAATAGTTTATTTTTAAGTATTTAGAATATCGCTAGTCCATGTCCGGACACACTGTATGTTTCTCAGTGATAATGTAGCTTTCTAACGGCAAAAGAATTTTTTAAATCCGTCTAGTAGTTTTTAAGTATATTCGTTACATATTAGTACTGCATACTCTGTTTCCACATTGATTTATTCATTTACTATGGGCCTATGTATAATTGGCTATCTGTTGTGTATGCTCGTTGCAAATTTATTGTAAAAGCTGTTGGTTTTTCACAAGAAATAAATATAATAAAACTTACAAACTTTACGTCTGCCATTCTCTTGCGTAAAAATCGTCATTTTCTTCTGAATTAATGATTGACAGTTTTGACTACTAAATCTGTCAGTCCTTATGTTATTGGACAGGCATTTGTTATGCAAAATTGCTCAAAAAAACATGGCACGACAACCACAGACAGATACTGCTAAAAAACCTAAAAAAAAAATACAGTAAACCGTAGGTTCTTCACGGCGACATTAACCCGCAAGGCGTCATTCCCATAAAATTTGCGCAAACGCGGGAAATTCTAACTTTAGCCATTCATAAACGCAGGGAGCCATGAATGAGTTAGTAGGTCGGAGAGCGTAGATCGCGAAGCACCCATATATTACAACGCCATGTATATTACAATGGAGATGTAAATCTGGGAGCCTTGTAGACGCACAAAGTTGGTGTGTTATTGTTGCTTTATGTTGCTTTGCGTAAGAATTTTTTACGCAGCTTGTAAATTCGAATTGCGAACTTTTATAGACATTTGTTGTAATTTATCTAAGTTCCAGAAGGTCCTATTACAATTAATTTATTGTCTATTGTGCTACATACCATCATACTTGTTTCCCGGCCTTAAAAACATAAAAATAATGAAAAAATAAAATAACAGTTTCGGAAGTCGGTGGCAAAAACAAAAGTTCAAACCAAATCGAAGGCACCGACTTCCGTAACTGTTATTTTATGTTTTTGAAGGCGGTTTTACTTTTTGTTAAAGTTATTTTATTTTATTAGTTGCTTGACGGTGTTTCGTGTTTACAGCAAATTTTATAAAGATATTATTAGAAAAATACATAACATGGTTAAGTAAATAGATTACGCGTTAACACAAAGGCAATTTTCACGTTAATATTAAGGCGATGTCCAAAAAGCAAAACTAAACATTAATTGTGCGGAGTTGTGGCAGATTATACCGCTGCTCTATATCCTCTCACACCGTATGTTTGGCAACAAATCTGTCAGACAGTGGGACACCACATTCCGTAAGGGTCGTGTTACGTGAAAGACGAAAATTTGTATTATTTAACACGAATTAGACATACATAAACATACCATCACGCCTGTAGGTATTCCCCGAAAGGTTAGGCAGAGGCGTACTGATGTACACCCACAGTTCGCCGGTATGTTTAGGCCCCTTGTTAATAGGGGGCGAATTAGACATATTATAATATTAAAATTAGGTAACTGCCTAGTTATTTCTTCCCATAAAAAAGAAAGCTGTTTGAAAACGATGATGAAGCTCTAAATTGGAACCGTGAACTAAGTAAGTACGTATAATATTATTCAGACCACGTCCTAGACAAGTATAAAATAATAGACAAAACCTCTTTCGAGTCTGGCATAAAAAAATCGAAACTTCAAATTCAAATTTCGAACAGTACAGACTAAATTGAAATAAAATGTATTCTTTTTTGTAATCATGGGTGGTCTAAAACGCTTATTCGATAAAAATGTTTGCAAATATCATTCAGCGTATTCCACTGGCATTCCTTACTGTGAAGGAATAGGAGCTTCGAGATACCGCATACCGTAAAGGTCATATTACTTGGATATGTCACGGACGGCTGAATATTACGAGTGCTCTTTGAATCGACCTTGCCGGAGTATATAATTGTACAATGAACTTTGATATAATGAACATTGTTTTAGATTTGATATTAATACTTAGTAACAACGCAATTACTTTTTCTCATATAAAATACAGACAGAGAGCATTGATAATGTAAAAAATAAATGTGCGTTCACCTGCATCTACATAAAGATAGATTCTTATTATTAGAACAAAATTGTAAACAGAAATTTAAAAAACCTGTTACAATTTTTATTTAAAGAAGTACCTAACTATGGAGTTTCGTGCCGGTTCTTTTCCATTAGACCAACTATTTATTTATTTGGAAAGCATCTAGTTTTTATCAATTTAAAAGTGTCTGTAATAATGTTATAAATGGACTAAAACATTTGCCCACCATTGCCAATTTGTCGAACCCCGACCTCCAACGAGATAGACGACCTGGTGAAGGTCGCTGGGAGTTGTTGTATGCAGGCGACATATAACCGGTCCTTGTGGAAGTCTTTGGGGGAGACCTTTGTTCAGCAGTGGTCTTCTTTTGGCTGAGATGATGATGATAAAACCATTTGTCTTTGACTGTAAAAATAAACGTAGGTAAGTACATTTACATTTTAGTTCCGAAAATAAGATAAAGCAAATTCTTACCGTTTTTGGCTCTAGCTCGAACATACACAGGATTTATCACAGGAAAACTGTCTGGATCCAGTCAACTAGCCAGGTGGATTATTATTAGATCCTACCACCACACCACGCCAACTGTGCCGAGTTTTCTTTACTTTTCCAGCACGAGCATCTTTCCTACGAGGGACGAGGAAGTTGTTTATTCTTGGACGACGTAAGAGTAAAAATTCTTCTAGGAACTCATCTAATAAATCTTAACTCGGATTCTTGCAGCATAAATCACTCAACTGACACTTAGTTTAATTTCGTTACCTCCTTCGTTTACATCTTAGGAATTGTCTCTGGCTGTCTCGCTTTACGCTCGCGTGTAATCCAACTCCGTGCCCTTTTACCAAGCCACCTGCAAAAAGTCAAATTAACGCTTTTGTTCATCACCTATTGCTGCTTTTATTGTAAGTGTGCGAATATTGTGGGATTTATATCAGCAATGAATGACGTTCAATAGTTTCGTGGTTTTACTCGTATATCGGTTATAGTACCTATGAGGAATATGGGGCATTTCTCAATGAAACTAGTAGGTACATACTCTGTAAGTGTTGGTTTTTGTTGTTAGCGAATCGTGATGTAACAGACTTTTGTTCTTTCTGTGAGAGTTAATAAGGTTGATTCACATGGAGCACGTGACAGGAGAAGATTTTAGTCGCATTTATTTTTAACCGACTTCATTAATAATAATATGATTACTTACAAATTTTATAATACAATGCAAATATTTTAGCTGTCACTTCAATAATGCTATAGAAGATATTTTGTTTGCATTTTTGTTGCCCCCTTATTTACAATCTACAAAAAATACCTTTTATGTAAAGCCAAGCAGTAAATGAAGCATTAGTTTAAATGAGAACCTTGAAAACATTTGTCTGTTGGGCCAAATGATTGCAAATTAATAAATCAAAGGTTACGCTACATAAATTAAATACTGAGATAAGAATTGGTGCTTCATCAACCCGATCGAAAAAGGCAAAGCATATTACAAAATGTTGCCATATCTTGAGGGTGAGATAATTTTATTCACGTCACGGTATCGCCAAAATGGAGAAAGATAACTACAGTTGGAACATTGAGGTAATATGAACTCGGAACGAGGTACGCGCCGTGAAGCGGTTGCGTACTCTACAACAGCTTTTTATTTAAAAAAATATGTAATTGTATGAAATAGCTACCATCCTCTTATCTTACCACTATCCCAATTTTCTATTTATGACGCACTGCGCTTGTCACATAACAACAACAAGGACGTGTATTTTTTTAGTAAAACGTGTCTCTCTTTTAAAACACTTACGCGGTCTAATCTGTGATTGTTGTTAAATTATAGGTTTACGGGTTTTAAGGTGTCAAAAAATACTGCAATCATCCGAATCATTCATAAAACGTTACAGGATTTTTCAAATACGAAATTTAAGATTGTTTAGTTCTAAGAATGTACTAGAATTAAAAGGCGCTACGTATCTTATCGGTGTCTCTTATAGCTCAATGAGCTCTGACGTCGAATCGATTGGAAAAAAATCCCATCTAATCAAGAAGTACGTCGTTATTTTCAACTCGGTGTCAATGTAGAGCTCCACCATTTATTCGGTTATTACTATTGGGACCGCTTTATGAAAGTATTGGTCCGCGAATCCAAGCGTGTTTTTTGTAGTTTTGTCCCAAAAAACCTAAATTAATTTCCCAAAAACTGCCCTGCAAAGGTCTTCTTACTCTCGTTCCATTCTAGCTATTTGTAGGCCAAAGCCAGGAGTCAAGTTCTCTGTTGATATTTTCACCGATAGGATATTCACATTTGCATTAGAAATTATTGCGAAAACCAAAAATCGAACTCAGATGTGTTTTAAATTTGGAACAGTGTGGACAGAATAAAAATTGAATTTTAATTGAGCGCGTCCAACGTTCGCTTGATATCGTTCCCGCATTCATGCATGAAAAATATGTTATAACAACTTCTGCCTGCGATTTTGTCTGCGTGGACTTCAGAATGGGGTCCGACCTAGATAAAAAGAAGCCTACGTGTTATTCCAGACTATAATTAACCTCTGTGCCAAATTTCATCCAGATCCGTTCAGCCGTTCTGGCGTGAAAGAGTAACAAACATCCAGACATCCATACTCACAAACTTTCACGTTTATAATATTAGTAAGGATTCCGATAAATACAAACCAATCACGCAAGTTATGGAAAATAAAAACTTTATTCGAGCAATTCTATTCAAATTTTAGCTAACTTTAAGAAGGGTATGTTATTTATATGCTCGCGTTTAGCAATCTAAGTAAAAAAATATATTATATATTATATAAAAAATATATAAGCATTTTGTAGTGTGTCTTCATCACCCATGCACCATCTCAACAATATGTAATAATATTTTATAAAAAAAGTGCATATTCATTTTGTTTTTTGTTCATTTTTTTAGCATGACAAGAATACTCGTAAAAGAAATATTTATACGTACATTGAATTGAGAACCACTTTATTTAAAAATATGCATTTTTAATTACTTTGTAACCCTACCGATATTACGAAACGACCACTACATACATAATTAACCCTTCGATGCGACTACATGTCTCCGCACTCTTTCTCATTATTGACATTAATACTTACGTCAACGAATGTCGTCATGGGAATTCAAGAGCATTGTGAATGGGACCGGTTCTGTCAAGTCCACTGGAAAGGGACGGAGGCTACTTTCCCATGAATCGATGGGTTTTTGTTTAACTTTTATGGCCTTATAAGAATCATGCTCGGGTTCGCTATGCAATCTTTTTCTCTATATGGTATATTGGTGGTATATATTGGCGTGGGATAGTGAGATATGGAAGGATATCCGTCGTTGAAAGGGTTATAGGTAGTATGTAATGTAATCTTCTGTGGATGTAGAATATTTCTTTCTTTGTTTTCGAAGACGGGTGCCCCTAAATGCATTTTAATTATAAAAACCGAGTGTGGCAATACTGGCAATGCCTGTGTTTCTTTAACATTTATCACAATATTTGTCACAATCCTTGCACTATTAATTCATCAAAGTCCCATCGTAATCCGATAAATGGTATACGAGGAACTTATTTAGGACGAGCAAACAAACAAATATTCGTATTTAAGTCCTAGATTATTGTTTTAAACATTCATTCTAGACGGCTCAGAGCGTGTCAAAACATTGGTTAAAATTATGTTGTACCAGTCCATAATAATATGCGAAAGTAGCTCTGTTTACCTGTTTGTTACCTTTTCACACCTTCACCGGGGAGCAGATTTCGATAAAATTTGGTAAAGAGATAGATTGTATCCTGAGGAAGGAAGCAAAAAAGTCCTTTGGGATGCCTAGTATACTATGTTTTTTTTAAGTGTTGCAGTCATATCAACACTTTGTATTTGTATGCACTACTCGCTAATTTAGCAACGTTTATTTTAACAACCTAACGATCTATTGTTTAATCTTTGTAACAATAGTTCATGCCAAGTATGTCAAAAGAGTATGTCTGTATGATGTATCTTGAGCTATATTATAAAACTGGCTTCTGTCCGCGACATTGTCTGCGTGGACTTCAGAATTACGTTCGATCTGGATGATAGTAGCCTATATGTTATTCCAGATTCCAGACTATAATCTGTTTCTGTGCCAAATTTCATTCAGATCCGTTCCGCCGTTCTAGCGTGAAAGAGTAACAAACATCCATACATCCATACTCACAAACTTCACGTTTATAATATTAGTAAGGTTATTCTTGGACTTCAAGAAGTGTATCCGTATACTGGCTTCTGCGCCACAGGTCATGGGTTTGATTCCGGGACGGAACATGTTTACATATTTGTATGACCTACAGCTTATTTTTCCGGGTCTGGGTGTTCTTGTAACAGCCAGATTCTATATCCAATCTGTCGATAGATTTGCTTACTAGAGATAGAATTTTGACATAGGCTCCATACAGCTACTGTCAAAATCCTATCTCTAGTAAGCAAATCTATTGACAGATAGGATATAGAAATCAGCCGTAAGTGAACATTGTTGTTTGCCCTCACGATAAAATTTGATTGTGGTTTGCAACACTGATCCGGTATCGTCCTGCTAAGAGTTATGATTCGATTCGGTCGAGCTACACAATATCTTATGTATGCATGCCGTCAGCTAGGACTGGTCTACTGAAAGCCGCTATAGTTCTTTATTTAAAACGCCATTTCAGACATTGCCCTGCATTGTAACACTCACATATTGCTACTACAATGTCTGGACTTTGAAAGAGACCATGATTCTCTGAGTTTGTTTCCGTGTTTCTTCTCAGAGATGGTCAGCTAGAAAGTGCCTGACTTGTGAAAAGTGTCTTTAAAATCTAAAATAGAGAAATCTAATAGAGAAAATCCTTGAGTACGGTTTAAAAAAAAACATAATTCGCAGGTACCTATGATACATTAACTACATATCAATTTACATGTAGGCAATCATTTAACTAAATCGTAGGCATTAAATCATTTAACTAAATAACGAGTATTTGATAGCAAGTTTCAATATTAACCTATAGAATTAGAAGCCATTAAAAATATTTCGATACCGGTCTTCGTAATTACCCATGTATAAAAAAAATACCTATGTATGAAAAAAGCTGTTTATAAAAAATATACCCTACATACTTTACTACGATTACATATGATACTAGCGGCCCGGTACGTGCTTCGCTACGTATAAAGCGAAATACAGCGGACAGCGGACAAAACCATTCCCAGATCCCCTAAATTTCATCAAAATCGGTCCAGTCGTTTGAGAGAAGTTCAGTGACATACACACTCACAGAAGAATTATATATATAAAGATTTATTACCTAATATTGTCTTAGACAAACCATCAATCCTGTATTCCCCGCCGGGTTAGGCAGAGGTGCACAACGGTAACAAATCTAAACTCCGAACTGCTTCTTAGTATAATAAAGAAAAACCTCATAACACAACTCACTGTAATTTGCATAATTCATTCCAATTAACTTCCTTTATTTTATTGATTTAACCATTTAGTTTACGTGGGAGAGCCATGCTTCGGTACGAATGGGCCGGCTCGACCGGAGTGATACCACGGCCTCACAGAAAACCGGCGTTAAACAACGCTTACGTTGTGTTTCGCCGAGTGAGTGAGGTTACCGGAGGCCCAATCCTCTTTTAAAAGGTCGGCAACGCACTTGTGACTATGGTGTTGTGGGTGTCCATGGGCGGCGGTAATCGCTTACCATCAGGCGATTCGTCTGCTCGTTCGCCGTCCTATCCCATCAAAAAAAAGAAACATATATCTATAATTGAAGTAGTTATATAATAAAATACAGAATAGTAAATAGAGATTGCTATAGGTATTCTATTCTACTTCACCTGGGAATTAAACCCAGGTCTTCTAATGTAGCAGTCGCACAAGACTAATGAGGCAGTATGTTCTTGTTAGTGTAATTTTCAGCCATGTACATTTAACACTATTTTTAGTATATTATAATATAGAACTACATACATACACATGTATTTCAAGTGTATGCCTTCAGGCGTCGGCTGTGTACATGTTAATGAGTCAGACGGACACGCGTAGGGCTGTAGCTATGGTAACTAGCCGCTATTTTTTACCCGACTACGGAAAAGTGTAACGGTGGCAAACAAGCCTACGGCTCGCCTGATGGTAAGCGGTTACCGTAGCCTATGGACGCTTGCAACACCAGGGGTATCACTCGCGCGTTGCCGACCCTGTAAATTATGAGACATTCTGCCATGCATGACAGCGACGGTAACAAAACACCACCGGTCCCCCACACTGCCATCACAACGCTTCCTCGCACTACATAACACGGAGTTTCCTTTAATAACTATGTTATTTGGCTACTATTTTCTGCAAGGTGGAGGTACTTCCCTAGTCGAGCAGCTCTAATTGAGAGTGGAATTATTAAATTCCACTATGCCCTACCTCTCCTTAAAAATGTATGGATATTCGATCCTAGCTCAAAAACTACGGATCAGATTTGTCGATTGATTCGTCTTTACAATCAGATTGCCATAGGTGTTTAATTTTTGAATAATAATAATTTACTTAATTATATTTAAGTTGGCATGAACTTGTCATAGCGGCATGCGACCGCAGCGGTAACCTAGACACCACTGTAACTTATTAATTTATTATTGACTTATTTAAATGTGTTGATTGAAACATCACTTCTTTCTCGCTTTTCAATTGTTTTTTTTCCTAATCGCGTTTTAATTTATTAATTACTCGGTGTCCCCTGGGATGCGCTGCAATGCCTCTTTTATCATTTATGCTTTTTTTCGTTATAAACCTTTCCAGGCACGCACACAATAATTAAATTTTTATTGCAATAGGATGAATGGTTGGTTACTAACATTTTTATTTATATAAATTTATAGTACTAAGATGACAAACAAGCATTCGGGCCACGTAATGGTAAGCTGCAACCGCAGCCTATAGACGCCAGCAACAGCAGTTGCATCACTAGCGCGTTGTCAGTTTAAGACCTTAGTTTTTAAGGCTCATTCGCATATGCACCCACCCACACAGGCAGAAACAACCAAATAACATTAAATCATCTGAGGTGGTGTGACTATAAACACTGAGCTATTACAGGAAATTCTCTTAAAAGATTTCCCAGTTCTGTTCAAAGTATCAAGTGAGGTGACACCTCGCAACTCTTTAGAAGTCATTTATCAAATTGTGACAAATACACTCCAGTTACAGATTACTCTGTGAAGGAAGACTTCGAACCGAAGTTACTTCTTAACTTTGTTCAGCGTATTTGTTTACAATCAAAGTACTTATGTCTTCGAGGGATATAGAAAGTCCGACTCATGAAATCCCAAGTAAACTGCTTTTCTGAATGAAAACTTGTTACAGGTTGAAGTTATATTTGCTATTTCATATTGTTACACGACGGGACGGAGGTGTATCCGTTTAGGGAGATAGGTTGTTTCAAATCGGTTTGGACCGTTTTGGAGATAAATGGTCCTTAAGATATGGTTTTCTTTAAAGGGTTTGGAATTTATTGGATTTATAATGTTTTTTGATAAGTATTATGATTTCAATTCATCAGGATGCATTGCAATAAAAGATATGTGCTTGGTAATTTTTTTTTGTTAGTTGTTTGTTATTCATGACAGAACGGAGAATGTATTTGCGTTTAGGATGAGAGGTTGTGTATTTGTGTCTGAAAATTATCTCCAAAACGGTTTGACAGATTTATGAATAGTGTTGTCAACGCCGTAGTAGACCGAGGAAACGCTGGTGAGATCACCCGGATGCCTTTATGGTGGACTGGCTGGAGAAAGCTACAAATAGAACAATGAGGAAAGATGTAAGGGAAAACTTTGCCTAGCAAACGGGCAATATTATGTCGGATTTATTGGCGTAGTGGTTGATTAATCAGCTGCTATTCTAATATTCCGGAGTGTTTGTAAACGTTCCCATGCTATTTAGAGTATTGGCTAAAAAAATATTCTAAAGTGAGCCTGCGTATCACACGCTCACCGCGCCCGTATATCACTAAATATTGTCCTTCAGTCGCTACATTAATTATGCTTGTCCCACAAGAGACATCTTCTGCAATATGCTTTAGAAATTCCTACTATTTAATATTAACGTATTATACATAGCATTATATTCAAGAGGACTGAGTCTAGCTACTCAGTCTTCCGACTATAATGGCTGCACTATGGCTGCGGTTAAATTACTCCGAAGTGACAGCCCTACCACACCTCAGTGCGATAATGAAATGAAAGGTTCGTTGCCCCAGAGACGGTGTATTCATATCTCTGTTTTTGCTGTACTCTATGTTTTTGTTTAGCAATTTTATATGAGCGATTATTTCATATACAATGATTGATCGATTGATCTCGATAAAAAAATCTTGACGTCATGAGATGACATGTGATTTTACAAAAGAAGATTGTTTTATTCATACTTATTTACAAGTCACTGATTTATATTAATGCCAGTGTGAATTAGCGTGGTAAGCATAGTTTAGCATAATCTAAACCAGATAGTCCACACAATGCCCAGTAATCTAATCAAGAGTTTAATAAGTAAATGTAAGTCGATAGCGCGTCTGTGATTAAAAAGTCGACAAAATTCGACAATTTTCTCGTAAACGGCAGCATGTTAGCTTCTGAATTATAATGATCGATAAAATAGGATATTTTGATATGATTTTATGGACACGATAAAATCATATCAAAATGGCCCGCAGACTTCATAATATGAGAGAATTTCTCAGACATATAGGTTTCCTCACGATTTTAGGACACATGTTTTTTTTATGGGATAGGGGGGCAAACAAGCCAACGGATCGCCTAATGGTAAACGATTACCGCCGCACCATGGACACCCGCAGCACCAGAGGAGTCACAAGTGTGTTGCCGGCCTTTTAAAAAGGGATTGGGGCTCCGGCATTCTTACTCGGCGAAACACAAGCATTGTTTCACGCCGGTTTTCTGTAATTCTCGGCGTTTCTCTACCATAATTTGCATAATTATATTATACATAGGTATATACTTTTCAGAAAAACCTCTAAATGATAATGAAAACCGTATCAGAATCCGTTGCACGGTTTAGAAGTTAGCGGAGAAACAGACGAACGAAAATAGCGACTGCAAAAATATTTCATATAAAAATGTAAATATATAAAAATCCCAGATCAAATTGTTGGACGAAGCAACTGCGCCATACGAACGCTATCAAATTAATGAAATTAACGTGCTGGCTAAAACGGGGGCTTCAATTAATTCTACAGTAGCCATTACTAAGTGATTGCCTGTGAGTCCTGTTAGAGTCACTCCTACGCAGTGGGAGGGGGAATTAAAGGGCTTGTTAAGGCCTAGAATATTCAACTAGATAGAATTGTCAAGTGGGTTAGTCATTACTAGGCTTAGCTCTGACAGCTGGTTTAGGATCTAATTTGATAAACATTATTCACTAGTTTAGACTGGCTCTATCTGGCGGTATTTCCCGAATTGAGCTCAGTTATGTGGGAAATTTCGCTAAATCGTACAAAACACCGTACTGTATATTCTTCTATCTAGCTTTTAGGATTGGCGTTATTTAAGGGTCCGGCGGAGCTTGAATTGCCCACAAAAACGTAATTCCGAAATAAATCGTAATCCAGACAATATTCTATCAAATTATGTTATTATTCGGATTTGGATACCGTTAATCTAGGTTCCTACGGTACGATTTCGTCTACTACTAGTTCAATGGAAATAAAAGACCGGAAAATAGTTCCAAACTAGGTAAAGTTATCAAAAAGTGCATTCGCTTACATTTATTTTCAATGAAGTATTTTGGACAAAATGGTAACGTAGGACCCCAGATTAACGGTATCCGAATCCGAATAATAACCGAATTTGATTAAATTGCGTTTGAATTACGATTTATTTCGGAATTAAGTTTATAAGAGAAATTCGCTCCACCGGACTCTTAATCGGTCAGGTTAAACATCATCTTGCATATGTAGTACCTATGTAGGTAGAAGGTATGAGTGTCGAAAAGTTCCTATGGTGTGTCAGAACTAACACTGCCTACCCCTGACACACTATAGTTAGTGTGCCTATACGTTAATTTTTTTATATATATAAGGGATTGTAAACAATGGACGAAATCTAAAGCCTTTATAAAACCAGTAACAAAATACATTGCGAATTCAATATTAATTCCATTTGTACAAACGAAACCCTTCTGACGACTCTCAAAATAATTGTAATCAAAATAGAATCCATTAATAAAATATTTGTTTTCCTTTCAGGTAAGAACACACTCGTAAATTGCGCGGCATTTGATGCCGAAATAAAATAAAGGTAAACGATTTATGTACATATTTTATTTAGGTACCTATTTAAGGCGTGCTGATCACGAGAAAATTGAAGATCTGTTTTTAGTAGTGCTTAGTAAAACAGTATAAGTAATGTGCCGAAAAATTGATTTAATTTTCTGAAAGTATTTGAAAATGGCGAATTTAATAGATATCAGTTACCTGCTGTCTGTTCTGTTGAAGAAAAATAGGTGTTAGCTTTCTGCTAAGTAAGTATTTCATGCATTTGCCTGCTTAGTGCTGTGTTCTGTTTTGTTAGACACAAATTGGAAATAACGGTTTTTCATATTATTTTTGTGAAACTCTGAGTAAAATCTCATTTTTTATTGTATTCCATAGATGACAGCCTGCATACGAGTAGCATAACAATTCAAGCTATAACGAAATCGTGGCGAGTTGCTTAGATTTTTTTTTTAAAATCTAATCGATTTCTATCCTAAAATTCATCAAAATTGGTTCATAGTTTTAGATTTTTAAAGATAACAAAGATTGGTAAGTATGTTAAACTTTGTACTCTACTAAGTACGTCAATTTTTTTTCCAATTTTGTTTAGTAGGTACCTGCCTATCAAAGTTCAAGTAGATGCGATTTTCAGGTCGCCCAAGGTTTTCACTACAAAAAGTATACCTAGTTATAAACTAGATGCTAGCTGCTTACCTGTAGTAGGTACTAAGGTAAGCAGCTTTTGTATTTACTAGTGTGTCCAATTAAATACATTAGCTATAAATCGTGCTCTCTATTGTACGGGCGGATCCGAATGAGAATATTATCACATTCGTCACGGGCCTTCAATGCCATGTGCTAGATGTGTACCTTGATACGTAGACGTACTTACATTAAGTTTATAATGTAAGCTGGATATGGTACTAACAAGATATACCGAACGTTTCCGATTGTTGACGGAGATGACCGAAGGTCGACGACTTTTTTTGATTCAGTATTTTGAGGAAAATTGTAAACAGTGTTCAAGGTGAAAGATAGCGTTAATATTTATTATCATTTAATTTGATTATTATTATTCTTTTAAAAATCCTTACTAATATTATAAAAGTTTATGAGTATGGATGTTTGTTACTCTTCCACGCCAGAACAGCTGAACGGATCTGGATAAAATTTGGCACAGAGATAGATTATAGTCTGGAATAACACATAGGCTACTTTTTATCCAGGTCGGACCAAGTTCTCAAGTTCACGCAGACAAAGTCGCGGGTAGAAGATTAATAAATTAAATATTCCTTTTGTTAGATACTATTATTTGATAAACTGTACTTTTTGGCCTGAAATAAACTGTGAGTGTTATAAAAATAAAACTGCTTACCTTCAGTACAAATATATAGAGAATTTCAATATAAATAATGTATTTATTTATAGAGTGGCAACATGCCATATTGTATTGGGCCCGTAGTTAATCTGTTAAAAGAATGTTGTCTTATTTTATTATATGTTTATTTTAAGTGGGAAATTGTTTAAAACGAGAAATAACCTTAACCTTCAGTTTAAAATATCAGTATTATAGATTTGTTTTAAAAATCTTAACTTGTTGACAAGAGACGATAGGGCTAATAATAAAAAATAGTTAAACTAAGGTTATCTATATCTTTTATCGTAACTATTTATAAGTATCTTAGGAGTCATACATAATTATATAGAATATATAGTTACCATACATTTATTAGGCATAAGTTCATTGACCATATAGTTTATCGGCATGTTTTTTGAAGTCGTCTGTAATATGCGAACCTATTGTCATTAACAGGCCACAACTCCAAACTACGATCGGCTACCGAAATCTTCTTAAAAATCAGTATATTTTGCGTGATACGGGAATTAAGCCCTAGTCTTCACGCTCAGTAGCCGCACTTCAAACTACTAAAGTGACTTTAGTAGTTTAGTTTTAGTTGTAGTAGTCGTAGTAATAGTAGTAGTAATGGTTTAGTAACTATACCAATGAGACAATCTAGGTCATAATAAAGATAGCACATCCATTCCATCTACATACTTACTACCATTGCCACCCGAAGTCGGTCGTGCTAAAGTAATCACCCACAATTGTTAACACATAGGTACCTACGTCTACAATCGTGAGGTGAATGAACTCCGAATCTCTTATAAAATTTATAATCGAAGCCGCGGCGTGCCAAGTAAAACAATGTATCTTCACTATACCTATGTAGGTATCGAATGCAATAACATTAATCAGTATTACTCGTGTTGATTTATTGTAATGTCGATTGCATTTGGGATAAGTTATTTTAAATATATATTTTTTTAAATAAAAATAGAAAGTGCATTCGTTTTTGGCGTAAATAAGAGTAAAGCCGAATTTAAATTACGAAACTAGTTAGGCTTGAAAGTAGTTCAATGACATTAATTATTTTTTAAAAAAAGCTAGGTAACAGTTAAGTTAACCCCTCGTTCTAATGTAAATATGCTTGTGTTACGAGTGGGTTCACGTTGGTAGTGCAATAGGTGGGTTTGAATCAGCAACCACATGATCGCAAGGCCAAAGCCATTAGGCTACCGCCGCTTCCACCAACAATAATTTCATCAATAACTTAATCGAGCCCCTCACCGTGGTTTTGTTTTTTTCTTGTCCATTTCTTCCCACTGCTAAGCAAAGGTCCCTTCTTTCTTTCTAAGCGGATTTGTCTGATGTTTTAATTACTCACTAATTACCCATTAATTACCCTTTCATAAGAATCATCAAACTGGGACTATGGGTGTCTAACAGCACAGTACTGATTTCGAACATGTACACGACATTGAAATAAAACTACTTTTTACGGAGTTTACCGTATTATATTAATTTTATATATTATTCCCGACATTTCGGATCGTTAACAGCATCCATGGTCACGGGTGTCTACCCGTAACCAGGTCTAAAGAAACCCATTATGGATTCCATTAAATCTAAATCCAACCCCAAAACTGTAAGACCAAAGGTCACGGTCAGCTGATTCTGTGTGAATCGGATCGCTGACAATTAACAAATATGTATCTAACATAGGAAACCGTTTCGTTAGTCTAGTGGTCCCAAGAGCGACTGCTGTCCTGGGTTCGAACGATTCCCCGGTCGAGCAAAGTATTAAAGTGTTATTGAGTTTTTCTATGAAATTCTCAGTAGCAGCTCGGAGGTTGGGATTTGTGCCTGGTTAATGGCAATAGGCTCGCCCCCTATTACTACATGGGATTTAAACATACCGGCGAACTGTGGGTGTACATTAGTACGCCTGTGCCTAACCCTTTGAGGAATACATGCGTGATGATGATGGTATGTAAGGTTTTAACATAAGACGTCCGCGGTGTTTGGATGCTGAAAGGGATCCAAAACGTTGGGAATCAAATAATATCAATATAACGCGATAAAGTCCGTAAAAAAGTACCTGTGTTTACAGGAGAGTGTGCATCAGAACTCCACGATCTTATTCCCCCTAGCCCTTTCTACTATCGGACGACCAGAAGCACGAAGAAGCGTCATCGATTCATGGTGGACATTCAGAAAACCCGAACGAAACGCTTTAAGTCCACTTTTATCGTGCGTACCGCTGAAATGTGGAATGCGCTTCCCGAGTGGGTCTTCCCCGATAGATATAATCTGGGTGTCTTAAAATCACTCGTGAATCGGTTTCTTCTAGGCAAGCGCGCTCCATCGTAGATCGCAGTGTCGCTTAACATCAGGCGAACTGGCGGTCAAGCGTAAGCCTATAATGAACAAAAAAAAAAAGAAAACCCACTACACCATTCTGTAATACTACGATAAAAACTTTCTATAAATATACAAATTATTAGCATATCAGCAATCATGCCGTTATCGTATCAATGACGGCTGATAGATTGATAGTACAATCGATTGAGTGGACGACTTTCATCGAACTCTAACAAAGGACAAAGAAATAACGGACATAGTTATCTGTTGTGTTAATTATTCTACTTAATGTAAAAATACCACCAATCCTGCATTCCCCCAAGGGTTTGGAAAATATGTACCTACTAATATAATCCCTGGTATGTTTACGTCCCATGTAATAGAGGGTGAGGCTATTTCTGAGAATTCTATATAAAAGGTATTAGGTTTTCTCAAAATTCAAAGGTACTACCTAGGTAGGTGCTGTGTAAAATAGAACATGTTTTTCATTTAGTCATTATTTAATAATTTATTTAGAAATCATATATTGCAAAGATTTAACATAAGACGGCCGAGGTGCTTGGATGCTTTCAATTTCAAATTTAGGTCACACAAACTTATAACGTTCCCAAAGTGGTATTCTTAAATCCTTTTATCTTATTAAGTACCATAACGTGTAGACTAAGGCCTTTGTATTTCATTATATATCTAGATACTTAATTGAAATATAGTTTCAGTCTTATCTCTGCGAAAGTTATTGTGCCAGCTAATTCAGGCGTTCAGGAACGATAATAATTAAGATTTATAAACGCTGATAGCTAGTCACAGTGCTAGACTAAAGACTTGTGTGTAGCAGCTAGCTTTTCTTGACACATATTAATTGCAGAATACTAAATATTTTTACATCTAAATTTTTCGCTCGTTTTCATTATTTCGTTCACGTTCTACTGAGGAAATCTTTAGTCAGTATCAGTAGGTACTTTAATCCAAGACACTAGTTTCGTCTTTAAGATGTCAATGATGTTTTAATTTGCGACGACACGTTTCGCGTAGCGGCTGAGCGATCGGATTCTGCGCCACGTGTTGTGGGTTCGATCCCCACACGGAGCAAATATTTGTATGATCTACAGGTAGTTGTTCCGGGTCTGGGTGTTTGTGTATGTGAGAATTTGTGTTTGTAAACGCACCCACGACATAGGAGAAAATCCTAGAGAGGGGCAACGTTAAAAAAAAAAATTACAAAAAGCTTATCATAAGACAACATCTCGTCTACTGGCAGATTTCTAGCTACTATTAAACACGATTCTCTGGTATATTTAGGCCTTACGAAATCTCAGATCAAACTCCGAGCTGCTAAGAATTTCATAGAAAAAACATAATAAGTGAACTGGGAATCTAATCCATGATCTCTGAATTTGTTTCGGTGTTTCTTCTCAGAGGTCGTCTGGTAAGCCATCGTCAGCTCCACCTTTAAAAAATTTACACCACCAGTTTAAAAAATATTAAAACATTATCTTGTACAAGTCTTTTTAAAATAAATGTCCTTTATTCATTTATTTATTTGTCTAGCTTAGAAGTCGCGTTAAAGACCATTAGATTTTTTTTTTAATCGTTGCTCATAAACAGCATATTAAATCTAATTATAAAAAAAAAATAGGTGTTAGATAATCTATTTCATGATTTGATTGATGATGATTTTATTCTTATTTAACGTGATAGGTAATTATGTCATTCGGTATAAAGTGACTTTATATTATAATTAAGCACACAAGCCACGACTAACAAGTTCTATTGCGCACATGAGAAAGCAAATTGAATCGTGGTTAGAGCACCTCGATTCAATACAATTTCAGTAAAACTTTCACTGCAGCGCACGCGCCGATGTCAATGCTTTGATTGCTTTGTGATGTCACTCTTAGGACTAATTTTAGCCTATATTATGGATTTGCAGATTAAAACCGTATGTTACTTAGTGTAAAATAATTAATTGAGTTAGCGTTAGTATACAAAAATCTATTTTCACGAAAATACAATATTATTTCTGACGTAACATCATCACGCATGTCTTCCTCGTAGGTTTAAGCTGAGGTGTACTAATGTACACCCTCAACCCACCGGTATGTTTAGGTCCCATGGGGGTGAGCCTATCTAAACTCCGAGTTGCTAAAAAATAAAAAGAGTAAAGAGTATTTCATAGATAAACTTAAACACTTTGCTCGGCCTGGGAATTGCACCCTGAACTTTTAGCGTCGCAGTTGCGCATAGGACCTGTAGACTAATGAAACAGTTTTCAAATAAATCATAGTTATTTTTTAATAGAATTGCATGTCATTTGTTCACCCAACAAAAAACTTATCGTGTCGCACCGGTTCATATAATTTCAGTGCAGCTTTCACTGCGATCATGCGCACGCGCAGCTGTCACTGTCACTGATTGCGCCGTCATATCGTTTGCATCTGACTCGAGTTTCTATTGCTAATCGTATATTTGATTGAGTTGCCTACTTATCATATCATTGCGGTGATTCTATTGTACCTAATGATGGTTTCTCCTTCATAGTTTCCATGTAATGATGAAGATTGTTTACGATTTCATGTTCGCTACAACATTTCTATAACTTATATACCAGGTAGTTTGTTGTTCCATACAGACTGCGGTAGAGACTATAAATTTCGATCCTTGCTACGAACCTGGCATACCACTTTCGCTTCTGCATGGTCGTTATTTTAGGGTTCCCTTAACCTGGCCTTTTTTGAGAGCGTCCGCAATTTGACAGTGTATTTACATTTCCTTTCGTAGTTGCCACGTGTACTTGATGCGTCAGTCTTCGTTCATCCATACTTTCTACTTGCCTACACTATCTTACTTTTGTCAATTCTTGTTACTACATCTTTCACTGTAAAACGCTCTCTTAATATCCTAATCTTACTCACTCAAAGACAGGAATCGTCAATAGCTCAAATCTTTTATAGATACACCATAATCTTCTCAAAGCTCTCATCTCTGGCATGGCATTTATTTTATTTTGTTGTTCTTAAATGGATATTAATATCCGATTAGCTCTCTTGTATTGTTTTAATGAAGATAACGGAGTGCCTGTATATTCAAATTACTAAAAAAATGTGCTTTTTGAAACTACTTATGTGATTATGTATCTATTTTAACATTTGTTCTGCACTTAGTGCGAATTTATTTCAATTTTCCCTAACTTTGGATAAATTACTTTGCGTCCACATAAAAATATAAGACCAAGTAAGTCGGTACACACATTCTGTAACCGCAGAGCCGTATAAAATATTAGGAAAAAAAATATCGTTCGTCGAAAGTTAAGGGAATAAGGGAGAAATTCGGAAGTGAGAAATATCGTTTTCCATTTTGGCTATACGACCGTCAAAATCTCCAAATTTATTACGCGTGAATAAAATTCATGTGGTAAATCACTTCTCTTCGCGATAGTACATTGGGAGACGCATACAGCATACTCAAGAAATATGAATAAAAATATAGCTATATTTACGATTTTTTATGTTGGCCAAGCCTTCCCTTTAGTGTATTTTTTTTTCTAATAAGCCCCAGTGACCTATATACAACACAGTGTGTGTTTGCAATTGCAGTTTTCATATCCACACTGACTGTAACCCGTGGTTCAATTCGTATTTCAAATTCCTAAACTTATCAAAATTGTTCAGCAGTTTAGGCGTGAAGAGTTAATAGAAAAATAGATAGACATAGTGTAACTTTCGCATTTATAATATTAGTATGGAAATATGCATTTATTTCGCAAAACGTATTTTTTAAAAACAATAAATTCGTATGTAATGTAATATACAAATTATAACACGGGTGTCATTGTATATAATGTGTATGTATGTAGGTGTGTACAGAAATGTATACACATTTTTCAACCTGTCACTTTTAATAAATCCCTCGCTCTATTCAAGTAACACAATAATTCATTCTCGTCCTACACACGACCCTAAAATAATAAATAAAACAGCACTGAAGTGAATGATATTTCAAGACACTGTGCTCTTTTCACGCAATCTCATTGTGCAGCTAAAAATAATGACAAAAATTTCTCCAGTCGTTTTTCCTTTTAGGGTTCCGCACCGAAATAGGAAAAAACGGAAACCTTAGAGGATCTCTTCGCTATTGTCTGTCCATCCGATCAGTTATGACACTTTATCTCAAGAACACGTATAGGTATAAAGTTATTTCCTTTATCAAACACTGAGTTCTATAGTCTTTTGGAGTTGTTAAAATATAAATAAATCATTCAAAGATGCAATCATTTATGTACAAACAAACATACATAATGTACCTACTGCCCGTTGACCTAAAATTATGAAATCCAAATCTACTTGTTGCTTCTCAAAAATGGTGGTTTTTGACATTTCAAACTTATATTTGCAGTTCCGTTGCAGCAAACAAACTTTGGAGTTAAAAAACGTTCTCCTGTACTCCTATGGAAAAACATCTCTTTCATCTGCAATGTTTGTTTTTTTGGTGGAAGGTACGGATCCCTCGGTGCGCCAGTACGACTCGCACTTAACGATTTTTTCTTTTCTGCGTAGTTTCACGAGCAAACGACTGGCCCTCGTTCCGGCTGAGAGCGAAGCCATGTTCAGTCCCCATCCATATTGGTACCTACCTACATTTCCGCTAAGCAACCTTAAGGAAATTGACGTTACGTTACCCACATGTTTACGTACCTACTTATATGGATAAAATATCAAAACAAAACAGACTATAATAACAGAAACAGAATATATCTACCATGGTTATTGTAGAATTAGTAACTAAATGCAAAATGTTGTCAACTCTAGCTGTGCCTCGCGGTTTCACCCGCCGCATCGCACATTTTCCACGTAGCTCGGCTTCTCTTCTTCTTCTTCATATCGTGGCGTTATGTTAAAATAACCTATATAATAACTTTTTTGAAGAAATAGGCTAGCGGCTTAAAGAAATGGTGTTGTTTCAGAGATTAGCGCGTTTAAACAAAAAACAAACGAAGTTTTCAGTTTTATAGTTTGCTGGTATGGTTTTAATTCCCATGTACAAGGAAAATAACCGGTGAATTGAGGCTATACTGTAAGTATTCGTCTGCTTAACCCTTCGAGGTATACAGAGGACATGCATACCATCAGGGGTATTTTTTATAACAAATTAAAGTTACATTAACACATACCTACTTACTTACTATAAATATTTGAAACGACAATATTATGACACTTTTTGCATGTCTCCAAAATTATTTGTTACAAGGTCATCCTGACTAGCCTTCATGTGACCAGTCCACCATAAAATTACAGGCTAAACTCAACAGACGGACACGCGAAAATATACATTTAGGTTATAACTATTTAAAATTAAATTGTGGTACCTATTGTACATAAACACATTATTACGATGATGTGATGATGTGCTTTTACAAAAACATATCTATAAAAAAGGTAGGTACCCATTTAATTTAATTTGCTTTATAACTACGTTAAAACGTGAAGATGATATTTTCGTTCTTGCTCATTTATATTATTTTAAGTATGAGAGTTTAAAGTTTAATTAAATAACACGTACCTAACACATAATTTTTCCACAATCAGATCTCGAGGCATAATTGTATTGAAATAAAACTTATGGAAATGACTTATGTTTTTGAAAAATCGAGCGTTGATATGGTAATTTTCGTCTATTTAAAATCCATAAACTGCTACAATTCCAGTACAGATTGAACGCGTCAATTAAAAAAAAACCACACACCATTCCATAAACGTTCGAATCAGTGTTCGCACCATTTTTTAAATCCAGAACATATCAAATGCTTTGTCCTGGATGACTGACTGACAGATCAACGCATAGCCTAAAACGCTGATCGTAAACACGTGAAACTTGGAGGGTGTGTTCTTTGTATGACGTAGGCATCCGATAAGAAAGGATTTTCCGAAATTCTACCCCTAAGGTGCTGAAAAGGAGTGTGAAAGTTTGTATGAAAGTTTATCATTTTTTAGCGTGTGAATCCGCGGGGTACTGCTAGTAGTCCCTATAATGTTCAGTGTTACCAACTGTTAAATAATTCATGAGAACTTAAAGGAGTTAAATCCACGTGTATCAGTACAAATGCCGCTTTTCATTATTCACGACGGTGCACCAATGTGGGCGAGTAGGTGACCCTGTGAGTGTGAAGGATTTAAATTTTTAAGTGGACTTTGACACCGTGGCTGTATAAACAGTTCCCGTGCCTATGTTGGCCTAAATTTTCTAGGTAAGTTGAGATTATTTTCTACTGTAAGTACCTATAAATAAATCTAAACGTTCGTTTCAGAATTAATTATAGACGGTTCTGTACGTAGTGGTACCATGGTACTGTATCCCACAATATAATCCTAAATTTAATTAAAGTATCTGTAATTGGCACTACCACAGCGGTTTAAACAAGGATTACCTATATTATACACCATATATAATCCTTAGTTTTTTTTTAACATATAAAAAATCCTACTTGTATGTATTTAATAGTACCTCTAAAGGAACCTATACCTGGCGATTTTTTTATTCCTTTAATGTAAAACCTCTTTTGTATTGTTTGACACAGTTCTCCTTTTTAATATAAGAAAATAGATCCTGTGTCGCCAAGGACTTTCTAAATTTAAATAAAATTATCGGACACAAAGTAGGTACCTACACCTAGACTTCAATAAACAATCACACAAATATTATTTCTCTCGAGTGGCAATAGAGCCCAAATCCTTAGATTTTTGCTTATGAATACTTCAGGAGTACCCGCTTCACAGTTCTAATAGGTACTATAACCATTGGGGAAATAAAGAAAGTACTAAACTTTTATTTTTTATAAAGTCCACTGGGTTTTTCTTTACCATGTACAAATGTTGTTTTTGCCCCATTTACGGATCAGATAGTGATTATTCGATGAATATTTAAAATCACTTACAGTCTGGGTCCACGTACTGACCCGTTTATTTTCAGTTTATTTCAGTTATGTAGTTTTTGGTACATTCCCCATACCTATGTACTTTGAAAATACTGTAAAAACTAGATACTTTTTTTGTAGTGTGGTTAAAAGCTTTGTAAGATAAATTAATGTATTCCCTGTATTTCCCGATGGGTTATTCAGAGGCGTACCGATGTTCGTACCTACAGTTCGTCGATAAGTTTAGTTCCCATGTAATCCTAGAAAGGGGCAACTTTTAAAACAAAAATTATAAGGTAAGTCTATGACCATGAAACTGGGCACAAATCGCAATTCTTCTTAGCAACTGCTACTGAAAATTTCATAGGAAACCCCAATAAAATTTTGCTCAACCTGGCAATTGAAACCCGGAACTTACGCTCAGTCGCTTTTGCGACTAGTAAAGCATCGACGCAGTTAATCCAATAATTATTGTATTAGTAACGTAATTTACATGGGACCTAAACATACCGGTGAACTGTTTGTGTAAATCCAAACTCCGAGCTGCTACTGAAAATTTCATTGAAAACCCAATAACATTTTGCTATACCAGGGAATCGAACCACTACTACTAGACCACTTGACTAATTTATTTATGCCACTAAGATGGCAAACGAGCATAGGGGTCGCTTGATGGTAAGCGATTACCGTAGCCTATGGACGCTTGCACACCAGGGATATCACTCGCGCGATACCGACCCTGTAAATTAAGGATGAATAGTTGGACGGGCAGCATAGGAGACATGCTGCCATGCGTGACAGCGGCGGTAACAAAACACCACCGGACCCCTCCACTGCCAATACAACGCTTCCTCGCGGAGCTCTGGCGACCTTGCTCACCGTTAGGAATAAAACACAGCTATGTTATTTGCTACGATTTTCTGCAAGGTGGAGGTACTTCCCCAGTCGGGCAGCTCCAATTGAGAGTCGAATTATTCGATTCCACTATGCCGTACCTCTCTCTTAGATTTTTTTAATGTTTTGGTTCCACTTTACCATAAATATTTTACACGAAGCGATTCTCACCTTCGCAACCGTACCAATGGTACCTATGATTCGTTCGAACCTTGTTACGAATACCCACATCTATTTCAATGCAACATTTGCATACAAAGCTCAACAAACAAACATTACAATATTGGATTGCACTACGAAATAAACCAAAAGAAAGTGTGTGGGTCAATTCGTTCGTTTGGAAATTTTGTCACGTCCTAACAGCGGCATTTGGGAAATGTCAGCTGCATAAAGGGCGGGAAACTCGTTGTACAATCAGAAACTTATGATAATAGTCTAAAGGGATAAGTTTGACGACACGTTTGGCATAGCGGCTGAGCGATCGGCTTCTGCGCCACGTGTTGTGGGTTCGATCCCCAAACGGAGCAAATATTTGTATGATCTACAGGTAGTTGTTCCGGGTCTGGGCGTTTGTGTAGGTAAGTTTATGAGAATTTGTGTTTGTAAATGCACCCACGCTACAGGAGAAAATCCTAATGTGGGGCAACGTTTTAATAAAAAAGGGTATTGCTACAATTAGTTGTGTTCGCAATATTTCTGTAAGTTTCGATTAATTATTACGAAGATATGACACAGCGACTGCTACTACAACTGCTACTGGTTCGGTTTAAGTAGTGTCATTGATATTTTCTACGATATTCTCAGTAGCTGCTCTGAGTTTAGATTTTGACAATAGGTTGTGGGTGTAAATCAATACACCTCTGCCTAATATTTTTACTGGATTGTTTAATTTAAAAGACTTTATAAGACTTTTCGACTTGCTATCATGTGGTTGCCGGTTCAAAAATGGATGGGCCATTGCACTACTGTCGTGAACCCACTCGTAACACATCACTTAGTATGAGGGGTTAACAAGAATATCTATTAGTAATGTGCGACACACATTCCCAGTAGTTAGGTACAGTATATTAAAAAAAAATGTATTGTAAAAATATATATTTTATTAAAAATAGAATACAAATTAATATTCAAAACAGCGATCACAATCAAACCATTTCATACATACTTGTTGACAACCTAAACGTGGACGGTTATGTCACAATTTGTTAGAAAAATAAATCATTGTAAATTTAACTCGTATTTTCCGCACTTGCAAAGTATAAAACATCTCTCTCGTCATTGGGCTTATGTGGGGTGCTTAGTGTGGGAGCTATCTACTGCTGGACATAAGCCTCCCCTATTGTATCGTCGCTGATTAAATAATTAATTGTAATTGTGGAAACAATACGCGTCCTATTAGTACATACCTACGTTTATACACCGTTACATTTAAGTCGTTTTAATGCCGAAAAACCGATATTATACTCCAACCAACCCTGAAATCACGAAAAAGAAACAGCTGTTCCATACACTCTGACGAGTTCAGACTTTTACTATGGAACCAACCCGGAAATCACGAAAAAAAACAGCTGTTCCCATACATTTTGTGTACTCTGAACTCGTCAGAGTGTATGGAACAGCTGTTTATTTTCGTGATTTCAGGGTTGGTTCCATAGTAAAAGTTATTCCTAGTGATGAGTATAATACCGTCCTTTCGGCATTAAAACGACTTAAATGTAACGGTGTAGACACGTTGTTCCGCTGTTTAATCAGTTGATTTAATTCATTGTTCGTGTGACATCAATCATACGTTAATTGTTGATTAAATCATAAGGGAACATCACTATGTTCTCCCTAGGCGAGCAATAATATTCATAATCAGTTTACCTACATATTGTGGTGTCTAAATTATTTAATTGAATTCTTGTATCTTTTATGTCAATGATGATTTGAAACTACCTACTGACTCGATTCTGAAAATCTTTCACTGATACAAGCTAGTTTAAAATATTTTGTCCCTCTAAAATATCGAAGCAATGTTAGGATTCCGTACCAAAAAGATCAAAATGTGAGACTTAAATATCTGTCCGTCTTTACATAACACAATTTAAAATTTTTTTTAGAGGTGCACTAAACATTATTTTCCGTGTAACAATCCATAACTGAATAGCTTTTACAATTCCTACTCTTAACCCATGTATGTAATTCGTAAACCCTTACCCAGTGGGCCGACCCTCGTCCTAGACAAAACTATACGTGATTCGGTTCCCAATTGTCCCCAGAAACTGCTGACCGGGAACACTATGATCATCTCTTTGTTTTAGCAAATCCCTTCGTTGGTAACTTGAGAAACTGGCTTTGTTTAGCTATTGTTCGTGTAGAACTGGTCCTTATTGGGAAATGTCTATTGTTTTTGAAGATGTTATGTATTCTCTTATGTAATTAACAATTAATTATCATAAACGGTGAAGGAAAACATTGAGAGGAAACCCGTATCCGTGAGACTTTTTCCAGGGTGTGCCAATTTTTACTAGGTCAGCGTGGTGGAATATAGCCTTACCCTTCTCATTCTAAGATGAAATCCAGTAAAATTAATGCGTTGATGATAATAATGTGGTTGGAGGGTTGATGGCATTATGAGAGTTATAGAATTACTACGTTTAAATATTGCATTTGAAAAAAAGTCAGCTTATTCAGCATAATTATTTCTCCGGTCCTGTTCCGGTCTTACGTAATCACAACGTTTAACTACAGCTGACTTACCTCTTTCTAGCAACATTGCAATTGTGTATACTTATAAAAAAACTACCATGAAAATAATTTATGCGTATGCGATGAGAACAGTGTTGGGCATTAAACAATAAAAAATTACAATCAATTGAATTTTTTATCAAATGTAATTGATTTTTTTTAAAAAGCTTACTATCAATGTGGGTCGCACATTACTAGTATTATTGTTAACCCCTCGTGCTAAGCTAAATGCTTGTGTTAAGAGTGGGTTCACGTCGGTAGTGCAATGGGTGGATTTCGAACAGCCAGCCATATGATCACAAGTTCGACGCCCTAGCCATTTAGGGTAGGTCGCCGCTTCTAATTAATTTTAATTGCAATTATTTTTTTAATTGCAATTGAGTAATTGATTGAAATTTTTATTGTTTTCTGCCCAAAACTGAATGAGACTAATTGCCTTAAATACTTTCTATCATTTAAATTTATTTCTTTGCATAAAAATATATTATCAAAAAACATAAAATATCAATTTAGAGGTAGGAACCTACTGTAGATAGGTATATACAATAAAATGTATACAATTATTCTCGGGTCACTATGCCAAAATACAACTGAAGTTGGCCGAAAAGAGCAATTGATCCCTAAAGTTTTCGGGTTCCACTAAAATAGTATCGTAACAAAGTTTGATGAGAAACATTTACCGAAATATTGACATATCTTTACTGGATTATGTCAAACTTTCGACCTGAAAATGTGTATATAGAAAACCACGAAGACATCTTGTCTTTTTTTTGTATTTGTAGCTAAGCATTATGTTGTACCTAATTATCTTATCTCTCTCTTATATCTTATATCCTACATAAAAACAATACATGGTTTATATAATAAATATATCGACTGTTTACGGGATTTGAGGAGCTTATCATGAAAAAAATGGTGCAATTAATCGTTATGAATCCTCCGTCAGAGGTGGCGACAGAGTGTATCTGCAAAAAAAGTAACAAAACATTCTTATTTTTAAATGAAACCTACATGTAGTGGTTAACGCTTTGTTTGCGTTCACGTCCTTATCGATAATTCTTTCTATTTAAGGGCGACAATCCACAAATCTCCTTATGAACCACGTAGGAACCCCAATAAAGCAAAACAAATAAGGAATCAAACGCATTTGTAGCTATGTATAGGTATTAATAAAGAATTAATATGGGCAAGACGCACACAGCGAGAACTGGAACGAGACGTGATCGTCCACATTATTGCTTCTCATCCGACTAATATAATATAAGGATCTATATCGCATGCTTGTTTATTTGTTAATAAACATTATTTGATATGGCAAGATATGAGGTTATTAATTAAGACTGGTGTGGTCAGTTGCTATAATTGCTTTAGGTCAATGTATGATGTTTTATATATGTAGTCAAAGAAGTGGACAAAATAGTAAAGACAAAATGTGGAGACATTTTAGAGAAAATAACGGTTTGGGCATGGTTATGGGTAAAGTTTTTATTCTGTCATGGTAACCATGGTAACGGTAAGACTGCACATGACCATGGTCGCCGTAAAGGGTCCGAAACGTCGGGATTTTATAATAATATAAATATAACGTGATAAAATCCGTAAAAAGTCATTTTATTTGACTTTATTTTCAACAGCCAGCAGCCTTTCGGCGAAACATTTCTTCGTTCGATGTGACCTAAGAGTAAGTGGTGAAATAATAATTAGATAATTATATAGGTATTTAATTTGAGTGTTTTAATTCATTAATCGTTATTTTGATTATAATACAAACACAGGAATCAAGAAACACCTGTGAGGAATATCGATGGTTACACAATAAAGACTGAATCGAGCGAGGTTCCGTAGTAATAATTCCACCGGAAATTGACATCGATTCCGTAGTTTTCCTTTCTGACAAAGTAAGTATTTGTAAATTTCTTTGTTAAGCTGTCCTATGTCTTTGGTATTTTGGTCTACTACGTTTTCCACAAAAGATATTGACAGGTTTAGGAATAAGAGTTTTTCTTATTAATAAATCTAGAATAAGGAGAAAGGAGGAGGCTAGGATTCTTTAAGTCTTATGATAGTAAAATTTAAGGATACTTTAGAGAGAAAGGACGTAAAGGCGACGCAATTTTCGGGTTCCTTGTCTTAATTTACGGATTCATAAAAACGTCTGCCGTATAAAAAAGTGGTAGATTATATTAAAATTATGTAAATGACATAACAATGGGTGTTCCTATCTGTGACGAGGATGGAATAGGAATGCGTTACGTATTATCACATAATGGAACACGCTATGATGCAGTTGCATTGTTTTGTGTTCTTATAGATGCGTTTGTGTGTTTTTATGAATGTTAATGTAAGTAGGTATATTTTTCCTTGATGCTATACGGAGACTTGACGCTTGTAAATACAAATAAAAACCTATTTTTGAAAGGGAAATGGACCAATATAAGCAAGCTGTAACGGTGCGCTACGAGCTTATCGCCGCAGGCGCAAGTGACAACCATTATGGATACGCATTCTTGAGAAACCCTAGTCCAACTAACAAACCATCTGAGCATATATTTTTTATTTTGATAGGCTTACGCTTGACCGCCTGTTCGCTGATGTTGAGTGACACTGCGATCTAAGATGGAGCACTCGTGATTAAGACACCTAGTTGTATCCATCGGGGAAGAAAATATAAAATAAAATATGATAAAATATAAAATAAAAGTGGACTTACATCGTTCGGGTTTTCGGAATGTCAACCATGAATCGATTATGCATAAATATTCTCTTCAATTCCCATCATTAAATCGTCTTTCAAACTTCCTTACTTCATAAAGGTCAGGCGTGCAGTACCCGCAACCAAATATGTATGAACGTGGACGAAAGAATAAACATAGAAATGCAGGAATGGTAGCATTTGACGTTCTGTAGTTTCTAGAGTAGGTACCCCTGTGGGAAAAGGCGTAAGTGTAATAAATATGTAATATAACAGACATAATACAGTTGTTGAAATAAAACTATTTTTTACGGATTTTATCGCGTTGTATTACTATTATTTAATTCCCGACGTTTCGGATCCTTTACAGATCCGATTCACGCAGAACGAGCTCACCGTATCTGCGTGAATCGGATCGCCAATAAATAACAAAAATGTAAGGTAGCTGTTAGTAATTGCAACATTGAGACGTCCAACAACTTAGTCTGCCCGTGACCATGGATGCTGTAAAGGATCCGAAACGTCGGGAATTAAATAATAGTAATACAACGCGATAAAATCCGTAAAAAATAGTTTTATTTCAATGTCTAATATTCGCGTAAGTGTCAGAAACCAGTATAATACAGTTGTACCAAAATTGTGAACAAAAACTTAAATAACAGGTTGTAATAAAGACAGAATGACATTGACTGAGGCCGAAATTCAATATTTAGGTTAAGGTCATACGTATAGTAAGATTAACATTTTTACTCATAATACGTAGGTGTCGCTTTGTAAGCTTATCATTATGATAATTAAGGTGTAAGTTTTAACTATACTCGATTTAAATAGGTACCTTAAAACGTGAAAGTTATTTCGATGTAAGTTATCTATATCTATACTTATAATATTACTAGCTGTAACTATCCCCCGTTATTCACCCCCTTAGGGGTAGAATTTCGGAAAATCTTTTTTTATCGGGTCCCTACGTCATAGAAAGAACACACCCTCCAAGTTACAGGTCTCTACGATCAGCGGTTTAGGCTGTGCGTTAATCCGTCAGTCAGTCATTCCGGACAAAGCATTTTATATGTATAGATAAAGAGATTACCTCTTTATCTCTAGATCTCTAGATCTACTGAACCGATTTTGAAAATTCTTTTTGTGTTGGATAGTCCATTTATCGAGAAACATATAACATCACACTACGGATCTTAGGAACGGAGCAGCGCGGGTGAAACCGCGAGCGAGTCGCTAGTTTTACTTTAAATACAAAGAAATCTAGTTTATTTACCTCTTAATAACTTATGATAACACAGTAACCGTCGTTATTTATCTTTTGGAGGCCTTGGGCACTTTAGGATAATGGATTCCCCTATGGCAATGATATGTCAGGGGAGTATTACATAAGCAAATGCAAAAAAAAATGTGTGGAAAATAGGGGGCCCCCATGGGTCGCGGGGCCCTGGGCACATGCCCATAGTGCCCAATGGAAAAAGAAGGGCCTGAGTATAGCTGTGCTTTAAGCATTGGAATGCTTCTTTTAATCAGAAAACTTTGCGTGCGCGCACATAACTACTCAAGTCACTTACTCATTGGACGCACATAAGCATCGTACGTACACACACATACAGCATACAGACGTCAATATACTGTTTTTATATTGAAACAAGGTTTTTTAATATAATCTGCTCATGGTTTAGTAGTGTTCATTTAATTTTTCTACCGTGATGTAAAATAAAATATGATCTCATAATTTTAATTTTACTACTTACATTACTGTTTCTTTCTGAGTTGTGTAAAAAATTATGGTCTAAATAATATTTATGCCTTATTTAATACATAAATTTGGTGTATCGTTCTTTACTGAATTATATTTTTTTAAAGTACAATTCCTTACACAATGGTTATCAAATTACAAAAGTGCATTTGAATTAAATGACAACTAAATGTCACGTTCAATTAGGAGTCAGTTTGTTAGAAGCTAATTAACTATGTCTTATACAATAGTCCATTTGAATAAATTACTTTAATAATGTATTACAAACTTTATTATTCCACACTCAACTATGTAATATTAGAATTTTCTAGAAATAATATTATCTCAACAATAAGGCATGTCAAAGCATCTATAAAAAAAATATATTCATATACTAGCTTCTCCCCGCGCACCTGGATAAAAAGTAGCCTATGTGTTATTCCACACTATAATCTATCTCTGTGCTAAATTACATCCAGATCCGTTCAGCCGTTCTGGCGTGAAATAGTAACAAACATCCATACATCCATACTCACAAACTTTCACGTTTATTATATTAGTAAGGAAGTAAGGATTTATAACATCTCAAAGGGTATAAAAATGTCTCAGAATTCAGAGCGACCTATTTCATATCATCGCCCTTCGAAGCTTATCATTCAATTACGAGTGTCAAGATGTCACTCCACTTGATTCGGATTACCACTTTAATGGCGGATACCTGTCAAGGTTAGAATGACAATCATCTTGAGAATTTCTTAGTGAAATAGGTCGGCTTTAAAATGTGGCGTTAAGTGTAAATTGAACTAGGAAATTAAGGGCTGCAAACAACAATTCAAAAGTTAAAATTACGGAAGTTAATTCCTTAATTTTAACTTTTGATTTGTTATTTGCCAGTGTACCGGTAGGATATTTATTAATTGGGCTGTAAATAATGCCTTAATTTTTAAGCTATTGCATAGCTTCTATCGCGGGCCTTGAGCGTGGGGACCGAATTCAGAAATTCCGTAACGAAAAAAACCTAACACGCTTGTCTCTTTAGTTCAGCAACCCGCCTTTAGGTGGCATTGGTTGTATTACATAAGTTGATAAAAACCACCTAAAGGCGGGTTGCTGAACTAAAGAGAAACACGCTTGTCTCTTTAGTTCAGCAACCCGCCTTTAGGTGGCATTGATTGTATTACATAAGTTGATAAAAAACGCTATGCAATAGCTTTACCGCGGCAGTCCCCGAGTGCCACACGTCTTTTTTTATATGTACCTACATAGATTTTTATAAGATAGATAAGGGTCAAAGTAAATTTTCTTCTAGTGTTATATTTTTGAAAAATGTTGTATACTCCTGTATTGACATTAACTCTTTTCATCTCGAACTTGGCCGTATTTTTTACATATTTATTTATTCTGCCTCATTAGTCTAGTGGTCCCAAGTGCGACTGCTACACTAGAGGTCCTGGGTTCGATCCCCAGGTCGAGCAAAGTGTTATTGGGTTTTTCTATGAAATTCTCATTAGCAGCTTGGAGTCTGGATTTGTGCCCGGTTAATGTCTATAGCCCCCCCCCCCCCCCTATAACATGAGACCTAAACATACCGGCGAACTGTGGGTGTACATTAAGTACACCTCTGCCTAACCCTTCGGGGAATACAGGCGTGATGGTATGTTATTTATTTATTCAGCGGTTGTGGAATACGTTGTTAAAAACGAAGTAAGTAAATAATAATATGATTAATTAATAAGACGGGATAAATAAACCTTATCTACGAGAAATAATCACATAAGAGTTAAAGTTAGACTTGTTTCTAGAATTTTTACAATCAAATCTAATTTGAAAAATAATTTACGACGAATCCAGCCATTATGAGAAACAATTAAATATGGTTAATGCATTAGCCGTCTGGCGTTAACGGTTCTTTGAAAGTAGGATTCGAATGTCACGGTTAATGATAATTGTTAGTTATAAGACTCGCAACGTAAAGTTACAAAAAAGTAAAAAAAAATTTAGCTATCTTCTCACGATTCACTTAATTGTTGGTTGGCACCATTAGTACGTACATTATTCGGATATAATTATTTGTCTTCGGATTATAGTCGGATTTTGAATTTTTAAGGAGTTCACAGGCGTGTTATATAAAACAATCATGTTTACGGCGGCGTGAAACAACGCCTACGTTGTGTTTCGCCGAGTGAGTGAGGATACCGGAGGCCCAATTCCCTTTTAAAAGGCCGGCAACGCACTTGTGACTCCTCTGGTGTCGCGGGTGTCCATGGGCGGCGGTAATCGCTTACCATCAGGCGATCATATTATTTGTACATTTATTTTTTTTATCTGTCTGTCTGTCTCAATAAATGTGTTTTTCTTTCTTCTTCTTTCTATTGGAGTTTTAAAACTTCTTTATTAACTAAAAAGAGGATTTTCTATTCTTTACTACCTTCTATTCGTTACTTGAGAACGTTAATATTATTTCATTAGGTACAGGAAAACTTTAGAATGCTGAATGGCCGTATGTATCTATGCTACTATAATAGTGTTGAAGAGTTTGTTTATTTAAACGCGCTAATCTCTAGAACTACTGGTCAGATTGGAAAGAATCTTTTTGCATTTATTAGCCAAATAGAGGAATGTTAGGTATATAATATTTAACACTAGCGGGCCCGGCAAACGTTGTCTTGCCCTGAATCATTACCTTCCTGCCCTTGTCCCAATTTATTTGTCGTCACCTCAATCATTCACTGACATTCCCATGTCTTGCCTTGTATATAAAAAAAAAACGATTGCGGTGTCGCCTACCAGATCAAATTGTGAATCTGCTATTCGGGGAGGAGACAAATCTAACAAAACAAAGATCATAAAAATCGGTCCAGCCGTTCTCGAGTTAAAGTGTGTTCGACTTTGTTTTATATATATATATATACAATTATTATTATTTTCTACGATAATAGATAACATAGGTACTTATATGAATCCAAAACACATTTGGCATTAATCTTAAAATATAATGATTTCAAATTAATTACACAGCGCTCATCTATCCGTGACAGCGCGCAAAAACTTAACGAAGTGGCTATTCATAAGTTTTTGTGTGGTGTACGTCTGCCCTTGAAGTTTCTAAGGAGTTCCACTGTTCCATATTTGGGCCTCTTTGAATCATGCGCTCTCAATACAATCAGCTAAGTGTCATGATGTTGTAGTTGTGATGAATAAAGCGGTGGACACAATATTGTTAGATTGGATGTTTTATTAAGCTATTGCATAGCTTTTATCGCGGACCTTGAGCGTGGGGACCGAATCCAGAAATTCCGTAACGAAAAAAACTCAACACGCTTGTCTCTTTAGTTCAGCAACCCGCCTTTAGGTGGCATTGGTTGTATTACATAAGTTGATAAAAAACGCTATGCAATAGCTTTACCGCGGCAATCCCTGAGTGCCACACGTCTTTTTTTTATTTTATTCTGAATGCCTCATTAGTCCAGTGGTCCCAAGCGCGACTGCTACACTAGATCTTGGGTTCAATTAATATTTATTTATTATTATTTAAAGCTTGGCAACACATTAGCAACTTCTCTGGTGTTTCGGTGTCCATGGGTAGCAATGAGTACTTACCATCAGATGGCTCGTCGGCTCTCATTATATGGCATCGTTTGAGTATATTGGGTTACGAATGCCGTCACTCCGTATTTGGAAGTCTAGGCATAAATTGCGTAAATACTGACAAATAATGATTTCATATTTACAATGGCGTCATATTATTCTATGTACCTAATCTAATACTGACAAATTATTATGACACAGAATTTCAGGAAAAAGTATGAATTAATAAACATCTTTTTGAAATCATTACAATGTTATATTACTTTTAGAATTGGACTGTGTGTATTTAAAAACAAAGTTCACTTTTCTTAAATACCGAAGCTCATTCATTTGTTTTTATACGACTCAATTGCTTGAGCTTTGGTCGCTATGATTCTCTTACCAAACGAACAATTAGTATCAATTTATTATTGTAAATTTTTGTAATGGTATTTTTTTCTAGGTATTTCTTTCTACATTAAAAAAAAATATTCAAGAAGAATCATAAACAATATTACAGAATAAACTTAATCTTGTAACGTGTTTCTTAAGAACGTACGTATCATATTTTTAATGAATTAATTTAAAAAAATATTGATCATTTTAACCAAGCTATTTTGTTTCGAAATCCCAAACAAATCTTGTATGTACCAAGCTTTACAATGTGACGTTTCTATATCAAGTTTGCTTTTGATCTTAGCATGTGGTGCTCACTCCTACGTGGGTCCCATGCTGTATTTAGTTCTGTCATCACTGTAATTAACATAGGGATACTCTGTTTGTTGATCTTGTTTTGGTTTTGATACATTTGGTATTCAAAAGACACATGAGTTTATAACACAAAGTAATCCTACGCTTCACTGCATCTCAAAAGGAATATTTACTATTTTTTAGACAAAACCTATGTAGATACCTTTTATTTATTTATTTATTTAAACTTCATGCATCTTAAATAATTATAATACATCGGCGGACTTAATGCCTTAGGCATTCTCTACCAGTCAACCATAGAGTGGTGCAGATATGATGAGGCAGGTGCAAAGTTATACTACCCTTCTTCTTAGCAATAGAAACTCTTAGTAGTAGTTTAGATATAAGATTTATGCCCAGTTATTTTCTGCTAACATAAACTGAGAGCATTCTATATATACTGAGAGATGACGTCACATCTTTGGTGCGCCATACATATTGAATACCGGGAAAGGGAGAAAGCAGCCCTACTCCATCCATATAAAATAGAAATTTAGTAGTTGATGTAAATATTTTTTTCAATCATATTTATTAATTTTGTAACATCCATCCCCCGAATACAGTGAGAAAATAACAAATTACTGGAAATACTAATCAAAGGAGGTCCTAAGTCAACATTATTATGTCCATTTAATTATAAGGAATCTTATAACTTTACAGATAATTTTCAGTACACGCTCCTATTTTGTAAGTAGCTATAATATTACAGGGTAAAATATATTGTGTTATATTTGGAGCTTCATTAAGGATCAGACAAGAGTGAGATCTAATTTAGTGTGCACGAACAATCTCTTGAACGTGCCTTCCGTGACGGCGTGCGTGTTAATAAAAATATTAGTAATTAACACGAGGGTATTGTTTACTATATATTCTTACTAAAACCATATACAATAAACATACATACCATCACGACTGTATTCCCCGAAGGATTAGGCAGAGGTGTACTAATAGAGTTCGTCGGTATATTTATGTCCCATGTAATATGGAGTGAGGCTACTGCCATTAATTGGGCACAAATATCTACCAAATTGCGAGCTGCTACTGAGAATTTCATAGAAAACCCAATAACAGTTTGCTCGACCTGGGAAACTAACCCAGGACCTCTAGCATAGCAGTCGCGCTTGGGACCACTAGACTAACGAGGCAGGTGCCAGCAATTGCCATCAAACCAGCACAAATACTTAATATAACTGCTACCTACTAAGTAAAGATAATATCGTCGAATAAATTCAAAATAGAATAGGAATTTGTGTAAAATTAACTCCCGAATAATCTAATGGGAACTTACTCGGAGTTGGCGAAATGCAGCCTAAGTACTATACGGTATACATAAAAACCCTCTAGTGGTCAACTGTGGAACTAAAATAAAAGGACAGCTTTATAAAAGCTTTGTTTACCCATTAGGAAAAGACCAACACTTTTAGTAAACAACTGCGTCACACCTGAAAAATAAAACGCAAACAAAGCTGTTCTGTAAGCGTAGAAAAATAAATACGTATAAGAAAATACAGAGGAAAATCCATTTAGCAATTGTCGGGATTAGCAGAAACACACCTGCAAGTAAATAGGATCACTGTATGTGTTCTAACTCCAGCAAGGAGAATCTTTAGATACTGTTATGTACGAAAATAAATTTTCCGTAGCCTTAACAGGATATTCTAGTTATTTGAGTGAAGGAAAAATTCAACCGCGGGCAAGATTCGATCCTGCGTCTTCTGGTGAGATACCATAGAAATTTGCCTTCACATTCTGAATTTACGTCTTGATGGTGACGTCAATGGCATCCGACGCTGGTGAGAGTTGAGCGCTTGAGCGTTGAATGCTCGAGTCTTCAAGGGTTATAAACGTTGACTCAGCGTTCGTTTTTACAACATTAGTGATGGCCGAAGAGTGGATAAGGGTTGATGATGAACCGGGATATGTGTGAGCGATACCTATTTGCTAACAAATCTGTCAATAATTATGCATACATATGCAAAACCTCTAGCGGCCACCTCAGGAACTAAGTTTTTCGTACAAAAAATCAGATTCGCAAGTGAATGTCGCTGGTTGGACTACTGGGTCGAGTAGCATTTTACTCATAGACAAAGGTTGTGTTGACGAAAAATTTGTTAACAATTCTATTTTCTATCTATTAATGGTTAAAGAGTCGATAGCAGTAAGAAATCAAGGCCAGGTCAAAACCCCAGATCGATTGATGCTATTTTACAGTGTCAAAATCGACAATTTTGGAGTCACGTATGACTTCAGCATTTTTGATGACAGTTTTACCTATCAGTTCTTATGTCATTTAGTGCCACTCGACAACCCTGAGGGACAACCATTCTAAATAATGAGGGTTATCGTGTGAATTCGCCGCTAGAGGCGCTAGTGTAGAGTGAGGTCTCTGAAATGTATATTTACTTACACTGTTTGAGGCTGGGCTACGCGGTATTATTACTAATTATAATAATTTAGTGAACATATTGCAATATATGAGATTAGTTATTTACAGTTACGGTTCAATTAATGTTAGTGTTTTGTGACAGTTTTATCACCTCCTTTTTTTCTAAACAAAACGGGACTACGTATTTTTGCGGTATGGTAGATATTTTTATGGTACGATTTTTTTTAAACGTTTATTTAAACGTAAGTATTAAATATGATTTAATGTATTAATTTGTTTTCACACACGTAATAACAAACTTTAAAAGCTATACCTCCAGGACCTTACTCGTTAGTGGCGACATCTGGTGAGGTTAAAAACGGTAGTCCTCATTGAAATAGTAGACTTGGGCTTCCGGAAGGTCTTACAATATATGGTAATGTCTGCAATAGTCTTCTGAAGAAATACCCACAGCAGCTTTGAGTTGACCAACAACTGATGCAACAAGAGATTAGTCGCCCGGCTGAATTGATAAATCGCTATAAATAATGTAACAATGACACGAAGGTGTCAGTCATGACGTAATAACATATTTATTGCTGATAGCAATAGTCTACCTACACGCAGTACAAAGACCTATATTGACTGAGGGATTGACACTGATTGCACAAAGGCTCGCCCTTGAAGGTCCTACATAGAGTGGTCGCTACATTTTTAATATTTTACTAAACCCGGATTCGGTTCAGGCTGATTTAGCATAAATAAATAAGCACAGTTTTTTGTTTTTAATTAATCAATTCAGTCCAATTGTTCCAAATTTGCAGAAATTATATTTACCTATTTTAATTATCTGTTCATTGACATTAAAGTTCATTAACATAAATTCTTTCCGTCAATGAACTCGTGTCACCCACTCTAGATTACGGTAAATAAATATTAAAATATTGTTCAGTATGTGTATAGTTGTCTTTCATATTTGATAAGAATCTTTTTTCTGCTTTTATGTAGGTTTTAGCTAGGTACACAATAATTAACGATTACATAAATTCGAGATTTAAAAAGTTTATAGGGTGGACATTGGGATTTGGAAAATTTGTTCCCGTTATAATCTGTTTATTTATATTATAAATTTCTTTGATAATCGTCACTTTTGGAGGATCTTGGAACCAATATATAGAAATCTACATAATATCTACTTCACTTACCCGATGTGACATACCAAATAAAAACAATATTGTTTTTTTTTTCACGGTAATTTACTAAATGCCGATGCAGATACGTATTCCGGGAATTAACTGAAAGCGCCTCTCTATTCATTGTTCAAGAATGTCGCAGTCGCGCGGTCAGACGATTGTTCATACTAAACGTCTCTATTTATATTGTCAATGTGTCGGGAGCGATAAAATGTCTTCTGATAAAGACCCTTAGGCTTAAAAAAATGTTACCACAGCTAAGTGGCACAGAGTGGCCGTACTTTGTTGTAGTATTCGTTGGCTCTAAAAGAAGGGTTGGCGAATGAACAAGGACGAAGAAAATAAGCCTTTACCAGACTTCTTATGTTAAACTTTTACATTTTAATCTCTTCTTAAATTAATATCATTTATTCATTCCTTGTCTGCCAACCCGCCGCATAGCGTGATAGATTAACCTAACCCCTCTCACTCTAAGAGACCCGTGCCTGGTCCCCCTGGACTGGACCTATATGGGTTGATGATAATTAATTAATTCATTAACCCACTTGTTGTCCTAATGCTGCGCGGGAGTATCTTTTCAATCATAATTCGATTATCTCCCAGTCAACTTATCTTATCTTATATCGGGCCGAGGCAGCAACGCCTCAGTGTACTTCGACCCAATGGGATCTTTTGTGCTTTCCCTAGATAGGTAACTAGGTACTTATTCCTCATCCTCATCGAGTTCTTCAAACAGCTTTTCCTTGAGCTTTATAATAAGGTCTGGGGGTATGAGTCTGTAGTCCTCTGGTCTTGGATAACTCTGCCCCAAGAGGCACATTCGCTTTCAATTTGCAATGTAAACTAACTTGCATAAGGCAATGTTTCTAGCTAACGTAATCATAACACTGCAATATGATATAGCACAGCTAAACAATCACATGTATGGCGTTGTGTATCAAAGGATATTGTTACATTGCCATAAACCACAATTTTCGTTGGTGGTATTCCACCAACATTGTGTATGTAACATCAGTTTTAAAATCTGGATGAGGACAGGGAAGGAGCAGAAAACCCTGCTAAGATTACTAAATCTGAAAGCGTAGACAAAAAGAGAGGTTTTTTTTTAATTACGTCTCCCATACTAGGAAACAAGTCCTAGCACATTTTATCTATTAAGAGTAGTACCGAAATAAATCGTAATTCAAACACAATTTAATCAAATTCTGTTATTATTCGGATTCCGATACCGTTAATCTAGGTTCCTACATTACCATTTCGTCCAAAATACTTCACGGGAAATAAATGTAAGCGAATGCAAATTTTTTATAACTTTACCATGTTTGGATCGATGTTTCAGTTTTTTATTTCCAGTGAAGTATATTAGTACCTAGCACACGAAATAGTATCGTAGAAACCTAGATTAACGGTATCCAAATCCGGATAATAACATACTTTGATAGCATTATGTCTGGATTACGATTTATTTCGGTATTACGTTTTTGTGGGCAATTCAAGCTCCGCCGGACCCTTACTAATATTATATAGAGAAACTATTTGTATTTTTGTTTTTAATGAATAAACTGAAAAACTACTTAACCGATTTTAAAATTTCTGTCCTAATGGAATTCTACATTATCACTGAGTGACTTAGGCTATATTGTTAATCGAGTTAAAAATAATGTCACTAAGTCGCGAGTGTAACCGCGGGAAATAGTTAATAAAACAGCTGTTTTCCTAGCTGTTACTCCGATATTTATAATGAGCGCAAAGCTAGGTGGATTTTAAATCGTCCTAGGGTCAAAGCTAGCGATAGACGGAACATCAGGAACAAATTTGTTATTTCTTACATTTTCCCAGTTGTAAATAAATCGCTGTGTTTGTCTTGTCACAACACGACATTTTGACAAAGAGATCGATAAACAAACGGAATTTATTTCTCATAAGAATTTTTACAATTCACTTATATGAGAACTTAATTAATACTTACAACTAGTTTTATCAATAAAACAAATCAGTAAGCAATAAAAAAATTGTATGAAAATATTTCCAATATTCTCAGTAATCCTTTTAAATCTCTTTGGTTGTGCGTTTCTTTAATAAAATCCAAACGGCCACACAACTTTATAGGTGGCAATGTCCTCTCATAAAAACAATATACAAGAATTAGCTAATAACCCGAGGTTAATTGGTCCAGGAGAGAATCACGACTGTGTCCATTCACGCCAATTTATAGGACTCTATAAATAAAGGACCGACCACTATATCAATTAATGTTAATTTAGATAGCTCTCTGGATGCGGCTTCGGGTGGCCTTGTTTGCCGTTTGTTGGCTGACTTATAACTTATTAAGTGCCCGTGAAATCTTGGCTTGGATTCAGGGACTGGCTAATCGATCTACGATGTTAAGTTTGCCGTCAGTCTGAATGGGCGACTGTTCTTACCATATTGAGATCCTTCCGTGACTTGGAGAGCTCAGTTGCCATGTGGAACTATCGTTAGTGGTACTCAAAAGCCCGAAATGCCTGAGTTTATCTTTAGGATATGTGTATATTTTTGATTGATTGATTAGGATATCGGTTTCTTCTCAGAAAAATCAATTGCCCAGAATCTAGGATCTGGAAGTCTGATAGCAATGTCTTCGTGTAAAATACTGATATTCAGCCTCATAATTTTTTTATGTTTTTGAAGGCAGTTTTACTTTTTATTAAAAGTTATTTTATTAAGTGACTACGGATGGTACATCAACTAATATGTTATTTTTTTTATTTTTACAGGTATGTTCGCTGCATCTCTGAGGTTTGTTGGGTCGGGTAAATGAATTATACGTTTAAAAGACATTTTAAAATTCACGTTCAAATTATGATTTCAAGAAATCTTTTTAAAGCTTGTGTAGTAAATGAATTTGTTGTAAGTTTCATACTCTGTTGTACGATATACAGCATAAAATATTTAAACTTTCACAAAATTCTAAAGTTTAGAAATTGTAATATATAATAAAAATGACTGCCTCATTAGTCTAGTGGTCCCAAGCGCGACTGCTACACTAGAGGTCCTGGGTTCGATCCCCAGGTCGAGCAAAGTGTTATTGGGTTTTTCTATGAAATTGTCAGTAGCAGCTCGGAGTCTGGATTTGTGCCCTGTTAATGGCAATAGGCTCGCCCCCTATTACATGGGACCCAAACATACCGGCGAACTGTGGGTGTACATTAGGACGCCTCTGCCTAACCTTTCGGGGAATACAGGCGTGATGGTATGTTATGTTATGTTAAGAAAAATTACTTTAGATATTTGCAACTAGCTATGCCAACTCTTTGTTCGCGTGGGACAATCGAAATGGAATATATGTATATATATGGATACACGAAAATGGGGGTTAAAATTGCTGTTTTAAGCTCTAAAATTTCGATTGGAATCTATTGAACTATTTTGGAGCCTATTGGAGACTTCAAATTTCCATATAAACATATATGCTCTAAAAATGATATATTATGATTAGGTCATTGTATAAAAATAGCAGGTTACAAACTGATTTTTTTATATAGATAAATGAAAGGAGCGAGAGGGAGATGGGATAATAAATGCGTAACAATGTTATAATCACGATTAACTGCATGATAACTTTTAGTTACGTGGATATAGAAATAAACTAGTTTGTAGTTAAAAGTAGGCAATGTGGTTACACTGAGATAGTAATCGTGAGAATGTCTACACTATTGTTCACTTCGTTATATAATTGTATTGTTTTTGAAGGTTATAATGTACTATGGACAGATATAGGTAGTAGAAAAAGTAGGTAAGTAGCAAGAATTCTGCCAACCTGCATTACGCCACTAAGTATACTCATTGTCATTGGAAATTCCTGCCCAGTAAAGGGACAGTAAATAAGTTAATTATGATGATGAAGAAGAAAAGACTAGTGATGCGAAGGAGTAAAGAATATTAGCATAAAGGGAAGATGGAGATAAAAGTTAATATGGATGATGCAATGAAGGTTGACGTTTATGGAAGAGATGTGGGTTGCAAATCGTGAATATACTCGTACCTATCTTGCTAGTGAAATTATACCTCTCTGAGTAGCAATTTTCGAGTACCTAATAACCCTGGTATAGTCAGCGTCCATAAGTTTTTTTATTATTTTAGTGGTTGAAAAAAGGTAACCGCATAATTATTAGAGACTTAATATAGATTGTTATTTTACTCGATTCTACAAGTCCAAATACAACATAATCTTATAATAAAAATCCTATTTCGTTGAAACTCAGTTGCCGGGCCAAGACACATAATATCTTAAAGTGCAGAAGCGTTTCAAATAAAAAGTGTTACTCCAGTATGAACTAAAAATAAATCTTGCGTTTCTAGACGAAACTATATTACGAAATTTTTGAGGGGTATTATGGCGGCACAGAGATTGCTAAGTATCTCTACTTATATTCCATTAAAAAAAGCATAAGCATTGCCATTCAGCGTGGCAATGCTGCCAGTCTTCTGGGCACCTTCCCGGACGATAGCGATACCGAGGAATACTTTGACGCTTAGTCACGCCTGTCTTTTAGATTTATATTTAAAGCTTTTTTTTTACGTTCATGTATTTTATGTAAATAGTGTATATATTAAATTAAAAAAATATTATTTAAATTTTGCTTGAAGCAAAACTTTTTTTATAACTAAGGAGTTATTTTTCAGCCGTGTTGGGTAACTGATGAAGTACAAGCAATTTCGGATTAAGAAGGCGTAAGCCGATCTTTGGCATCGTGTATCGCATTTGATAGACTCTTTGTCTTACTACAAAATCCTTTGCTGTTCAATGAAATTGCCTATTTAATTCTCAACGTCTATCTACATTGTTGAAATTTCCAATAATAGAACTTTTTAGCTAAATAATATTCCTAAAAATGATATGACGCCTGTAGTCCCCGTTCAATAAGTCTTTCAAAATAAATATAGATTTAAAAATTTACCGAAATAGATATAATTGATGAAAGCCCGGGTATGTTTTAGATAATAATGTAGAGGGCAAGCCTATTACCATTAACCGGGTATAAATCCAAATTCCATGTTGGCAAGAATTTCATAGAAATCCCTATAACGCTACTCCACCTCCGAATCAAACCGAAGACTAATGAGGTAGTAATTAAAAGTAATGCTACAAAGGGATGGTAAGCACGGTATCTTATAGAAACTACCAGGCTAGCATGAACGTAAAAGATATAGCACGAATACAAACAGGCAAACGTATTTAAATTCCCTGAAATTCTGATTCGTCAGGAGCCAATCACTTTTCTTTGTAAATTACTAAAATTCTGAGGACCGCTCCTTGTGTACTCAAATTAAATTAGCAAGATCTACGGGCTCGTTTAAAATAATTACGTAACAAATTTTTATGTGGCTGGTAACATTAAGATTTTTTATAACATTTTTCCTTGTTGCAAGTTTCGAGATTTTTGTACAATATTTTTTTATTAAAAAGGTAGTTTGTGACTTTTTATGTAGGTACCTACGGGTATTCTCTGGAACTAAATAGTGATCCGATTCTTCCAATTGTTTTCTTGATGAAAAACTACATTATTTCTCTCTGAATTAGGTTTACAAATTATGTTTTATTGTGGTCAGGAATTTAGAAACTTTTTTTTATCAGCACGAAAAATCTTCATAGATCGTCTGGCACTTGGGAGAGCGGCAGGGTATGTCGTACCCTTACCGCCTAAAACAGTACTTCCCTTCCCTTGCGCTATAGTCATGGATTCGCTACGACCGTGACAAAGAAGCTAGTCCCTACATAAGTCATAAATGTGTCCACAATAAAAACCGTTATTATATTTTGCTGTTTTTAACCCCCGATACCAATAGTTTTAAGTTTGAAGTGTGTATCTGTGTGTCTGTATGCTGCATAGTAGCGCCCAAACGAATGGACCGATTTTGAATTCGTTTTTTTTTTGTTTGAAAGGTGACTTGATCGAGAGTATTCTTGAAAGTTTAGCCAGGCGTTTGAAGATTATCAACTTTTTTCTGGTTCATGAAGGGATATGAGCAACTTCCATAGGTCGCATCGATTTGAAAATTGTTATCATGTTACTTCAATGATGTTGCAAGAACATGGTAACCATGACGTGAAGCTACGGGGTTCTTTTTTTTAATGTATAACTTAATTCTTCCTATGACAGTCTCAATCCATTCTCACGGCTAGCATGGTACGTATAATTCTTCATTAACAGAACATTAATTAATGAATAGCTTTCTCAAGCATTAACCAAATTAGTTAAAGTTAACATTAATAATTGTATTATACAACAATTACGTCATGATACCGTGCACAGCATCTGTCTTATTGCATCTTAAATTGAGGTTATTATTTCATTATATTATAGATAAGTAATTAGTTCTGTTATAAGTGGGTCAAGAAATTCAGTGTGTATTCGAAAACAAAACCAACTCAATAAGTTGTGACTGAATTATCGTTACATTTTACACAATCGAAAAATAAAGTATCTAGTACTTAGATGAGAAAATGTATTAGAGATCTTTTTGTATTTCCTTTTTTAAATCTTTTTTTTAAATATTTTACATTAATTTAATGTAGTTTTTATTATCATTCGTTCATTTGATGCTGTAGGTACCTGTGTATTGTCATACATTGTCTTGCATACAATATGTTTGGGTTTAATCTTTTGCCGAGATTATTCAAAATTGTTCACAGAACTATCCAAGTAATTTGTCCAGTATTCGTAATATTGTATCTTATCCATATCTAAAAAATATTTGCAAATGAGCAAGTAAACTGGTTTCTGACACATAACAAAGCTGAACAAACTTAGACAAACTACTTTTTACGGATTTTATTTATTGGAATTAAATAATTTCAGTACAACACGATAAAATCCGTAAAAAGTAGGTTTATATTGCATAAAGGCACAGCAGGCTGCGATAATCTAATGACCTGAGATACCAAATGACATTATTAATGAGCAAGTAAAGTTAAATTCTTCATGGAAGCAGACCGTAAATAGAAAAACTCACATTTAGGCTTCGTAAGCTGCTAACTCTAAATAAAATAAAGACTGTCATCAACTTTAAAACCCATTTCGGTAGTCACCTCAAACTGGAATTTACTCAATGAGTTTCCCAATCTCTGGAAGTCAGAACCTAAACCTAACTGTTTCAAATTGCTTAAGCTGTATCATCACATTCATCATATTTCCTTTGCCCATTTCAAAGATTAGCTTGGGATAAAAATAGAATAATAGTTTCGAATTTGGCATTATATTTTCGAAAACATAGCGTAAAGCGTATACAGGCGACATTTATAGACAAAGTATTTAAAATAATTTCTAGTATTCCATTTTTGAAAAAAATATGTTAGGTTACTTTTTAAATTCTTATTTTTTTAAATGTGGTTTTAGCAGTTAGCCAAACTTACCAAACAATTAACAAAGTTCTGTTTTATTTTGAAACGGTAAAGTTCCAGTTCAGTAAACAGTTATCTCAACGTTACAGTACGAGTATTGCCGATGTCCACATATTGTTCCCTGGAGGTGAAACTACGGGAAAGTTACTTACAGCGCGTCGAAGTTGTAGGTACTAGTGAATCAGCAGTTACAGGATGTTCTACAGTAAACAAGATAATTTCTTGTAAGTACAAAAACAAAATTGATAGGACCAATGTTCGCTTGAAAGTTAACAATTTAAACTTTTGTTGACGTGGGAGAGTCACGCTTCGGCACGAATGGGCCGGCTCGACGGGAGTGATACCACGGCCTCAAAGAAAACCGGCGTCAAACTACGCTTACGTTGTGTTTCGCCGAGTGAGTGACGTTATCGGAGGCCCAATCCCCTTTTAAAAGGCGGGCAACGCACTTGTGACTCCTCTGGTGTTGCGGGTGTCCATGGGCGGCGGTAATTGCTTACTCGATCCGTCTGCTCGTTTGCCCCCTATCCTATAAAAAAAACTCGTTTTACTTTTGTTTTTTACTTAGTAATTGTAAATCTGACAAGTTTTCTTTTATATATTGAAAACAAAACAGCTTACGGATTCTATCGCGTCAAACTCACATTAATAAAATGTTTTATTTTCAATATGTTGAATATACAGATTTGATTCCCAGGTTGGGCAAAGTTTTATCGGGTTTTTCTATGAAAATTTCAGTTGTAGATTCGTTTTCATGGGATATTAACATTCCAGCGTACTGTTGGGACCGTACTACGCCTCTGCCTAACCGTTCGGAGAATACAAGCGCGACGGTATTATGTTATGTAATATTTTAAAATTCTGCTATTGGAGTTAATTCGGTGCGGTACTACCGCACTGCCAATCTGCCGCTATGCATTTGAATTTGCTAAAATTCAAATGCATAGCGGATCCGGATTTTAGGGAAATTTAGCTAATGAAATTACTGGGTATCTTAGATATGATAGATACTCTTGGTGTTGGTTGCTGTGGTTGCCGCTTACCGTCAGTCGTCCTGTGTCCTTATTTATTACAATAAAAAAAAAAACGAATCTTTTTTGTGCTATTTGAATCTGCGAGCGAATCGAAATAAATGATAAGCTTTCGTCAAATCGGGCGTTCATAAATTTTATTTCTATTTTATTATGAGATAGGGGGCGAACGAGCAGACGGATCGCTTGAAAGTAAGCGATTACCGCCGCCCTTGGACACCCGCAACACCAGAGGAGTCATAAGTGCGTTGCCTTTAAAAGGGGATTGGGCCTCTGGTATCCTCACTCACTCGGCGAAATGCAACGTAAGCATAGTTTCACGCTGGTTTTCTGTGAGGCTGTGGTATCACTCCGGTCGAGCCGGCCCATTCGTGTTGAAGCATGGCTCTCCCACGGTAAAAAAATATATATGTATACATTTTGTTTGTTGATTCGAACGATAGATTGTAACTTGATAGCTTCTGGCGTGTTGAATATGTATAACTAAAGATGACGCAACTCCAAAGACAGCAACAATACAGTGCTACCAACATAACGGACGTCGCTTATCTGAAAAGTGACAAGGGACACGGGTAACCGTTCTGTGCTACGGAACCCTGTGTACATAACTATTTATCGACAGCTTCTTCCTGTGTAGGTCCGATAATAAGTTAAGTTTTTATGTCAGCCTAGGTATGTGGTATCTAGAGATCCGAGAAAAAATATTTTGACATTTTATAAGTATTTGTGTATTCCAATTCCAAAATTGTTTATTAAAATGTTTATCTTTTGGATTTATCATAGTTTCAGGATTTTTTGTAATTAGTTAAATAATATAATAGTTTGACCGTCTTGGTGTAAAAAGGTCCTTCTGAATGGTTGAAGTATTTTTTTAATTGGTATTATCAGATGTTTACTGACAGGCATATGGTTATGAGGGTAGGTATATCTGCCAGTACTACTAACTAGATATCCCAAGTCCCTAAGTCCCAAGCGGAGCTGGTGAGGTCCTTGATACGATTGCCATGTCGAGCAAAATGATACTGTTTTTTTTCTATAAAATTCCCGATAGCAGATGGGGAGTAAAATATATTTGTATTGTATAGTTTAGAACTGCCCGGTTATTACAATAGGCTCTCACTAAAAGTGTAAGGAAACAGGAATCCCGCGATGGTAGCCATATTGGTAAACATATTGAACCATCGTCTAACACGCATATCGTGCTTACCAGGATGTTTATAGCACGTGCAATACAAACAATCGTGTACTGTTGCCGTGTCCTGTTCTCCGGCCCGGCCCGGCTCGGAAGGCCGGCGGCATCCGGCGCGACTTATCCACCTTGAGTCGGTCGTGTAACTTCTGTAATATTAACCCTTCCGATAACCGAGCTTCCGATACGAGCTCGTAAAAGAAACCCGTTGGATGGTATTTGAAAAGATATTTGAAGGGTTGGGTCAATAATATTTTGTTTTGGTTGTGAACGAAAATATTTTTTTAACAACATAGGTACATACACTCACTGCTATTTTTATAGCGGTAAGCAGAAACTACGCACGAAATTTGCTACGAATGCTACACTTACTAAATGATTACACTCACTGATTTAGAGTCCGGCGAACCGAATTTATCTTTCAAACGTAACACCGAAATAAATCGTAATTCAAACACAATTTAATCAAATTCTGTTATTATTCGGATTTCGATAACGTTAATCTAGGTTCCTACATTACTATTTCGTTCAAAATACTTCACTGGAAATAAATGTAAGCGAATGCAATTTCTGATAACTTTACCAAGTTTGAAATGTAATAGACGAAATAGTATCCTAAGAACCTAGATTAACGGTATTCAAATCCGCATAATAACATAATTTGATAGAATATTGTCTGGATTACGATTTATTTCGGTATTACGTTTTTGTGGGCACTTCGAGCTCCGCCGGACCCTTAATAACAAAATTTTAGAGCCCTGGGTTCGATGCCCAGATCAAGCAGTGTTATTGGGGTTTTCTATGAAATTCTCAGTAGCAGCGCGGAGTTTGGATTTGTGCTAAATGTTTTTTTTTATTTGTAGGTGTACACTATTGCACCTCTGCCTAACCCATCGGGGAATACAGGCGGGATTATATCTCAGAAACTATAAGCCCTATAAAATTGAAAGGCAATATAACGTAGACATCCGCTAAGAAAGAAAGAAAATCCTATCACTTATCCTTACTATAAACGTGAAAGTTTGTAAGTATGGATGTATGGATGTATGGATGTTTGTTACTACTTCACGCCAAAACGGCTGAACGGATCTGGATGAAATTTGGCACAGAGATAAATTATAGTCTGGAATAACACATAAGCTAGTTTTGATCCAGGTCGGACCCAATTCTGAAGTCCACGCAGACAAAGTCGCAGGCAGAAGCTAGTAGGAAATATTCCCACAGGATTGCCAGAAACGAGAGCAATGCAGGTAGCACCACAAGGTACACTAATCTTATTATAATATGTATGTACACACGCGGCCGTTGCGGGCAGGTACTACGTACTTGACCTTTTTTGCAGAACCTCGCCAATGAGGTCGGATTCCTCTAGATGCTTCCGGTGACATTCGCCGTAGAAATCCCTATTGTTAGTCACCATTCTTTCATGCTTACGACATGTCCACACAAGGGACGGACCACAAGAACAATAGATTTTGCATTGTGTTTGTAATTTTTTACATAACGGGTTAAAATTAAAAAATTGTGCCAACCTATATATCTGCCACTTATCGACATGTTTATTTTGAAGGGGATTGACTCTTGGAAAACTATGGTTACTCTCACACGTCCCACGACATAACTTAGTCGACGCCGCGCGCCGTCTCGTTTTCCGCTCGAGATATGCTAGGAAAAATGACAAAATCTATTCATGTTAACCCTGCTTGTTTATTCTCGCAAAATAAGCTTCTAATTAAATTATGTCATAATTTACTTTGTCAAGAAATCTTGTGTTGCTGAGACATCATACATGGATCAAAAGAAAGTAAATTTCGCAGCAATAATTTGCATAAGAGTCAATCTTTCACAATTTCCTGTAGGTAGTACACAGTAATTCCATTACGCCACCCGCCCTACATACAAACAGACAATGATACCCTGCAGTTTCGCACGTATTAAATAAAGGAATACATGTCGCATCGGTGACTCATTGCTACATCTGATTGTAGTACACCGCGCGTATTGTATGCAAATCAACGCGATACATTAGAATTCGCGACAGATTCGCTGTAATGAGTTTTTAATAGATGGATTGATTTTTTCGAGTACAGGCTGGATACATTTTGTTGAGTAAATAAATTGTGGTTTGATACGTGATGTGATTTTGATTGTATTTATTTTGAATTTGGAAGCGACTCGATTTTGTTTTATACGTTATTTTCTTTTGGAATTTATTCTTCTGTATCTTTTTTCTGCAAATTCAACAAAAATATTGGCATTTTTTGTTGGTTTTGTAGAAAAAAGTTTATAAAACGGACCAATAGCATTGACTAGTTCAAGCTCGCACAAAAAGTTCTTTCATTACCGTTTACAAACGAGCTTTTGTGTCTCGATAACGCAATATCGAGTCGAGTCTCGCGCATGTCGTTCGTAACAGAGAGCTAATAACGAGTTTTTAGCTGAACGCCTTCGGGGACGAATACTGACAGCGCTATTATAGCCTGATGTGTTTTGCGACGCGGGTTCGCCCGCTTTATTTCAAGATGCGACTCCAACGACATCTATACTAATATTATAAAGAGGAAAGATTTGTATTTTTGTATGTAACGAATAAACTTAAAAACTTCTGGACCGATTTCAAAAATTCTTTTGCCATTATAAAGCTACATTATCACTGAGTAACATAGGCTATATAACATCACGCTACGCCTCTTAGGAACGGAGCAGCGCGAGTGAAACTGCAAGCGGGTCGCTAGTTGTTTATAACACAGCTCTTCTAAATCATTCAAGCTTTTTACTAACTAGTTTTCAGGCGGTTTTTCAATTTATCTGGTAAGAAGGTTGGGGGTGCAGAATTTGCAAAATGAATACTCAAATCATAAAATACTGTAGTTACGAGTATAACTGTTGTAGGTACCTATGAACTAAATTAAAACTTAACAAGTAGGTAGTTCCCTTTATGAATTCGTAAGCACCATCTGACTGTGATAAATGGTGTAGGTAACATTTTGTAATGATTAAGTAATGCTGACTAAGTGATTTCCTTTATTGATCTGGGAATAGGGAATTCCGGGAAGGGTAGAATTGTAAAGGCTATGGAGGTGCTCGGAACAAATTGCTGGTAATCCATCACAGAGAAATTTAGAGAAAAAGTAAACATTACAATCGCTATGTCCCAGGCTTTTTCTCAACTATGTTGGGGTCACTTTGTGTTGGTTTCCAATTTAACCAGATACGGCTGAGTATCGGGAATTCACACGAAGTAATCACTTCTCCGCAACCCAATTTCTGGGTAATTTTTCCCCGTGTGGGGACGGGTAACGGGATAGAATACAGTTCCTCACTGCCATTCAGATAGGCATCTGTAAGGGCCGATAAAATATCTGACTTGCTTATTCGGCCTATTGCCATTCATCATCATCATCAGCCTATATTCGTCCACTGCTGGACGTAGGCCTCTCCTAGTGAACGCCACAGAGCCCGATCTTCGGCATGCCTCATCCAGTCGCTGCCAGCTGCCTTCCGCAAGTCGTCACTCCACCTATTGCCATTAACTAGGCTTAATCACAAATTCCGAGCTGCTGCTGAGACCTTCATAGAAAACCACATTGCTCGACCTGAGAATCAAACCCAGGTCTTCTTGCGTAGCAGTCGCGCTTGGAACCACTAGACTAATAAGTCAGTCTCACGAATATAAAAACCGATAATCTAAAGAGGATGTAAGAAGAATGTCGAATGTCCATAGAGGGGGAGTATTTGCTGGATTATAAAAGTGGGGGTGATTTATCATTATATTTCTGAAGACATGTAGGCCAAAGCTCGGGCTTAGCAGGGATGTAAAAATGATTTAGTGCCCATTGCTGGTGCTACCTCGCCAGAATAAAAGTCATTATTTTGCAATCTCACTGCTCCTGAGATATGAAACTGATCTGTAAAAGATACTCAGGTCGAATCGATCGTTGGATGTCTGTTATATTGAGATTCAAAGAAAATGTATGTACTTATTTGTAATTATATATATTTTTTAAAAGCTACTAGCAATGCGGGTCCTACATTACTAGTATTCTTGTTAACCCCTCGTGCTAAGCTAAATGCTTGTGCTACTAGAAGGTTCACGTCGGTAGTGCAATGAGTGAGTTTCGTACCGGCTACCACATGATCACAAGTTTTAATCTTGAGACCTCAATTGTTAAGTTTCATTTGCCCAGTCATTTCACTGGTTACATTTCCCATGTTTAAGTGTATTGCAATATCAACAATAAAAAGTTTACTTTTTGGAACGAAGTTCCTTATCGCGCGTTGTGAAAGGTCTAGACGGAAAAAATTCTTACGAAAAGTTATCACGACACGAAAAACGACACGAAAGTGTCGTGACACTTTTTACTATAGTAAGCTATTGTATGATAAGATAGTAGTTCCTTTCGATTAATTTGCCATATGCTAGCATACGTTTATATTATGATTATATGTATAAATACTCGCTCCGTGCTGATTTTGAACTTGCATCCTATGGCACTGCGCTAATCGAGCCTTCAACTATTTATAAATTTAAATTTCGTTCCATCCGGGTGTCCCTTGACACCTCTCAAGTTTTTTTTTCTATGTGGACCTATTTGAAAGTATCCAAGCTTTTCCTCCTCTCCCAAGCAACGTAAATAACTCAAAAATACTACTTTAAAATTCAGAGAGGAAATTTTGAGTTTCTCTGTAACAATTTAAAGTTATGACAAACTCATCTCAAAGTTTTTTTTTTGTGAATGGGTGATGTGTTGGGCCGAGGGTGTCATTCACCCTAATGGCTGTAAGTAATAATAATTTCGGCGTTTTTGAGAAGAACTTCTGCGTATCACCGAACTGTGCCTTGTGAATTTGCCTAACTCACTCATTACAGTTCCGAAGTAAACATGCATTATAAACCTTTTGTGTGTAAATAGAGTTTATATCTTTAGCTAGAAGTACATTGCTTAACATTCAACAGACAAAATACGAAATAAACTAAAGAAAAGGAGCACAAATCAAGAAATAAACTGACGTCGGAAAGAAACCAAATAAACCGAAGCTGCGAATAATAATACAATAAAATTTGCCCCAAAACACAAAAAGGCGTAAAATTTTATACCCCTGTATATGGAATACATCTCATATGTGCCTCTTTGTATCAATATGCTTTCATAGACTCTGTAAAGGTTTTCAATGGTTCCGTACCTAATTTAAAAGCACCTGAATGGGGAAGTAGTTACCATACAAAGTAATAAGTGTGGTTTAATTATTTTAAAATATACTGGCATTGTGGCTGTTTTGTTTTAAAATTGTCTATGGTATGTACCCATTGTATGAGTTCAAAATATGACAAATGAAAGTACTTACAACCTTATGACGAAGTAGATATGATGAAAAAGCTCATAATGGATTTTATTTAAAAGTCAAATAGATGTATAGTAAGTGCCTTTTTTTTTTCAAATCGGTTTGAAATTACACTAGCGTAGACAATAATTGAATTGAATGAAAATATTATCCTTACTAATATTATAAACGTGAAAGTTTGTGAGTATGGATGTATGGATATTTGTTACTCTTTCACGCCAGAACGGCTGAACGGATCTGGATGAAATTTGGCACAGAGATTTATTTTTTTATTTTTTATTTTACTTTAAACTTAATTAGAACGGCCGCAGGCCACTTACACTAACTAAGAGATAATTAAAGACACAACTAGGACACCGACTTCTCGCAGTACTCCAGACATACAGATAGGATTGTCTTCCATCCGTCCACAAACAAATCACAGTCCGGATTTACTTCCAGGAGAGCGTTGAGTGCCATAAGTACACGCGGAATGGGCGAGTTAGCACACGCTACGGTGCGACTAGCTGGTGGGGCAAACAGCCTGTGCTTCCTGCTGCGACGGTAGTTATCAGGCACGAATAGACGGCATATTTTTCCGTGGAGTTCTGGCGCCTGAGATAATAGATTATAGTCTGGAATAATACATAGGCTACTTTTTATCCAGGTCGGACCCAATTCTGCAGTCCACGCAGACAAAGTCGCTGGCAGAAGCTAGTACAGTATATTTTATACTTGATACAATAACGGATCCCCAAATATCTCCAATCATTTTTATTCAAAGAATAATTTGCGTGGCCTATTCTTATAACATTACACATTAAAGAAGTTTTATCATATTTTTATCCTACAGATTTCAACGTTAATCACGCTTCTAGTCGTAGTTATTAGATAAAAATTATAATTGAAGAGATGTACCCGTGTAGGTGCCGACTCTATACGCAGAGTTCGTTGGTATATTTTAGGGACCATGTGCACCTGTTGCCACTATCTGGATACAAACCCAATTTAAATAACTACGCTTGGAGTTTGGATTTGTACCTATGCTCCTGACATTTTCCTAAAGGAAAACCCTAATAACACTTTGTTCAACACGCGAATCAAAACCAGGATACACTCAGCCGCCGCTCTGGCGACCACTTCTAGCCTCTTTTTAAACTATATAATGTCATCGACTTCTAGACAATTCTATTTTAAACCAATAGAATTTTAAAAATTCAACGGACTCAAATAAATTCACAATGTGTTCCCCGTGTTTTATTAGCAAATTTCACTTGAAATATGGCAGCTATAATGAATTCCGTTTTGCAAAATGCTGTCTTGTAGCCTTAAAGAGATACACCGTATATTAAGAATGAAAATTCTAAAGATTTATGCTACAGTATTAAAGTAATAAAATAGTCTTGATGCCTCGACAGCTGCGTTGATTTTTATTTAAGCTTACTAAGAAATTTGAGGGCGTATTCTATGGAAACATAAAGAAAAGTAAGTAATTATTTAAATAATTAAAAAACTAACCGTGATGGATATGGAAATAGCAACATTTATAAGCAAGCAAAATAGTATTATCGACACTGACATGGCCACCATCAGGGATTTTAATTTTGATAACATAAAAAACTTGACGCTAATTAGTCGCCAAACATCATAATCAGTCGGTCAGTGGTTCAAAAGTTATATGGGTTTATAAGTGGCCCATCTGGGGAGGCCCCCAGTCGAATTTGAATCTCAAAAACTAGGGCACCTACCCAAATTTAGTCGCTAATTAGTCGGAATCAGTCGTAGATTTAGTCGGGACTTAATTTATCAGATATATTAAGGCGGATCGTTTACCTGAGCCTGCGAAATTAAAATATCAAGTGGTGTGTGTTTAGTGTGTGTAGTGTCTTTAGTGTGTTATACATTCATGGCAATAGTAATTGCAACATTAACTATACGAAATTCACAAAGTTTAACAAAAACCATTGCTTAAAAATCATTATTGTAGCTTAAACTAGTGTAAAGTGTCAATTTTCACCATTGACACAGTTTTTGGCTTATAAGGATTTTTATGTAAAGATTTTAGTTCTCAGTTGTGAATCTAAAATTTGTTAAAGACCTAAAATTTGAATTTCGCGGGCGCAGGTGAACGATCAGCCTTAAGTTCAATTTTGAAGGTATAGTCCAAAAGTCAGAGTTTTCATAAATTTCGATCTAGCTCTTGGACTATTCTTTCTTGAAGTCTAGTTTGGAACTATCCAAACTCGGTAAAGTTATCAAGAATTGCATTCGCCTACATATATTTCCAGTGAAGTATTTTGGACAAAATGGTAGGGTATGAACCTAGATTAACGGTATCGCAATCCGAATACTAACACAATTTGATTAAATTGCGTTTGTATAGGAAATTCGGTCGACTGAACTCTTAAGCCCTTAGCTTAAGATATTCTGTTTGATAATAATTTTGTATCATGCGCGTTTATGTTAACATAAATTCTAATTACTTATATAAATACAGAGATAGAACCCATAACATCGATAGATTTCATAACATAGACATCGACTGTTCAGCCACTATTAATTTTTAGATTTAAGAACAACTTTATTTCTCATAAAGAATTGCATACATAATTCACTTACTGAGAAACAATGTATAATATACTAAGATTAATATTTAGAGCGCACAAAGTACGTACGTAAATAAATTTATTTTCTGTTTATTTATTTCAGTATATTTTTAATTTAATAGATAATGGATCTTCCCTTACTATTTTTCAAAATATGTACATAAAATCTATTTTATATAAAATAGTGGTTTTTCATTTGTAACATATTTTCAAACGTTTTTAGTTAACTGAAAACACGTAACATTTTCGACGCCCTCTGAAGTACACAATAAATACCAACTACCTAAGTATTTAAACACTATCCCACTATTACTAAATACCTTTTCTATTTTAGGTATTTAAACACTATCCCAGCATCATTAAATACCTTTTCTATTTTCAAAACTGCAATTATGTATAGGTAGGTACTTATTCGTGGAAAAAGTCGCAATTACGGGAGTATGGGGCGCAAGACGCGCGCCTACGCCGCCATTCAAACCGTGTTTTATTTTATGTGGCCCCATAACCTACTTCAATGGGGCATACGGCGACAATATAAATATTTTAATAACTTTACATTGTACACTGCCAGATGTGGGCTGAATACATTGTTGAAACAATGCAGCTTTGTTTCATTCAAATATTTTTGTGTTATGACTCCGAAGCAGATTTTCCTTATAGTAAATTTCTTTGTATATGTTACTATATAATTGTAACCACTGTTTGTTTCTAAGTAATTGAGTGAAATTGTAAAATTAAGCAATAAAAATTACAAATATTTTGGGTACAATTTTGATAGTTTATAATATAACAGTGGCCGGCCATCAGATTGAGAACCAAACCAATATTGTACATGTTGCTGTAAAAGCCCGAACTACAGTAAATCCTAAGATTTACCAATATAATGGCAAACGTCCGAAATGTTCTGTGATCATAGTTCATTTCATCATTTTTAACCAAATTTTTATTTTAAAAACACATAACCATGGTGGGATTTCGGACCTTTACCATTCAGAGTTGTAGTTTGTTGTAGTTCGGGCTCTTACAGTAACGAAAGTATAGTGCGAAATGTTCCAACAGAGTGTACCAATAGTCAGTTTGGTACCTATATTAACCTTTTTTAAAAAAACCTAACCTAATCCTGGTGGTAAAAGATAATAAAATGAACGATGACCACAGAATATATTTGGGACTTTAACCATTCACAGTTCTCAGTAGGTATTTACCGCTTTTACAGTAACATATTCTATACGATTACGTCATTCACGAATATACCTATGTCTAAGCTCAAAACGTAAAAAAAATAATAATATTTAAGTATAAGTAACAAAAACAAGGCTTAACTTTCCTCATCTATTCCTAGTCCATATTTTTATGATCATTCCAACGTCTTGACGACGCATAAATGCTTCATTTACTCCCATTATTTGAGTGTAATGTTTGATAATTATGGCTGCAGGAAGCGTCGCATGGCTTCATAAACATTCACTCGACACTTAATGATGACGACGACTTCGGAGACGCCGTCATAAGATGCGCGTCTTGTAATTACGTATTGTCAACGGATATGTCTCGTAAAATAAAATCTTTTACGTATGATTTTGTATTAAAAATATATTCATAATGCATTTTTTCCGCACTATATTATAAGCCTTAGTAAACACTCAACAGCTATTGCTTCGCGCCCTACACACATCTGCGAAAATTATAACTTATTATAAGTGTTTTCTCTGTAAGTGAATTTATTATAATTATTTTGAAAAAATAATGATCTTTAACCGTAAGGTGAATGACATTGCTACAATTGCAGATAATAATTATGTAATCCATAGTATAGAATATTAACTAAATCTTTTTATTCAACATTCAGATAAAACCTGTAAAAACTGATTACATATTATTTTCAAGTGCCTACTTAGTCTTATAATAGAGCTTCGTGGACCTTGTTCGATACTGTGACACTTTTGAATTTTTGATCATTCCAGGGGGTTTACTCTTGAACTCAATTCCGATACATCGACATTGGAATTGTGTCGTTTCGTCATGTTTCGTACTCTTGAATCCGAGACAAGCGCCAAATTGTTTCAATATTGCGCGGTGATTGAGTGAACTAAATAGGATTGGGAAACGACCCAACCATTGGCCAATCAGGGATGCCAATACAAGGTTAACGGATTTGTGCTCAAGAGTACGAAATCCCCCGACAGCCAAATTGACATTGGAATCGGATCACGTTTGGATTGGTATTGTAATGTTTTCAAGAGTAACCCTGCTGGTGCTTAAACCCAGTCATATAATTATCTAAGAAAAGTCAGGTGACGATATACCTAGGGTCCCTAAGTATGTAAGTAGCGTAGTGATTAGAACACACGATAGAAAATTTTATATAAATTTATGTGTCTAACACAAAAGCCACGAGTTCAAGTTCGAGTATTGAGTTGTTTTAATCTCGATACGACACAAAAATACATAGCTCTGCGTCTGCATAAAAATTTTGACTGTAAATTGAATGTTTATTGAAAACTAGCTTTTGCCAGCGACTTCGTCCGCGTGGAATAGTTACTTTGTTCCCTAGTTCTTCGCCCGCGGTTTCACCTGCGTTGCCCCGTTCCTAAGGGTTGTAGCGTGATGTTTTATAGCTTGAAACCTTTCTCATGAATGACTCATTTTCCCAACATTTCCCTTCACTGCTCTGCTCCTATTGATCGTAGCGTGATGAAAAGTATACTATAACCTGTGGTTTGGGCTGTGCGTTGATAGATCACTATGTCAGTCAGTCAGTCACCTAACGTAAGAGTAGACAAATATAATCAGAAAGTTCCGAACTGCTAAGCTATCGGGAGTTACACGTGTTATTGTGAGTCAACCATAAAAGATAGACATTTTCTGTCGTGGAATATTTTTTATATAATTTTAAGGAGAACATTTCCGTCATACATAATTTCTGTGTAGCTTTAACCATTAAGGCTGCACACGCGACGGAAGCTTAAAAAATGGAGTAAGTTCTCCTGTTTTCCCAACATTTCCCTTCACTGCTCTGCTCCTATTGATCGTAGCGTGATGAAAAGTATACTATAACCTGCCCAGGAGTAGGAAGAACAATTATACCAAGTTTCGTTGAAATCCGTCGAGTGGTTTTTGTTTCTATAACGAACATACAGACAGACAGACAGACAGACAAAAATTTTACTGATTGCATTTTTGGCGTCAGTATCGATCACTAATCACCCGCTGATAGTTATTTTGGAAATATATTTCATGTACAGAATTGACCTCTCTACAGATTTATTATAAGTATAGATATAGATAATGTAAGTACATATTTCTTTATACTGAACAATTTTTTTTTACATTACATTAAACATCAATGGATTTAATTCAATTACTCGACTAGTTACTGACTCTCTTTTCACAGAAGTTAATCAAGTTAAAATATTCTTTATAAAAGATTTTATTCTTTAGCTTTTGTTAAAATGCTTATTGTACTTATTATACAGTAACAACAATTTTTTATCACGGTCACCTGTATAATAGATTTTTATTAGAGCATAATATGTTTATTTTTATTAAATCAAATGTAATTTCATTTTCCAACTCAGATCCAGACGTCCCTAGCTGCCGGAATGCCCTAAGCCGAGGTTCGATTCCCATTAGGGGACACCCTTAGCTGCCGTTGCTTAGTTTATAAGTTGCTCCTGGCTGGAGGAATTCGGTGCCGCGCCACCAAGTCCAGTTACGCTGTAGAGATTCCCCGAATAAACAGCTTACGCCATATATAAAACAAGTGTTTTTTTTTGCATTTTCCATGCTAAGATTATAAAGTTATAATCTTCGTAAAGTAAGTCATATCAATAAGTATAGATTACAACTTGGCAACCTCTTGCGTACCACTTCAGATAGGTACGCAAAATTATTTCGTCTGAACTGTGTACTTGCGGGGTACTTGCGTTTTATTGTCATGCTGTTGAATCGAACTGAAACGAAACGCTTACGCGCCTTACAGAGCTTAAAAACAAACGAAGTAAAAAATCTAATACAGATAGGTACCTACATCTTTATATTATATAATTCTTCTGTACGTTTGTTTGTCACCTATCTCTTCCTAAACGGCTGGACAGATTTTGATGAAATTTTGTGTGTATGGTTTAAAAATACAATTGGATCCGAAAGGTGGAACTGCAATCGGGTTTTAGGTTTTTTTTTATGGCCAGGGTAACGTCTGCTGAGCCCGCTAGTTATAATATAAAAGTATAATTACTAATAAATAAAAATACTTTTTACGGATTTTATCGCGTTGTATTGATGTTATTTGATTCCCGACAGCATCCATGGTCACGGGTAGACTGAGGTGTTGGACGTCTTAATGTTAAAATTACTAACAGCTACCTTACATTTGTGTTAATTATTGGCGATCCGAGCGAGCTCACCGTGTCTATCTACTACCCGTGACCACGGATGCTGTAAAGCATCCGAAACGTCGGGAATCAAATAATATCCATACAACGCGATAAAACCCGTAAAAAGTAGTTTTATTTCAATCTAATAATTTCTAATATTCGCGTAAGTGTCAGATAATAATATTATAAAAATATTTATATACTGGTTATATAAATATTTTTATAATATTATTGAAGAAATTTTCATCTAAATAAATTTGTTTTCTGGTGTAAAATTTGCATAATGATAAGAGGTCTTCGCTTAACTTCAAGTACATATAAACTATAGAACATTTTCCTCGTTGGCCGCAGCCCACGCCCAAATATGAAAGCAGATTAAAGTCCATAATTAAGGCGCTGTGCATAGTCAACATTTAGGTATTTGAGGGGGTGAAGCAGATGAAGTGGGGCACGCGTAGTCCCGCCTACTGCGGGGCGCACCGGGCGAACGTCAACCATGCGCGACGTTCTTTAAATACAGAAACATAATTTCGCGACATTGGTTAAGTGCACGTTTGGCTTAGCGCGCCGCTGTCCCGCTTGAAATCGCGCTTCCACGAGTTCGAATCTCAATAGATACTATGAGTTTTTTTTTATTTTTAAAAATGTACACACTTGTTTTCTTATTTTTTTAAATAATTAATTAATAATTGTTATTTAAAAAAAAAAGAATATAGAGAAACTTAACAGATTCATCAGACAAATAATAAATAATTCATAAATAAAATGGCTTGGGCGTAGTAATGGTCAATTCTAGAAATGGCCTATTCTCAAAACGGCAATTGTCAAAATTGCGAAAAATTAATATAAACAGACATTTTTATTCCCGTATATATTTTTCTTCACAGTAGTATAAAAAACAGTCACCAAACTTGATGGTTTATTCTGAAGAAAAATAATACAGATACAGGATGTTACAAAAGACTGTAGTTATACCAAAGGAGGTCATTGTACTCACCACTATGAACATCTTTACTATGGCGCCTGCCCTAAAATCGCAAAAAAATATTTTTTCTCGTCTAACCTTTTCGCAAAACCATACATGCCAAAAAAAACTATGCCTTTTTGAGAATTTGGCATTCTGCGTCTAAACCATACGATGAACTAGTAACTAGTAAAGAAACGAGATCATTGCGAGTTGAATGAGGAATTACTCAAAATTACTGTATAGTAAGTTGTATTTTTTGAATTGACCATTTTGAGATTCGAATGCAAATTTCAATTTATTCAATTTATATTGTGATCATTTTGAGAATTCGTCATTTTGTGCCTAAGCACAGTGGTATGTTATACATAGATACCTACTAAAGTTTATAATTTACAAATTAATATAAAATAAAATAGGTATGTGCAAAGACAACAATTATGACGATAATATTTATTGTGACAAGCGAAGATTTAGCAAGTACACACAATGACGACGCTAACGTGGCCGCCGTTACAGGAATTACTTCTGCCGGTATTGGTTATTCGCAATTTTAAGAAATTACAGCATGTATCGACATACCCATATTTACGAAAACCACATATGCTCAAGATCCCAGATAAAAGATTTGATTTGATTTGATCAAGACATCATTTATGAAAAATGGGAATCAACATCTGACGAATCCTGTGGCAGCAGTAGCAGGTTTTAAGAACGCATAGCTGCTGTTGTCATGGATTTTTTGCTGATGATGAATTTGGGTACGTCCATACATGCTGTAATTTCTTCGAATTGCGAATAATTCTCCAGTGGACTCGGGTGAGATTAAAAAAATAATCCTATCCATTAAATCAAATGCTGTGGGTTGTGACAACATCAGTCGGAATATGATCACCACAGTTTTGGACCACCTACTCCCTGCAATTTCTCACATTGTAAATGCTTCACTTGAATCGAGTTCTTTTCCGTCTGCGTGGTGCAAAGCACATGTTTTGCCTCTACCTAAGATTCCTAACCCTTCTCTCCCCAGTCATTTTCGGCCAATTTCTATTCTTCCTTTCCTGTCCAAGGTTCTGGAGGCCTGTGTCCACAAACAATTCTCTCGCTTCATTTATGCAAATACACTCCTAAGTCCCTATCAATCTGGGTTTAGACCAGGTCACAGTACTGTGTCTGCACTCCTTAAGGTGACTGGCGATATTCGGGCAGGCATGGAAGACACTAAGGTTACTGTATTGGTACTGGTTGACTTTTCCAATGCTTTTAATACCGTCAGTCACGATATCCTTTTGTCCATCCTTTCCCATTTCATGATCTCTCCTGAAGTGCTGGAATGGTTCTCATCATACCTTCGAGATCGCCAGCAGTCAGTCCACATTGAGGAGTCTTTCTCAACTTGGTGCAAGCTGGAAACTGGCGTTCCCCAAGGCGGAATATTATCTCCACTGCTTTTTTCAATTTTCATAAATTTTATTACCCAAAAGCTTCGGTGTGCGTATCATCTATATGCCGATGACCGATGACAGATTTACTCTCAATCTAGAATAGAAGATTTATCCGTCGCGATCGAAGCAGTGAACCACGATCTTGACTCAATCAGGGACTGGGCTGATAGATTTGGTTTGGCAGTAAATCCCAATAAATGCCAGGCTATCATTTTGGGCAGCCATCGCAATATCTGCAAGTTGAGCAATATAAATATTTTACCAATAGTCTTCAATGACATAGCCATACCTTCCAGCGTCAAAGATCTCGGCTTGAGTTTTGATCCTACATTGAGTTGGCGATCCCAAGTCTCAAGTGTAAGTCAAAAAGTTACAGGTACCCTGCGATCTCTCTACCGCCTCAAAAATTTTCTTCCAGCGCACATTAAAGCAATGCTTATCGAAACCTTAATTTTCCCCATAATCGACTATGGTGATGTTTGCTACTTTGACCTGAATGCAGATCTGCTCAATAAATTGGACCGCCTTCTCAATAATTGCATTCGATTCGTTTTTAATCTCCGTAAATATGACCATGTCTCAGAATATCGAATAAAATTGAAATGGTTGCCCATTCGCCAACGAAGAAATTTGAGGGCGCTGACTACTCTTTATTCTATACTTTTTTCTCCTAATTCTCCATCGTACTTATCATCTCATTTTCAGTATATTACTTCCTTCCACAATAAACATCTTCGTTCAACTAATAATCGTCTTCTTCGATGTCCTTCTCACCACTCTGACTTTATACATTCTACCTTCTTCGTCCAATCAATACTGTTATGGAATGCTCTCCCCCTTGAAATCAGAATGATAAACAGCCGGCAATCGTTTAAAACTTGTGTGCGCAAATACTTGCTGGATAAAACGCTGTTAGATTCATCTCGACACTGACTTTTCTTTTTATATCTATTATGTATTGTATATATGTATAGTATATATGTATTGTATTTTATGTTATTTTATATTGTATATATATAAATATATATAAAATAAATATTTATGTAATGTATATAGTAATTGTGTAAGTTTATAGTTTTGGTAAGTCTTCAAGTCACACATTTCACTTCTACTCTTTTAGTGCATCTACCATGATCGTCTCTGCACCACCCTAAGGTCGTCTGGTAGAAAATGCCTAAGGCATTAAGACCGCCTTTGTACACTTCTGTACATGAAGCATAAATAAATAAATAAATAACCAATACCAGCAGAAATAATTCCTGTAACAGCAGCCACGTTAGCGTTGACATTGTGTGTACTTGCTAAATCTTTGCTTGTCACAATAAAATCGTCTTTGCACATATTGCATCTAAAATTGAATCCGGAGATCAAGCCAATCCTTTATTCTGCTATGAGTGACAGCTGTGAGAAGTTACAATCGAATAAAGAACTATGGCTACATATAGTTTGCAACTGCTGATAAAATGCATTATGTCAACGACTCCTCGACTATGAACTGGTGAGTATGTATTATTGTCTTGAAATTCTGTCGACGGTTCAACGAATAGCACATCGTCATTGATTTCTCTGAAATAAAAATTTCTTCATTTTTTGTTTTGTTATAAGCAAAAAACAACAAAGTAATTCTAAATCACAGTAATTACGCGATGTGTACAAATACAATGGATATATGACTGGGTGGACAGACAGATAGGTGGTTGTCACGCGATCTCTTTGGAGGATAACTCTTCGGAATCGTCAGCTCCCATGATTGACTGACGACCTTCGCCCATCTGTCGATACTTGCTACACATAATTTGATTTTGGTTTGGCTCCTGGAGTTACAAAGGTTGAATGTGATTTTCCCAGGGTTTTCGTGTTCAGAATGTAAAATTGAAGCAAATAAGTTTTTAAATTTTGACATACTTACATGATTGTTTATATCAAAAAAAGTTAAAAGCAAATAGCTCTATAGGTCCAGACTACATCCCCCCTGGTCTCCTCAAAATGTCAAAAGAGTATATTTCGGAACCTCTCTGTCATATTCTTAATCTAGCTATAAGCACTGGCAATTACCCCTCACAATGGAAACTTTCAAGAGTCACGCCTATACCTAAATCCTCGAAAAAAAACTGATATCGAAGAATACCGACCCATCGCGATTCTCTCATCTCCTGCGAAGGTCTTCGAGAGCATTTTGCATAAGCATATCAACGATCAAATTAGCGCCTACTTATGTAACGAGCAGCACGGCTTTAGGTCCAAAAGATCTGCGAACACTAACCTCATAACTCTTGTTGACTTCATTTCCACCCAGCTAGATCACAGACTCCAAGTTGACGTCCTCTACTTCGATTTCCGGAAGGCGTTTGATAGGGTCAATAATGACATTTTGCTGGCGAAACTCTGTGCTATAGGTTTTGCCCCTAGACTTCTCAATCTGATCACGGACTATCTACGAGACCGTCAGCAATTTGTCAAATTGGGTATCTTTAAATCTAGACCCTATCACACGCGTTCCGGGGTAAGTCAGGGTTCCATTCTTGGGCCTCTACTATTCATTATTATGTTCAATGACATTCCTACAGTAGTCAGCCACGCACGATGCTTACTATATACAGATGACCTAAAGCTGTACGCAGCAATTAAAAACGAGGAGGACTGCTTGGCACTCCAGCGCGACATCGAGGCGGTGTATAAATGGAGCGTTGATAACAAACTTGAATTCAACCCCACTAAGTGTAATGCTATGACCTTTAGCCGAGCGCGGCACCCAGTTGTTTTCGATTATAAGTTAAAGAACGAAACTATACCTAAATCGTCGACCATGAAGGACTTGGGTGTTACATTCGACCGGGGGTTAACATTCCATGATCACATGGTCGCGGTTGCCAAGGAGTCCTATATTAGACTAGGTTTTGTCCTCAGAAACGCACGTGACTTCCAAAATACCAGTGTCATTCGAATCATTTATAATGCGCTGGTACGTAGTAAGTTGGAAACCAGTGGGTCTATCTGGAGTCCCCTTGAGAAAAGAAAAATTTCAGTACTCGAAAAAGTACAGAAGGCATACCTTAGATATCTTTACAAAAGGGTCTATGGATACCCATATCTTTACCCCACCAAGTTTCTCCTGGGTTGTCTCGATTACAATTCTCTAGAAACCAGAAGGAACCGTGACCAAATTGTCACGGTGTGCAAAATCCTACGTGGAAAAATTGATTCACCTGATTTGTTTAATGAACTGTGTCAACTCTTTACCCCTAATAACTATCTAAGAGGCAGGAAACATAAACTGCTTGCAGTGCCATCTTGCCGTACTCTAACCCGAGCAAAGTCCCCAATACCGCGAACACTCTCTGCACTCAACGATCTCCTGAACTCGTGCCCAGATATTGATTTGTTTGAGGATGGATGGGTGAGGCTATTGACGGTATCCTTGAAGTTGTGCGAGAGGGATCTATGATCGACTTCAATTTGGTGCGAATCTGTGATATGTTTTAGATTATTGGAATTATTTAGTATATTACACCATCGTTCTATGAATGAAAAGCCAAATGAAGCTCATAATGTAGTAGTTCTGAAATTTGTTTAGTTAATCAAGAAATTACAATTCTATTTAATTAGTGTAATTGGTCTATGACCGTTCTAGTTAAATAAATAAATAAATCATGTGATTTTTTGAGAAAATGATGAATATCCACAATGCCCCTATTATGCATTTAGCATTTAGAAAATTTGCCACTTTATCGATTTATATTGCGGCCACTTTACAAATTCGTCATTGTGCTATAGTCTAAACTATGGTCATTTCGTCGTCGAAGTTGTTCATAATAATGTCATTATGAACAACTTTCACTATAACTCCAACCCTAAAATCGCGAAAAATAATCTGCCGAAAAAGCTCGTTCACCCGCGACTAAATGACCTCTTTTTTTTAAAGAAAAAAAGACTAAATGACCATAGTTTGTTGATTGGCACCACAGTAAAAGTTGTTCATAATGATGAGTGATGACTGTAATGACCCCTTTTCGTATTTCTGCACTCTTTTGTAAGACTGCAAATAATTTGAATATTATAAACTTTAGTAGGTATGTATGTATCACTTAGCACTGGGTTTCGGTGCAATATGACGAGTTCTCAAAATGGCCGTAATATAAATTTAATTAATTTAATTGGCATACGAGTATCAAAATGGTAAATTGTAAAAATGTCAAATTTTCTAATATAAATATGACAGTGACAAATTTTCATTTGTCATAATTGCCATTAAAAATTGAGTAATATCAACAATGTACATTCTGATGCACATTGTTGATATTCCTCATTCAACTCACAATGATCTCCTTTCGCATTACTCACATTACCTACAATATTTTGTAACACCATATATAAGCATACTCGTGAAAAGTTTTCTCCGATGGTTCATCTACTGACGGATAGATCACCAGACGATTCTTTTTACTATAGAATGCAAAAAAAAACGATTCAGGAAAATTTAAAAAAAACTTAGTAAAAGCTTATAAAAAAAGAGAATTAATAGGAAGTTAAATAATAATTATTGAAAATTTATTTCAAACAAGAAGATAACAAAAGTAAATAATAATAAAAAAAGCAATTATATGCTACAAATAAGAAAATCAACAAAAAGTGAAAAATTATTGCGGGGTTTGAACCCAAGACCAGTGCATATCTGTTCAATACACGATACCGCTAGACCAATCGAGTTATAGATTCCCCCATCGAATTTACGAATCTATAGATAATCTATTTGTATGTACTTACTTTACAATTTCTATCATGAGTTTTTGTTTCATCGAATAAAAATGAATATTATTATTATTATTGTAATAAAATAAATAGCTTTCAAAACGATCAGACATAAAATTATTTCTGAGCGGCGGGCGGAACAAAGTGACATAGGTCCATCAGGCAGCGCGCCTCAGCGCTCACTGTCGCTTACCGTAGAAATGAAAGAGAAGAAAAAAGACGCCACGATGCCGCGATGTTTCGTTCGACTCGTGCGAGTTATTTATCATGATATTTATTAATTATTAAACATATAGTATTTCAATCAAAAAATAAAAACAACAGTTCCCTTTATTTTTATATATTACGTCACTGTTATAAATTTGATCAAGATTTGTTAATAAATAATACAGTTACAACTGCTAGAAATTTAATTTTAATGGTTATTTTATGATTTTTTTTTATCGAGAAAATTTAACGAAAACGTGTTTTGAAAACAAAGGTTCCCTCGTAAATATGTTCAAGATTAACATATATTTTTATTGCTGTGTTAAAATGTATACTTTTTGCTAAAAAATTGTTTTAAGATGCCTATTTTGACTAGTCACAGCGCCTTAAATGCACTACGTTTTTGGGAGCAAACCCACTCATAACGCTTAATTTGTCTTAAATAAGGCATTTCTCTCATAAATTTTGACGAGCTAGTCCGGCTGTGTATTATTAGTTTGTACTTTGTTTAGTGGCCTTTACATTGTATATAATTTAGTGCACTAAACTGGTTAATGCTAAATCATGCTTGAGAAGACAACATTGCAAAAAACACAGCTGATACTCGCACGTTGTTTGTTTGAATCATATTGTGATTCACCAAAGTGCCTCATTCGCCCCACTTTTAGTCCCCCAATTGCAATTCTTCGGCTCAACGAACAAATAGAAGCATAAAGTATGGAAAGCTTAAGACAAAACAAACAAACAAACACCCTCTTACCTAAACTCATATACCGTCTTCGTGGGTAAAAAGAAGCGTTCATAATATTAATGTTATTTCCATATTTATTTTGCGATGATTCGAATTTCGAACGTTAGATTGCACGTTGTTTGTGGTGATTTTCCCCCCTTCTCCTGTCCCCCTAGTCTACCAAACCTGAGGTCATTCTATTTTGAATTTTGGCGCTAATTCAAATCGTACACTAAATTCGGCATAATGTAAAGGGTGCTTTATAAAACAGTGCTGTATTAAGGTACGGACGGTACTTAGAAAAATCGGGCTAATGAGCTGGAACCACGGCGTAAAGGTGAAGTGGCGTTGGATTGTGTTCGTTAGTTTCCTTCTGTGAGAGTACTAGTGTCGAGGTTACTGGGTCAGAAAATGTAGTAGTTTATCTAGTAGGTAGGAAATAGAAGTTTTTAACACTTACGTGAATAAACATTAGACATTAAAATACGTAGGTACTTTTGCGGAATTTAATGCATCATATTATTTAATTCCTACAAAAACCTTTACAGCATCCCTGGTCACGGATCCACCCGTCTATCCGTGACCTGATGGATGCTGAAAGGTTCCAAAAAAAGTTAGATACCTATAATAACTGACTGATTAAAATTAATCATTGATCCTCTGCAATTGTTTTGACCATAACCTTTTTAAAAAAGCATATTGTCGCTTACACCTTTTTGAGAATCATCATTCGTAATATGTCTTTTTCTTCCATATCTCTATCAGCCGTCATCTCACCATTGGCTTCCCTCGTAGACACTCCACGATCATGCTCAAAATCTTTAACTAACAACAATTTTTTTTTTGAGAATATTTCCAAATAAAAAAAACAGTTCAGAATATCGATGAAAATAGAAATACCTATTTATATTTTACCACCGACGAAACGAAACACTTCGTATTTTAAAAAGATTTAACGAAAAAAGCATGTCATGTCAGTTTTCTTGTCTTATTTTTTCTCAACCATAAAATATTTTAAACTTTACGACGGGCCCGAGCATTATAGGAAGTGGTCGGTGGCACAGGTTCACTGAGATTATCTCTGGTAAAATTATGCCGTAATCATAAATATTTTTTCTTTATTTTTATAGGGAGGGATTTTACTTACGCATACTCTTTAGATTATTTGGGATTAAATAAGAAAAATCTTTGCTTGGGTTGCTTTCTGGGAAAAATTCTATTCGATTTCTGTGAATTATTTCAGTGCTCTTCGAGTCAATATTATCGTTTCATTTTAACAGATCGTTGATATAAAATTCTCATTAAATTATCAATTTAGAGATCTATTATCTATACTCGACGCACGGATTGGCCAAAAATAGTAGTTAGTTTCTACATTAGTTACCATGAGGGTTCGATTCCCTTATGGAGTATTAGTTTATCTTATATCTACACGGTTTTCTGTTGTACGAATATTTATGCGTGCGACATCTCTCGCGTGAAATATCTCAGTCGTGCTCCAGAAATAGCCCCAGACTACACAATGTTCTTTTTTAAAACAAATAATAACGACTCTTCGGATTTCAAAGTGCATAAGGAATATAGGAGCGTCAAGGCATATTTTACCCAATTAATATCAAGAAACAAAACAAAATGCTTCAACCCTTCAACGTCTTTTAGGCTCTTTGAATTCCGAAAGGGTGTTAATATAACGCCTTTATTTCTGCAAAATTAGAAAGAAGGTTGTACAGTGTACACCCCTAATTGTCCAGTGACGTAATTAACCACTAAAACTAAAAAACACACACTAGCAATTTTAAATATCTGTCAAGGAACAATGTGCAGACAATAGAAAGACAATTGTTACGACCCTCTGGTGGGTCACCGTTCTTTAATGATAATGAATGTTGCTTCTACTTTAAATAGGTAATTTTTCTAACCCTGCGCTCACTCAAGCATACGTCTTGCACCTGCATTACAACTGTGTCATCTACCGCTGGCCATAAAAACAATGAACGTGCTTGTATGGGCGGCGCGGCGGCATTAGTGCTAATGGACTTATGACGTCAGCCCATCCTTCCTGTCTGGACGTCACACCTCATTGTGGAATTGTAAATGTTAGCGCAGTGGACGTCAAAGTTATGGACTACCTTTATTTATGGAGTATTTTTATGAATATAAGATGACTGTCTTATTAGGCTAAGGGTCCCAAGCGCGACTGCTGCCTTAGAGGTCTTGGGATTAATTCCCAGGTCGAGCAAAGTGTTATTCTGTTTTTTTTTTTATGAAATTCTTAGTAGCAGCTCGAAGTTTGTTTACATGGAATCTAAAATAATATGAAAATAGGGTACCACTTACTACATACTCCCTCCCCTTCTCTTGAAAAGTAGTCTTTAGATAATTCACTTTGAGAATAACTGACGTAGACACATTAGACATTTCACCAGCGGCATGCCAAAGGGTTCCGCTTTGTTTGCTACTTTGTAACAATGCACGGCTGTGTACCAACTGATGGTAACTAAAGCGAAACCAATTGTGAATTTTAGTAACTTGATTCAAGAATGATTCGATGTCAACAAGATCTTCATACGAAAAAGGTAGATGGAAAAATAGATTTTGTGATAAACCTGCCATTTCAGGGAGAATTATTGTTATTAATCCTTACTTTCATACTAATTTTAAATGCGAAAGTGACTCTATCTGTTTGTTACGTTTTCACACCTAAACCGTTGAACCAATTTTGATGAATTTTCGGTAATCTCGGAAATTTTTACCCCATGTAAGAACGGGTTAAAATACTGTTACGGTTTTTTGTGATACCACGGCCTCACAAAAAACCGGCGTTAAACAACGCTTACGTTGTGTTTCGTTGTTACCGGAGGCCCAATCGCCTTTTAAAAGGTCGGCAAAGCACTCGTGACTCCTCTGGTGTTGCGGGTGTCTATGGGCGGCGGTAATTGCTTACCATCAGGCGATCCGTCTGCTCGTTGGCCCTCCTATCCCATAAAAAAAGGTTAATAATATTATATGCGTGGTCGAATAAAATACCATTATATTAGTGAATAACCCAGATAGAACTTCTGCAAAGTAAAACCTCACCAGACTTCGAGCTTCGAAAATGATAATTATTTCACCAAAATTAAGGTCTAAACGCCTAATAGTTAACGACATTATTAGACCCTTCTTCCTAAAATATAATTAGTTGTCTTCCCGCCAAAAAAGCGGCCGTCTTTGCCAATTATAAAGTTTATGGTGATTATTCCATTATTACGTGGTTCTGCTATCCATGTTAAATTTGTTGTTTTTCTTTCTAATCTATTGAAATTGAATTACCGAGATGTCATGGCAGTCGCTTAGAGTAAAATGTCAATTTTCAGCTGCATCTGGTCTAGACTGTTTATATTTATAAATATTTTTCTTTGTTCCAGGTAAGATTTTGGAAAACCTTGAGTTTGGAGATTCATGAAAAACACTGTAACATCAAGATGCGTGACACAAACAAAAATGGGGCAAATTTATAAAAAAATTAAACAATACAATTTGTTTGTGATGACCTTAAGTTTACCATATATTTTTTATATCCAGGCAAACGCACATAAGGATTCCACTAGAAACTTCTTTTTAAAGCTAGGGTGTTTTTTGGATTATAGCGATGGAATGCCCTTAATTATAGCCCTTGTTGTAAATGTACGCGATAAATTAAATATACATAAATAACAATCAAGATTCTATAAAAAAACAAACGAATAAAAAAGAAAATTTTAGATTACCTTACCGGTTCATTTTTGAAAGGTTCATTACGCCATATGAAAACTGTGTTTGATTTCAATTAGTGGGAAATTCTTGGTGACATACCTCAAGTGCCGAGGGGAGTAACTGGTTCATATTTTTATTTTTATGGGTAGTAAGCACACGCAATCCTAGTTACGATACGACAATAAAAAACGCATATTTTTTTTTCTATTATTATTTATTTTATATAAATGCGAAAGTAACTGTCTGTCTATGTATTTGCTTGTTACGTTTCACACCTTAAGCCCCAGTGAAGTAGTAGAAGACGACGTGGTAGGATAGGAAACTAGATTAACGGTATCCGAATCCGAATAATAACACAATTCAATTAAATATACCGGAGGTGTATGTTCATTGTTCATGCGTAAGGTTATTTTAAAATCGATATATTTAACCATATTTTGTATTGACATACATACATACCATCACGCCTGTATTTCTCGAAGGGTTAGGCAGAGGCGTGCGTAATGTACACCTACAGTTCGCCGGTTATATTTAGGTCCCATGTAATAGGGGGCGAGGCTATTGCCATCAACCGGGCACAAATCCAGCTGCAACTGAAAATTTAATAGAAAAACCCAATAACACTTTGCTCGACCTGGGAAGCGAACCCAGGACCTCTAGCGTAGCAGTCACGCTTGGGACCACTAGACTAATGAGATATTTTGTAATGGCTTATGTTTAACTGAACATAACGGGAACGGGACAGTTATTTGTGCTAGTGACACTGTTATAAGCGGAAGCATGATACAGGAACACTAGTAATGGGGCTAGACCTAAAATCATTTGCGTTCTGCTTTGTTAATTTTAGACCAGAATAAGTGAAGATAGTTGTTACTTACTTATTGTTCTTGTACAATAACAAAAACTATTTTTAGCCGACTTCAAAAAAGGAGGAGGTTCTCAATTCGACTGTAGGTATGTTTTTTTTATATGTTTGTTACGCGATTACTCCTCAATTATGAATCGATTTTGATGATTCTTTTTTGATCGGTAGGTTAGGAAGGTCCTTCAAAGGTGGTCCCATAGAAATTTGGTCAAGATCCGATTACAAAATTTTGAAAAAAAAGGTCGTCTAGGTAAGAAATAAAGAAAAAAAAAGCCGCCAAAACAAAATTATCGCTGTATTAAGTACTAGCTTCTGCCCGCGACTTTGTCTGCGTGAACTTCAGAATTGGGTCCGACCTTGATAAAAAGTAGCTTATGTGTTATTCCAGACTATAATCTATTTCTGTGCCAAATTTTATCCAGATACGTTCGGCCGTTTTTTCGTCAAAGAGTAACAAACATCCATACATCCGTACATACAAACTTTCGCATCTGTAATATTAGTAAGGATTTACTTACATAAGTATTAAAAACAAATAATAAATTACGTAGGTATAATATAAACACATTGAAAGTGTGACAGAAGAGGTTCACACTCAGCATAACGCTGTATTATGGCACAACCCACAATACAGCGCTGGTTTTCAGTGAGGACGTAAAATTCTACTCGCTGCTCAAAATATTGGCCGTAGATTGACCCAGCTGGCTGTGTCGCGGACTGCGTGCGGCCACGGGGCCACGCCTGCATTATAAGGTTTCCTTATCAACCCTACGGAGACCCGATAGGTCATGCACGATTATATCCAAGACGGTTTATAATAGGAAGGGTTAGATGTTTTTTTGGTCTAACATTGTTAGTGTTTTAGGGCTTAATTAATTTTCTCGACGTGTGATCTGCCAACAGCTACATATACTAGTGTTGTAGAGTTTAGCCTAACCCCTCTGTATCTGAGAATTCTCCAACCAGTGTCCAGCTGTAGGATCTAGTAAATGCACTCTCTCGTGGTACATGAGTTGGATTATAATTCAATATGACTTTGGATTACTACGTACTACGGATAGTAATATCGCTGGGTTGAGATTATTTTCCGATGTTCTTCTTATTTAGCCAAAGCCAGCTATCCGGGAACATGCTATTTACACACGGACAGGAGAACTTCGGAGAAAAATCTTTGAACATCTTAGTGTTAGATGTACTAGTGTCTCAATATCACAAATATTTATGCCAGTACACAAAAACAAAACCTTTGTCGTAAGAGATAGTTGATTATTTAAAACAATAGGCCAATTGACAATACTTCCCACGGTCCACAGAATCAGTGTCTGGGTAATATTGTGCCCTAATGGAGAACTGCATTCGTATTACATAGCTAGAGCTTATTACGTAAATTGCGCTGGAAAAAATAGCAACTGGGACTTTATCTTACTTATTGAAACCTGAAAATTTTGTGGTTTCCGGCATGTCGCACCCCTACAGTAAAGGAAAACACACGGTGAAGGAAAACATCGTGGGGAAACCTGCATGCCTGAGAGATTTTCTCGACGGCGTGTGAAGTCTGCCAACCCGCACTAGACCAGCGTGGTGGACTATAGCCTAATCCCTCTCATTCTGAGAGCAGACCCGTGCCCAGCAGTGGGACAGTATAATGGGTTGATTATGTATGTATGCACCCCTACTATTGCCCCAAGTGTTGTGAGTACAATTCACCGATATTTGTTTCGAGATTAGGTTTACTTTATTAATATAATTAGTATGTCTTTAAACTCCGACGACACAATGCTTCTTCCAGCGGGAGATGTTTATTTTAAGTTAAAAAAAAAAACAATTGACTAGGTATCTACATATTATTTTAAGCTGATTCAACAACATTTCTTAAAGCTGTGTTGCCTGAATAATGACTAAACAAAACTAATTAAACCTTTTTACTAAAATAGAGAACGGAAAAAATATATGAAGACGTGGTGAGGTAGGAAGAGGTAGTGATATTTTTCTCCATTTTTTTCGCATTTCGCCAGTCACGTTGTGTAATCTTGATAATTTATACAATAAACATGTCGTGATTTCGCTTCATTACTTGAGTGGCTACAAAGCCAATGAGAGTTGACACGCGAAGCAAAATGGAGTGAAAACTCATAGTATTGCGAGAACGACTGATGCTAATGTGGCTGAACCTCGATTCTGAGGGTGATAACACTACAATGGCACTAATATTTAAGTACAGTCAAGAGCAAAAATATGTAATACACTTGGCAAAACAAAAAAAATGATTCGTCTTAAATAATTAATTGAATTTTTGCTGCTTTTTGTGTTACGAACACAATATTTTCGTACCTATAATAATATCACGAAGTTGCAATCGTCATTTCACGAAGGAATCGTTTTTATTATTGATTATATCGGCAAACGAGACACTTGAATAAGTAGTCATTGCCGCCTATGAACACCTGCAACACCAGAGGAGTTGCTGAGGCGTTGCCGAGCTATAAGAGCAGCTCAGAGGTGGGACTGGCTCTCATGCATAGCGGTCGAAACACACACGATAATGCTTTACGACAGACTCCGACGAAAGGGTGGTCACCGGCCAGTCAAATCCCACGAGCTCCTACCACACAGCAATTTAGATATGTTAACTTTCGAGTTTATAAGTGTATATATATTTATTTTTGTGACTGTACCATTGGAGGTTGAGTGCTAGTGCTAACTAATAATAGCACTCACTGTGATTGACTTATAACAAAGGTTACGGCACTTAAAATGCGTAGAACTAGTGCTTTTGGAGAATAATGTTATGCGGAGCTAAAAGCTTCGAAAAGCAAATTATTATGTTTTTTTTTATGGGATAGGAGGGCAAACGAGCAGACGGATCGCCTGATGGTAAACGATTACCGCCGCCCATGGACACCCGCAACACCAGAGGAGTCACAAGTGCGTTGCCGGCCTTTTAAAAGGGGATTGGGCCTTCGGTAACCTCACTCACTCGGCGAAACACAACGTAAGCGTTATTTCACGCCGGTTTTCTGTGAGGCCGTGGTATCACTCCGGTCGAGCCGGCCCATTCGTGCCGAAGTATGGCTCTCCCACATAAGATGTTCAATAATCTTCCACTTACTCCGTTTTTGATTATGTATTTGTTATTGATATATTTGATAGGCTTAAACGTTCATGTGTAAATATTGGTTAAATAATGAGAAAATAATAAAATATGTACCTACTTCGTAATTTATCTATCTCTATCTCTATCTATATAAATAAAAATGAATCACCGAAATCGGTTTCTTCTAGGCCAGCGCGCTCCATAATTTCATAATTTCATAAACTCATAATTCTTTTTTTGTTGTATTCTTTATTGTTAAGACAAAGTTCGTATCAAAGATTTTTTTTGATCCACGCTAGTAATTCATAACGATGAATTCAAAATGCCTTTTCTCTCGATTTCCCCTTTCCAGACTGTTAGACAGTTTAAGTGAAAGCTCTATTGGTTGAGAACATAAAGCCTTTCAGCCTAGGATGCATTGCAATGCCCGAGAGGCCTGTCTGCTTTGTAGCTTTCAGGCATTTCAGTTACATAAAATGCGTTGCAGTGAATCTATTCCAGGAATAGTGTCTTGAAATACCTAAACAGATACCCCCCTCTGCACAACCTAGGATAGTTTAATACCAACCAGATAGGGAAACATTTTGAACACTGGAACCTATCCCAATTTCAAGGAGCAGCCAAGGGTCAGAGAAAAACAGTCATAACTACATCAATACAGGTAAATTAGTTACAGTTAAAATTCGTAGCTATGAAAATCCTGGTCGTAGGGTTACGTCATAAATCCCGTTGCGGCGAATGGCAAAGGAAGGCAATGAGCTGTATTTAGTCGGTAGGAGATCAATACGACATACGCAGGGTATGTCATGTTGGACTCCTACCGGTGGAAGATTATCCATGAGGATTTAAAAAAAAATTATTAAAGCTGAAAGCCTATCGAACTTTAGCTAAGTATATTGCAACGTTAATGAACGTACCTACCTAACAATCAGAAATGATAGATACCGAAATGCTAGATAATACTTTGGCCATCTCTTTGCCAAAACGTGTAAAAATCCCCGATTTAGAAATAGGAAGTTAGTGTTTTCGTTAGGGTTGCCACATATTTGTTATGTAAGTGCCGATCAGGCATTGACCTTAGGATTCATCTCGCGTACGCACACGTCGCAAGTTATTAGAATATCGATCGAAGAGAAACCTAGGGTTGACAGATTTTTATCTAATTCCATAAAACTTTAGTGGGTTAGTTCTGCGCGTGTGTGTTACCCAATTTCCTGTCTTGGTATATCCAGTAGTATTTGGGTGGTCCAAATAAAGTCTGTGCATATTATTAAAGATTTCCGAAAAATTAAGCACTTAATCTACCACTACCTAAATCTGAGTTGATTTAGAGTGATTATGTATTTGCGTTATAAAAGTAAAAATATGTATTAATCTTCATTAAAATCAATTGATTGCTGAATAATATTTATAATTTACGTGATAAATTAATTTTTACTATGAAAAAACTGTGCGTTTATAACATGGAGAGCTCCTGTATATTATGTCATCCTTACAAAAAAAATCTAAAATCTGCCAACCCTATCAATATCGGCAGCGTTTCACCGATACGCGTGGGTGATATAAAATTTTAACAGAGCGCTCTGGGACGTTTTCTGGAGCGAGTCAACGGTAAATATGTCGGATAACCGCGTCTAAATCCGCCATCGACCTCACTATCCGTGTCAGTAGATTGAGGAAGTATTGAAAACATCTATTAGTGCAAGGAAATTAATTTATTAGAGCTCATTAGCTTTGAGAGTTTATTGAAGGGGATTGTTTGAAGAATAAAAATGTAACGACTTTGATTCGACGTGTCGTTTAAAAAGCTAATCTTCTATTAAAACTAACACTTGTAATACAATAAATAATTGTAAGACAATCTGATAAGTATTTATAAAAGGGTTAGGCAGAGGTGTACGTAGGATCTAATTCGATATGTTTTTAGGCCCCATGTCGTAAGAGCCTTTTGCAAATAACCAATTAGAAATCCAAACTTTAAGTTGCTAATAGAAAAACTATATAATATGTTGCTAGGGCTAAAAATAATTTATTTTTTATGTATAACAAAGGCATAATAGTGGCAACTTGTTCAAAAATTAAATTTCTCGTTACATTATGCACAATCCAAGTATTCCAATTTCAAACTTACACAAGTTGAATAAAAAGTCTCTCAATTTAAAATACGGTTAAGTATATGTGGAAATCCGCGTATATTTTATGTGCGCGTGTGTGCGTGCTCAAGGGGAAAAGCTATGGCAGTAATATCCATTCATTAGTGACGACCATCACTCTTACTTATAGGGATGAGCGTACGGTATCGATAGCCAATTTCAATGGAATTAGGTATATTCTTTATATTCTGACACGTCTATAATGTATTTATAATGGCGTGTTAACTTATATTTTTTTTCTTAAGACGTGTTTACTAGATTAATAGAGATTGGTCAGGACTGTCAACTCAATGAGTTACTCATTTCAATTACGAGAGGATTGCAACAGTTTCCTAGCGTTCCAAAATCTGAAATGTTCGGTAAATTTAAATATAGATCAAAGAGTATCCAATAACATTCAATTCAATCAACTAATCATATAATTAATTTTAAATATTCAAACTCAATTTCCAAGCCAAACACGATATTTTAAATGGAGCGAACTGTTTTACCTGATTTACAGCTGGGGTTGAGGCAATGGAATGTTTTCATTCGTTAGCGAGCTCAAGTGCCTAGTGCACTGGGTCATGCGAACTCTGTCCTATTTACCACCATTGAAATAATTTTGGTTCGTGATTATTTATGTAAATGTTCCGGAGAATTGTAGAGAATCTGTGAATAGAGTTGGCAATGAATTTTTTTTTTAGTTGAAAGACTTCTTGATTCATGCAATCAATGAATGATTCAATAATAAAAAATCAATATCTGCCTATTGGGAATATATTAAGATAAGATAAATACCAGATAAAGGATAAACAGAATTACGCAAGACAGCTGTAGGTGCCATTTTTAGAAATGGAATTAATCTATATATTTTTGGAAAAACCTTTCATTGACCGTTAATTATTACTTCCTTTAGCGAAAACATTGCACAAAAAAGCTAATATAGATGCTGCAATACCTTATAAATTGTCGTACCTCTCTCTTGACTTGCATAATTGCGATGTAACAAGTTTAACATGACAATACGCACTAACGAAGTAATCGATAAATGACTCAATTGAGCGCATCACTATTCATGAGGCCCGTCATCGTGTCGAAAATATAATCTCACCTTCATTCCAGTCGCGCGACAAGAATGCGTAAACAAAAATTCCGACTATTTCAGCAATTTGTGGAATCGGACCGGGATCATTTTGGGGTATTCCGCAGCGGCATTGCCCCATCCCTAATAGGCCATTCCCTGGGAAATTTTAGACCTGGTTGGATTATGCTAGCATTAACCGGGTAATACACTAGTATTACACTATATAGTATTTACATTAGTATGTGTTAGTGCTAAATTGACATGTTTTGCAGTAAGAATTTTATGGATGAAGATTTTGTCTAGCTTAAGGGATATATATACCTCTTCTATCTTAGGCTTAGAACGGAAAATTACTTGATAAGCTGTGACTTTATTGAAAATTTATTTTCTTAGGGCTCTAATCCAATTCAAAAGAACTCTTGAGACGCAAAAAGAGGGATGTTATTGTTGGATTTAATTGATTCTGTTGAATTTATATTTATGTTATTCGACTTAAGTAAGCAAAAATTAATCGATTTGTATAATCTATGTTCTTTATGATTCAACAATAACAGCTCCTGTCACCTACCTGTCATTCACTCATGTCATTCACTTCACTTGCTCTCTACTGAAAAATTACTCGCTCACTTTGCTCTGAGACTGCTTAGGCTACAGACGTGCACTGGCTTCCAAGTAAGTGATAATCAAATAATAATTCAATTGAACTATATAAATGTGTTTTTGTTCATAACCTAATCCCAATAGGTTATGGGCCCAGTCACTCGTGTAATATAATACAGTGATAATTTAATTTCTATCATTCTACATATTCTACCTACATAAATAAAATAAATAGTTTGTCAAGTCACTTTTCATTTACAATGGACAATACAAAATTAAAACGTAATATTAAACCTTTTAACGGAGAAAAGTATAGCGTTTGGAAATTTAGAATACGTGCTCTTTTAAGCGAAATAGATGTTATAAAAGTAGTTGATGACGAAGTACCCCCAACTCGAAGCAAAGAGTGGGAAAAGAAGAATTGTATTGCCAAAAGTACCATCGTTGAATATTTAGCAGATTCCTACCTCGGTTTTGCAAAGGAAGAAATAACGGCTAGAGATATATTTAAAAGTTTAGATTTGCTTTATGAGCGTAAAAGCCTAGCGACGCAGTTAGCCTTAAGAAAAAAATTATTGACATTAAAATTACAAGGTGACATGCCTTTAATAAAACATTTTACGATTTTTGACGAGTTAATTACGGAGTTATCGGCAGCTGGAGGGAATTTAGAAGAAACTGATAAAGTATCGCATTTGTTACTTACACTCCCGGTGTCTTATGACGGTGTCATTACAGCAATAGAAACACTGTCTGAAGATAGTTTAACATTAGGATTCGTCAAAACCAGGCTTATGGATCATGAAGTCAAAATAAAAAATGAAAGCTGTGATACAAGCGCTAAAGTATTACATATAGAAAATAAATCGGATACTTTCAAAAGGAGGAAATATTATCAGAATTCAAATCCGCCAAATAATTATCAACATGGAAATTATAAACAAAAAATAAAAAGAAAATCTTATTTTGTAAAATGTAACCACTGTGGGCGTAAAGGGCATGTGAAAAATGATTGTTACTATTTTAAGAAGACTATTCAACATCAAAGCAGGGACAGGACCAGGACCGTTCAAGCAGTCAACTTGTCCAAGCCATCTACGTCAAATGGTTTTTCAGGTTTTACTTCTATGGCTGAAGAATATGAACCTAAGACGTCTGCATCAAACGAATTTTCAGGTTTTGCTTTTATGGCCGCAGGATATGAACAAAGTACCCACACGAATAAAATTAAATTCCTATTGGATTCTGGCGCATCGGACCACATCGTAAACAGGGATGATTTATTTATCGATTACGTGAATTTACTAATTCCAATTAAAATTTCAGTAGCCAAAAATGGAGAATTTATTTCAGCAACAAAAAGAGGAATATTAAAAGTTACTAGTGACATGGGAGTTGAAGGAATTTTGGAGGATGTACTATTTTGTCCTGATGTACCTTATAATTTAATATCTGTTTCAAAGATACAGAAGGCTGGAATGAATATTATTTTCAATCAAGATGGAGCATATATATCCAAAAATGGTAAAATTATAATCAGAGGTAAGTCTTTGAACAATTTAATCACTTTAGAATTTTCAGTGTCTGGTAAAATTCATGGTTCTGCTTTCCACGTATGCAATACTATTAATTATGAATTATGGCATCAACGTTTAGGCCATATAAGCAAAAGTAAATTTCTAGAATTAAAAAGGTATGAATTGGTTAAAGATGTAAATGAAATTGAAACAATTTTTCCAAATAATAACTTATGTGAGGCTTGCATAAATGGAAAACAAACCCGCCTACCGTTTAACAAGGCTAAAGACAAAACTTATATTAAACGACCATTGTTTGCTGTGCATTCCGATGTCTGTGGCCCTATTACCCCTTCAACTATTGATAATAAAAATTATTTTGTGCTATTCGTTGATGAATTTACTCATTACTGTGTTACATATATAATAACATATAAATCAGACGTATTCTCTGCGTTCAAAGATTATATTGCAAAGGGTGAAGCAAAATTCAATTTGAAAATAGTAAATTTATATTGTGATAACGGTGGAGAGTATTTGTCTACCGAAATGAAAGATTTTTGTGTTCAAAAGGGAATAACATATCATTTAACTGTCCCTAGAACCCCACAGCTAAATGGTGTTTCAGAACGTATGGTTCGAACTATAACGGAGAAGGCCCGTGCCATATTAAGCGGTGCTAGTTTAGAAAAGGTTTTTTGGGGTGAAGCAGTTTTGACTGCCGTCTATTTAATAAATCTAATACCTACCAAAGCCTTGAAACATTCTCAAACACCATTCGAGATGTGGCATAATAAAAAACCGCAAATTAAGTATTTAAAGGTTTTTGGTTCAACTGTCTATGTTCACAATAAAACAAGTAAAACGAAATTTGATAATAAGTCTTGGAAGGGTATACTGGTTGGCTATGAACCAAACGGTTACAAAGTTTGGAATCCCGAAAACAAAAAATATGTTACTGTGCGGGATGTGGTTATGGATGAGACGAATTTCCTAAGGTCTAGGCCTGAATTTGACCTTAAAGGGACTAAAACTCCCAATGACCAAACTGATGTTGCTGACTTGAAGTCAAAATCAGTGTCGAATGAGTTGCCAAATTTGGGCACATCTAAATCGGATGATTTGAAATCTGATCAAAGTCTCAGTACCCCCAAGAAAATTCGTAAATTAAATGATATGAATCAATCAAATTACGAAGATGAAATACGTTCTGATATTATTTCAATTAATAATAATGAAAACACAGATAAAACTTTAAGGCGGAGTAATAGACTTAAAGATCGTGCCCCTATATCATACAATGAAAATGATGATGATTATTTACAATATGCCCAATCTTTGATATGCGAAGTCCCTAGTTCTTATAGTGAAATTAAAAATAGAAACGATAGACCTCAGTGGGAAGAAGCAATTAAAGATGAGATAAATTCTCTTTTAATTAATAATACATGGACTTTGGTACCTAGACCAGATAACAAAAATATTATAGACTGTAAGTGGATTTTTTCTTTAAAACATGATGAATTTGGAAAACCTTTACGTTACAAAGCGCGTCTTGTTGCAAAAGGTTTTAGTCAAGAATATTTATCAGATTATAATGAAACTTTTGCACCTGTTGCTAGAATAGCTAGTTTTAGGTTTATAATTAGTTTTGCTAATCAGTATAATTTATTGATACATCACATGGATGTTAAAACTGCATTTTTAAATGGTTTATTAAAAGAGGAGATATATATGAAAGTTCCTGAAGGGATAAATAATAAAAACAATTATGTGTGTAAATTAAATAAAGCGTTGTACGGACTGAAACAGGCTGCTAGATGTTGGTTTGAAATATTTGAACAGTCATTAAAAGTAAAAGGTTTTCAAAATTCATCAGTAGATAGATGTATATATGTTTCAAATAACGGGCATATCAGTAAAAATATTTACATAGTTCTATATGTAGATGACTTAGTTATAGTATGCGCTGATATTCAAACAATGAATAATTTAAAAGCATATTTAATGAGTAAATTTGCTATGACCGATTTAAAAGACATTAAATTATTTCTTGGTATTAAAATCACACGTTATCGTGACAAAATAACACTAGATCAAAGTACATATATTAGAACAATATTGAGTAAGTTTAATATGTACAATTGTAAGCCTGCAAATACCCCTATCGAAAATAAACCTAATTATGATGCATTAAATGAAAATGGTAACCATAATGCACCATGTCAAAATCTTATAGGTTGTCTTGTGTATGTAATGTTATGTACTCGACCAGATTTAAGTACATGTGTTAATATATTAAGCAGGTATACAAATAAAAACAATCAAGAATTATGGCAATGTCTTAAAAGGGTACTGAGATATTTGAAAGGAACAACTGATTTAAAATTAACCTATAAAAAGAATAATTTTAATAATATTCTTTGTGGTTATGCAGACTCTGATTGGGGAGGTAATGACATAACAAATAGGAAAAGTACAACGGGATATTTATTTAAACTTTTTGAGCAGTGTACAATAACATGGAGTACAAAGAGACAAACTTCAGTGGCAGCTTCATCTACTGAAGCTGAATATATGGCTTTGTATGAAGCTGTTAAGGAAGCACTGTGGCTTAAGTCTCTAGCTTTAAGCTTATACATAAATATATCACAACCGATAATAATTTATGAGGATAACAACGGTTGCATTAGTATAGCTAGTAATCCAACTAATCACAAGAGGTCTAAACACATTGATATTAAATATCATTTTACCAGGGAACAAGTTGAGAAAAATGTTATAAAACTAAATTATATTCCCACAGGTAAACAGCTGGCAGATGCACTGACGAAACCGTTACCCGTAGTAACATTCAAAGCTCATAGATCTGAAATGGGTGTAGAATAATAATTTTTTTTTGGTTTCTTTATTCATTGTATTTAATCCTTATTAAATTCAATGAAATGGTCTGATTAGGTTTTCTGGGTTTTCCTAATCCTAAGCAACAAATGTTGGACCATAATTGTAATTGTTTTCCCAGCAAATACTTGGAAGTCATACATGATCTGTTTAAGTAATTGTTATGAATTGTTTGATTCTATAATTGGTGATTAATTTTTGAGGGGGCGTGTTGGATTTAATTGATTCTGTTGAATTTATATTTATGTTATTCGACTTAAGTAAGCAAAAATTAATCGATTTGTATAATCTATGTTCTTTATGATTCAACAATAACAGCTCCTGTCACCTACCTGTCATTCACTCATGTCATTCACTTCACTTGCTCTCTACTGAAAAATTACTCGCTCACTTTGCTCTGAGACTGCTTAGGCTACAGACGTGCACTGGCTTCCAAGTAAGTGATAATCAAATAATAATTCAATTGAACTATATAAATGTGTTTTTGTTCATAACCTAATCCCAATAGTTATAAGTTTAACGTGTGTATCTGTGTGTCTTTCTGCAGAAACGTAGCGCCCAAACGAATGGACAGTTTTTGTTTTTTAAAGTTGACTTGCTCGAAAATGTTATTAGCTATGATTTAAGAAAATCTGTCCAGCCGTTTGAAGTTGATCAATGTATGTAATTGAGCTGATAATCTTCAAATGGCTGAATAAGTGGATCGAAAGTGCATTCAACGGCATTAAGGGTCCGGCGGAGGTCCACATACTGAAATAAATCGTAATCTAGACAACATTCTATCAAATTATGTTATTATTCGGATTTAGATATTGTTAATCTAGGTTCCTACGGTCCCATTTCTTCTGCTACTGCCTCACTGAAAATAAAAGACCCGAAAATCGTTCCACACTTGGTAAAGTTATCAAAAATTGCACTACCTTACATTTATTTCCAGTGAACTATTTTGGACGAAATGGTAAAGTAGGAACCTAGATTAACAGTATCGGAATCCGAATAATAACAGAATTTGATTCAATTGTGTTTCAATTACGATTTATCGGTATCACGTTTGTAAGAGAAATTCGGTCCGCTGGACTCTTAAAATGTCAAAGTCGCCAAACCTCGACTTGTGCTGTATTGTTACCTTATTTCCTATTCGTTGGCGGACCTTTGTGAACCTTACTATTAATTTTCATCTTCATTATCAACCTACGTGAGTCCACTAGTTGTCGTAGGTCGTTCAGCCTCCCTAAATGGGTCCGGGGGTGGCGGGCGCGGGGACGTCCGCCACACCCCCCCCTTCTAGGACCCGAGGCGGTGGCGCGTAGTGTTCCACGCGCGCCCCTCAATGGCGATGGGGGGAGTCCTACGCCTCACTCCCCCCCTATATATGTACAGATGGGGCCCGCAGCGGCGGGCCGGCACCAGTCGGGGGCCGCGGACGAATTGTCTGTTTCCCGTAGCCCCCGACGCCGCAGGTGCAGGAGGGAACACCGTGTGGTTTTTAGTCGGTAGGTCACCCACTCTGGGTGGAGTCCGACACGCCCCGTCGCCTCCCCGGGCGGCGGATGTCCATGAGGATTTTCCACACGAAACCAAAAAAAAAAAAGGTCGTTCAACTCAGTTGCATTCAGATAAACTAGAAAGGAGACTAACCCTAACATAGAACTTGAATAATTCATTCTTTAATACAGTCCTTTATCTACTTAAAACCACGATATCTATATAAATAAAAACGAATGTTTGTTTGTTGCATTGCTAAACCATCCACCCTATTGCGATGTAATTTTGTTGTTGAGTTGTTATGTGCATGCCTGGGAATGTTTCTGACGAAACAAAGCAAAAATGAGGCATTGCAACGCATGCCGGGGGACAGCTAGTTACCATCCTTACTATCCTTACTAATATTATAAACGTGAAAGTTTGTGAGAATGGATGTTTGTTAATCTTTCACGCCAGAACGGCTGAACGGATCTGGATAAAATTTGGCACACAACTAGATTATAGCCTGGAATAACACATAGGCTACTTTTTATCCAGGTCGCACCCAATCCTGAAGTCCACGCAGACAAAGTCGCGAGCAGAAGCTAGTATAAAATATTCATTCATTTTTCCACATTTGACGTTTAATCAGCTATTTGTTGTGTTTTGTGCTATTCAAATAAATCGCCCCATCATTAGGGGCGTGCTAATGAGCGAGGAAGTTGGCTCGCCTTAAAATATGACATGCTTTCAAAATGTAACACTGTTGAAGAATGCCTTGAATTGTTGGTCTTTTCTTTGGTAATTAACAAAGAATTATTTAAGTTACGCTTGTTTAATTGCCTTATTAGCGTATTGCGTATTGGCTTGAGCGTAACTGCAAAGCTAGAGGATCTGGGTTCGATTTCTAGGTCGAGCAATGTTATTGTGATTTTCTATGAAATACTCAGTAACAGTCCAGTGGCTCGTCATAGTCGCCACCTATTACATGGGACCTAAAAACATATCGGCGAATTGTGGGTATAGTATACTTCTGCTTAAGGGTCTGCTGATCTGCTACTTAATTACATAGAATAACCTAATTCCAGTTGGGAATCCATCCTCGAATTAGGTTGAATACTTCTTGCGTAGCAGTTGATTGTTCATTATCATATGTTTATTTTTATGGGATAGGAGGGCAAACGATCAGACGGATCACCTGATGGTAAGCGATTACCGCCCATGGACACCCGCAACACCAAAAGAGGAGTCACAAGTGCGTTGCCGACCTTTAAAAGAGGATTGGGCCTCCGGTAACCTCACTCACTCGGCGAAACACAACGTAAGCGTTGTTTAACGCCGGTTTTCTGTGAGGCCGTGGTATCACTCCGGTCGAGCCGGCCCATTCGTGCCGAAGCATGGCTCTCCCACGTGTTAAATATGTATATGTACTAAAATAATGATCTTTGGATCCCTTTACAGCACCTAGTCTACTCGTGACCATTTCAAATACATTTTTAGTATTATTAACAGGAAGTATCGAAACTTTTTTTGTATCGAAGCATAAATACCTAGCAAAACAGATGTTCTGGTAGCCATATTGGCAAGAGTTGGATACGCTTGTGGCTAAAAGCCGGATATGTCAGTAAGCCGAGCTTTGGCTTACTGTAACGAGATTTATTGGATAAATTGAGTTTGTATTTGTGAACTTTTAACTGCTGCCTTTTGTTATTGATTTATCATTATATAGCCGTAATACAGTTAAAATTACTACTAGAACTATTCTTAAAAAGTTCATGGGTGTACATTAGTACACCTCTGCCTAACCCTTCGGGGAATACAGGTGTGATGGAATGTAAGCTATTCTTAAAAAACATTGTTAAATAAAACGGTTTTTTAACGTCTTGTGACAGTCAGTGAGAAAAGTCTTTGTAATTTATATAATAATGAATACTTTGAATAATAGAATATCTTACCGTTAAGACCATTAGGTGAACTCAAGACTACTAGGTTATGGTCGAGCTACACAATGACTGACGTGTCGTCAGATGGGTTCTCTGACGCTGTCAGATGACGATGTCAGATGGGGCTCTTTTTTCAAAAGGCCATCTCAGACTGGCCATATCTGGACTTTAAGAGACCATGATTCTCTTATCATTTCATTTCAAGATCATTAACTAAGCACATTTATTCATGTTTGAAGTGTTTTAGAAAAAAATAATGGGCCGGCTCGACCGGAGTGATACCACGGCTTCACAGAAAACCGGCGTCACACAACGCTTACGTTGTGTTTCGCCGAGTGAGTGAGGTTACCGGAGGCCCAATTCCCTTTTAAAAGGCGGGCAACGCACTTGTGACTCCTCTGGTGTTGCGGGTGTCCATGGGCGGCGGTAATCGCTTACCATCAAGCGATCCGTCTGCTCGTTCGCCCCATATCCCATAAAAAAAATGCATTTCTCTTCAACCTGAACAGTAATTATCGTAAGCGTAACGCTGAAGGATAGAAGGCATCTTGATAAGTCTTTAGAAAATTCTAAGTGTCTGACGTCTATTCTCCTTATACAGGACTATTATTGTTTACAAATAAATTCATTCGGGCAAAATCTCGGCTATGAATAGATTATCTCGTAAGTCCCGTGGGTGGCAAAATTATGACTCAAGAACTATGATGATTAAGGGCGATGGTCACCACCCACCTTAGTCTAGAACAAGTAAAGTGATTATTATAATCTCATGATCACTTTGAAGAAAGAGTAATCGTGTGTATAATGAGGTGATAATATGGCTGGCTGATGAATGAAATTTGTAATAAGCAGTACCTATCAGAATAGGTAGTGCAGGTAGGTAGGTAGGTAGTTACATAAATGCGAGGAAGCGTTATGTTGGCAGATAGGATAAGCATCACGCTATTGCCTCCCTTGCTGCCAGCCCAACTATTCCTCATTGATTTACAGGGTCGGTAACATACGAGTGATACCATAGGCTACGGTAACCGCTTACCAGCAGGCGGACCCTATGCTTGTTTACCACCTTAGTGGTATAAAAAACAGAAAAAAAAATTGTGAAATGTGGAGATTTCCTTACGACAATATTTTTTTTCTGTGACAAACGTTGTGGCAGGTTATTTGGCAAAGTCGTTTTGCACCACCTCAGGCGAACAGCAGCAGTGTCTTTGCCTGATAATGATGGTTGTACCTATCTATTAGGAATCAATAATTATCACTCGCTTAAAAACGGTGAAGGAAAACATCCTGAGGAAACCTGCACACCTGAGAGATTTTCTCAACAGTGTGCGAAATCTGCGCAGTAGCCCCGGCTAGCATGTGCATGAGGAGACTCGTGCCCAGCAGTGGAATATTATTTGGATTGATGACGATGATGATTAATGGTTTAATCTGGACATGTTTGCTGAAGCATGAGGCACATAATTATGCCTTATATACGTTTGTGGTGTCAATGCTGACGCATCAGTTTTGGCTAGTGAGAACTTGTATTGCGCTTTAACTTGAGTTTTTCCGTGGCTACCGACGACGCGCATTGAAAGAAATTTTATTGGTTAGGGATTCGCAAAAGTAATTTGGATTCAAATATTTCATCATTACACGACCTTCGGACTTCCAATTATCACTCTGCACACGATCTCCCCCAAAATTGGTGACCCCGAGCGTGATGGCTTTAGTTCACCAAATCCCATATCTCCAATTATTTACCGATCCTCTGACTCCTTGTATAAATGTAGATATTAATTATTATATTAATTATTGTTTACCTTAGCTGCTATTGTTGCTGTTGCCTTTACGTCTAAGTGTCTGTATGCCTTTTATGTACATTTTGTAACTACGTCATAACATAACATAATCAACCCATTATACTGTCCCACTGCTGGGCACGGGTCTCCTCTCAGAATGACAGGGACTAGGCTATAGTCCACCTCGCTGGCCTAGTGCGGGTTGGCAGACTTCACACGCCATCGAGAAAATCTCTCAGGCATGCAGGTTTCCTCACGATGCTTTCCTTCACCGTTTAAGCGCGTGATAATTAACTATTTAATACGCACATGACTTCGAAAAGTCAGAGGTGCGTGCGTGCCTTGGGTTCGAACTCGACACCTTTGACTTGGCAGTCCAACGGTCATACCACTAGGCTATCACTGCTTTTAACTGTTGTAACTTTTTTGTGTTTTTTTTTTGCATTTTCCATGCTACGATTATAAAGTTATTTTAGTAACTGTTGTAACTACGTCAAATAAACTTATTTTATTCCTTCTTTCTTAATTTTCTCTCTTCTAATATGTAATGTTTACACATACATGACGTAACATTAATGTCTTGCGATATGGGAACACAGTCATAACGATAATGTCCATACGTTTCAACAGTCCCATGAACAAATCTATAAATAAATCAGAAACTCTTGCGCACATTCTAATACTGCATGGGAAACTGCATCACTTCCTGTAACGTCAGAGAACCGAACTCACGTCCTCGGTGCACGTGCACACATTCAACTCCTAATTAAGACATGTGTGTGAAACTAGCTGCTACCCGCTGTTTCACTTTCAAAAGGTTTAGTTAATCATTATTTTTGAGACTTGAGGTAGTCTATATCCTTCTTCAGGATATAATCCAGCTCCTTGCTAAATTTTATCGGAACCGGCTCAGCGGTTTAGGCGTGAAAAGGTAACAGATAAACAAAGTTCATTTTGTATTTACAATATTAATATACTTTGAAATACTACATAAACGTGAATCAGCGCACAAAATCATATTTTTTTTTGCCCATCTTTGATGTTTTACCTTAGAGATTTCAAAGAATTAACACGCCCACAAACATGTGAGTAATTGTGAGTATCCTTTGTTTACCAAAAAATGCTTTTGTACAGGCCCAGAGTATTATAAAAATAACGGAGAATTTGTGACAAAAAAGTGACGACTGTGTAACTTAGCTTTTCATAACAAAATACCTTTTGATCCTAATTTTATTTTTGTAAGATACTTTATATGGACGCTCCTACAACAACTCACCAAATTTAATTTAAGTAATCGTATGAATGGTATAGGAACGCGTAGAGGACAAATAAACATAACAAATCTTTATATATAAGAAACCGAAATATCACTCATTCACTGAATAATTAAATTCAATTAAAATAACGCATATTTTTCTTCAGAAACAACATTACAACAATTCATCACGAAAATCTTGAAATTTGGCAGATACGCTCTTTATAAGTTATAGGATAAACCAAGAAATAACATAACATAAGGTTAGGCAGAGGCATACTATAATGTACACCCACAGTTCGCCGGTATGTTTAGGTCCCATGTAATAGGGTGCGAGCCTATTGCCATTAACTGGGCACGAATGCAGACTCCCAGCTGTTACTGAGACTATCATAGAAAAACCCAATAACACTTTGATCGACCTGGAGATCGAACCCAGGATTCTAGCGTAGCAGTCGCGCTTGGGACCATTAGACTAATGAGGCAGTCTAAGAAATAATTTTGATAAAATCCCACGGGGTGGGGAAAAATTACATGACCGCGGGTAGCACCGAGTCTCACAGTTAGTATGCATTAGATAAACATATTAATGATCCTGCTCCAACATAAAAAGCTTCATGTGAAACTGTAGCCAAAACGCGATGATACATAGATCTTTTCAAATCGACCAAAGATTTCATCCACTGTGTTGGCATTGACATACGGCGCTGAAACATAATCTGTTTGCCTTCTAAAGTAGCTGAAGCTGTAACGAACATCTTTCAGTACCTTAGTATGGGATTGGCAAATATTTGACAAAGGATACTTTATGGGCCGCGAGTGGATGCAAACTCAAGGCGTTCGTATCCCGGGAAGATTGCAGCATGACAAAGCTGATTTTTTTTTATGACGTGCCAAAGGTAAGCCTCGGTGCGTTAATTAGAGATCTTTGACCTCATTTAAGTCCGGCGGACCGAATTTCTCTTACAAACGTAATACCGAAATAAATCGTAATTCAAACACAACTTAATCAAATTCTGTTACTATTCGGATTCTGATATCGTTAATTTAGGTTCATAATCTACCATTTCGTCCAAAATACGTCACTGGAAATAAATGTAAGCAAATGCAATTTTTGATAAATTTACCAAGTTTGGAACGATTTTCCGGTCTTTTATTTCCAGTGAAGTAGTAGTAGACGAAATAGTATCTTATAAACCTACATTAACTGTATCAAAATCCGAATAATAACGTCATTTGATAGAATATTGTCTGTATTACGATTTATTTCGTTTTTGTGGGCAATTCAAGCTCCGCCGGACCCTTAAGTATGTTTTTAGTCGACAGAAGTCCAATATAACCCTGAATCTTGCGAGAGATAGATGATATCCTTAATATTTTTAAAAGAGAAAAAGTTTTTTAAAAAAAATTACCGACACGTTTAGAAATCTATAATTCACTATCTGAACTCAAAATCTTGATCATGCCTGCTAGACCAAGACCGCGATTTTAAACTGAGCTCTTAGTTCAAACACAGCTCCTGATTAAACTTGATACCATCTCTTTTACTGTATTCGGCCAGAGCAACGGGTGCTGACAAGAAGACCAAACACCAACGTACTTAGTACAAATTTTTCAAATCTTACTTTTAAAATCTTTTAATGGATCTTTTGATTGACACTAAATGTGAGCACCAGAAACCTCGATATAATTCCTTCATATTTTGCAATTCACTCATCTCTGATACAAAATTGTAATTCAAAGAAAGCAAGTGATAATAAATAAACACAACTCTGCCGGGGGCTATTAACAACAAACTTAAGATCGTGGTCCGAAAGATAAACTGAAACAAAAGATTAACTTTCACTTGTTTGCCAACTTGATTCAGATTGGCTTCGTTTGCAACTGAAAGTAAAATTAATTTATCGACTTTCTTATCTGTTTTGGCTCCCAAAATAACCTTTTATGTATTCATCTTAAGGCTTTAGGTGGCATTCGTGTAAAGTTAGTCAGATATTCTATAAGGACTTACCTATATTGGCCATCAAAGTTCTACAGCTCAATATATCATTGTCCGAAGTTGGATTGCGAGAAAATGTTCCATAAACAACATTGAGTCTTAATCCAAACTTATAGAACCACTATTTTGAAAATGACTTAACTTCTGAACAAAATGTCACCCCATCCCAATACTACACTTAACTTTATGAAAGCAAGAAAACTTCATAATATTTTCTTGAAAGGAAACCGGAGTGCTGTTTAACTTCTACGAGATTCCGCACTTACGTATATTAAAACAAAGACAAAACTCACGAAGAACGATGATCTGTGTCGCCCGTCGAAAAAATGAAAAAAGCAATAAATAAAAGTGATTCTCTAACGGAAACACGTAGTTGTGTGTGACGCTTGTCAATGGGCGGTCGTGTTTGTGTCCCGGCCACATCAGTTACGGAAGACAGATTCGTCTTCAAGATGGATTGGTAAACGTTTGTATGGCGATGTCATCACTCCTCGAAGGGAATATTATTCGAATTTGATCGAATTATGTATACGCACGAGTTGATTAATGAACGAGGAGTGGGTCAGGTGTGTAAGGATGAATGGTATGGGGAATCCGTGTCAGATAGAAATTATTCAGTTTTAATGTAATTCTGAATGTCTATTTCCTGTGAATGATGAAGTAAGTAGGTTATGATGAAACAAAATTAACATATTTCCATTTGCAGAAAAAGCTGCTAATCTGTACTGTACAAGTATACTATTTACAAATAATTCTAATAAATCTAATAAATGTCTTTGTTTTTATCGGCGATTCTTTGGAACAGTACCTAATTACCATTGCAAATATATACTGCATATATGTAAACATAGCCCCGGAGTTTGATGAACCAAACGTAGATTAATTGGAGCATTGGCCTCTTTATACACATGAAGCAAGTGTCTCTGAGCAAACAATATATTGTATTCATACTCATACATCTATTTCTTAAATAGTAGATCAGCGGCGATCAAACAAAACGTTACATCATAGTGACTACACAACAGCTCGTCTATTTCTGATCGCGGCCTCGGCAGCAATCACCTGAGCTTGCCTTCATAATGTGACGACAACTAATTTACTTTCGTCTTAAGTACAGACATTCCATTTTACTTCCTCAATGAAATTGGGTAAAAAATGGTAAACTCAACTCGTTGGAATCTGTTTCCAATTTTCTGCAACATCAATTCCCTCTTTACAGTTTTCAAATACCCTATGCCTTACGCCACGAAGTTAGTAATTAATTAAAGGATCTCGAATTTTAATGGTTGATTCAAAACTATAAAATGGTTATATTGGTTAATCAAGATATATAGCCAGATACTCTAGTAGCAATATTTATTTATGTTCTGTTGTAATAACTCATACAAGTCTCATGTACCGCGCCTTAAATGGCCCTTACTTCGCTTTGCGGCGCTTTAATTATCCCGACAAGGTATAAATCGGTCCCCAACTCCGTCCTATTTTTAATGGAGTGTATCTGATGCGGTTCGCCCGTACAGCCCCCCATTTTTCAGGCTTAATTAAATAGTCTCTATTCCAATGGAGTTGTCGGGTTAATTTGTTTAGACGTAGGACTGACGTGACGGATACGGAATGAGATTACCAAAAATAGCCAATCATTGTTAGACTAAATTAATTCTGAATATATTCACATCTATAAATTACAAAACGAGAAAGGGTTTTAGATTCTTGTTCGTGGAAAGGAAAAGGAATTCTGTGTATTCTTGTGAACTACTTAGACAGAGTTATTTGAAACTAATGTCGCTAGCATTGAACGCATTCTAATGACGCCATTGTGTTGTTCGTGATGCATTTTATAGCGAATAAAAAGAACGCAACCAATGCTTCGACGCGGCGTATTTTTGGCACAAGAATCGCATTCACGATCGTGTGTTTTGGACGACGTTAGCTTTGGGGGATCGTTTAACAATACGCTAGGGTAAAAAGCTGCATCGTTTGCGCGTTTTGATTATAAACATCCAACGAGAGCGCTGGCAGCAAAACATTTATGATTCTAAATTACTCTAAATTTCTGTAACAGCCAAAATGTACTTTCATTTTTGGCATAATTAGATTTCTGTTAAGACTCTTTCATGTAGCTAGAATTTTTAACTTTTACTCTAGTTTCTATTTTGGTCATATGTTTGCAGTCGTTTATTTTCCATCTGTCACATAATCTAAATGGCGAATCTCGAAAAATGTATGAATGTCTACAATATAACGATTGATACCTACTTTTATATATAGTTCCAACTACACATTGGTTTTAAATTATATTTTCCACTGCTAATAGAGACAAAATACTAAGTATAGCTTTATATTGTAAGTGTTAATATTGCTAACAGAAACTGTTGATTAATGATATTGACTATAATCAACCTTTTCTAAGAACTCTATATTCTAAAATCAATTTTACATGATCACGTATTTTTTTAACAATGTAAATCCGTTCGCTGTATTAGTAAATAATATATCATAACGAGCTCTCAATGAAATATGGCGTCTAAATCTAAATTAAGATAACATTATGCTACTCGGTTGAAATTTCACAATCGACTGCGCTTTCAATACAGCAACATTTCAAATGATGGTGTAGAAACATTAATGTATCGTCAAGTAAACAAATTATCGGTTGTCTGTTTTCATGATATCCGCTGTTCATGAATAGTTGTCTGCTAGCAGTGACCTCGTCTATCCGTTGTATCTCGCTGCATAGTTAGAGATCTATAATAGTGAATAGTATTTCAAAATCAACAACGTGCACTTGACTCAGCCGAGTTATATTTGGATCTCCCTTTAGAGCTTTCTTCACTTCATTTGCTCCAGCCTTTCGCAGTAACTGTAAGCTGTTTAGAATTACACTTCGCCATTTTAGTCGCTTTTAATCTATAAGCGTTCCTGTCTGGTTCTTGACTTCAAATTATAAACTTCTAACATCGAATCTAGCCAATTAAGTAATTACACATTCATTAAATCTTATTTCGAGTTCGTCCAGCGTTAGAAATACTTTTATTGATAGGTACGTAAAAATGTCGCCTGAATGTTTTTTTTTAGTTTAAGGGCCGCCCGTCGTGATCTTTGGCCGAAATAGAAAAGTTCGTTATCGTTAAAACCCAGTTATCATAATTCCATTCCAGTTCATGATATCTTCGATACCTCATGAACGTCTGTCATCTTAGCTCGTGATCCATAAACAGCGTTAGTATATAAAGTTTATTTAATGCGAGCCATTCGTTCATAACGGCGCTTCCTTATAATATATCTATTTTCATATTAGTTGAAAAAAAAAATCTGAATTCCATTTCGACACAAAAATTGCATCTAAATAGTAAAAAACGGTGAGTGTATAAATAGGTAGATATGTGGAGCGTCGGGCGCCTGTGTTATTATAGCGAAGAAATATAGGATAAGACGCGGATCTATCTGTAGTTGGCCGAAATTATCGCGAGTCGACGCGGCGCGCATCGTTGGCGAGTCGCACGCGCATCGTCTGCGGTGCGCCCGCGCGCCAAAAGCTTCCAATACTTATTTGTTTGTGTTTTTCGTTGTGTTATAATAATATACATGTTTTAGTACTGAAAATGTACCGTAATAGTGTTACAACGATTTATTTTCTCGATATTATAGTGTACCTAAATCCCAAAAATAGGTGGGACTAAAATACACCATTACGTGTGGCTGAAGAGTTAGTTTTAAGCAAAATTTAGTTCTAATTAAGAGAGACTTACGACGATGCTCAAATTAGACTGAAATTGTAAACACGGTGGAAGTTTTCAGTGCAGTAAATAAAAATAAGAGTATAATATACATTGGTACATAATATTATGTAGGTGTAAGTGTGTGTAATATTGTGTTAAAACATACGGTACGACATTGTCGTGCCAAAAGTACGCAAGTGGGTGTAAATATTTGTAAATGTTCTTTAAATAAGTGTTTATTTTACAACGAAATATGGTCGCCATGCTTGAAGTTGCCGAGAGGAGAAACAATGAATATTTTAGATCATTCTTACCTGTAAGTTTTAAATGTAATTTTACAAATGATTGATACTCAATAAGGCCTATTTATATATATATATATATTTAGGTGAAGGCGTTTCCTTGGCCAACCAAATTCCATATTAATTGATGTTTAGCATTTTGCCTCATAACTACGTAACTCCAAAACTGTGAAACTGATCATAATATTCAAATTAGGACTTGTATCACGAATTTTAGTGATGATTATAGCATAAAAAAGTAAAATATTTACAGCTTAGTATCGACTACCTACTACTTTAATCTATACTTATAATAAATCTGTAGAGAGGTCAATTCTGTACATGAAATATATTTCCAAAATAACTGTCAGCAGGTGATTAGTGATCGATACTGACGCCAAAAATGCAATCAGTAAAATTTTTGTCTGTCTGTCTGTCTGTCTGTCTGTCTGTATGTTCGTTATAGAAACAAAAACCACTCGACGGATTTCAACGAAACTTGGTACAATTGTTCTTCATACTCCTGGGCAGGTTATAGTATACTTTTCATCACGCTACGATCAATAGGAGCAGAGCAGTGAAGGGAAATGTTGGGAAAACAGGACACAAACGACAGCAAATGTCTATCTTTTATGGTTGACTCACAATAACACGTGTAACTCCCGATAGCTTAGCAGTTCGGAGCTTTCTGATTATATTTGTCTACTCTTACTTTAGGTGACTGACTGACTGACATAGTGATCTATCAATGCACAGCCCAAACAACTGGAGGGATCGGGTTGAAATTTGGCATGCAGGTAGATGTTATGACGTAGGCATCCGCTAAGAAAGGATTTTGATAAATTCTACCCCCAAGGGGATAAAATAGGGGATGAAAGTTTGTATGAAACTTTGTCAATTTTAAACCGATCGGGCTGAGACTTTGCATGCATATAGCTACTATGATGTAGGCATCCCCTAAGAAAGGATTTTGATAAATTTCGACCTATGTAGGGGTGAAATAGAGGATGAAAGTTCATATGGAACAAAGTAACTATTCCACGTGGACGAAGTCGCTGGCAAAAAGCTAGTACTAAATAATTAGAAGTAGGTAGTACCTACTTAACTACTAATTCAAAAGTTGTATTGGCGATTTCTATTTACAATTTGCGAAAAACACAATTCAGTTTGAATTTAGGAGGTCAAGAAAGCTCATAATCCAATCAAGGCCCAGTGCCCACAGGCTTGTCCTTGCGAGCAATAAAGGCAACTTCAAATTTAAATTTCATTAAAAGGAATAGTGTTTCTTTTTTTCATATAGATATATTACATACTTGTAATAACTGCATTTACTTTTGCATTTCACGTTTGTATAAGTAATCAAATAAACCTAAATCTGTAAAAGACTGTAGACAATTGTTTTATTAATGAAACCAATTGACACTGAAGTTATTAGGTATCTATTCTTTTTCATGCACTGGCCTTTACATTCCGAAGCCATGGCCAGCGTTTGAAAGTTAACCGTGATACAGTAGGCAAGCTTTCGTGAAGTTTCATGCACGATGTAGCTACACATCAAGCTATACGTAATGGACGACACGTTTGGCGTAGCGGCTGAGCGATCGGTTTCTCCGCCATGTGTTGTGGGTTCGATCCCCACACGGAGCAAATATTTGTATGACTTACAGCTAGTTGTTCCGTGTCTGGGTGTTTGTGTATGTGATAATTTGTATTTGTAAACGCACCCACGATACGCGAGAAAATCCTAGTGTGGGCAATGTTTTTATAAAATACAAGAAATCGAACAGAAACAGGGATAAGATGATCTCATATTTAGTAGGCGTTCCGTATAATTAGGGTTACTTACACATACATTCGCAGTGACTTAATGAGGAAAGCCGAAAATCGGGCTCTGTGTTGCTCACTAGGAGAGGCCTACGTCCAGCAGTGGACGAATATGCTTATGATGATGATATATTCGCAGTTCAAGCGTTTTAAGCGTGGTAGTGCCATGCTTCGGCACGAATGGGCCGGCTCGACCGGAGTGATACCACGGCCTCGCAGAAAACCGGCGACAAACAACGGTTACGTTGTGTTTCTCCGAGTGAGTGAGGTTACCGGAGGCCCAACCCCCGACCAGAGATGGGAGCAGCCGTGGCACGGCTCCGGGCGAAAAATACCGCCCCGGGGCCCGACGGAGTGCCGGGCCGTGCTCTCGTCTTAGCTCTGGAGGAGCTAGGGCCCCAACTGAGAGGACTCTTCTCGGCGTGCCTAGAGCAGGGCCAATTTCCGTCTTTGTGGAAGACGGGTCGCCTGGTCCTGCTCAGGAAGGCAGGGCGCCCTGCCGACTCGCCGTCCGGGTATCGGCCCATAGTGCTGCTGGACGAGGTGGGCAAGCTGTTCGAGCGGATAGTTGCAGACCGCCTCGTCAGCCACTTGTTCACAGAGGGGCCGGACTTGGACGACAGCCAGTTCGGTTTTCGGCGTGGGCGCTCCACAGTTGACGCCATAATGCGGGTGAGAGTCCTGGCGGAGGATGCAGTGTCCCGGGGCGGGGTCGCGCTGGCGGTGTCCTTGGACATCACCAACGCCTTCAACACCCTGCCCTGGAGTTGTATCAGGGAGGCCCTGCGGTACCACAGGGTACCTCCCTACCTCCGCCGCGTGGTTGGGGCCTATTTGGCGGATAGGTGTGTCACCTGCGGGGGACGCGACGGCACGGTACAGCGCGCCATGTCGTGCGGTGTTCCACAGGGCTCGGTGTTGGGCCCACTCCTGTGGAACATCGGGTACGACTGGGTGCTGAGAGGCGAGCTCGCACCGGGGGTGGACCTGACGTGTTACGCGGACGACACGCTGGTCACCGCCCGGGGGAGCTCGCACAGGGAAGCAGCGTTGCTAGCTACGGGTGCGGTCTCACAGGTGGTGGGCCGCATACGGCGCCTCGGCCTGGAGGTGGCCCTCAACAAGTCGGAGGCCATCGCTTTTCATGGCCCCCGACGGGCGCCGCCGCCGGGATTACACATTGAGGTGGGGGGGGCCCGGATTGCTGTCGAGTCCACCATGAAGTACCTAGGATTGGTGCTCGACAGCCGGTGGGACTTCGGGCCCCACTTCCTGCGGCTGGCGCCGAAGTTGATGGGCGCGGCGGGCGCGCTGTCAACGCTGCTTCCCAATTTGGGAGGCCCGAGCACCGCCTGTAGGCGGTTGTACGTGGGGGTTGTGCGGTCCATGGCCCTTTATGGGGCCCCGGTGTGGGCGGCCGACCTGACGGCCCGCAGCATCGCTGTACTGCGAAAACCGCAGAGGGCGATGGCCGTCAGAGTCATCCGCGGCTACCGCACGATCTCCCACGAGGCGGCTTGCGTACTGGCCGGATCCCCGCCCTGGGACTTGGAGGCGAAAGCGCTCGCGTCACTGTATCGGTGGCGCGAGGAGGAGTGGACGCGAGGGGCTAGACCGGTGCACCGACAGATAGTCCAGCGCCGGTCAGAGCTCCACCAAGTCCTGGTGGCGGAATGGCGGGACAGGCTCTCTCGCCCTACCGCCGGCCTCGCTACCGTCGAGGCGGTCCGGCCAGTGCTCGAGCGCTGGCTCGGGAGGAGGCACGGCTCCCTGACGTTTCGGGCGTCGCAGGTGCTCTCGGGGCATGGCTGCTTCGGGAAGTACCTGTGTCGCATAGGCAGGGAGCCGGACGCCCGGTGCCATCACTGCGCCCATCGGGAGGACACGGCGCTGCACACGCTAGTGGAGTGTGCCGCTTGGGAGGAGCCGCGCCGTGTCCTCGCAGTTGCGGTGGGAGACGACCTGTCGCTGCCGGCCGTCGTTCGCTCAATGGTCGGCAGCGCGGCGTCTTGGGACGCAGTGATCGCCTTCTGCGAAACTGTCGTCTCGCAGAAGGAGGTCGCGGAGCGGGAGAGGGAGAGTGCCAGCACTGACCCGACCCGCTCCCGGCGCACCGGGAGACGTCGGCGGAGGGCAGACAACGCCCTCCTCCAGCCTCCCTAAATGGGTCCGGGGGTGGCGGGCGCGGGGACGCCCGCCACACCCCCCCTTCTAGGACCCGAGGCGGTGGCGCGTAGTGTTCCACGCGCGCCCCTCAATGGCGATGGGGGGGAGTCCAACGCCTCACTCCCCCCCTACATATGTACAGATGGGGCCCGCAGGGGCGGGCCGGCACCAGTCGGGGGCCGCGGACGAATTGTCTGTTTCCCGTAGCCCCCGACGCCGCAGGTGCAGGAGGGAACACCGTGTGGTTTTTAGTCGGTAGGTCACCCACTCTGGGTGGAGTCCGACACGCCCCATCGCCTCCCCGGGCGGCGGATGTCCATGAGGATTTTCCACACGAAACCAAAAAAAAAAAAAAAAAAAAAAAAAAAAAAAAAAAAAGGCCCAACCCCCTTTTTTAAGGCCGGCAACGCACTTGTAGCTTACCATCAAGCGATCCGAATGCTCGTGTGCCCCCCTATCCCATAAAAAAAAAATTCACCGTTATACATTTAGGTCTCATGTGATAGGGCACTGATCCAACCTCGGAGCTGGTAATGCACACTAACAATATCCCTTGATATAGTATTGGTTAAACTATCGGATAAAAACATTCGTAAACCTGACATAATTTACGCAAACAGATAAGCGCCTCGTTTGTTTTGATTCGCACATTCATTATCACTTAATTAATGAGCTCTGGATACAAAACAAAACAGAATCGTTGAATTTTCACTAATGAATGCTAAATCAGCTACAATTACATAACTTAAATTATTCGCTTACACCTAGTCTTTATTATTCATAGTAGCATTACCAAGATTTTGTGCGTCTCTGGTATTCCTTTCTATACATGCCGATTTTGTTTATTCTCAGTGGGATTAACCTCAGGTTTAAAGGTCACCTTTACAAGATTTTCCGAAGTAATACCAGAATTTAGAAAAGGTCAATTCACAGTCCTATGCTTTCCTAATTTAGACAGTACCAGCTGGAAGCTGCCCAGCAATAAGATGGATACGATGATGAAGTTGAAAGTGTCGACAAAATCACTTGAATTATTAATTTACTTTCTACCTTGTATGTCTCTTTATGTTATACATACAAATACAACAAAAATATGATTCTTTGGCTATGCAGAATTTATCATTCTCCTTGTCAACAATGACTTTGAACTATAACCCAAGATAAAATAATAAAAAATAATTAAAACGCTTCCGTTTTCAAGTCCACAAACAACATAAAGTCATGGTTAGTATACATAATATTTTTTACATTTGATACAACGCCAAATCGACGTCCTTGGTAAATTTTACTTCTAGACAGCAAGGCGTACCTATTTTCTAGTAAATTTTCGTGAGTGACTACTATTATCATACGCGTTTATATTTTTTATTGTCGTAACAATTAGTCTTTAGACTGCAAATAGGATTTTTTATAAAGGTCGTTAAAACGAGGACGGAGTTAAATTAAGTTTTAAATTACAGTGTACTCTTGTGACCACTCTACCCGTCTCAATTACATTTACCTTTATCAATATAATTATTTTCTCATTCCAGGCTGTCAACTCCCCACCGGTACCTCACCGAGACATATCGGCACCAACGGCGACCTACCGTCCCTTCACAGAAGAATATGCTGCCGTCCAGCGCCGCGTGGAACGGCCCGCCCAACCAGAAGAAACTGAACGAAAGAAAGACAAGAAGTGGTCTATTGGAAAACTGTTTAGACGAAAGAAAAAAGAAGATGAAAGTGGATCCTCTTCGGAAAGTGACGAAGGAGTCAGCACACGCTCGTCATCAAAACGAAAGTCAAAGAAGAAAAAGAAGACTCCAGCTGTCAATAATTTCGATCATATAGTAATAAGGGATTCAAGAAGAGCACAGAGTTTAGCGAAACCGAACGTTAGAGATGCAACCGATGATGGTGTATTATCTGATCCATCAGCCGGCTTCATAAACTACCGTGCTAAGACTCAAGAACTGTACGGAGCGTCCAAAGAATGCTTAAGTTTAAGGGAAGACAATTCAAATAGATCCTTAGGGCAATCTTTGGAAACACCATCAAGGAAAACACGGAAAGGCAGATTGAAAGCCAGAGTCGAAGCACTACGAAATAGTATGAGAGGAGAGTCAAGTAGTGAAGAAGAATCACTCAAGTCATCAAATTCATCATTGATGATTCGATTTAGAAGTGAAGATTCCTTGATGCGTTCACGTGATAGCTCATTAAACAAGCGGTCGCGAAGTGCAAGAAATGAGAGATATATTAAAAGATTATCTCGTGATGAAGAAAATCAACTAAATAAGGAAGCAGAATTATTGCAGCAAGGTTACACAAAGGCTGAAGTTGAAATGTTGACCAGGACACCGACTAGTCAAAGTAGTGGCTACGGAACCTGCAAACGTGACCAAACACAAAACATAAAAAATGAACAATTATACGCGAATGACGCTAACCGCCGTCCTATGAAATCCGAATCAATATCATCTTTTCCTTCGACACAAAGTTATCCATCATCCATCAATTTTAACGCTAAAGTTAACAATGAGCATATTAACTATTCAATACCTACTAGTAACATTAATAGAGAAATGCTTTATGCTAATAATAACAGAGAGAGGAGTGTAAGTAGTCAGTATGAGAACCCAGAGAACGTTATGTGTGTCAAGTTTCCTTTAGGAAACGTAACAAATGTTAAGAGAGAAGAAAAAGCTCCTCCAGTACCACCTCCTCGTGATATGCAGAGAAAAGTCGCTACTCCTATATCAATGTATTATGAAAATAATCCCATGCTCGCGGATAGGATGACCAATACACCGCAATCTGTTCTGCATGGCGTACCTAACAAAGACTTCGAAAGAGTTATGAGACGAAGCCAGGAAAGATCAATAAGTCACAGTTTCAATGGATTGCGACGCCCAATATCAAACTCTGAAGATCATATTGCTATGCAAAATAATGAATACATACAGAGCTTTCAAATTAAAAACGAACAGCCTCGAAGGCCTGCTTCAGTATCAGCAGAACCAAATCATTACGGGCTCTACGCTAATTCACCGCCTTGGAGAAAGTCTATAGGTCCCACAAATATTGTTAAACCAGACCCGGTCCAATTAAGACACGACTATTTGTATTATGCAGATCAAAGTCCCAGGTCTCGTAGACCAATAAGCGTTAAAACTAGTCAGAATGGGTATGAAAATCAATACCTAAGTGATTCCCAAGCTTCACAAAACGTCGCTGAGAGTGTATATCGTCGACCACGTAATGCATCAGAGTTTTGGAAGAAAATTGACGATGCCGAAAGACAAAGACGACAGCAAGGCATATATGCAAACTCAAGGAGCAGCAGTGATTATTCAAATAATACACAAATAAACAGAGTAGCGCCGTATTTAGAACAAAATAAGGTAGGTCAAGAAAACACAGATATCCAAAATAAAAACAGATCCACCTTTAAAAGTTCTTCTGTTGACACAACAGACGGTGCCAAAGTTTGGAAGGCGACGACTGAGTACAAACGATCTGTTACAGTAGAACCGCCAAAACCTGTTATTTCGCCGACATCAAAAACTCACGTTAGACATAAATCTGATACTTATGTTCCCAGTATTTATCAAATGCCGTCTGACGATGAGAAAAGCTCAGAGAGACGAAAATCGACTAACCTGGACGATGCGCTCAATGAATTAGAAGCCATCTACAATAGTTTAGGCTTAGGTGACGAAGATTTATTGGATAGAGCCGAACGTCGAGAGTTAATGACACCGAAGTTCAACGACCATTTTAACGATTGGAATGGAAACGATGACGAGATCCAACTGCGAAGTCAGCCAACGACACCTTTGAGACGCGTGCAAAGAAGGTCTACATTACCGGACAAATTGCAAGACGATATGGCATTCAGAAGGATGAATTCTTTAACAAAGGAAAAACCTAATTATAAAGATGCGCAGGCGCAAATAAGTTACATGTTGGCGTCACCTGTTTATGTGCCGTATGCGTCCGATGATGACAGGCAATCCGAACGAAACGAGCCAGATATAGTTTATGACGACGTTGTATATAGAAATATAAAACAGACTAACAGTCGATTAAAGACAATTGATCCGCAACCGCCATTCGGAATACCGATAGGGCCAGTATCGCCAGCACCTCAAAGTGATTACTTGCATGCAACGCCAGAAAATAAGGGCCGATCGCGATTTGTCCCAAGAAGGTCACCGGACCTTGTCTCTGACGATCTAGCATATAGAAGTTTAAGGAAAGATAATCGGCATTCCTCACATTTTAATGGTGAAGATTATACTGGTCTTATTAATAACAATCATTCTTACAATGAATTTCCTTACACAAAAGACTCCGCTGCTAACCTTAAAAAGAAGAGAGCCGTTAGATCCCTGTCGGCTAACATATTCACTATGATCCAAAAAGAAATTGATGATGCGTTGAACGTGAGTAAAACGACCACATTACAAAAAACACACAGTAACAGTGACGTCATGAAGCGCCTGCGTAATACTTTTGAAAATAACGACAACGAGCAAGATCACTACCCTCGTAACAAGGTAAAGCAAAGACATAATACTGTCTGTCTATTTGTCAATAACACCCATGCACCCACCCATCATTTCGCAAAAGACGATTCATTCATTCATTGTGATGATAAGCATCTTGCTAAGCCACCATCATGTGATAAGTCCAAAAGCTCATCACCATCAAACAGATCCCCTCAAGCATCAAAACGTTCTTCAAAAGATGAGTTTCAACAGGTTTTAAGTATGCTGGCGCAGGAAGCCATGGACACGAGTAACAAGTTAGGAGTAGCGTTAGCGGAACTGGACAAGAATAGGAACAATAATGAGAAGAAATCAGATGTTCAGAGCCGTATTTCTGATAGTCGGCAAAATTTCTTGAACGGCTTAACATGTAAGGCTTTAGAAGATAACGTCCCTGAAGTTAAGCTTGTAAATGTTCATTCTGAAGTTATAAACGAACATAAAGATGACAAACCGGTGCGAAATGCTAACGGTCTTGATGATGATTCTAAAGGAAAGAAGACTGAAGATAGTCTTTTAGCAATATCAGATCAGTTACATAAAGTGGAAGATCAGCTTAAACATAGTATTGAAAAAGAACTGAACTTTGAAGATGAAAGTATAAAACTTTCAAATTATATGACAAAAGCTGAAGAGCAACTAAAGGCTCAAGAAACCACGGTTGTGATACCAGAAAATAAATTAGTACCAGATATTGTCCCATTGACGTTAAAGGAAGATTCAGTAAAAATTGACACAGTTAGTGAAAAAGAAATGAATGTAAAAGTGAAACCACCTATTATCAATTCACTCAATCCTTTTCTGAATACTGACGATAAAGTAAAAGAAATTAACGAAATTAATGCTTTTAAAGAGTTGAAGGACGGGATATCTGATTTGATAGCTGGTATTTGTCAAGTTAATGAAAAACTATTTACACAAAAAGCACCAAAATTAGACAGCTCTAACACCAATGTGGAGAAAATTACTGGAATAACAGAAGCCACTGAAAAGCTAAAGCAAGTCTCACAAAATGTCTGTAATCAAGAAGTTCCTTATAGGGCTTCCGTTAATCTATCCATTTACGAAGACGACTTAGAAAATAAGAAAGATGCTGCTGATTCAACAGAGTATAATTCCTCTGAGGAATTGGCGACGATATTTAAATTAGATAGTACCGCCAAGTCGCGAACTGTCAACGAAAGTCCGAATGAATCAGAAAACAAAATTCGTGACGAGTTAAGTTCGCCAAAATTGGTTCAGACTATGAATCAGCAACTGAGAAGGTTATCTGTAGACCAAACAGATGATGGTACTCCTAGTCAAAGCAACTCACTGCCAACGAACGTAGTTCCATGGAGAGCTAAAAGGCAAACGCACAATTCACAAAAAGAAAATAGAGGTACGTGGGGCATGTTCATGCACGGTATATGGTTGTCACTGTAAACATTTTGCATCCAGCTTTTTGTATCCATGTCACATTTTGTGTTCACGATGCCGTTGTTTTAGTTGCCTGTACTAACTAGTTTTTTTTTTATCGTATGCGATGTTTTTATTCTTCGACAGGCGATAACACGCAGTCGAAGCGCGATTGGCACGACTCTGGCACGTTGATGTTAGCTTGTACCTACACACTGATGTTCTCCCAACACCTGGCAGACTTGGACTGGTTGACGCTGCTCGGTTTGCTGCTGGCAATGATCACAATTATCGCTATGCTAATAATATAACGTAGAAGTAACAATGTAACGAAATTCCTGAATGGAGATGAACTGATTAGCAAGTATATTTGTCGTATCGTACTTTTTATAATTTACATATATTTTGAACATTAATCAAAAAAGCATATTAAATCTACGTACTTATTAATCTATAATTATATTGTACCTAACCTGTGAGTTGTTCAGTTGGAAGTCCCGCCACTGTGACTACCAAAACCAAATTTTGATTAGCTACTCGGTTCATTTCTATGCAAAATGCATTTACATAATTCCCTTTTTATAAAAACGATTGTCGTTTATTTTTTGATCAAGTTTTATTAAATTGACATTAAAATTAGATTGTATTAACTTTTTTATTACCATACCTTATTTTTAGGAGATTTAGCTGTGATGTTCATTTTATCTTTTATGATTTTATACAAACGTTAATTTGTAGTTAAATCATATCATAAAATAATTGTAATGTGCCAAAATCAACGATCAAAAAACTTGTTAATATTCCATTAATTTGATTTATTGCTTTGAATGTTTGGAATTCGCATGACCTAAAATTGTACCTACATGATTTTATTTTTTAATAATTATGCAATTATGCATGTTTATTTTTATGTGAATTTTCTTTTGATGTGCTTTTAAATATTATGTACCCGGTAGTAGTACTGCATTATTATTATGATTTAAATAGTGTTAACCACAAAAGGCTAATTATTTCATTAAATAAAAATTATTTTAATAAGATTGTCTTGCATTATAAACATGATTAATGAAGTACCTAGTGCTTTGTATTTTGAAATTATTTAATATCCAGTGATATTATTATAAAGTAAGTAGGTACAGTAGAGAAATTAGGTGTGTAATTATATCACGAAATAATAATAGAATCAACATTACACTTCCTAAACATACCTAATTAATTAACACAAGTAGGTATAAAATTGTTTAAATAAAAGTATCATGGCGAGTGATGGTATGCCCGATAAAAGTATTTTGTTAATGTTTTACGCTCACAAGGCTGAGCGGGATAAGTCGGAGTCGTACACACGGCTACACATGAAGCTGTACATTTCCAGTATAAGCTGAGCTCGCCTACATAAAAGATTTCCGTACAAGAGAGATCAGCTTATAGGTACTGGAAATGTAGTCATGTGTAACGACAAACATCTGTATTTACCTCCTTGGCCCTACGATACCGGGCACGGAAGTCTTTCTCTCCGTGAGTCAAGGCCATGGCACTCCTGATCATATTCATCTCACGACTCCTACAGGCCGTGCTTCGTTTGAACTTACTTGCATGCGAATAGGTACCTATATTATTGCCATCACTCGTCCGTCGCACTTGTCTATTTACCTACTTGTGTAGATCGAGTTGTAACCTCCATTTTATGTTCTAGGTGGAAATTGATTGCCTGCCATGATCCACTGGTTGACTACGTTCAATTTTACCTACATACTTCGACGATAATATTTTTAAGCTATTTTTAATTTTATCTAAGCTATTTTCTGTATTTTATCCTGTACCTAGTTGTATGGAATTTACCTAAACTTTACTATGATTATGTAGAGGCTTCCAGATAAAAGAGAGCGTTATTTATATGAGAAAAAGTTATAATTTAAATAAAATGTTTCAGTTTTATTTGTTGTTTTATTTCCTAATGTGACCTCGAGAGCAGTCGGAAGTCGGAGTCGAGAATGGAAAGAGCAGAAAACATACAAGTCTTAGGTAGATTTACCCACGTGGGGCCCTAATTAAACCCCCCGAAGTGCCATTAGCCATCCATGTTTAGCTCTCTCATGTCTGGTCCAGAGCTCGACCACTCCTGGCTACTTGGTAGCCAGTGGCTACCAACCGCTTTGAGTAATAGTCATAGCCTTAATAAGTACCTACAAAGCTAAAACCACAGTATAAATATAATAATGAGACTCAATGATCAGTTTGCTTTGCCGCAGACATTGATTTTCGTCTGAGGCAGTCTGGGTAAAGTACCTACCTATTATTAGTACCTACCTACTTAGGTTATTTGATTTGAAATAAATTCCGAGATTTAAATTATTTACACATACTTATTTTTTTTTATAAAAGCTGTGTAAAATATTGTATTTACGCGCCATCTATTACGATTAAGTAAAAATAGTTTGAACTGACAAAGTGAATCAGTTCTACGTCGAATTCTAGATGGCACTGTTTGGTGTCTCGTATAGACCATAGATGGCAGGAGCATCGATGTATTAAAATTATTTTTAATGGTAATACATTCTAAATGATACACTTAATAAATTAATAAGTGTTTTGTATTATATTTAGTTTTGTTTATACATTTAGCAACATTTAACAGCAAAAATATTTTCAAACTATAAAGTTTTGTCTTTTGACTTGAATCCGGTTTCGTGTCGTGGACACAAAGCAGGCTTCGAAAAAATCTCAAACTGTCACTAATGTCAGATTTTTCGCAAGGGATTATCGTACGCGTGTTGTGATTAATATTTTGCCAAAAAGGCTTCTATTATTTTTGAATAAATTGTTATTACTAGTTTGTGGAAAAGCTATTGCGAAATTTTAGTCGTTAGTGTTTACTATTGTTGTAAGGTGCCGTTGCACGTGTAATTTTCGTACTGAATTCTGGACGGCAACCTACTTTGTTCCTGTTGACCTGTCCTGCACCGATTGTTTTAAAAGGTAACGGTTTCATTAAATTATTTTGTATTAAAATAACCATAAACATAGTTCTAAAACTTTACACGGCTCATTCTATTTAAGTTGTTAAATTTTTTAGTAAAGTTTGTGTGTTTTTCCCGTATGTTTTCCGCTGTAACGCCGCCGTTGTATGGTGTTATCTAAGTTGGTGTTTTGTTTTATTATTATGATACTGACGACATCCTGAAATCCACTGCGTTATCGTGATACGAAATTTTTCCGTTGCAGTACTTTCGAGAATTTTTATTTAGAGGAAATATGCTGATTTTTTCTGAGGATACTTATCTATCATTCATGGTCTACATGATTTGAAAGCATTTCTCGAAGTTTTGATAACCTTTTTGGTCAATATACTCTATTTTTGTAAGTGTTAGTGATGTAATAATGAATGAATTATTCATGATTTCAACTCTTAGTTCCAAGCTATTCATCATGTGCATATATAATTGAAACTATGAAATACTTACACACCATTTTACAGTACCTAAGTAATTTTTTATTACTCAAGTATGAATTTAAAATTACTTTAGTATCTACCTACTTTCCTAAAAATAAAATTAAGGTTCAATTCCATAAAAGGTCACCAACTTTTTTTACCTATTCCATTACTTATTTGTATGTACCTACTGGAATATCTTGAGCTCTGCGGTAAGTAGGTATCTAGATTGGTTGGTAACCTTGAATATTCTTAGTCTAGGTCAAGACCCATAAATACATCTTGAAGTGTTAGGCAAAGTTGAATCACAGTTGGTTAGGTACACCCATAGTTTGCTGTTAAAATATTTCTGGCCTCATGTTATAGCAATAGGCTAAAATACTTGGATAGCCAATTGCTAGGCAACAAATACAAACTAAGTTGCTACTGAGAACACTGCACAATCTAGTAATCACGGACTAGGACCTCATGTCATGCAGTTGTATTCACTGAACTAAACCAAAAAAGTAGTAGGTCAAAGATTCAAAACAAAAACTATTTTCTTGATTTATCAGACAAAAAAGGTTACATTTTGGTACCATAGAGGATTCTTAAATATAGATTCAATTCTTTTCAATTAATATATAAATCACAGTCTACTAATTATAATAATTATAGTTATTAAGAGATGGCCTATCAGTACTCCTAATTAGTTGTTTATTTCATAACATTTTGAACATAAAGAACACAGTAATGCTGACAAGGTCAGTTGTTGAGTGAGGAAATAACAAATCTTGACCAACTCTTGATGTGGACAAGGGTCTCCATGCTATATTTAGCTCTCAATTGACTAATCCTGTATATAGATCCCAAGTTTTACATCTAGGAAATACCTTTATCCTCTTCCTGTGTCCAGCTGTTTTCTGCAGTATCACTCACATTTCAAAGAAATTTTCGAGACAAAAGTAGTTGTATGTCGTTCTCCAAGATCCGATCTAAATATCAAAGTTTATCAAAGTTGGTTCATCGGTTTAGGTGTGAAAATGCAAAAAACAGACAGATACCTATTGATTATTTCAAGAAGATATTATAGTAGTTGAATATGCTACATCAACTATTTAACCTGTGAAGTAACAAATTAAAGACACAATACAAAATCTATTGTATTTGTGCCTCGGGGCTCTTAAATATTTTTTTTTAATCTTACTAGCAAAGGGGGGCGCACATTACTAGTATTCTTGTTAACTCCTCGTTCTAATACATAATACAATTGAATTTAGATGGGACTTAATCACTGGTTAGTGATATAAATAATCTTATCTATTATATTTAGGTTCTAATGAAACAATTTTCAAAATTAAATGCAGGACATACCTAGATATTTAAAATTGTAATTTAATATTATGTGTCAATTCCCCATTATGGCAAATAGTCATGACGTGATAAATCAATTTGTACTTGTTGAGATAAAATATAATCTGTCATTGTCTTATTCTTGAGTCAAGCGGGAAAGGTCTTTCACTTCTTGAGAAATATGTAAGTACTTACTTGGGATCACCTTTAATTGATAACAGAATAATACTTAATAATTCAGTATTAGTATTTTTTTTTGTTGTTTAAAAATGCTTACTAGCAATGTCGGTCGCACATTACCAGTATTCTTTTTAACCCCTCGTATTAAGCTAAATACTTGTGTTACGAGTGGGTTCACGTCGGTAGTGCAATGGGTGGGTTTCGGACCCACAACCACAAGATCGCAAGTCCGACGCCCTTGCCATTAGGCTACTGCCTACTAACTTAGTCATTAGCGACACATCTATTAATACTATTCCTGGGGATGAACTGGGTCTGGGTCAGTTCGCCTTCTTTTTATCAAAAAATTCTCATAGATTGTCGTGCTAGCTGGAGAAGGGGAGCGGGAGGGGGCGGGTATATAGGACTCGTTTTGCCTATACTCATGGATCATGGCCATGGCATTCATGATATTCACCACAACCATTCAGTAAATTTGCTAAATCTTTTGATCACAACATGTCATGTACAGTTGACAAAACAGATAGGTATCCAGGCAGCAAACTACATATTCGTAGATATATATTCGTACTACACAATCTTTGCCAAAATACATGTCATTATCCGTATTTCATACTAATAATTACGCCGCCGTATTCAATGGGTTTTTCTGATAGAAATTTCCCGGCAGTGTGCAGCCTAACTTCGATACCACGCATTGTATCGGCGGGGGTGACACTTAGTATGAGGTGAACGACCGATTCATGACGTCACCTAATACCTTATAAATAATAATTGTGAATACATTAAAACCGTCTTCCCACAAAAATGAATAAGTATATAATATGTTTCGTAGAAGTAAAAAGTAAAATTTATATAAGTACATACAGGTATATAAAGTACATTGACTGCTTTATTAGCCTAGTGGTCCTGAGCGTGACTGCTACGTTAGAGGTCCTGGGTTCTATCCCTAGGTCGAGCGTGTTATTGGGTTTTTCTATGAAATTCTCAGTAGCAACTCGGAGTCTAGATTTGTGCCCGGTTAATGGCAATAGGCTCGCCCCCTATTACATGGGACTGAAACATACCGGCGAACTGTGGGTGTAATTTAAGTACGCCTCTGTCTAACCCTTCGGGGAATACAGGCGTGATGGTATGTAATATATAAAGTACATTATCGTTGATACTATAACCTCTTTTCAGAATGGTATATACATACTTGCCCTTTATGAATAACCTTGTATAAAATATTTATAAACAATGATGAAAAATATAACAAAAGTTCTTCGGTATTTATTTTTAAACATTATGATGTCATAAATTAAATACGAGTATAATCAGTAATATTTTATTGTAGGTAGCAAAATAGTAGCAAATCCTTGATACCGATATTGTTTATATTTTATTATTGAACCTACTAACTAGCAATTAAATGAGAACACAATATTCTTATCTAATTGACTCGTCGTTGAGTAATCATTAATTTATTTTAACTGTTTATATTTTAAAAAAAAATTTAAAGATATTCTCATTACATCTATTTGTTGCGCTAATTACTCAGATAAATCTCGGAGATTATTATTGGAAGTCCAATAGGAAATACCATTATTTTAGGTGGTAGGTAGGTATATGCAATTTATCTTATCTATCTTAAATAATACAAAGAAATGGAATTTGTGTCGTTAATGGAATGGTTTTAAACAAAGCCGGAGAGTCGGAGACATGATTGCTTTGTTAATCTAAATTCGCGTAATTAATGCAAAATAAGATTGTCTTCCTTCCGTACCTAATAGATGTTTACAATATACAAAAGAGAGGTGCGTTATTGTTGGAATTGGTATGGGGTATCCCGGAGCGTCTTGTAAAAATTTTGTCATAAAAGTTAATTTATTTCAACAGTTTTAGTAGCGTTTAAAATTTTCACGTATACATAGGCGATGTTATTATTTTATCATTTACTCGGTCTATGTATAGGTTTATGGGACCACCTCTGAAGTATGACCTACCGATCAAAAAAAGAAACATCAAAATCGGTTCATAATTCACGAAATAATCGCGTAACAAACATAAAAAAAACAACATACAGTCAAATTCAAAATTCTTCAAAATTCCTTTTTGAAGTCGGTTGAAAAAGGGAGTTCGGTTTTAAGAAAATGCTTAGTCTCATACATAAACCTCACATTACCTTTCCGTACAAAGTTCGGGTTATATTGATTAAATAGGTTGATAGGTAACCGTACGTTACCTAGTAAGGCTATCTTCTATCTAAATTATTTGAATTGTATATTTTACTTTGAGACTTGAGGAAAACGACCAGTTATTTGTGTAATGCTGACTTGCTTATAAAAATGCTAATTGTTTCTTGAACTTGACCTAGACGAACTGGCCTTGTGGGCTTTTTACAGTTACTGCAGTTTGTACGTTTTATGAATAGTAGGTAAACTTAGTAACCGAAAAGTTAATATTGTGTATGAAGTAGCTCTGTACTTATCTAGAAGAATGAACGTTTATCACTCGCCTTAAAGGTAAAGAAAAACATCGTTTGGAAACCTACATGACTGTGAGATTTTCTCGACGGCGTGTGAAGTCTGGCAATACTCATTAGGCCAGCGTGGTATACTATAGCATGATGCTTAATCCCTGTGATTTCTGTGTCCAACAATAAGGCAGTATCCATATACTGTCCAATTGCCGGCATTCCATTCTGCATCGCCGTCGTCACTCTGCATCACCATCTACCCATGTTGGCGATGATGATGAACGACGGCGATACAATTCGTGACTTCACCACGACTGTGACTTACGGATATTTGTTCAAAGTTGTCCGTGTCTGGATGTTTGTGTATCGGATATTTACCCAAGATGCAGAAGAAATTCCCATTATGGGGTAAGGTTATCAAAACAAATACCTAAAATTACGGGCACTTTTTATTAACAGCAGTACTCGTATTGAGCGCTTCGTAATATTGCTGTAATTCATAATTGCGTTGAAACCTACAATTCGCATTGCGATAAATATTTTCAAATTAAATAATAAGCACTGACCGTCGGAATTCCAAGCATTACGACAGTCTATTCTTTTCTTACCAAGGTCATAGCTCGGTCCCCCTCTTGGAAAATTTCATCGCTGTTAAGTACTTGTAACGTCGGTTAAGAAATTGGCGTCCGTCATGCACACCTATCATAGACGTTCTGGCGATACGAGTGTCTACACTTAGCAGTTTTCAGTAGGTAAGTTTATAAGCAATTGCTGTCGATACAATAACGCTAAGATACGACTGAAATTAACTGTTACATGACTGACATCCTTGTCTAATGCACCCATGTTCCTCCTTGATGTTGAATAATTAGTAATTGTATAAAAAAAGATTTACCTTCTAGCCTCTTCCAGACTAGAAATGCACACCCCTTTACTAAAAGTGATTAGATTTAATGTGCGAAAGAAAACTATAATAATTAATTAATGGTGTAAACTCCTCAAGAGTTTTGATCAGTAAAAGTTGACAAAATGTTACCGAAATCCTTGGAGTGGAACTTCGCGAAAAAAGTTTTTCAGTGTATCTATTTTTAATCTTAAAGATCTTTGCAGGTAGTCGGTCTACAGAATATTCTAAACACTATGTTAAGCATTTCTTCTCAGAACAACAAGATAGCGATAACGCAAGGCCTCCTTATCTAATCATCAGTTTTGCTCTGACGATGACTGTGTACATGAGTGCATACGACCGTTACGAGAATACGCCTCCTTGGCCAAGAAACCGTTGCAATGCAGTTGTATTAACTGTTTCATCATAATATCCCTGTTTTAATAACATCGTACTAATGTAATAATACTTAAGTATTGCACGTGTAGGAAAACAACGCATTTTATGTAGAGGTATAGTATATCTGCCTTATAAGGCACTGAGGCTAGTGCCCTTTACGCTATTTGAGCTTGAAGGTGTAGTATCCTCCATAATTACAGTTTTAGACGGCCTTGGAAACTTTGTGGTATTTATTCATAATTATAACATTTTTTTTTCCATTGAGAACTCCAAAAGAGTAACTACAGCTTTTCAGGAATAAAAATATGCCTACATTTACCTAAGTACAATATCTATTTTAGACTGATAACGGAGTAGAAGTTTAGTAATACGTATTCGTAAGCTTAGTGTTAAGGGATATACAGGTAGCGTCAAATATATCTTCATAATTATCAACACCACTATAGGAACTAAACTTTCATCTCAATTGAATAGAATTCATGTCAGAATAATGAGATATTTAGCGAATTCTCTTCACAATTATTCCGTTTTTGTCATCTATAAAAAATAATAAGGAAGGCAAACTGCATGTATTCTGCGATACTTACCTGCTGATGTATTGCTTGGGTTCTATTTCTACTCTTTATAACAGACAGACCCTGCGTGTAGCTTTGCTATTGTTCCAAAAACGTTGTAGAAACTGATGTCATCTAAGTTTAGCCTTACGGCTCAGTCCAGACGTCTCCAGGCAATAAAATGTCAATGCCATGGAGCGCTCCATTCAGGGATTAATCCTACTACACTTTATCGAATTGCCACGTTAACCAATTTTGATATGTTTTGATGTAAAAATAGATTGCACATTGAACCAAGACATAGGATACCTTTTTTTATTCTTAATAGGATTACGCTTGATCACCAGTTCGTCTGACACTGCGAGCTACGATGGAGCGCGCATTTTTGTCTCAAAAAGTCCTTTGGGATGTGAGTGAAACTGCTGGCATCGCCGAGGCGTATTTATAATAATGCTTTTTTTGTTTGTTCTTCCTCTATGCGTTGTTACACCATTTATCCGTTTACTATGGAACTTTTTAAGTTGTTGTGCCGCAAAGGTTTCTAACAAGAAATAATATAGAAAAAGAGGCATTTCAAATTTGCAACATATGACACAGGAAGTATTGAAGCACAGGTTTGAATAAACCTAGTTCAGGCAGGTCGCATCTTAAAATTTAAGTAGAAGCAATCTCCCATGCACCGTTAATTTTATTGATTCATTTATATAATATTTGGTGAGCCTTTAGTAAAACAATTTATAAACTAAATATGTGCTGTTTGTAAAAAATGTTGTAAAAGGTTTATTAATTAAAATAATGTTATTATTTATATTATTATTAGTTTTAACTTCGCAACTCGCTCTTCCGGACCGACCAAAAATACATCGAAGCTATTATTTTTCTTTTGTATTCTTTCAACGTGGAACTTGGAACTAGTTTCCTTATTTCCACTTGCAGTAAGATAAAAACGCCAGTACTAAAAATAAATGATTAAATCGAGTTAATTTAATGTTAAGATTACGGTTGAAATTTAATTAAAAGTCTCGTAAAATATATCGCCACTGTAGTTTCTTGGTCAATTCCCCTGAATAATCTTGAATCATTGTTCATGTTGTTTATATATCATTTGAATCTGTGTTGATTATTCGTAAGGGGTAATTCGTAATGTCTCACACTTTTAAATTCATACAAATAACGTATCTACAATACTATCTCATCTGCTGCTGTAAACTTACAGATACTGTGGGTTTACAGCAGTTTTTGGTCGAATCTATTGCCATTAACCGGGCATAAATAACAAGCTCCGTGCTGGTACCTACTGGGAATTTCATAGCAAATCACAATTACACTGTTCGAACTAGGAATCAAATATAGGACCTATAAGTCAGCAGTTGCATTTTCGAACAATAGAGAGGCCGCCGGCCGTAATATCAGAACTCGTTAATTAAATAACATCACAGGCCACAGCGTTCTGTAATTATATCTGGGTGGGTAATTCACGACATTTTAATTTAGTAACGCAATAACCGATAGATCAGATATATATTATGTTCGATATGCATGCAGTGTTTTACTGGTCAGTGCACTGATCGCAATGATCGACAGACCGTAAACTCACAACATGTAGGCGATGTAGGCAATAATAGCTGTTTCCGTTCAAACGTTGCGTTTTCTTAAGTTTTGACGAAGAGAAATCAAGTATACGTACTTATTTCAGAATATTTGTGTCAAAAGGGAAGCCTTCAAAAGGCACTTAATACCGTAACCTTCAAAGGGTACTTTTATGTTAGGGTTGCTATTTTCTGAATTACCTATAATCAATGGAGCGCTAAACCAACTCAGCTAGCACTCTTGCTAGCAAGGAGAATCATTTCTAATTTGGAAGCTTTTTGGCACAAACTGGCGCAACTTCCAAAAAATATAATTATTATGACTACGTCTTGTAAACCACGCCGGGGCCGCTTAATAGCCCCTCAGGAGTTCGGGGACCCTATTCGGAATGTCAGCAATCTTGAACCCCTTCCGCTGTACCACTGTATCTATTACTAAGCTTGTACAAGCTTAAAGATACAACTAGTTAGTTATTTAGGTAATCCGCTAGTCATTCTACAGTAATTTATTTCTGCGCAACGGCATAGAGACATAGATATTTGTAATATCAGCTACTTATCACGCTGCCCAGGTTGCAAGTCATACAACGGGGACATGTTACTTAGCTACTGATTGGCAATGGGCTAATAAAACCTGCCAACTTGCCTTATCATGATCTTTGAACTTACGTGCTATTAGTTATTGAACATGATATGAATGTGACCACCCTCACTCGGTAAAGATGAAGTTTACCTAAACCTTAAATTTACTTTTGTGACGGAAAGAAAAATGTAACTCGAAGTTCAACATAACATACTCTTGTATTCCCCGAGGGGTTAGGCAGAGACTAATGTACACTCCGGTGCCTTTTACTGGGCACAAATCCAAACCTGCTAGTGAGGATTTTATAGAAACACTCAATATCACTTTGCTCCACCTAGGAATCGATCCATAGGAACCCAGGACTTTCTATTGTAGCAGTTGCGCTTACGACCACAGGACTAGTGATGTAGTTTGATTGAAAAATGACTTTGTCTATTTATATTTATGGGGCTCTGGGAAGTTGTCGCTCACCACAAATTGGTGAAATTCCACCTAACGGTAGAAACTGCTTGCTGCCATTAAAGTGAATGTCTTCTTGATAACTTACACTTAGCGATACCTCTTGCGAACAGCCTCTTGAATTACGGACACGATAATGAATAATGTACTTTCTTATCTCTGGATGTTTTCAAGCTTTTTGTGATTAGAATTTATTGATAGGTTGTGGCCTAGATCCATAACTAATAAACCGGTTAGTATCTCTATATGGCCTTAAAACTAGCTTCAACATCTTCTATTTATGCACTAATCGCTCGAAACTGCCGTCTATGATCCGTGTCCAGTTAGCACGCTACAAAGATTACTCGATGCCTTAAACAATTTAGATTGTAATTGTTTCTTCACTAAAACATTGGTTGGAACAGGTTTTTTCCATCTAAAATGGTTGACTCCAATGAAGGTAGCATAGAAGGTCAGATAATGGATAAAACATTAAGTAAATTTTTACAAGGTATTAAATGAAAACGGTGTCCTTTCGTCCCGAGTGGTGAGTCAACAGTTCCAAACCGGCGGAGGGACGACGCGCAGCTATCCGGGAGAGCGGAGTTCGCCACGTAATTGGCTCCGCGGAAATTGACTAAAAAGTTGGTCACAAAATGAATCGTTATGTTAAAACCGTTTCAAACGTCTATACTTAGATTACTTTGAAAAGCGACTTTTTGTTTTTCGTATAATTAATTATAAATTTTGAATCATCAGGATGCAGATATTAAATTGATTATTCAGGAAAAGTCCAGACGTTTTAATTGATCAGATTCTGTTAGAATTTTATTTTGATGTAGAGTAGAAGCTCCCGTTCCTCTTCCAGGCATTAGGTGTTTTACCAAAAATTCTCTCATTAAGAAATAACAGACTAGACAGACAGACAAACTCGCATTGGCATAACACATGATTAGATGTGCCAATTATACACACAGATTCGTAGAGTAAGACATATAGTAAAATATATTTTAACTCCATAAACGGTTCTTGGTCATTTTAAATAAGATTATCGGGAATGCAATTAACTAACGTAGGTAGTAAACAAGAGATGACAATCACAAACTAACATAATTCCATGCAGAGAGGAGAGAGGGCTCGTTGTTAGAAAGTAACAATTCGCTGGGGATGTCTGACGTAATAGAATAGAACAAATTGTCGTCTACCCTCCGGGGATGTTTAGCTAGTTTCACACAACGTTTTCTACCAATGCTACATATATATGTAAGGAAGGTATGTAGGAAGGTGAAATTTCTCGACACACAGGATGAACTTGAAAGATCTTAGGACCAGTTTGAGGCGATAAAAATAGATTGGATAATTTTACATGCATTCGATTTTTCTGACCATGTCAAGTAATGGGAAGTACTTTTTGGAATTATCAATCTCTGTAATATTGTCAAACAATCGATATAGAAATTAAGTCCATTCTGTTTGTAGATTGATGTGCAAATACCATTTAAGTCTAATTCACTTTGGGAGGTGTGGCTGTTAAAGTGTTGATAGCACATGAATATTTATCAACGAAACTGTTAATTTTGAAACATTGCGTTACTTGACTTTGATGAAGTCTTAACTGGCATCATAAAGATTGTTGATACCGCTATAAGATCATTATGTAGAAGAGTGATACCTACTTTCACGTTCAGATGTCGTTGATGTAACTCATTGATAAGATCTGAATCAAACAAGCTAGCCAAATTTGCAAATATTCCTAAAGTTTGTGACTTCTACGTGGAGACAGCCTTTACTTAATTCGCTATCTTATAATATGTAAATCAAAGCTTGGACGGTCATTAACAAACAAATCTGTTTCAAGTTCGTAATATATAATTATCAAGTATAAGTAGATCATTTATTCTTGTTGATAAATATGGATTTGATCGATTAGCGCGTTTGATTATTGAATGAAAGATTTTTTTTTGTTCTCATTGTGACCTGCCCACACGAGCTAAACCTGTCGGATATGATAATCAATTAGAGTTGAATGAGTTTCTACATGTTATTGGCCAGATGTTGGCAAGATACTTTCTCCTTATATGTATTTCTTGACATCATCATTTTCTCCCTTAGGTTATAATGTCCTAGATAGTCTCCTTTGGCGTCTAGTTAGTCATTTAGCTTCATTACAGTACACATTAAGTTTAATGGGTTTAATGTTTAGGCCATTACACCTTTTTGAGGGCGTAAATCAGTGGGTGAATATGAACAGAATAAAGATAGTATGTTTATGTGTATTTAGAATATAATATCAAATTGTAGGACGGGCAGAACTTTAGAATACATCGATGATGTACATTAGCGTTGCATAGAACCATGCGAACTAATGCGTAGCGTGTACACAATCTTACCATAAACGTGGCGTTCGTCTGGCGGTCCCTATGGAAAATATGGTACTTTAAGTTTGAGTGCCGGTTTGATCAAATGCTCTTAGTATCAATATATGGATTTGATTGGGATCTTAGGAGAGATCGTATTTTTTTGCCATTAAGCGTTATTTATCTGGCCTGCCAAAATGAAAGTATTTAGCATTTTTGCCAATATTTGAAAATAATGTCGATAAAAGTAGTAAAGTAAATTCATAGTTTATGATCTTTGGCGTAAGGAAACTTATAATTAAATGGTTAAACCTCTTCATCTATAAACACTGCAGTAATATTATTTATTTATTATAAACATTTTTATTATTTCTGCAAGATGTTTTAGTCTTTTTATTTATGAATCTGTAAGTATCAGTAACAGATATACTCGTAGATATCGCCGCAGTTGACTCTACAACTTGACAAGAAGTTAATATATTCTGTTTTCCTTTAATCTCCAACTCTGAACGGTAACTTTTTCTTATATCGTTCCTGAGCGGATTGTATTTTACTGCGACATAAAAATGTAAAAAACTGTGTAGAAGAGTATGGATTGGCGTCTCTTAAATTAAATGTATCTGAAAAAATGAAAGTTAACACTTCCCGTTAAATGCGTATTCACGATTTTTTCGTAATTTTGCATACTTGTTGATGTTTTCATCATGTTTAAACGGTTGATGTGTCAGTTTTTGCGTAGTCGTTGAGTGTAGAATGCATCTTTTATCGCGGTTTTCTTCGAAGGCATCGGTGTCCAGCAGAACCGGCTTCCGCATGACGTGTGCGGTGCGACTAATGGACCGCTGCGTGCCAGTAACGCTCCTCGCGTCGCGGTAACAGGTGCGCTCATGCCTCCTGCGCTGTTCTGTCGTCCTGGTAGCCTGACGAAAATCATAACCTAAATACGAACTTTGTGTCCGTGGTTTTTGTGCCAAATAGTGATTATTTTTCTTGTTTCTTAATCCAAAAGGTACGGTGTACTTTTTTTTTTGTTACAACATATAAATTACCGCTCATTACAGATTTATATGTTTTGAGTATATTGTCCTTATATAACCAATAAATCGTTGACCCAATCTGGCCGGCTCTTCGAGAGAAAGCTGCAGAAGTTATATTGATAATTTATGCTCTCCCTTCAATATATTTTTCTTTGCGAAAACGAGTTGTGTTTGTTTGATAACTTCGAGATGAACCTAACAAGCCTTTACTTGAAGGTACTTGTTTAAGTTAGTTGATTGAAATAACTTTATTTAGTATATATGTATTTCGCAATGTAGTTAGCTACAAAGTAATAAGGTTTCTGTTTGGTTGCGGTTTGTGAAGGCCATGTGTGTGTAATATAAATATTAGTTAAGTGGCAAACATTCCATGTCATCCATTCAACAGTTACGAAAATTCTAAGCTTATTAATTCTTTACTTTAAATTAATTCTTGCTTTATGTCCTCATTTTTAATTTTTATATATTAAACTATATGTACCTCGCGGTTTCACTCGCTAAAAAATGACGGACCTTCATACAAACTTTCACCGCCCTTTCCACCACCTTAGGAGATGAATTTCCAAAAATCATTTCTTATCAGATGCTTACGTCATACAAAGAACACACCCTCCAAGTTTCAAGTCTCTACGATCAGCGGTTTTGGCTGTGCGTTGGTCCGTCAGTCAGTCATCCAGGACAAAACATTTTATATGTAGGTATAGATTATCAATGTCCACATCCGATGCTTTTATCTTATTATCAAAAATGATTTCTCATCTTCTCTATTAGCGTCATCTACTGAAATAAATCAACAGTTTTGTATCAAGTCGTGGCTTTAAAGGTTACTGGGTAAAAAGCAAACACGAATAAAAGTAAGATGTCGGTTTGTTACTTAAATAGCTGTGTCGTTGAACCTGATTGTTGCTTGATGAATGCATTGAATAAAACTTATATTGTACAATGGCGTGGCTATATCTATACACATTGAATCCTTTCATGAAGTTGAAAGACCGAAAAATGGGACAAAGGATTTAGAAACTCGATAGCCTAGAAGTAATTTAGATTAACTTGAATATACAAGCATAATACATGCATCTAAAATGATAATGACAATATCAAATGGCATTAAGCATTGTAATAACTGCTTATGGAGTTCTAAATCTCAATCTCAAGACATGTGAATTTCCAATACTTGTAAAGTTTAATGGTTGATCTGTATGTTCATATCACCAAGTCAATATAACTGGCCTCTATATACATTAGGCAGCAATACTAGGTAGTATAGCTTTGCATTTAGCCCAAAAGGCGAATGACATTTGTACCGATAACACGTCTTGAAAGCTAAGATAACACTCACTCACGTAATCGAATAGTGTTTGTAGATGACAGTCCCATACATTTCCAGAGTTTTGGCAGCGATTGTCACTTTTATGGAAAGGTTGCAGAAAATAAACAAGTGAAATAATATAAATGCCAATCCAGGCAGGTCACCCTCTAGTAGGCACGGTTGAGTACCTTATTCGCGTAAATGTACAAGATGACACAGCGGTAAAAAGGTTAATAATGATATCAGCCGTCTATATTCACTGGTTAGTCGTCAAAGGAATGCGAAAGATACACCAAAGATTTTATAAGCCGTTAAATTCATATATTATTGAAGAGAATTCAAAATAGATATGTAGTACTTTTATTAAACTGAATTTGTTGTTAGTAGAGAACTGTGCATCGCTCAAAATGACTCCAGTCAAACGAGTCCACTTATGGACCTCATAATGAATAGACTGGACTTGGACTTTAAACGTTCTTCGACACATATTATTTGTATTGAATACAATATTATACTGATATCTGAGACTGTCACGAATATTAGACATATTGAAATAAAACCAGTTTGCGGATTTTATCGCGTTATATTTACATTAACCATCCATCCAATAACCGTCCATATCTGCCCGTGACCATGGACGCTGTGAAGGGTCTGAAACATCGGAATTTTGTTATAATATTAATAGTTTTTATAAAAAAGTTAATCGTCTTTCTGTCGCCCCAACACATGTGACCTAATATCCCTAGTAATCTAGATCCACTTAGCCAATACAGGATTATAGCCTGACCTTTAATATGGATTTTGCGCAAGATCGAAGTACCTATACATATATCTAAAATTGATCGAAAAATATGGCTTCCTGTTTCAAGAGAAATGCACGACTGTACCTACACTTAATGATTGTCTATTAAAATAATTATAATAAATTGCTAATTGCTACGCTAGATAGCGACTTCCTTGTGGCAGTATCGAAGTAGATCAAGCAAAAATTGCTCATTCAAATGGAAATCAGGTTAATGATATATACGTAATATAGTTTATGATGAAAATTGATAGTTTTATGAGCAATATCGAGGTTGGAGAATTATCGTAAGGTTGTAATTAATATTCAATAGATATATTACAATGTTTATGGTCATTTTGTGTTTTGCTATTAGGATAAAAATAACATAACCGGGCTGAAAATAATAAATCTCGGCCGACAGAAGTCTGATTTTGGAAACGTTTTGAAAAATCAGTTGGGTGTTTACTGATACAGTATATAGGTATATCTTCTTCATCAAGTCTTATGATTAAGTCCTATTATTAAATGATACGAGGATGGGATACTTGGATTACAAGATGACGAAATACTAAAAACAGCCTGCACTTAGTAATATCGGTTGAACACTTATAATAATAATAATAATAATATATCTTTATTTCGGACAATAAAAATCCATATTTTGTTAGTAGAAAAGCTTATTATCTAGTGTTAGTACCAATTACCCTCTGAATAAAAAATTTGATTAACGGTGAGTGTAAGCTCTCCGCCACGGTTCTCAGGATGCTGTTTCGACTGTCTCTCACTCTTCTTAGCAGCGATGCTGTTTTTTTGCGCACAATCGCGTGAAAACTATCAGTGCGCGCTTGCGCAAACATCTCCGAGGCACTGCAGTACCGAGGCAGTCGCAACAACATCCTGAAACCGTTATTATACTGGACACGCAGGACGTCCAGCGATCGTTTAGCGTACCGGACCCACAGATTGCCCGTGTACAAGCTCTGGCAATAGGCCTTGAACAGAGTGATTTTTACTTGTTCTGTACACCGAGCAAATCTGCGGGCCAACATATTGCACCGGACCGCTAGAGCCCTGCGCTCCCTGTCAATGTCTGCATCGTCCTTGAGGTCGTCGCTGAGAAAATGTCCTAGATATTTAAAAGTGGACACCCTGGTAATGATTGACCCATTCATAAATAGCCCGGGTCCATCTCCCCGGGATTTGACGCCGACCTCAAAGACCATGTATTTACACTTTTTAACATTGTATATTAATCCATGCGCAGCAGCGTAGGCCTCACATTCTTTGAGTAGCTCTCTGATTGCCCCCGGAGACGGACCCAGCAGCACCATGTCGTCAGCATAGCTGATGTTGTTAATCTTAACTCCATCAACACTGCATCCAACACGCATGCTGCTGAGACCGGCTAGGAGATCATCTACGTACAGGTTGAAGAGCCTCGGAGACGTCAAACCTCCCTGCCTCACCCCGCACTCCAACCTATACGGCTCAGATAGTTTACCGTCCCACTTCACATGATTGGTTTGGTTTCCATACCAATACTGAAACAGCCCACATATTTCCTGCGGTATACCCCTGTTTCCCATCTTTCTCCAGAGCACATCATACGAGACAAGATCAAACGCCTTGGAGAGATCAAGGAAACAGGCGTAAACCGGAGTCCTGCGATCTACGTAATATTGAACTGTGTGCTTGACACTTAAAATGGCACTCTCGGTTGATAGTCCGGGACGAAACCCGAATTGTGCGTCATGAAGATGTATATAATTATTTAAGTAAGTATCAAGCACACCATCCAACACTTTTGCTGTTATTGTCGCAAGTGAAATGGGACGATAATTACCTTTATCTGATATATCGCCTGTCTTGTTTTTCACAATAGGAACTACGATAGTCTTCATTAGAGTAGCAGGTAAGTAAGCGTGGCTAATACACATTGTGAAAAACATAGACAGGACTCGTGGTAAATGGACACCAGCGTGCTTGAAGTGCTCAATACTGAGCCCATCATGTCCTGGAGACTTACCTCGGCTCATACCACTTATAATTGTACGTACTTGCTTGGTAGAAAAACGCACTATGGGTTTGTCTCCATGACTAACGAGCTCAATATTATTCACCATGGCTGAAGGACCTAGTGGGGACTGAACTTTAAAATGTTCCTTGAACATATTTGCTATGCCCTCCTTATCATTTATCCCTTCGACACACGCAGAGAGACCAGGCTTAGCATCTAACTTAGCAGTCGACTTCCAAAATTTAGGAAAATTTTTAGTAGCTTGTTGTTCCGCTAACGTATCCATAACAAGTTGCTCGGCGTTATTTTGACAATATTTTAGTCGAGACTTAAACACTTTTCGTTTCTCACACATTTCGTCATAAACCGGGCCTGACGAGGGACGATTGTTTAATGTCCACACCTGAAAACTACACCTGGCCTCGCGGTGAGCGTCTCTTACATACTTATTCCAACCACATACACGCTTGCCCCGTTTTGGTCCATCCCCAGATATCATTTTAGACTGCCTAGCTGCTGCACACAGTATTTCGACAATCTGCTCATACAAATCATCCAGAACAGCTCTATGTTCTATCAAGCCGCATGACCCGTTGCTACACCTCTCAAACTCATAGGGGAAATCAACTTCTCGCAATTTACTATTGCATAGACTATGGTATGAGTCTATTTCGAGCTTAGTTCTCTCACCCCATACAACAAAATTACAGCCAGTACCTTGACTGCTCAATTTAGGCCTCACTACTTCTAAATCACAATCTATATAAATAGGTAGATGGTCTGAGACGTAAACATCTTCAGATACATTAACATCTGCAACTGTAAGAAAAGCAGACACAGATACCAAGCAATGATCCAACCATCTCCTACTACCGTGAACATCACTTATAAAAGTGTATGTATCACTGTCCACCCCCCGTTTCTCCACATCAGCACAAATCCACGACTGGTCAGCACAAAAGTTAATTAATTCTTTATAAAACAACTCATGAGGGTGCGCATTAAAATCACCTAATATAAAAACGTTTTCTATATCACAGCTTGCTATAGTAGCACTAATCTCACTCAGTAAGTCTGTAAAAACTGGTAGGTTATCTGGACAATTTGTAGGCATATATACAGAAAATATTATAATAGTACGACCCTTTAACGTAGTTTTAATGGCCACTAACCGAGGGCTGTCACATTCCACAATAGAGACCGCATCAAATATGCCCTTTCTCCAGAGAATGGCAACCCCACCATGAGGCCTTCCTCTTAACAAACCCTCAGAAGTGTCTACAGCCGATTTACCTGTATATTCAAAATCACAGCTTATTGTTCCTAGCATTGGAATGTCATGAGGGAGCAGCCAAGTCTCCTGTAGGGCGACTACATCAGACCAAACACATACATTTCTAATGTTATCTAATGACCTTTTAGCTGATTTACAATTAAAACTAGTTAATCTAAGACAATTATTTGTTTTTGCACTAACCATAAACTAAGTATTACTAAGTACTGGACTATGACTAGATTCCTGAGGTTTTGTTCTATACTTAAAATGAACAAAACGTCTAAACACAATTCCATCAGGCCATAACTCATCATTTAAAAACAAATCAACCCTTTGTTTAGATACATAAAGTTTGAATGCATTATACTTTCTAACTGACTTCATGTTTATCTTTTTCAATGTCACACTTATGACCCGTATTATACTCGTATTAAACACTTAGATTGTTTTTGATGGCATACAATCTTACATTAAATTACTATCCCTTATTCCGAAACGGTGCTTTGTTTTTTAGCTAAATTGATTTGATATGCATTATCTCTAATGCTGCTAAGATTACATTTGAAGGTCTAGTAGTTAACTCATTATGATTGTTTTGTATATTATTTTTGATTTCCTCAGTCTAGTGGTGCCAAGCGCGACTGCCAAGCTAGAGATCTTGGGTTCGATTCCCAGGTCGAGTAAAATGTTATTGAATTTTTTATGAAAATCAAAGTAGTACCTCGTAGTATTTGTGCCCGGTTAATGGATTGTCATTAACGGGACATAAATGCCAAACTCCGAGCTCGGCTCGCTAATAGGATCGCCCCCTATTACAAGGGACCATACCGGCGAAATTTAGGTGTACTTTAGTACCCTTCTTCCCGACCCTTCTGGGAATACAGGCGTGATGCCAAGAAACAAGAAGTTTATCTTCAAAATAATCTGCAACCTACATTGCCTGTTCTAAAAGCATATTTTTTTAAAATATATTTTCACATGACATGTATGCACACAAGTTTACATAGCTAATATAACCTACCTAACAAACGTGCATCTTCTAAATAATTGTCACCGTACAGTATCTAAAAATATAAGTGATTTGGGTCGTGCTGAATCATAATGCTGTTTTGTGTTGCTCTACACTGTTTTACGCCAAATGTTTAAATTAGGATGGTATTAATTAACGTTAATATTAGCGTTTTTTTAAACAATTTCTCTCTCTTCTTTTCTATTCTCTCCCTCAACAGCTGCGTTTGCAATCAATATATACGAATGAGGCGGTGATTATTTAAGTGGATTTGTGAATCAGCCATTAAAAAATTGAACAATGTATTATTAGACTAAAAACGACTGCCTCTTTAGTCTAGTGGTTCCAAGCGCGGCTGCTACAATAGAGGTCCTGGGTTCGATCCCCAGGTCGAGCAAAGTGTTATTGAGTTTTTCTATGAAATTCTCAGTAGCAGCTCGAAGTCTGGATTTGTGCCCGGTGAATGGCTATAGGCTCGCCCCCTATAACATGGGACCTAAACATACCGGCGAACTGTGGTTGTACATTAAGTACGCCTCTGCCTAATCCTTCGGGGAATACAGGCGTGATGGTTTGTTATGTTATGTTAGATTAAAAAAAACGTATACTATCTGACTGTAATATAATATCTTCTGAATTAAGTACTACATCTTAGGCATAACCGCTTACATTATTGACAAAAATTCGACGAATAATTCTTTCTAAAACTTAAACCAAGTTTAAAAATTTCCGGCTATATTTTGTTGTCATAAAACTGTCGCAACTAGGTATTTACACAATGTGGCGGGGTGGATTAGGAAAAACTGTGCTTATAAGATGGAATCCAGCCAAAAAATGCACCCCCGATGTTGAACTAAGTAGTTTTTGGGGCAAAAAGTTGTTTTTTAGCAGGACCATGTTTGAGTTACACAACATCCGATTTTATTCTATTAATTCCTATGGGAGTTCGAAATTTCCTACATATTATGTTCATTTGAAATGTTGCCAATTCAAGAGTAAAAACAAGTCTTTAATTTTTGTCATCAGTAATATTGTGGTGACCTTTTGTGTGGTGCAGAAAATCCTCATAAATCTTCTGTCGTCCGAGGAGGCGGCGGATAGGAAGGAGTTATGTCGAAATCAGTAGCGATAAAAAATCGCACTTTTCATTCCTTTCCGTGTAGTTAGGGTCTTAGTGCAAAGGTCTAGAGCTCACAAGCGCGGTTGTGAAGCTCGTTTGGTCCTGGGCTCTATTCTCAGGTTTTACTATTTGGGTATTTAGCATAGCTTTTAAAAAATAACAAATACTTTTGTTTATTTCATAATTGGACACGTCTGTTCTCATTTTGTTATTGAGTCATATTTAATCTATACATTATTCAAGAGAATTTCTTTATTATTTAACAATTCAATTGTATCGCTTCGTAAAGTCCTTTGAAAGGCGCCATTTTTATATCTAAAAGAACCCAGATTTGCACTTGTATCAGAATTAGCATTTCAAAGCGTGGATTTAGTCCTACTTTGACTAACAAGAGCCTTTACGTGACTTTAATACACTACTCAGATATGTTTTTCTTACGAGCTTATTTTTTATTTATTTATTATAAAACTTAGTAGGTACTATTCAATTGATCAAGATGCCTATTTTATTCATTGCAACTATAGTTTTAACTTTCTTTGTAAACAGTTGTAGCAATAGTAAAAGTTTTGAACTAAATGACTGAAGATTCCACTTTCTATAACTCTGTAAATCCTTCATTCTTTCAATCATGGTAATGATTACAATTTGCCGGTCAATCTACCATAAAAACTTTTGAATTGATCTTAGACAAATCTTTATCACTTTCTGAACGAATATTGTTAATCGATAATAGCTCCGATGCCTAATATAGCTGACGGCTGCACCACTCAATGCCGTGTGCCAAAAAAAGTCGTGCTTACCACTTAACTATACGTTGCTGTATAAATTAAGCGAGGTCCTCCAAGGCGAGACTGGCTTTCGATAAAATCCGGTCCTTTACTTTTATTTGTGGATGCTGATGTCCATGGTCTTTGGCGCGCTCATTACGCTCGTATCCGACACTCAGGAATATTGCCAGCCGTACTAAAGTTTACAGCTTGTACAACAAGCGAATCGTCTTCCGTCGTTTCTCCCGTCTACAATTTACAAAACAATTTTTCCGAAATGCATTTCGTTTAATACTTTTCTGTATCTATTTTCGGTGTAAATTAACGCTGTTGTTCTGAATACAATAGCAAATACGCAGTCGTATTTACGTTCTTCTGAAATGATTTCTTATCTACAAAAAACTTTCTACTAATTTGGAAAGCCCACGTTTATGCAAGCGACACCAAAAATCGACTCGATGTCTCCAAGATTTATTTATAAAACGAATCGGGCAATGCCAGGTTATCACGCCCATTAAAATAATACCAGATACCTACAGATTACTTCATTCATTCTTTATATGGTTAAATGTTATTGTAATGTTAGTAGGCATTATCGATTTGATACATTTGGAGCGTTAACAGTTACAATGAGTTAGGTCTTTTTTAAGCCATGTATTGCGTTGATCAACACGATGTTTGGCGCATGTCGCAAAAGGAATCTATGTTGCAACGTGCCCAGCATGTTGGCTGTCTTATGTTCTGTGATCTAAGTAATGGTCCTGTTTTCTCCAAGCAACAAGTCTCTCTGAGTCAGCGCGGTTTCAGCTACGTGATCCAATGATATATTATTTACATTTTCATTTTATAAGATATATGATCTGAGAGAATATTGCGTTGTGAGATGTTGCCATAATACTTGAGGATCGTCGCAATATTAAGACAAATTATTTCGTGCTATAGTAGTGTGTTTAAAAGGCTTAACATATTATTTTTGAAATATGACAATCTTTAAACAAAGAAAGCGTCATATAATCTTGATGTTATAAACGGAAGAGGAAAGTCCGTAGAGTGGTTAGTTTTCGTATGTCTGCCTTTACTTTTATGAGACGTGCAAATATTGACAAGGAGCATTATCTCATGTTACTATGTTATGTGTCACCTCGGTATGTTCGTCATGTTTCACTTTTAAATGGAACAGTGATAACAGGTGACATAGAAATCTATACAGCTGTGACAGCTCTTATAAATTTGCTTAACAAAGAAGCATTTCTTATACCTACATAATAACTTGCTATTCTACTTTTGGTAGAATTTAAAGTGTTTCCATTTCCGAAGCAAGCTAGAAATAGAAACACCTATTTAGGTATAGTAGTAACACTCCTACAGAAGTAAATATATTTGCATTTTGTCATTTTGGATCTTGTTAAATCTTTTAGCAAGAAATGTTTTTCAATTATCACGTCTGGAATCTAACTACATAAGTCAAATAAAAAATGTGATACAAATATTGAATTCGCTTTTCGATGAAAATCTAAAAAACATGTAAGATTGTACTTACTCTGAATGTTTTTAAAATAAGTCATATACTACGTTTTAGGAATACACAAGTTCTTGCTTACCTATTTCGTTAAAATTTTGGTGCGTAACATAAGCAGCTAAACTCCGTCTCTCCAATAATGATGTGGTTTTTTTCCGATGTTCCTGGTAGGAATAACAATTTATTTCAACAACTGTACAGACGAAAGCTTAATTTCTAGACTTGTTATACTTGAGCTTATTTAAAAGCTCAAGTTACTTTTATGCTAACAAGTTGATGTCTACAAATTTGTTTTAATAAGATTATGTAAGAATTGCGAAAGTTTATCTCTGCCTTGTCGTTGATGTCATTATATGATTAGATTTAAAAAAAATCGAATTAAATGTCTTTCGATTGATCGAAGTGACGTTAATTTTTTCCGGGTGGTCCGCAGAGATAATTCATCCTTTCTCTTCACGTGAATGTCGTCTACACGTACCTACGAAGTATGTACATTCACATCACAATCTGTTTGCCAAGATTTTTCATTCATTCCAATCATTTATCGCGTCACTGGCCAGTGTCCATTTGGATTCAATTACTACTGATAGCACTGCCACCATCTCCGTTCGTTATTTCCAAAATTGGTTTATGCCAGTCGAAGGTTTTTCTCCAATTTTGCTAATGCAGCAGACACTGCCTTTTGTTGTCTGGGAAGCTGTCCGATAAGTATTTTGCCTCAGCAAACAGAAGTGCTAGAGAGGCTTCAAGGAGAAATTGTCAGCAGTTTCTGGAACTGAAGGATTATTGAGGTTTTTCATCTCAGCGAACCGTGTTCGCTTGTTTGTTTATATTATGTACAACTAGCTTCTGCCCGCAACTTTGTCTGCGTGGACTTCAGAATTGGATCCGACCTGGATAGAAAGTATCCTATGCGTTATTCCAGACTATAATCTATCTCTGTGCCAAATTTTATCGAGATCGTTCAGCCGTTTTGGCGTGAAAGAGTAACACATCCATACATACAAACTTTCGCGTTTATAATATTAGTAAGGATAAGATAATAAGATATCCGAACAGAAGGCCAAAATGGCCGCGACGCCTCGCTTGTAGCCCATCTTATTCTTATGTGATTTATTTCGTAAAGTCGTAAATATGCCCATTGTATGTTTTTTTGTCCCACTATGTCCTGTCCAATGTTGTATTTGGTGTACAATAAAGTATATATAAATAAATAAATAGTCTTAAATGTAGACACAAACAAAAACTGCGCTCTACAGTGCAGTGAAGGGCATTACATAGCTGAAATCCAAAAAAACACCAAGAAGTTTCTAGTGAAATCCTTATGTGCGTTTGCCATATAAAAAATATATGAGAGATGACTTAAGGTCATCATAAACAAATTGTAGGTATTGTTTAAAATTTTTATAAATTTGTCCCAATTTAGGATAATAAATGAAGTAAATAGCCCTTTTTTAACCTAATTTGTATTTTTTCTCTTTTTTTATAATAGTTAGTCATGAATTATATACCAAAAAAAATGTAATGACGTAATTAACAATTTGTATCGTTTTTATTTTCTTATTTCTTTAAATATTTTGAAATAATAAAGAAATACCCGAAACCTCACTAGCACCCTGCGTGAAGCACCTCCGCAATGCCTGTGACTAACAAATCTAGTACAAAGACTAAATCCTCAAGGTCAGTGAGCAATGTAATAGCCTTACGGAATAAATTTGATGGTAATTTTGAAAGATCCAGATAAGTTTTCTTTATTCGCTAATAATACTGGACGAAGCCACATTTCAGTTCTTTTTTATTTCACGAGGCATTTTCTAGTTGTATTATTGATCGAAGTGAGGACGGAAAATAACTCCTTCTCCCTAAAATTTTCCTTCCTCCAAAATGGCTATATTTTGATAAATATCCTGAAGTCACCACATATAAAACAGGAATATATCTTATTCAGAAAATCAGTGATAATATCATTGATTATGCATCAGTTTTCTGCACTATTAAACATGTAAGTTTTTCCAAATGCTATGCATTGATGTCATGGACGCTCATTGGTCTAGCAATGCACATCCGCGTGGTTGTTAGCCATTAAAACTATCTTCATAATACAGTCTTGAGCCGTGTGAATCAGAGTGTGAGAAAAGCACGCCATATTGATGCACTATACTGCAGTTGGAGCACAAGTAAAACAGGAATTTTCACAATTAATGTTCTATGTTGGTTTGTGTGTAAGGTTTTTGTGCCGTTTACGGAAAATACTTAAAGCTACAGAGCTTCTTGCAGCTGATCAATTTTAGTAGTTTTATTTTTATTTTGGATGAACAATAGGAGCCATAGAAGTGATATTTGGAAGAGAGGATGTCTTCCAAATCTTCCATATCTTGGTTTGATATAAACTACCTCAAAGATTGGACTAGGGACATACCACCAGCATCGTTGCTTATTTACTTATGCATGTATAATTTAGTAAACCATGTCTTGTTCAACATTTTTTTTAGTAAGCTACCTCTAAGTAGTCACAAGTTTCGAAGAAAACGACCTCTCTCGTAGAACTTAGTTAGAAACTTGCTACAACGGAATAAACCCCGATCGATGCGAAACGACCTGTTTTCTAATTCAATAGACGTCGTAGAATTTGATGGATTACCGATGAATTTTATCTATTGAAGACGAAGATAAAAACAAAAATTTTTGATACGCGGCTTCTTAGAACTTAAAAGGTATTCCGCTTATCGATTATCTCATAAATTTTTGAAAGAGTTTTGACACACATTCGATCGCGGCTATTTAGAAAAAGTTTTCTTCGTAGAGAACCGAAGCTGACTGATACGTTCGTCGAAGTTATTCAGATTATTTGGAAACGAATGGGTTCATTGGTATTCAAAGGTGTGCGTGCGTCTTTTTGCATCCGTCAGGACTTTTCAACTGGGTGACATAGCTTCCGACGGTAGCCGGACGCATACAAACGCGTTCGTTTGAAAGCTTATGTGAATGATTCCAGCACGGGGTCATTGGAAGGTCGTGGCGAAAAGTTTTGTTTCATATACATTATAAATAAAACCGGTCTAAATTTTACGAACTGCAAAAGTTAATAAACTCTGTAACGAATGTTATTTAGTACGAGTTATTTTTGCATTCGAAATACCATTATGGTTATAACGACTAATGTCTATTGACATACGTATCACCCTCACAATCATGACTGGTAGGTACATTGTGAAAAGTAAACAGATATACATTTCGTTTTTCACGTAGTACTTAATTACGAGTGCCACGAGTAATCGAGACTTAGACAATGCTGCAACACAGTCATCTATTGCTATGCTTAACTGTCCTAGGCTAGATAGACGTCGAAACGGTTAATTGATGTCCTTAATAGCTTTTATTGCCTTGTTTTATTGCCAAAACATCTTATTTGACGTATTTCTAAGCAGCTTAAGCCGCCCTAGGTACATCTCTTAAGCTTAACAAGGAAGGAGCGGTATCTGCATTTTTATATTCAAAAGGCAAAACAATGTTTAATATAATACGGTCTCTTCTGACGTAACTTATTTTCGCCGTTTCGACTCCACGTGGTCGGAATAATCCCCATCTCCCTTATTACAGACGACAGATGTTGCTTGTCGTTTACCTATAAAACCTTCTGGAACTTTCCTCAAGTTATGAAGCCATAATGCAAAGACTTTAAAAAGCTCTCTAGAGATTGTACCGAAGTACAAGTTTGGAGGAGACAGTTCTTGTCAAACTTTTTCGTTTGCTGTTTTACGTTTTCTTCGTAAAAATAATGACAGTTCTCTTGAGGATTTTTTAACAGAGTTGTTCAGTTTACCTACCTTTGGAATTTCGCATAACTATTTCAGATTTTTGAAGTCGGTCAGAAAATGTTACATTTTATATCAACATAGTAGAAATAATCTTATTTCATAAGGAGTTAGATTGTCTTATCTTTGTCTTGTTAGAGATCTATTTACTTTTCCCAAAGCACACCCCAGACAGCATCTACCTTCGTATATTCAGTTGGGAGAGGTCGTTTACTTTGGAAACCGCTGTTTTAAATAAAGATACGGTCCATAGTTGCGAAGCTGTCTAGACTACGAAATTGCTCGTGCCAAAGGTATTTTGTTTAACTTAATACTGCACAGCTTAAGTTGAGCTAAATCCATGTAGGTAAACATATGGGATTTGATGAAGTGCAGACTAACTGGCTTAGTGTGCCGGATTCAGTCCCGTTTGGTTGTTGAAGATTTAGAGTTTATAATCTTCAACACTGTTATCTTAGGGCTGCTCTGTTTTCGGGTAACGAGTCTATATTGAGTAAAGATTTCATTTTGCTTTTAGTATGTAGAATAAGTCTGCTAGACCAGGGAATCGGACTGCTACGGACACGAGACTAATAAGGAGAAATTTCTCGCCAAATTGTCACCTATGTTGTGTATATGGAATATCTATCAAAATATGTGTTTACAAAGGAAACATGATTTCGCGAAGATTTGGGTCGATATAAACTAATGAAACGTCACTTGATTAGGATTAAACGTATTTTGTAATAAAATTCCTAACCGTAATACAATTTGACGAGTGATAACTTTGTGTCATTACAGCGACTGTCAAAGTCAAAGTCAAATCTTTTATTTCAAACAAACCAATAGTACTTTTGGATTGTCAAAACTAGGTGCACGGTTCCAAATAGTGGGTCTTATGGAGAAAAACCGGCAAGAAACTCCATAGATACTCTGTCGTTAAAGCACAGTGTCAATGTCAATGTCAATTCGCACTTCGTCATGTAGACATTGCTTTCTAAGCCTAGCCGAGGTCGTGGCTGGAAAAGTAGTCTTCAAAGACTCCACCAATATCCACCCATCTAAGGAAAATAACATTTAATAGCAAACACCGAGGGCTAAATTTCAATGAAAAGATTCTCGTATAAAATGATTCATCAGTACAGTCACGAGCAGTTGTTATTTAAAAATGGGATTAAAGGGCCTCGTGTTTTATGCTATAATAAAAGCTTTACGGCACGTAGACAAGCGGTGGTTTTCCTAAAGGTAAAGATTTTGTTTGTGACTTATATGGTCCTATATTTTTTGTTCTAAATAGATTCTGTGTTTTCGCGAACCTGGTTGGTTGATATTACCTAGATATTGCATAGATTACAGATACATTATATATTTTCTCACAAACGGGGACAATTTTTTTTTTCTGCATATTTATGGAATCGGCATCGATCAACCTTTTTGATTTTCTGAATTATGGAATCAGGCATTAATCAGGCATCAAATGAAGGGCATTGACGGGTTTATGTTCTGTGCTTGATACCTATTAAGTATCTAATTGATTAACAACAAAATTATTTTCTATATCCTAGAAGTAGAAAGCAAAATGTAATTAATTTACTGCTAATTTAAGCATACTTTTAATTGACGTAACATAACATTTCATTGCGCCTGTATACCCAAAGAATATTAAATGATATTTATTTTCTGTAAATTTAAGGACACTTTTTCTTTAAATTTCTTTTAAATTACAATTAATAAACAGATTATTCCAAAACGAAATAACTGTCAAATCTGTACGGTTTTCATGGTTCATCAATAACCCACAAAACGAGCCGTAAGCCCGTAACCATAATCACGAATTCTCGATTTATTCAACCTTTGACTCCTCGACTGTAAAGAATACCGTGAACTTGTCATTTATGTAGGTACTAAAATTTATTACCATTATACTGTATAATAAATACTGCAATGCGGCAATTTAATTCATGGTTACCTAATGATAAAGTTGTTCTATCTTAGACCAAGGCGATGGCCGATAATGTCTATACTTAATAATGAGTTCAGCCATGCAGCGATGTAATAAATGCTTATATGTTGGTCGAGGTCTTAACTGATTTGAAATGCTCCTCCTTTGTAACTTATCATACCGTCGAATGGATAGGTTAGTTTGCTGGTGTTTTTGAGGTCCCGTGCAGTAGAGAGTGAGTCTATTGCCGTTTACTAGATGAAACTTCGAGCTGCTACTGAGAATTTAATAGAAAACCCCAACCAAACTCTTTGCTACACTTTGACCTTCATTGGTAACACATCCACAGCCGACATTATTCGACTGCTTGGTTTAGGCCTCCCTAAAACAAACCCATTTCGATCTTGACCTTTGATCACTGATATCTTCCTATTTTAATTGTGAGTGTTTGCAATTCACTGTAACATACACAAACAAAATATTTGTTCCATGCCAATCGAATTCGTAGCGCAGAAGTTTCCATAAAATACAATTTTTAAAATAATATTATCAATAACATTTGAAATACCAAATGTTATATTCTCTTTATATTCAGCTTTATTAGGCAAACCACAGCTTAGTCCAATCAACGGTAATTAAATGTCAAATTCACGTCATATCAAAGAGTCGCGGTCGAGATTTATATTACCGAGGCCATAGTAGGTGCACAGTTGCTTAACCAACCATATTGGTTATTAGTTTAATTAAAGGCAGTTATGGGTTATGCTAACGATGGCCGATCCAGCTTAACTGCACTAAGTAGACTTGATGAAACAGTCAATAAACGGGCTATTCGCAATTTGCTTGACTGAAATGCTTTAATTAATGCTTGTATATCTAAAGTTATCGCTGCAAATTTGAAAGCTGTTATGGACCTACTAAATGCCCTATATTGTTAGGATATTTATTTTATTCATGATAGCCGATTACGCTTATAATAAAATACCTAATTAACAAGTTTTCTTTTGACAAATATAAATCAACCCAATAAGTCTTATTATTGGATTGATCTATATTTGTATGTTCAAAACTTAATAACTACATAATTATGTACTGTAATAAATTACTGCAGTCATAGTAAATGGCCTCTTAATTTTTTTAACCGTACATAGAAATAGTTTTGATTTCCCATTAGTAGAGATAATACCATAAAAAAGAGTACCTAAGTGTATTTTCAGGACGATTGTTAGTTGGCGTAACATTCCCTTACATGATGCGACATGACAATGGAACAAAGCCCCAGACCCGTTCACGCGAAATGAACCAACTACAATCCAATAAATCAAACATCATTGTTTGTTTTCTGCGATTTGCCCCCGACCTTACATCTGCACTCGTATTACTCACGCTCGACTATGATAACAATTATGATGCGTGACTTAATTTGAATTTTCTATTTTCCAGGTCACCGCAACGCCTGCATAGCCTTAGTCTGTATTCATCACTGCCAACTATTCCGCCCTATAGCGCGCTTAATGCCGCCATGCTAGACAAGATTTATATAAATTATAATAAGGAAGCTCAACGGTATAGAAAGTTCGAGAGTTACTGGCGCACGTGACGTCGACGGGAGCTTAAGGACGGCGACATGAGTCAGTCGCAGGATGAGGCCCGAGCGGCCAGGATACAGAAGTATAAGGAGGAAAGAAGAAAACAGTTGACGGCTAGAACAGCAACTCTATTCTCTGCCAACGTCACAGACAGGTGAGTTGCTTCATTACTCGTGCTATGTTATGCAGTTAAGGGTTAAAATATTTTTCTGTTATTGTTAGCTAATTTGTTTTGTTTGTGATTTCAGGCGCCCGAAAAGAACACCTGAAACAACGCCTCCGGACGATGTGGCTGCTCATCTTAAGTCTTCCTCGGAGCTAAACCTTAACACAGCTTCAACTTCAGTGCCTATAAGAACAACCCGTACGTCACGTTTAAGAGCTGCTGCCGCTAATCATTCTGATTCCTCCCCGTCTCCAAGAAAGTCCAATAGAAGTTCATCAGTTCAATCATTACTGGAAGACGTCAAAACACAATCACCTAAAAATTCCAAGTTACTAGATAGAGATAAAGTAAAATCAAATAGAAGACAAAGCAATGCAAAAGAAAACTATAAAAGTACGTCTGCGACGCGCTTCGATAAAGAAATTGGTGCTATTAAAACGAAATCTAAACATTCCATTAATAAAAATATTTTAGAAAAAGACAAAAATAATTTTATAGTGACTAGTCCTAAAGGAAAGAATGTTGACGACAAGCGCAGTTCTAAATTAGATGAAAGTAGAAACAAGAATTCCAAAATCGAAGAGAAGAAAACGAATAGTGAGAAAAACGAAAGAAAACACGAAAAACCTTTACGAGTCAATAGTGAAGAATTTTTTAACGATATTGTAAACGAAAAAGACATGTCTAATAGTATAGATGACGAAAAAATCGACGATTTATTTAATAATCTGGTTGTTGATGATGTTGAAAACCAGATTAGTATCGAAATTAAGATAGATGATCAAATTCTGCATAATGATGGGCTCAAATTTAGTCACAATAGTCGTATTCCTGCCGCTGATAAAGCAATAGAAGTAAATAATGTTGATTATCTAGAAGATAGTGTAGTGCCAAAAGTGAAAGAGGATCTAGGAGGCTTGCTAGGAGCAGTGTGTGTGCGCAAAGTGGAAAGGTTCAGTGAATTGCTCAGTAACTTATGTTCGCCGTGCGAGGCGGACATATTGTTTGAAGACATCTTGGTCGAAAATGGAATCGATGGTGATAATGGCATGGTAAGTTGGTATCTACGTCAGTGGAGTTTTAACGTTTTAGTTTTAAGATCTAATTTACACGATTTACACACGCTGAGTGAACTGTATGGAGGCACGGAGATCAACTTATACTGGAAAGGTATAGCTTTATGTCTAGCCATGTGTACAAGAAAGCTTGGGGTTTTTTTGTAAAACTATACCCAAAACAATACAGACCATAATCTGCTTTGGAACTGACGAAATATGATTTATTAAAAGTAACATATAACTTCTCATTTCTTTTGCTTGAAGCCATTGCGAATTCGTCTTTTGTACTCCTGTTATTATCAAGTGCTATAGGCATACAGTTTTATCTATTACCGGCAGCCTGTGTTTCTAATCGTACTATTGTTTTAGTTTTAACACTATAACATTTCAATTGTTTTCTTGGTAATATGATATTACTCATTTCACAGTTATTATTTGCGGTTTTCATAATAACATGACTTATTACTCAATATTCTTTGCATATTCATCATAATAATGTCTCTGAGGCCTCGACATGTGCAATATTTAATATTTAAATGAGGCATTTTTCGGGAGATTGATCGCGTGCGAAATTGTCTTCATTTATCAATTCTTGTCGGTCATCAATCTTATCAATTAGTATCCAATCTATTGTTTACAGGCGTACGTTAACCTTTTGACCGGTGTGTTACAGATACAAAAGTATAAAATATCAAGTTCATAAGTTCATTAAGTTCACAACACCCCATTAACGTGGGCGTCACTTATGGATTACTTCGATGAACAAGCTAAAACCATTTAACATTTTAAGCAGATTAAGTAAACCGTACAAAATTCCAAATATTAGTATAGCCTGTTCTTCTATCACGTAAAATATTATCACGCCTAGATTCCCGAAGGGTTAGGCAGAGGTATACTACTCGTAATGTATATCGACAGGTCTCTAGTATATTTGGACAGCCTAATGCCACTTTGGCGTTAATCCAAACTCCAACCTCTTATTGAGAATTTTTTTATGTATATATAAAGAAAATAAAACTGTTTGACCGGGCAACGAATCCCAGGACCTTAGCTCTGTAACCGCGCTCGCTGAACGACGAGTTATTAGTTAGTAAATGATCATTGTAATCTTTTGAGAAAATTAATGTATTGAACCGTACTTCATGTAGTTAACGCTAAAAACTTAAACATCAACGAAAAGATTAAGTGATCCATGTTAACTTTTATAATTTCGAAAATCTATTATTTTGTTACGTTTTCACGCCTAATCCGCAAAAACAATTTTGATGAATTTCGATATATAGATAGATCGGACTTTAGAGAAGGATATAAGCTAACTTTTGTTTCAAAAATTCCTTTGGGATACCAGTAAAACCGGGACCGTGACGGTAGTAAGCAATATAACTTTAATTTCATGGTCAAATTACTCCAAAGCTTTTTATCGACTAGTCAACGGATTGTTAGGCTAGTTTCTAATCCTAATTAATATTATTCTTGACGATTTGCACCATTGCTTTCTCTTTTAACGAGTTAATCTAGATTCTAGTCCGTCTATAGCAGTCTGCAACTAAGTTTATTACTACATTTTCTAGCTAATTCAGTAATCTTATCGGGGCACTCGGTTAAACATAGTGGTAAATGATATCGTGTAGCAATTGCTGTTTTCTTCACTAAACAAATTAATTTGAAATCTGTATTTTCCGAAAGGTATACAAAAGTTCACCGGTATGTAAGTCCCATTGCCATTAACTAGGCACAATTTTAAACTCCTAATTGACAACTTTTCAAAATTATTAAGCCATCAATACAAAAATACTTTTTCTTTGTTTATTTCTTAATTTCGGCGAAAAAAATACAAAAACCGTTTGATGATGTCACGTATACGGCGAAAACTAAAATTTAAATTTTGTTGAAATAATAGTAAATCAACACCGAAATACTTATTGTAAGGTTATGAATAATTATGATAGGTAGGTAGATGCCAAAATGACATGGATAATTTTTTTAAGGGTCAGAATAATTACGTCATGTGTCCGTTTAACACGTATATAACCGTACAAATGAAGTCATACGTATGTTTAAAATAGAAAGAACTTCAAAGTCGAAAATAAATATGATGAATGATTGAATGAAATGTTGTCAATTTGTTGTCTGCTACTGAGAATTCACACAAAAAAACCAATAACAGTTTGCTCGATCTGAGAATTGAACCCAGGACAGTACGATTCAATGAGGCAGTTCATCATATCGGCCGAAAGAGGTCCACTAAACAAAGGCAGTGAGCTAGTTTAATTTGAAATAATTTAAAAATGTATAAGGACGATTCATTGACACGTTATTCATCAATACTTTATTTTTCTGCACGTGTGTCTTGTCTTAGTCACATTAACTCATTGTTCTTATAACTGTTTACATTAATTACTTACCTATCTATGTATTTACCTTTAAGCTTTTTTGCGGTTGGTTATTCTCCACACGTACGACGTAATTATGTTATCGTCTGTCGAAGAATTCCATAACAATCTATTTAAAATAAAGCTTCTCACGTAGCGATGGATATGTTACCTCTTACCATGCTGATTCAGTTTTATGACTTATGCTATTGACCAAATATTAAGTAAGTAATTTGACTTTTTTTAGACGAACTCATAATTGGACTGCCTCATTATTCTAGTGGTCCTAACTGCAACTGCTACGATGTCCTGGGTCGAGCAGTGTTATTGGGTTTTTCTATGAAATTCTCAATAGCAGCTCGGAATTTGGAGTTGTGCCCGTTTACTGGCAAATAGGCTCGCCCCCCTATAACATGGGACCTAAACATACTGTGATTTGTGGGTTCACAGTGTACACCTCTGCCTAACCCTTCAGGGAAGACAGGTGTGATGAGCTCGAAATTGAGATCAAGTTTAACACTTGCTTTAACACACTATTGGGACCCAAATATATAACACCATTATTGAAACCACTAAATAAGTCTTAGGTACCCATAATCAACACTAATAAAACATGACACCCGAAATCCACGTCTAGACTGGACCTATTACAAGAAAACAGAACCAGTAATTAAAATATAAATAAAAGTATATAAATTAAATTGGACCGCACCTACGGTTTTGTGGCAAAAATGGTCATAATATCCACAAACCTTCACCTCTGCCTTCGATTATCAGCATGATAATCTTGAAATGTGGAAACGTGACTATCATTTTAATTCGTTCTTGGTTCATTCTCGTTATACTCAAGGCTTTGTTGGTCATTCTTGTATCTTGCCTTATTTACTTGAAAGCTTGTTTTTTCGTCGAAGCTGTTTGTATTGTGTCCGAAACTTTCCTTATTGGTTGAGATTACCATTATTATGTCTTAAAACGTTTATGATGTAATAAATCAATGTAAAATTTATTCCTCATATATAATCAAGTTATCTGATTATTGAAAAATCTGCTGTTACTATAATTGTGTTTACAATTTGATGGTACCGTATTAAGTTTAGGAAAAAATGATTTTAATTAAAGCATTGTATACAATTTAGAACGTTTTTATCAGAAATATGTTACTATTATCTTGGAATTCAATCTCAGCACATCATGGATACCAACTCAAAACTTAACATAGATACAGCACCTTTAACAGAATCCTGATTTCCATTTCAATTTTACGAGAAAATCTATTCCACCATCTCTCGTTCAAAAATCAAATAACGTTCGTTCAAATTATTCAATCGTTCTTCTAGTGCACTCGTACGAGAACATGATTGTCTTGAATGGTTTTAACTGTAATCGGGTCAAGTGTCCATGATTGCTGCATATGGCAATGTCGTGAAATTGCATGTAAATTATCGACGCTTCATTTTAGCGCCATTTATGGGTGTCGAGGCCTAGTAAGCTAGTGAGGGAAACCGGTGTTTGTGGAGTCGTGAGACTTTGATACGAGATTGCCATTGTATTCTAGTTGATATAGATAGATCGTAGGTGAACGAGTTTTATCTATATTTGCCTGAATATGGAGGGCACATTGTTAAGTTGCTTTTTAAAATATGTTTAATTACTTACTTAATTTTGTGTTCCTTGTTAGAAATAACTTAACATGTGTATATTGTTTTATTAACCGACTCCAAAAAGGAGGGTGTTCTCAATTCGACTGTATGATTTTTTGTTTTCTTTTTTGATCGGTATTTGATCGGTATCTTCAGAGGTGGTCCCATAAAAATTTGGTCAAGATCTGATTACAAAATTTAGAACAAAATGACAATAACACGTAACGACCGAGTAAATGATAACGTTGTCTAGGTATACGTAAAATTCCTCTCGCTACTCAAAATGTTGATATAAAATAACTGTTAAGAAAAAGGTTTACTTTACCGCCTTCAAAAACATAAAGAAATAATTTTACCTATGTGCGACAGTTTCGGAAGTCGGTGGCAAAATCAAAAGATCCGATCAAATCAAAGGCACCGACTTCCGAAACTGTTGCGCACACAATATTATTTTTTATGTTTTTGAAGGTGGTTTTTTTTTCTTAAAAGTTTTTATAACTTCAGCAAAGATGTCATAATTGTTGCTTCATTGGTCTATTGATCGCATGCGTGAGGTAGTTATTCCCAAACCCAACTCATGCACAGTATTATTGGGTTTTCCATGAATAAATTTTCAGTTGCAGCTTGGAGTTTAGATTATAGTTATAGTCATATTTCCTAATATTATTTTTGTTGACATATTCAATTTGTTTAATTATATAAATATTGCTATAACGGCTTAACATAATATAAAATGTAATTCATTCCATGAAGAACTATTTATATATTCACGATATAAGCAAGCGCTTGTTCGAAGTAGCGCAAGAAATAGTAGGAGTGAAAGATTTGGGGGAGGCCTTTGCCCAGCAGCGGGGCAGTAACTACCAATAAAAATCTAAATACTAATAAAAAAAATCCCAAATACTTACAGTTTTATTGGTGTTAGGATAAATTGTTTGATTAACGATTTATTCATTGAAGGAGATCAAGGTATAGTTTTGGTGAACTACTCATAAGTAGTATTTTTATAATATTGTAGGTAGTTTATAATTAATGACATACCATCATCCATCACGCCTGTATTCCCCGAAGGGTTAGGCAGAGGCATACTTAATGTACACCCACAGTTCGCCGGTATGTTTAGGTCCCACGTTGTAAGGGGCGAGCCTATAGCCATTAACCGGGCACAAATCCAGACTCCGAGCTGCTACTGAGAATTTCACAAAAATCTCTAACACTGTAACAGTCGCGCTTGGGACCACGAGACAAACAAAGCAGTAGATATAATTAAAGAACAATCACTTAAATAGTGAAAAAAAATCGTGAAACCTGCACATCCAGAGATTTTTGCAACGAGTTGTGGAGTCCACCACACGTTCTAAAGAGATATGTTTATGTAGGTTAATCCTCCGTCAGAGAAGAAACCAGTGCCTGGTGAGACAGCAAATAGGTTTAATACTGATGACTGTTTTTATTTGTTTACATAAAATATTAATTCTGCCGAATTTTGTTAGTACTTTTCTTTTGGAATAATTCAAGGAAGTCCTACTTATAATTTGTTTTATCTAATTTTAGCCCCAGCTGTTCCAAATGATCGCAAAGTTACTTGGAGTTCAGGAATAACTTTTGACGGTGTTCCGCATCAGTTTGTTTTCTTTCGAAATTACGAAAAGAAATGCTGTAGGCATTTACTACCCTTTTTTAAGACGTCCAACATATAATATAATGTTTTTTGTACTCATAATCGATTATGTAAAGATTTTCCAAAAACCTTTTCTGTCATACCATCACCATTGTTTGTTACTTGGCCGCCTTGATTCAATACTTATTAAGTAATTCCATAAAAAATAAACAATTTAAAGTATTGTAATTTCATTACATGGCCTCCCACGCTACCGAATGCACCATCGGCCTTAAACGGTGACTTTCGACCAGCACAAAAAAAAAGCTTATCGCTCACACTCGCATGTCTTTTTACATACGATTTTAAGAACATTTTTGGTGTGTTACATAAATACAGAGGTGTCTTAATAAACTGGTCGAGTGAAACAACACCAATTTTGGTATCGCCTACAGTGTTAATCGATTGTATTGTGTTGTCTGCAAGCGGCGCAGCTGACATGCCGCCGACCTCGTCACCCCATTGCGAGATCAATTCTTATTTGGTTACGATGCTGAAGAATACGTCCTTTTATTTGTAACGGAGTGTTTAATTCAATTTTGTTTAAAGAATCACATACTGGCTAAAAGACTGATATGGGCAAATTGGTTACAATAACTGACCTACAATGGTCATGAATTTTAAAAGATTCAATTTGCAATGTACGACGCTTACCATTCTTATCACCATCTTTTTGTATTTTTTTTTTACAATTTCCCGCTTGGTCGAAATTTACTTATACTTACAATTAGCATGGAAAATGCAAAAAAATCACAAAAAGATAGTTAAAAGGTAAGGTGGCATCGTACGACACTGAACTAACTGTAAAGTAAGTCGTGTCGGTTGAGAAGTAAGGTAACTTGCCTCTCATAGACGTCGCCAACGTCACCTTATGACGTAAATTCAGAATGTGAAGGCAAAATCTCAATCATGCGGGTAGGGTTCGCGGTGGCTTAGAGGTCAGAGCGTTTGGTGTATCCAACCAGGAGACGCAGGTTCGAATCCTGCCCGCGATTGATTTTTTTCCTTTACTAAAAAATAACCTATGACAATCTTTCTAAAAGTAGCTGTATTCTCATAACGATAGCACCGACAGCTTGAAGCTAAATCTGTCGGCAGCATATTTGCCATTCCATTTTCTATTCTCGACTGACCTGTAAAGCGGCTAAGGCACTATTCTCTCGCTTTGCGGACTACTAATCTTCCCACTGTTATGGAGATGACAATATATTATGAATGGAACATGACCGTATAGTTGGTTGAAAGGGGTAGGTCACCGTTCTACAGTGGAGGATTATGTGTCTGTTGCATTGCTACTCTGTGGACGTAGCTCCGTCCTCTTGAGTGAGCTTTCCTTTCTCGGTATTCTAGGTTCATCCGCTTGCTTCAAATCGAATCATTTGGATGTCATTTAACAAGTAGCGCTGTATATCTTCTACCGGAACCATGCGTTTGAATAATTAGGTGCGCCAGTAAATGCCGAATCTGTTCCAAATGGCACTAAACTAATTTTGATCACGCTTCATCTCTTTCTTATATATATTTCTTATATACACCGTCATATTTAAGTCGTTTTAATGCCGAAAGGACGATATTATACTCATCACTAGGAATAACTTTCACTATGGAACCAACCCTGAAATCACGAAAAAAAAAACAGCTGCTCCCATACATTTTGTGTACTCTGAACTCGTCAGAGTGTATGGAACAGCTGTTTTTTTTTTGTGATTTCAGGGTTGGTTCCATAGTAAAAGTTATTCCTAGTGATGAGTATAATACCGTCCTTTCGGCATTCAAACGACTTAAATGTAACGGTGTATAGATAAAAGGCCGAAAATATAGATTAGAACGGTAGAATTCATCTGTACTACTATTGTTTACGGAGAAAATATTTGCGACACATGACTAGACTAGGGCAACTATATTGACGTTGAAGCTAACGGAGAAAATTAATGCGACTAAATTGGATACAGTCAGCGCAAATAAGTAGGTAATGTAAGTAAGTTTTTTTACATTTTACATTACATTACACGAGACGAAAAAGCGATGTCTATAATCAAGAACCTATATCCAGAAAATGTAAGTAACCACCACTTTCTATTTATTTTTATCTCAGTTTTTCTTAGACCATCTCTTGTAATAAGGGTGCGATATTTCACGCTGTACAGGCGACGGCATTATTCGTCAACGTCCGACCCGACGTGTGTCAACGTCCGTCGTCCGCAAGGATCAACAATCTGTTTGATAAGCGCGAGCGTCGCGTTGAGGACAATATCTCTCACAACAGTCGTTGTCGTTGTAGTGACCTTTTGACAGGACTATCTTTAATAAGAGCCACCACACACTTTTGTTTATAAAACTGCCCTACGAGAATCAATACTGGTATATGGTTTTCCTATTTATTATGGTTCTAATATGTTTTGAACCCTAACTGGAAACAGTATGTCAATGATCACAACAAAATTGTCGAAAGAGCACATTCCCACATACATCATATTAACTGTCACTTCAAATATTTTAACCAAATACTCCAGTCTTTCATATTATTATCCGTGGCCTGTCTTCGTCTATTCGCTTGGCTGCTCATGTTGGCAAGTTTGTTTTTAATTGATGTATTGTTGTTTCGCACTAATTCAGATAATATTTTTTTAGGAATAACTGGTAGCTCTAGCCGTATTCGTTAAATGTACTGTTTAACTGTGTCATTATGGGTAACTTACATTACAGTAGTGCGTAGTGACTGCTGTGTGTTATAATAACTTTTTTCTGACTACATAAGATTATTTGTACCTCACTTTGTAACTAAAATATTGTAGTAAATAATGGTATTTTTGCAAAATATCTCGCTCTAAAATTAATTCAAAACTCGTTAGCAAAAAAGGTTACTAAAAGCTTTTTGTTATGAGGATCAGTCTGGCCCAGATTTTAAATCACATCTAGAATTAACACCGAGGCTTAGGCAATTTATCATTCAGCCTTATATTCCCATTAAATAAATAAATAAATAGTTGTGAACGTATCCATCACGTAGGCGTTTACGCTTATTAATTATATTTTATGTGACGTTAACCCTATAGCATTCGTACCAATAAAATGTATTTTATTTATATTATCAACCGACTTCAAAAAGGAGGAGGTTCTCAATTTGACTTCATTTTTTTATATGTTTGTTACCTCATAACTTTCGACTGTGTGAACCGATTTTGAGGATTCTTTTTTATACTGGTTTCTGACACTTACGCGAATATTAGACATTGAAATAAAACAACTTTTCTAATACTACGATTCTTTATTAATTTGAAAGCTGGTGCTTCCCGTGTAGTCCCATTTCAATTTGGTCCAGTTCAGACAATGGGATCCATGAGAAAATCATGTCTTAAATTTGCATTAAGTATGTGCGCGACAAATGAACAAATAACTTAATACAAAATATCTTCGTCTAGGTGCGTAAAATTGTACTCGCTACTAAAAATGTTGAAATAAAATAACTTTCAACAAAAAGTAAAACCGCCTTCAATAACATAAAAATAATGCAAACATAAAATAACAGTTTCGGAAGTCGGTGGCGAAAACAAAAGTTAAAACCAAATCGAAGGCACCGACTTCCGAAACTGTTATTTTATGTTTGTATTATTTTTATGTTTTTGAAGGCGGTTTTACTTTTTGTTAAAAGTTATTTTTTATGCATTTTCTTTACAGACAGCTGTCGATTACGTTATCATCTTGATCGATGTATCGTTAAAATTACCGACTCTATCATAATTATTAATTAATATTATTGACAGACGAAATATCTTATTTTAGTAAAGGAAAAATTCAATCGTGGGCAGGATTCGATCCTGCTTCTCCTGGTTGGATACACCAGACTTACTTGTAAAGTAAGTCGTGTCGGTTTAGAAGCAAGGTAACTTGCTATTCATAGATGTCGCCAACATCACCTTATGACGTAAATTCAGAATGTGAAGGCAAAATATCAAACAGGCGGGTGGAGTTCACGGTGGCTTCGAGGTCAGAGCGGTTGGTGTATCCAACCAGGTGACGCAGGTTCGAATCCTACTCGCGATTGAATTTTTCCTATACTCAAATAAGTTTATAATATTAGCATGGAAAATGCAAAAAAAAAATCACAGAAAGATAGACGAAATATCCTTTAAAAAATATATTCCCTTAATACCTTAAAGATATACTATGCCTGAGTGACAGGTATTATTGATATCACATCGACGCAAAAAAGTTGCAAGCAAAAGCTAGTTTTTAATACCCGCGTGTCAAAATTAAGTTTTTTTAATTGCCTTTAATATATAGTTGGACTAGAAAAGCCATTGTAATTATTTTTGTATAAATCTCAACACTCACACTATAATGGTGTTACTTTTACTTTTTAATCTCTAGTTAGAGTGCTTCGTGCATGGCGATGAGCTAAGTAATGAATAATACCTATTACATCATTAACTCTGGTTCAATAATTATAATTTATTACTTTTTTCGTCGTTACCTAATCAAATGCTACCCTAACTTTGTTTTATTTTTTGAAATTATATGCTCTGGTGCCATGTCCATGTGCTATCTCTCTTTTTGAGTTTCTATGCATCCTACGTAGTGGAGGGGTCAACCATCCGTGTTTATCTCCTCAACTTCACTCCATCCGTGACGTCATCTTTGGAAATATTATGCTCACTCGTGTCTTTTAGCACTACACCTCTCCATGTAGTCATAGGGTCTGTCAGTCACCAAGGTAAAGCTTCAGTTAAATCCCCAATGTGGTGTGGTGACCTCCTCTTTACGTCCGTGTGTTATGTAGGCCGTAATAATGAAATCGATGTGTTCAAAACCGAGAAACTTGTTTTTGATTGAAGTGTTTCTAAGCTTCGGTTTATCAGGAATGTATTCATGTTGTTAATTATTAACTTGTCTTGTGTTGATTACAATATTACAATTAATCGCATTTGGAACATTAATACCAATTAGCCAAAGACTTAAATCATGTGTTAATAGTACCGTGTAGTCAGTTGGTATTTATTTTCTTTTTTATGTATTATATTGAGTAGTTTTCAAGTCGCAGTCATCTGTTATTCATTTTATAAGTAACTGAGGTCACACTAATATAAATAAGTACTACGATTTTGTATTAGTTGAATCATTGTTATTTACGTTGATGATTAGCACGTGGGCGAGAGAAACGTGGTTCTACGTCAATATATGAGGTAAAGCTATTTATTATATTAATCTAAATCATACCTATTACCTACTTAGCAACCTATTTACTGTCCCTTTGCTGAGTATGGTTCTCTCAGAATCAGATGTGATATGATAGGGGTCTGCATATTTACGGTTCTCTGACTCATAGATAATTTATATCACTGGATTAAACGGTGTAGAAAAATATCTTTAGGAAACTTTATCGACGGCGTGTAAAGTCTATTAACTAGCATTAGTCCAATGTGATGAATTATAGCCTAATTTAACGAAATATTCCAAAACAATATTGATACTAAGTTACTAATCAATATCTATACTAAGTTACTAATCAATATTAATACTAAGTTAATATATCAAGATCTATCTTATTTTACTAATGCAAGCGGTGTTATCTATGTAATCCTCTCTGGGGGCGTGAAAGCCAGTGCGGTTAATGGGAATTCGACCTCTAGCTTTAGATAGCCAGGAACTGTGGCTTTGAAACATCCAATTGGATGAGCAAATTACACCTTTTGTCGAAATTGAAGCTACAAGACCTTTGTGATTATTGCTGCGGTTAATTTGTTTCTATAGATCAGGTCGAACCCAAATATACCTTAAAAATAAAATAAGGAAATTTTCGAAATAATTTTAGTTTTGTTACCCGTTAAGCATAAAACGTTAATTTAAAAACGTGTGGATTTCGACTTTTAAAGAAGCAAAAATCAGGTTCAAAAAATAATAATAAAGATCCAATTAATAACAATAATTCAACGGTGACAATAGGGGTAACAGATTTTGAAAATTTGCATCGTTAAATCAATTAGAAACTGAACTAGGTAATAAAGTACACATTCCGGTTTCCGTGCAGGTATCTTCGCTTGATTTCCCTCGTACTAGGAAATAGTATTTTAATTACACGCAATTTTAGAATAATTAGCCCGAGCGTGTATGTAGTTTAGTGACATTTCCACGAGTGGACGAATGACTGCTTGATTATACGGTAAGTAGTTTCTGTTGTTGAGATTCGCTGACTGGAAACCTAGGCCTGTCTTCCCCAGTACCCCACGAAAATGAAGAATTTATTTATTTTCATTTACCCGTTGCTGAGAATCTGAGCCTTGAGATATAGCGGAGTCATTTTACATACGTCAATAATTTTTTTTTATCCATGGTAGGCTTACGTTTGACCGCCAGTTCGCCTGATGTTAAGCGATACTGAGATCTACGATGGAGCGCGCTTGCCTCGAAGAAACCGATTCACTCGCGATTTAAAGACACCCAGATTATAACTATCGAGGAAGATCCACTCGGGAAGGGCATTTCAGCAGTATGCATGATAAAGGTGGATTTAAAGCGTTTCGTTCGCGATTTCTGCTGCTGGTCGTCCGATAGTAGAAAGGGCTAGGGGATTCTAATACACACTCTCCAAAATGTATCCAAAATAATTTAAATCAAATCCAATTTACTCTTTTTCATCCATAGTAAGCGGTCAACCCCGCGACTAATTTTCTAGGAAGTGCCAGAGGTCACTTCGACGTTATTTTAATGCAGCCTAAAAACTCCTAAACAAAAGTAATTTATTACAACGAACCTGGGCATAATTGGCTACTGGTCTCTGGTCAATGATATAATTTTAAGTGTATAATACATTTATTTTAGCTATAACAACATCATGACGACGAGAATAATCAAGTGCCTTATCTACTTCATGTATCCAAAATCGATGATACCATCTTCCGTATAGTAAGAGGGTATTAAACTTATCCGTCACTGTTGATATACCTACACATATCCGATACAAAAAATACTTTTATGGGGAAAGTGCCATTTATCAAATTGTCTCTAACAGATTGTTGGCAAGAAACACCCAGCAACAAACATGGTAGTTTCCTATAGCTTCTATGAATTTCATAGGTTATATAGGTTTCACTTTTCTATGAAAAAAGTATGATTATACAAATTTACTGGGCACATCCCACTCACTCCATAATTCAATTTTCCAATAGACCAGAAAAAAAAAACAACTTTGTTTTATGAAGACAGATCACTATGAGGCTATTAGATCTAAAAAGACCAGGTGTTCAATATATACTTAGGACCATTCGGAATATTATGAATGATCCTACCTATCGAAGTGAAAGAAGTTGCGCGGGCGCGTTTGTGTACCTATCCATAACGCAGTTGCAAACACACTCTGCGCGTGTTTACGCGCATCGGCGTCCGCGATGTCTATTGTAGTTTAGTATCGTGATTTAAGTTTCTATTCGGTTTTGTGTAATACGTATTACGTGTTTAAGATGTAGTGTGCGCTTAAACGATTTGCGACACTGTGATTGGTTGTTATCACCGTTTCTATTCAATATTTCGAGGTTTTAGTAGTAAAGTTAATGGAGCTTTGTATGTATTCTTGCTGTTATCGATTTCTGTTAGATATTAATTTTGGCTTATGCTTTTACCCGTTGCTCAATATAAAATTTCTTTGTTGTTCGTAAACCTAACAAGATTTCACTAGTGTTATGAACAACAGGATCTTTTGGACCTGAATAAGATTCACTGCATATACCAAACCTTAACTATTAGTTCAGTTAAACGCTTCCGTTTTGTTAAACGACATTGAACCACCCTGATAGCTAAATACGGGCTTTGTTGTCGGAAGCGGGAGTTAATTAGAAACCTCGCTAATAGCACCTTGTATGGTGAATTATGTACGGCGTACTTAGTCATGTCACGTTCATATTGATGTAGTTAATTATCATGTTGTTGTCTTGAAAGAAAATTAAAAATAGGTCTATATCTGCTCATCTTCTTCCGTGTGAAGTATATATATATATATATATATATATATATATATATATATATATATGGATGTTGATTAAAGTCGTCATTCGTGGATTTTTAGAGGCCCTTTTGAATGTCAGATCGCTTATGAGATATCAAAATTGAATAATAAACCAAAGCATAGTTTTTGTTGGGATTATGTCATTGTTATTCTTTTCAACTTTACAGGACTGTTAAAAGTGGTTCTAGTTTCAATGTGGGCTGAGAAACACGCCATTCTGCCCACATAGACGTTTTAGCATTTATGCATTTCTATCAGGTTTTATTCTATGCTAATTCAAGGCAGAATCTACCTACTTGTTTTTTTGCTTGACCGTATTAGTTACTAATGCATACTTAGGAGCTACTTTTTCTCTTCTATTTAATTCATTGTACATCGGTAATCTTTCGGCGGATCGTAACAATTGTTTTTCAATTTGTCTGCTAATTGTTCCTCGACAGGTTAACAGCTATTCTCTTGTCAATGCAGTACCTTAGTAACTTATATACTTATATTAAAAATAAATTGAATAAATTAATGGTAAACTTTACTTATTAATTATACCTAATCTATCAGTAACTGTAGGCTGTCACAAGCAATTATATTAGTTTTCAATTATGTAATTAATTATGGCAGGTTATTACTTAAACCATTATTACATTTTCGTCATACCATGTTGTCTATTTTATGCTTCAGTAGATCGTAAAATTAAGGCATTTGTAAGAAATAAGCATACTATGTTATGTGTTTAATAATTTACCTATACACTCATACACATACTTAATACATAATTAATGCGTGAGCATATTTGTGTGCACGAAATATTACATAATACGTAATGTGTGTTAAAACTTCCTGGTTACTATGAGATCTTCATAATAATAAAATTCTGAATCTGCAAATGCTACAGTTTATACAGCCTCGTAGTTTCGAAAATAATTAATTACTTACATAAGTCATTAATTCATTAAATTTTGTTAAACATATTTATTTTTGTTTTATATAAAATATGCTTTTCAAAAAACAAAAAAAAAACATGTAGATATACAAATAACCGGAACTGTCTGGAGCATCCGTAACGTCCGGAAACCGAACTGATCTACCTCTCTATTTATTTCAAAGTCCCACTGCTTGACGAATGTGTGCCTCATTTTATTTGAGCTATTATAAGTCTAGGTACTGCTCAGCTTAGAATAATGTCCATAATCAATATCGACATGTTCAAGTTATACTTGATAGCTAAGTTTATTGTTACAAATTTGCATAGCGCAGATAGTTCGGTGGTTTAAGTTACGTTGATCAGACAATCTATCTAGCTGTCGAAGGTTATCCCACCGCAAACTGAGATCCAAGCCGTTTCGAAACGTCTAGTGAGCTTACATTGTTTTGCGATTTAGAACTAATTTAACTCGTTTTACTCTTGCGGTATAATATAATGTGTCAATAGTTACGATCGCGCTATATTCCGACGATCTATATACCTAAAGATTCTTGTGTTCTGGATTTCGTAGTAAAGAAAAATAGGTCCTTTTTTGAAATTTTATAGGTATTAGATATTTAGGCTCAGATGGTCACGTTAACTACGCTATCAGTTTTAATTGGTAGAAGCTCTAGAGTCTTGATATCTACCAGTGGGATAAAAAGTTGCTTAATTTAATTTTTTTCGAAAGCCATTCCCCATTTTTTTATTTCCCATCTATTATGCCCACTTCTCCCATTGTGTACCTTCTTTGATCGTTTCAACTTACTTAAAATCAATAAGCCGCCAATTTCGTAAGTTTAAATAAATTTTCCTTTTGTCAACTTGTTAAGTTCCACTGTTTACTTGAAATGATAAACTTTAACTTCGATTTTTGTGCAAAATTGTTCTTCTTTGTTTTGCTAAAGTCAAAGGACAACTCACTCACTCACTCACTGAACTCACTGCGTATCAAGCCTAAATTATCGTCCTTGGCAAGAATGGCAATCCTTTGGTACTCAGGAATTTGTGCCAAGTTTGTGCCAGAAATTAGTAAACATAACGTGGTTTGAACAAATAGGCGCTCGAAACTTGGCTAGCCTACATTAGTGTGCCTAGCTAGTATAAGACTTGGTCAATATAGACTTCGGTGTTTGTTCGGCGACCTACCCTGGGATCTCCCTATACGTAAAGTCTGATAAGGAACGCAGATACTTGAATGGGTACATTTTGTTTTTTTTTTTTACTTTAAGTACCTTGTAGTTCATCATATTTTCCAGTCTTCAACTTTTTAAACAACAGCTAAATTGATTAAAATTATAATGAAAGCGTCTTTAAGTATTCTATTGACTTCGTAATTAATTAAACTAAATTCCTCGAATCTATTACTTCAAAGCCTTCATTCTACAAGAACCTATGAATCCGATTAACTGTAGGTAAGCTTTTGTTTATTACATGGCGTAAATTAACGTCTGTCGTGGTCCCTGGAGTTGATACAAACATTTGGAAAAGTTCCTAATTACACAAGTTTGTTGTTTACCTACCAACTGAGTTGTTGGCAGTTAATATGGGAAACCCTTCATAAAAAGGGTCCGGCCCTGAAGTTTCCTATATGGCTACTGTGTCCATTGGTATCTGGAGTTGTTTCGTGGTTATTGTATTTCGTCTACTTTTGTTGTTAAGGTGAATTGTGTTAAAACTGAATCTTTTCCCCCTTGGTTCTTATTAATTAAAATTGCAGTGTGCATTTCCGGATGTATAATTAATTATTTAGGATTTATGCATAATTATATCTTATCTAATAATAATATATATAATTTATGCGAATTACCGCCCTCAATACAATTTAATATACATATAATATCTCTAATTATAAACAATTATTCTAACATGTTTTAGAAGAGGTATTTTTATGAATAGGCATTGAATTTTTTATTCAAATTACTGCTATACTTTATTATTTTTCTTAAAGTGTTGTGCACAATGGACGTGTTCAAATTTGATTAATTTGTCTGATTTAGTGGATTAGTAGACATGTCATATTAGGTACTGACAGGCAAATAAAGTAATGATAACATACAATACAATAGCTGCTTCAACTCTTTTCTACAATACAGGGTTAAGACCATTACTTTCAAAGACTATTTATATTAATTTATTTCTATAGCTATAATAGCTATAATACCTATGCAAGGCGATAGTTGAAAAGTTAGCATTACTTTAAAAATTATGAATATCTATTTTGCCTGCCTTATTGACCTAGTGGTCCCAGGCGCGACTGCTACGCTTCGATTCTCAAGTTGAGCACAGTGTTAATGGGTTTTTCTATGAAATTCTCTGTAGCAACTCGGATTCTGGATTTCTGCCCGGTTAATGTGGGTGTATATTATTACACCTTTGGATACCCTTCGGGGAATACAGGCGAATATCCATCCTTGAAACAACGCTGTTAGTAGGTCACATTAAAGCACTGTCGAAGTTTACATTTGCAATTAAGCACTATGCGCTTCCTTACCCGAGTATAGTATTAAGCTTCCTATCAAGCGTTCCTAGCTAGAAACCTATAATGAACAGATGCCGCAAAGCTGTTACTGTGACAGACTTAGGGTGGAACTAGAAAGATGACGCAATTAACTCTTGAATGGTAGTGATTTTTTTTTTTTTTTGGGACAAACAATTGTACAATATATGTTACAGAATTAGTTTCACTTAAAGTAATAGGGTTAATTGTACAATCATCGATTCTTTAATAGTATTCACACATAATAAATTGTTAACTCAGCGGGTAACGACTACCACCTTTATTATTAAGATAACATAACATACATACCATCCCGCCTGTATTCCCCGAAGGGTTAGGCAGAGGCCTACTAATGTACACTCACATTTCGCCGGTATGTTTAGGTCCCATGTAATAGGGGACGAGCCGATGGCCATTACCCGGGCACAAATCCAGACTCCGAGCTGATACTGAGAACTGAAAATTCAAGTCACCCACCAAGATTGATTTCCCAGCTGCTTCTTTATTGCAAAGATACTATTGAAAGATACTTTGAAAATTACTGGCTAACTGAAGTTTCAACGTACAGCTTTCCCCTTGGCTTTAGAGACATTCAAGGCACTGATAGTATTTAGGAAATCTCTGATGGTATTGGGTAAAACAGAGTGAAACACATTTTAATATGTTCTAGTTGGAACGGAACCTGTTAATTCAATTCAGAATGGTCGTCCAGTGACACTAATTGGCAAAAAGATTGACAGTTTAGGTAGACAAAATTGTCAAAAATCAACAATTTCAGAATAGCAGACTTGGGGCCCTGGGGGCTTGTGTCCCGCGACATAATTTTGTCATGGCAATATCTCGTACCTATCTAGCTATTGTCTTGGCATTGATACCAGCTGTATAACGAGAAAATTATTTTGTGACCATATTAGTCCTGCCGATATTTATTAAGGGCAGGCACGAGTTTAGAAAAGGTTTAGGCAACATTCTTCGTGAAATATTTTGGGTAACTTACCACTAGTTTGGGCACGTGACTTCGTTCGCGTGGTGGGTAGGGACCAGTCATACTTTGTTCTTCTCTAGCGTCAAGCTGCTTTTGTGCCAAGTTTGACCTAAATTCCTGAGTGTTTTGGCGTGAGGATCAGGAATATAAGACTTCATATTAAATTTACTGAGTATATTAGTATGTAGAACAGTCATCATCATCATTGCGTATGGCATTCATTTGGTTAATCAAATCTCTATATATCTTTTTTAGCGAGATATAAGCTTTTTAGCGAGATTTCCGTGGCTGGTATAAATTGGTTGCCACTGTTGTTTTCCCGGTAGAATATCGGAAATCTACAAATTCACACCTATAGTCCAGTATAGGTATTATTCTTTTCCGAAGATTCTTCTCTTCTTCTTTCTAAAATGGATAATATTTGTATTGAAATATCTAGCGTGATTTTAATATTCTGAGGAGTAAAATGATTTCGTTTAGGAACAATTTCACTGACAACTGAGAAAAATAGGTACGTTTACGACCAGAACCTCTTGATATCGTTAGAAAGAGTTATCGAGCCGTTCAAGTCCAATTCTAGGTCATATCGTACTTTAGTAGAGATGTGAAGTGTATTAGTGACTGACACTCATAATTCTATGTGAACCATAAAGTTAAAGAGTCGTTCCGGTGTACCCCAATATGAGGATTTACTGTAAGGAGTATAAGAATAATAAAATGGTAAGTTGTAACCGTAAGCGCAATTATCTTTTACTGTTAATGACGATTTTCCATTTGAAATATTACCTTTACCCCAACAAAAAGATCATTGCTCATGAGGTTATTAGGCACATGAACCCATTAAGTTATATCGATAGTTAAAAATAAATGGCTTGAAAGCGAAGAGTTTCGATCAAGATCTTTGGAAGCTCTCACTGAAAAGCTAGATGAAACTTCTAATACGGAAGGTACAGCCTTCTTTCTGATAATATATATTCTTGGAGATGTCTCAATCGTAAAGAGGTTTCGTGATCCTTAACCACCAGTAGCTTGAATAGCCGGTATATATAATAGCCTGATTAGCCGGTAGTTTTACTATCTACTATCAAGCGAAACCACAGCCAAGGGAACGAGATTGAGAGAATTATAGGGAAAAGAAGACACTATTGACTCTGGTTGTAACAACTCTCAGCTAGTTGATCACAGTTTTATGCCAATTAGCAAGAAAAAATAGTTTTTTACGTGCATATTTACTTAAATTATCTCTATTTCAATGAAATACTTAAAGGAAATTCCACATGTGTATTGTAATTTGTACTGTATAATGTATGAACTAATAGGCGTCTATACGTCCTACCTGCCTACTTATTATAGTTTTTTGTAAGGTCATACATGTTTTGACGTTTAAAGTAAACGCGTTTAAATCGATTACTGAATGGTATGATGTTTTGACAGATATGTATTTATTTAAAACATAATATTTTTACGTCAAGCTTCATATACAATTTATTTATTATGCAAATAGTTGTAACTAATGTAGACACAGCTACATAATGTCAAGTTCTATTAACTGAATCTGTGGTATTTCGTCTAAATAATCATCATAAATCACAGATCGACTCAATTAGAGCTCATTAATCTTCTCGTGAATATAAAGTCACTGAGAACTTGAAATACTGAGAGCTTTCATCCTAACAATTTATCTTATTTCATTATACAATTACTATTTTATTAAAATATTTTATCTTCGTTATTTATTAGGTTAGAGGTCCTCAAACTTTTTTGGCCACGTACCGATTTTTTCTGTTGTTGGTATATACATATAACACCTATTTATTTATTGTAATAAAGTATTGAGTAAGTAATTGTATAAGTGCTGTCGATTAATTTAACATTTATCGATTGTAATCTTAGGGAAGGAAACATTTTGTGATACCCTGCCAAATTAGGATTCATTCTCGTGGACCATTTTTACATTTGCTGCTTATGCACCACTAATTTCTTTTTTAACATGCACTGTCGGTTGATTCGGCGTTTATATACAGCCCACTTTGAGAATAGTTGTATTAGAAGAATGCTCTTCAAATTATTAGTGCTTCATTACGTTACTTGTAAATATTTGTATTCGTTTATTTATACTCTGAGCTTCAAATTTAAGGGCCAAGGTTGCCTCAAGTTCAATAGTGCAATTTGAGTTTCAGTATACTAAGTAATAATTAGTAGTTACTTATATTAATTAAAATATCTACATTAAATTCTGTTTCATTAAGCAAATGTCTTTGAAATATTAAACACATAATTATGGACTCTATTTTCCCGAACAAAAGTTGTTGGTTTTCAGTATAGGAATTAGAATTTAGAGCTCATGACCCGACTACGAAAAAAGGAAGGGTAATAACAGTCGTATGTATGTATGTATCGTATGGATATTCGAACCTAGCTCAAAAGCTACTCATCAGATTTTAACAAATGAGGTGTCGTCTGTGCAGTAAGATTATCATATGCTATGATTTTTTTTAAACATGACAATATAAAAAAAGGTGACCGAAAAAATAAAATTTTACTCGATTTTAACAATTGAATTGTCTTAAGATTCGTCTTGATCCCCAGAGTATCGTGCGGTTCATGGTATTACAGGAAATCGAATATAGTAAACACTGGACGAATGAAAAGTGTGCCCGTTGGGACTTTCTTACTTCTAGCGCCATCTCTATATACAACGAAGAACAATTTATGTTTTTACCATGACCGATTGAAATGAAATAGTGTGCATACTAATAGTGAATAAAGTTAGCATGAGCCAACAAAAATTGTCAAATAAAAACGAAAGCTTAAAAATCTAAAACCCGACTACGAAAATGATTGATTTTATTCGAAGTCGGGTTTTAGTTTTTTAAGTTATATTATTGAATATGTATACAGACTTACAAATTTCAAATGTTTCTTTATCATACCTATCTAAAAACGTATACTGCTGTTTGTTGTCTCTAATAAAATAAAAACATGTTTTATGTACCTACCCAATTGGCTGATTGCAGAAACCACTTGCGAACTACTTACAATGTTGGCTAAAAAGCAAGTGCCTCGTTTCCTTAAATGGAAAATTCTGTGTACCTATAATATACTAAGTTTTTAATATTATCTACACTTGTCTTATGTTATTGGTATAATGTTTCAGCGTGGTCCAGAGTGTACTCCTCCGTGCAGGCGCGCGCAGCCATCACCGCGTACTACCAGCACGCCGAAGGGAACTCTTGCGCAGCCAACCGTCAACAATGACACTGCGGGTGAGTACCTACTTTAAGTACAATTTAAAGTCACCGTTGAAGGTCAACGAGTTGATAGAAGAGGACGTTGGAAATTGAATTTAAAAAATGTCATCATCGGTAAAATTTAAGAGCAGTTCCTACTTCGGAGCCGAATGTTTATTATCGTCCTGTTTAAGTATAATGTGTTTAACCCTATTTTTCCGTAGGTATAGTTACCATGCTATCCATTAGAATGATTAAATAAAACTGCAACTCAATTAGGAACACATTTTAAAAACTGACTAATGTCACTTATGATTATGAAACGTGCTGTACACGGTAAAACAATAGGCATTATTAATTTAGGTACATACCTATATTATGTACACTTTGTGCCATACTTTTATGGCGATTAACAGCTTACATGTAGACGCATTTGCAGCGCACGATTCACGCATGCACATTGTCACCATTTATCTCGCAGTTAATTTCGTTTCGTTTCGACAAATGCTACACTTGGCACTGCATATCGTACCTATAGAATTTCGTAAATGATCGCTGAGTTTAAAATTCTTTCGTGACAAATCGTTGCCGTTGCGGCTTTGAATGTTCACGCTTTTAACCCTGCCCCCGCAGAAATCATTAAAACCTTCGTTTGTTTTAATAGTATAATTAGATAAATTTACTCGCGTATATACTTTTATATGTAGGTATTACGGACCCTCTCGTGTACAGTTTAGGGTTGAGATTACATAACGGTTTTGGTCTTTATTTGCAATAACCGTTGGTTTTGATATGTGCAAAATGCAGTTTATCAGGCTGCTTATCCGGATTTAATAACCGTTTTTGTTTTGTAGGCGCAGTATACATAACAATGTGCTGGATTGGTTTTTTTTTTATCACGTTGAAAACAAATCGGAGTGCACCGGAGGTGCACCAAGTGATCTTTACTAGAACAAAATTTACGTATTCCATTTCTTGAATCCGTATCTGTAACGCTGGTCAAGATTATGACATAATCGTCATTTTAGAATACGGGTTCAAAAACTCATTTATTTAACATTTTATGCAGATATGAGACCACAAAACTTTTATTATTAATTGGATAAATGGATCAAATATATAAATAAATCAATAGTCATATTTTACGAGTATTAATGATACTAAGCTGATAATCCCTACGTTGTCTGCCAGATGTTTCTAACGCGTCTTTCAGCATGTACTTACATCATTACGTGACATCACAATAACAATGCGTTTCAACCTGTCAAAGATACGCCCTCAATCTATTTCTGCGTATTATCGTCCGGCCATGACCGCAGTGACATTGTCACGCCAACCATCCGATCGGTTTCGTAGGGTTGGAAGTTCAAAATGTCCCCTCAAGGCCGAGGTTTTGTCCTTTTTCCCCCACACACGTTCCCATTATCCAAAAATCTCAATAATATTATACAATTACTTAGGTAGGTTTAAATCGAAATTTGTACCCTGAATTTAAAGTGGGCGGATTAAACGATTGTTTAAACTCTCAAGACACAAGAGATGTTAGTTATGCGCCATTTTCTCCGTTTAGCTTTGTGGAATATCTTTTGAATGTTAAAATTCTCAAATTTTATTTTCCTTGTAGTTTCCGAACTATTTTGCAAAACGTCAATTTGCCTAAATATATGCATGTTATCTGCCCCAGATGTCCCAATGTTATCTTAATAAGGCAGACCTATTGTTATCGTGATTATTGGCACATGTTACCTTAGCCTTGTATCTTTTACATTTGGATTCGGACCTTACTAACACCGTAGACATTACTATATTATATATATGTATCTGCTTTGGTAATGGAAAGAATCAGCTCGGTTTCACTTTCAGCATTTCTTGTTTGAGGAATTAAATGTTCAGTAATGGATTCCAAGTATACTGTTCGTGATTATGTGTAATTGTTGATCGAAGAAGCGGTTGGATCGTATCGAAAAATCCGGCTGGAATTCATTAAATACCATGTTTTGTTCTCTTTGCCCGCTTTTTTCTTCGAATAGTGTGAAATTATCCACTATTTAGCTCAATCCTTTCAAGCAATCATCTATTTGATTGTATTTACATAATAATAACGTCGATCACGATCGTCACGAAAGCAATAGTAATTCTCGTAAAGTGTTGCGTATCGTGTGATTGTATGAATCGAAACAGATTAATTGGATAGAAAATATAAGCGTGTCTATCAATTTCGCTTCGTTTAACGTATCAATTAGTGCTATCGATTGCCGACGGTTCTTCGCGGTTTTTTATCCTGAAATGGAAGGGAAACTTGCATCAAATAATATACTATTCGCTTATAATTATATATTTTAATATACAACTACATTAGCTTCCCTAAAAGAATTCTCAAAGCCTATATTTTATCCATCGTATTTTCGAGTAGCCAATTTATTATTCAAAAGATTTCAATTTATGGGCTAGAGGCAGAGGTAGTAAGTTGACGTGCTGGCTGCCGGAGAGACTGGAGTCGTACGTGTGAGCCCACCTTACCATGAATTATTTAGGAGTGGAACGTGGATATTAGGTATGTAGGTGGTCTCCAGTGTGCCAGCTATATAGAGCGAGGTTGTTTGTCGTAGAACTGCTATAATTTCAAGTTAATGCATTAGTTTGCACCAGGAACGGGAGCTAAGACATCGCTAAGTACGTTCCGGTTCACTAAGTAATGTTTCATTAGGATAGCGGCACTTGCAGACACAAATGTATACAATTTAGGACTGCATGCTAGGGTTGATATAATTAATTTCTTTGAACGGCCGTAATTAAACGTATGGTTAATAATATTTTTAATAATTGTTTTATATAACCGAATAGTTATAAAAATAGCAAAGTTTGTTAATAGTAACCCTAGATGCTTTTCATTGCTTAAATAAAATACATTGGAGTCAGAGCAAACCGCCATTAGAAATCGCTTACGAAGACTTCTAATTACAATAATACAAAAGTTATTGCATTTTTACAGCGGTTGGTACTTACTGGGGTAAGGGAGGTACTGAACATTTTGCCACGGCAGCTTTTCAGAGGGAGTTGGTAATATAAAATAAATATATTTTAGCCATAAAATATGACCGCCGGGTGTCCTTTTACGAGTGTAATTTAATAGCAGTTCTGAGGCATAACGCGGTCTGAATGTATTCCTATATTTAATGTTACCATGCAAAACTTATTTTATATGCGGGGTTAGCGAAAATATGGGCAGAACGGTTTTCGAATGGAAACCACGCACCGGTAAACGCCAACTAGATGGACGGATGACCTGGTGAAGGTCGCTGGGAATCTTTGGATGCAGCCGGCAACTAACCAGTCCTTATGGAAGTCTTCGGAGGAGGCCTATGTCAGCAGTGGACGTCGATGATAAAAGCGAAAATATACTATGCGTACGCTATATTTTTTTTGTTTTTCTCTAAGTAAATTCTCAGTAGCAGCTGCGAGGTTGAATTTGTGCTCGGTTAATAAATGACATTAGGGGGAAATTTGGATGAACATTAGTACACCTCTGCCGAACCATTCGGAGAATACAGGCGTGATGGTATGTAAAAACCAGCTGCGTCTCAGTAATAACAGAAATATTTAACTGAACCTATGACTATTTCATATTTAAGTAGCGCCGTATATTCTGAAGGATACACAGGATGGCCGCAGAAACAGGTCAAGGTTGTGACCTTCACCAGAGACATTGAGGATCTATGACACGTGGGCTACAAGGATTATAAGGAGCAAGGTTCTACTAAACGTATAATTTAGTAGTTTACGTGGAGTAATATTAACTTGGAGCTCGGCTAGTTTAAGAAATGTAGATAAAGATAAAAGTATTAAGAAAGGGTTAGGCAGACGTATACTAATCTGCACCCACAGTTCCGTGTTTAGGTAGGTCCCGTGTAATATAGGGGCAGCCTGTTGCCAACCGGGTACAATCCAAACTCCGAGCTGCTACTATTAGTATTAGTATTAAATTAAAAAACCAAATAACACATTGCTGGACCAAAGAATCAACCACCCATGGTTGATTCTTTGGTCTTCGTCACCCTCAGCAGCATTGAAACGTGTTTGTCGACCAATATTTTGTATGATTATTGGAATAACAATAATATTTTAATTAAAATAATAGACTAAAATAATATTTTGTATGGGAAACCTAGTACCTCCGGTTAGAGGCGCTATTTAGCTTTACCTAACAAAATAATAATATTTGACAGATTAACTCCTGGTTGTCTATAACATAACATACCATACCATCATACATACATACATACCATCATGCTGTACGCATTGTATTCTTCGAAGGTTTAAGTAGAGGTGTGTAATGTGCACTGTTCTCCCATATGTTTAGGTCCCATGTCCACCAAGTCCAAAATCCGACCTGCTGCTGAGAATTTCATAGAAAATTTCAATAACTAGTAGAACTCCTACATTAATGCAGCACTTAGACTATATTATAACGTATTTTATACTTACCCCGTTCGCATAATGGAGCTTTCACAAAATAAATGTACAATGCCCGTTATACCAGCTGGTCGGGCGGCGAAACTGGGGCAAGGTCGGGACCCACCTGTCTAGTCCTTCATAACAGAAAGCTGCATACCGAACAAACTACACGTTGAGCGTTCAATAAAAGGATAGTGTTTTTAGTTATTTCAAGGTCAGTGATTAGGTATACTTTCTTATATTTTTTATCTGATCAATAAAGAATAAGTCATTATATTGCAATTTTTCGATTTGATATTGTCTCATAAGCCTATGTAGAGTTACTACCGCGATTGCTAGGCTAGAAGTCCTTAGTTGGATTAGCAGATCAAGCAGTATTATTGGGCTTTTCTATGAAATTGTCAGTAGCAGCTCGGAGCTTAGATTTGTGTCCGGTTAATGGCAATTGACAATAAGCTTGCTGTTGACCGTGGTTTCACTTGGCTTCTAGGTGAACGGCGGTGGCGTATAAACAGCAAATTTTGTGCAGTAGGTAGTTTTTGCGTGGTGGGCGTACAAAGGACAGACAAACAAAAATTCTAAGGATAATTGTTTTAGCTTCCATTGCTCTTTTAAAACCCCTCATATTGATTATCATCGAATAGTTACAATTTTATTTATATTAGTGTAGAGTATATATATATATATAATTTGGCATTAAAGTAAATACCTATCCCATATGAAATCCGTGCTTTTGTAGTTACTGTTCAGGCGCTAAAGGCCAGGTCAAGGTTGCCTCACCTGCCATGTCCTTCATGAGCATTCGGGGCAGTGTTCACTGCAAGGATAACGTTTATATGTTGCATTTTATTGAAACCTTGCATCCATTCTTACAGGGTCAGTTTTAAAATAATAACTTTAGTACTCGCAATCGACACGTGTATATGACAAGATGTATGAATGTAGACGAAGCAAAAGAGGTATGCAGGAATCTGCAAAACCCCTACAGGAAAAGGGCGTGAGTGTATGTATGTATGTATATTTTATTCTAGGTGCTTGTTAATCTGGTAGTCTTTGGCTTATCAATCATTATTTCTGAAAGACAATAAAGATTGGTTTAAGTATGTATGCTACTACTGAGAATTTGAGAAAAACTCAATAACACTGCTCGTCCTGTGGATCGTAGGGGGGTAACAGGACCTCTAACGTAGCAGTCGCGCTTAGTACCATTATATTAATGAGGCAGTTATTTAGCAATAGTAAACATTAATAATAACTCTTCAAAAGAAGCTGGAAATCAAGCCATTTGGAGCCTTCGTCTCTGCTAGAAATTCTCAAGTCAAGTCAACCAAGAAGCTTTCCTCGTGAAATCACGTTGTCGCAACGTGTAAGTGAGAGACATGTTGTTGGTCTGTAAGCAAACAGTTTATCAGCTCCTACGCTTGACCGTTATCTACATAACGATCAGTTTTGTATAGCGACTCCAACAATGGGATCTTTGGATTACGTTCAAATTGGGCTCTGTATTTTTTCGTTATAAAAGGGTTGTAAAGTTCAGTTGTTATCATTTTTGGAACTTTTGACAAACTTTTTGGTAATACCCTTGAAATACTGATGTCTCATAAGGATGAAAGTGATATTCATATCTAGATAATATTTTATGAAAACCCTTGTGATCCGCCTCTCTGCTTGTCGATATAGAAACTATAATCGCGAATATTTTCACGTTTCTTAAATTTTATTAAAGTAATAAGAAGTATTATCTACTTTAATTTGAAAAACAAATTAAAATTTTTCATTGCGGTAATCTATAACCACTAGAGTACCTAATGACGCAGAAAGCTTGTCGAAAACCGGAAAACAGATCGTCCGCTTCAAATAGCAGGCATAGTCGTACAAAATAGTATGCTACAGAATAATGCCGCCCTTAGTATCCATTAACAGAACCTAGCGTGAAAGAAAACACTATTTTTTAGTGCCACACGTCATTCGGTCATTAGAAAGTTGACGTTATTATAGCAACAACTAGTATGCTACAAATCCAAATACCACAATACAACAGAAATCATAGATTTTCAGCAATTAATTTGAATGGCTAGGACGTCGGACTTGCGATCATGTGGTTGCCGGTTCGAAACCCACTCATTGCACTACTGACGTGAACTCAACCGTAACACAAGCATTTAGCATAGCACGAGGGGTTAACAAGAATACTAGTAATGTGCGATCCACATTGCTAGTAAGCTATTTAAAAAAATATATATCTATTGAGATAAGCATCTCACAAGAAAGAAAAGATATCAGACTTGCTCGTTCGTAAAAGCTCTTGGGGTTTGACTGCCTGGCGACCAGAAGCGTCTTCTGGCTTAGCAACGTATCAACAACTCCATTAGTAGTGCAGGTAGGTGTCCATGGTTGGCGTTGGTTATCATCAGGTGGCTGTTTACCGACATCATCGACATCAATTAATTACTCATACCATTTTTATCGATTCTCTACCATATTAACTGATTTCTTTCTATTACACTAAAATATCTAGTATGAGACTCTCTCTTCCTGGTTATCCCGTCCCACATGGTGTTGGGGTCAGCCTTTCGTATTTTTCTCCTCCACCTCGCTCTGTCTTAGACATCGTCTTCGGAAGCCTTACACTCACTCATGTCCTTTTGCACTACAGTTTCCAACCTTGTCTTTAGTTGTCCTATATGTCTTCTATCTAGAATGAGTATTGAGTACAGTTGATCTTAACAAGTTTCCCCGACGGGTAACAGAATATTAAACTTCTTGTTATACCTTGGTAGAATAGTTAACTTAAGCAAAATACGAACTTTCTGTAGGTTTATGTCAATTTGTAAGTTTTGAATGTAGCGTAGAATAGGCACTAGCAGTTACGTTTTAAGTAAATTACGCTTTACGTTTAAAGCAGTGATAGCCCAGGGGAGGTCTTGAGTTCGAATTCAAGGCATACACCTCTGCCTTTTCGGAATCATGTGGTAATTAATTATTATCATGCACTTAAATGGTGTAGGAAAACATGGTGAGGAAACCTGCACACCTGACACATTTTCTCAAAGGTGTGTGAAGTCTGCCAACCGGCAGTAGGCTAACATGGTGGACTATAGCCTAACCCCTCTCACTCTGGGAGGAGACCTGTGCCCAGCAGTGGTACAGTTAATTGGTTGATCATGAAAAATTACATTTACGTCACAAGGTTAAAATTGACAACTTTGTTATAAAGTTGGGCTCCCTAGGAATTGGAGTCCCTAGGATTTAGACTTCCTAGGAATTGAATTTGAGGAATTTGTCTTTAATACTGAGCAATGTTTGTAGATATTGTAGATATCTATACCCCATGTTTGGCACTTCTATAAAATAACAATACTATCACGCATTCACGCCTATATCCCCGGAGTGCCAGGCAGAGGTTTAGGTTACAAATGTCTTTGGTATGTTTTTAGGTACCATGTAATAGGCGCGAGGATGTTCCCACTATTGATTTACCCAATGCTCCGGACCTTTATTTTTTCTTTAATCTTAATACCTATTTAAATAACGTTTCATAAGAAATCTATCAATTCTTTCCCAAAAAAAAAATTATATTAAGTTACTCAAGGTCTGCCAAGGGTTATCCCCTGCCTAAACATCAAAAGATCAAGCTAAACGGTACCTATACTCGTAGTTATTACCTCCAAGGGATTATGTGACGTAGGTTGGCCCCCCCAATCCATGGATTTGGTTGGTCAAGAATACGCTTCAGTGGACCGAAAGCGATTTCACGCTAGTATCACGTAAGTATGTGCATAGTTATAAAGTTGGTAATAATGCACACATTATAACTATACGTGCATAGAACCATAATGTTACGTTTCGCCTATTCCGTTTCTAATTTCAATATTAAATGAATTTGTTTATTTAGATTAACTACCGTAAATTTCGTATCGGCGGTGTTACCCGAGATAATCTCGTATTACCCAAACCTGTAGGAATATTCCAAAATCCTGTCTTAGTGTTCACGTTCACCAACGCTATGTAAGTAACCCTTGTGCGAATTTTTATGCTTCAACTCTCACCGCACTTTTAAGCCGTTTTGACCCGCGTGGGGACGAGTTGGAATACAGTTCCTCACTGCCATTCAGATAGTCATGTTGCAAGAGTCGAGATAACATCAGGCAAACTGGCGGTCAAGCGTAAGCCTATCACGAATAATAAAAAAAAAATATCTTAGGTACTTACTAGGTAGTAGGACCTCATTGGGTCGATGACTACTTACTATCAGGTAGCTCGTCTGCTGGCATAATCAATCAAAAAAATGTATACCTTTTTGTTGAATATGAAATACCGCAGGAAACGCCAAATCGATAATTCAAATGTATGTCCATTTGTGCCCAGATTTTTATGAATTACTAGCTGTCCCCGCGGTGTGCGTTGCAATGCCTCTCTTTTTCTCGTAAACCTTCCCAGACATGCGCAAAACAACCCGCCAAAGTCTAATTAATAAGGTAGAAAACAATTGTCAAAATGTCAACGCGAATGAGAGCTGTACTATGAAATCATATTATCTTGACGATGTTATCGTTTATTAAATATGTATGACTAATACAAACTTTCACAGATAGATATATGTATAGATAGAGCAGTCATTTTATATTGGTATGTATGTCTCTTATGTTACCACAGACACCTATGAAAATCGAGTTATCGAAGTTTCAGTGACGCTAAATTCCGACCGATTTAACTGCAAATAAACTGCGAACAGGGTTGCCCCTAGTTAGACTAAAATATTCAGTTAATTTATAACAAACGTGACTCAGGTAACAAAATGTCCGCTGAAATGGATGGAGTGGAAGCAAAAGACATGCAAAGCAGGGTTTCGTTGAGTGAAGAGCATCATGCTCGCCTTTGACGCTCAAAGAGTTGAGCGTTGGGAGGGTGTAAACCATAATTCTTAGTCACTGTTTCGTGCCGTGAATTTTGACGTAGCCCTATTTAGACCAATTAAGTCTTAATTTTGTTCTACAACGGTGGTTAAGAAACACGAAATTAAATGATAATTCTTCTATGTGGTTCTCCAAAACGGTCGATTGAATTGACAAGTGGCAACCCTACAAAACCGCAAGGCCTACAAGGTCGTTATACCCTTTTATGGTTATAGATCAGAAAGTCAACTATTCGTGAATCATTCGAGCCGAAACTTTATAGTTACAAGCGACTAGGGGTTTTATGCGTTGTGTTTAGAAAATGGTAGGTAGGTACAGTCAGCGTCAAATAGTTCGTGACAACCAATGTGGCCAAAAAGTTTGCAACACGACCTTATTCCAACTGAACAAAGACGTGTTGCGAACTATTGGGCCACTTTGGTTGACACGAACTATTTGACGCTGACTGTACCTATGACGACCATACTTCGCGCTCGCGGTCTACCCTCGTCGTATTGTTTGTTAATCGTAGTTGAATCATTAAGTTCCATCTATGCACCTTTGTTTTTTTTTTAGTTGGGTAGTGATAAAAAAGACAAGTAAGTTTAGAATACTATAAATATATAATATACCGGAAAAAAACAGGCATTTTTCACAGTCAAGTAAAAATAGCGGAGTTTTGGAGTCCTATTTAAAAATTGTATATTAGGTAGTAGGTACTGTTGGATACATATTTTAAAATGGATTCAGATGCACGCCTTGCTTAAAGAATGTCCAACGACATCGCGTGGGGCCACTTAAATATAACATAAGTCAAATGTCTAAAAATGCAACTAAAAAGAAAGAACTGTGAATGCTTTTTCCATTCATATGATTAGACATTTTTAAATTTAATGAGAATGATCTGTGTAGGTACGTGTAGAATGAATGTATGGACTGTATGGGAAAAAGAAGCGTGTAATCACGATATTTAAGCACCATAATAACTAGCTACACGCGAAACCTAGATTTATTGTGTTAAGGTCAAGTCATTTAGAATATTTGGCCATTTTTTATTTAGGAATAATCGTATGCGTACATAATTAAGTATTAATTACTAACATTTTCATGAAATGCCAATCAAATTGAGAGAAAAAAATTACACATCATTAGGAAGCCTTAGCATTTCGTAATATCGTATTATCTACCATACATAATACATAGTCAACCCATTATACTGTCCCACTGCTGGGCACGGGTCTCCTCTCAGTTTGAGAGCGATTAGGCTATAGTCCACCACGCTGGCCTAGTGCAGGTTGGCAGAATTTACACGCCATCGAGAAAATGTCTCAGGCATGCAGGTTTCCTCACGATGTTTTCCTTCACCGTTTTTAAGCGCGTGATAATTAACTATTTAATACGTACATGACTTCGAAAAGTGCGAGGTGCGTGCCTTGGGTTCGAACTCGAGACCAACGGCAGTCCAACGGTCATACCACTAGGCTATCACTTAATTTAAATAGGCTATTTTCTACCATAATACCTACATTAAGTATAAGGGTAATATTTTTATACTCAAAATATAATTATATCTCCTTCTTACTTTTGTATAAAATTTGCTATAACTGAAATGAACCAACATCTTACCTTTATTTCCCAAAAGGAAATAAAGAGAAGTTTATCAATAAATAAATGATATAATAAAGGGTCAGTCTGTAGCCATAGTGTTTAACCTCAATAGTTGAGATTAATACTGGGGATTGAATTCTTCAATATAAGACCAGGATCCTCTCAGAACAACTTGGATGGACACTCCAAGCCTGATTTATTAGGTTATCCATAAGTATTCTTAGATTACGTTAGGTTAGTTTAGGTAGGATAGGTAATTTACATATTGCATGTCGAACTACTTATACTACGGACGGAGGAACTTAACACCGCGATTCACGATGTGACGTAAAATGTACCCTGCCATCTAGTTGTACACAAATACAATAAAATATATAAGTCATCGGTGTCAAAATATTTCACAATAGATGGCTTCAACACATAGTATTGTGCAGAAGTCCCACTGCTACTTACTGATGAATAAACTCTGTTAACACCCGCAGATTACAAGTCTTTTTTTTGTTTTGTTCCTTTTTTAAATAGAAATAGATACATTTTTTTTTTAAAAATGTTGCCCCACACTAGGATTTTCTCCTGTATCGTGGGTGCGTTTACAAACACAAATTCTCACAAACACAAACACCCAGACCCGGAACAACTACCTGCAGATCATACAAATATTTGCTCCGTGTGGGGATCGAACCCACAACACGTTGCGCAGAAGCCGATCGCTCAGCCGCTACGCCAAACGTGTCATCAAACACATTAAAACGTTTATTTGGCCAACAACGATGGCTTTAAAATAAAACTATAAAGAAAAAAGAATGAATGAAAGACGGGAAAGAAGGAATTTATAAGGCGAATGTCAGCGGCAGCGCCGGTAGAGGTCGCCCTAGAAGGACATACGCCAATCTTATTGGCGAAATCCTTCAAGGTGCGTAGCACTCGCAACGCGGCGTGTATGTATGAGATGTATGAATGTGGAAGAAGCAAAAGAAGTATACAAGAATCGTAGAATATGGCAGTCTATAGTTTCTGCCTACCCCTGTGGGAGAAAGGCGTAAGTATGTAAGTGTGTATGTATAAAGAAAAAAGTATAGGCATAACACACACACGCATACATTATGTCATGGCTGGGCCACCGACCGGTAGTCACGGGTTCAAGACCTGTGGTTAAAGTTTTCCTTGACCGCTAAAACAACTGGTAGGTAATCAATATCCACACTTGAACCCGGATTTGAACTGAGACCACCTCGTCCTACAGGTGAGCGTTGTAACTCCTAAAATATTACTGTTTTTATGGCGAATGATTAACCAGACAAGATAATTCTATAGTTACAATTTTATTTTCGTATTCTTACATAATTTAGTCATAACTTATAACCTAAGTCTGTCATTTAAATGTTGATTCATTCATGTGAAAGTTTAATCATCCGAGGTTGTCTGTAGGTTGTTCAATTCATGGAAACTTCACCGACGTAATAAGTAAACACTTACAAAACGTATTCAGTTAGATTTACGTGTCTTCTCATTGCTAGTTAGTATTATTTACGGTACGTACCTGTTTCAATATTTGTAAGTCAATTGATAGGTACTTTTTGTAATCTCATAAAAACAAAAAGGTGAAGGTTTTAGCTCGGTTCGCTAAATTCAAATTTTTATTGATTTTTGCTAATTTTTTTTTCGCTAATATCGTCACAGTTGGCACAGGTTTTGACAATATACTGTGATAACGATTTTAAGCAAAGGTTTTAATACTCAGTTGTGAATACAGTATCTGTTAATGTCGCGTTTACATAATACTGCCATGAAGCTAGAATGTGATAGACATGATTTTGCGAAACACCAAAAGCGGCTAAGGCACTAAAAGGGCTAGATCGAATGAACCTAAATGTTTACTAGTAATGTGCGACCCGAGCGAGTAAGCTTTATTTAAAAAAAATAATGATTCTGATACGTCAGGTATCGTAGTGTTAGTAAAGGTAGAATAATTCTTTAGCCTTTGTCCAAATTTATCTTTTCCTTTGTTGTGAACATTCTTGTGCCAATACCTACTTAGTTTTATGTCTACATATTCACTACATCGGCAACAAAATTCCTTGTAGTCAAACTATGCAAGCTTAAAATAGAATGATTTAGGTACCTAAAAAGACTTTTATAGGGTCCATTGTGAAAGACTTAAAGCATTCTGTCTCTTTCATTTCTCTTGCATCCACCTGTTAGCACTAATTTACATAGGTCGTTGACATTCGATCTTGAAACTCGACTTAAGCAAGTCTAGAATATCGCACCGCATTTTTTTTCCATTTCTCTGCTTGGGAGGTTGGTTTTATTTTTGTTATCATTTTACGGGTGTATTGTACCATCGACATATGTTCGAGAGGCGCGTGCGCGGGCGCAGGTCAGTCGACGCGGTTCGTTTGTTGCGCGCGCTTATCTGATCCATTCCGATTTCCGATCGATGATTGTTGAAGGTGTTTAGTACCTATGTGCGATAATAATTACGGAATGTGAAACGAAGCATTCAAGTGTTTATTTAGTTACATACCTTTACATGTTAAATTAGAAAAATGTTTTGAGAAAAAGTAGTAAAATTATTCTTAAAACATTTCATAAAAACTGTGATCCATTATTCATAACGTTGTCGAACTTTCCAAAAACAACGACTAATTAAATAGTGTAATTTCGCCGGTTATTTGGATCTCGACTCGGGCGCATGTGCCAAGCGTCCGAGGCGCATTTCTTTAGTGTCGACCGATGACACCGTGCCGTGCGTCTACCCCACAATATTTTTTGTTCATTTTGTCTTAAATACATAGACTTGCCACAGTCGTATTATAGATAGTTTGAATGTGATCTTTTTCGCCTCGGTCGCTCGCGAGTTTTGTTTGTCAACAAAATGGAAATTTTACTGGTGCAAGATGGTCCTATTGTGATATCCTGGATTGTTTTTCTGCTTCTCATCTGTGGGTGTTATTACCAAATTAGTGCTATAAAAATAATAGGTGAGTGTTTCTGCTTTTTGTGTGAAAGTACGAGTTTCACGTGTCATAAATGAGTCATTTAGTTAAGAAAACTGTACTTTCTTCTCTCATAACATGATCTATGGTCAAGGACTCAATAACGCGTAAAAATGCACCGCCATTTTGTGTTACCGAGTCCTTGTCCTTGACATGTGATAATGAAATTAAAAAATATAAGTCAAGTAATTTCACTTTTACTTTAAGAATATTTTTTTAATTTTATTAACATACGTAGGTTCACATCAAAGGGAATAATAATTTTATTATCATGGGCACAGCTAGTAGGCACTTTTTCCGGGTCCCTTTTTGCAGAAGTTCTGGATTTTTAAATTGCCATTCTGGTGTGGGCACGGCCCAATAGCTGATATTTTTTCATTAGTTTCCGGCTCACTAGCCCTTAGTAACGGGGGGTTTATGATATTTACGTGGTAGTAAAGTAGTTAGCATATACCTATTAATAAATATATTTAGAGGGAGAGCCTCTTGAGAATTTTGTTTTTCTTTTTCATCATTAAGTAATTGTAACTTCTAAAAGATATTTCAAATAAGTAACAGTATTTTTACTTTCTATATGTAGGTACCCACGTATAATCAGTTTGTTTGTATCCGTGCTTTAAATGAAAGTGGTGACTAGTTTATGCCTGCGGAATAAACACTTTCGAGCTAAGACAGATGAATAACAACATTAATTACTAAATAGTCAGCGAAACAAATTAAAATCTCATTTAATTGTCCTGCGGTTTCATTGTGAGTTTTGAAAACAAACTTGAATTAACTTTAACGACATTAATTACAACTTAATCCGTCCCTGTGACATTGTCTAGCGACGGTGCTGCCGTCTATCAAGACTAATTACCAAAACATGTTTGATAGTTCTTTAAAATAAAGATACCTGCTTATCATCTGTTGTGTATGGCGGTTCACCTGATTTTGAGTCTCTCTTGGGTATACCTTACTTATTAATATAATAAAAACAGGACAAGTGCGAGTTGGACTCGCCCACCGAGGGATCCGTAATTTTTTTTAATGTTTTTATTAGTTAATTACAAATGTTTCAGATTTTTTCCCGTACTTGTAGTATAAGACTGTATTACTTGCCAAATTATATAGTTCTAGGTCTATAGAAAATACCCTATAAATTTTGATTCTCTTGAGAGTGTTGAAATATACGTTTTTTGCTGTATAAACCGCCGTATCATTTTTTTATGTTAACTTAGAATTTCCCTTCACAGCTTCTAGGGACTGTAGACCTGAGTAGGTGTATGGTTTTAATTTCAAATCGATACCTCAACGCGTAGCGAGATAAAGGGTCTTGACAGACAGACAGACGGACGGACGGACAACAAAGTGATCCTATAAGGGTCCCGTTTTTCCTTTTGAGGTACGGAACCCTAAAAAGCCGAAACAAGATTAATAAAAAAAACAGCAACAATATGAGTGATAGTGACATTAATTTTATGCGGCCCGGCTTTCTTCTAAAAATATTTCACATTCATTTTAAGTGGTATGTCCCCTCGGCAGGTATACATGATAGTTAATTAAAATATATAAAATTATATAAATTGTAGATTACGATAAGTAATTCAAGATAAAAGCTATTGGAAATTTTACCGGATTCATAATTGTATCTCGCTAATATAACCTTCAGAAAATAATAATTATACTTGAAATATTTCACATCACTAAACAATAAAGAAATATCAATTTGAAATTAATCGAATGACTCGAATGTTCCATAAATTTTAATTGAATATGGCGGTGGCGCAATCGCGTGTCCGTCGAAACTGGTAAAGCGGGCCATGCATTTATCGATTTATTGTCAAATACCCGCACATCGCATATTGCATGTAACAATTATCCGATCTGAAAATCAGAAAATTGAAGTGCCTATAAATCATCGGGTGAATGGGGAAAGTTTGGAGCTACTTGTATGTACCTAGTGTCAACATAGCTCGCATAAGTTTACGAATATCGATACCGATTGCAAATCGATACGTCTGTCCTAAACGCAAATGTCCAAAGAAAACAGCAAATGTTCTTGCCGGCTGTGTTAAACACTACAATTATTCTGATAGCTCCGTTCTAGAGAGCAACCATGTATTTTATTAATAACTAACGGGCCCGGCAAACGTTGTCTTGCCCTGTATCATCATTTTCCTGCCCTTGTCCCAATTTATTTGTTATCGGCGCAGCATGTCCTTTTCATCCATTCATTTGTGTCCGTGTTATCTGTCAAATCTGTCAATCCGCTCCCGATACAAAATGTACTTATGAGAAATTAAATTTTCTTCATAATGTTCTTTTTCGTGATTTTTTTTGGATGTAAAAATAGGTCCAGCCTATTTCGAGTTATAAGTGTTGTAATAAACTTTGTTTTATATAATTTTATATAGATTTAATTTACTAAATAAGGACTTTCTCATTAAAACTTGGTTGCAGCATGCTTACTCAATTATCCAAAGCCACTAGGGCTCTAGATTACGCTCGAGTTTCTACTTTGATTTATTCAAGAAAGAAAAAATAAATGAAATATGAAACCTCAACTTAATGCTACTTGTCTTACTGTCTATTTTTAAACTGTGCCGACCGCTTTCTCTGATAAATACTTTCAGATGCATGCAGTACAGAAGGGTTAGGAAAGTGTACGCCAACAGTTCGCCGGTATGTTTTAGGTCCTAAATAACAGGAAGCCTTTTCCAAAACAAAACTCCGAGCTGCTACTGAGAATTTAATAGAAAAACCCAATAACACTGCCTGTAAATGATATAAAATTTCTTTTTGTGAATAGAATTTTTGAAGACATTTTTGCAAGTCAATGTTTTACATTTTATTAACTAGATGTCGACTGAGAAGAAATACTGGAACATACTCAAACAATAATACCTAGTCTCTTTTAACGTCCAGACGGTTGTAGTATTAGGTATCTATAAGATATGTGAGTGTAATGTGTCTTTTGAAGAAAGAGCCAAATCAGCTTTGAGTTGATATGTCTTAACTGACGGCACGTATACATCCGTCATCGTGTAGCTCAACCATTATTTAAAGAGCTCAACAGCCCATCGCATGACAATACCAAATCAGCAAGGCATTTACATCACAATTTACATCACATGAAATAGAGAGTAGTAATCTTTGGTATAACAAAATTGTACGATAATGGCATATGTATATATTTTGGCTCGACCAATGTTAGACCAGGCCAGAATGCTGTATAAGTTAGGGGAACTAGGTTTAAAAAAAATGGTGCATTGTAACTTATAATATCCATTTGTTTTTGTAAACGGGGCGACATTATCGTACAGCGACAAAGCCCTAAAATAAACAAAGAAAATAAAATCACATTAAATACTCAAAACTGTCGGAAAACGTTATTTATTATAAGTGTTGTACGCGTTTAACTTAACTATTTGCGGAATCGAATCTAGGACCTAACGCTTAGCAGCCAGGTAGACCAGTGAGATATATGATCGCGGAATGACAATAAATCCATTTAATTTATGTATATTCTTCATCCCACATATCATAACACGCACATATCTGATCTATCCATTGTTTGATAGGCCACAAGTAGGACGGGTTCATCCGCGTATACATGACATAATTATTATGAAAATAGAATGGACGCCCGGTGATCTAATTAATCAAATATGTCACAATAGTAAAAAAATCTATACTTACGACATTTTTCAGGAAGCGGTAACATAAAAATTTATTACGACCGTATTCTCATTGATGATGAACGGATATGCGAAACGTTATGCAGTTTTAATATACGTGATTAACCGGGTTACATACTTTATTGTTATATACCATCATGCCGCCACTGAGAATTTCATAGGAAAACCCAATAACACTGCTGGGACCTGGGGATCGAACCCAGGACCTCTAGCGTAGCAGTCGCGCTTGGGACTAGACTAATGAGGCAGTCTTATTATTATATTTTGGTCGATTAACAGCTGTCCCATTGTGTTCCGTGCCAACGCGGCTACGGTTAAATTCATTCAATAGTTTTAACCCTTAAAATAACAAATTACAGATAAAAATCTGTTGACATTGTGTCGAACTGCCTCATTAATTTAGCGTTCTTTGTATAATTGGATTTTCATATTAAATTCTCAGTAGCAACTGTGATGTTGGTACTAATACGCTCGCCCCTTATTACATGGGATCTAAACATATGCGCGAACTGGGTGTACATTACTGCACCTCTGCCTAGCCCTTCAGGGAATAAAGGGTATGTTCTTGTGCCCCAAAGCCCTAACGCGTTTTATTAGATGTTTTTCTAGCTTGGTGCGACCCAGTTGTGCAAAAGGCTTATCTTTCTCATTCCAAGCTGTATGTGGAGTTTTAGCCATTTTCCTTTAATTTGTCGAAGTTATTTAGCGCTACATAAATCAGTAGATACTCTCAATCAGCTACTATAATTAATCATGATTAATTTGTCGTGAACGTGTCCTGAGTCTGCGATCCGTAACATTTTATTGTCACCACATTGGACACGACATTGGATATTTAGAGGTATGTACAGGCAGATCTATAAAAATTACGTTACATTTTTATACTATACTGAATCACTGTACGTGGTATTCTTAAAAGATTGGCGTTTTCACATTCAATCATACACTCACACCTTAGTAAAATTAAAATTTCTATAAACCAGAAAAATGCTTGACCATTGAGCTTTTACTCATTTAATACTAACCCAACCATTAAGTATACCTTTGCACTCAATGACATCTAAAGCAACAATTCTTTAATGCTAGTTAGCCCTCACAAATTGTGGACTTGTGGATTTCCAGGACGTCAGACGTCTCGACGTTCCCATACTGCTGTTAGTAGGTGACCTCTTTTCCGCCGCCGCGCTGCACCCGATGTGGATTACGAAATTGCATACTTTGACGTCGTATACTTTGCTGCTATATATTATGTATGTGTTGTCCAGTGGTCGTGGAAACTGTATGAGGAATGATTTCTTGGATAGTGTCTGAGCGCGATGTATTAATAACAGGATAGCTGGTGATAAGATGCATTGCATTGAGAATGCCTTCGAGTAGAATACAATATACAAGGCCTCACCTTTTGAAGGGGTCCAGCCTGCCATGGTAATGGCCGTGACTATAAGGTAAAGGAAAGCAAATATGGTTTTTAGTCAGAACGAGCCCGAAGTGGCAGACGATAGACGCGATAATATGCATATGTAGCGACATCTACATCGCTACTGAGTAAAAACAGATTGACGTAGTAATCGAACACCTAAGAACTAACTTACATGAATCCCACGCAACATTTGTCGCGTAACTTGAATATCAGGAGACAAAACATGCACCTGTTTATAGGATCATTGTTTAGGCTGGATGTGTACTCCAGTTGAAGGATTATCTCGTAGGTTTTATATATTTTTCAATTTTACTAATGAAGTTTAGAGCTTCAGGAGTTTAAGTTCTTATACGTGACATACTCTTAGGGTTTAAGCCGAATCAATAGGACAGCATTATTATGTGGGTACACTTTGTAATAAAATTCCAGGCCAAACTCCTTTATGTACAGAAACAATGGAAACCAACAAGTTGCCTTTTGAACTAAATTTTCTTTCCGTTTGGTTAATCGTATTAGACGTACCTACTTACCAATTAGTTGCCACAATAGAAATCACATCTCGTGTAAGAATGACACAACATTTTTATACTAGCTTTTGTCCGTGACTAAGTCCACATTGGATGTTCGCTTCGCTATCTTTTCAGAACTAAGTGTAAAAACTTAAGGAAAAGTGATTCTGTTTAATTTAAGGATTCTTATCTCTGCCAGGTATCAATTGTCCGTCTTTTAAGAGTAAAAGGCGGAAATAAACCCTTCTTGATCAGTATGGATGGTAAAAGGTGGATGAACTGTGAATGTCATTGACACATAATACATTGTTATTGGAGAAGGCTTCGTAATGGGTGGTTGGCTAAATAGGGGATAATTGCCTGTAATTTACTTAGAAGACATCGATTAATTAGACGTGAAATTCTGTTCACCGAGTCAGTTCACCGCCCAACAAAAGAGATTCTTTCAGTTAAGCTGTAGGATTTGTCGATTAAGTTGTTGAACATATAATTATATTCCATGTACTGATAATGAGGTGTTCTTATAGCTATTTTATAACAACATATTTATCTCGTTTAGTTGGAAGGGTTAATAAACATTTCTAGTGATTGTAGTAATCTTTTATAATGAACATTTCACGACTGAGGCCTTTCCTACAATATTTTTTTTAAACCCTACATTAATAGGTTGATATAGTCTCAGTTTTTTTTTTGGGTTGGATTTTAAGTCCTACAGTAGAACTTACTATCACATCCAAAAAGAATTCCAATCCAGAAACTTTCGTTTTGGTAAAAAGTTTAGCAGAATTGACCGTAGCTATTCAAAGTAACTCTTCACACATCTTTTTTTTTCCTCTTCTTTTGTAAAATTAAAACCGTTCCTCGTGACCTACGTGATGTAATTCTCCACCATTTCTCAACTCACTATTTTCCAATTACTGACGTAATGTTTTATCTGTCGGTCGTTAATTTTGTTCACATTTTCCAGCATTTAATCGGAGCCCGCTATAAAATTGTTCAGGCCGGATCGTATTTAACCCAGTCGAGTCAATAATGCAACGTATAGTAACTACCGGTATCAAGTAGCCAAATGGCTCTCTAAAAATACTGTCTGCAACCACTATGCTATGTACAGTTCTGAACAAAATGCAAATTGGATGCACTATTTCTTTTTTTAAAGCTGGTTGTTAATATTTTTTCATGTTGTTAATAGGAATTGCTAGTTTGCTTATGAAAGTAAATCCGATACACCAATTTTATAGCCACACACAGTGATTACGTGTTAATTCTGTGAACTATACAAACAAAATTATTTCATAGTCATGATATGATACGCTTTGAGTGATAAACCGTTTTCTTTTTAAATTAACTTAAAGGACCGTGATCCTCCAGAGTCCAGAGGATCGCAGCAATTAAAATTGCATGTTTGGGTGGTTACCTCGCTATTACACATGAGACATATGTGCCACGGATATTAGTTTCGGGTCTGGATCTACTTTGTGTACATTAATTGTATGTTTTTAAAGTCCCTGGGACATAGGGTTGGTTCCATAATGCGGGAACTGTCTTTTTTCCAAAAATATTTATATTTGCTAATTATTATTATTATTTTTTTATTAAACGTTGCCCCACACTAGGATTTTCTCCTGTATCGTGGGTGCGTTTACAAACACAAATTCTCACATACACAAACGCCCAGACCTGGAACAGCTACCTGTAGATCATACAAATATTTGCTCCGTGTGGGGATCGAACCCACAACACGTGGCGTAGAAGTCGATCGCTCAACCGCTACGCCAATCGTGTGGTCATTATTCCTTGCCCTGTTAAACCTACGAACGTCCGTGCTCTTGAAATGATCTGTCCAGATCAAAGAATTTACAATTAATAACCTTCTATTATTATTGTTGAACATCCAAGAACAATTCAAACATTCAAACATTCGTTTTCTAAGTAAACAGGGGTTCATAAAAAGTTTTAATTGAGCTTTTATTGACCATCGCGAAAACGTGTACGGTGTACGGCACGTTTTTAGGAAAATTCCGTTCCAACTTTTCCATTGCAATTATAGCTTAAAATTAAAATGCATACGTAAATCTGTAAAATTAGTAGCTTAAAAAACTATGCGGAATAATAACAGTCTTCAAGGATCTAAAATGGCCACAGTTGATGCCATTATTGTGTGAAAACCGTCATTCAATTACTTCAAAATTCGTTAGTTTAGAAAGTCTAGATGAGCTAGGTATTAACTCAAAAAAGCCTATTTTTCAGGTTTTCATATCAATATATATCCATTTCTATAATTTATTGTTAATTATATATAATTTGTTGTTAGTATCTGACCACCCCGCCCCCTGCTAATTTGACGTTATAGTTATATAACTCCGTTTATTAGAAACATCGCAAGGTTTTTGCAGAACTGTCGTTTTTCGTAATTCGTATATTTTAAGTTAATAATCATTCAAACTAACAAATTGTTGATTTCTGACACTGTGGTTGTCTTTGTGTCAATAATTAAATGTTGGACCCCTTCTATTGAACTGCGTGATCCGTGATCATTCAGATAAAAAATTACCGTGAAATATTAACGACATAAGAACTTTGTGCGTAACTGTATGTGCTGTGCATTTATCCCCCACGTCGAACTGCACTTTACGGCACACGTGCTCCCAATACCGTTTTGATCTTTAGACTAATTTAATTAGAACTCCCTTATTGGTCCCTTATTGGATTGAGGCGGAGCGTGAGGTCCTTGATTCAATTCCCAGATGAACCAGTGCTATTGGGTTTTTCTTTGTAGTTCTCATTAGTCGAAGTATAGGTTTGTATTTGTGGCCGGTTAATGGCGACATGATTCCTAAATATATACTGGCGAACTGTGGTACATGCTATATCAGTACGTCTGCATAACATTTCGGCTATACAGGCGTGATGGTATGTAATTAGAGAGCTTGCATGACGCAACCTTTTATTATTTAATTAGGAAAACAATGGAAACGGCGGCGCCGCTCAGTTTTATTTTTGCTAAATTAAAGACCTATGCACTTTTGTATCTATGTAGTATTTTTATTATTAACTAGCTTTTGCCAGCGACTTCGTCCGCGTGGAATAGTTACTTTGTTCCCTAGTTCTTCGCCCGCGGTTTCACCTGCGTTGCCCCGTTCCTAAGGGTTGTAGCGTGATGTTTTATAGCTTGAAACCTTTCTCATGAATCACTCATTTTCCCAACATTTCCCTTCACTGCTCTGCTCCTATTGATCGTAGCGTGATGAAAACTATACTATAACCTGCCCAGGAGTATGAAGAACAATTGTACCAAGTTTCGTTGAAATCCGTCGAGTGGTTTTTGTTTCTATAACGAACATACAGACAGACAGACAAAAATTTTACTGATTGCATTTTTGGCGTCAGTATCGATGACTAATCACCCGCTTATAGTTATTTTGGAAATATATTTCATGTACAGAATTGACCTCTCTACAGATTTATTATAAGTATAGATTGAGTTGGTAAACGTGCTGACGAGCCTTCTGGTGGTAAGTAGTCATCGACGCCCATGGACACCTGCAACACCAGAGGCGTTTGTGATGCGTTGCCGACCCTTGCCCCTACGGACTATAGACTGCCAGAGCCGCTGCAACCGAGGGGTACTGGCTCTTACGTACAAAAGTTGAGACACACACCAAAGTACTTTACGACAGACACCGACGTAAGGGTGGTCGCCAGCCAGTCAAACCCCAAGAGGTCCCACCACCGAGCTAGTCAGATATTTTCACGCCTCTTACTGGATGCCTATCTGAAAGGCAATGAGGAATAGTATTCTAACCCGACCCCACACGGGGTGAATGCAGAGTATGAACATAAAGCACATTCGAGCTATTTCAATTTAAAAAATAATTTAAATCTTTGTTTAGCCTCTTATGCTTTGAATGTCGAACAGAAATCAATTTAGAAAATAAATTGAAAAAAAATAATAAAATTTAAAATATAAAATAAAATAACTATTTAAGCTTTTCAAGAAACTGTAAATGTGCTTTTGTTTTATTTGTAAGGGTCTTTGTAAACAGTGTCAAATTAATAGAACTAACAAACCTCATTTAAAGTTTCGTAGTGAATATTTAGAAATATTTACCAAGACGTCAAAAGTTTTAACAGGCAAGGCAGTCAATCGTCTCCTGTACTACATTTTCTGGATTTCAATTGCTTTACTTCAAATTATTATCACAATTTACATGGAAAATAAGTGCTAAATCACAGCTTTACAAACTATTATTTACTTAAGAATCGCACACATTGAACTATTGCCGACAATATAAAATAAACTTTACGTACATACTAATAGCGTTCACAGAAAGGGAGTTAAACATCCGTATTATTTTCCGATTAGGTTGCGGTGACGTCACTGCCCATCGTTGCGGCCTTCGCGGCCGGTCATTGACTCGGCCACCAGTGTACCGTTAGCAATGCAAATGGTCCGGGATTTGTGTACGTGTCGTATCGATTAAATGATACGAGCGCAATTGTGACGTCACACGCCATAAATATAACTCATTCGATAATACAAAGGTTAATCTCGCTTTGGACATGACGAAAGTAGGTTGTGATTTTTTATGGCAACAAGTGCTTAATGTTTTTGCCCTTTTGGGTTTCAAAAAAAAGTGACCGGAATTGGTATTAAATTAATTGATTTTAAAACCAGGCTAAGTGCCAATTATACATTTTTGCTGTCCTTTTAAAAAATTTTTTGGTGAGAAGTCGTATAATATTGACTAAATGATATCGTGGGCATGTTATCCGTTATTGATTCACCAGTCGAGAAAACTGGAGAGATGGAGGCTAGTCCTTGTAATAAATAAATAAAAGTAGAAACCTACTTGAAGTTGGAAACTTAAAAAATAATTTCGAACTAACAATACTTTCATAAAACCGAAGGGTTTGTAGTATGTTGATGTATTATGAAAACGGCCAGACTGTTAATTACTTACTAACTTCACTAATTAACTTTTCAGTTTTAAATATAATATGTACTTTTGAACGAAAAAACAGTTTCGCTAGTAGTATTTTTATTAAATTCTAATGAATTTTATAGTCTTACTAGTTTTTTTACGTAAATATTTCAATTCTAGAATATCATTAATAAATTATAAAGGTCACTGAACACAATATTGAAGGTCATAATCACTCGAATCAAATTAATAATCTCATCATTACATTATTGTATCGTAACTAAAATTTCATTACCTGACCTTCAAAAATATAGCTCGCTTTTTTTGTCATCTGTACACGGGGTAACAATAAAGTTTATTCAACAAAAGATCATAATGCTCATGCTACGTCATAGGTCATTGATGTATTGAGCTGAGTCTTGGGACCTTCGTAACGTTATTTACGTGTGCATAAGCTAAACATTTTTTTTAAAGCTTACTAGCAATGTGGGTCGCACATTACTAATATTCTTGTTAACCCCTCGTGCTAAGCTAAATGCTTGTGTTACGAGTGGGTTCACGTCAGTAGTGTAATGAGTGGGGTTCCAACCAGCAACCACATGATCGCAAGTCCGACGTCTAGACGCCTCGCTTCGCTTATTGTTTGAAACAAATTGAAACTGCCTCGTTAGCCTAGTGATCCTGTGAGCGCGAGTGCTATTCTAGAAGTCCTGGATTCGATTCCCAAGTAATAGCTCGGAGTTTGGAATTTGTGCCTGATTAATGGCTACTGGCTCTCTCCTATTACATGGGGCCTAAATATACCAGCGAACTGTGGGTGTACGCCTCGGCCTAACCTTTCGTGGTATACATACGTGATGGTATGGGACCTATGTTTTTTTATTTGTTTTAATGTTATAGGTATAGGTACTAAGGGCTCCGAGTACTCGAGTACATATATAATGGTCAATGGTGCTCAAGCATTTATATCAAATTAAGTACAGTAACACTGGACCAAGTACCTACTGGACACTGATATTTCATTCCACTGGTTTTCAATTCATTTTTTTTTATTCTTGATAGGCTAGACTGCCTGTTCGCCTGCCATTTTTATTGTCATGAGATGACAAACAAGTATACGCATCGGCTCATGGTAAGCGATAACCGCAGCCTTAGACGCCAACCGCACCAGTAGTATTTGGCGTGTTATCATTTTTTTTATGGGATAGGGGGACAAACGAGCAGACGGATCGCCTGATGGTAAGCGATTACCGCCGCTATGGACAACCGCAACACCAGAGGAGTCACAAGTGCGTTGCCCGCCTTTTAAATTACTTTTTTACCGGGGATTGGGCCTCCGGTAACCTCACTCACTCAGCGAAACAACGTAAGCGTTGTTTGACGCCGGTTTTCTGAGAAGCCGTGGTATCACTCCGGTCGAGTCGGCCCATTCGTGACGAAGCATGGCTCTCCCACATTTAAAAATTACCTTGAGGTTGTCATCTTGACGGAGTATTCCTCTTTCGGCACCAATTTTTTTAAACACCTTGGCTTCCATAAGGAGCACCGAGCTAATACCCCTACTGGTGCTGTAAGTGTAAGCTTACAGCATTAATTTCGGTCTATGACATATTAAAGGCTGATAGAATAATGAAAATTGTCTCTAATAGATCATGTTTGTCTTTCATTTTATTTAAGTACCTACCTTTAAGGCCACATTTCACCAACTCCGAGTAACTTCCCCTTAAATTACTCAGCAGCTAACTTCATACAAGTTCTGTTTCATTTTTTAATTTATTCGGGGAGTAGTGGCTAATCCGACATGGTGAAATATGGTCTAAGAGATATTTTACCAATCGTATGGGAAGTTCCCAACATCTCGTCTTAGGGCAGCTCTACAGTTACTCAAGCAATACGTTGTGAGTTATATGTGCATGTTATAGGTACGTATACATATGTATTACCTACTTGATAACACTGTACTGCTGTTTAAATTAAACTGTAGTTGTATTGGTAGATAGATACTAGTCTTCCCGTTTCCACTCGTTTAATGAACAGGGTTTGATTACATTGAAACTTGATTGAAATGCCATTAACAAGTATTCGAATATATGTAGTACTAGTGGACCCAGCAGACGTTGTCCTGCCCTGAAAATAACCCAAAACTCGATTGCAGCGCCACCTACCGGGTCCAATTGTGAATCTAAACCATTCCCAGATCCCCTTGAACACACACAAAAAATTTCATCAAAATCGGTCCAGTCGTTTGAGAGAAGTTCAGTCACACACTCACAGAAGAATTATATATATAAAGATATTGTTTACTACGAGTAATAGTTCTGGGACATATCAGGATGTTTCATTTTTGAAAAATTGTCCTTTAGATTAATATATTATGGGCAATCTGGTAAGTCATATTGTGTATTTTTCAAGTCATAAAAACTGATACTCTGGGTACAATACTTGTAACATTAAGGCCCTGCATGCTTCATGGCAGGAAATAATGATTCGCCTGGCTACCCAACTATCTACCAACCTCACATATAATATATATATATATATAATATAATATAATATATATATATATAATAACCGGCCCCATACAGCTTTTCTATATTCTGTCGTGTGGGTATTAAATTGCGTGCTCCATCTTAGGTCTTGTATGTTCCATCAGACAAGACTAGATTCGAGTCAAACTCATTCAAAATCCCACTCAAACAAAGCAACTAAGCTTAAAACAGTTCACCAGTTATTTGGGAAACGAGAGCATATCAAATGTACCATTTATAGAGCGGCCAGAGTTTAAATTAAAGGCTTATTCTTGTCACAGTCCGTGGCAACGATATTTTAGTCTGGTAACTGTACGGCTAACCGTGTCACTGAAACTTATATGACATTCGTTTCGTCTGCCTCACTGCTTACTGCAAGTGTGAATGTTATAAATTGCCACCTGTCTGGCCAGATGTATTGACGTAAAAATGGAAAACAGAAATGGCTAAGTAAATTTTGTCTGCATTTCGATACCGTGAAACATACATTGTCTGCGTAAACTTACTGTCTTTCAACGTGTAACTGCCAACATAGACGCGATAAAGCATATGGAATAATATTTACAAGGCAACCTAGTCCAGATCGCTTTTATTTTAACATCTGTATTCGAGCACCTTATAAAAGTAAATAGCAGCATTTCGCAGTTAAGTTACTTTGATATACATATGTGCGAATTTACGCTCATTTCGTCATGTTGGTAACCAGACGCAATTATTTGAGAACTTACTAAGTATGAGTCTGCAAAGTATGATAAGTTAATAAATCATATGTACTTAAACTTCCCACGTTACTCGTAGCCTAACTTTGTCTCCTAGCTCATCCTGCAAAATACTGTTTAATGAGTAAGTTCACGTATCAGTTACGTTCTTGTCTTGTTAAAAAGTAGGTCCTCTTTAATTAAAGTTTCGATTGATTTATTTAGACAATGTTGCACACACTTGTTTACTAGGGGTAAGGCAACTAAGTGTAAATTTTGGTGTAGACATATTGCGGTCTCGTAATTTAAAATGTGTGAATATTTTATGTTACAAAATACGAGATACTGGTCTCCGTTTTTGTTTAACCCCATTTCTTGCAGACTGTGGATAATATTCAGCCAAGTTAATATTTTCTCAATTTCAAATTTAAATATTTGCATTTTAAATAGTGACGATAACGTCGTTAATAATTGGTGGAATTTCCATTTTTGTCCCACTACTGGGCACAGGTCTTCTCTAAGAATTCTTAAACGATCCAGATATTTATATTTTAATCCATAGTCCTCCTGTGTATTTCCTGAGGTTAGTTGGCACATCTGATATTTTATAAATTTATCAAAACTATTAGTATTCTAATTAAAATCAAACTATCTATACATCTTCCAATCAATACCATTTCAATTTAGAGACCGGTTTTAAACCTATATTTTAGCCAGACTAGGTATAATATATTCTTGTTAGAAAATACCATTCCAAAATATCGATGTTTCTAGACTAAACCTATTCAAGTAGCCGGAATTTTACAGTACAATCTACCGTAACAAGACGGCTACCCAGTAAGTTATTTATGATCGTAAGTACTCGGCCATTACCGAAGGTTACCTCACCTTTACATCAAGAGGCTAGGCCAGCCGTATTAGACACATTACCTTTGGAATCTTTTTCATATTTAATGTCTGAACACTGAAGTGACTAGCAAACTTTTTTCATGTTTGGATAAAAAAGACTAGCTTCGCATTTTTTGAAAGGTTCTCCGGTGGGTTAAGCAGATGTGTACCCATTGTTCGCCGGAATGTTTAGGGCCTATGTAATAAGGGGCGAGTGAGTCTCCTTCCTCCTCTGAGATTTTTATTAAAAAAAAACCAATAACACTACTCGATCCAGGACCTATAGCGTAGCAGTCGGCAGTCGCGCTCAGGACCACTAGACTAATGAGGCAGGTTTTGGACTCATATCGTGTCAGGTGAAAATGTCAGATCGAATAGTTTTAAACAAAAGACATACATTTATGTTATTTCAACAATAATGTAGCATAATATCTAGCAAAATGATATATTCACCCTATACATACCTACATGCTATCCCATAGAGATAAATACTCCATAACGCCACCTATTTTTCTTGCGAAACTTCTTTTGTTTCGTCCGTTTATAGTAATGCGCAATTTTTTTTTAATTTTTCTCAAAATTTGATGCATTTTATTTATGTCCTCCCTAGTTGTTCCCTGGCATGCGTTGCAATGCCTCTTTTTATCTTTTTTTTTTCATAAACCTTTCCGGGCACGTACCTACACAACAACTTTCCAATGTTTCATCACATGAATGGTTTAGCAATCTATAAAGGACAAACATACAAAATTACAAACATTCATTTTTTATATTGATTATCCGGACTAAAGTGGTGGCGGAAAGTACCTAATCGAAATAGTCTTTCTGTCTAGACTGAAAGCGTTGAGGCACTTCCCCGTACCTGAATATTTAATTAATCTACAAGTTCAGTCTACTTCCTTGTAAAGGAAATTAGATGGTCCCTGACGCCTCTGCATTCCTAAGTTATTTAAAAGTAGTCTCGGTCGCCATCCCGGAACTGGCTGTATTCATATTAATTAACTAGCTTCGTCTGCGAGGACATGAGAATAGGATATTTTAGTCTATATAAGAAAAAATATAATATGTAATATATTATTTAGATAGCTTAGGCAAAAAGCAATCGGAAAATGTTACTTTTAGTTCATAAAATACAAAATAAATTTTAAAATTCAATTCAATGTTTTCAGTTTTTTAATGTTTTTTTTTAACAACTTGAAATAGTAGCCGCCATGTTATTACGTCATACGGCTGTGTAAACTTAACTAAAGTGACAACTGTCAACTGATCAGCGTATATACATAGGCTTTGTAGGTAGGTACTTTTATTATTTTAATTATATTATGCATTCAGGAACAGCACGACAACGAGAAGTCGAATAATAACATACCATCATGCCTGTATTCCCCGAAGGGTTAGGCAGAGGCATACTTAATGTCTATCCACAGTCCACCGGTATGATTAGGTCCCATGTAATAGGGAGCGTGCCTATTGCCATTAACCGGGCAGAAATTCAGACTCGCGAGTTGCTACTGAGAATATCATAGAAAACAACAAAAACACTGCTCGACCTGGGATTCGAACCCAGGTCCTCTAGCGTAGCAGTCGCGCTTGGGACCACTAGCCTAATGAAGCAGTGTAGTAATAACTCATTTTTAAATTATAAATAATGGTTTACACAGCCAACTGACGTCATAAACACAGCAATATGGGATCCACTCCGTCCAGCGTTTTAGTCAGATTAAGTGCGAAATTTGAAAATGTAAATTTCAAATTAATTTTTATTTTATGATTTTTTTTCCTCTTTGGCTGTCTCACGTCAAAAATGGAACTTATCGATGGAATAAAAATGATGTGATTTTTTAGTGGTTTATTAAAGAACTATAGAATCTAATTGAGGCACTTTTCAAAAATGGGTGTAATACCCTATTGTGTCCAACCTCGATAATAAGTGTTCAGTCTAGTCTAGGTTATAAACTATCTGTGTGCCAAATTTCATTCAAACTTGGTCAACGTTCGTGATTGAGTAACAAACATCTAAACAAACTTTCACATTTATAATATTAGATTAATTATTATATATTCATTTATTATATATTCATTTATTATACAACACGATGTAAGAAGAACTAATGAAAAAAAATTAAGTTTGTATGAGCTACACAATAGAAGGAGGAATAAAAAAGTTTGATAACAAGGTCTGCCAAGGTTTCTTCAGACGATCATAAATTTCTTTATTCATGAAACCTCCATTAATGCACTATATGTTTTTATTCAGGGACCTACTTTAAGTACAAGTATATAACTTTTTTTTTAAATGTTATGAAAATGTTGATATGTAACCTTATTCCCCCGCACCACTTATCCCACATTCATCGTTAATTAATGTTAAACTAATAAAATTTTTCTTTACATTACTAGCTAGAATGTTATGCAAAGAACTAGAAAATTCATGCAGGAAATGTTACGAAATTCTCCTCCTATTCATGTCAACTTTGATAGAACATTCGCACTGAAAAATTACAGATCATTTTTTATTATTTCATTGTTCGCTATAAAATGTTGCGATTCACGTATAAAATCACGGTAAATAATGAGTTAATGATAATGAAATCAACCATTAATAATATAAATTACATATTTGTGCCTGCACGAAAAATCGGTAATTCAGATTAAATAATTCAGACTCTGTACGTAATTTGCATTGTGTTGTATTGCATCGAAATTACCAATTAAACTGTTATCTTCCGTTTTTATTGAACATTCTGCTTTTTATAGATTGTGCCTTGTTACTACATTTTGAGCTACAAGCTTGTTATCTAGACTAGACAGTCCACTTAGTGGGTTTTTTAATTAATACAAAATTGAAATCATTGAGGGTCCGGCGGAGTTTGAATTGCCCACAAAACCGTAATACCGAAATAAATCGTAATCCAGACAATATTCTACCATACCATGTTATTATTCGTATTTGGATACCGTTAATCTAGGTTCCTACCATAGGTACTATTTCGTCTCCTACTACCACACTGAAAATAAAAGACCGGAAAATCGTTCCAAACTTTGTAAAGTTGCCAAAAATTGCATTCACTTACATTTATTTCCGGTGAAGTATTTTAAACGAAATGATAGAGTATGAAACTAGATTAACGGTATCGGAATCCGAATAATAACAGAATTTGATTAAAATGCGTTTGCCGGTTCGAAACCCACCAATTGCACTACCGTCGTGAACCCGCTCGTAACACAATCATTTAGCTTAGTACGAGGGGTTAACAAGAATACTAGTCATGTGCGACCCACATTGCTGGTAAGCTTTTTAAAAAAAGAAAAAACTATATTTTTCGGTATTACGTTTGTGAGAATTTCGATCCGCCGGACTCTTAATATTTAAAGTAATTTGTAAAGCTAAAATATTTCAGAGGAGGGCGAGATAAAGTTATTTTACAAGCACCCACTAAAGCACTGGCAAAAGTGCTTAGGAGATACAAAGAAATCCTTATCCTTTTACGAAAAAAAAACAGCTCTAGAAATTGTTTTTGATAATATCACAGCAAGCCTCGAAGGTTGGTCACGTGGAGTAAACATCAAACAATTTACTTCTAATAACACAAACATGTTTTGCTATTTTGGTTACAAACAGAGAAATTCCCAATCATTGTCTGTCAATAACTAAACAGGGTACATGTTTTAGGATGGGCGAAAACAATGTTATCTTGCAATGTGCTATTTTTAGTCTACTATAGATAATAATCACGGCCGTCTTCGGCTTTCTGCGTATTATATCCGATGATAGTGTGAAGGAGCGCTGCTGAATCAGCTTTGTTTTCGCCATCAGATTGGACGCGCTTTCAAAGGTTTCTTGCTGAAATAATTGGTCGACGCTGAAGGTCGAATTGGATGCAATCTTGATGAATCCATTCCTTTGTACCGACTACAATCTTAAGTTAAGATTATACCAGTATTTCAATTATGCCATTCGTCCATTCTGTATCAGTGCTATTTAACGCCTCTCGGTTAATCTTTTAATCCGATCCATTTTCCTGTTATCGTACTGGTTGGTTCATGTACAACTGTAAATCCACTGTGTATTCCATTATTAGGGCTAATAAATCGCCCCTAGGTTGAATTGCGTCTACGGTCGAGTGCGGGCGGTTCTATTACGAAGCAACGAAGCGGTTGTGCATTCTGTATTCTGCATTGCCTGCGCCCTTGGGCTACGAACTAGAAATCATGTCCATAAAATCATGGCCTTGGAAACTATTATAATTTGCTCTGTTACTAACCCTGGAAATTTCTGAGCACTAGTCTAGAATTCTATCCCTCGGGAGCTGCCCGGAGATATTCCTTTGTTAGTCCGACTTCTCCCTGTAATGAAAATACATATTATTATAGTGGTCAAAAATGTTGGATATTCCTTGTGAAATGTCTTGTATATAATTTGTAAAACTTTTGTCCTAGTTCGCGAAGTTAGTTGCCTAGAATAACGAAATTGGAATTAGTGGACGCAATTTCTGTTACCTATTTAAGCTTACTAATTTATATATTTGTCTTTAAAGTTATGCGTTTTAATTTTACTCTGAAGTCCTTTCTGAACTTTCTCTTCAATTATAGTGCTTTTATTTGCGGACTTACTCATAAAACTTTATGTCAAACGAACACAGTTGCCGACACAATTATGGCGTCTGGCAGAACTGCATTCTACTCGCCTCGTTACAGCGTTGTCACATTTTGATTTTGTTGTACTCGCTAGCCCAAATTGGATTCGCAGTGCAGTAGTGTATTGTTGATAATGGGGACAAGTACGCTGAACACAAACTGTGCCACAAAAGAAAAACTGCACTTTTTCACAATACTTTCTAATAAGCCGGAAATTTTCACCGGCGCCCGCCATTGTAATACATAACTGACATAATAATGATGGATGAAAGGATATCAGAGTGCTATCCCACGTCACATCTGATACCGCATCAATTAAACTGTCACCGAGTCGTACCTCTTGGTCGCACCTGATGGCTTTGCACTCGAACGATACGAGTCCGACTCCGCGAGACCAGCCAGTAGTCAGCCGACCGCGTTCGGAGCCGCACGTCCTTCGTCTCCGGCCGTGTCAATGCAAACGCGACCCTTAATCTTTAAAATATTTTTAGTTCACGGAAATCGCGTGTCGTCCACGATTTTCAGTGTTGTTCCAATTCGAGAGTGCAAAGGAAGTTTATACTACTTCGGAATCGAACGTCTTTGTGCGTCGATGGGATGTAGTGTTTACAGTAATACCATAAGGTGAGTTTGTTTATATGTACGTCGATCAGCTGTGAAACATTGGTCGGCTCTCAAGTGTGTTTATGATACTGTCATACTTGAACCGCTCGTACTCAAACATTTGATGAGGTTATAGTGTTTTTAGTAACTAGCGGCTGTTAACTGCATCAGTTACACGTGTGTTTTGAATGTCTTTTGATTGTGTGACGTGTCAAGTCAGTAAAAACAGGAAGTTATTACGGACGTAAATTATCTTACGTCAGTTAGAGAATAAGTTACGTCTAGTTTTGCTATCGGTGTGAATGTTGGTCATAAATTGAAATTAAAGTTATTGGCCCGGAGAGGAGCATGACTCGCGCACACAATTGTAATTAACATTAATTAAGTTATCTGTACCTTTTCGTAGTTAATTTCCAACATGTTTACGTACATTGCATAACTGTTCATATCTTTAAAAGTTATGCCTGAGTCATTCTGTTATTGCTCCTGTATTTTTCTGCATTCATTCAATGTCCCGTGCCGTACCTGCTTATGCATTCTAAGAAAGCACAACATTGTCTGTTTCAATAGTATTTACATTGACTACAGACATTCTATAATTTAACAATATCTATGCTGCCAATATGACTCGTTTATTTTATATCGTCTTGGATGTGGTGGGTATTTCATCTGGTTCTAATCTAGTTTTTATCTCATTATCTCGGCTTTTCTTCAGTTGATATGAGTCGATTGTAACTATAACACACGTTCACGGACAAATTTTTAAAGTAGGTATCGTTTATCATTGGAATAATCCAAACTATATAACTATGCCTTTAAGAGTAGTTATCTTATTGAGTCGATGAGGAACTTAAATACTGGGGAAGTAACTTGGAGAGATGGTATCGAAGTGAGAAAAAATCTCATTGAATGATTCTCACGTAATTATGTAAATTATCTATGATTGAACTGATAACCTATAACTCCAGTTACGTATGGCTGAGGCTCGACGGTTCGTTAAATACTTTTTTGTTATAATTATCTGTGGCATCGGTCGGTTGAACCGTCAGTTAGTTCTACTGAATAAAACCTGTTCGTTAAATTGTTTTGGTTTGTTTTTACGACGCTAAACTTTGATAATATAATATCGAGGAAAGTAACCCGTTCTTAATTGGGGTATTATGTAAGTACTCTTAGGTAGAAAACTATAGGCCAGATTTGAAGTCGGCTTTTACCCAGTATATGCTGAGACCACCAGACTATTTTTATCATTGGTCAGACTTCAATGTTAATTGGCGAAGGTACTTTATAAGGCTATAGTTATACGCCTAATGCGGGTTGGCACACTTCGTCGAGAAAATCTCTCAGGCAGATGTTTTCGCGATATGTTTTTCCTTTAACGCACAGGAAAACTCAGAGTTTCGTTGGATTCGAACTCAAGACCTTTGGCTTGGCAGTGCAATAGTTATACCACCAGCCTATCTCTGCAGTTACAATTCCTTAGTACTAAATAATATTATTCCCTTCGTGTCTAGCTACCTAAGGCCGTTTGAGATACGATATCTTTGATAGGTACGTATATTTCAATCAAAATATTGCGGAATCGTACGAGTATGTATTTAGGTGTATGAAAAATATGATATGTAAGTCCCAACTTCTCAATTCCGCAAATTTGTTACGAGTAGTCGAGATACAAGATACCTACGTGGATGGGATTAGGATTTATTTATCTCACTGTGAGTCGTGAATACAACCTATATACCTGTAGATATTCTTATCGTAGGCTTGATTTCAGTTCATGAGGATTTTCAAAGGAAAATGTCTTGATTTCAGAATAAAATAAAAAATATGAATAACGCATATTTTTAAAAATAAATCAGACGGCAAACATCGCACAAAGTTGTATGAGAATCTTTAAAACTATCTAATTTATTTACTTTAGTGAGTAAAAAATAAACTTTACTTAAACCTACAAGTTTTTTACACTTAGTTACAGTTACAGTAGTTTACACTTAGGTTATCAAAAGTTTTAACTCGAAAAATGCTTTCAAATCTTAAGGCTCTCGAATGCTTTCAAATTTTTAATTCCATGTGCTAAGAATGGTCACCCATTCAAACACTAACCGTGGCAAGCGCAGTCATATATGTAGATACCTAACATCAACCTACTATCTACCTTTACGGTTGGGACAGGATTCTCTTAACATTTTTTATATCTTTGGCCCTAATATTGTAATAGTATTTAACAGGTGTCAAAGCAATAATTTGCAATAGTATTATTATTTTTATGAAACGTTTTTGCATTTAGAAATTGATTTGCTAACCGGTAGCAGTTACTAAACCAGTATTTAATTAATTATTATGAATTGTTGCAAATCCAACGTCTGCATCGAATCAGTGTTAAAATTTAAATAAACTTCTGGAGGAAGTTAAGAGCTCAAACTAATTAATTTTCTATTCATTTCTGTTTAATTTAAGACAACATTAACTTTTGCCCGTCTCTTCTGAGTTTAGAGATAAAAGCATCTGTCGGATGCATTTTTGGATCAATCTATTACAAAGTACATTATAGAAGAATTTAGATACTTTCTCCGTTGATTATATATGGTAATGTTAAATACTGTCATTATTTTATTATGTTTATTTTCTTTCTGTAATTTATTGGTTGTATCAGAATCTCTAATATTGCCACTTATAAAAACATGATATTAAAATATTGCATCATGTTAAAAATAAAGATAAAATAAACGACGCTCGAATATTTTAAGTCGAATAACTCGGACAAAAACGAATGCTTTTAACCCGTGGAAGGCTGTGTTATTTCAAATTTATCAAACTACCAAAGACATAGTAGGTAAATATATAGAGTTAATTTATTACCCGACTACGAAAAATGGAAGGGTAATGAGTTTAACAGTCTATGTATTTATGTATGTATGTATATATGTATCGTATGGATGTTCGATTCTAGCTCAAAAACTACTTATCAGATTTTAGCAAATGAGATGTCGATTGATTCGTCTTTGCAGTAAGATTATTTTGTGTATTTTACATTATTTAAACGTAAATGTCAATATTATAATCCCGTTTTTTTTACACAATATGGAATCGTCGGTTGTCATACGAAAATCTATGACCATTGTTAGTGGCAGTCAGAAGACCAAAAAGCCTGACAATCAGCCAGTTGCCCAGAAATGGGTATTAGCGCGGTCTGATGGCAGTCGCAGTGAAAAAAATAATGATATCCAACCGCATCTGGATATACTGGAAGTCGACTCCAATAGAGTTGGGAAAAGGCTATGAGGATGATGATGGAATTGTCGAATGACACCTATTTTATTTAGTTTAGTTTTTTTGTTAGACAACATTAAGTTGCAACTAAGTAGTGATTAAGAGGCAGTGATAGTGTAGTGACGAAAGCCAACTCGAGTTCGAATCCAAGAAACCTAATTTTCCAAATAATATGGGTAGATTTGAAATAATTTATCACTTGCTTTGAAATCCTCTGAGATTTCATTACAAATTACACTAGCAAAGTTTTAATATCTTTGTTTCAAGTTCACGTACAGAAAAGCCTGGATTCTAAGAAAGCTTTTATAAGAGAATTATATTCTAAACGAGAGCTAATATTTGCGAAAGACTAGTTACTTAAGCTTTTTATTGGGTCTCGTTTCTTGTAAGGTTACCTCCATTCTTGCTAAGAAATAATTTTAATCTTCAAATAAAGAAACATAACCCGTGTAGCAAAGCTTATAATTAGATATAATGTATCGTTAGATACGCAGTCAGTCGTACTTTACAGTTACTTAAAACTTTCATCTCGCTGTCTGGAGCCCTTTACTGACTCCGGTTATAAGATAATGATCCTTTTAATCTAACTGGACTGTTAATTAAGCGCCAATTATTATTATTATTATTTGTATCTCTCTTGTAATGGAACCTTTTATCGAGGAAAACGTTTGATCCTTTGGAAGACTTACGCAGAAACATTGTCCAACGTTATTTCTCCAAAAATCTGCAATGATTAGTTGATCTTATTTTTAGGGTTCCGTACCACAAAAAGAAAAAAGAATCATTAGGTATCTACCTATTTAATCCTTTCTTTGTCCGTTTGTCTGTCTGTCGATCTGCCAAGACCCTAATCCTCAGGGACGCGTGAAAGTATCAAGTTCATGATAGGTTATGTAGTACTTTTTGAATGTCAGTTTTACGTTAGATTCCAAAATTCGGAACCTTGGATGCTCATGAACTACGTCTATTGAGACACCAGTAAATAATTGCACCTAGCGTATTTATATGGTGCGAAGGAAGTTCATACCTATTGCGGTAGGTCACGGCTGGCGCTAAATGATTAATGAAACCTAACCTCGAATGACATAGAAGTTGCATTTTAACGTGCGCAATGAAAGCAGAGCGAAGTTGCTAATTATTATCACTACATAGTATAAAACAAAGTCGCTGTCTGTCCGTCCCTATGTATGCTTAAATCTTTAAAACTACGCAACGGATTGTGAAGCGATTTATTTTAATAGATAGAGTGATTCAAGAGGAAGGTTTTAAGCTATTTAACATTACGCTACGGCTCTTAGGAATGGGGCAACGCGGGTGAAACCGCGGGCGGGTCGCTATTTTTATATATATGTTAGTTTTCACTTGACCACAAGACGCTTATAAACATGCTAGGGCATATAAAATAAATAATATATTGAATTATATGTTTGGACCCGTATTTTATAAGTCCCTAAAGGCCGTCTGACTCGCGTTCCCCAACTTTTTATTAAACATGCAAAATATTCCTAAGTGACCCAAAATATATTTGAAAACAAAGACATTTTAATTACCAGGTTTATGTAATACTAGCTTCTGCCCGCGACTTTGTCTGCGTGGACTTTAGGATTGGGTCCGACCTGGATAAAAAGTAGCCTCCGTGTTATTCCAGACTCTATCTCTGTGCCAATTTTCATCCAGATCCGTTTAGCCGTTCTGGTGTGAAACAGTAACAAACATCCATACATCCATACTCACAAAGTTTCACGTTTATAATATTAGTAAGGATTATAAATAACTAGAAAAACGGGTTTCCTCTCAGAATGAGAGGGATTAAGCTAAAGTCCACCACGCCGGCCTATTGCAGGTTGGCAGACTTCACACGCCATCGAGAAAATCTCTCAGGCATGTAGGTTTCATCATTTATATAATTATATGTAATCGATGCATGTCATTACACCCACTGGTACTTTGATCCCACTGGTCCTTTGCTACCACTGAGAAAACTTTCCAGACGTTTGTATTACTTATACTTCAATCGGAAACTTTCGACGAGATTTTATGGCTGCAAAAAGTAAACATAACTTAAAAAGTGTTGTTTATTATGTATTGCAGAATATCCATATAAATATTATCAATGCTAAAGTAACACTGTTGGTCTATTTGGTAAGTAAGTATCTAAATGAAGAAGATCAGTAAACCAGATAGTTAAATTCACACGTCGATGTGTACTGATTTTGTAGGTGATTCACCAAAGATTTTTAGCCACTTATTGTGTCAATTGTTAAAGAATTTTCGAGAGTATTAATATGTGGCCACTTCGAGCGTTAGAACTGGCCGCATTTTGGAGCCAGTAGGAATACACGGGGTTCTTCGGCCGGCGACGCATCACAACTCCTCTGGTGTTGCAGGCGTCCCACCACGACTTACCATTAGGTCGGGTGGCTCGTCTGCTCGCTAAACGACGTCAAAAAAGGAAGACTATTTTTTCAGAAATTGTGTTTTTTTTTTCATATATGTATTAAATACCATCTTGCTAATAAATAAACGAGTAGGTAGGCACGTGTAAGTTTAGTGAATATCAAATGTTTGTCTATGAATACAGAGCAAACGGGTATTACTCCGTCCTTGATACTCTGTTTGGACAACTTTTATTATTACGCAGGGAAAACGCGAGCTACGACGAATTTCAACTTAGATTATTATGGATCCAAAGTGTAACAACAGTATTAATTTATTACATCATATGAAAATATAAAGTTATGGTTAAGTAAGACATGTTATTCATTATTCACACCCAGATAAATAAAATACCTATTCTATAATCGTCACTATGACGTGAATAGTAAACACTCCTTTAATATGAAACTCGAGCATTTCTCTTACAGATGCATGTAAATAAATATCATCATCGTCAATCCATTTACAGACCCACTGTCGAGAACAGGTCTTCTCTCAGAAAGAGAAGGGTTAGATGATAGCCCACCACGCTGGCCTAATGCCTTACTAATATTCTAACGTGAAAGTTTGTGAGTATGGATGGATGTATGGATGTATGGATGTTTGTTACTCTTTCACGCCAGAATGGCTGAACTTTTGGCACAGAGATAGATTATAGTCTGAAATAACACAGGCTACTTTTTATCCAGGTCGGACCCAATTCTGAAGTCCACGCAGACAGAGTCGCGGGCAGAAGCTAGTAAGAAAATAAATCTATTATACCTACCTACTGTCTGCATAAAAAAATACTTAGTTTATTTTGTTGCGACGTAGACACTTGAAAATGTTTGCCTTAAACATAAAATTATATCGTTGGTAATCCTAATCAATCATAGGTAAACCTTATTTTAAACACGAGATATCCCGAAGCACCTTGAAAACCAAAATAAAGTTTATACTTACATAAAATTGTAACACCTAAAAATATAACTTATTAGCGTATCGTATCTTTAGTAGGTACTTAGTAAGAATGTAAACAAACGATCCATTTTTAGCCTAAGCACTTATTATCAAGTTGTTTGACATTTTAAATACTTTGTATTGGTTGCGTATCTATGTTTAGATTAAGATTACTAATAACTAGTTTATGCCCGCGACTAATCGTCCGCTCAGAGTTGTGATCTATAATATGCTTATGCCCGCGACTTTGTCTGCGTGGACTTCAGGATTGAGTCCGACCTGGATAAAAACTAGCCTATGGGTTATTCCAGACTACAATTTATCTGTGTGCCAAATTTTATCCAGATCCGTTCAGCCGTTCTGGCGTGAAAGAGTACCTAACAAACATCCATATGTAACCATACTCACAAACTCACGTTTATAATATTAGTAAGGATAAGGATATTTTCCTACAGAATTGCCCTGATGAGAGTGATTCTAAAAATCTAAATCATTAATTAACTAAGAGCGTTGATGTATTTCAGCTCTTGCCGTCTTACTGAAAATAACAAAGGAATATATTTTAACAAGTGTCATTCTTTCATTACATCACGATTAGGTATACGCAGTAGTAATTACTCGGGTACCCTTTACTCAATTCATGGTTAACATCAGACAGTCTGCTCCTAACTATGAACCCTCTAAATACTTCGGAATGTCGAGTTTAATAACAATCCTTAAAAAATGCAATAGATTGCGTTCATTGCTCGTGTTTATTCGAGATGAATTTTACATAATAACTTCTACATGCTTCCAGCTATCTGTGGACAATAGTTTTATCGAAATTGATTCATTAATGAAGGAAGAAGTTACAAACATACAGACTCATTTCCGTATTTATACATGCAGTATTAATGTGAATAGTATTGGTGTGTAGCAAATGTTTATCATAAAACGTTATTATGTTATCATAATCACTTGTTCGTCGACGTATTACAGTTATTACTCATTACTTAAGAGGTTTTACCGGTTCGTGTGCGGTTTATTCCATTATTATTTAAATGCTAATGGCACATCCTTACTTTGTGTTTTGTGTGTATTCTGACTATATAAATATACATTATAATAGGTATCCATTGTAAATATAGAAAAGCTCGAGTGAGTATAAATAGTGATGTGTTATTTTGAAATGTGTTTTATTGTACATTAGTAATCCATCTATAGAAAAGCGTGAGTAGGTACTTATATGTAAAAAAATAATATTGTTATTTAACTATTTAGTAGTTTTTTTTTATGGGATAGGAGGGCAAACGAGCAGACGGATCGCCTGACGGTAAGCGATTACCGCCGCCCATGGACACCCGCAACACCAGAGGAGTCACAAGTGCGTTGCCGACCTTTTAAAAGGGGATTGGGCCTCCGATACCCTCACTCGGCGAAACACAACGTAAGCGTTGTTTAACGCTGGTTTTCTGTGAGGCCGTGGTATCACTCCGGTCGAGCCGAAGAATGGCTCTCCCACGTTTAGTTACATTTACAACAGTCATATTCAAGGAACATTAATATAAGTTACTATTACATTATCTTATCTGTACAAGTAAATTACTAATGTACTGATTTATTCAAAGAAAGGAACACAAAATTGTCAAAATCGAAAGTTAAAACCGTAGATAAATGATTACTAGTTATGTTTGCTTAATCTATTTCATTTAAATGCGACTACACTCGCTTAGTATAATTATGTAGTTCATTTGATGGCCAGAAAAAACAATTTGTATATATGTATGTGGTGACCCGCAAAAGGTTTGCCCAGCCAATGTACCGTTGACAACCGGCATAACCAGACGTCCCAGACATGACGTCACAACATACACACAAAGGTGACGTGTACTAGATCAAATTTATTGCAAGCACCTCACATCATATAGAGTAAATTATCTTGAAAATTGTGGTTTAATTAGATTCTGAAGACGCTAAACAAAGATGGAGCCATTCCATCAATTTCATACTCTCAATTTCAAATCGAAGCGAACTCAATTTATATAAAATACTGGAGAATACACGCCGTTTATCTTTAGCTTTTGAATATACATCTAAGAATATTGGTGTTTAGTATCGTTACCTACCGTGTTGAAATAAAGTGAAAATTATAACTAAGATTTCGCGTAAACTGTTCTATTAAAACACTTGAGAATACTCCCACAAAATGTTAATATTTGCTTACAGTTAGTTCATAACTGCCTCTTTGGTGGCCGCAAGCGAAAGGGCGATAGCTGAGTGATCTTAGGCTCGTCCCCGATTAAATAGGATCTAAAACATACCGGTCAACTGTGGCTGTAAATTAGTATATCTCTGCCTAACCCTTCGAGGGAAGAAGTCTAATGGTCTAATATAAAGTGGAAGGCCGCGAAATTTTGACAATTTAAAAAATATTCACACATTTTGCTTCAGTCACACTTCATTAAGATCCACTTTATCTCAAAACTTACCTCCAAGAGCCAAAAGGGATTAAAGCTTCACATTCACGTCTGTTCATTAACTCTTAATGGAGTTTTATCTGTTTGTGACCTTAACTATTGCCATTGAAATTCTGAATGGGCGGTTTTAAGCGTAGTTCCCATGTAATTCAACAGTGGTTCACGGTTCTTTCGAGGTCGTTTTATTGTTAAAGTTTCTGTATTTCTGCCTCGTTACCATTACATTATTACCTTCGTATGACGATGACACGGTTTTACAATATTATCTTGAGGGAAAAATGTTATCGTTTAATTTTGGGTAGGCTCTAGGCAAGAGGCAAGAGCACGTGACACGTGACAATTGTAAGTCAAGAGCCCAAAAAGTCTGACAATCAGTTTATCCTTTGTATATCGGTATTATCCAGAAATTGCTCTGTGGAAATCGAATGGCAGTAGCTGCCTATAAAACAATATTCAACCGCATCTAGATTGACTTCAAACAAAAAGTTGAGAAAAAGCTTAACTGATGACGATTTAAATAAAATGGCAGGAAAATATGCCCAGGTATTGTCTGTGATAGTTTTGGAAATACTCAGTAGCAGCTAGGAGTTTGGATTTGTGCTGGCCCCCTATTACATGGGATCTAAAAATACCGGCGAAGTGTGGGTGTCCTTCTCTGCTTAATCCTTTGGCGAATACGTATATATGTGTTGTGAATTTGTGATAGATTAACTGACACAAGAATAATAGGTGTTGACCTCTGTTTGAAGTGTATTCGAATGACGTAATTATTTGTCCAAAATGACATTGCTCAAATATTACCAAAATAAAAGCTTTAGTCCTATCTGACAGACAATTTAATAACTTTTCGCCTCAAAATGAATTGGAATTGAAATAAACTTTTGGATTTACTTGAGCAAAGGCACACTTGGAGTACTGGTCAATGACTGTCTGAAGCGCAAACATTTCAGTGATAGAGAATTAATCAGAGATTTTATAGGGTGGGTCTTCATAAAAAACAGATGTTTGAAGTTCTTTAAATTTTAAGCTAATTTCTTAGTAGCTACTGAGTTACTAAGAATTTAAAACGATACCTGATATTGTTTCTGGAAATTGACATTTTACAGTCATTTACAGATTACAGAATTTAATCCTTTACTAAAAAAAATAACTTAATAATCTTAGCATGGAAAATGCAAAAAAATCACAAAAAAAAGATATTTTACAGTCAGTTTTACTTTTTTATATACAAGAGTATCTGCTCCTAAGGAGGATTTCCTTAGTAGCTGACAGCATACCTACTATAACCCGGCTTCGACACGGTGTATCAAGATGAAGTATGCACCAGATTTTAAGTTAGACTCCCAGCAATACGAATTGAGAGAGTATGCGTATAAACTTACGGACAGACCGACATCAATATTCTTAAAATTGGTCTTTTGGCTTCTGTTGCTATAATAAAGACCTCCCATATTAGGCGTCTTCAATATCTATAATGTACAGATAGCGGCTGTTACAATTGATGCACCTACCTATAGATTTTTATAGAAAACTATACCTCATGCTTAGCAGTCGTTTTTGTGTCAACTAGACCATGGAGGCATTCACTCCAACTTCCAAAAACAATTTTAAAATCTAATAGACTCTAGTCACACCTCTAAGAAGTCGCGGCAAAACATGTGTGATGTTAATATAAATATTAGCAGAGGACGTTTTATTCCGAGTCAAGTGAAACTGTCTCAAGATATTAGTTTTAGAAGTCGGTTTTTCTACTGCAATCAGCTGCAGGCGCACTCGTGTAGAAACTTCTGTTTATTCAAACCTCGTTCTATTTTTTTGTCCTAACGTTATCTGCTGGCTTTGTAATTTTACTCCGCCAGAGTGTTCCCTTTTAATATGTGAAAAATGTTAACATTTTTTAAAGTTTCAAACGAAAGAGCTTTTAATAAAACTATTCTGAAATGTCTTTACTCTCGTCGCTTCTTGCATGTTTTCTGAAAATGTTTTAGTTTTCATTATTTTAGATTTCCATAGTATGTCCATGGCGGATATATTGAACTATGTAAAAATCTTCTTAAATAATGTGGCACTATTGATAGCACCTTTATTTAGATACTTAATAGAAACAATTTATAAATTGTCGTTATAGTTCCTGGCGAATTAACAAAGAAGGATTAACGTATGTTTATTAAAGGTTATTTCTTATATAAATCATTTAAACGATATTGGATTGACTGCTTCATTAGTCTAGTGGTCCCAACCGCGACTGCTACGCTAGAGGACATGGGTTCGATCCCAAGGTCGAGCAAAGTGTTCTTGGGTTTTCTATGAAATTCTCAGTACTTTTTTTTTTTAAAAAAACGTTGCCCCACACTAGGATTTTCACCTGTATCGTGGGTGCGTTTACAAACACAAATTCTCACATACACAAAGTACACCCAGACCCGGAACAACTACCTGTAGATCATACAAATATTTGCTCCGTGTGGGGATCAAACCCACAACACGTTGCGCAGAAGCCGATCGCTCAGCCGCTATGCCAAACGTGCCGTCAAATCGGAGTATCAACTCGGAGTCTGGATTTGTGCCCGGTTAATGGCAAATTGGCAATAGACTCGCCCCCTATTATGTGGTACCTAAACATACTTGCGAACTGAGGCTGTACATTAGTACGCCTCTGTCTTAACTTTCGGGGAATACAGGCGTGATGGTATTTTATGGATTTATTACTATAGTTTTACATAATACGTGGTAAAACAGAAAACACTAAATTCTAAACTGAAAACATCGCAGGCTGACTAGCAATATGGACGACTCGTGTTTTTACTGCAGGTACCTATGTCCCAAACAAAAGTAGGTAATAGGCATTGCGTCCAGAATTTATGCCGCGAATGTACGACATAAAACATCCACAAAAAAATACATTGCTTACACTGTAACTAGGTACAGCAGCGGCAGTTACTATTTTGTACCTACATAATACACAGTATAGTTTTCATCCACATCTGTATTTGTTCAGCCTGTTAGATGTTTGTTTGTCAACGTTACTACTAACTCCGAGATATACCAAAAACATACTTTATTTTTTTATGGTTTAGGTCCTGAATTGAAAAGCATTGGTGAGGGTTTTGCGCTGTAACAACATAGGTTATTATTTTCTACATTAATTAAGTTGATAATAAAAGCGCGATAATTGCGTGTGGTACAGTTAACATCAGCAGTTGTTTATTAACTATTCCAACGAACACAAAAGTATACTGTTTTCTGACACTTACGCGAATATTAGACATTGAAATAAAACTAGTTTTTACAGATTTTATCGCGTTGTATTGATATTATTTGATACCCGACGTTTCGGATCCTTTACAGCATCCATGGTCACGGGTAGACTAAGTTTTTGAACGTCTTAATGTTGTATATAATAATTAACAAAAATGTAAATTTTTGTTAATAATATTGGCGATCCGATTCACGCAGAACGAGCTCACTGTATCCTTCGGTCTAGCAGTTTTGGGCTTGGATTTTGATTTTATGGAATCTATAATGGGGTTCCAAGCAGGTGGTCACCCAGCCATCTTCTCTATTGAAATTTGGATGTTTTTTAATTTCAATAACCTCACGAATCATCCTGGGAAGGAATCGGTTTTCTTTTGCGAGGACTTGTGGCTTATCAAATCTGATGTAGTGCTAGGCCTTGTCTAGAGTATCTTCACAAACTGCTGACTTCTTCAAACACCGCCGTTTCAAGAAGCTGTAAAGGATCCGAAACGTCGGGTATAAAATAATATCAATACAACGCGATAAAATCCGTAAAAAGTAGTTTTATTTCAACGAACACACAAGTATTTAATTTTCCACTCACCTGTATGACAAGTTATAAACTATACATACATACACTCACGCCTTTATCCCATATGGGTAGGCAGAAACTATAGAACGCCACTTGCTACGATTCTTGCATACTTTTGCTTCTTCCATATTCATACATCTTTTCATATGCCTGTAAGCGCCGGTTGCTAGTACTTCGCACCTGACCTTTTTGAAGGATCTCGCCAATAAAATTGCCAAATTTCATCCAGATAGCAATAATTTCTGCTAAACTCGATACGTTAATGAATCTACGTGGAATCATCTAAAATAAGCTAAGCGAAAACATGGAAAAATACAAGTTACCTAATAACTATCAAGATTCCTTCGGGAAAATAAGGTCATAAAAAGACATTTTGACCAGAAATGTCTTATCAAGTAGAGGGCGACGGTGCGTAAAATTATTTGTCGTAAATAACGACCCAGATGTGGGCGGGATTGCGTTATGTATGAATTTTCTCCGCTGTGTGACGTATACTACGAAAAACATTAATTTAAGCCCACTAATTACATTTATGTATCGCTCACATTAAGTTTATTTACATATGTACATACATACATACATTCACGCTATTTTCTCATAACGGGTAGGCAGAAACAACAGAACGCCAATTGTTACGATTCTTGCATACCTCTTTTGCTTCATCCACATTCATACGAGTACATCTTGTCATATACACGCGCTTTCAATATTATATAACATAACATAATCAACCCATTAAACTGTCCCAATTCTAGTCTCAGAATGAGAGGGATTAGGCTGTAGTCCACCAATATAATATATATAAGATAATTTACCTATTATTTTAATGGGGTTTAAAATTCTAATTTAAAAATTAATTTAATTGGGGATTACTCTGTCATTTTGTTGCTTTTCAACCATCATAAAAAAGAAAAGGTATTATAATCTTCAATACGTCTTTTGGTTATATAATGTCTATATATGTTAGCGTATAACTCGTTCGCTTATAAATCAATTTTGACCAATGGTACAGTGTTTTGATTTGAAGACTTGATTGCAGACAGACAGACATCCTAAATTTGATTTTAAAAGTTAATTCTATTTATTCGTAAAAAAGCGGTAGACATTTGACTTATTTTCAAAATTGAAGAGATCTTAGCGTCATACTTATTCCACAGAATTTTTTTTTGGCCTCACTGACTGTACCTACACAGAATAATTTATACAATGGATTGATATAAAGCGTGAATATGAATAACAAGGTTCGTGCGGTCATAAACCCTCGGGAATCCTTAAATGTTTCAACTGAAATACATATAAAAGAATGTATTTGTAAATAGAATCCAAAAACAAATGTGAATGAAAGCAAAATTCTTAACAAAAAAAAATATAAGATAAGTAAGTACTCGTATAACGGCTTCGCTAATAGAAGAAGTGAGATATGTCATTACCTCGTAAACGTTTACTTTTTTATTGAAAGAGATTTGATAATAAAGAGATAGTCTTACTAAACACTCAAAATTGCAAGTGGGTCAGTTAAATAGATTTTACGTTTTGGGGAGGTCGAAAGTGGCCCTAAGTGGTTCCTATAATATAGCCTATGTATGTGTAACACCCTTCTGCTATACGAATTTGGCAGATACACTACCGTGTGTATAAATTTTAATACAACTCCATTATCATCTAAAAAATAATCTAAAAATTGTACTTGCCTTAGTGACAACGATGTTAACATCAAACTCATTGACTCTTTCGACTCCAGCTAAATCCACTTTAAGGATCAAAGTGGATTTTAAACGACCAAGTATATAATGAACTAAAACATGCCATGAAATTAAAAGCGATTCAATCAAAATCAAATTAGTAATACAAATAATTCGATCAGTTGCTAATGGCTGAGTTTGCTACATTTTTGCAATATGACGTCGAGGTTAATGTCCGTCTGAACTGGCTACGAACTTGTGACCCCGCGTCATTGGAGCTATTATTTTCACGTGTACAGAGCTGCCCAACTCGCCATTTTCATTCAAAAAACAAAGCGTCTGCCTACATGTGTGTTTTTAGATAGAGAAAAATTGCAATTCATTCATTATAAAAATCTGAAACCCACACTCGGTCTTACTCACGATATGACAGAAAAGACAGCTTTTTAATGTGTTTTTTTTGTTTAAAATATATGTAACAATAAAATATTTAAGTAAATATTGACGCAGGATTGCGCTTTTTAATTTAATTTATAGATTTAGTTTATTATTACATTTATTATTCTGAGGGAGCTTATAAATTATGGATTTTATGATAAAGGTTAGCAATTTGATAGTCGAGCACTAAATACCTACCTATATGAATAAATGTTGTAATACCTATGTTAGGTTTACGCGCAGAATCTCCCGATTCGCAATGCATCCGGACAAGAAAAAGGTCCAATTTGCAAAAAGTCCGATTGCCTTAATCTGAGAAAGACTTTCTGATCCGCAAAACTTCCAGTACCTAGTAGTTTTTCACGAGATATTAACAGAACCAATTCAGTGCGGTTGAATCGATTACAGGAACTTCCAATTAACCATATTAGTCGACATTGCCAACTTATCTCGTAGAAAGGAATCAAGTTTAAAATGCAATCTAGCTTTTCCAAGTAAACCCTTTTTTAGTTGGTCGGTTCTTTAATTGCATTTCAGTGGATCACCATTAAGAGAATTGCGGTTGGACCTTGACCCGTGTCACATAAAAAGCTGCATGCATAGATTTTACTGCATGGAAATTATATTGAATAATTTATAATTAAATCGTGACAAAGGTATTGCGTTCTGTTTCATGTTGACCTTCAGTTAGATTAATGGGGCGTAAATTTATGACATACATGGATCCATGGACTTAATATCCTGATGATTTTATTGGTTCTGAGGAATAAGCTAAGTGTAAGTGTTTATATGTTTATAGGTAGGTACGTTCCAATGATTAGCGATAATGTCTGTTAATAAACAAACTTCTCTTATTTCGTTCTACTATTTTTCTATCCTTCTTATAAATATAGATGTGCATTTCCGAAAATGGTTAATATAGTTTCGGAACTCTATATTAGGTATATCAGGTTTGATAGACATAAGTCGTTTCCCAAGGCATTCCGAGTTATGCAATTTTGATGTTTGCAAATTGCACTGAGTTATTTATCTTAAACGTAATGAACATTTACACAATGTTAAAATTAATGGAACAATTAAAATAAGAATAAATATTACTTTTGCTTGTTTACGTTCCATTTTACACTTTGTTGAAGTGGTTGTATAAATAATGCTACATTTTGTTTGTCCACTCACCCTGAAATTGAATGATATAGGTATTTACATCTAGATATCTAGATCTTATACCTTTAATGTAATGTCTGGAGACATAATATAGAGGCTACAATAAAAATAATAGCTATTCTCAATACAGTAGTGAACAGACAGAATTGAAAGACGGGTTTATATTTTGCGGAATTTACACAGAACTGGACAAGACACCACGACAAAGGTTTTCAAAGATTTGTTACGAGTATTTTTGTAACTGCGGCCCGGTTTTAGTACGGTACATTTTGTAAAATATTAAGGGTCGGCGGAGCTTGAATTGCCCACAAAAACGTAATACCGAAATAAATCGCAACCCAGTCAATATTCTATCAAATTATGTTATTATTCGGATTTCGATACCGTTAACCTAGGTTTCTACTATACTATTTCGTCTACTACTACTTCACTGGAAATAAAAGACCGAAATATTGTTCCAAACTTGGTAAACTAATCAAAAAATGCATTCGCTTACATTTATTTCCAGTGAAGTATTTTGGATGAAATGGTAACGTAGGAACCTAGATTAACGGTATCAGAATCCGAATAATAACACAATTTGATTAAATTGTGTTTGAATTACGCTCTTAAGCTTGGGTACAGGATACAAGTATTTTCAAGAAACATAGTCCCACCTATGTGCTTCTTATATGAAACGGTTGATACTGTATCCCTCTTCATTTCTCGAACATTTTTCGGATGACGATTTCATTGTGACAATGAAAAGAGAAAATTGTTCTCAAATTAAATTCCAATGAACATGAATAGCTGTTTTACCAAGCCAGATCGGTCACGTTGAAGCATTGTTCCTCTAAACGATTGTTTTCATACACTGAAGATTAATTAGAAATAGCTCCTTTTGTGTAGCCGACACATGGCCACGTTTACTAAACGGTTAAACTGTTACAATCAATTTGGCAACCAATGCTGGTGTGATGTTGTTTGCCTTAGGAAACCATCGTTAATCTTGGTGCCGGCAGTCTCTTCTAAGTCAGATTGCAATACGTAAAGCATCTAGCGGTTTACGTGAATCCATTTCGGTTTATGAGATTTTTATTGTTCACTCGTTTTATCGTTTATGTTGCTTTTGTTATAGATGTTTATGAGATTCTATTCAGCGAGTACTCTTACACTCGGTGCATTTTATGACTTGTGAATATCGAGCACTTTCGATAAGCTGTGTTGGACAAAAGTGAGCTAGACTTTTATCTTCCGTTGAACCTAGGTCTTGATTCGCTCCAGTCTTAACGATCTCATCGTCAACGGTAATCTTCTTATCAACTCCAAATTCCTTCCGATCAAAAAACTAGACCCGCAAATTATTTCTACCCGTTATCGAGTAATTTTGTAGGGTATTGCGCTATCAGCTTGAGTACAAACTGCAACTGAGACAATTTTTAAATCTATTTTCTTTGTTTAGTCAGCTGTCTACGCTTCTGTTAGTATTGCTATGTTCCTACCCGCTGCTAATCTAATTTAGTCTTTATCCCTCTAATCCCTGCCCTCATTACGAAATACCGTTTCCTCAGAGAAAACGCATTGTTTTTAATTAAACCGTTTATGACCTTATAAATTTCAGTCATAAATAACGAAATATTATCAGTTAATAGTAATGATTTATAACATCATAAATTTGACGTAATAATTGCCCACATCCAGGTAGTTGGAATGTTGCCAGAAACACATAGAAAAGATATCTCAGAAACTTGTTCCAACGTAAGTGTCTATACGTCGGAGCTGTTTTAGTTTTCAATTATTTTTGGCCAAAAATTTATGGACTTAATTCGGCTCCAATCAAAACAAGCTCGGTTGAATTACTTGATACGGATGTTAAACGATTGTTAACTGGGATACAGTAAACTCACGTTTGTTGCTCGGATTATGAAATCATTTGACTTGCAGCCAAGTGACTTGATTATAACGGCTGCTAGCCATTATTGTGTTGATATTTATGGTATTCTGTCTACCAGTATGCAGTTTCCTGCAAAAGTGTGCCGTAAGCCCGTCATTGCAAAGGCATTGGATAACGTAAACAAGATAAGTTTACTTTTTTGACACTATCTTATCATATTATAGAAACACAGTGCAAATCTTTATGTATCTCTATGAATGTGCATTTTAATATTTAAAATGCACATTCATGAACTAAGTGCACTTGTGTTTCCCACAAATATAACATTTATTTAAATAACATATTCGCGTGTATACGAATGTGTGTGTGTGTTTGTAAATTGACGTTAGTCAAAGAGAGAAAGAGTAGGTAACAAGTTTAAAATTATTGCGGTTTAGATATAAGGATTTAGACATAACTCGTCTAGACTACAAACTTAACCAATATATTAGATATCTACATCACGCTTGAAAAATCAAAGAATAATGCGACATGGTTTATGTTTATGTGAAGGCAAAATTTCAATCATGCGGGTAGGGTTCGCGGTGGCTTAGAGGTCAGAGCGTCTGGTATATCAAACCAGAAGACGCAGGTTCGAATCCTGCCCGCGATTGAAATTTTTTCCTTTACTAAAAAATAAATAATATTATCATAACCTCTGCCTTTGTTTGTTTTTTTTTTTACCCACAATGGAACGGACACAGTATATGCGTTTAGGGTGAGAGGGTGTTTGTTTGATTATGCCATCAATCGAAAACTGATGTACCCATAGGTACATATTTTGAGATCAAAACTCTCGAACATAATACTAAATAGGTTATCTGATACATTTTCCCTTTTATCGTAGCACAGTTTATAGAACAGCTGAGGTCTGACCTGATAATGTAGCCACGTGTAGCGGATCGGGGTTAAAGATTGGACATAACAGACGCGACGTTACTATTGCTACGGGAAAATAATCCATAACCAATCAAATAGAAGATGATGATACACTGACGTCTTTATCTCACTTTCTATATGTGGAAACTGAATAACGGTTCGACCTGTGAATCAAACCTGGAATTTCATAGTCAGTAGCTGCGGTGGTCCTCTTCATTTCTTGAATATTTTAATGGCAGTTTTTAGAAGTATTGAGTATCTTGAAATAATATATAATCATAGATTATTAATCAAATCTTGTGCATTAATCACGCATTTTACACATTTATGTGATAGTAATATGAGTAGTTAACTCAATAATAATATTCCTGTAAAATCGTGCTCAAATATTACTGACCAGGATGCTTGAAAGTCAAAATCGAACAAACGTCAATGCGAGAATCCATTGCATGAATAAATAATGCGGTATTGATCAGGACCATATGAATAAATACATCATAACCAGTCCCATAAGTGTTTCTCTCCCGTGTCAGTAGAAAAAGGAAATAATAGTTAAAGTATGACCACCAAGATAAATATGTTTCTTTGTATTCTCTCATGGTTTCTCTTGATTCCGAGGGCCACAGAGTGTGTCGGACTCGTACCAAACGAATGGTTGTAACCATTCATCTGCTGTGATTAGATTATTGCATGACTTCCAAAACCTCGTCTCGCGAACTAGACGGTCGCATTCACACGGTCAAGCCATACTATTAGGGCTTGGGGCTGGCGACCTCAAACTCTCCCCTGTTGACTCACTGCGGCTGTTTACTTTGCTTACATGCCGACAAATCACGGTGTTGGTATTACCCACTAATCAACCATTATTGGATTGAACAGAATTATTAACTTTGTCGGTATTGCTATTGATTGTGTCATTTTGCGTTTGTTAGTTGTCTCTGTTGACAGATACTCAAACTTATCTCGATCACCACTGAGAATAAATTCTAAAAACTGCCAAATGCATTCAGCCAAGTATTGCAAATTTTATTTTTATCCTGCATTATTACTAGTTTTCAAGTAAGCCTCTGAAAACTACCAGCGCTCCACAAGGGCCCCTTATCGTGAAATACTATCTAGATACTCCTATCTCAACTGCAGGGTATTAGCGTCTTCCATAGCCCATTTATATTGTGAGTTATCTGTAACAATCCTATGTATAGCATGAGCTTCCAAATGGTCAACGTGACTACGCTTGGGCTGACCGAATATTAGATAAATAAATCCTATAGCTTTCGTGATCGAGTGTAATATAGTCAATCTACAGGTGTATTCAGTGTATTGATTTATAGTAAAAAAGTCTTGACTGATGAACAGAGCTTAAACTAGTAAGACTAAAATCTTGTCTTTCGGACAATAGGTTTTTCTTGTAACGTAAGCTACGAAAAACCTGCTATGAAAATCCGTGATTTTGTTAAATTGATTAATATTGGTAATTTTAATTATAGTCATTAAATAAGGAATCTAGAAACACGTCTTACAGGAACTGTTGAAAATTTTCCTTAAGGGATTGGATGTTTCGTAAGCCGTTTTTAAACTAACTTTATACCCAAACTTCTTGGTTTAGAAACGTGAGTTTTGTTAGACATCTGTTGAGAAGGGATTAAAGTAAATTCCTACAGAATAGCTAAAATTATGATCGAATTCGTCTTACATTTTAACATCAAACTGCACAATTCTCACATTGATAGAACTAATTTGTACACAGAAGAAATACAATTAATTATTTAAAGGACCTCCATAAAACCCATTATGTATTGGAACGGTGCAACAAATTCTTGACATTGATGACACTACAAAAATACATGTAATAATGGTCTACTAGAATCAAAACATTTGATTTGATTTGAATACAAGCGCATTTACTAACTACGTAGGTAGTGTATACTCAACCTGTCATGTAGTCTGTCATTCAGACATTGAGGATTCGTTGATATCCGTATCCCTACACTGTCGCATCCATTTTGAATATATCCAAATGGCATGTCACCCTACATCATGAATGAGACAGTGTGGTGGCAGGTGACTGAAATAGGTTCCTTGCGTAATCCATTAATGTTCATCATTTTGCTCTGTTTCAAGTTTCGTAATGTTTATTAATTTCCTAACACCAGATTGAAATAGTACAAAATAATAATTACGTAACTGTCTAAGACATCTGTGCTCTCTTGAATGATGATAATGATTTATGTTATATCAGTGGATTTCGCTAGCTTTACTTAACCAGTTTTAATAAAACAGACGTCAGACGACAAAGTGATCCTTTTTTCTCCATTTAGGTCATCACCATCATCTTCCAACACTTATCCCAAATTATTTGGGGTCAGCCGTCACCTCATGATTCCCTCCCTTTCCCACCATATCGACCTTAACACAATCCATCCAACTCTTCTTTGGTCTCTCTCTACCCCTCCTTTTGAGATGTGGAACCCTAAAAATCGCTGGAATCTTTTTGCTTTATAATGATTATGCTGCTGTCTCGTTCTGTTGCCGAAAATCTGTTGCAGGCAATACCTACCCATTAAGAGTCCGGCGGACCGAATTTCTCTTACAAACGTAATACCGAAATAAATTGTAATTCAAACACAATAATATAATCAAATTCTGTTATTATTCAGATACCGAAACAGTTAATCTAGGTTCGTACTCTACCATTTCGTCCAAAATAGTTCACTGGAAATAAATGTCAGCGAATGCAATTTTTAATAACTTTACCAAGTTTGGAACGATTTTCCGGTCTTTTATTTCCAGTAAAGTAGTACTAGACAAAATAGTGCCGTAGAAACCTAGATTATAGGTATCCAAATCCAAATACATAATAACATAATTTGATAGAATATTGTCTGGATTACGATTTATTTCGGTATTACGTTTTTGTGGGCAATTCACGCTCCGCCGGACCCTTAAGGTTTTCCGACGAAGGGAGACATTATCATTGTACATGATATTCGATCACGCCTGTATCCCCGAAGGGTATACTAATGTAAAGTTGTAAATATTATTTGCAAATATATTGGATGCTTCAGACAGGTTCCTTGTAATTAATTTCGTAACCTACTTCATTTGACGATTCCTATGTTATACCTAATTCTGCCTTGGGGTTATCTGCACTGCATTGCCAATTCTGCTGCTGAGCAATATTGTCTAGTAACCCTGTTCATTTTTGTGTTCTGATTTGAAGGGTAATGTAGCCAGTAAAATGACGATAATAGTGATGCTTCGACGAATTATAGTGATTCTTCTGGTTTTGCTGGCGTCTATAAGCTATGGTTTCCATTTACCATCAAGCGGGCAGCATGCTTCTTTATGATGTAATCGTATTACTAGGTATATGATAAGGTCAACATGAATATAGATTACTTACCGTTCTTTTCTTATTTCCCCGTGTCTGTTTTGGGCGTAATTTTAGTTTTCCGACGAGTTTACGTCTTGACTGTATAATTTTACGTAATTGTAGCTCAAGTTGCCTTTATACAAATAAAATTAATGCGACCTCGTCACGCGATATAATTTCCTCATATATATAATTTTTGACGTAAAGATTATGTGTCTGCCGGAAATGGAGTTAAGTTCCTAATCCACGAATTAAACTAATATTACAATTTGTATTGATGTTTAGTTTTATTGTGTTTTTTTTTGTCTTTTTCAAAAAATATCATACAGTAAGTACCTATAGTCAAAATATATTAGGCTGTAATATCAATCTAGCTAGTTTTTTTCTGGTAAGTGTTACACCACACCACAAATTGACCGATGGATGGTCTAACATCAAAATATCGTCTCACGTTCAGCAAGATTAAATCTTTGAGTTCAACATTAATTTACCTACTTTTGATTTTAATTGATTTTTGAATAAATTATTCCGTAATGAGTAGGTACGTAATTAAAACTAACCTAGCTTAAAATTTCGCTCGTAAAACTATGAAAGCAGATCCTAATCTTTGTTTTAACTCCCCAAGCAAGTAGACACCTAATTAGAATTTATATTTGCAATTAACTGGTGTAATATACAACGAAACGGTACACTAAGTTCTAACTTGACAAATAGAATTAACAGATTTTAATATATTTCTTTGTATAAAATGTTTTAAATAAATTAGTTACCTAGTTATAATGGTTTTCGTGTCAGCGTGTCAACTGCTATCTATTGATCAATTACTGAAGTAATAACTCATACACTCTAACTGATAATGAACATTACGTATACCTATTATATTTCAATCTAGCACTCCGCTATTGCGCTATTTAGGTCAAATAATGTACACTCAATAGTCGATTGAAGAAATTTGACAGTTTTGGATGCCTACCATGAAATATTGTTTACCTTACACACATAAAGGAAACATAATATAACAAATCGGCTATTAAATGTAACAGCAGCAGCAGCAGGAAAAAATAATTATGTGATTATTTATTCACATAATTATTTTTTCCTGCTGCAGAAATCTGAAACCAATTAGTGACAGTGTTCCAAGAATCTGAACTCGTCATAAACCAAACATTCGTTTGCACTATGTCACCATAAAGTATTTATTTATTTAACATATTATTGTACACCAAAAATACTAATAATAATACATATTTATCTATGTTACAAACAATGTACAATGGGCGGCCTTATCACTTAAAGTGATTTCATCCAGGCAACCAAAGTGATTTGGACACTGGATAAGATAGCGGGAAGGTAAGTATTGTACTGAAATGGAGCTAGGCAGGACATACTTATCTGCTGTAAGTCTGTAAATGATGTTGGTGCGTAGCTTGAATGAGATGTCCGGATGACACAAAACTAAAAGGCGCGGATACCGGAACCTCTCAACCACGAGGAATGGAAAAAGGGAAAGGAAGAGCTTTGCTCATAGGTACTGTGAGATAATCAAAGCTTTAATTAAATAATAACAGACCTCTATGCGATGGACTTGTGTGCCCGCACAAGCCTTCCAAAGAACCAGATGTCTTCCTCACGGGAGACATGCCGTAAGATTCAAAAAGGAGATAAGTACAAATTATAATAAAGTATATAGTACCTACTACAAAATTCTCGCATCTCTTCTGCGTTAACCTCGCTGAAGTTGCTTTCAGAATCTACACTTTATTGCTAAAGTTAAAACTTTAGAACTTTTTAAAAGGTAGCTTTTTACAAGTGGGTATGTGTAACTGGGGCGTAAGATAGTTTTCTTTTTACATAAAAATATTCACTGAAATTCGGGCCACCGAGTTGGGAGTTGCAAAGCGTGTTTATATTTTCCTACTTACGTTAACTTTGAGTTTACGTAATAAATGTGTCGGTAGTTGAAGATAGTCGGCCCTTTAACGATGTTTATGTTACTAATGCAGTTTTAGTTAGTAATTAAATTATAGGCAAATTGCATATGATTTTAGTACGCATATAGTGAATAATTAATTATGATTTATTAATGAGATGCTTTACTTATAGTTATACTAGAGTTCCCATGCGCAGCTTCGCCTGCGTATTTAGGTATTTTTCGTTTTTAAAATATACTGTGCCCACTGTATCTACACCATGGAGGTTACATATCATACAATTTTTTAAGTCTAATTTATTAGGAAGAAAACAATTGTCAAAATGTCAACAGTGAATGACAGCTACAGTCAAGATATGTATGACGATAGATGTCATCGTTTATTAAATATGTTTAAATGTGTGTATGTGTATGTCAAACGCATGGTAGTGTGTGCGGACTTTGAAACAACCTTCAACCCCTCCCTTTTCACCACCTTAGAGGTTGAATATCCAAAAATCCTTTCTATAGTGCTCGTCTACAGTCCAAAAGGAAACATGCTACAAATTTTCAGAGATCTAGCTCCTGCATTTTCGGCTGTGTGGTTGATACGTCAGTCAGTCAGTCAGGTTCTTCTTTTATATAGATTACTAGCGACCCGCCCGCGGTTTCACCCGCGTTACCCTATTCCTAAGAGTCGTAGCGTAATGTTAAATAGCTTAAAATCTTCCTCTTGAATCACTCGTATTTAAAAAAACCGCTTCAAAATCCGTTGCGTAGTTTTAAAGATTTAAGCATACATAGGGACAGACAGACAGCGACAGCGACTTTGTTTTATACTATGTAGTAAAAGTTCCTCATTCGATCAGCCTATTCCAGTTCACTTTTGGTAATGGATCCATACCACCGTGCATCACAAAACTCTCCTTGCATCCAGCCAGCTCAGAGCTTTGGAACAAATAAAGCAAGCCAAATAATTAGGCTGTGTATATGTTTGTCCTAAACTTTTATTAACCTTTCAATGAGACCGAAAAAGATCAATCAAAATCACAACATCAAATTGTAATTAATTACTTATTTGATTTTTTTTTACTTTGATTTGTCGTTCCTTCTGATTGTAAGGAAAAAAACATTTATGTTGTAAAGGTCAAGCGTGGGCGACGAAGCTTATTGTGACACTCGAATTATAAGTTTTTTTTTGGGAAACAATTCGAAACCATAGAATTTTCTTTATTTGTAATTTCAGCAATTATTAATCATATTAACATTATAAATGCCAAAGCAACTTGTGTGTGTTTGGCTACTACCATTTCACGCCTAAACAACAGATATATGTATAGAGAACTGATTTCTGTTAAATTTGGCAATACACTGAGTTGCGGCTTGGCTATAGGCTACCTTACATAGGCTTACATAGGCTCCCTTTTGTCCCAAAAAGACCTTTTTAGGTGATATTGAAACAAAAACTTATTTTTAGTGATGTTTCAATAAAATAGTTTTTTTTCCAAATCCTTAAATACTTAAGTAATGGTTGTTATTTTTTCAGAAAAAGTTTGCATTAAACCCCACCATAAAAACCCACATTTTATGTACCTATTCGTCTACAAAATAAGAAGTTTGACCACGGTAACATACCTACTGACAAATTCATACATTCACCTACCTACCTTACCCTAACTAAGGTCACTTCACGAAAAAGAATTTTCTTATCTTGCCCGGACCTGTCTCTTGGGATCTAGAACAATTAATTATCCTGTACGATACTGAGCCCAGTCCCAACGGGTCAATAATCTCCTTCAGTTTGAGTAAATAGTTATAAACACCATACTAATGTATCCTAGTTTCCTTAATTATTAATTGTATTTGCTTAATTGAACTGGACTGGGAATTGTTATGCATTGTATTGGATACAAGGTGTATGCGTTTAGGGTAAGAGATTGTTTATTTGTCAGGGACTGCAATACCAATAATAGGATATAGATTCTTAAAATATATGTAGGTACTACATTTTAATTTAAATTAGGAATAGAGTTTGTGATTTAGCCTCGACGATATTTCTTGGGTTTCTTATTATATTAGATACTAGCTGCAGCCCGCAGTTTCACTCGCATCCCAAAACGAGTTATTGAGACAAAAAGTCAAGGCCTACTTATATCCTTTCTAAAGATGCAACCTATCTCCCTGCCTATTTTTATAGAAATCCGTTGAGCGGTTTAGGCATTACTGCTCATTGACTCGTTGGTCTAGCGGTTCCAAGCACGACTGCTACGCTAGAAGTTCTGGTTAAGATTCCTAGGTCGAGCAAAGTGTTATTGGCTTTTTCTATGAAATCCACACCACCAGCTCAGTTTGGATTTATGCCCGGTTAGTGGGAAAAGGCTCGCCCCTATTACATTGGACCTAAACATGCCGGCGAACTGTGGGTGTACATTAGTACACCTCTGCCTAACCCTTTAGGCGTAATGGTATGTAATGTTTTATTTAGTCCATTTTCGATCACATCCGTCGTAGGTTTTCCAAATTTTTTAATTTGGAAAACCTACGGTTATTTTTTGTTTACTAGGTAACAAAAAACCTTCCAGAAGTTTGTCGCAAAAGTGTTCTGATGTGTGAGCTTAATTACATTTCGTAATTATTTCCCGTAACGAGCAATAACATAGATAGATGATTTAATACTCACGGATGTATCGTAAAACGTTTTATTATGTTTCTTGCAAATGAATCAAATAAATATCATTTTTATTATTTACGAAACACTTCAGAAATCATCGTGTTGCAATCTACATGTTTATAAGTAATAAAAATCTTGTTTGCATGTGAGCTAAGCTTGTTTTGCAATACGGTTGACCATCTGTCTCTATGATACATATGCTACAAGAGACCAAAATAAATAATGCAACAATTTTCAGTTTATTTTGTGTGTTTACCCGCCCGCGGTTTCACCCGCGTTGCCCCATTCCTAAGAGTCGTAGCGTAATGTTAAATAGCTTAAAACCTTCCTCTTGAATCACTCTATCTATTAAAAAAAACCGCTTCAAAATCCGTTGCGTAGTTTTAAAGATTTAAGCATACATAGGGACGGACAGACAGAGACAGCGACTTTGTTTTATACTATGTACTCGTAGTGATACTAAGCTAGGACATGGACGGTACTTACAGTATCACACGAAAACGTATTAATTAAAACTTAGGTACGTTTTTATAATACGTTCTTTCCCCCAACGGCCAAATTTAATCAACAATGCTATTCGTGACTAATTATAATTTAGGTAGGTAGGTACTAGCTTCTACCCGCGATTTCGTTTGCGTGGAGTTCAGAATCGGATAGCCTATGTGCTATTCCAGGCTATAATTGATCTCTGTACCAAATTTCATCCAGATCCGATTTAGTAACAAATATCCGTATGCCATACATCCTCATAATCTTTCAACTTTCATTCAACTTTATAATGTTAGTAGGATGTACTCAATGAAACAAACATTTATCTAATTAATCGAGGTACAAACAATGGACATTATGAAAATAGAATTATACTCGAACAGAGGAGAGGTACACGTGTCGGGTTTATCACGCAGTCGGTGGCCGAACGTGGTCCGTTCCTATCTACATTATTATGTGTATATACGTATTTATAGGTACTTCTGTTTATACGGCAAATATTCCTCATATGAAATGCCGTGATAGAATTTTACATCATTGGACAGATATATTCTACAAATACTCTTGCAAGGCAACATATATTTACTGAGAGACAAAGGCTCGAGACGAAATAATGTGATGTCGCAACACCCATTTCATAATAAGTGGGTGGTAATGACTATTAATTCGAGAAAACCATGTCTAGTTTTTATATCGATTCTTTGATCACGGCTGAATATGAGTTTGGTTATAATAGAGAAATTGGGTTTACATGTGTCTACTTTAAACATAGCTTAGATTTTGTTTTAATTATCTTTTGTTATAGAGGTTCTGTTTGTATTATTAACTAACCAAGGAATAATTAACAGACACAATAGAAAAACAGTTGTCACGACTCTGCTCTCGATTAAAGTTATGATAGAAAAGTTTTAGTCATAAATAAGGATAGAAAATCAAGATTGAACCAACTGGTATTTGCAATATATTACAGCTAAAGTTTTCTCGAACGTTTTGCTGCATTTATCTTGTATCATTAACCCTGAAAATTGAAGTAAATGAGTATCGGAAATGCAATCTCGGAGGCCATCTGCTGAACATTAGCAGCTGCTCGCAATAACTTCCAAATTAGTTAAGACCGAGGAGCTCGATATAATTTCCACCATTAACAATTTTGTGCTAAAAACTTAAAATGTAGATCGTCACCAACTACGTGCTACGTCACAAATTGTCAATTTTGCCAGCTGCATACAATTTTGAAAAAAATAGTGAAGATGATTGGTATGAATATGATATAGTGTGGTAATCGCTGATCGTGATGATTGGATGTACTCATTCCCTTGGAATAGAAAGCCAGAGAGATATCTTGAACTCCTACCGACTATATACATATAAACACAGACCAAATAACATTAAATTTGGCGAGCCCCTCTGACCCTTTGATTAAATTTTCAGTTATATCGGCTAGATTTAACTAATTACAATCAATTAATTAATATGCAGAACTGGTTTTGAATTATAATCTAGGTATATCATGTACGTTTTATTGAAGTTTTTGTTCAATTCATCAATAATTGAATCGCGTGGAATATAGAATACGCGTTTTCTCATGATACCATAAAGAATAACATCATTGTTTTCTAATAGGTGCATAAATCATTAGTTCTTGACACCTAGAACGTGATATTATGTATTACAAGTACAATGAACTGCGTATTACTAACCTAATTGATAGTGCCTAATAGTGTTAGCACCAGTTCTGTGTGTGTCAAGTAGGGGGTATGTAGTATATAGAGTTACAATCGAGACTCGATGGTTGAGCACTTTTCAGCCTTATTAATAAGTCTATAAGGTAGAAAAGTGAGCAACATCGCCGTGCACACGAAAGTTTGATAACATTTTAGTGTTTTGATTCCAAAGTCTGTGTGTTTTGATCGCCTGGAGTAGCTGTAGCAAGTAGTAGATTTTTATAAATAAAGTAGTCGATATTAATTCTGCCATTATCATTTATACCGGAGTAGAATAATGTAAACACAGTACACTGCTTTACTCACCTAGATAAAGTCAGCAGAGTAAAACCGCGTAATTATTTAAACGCAACAGGTACCTACTCGTTAATTTAAAAGAAATACCTTTAAAAAACAAAATCTAGATACCTTCTTGTACATGCCCTTTTCAACCGACTTCAAAAAGGAGAAGCTTCTCAATTCGACTGTGTGTTTGTTACGCGATTACTCCGTCAATTATGAACCGATTTTGATGATTCTTTTTTGATCGGTAGGTCATACATCAGAGGTGGTCCCATAAAAATTTGGTCAACATCTGATCACAAATTTTAAAACAAAATGACAATAACAAGTAAATGATAACGTCGTTTAGGTAGACGTAAAATTATACTCGTTACTAAAAAAGAAAAAAGATAATAACTTTTAACAAAAAGTAATACCTCCTTCAAAAACATACGAATAATGTTAGGTGCACAGTTTCGGATGTTGGTGCCATCGATTTGGTTTGAACTTCGACTTCCGAAACTGTATTTTGCGGTTTTACTTTTTGTTAAAAGTTATTTTATCATACATTGAAGCGGCGGTAGCCTAATGGCTAGGGCGTCGGATTTGTGATAATGTGGTTGCCGGTTCGAACCCCACCCATTGCACTACCGACGTGAACCCACTGGTAACACAAGCATTTAGCTTAGCACGAGGGGTTAACAAGAATACTAGTAATGTGCGGACCACATTACTAGTAAGCTTTTTAAATAAAAAAAAATACAACAATTAAAGCAGCCCAAGCAAAAATGGATTAATGTATCACTTTTGGAATCTAAACACAAGTTGGAAAGAGAGCTTTGTCACCGCGCCGACCAGTACGTAATTATGATTAATATGACATCCATCTAGTTCTGTTTTATTTTGTGCGCTTTTACCTTTTATCCAGTAATTAGCAACGCGTCTGGGAACTTTTCCCAGTTTTTACTTTACCTCAATTAATGGTCTGATGTACTTACTACCAAAATGTTTGTTGATGAAGTGTCCGGCGGAGCTTGAATTGCCCACAAAATAATTCGTAATCCAAACAATATTTTATCAAATTGTGTTATTATTCGGATTCGGACGCCATTAGTCTAGGTTCCTACCGTACCATTTCGTCTACTACTACTTCACTGGAAATAAACGACCCGAAAATAGTTAGAATTAAGATTTATTTCGGTATTACGTTTGTATGGAAAATTCGGTCCGCCGAACTCTTAATAAAAAGGCTTGATTGATGTTGTGTGGGTCAAAATTAAGCTTCTGCACGACCAGATAATCCACATTAAAATATACGTAAGTACATGTATTTTAAAAGCAATAGCAAACACAGTGCTCTTATAGGGTAACATTAAATCCCATTTTTGGGCGGAATAAATAATTTTATATCCAGTTATTTGAAAGCGTAGACAAGACACTGTAAATATGCAGTAAGTACTTTTTTATTAGGTATGCCTTAATTGAACATTCAAGGCCCTAAATAATACAGTCAAATTATGAAAAGTTTTTTTAAATAAAGCGGTAAATGCTGTGAACAGCTCATTTTCCGTGCATGCAACTCTCATCAACCACAAACGGAGAATGTAGAAAATGGTTTGTTTGCTCTGAGAATGTACGTATTCATACACAGTCATAAATCGTTTTGAGATTTCAAACATGCTTTTGCGCAGAACATGAAAATATACGAATGTGAGCTTTATCTTATTAATCCGTTTGAAGATTTTAAATGTTGGTACTTCTTAATTAATCGAGGGGCTACGAAATAACCGCGTTCTTTTCACATTTAATTTTAGTCTGTTTATGTATGCGCATATAAATATAATAATTTAAGTTCTGGTGCATCAATTACTGGCGCCAGTTAATGGTAGTACATTACTGGGAAAGTACAGCACGATGACGTCACGACTAACAACGAATTAGGTTGGTATGTAGGACAACAATCGCGTGACCCGTTTGCGGGGTATTTGAAAAAGGAATATACTGTAGATACCTTTGCGGCTGTATCCCTTAATAATACATTTCGTTCCCTTCGTGCTGTCCGGAACAGCGCATGGCATTAATGTAGATTATTTTTTCAATTTTATCCACCTTCATTCCCAGCTCATACTTTAAATATGCCTCAGTTTACGAGTATAATACTTCGAACTTTTTTTTTAAAAAAAAAACCTTACTAGTAATGTGCGACCCACATTAGCAATTACTAGTATTCTTGATAACCTCTCGTGCTGAGCTAAATGTTTGTGTAAACGAATGGGTTCACTTCGGTAGTGCAAAGGGTTCGTTTCGAACCGGCAACAACATGATCGCTAGTCCGACGCCCTAGCCATGAGACTACCGACGCGTGCCGCTTTATAAAAACTTATTCATAATCATAATAAGTTACTAATTAAGCTAATCATAATAATTATGCAACTAATCATAATAATTATGCAACTAATCATAATATTGTTTTGAGTAACCTAACTGAACAGTATATTTAATATTTTGAATACTGTAAGGTTATTTATTGGAACGAAGTTCCTTATCGCGCGTTGTGAAAGGGGGCTAGACGGAAAAAAATCTTACGAAAAGTTGTCACGACACTTTTTGCTATAGTAAGCTATTGTAAGCTGTGCGGCGTGCGCATGTTTCTCTGTCTGTCTCTCTCTCTCTAATAAGATAGTAGTTCCTTTCGATTAATTAGTGAAGGAATAGTAATATTTTTTTTTTTTTAATAAAATTTTATTACAATTCCTTCACTAATTAATCTAAAGGAACTTCGTTCCATCCGGGTGTCCCTTGACACCTCTCAAGTATTTTTTTTGTGTAAATACAGCCATAAGTTAGAAATCCGTACATCAGCATTATATTCACTAGTGAAATGAACTAGTCGTTCGTTTTCTTTTTCTATTGATTTATGGCTTTTAAATACCCTTTGCCGCAGTGAGCTATGTTTAGTTTTCATTGCGTCGGTTCAGTTGTTTTATTATGGTAGTGGTATAAATTTGCATTTAATCCTCCCGGAATTATTGTCTGCACGAACGCTTTTGAAGAACCCATTTTAGATCAGCTGTTTTCTACAATTTATGGTTATTGGCGGTGACTTTTCTATTTATATTTAAATCATCATTATCGTCATCATTTTCCTGCCCTTCTCCCAATCAATTTGGGGTGCGCGCAGAATTACACTTTTCCATTCATCCCTATCAGCCGGATTCAGCCGTCATTTTTGTTACAGTCATCCAGACATTATTGTTACCGATAGGCATGGACAACTTCTATGATATTTTAGATTGCCCAACGCTTAGAGGTAGGTAGTGTAGGTTAGACGCATTTTTAATGAATTCGTGAAGGAGGTTTCATTGCGGTGATTTCGTCCCTAATTAAAAAAATAAATTTATCTATTCCTTTTTCATATGTTATCAACTACCGTTATTTACTGTTTCATTGCTGGATACAAAAAAGTAAGTATTTCCTATGTACCCCAGTATCCACTAAACACTGTTTCAATGAATTTATTTTTACTAAATCAGCGCAAGAATTATGACATCATTAGTACTGGATTATTAGATACATGATATGGTAGGTCAGATGTTAAGTAATCTATGCTAAAATGATGTACATATCAGGTATCAGGCTAATGGACCGACCAAGATAAGCTGACAGCTCTAATAACGATGGACAAAGCACTCCTAAATACGAATTACTGAGCTCTTTCAAGCTCAGATAATAGGGGTAATAAGGTTCGCCTCAATAGAAATGTTACCTCCAAACCAATATTGTATTTGGTCATCTGTGAAGCCGATCTCAGCTATATTACCTTCTAATATTAGATACTAGCTGTATCCCGCGGCGTTACTCGCTTCGATATAGTATTTCTCTATTCCGTTGGAAATTCCCAAAATTACTAAATTACATAACAAATTTTAAGTTTGTGGGCTAAATAATTGAATTAAGAAATTTTAGCGATTTATCAGTGGAGGGTATTTTGGCTTTATAATATATTTAGATTTGACATAATAGTCATTACCCACTTAATAGTTAAGAATTCATCTATAAAATAACATGCCCCGTCTCATTTATTAACGCCAATCCAAAACCGTTGAAGTTAATTGCACGAAATGAAGACGGGATTAAAGAAAATTCCCACGTAAATGGGAGAAAATATAAACGCGTACAACACTGAGAGACATAACTAGAATATTGCTATGTATACATCCATAAGAATAATGTACTGTATTAGGAAAAGATTTGTATTGAGTAAGAAATGTTGATATGTTTTCAAGATGTATTATTTTGCTGATTGGGCGGATAATCAACTTAATATGATATTAGGTACATTTATCCCGCGACTTTATCTGCGTGGACTCCAGGATTGGGTCCGACCTGGGTAAAAAGTAGCCTGTGTGTTATTCCAGGCTATAATCTAGCTGTGTGCCAAATTTTATCCAGATCCGTTCAGCCGTTTTGCTGTGAAAGAGCATAGCAAGATACATCCATACTCACAAACTTTCACGTTTATAATATTAGTAAGGATATGCTGTTAACAAAATCGTGTCAGACAAAAGCGAGTTTTTTCTATTAATTACTCTAGTACTTATAGTGAAGTACTTATATTATACTAGCTTATATTTTTGGCATACATGTAAAGCAGTTATGCCGTCATATTTATTACCTACTAGCGATACGTTAAATTTCCTTACTTTTGGAGGATTAGAACCTATCTTAAAAATCTTCTGACAATTACGAATAGAATAACAAAAAATCAACCAGATCAGTCGAGTCGTTCTCAAGTGATGATCTTACATAAATGCGGTATTTGATTTTTATTTATATACTTATATAGATTAATAAATTGTTAAGTACGAGTATTATAAGATTATGTGTAGTCGACTTCGAAGAAGAGTATGTTCTGTGCGCTTATGCTGGGATTGTAGCAGATAAGTTAATTAATCATAAGACTGGATTTTTGGTCTGTATTAAACTGGATTCACTGCCTGCTTCGTAGTTGGCGTTTTCCATTTTCCCTTCCACGATTCCCATAATAGGGTAATAAACATGACAAAGACTGCAAATATCAGTCGGATAATCAATAAATTAATCAAGTATGGCCCTATTTTTGTTACGCTCTCGCGATCGCGATATTGCTAGGAAACTTTTCCAATTTCCTCGTACGATGCATTTCATAAAAAATGTATTGCATTCAGAACGCAGCGAACGTTCCTATACTGTGGCACGTACAGATCGCAGCCCTGAATAACTCTGGGATATTAGAATTTCCCTCAAGAATATTCGTTAAAATCATTTTAATAAAGATGCTTTTAGTAAATTGTATTTTGAAATTTTGACATGAAAAAAATAAATAAACTGTTGGTTGACACAACTACGAGTATATTATCTCGTTTACAGACTGTGTAAAAAGAGTGTCTGGAATTGCACCGATTGGGTTCAAAACTACATCAACTTTCTTTAAACTTACTCTAGTCGCTAATCCGTATGCAAAATGCTTACGGCAATATTGTTTTTATTTCTGGTTGAGCGGTCTTTAGAAAATCTGTGCTTAGCAGTAAATGCTCATGGGCTGAAAAAACTATTACGTCACCTAAGCTAAACGTGCACTAATATCGACGTGTGTCCTAAAATATGATATTTTTACGAATATCCTATATCTATATATTACTTATACAATGAAAAGTTCGTACGTACGTATATAAATTGTGAACAAAAACCGCACCGACCACAGCCTTCGACGTTTCGCACGTGTTCGGAGGTTGCCCGGCCACGCGGGCTTTATAGGAAATTACCTGTTGGCTTTACCGGCTTTGTCTGCGAATGTACAGGATTACCGCAACGGTACCGGATCTCACAGGTTTTAAAATTACCTCACAAGCTTTTTCGCATTTTAATAACCGTACTTTTAGGTGTACGAAAGAAAGCACGCAGTTCCTTATTTTCATGTGGTTAAGTATTACCTAAGTATTAGATATATTTGAACTAAACAAATACGATATTTTAAGTTACCTATGTAGAAAAGTACCTATGTTGTACCTAACGTTTGAGTTAACTTTTTGTAACCAGAATATTTCCGTAAATACAAAGTAAGTATTACTTATTCATGCTTCGATAATCCACTGCGATCTGTAATCTAGAAACGTTTCGGAAACGACGAGATAAATATTATATCTTTGTGTGAATCATAGATTGATGGGTCTACATTTGTCTGCTAAATTGTTATCGTTTGTGATTGATGATTGAAGTGATATTGCGTATCATATAATTATCCTACGTGATTCTAACGCTGATTTTGCTGTATTTTAGTACAAAGCAAGAGCAGATCTTAAATTTTACGTAATGGGAGTGTCTGCACAATACAATGCGGCATACGTTACCTACTTACAGCAACAATGGCATCGCCCGCCATATCGCGCGAAACGACACACGAATCGACGCTTGCGCACCAGTCAGTGAACCTCTAGAACAATACACACGTGCAGGTCAACAGCTTCCTCTTCCGTCCAAATTCACTGACCGTGATTACCACTTTGCACTATGTAAGCACATCATTATGAACAGTTATTAATACGTGTTCTTTCTCTTTGTTACAGGAAGCGTTGCAGGACCACGAACTCGCCGATCCCTTGAAGCACCACACCCCAAGACTGAAAGCTCACTGCCGTCTTCCAAAGTATCTCTTAAAACTAATTTAAACTTATCTTTGGGAATCAAATCGACTCCGCTTAAGTCTTCACCTTCAAATTCTATTTTTCAAAAGACTTACGACAGGCGTCGAAGTCCCGAATCAGTCTTCAAACCTAGTTGCATACCTCTTTCCAAGAAATTAGCTGATAGAAACATACGGACATCTACATCACCGGTTAAGCAGGACTTAACTAGAGATACAATATCTAGCAGATCTAAAGCTGAAGTACCTAGATGTAGAACAACTCGCAGAAGTCCAGAAAAAGCCAAGAGTGACACGGAAAATAATCGTATCGATCGAAGACATCGAGCTCAAAAAGATAATGAAAGTCTTAGCGAAAAATATCATTATACAAAGAAAAGACTGACTAGTTTAGAAAATAATTCTCCAAGAAAATCGAATGACACTAAAAACGTTTCGCCTAAAAATATTTTGAATGTTACTTGCCGAGCAAATCAGGAACCAATCGCTGATGGACTAGAAAATTCTAAAGTTCCGAAGATGTCTACGCTGCATGAAACTGTTAGACCGCATAGTTCTAGACTTTCCCAAGAGATGGATAGCTTGGCTGCGTTGACTAAACAGACATTAGATAGGGTTAATAAATTGTCGAATAACTTAACTAGTAATAAGATAAATTTAGATACATCTGAACCTCGTTTCGACTCCTTATTCGCACCGAAATCTGAAATAAATCATACCAATCATGCATACAATAATGGTCTACATAACGAAAGGCCAATACATAACAGAGGAGTTACGGAAAGGTTAAGAGACATAGACACGGCAGCTCAGAGACTGATTGATTTTGAAAAGCAAAGTGCAATGTTTTCTGATCTCAATAACGATACGTCTAGTCAAAGTCGCCGTCTTGATACTTCGTCAACGTCCTGTAGCCATACGCCCGTGTCTATTTTGAAACGCAAATCTATTCATGAAGACATTACTGCAACGAATGCTACTAATCATGCTATTGCATCTCCGCCAGTTACATTTTCACCTAGTGTTGTTGAACCGCGAAACGGTCAATCTGATAGCAGACAGCGACAAGGGATTCTGAAGAAACGCCGAAGCTTAGATGAGTCTCAAGTAGCACGAAGGAGGTCTTGCAGTCCAGAAGTTTCCTTCGCTGAAGATGGCTCTTTAGAAACAAACAAGTCAATATTGAAAAATAGGAGATCATCTTTGGAAGATGTTGTAAGAAATAGATCACCTGATGGTCAAATTCAAGGTATTCTTAAAAGGAAAATGAGCCGAGAAGAAGAACATCACATTGACGATTTGTCTCAAAGTTCTCCTGAGCCTCATGGTATATTGAAACGAAAGTCTAATTCTAGTTCAAGTAGCAGTACTGCATCATCCCACGTTTCTATTGCTCAAGCTGTGTTATTAGCAGCAGCGGGAGGTGCGGAATTAGTTGAAGACGATAAAGAAATAGTGAGGCCCATACTGAAGAAAAAGAGTTTTTCAGAAGAGCGACCATGTCCAGATGTTGTATTATCCGATACACCCAAACCGATACTTAAGAAAAAGTCAACCGAATTTGATGATTATGAATTCGACCTGCCTAAAAAACCGATCCTAAAGTCATCGAAAAAGATGTCTGGAGACGAAGGACATGCTTCTAGTTTCGATTTGAGCGAAGACGACCGAAGCTCCCGAAGACCTTCACTCCTGCGATCCAGGACATCTGACCATTCGGGATCGGAATGTGAAGCAGCAGTTAGACCTATTTTAAAGCAGAGAGGTTCGAGTTTAACTAGGGAACGCAGCCAATCACCGCGCCCACGGCTCTCTTTTTGCGCGGACAAAGATGCGAACAATATTAGTGTGACGAATTTCAGTTGCGACGCGAACGACTTGTCGGCGGCTGGACCGCGACGAGTCTTGAATCTCGCGCCCGCGCTCAACCCGGAAGAGAATTATCCAAGTGCAGTACTCCGGCGGAGGAATCTTCGACCGAGAACAAATCTCCGATCAAAGAGCCTCGCGTGTGATGTGAATGATGAGTTACTCTCTATATTGAACAATCGCCGGCTAAAGGTTGATGAGAATTGTGAAAACGGATTTAGTGAACAGTGGAATTCCACCCTAAATAACGCAGCAGGGGACGATAATAAGCCTAAGTCGTTTCCATCCATTGCATCGCGAATAAAATCCATGGAACAAGCTCTAACAAAAGACTTATCACCCAGAGATCAGCCCTCTACTTCCAGGATGAAGATCCGTGATAAGGAACGCTACAAAACTCAACCAATCACCATACAAGAGATGCGGTCCATCACTTCCAGGTAAGACTATATTTTTACTACATATTTTAACGCTGCAATGTTGAATGCGATGTGTTTTAGATCACACTTTAATTGAAAGTCATTGCATCTGTCGAGATTCGTCCCACTCGAAACTACGTGCTGTGTTTATTTTTATTATTTGTTTGTATATCATTATTATGATCGTCTCTTAAAAAATCTGCGATAAGTCTGTATTGTCAAGGGATGTCCTTTTGATATATTTTATTTTTGTTTATAGTGCGATGCCTTTCTTATTATTCATTGAACTGACATCTTTAAATATGTCTTTCTTTGCAAAGGTGATTGTGCTGCGGCCGGTGGAGTTCGAATCTAAAAGTTGGCCCGTCGCCATTATTTTGATGGGTGAGCAGCCCACGCCACACGTGGGTTGTTCACTGAATGTTTTGTTCCAAAAACTATATATTTTGTTGTCCAGATGGTTAGTTAGTCATCCAAATGTAAAAATATATAAATTACACTATTACACTATCACTTCCTACTTATGCAAATATAAAGGTAGGTACTTACACACTAGACAGTGCAAGTACATAACTGTGTGAACTTACGAGCTGACAATTTGTTAGTAGAAACTAGAGTAAGTAACTTTATTGTAAGCTCAGTAGGTAGATCAATATTCGTAGTAAGTTCATCAGAGCGCATATTCATTTAGGAACTTAATTTAAATTAAAATTAAAATTCCCTTGTTGAATGTTTCTGTATTGAACGAATTCAAGTCTTGGAAGGTTAATCCTAACTCTAATGAGAATTCTAGACGATGTTTTGTTAATTATGACCATAATGAAAACGTAATACAAACTGCGTTAATTCGTGTTTTTCACTGTTCTGACATCATCAACACTACCTCAGTTTACTGTTTGAATCACGCTTGAACAAGACAGCGTAAGAATTAATTTTGGACTGTGCAGAACCATTAAATTGTGCAGAAATTGTTTGCGTACTTCAACTTCCTGTGTTCTGTTTATTTCTAAGTCATGCATCGTTTTATTTGGGATTGTCCGCTCAAAGAATTGTAAGTAATCCGTTACTCCACCTAAACAATTAGTCAGAACTAGGTCGCTACCACTGTGGTACTCACACTCGCTATAAAATATGGGTCGTCCACACTAAAGTCGATAAGAAATAAAATATTCGTGCTGTAAGGAAATTCCTTTAAATAATTTTAAAAAATCCGGTCAAAGTAGATTTTTTGCCAACCATATTTTATGATTAAGGTGTTATATACTCTGTCACTGTTAAGCGAATGGTCGGGTTTTACAAATCTGCGTGTAAACGTTATTTCAAACAAAAGCTATTTAATATTTGTGTTACACCTTGCTTGTTATGTTAATCATGTTCTTGAACATCGTTCAGCATTATGAATATTAGATGATCTTTAAAAGAAACATCTTAAAATGATTCCCATGAAAATGACTCATTGTTATTAAAATCTATCGTAAATATGGAATGAATATATACTCGTGTTATATATTATGTTCCCTTCACTGTTGTTGACAAAACATCTTTTTATAGCTTTGGCATTACTTACTACTTAACAAATGCTACCGCATTATTCATATTAGTGACTTGGCGATGTCTCGTAAAACTATAATAAGAATAAATCCAGATTTGATGTTAACTGTTGCGACTTGTGAACTTTTTACTAACATCATCTGTTTCACTGCATCAACAGTTGTTTCCAACGATTTAAAATGATATCCATCAATTAATTTATTGTAATTAGCATCGGCTCGAAATGGTGCTGTTATATTCGCCGTGCGAGCCGTGTCTTGATGACGGAAATAAGCGCTCCAGTCGTTAGTGGGTCAAGCACTATTTCGGGCTCTGTTGTGCTTCAAAGCACGCATCAAGAGTTTTATGACCGACCCGGCTGTGCACTCCCCGCGCCCTTAATGCCATCCATTGAAATGCAGCCATCGTTCGATATAATCACTGACTTAAACTCCACTATGAAAAATATTTTCAGTATTCTTCCATCATAGCGACACTCGTGTTGTATGTGCTACACAAAGTTAACTACCTACATAATACCTTAAGGTAATATGATAAATGTTGTAGTACCTACCTACTATATTCGAAACTATATAAACAATTCTTAGGAAATTATGACCGTCGGTAGTAGGCGAGTAAATCGCGTTGGGATCGAATCTCGATCGATAGCATTAAAATCAAGAACAGACATTTATATTTAGATGATATTGCCGATGGTGTCAAACATCCCCAAAACGATAGATCGGCGGAGCCGATCCAATCACTCACACCATAATTCATCGAAATTTATAAAGGCGAGCTGAAACAGCGACCGTCTCTTTCTTATGTACGGGTGTGTTCTACTTTAAAACGTTTCTTTTCTCATTTCGCAGTTTGGAGCCGGGCCAAGCGCGTTTCCAAGCGTTCGGTCCCGCGGGCTGTAGTTTTCCGAGCCGACCCGTCGAGTCCGGTGTTGCTCCCTCTACCAGGGGCCCTTTTCCCCTAGCGGGGGCACCCGAAAGAGATCCCTTCGCAGACTTCGCAAAGGCTTTGGATTCGCCACCGTTTGGAGTAAGCTCGTTTTGTGCTAAATCCCCAACGACTGCCAACGGTTTATTAGATGCTGGTATTACAAAAGACGACAGCTACGGTGAAGCCACATTTCTAGACTTGGAAAACATCGAAGCGAACGCTGAAAGGAAACAATCGACGTTGGATGAAATAGAGCAAGAAGTGAACAAAGTCCGCGTCGCGCTGGATGAAGACAGTCGCGCCTTGGAGGAGGACGAGAGGCAGGAAGACGAGAGGCACCAAGGCGAGGCTGACAACTGGAGTTTGAATGTGTCTTGTGATAGCGGTGTTTATAACCGAGCTTCCTCCAGAGACTCCGGACCACATTCTGGTGAGTGTTTCTCAGAAATTCACTAATAACGTTGGGAAATTAGTTGGTTTATTAAACTCGTAAACTTATTTTTATCGTAACGGCCGTGCAGAGAGCTATAATGTGAAATCGTCGTTAGCTTATTTAGTGCGTCCAGCAGTCACAACTGTCAGTGTCATAAAGTAAGCATGTGAAAGCGATCTGTTGTGTCCGGCACGGCCGGCGTTAACTTGCGGTTTGTTTACGTTCTGTTTGGTAAAATTAGATTTACCGAATGCGCCGCTATTCGTATTAGGTCGGTTTTGAAAATAAACACGGTATAACCTTGCAGATGTCTCTCGGCCCACTTATTTGGGTCAATGTAATGCACGTGTTCTTTGTCAAAACGTCATTGCATTAGTTGAAGGTAGAGTAATCGGTTATTAAGCGATTAGTGTCGTTTTTTGCGGAATTTGATCTTGGCATTGAACGAATGAAAAAATATTCAAATAAGTATTTAAAATTGTACACTTTCAATGGTCTGCTCTAGATATTCAGTCGAGTCGGAGTACTTCTATTCAAACATTTCTTTTTATTGATATTCCAGGTGAAGAACTTGGTTTGATTGAGAGCCAGGAGATCAGGGAAAACCACGCCACGAACAGCAGTAGCAACGAGTGGTCCTCTTCATCTATCGAGCGTGGCCTTCTCACAATGGACCGTGAGAGGAAGTCTACCGAAACAGAGGCTCCGAGGAGTCCTGAGGGGACTGGAAGTGACGATGAAGATAAAGGACCCCGCGGCTTCAATCTGGGGCTCGTCAAAAGCAACAGTGTGGTTGCCCGCGCCAGTATGTGGCAGCAGCTGCAACAACAGGCTAAAGGTAATGTTTATCTTTGTAAATCTTTTAAACCATAGATGCTATTAGAAGTGAATCTAAATTTAAAGTTAAATTTTATTAATTCATAAATCGTAATACAGCAATTTTGGTAGCACATTTATAACGTGAGGACTATAAACTTTGTGACTCATACGCGTAAAGCCCTAAAATAAAATAAGTACCATATTCGTTCCAGGAACTCCTAAACCTTTGCTCCGCCACAGTCGCTCCAAATTGAAGGAGGGACCTACAGTGGTAGACAGATTCAAGAGTCAGCCAATATACTACCCGGCGCCCGAAGTCCCACCGAGTGAACCCACCAACGAGCAACCATTTTCTCTCGCTCAGTCGAAAAGCACTGCCAACGTGCTAGACAGGGACGAAGATGGTAAGCCTTTAAAAATTTAATTAGCATTACGCAGTTCCAATAGAAATTATACTTTGAATTTTGTTCTGTTCGTTACATTTTTGAAAGTGAAAATACAATTTATTGGTTACGTTTAAAGGCATGTAAAATTTGCATTTTTCATTCAAAAGATACGCTTCCTGTCTTATGTATCGTCGGCTTTTGTTTCTTTTTTGCATGTCCTCGACTACTCTACTATGTGTATGTCCCGGGCTCTATCGTAAACACACAACCGCACAATGTTATGTAAATACGCACACACTCACCGGTGGCAGCTAAGTTAGACGAAGACGATCCAGCGAAGATGTCCCTCTCGGAGAAAATGAAAATGTTCAACTCCAAGCTGAGTCACAAGCCGCCGATGGGCGGAGTACCGCGGGCGCGGGAGGAGCGGGCGCCTCGCACGTCACGCCTGCGTACCATGCCCGTGCTGGCCAGCCAGCTGCAGGAGGCCATGGAACAGAACGAGAGGCTCACCAAGTCGCTGACCCACGACGATGTGCCGCGTAATAATGATTTTCAATTGAAAATGGAACTGTTCCGTTCAGCCAGCGCTAAGAATACGTCTTTAGAGTATATTATGAGGCAGAACGCCAAGTTTAGGAGCTTAGGTCTGATTTGTTCATTATTTTGAGTTTGATGTTGTCGTTTGCTTGAACAGTTTCGCTTTTCTGGGTTCGTTTGGTACTAATCCCTATCACAGTATTGTAGTTTGGTAAGATTTGGATATCCTGTGCATGCTGTTAAACCTTTGCACGAATTTGCACGACTTTTCTTATTAATTATTTTAACATTTTAGGTTGATTACAATGTTGGTGTTGTGTAGTTTGGAATTATTTATTTGTTGTTTGGTCGTTATACTGTACAGTGTTTCATTATGACGGATTGTCGCCATTACAGAATTATTTTGTCGGACAAAATTAATGAGGCTTATGTAACAATTACACGGAGTGCATGCACCGCTGAGCGTGTTCTGAATAACTCGTCCACCGAGATTTTGACATTAACAAAAGTTCTCAGCAGGCCACAGTATAGTAAATATTGAGCTATGTAATCCAGTTACTCATCGGCATGTATCTATGTTACTCATCAGTTTTAATATGCTGTGTATATCAACAAAACATGTGATATGTGTCAAAATCCATGAGGTCGCTTGGTAAGGTTACGATGTAGATACGTAGGCGGGAACGGGACGCGATAGCTAGTTTATTTTAGTTGTTTGTTTAATGTTACAAACATTTTACATTATTGTGAAGTTGTTATTAACTTCACGTTTATCAAAGACTAAAGAATAGTTGGTTATTTATTTGAGACAAAATATGTCCAGAATACCAATGTCAAAAATTACAACCAACCACCCTCTTAGACCTTGCTAATATACAAGGTGGATACGACATTACGAGATTCAATGTTACCACAGCCTATTATTGCCATTAGGAGCACTTTAAAATTAATTCAAGATCAGATAAACATCGTATGGGAAGTCATAATGTCGTAGTCGCTGGGTATACCTACTTTCCAACACCTAATTCTTTTCGGGTTTCGTTAATACGAAGAGGTATATATGTATACTTACAACTATAGACATATTATCTATTCTATCTTATAGAGGCCTATTAGAGAAATTTGACCTTTATGTCAATGTTATAAAGTTCTTCATGAGATAGAATGCCTATACCGTCCAACGCCTCGAATCTTTTGAGCTTTACTAATAATTTTAAAAATAATGACTGGGTTTTAGCAACGCTATTCAACGGGTGCTTTGTATATATATCGTTGATTACGTAGTCAGTTTTTAAGTTGAGTATCGTTACAGATCTGGACGATGATTCTCCGTCGGAGCGGGCGCAGCGTATGATTACGCCTGAAGTCAGGGGCATCCTGAAGTCGGGCTCCACTGTTGTGCCGAGGCCCAAGACTTTGACCAAGGGAGAAAGCTCAGAGGTTTGTATAGTTAGTATACACATTTATGATAATATAACAAAAGTTACTGTTGTTTCTATCCATCGTACTCAACAACATTTCCTACGTAATCTGTACCCTATTCATCAAAAATAAATACATTTACAGATACACAAGTAAACAGGTGTATGTATGAAATGTCGTAGGTAATTTTTTTCTGTATTACTTATGGGTTTTATAAGGAAAGTTGATCAGTATGACGAATAGATTCACTCCTTTAACGTGTGCAGGTAACCAACAGCCAATCCCAATATCAAATCAGTCATTAGATTTGCTTACTAGAGATAGGATTTTGACATAATGTCCATAAAAGTAATGTCAAAATGCTATCTCTAGCAAGCATATCTATCGACAGATTTGTTTGTTACTGGCCGTAAGTAGGCAACCTTTATAACAGTTAAGCAATGGGTATCCTAGTGATATAACCATTGGACTGGTTTCCAGTTCAAATCCAAGACACGCACCTCTGACTTTTCCAAATCATGTGCCTTAATATTATCAGCCGCTTAAATGTTGATGGAAAGCCTGCATGCCTGAGAGATTTTCTCAACAGCGTGTAAAGTCTGTCAACCCGCAGTAGGCTAGCGTGGTAGAGTATAAACTAACCCCTCTTAATCTGAGAAAACTCCTGTGCCCAGCAATGGGACAATGGCATTCCTTAAGTCCTGAAAGGTGCAGTTGTACCGGGCCATAGAAAAATCCCTTTTAATCCTTTTTATAGAAAAAATATTTATTTCATATCATTTCAATGTTAACCCCATTGAATATACCGATAAAATATTATATAGACTAGAGCGATATGTATAAAAATAGGGCAAAGTAGAACATTAGCAATGGTTAACAAAAATAGCTCGGTTGTATGGTGTGCCACGTAATGCGCATGGTATGTTACTAGTTTTTACTATGTGCACTACGCTTTCAATGTAAACTGCTATTTCACAGTGCTATGTGCCAATATCAGTTAAAGGTCTCCTTATGAATAAACACAATGTTTACGGACGATACGAATATCTAAATATGTATAGGAAGGTAATGTTTGGGCTGCCAAATCATAAGGCTCTAGTTCGAATTGAAGGCGCCAATGAGTTTTCGAAATCATGTGCGAATTTTCATTATCGTTCGCATAAACAATTACTAACCCTGTGAGACTTACTCGATGGTGAAGTCTGCTAAACCTCATTAGGGCAATCGTGGCGGACTGTAACCCACCCATCTCGTTTTCAGAGGAGACCCATGCCCAGATATAAAATTATATTTTGGACTTCATGGTAACAAAACGAACTGAAATTCGATTGAGAATTGAAAGAATTTGACATTGATGTAATAAATAACTTCGGATGTTGATTTTATTGGCAACACGTTGCGCCTTCAAATGGCTAGAGCGTGAAACTCACTATTTACAGTATTGAATTCATTGTATTTGATCTATTTAAGTATAACATACAACGCAATTTAAATAAATTAATGAAATTTCTCCTCATTTCAGGGCCTAAAAGACGAGGGTATCGACAGCTCTTCAGACGAAGAGTCAGTGTCTGCCTCAAGTGTCTCATCGTCAGAAAAAAGCTGTTCCTCATCCGACAGCTCCGACGAACTCCCAGACCCCAAGCCTAGGAGGTTCCAGCGAAAACCCAACAAGCTGAAAGCCTCCAGAACCGAATCAGACCTCCCCAGACACCAAGAACCATTCTCCTGCAAGATCAAACTACCAGGAGCGAATGAATTAAAGGAACGTCTTACGCAAGCCAAAAACGTAGACGTAAAAATCCCAATGCTCGGAAAACTTGGAAAGAAACCTTCTGAAGAAGCAAAGAAAGAAGACGACCAAACCAGGTACAGAAGATTCATTAAAAAAGTAGACGAACCGATTCAACTTGGCAAGTTGAGAAGGCCAGCGGAGAAGGTCCCGCCGCCCGCTCAAGAGCTACCGCCACCGGTCCTCAAAATTTCTGCCTTGAATCAGGCTGCGAAGAATAAGTTCTTTGGCTTAGATACAGGGAAGAAGGAGAAGAGTATCGATGAGTTAGCGGCCGCTGTCAGAAAATACATTCCACCAGTAAGTGTCAATAAGTTTGCCACAGCTATACATTAAAATTATATTTAAAATTGCCCCAAAAATCACACTTTGCAGTAAAGTCCAATTCATTGGTCTCCAAAAGAGTTTGACAGTGCCACAAGGAGAAATCGTAGTGTAGGACTTCAAAAAAATAGCTAGTAGTATTCATTGACTACATTCTAAGACATGGTATCGTGAGTTCAAGTCCCACCTGAGTCCCACAAATATTAATGTGATCTACAGATATTTGTTCCGAGTCTGGATACTTTGTGCCCGTTAATTGTTGTGTATTGTATTGTTTCCCTAATGGGTCTTCCCCGATAGATATAAGTAATCTGGGTGTATCAACGTAGATCGCAGTGTCGCTTAACATCAGGCGAACAGGCGGTCAAGCGTAAGCCTATCACGAATTAAAAAAATATAAATTTGTAAAGTATCTCGTGACACAGGGCTTATCTTCTAACACCGAAGCTGACTTATTTATTTATAAAAATAAAAATGAAATACTGATTCTTAGTAAGCGCATCACTTGAGACCGCTGAAATGACTTACCAAATTTTCTTTATAAAATGTTGTGTTTTTTGTACCTAATAGTAATAAAGCTTTTGGAAAAAATTACCTGGGAAAGTTGTAAATTATGACAAAACTGATGATTTTCCTATTGGATTTTGTACTTTTTTAAATACAAACTTCTGTCAGAATAATGTGCCTATTTCGAAAAAAAAAATGCTTTTTTTGTAGGATATCTCTCTATTTATTGAAATTTCAACAGGACGTCTAGCTAGAAAAATAAAAAGTAATATTCATAGTAACATTATGTTCTGTTTAGGTAAGCAAGTCAATATCAACGCACACGATGGAGGTGCCGGGCTCGGGCAGCGATGGCGAGAGCAGCGGCGGACGAGAGGTTCGACACATCAACAGCAGAGTTAGACACAGGTTAGTGTAGATTCTACCTTAAATGCCACTGTCATATTCTACAGTGTTCACTAAAGTGGGCATCATTCATTATCTTTAGGGCTCTCTGTTTTCACCGATATCAAAATGACAGACAGGCATACTTTATCGTCGAAATAAAATTACTAGGTACTTTTTTATTCATGCATAAACGAGGTACTATAATCGTATTGGAGCCGCGAGAAGATGTGCTGTTTTTCTTATAATGACATAAACTGTCTGCGGAAGACGTGAATCTATAAAACATGGATAAACCTAAAGAAGAGGGGGGTTAATTTAAGTTTAACTACTACAAGTGTGTCTTTTGTTATAAAAAAAAACGAAACGGTTTCTGGCAAAAAAAAAACAATAAGAATTATACTTTTCGGTTACAATATCGATTAGGTACGAATACTAATCTCTTATCAGGTGGCATTGGCTGTGTTTGAGGCATAAAATGTTTATACAACATATTACATAAGTAAAATGCTATAAACTTCAAACGTCTATAGGTCATACGGCCTATAGAAGTTTGTTCCTGCCCTCGGTAGTGGTGAGCAAGATTTTTGTCTATGAATGCACTCCCGATATAGAAAATTTTTAGTTGACACAGAAACTTTACATAATATTATAGATTATTTTATTGTGCTCCGCCAGATACCCGAGAAACGTGGACTAAGAGCTTTATCGGCTCTTGAAACCCCATAACCACATTTTATACAAAAAATATTGTTACTGTTTACGCTTCTCGTTTTACATACCTATGTCTGCTTATACCTGTATCAAATTATTTTTATAGGATTCTCACAAACAGGTGCGATAGAAAATGCCAGAATGCAATATTGCAATAAATATGAAAATAAGTTCTCACGGGTATAATATAAAATGTTCTAGGAACATTTATAATTTATTATATATTGCACCTGTAATACCAGTATAATTGCGTAATCACATTGTTTTAAGTATTAATAGCTTAATAGATAGTGTAGCTACTAGACCGAATTACAATAAAACAAAAGTGTTACACTAATAATCCGGCCAAGTGTAAATTACACTTTCACAAGCAGTGTTCCGTACTACCGACTGCCTCATTAGTCTAGTGGTCCCAAACGCGACTGCTATGCTAGAGGTCCTGGATTCGATCCCCAGGTCGAGCAGTGTTATTGGGTTTTTCTATGAAATTCTCAGTAGCAGCTCGGAGTCTGGATTTGTGCCCGGTTAATGGCAATAGGCTCGCCCCCTATTACATGGACCTAAACATACCGGCGAACTGTGGGTGTACATTAGTACGCCTCTGCCTTACCCTACGGAGAATACAGGCGTGATGGTATGTATGTTAATGTATGTTCCGTACTATACTTAGAAATGTTATACACAGTAATCGGAATAGGTCCGTATATTATATTTATTATTATTATTAATGTATTTATTTAATTTATTAATTTAGCGACTAGGTTTGACCCAGATTGGTTAAAAACCACCTAAACATTGGAAACCCGGAAATTGTTTTTTGGCACTCACGAATTCTAGCGTCCTCATGTAAAAAACTGCTAATAATAATACAGATTGAAACTGACGTGAACCATACTACAACTGTTCGGTTTTTACCCTTTCGCTGCCGAACACTAAAAACCAAGTACAACATTTGTGCTAATTACGTCACAATGAATAATTAGACAAGTTGTACACTAACATGTGTGTGGTTTTGAGTAATTAATGAATTATAATTACGTATGATAATCTGGTCTCATGATATCTGTTGTGTAGCAAGGTCATACAAGATTTTTGCGACTTTAAAATATAGTTTTATGAAATAGAAATGTGGTGTTTGTTACCTGTTTTGAAGTGTGAACCCAACTTATTTAATTTTGATATTGTGGTTTATTTTGGACTACAAAGTAATGAAATTGTAACAATGTGGTTGGAGTGCTGGCTCGCCAAACACGTTCTTGTTCCAGTCCCCAGTTCTCATGTCAATCTTTGAATATAAAGGCTGACGAAAAACATGTGACAAATCTAAATGGGAGTTTCAGTAACCATTACTTATTCATTATAAAATGTAATTTCAATGATCTAAATTGTAAAAAAATCCTTATTTTTATCTTATAAAGTTTGGACCAACTAAGCTATTAAGTATTTTTATTGTCTGTAGGTAGGCATGAATTATGGGTATTTATCTAAAAAAAAAAAAACAAATCAATAATTTCAAGCAATTAGCAAAATATTCGCGCGGTGCGCTCTGTTAATTCATTATGCAGATAGTTACTACGTGAACTATTAACGCTTTGAACTTACTTTCATATCATTTTTTTTTTCTATTCACGAGAAAAGTAGCAGGAGAGGCACACGAGACGTTGCCAAATTCTCTTTAAAATACAAGAAAAGTATAATTATTTTCCTGAATCCCGAATTTCATCCTGTACAGACTGCAGATCAGAAATTGATCATTAGTAGAATTTGCTTAATCTACATAATTATGTATATGCATATCTTTTTTCCCATCCTGCTTTGAGCTTTAAAACTGACATTTGATATTTTCCATATCTTTTTTCCCATCGGAAAATAATGTGTATAAAATAAAATACCTCAAACATTTTCTATATATATAGTAGTACTAGTGTCTATATGTATTTTATTGATCACTTTTAAAACCAATTTCATATAATAAGACGACATACAGATATAGAATAAGAAGTTAACCTCAATGCATTAAGTATATAAAAAAATATATATAGTTTTCCCCAAGTAATCATAATAACATATATATGGTACTTAAATAAATTATATTCTAGTTCGCTTTATTATTGTGATGACACGATATTATACATATATTACGATTTCCTGCTAGTTTGCCGGATATTTTCTGCTCTAATTATTTAATTGATAAATTTTGAAATACATATAGCCATCCATATAGGTTGTTTTGTTGAGTATTGTAGAACGTTATAACTTTATTGTGTGCGTATAAACGGATCGAAGCGAATTTTGGGCAATGTTTTTGTCAAATTAAAAAAAAATATTATAGTTACAGTTAAAACTAATTTAACTGCCTAATTAATTTGACTGCTTCATTAGTCTAGTGGTCCCAAGCGCGACTGCTACGCTAGAGGTCCTGGGTTCGATCCCCAGGTCGAGCAGCGTTATTGGTTTTTTCTATGAAATTCTCAGTAGCAGCTCGGGAGTGTGGATTTGTGCCCGGTAAATGGCATAGGCTCGTCCCCTATTACATGGGACCTAAACATACCGGGGAACTGTGGGTATACATTAGTACGCCTCTGCCTTGCCGTTCGGGGAATACATGCGTGACGGTATGTTATGTTGTAAAACTAATTTATAGTTTTAATTAAAGACGGCAAAAACCATTCTAAAAAATGTATATGTAGCAGGTATCTAAATGTTAAAAAGATAGCGCTGATAGATTAGAATAGACAAAACTGTCAAAAAGTATTTTAATAACGATTCAGAATCGACGATAAAGGTGCAGTGGCCTTAGCACGAACAACTTGCGAAAAAGTATTCGTATCGTCATGGAGACCAATTTGTATGAGATTTGGACCAGCGCCTCTATCGTACGTAAAAGGAACAAATTTTGGTAGCACGAAGCATTTTGAAAACTGTCGTATCGGAATCGTATCGTCATAAACGTAATTCAAAATATAATGTACTAAATTGGAAGCACGAACGTTGTTTTGACGTATGGTACCGTAAAACTCGAAGGCTGGCTATAGAGCATTCATCATCATCATCATAAATCATCTTATTGCCATCCACTGCTGAACGTAGGCCGAAGAAGAGCCAAAGAGCACCAATCGAGCATTGTCAAAATTTTATTCACTTAAAATTTATCGGTGACAAAAGTGTTTTTTTAATCCGTGAATGGCTTACCCTTGACCGCCAGTCGCCTGAAGTTAAGCGATACTGCGATCTACGATGGAGCGCGATCTAAGTTTCATAATAAATATATTAAATTATAGTTTTAACACTAGTTCGACGGACAGTTAGAGTTTTCATTATCTTCACCTGAGAGTCTAATTGATTTTCGGGCAAAGTTTGTAAAGATTTGATTTGATTTGATGTTCGCTAAGACACGAAAGTACTCGTTGTTATGAAGCTCCAAAGTTAGTATTTAATGTATAAATTAAGATTCCGGCGGAGTGAATTTTTCTTACAAACGTAATTCCGAAATTAATCGTAATTCAAACGCAATTTAATCAAATTCTGTTATTATTCGGATTCGGATACCGTTAATCTAGGTTCCCACGTAACCATTTTGTCTAAAATACTTCACTGAAAATAAATGTAAGCGAATGCAATTTTTGATAACTTTACCAAGTTTGGAACGATTTTTCGGTCTTTTATATGCAGTGAACTAGTAGTACACGAAATCGTACCGTAGGAACCTAGATTAATGGTATCCTAATCCGAATAATAACACAATTTGATAGAATATTGTCTGGATTACGATTTATGTCGGAATTACGTTTTTGTGGGCAATTCAAGCTCCGCCGGACCCTTAAGATACATATATCACGCTTGTATTCTCTGAAGGGTTAGGCAGATGCGTAGTAATGTCATAGCCAAAGCACAAACAACTATCAAATTAATAACGTAAAGGTATCGAGCCCCCGATACCTTAACGGAGAGTGACGATAGTTGGTAGCATGAAGCACACTCTGGCGACTATCGAAAGCTCGATACAATTACGTAGTGACGTCATCCTAATGTAAGTAGAGATGTGTCCATGTGAACCAAACGAATGCCTTATTGAATGAATGGAACGTTCGAAACCTAAATCAAAATAGTTGATATATTTTTACTTTTAACTAAACGCTTTATTTTTTAGAAATTAAAAATGCAATATATACTTAGCATGAAGAAAAATACAAAATAAGGTATGGGAGACCATAAAGTCACATTATTTTAAAGATTATCATAAATGATAAAGTAGTTTAAAAATAAAATGTTTCATGCAATTCGAACGACTCTATTTGACATCGACGATGACGTTATACCAAATTTAAGTATGTATATGTTTCTTAGCAACCACTTACATCGATGGTATACCGTATATTCCCGTTTTATTTCTAGTGGATTTTATATTTTTTTTAGAAACTAGCTAAACCCGGCCACACTGCGTTGTGGGAGTCTTGCGCTGCGGCTTTGTCTTTGAGGATAGCAACGGAATAAATATCATATCTAACAGACAATAACAACGGTTACCATTGCAACCTAATTATAAGCATAACATAACATACCATCACGCCTGTATTCCCCGAAAGGTTAGGCAGAGGCGTACTAATGTACACCCACAGTTCGCCGGCATGTTTAGGTCCCATTTAATAGGGGGCGAGCCTATTACTATTAACTAGGCACAAATCCCAAACTCCGAGCTTATTAAGAACTTCATAGAAAATCTCAATAACACTTTACTCGAACTGGGAATCGAACCCAGGACCTCTAGAGTAGCAGTTGCGCTCAGGACCACTAGGCTAACGAGGCAGTTATACAACGTATAGGTACAAGCATAATATTTGAAAACAAATGAGTAAAAATACTAATCTTTGATGATAAAAAAACTGCCTTTTTAGTGTAATGGTTCCGAGCCCGACTGCTAAGCTCTCTTATTTAGCAGTCTTGCTTGGGACCACTAACTACTTACGTAGATATACCTACTACTTTGCTCGAACTGGGAATCGAACCTAAAGCCTCTGTCGTAGGTTTGATTCCCAGATCGACCAGTCTTATTGAGTTTTTCTATGAAATTCGGAATCGAACCTAGGACCTAGCGTAGCAGTCGCGGTAACGACCACTAATGAGGCATTTACTATACGCAGTGGTGCTAAAGTTTAGATACGGTAAGTACAATAATTAAACGAAGTAGCTAATTCATCTTTTCCAAATTATTAGTCGACAAATAAATAAAACACCAATTTAAACACAATACCTATTTTACTCACAGCAATCCTCTTCCCTAATTTTCAAGTAAACTTGCAGCAACAAAATAATATAAAGGTCTACGTTAGTATAGTGATAGTCTTCGTATTCTTCTTTTTGGGTTGTATAATTGCTCCGATAAGTGAAGTACACATTACAAAAACGCTTTGAAAACACCAACTAATCTTAAAAACTCTGCAAATACGTTTAAAACTATAATTTAAAATGTTTCGAAACTTTACTCACCGACAAATTCTAAGTGAATAAAGTTCCGACAATGCTCGATAGCCAGCCTTTGGGATTTACGATACCATACGTCAAAACAACGTTCGTGCTTCCAATTATGTTTCAACGTGACGATACGACAGCAATACAAAATGTGACAACCAAAATTAGTTCCTTTTACGCACAATAGAGGCGCCAGGATATTTAGCGTAGCAGTCGTGCATAGAACCACTAGGTTGATATAGCAGTAATAATTATTATGATCTACCTTCAATTTGGATATTGTTTATCTCAATAAAAATACCTAGTGTGTGTTTTAAAGACTTTAAGAGTACCTATTCCTTTTTTTTAATATTCTTGTTAACCCCTCGTGCTAAATGCTTGTGTTACGAGTGGGTTTACGTCGGTAGTATAATGGGTGGGTTCCCAACTGGCAACTACATTTGCCGGTTGGGAACCCAGTCAGTTGGGATCGCCAGTCCGACGCCCTAACCATTAGGCTATCGCCGCTTTAAAACCACTACAAAGTATGTAATTATCGGAACAATTACTTCAAATACCTAAAATGCAAAGACCGCCAATATACGACCGTAGTCCGCTAAATTATTTTAATGCTGCAAATTAATTTCAAAATGAGAGAAGTGAAGTAAGAGAAACTAGGTGAGTAAATCACGTTTTATTTATTTCTAATTTTAATTTGGAAAAGATTAAATTTTTTTGACTGCCTCATTAGTCTAGTCTAGTCTAGCTGGTCCCAAGCGCGACTGCTACACTAGAGGTCCTGGGTTCGATCCCCAGGTCGAGCAAAGTGTTATTGGGTTTTTTCTATGAAATTCTCAGTAGCAGCTCAGAGTCTGGAGTCGTGCCCGGTGAATGGCTATAGGCTCGCCCCCTATAACATGGGACCTAAACATACCGGCGAACTGTGGGTGTACATGAAGTACGCCTCTGCCTAGCCCTTCGGGGAATACAGGCGTGATGGTATGTTATGTTTAAATTTTTATAATTGAATATTTTAAAATATAATAGGTATACAATGTGTAGAGTATAGAAATAAATAAATTTTACTAGGTTTTTTTTTTATTTTAATTTTATAGTTCATTACAAGCCAAAGACTTTCTCCATTAACCTAACAAAAACTTCCATGGTCTCTTTCATGAACTCCTGCCATTGAGCCTGCAACATAGCTCTACATCCATCTCCCTTACTCTTTCTTGCGCCTCAAAATGTCTCACTCTCAATTCCCCAGCCTTTATCCGGAATCACTCTTTTTCTACTTCATAATATTATTCCCACAATCAATAAACATTTTTGTTAAATCCTTTTTTTGTGGTCTCCACTCTTCGTCCACAGGAGCAACAGGAGATGGAGGATGGTCTTCAATAAGGTAGTGGAGGAGGTACCACATTCGATTGAGTACTTGTATCCGGAGTATTCCAATCTATGTATAATAAAATAAACAATATTTATAAAATTTATGGTTGATTAAGTCCTCGATTTATTTCTCATTACCCATTGGTCGCACTTAATTTGTTTAGACCTTCTATGCATAGGGTCTAGTGAAGGGTATAAACTTATTCATTTTTACCCGATTGCGCCAGAAGAAGGATTTTCCGAGTGTACTCGAAAAACATAACCCTCCTTTTTGCGCAGTCGGGTTATAAGATGCAAACAATATGACCAATGTCATGCAGTCGGAGGCAATTGCTCTTTACAGTTAAATTTAAGACGATGTCTCCGACTGCATGAGATTGATCATCTTGTTCCCATCTTTTTTGGTAGGTAGTCGGTTTTTTCCCCAACTGCGACAGAAGGAGAGTTATCACTAATGTACTTTACGAGAAGTACCAACACATGAATTAATTTTAAATACCTAGATGGGGGTTTGGGGGACCTCATTCTGTGTTTCCGCCCCGGGCCCCTGGCGCGCTTAGTCCAACACTGTTTTAAGAGGTTTTAATACTCACGATTCTATAATTTCCACCATCATTGCGTATTGTAAGTGATTCGGTATCATAATTATTAAAAATAATAAAAACCACTACAAAGTAAATCAGAAATACGTTAGAGAAACGTAAACAAACTGCGTTGCCATGACGTCGCTGTTAATGTCAAGTAGACTCATTCGGATACCATGGAACATTTTTATTTGATATCTACAAACACATTTAATTTCTTTAAAAATAATGTGAGTTTATAATTTCTTAAAACGTATTTATAGCTTTTCTTTACGAAAACATATATATAATAATTAACTTTTAATAACTAAACCGTTTAAATATAAGTAAAATCATATGAAACTATTTGTTATATGGTTTCGAACGTTTCATTCATTCAACAAGGCATTCGGTTGGTTCACATGGACACAACTCTACTTACATTAGGATGACGTCACTAAAGGAATCCTAACGAGATTTCGATGGTCGCCAGTGTGCTTCGTGCTACCAACTTTTGTCATCTCCGTTAACGTGTCGAGGACACGATACCTTTACATCACGAATTTGATAGATGTTCGTGCTAGGGCTACAGATATTATATAAGGTAGCCGTTTAGTTGACTCTTCAATATAAAAAAATCATTAAACCATCTACAAAAACCTGACTAAGGTATGACTAAGGTATGTAGGTAAGTATTTTAATTTGCACGAATCCCGGTTAACTATTCGTATGAATAAGATTAACATAGTAAAAAACATAGAATGACATTGATGATGTATAATTTCAATCTCACGGGTGGTCTGACTCGTCTCCGATTTAATGACTTTCTTGATTGGTTCCATTTAGATCTAGCGTTACATATTAGAGATGTGCACAGGCGGGACCTGGAGTATGAATAAGACAAACTGTAGGATACTTAGATTTTAGTCTTTGATATCCTACGCAACGCAAACAACTGTAGCTAGCTATCTACGCATTTTGATTATTATATTTTGATGGCAACATCAGCTTGCATTAAACCTAATTACCGCTACAGAAACTGAATAAGTAGGTGCTGGGTAGTCTTGTTTAATGGTTCCATTAAAATTGTTTTCTTTTCTTCTTCCCGATACGCTACTAAGATGTTCAACTTTTGTGTTCGTTAATTGTATAGGTATTTGTGCAGGTTTACCTTTTATTATTAACTTTTATTTGTTACCTACATGTTAGACCAAAATAAATCTTATTTTATTTCTTTATTTAAAGTCCGTCGCGACTAGAGATGGGTTTATGCCAGGGCATTTATTTTTTTCGCCCAAAATGCCTGGGCAGAAACCCATCTATAGTCGCGACACATAATTATGACTGAGCTGTATTTGTTAAAATAAAGATTAAATAATCATTATACACATAGAATAGCTGATATGGTAATAACTCTATTCCGAGAATTGAAATGTGAAATTGTTAAGACCACTTCCATCTGTTTATACCTACTTGTGGTATTTCGTAGATGCGCTCTATGTCTAGTAAATACTCAAAGGTACCGTCAGTTAATGCAACTGGAACCGGTTCGATTCCGGCTTAGACGAAGCCGCCTGATGAGCTTAGAGCCTCATATATACTATCATTTAGTTGCTTAGGCTTCGCTAAGGTCGTTATCCTGAGGCAATGTTGCTCGGTACCTTGTAGTTAGGGCGTGATGACAGGGCCGTATACTTAAGTAACCTTAGGTATCTGCAGGTTTATCTAGTTCTAATCTACAGGAATGAAGTCTATAGCGTAGCTTTTAAGTCTTATTGCAAGATTAAAATGGAAAATACAAGAATTCTTTTATTTTGTTGTCTTATTTTATTCGCCATAAATTCAATCATGCATACAAATTGAACCCTTAATAGTTTTGGAAAATTAGGTGTATTTTTATGAACAACAGACGCAATATATTTCTTCACTGATGTTTAGCTGAACTGGCACAATCGTGGGGCACACATTATTTTATTTGAGTTTTTAATTTATAAGTTCATTAGTTTTTGTATCTGTGCGCTATCCATGTTTGTGTCTGTTAATTGTCGTTTGTGAAGTTCGCTGCGAGACGGGGTTTGTTATAGTGCAAGGCTATTTAATGATAAATTGTACCTAGCAAAAGTTTCTCGGCCATCGTCGTCATCCAAAGCTAATCGATCGTTAATGTTAATCACCGGGTTTGAACGGCTCGGGTTAAGGAAAGTTATCAATTACAGCGACCGACGACGCAGTCGGGAAATCGTGTGTAGCAGTGCATTAAATTATTGTGACTTGCCAACATTTTCTTCGCTGATAAACAAGATTTCTCTTTTGTTTTAGTTATATAATTTGTTTGTTTTTGTTTTAATGGTGCAAGCGATTATGCTTTAGCGGTAAGACGTCGTTTTTGCATTGCTATGCAATTTAGAATTCGATTTTAGTGGCATTTATAATAATAAATACCTAATAAAATAAAATTTTATTTATTTTCGACCACAGTTTGAGTACAATTATAAATATAAACAAGTACATTGAATTAACAGGGGTATACTGGAGCCTGGAAACTCCAAGACAATCGTCCGCTGTGTCTGAATGTTCAGATGTGACAAGTAATTTCGGTACAATTTGTGGAAAATTAAAAATATCCTTAGATCTCGCGCGCGCATACGTGTTTGCCAAAGTTGTTTATCTCCTGTCCAACGCAGGCTATGCTGCAGCATGATATCGTATGTGTATATTTTATTAAAGTATTTAGATCAGTAGGTATACCTACGTCAAGTATTTCAGCTATTCAAATGAAGTCTATAACCAAGCAATTTAACTTTTATATAGAAATAAAACTATTTTTTACGGATTCTATCGCGTTGAATTAATATAATTTAATTCCCGATGTTTCGGATCCCTTACAGCATCCATGGTCACGGGCAGACTAAGTTTTATATTCTATAACCAGGTATTGCCAATCACGTCCCTAGTTTTCACCGGAACACTGCGCAGGCGCAGGCTTTCCATCGAAAGTGCTTCACGCTCGTTTGGGTTTCAAATATCGCCAAGCCAATGTAAGCGCTTCGCTGGTTCTGGAGACGGATAGAAAATCGTATCAAGTTGTATACAAACGATTATTATTTAGACCGGAAAAGTAATTTGAACCGTTTTGAAGTAGGAACCAGAATTAGATACCCGATAAACCAAAATGAATTAACTGAATATAAAATGCATCGGAAAACTAGGATATTGAAGTAAACCTATAACAACACTACGCTACTAACGAAATCATAACTCAAATAATAATAGGTGTGAAGTTATTACGAGAAGTTAAGTTATTGCTACTGTTATCTCACTATCCAACTAACACACAAATATTCTAACCACCCTAATTGCATACACGCACCTTAACAACATAACCATTTTACAACTTAATAAGTATAACAGCTACCGCACATTTATTATCTGTAGCCACGAAACGCTAAACATAATCGTTTTATTACCAAAAATGGGTATACCATGCCACATGAATCGTACAAGCAATTTTGAAACCTCATGTGTTTGTAGTAAGGTTGTGTGTGACGTGCAAGAAAACAGCCGAGTGGCACAGTTGCTTCTTTGCGAAATGCCTAGGAAGTTGAGAGCAGTCAGCCGTGTATGGTGAAACATATCTCAAGTACAAGTAGCCTTGCTATCATGCTTATGGTGTTTATTCAGTAGATAACTAGTGTAGTTTTAAAGAATTCGGGTCATTATCATTATCGTCACCATTAATGTGTTAAGACAACACAGTCCGACCCGTGAAGATATTGTTAGGTATCGAGATCCGGTTCTATTTATATAATAATTTACAAGAAAAAAAACCCGAAAAGAAGAGGAATCTAAAATGGCAACACTTACGGTGACAGCGACACCGTCCGTGGATGCCAATGATAATAAAGTCTGTGATGGTTTTATACCATTTAAAGAAAATTGTTGGATTTTGGGGTAATTGTGACAATTTGGGTACGACCTCGAATTTTAAACTTCATTAGTTCAATGTGTTTACTCTTATGAATATTTAATGTTTCCTATTTTACTTGGCCTATTTCGGATCGGACAGATTTTTTAACATAGTGTAAAGCCATTGAAATTACTGGGCATACATAAGACTTAACAACTGAGGATTCGGAAACAATGCACTAATAAAAAAGACGTGTGGCACTCAGGGACTGCCGCGGTAAAGCTATTGCATAGCGTTTTTTATCAACTTATGTAATACAACCAATGCCACCTAAAGGCGGGTTGCTGAACTAAAGAGACAAGCGTGTTAGGTTTTTTTCGTTACGGATTTTCAGGATTCGGTCCCCACGCTCAAGGCCCGCGATAGAAGCTATGCAATAGCTTAATAACTGCGGTCACCATTTATTCAGGCGACCTGTATGTTTGTTTGCTATACGAGAATTACAAAAATATGTATATATATATATCAGACTCCACTGATAAACAAAAGCCTTCATCACAGATTCCAACATTTTATGAATTATATGTGTCTCCTTAGGGTCGGTAATAATTACATTGCATATATTATCCACGTTACAGGAAAAATATAAAGTATTATGAACGGAAGGTATTTCTGTTTAAAAATGAATTAGAAGCCCAGGATTGATGCGTGATTGCGGCCATTTTGCCTTGCATATTAGGTACGTGGAATCGATTACCAGTGGTCATTAGCAAACCTTGAGCTTCCGTGGAAGCAGAAGTTAATCTTAACCTTTCGGAGAACCTGTTGTAGGTAAGTGCATGTCACTTTGAATTGCTTCCGAATGCGACCGTCCACTTGGTTATATAGCCCAACTTGGCTGAAAAGACATTAATTAGACTGTAGAACATTGTTATGGAAATGGATCTTCCTATGAATTCTAAATAATAAATATTGAAATTACTCAATGTGACCTTTTTAACCCTTAATTCCTTTTACGTGGGAGAGCCATGCTTCGGCACGAATGGGCTGGCTCGACCGGAGTGATACCACAACCTCACAGAAACCGGCGTCAAACAAGGCTTACGTTGTATTTCGCCGAGTGAGAGAGGTTACTGGAGGTTCAATCCCCTTTTAAAAGGTCCGCAACGCACTTGTGATTCCTCTGGTGTTGCAGGTGTCCATGGGCGGCGGTAATAGCTTACCATCAGGCGATCCGTCTGCTCGTTTGCCCTCGTATCCCATAAAAAAAGAATGGTTAATTTTGGTTATTTTATAAGGAACCTCTGTTATTCAAGTTTCTGAAAACAAATTTTCTTTTTATTATGAAGCAGATAATTTGCAAACATGACACCATCACGTCAGTATTCCCAAAGAGTTAGGCAGAGGTGTGCCGCCTACATCCGTAGTTTGCCAGTATGATTTTAGATCCCATTTAATAGAGGTCAATGCCATTAACCAGAAACAAATCCATAATTAGATATTATAGTATTGTTTTTTATTTATTTATTTTTTTTTTTATTTAAAAAAAAAAGCTTACTAGCAATCTGGCTCGCACATTCTAGTATTCTTGTTAACCCCTCGTACTAAGCTAAATGCCTGTGTTACGAGTGGGTTCACATCGGTCGTGCAATGGGGGAGTTTTGAACCGGCAACCACATGTACGCAAGTCTGACGCCGTAGCCATTAAGCTACCGCCGCCGCTTCTTTAATTAAACAACACTTTACTCGTACTAGGAGTTGAATCCAATGATCTAGTAAATAATTTGTAAACTTCGGTTATTATCATCATCAAAACTTTATTTACATCAGGTGCCTATGTATCATTAGATAGCTACATACGTACCTACATAACGCGAGTTAGATTGAGCATCCGGTCTCCCTTACTTAACATTGATCTACTGTGTTTAAACAATATTTGCACATTGGAATTATTAATTATTAGTTTAATCGTTTACACACATTTGCACAGTAGTACAAGAATCTAGTAAACATCAGTACGTTGTCATAACATCCGTCCGCGTGCCAAATGTTTCCTCTAATGAACTGCGTAATCGATCTGAGTAAACCAGTATGACTACCATTTTTCTTTTGTTCCCCTGAAGTTTGAGTCCCATGTAATAAGGAGGCGAGCCTGTTTCCACAAATCCAAATTAAGAGCTGTTTCTAAAGAATTTCATATCTGGAACTCGAAACCAGGACCTCTAGCGTAGCAGTCGCGCTTAGGACCTGCTTGAACTCGGTACCAGAGACGTATCAATGCAGTGAACATTGTATTAATTAGGTACACACTAATCAATCAGACACTGACTGGACTAATCCGTCATTCCATTGTTCCATCCCATCTCTCTCGTGGTCTCAATAATATAAATGCGAAAATATAATATAATGATTGTCTTTTTGTTTTATCGTCACGTCTAAACCAATTTTGGTATAGATATAGTTTTGATCTTGGGACCTAGCTAGGCTACCTTTTGTTTTAAAAAGTCCATTAGAATGCGACTATACAAGTGAAAGCGAGGGCAAGAGCTAGTTATAATATTAAATTTAAAATAAAGAAAACAAGCAGCATAAAGATATGGTTACCATGTTCTTGGAATATCATTCAAGTAACAGGATACCAAGTTTCAAATCGATTAGACTTCTGGAAGTTGCTCACATCCCTTCGTGAACTAGAAAAGAGCTGATAATCTTTAAACGGTTACCCAAATTTTCTTAAATCATAGCTGGCAACACTCAATCACCTTTCAAACTAATAAAAACGGAATCAAAATCAGTCTATTCGTTTGAGAGCTTACGATGCAACAGACAGACACACAACACACGTTAAACTTTAATACCCCTCTTTTTGCGACGGAGGATAATAAAAAATACATTATTTCAATATCAGACACATGCAAACCCATAATATTAAAACGTCTTTACAATTTAAAAACAGAAGCATAGAATCCCTACGCATCATCGTAATTCTAACATAAATCTTCGCTCAGATAAAGCGTAATTCAAGTAGGTCAAGTATGTTCCTGGCTGAACAATGAGCATGAGCATATGCGCATCGCGATGTTTTGCAACAAATCACTGTAACTGCCGAAGTACCAACTGTGCTTGGTAAATCGCAGTTGCAGATACAAATACGTATCTGACTGCGGATAAATGGATCACGTATTGCGTGTATGGTCCGCGAGCGGGATGCTACTGAGTAGATTTGGAAATATTGATCGATTTTTTTGTTTTCAGCTTCTATACCTCTTCGAGAAGGTCTTAGTGCCATAGTCAGTTGTTTCTGTCTTACATACCGTCACGCCTATATTCCCAGAATGGTTAGGCAGAGGTGATTGTACAAACAAAGTTAGCCGGTACCCGAGCTGCTGCTGAGAATTTCATAGAAAAACCCAATACCATATATTAGATCTGGGAATCGAACCAGGAAATCTTCTAGCGTAGCAGTCGCGCTTGGAACCACTATACTAATGAGGCAGTTAGAGGTCATAAATAAAAAAAAACTAATACATATCTAATAGTAGTTGGTTTTCTTTGCGCTCTTTCTATATTAGCAGCTATTGTTTCCTGTTACGAAATCCACAGGAAGAGACAGACTGACGTTTTGGTTAATACAACCAGATAGTACCTACATTGTTATACAATTTCAAGTGCTAAACAAACACAATATTAAAACTTTAAAAGTGGTCTTTAAATACCATTTGAATGCGGAGTTTCTTTTCTATTGGTATTTATCTTTAAAATTAATATAATAACTAATACATGCTAATTAGCTCGCGCTTTTAAACAGAAATCTAAGTACTCGTAGTTATAATAATCGATTTCTAAACTTCATGACACTTTCCTTCAATCATCGTCTAATGACGAAAGTAATCCTAGTGCATCCATCAAGTGTAATTTATTTCCTATGTGTAATAAATCTTGTTTTCTCTGGGCTCACAAATAATTAGCAGCGATCGCAGCCATATTGTATGGGGAGTCAATCAAAATCGCGTCTGGAAGTGACACGGCGACAAACTTTCACTCCTCGCATACATTATCTTGGATGCCGTTAGGGCTTGCAGTTTCTGGTCTAGATAATGATACAAACCTGTTTTTTCCCATATATCTCAGTCGAATTTACTCATTAATGAGATTCATTAATCGGTCGACTAAACCTTCCGGTCAATTAAAAAGAATATAAGTAGTAAAAACAAGAAAAATAGATTCTAAATGAAATAACTCGTTTAGTGTCGCGGTTTGGAATTCTAAATTAAATAAATTTCTATTTTCATATTGTGTTGTGGCAACCCTGGCGTGTTTTACCGTGTGCCTTGATAATCTCAAGATAAACGGATTTCATGAGTCATAGTCCGTAACAAGAAGCGGTAGCCTTTCTTAATTTCCAGGGACGAATAGAACAGGTTTTACTTCTTTGTTCAACCCTAATGGATCTCCTTCAATTGTTTAAACCCATATTTAGTTAGAACACGTCGTTTGTCAAAAATTTTAGTTATTTCTTGCTATCTGTCATAATCAGCTGCATTGTAACATTCGGGCATTGTTAGTAACTAGTTCAGTGTGCCAGAACCTCATATTTTTTTTTGTTGTAATTACGAAACTAACGTCTCAGTTTACGTGTTTAATTAGAGCAAAGCTAAATTGGAGTTTTCGCGAAACGGTCAATTTGCAACGATACGTACAAATTTGTAATGATTACCTTCTTGTTTTGGGACAGAGTTTTATTGGTATTAAGTACATAATGCTATGTGCAGTTTTGACACACTCCATATTAACTATGATCGGGGTAGACCCCTCACTCGTTGCTCACGTTCCCAATTTCAGCCATTTCATATAAAGTGTGACAGACTGAAACCTAAATAATTTTAGCAATTTGCCACCCAAATCTAGGTATACGCACCTCCATTATTCCTATAAGCAATTATTCGTTACACAACAGTAGTGCACAATGGGCGCGCCGGTCGACTGCTGCGCGCGAGTGCCCCACAAACCCAGCTCCGGTCCGCGCATGCGCGTGCACTACCACTCTCGCTTGTAATTAAGCGCTTTTTTATCTCGTTCACATGTGTTGGCTGTGTAAAAACAAAATAAATATAACATTACACTGCTACACATAAAGATTACAAAAAAGCCGAAGAAAAAGCTTGTCAAACACGAAAGAGAAATTGTTCGTAGTTTTTTGTACCTCCATCCTTTGTCAATTTGTTCATTCACCGGAAAAGGCAAGCTATACTTTGTCAAAAGATATATCCTAGCATTATTGCCGTTTTCGAATCCTGATTTGAACTGGAGTCATAAATTCATAAGCATTTCATATGACCACATCCTTACTAATATTATAAACATGAAAGTTTGTGAGTATGGATGTGTAGATGTATGAGTGTGTATGATGTATGGATGTTTGTTACTCTTTCACGCCAGAACGGCTGAACGGATCTGGATAAAATTTAGGACACAGATTATAGCCTGGAATAACACATGAGGTACTTTATATCCAGGTCGGACCCAATCCTGAAGTCCACGCAGACAAAGTCGCGGGCAGAAGCTAGTAATAAAATAAATCTAAAATCATTTTTAGTTCCTTTCTTTCTAAATCATAATCATCATAAGTTAAATCATAAATCTTTATTTTAAATTTTGATGATTCCGAAATAAATTATGCATATCGTTTACAATATTTTCATCAAATTTCTTAAAATCGATTAAAGAAATTGCTTAGATTCTCTTCACCGGAATCATTATATATAATCATTTTTATATAGGTAAATTCACCTGTTTATTTTATTCACGGACAACCCACCAAAGATTCATCGAAATCAATCGGGCAATTTTCGAGTTTTTCGAGACGCACGGCAATTTATTTTTATATAGATAGATGAATAAAATTACTAACGGCCAGTTTCTATATCCAATCTGTCGATAGATTTGCTTACTAGAGATAGAATTTTGACATAAGCTCCATACAGCTACTGTCAAAATCCTATCTCTAGTAAGCAAATCTACTGACAGATAGGATATAGAAATCGGCCGTAAGTGCGCCACCACTTGCTTACAACTACAGACACGCACAGTTATTTCGACGGAATTGAACACATAGGTACTGCGAACATTTCACGGGTTAAACTTAAGTGCCAACTTGAATGGAAATCTCATTTAGCTAGTGTAAAGGGAAAAGTTTCTGCTATTGTACGAGTTTAAACAGACGTTTGAAATTAACACAATACCGCGCATGAGTCACTGAGATAATTTTCATTATTAACATTATCCACTCCACAGTTTTTTGTTGGATTTTTATGATGTGTTAATGACATCATAACATTATTCTGATCTACTTTTGTTTATTATTATTGAAATTTCAAATTGTAGTTTTAATTACGTGCGAGATTTAGCGAAAACATTTAAGTATAGATATATTTTTGCTTAAAAGAATTTATTCGGTCAAATTGTTGAACCCGAAAAAGACCTTTAAGTTATAAGTTCATGACCTTTAACTTGATAAATGCGAGGGCGATGTTCTAATGACCGACTTGCATAAATCTTTCGAGACCTAGGAGAGGATATTATTTTACTCAACTTACACAAATCGAGGCTTCTCTGTATTTCGCACACCTCTGTTGTGCGAGAAAATTCAGCTCCATTATCAAATCAATACATTTTCAAATGAAATAGATGCCAATGACTAATGTATCGTAGACATAAGTATAATAATTAGCAACAACAATTACAGAAAATATTGTAATAGGTAGTTTGTTTACATTTAATTAACACAATACTACCTGTTAGACGTACCATATAAGTGTACGTGCATCGCACATGAGACTAGAAAACGGCGGTTTCTTCCGTTATGACCATAATAACATTTACAGGAAATAAATCATATGTAATACCAATAATAAGTTAAGCCATTGCACTATGTTTTCCGATACAACAAGAGTAAGCGTTTCTGTAGAAGATTTGAGAATGTTTCAAGGGTCTGGCAAATAAATAATACTTTATACTTATTTAAAATGATCATGTTTTTGATATAAAACATTGTCAAAGTATTGGTAGATAAAGCAATATTGTTGCTCAAAACAAGGGAAAATCATTCCAGGAATCCAGGATGCAGTTTATTAAAAAAATAATCAGTTTAATACATATATTAGACAGTATACAAACTGAATTTATGCAAGTACTACGGTATTACTGCTACAGTTGGTATACATTAAACTTTTGCAATTTTAATATAACGCGGTAGCGCCAGACTGCACTTGATGCATGTTTTATACCGCTGCGGCAAGAGAGGGTTAACTAATGGTACCCACGGTCCCTAGCCACTCAGTCTGTTCTGGCTAGACATCCAGAACCATAACGATAATTTAATTATTCCACACTTACAATTCGCAGAGGGCTAAACTCTGGTTTTTAGGTTCACTCCCCCAGACAAACCTATCGATTCAGACGCGGTCATAAACTCAAAATCTACGACCTACCCTTAGTCTAGACCATGTCTAAACTAGCTTTATTGGGAATACAATGGCACCTACGACATTTCTATGTACTGTATAGCTATCCTCTTTTACTCCAAAATCACGTTTAACGTTAGTTAACAGAACAACATTCAAAATAGATTTTTGTTCCTGAAGCTTTGAACTCGTAGCCGAAGACTGCTCGTATGTACTGAAAGCTAATTTTCTAGTATAGGTAGATTAGTTTTGCTAATGCACTGACCTTTAATAATATCACTTCCCTATTAAACTTTTGGAAGGAATACTCATCACTAATGCAATTCTTTGTTCTGCCAGCCTACATTAAACCACCACAAAGTTGCATAATGGAAGATTTTCACTAAAGCTTTTTAGTTTTTTTTTGCGCATCCGTCCAAAAAATCGGTGCGTCAGAACTAACAACCATGGCGTCACTCATCCGTATCTAAAGTTACGTCACATTCGGTAACGCTGACGGCTAAGTAGGAGTCATTTTTTTATTTTCCGCATCACAAGTGTCATAAATGTCGTAATTAGAAACACGACTTTCGATTTCGACAGAATTGTGTGAAACGTTAATGGCGATTCAGTGTGCACTCGTTTCTTACGGCTCTAGTACGCAATACTCACTAGTATATTTCGGATGTAGGTTAATGTACAAGATAGTAGTCACGGCTGATGGACTAGCCGCGTTATGCTTTTCATTTCTCAAATTACAACTTAAGCGATTGATTTATGTATTATTGTTTCAGGTATGCACCTGCAATTCCTTCAACCATGTTAAGTAAGTTAGAACTATTTAGGTAAGCTTCTTCTTGATTTGTGGGAATGTTAATGTGTTCCAATTTTTTTCTGTGGATTTACGACGGCTATTCACAATTGTACCTTTTAGAACGCAGTGTCAATGAGTGTGTCTTTGAAGAGCATTGATTCCGGAACATCGATAAAAACTGGATCGTGACGCCGTCTAACTCACGTATTTTTCCCACGTTTCCATGACTCTAGTCACGACCCTTTTTTATAAATCGATATACTAATTTATGGTGATAAGAGCTTTGTTTGGCCCCAATAATGGACTTTTTCTAACATAACACTAATCATTGATTTGGAATTATTAGTTTTTATTAGTCGTCGTAAGAACAGTTTGGATATCGTTTTATTTCTCTAATATTATGAAATGCTCCATCGTAAAAGTTAAGGTATGTACCTACCGTACCAAATAACGTGGTACGGCCCGATCCTGGTAAATACATTTCCAATAGCAGTAAATGTCGAAGCATCGTGGTATTTAAAGTGGTGTGTTTTGCAAGCGCACGTGTTCAAGACGGCGACGGGTAAAGGTCAACCGGTGAATAGACACGCTCCGGCAGATGCTACGAGCACAATACATATCTTATACAACAATAACATACACATTCAGCAAGAAGAATGAGACGAAGTAGCGGGAAACATCGCACAACTACTGAACGAGGAACATCTGACGGACGCAATCGACAAAATGTCCAGACGTCACTTGTACTCGTAAATGTTATCATTTGAAATCGAAAATCGTGCTATAATTGTGTTGTATAAAGATAATGTTTTCGAAATATAGCGGTTGCAACTCTCGTTATCTTCAGACTTTGTGAAATTAAAACATGTCGCCGAAACATTTCATCCAATAATACTCAGGATTCCATGCCAGTAATTGTTTTAAACAATGCCGGCTATGTCTTCGATTTGCACAGAATTTTCTTCATCTACCCGTGTTTGCTCTTAGCCATTGTATTCTATCCCAGCTATCCCTGCATCGATAGCCTTTGTGGCGAGGTCTTTATTGTTTATTCATTACAATAAGGCGCTTTTGTTTATTGGTAATGTTATATCAGAGGATGTAACTCCACTTGTTTCCATTATTGTGTACGATTGATGTTTGGTTGCCTGTCTTATTATGAAATTCCATCTTAGTTACCGACACAATCATCCTAATGAAGTTTGTTATTAGTGTCGTTGCAATTACAGAGTTTGGTTTCCTATATTTATCAACATTATTTTGAATTTGGTTTGCGACTACGCAACGGCAGTGACACAACGGATCGTGTCTTGCTTGACTGAAGCTCGTGAGATTTGGGCATTGTTTGCATTGTTCCCTAAACTAGCGTTTTCTGTATTATTTTTGACCGGTGGTATGTCTTTAAAATTCTATTCATTTGGTTTCGTTTTGGTGGATTTACTTTTCCTGCAGTTTATAGTACTTACTTCTTATCGTTTCGAAATACTATACTTATGGCGGCACTGATAAGTGGCACTAAGATTAATAGATAATTTCGTTGATGAATAATGTGATTCGTTTACGCCATACGGATCTACTATCAGATCAAATTACAGTCAACAACTCAAAAAGATGTTATCTAAGAAATAGTGGACGTAATTCGACCAACACAGATCTAATCAACCGATGTCCGAAAAACAGAATTTCTGTAATTTGTTGCCCGATCGGTACGTCTTAAAACTCGAACGAACTTAAAAAATCTTGATTTGTTTGTAGACAACGACATGAGAAGATTTAAGGCGTGTTGTTTGTTTACATATCTCCGTAGTACGTCCATGTGTAGGTAACGGGCCGTTAAGATGCCGCGGGGCGCCTACACCGGCACCAGCGATCGCCGAGCCCGAGCTCAAGCCTCGCAGTCAGTCGCGCGCGGCACTCTCGCACGCTCGCACACCGCGCCGGCTCCGCACGCAACAGCTGATCGCGATCTCTCGCACCACATAAACAAACATAATAACACAGACTACACTAAAACACTATCCTACGAATATATGAAACAGTGAGCCATAATAAAATACGCACAAGGAAATGTTTTAGAAACTGCAGCGCCCCAAATCAGATCGATATCCCGAAAACGGGCCTGCGACTTCCAGCGATAGAGCTCAGCAATACTTCCGTGCAATAATGAGAACCTGCAATATTAATGTTTATAATAATAATTAGTCAAGTGTATTTAAGTGATCTCATCGATGATTAAAAGACTGTGAAAACCGCAAGAGTTCGTCTTACAAGTGTTGTGTCCGTGAGAATGGATTTCCTAGACTGACTTTGATATCAGGTGGTTTTGCTGCATCTTCCACATCATTGTTCAGCCTGAGTGAGTACGTTATATATTTATTCCGTCAGTTCCGTTTATTGCTACGTACGTACTATTGTTTACTGTATATATTAAACAATCGTGTAATATCTGCACATGTTTTACGTATGCCTTATCAGATTCTCAGTAGTCTTAGCAATAAAAATGCTAGCTCTTTTGGTTGATTAGCGATTATCCGATACAAGGAAAATTAGCAACGATAATCAAAATATGCATACTAGTTACGCTAAGATTCGTTGTGGGATCAGGCAAATCGATTCAGGTACCAAAATTTCGTGGAATTTTAATATTTTCACTCGAGTCTTGTTCATGGCAATAATCCGTAAATGTTATCAATAGATATCAGTTACTTGCGATTTAATTTATAGATACGTAAATGACTAGCTACAAGTTAGAAGTTTTGCGCAATTTTCTATCCCTTTCAACTGTGTTGTATTGTGTTGTGTGTGTGACTGCAGTGCACCCTGGGGCGGTTGCCGTCGCGGCCCGTCCCGTCTCATTATTCCCGGGGTTGACTGTGAACTTGAGGGGTGCGTTACCCTCTAGCTGCCGGAACCGACGACACTGCGCGGTCGTCCAACCCAAATGCTGAAATTTATTCGTAAAAACAAATCGATTACTACATACTACCTATTGAGTGATTTAAAAACAAATATAATCGTTCACATATCCAATTCACGTCGATCTGTTATGCATCGTTCTTACTCCAGTAACTACTGAGATTAATTGCCATCAAAACCACAATCGAATATTAACTATGTTTATGACTCAATGTTCGTTTGCCTGGTATAGCGTTACTACTATATTGTTTACAACAGATATTTATTATTGGCAACTTGACAGGTAACCTTTTGCAGCTTTCACTTGTGCCAATTTTCGATGGAATTGAAACCTTAGCTCAACAAAGTCCATTAGTATCTATAAAAATATGAAAATGTGTAGAACCTAATGTTTGACATGACATTGTTGTAAAATCAACACCCAATGTTGAACAAGATCAAGAACTTTCACTATCGATCTGAATAATGTATCAGGATCTGGCATTGTTATCACTTACGTGATCTTGTACTATTATTATTAGGATCTACTAGTTTAATGTCAAACGTTCAACGTTCATTTACCTATATATTCGAAATACCGCTTTAATAGTAATTTTATTAAATAATATTTATTTTTTGAAACTAGGTCATACCTACAAAGATGATTAAAATATGCATTGATTATAATCAATCATCATTCTTTACACGTTTCTCATTACTTAAATTTTTAATTAATTAATCATTGTCAAAGTATCAATCAAATAAGTTTCTATTATTATAAATCACTATAGAAAATTTTATATTGTTATACATCTACACGTCGGTACAATTGAGTGTTAATATCAATAAATCAATTTATGATTGTCATTCAGCGCGCGTACATATGGGAGTCTCAACGTCTAGCGGAAAGCGGTCAGATGTGCCTCAATCCCATCAAGTTTCACCTTCTTTTGTATTCCAGGAAGTATTCTCAGATGTACTTGGTATACACCAAGTAGGTACTTGATATACATAATTCACACCCTTCACTTTTTCTTTGACCCAAGAAGCTCTCATAGTTTTCATATTCACAGATTTCTGTGTTGTATATCTGGTTCTTTATAGGATGTTTGGTTTGAGATAATGGCAGTTGAATACTCGTGGGCGACGGACTCATAATCCGTTGTTAAATCTCTAAAGTTGCACGTTATTCGTGAACCAACAGTGTTTGGATATGGCATAGTTTTTAAACATGTTCAATAGGAAAAATATTAAATTAAACATTATTTGGTTTTGTTTGACAGTTTGGATGTGTCATAATAATCTCCATGTTGTTGTAGGATACCTGTTAGAGAATCGTTGATTGTTTAAATACTATTCATCGTTCATGTTGTGTCCTCTTGAGCGTAACCCCGCTTTTTTCCTGTTTATAGGGGTCTAGTACTTAGTATTCTATGTAGTATTACTATATATGTTCAAAATACACTAAAATTTATGGATTTTTACAACAATGTTATAGGTTATAGGTAAAAATATTCTACATAGTTTTCTTTATATGTATGCACATTGTCCAAGACTAACGGCCATTTTGTAATAATTACTGTAACCAATTTCAGTTCATAATATCCAAGGAATTCTGCATTAAAATGCTTAATGGATTGAGACTGATTACCAATAGTGTTATCTGTCACGTTGTCTGAGTAAACGTAAGTAATAAAAACAAAATTGTATGTGATTCTAAACTTTAATCACGTTTTGAATTAGACAGTTTCACCATTACAATGTTTGTGAATTCTTTATTTGGATTTATCCCGTAATAATGTCGTTTTGTGGTTACATCTGTATGTTACCAGTAATAGACCACGTAGCTGACTTAGTCACGTAGTAGTCTGCGATTTGCAGACCGATTGTATTTATTAACCTTCGCGTGTCCCGTAACTACCTGTCTTTTCTTTTCATCTTCATGTACAATAAATTTACATTGACTAAGTAATTCGTTCCACGTTGTTAATCTGTCATCATTTACTTTATTAATTCGTCAGATTGCGTTTTGCTTTTGAACGTTAATGTTTGTTTCATGTGTAACTTTGTAAGGTAAAATTATAGCAAAATTAACACCTGATTTCCTTAATTTTTTGTTTAAAGTTTTAATACCATATTATGAATGGACCAGATGAACGCGAGGCACGAACGTGCTTAAATTGTCAAATATATTGTCCTTGTTTTGAGCCCCTTTCAGTTTCGTGCGTTATATTACATTCTCAATGCTTTCTCTCGAGCTATACGTGAGAAAAATTGACAAATAATTGTTAGATCCTGTTCCTTTTTATCTCGTTTACTTATATCACATTCTTATAACATACCATATAAACATACCCCGCATTGACACTCACATATTTTAATATTATTATGTCTGGACTAAAAGAGATTCTTCTTTCCACGATTCTTCTCAAAGCTCGTCAGCTAGGAAATGCTAACGCCATCTGGGACTTAAAAATATAAAACATTGACTCGGAACTGTCTACGTTTAAATGATTGCATGAACTGTAACTTACACCAATTTTACCAATCTAATTCTGTATCCTTAGCTCTTCTTCATATAAGTACTCCACTCGAAACCTCAAGTATCTCATTCTGAAGTATCTTAGTCATCTCGAGTGGCGTCCATTAGTGGGTAGGTGTGGTCCAAATTTAGGATAATGAGCGCTGGTGTTATTGTCACGGCAATTAACTGCTAGGCCGGGGTTCGCTTCCGGGCCAACTATTTTCAGATCGTTGATTGATAGGTGCAGCCAACTCTATGAGGGGTTTTGGTTCTATTTCAGTTTTTGTTGTGTTCATTTTTCAAATAGACTGACGTATTTCGGGTATATAATTCAACTGTTGGAAGTTTTTTTTTTTCTTATAATCTGACTCGGACATCTAACAACGTACAAATAAATTCATCTTTACTTTTTAAAATCTATAATATAGAACAGTTATTGGAAATTATATGTATATTATATTAATAAACAATCGCTTAACTATCTTTTTGTGATTTTTTTGCATTTTCCATGCTAAGATTATTAAGTTATTTTTTTAGTAAAGGAAAAAGGGGTAGGGTTCGCGGGTGGCTTAGAGGTCAGAGCGTCTGGTATATCAAACCAGAAGACGCAGGTTCGTATCCTGCCCGCGATTGATTTTTTTCCTTTACTAAAAAAATAAACAATCTATTAGTCAAACATTAGTTAGGAACCGTTGATATTTGCGTTGATCACTATACTATAGTTATTGATCAAACCTGTAAGAACATAATCAATCAATATTGTTTGTTTTTGTCGTGAATGTAATAATTGGTGCGATAGGTGTGTCATTATTATGTCGTTAATAGGTATGTGTGGATAGCTCAGAGAAATGGCTCGCTGATGTGGCCACGCCCAACTATCATGCGCCCGCGCTTGCTGTTACAAATTATGTAGATCTTTTACAACTGAGTTATTATTTTTGCTACGAATTCTTGAATTTTTTGTTGTTTTGAAAATAACTTATGTTATAACAGTAGTTACGGAATTCTACATATACCTACTCAAGGAGTTTAAGGTTTTATACTATGTAATACTTATTATTTCGTTTTTGTTCGAGGAAATCCAATCAGGATTTCCTCTAATCGCTATTTTCAATGAATTTCGCCATTTTGTTTCGAAATGAGGTTATAATCATAACTTAGGTACTCTTTGTTTCATGAACACAAAGTAAGACAACCTGAATACAATTAGTGTGACCTACCTTCAAACAGTCAATAGATTGAGGTTAATTATTGTCTTTGCATCATTATTGCTCCTACGCAGAATATTTATTCCATCAAATAAACTGCCATTTCATGTATATAAGTCTGTATTTTTTTAATATTTGCACATTCTATAATTTCTTATACAGGAGGACGTAAATACGTAAACAATTTCCAAATTTGAAGTTTTCCTATCCATAAACAATTGTTTAAATTTCATTTCGCACCAATGTCATTGTTCCGAAATCCATGTTACCTTTTGATTTGACCACTTGAGCACATAGAGGCGTCCACGTCACAACTGTTAAGGTGTGAAGGTTTTGTTCACAGTATCATGGCGATAATATTGTATTAATTGTGACGTCAGACAAATTATTTAATTCAATATCTATATATATTTGTAATATAGCGTGACTTTATTTAAATGAAAATGCCTAAAATGTCAACTAATAATTTCCGAGTTTTTTTTTTGTTTCATATTATGAAGACGTCGTATTGTTCGTCATCTGAACTGACGTCATCTCAATTGTTTTTCGAAATCAATAATAAACACATATTTTTATTATAGCAAACCTACATATATATAGTTAAATTCACTGCCTCATGAGTCTAGTATTCATAAGCGTGACGGTCGAGCAAAGTTAGAAATTCCTATCAGTTTAGGTTGTGTGTCGTACCCGGTTAATGCCTCTAGGTTCTATCTATCAGGCTCGCCCTTTAATACATAGGATCTAAGCTGAGCCATGCATATACATCAGCTCACATCTGCTTAACCAATCGAAGATATAAACATGTGATGGTCATACCTAATTCTAAATTACTTCTGTATGTTTTTTCGTACCAAATAAAGGTTTTTTTTTCTTTCTAAATGGTTCCGTAAATTTTTCAGTCTTGTTTACTTTATGAAATGTTCCAATTGTATATCTTGCGCTTGCAGTAAACTTAATAAGTATACGCACTATATATATGCACTACGAATTACAGGTAATTTCAGGATTTGTCCGAGTCTTTTATAATATAAGTAGGTACTTCATATTTTTCTAAATTGTTACCAAGTAACTTTACGTAAGCCGTCACACACCTAGTTATAATATATATTAATATACCGTACTATAATATATATGGAACGCACTCCCCGAGTGGATCTTCCCTGATAGATATAATCTGGGTGTCTTTAAATCACGAGTGAATCGGTTTCTTCTTCTTCTAGGCAAGCGCGCTCCATCGTAGATCGCAGTGTTGCTTAACATCAGGCGAACTGGCGGTCAAGCGTAAGCCTATCACGAATACAAAAAAAAAAAATATAGCGAGCTACCACACACGGAGACGATGCTATAATATATATTTTGCCTTCATTTCATTGACGGTCCGCCTATACCATAACATATATTAACATGCAATAATACAAATTACGGTATACAAATAATGCAACCCGCAGAAGCGTGTAACAAGCTTATATTATACACCCGTAACGGTGTACTTACGTGTTAACGGGGTCAATTAGGGTCGTCCGTAATTACTGTTTGTAGAACCGAATCCGCTGGCGTTGTTACCATTTCGCCGGTATTAGTGTTGTGCCCACCATGCGGGTGCTTACTGATGTATAGGTCCATAAACAATCGACAAAGCATTAGATTTTCAAAAGTAGGTTGCAATATTCAGTGATACTAATATTATAAATGCGAAAGTAACTGTCTGTCTATTACGTTTTAACGCCTAAGTTGCTGTACTATTTTGTATGAATTTTCATATAGGTACAGATAGATGGGACTTTGGAGAAAAGCAACCTTTTGTCACAGAAAGTTCTTTGGGATTCGAGTGAAATCACGAGGAACAGCTAGCTAGATATAATTTATATAAGATATTAGTGTTTAATCTTCAAGCGAAATTATTATCTTTGTAATCAATATTGATTGGTAGATGAAAATCAAATATGTGCAAAAGAGATCCTAATCTTGTTCAATGTAAGACGTGGCGACCTAGAGCAATCTACGTCACATTTTTGGATGTGTGTCTTGCCCGGACACCTAGGGATGATTTCTACATGGCTACTCCTAACGCTTATAATTTGAACCATTGACACGATAAGAAAGGAAGTGATCATAGATGACGATGAATCCTATACGTCCAAATCTTAAGTTTAAACCACCAGTCTGCGTTCTTGCAAATCGTTGATTGATCTTTGCCAAATATTGACACTCATATTTAACTAAACTAACAAAATGTGTATTTATGATGTTAACATTTGCATATCAATACAAATACTGTACGTATATTTACCAATATAATTATTTATTATTTATTTAGACTATGTAGAATCGAGTTTCTCAATTCATGAGCTTAGTTACACTATAACTCACAATTATGTTAATTAATTAAATAATTTGATTCTAGCGAGCTAACACCTGTCTAGTGTACAGTCGGAACATCACTACAACTACGTGCCTAATAACTAAACTAGTGCATTCGTTACATTTCACTGAATTCTATAAAAGAACTGAATTGTTTACGTGGTCCTATATTCATAAATATAATTCTAACTGCTGTTGTTAAATTATAGTTCAATTTTGTTACCTTCTATAGTGACCGAGTTTGCATTTACATTTTACTAAAACCTGATTTATTTTTCTTGAGTTAATAATCGTAATGGTCAATATTTGTAAAATTTGTCTAATGCGAAAATAATTCCAAGCCCTGAAAACAGTTACTAATCCAGTCTTAATATATTACTTTTAGCAGTTATTTCAAAAGGCGATAAAGAAGCTGCTAAAGCCACAAAATCACATAATTTAATTCGCTTTGTCACTTAATATTTTGACACAAAACCCGCTTTTTACTGGACTTCCACAAATATACAAAAACCTTTCATTACAGTCATTCGATTGTGTTACAAATTGCCTTTTTTATCGCACTCCAAAAGTAGATCGTAAAAGCCTATGAATCATGCGGCCTTAGCTGTTTGATTTAGGATTCGTTTGCGAACACACCTACCCATAGAATACAATATTACAATGCTCTAAACAATAACTTCATTAAGTCCCACGAGGTTCAAACGGTACGTTGTTAATTAAATCATTTTGTTTAAACATTCAATATGAAATTGTATGGTTGAGTGTAGGTCTATAACGGCAACGTTATGAATGAAAACTAAACGATGCCTTAATAATGAATTCTTCATTTTGCTTGACTTATTCATTCAAAACATTAAAATAGTTAATTAGGTTTGTGAATCGAAGATTGCATTTAATTATTTATGAGAGAATATTAAGCTAAATAATAAGAAGGCATTATTGTTAGCTGGTTTTCAGTTATTCTAGTTTAAAATTTGCATGCTTTTATGTAATGGCGGAATGTGCCTTGATCTGGAAATTAAATGTAACATACTTCTTATACCGCATTTAGAGCAAATCAAGTTGATTTATTTTGAACAAAACAATTATTATCAAACTTTACATTCAAACGAAGATAAATCCAAATTCAATTAAAATCAATGAGTTATTTTTATGATACCGCCTTTACCATAGATTATGCTAACAGGAAACAATTTTGCTTTCCATTTTAGTAGTTTTACACTTCTATTCTTAATTAATTTCATCATTTATGAGAAAAAGGCTCAAGTTACACTGGCTATATTAAAGCTTAGAACGGGATTAATGCTGCACTCTGATCGTAAAAAGCTAGATATTAATTTTATAGGAGAGATCTGCATAAAACTCCAGTTTTCTATAACCCCTTAGGTCAGTTGTATAAAAGAAACCTGTATGAAAATTCTACGTAATACCTATATCGAATGGTTCTGATAGAATCTTTTTATTAATACCTACATAACTTTATATCGGGGAGTATCACTTCGCTGAAAAGCATAAACCTTAGTAATACATTTCCGAAAAATACTACTTAATTAATAAAATACATTAGGTATTACCTATAAGTATTAATTATTGAGAGTACGGCGGACCGAATTTTCCATACACACGTAATACCAAAATAAATCGTAAATCTAACATTATTCGGATGCAGATAAGGTCTAGGTTTCTACACTACCATATCGTCCAAAATCTTTCAGTGGAAAAAAATGTAAGCCAATGTAGGTAATTTTTGATAACTTTGCCAAGTTTGGAACTATTTTCGGGTCATTTATTTCCAGTGAAGTAGTAGTAGATGAAATGGTATCGTAGAAACCTAGACTAATGGTATCCAAATCCGAATAATAACACAATTTGATAAAATATTGTTTGGTTTATGAATTATTTTGGTATAACGGTTTCGTGGGGAATTCAAGCTCCGCCGGACCCTTAAGGAGTCATAATAAGATCCATACGTGCCTTATGTTTTCATCTCGTCATTCTATTTCCGTTCCCTGCACTTAAAGCTTAGAAATTTAAGTTTTAGTTTGAGGTTTTCTTAGTGGTCCAATTTCTTGTAACTCTTTTTGCTTCTTGCTGTTTAAATTCTTGTTAGAATAATGAATATACAAATATTATCAGATGATGTGTTAGAAAATCAAACCTATTAATTATATTTTTACGAATCCTCACTTAAGACTGCTTCTAATGTAATAAATCTTCAAATAGTTCTGCCCAATCCTCATCAATGCCACGAACATCAATGTGGACGAAGTGGGAACCGTCGTCGTATTTCTTAGCTAATAAGGCTCCATTTGATCGAAATTTATTACTATCAATCTATCTATCGCTTTCATGTTCCAATTTTCTCATATACATATACGTGTTGTTCCATTGTGCCTAGTCGGGGTCAGTGTGAATAAAAGAGTCGTGTCTTTTGTTTGTCCGTTTGTGTACGCTTCCGTCGTGAAAGCGGCTTTCACTCAATAATATAGTGCAGTTATGAGCCTGACAGGTCAAAGGGTCCATGCTATGGTCGACAGTTTATACTTTGTTAGTGATAGCACCGTAGGAACGAGCTCCACGATTCTACTACACTGATTTCGTGGGACTATTGTCTAAATTGTATCTAAATATACAGAGTTAAACTTGTATGATTTGTTCGAAATTCGAATCTTTAGTCATGTCCTTGAGCATCATTCGTGTTCTGATACTTCACTCATTACGAGTACTGGTTCTACTTTTTATCTACTTAGTATTGGCACTAAGTAGACAAAAAGTATTAGATTGGTCTAATCAGGATATTTAGTCGTTTTCATATGTCACCGCTGAACCTTTCTCTTACCAAACCTCAATGACCACTCAAACAAATCCTTAGGTTTGCTTCATCTACCAATAATACTCGTATTCTTGTCCTGTTGACTCCATTTCAATTCCACAGTCTATTTTACAATGATTTGCACTGTTATTCGGATCCTGATGCTTCGAACCGTATTCTATACAATTTCAATATATAAGTAATTATATCTGAATATTATTTTGTATCCAGTCAAAGACTGATTTTGAAGTGCCAACTTTGACACAGAAAATTGAATTGCTTTTGAAACTTAGCAGAAAGAATTTTCGCTGTTTTCACGCACTAATCGATGCTCACAGTCTGTAGTTTACGATTTACTCTCAAGAGTAACACTGCTGTTGTGAACTTAGATAAGTATTATCTGCACATCGAATATGGACGCGGCGAAATTCAGGTAATGATAAAGAGATTTAATATCAACATAGTGGAACCTATATTCTTCATAGCGGTATGAAGAATATAGGTTCCACTATGTTGATATTAAATCTCTTTTCCAGCGAAATTCTCCCTCTTCCTGGCTATGCGTCCCACGTGGTGATGGTGATGGGGTCAGCCTTTCGTATTTTTCTTCTCCACTTCGATCTCTCATAGACTTCATCTTCGGAAACCGAAAACTCGAAACGACAAAACGCAACTTTATGACAAAATTATATTTGAATAGTCCGGCTACTAAGTAGTAGGACTAGTGCATCCCATGACACAATTTTATCGTAGCATTATCTCGTCTCAATGTAGCCTTTATGGCGTGCATTACCTTTAGCTGAGACGATCACGCAAAGGCACGATTTAAATCATAAACCTATTGTTGTGATAGGAGTTGCGAACAAAGACAGTAGCCAATAAATATCGTATTCAACAAACACCCACAACACTTCTATTCATAATTAACTTGCACTTTCTTGTCTACGTTCATTATCATTTGACACCGATTCAACAGCGTCGTAGACTTAATGATTCATGTTATCTAATACGATATTGTTCGTTTGTTCTTCTGTATTACCTAATTCAGTGTGCATTATGGCGTAATCAGAGCGAGAATTTGGTGTGAAGTGTTGAAAGTTATTATTGTTTGTCGCCCTGTTTCGTGAACTAACTCTGAAACGATACGCGTAGTCAATGAATGGTGTTTTTTATTCCTAGTTTTTTGCTTTCCCTTCAGTGATTCGGATATAGTCAGTTCTGAAAGCTACAATTGCTATAAAGTGATCACTGAAGAGTCCGGCGGACCGAATTTCTCTTACAAACGTAATATCGAAATAAATCGTAATTCAATATAATCGAATTCTGTTATTATTCGGATTCCAATACCGGTAATCTAGGTTTCTATGTTACCATTTTGTCCAAAATATTTCACTGGAAATAAATGTAAGCGAATGCAATTTTTGATAACTTTATCAAGTTTGGAACGATTTTTCGGTATTTTGTTTCCATTGAAGTAGTAGTAGACGAAATGGTACCGTAGAAACCTAGATTAACGATATCCTAATCCGAATAATAACATATTTTAATGGAATATTGCCTGGATTACGATTTATTTCTGTGTTACGTTTTTGTGGGCAATTCAAGCTCAGCCGGACCCTTAAGAGTCCGTCGGAGCGAATTTACAAACGTAATACCGAAATAAATCGTGATTCCAACACAATTTAATCAAATGCTGTTATTATTCGGATTCCGATGCCGTTAATCTAGGTTCCTACTCTACTATTTCATCCAAAATACTTCACTGGAAATAAATGTAAGCGAATGCGATTTGGTTGGATTACGATTTATTTCGGTATTACGTTTTTGTGGGCAATTCAAGCTCCGCCGGACCCATAATAGTTTATTTTGCTCATCGTATCTATTGTAATTTTGTTATGCAATATGTGTATATTAAGATGATATAATTGTACATATATCATCTTCGTATGAATGATGTCATATTACTCACAAACACCTGCGTATACCTATGTAAGTATAGTTATTCCAACTATGTTCCTTGTATATCTCTTGTGGACCACCTCCATGCTGGTAGACGACTGACTGTCATGACATAAAAAGTGTCACAGGTTATCTGTTAAACTAATCATGTATAAGTACATTAAGAAAAGTTACAATGTATGGATTTGCACGAACTTCTTTATCAAATATTGCTTCCCGTTAAAACAAGGTATGTAACATGAGTTGCAACTCGGTCAAAGAGGACGAAGCGCTAATTGAACATGCCTGTGTTACAGTGTATTCTCTTTATTTATACTCACTCGTTAAAGGAAATTAGCGAGTCACCGCTTTAGCTAAATGGTTGATACTTTGTTATTATCTGTTTATATGTAGACACGATTTATTTTGTAAGTAATTGCTGTCTATATACGATAGTATAATAGGGTAATTTGTTACTTAAACTTTATTGAATATTCAATGTAATAATTTTCTCAAAGATTATTTATATAATTACGATTGAATTTTTTATAGTATCGCATTTATAATTGATTGGATTTATCTTGATTTGAATGTTGATGGTTAATCAGAATTCGTAGAAATGGATAATCAATTTAAACGTAAATGTCAGCTGCAGCGGGATTACAACCTATATTCATTGATAGTAACTTTGTCTTAAACAATAAGGGTTATTCACCTCACGTAAATGGTTAAATGTTTGCATTTAATGGAACTTTTTGAAGAAAATCAGTTCTTTTTCCTTCTACCATATTGTTGCTGCTGGTGTTTCTATGACCAAAGGGTTACACTAATCTATACTTATAATAAATCTGTAGAGAGGTCAATTCTGTACATGAAATATATTTCCAAAATAACTATCAGCGGTTGATTAGTGATCGATACTGACGCCAAAAATGCAATCAGTAAAATTTTTGTCTGTCTGTCTGTCTGTATGTTCGTTATAGAAACAAAAACCACTCGACTGATTTCAACGAAACTTGGTACAATTGTTCTTCATACTCCTGGGCAGGTTATAGTATACTTTTCATCACGCTACGATTAATAGGAGCAGAGCAGTGAAGGGAAATTTTGGGAAAACAGGAGAACTTACTCCATTTTTTAAGCTTCCGTCGCGTGTGCAGCCTTAATGGTTAAAGCTACACAGAAATCATGTATGACGGAAATGTTCTCCTTAAAATTATATAAAAAATATTCCACGACAGCAAATGTCTATCTTTTATGGTTGACTCACAATAACACGTGTAACTCCCGATAGCTTAGCAGATCGGAGCTTTCTGATTATATTTGTGTACTCTTACGTTAGGTGACTGACTGACTGACATAGTGATCTATCAACGCACAGCCCAAACCACAGGTTATAGTATACTTTTCATCACGCTACGATCAATAGGAGCAGAGCAGTGAAGGGAAATGTTGGGAAAATTAGTGATTCATGAGAAAGGTTTCAAGCTATAAAACATCACGCTACAACCCTTAGGAACGGGGCAACGCAGGTGAAACCGCGGTCGAAGAACTAGGGAACAAAGTAACTATTCCACGCGGACGAAGTCGCTGGCAAAAGCTAGTTTTAGTAATATAAACATTGGAATTGCAAACATACATGAACAATCAACTAGCGAAATGTGAGTGTTTCTTCCTTAATTTTCCCCTCGAATATCATAGTGATAGAATTTATCATAAGAATACGACTGTCAAATGCCAACCCTGCAGTCAAGTTATGCCAGATTGGTTAAGTAACAGATCCTTGTGGGACGCGGATGTCCCCAATAACTAACTGAAACAACAAAGAAACATTGTTTTGCAGCATTCAGCTACTGTTGTTCGATATTTATACTTTCAGGAAAAATCTGAGGGATAATTTTACCTTGGTACCTATTAATTGAATGTTTAGTGAATCTGTTAGGTACCAGTATGCAATATACCTACATGAACTGATATATATTTTTATAAATGGCTTATGTTTAACTAACCACCAGATCTAGTAAAATGGCAAAAAATCACTATATTGCCAAAAATAGTAAATGATCACCAAAATAAGTTCTAACCTAACCTAAATCAAATTTTTATGACCATTTATCCATTTTGGTAAGCATTTTGGTGATCAATTTACTAAATTTGGTGGTCATTATATTTATCCCCTATTGAAATCGGCTTAAGTTATTTATTTGCAAAAATATGGTACGGATGTAGAAAGATGATATCGCGAAGAAAAAATCTATTATTAATTAACATCAAATTCTAATGTGCTTATGTATACTTTGTACTCATAGAACACCGGGTTTGTGCCAACAGTGAACACTGATAGACTGAGTTTTCTAATCAAAGTAGGCTGTGTCACAAAATGGTGGAGAAAATTATGATAGAATTAGGAAGAAGAAAAAAAAATTGGTTATTCAATTATAAACTAGTTAAGACACGTCATGTGTGGCCAATATAATGGTATTTTAACTTTCTCTTTTATCTTAAAAGGTTAGAAGCTAATGCTACTACAAGCTACACCGAAGCTAATTGATTCCAATTACCAACCACAATGGAATTAATACTATCTACATTGTGACATTGAATCAAAGGTCAGGGCGTGATCTACTCGCACTTGACCGTTCTCTTACAATTAAGTCATAATCACCTGATTTGATCTATCACAAAATTTATTCAGAAGGTTTACTATACTACAAACTAAAAAAATATAGACGGACAACCGAAATTGAAGTGAACAATGTACTCATACCTTCTGAAGTTTAGTTTTCGTGTTCTATCAAGGGTTTGTTCTTCTAGTGTTCACAGATAGTGGTCTTAAATCAAATTTCCTTTACACAGTCATAAAAGTTGACACAGGAGATGAAAGCAAATTTTAGACTGATACTTGATGTGGATCTAGTGAATCGAAGTCCCTCTTTTACCTTTGACAGTTGCTATTCCGTGTTGTTTTTACCCGACTACGAAAAAAGGAAGGGTAATTAGTTTAACAGTCTATGTATGTATGCATGTATCGTATGGATGTTCGATCCCAGCTCAAAAACTACTCATCAGATTTTAACAAATGAGTGCGACCACGGCTATAAACTGGATACCACTGTTCGTGGAGACAGAAAACTTCTCTTGTTTTATACCTTTTAGTTGAATTTTTTCTTAGTCGGGTTTTAGTTTTTATAAACTTTCGTTTTTATTCGGATAAGGCTTGGCTTTCTGTATCTACATTTTTGTTGTACCTCTCCGATGATTCATAATCATGGGAACTTTATTTCTTCCTCTCAAACCGGTACTTACAAAGGAAAATACATGTTACATTTACGAGAGGCTGACTCATTACTATTTGTTATGTTAAAATTCTCAAAATAAACGCTTATGAGATATGATGAAAGATACAGATACGTTTATCGTTTATTAAACAATCGTTTATAAGGCATAGTTGTTAATTATGAGATATGACGATTACGAATATGCAGATTTCAAGCGGTTTATTCAGCTTTATTTTGATTAAGTTTAACTGACTGAAAACTTATGAAAAGTTCATAATACATAGTCTACGTCCTGATCCGATTCGAGAAGTCGAGTTAATTGTTATTTACATTATACAAATCTTAACTCTTTAGGAACCTTGATGGCTTTGTGTCCAGTTTTTAGCATTAGTCCTTACCGACGAATTTTTGACTGTAGATAATTAATTTAATGCTTACCCACACCTTTGTTTAATCCTTTCGGGGAATATAGTAGTTAACAACGAGGGTGTAATGCATTTTTCCAGACTTGCTAGACTAGTCTCTCTTTGCGATTAGACTTAAAAACAAAAACTTAAAGTCAACAAGTTAACAAGTTATTAGAAATCTCGTTAGGCATCGTAAATTAATAGCAGTGGGTATAAACAGGCAATTCGCTGCAATAAATAAATGGTGTACAGATAAGCTAGCAATAAATATAAGGCTCCTGTTAACAAATGATGAAGGGCCGTGTGTGAGGGTAATCAGCTGGGGGCCTGGCACCTGCTGGCTCCAGGAATTGATTGCCTAGCCACGATGCGTGGGTCAACGACTTGGCTGCGGGATTTTTCTATTTGTGTTACGATTTTGATCGGAGTTACGCGTTTGGCGTAGTAGCTGGTCAGCTCTGACATCGTGGGTTGTATGTTTGATCACCTTATGGTATAAATATTTGTATGACCAGGTCCAGTGGCTATGTTAGTGTACTAGAGTGTGTCATATAAAAGAGGGCAAGCCTATTGCCATTGACCGGCCACAAATCCCAAACTCTGAGCTCCTACTGAGAATTTCATACAAAACCCATTATTCAATAATAATCACGGGACTAATGAGGCAGCTTAAAAAAAAAAACAATAACCTTTTGTGTAAACTAAGCTTTACATTCGCTTGTATGATAAAATCATGAACCACGGACGCCCCCGACTCGTGAGGCACGGCGAGGCTGCGACAATCTATGTTCATACCAAGCGGATTTCGCAACAACCCGTCAAGAATCCGGTGTGCCACAGACAAGTGCCCAGCCTACAAGGACTGTTCAGCATTTATCGGCTATTAAGACATCTGTTCATTTAGGGCCCGTAGGTGCCTCATAGAATTGCTAATAGTTGAAAGGTGAGTTATGAAACTTGCGTGGGAGCACGACAGGTTGATATTACGTAACCGACACCCTTTTATGTTAGGAGAGGCAATATTAATAGCAAGACCTATTTATAAGTAATATTTTTAATACAATTAATAAGTACTTACATGTGTTATTTTTATACACCACTAAGGCGGCAAACATGCATACGGCCCGCCTAGCGGTTACCGTAGCCTGTAGACGCTTGCAACACCAGGGGTATCACTCGTGCGTTGCCGATGCTTTAAATTAAAGAGGAAATGTTGGGCTGACAGCATAGGAGACATGTTCCCCCCACTGCCAACACAACGCTTCCTCGCGGAGCTCTAGCGACCTTGCTCACCCTTAGGAATACAACATAGCACGGAGCTATGTTATTTGGCTACGATTTTCTGCGGCTCCTATTGTAAGTGGAATTATTCAATTCCACTATGCCCTACCTCTCTTTTAAGTGTGTATGTGTGCTAAGATTTCTAAATTATATTTTCCTCGAGCTAAGAATAAACTCCCTCTCTCCTACGAAATGTAAGACGCACGTGTTGTAAATGACAATAAAATCCGGCGAGCTTGGTGTAAGGGTCTAATGATTCGTCAGTGTGCCGCCCTCTATAGGACCGACGCCAAATAGTGTTGGTATGTCAGAGTCAGATTTATTTGAATTGCTTGCTCAATCTTAGACTCTATTTGTGATTCCCAAGGCTCAAGCACATTCAAGTTAATTACAATACAAATAATTGTCATTTTTCTTAAAAGTTCTTAGACTGGGCTAGCATGGGATAAAATAGCTTAATTCCCCGAATTTTCAAGAAGGAGGTCTGTTCCCAACTATATTTTAGCTATGAGTTGGCTAAATTATGATTAAGATATTGGTGTTTTAAATACATGCAACATTATCCAAAAGAATGTAGGTTTTCTCGAGAGAAAGTAGACGTAATCCGACTCCTAATCTGTCTTGCAGTATTTTAATTGGGCTCTACCAATAAGCGATTCGTTATGCACAGTAATTGATTCAAAATATGTACAGTACATTAAAATAAACATTTTGAAATTAGTTGTTTGACATGTGAAGTGCACACTTAATTAGTTTAAAATTATATTTATTTATTGATTAAACGGTTATTCACTAATCTATCTTTATTGATTATCAATTTACTTATGTAGTTTTTCATAACTCCAAAATCGCCGATGATATTCTTAACTACTGTGAGTTTCAATAGAGAATTGTGGAAGAAAACACATTAAATATACCCTGTAATTCTCGAAAACAATTTCCTGTAACCCTCATTAGCTAAATAGCATTCCATAAATATATACTTACCTTATTCAATGATACTCGAAGATAAGATGAATGAATACAAATGATAAATCATTGCACAGTAGCTAATTATAAATAATTTGTAGTGTTTAGAATAGAGGCTTAAGGCTGAATAAACCTGACAGGTGTAAACCTAGTTTCCATTAATTATTATTCATATTACATAATGTAGTACTAACCCTATTCGTGAGTGAGTGGGCTACTAGAATGAAACGACTGGTTTATTTGAAACCTGTTACCATTAAATACACGTAATAGATGCTATCTAAATATACAAATAATCAAAAGTGTCTGTTTGTTATGTGAAAATAACAGCTTTTTAATAAATGTATATATAAACTACTTTTAATTTTTTGTCTACCTGTTTGTTCGACAATTTCGACGGAATTTCACTGGCAGATAGTTGATGTTATAAGGAGTAACTTAGGCTACTTTTATGTTAAGTAAATACTTTTTTGTTTTGCGACGCAAGTGAAACTGCGGGCAAGAGCTCGTCATCATCACAAATAAATATTAATGACTGATTGCCCATTAGTGTTCGGTGATGCAACTTCTCAATCAGTGCGACAATTAAGGACACGCTTTATGTCGGTACTAGTGCTAAGCGAAGGGCTTACACCATAATGTACTGTTAGAGTTCGTTGAACCTTAGACTTTATTGTGCCATTTTCGTAGTCATCAATGCGTAACTTTTACATAAAGTAGTTAAAATAACTTAGGTATATGGCATTATATGTGAGTATATATATTTATGTGGGATTGACATCCCGTCATGGTCTCGACGAGTGTCATGAATCCTATAGCCATATAATAAGTCGCACATTTACCATAGGGAGACGTCAGCCGTCAAGATCAATCGTTAACTTTTTTATTAGTTTGGCACTGAAAATCAGCGCTGCGCTGTGTTGCAAGCATTTTGTATAAAGCTGAGCAGACTTTTTGTATTGTTTAATTTGTTTGTTTTCGTTTATTATTTTAATGTTTTTTAAATCTTATTTTGTTAACTCTTATTTTATTCTTCGCAAGGAATACATCGTTTTTCTTTCTTTCTTTTCTAGGGCAGGATAAGATAGGCCATATTATTTTACAATCTAGGGCTCCCAGCATTAACCAATCTTTAAAGTTCAAACTGTATGCCCACTACCAGAGAACCTAAGCCATTAATAACCTCATACAATCTATTATTTAATATCTAAGATATTACTTTGAAACAATGTTATAACAGGCTTCAGTGTGCCTCATGTTCGCGTCGTTACTTGCAATATTCAAGGCCGCGTGCTCAATACTTATCGGTGCATTATTAATGCTCTTTACATCTGTACCATAGGAGGTAAATCGATTCTCTTATTTATGCCCTGACCCGCTATGGGCTTGACCATTTTGTTGCACTAATGAATAAAGTAATTTGATGAGTTTACCTATGTTGAATTTTGAGCAGCATAATTACGTTTCTAATGGTTTTATAACGAGAATTGATTTGTTATTGGGAGAATTTATACCGTTTTAAGCAATCAGTTTCATTAAAACTTTGGATATTTAAATAGTTTTTTTAATAGATTCCAATTACCTACCATATGGATAATTAAGTAAGATAACAATTAACATAGCCGGTTCCGGTAACCTTCAAATATGGTACAATTGTCAGCAGCAATAAGCCGAATCGTTCGATTTTCCACCGAGCTATGCGTTGATAGCCAACGGCGGCTACTAATCCATTTTGCGGTAGCATGGTGCACGGTTCGCCTGCGGCTATGGGAAAATGGCCGGAAAATGATCGGAATCGGACCGGGCCGTGCGGTCGACTGCTCCCGGAAATCGCCAACGGGTAGACGTAGACTAGACTGCTGATGAACTAATTATAATTATGTAGTTGCATTGATAATTGTTGTGTATAGTTACGATAATCCAATTATAGGTTGTCAGCAGCATTCGCTGTTGAGGTGAGCACTGACCGGTGTTACGAAGCGTAATGTAACATGTTACAAAGCAAGCATTCGAGCTCACCACGAATACGCGAATAAAATTTATGACTAACTTTTAAGCAAAAAATACAAATTAGGTTAAAAAAGGCCTATTTACTTCAATTTTTATCCAAAATTGGGGCAAATTTATAAACATTTTAAACAATACAATTTGTTTGTGATGACCTTAAGTATAACATATAAGACTAGAAACTTCTTTAAAGCTAAGGTGTTTTTTGGATTTGAGCGATGTAATGCCCTTAAGAAGTCGAGAAGCTTACGTACGTAAGCGATGTTCTCGTAGAACAGCATAATTGAGCAAATGATTATGTCGAAACCATCGTTTGCTTAGTTGTTTTAAATTCATAAAACAAGCAACACCGCGGATATAACAGAAACATGAAGTTTTTTATTTGCTGTCATGCATGGCAGCATTTCTCCTATGCTGCCAGCCCAACTATTCCTCCTTACAGGGTCGGCAACGCGCAAGTGATAGGTACCCCGTGTTGCAAGCGTCCATAGGTTACGGTAACCGCTTAACATCAGGAGGGCCGTATGCTAGTTTGCCACCTTAGTGGTATAAAAAAAATTGTATCCCTAACAAATAAATAGCTTCAAGAACAAGTATGATCAATCGAATTCAACGATTTTAGTTTATTTTTACTAATTTAACTACCTCTAATGGTCCTAAGTGCGACTGCTACGTTAGAGGTGCTGGGTTCGATTACCAAGTCGAGCAGTGTTATTATGTTTTCTATGAAATTCTCAGCAGCTCGAAGGTGAGATTTGTGGACTGTTAATGACCTATCCATAGCGGCGAACTGTGGGTGTACATTAGTATCTATACTATTTACTATATCTGCTTAACCCTTCGGGGCATACAGGCTTTGGTATGTTTTTATACCACCGTAATGTGATAGTTCAGTCCTTGTCAAAGTATATGTCTAACCGCAAGACGATGAACTTTACATTGAATGAATCATTAAGATTTGACCTTCATTAAATAATATCTGTGATGTTTTCGGTTTTTATTTCGACAAAATGTCGTACATGTAATGTTGATCATAATCTTTACAATAGAATGGACGGTGATATATCGATGCAGAAATTTTAACGATACCTAAAGGTTAAATTATAAAGCTCTTTAAAGATTAAAAAGGGCAAATACTTCGCAGAAAGATTAAGAACCTGTAATCTTTTTAATGTTTGGACCACGCATACCTACACTATAAAAGGTATTAGAAAAACAAATTATCTATAATTTGAAGGCATAACAAAGTTTTTCACAATATTAAAACAATACAGTACCCAGACTTTCAAACTCGCTATATTACAGAATATGGTTACATTTTTAAGCTATTGCATAGCTTCTATCGCGGGCCTTGAGCGTGGGGACCGAATCCAGAAATTCCGTAACGAAAAAACCTAACACGCTTGTCTCTTTAGTTCAGCAACCCGCCTTTAGGTGGCATTGGTTGTATTACATAAGTTGATAAAAACCAATGCCACCCAAAAGGCGGGTTGCTGAACTAAAGAGAAACACGCTTGTCTCTTTAGTTCAGCAACCCGCCTTTAGGTGGCATTGGTTGTATTACATAAGTTGATAAAAAACGCTATGCAATAGCTTTACCGCGGCAGTCCCCGAGTGTTTATATCTTAAGACGATAACAGACTAGAGGACTTTATAAAAAAAAACAGTAGATCAAGCTGTAGGCTCTAAAATATACAAAGGGTAAATATCCATGTATTACCGTATCCGTATGTATCTAACTATTTTCAACGTTATTCGTATTTCTACAATGAAAAGGTTGAGTAACTTCGACCAAGACTAAGATAAACAATGTGCCTACAATTTCTGCGTGACTTCATAAGGAGATTGCCCGGCTAAGGTCAATACGGTATTAGGAATGATCTCGCCAAGCAAAAAGGCCAACTCACTTGGGTACAATTTTTTTCTTTGTTTATCTTACGCTATTTTTCTGTAAAAACATGAAAATAGATTTCGATCATTACATTCGATGGGTAACGACCATTTCCTGCGTACACCGTTTTTTTTTTCAAATTTATTGAAGTAACATAATTTGCGAAAATGCTGTAGCCCAAACTCAAAAAAATCAATTGCTAATGAATTAGTATACTTGATTGTAGATACATCTTGAATCCTGAATTAATCTTGGACTCAAGAGCTTTTCATGAACTTTAACTTTGCGAATCTATAAAGAGAATACAACCATACAATTTACTTAGAGTAATTTAACACTTACGATTTGCAGTTACAGTTTATAAAATAATGTGAAACTCCACATAGAAATATAGAAAACGTTCTCCTTTCTGAAATTACATACCTGTCGAGGTATCATTAATGTGGACCTCTCATGGGTGTCGTTTACTCAATGGGAGCATCATCAAGGCTTCGCTGAGAAACCTGCACGGTGCAATGCCGCGGGAAATGCTACCTTAGTTGACAAAAGTCTCTGTTTCGAAAAATTGCACTTTTTTCCTTTAGACATGTTTTATTTGTGGTTGTCCTTGCTGCTTGGTTAAAAGTTAATGTGTAAAAAAAACAGATATTAAACGTGTTGCTATGTTTTTTTTGTGTTTTTTATTAAAATTATATAACAGCCGTGATTGACACAGCTTATGCAGAGATATAATCCATTTTTGGTTTGCCATTGCAGTAATTCTTAATTCTTTTATCTATACTTATAATAAATCTGTAGAGAGGTCAATTCTGTACATGAAATATATTTCCAAAATAACTATCAGCGGGTGATTAGTGATCGATACTGACGCCAAAAATGCAATCAGTAAAATTTTTGTCTGTCTGTCTGTCTGTCTGTCTGTCTGTATGTTCGTTATAGAAACAAAAACCACTCGACGGATTTCAACGAAACTTGGTACAATTGTTCTTCATACTCCTGGGCAGGTTATAGTATACTTTTCATCACGCTACGATCAATAGGAGCAGAGCAGTGAAGGGAAATGTTGGGAAAACAGGAGAACTTACTCAATTTTTTAAGCTTCCGTCGCGTGTGCAGCCTTAATGGTTAAAGCTACACAGAAATCATGTATGACGGAAATGTTCTCCTTAAAATTATATAAAAAAAAATCCACGACAGCAAATGTCTATCTTTTATGGTTGACTCACAATAACACGTGTAACTCCCGATAGCTTAGCAGTTCGGAGCTTTCTGATTATATTTGTCTACTCTTACGTTAGGTGACTGACTGACTGACATAGTGATCTATCAACGCACAGCCCAAACCACAGGTTATAGTATACTTTTCATCACGCTACGATCAATAGGAGCAGAGCAGTGAAGGGAAATGTTGGGAAAATGAGTGATTCATGGGAAAGGTTTCAAGCTATAAAACATCACGCTACAACCCTTAGGAACGGGGCAACGCAGGTGAAACCACGGGCGAAGAACTAGGGAACAAAGTAACTATTCCACGCGGACGAAGTCGCTGGCAAAAGCTAGTATACAATATATTCCTTTCTCCATTCACCTTTCAGTATTTTTTTATTAAAAACTATAATCTCCTTGGCTTAGAACGGTTCTAACGACTGCGATCGGCGATCTTCAAATGTACTCTAACAAATGATTACCTAAACATCAGTTAATTGGTACCAGTAAAATGTCTATCTGCAGTCAACTAATTACTAAATAACCTTCATACGGTGCGTAATTACGTACGGATATCAATCAGGCTATAATATCTCGTTTTCCTGTTACGATGGCATCAATTCTGAAACATGTTTACATTGTTAACTACCTCATAAGTCTCATGCAGAGTTTGTTTATGTGCTTGGTTAATGGCAATAGGCTCGCTCCATATTATGTGGGGCCTAAAACAACGGCAAACTTTAAATGTAGGAACTTTAATATTTAGCATTATCCTCCTCCAGGAATGCAGCTATGTTAGTATGGTTCTTTACAATTTTTCCAACTTTTCCTTATAGACGACTAAACCTTAATTCTAACTGTTACCAATTGTTTGATGTTGATAGAAACTAAAATGTTGTTATCATGTTTAACCTTAATCACGCAGTCATGGTGCAAACCACCCTTAAATATGATGGGTTGCATACTGAGTTTCATGTAATTTAAATCTCTCATTACGCGGCTAACCATTTTGAATGCGGAACACGGAAAGTAATTCGTATGCCGCTGTAAATTTATGCGCGTGCGATGTTTCTTTACTGATATTTTGTTTGTTTTTTTTTGCAGGTACGTATCCATTGACATGGCGTTACTGACTTGCCCCTCAGATCTCAGGTATAGTACAAATGTAATACTTTTTAACATGTTTAGCATTCCTTATGCGCACACAAACTTACATATTCCATTCTCAAAAATAAGGCATGGCAGGCAAAGGCATTTATGATTCATCTCAGCATTACGAAATGTTCTTGAGCGTAGAACTTTTACGCCGGGCAGATCTTGAGTTTTATAAAGAAGAAGTTTATTAAAATAAGATCATTTTTATTATACCGACGTCTCGAGGCCACGCCATTTGTGATCACTGACTGAGTAGTTTTTTTACAAGCACTACGAACTTTGGGCAAATCGTCATTAATTTCTCAAGAAAATAAATTTATTTGTATGAAAAGTCATCGTATAGGTTACTATTAATAGTAACGATGTTATAGCTAAAAAAATACATTAAAGAATCTACTGGAAATCATGTGAAATTCCCAAGGGACAATATCGGGTCCAAATACGATAACGCAATCCTTAAACATTTAAAGGTAAATCCTATGAGCTTCATACTTTACTTCGCCTACCTACTTACTATTATTTGTTTACAAACCGGTTCATAGACCCGAAACGTGTGCGGTTACGTCACGGCACGGAATTAACATACGACATACATGCCTATGATAATTTTACTCGTTGTACCTTTGGGACTAGTTCGGAGGCCGGTGCAAGAACCGTGTTCATTATGTATTCGGCTAGGAACTATGTTTTAATCAGTAGATCAAAAGCAGTATTTCATAATATCTAAGTACATATAGTTTATTATCTTTTAGTGTTATAGATATTTAATCTGTTATACATACTTAGATAGTTTGTTAGAAACAAAACAAAATAAGGAATTATTTTTCATCATGAGCTATTCAATAAATGTTCATGTCCTAGTGAAGCGACTCAACAAATTAATAGCGAAATTGTCTAGGGTGCGCTCGTTAAACATTTCTAAAATTACGTTTAGCTCGATGATTGCTCTATAATGCAGTTGCGACGAAGACTGGGATAATTTCAGCTGTTAACAGTGATGTTGCTTCATCAAGGTGTCATCAAGGAGGCCCACTGCTGACCAAAGGCGCCTTCATTGATTAATATTTTCTTTGGCTTGCTCCTCTTTTTAATTTAAAATTCACTTTTATTCATCTGTGCCACTATCTTATCAATGTTCAATATGTTTTCTTAGACTACTTAACAAACTCGCCTGTTCCAGTAGGTACCTATAGTATGATGATGGCCATTTTATTTATAACTAGCTTTTGCCAGCGACTTCGTCCGCGTGGAATTGTTACTTTGTTCCCTAGTTCTTCGCCCGCGGTTTCACCTGCGTTGCCCCGTTCCTAAGGGTTGTAGCGTGATGTTTTATAGCTTCAAACCTTTCTCATGAAAAACTCATTTTCCCAACATTTCCCTTCACTGCTCTGCTCCTATTGATCTTAGCGTGATGAAAAGTATACTATAACCTGCCCAGGAGTATGAAGAACAATTGTACCAAGTTTCGTTGAAATCCGTCGAGTGGTTTTTGTTTCTATAACGAACATACAGACAGACAGACAAAAATTTTACTGATTGCATTTTTGGCGTCAGTATCGATCACTAATCACCCGCTGATAGTTATTTTGGAAATATATTTCATGTACAGAATTGACCTCTCTACAGATTTATTATAAGTATAGATCTAATCAAACCTCTTTGGATTCTCATCATTATTATCTGATTACGATCTAATTATTACTGGTTGATATAATTGTCTTTTAATCAAATTAAAAAATCAAAACATTTATTAAGAAGTAAGACTTTGTTACTAACAAATATTTTGTCATGTAGTATTCTACATGACAAAATATTTGTTAGTAACAAAGTCTTACTTAGGTATTTTATTTACATAACATTATGTGCCTGAACTAGGTAATCCTGTGTTTCAGGCGAGAAATATAAATATTATATTAAGTACTAAAACAATCACAAAATAAGTATAACAATAATAAACAAAAATAAACTAAAAAGAACACATAAATAAATGTAATCTTCGTAGGAAATGCCTTGGAGGGCTTCCTAGAGAGTTTTTTACAATTTCTATAATTGAGGGTATAAATATTCTTTATAGCATAAGTCTATTGTAAAGAAACGGCCCTAGAAATGAGTAAAATTTGGCTGTGAAAGCATGTTTAGCTCCTGTAGGTTGGGGGCAAACTATATATATATATAAATGGGTTTCTTTAGAGTATTTCTACTTATTAGAAATCAATTTTGTACGGTTTGCTCTCATTATTTCTCAATTTATCTTGAACTCGTCTCGGTTCGCTAGTTTCAATGCGAAGGGCTTTCACCCTTTGTATAAGAAAACGGGTTCTCTCTTTAGAAACTCTTTTAATTTCAAACAAATCGTAAGCAGATTAAAGGTGATGGTTTATACTTGTTACATTATATATCTACATTTCTATAATGATTGTAGTATTTATGAGTAGTTATTTTTTTTTGATATTTCTAGCATTATGGGTCGCACATTACTAGTATTCTTGTTAACCCCTCGTGCTAAGCTAAATGCTTGTGTTACGAATGGGTTCACGTCGGTAGTGCAATGGGTGAGTTTCGAACCGGCAACCCCATGATCGCAAGTCCAACGCCCTAGCCATTACCGCTGCTTTTTTTGAGACTAATCTTCTTAAATTTTGAATTACTTTTAGAATCATAACTAGCTATTTATGAGACTTTCAAGTCAAATTCTTATCCTTTTGCGAAATCAAACCTATAATATCTGAAAGTGTAAGTAATAATAATGATTTTAAAAGGCTATAATAATGAAATGTCGACACGTACAGGATGAAAAACCGCACGAAGCATTTCCTTTACACGCACGTAGGCAAATATCCTGTAATAAACATAGCGTGCCACATTTATTGCGCAACTGACAATTTATAGGCACATAAATCAAAACTGAGGCAATTAAATTCCAATTAAGTAATCAAGCCCTAATGATTGAAAAAATAAAAATACGATAGAAGCTCCAGTAGACAGGCAGGCAAGCATTAGGTACCTTATCTGCCAAATAAATGTAGAATTTACAGACAAAATATAATTATGATTATGATCAGCTGTCACGTTGGTTTTAGAAGTAAATATTACATAACGTACCTACACCTATATTCCCCGAAGGGTTAAGCAGACGTGTACTAATTTTCACCCACAGGTCGCCAGTATATTTATTGTCTCATGTGATAGGAGGCGAGCCTATTTTTTTTTAAAAACAAGCTTATTTCTATATATATTATTTTATTATTATATATTCTTGTTAACCCCTCGTGGTACGCAAAATGCTTGTGTTACGAGTGGGTTCTCGTCGGTGGTGCAATGGGTGGGTTTCGAACCCGTAACCACTTGACCACAAGTCCGACGCCCTAGCCATCAGGCTACCGCCGTCCACTATCCCAAACTCCGAGCTGTTACTGAGAATTTCATAGAAAAATAGTAACTGCTCGACATGAGAAAGTAGCAATCGCGTTCAGGACCTCTAGGCTATTGAGGCAGTGAATATTTAGAACGATTTTGATAAGCGCCGTAAATATACAAAAAAAATATTTACAAACGAATTCTGATTCATATCAAAACCTACAGTTTTTTAAAGCCTTAAAATTGCAGTAAAATAAACTAATTAGAAACAAAAACATAGGAAATAAATACTCTAATATCTCTTTGCACCTTTTAAACACTGTCGATAACAGTTTTGACCATCTACTCACAATTAACTAATACGTCAATAATGATATTCTTCCCTGTCCGTCCCTGTAAAATTTTTCCGTCCATTACGTTGCATGGTCACAGAGCGGTACTTTACTGTAAGCGTGTTATTTTAATGATTGCATATAATTTCGCCGCGGCTCTGCTCATCCGGCGTGGCGGTCGCTGAGTTTTATCTCATAACATCCGGACGGCGGACATACAGTCAGACATACATTTATTATGTGTGTGTGTGTGATACAATTTATGTGTTTTTCCGTGTAGCTTTCCACGTTTTATTTTAATTCCATGTTGTTGTAAACAGATTATATGAGTAAGTTCCCTAGAAGTATTGAAATAGGGTGGAAATAAAAGTTAAAAAAGTACTGTCGCGATTTTTTCTCTTTCAGTCCGTTTAGGTAAAATAGCAGATTGGCTAAACTATCAAAATGGCACGTCCACTATTCCAGGGAAATTCAACATTATGTTTGATAAAAATCACAAAATGAACTATGGGTTGAACCTAAAAGTATCAGGGCATTATGGGGTGCTCATAGTACCATTTTACTACCATAACACGTTTTAATTAACGACTTTTTAATAAAGGCTACCTGACCACAAAACTGGCATATTCACGTTAAAATTCCGGTGCACAGGTTGCTATTCAGTTACATTCAGAAGTTCCACTACACAATGTATTCCAAAATAACGAAATATAACTGCTTCGTGTGCAGAATTTGAATCAGTTAAAAGTGTTGCAAAGTTTGGTTTTTTTCCCGGTAAATGGGAAAAGTGCTTATCAGGTAAAATCGGGATCAAACGCATTGAATTCAGCGGCTGTAAATCAAGCAATACACATTCAGTATAAGCTGACCTGTGGGGCAAGTTCTCTTTTAAAAAAAAACCTAATTATAAAAGAACACAATAAGTATAAGAATGCTTGAATCCACACAATGTTAGCACCTTGTTCGCTTATCTTCATGAAGAATGGGTCTTCTGAATCTTTTTGTGTGTCGGTGTTGCAAAATGTAATCTTGTAGCAGAGTGCGGCTGTGCATCCGGGCGTGCGCTTCCGGTCCGGCGCTCGGGAAATCAACTTATCCGTGTGACACGTGTTCACATTATATGCAGCACGCTTGTGCTTGAATAATCTCCCTAAATACTGATAGATTTATATTTTAGAGATGGATATTATTTAGCTACCCTGTTTATGCTAAACGTTTTATAATATTAATATAATATTAATATTTCAAAAAATTAGATTCTCTTTTACTTCCAATATCCTTCGAACTTTGTTTCCTTTTCTATTTACTGAAACTAACACTAGCAACCTAAAATTACCTAGGTATATAAGTAATATTAATGCAGTTAATATTATAAATATTACAATTTATCTCATCTGCTAGTCCGAAATGTGACAGCTAAGCGGGAGGTCATTTGGCATAAGATTTAATCGGAATTCATCGGAATCATCTTAAAACATTTTGTGGATGTAGGTAAATTAGCATACCTCTGCCTAATTCCTCGGAGATACAGCCTTGATGGTATGATATGACGACAATTGCACTTCTCGTATCGATTCACAGCTGATTCGATATAGGAGCATGGAAATTATAACGGTCAGGGATCGTAAGAGTCGTTGTACCCGTATGACGCACGATACCAGCCATACTTATTGCTGTTGCCTACGTGCCTTTTTATATGCTGGAATTACGTTAGCCGAATTAGCATGAATGTCCACTTTATTAGACTAAGTAGGTATCTAAATTTAATGTCATTAATTCTAATTTGGATGATATTTTATATTTTGAATATCAAAGTTTAAAACGACAACAAATTCAGTATGTTGTCCCACCCTTAAACCTTCCTTTTGTTTTAGCGAAAAAAATTGCTAGTCTTTTTCATGGATAGTAGTAGTAGGATTTCTATGTATGTATCTGCTAATTGTTCCTAGACAGATTAAATATTTCTGGCTATAATTTTCTGTAGTGGAAATCAGGCTTAATACAAATTAGGTTATTAAAAAAACTTGGTGGAATAAATTGGTAACCTATTTACAGTATTGTACAGTGCTCAAAGCATATCTGATTCGCGCAAGACAAATGATTCCTGGAGAGTAATCATCATCAATCATATTATAAGCACTTGATACCTTATTGTTGAGTGATTTAACATTTACACAAGGAGTACCTAATTAAGATGTTTACATTATCCATTTATTATAACTTACTCGCACGGTAATGGAGTCTTCACCGTAAAATTCGTGGTTTCAACTTTCAACATTACGTGAAGTTTAATCTGCATGATCTCCACAAATTATCAAAGGAGTTTGGTGCCCAGTAATGGACCAGTAACTGAAGTCTGTGTGAGGTATGTAAGTACGTAGGTATTATATAAAAAACAAAAGAATCGTCGAAATAGAAATGCCAGAGCACTCTTCGAAACTTAACTATAACCAACCATAACCATCTATCTTCTTTTTGTCTTTCCGCAGACATCCTTTAGTAATTACGCAAAAAGTTCCTACTAATAACGAGACATTTTCAATAGAAGATTCTCACCCCATCTCCCATAAACATTCTATAGCGACTAGCAAGGAGACCACGTCGTCATCTGAAGGTTTTTAATCTTGAATTTTCCCCTATGGCGAAGACGGGGCGACTGTCTTAATCATACTCGCTCTTGGAATGTATTCAGGGAGATCATTTGTAACCGTCTCACGTAGAAGATGCTCTGTTTTGAGTACTTTGCACCCATATGTGGACTGAACGCAATAGTTAGCAGCCATATGGTAATAGCGGACACAGTTACAGGCTTATGTCTTCAGTTCGATTGTTTCGCGGAGCGGGCTTAATATATAGTTGGTTTTGTTATTTATTATTTAAAACTAGAATACTTTAATGCAGGAAAGAATAGATAGCACGCAAAAATTCTGAAAAGTGGCCTTTTTGCGTCACAAATTGCAGTATCATAATATTTTGCAAAAATGTACCATCCATAAACACATAAGCGCCTGTAATAAAAAAATAGCAACAAATCCCATTTTCTCAGACGTCAGACGTTCGCTGACAGGCAGGCGCGTCATTAGGCTGGCGTACCGAGCGCCAATCTTACGCGTAATTAGCACTAATGACACAAAACGAAACGAAATCTTGCTTTTGTTGATAAATTATGTAGATTCGTATTTATAACAATATGCCTGTATGTTTGTAATCATAGCTTGTAATTTTGCATTATTGTTATGTTAGTTTATAAAACGTCTGCCTTGTAAAACTGACATAGTTTAAAATTAAACTAAAATGGTGTGTAATAAACACAATGAATAAATACGTTCGTACGAATACTTTTTCAACAGTATAAAGTTATCTTTAAAGCTTATGTTTTCTTTCATCATTTCCGACAAACCTTCAGAGAATTGAATACTTAGCAGAAATTTTTCGTCGGCGCCAAACCTGACATAAATCGTATCTATCTACTAATATAATAAAATTATAACTGGCAGATATCTATACAAAGGAGATCCCTATTTCAGAAAAAATAATATTAGAGGTCTTTGTAATAGCAATAGAAGCCAAAACAATTATTATCTTTAGAATTTTCGGTTGCCTGTCTGTATGTTAGTACGCGAATAACGCAAAAACTACTGCACAAAACTGGATGCGATTTTCATAGCTGAATTTTTTGAGGTCTAATGTAAAATGCATGTTTCATCTTGATACGCCGCTTAGAGTTATTTAGAGTAGGTAAATCCTTTTGGAACGCGACTAAACCGCTAGTAGTAAATAAATATACAATTCACATTTAATATTCCCTTGTTTTACTACTAAGGTTGTATGCACACTGTAATCGTAACAAAGCTTTGCGACGGCTGCTGGGCTCATAAGGTTCACGTTTTTCTTTCACAGCGTTAAAAGAACGGAGTGCTTTTAAGATTCCCACTACCCCTTAGTCTAGACGGGTGGGGGGCAAATCTGGGGGCTTACATTCAGCTGAGGTCGCTTTTTCCTCGCGTCTTATTATTTTGAGATATAAACTGTTTTGTTTAGTTGTTTGATTTCTTTTCTATTTATAATTGGTTTAGTTGTTGTCGCGTAGGTCAACGAACTCACTCGCCTCAGTTTAGCTATTAGTACCTACTAACTGATATGATTCTGTTCCTTATTACTTACAATAATGTGATCACAATCCTGTGATTTGTGAGGAACATCAAACAATGTATTTTACTAAGTTCATAGGGCCGGTACCTACATGAAATATTACAACATTCTGAATATATATAGGTGTAGTTTGTAGTATCATATATCTGTATATACCTAATACGTACCTACTGTAACGTTTCCATAAGTATTGGAACATAGATAAATGTGTGCGTTAGACGTCATACAATGTCAACGACGACGGGCTCCTTCCGCTTCCTGTGCCCCATGTAAACTTCACTTCACTATTCAGGAGATATTTCTAACTAAATTTGTGCCTATAATTATGCTCATTTTTTTTAAAAGTGTCTAGAAAGCTTCTTTAAAATAACCGTGAAATATATTGGATAGCGATTCCTCCCATTTGAAACAACTGTCAACTAAAATGATGATTATGAATGAACTATTTTCATTGATTGTTAAAGTCTGGTCACGCCTGTAATATCTCCAAATTTCCCCAAAAGGGTAGCCATGATGTATACCCCACAGTTCGCTGGTATAAGTCCAATGTATTAATGTACGAGCCTACCAAATCCAGGCTTCCGAGCTGCTTATTGAGAATTTCTACGATAAACTTTTTAAACTGTATAATCTCATTGATAAACCCAATAACACTGCTTGAATCTTACACCTCACGCTTAGCAGCCACACTTGTGACCACTAAACACTTGAACAGTTTATTTCTTCCGTCTTATTTTATCTAGTTTTATTGACATAAATATGACAAAACACAGATGTAATAATATATTTAAGTATTTTTTAAATATAGTCTCATACTCAATACACAACACTTTTAACCTTGAAAATGGCATTAATATCTATAGTAAACTTCCCCGACAACTGTCAAACAACAACAACAATGTTCTTCTTCTTCTTCTATTTTCCTTGTGGCAATTGAGAACAATAATATTGAAACACCCTAAAGTTTTCGACAGCTTACGTCATACCCTACTGTCAAGCTTATCGGAAAATGTTACCATCATCACAAGGTAATATCAGACGCCGGCTGAATAGAGATAACAAAGCTTTGCAAGTCTGACTAGTCCTTTCATCTCCTCGCCTTTGTTACGCCTGAAATATCAGCGAGCACCGACGCGTACGAGTGTCGACTGTTTGCTGTTGAATGTATTCGCCAGTGTGATTTTCTTGTTATGTTGGTACAATACGTGTTTTCGTATGATTAGGGGTGTTAGATTTTTTCTTTTACCTGACTTATTTTAGCTGTAGAGTATATCAAAGGGTAATCTAAGAAAATGCGAACACATACGTTATTCAAAAGTCACTTCATCTGAATTATATTTTTTAACACACCTATTTTTTGCTTTTTATATAAAATGAGCTTAGTACGCGCCTCTACAAATTGTTTTTATAAACCCCTGGGACTGAGACTGGACTAGACACAGACTTTTCAAAATTAAATCCAATAGTTACATTATGTATTTGACATTCACAATTTCTAAAGGTTTTAATGTCGATGGGTGGTGATTAAATACTTGGACTTCCCAAAAAATACACAATATTTTTTTTAACACACATCAACCTTAATTAACCCTTTTGTTATTTTTTAATCAAAGCAAAGTTATGATGTGGAGGCTATAGCTATAGTTATAGCTTATGTAGGTACCAACGGAATTTCGTAGTCATTTTTCATACAGTAATGAAACCAGAGATGACAGCGTTTTCTATCGTTCTCTAAAGTCCCGGCAGAGCTGAGTGATATTTTTACCGAAAAGTTCAAAACATTCAAAAAAGTTCAAACTTCTAAAAAAATATATTTTATGCACAATAAATTAAAAAAATCAATTAGGTACCTATCGTTTGTTTGGCTAACCAGTATAATAGGCTATCGTACGATTCTGATAACGGTTGTTTTATCTGTTTATATTGTTATAGGTAACAGTTTTATTAAACTGCCAGCATTGCATCGATCTTATCGCAATTCGCTTAAAAGCATATCGATTATTAATAAGGTTTATTTATCACATAATGACATGATATCATTGTGTTACGGTTATCTATTTGGCAGTGTCGATAAATTCGAAGTTTTATCGTACAACATTATGGTCATTGCGGTTGCGTGATAGTTGCAATTGTTAATGAATTATGGAGTCGCTATGCAACGATTGTCAATTTAAAGAGAATAGTAGGTACAAGCAGAATCGTATTAATAGTAGGACATAATAGCACCGCCTTACAATACAAAAACGATAAAACTAGGTTTTACAAAACGTTTTTTATCCAAAACGGGATAATCGTATGTATTCTTTACGAGACGACAGCTGGCAAATAGCTTTTGTAGGTTGTCCGGTTCAACTGCATTCAAGATGGTTTGACAATGCATAATATAAAAACAAAAGAATATAAAATTGATATTTTGTAAAAGAAAAATACACTTCAAATCCTTCGGATATATTTTTTTTATACCTATTCGTACCTACACGAATCAGTGTCAATTGTAATGCAACCGGTAGCAATTCCTGTGATACATAGATAACCCAGTTTCTATATCAAATTATCAATTTGAACATTACAAAACAATTAAACAGTATCTTTGTGATTCTATTTTGTTTTTACTGGTAATCAATTTAGTTGGTTTTATGTGTATTAGTGAAATGTTGTTCAAATAAAAGTTGTAATGTGAAATTTTGAACATTAGTGTTTCGTAGAAAAGTGTTGTTTTTTCTATTATAAGTACACAGTTGTCACCGGATTGTTTGTGCTAAAATAATGTAATGCTTTACAAAGAAAGATATAGTAGTTAATATACAAAAATATTTGCGCTATTTAAAAGTGGTCCCGCTAATATCCTTAAACGACTATTTTATTAAATCAAGTCTCTGAAATTGATGAATATATCTAACAGTGCTACATTTACGCAACCAATCCTAAGTGATTTAGTCAACTAAAGACATGGCCCTGTCAACAAGCACGTCTCAATTGTTATTAATGACAATGCACACGACAAATATGATCAACCAACCGTGCATAACATCTCTATAGTACAAAAAATTATCATCATAATGTTACTGACGACCCATTCTACTTGACCTCTGACGTAACAAAATATTTCCTTTTACAATACGATAGGTCCGGGTCAATATACATTGGCTTTGTAAACTTTCGTTCTATAGAAACAGCTTTACATGTATTAACCAATTATGGTTGATCTTTCATATTCACACCATTGCGGCGTAAGTGCACTATGGTTCAGGTCGTGTTATGTTGGTTGTGCGCTCTGTATTTAATTTACGAGTGGTAGCGATGACAACCACAAATGGCGATTCGATTCAATTACATAGACTGCAACAATTTGTCATAGGATTTTCAACTCTACGGCTATCAATAGCAAAAAAAATCAAAGAATAAATCGTTTGGACGTGCAGATTTTCACAAAGATTCTATTTCGATTTATTATAAAACATGTTTTTGCAATAACATCGAACAGTTAAATGCACTTAATCGCATGAATTCACCAGATAGTTGCGTTTCGTCCACGTTTCAGTACTTATTTTCTGCGAAAATGCGGAAAATCCGACGTTCGAAAGCTGTATTTCAGCGACGAGAGGCCTCGGCGCCGCGCCATACAGCGCACTCACACAAGCATAATTCATTGCCAAAAGCTTTGTGTGAGTATAACGTAAAGCTTTCTTCACAGGCTTGACTTAATTGGTTTATGCAATTAGTCTGTTATTTAGGTTCTCTAAAATTTATGTGTATTAGGACTCAATACTGAAATGTTTCATGTTATTTTTTGAAGCTAAAGAAAGGGGACAGCCCTTTGTTTAGCTGTCACATGTCATATCATAAATGTTTAACTTAAATATAAGTTGTACCTATCATACCTACACATATTTACTTACATTAGTATACACCAATACTAAAAGCTCGAAACGTTTGACGTCTTTCCAAAGACAGTTGATAAAAAATTCACGCGGTACATTAGCGAAACGTTCCCTAAATTTTACCTTTTAAAATTTAATGAAGCACTAACTTGAGTCGTGACATTCGTAGCAGTAAACTATATTCTCGTAGGTATCTACTTCCATTTATTGTCCAAGGAACACAATAAAATACTTCGCCCCTAATTAATGTTCGAACGAATCGTATATCGGGCCTTGGACAACAAGACATGCAATGTCCAGCATCGCCTGTGTGCGTAACTCGTATACAAGCCGCAACGTCTCTTCTCTATGTGTGCGTACTACGTAGGCTATGGGAAATTCACGGCAGGAAATTGATAGCTTACCTGGCTCGGTTATTTATTATGGCAGTCGAAAACCATTTAGCTAGGCCTTGTTAGCCTATGATGAATTACTTAGTAGATTTCGATTCGTAGGCTGGATAAAGGATTTGCAAAATTATTGATATGTTCATCATTCATGCACGACCGAGTAAGTGATAAATTACCTAGAAAGCCCGTCTAGAAATGCTTTTAGAAGCTTTTATCGTAAAGTGGTTAGTTAGTACGGTTAGTACCTATTTTTAGGACACTTTCAGATTAGTGTGACAAAGGCTAGGTACAAGTAAATTGTATTTCAGGGTTTCAGCGATAAAAAATGCTTCCTAAATAGCACATTCGTAAATCATACCAAGATTACGATATCTACAATGACCACCAAAAATAGCAATGACGATAGGTAATATTATTTTGTATTCTCAAGGCGCTTTCTTTGTAAATCGTCCTAGTAAGTCAGATCAAACAAAATATGCGTGTGCAGACCTTGACCTTTTTACGAAAACATCCGATGAGATTTGTAACATTTGTCTTGAATCCATGTAAAGCTGTTGCTTGGAAAAAAGGACTTGTTATTTTTAGAGAAGCCCATGTTCTTTCTCATGGTGCAGTATTTCGATAAAATGCACAGATTCTGATAACATGTTATCGAAATCTTTTTAGTCGTAAAAAAGTAACAAATAAACAGAGTTACTTTCAAAATCATAATATTAATTAGCTTCTGCCCGCGATTTAGTCTGCGTGGACTTTATAATTGGATCCAACCTGGATAAAAAGGAGCCTATGTCGTATTTCAGACTATAATCTATCTCTGTACGCAATTTAATCCAGATCCGTTCAGCCGTTCTGACGTGATTGAGTAACAAACCTCCATACATAATATTAGTAGGATGGATGGTAGTGGTTGATTACCGTTCGCAACTTTTTTCTTGAGTCACTTGCTCCGCAAACCGTGGAGCAACACACTCGCTTTGTGGTGTCATCTCTAGTATACATACCTCATTGTCCTGGCCCGTCTTACTACAGTTCGAAACATTAACATAGGCATTCTTGACTCATGTTAGTGATGTTACTGCCATATAATGTATTGTGACGTCACCGTACGTTTAACCAGTGTTGTGCTAATGAGCGGCGCGTCTCCTCAACCCTTTGTTTATATGCACAATGGCGACTGGCGACGCAGTACTGCTAGTACACGCGGCAGACAAAGTTTCGTTGTTAATATCCGGTGTTATGTGTCCGCCTTGTTAGTCCTGTGTTCTATCCTGTATACAGGCTTCGAATAGTTCGGGAATATTGGTAGTTTAAAGCTGTTGTGAACAAAGCAGCTTCGAGTATTATTCATCTTCGAGTGTTGTGTTTGTGTCTCCCAAATTTTACCGGGAAATGTTCAAGTAATGAAAGAAACCTAGTTAAATGTACCCCAGTATAGCTACTGAATAGAAAAATCGAAAAATTTTACCTACATGAATATACTATAGCTATTAGAATTTTAGGCATTAGTTACGTTATGACCAGCTTACTTTTTATAATGAAACTGCCGTCCGAAGTCCAATTAATTGCCGTTTTAGAAATTGATTTCTGTATATATTTTTTTATATTCTAGATATTTCTTTTTGTATCAGCAACAAAGTTATTAGCTTTAATTATATGAAAATTAATTCATGTTTTTACTACGTATATTGTATACGACCGGCAAAATACTAAAGTAACTAATTGCAAGCATCAGTAGGTACCATAGAAGTTTGCACACCTGTAGTACAAAGAAAGACTCACTTCCTTTAGTGAAGCACTAAAAATTGCAATCAATTAAGTGGTGTTGATTGCAAACACTGTTAACGTAGTGACTTGGACCCTTATTGAAGCTCGCTAGCTTGCTCCTGTCTGTGCCAATATACGCATTACCTTCGAAAATTACCAAGAAAATTCGAACGAACATTTATTGGAAATAATTCGATTTTTATTGCGTTGAAAAATGTAATACTTCTTTATCTTGAATCTTTGGATTTTGAGTGTTTGAAATGTTGTGATTAGTTCGAAAACATTAAAACACGGGTACATAATTACACTATAGCTTAAGTAACGAATACTTGAAACTTAGAAAAATCGATAGAATTTTTTATTAAAAAACCTATACTTTTTAAATTAGATTAATTAAATTTTGCACTAGTAAAAATAAAACTTATTTAGAGTTCTAGTTACCGGTCTAGTCACGTTCGGAAGCGCCTTGGTATTTTAAAATATTTTTGAACCCTGCATAATTTAAAAAATATTCAACTTACACACATGCAATTTTGTCTGGTTAATTATTTAAAATATTTTCGAGGATTGAAAGAAAAGTAATAGTAAGGTTGTAATAATGACTTACTTTCGAGTTGACCATAGTAAAGCCTTAGGCTTCGAAGGCAGTAAGCTCCCGCCCGCCCACCAGTCGCGAAACAGACGGCGTAGGGCGCGCCCGCGTTGCCTTTTCGTACACGTAGATCTACGTACACGTGAAGCGTGCTCTGTACAGCCTTTGTTTTCAAACAACCGGTTTGTAATGTCTTTAATTGGTTCTGATTGTTTACCTACATGTTAGTTAATTTATTCTTTACTAGTATTTTATAAACACCGAAATTTGGGATGGTTTGTGATTTTTTTCACCATTTTTTACTTAATTATGACGCGTAGAATGTCATAGACAGATGCTTGTGCTTTATGGAGATTAATAAAATGTAGGAACTATTTGGTAACCAACTAGTAATATTCTGAAATATTCTATTTATTTATTCATAGTAGAAGCTTCTAACTGTAATCGTTTTAGCAGTAAAATACCCGAAGTTATTGTGAAATATGAAAATGGCTATCTTTTTACAGATTGATATTCGAATATGATGGATACATTTTTTCTCGTTTATTTTTTTACTTTTACATTGGCTTTGTAGCGTGAGCTTACTGAAACGTTTTTATTACTTTTTGTATACGGCCTTGCAGTCGTTAATCAATGCATTTTTATTTTTTAGCTATTTTTAAGCGAGAATATTTTTACTGAAGCAAACAGTTCCTTTTTGGCAATCATATTGTGAAGTATTGTTAAATATAAAAGTTTATAAATAAACTTAATAAATTAAATGAATAACCGAATAAAAATCGAACCAAGAAAATAACATAAACTTTCTTGTTGTTGAGAAAACTTGTTAAGAAAACTTTGATTTAATAGTGAAGTTATTGCTCTTAGCTAGTGATGATAAAATATCATAGTGAAATAAGAACTAGTTCTTTTCAGCATTGTAATACAAAAGAACGGGTGGTTTGCTTTTGTATTTGGTTTACGGTCGCATGTTAAAATCTGGTTAAAATATTTGAAATAAGATTCCATTTGTAATTCTAGTGATTTTTATTGTTGTAAGTATTGATTTATCTGCTGTGGCCGTCCGCTCTACCCTCTTGTCAGTCATCCCGTCAACCTCGTTTATCCTAGTCGCTTACAAGATACTAAGAAATACTTTCACTGCAGTTATTGTAACTCTGAATCATTTTGCGCGTTATCACTCACTATTCGTGACGACACTTTAATCAAGAACTCTACTGATAAATACGACTGATTCTAATTTGCGATTGTGTTCCGTGCTCTGATTTTAAAATACCCTTAATAACAACTAATGCTCATTTTGAACAAAGAAAAAAATATCTTCCGTGTTGATTATTAACGTTCTAATTTTTTTAAATGTAAAGTATATTTTCCGTGTTAGTTTCTATTAATTAACCACATCGTTTAGGTATAAACCTAATAATTACCGTAAAGAGGATAACATCCTGCCGCAGTCACGTCGACATATTGAAATAAATAGTTTATATTGTTATCTGAACGCTTCCATTACGGACTGACGTCTGTACTGTCAGGCCGTTAGTCGTCCATCATTGTCGTCGAACAATTGTTATAATATTTACAACTATATTTTAATAATTCCCTGCTTGAAATAAAGCTCTTTGCTAAATATGTGACAACGTGGTGTATTTTAGATTGTTTTTATGTGTAAAGTTTGTGTATAAACTGCCAAAATGATCTCGGTGCGCTCTTTTGAGGAGCGACTCTTCAACTTCAAGTCTCTCAAAGAAAAGTTTGAGCAGACCAGGTAATTTTTGACAAATATTTAATACATTGTATTTTCCTTGCTAAAATTGTTAAAATATTTTTGTTATGATTTGAGTGAGTAATAAATAAATACCTTTTGGTCGAATTTGAGTTTCCTATTTGATGTGAAAGTGTTTTTGTGTTCTTTAATAACATTGGATTGGGGCACCTACTATTATTTAGGCCCGAAAAAGATGCTCTTCTTATTCACTACACGAGTTTTCCAGTTAGTGCTTATAGGTACTAAATGACAGATCTCAGGCCATGTAAGCCTTTACTAAACCATGAGTTTTAGGTTATTTTGTAATGCTATAATTTTATTCATAGTTTTATCGTGCTGTATTAATATGTTGTTTAAGTTGTACATCTGAGGATCAGAACCAGTAGGTATCTATTTAGACAAATAGCCGACCGATGGTTGAAAAAAAGGTTAGAATTATGATGATTTCGCATAATTCTATTGCCAGTTTAACCTATCCAAAAACAATTAGCAAATATAATAAAAAACAAAACTACCCTCTAGTTATACAGTTCCTGAATGACTTAAAGAAAGAACACACTGGAACACATAGTGGAATCGAATAATTCCACTCACAATTGGAGCCGCTGGGGAAGTACCTCCACCTTGCAGAAAATCGTAGCCAAATAATATAGCTCCGTGCTATCTTGTCTTACTAATACCCCTGGTGTGGCAAGCGTCTATAGGCTTCGGTAACCGCTTACCATCAGGCAGGTCCTATGCTTGTTTACGACCTTAGTGGATTAAAAAAAAACAGTTAAAATTCTTTACCATGTCGTTTGCTTATGGCATTTATTGATGATAATTTTTGTGCTATATATAATGGTTTTTTTATACAGTGTTTTTTTTTTATTTACAGGGTGGGTGGCGGTTTGCAGCGCAGCGCCACACATGCCGCAATGCCGCACAAAGGAGGAGGCACCATTGCCGAAAGGTAAGACATCAATGTGTCTATACCCTTATCGTACTTACTTATGATTCAGTCTTAGAATATAATAATCTAAGAGCCCATATAAGTATTTTCTCATGTATGGTAAGTTTGTTTACACACACAAAATCCAATCATAATTGACGAAGTCATCGCTAAATAATAAATTTTTTGTTGAATTCAATTGTATCCGAATGGTCGTAAATTATATAAAAATAATCCTGTAGTCATTGCATGACGATTCTGACACAATAAAATAGTGGCATTGACGCCCTGCTCCCTCGCTGGACACGAAATTAGGAGACCAAAATTATCAGACACTGCCCTTATCACTTGCTGGTCCTTAACTGTCGAAGTTTCTCGAGAACTTTCTACCATCACCAAGTTCCATTTGATATGAATGTCAATAGATCGTAGTTGGCTGATCCAACTTCATAGTACGTCGTATTTTGCATACATTTAGACGTGGTAATATTTATTTTATTGATATTATTGTGAACTACGCTCACTGACAATGGCTGTTTTACTCGTCTAACAACCCCAATATGGTTGCCATTTTTTTTTCAATAATTACATGGAACATAAATCTACCGGTACATCACTAGAGAGAGAATGAATGAATGTTATTGTTATGTAATCATTGTAATATGTTACAATATCCATAGAAAGAAAATTGAGAAACTCCATGTAAGTGATTACTTTGATGCATTATAAACAGCCTTTGTTTTAAAACCTAAACAGACTGATTGTGTGACCTATAAATCTATTCACCATTGACGGTAATGATTTATTCATCAACCATCTATTCTTAAAAGGCATCAATATTTTAAAATTATTCTTGAGACGAATCCTAAAACAAAATCTTTCAGAATGATAAGGATATTTAATTCATAATAATCTTCACATTACAACTTTTGTTCTGAAACATTTACTTAAAAATCGAAGTCAATGTATATCTCCAAATTCTGAGTAACTGTCAAAATAGTAATAAATTTTGGACTTATGTATATGCTATGATGAGAAGCCTTGCTAATATTATAAACGTGAAAGTTTGTGAGTTTGGATGTATGGATGTTTGTTACTCTTTCACACCAGAACGGGTCTGGATAAAATTTGTCACACAGCCTGGAATAACACATACGCTATTTTGTATCCAGGTCGAAACCAATCCTAAAGTCCACGCAGACAAATTTGCAGGCAGAAGCTAGTTTATAATAATTACAACTTGCGAAAAACCAAATTAGAATTGAATTTGCCGGGCTAATAGAGCGATACAACCTTCATAAATAAGCTCGTTAATCAATAAAAAGTGATGGAACTACTTCTTATAATTATTAGAATAATCTATTAAAAATCGACAGTTTTGTAAAAGTTAAAAAAAAAAAGATTTTATTGCCACACAAAAACAACACGTGCAATCCGGCCATACACACAACCTTAATATTACTAATACAAATTCTATAAAGATACTAAAAAAATGTAATGACCATTGTACAGCGCGCCGCAGGTGTGACAATGAGGTTGACAGTTAACAGCATAAAATGTAAAATAATTACAATAATGTCATAATTACTTTGATTTAATCCGTACTACATCCTCTTGTTTGTTTTACTAGTCAAATGGAATATTACTAGAGTTGATTAAAATAATATTTAACAGACTGCAAATACAGGCTTACGGTTCCAGACTCGATTTCCGAGATAGGCAATGTATTATAGAATGGTTCTTTTATGAACTTCTCAGTAGTTGCCCGCTGATTGCATTATAGCTAAACGATAGATAATTTTATTTTAACAATCAGTTAAAATCAAATTTGCATTGGCATTGGCATACACCAAATAGAGAAATATTAAACGTAGTCGATACTACGATACTAATGTTATAAATTCGAATACTTAACTGTTTATTTATATATTTGTCTGTTACCTTTTCATGCCTTATCCGCTGCACCGATTTCAATAAAATATGGCAAAGAGATAGATAGCATCCTGAGAAAGAAGGACATAGACATTTTATCTCAAAAAGTCTTGGAATGCGAGTGAATCCGGGTAACATCTAGTTTAATACAAATAATGCTTTTGAGTTCAAGATTTCATCCACAAATCGGCGTTATATTTAGATACATTATGGTCACTGGTTTAACCTGTAATATAGAATTGTAATTCTGTATATTATTATGCTAGCCATATTTCCTCAAAGCGTTCCCCATACCATAGTATTCGTATTGGTCGTGGATCAAATAACTAAAACCCATAGATTTATAGATCTTTCTCTTTGTAATACAAGAAAATAAATTATCAAAACAGAGAGAGAAACAAACTTACATGTATAATAATTTACTTGAATAGATTTAACAAAAACTCTAATAACGCTTAAAGACAAGATTGGTAGGACGTGCATTTATTAATTAATGTACACCATTTGCCGGTATGTTTAGGTCCCAGATATTAGGGCCTATTGCCATTACCGGGCACAAATCCAATCTCCTTGCTATTGATAAATAGAAGAACCCAATAACACTTTTAATCTTTATCGTATCGCCGGACCTCTAGCGCTAAGGACCGTTAGACTAATGAGGCAGTTAAGAACGATTTTACAAACATACACTCACGCCTTTTTCCCACAGGGTTCAGCAGAAACTATAGACCGCCTCTTGCTACGATTCTTGCATACTTCTTTTGCTTCTTCCACATTCATACATCTTCTCATGCATCCGCGCCGGTTCAAAAGGACGACTTTAATCACAAATTTTATCAGGCCTTATCCAAACACTTGATTTTATTAAACAGCATGGATTTGCTGTGGAAAAATATAGATTCTTATGAACATACTAACGATCCGCCCGCGGTTTCACCCGCGTTGTTCCGCTAATACCTATTATTCGTAGTGTGGTGTTATATAGCGTATAACATTCCTCGACAAATGGACTATCGAACGCTAAAATAATTTTTCAATTCCAACCAGTAATTCCTGAGATTAGCGCGTTCAAAGAAAGAAACAAACAAACTCTTCAGCTTTGTTCCTATTACGTAAAAATAAATAGTAATTATTTTAACAATTTGTGTACACTGACGCACGAAAGTATTAAGTAACGCGTGCGCCTGTTCCTAGCTAATTAAAGTTAATGACTTAGATAAAGAGCTTCCATAGGTCACTGGCAATCGTAGGCCCTTTGGAGACAGTAAATATTTCATTTTAAACAGTACGTATAGGTTATCTCTGCTTATTTACTAACAATGTAAGTAGGAGTTTTATCTAAACAGAGATTGATGCATCCGCGTTAGAAACTATAGGCTGATAATGAAACTTTTTTGTTTGTATTGTAATAAGATGATAGATAAGCAAACGGTCCGCCTGGTGGTAAACGCCAATCGCAACTTTTAAACATATTAAGTTTCATATGTCCAATAATTTCTTGGGCTACATTTACCGGCACAATATTTGGCAACTGTTTCATTAGCCTAGTAGTCCTGAGCGCGAATGGTACACTAAAGGTCCTGGGTTCAATGCCCAGGTCGAGTGTTATTCGGTTTTTCTATGAAATTCTAAGTAGCAACTCGGAGTTTGGAATTTGTGCCCGTTTAATGACAATAAGCTCGCTCCCTATTACATGGGACCTAAACATACCGGAAAACTATGGGTGTATATTAGTATCTACTTGTCTGCCTAACCCTTCTGGCAACACACGAGTGGTTGTATGTAATTATGTATTTGGCAATGTGGTGGTACCCAGAGTCCAGACGAACTGCAGGACCGGAATCCAACCACTCTAAAAAGCCCCTTGATTGAATTAACCACGGCTTGACACTAGTAATGTCACTAATAATTGTTTTTATTTTATTTACAGGTTGGCGGCTCTTCAAGCAGCCGGTGCGAATGACTGGCGGGCGAGGGTCTGCAGGCTGAGTCCCGAAAGAGATGACACCAAGGCCATAGAGCGCGCCAAGAATAAAATCAATGTTAGTACCTAACAGCATTTTATATCCGAAACTGGAACGCAGCCATTTTCCAATCAAACTTTTTTTTTTATTCGTGATAGGCTTACGCTTGACCGCTAGTTTGCCTGATGTTAAGCGATACTGCGATCTACGATGGAGCGCGCTTGCCTAGAAGAAACCGATTCACTCGTGACTTAAAGACACCCAGATTATATCTATCAGGGAAGACACACTCGGGAAGTGCATTCCATATTTCAGCAGTACGCATTATAAAAGTGGACTTCCGACTTTTCTCCCATCCTTATCAAAACAATTAATGAACACAACAAGCCAAAGAACCAAATCGGTCTAGCCCGTCTAAGGTGCTTATCTTTCACACATGCGGCAATTTTTATTTAACTAGATAGAAACTTTATAAGATTCTTTTTCGCTATTTATTTATACATAACTTATGGCAACTTGAAAGTACATCCCTACATCCTCTGGATTTGGGATTCTGGATCGAACAATAATACACAAACGCCCTCTATCTTGCTCCATATTTTGAAGTTACATAAAATAACACATTAGGCTAGAGAATTCGTTGGTTTGGTTTAATTTCAACCTTTTAACTCACAAAACAAAAAGACACCTACAAAGTTGCTCTCCGTGTTGGTACCAAAGGACCAAAAAATACCTTTTGCTAAATGCACAGGTCCTTACATTCCATCACAATTCCCATTTATTTACAACCCTACGCGTAGGGGCAACTAGCTTACCATTCAAGAGCCCTAAGCTCGTGCTAACCTTGCATCGCTTTGAGAGTCCCCCTGTAATAAGCAGAGCTCTTCAAGATATGAGAGCTGCTTCAAATCTATTGTGATACTGTAGTACCCGTCTGTTACCATGCGAGACGAACTGTAGCGTTTGTCGCGCGACATTGTAGCGTATTTTTTGGAGACAAGATTGAAAGTTTTTCTGACTAAGACCCACTATTTGGAAGTTATTACATCTAAAAAGTAACAATAATAATGGTGTAATTGAAATAAAACTTTTAACTATGACGTAGATTGTAGTTAGGTGATGTCAGATGTCAAATAAATATTTGTATGGATACCACTGTGAACAAGTTGATTATTGTATTATTTTTAATTGGTAAAACTACTGTTCAATACGTGTTTTTTTTATTATTAACTAGCGACCCGTGCGCAGCCTCGCCTGCGTAAATTTCCACGACGTTTCTGGAGGATAAAAAAAATCCTTCGTACAAACCTTGTCCTGATAATAACGAATAAAATAAAAAAATAATTATCCAATTTGGCGCAGTATTTCGGAAGTTATGCACGTACATAGGTACATTTCGGCGATTGATTTTAACCCCCGAGCAAAAAGAGGGGTTTTATAAGTTTAACGTGTGTATCTGTGTGTCTGTCTGTTGCATCGTAGCGCTTAAATGAATGGACCGATTTTGATTCAGTTTTTTTGTTTGAAATGTGACTTGATCGAGAGTGTACTTAGCTATGTTTTAAGAAAATCTGGCCAGCCGTTTAAAAATTATCAGCGTTTTTCTGGTTTGTGAAGGGATTTAAACAATTTTCACAGGTCTGATCGATTTGAAATATACTAATCCTATTACTTCAATGATATTGGAATTGAACATGATAACCATGTCTCGCTGTGGCGGGTTTTTTTTTAAATTTTTCAAATTTAATATTATTATATCACTACATAGTATAAAACAAAGTCGCTGTCTGTCCGTCCCTATGTATGCTTAAATCTTTAAAACTACGCAACGGATTTTGAAGCGGTTTTTTTAATAGATAGAGTGATTCAAGAGTAAGGTTTTAGGTAAGCTTTTTAACATTACGCTACGACTCTTAGGAATGGGGCAACGCGGGTGAAACCGCGGTCGGGTCGCTAGTAGATAATACGTAGATGTGCGGTTTATTAGACGTTTTATATATCCTACTTCCTACTATTATTATAAACGTGAAAGTTTGTGAGGATGTACCTATGGATGTTTGTTACTCACGCCAGGACGGCTGCACGGTTTCGGAGATAGATTGTAGTCTTGCATTGCACATAGGCTTTTATCCAGGTCATATCCAACGCTGAAGTCCATGCAGGCGAAGCGGCGGGGAGAAGCTAGTTTGTGAATAAGAACTCTAGCAGCAGAGTCCTACTACCATAATATTACATTTCCTAACTCAAGAATATTGATTTCGGATGTGTATTGCCAAGGTCGGTCAATGTGCTAGGCAGAGATATCTCCTACCCACTGCACCAAATATTCGAAGGCACGATTGGTAGATACTACGCACAATTTTCGAGTAAACAGCGTAGTTTTTTAGAAGTCTAGATACTAGATAAATCACGAGTGAATCGGTTTCTTCTAGGCAAGCGCGCTCCATCGTGGATCGCAGTATCGCAGTATCGCTTAACATCAGGCAAACAAGCGTAAGCCTATCAAGAATTAAAAAAAAAATACTACTGTAAATCTAGTACTATTTCAAATTGCCTCATTGATCTTGGGAATGCAAGCACAACGGCTAAGCGTTCTAGGTTCGAACAAGTGTTATTGACTTATCTATGAAATTATCAGTAACAGCTCGTAGTTCGATACGCTTCGTGTTAAATAGAACATAAAAAACATACCAGCAAAATTTTGTTGTACATCAGTAGGTATGCCTACAGGGATGCAGGTGTGATGATATCTATTTAAATATGCTTAAAGTACCTCAAACACGACATTTCCGCGTCATAACATTTAATTAATTATTAACGACGCTCAGTTAGGGCGCGGTTTGTAGAAATTATGATGGGCAAACAATTTACACCTAACTTATATAATGTTAGGTGTTTTATTTTGCATAAAGTAAAATTTTTTCAGTCAAACGTAGCTGTGAAGGGGTAGTTTTTGGCACTGTCTTTGGAGAAATCTAATTCCTTTAATAGTTTGAATGTATACAGAAGGCAAAGAAATAGAACTATTAAAGACAACTTGACACAAGCTCGAGATTTTTGGTTACAATAAAACCTAATTTTAACTTAATGGAACAAAACTAAAAACGCACTTCAAAGTGTAATAAAGATTTCATTGTTAAAACGTATCAATTGGCCTACTTAATTCACAGAAAAATAAGCTTCCGGTAAAAATACAGCTAGATAATATGTAAGTGTTATTAACCCCTCAATGTCACGCGTGTAGCTAAACAAAACCACGCCTCTCGTGAACTTTGACTAAACCAGCTCAAATCACAAACATTAAATTGCTTCACGCACAACCTGATTATTGCACATGGCATTTTGAGCCTAATTTCTTTATGAAAAAGGCCTGTATTTAAATGTAGAGTGAGAGCAGTTTCCGTTCCCAATAAAAGGTATATTGACAGGTCACGGTATAGTTAGGTACCTAGCTAGTATAAAGTTTGGAAATCTCCCCTTGTTTTACTTACAATCCGTCACAGTATATTGACGGTTTAATTGAAAACTGACTGATTCATGATGTTAAGAAGATTATCTGAGCGTTTAGGTAAAAGGCTTGTCAAAATGTCGATCTACTTTAAAAGATTTACTTATTGAAGAGGAAATTCTCCAGTTCGACTTTAATTTACTACGATGGGCGTAGGAGGGGACTTTTGAAGTGCTAGTGGCAATGACAGGTTGATTTGTATGGCTTAATTTTAGCTAACTAAAAATATTGCAGTTATTTCTATGAGCGGATTTTGCTTTTCAGCATGGTTATCTTACGAAAATAGGATTTAACATGAAGCAGGGGATTCATGTAAATATCCATATAGTTACTGTTTGAAACTGATTTTACCTGTGAAGAAGACAGTTACCCAGGCGGATCATTAGATCTGTTTGTTTTTGCTAGACTTCAACTGACGGCAAAAAATATTTACTAGTTATCGGTCTTTTCTTGTAATTTCCTAATAGGAAAAAATTACTTCCACAATCTTATATTCTTATTAATAAATTCCCGTTTTCAATGAATTTTGGGATTGCTTCTTAACAAATTCTAATAATAACAAAACATGACTCGCCCTATATCAATATCACGTGCTGAACACTCCGATATTGTGCTATTCACGTACGAATAGAATTTCCCATTCGATGTCGCTTTTCCATTTATCGATATACCTAACATAAATGTCCACAAATTCGACGTTATAGGGAATATTAATAGGGTTTTTGTTACCAAAATGAAGTTTAATTTTAGGAAACGGTGTGTAAATAAAATAAATGCCGATGTGGGATTTCAACAAAAATGCTGAAGAGATCGTCCTGTTATTATGTTATGTTATTGGGTCATAGGCAAGGCTGCATTTCAATGTGTCATAATTTTGTGTATCTATAAGCTCTAAGGACTTAATTCTCTCGGCCTCCGAATTACAGATATATATGTAACACCACGCAGGTAATTACAATGTGTACCTGACCTTATTACCCGAAAAATGTTATAGAAATAATTGCCTGTTAATTATATGTTTTGGAGTTTGTAATTAGAGACATAAAGGTTATACACATTACGTAAATTGATACAGTTACGCAATGGTCGACCTCACACCTTCCTGGAAATTTAGCCGTTCTGTTTTTTGAGTTCTTATATCGTGTTTCTGAGTTTTGTCCGTGATGAAAAACCGAATACAATTGCACCGCCACTTAAGGTGATGGCGGTCACTTAGGCTACCACATTATATTTCAATTGGTTTTTGCCATTTGTGGGTATAATTCATGGCAGTAGTAATTGCGACATAAACTATACAATATTCTTATCTGAGTACTAAAACTTTTGCTTAAAAATCGTTAGATTAGCTAGAAGTTGTAAATATCGGCCTTTGAATTTTTTTATAGCTTAATTGAAATTACCTACTGAGCTGTGTAGTTAACTATTCTTTCGACAAAATTTCAATTTTCTCAGTTTCTGTATAAGTGACGTCATCATACGTTTTTTAGTTATTCTCGGAAAATGAAGAAATAAAAAACATTAATAAAAATGTTTTGGAACTCAAGATAGGAAAATAAAGAAACAGTATTTTTGTTATTGTGGCTTAATAATTTTGGAATGATGTCAATAGATCTACAATTTGCGTTCGGCGGGCAAACGTCAAAGCCTTAACAATCGTGGTCATTTACTGAATCAAGACGATAATTTATCTAATCCCCCTACCGATTTATGAAAACGTTATAACCTAACATACCATCACGCCCTTATTGCCCGAAGTAACAACTTAAACAGACAATGCAAAATCTATCTCGTCTTGCGCCTCGGCTCTCTTACGCGCTTTGTTAAATTAATGAAAATATATAACCTTTATTCCTATTACAGGGTTTATTTTCGTGTCATCCCCATCAGCAGCTCGGCCGTTAAGGTCACCAAGTAAAGTTCACTCTATTTCTGGCTAAGCGCCATTACTATTTATAGCGAGCCTCAAATACCGGCTTGACCTTTCATGGGCTTTTGTTTCAAATCTACCAAGCGTGTAGGGTACCTACTATGATAGTAGGTACCTATGTCAATCCATCAACTATACTTACATAAACTTTTAATTTGTACTGTTTCCTACTAGAAGGTGCTTTCTACTATGTTTGTGTTTCCTTCCATTTTATAGTATATTATCACAGCTCCACATCCTATCGACTATTGAAAAAGAATTAAAATTACCTACTTAATTTTGAGCCATTGATTTTCTTAATCTAAAAATATTTTGAATCCTGTTCCGCCAAAAAGAACGTATCCTGTATTTATTGAAGCGGCAAATTGGATTTGTTCCGTTTCGCGACGTGTTTTTATTAGATCACGTGTCAGCGCCATCTATGTTTGACGGCGGAAATTAAATGCGCACTGGTGGCGCTGCCTACGGCAATATTGGTAACCTCGTTATTTTGCGCGGGAAAATATTTGTAGCGCATTTTTTACAATTGCTTTCAATTTATAGGCATTAAATTAGTTTAAAGTACAAATACATTTTGTATGTTAATTCATTAATTATTTTGTATTTAACATTTTATGAAATTGAATCAGATACAGCTTCGTCATCTATCTGCTTTTCACTCTTTTCGTAAGATTTTATTTCATCTGAATATATTTCTGTGGTCTTTTAATCCGCATCCTCTTTACGCGGACATTAGAATTAATCTAAACATAAATATTCCAACATTCTAGGTCACATTGACTGCATAATTGAAAGGGTATCGCGTCCTCACAGCCATAAATGGCTCACTGTAACACTCGGCATAACCCTGCCATATAGGGTGGTATTAGAAGGAGGTCGTACTGCAAACGTCCCAGGTGTCTATATCCGTACGCATAAGTATAGTTATCTAGAGCTCTATATTTTTGTACTACTGGTCTTGGGAGGCGGTAATTGTGTAAGAGATTTACGTGCATTTAAGCTCTAAGTGGTTTTGTTTAAGAAAGGATTTGTTTGCGGAAGAAGGTTAAACACTGTGGTTTTCCATGTTCATTAGTTGTCTTTGTAGTATTATTATATATATATTTGTTTTTAATAAGGTTTATTGACATAAAATGCCTGTCATGGTCTATCCGTGACCATGTTTGGACGCTGTAAAAGGTCCGAAATGTCAGATTTATAAATATAACACGAATAAATCCGTAAAGCGGTGTGTCTAAAATTCGCATAAGTGTCAGAAATCAGTATTTAGTAAGCTTTTCATCTTATGGCTGTTTTCAAAATTCTGTTGTTTCCTTAAAACGTAAGCCAAAACTGAGAAATTGCATATTAAATATTGTCTTATATACTTTGTGAGGACAACATTAGATATATAAAAATCCAGAAAATATTATGATATAACAAACATTATGTGGTTTGAGTATAACTATATAAAGATTCTATAAATATTTGCATTCAAAATCTCTACGTAAATGTAAAAGCTTCTACGAGCAATGCTTAGTCGTAGCCGCAAGCTGTAACCCTACCCGAGTCGGTTACCGGCCCTGTGCATGCGGGGTCGTGACGCAACTGCGCGAGCGCGTGCACTGCGTGCATTGCAGACCCGCGCAATGATTGTAAATTGCTGTATTTAGTCAATTATTTATTATGCAATACATAACTTTTCATTGGGTACCTGTTCTACGGTATTTATGTTAACAAATTACTATGTTTTACGGTTGGAAATAGTTCCATTGTTTGATCGATTGGTCGAGTTATTTACGGCTTACTATGTAAACAAACTTAATATGATATACCTAAGAAAGAAAACCCTGATTTTATATGTTGTCCATTATAAAAAATATATAAAAAAACACTATATTAAATTCTACACAAATAAGTCATGGATTATAATAGTGGCTTTACCTCATTGATTGCTTTAATAATTATATTCATCTAGTCTTTCCTCGAGAGAAATAAAAATATTTTTACAATAATTACTTACCTTATAAGTTCAAAAGTGTCTACGCACTTGTTAAATAGGAGCTTTGTTCGGTAGCAAACATTTCCAACTGCAAAGGTCAACAACACATTGAAGACAGATGTTTTTCTTTTTATACTAGGTAATTGTTATACATAGATTTTATCTACGCATAAATATTTCGCTTGGCAAACAACCGGTTGAAATCTATCAACATTACATCAGCACTACAAAATTGTCCTCTACGACTTAATAAACTGCATCACATTTTAAATTAATGACTTACCTACCTAATATGTACAATCTGAGTCATACATACCTCCCATATTACCTTTTTGGTTCAAAAATAAAACGTTATGAGAATATTTATATGAATTCCAGCGAAAATATAAGAATCCACTTAGGTTAGTCTGAATTCCAAATATATAATACAGCATTAAGTATGACTGTGTAATTGGTTCGTGGTCAAAACGCGGCTGGTCCTGAGATCGATTCCTAGGTTGATCAAAGTGTTAATGCGTGTTTCATATCATAACATACTACTAAGACACCAGGATCTCTCGTTAAACAGTGTCTCGTACGTAGTTAATGTTTTTTTAGCGTTGCGTAGCTCAAAAGGAAAGAAACTAAACCCGTATAGGACTTTGTTGTTTTCTGTAGGAAATGCTTATATAAAAATTAAATACATATTTTATATCATATAAAACACATACCATCACGCCTGTATTCCCCGAAGGTTAGGCAGAGGCGTACTAATGTACACCCACAGTTTGCCGGTATGTTTAGGTCCCATGTAATAGGGGGCGAGCCTATTGCCATTAACCGGGATCATATAAAAAAATACCAAGCAAGCAACTCAAACATGAGAAGTAATTAAAAAAATAACTCCTAATTCTTAATGAATACAAGCCGTTAAGTACAATGTAAACTCTAATTCAATTAGTGTAACATCTAAAGAACATAATATGTCGGTGTTATAGTTTTCTGTTACACTCATCAGTCAAACAGTGCCAACGAAACTGTTATGAAAGTGTTCCACATAAGATTTGGCGTTAGAAGCTAAATCTAATTATAAATTTTGGCCACTGCAAAGTTATGATGAACCCAATGACGGCTGCGCGTGCTAAAGTTTCTTTTTAGAGCATAAAATCGTTGAGTACGTGAAGGGTTAATGGAGTTTACTGGTTCTTCTCCTCGAGTCGATTAAATTGGAATCGTGCACTTAGACTCGATATTTCATAGGTGCCCATAACATCGTTTATATGCAAATATGTTTTGTTTTTGATCATTATAAAATTCAATGTAACCAACATTATAAAAATAATTATATTATAAGTAATAGTCAAAGAAGTGCAAAGCCGATACAGATAAACAATGCTATTGACAGAGTTAATTAATATGCAATGGAAGACACAAAAATGTTATAATATTATTTAATACAAAATTTATTCCAACCATCAACATATTATGGTAATTTAGCTCTTATTATAGTTACAAAAACACATTAAAATTTTAAAACAGAGATATTGTGAGAATACCGAACCAAAGCTTTGTTTAAATAATATGGACTTGACTTTCCACGCTAAAATTGTTATCTCTCACGATATTCGATTCCTGTATCGATTTACTTTGTTTATAGTAACTTAAGAAACCAGATATCATTAGGAGGTGCAATGAGCGTATGTTTAAATCGCTACTGGTTTTAGGAAGAGAGAAAAATCGTGGATTCGAGGAATTTTATGAATACTGACGAAAATAATTCGAGAACCTGAGCAACTTCGTTATTTATATCTCGAGGTTGACGCATATTCGGAAAACAACAGCAAAAGCCTTGTTAATAATTTCCGGGAAACTTGCCGGCTCGTTGAGCAAACAAAAACCGAAAAAAATCTTAATTTCCATGTACCAAAAAGCGTTATTTGCGTTGCACATGCATCGACAATGACCCGGCTGGCCGGCGAGACGTACTGGCACCGTCAGTTGTTTTGGACAGGTCGGCCAATGCGCGCGCGCTGCCGCCATCGTCTTCCACTAATTTTCCCGTTCGAAAATCGTCTTTACGACGCGCCAAAATATTCACGACTTTGTGAGAACTTTGAGATTGTGTATCAGTTTTATTGGTCGGATTTTAAATTATTGTGGAGTTTTGTGTGATTCAAATTTATTTTATTTTAACATTCGCTCTGTTGTATGAAATTCAATTGGTTTATCTTTATGCTTAAAAATTGCAATTCAGTGAATTGTTTCCATTCTTATATGCCCATTGTTAATTGATAATGCCAATTTGCACAATTTAGTTTGGAGGTGAATTTTGTTATTGATTGCGGGAACATGGCGCTCTCCATTATCATTTGCTATCGCAGACTTATCTTTGCTATCTTTTGTTCCGACCTTGTAATCTGTTAACAGTTAACGTGTCGCTATTTGTGGAAATTTGTCTCTCATTACCTGTATTTCTACGGACAGTTCCTGAATCAGACAAAACGCAGTCATTGTTAATTTCAACTCTTTATTATAGCACTTTCACCCCTTAACCTCCGTTTCTATTTTTGTTAAACATTAATTATTCTTTGTGTACGCTAGAGGCATGTAAACATTCCAATTCTCAGCGACCATGTAATTTGTATTCAATGTGAGTAGAGAATTTAAATTTGGCCGCATATTTGTGTGTCGTTTGTTGATAGTGTAATTGTGATGGATTCGTCCTATTGCCTACTCCATCGCTTCTATTGACGTACAAAAAGCCATCGTCGACATACTATAACTGTTCGGTATGATGTAATAAAGACAATTCTTCCTGTTTAGTACCTACTAAAGAGCATTAATTTACCTGTTTGAATCTACAAAGCTGATTTCAGGTCTTTATTTAAATATTTTCGATGAATTAGCCTCCTCAGTTTTTGTCCGTTTCCACATAAGGTTGGAGCAAGTTAACTTATTTGGTGCAAGCTCGGAGCGTCGACAGCGTTATTGCGTACATTAAGTGGTTAGATGGAATCTTGTCTGTCGCAGCCTAGTAAAAAACTACTTTATTTTTCCTGTGTATAATAAAATAGGCAAATCGGTAAATGTTACCTCCTATGATACATCGACCAACCGTACAGAATATAATAGTGTATCTATTTACGTAAAGTTCTGATTAATCAGCTGGTTTGATTTGCATTGTAATCCATTTGACTTTAACATATGCGGTTAAGACGTCGTCGCCAGTTTACTAATTGTTTTATTTTTCGATCTCCTTAACCGTAAGGTTAAATCGTTTCTGTATTTGGGTGTGCTGTTGTCTTGGGTCAAGGTTTCTCTTGTCCATAATACCGGCTTCGACGCGCCTATATTATAGACATTTTTCATTATATAGTGGTGCGTCATTGCTACTGCTCGTATACAATGTTTACACACGTTCTAGGACCTGCGCATGAGTCACTTGTGCCGTGTCCGCCAGATGATAATGACGACTGATCTCACTGATCAGTTCGATTCTATCCGTTAGCGCATGCGCGCTTTGTCTAGTCCGTTTTATTGTTTATAAATTTGTGTAAATCTTCTAATCTTATTATGCAACAGTGATTCCATTGTGAATTAACTCAGTGTTATTGAACGGTATGCACAGTCCGGTGCACACATAAACAATGTGATATTATTGTACTCTTGTGTGTAAAACACTATTTTTTATTGCTCAATTGACTATAATTACAAATGGAACGCAAAACCTTCAAGGATTGTTAGTGGCGCTATCAATAACGCATATTGATCTCATTTTAGTCAGTGAAGTGTTTGGAAAATAATTCACAATGTTACTAGAAACGCTCATTGGTCTTGGAGTTTTTATTTTTTTACTGTGGAAATATTTGTTACCATCGAAACAACAACATATTCATAATGAAAAACCCGAAGCAATTAAAAATGAAGCAATAATATATGAAACGGAGGTTAAAAGTCCTGTAAACGATACGAGTTATATATCACAGCTTATACCCGAAAATGTTAAAACGAAACGACAAATTTTTGAAACTGTCAATAGTGATAGTGTGTTACCAAATTCTCTTAAATCATATAAAGCAGAAGAGTTAATAACACCGAGTATTTTATTGAAGCAACGCAATGAAAAACTGATCAAACGAGAGAGTCCGCCAAAAGAAAAATTCGCGGAATTTCTCGAGAAAACTATTTTAAGCGATGACAAAATACAGACAATTATTCAAAACTTGTCGTTAGATAAAACTGAATTACTTGATCATGACAAACCGGATAAAGTACTTCACTCTGAAGATAGAATACCTCTTACCACAGAGAAAGGATTCGCTTTAAGTGAAAAGGCTGCGAAACAACAAGATACCATTGATGCAATTGCTGATAGAATAAAACGTTTAAATGTTAGTAATATTGCAAAAGATACTGAACGAACTCCCGAGGAAGTTATTGAAAATAAAACAGAAGAAAACAAACCCGTTTTGAGACGTCTTCAAAAGCAGGCAGGATTTCCACAGGGCCTTAACTTCGGTTCGGTTATTGGAGAACTGAAAAATAAAACGAAGAATGCTAGCAACGGAGGACTTAAACCTGTTTTTAAGAAGTTCGATGTTGACGCCGTGGACAATGTTCAGGCAGGTTTCTTTTACTCAATCCGTAAAAAATGCCTTCTTTATAAAACCCAGGGTTACCGGATACATACTTACAACTAGATTTCCAGAGTTAATCAATTCTATTACTGTTTACATCCGCTAGTTTTTTGCAATTGGTTTAGCACATTTTTTTACAAAATTAAATTAATAATTTATTACCTACTAACATAACTCTCCGTTTTATGCGAGTTATAAGAAACCGTATATTTTTTATATCCAATTGATATAGCTAAAGGAACCGTTATATTTATTGAAAAGGGGTTTGCAAATTGTAATAATTATCAATGCTCTGGTTTCCAGAGACATAGGTACTATATACGATGTTATGTAAGATAGCGTGACAATAATATCAGTTCGTGAATGTGGATCAAATGTAACGTAATTATCAATTTATGTAACAAAGGTTTTTCATACACAATAGAAGGAAAACGCCATAATTATAAAGTTGCCACTTTTTCCTTTCTAATAATCGTGTAAAGAATCAGTTAAATCCTGAACATTACGCCTCCATATAATAATAGTCTCTTATTGTTTGAAAAAGAAAACCATATATTACTGTATTTTGTTTGTAATTCAAATATGTCCTAATTTCATTCCTGTTATTCAGGTTAATATATATATAATAAATAATGTTATTCGACTGCCAATATTTTTTGAGTTGCTATTTATTTATTCGCTACGCATTGCTGGGAACAGGAAAATGATTCCTCTCAAGATGAGAGGATTCAAGCCCCAAGCTAATAAATGCAGACTTCACACCCCTTCAAGAACTTTTTGGGCCCTTCTGAATGCGGGTACTGTAACTTAGAAAGAAACGATAGTAATAAAGTTGTCTTATAATAATCAATCGACATATGGAATAAAAAAAAAGTTTTGTTTTTAATAGAAAATAAATAATACCTAATAGGGCTTTGGTAACGTTTTTTTTAAATAACAATGTTGTCCGAGTTTCCTGTACATCCATAGGATGTCTGGTAGATATCACCATTAGCGATAAGACAAAATTTTGACGTTTAAATATATAATATTACGTTGAAATTTATTCTCTATTTTTTTATATTTTCTAATTTACTAAGGTTAGGCGTACCAAAATTAATAGACAAATAACCAATAAATGTTTGTATTGTTTCAGGAATCTCTCAATTCAGTCGACGATAAGAAAAAGGTCATAGATGACAACGAGATAGGCAGCACCAACATCTTAGCAGATAGAAGGAACAAATTAGAAACTGCTGCTCAAGTAAGTTCCAATAATCGTACTTTGAATTGACGATCACAAGAGTCTAAGACTGTAATATTAACTAGCTGGTTTTAATATTAATTCGCGGTTTCACTTACACTCTAAAGACCTTTTGAGACTAGAGGTAGCTACGTCCTTTCTCAGGATGCAAGCTATCTTCTTGACGAATTTTATTGAAGTCTGATTAGCGGTTTAGACATGAAATGACAACAATAAGTATAGTTGCTTTTGGCGTAGGTACTATAACTCTAACTCCGTGTGGAAACCCACGCATTTATGTTAAATAGCTGGCATGCTTGGAAGCTTAAGAAAATCAATAGGGCACTTGTTATTGACTCTCACACGAGACAGGCATTATATGAATACATGGACACAATAAATTATGGGTCAAAAGAGTCCAATATTTTATTTCGAACATATAACTCTATTATCCTGCTGCCGTTTGTTAATATTCCACTCACTTCTCTTGTCAATTTATGTTTCAATAAGTATCTTTAATTTTAGTTGGGTTTGTTCTTGTCGCACCGTATTCATTACTCTCTTCCTCTTGACATTCTCTTTCTAGGTCATAAACCGTCTTGTGTTTTTTGCACATGCACGATTGCATTACGAGTCTCGATTGCACGATCTTACCCAGTAACCGCGTACTTTTTGTTCAGTGTCGTCAATCATCTCGACGTCTATCATTACATCACAACGTTTATTTATTTGCTCATCAAGTGAAGCGTGTAAATCAACTTTCGATGCACCTATAAATACTAAAGTTCAAACCTTGGTGTTTAAACCATCCTGAGTTGCATAAAGTCGTGTTTAACTTAAATGGTCGAATGATTTTGTTATACACAGAATGTGGTTTAACAATTGCGACCTTTGAAACCTTTCCAATGTAAGTAATGTACAACAAAACAATTTATTCATATTCATATTCTTTATTGACATACCATAATGTACAATGAGGTGATGTTATATAAATAAGAACCATTATGGACCCTGTAGGGCACAGCAATATTAGAAGAGAGGAGGACTTATTTTCCTAGATACAAGGTACTAGATAGGTATGATTATGTCTTTTTTTAATAGTTATTGGCAATTTAATAGCTAAAATGTAAATATTATCAATGTCAAATTTCGTTGTACTAATAGAATTTTTGTTAAAGTCTGTTTTAATGTAAAAAAAATGGTAATTATTATGAAAAGGTAATTTTGTATTTATTTATAATTAACATTTATAATTGTGTTAATAAGTGTATCCTTAACGTTGACTGCTAAGGATATTTAAAGATCAAGGGCTCGAGTGTGTAAGGCCTGTTTGAGAGCTCAGTAACAGAAATTGCAAATATTGAAAATTATGAGTAACTGACCGCAATGATTCATGGATTGTCGATAGCGTTTGTAATGGTCATTGGTAACCCCGGTTCAATAAATTCAAACTCGTTGACGTATTGCGGTTGAATGCAGTTATTTCTTTTGTGTGCTTGGAGTCATACGTTTCCATTACGTATAGGTACGTCAAAATTATGATTTAATGCTATTTCTTGTGAATTTAAAAGATTTACAGAACAGTGATTTTTCACAGAGTTCTCACGAAATAATTATGATACAAAATATTATCCATTTATCTTTATGAAAATTATAATATATACAACATAGGTACTCATTTTACACTAGGATAGGTTTGAAACAAAAGAGTCTACTACGATTTGAAGTCCGTTTTTTTTTTAAACTACCGCTATCTCACCTCGGCCGTTGTGTTTCAGGGCTGGCGCAAGCGAGTTCCCCAGACCGATGCATCACTGTTCACGGTGGCTGGTCGGTTGGAGCGAGATAAGGTTGTGTCTTCGACGCCACCCCTGACTCCACCGCCAGCACCCCCCGCGCCTGTGGCGCCTTTGACAGCGTCACCCGGGGTACCTCCGCCTAATAAGTTCAAGTAAGACAATTTTTAATACCATACCATTAACTGTCATAATAGTTTAATCTGATCTTAAGCGCGACTGCTATGCTTGAGGTCCTGGGTCCTACTCCCAATTCGAGCAGGGTTATTTTTTTTTTAAACGTTGCCCCACACTAGGATTTTCTCCTGTATTGCGGGTGCTTTTACAAACACAAATTCTCACATACACAAACGCCCAGACCCGGAGAAAATACTTGTAGGTCATACAAATATTTGCTCCGTGTGGGGATCGAACCCACAACACGTGGCGTAGAAGCCGATCGCTCAGCCGCTACGCCTAACGTGTCGTCGGTTTTTCTATGAAATTCTCAGTACCAGCTCAGAGTTTGGATTTGTGTTCGATTTTATGGATTTTATAGCTTTGCATTGATATTTATATTTACAGCATCCATGGTCAAGGGTAGACTGAGGTGTTGTGATATTGTGATAAAATCCCCGAAATAACTTTTATTTCAATGTCTGCTGGAAGAGATTTTTTTAGGAATAAGCAGTACATTTGTACTTAATAGTCCTCAGTTCTTTAACTAAGTAATAATTATAATTGTATTGTTGTGTGCAGAAATAAATAATAATATTCACATATGTGTCGGAAACCAATAATAGGGTTATCATTATGCATTGTTCAGGTCTCGTAGGCAACCTACGTCTCCTACGAACGGATTCGCTTTGGGCCCGCTCCGCTCCGCATCGTGCGCAGTCGTCAGTGCTGTCGCTGTTGAATCCAAGCCGAAAGAGAACCGGATCGACCGGGATTCCTTCAAGCGAAGTCATTCCGTCAGTGAAAGCATCAGCAGAGTCGATGAGAGTGAGTACATCCAGTATTATAAAATTCCATCCATATGATATTATAAGAAGAATGTATTATAAATGCTAATGTACCTCTGTCTGCCTGTTACGTTTTCACACTTAAACCGCTGAACTAGTTTTGATGAATTTTGGTATAGAGATAAATTGGATCTTGGAGATGGACCTCGTAGGTTACATCTCGTCTCGAAGGGAAAAGCAAAAGAAAAGAAATCAATTTACGTAGATTGGCTCAGTATTCCGCTACGCGCACTGCGTTTTCTGTAGCGGCCAGGTCTTGACGTGTGCTGGTGTTGGGTTATACATATATGAATATTTGATTAGCTGAGCTGACCGTTGGAATAAACTTTTCCCAAACTCATGGGGTAATTCAAATTTTTAAAAGTAAAAAAAGAAATTTCCTTTTATTTGCATTCCCTTGCCCAACAAGAAACAGTTAAATTTTAAGTTTTTAGGATATGTAGCGGAACAGCAAAAGTGAATGGTATAAGCTCTGTAATTACAATTTTATAGACTACTAACAGACGCTATCCTGCCCTGAAAATAAAAAAAACATCGCAACCGATTGCAGCGCCACCTACTGGGTCAATTTGTGAATCTAAATGGAGGGACCTACTCAAACACACGAAAAGGAGCATCAAAATCGATCCTGCCGTTTTAGGAGGCGTTCAGTGACATACACACGTAAAGAAATAATTATTATACTTCTAGAAATATTACACCAAGTAGAGGCCAAACGCTATCAATATTTATACATAATAATTATAATTTATGTAATGTAAGTGGCAGAATACGGCAACACTTAATTATGATAATTATAAATATATTTATGTAGGTATTCTTATCAAAACTGTTATATATTCGAGTCAGTATAATATTATGCACTTATAATACGAAAGTAATCAATATTTCAATAACATTATCAATAGGTAACTGTTTATTTATGTACTTTATCTATATTATCTTGTTTCGCTTTAAGTGCAAATATTTATAACTAGCGACTCGCCTGCGGTTTCACCCGCGTTGCTCTGCTCCTATTGACCGTAGCATAATGTTATATAGCCTATAAAATTTGTCGATAAATGGACTATCCAACATAAACATAATTTTTCAATTCCAAGCAGTAGTTCCTGAGATTAGCGCATTCAAACAAACACTCTTCAGCTTTATAATATTAATATAGATTTCCACATGCCAATTTCAATATAGCAGCAATTCATACAATTTACATCTTTATATATATAATTCTTCTGTGAGTGTGTATGTCACTGAACTTCTCTCAAACGACTGGACCGATTTTGATGAAATTTTTTGTGTGTGTTCAAGGGGATCTGGGAATGGTTTTGTCTGCTGTCCGCTGTATTTCGCTTTATACGTAGCGAAGCACGTACCGGGCCGCTAGTAATTATATATATATTGCATGAGGGGAATTTTCATTTCCATTGTCAGTTGCAAAGAGGTTGGGCAGAGTTCTTCGCGTCAAAATTTTTCTTCTTTAATTTTGTAATTAATCTAATAATTATGTGGGGGTACATTAGTACACCTCTGTAATGGTGTTAGTTTATCGCTACGTTCCCGCCACATTACACCTCTGCCTAACCCTTTGGGGAATACAGGCGTGATGGTATGTATCATAATTAAAATTATATAATTATACGTTCGTGCATTGTCTTTCACGGTAAACCGGTGTAAACAGCACATCAAGTTACCACATCTCAAATTTGGATAACAAACTCTATAATTTGGAGATAAAATTGAAAATCGATTGAAGAATTTTGACAGTTTTGGATACCATGATCTTCTGTTGACCGTACCCTTAATGGCTCGTAGTGTATACTACAAAAACGTAATACCGAAATAAATCGTAATCCAGACAATATTCTATCAAATTATGTTATTATTCGGATTTGGATACCGTTAATCTAGGTTCCTACGTTACTATTTCGTCTACTACTACTTCGCTGGAAATAAAAGACCGGAAAATCGTTCCAAACTTGGTAAAGTTATCCAAAATTGCATTCGCTTACATTTATTTCCAGTGAAGTATTTTGGACGAAATGGTAGAGTAGGAACCTAGATTAACGGTATTGGAATCCAAATAATTTCAGTATTTGATTAAATAGTTTTTGAATTACGACTTATTTCGGTATTACGTTTGTAAGAGAAATTCAGTCCGCCGCACTCTTAATAGCTAGTTACAAACCCGAAACCGAAGCTGCTACTGAGAATTTCATAGAAAACTATGCAAGAGAAGGCGTTTATTGATTATATTTTTTTATACCACTAAGGTGGCAAACACGCATACGGCCCGCCTGCTGGTAAGCGGTTACCGTAGCCTATGGACGCTGTCAACCCCACGGGTATCACTCGCACGTTGCCGACCCTGTAAATTAAGGAGTAATAGTTGAGTAAGGGAGACATTCTGCCATGCATGACAGCGGCGGTAACAAAACACCACCAGTCCCCCACACTGCCAACACCACGCTTCCTCGCGGAGCTCTGGCGATAATTTGCTTTCGTTTTTCTCCAGAAGATGGAGTATCTGGTGCAGAGCGGACCGGTCAGCCAGTGCGAGTGCCGCGGGCTGATGACGAGACGTTCCACGCGTTCTTCACGCCGGCGTTGCAGCAGGAGCGGACGCCCGAAGGCGACTGCGATGGGGTTGATGTCGACCTTGACGCCATTGACAGCGGATCCAGGCAACTGTAAGTGACTTTATCTAATAAAAATAGCTAGCTATTGTTTTTTAAAAGACACTTCCCGCCTTAGGTGGTGGTGGGTCGTCCATTATCACGTAAAGTTTTAGACTACCCTCCCTCCCCCTAAATCAAAATCGCGTGTATTTTTTGGTACAAAGTATTTTAAAAACAATTGAATTTCGGTTAAGAAATCGCGCGTTCAACGAAAAAATAAATACACGTGATATCCCACTACACCCCTCTCCCTAAATGAGCGGAAGTCCTATAGAAACGTTGTAAAAACATAAACGGCTTCGAAGGAACATAGATTAACAGTATCCGAACCCAAATAATAACAGAATTCAAAAAAAGTATATTAAAATTCGGAGTTAATTTTGGTATTACGTATTGTGATTCTGAATCTATCAGACCAATATGGTATAGCGGGCTGTTTTCCACAACTCCACGACAAAGCGCGTATTTCGCGTGCGGGTGGAAAAGATTTGTTACTCGAGCCACCCCAGCTTCTCAAGAAAGGCCAGCAGGCGAGTAATGTCGCTGACGATCCCTCGGAGAGTACTCGGTTTACCGAGATACTTTGCCCTATATGCGTCAACCCCAGGATAATGTAGGAGCACGTGGGCCGCTGCCTCTTAGTCCCCCAGGCAGGCTATGCATTAGGGGCTGTCTGTGACACCTATAACAAAAATATGTTTATTGAAATGACCATGGCCGGTGAGGGCTGCGGTGACTATTCTCAACTGCTGTTTTGACAGTCGCAATAACTGTTTGGTAACGCGGCCGTCAATGGTAGGGATTGCCTCCTTTGTCTCCATCTCTTTGTCCATCTATCAGACCGATAAATGTGGTTTCGTTAACCCGGGCGCAGACGGGAAGAAAGGACAGCTGATGCGGGAAAAATCCTAATCAGAAGTTTTCAGGAATCTGAAGCGTCTGCGTCTGACGTTAATTTGTACAATAGTCATCATTTATGAACTTGTGTTTGTAAACATTCTCATTAGCCTAATGGTCCTCAGCGCGACTGTTACGCTAGAGGCCCTGGGTTCGATTCCCCAGGCCTAACAAAGTGTTATTGGGTTTTTTCTATGACATTTTTAGTAGCAGCTCGGAGTTTGGGATTTGCTGCCCAGTTAATCGCAATAGGCTCGCCTTCTATTACATGGGACATCAATATACCGGCGAATTATGGGTGTACATTAGTACGGCTCTGCCTAACCCTTCGGGAACTGTAAGCGTGATGTTTGTATGAATTACGCAGTTTGGCGAGCGAATGGTGTCGACGGGCGCGGGTGGTGCGGCGCCGGGCGGCCTCGCGCAACCCGCTGCGGGCGCTGGCGGCGCGCACCGACCTGCGCGACGAGTACGTGCCGCCGCCGCCCACCGGCAAACACAACTACGTCATCGACAAACGTCAGTACACACACTCTATACTGTACCTACTAACCACTTTTCAGGCGTCTTTTCAGCATACATGTTGCTTGCTGATAAGCGGCAAACGCAACCTCGCCAACAAATGCATGGTATCTAATGACATTTTACGAACCCTTATTAGTCGAAAGCTTTTGCTATTTCAATATATTGTGTTTTCAATATAAGATTGCAACTTGTCTAGACCCAAATAAATATACCTTAAAAGTTTATGCACCAGATATCCGTTTATGGATATTAATCTCATAAATATTTAATTGTAAGATAGAATAATACTCTGTTTCATATTGATTCATTGTTGTGTAAATAAATGAATGGTTATTGTAGTGGCAAGCAACGGAGGGCTAGCGGCCGAAGCATTAGCCGCCCTGGCTAGTAAGGAGGACTTCTCCAACGTAGCGCTGCGCAGCGCAGCGTCAGCGCCCGCAGTGCACGGCACCAAGCCGCTCATGCTGCTGCAGGTCAAGGGCCGCAGGAGAGTGCAGGTAACACCTCATGCTTTCAATATTAGATGAATTTTAGTCTGCTTCTGCGATTCATCGATACCGATTTTATCAAATCGATATTTCGAAATTGCTATCTATTAGGAGTGTCTTAAATCTAATATGTTCCTTAATCATTCTTCTTATTCAATTACGTTTCTCTTACATTCTAGACGAGATTAGTGGAGCCAGTACACACGAGCGTAAATCGCGGCGACTGTTTTGTGCTAATTACATCTGATCAGCTGTTTCTCTACATTGGACTGTATGCCAACGTCATTGAGAAGTAAGTACTGACCACTGGAAAAAGTAACGTGCGGACATACCGAAAAATATATACACCATACTGGTAATGTTACACGAATTCCAAGAAAAATATTCTCTTTTCAATTTCCTTTTTTTTTTCATTTATTAGGAATCGCAGTACTGACATCGCTTTACACATCCAAAACACAAAAGACTTAGGATGCAAGAACTCCACCGGTATTATTAAAATAGACGAACAAATCAATAACTTTAACAATAAACACTGGAACCAGTTCTGGTCCCTTCTAGGCGTCACTGACGGCATCGAGAATTACAGGCCCATCGAAACGGGACACGCAGATGAAGACGAAATATATGAGTCTTGCATCCTTCAGACTAACATGTGCTACGAAGTTATGGATGATGAACTTGTACCCATAAAGGAGTATTGGGGTCAAGTACCAAAGATCGCAATGCTCAACCAAACCAAAGTCATCGTGTTCGACTTCGGCTCAGAGATGTACATCTGGTACGGCAAAAACGTTCCTCTTGAAAGTCGACGCCGAGCGGCGCAGTTGGCGCAAGAGATGTTCGATGAAGGTTACAACTATGAAGAGTGTCATATCAATCCCTTAAATGCAGCAATGTATCAGGGCGCACGCGAAACTTCCGAACCACCCACGAAATCTTCCAATAATCGACCTGAATGGGCCATCTTATCCAAAGTCACACAACATATGGAAACCATTTTATTCAAAGAGAAATTCCTTGACTGGCCTGATTACTCCAGAGTAATCAAAGTAAAATCACCAGAGAACAAATCCAATAGTTTCGAAATAAACCCTTGCGATGCCGAGGAGATGTGGTCAAACGAGTACCAGGATCCAGATCTCATATTAGAAGGATCCCATATCGGCCGCGGCACGAACTACTACGACAAAGAGAACATGAGGCATTACGATATCAAAACCAAATCCGTTTGCAAATGGGTAATACAGGAGTACGATTACCAAAAAGTGGAGAACGAGTCCGAGATCGGAGAGTTCTTTTCTGCGGATAGCTATATTATAAGATGGGAGTACCAGATTACGATGACCGGTCGAGAATTGAACGGGAAGCCATCAAAGCACAATGTGACTGGTAGAGACCGATGCGCGTATTTCTGCTGGCAAGGGAAAGACGCCAGTTCTAACGAGAAAGGCGCCGCTGCCTTATTAACAGTCGAGTTGGATAGGGAAAGGGGACCGCAAGTTCGCGTATCACAAGGCAACGAGCCACCCGCCTTCCTCAACCTATTCCAAGGCAACCTAGTAGTCCACCAAGGCAAACGAGACACGGACAAGAGTCGATACAGATTATTCGTAACCCGAGGCAACCTCTCAAACGAAGCGTACTTACTCCAAGTCCCTTGTTCCGTTCGTCAGCTCAGAAGCCGCGGCTCTCTACTCCTAGTCGATACGGAAAAGGGCTGTCTATACATCTGGCATGGTGCGCGAAGCATGAAGCACACCAAGGATATCGCGATAGAACTTGCCAACAAGCTTATTGCAAGGAAGTCGAGCTATTTATTCGGTGGTAATGTGTCCGATGTTAAGATCACTGAGGTTCGAGAGGGAGAGGAGCCTAAGGAGGTGTTGGAGGCTTTAGGCGTGGCCAATAAACAGCACTACATGTCTGTGCTGGGCGGTGGGCGTGGGGATTGCAGTGGGGAGAGTACCCCGCGGCTGTTCCACTTCACGGACCTGGGCGGGCAGTTCGAAGCAAACGAGGTGTTGTCGCCGCTACGCCACGAGCACCTGGTGACACCCTTCCCTTTTGAACAAAAGGAGTTGTATTCAGCTTCGCAACCGGGTAAGCATTTAAATCTTTACAAATACCTCTTTCAATTAGCTTTTGGTCCTATTTTTTATATTAATATGGATTCTTCTCCTTAACTGGAAGCGGTACGATAGCGCGGTCTTTTTTACCAGAAAAATAACTAACATTACTAAAACGAAAAAAAATTATTTTGCTCGGCAGCCCTATTCCTGTTGGACGACGGCGCATGCGTGTGGCTGTGGCAGGGCTGGTGGCCGCGCGGCGAGGATGGAGAGCTCGAGCCCGCCGAGAGGAACGCCGGTCAGTACATACCTATGCAGCAAGATGTAATATCGATGATCATGCATTGACACTAGTCAATTAGTTATGATTTCCTTGGTTTTATTTACTAAGAATTTCATGATTGTTTAACTCCCACTCCCATCCCATTCCGAAATAAATCAAAACAGCATTTCCAAAAATTCACATTCATTGCAAAACTTCAACCTTATACGCATAGAAAAAGGGTCGGTAATATTTTTAAGTTTTGCGTTTTAATCATTTAGATTTTTACATCACACAGCTGATGACCCCTCATAACCCTTGTCGCACAATATCACACTTATCTACTCCCCTCCCTCCTCATGCGATGTGAAGTAATTTACGGATAGCCCCTAATGGTAATTGACAACATTTCATTTTTTCAACACCCATAATAATTATTATTTTATTTGAAACTAGATTGAAAAATAGGATACCTATATTTATTTTCGGCTTTGAAGTTCGTTCTATTCTGAACAGTAAGTGCCAAATGACGTCATTTGTACGGCTAAAGGGGTAAACGGTGACATGACATCATATTTCTGACCCTTAAAAAATTGCCTTAAATGTCAGTTTGGCATCTATTAATAATTATTAATAATCTTGCATCACTTACCTATTTTGTTGTTGATTTACTATTATATCGACAAAATTAAAATCTTAGTATAAGTGATATCATCACACTTTTTTTTTTATCTCCGAAATTAAAAAATAAATAAAAATGTTTTGGAACTCAGGATAGGAAAACAAAGAAATAGTATTTGTGATTTGGTGGCTTAATAATTTTGAAATGTTGTCAATTCTGATGCGATGCGAATAATATCGGCTGTATCCAGTACGATGACGTCAGCAGCATAATCCCGCAATCAAAAGGGCCAAACGTACAGCGGTTTACCTGCAGTAGGATAGATGTCGTTGCAGACGATTGAGGTTTGTCACTTTTTTATTGTAGGTGTGGGTGCGTTCGCGGCGCGGTGGCAGGCCATGCGCGTGGCGGCGCTGCGCACGTGCGAGGCGTACTGGCGCGCCTCGCGCTCCGCCTCGCGCGCCGCCTCGCGCACCGCCTCGCGCGCCGCCTCGCCGCCCGCCTCGCCGCCCGCCTCGCCCTCCGCCTCGCCCTCCGCCTCGCGGCCCGACGTGCGCCTCGTGGCGGCCGGCCTCGAGCCGCCGCGTTTCACCGACCTCTTCGATACCTGGACCGACCACGACCACGCCGCCGACGCTAACATCAACGTACGTCACACACTCATATGCCAATAATGCTCTCATATGTACCAGCATATATAGGATTTCGATTTAGTTACGCGACCGTTAAAAGAGTCATTCTACTAATCATACTTGACAACTTCCCCAAAAACCCTTTAGAGTCCGGCGGACCGAATTTATCTTACAAGCGTAGTACCGAAATAAATCATAATTCAAACACAATTTAACCAAATTCTGTTACTATTCAGATTTCGATACCGCTAATCTAGGTTCCTACACTATCATTTCGTACAAAATACTTCACTGGAAATAAATGTAAGCGAATGCAATTTTTGATAACTTTACCAAGTTTGGAACGACTTTCCGGTCTTTTATTTCCAGCGAAGTAGTAGTAGACGAAATAGTAACGTAGGAACCTAGATTAACGGTATCCAAATCCAAATAATAACATAATTTGATAGAATATTGTCTGGATTACGATTTATTTAGGTATTACGTTTTTGTGAGCAATTCAAGCTCCGCCGGATCCTTAATTGATATATGTAAAAAAGAACGACTTTATAACATGCTTAATTATGATCACTAGTTTTCGAGAAGATGTAATTACTTTTCACGAATAGAGTATGATTTTAGTTGAAAAAATTGTCGAGTATAACTGGTAGAAAAGCCCTTTTAAAGGGGCGACAGCGGCACCTGTATAATCGCACTCCACTATCATTACTCGCACTATATGCACATGTTTAATATGTATAATGATATAGGTCCGTGCCGTATCTGTATAGCCTTCCAAGCACATTTGACCATTAAAATGACTTACTATATTTACAAAACTTTCTAATTCGCTAGTAACTATACTCACTTTCACTCCGCTGTTAATATTTGCACTATACTTACCTGTATAAAGTCGGGGATTTAGTCTCTATGGCATTCCCAATGCCCTCAACTATCATTGTCGAATCGTTCAAATTCAAATTTCAAGTGGCTTTTCGCAGTTTGTTGGTATATTAAGTTCTACATTGATGGCAATAGTAATTGCAACATTAACTATACAAAATTCACAACGTATAAGTAAAACCATTACTTAAAAATCATTATTGTAGCTAAAAGTAGTGTAGTGTCAATTTTGACCATTGACACAGTTTTTGGCATGTTTTTGGCTTGATAAGGATTTATAAGTAAAGGTTTTAGTTTTCAGTTGTGTATGTTGTATAGTTAATGTCGCAATTACTATTGCCATGAATGTAGAACTTCTTATAGACCTACAATCTGCGAAAAATCACTTGAAATTTGAATTTCACGGGCTCAGGTGAACGATCCGCCTTAAGTCTTACGTTTTTCTCTCAAAACCTTTACTATTATTAACATTGCTTCATTTGCACTTCACTGTAAATTATTCACATTAAATCTACTTGTAGAAAGTTAAGGATTACGTCTTTATGGTCTTCCTAGCGCACTGACTATATAGTCTCTCACTCACTTCTCAAAACTCACACTCCTCTGACAATATTCTGACACGTACAGATGACTATTTATCAAGCTATACATTTCCAATATAAGCTGACTTTCATTGTAAGGATAACCTACACAGGTCAGCATAAACTGGATTTGTATAGCTCGATCTGTCGTGTGTGTAAATCTATTGGTTTTACTCAGTGTTGAGCAAAACGATAAAAATTCATTCAATACAATTTTTTATCTATTGCAATTAAATCATTATTGGGTTTAAATTGTTCGCAATTTTTTTTAATACAATTAATTTACTGGTTTCCGACACTCACATATACTACTTTTTACGGATTTTATCGCGTTTTGTGGTCTTACCATCTGGTTGGAACCCCATTATAGATTCTATTAAATATAATCCCAGCCCAAAACTGCAACGACAAAGGACACGGTGAGCTCGTTCTGCGTGAATAGGATCGCCAATAATTAACAAAAATGTAACGTAGCTATTAGTAATTTTAACACGTCACCCGTGACCATGGATGCTGTAAAGGATCTGAAACGTCGGGAATCAAATAATATCAATACAACGCGATAAAACCGTAAAAAGTAGTTTAATTTCAATAAAATTATTTTTTTAATTGCAATATATTGAAAATTTAATTGGTTAGGAAGCAATACTCTTGTCTTACCGATGCTTTCACTATCTTCTAAGCCGAGACTAACACTGTTTGATAGCACTCCACTGTCAATAGTCGCACTATAAGCACGTATATCGTGTATCGTGTACATTGCAGCACGGGTACAAGGCGGGCGACGTGGTGTCGGGCGCGTGCGAGCTGTCGCGGCTGACGAGCTGCGCCGCCGTGGTGGCGCTGGCGGCGCTGCAGCGGCGCCCGCTGCCCGACCACGTGGACCCGCACCATCTAGAGAGACACCTGTCTTCGCCCGACTTCCTGGTACGTCCTGAGTGCTAGCCACGCCGAAATACAGGACAAATATACCACTACCACTAAAAGACATATTTCGGCTTCTGAGAGTTCTCACTGTAAGCTGCTGCGCAAACGCACACTACTTGGTTCGGTGTGTGATGAAATAAACTTTATTTTTACTAAATATTGTGTCAATGCTTCATGTAAATTCACTTACCATAATTATCATCACGCCTGTACTCTCCGGAAGGTCAGGCAGCAATTGACTACAGTAAACCATCGGGTCTTTTTGGGTGTCAATTAAGTAATATTTAATAATTAAATGCCAAAAAAAATTGAAGTCTTGTTTTATACTTTACACAACTCATAAATGTTAAAGGATTTTCGTCAATCGTCTATTATATTATGTAAAAACTGTTATTATTGTGAATATTTAAATATTAATATGTAATAATTGCACTGTACTACGTATGCACGGTTTTCGGACTTCTTGGTGACGGATGTCTATATGTAAAAACATAACCTTCCCTTGGCAGTCGGGTAAAAAAATACTATGATATTTTTTTAACATTTATTTATATTGCATTTCGTTTAACAGGAAGCTTTCGGCATGACCAAAGAAGAATTTTCGGTGCTCCCTGCGTGGAAGCAGACCAACATGAAGAAGGACGTGGGTCTGTTCTGACGCGGCAGCTGGACCCCATCGATCCAAGGGACCCCCGCCACTCCCGCGACCCCACCGCGTCGCCCATTACACATATTATACACATTTTGTACAACCGCAGCTCTTTCATACTTTTTTACTAAACCATGTCGTCAAAGGATTTGATACAATTAATGTTAAGAGCACGCTTATATTGTATAGTAAAACGTTTGTACTAACGGTATGTATGTATGTACCTAACGATGTATTCGCGCTCGTGATATTTTCATGTAACCGCCGTAGACGATAGGCAAATAGTTGGAAACTAAAGGATTTGTGCGTCGGAATTGTTTGACGATGGAGGGGACACGTCGCCCGCATCCACGCCGACCACTGCTTTACATGTTTGTATATAGTCGTTTTATTTGATTATTTATTTCTGAACTTTTAATTTGTCTCATTCTATTCATATTTTAACTACAATTTTCATTATGATTTTTGTGATGTAATGTTTTGTAGTTTTAGATACTTTTTCGATGTAATGTCGGCGCGGATGAGGCGAACGGACTAAGAGAATACTGGTGATATTTTTCGATTCGATTGTACGATACAGCCAGCCAGTGCATCTCGCTAACGAGAGAAGTTTTGATAATGCCCAAATAATTTTATCAAACAACGCACTGACCGGCCGCGTCGGACGTGGAACGTTTTAGCAAATGTCTGGTCAAAGTAAGATTATTTGTTATAAACTGCTAGATTTACACAAGTACTTTACTCCTATTATATTCTCGTTAAGGTAGGCTTATATAATCCTGTGACGGTTGGAATTGCGTGCTGATTGAAACTTGTGATATTGTTCATTTACGTTAACACTGCTAATATTACCAGCGCTTTACATGGCAGACTGTTGTTATTGTTAGTAAGTAATTCCAACGACACAGGGCCACTGTTATATATATTTTAACACATCACATATCTATATCTACTCATTGCATCTTTTTATACTGTGCGTTAGGTGGACCATGATAAAGTTTGAATATGTAATCACACGGTATTCCATACTGTGGCTTAGCTTCGTGACGAGCTGCTAATACTGTACTCGCATAAGCTCTTTGACTATAAGAATATTTATAATGGACGTTTTGTTGCTAAAAATACGAACATTTGACTATAATAAATTATTTGTAGGCTTGTGTCCGAGGCACAATCGCCTCGTACGCCTCGCCTTCGCCAGCGGTGCTCCGGATGCGTTCCTGCACTACACCGAATTCTCTTTGTATTTTACTTTTAAAGTTGTTGGTATGTTGTGTACAATTTTAGAAGTTTATTTTTTATATTCTAGCTTATTGCTCGTAGTGTGGAAACGTCTTGCGACGACGTAACTGGTTCGCGATGGAGTAATTGCCAGTATTGTAAGAATTTACTGCCAATGAGTAGAATAACTAACAAATCAGTCATACTTTAGTTAACTAATTACCAATTATATACTTATTTTATGTCCTAAATGCATTTACGGCCGCCAGTATCATAGGCCTACGGTGACATGAACATCTCAAATCCAATTTTTAATATTTTGCTTTGGTTGTGTTACTTATACCTAAATAATTATTGTATTTCGTGATAATTTTTGTATAAAATATACATTAAATTCTTAAAATTGATTATGATTTTTTTATTTTTGAAGTAAATCCCCTGTTCAACTTCATACCAGTAAAGAAAAAAACACATATCGCAATTGCGAACCAATGAATGAATCATTATTTTTCTGTTTTAAATAGAAAACACTTACTTATTGTGATCTCGCATCCTGAGTATTTTGCGAATTGACGTAAGTATTAAAAGCAGGGAGCAAACAAAAAAAAAGATTGCCATACTCAACTTCGAAGTTTACAATATCGTTGAAAATGTTTTTAATCGCGATGCATGTAGTGTACTGATGCGAAGTTCAAGTATGACAGTTAATTCGATATTTCGTACATCCCGAACATTGTAAATAGAGTACTCGATATTTTAAACTGAAGTTCAATAAGACAGTAAAAAAAACCGGGTAAGTGCGAGTCGGTCTCGCGCAACAAGCTACTACCCTAAAATTATTAAGCTACTGTTAAATGCCTAAATTCCAATAAAAATTATTAATGTTTGTATTGTGTTTGGCTGACATAGACGCGTGGAGGAGGGTAGAACGAACCATACGGTCTGAGAGTTGTGATAGTGCCCCGCGGCGCCCGCGCATAGCCGGTGTAGTTCATGCATGCTGTTTGATAAAAACAATACTCAAGTGTTTATTTATATGAACTTAAGTAGATTCACTTAAGTGCTTTCTGGTTGCCGCATCACATTTTCTTTCATTAAACTTTTAGTTTTGTGTGTAGTAAAAAGTGTGTTTTAAAAAAAACCGTTAAAACCAATTGAGTTTTAGGGTTCGGTATCGGGGACAATGATTATATCGGAACTCGTCGAGTTATGCGCAATGGATACTAGAACCTGTGTCTGCGTGCCGCTTGGTTCTTTATTACCTAGAGATACGCAGCATCATATATTTAGGGTAAGTAATTTTTGAACCTACATATTTGCATTTTGAAGATACATATCTTCCAAAATTACTTACATGAACAAAACATGTATCTACTGTTGTTATTGTACCTAATGAAAATTTCATCATTTTCGAGATGGTATGTATTTTGGTTTTATAGGCATTATCAGTGTGTATCCCCACCAGAGTTGTCAGTATCATATCCCTTCGGCCCTTACCTATCTCTAGTCTAACTAGATATACCTTGAAAATGGAACTATATCTTCAAAACTAAGACCCGACTAAATCTGTGACTTGGCGAAAAATTGCAACTAATTAGCAACTAAATTTGGGAGCAAACAGATCTTCGCTAGGTGCCCTAGTTTTTGAGTTATACATGTGGCCAAGGTGGGGAGATTATCCCTGGTTCGGCCACCTATATACCCTTATAACTTTTGAACCAGTGAGCGAGAGATTCTGATATTTAGTGACTGATTCCGACTAATTAGCTACTAATTTGATTTTAGGCTTCAAACAATCAGTAACGATTGTCATGGGTGTTCCAAGGCACACAGGGGCTGGATATGCTAAGAACAAAGGTCACCCATTAATTACACTGATTTACATTACCTATTATACGGTTGCAAACGTAGCGATCAGTATAAATATTCAGTCCCTTCCTGGTAAACCTTATATTATTTCATGTTTTAGTCCTTTTAACAGCCAATAAAACATATTCCTGTCAATAAATAATTTAATAACATCGATAATATTTACAAAATTGCACAAAGTGATGTATGCTTAAATAAATTATAACGAATTAATTCTAAGTTTACGCACGAGGTTTTTCAAGCCAGCATTTTGCAATGCTACTGAAATCTCTTTTATTTTAAATTCTGAACACACTTTTGAAGAACTTCTTTGCTCTTGACCTGAGGGTTTCTTCAGTATCTTGGTCTGCGTTTATTTCCTCATCTGTTTCTTCTTGGGATTTACGTTCTACGTCTTGTGAATCATTTTCTTCGCCATTCTCGTTATCAGCTTGGTCATCATCGATTTCTTCTTGGCTTCTCTTAGATTCTTCGTCGCTATCAGCTTCCTCTTCCTCTCCCTCAATCTCTGATTCTTCGTTATCTTCTTGACGTTTCTTGACTTCATCAACATCGTCTTCATAATCGAATTCTGCCTGACGTTTCTTCCGTTTCAGTTCAGTTTCGGATTCGTTTTCCTCATCCTCAACTTCTTCTTGCCTCTTGGCTTCATCGCCATCGGATTCTTCTTCATCGTCAACCTCCTCTTGCCTTTTAGCTTCATCAGATTCGGATTCTTCCTCATCATCGATCTCATCTTGTCTCTTAACTTCATCACCGTCTGATTCTTCTTCTTCCATCACATCCTCCTGCCTTTTCTTAGATTCCTCGACCTCATTGTCAGACTCTTCCTCAACGTCTTCCTGTCTCTTCTTGGCTTCTTCTTCCTCATCGTTAGACTCTTCCTCAACTTCTTCCTGACGTTTCCTAACTTCCTGGTTGTCTACATTTTCTTCCTCTTCCTCTTGCCTCTTCTTAACCTCTTCTGCCTCAGCGTTAGACTCTTCCTCAACTTCTTCCTGACGTTTCCTAACTTCCTCGTCGTCTACATCTTCTTCCTCTTCCTCTTGCCTCTTCTTAACCTCTTCTACCTCATCGTCAGATTCTTCCTCAACTTCTTCCTGACGTTTCCTAACTTCCTCATCGTCTACATCTTCTTCCTCTTGCCTCTTCTTAACCTCTTCTACCTCATCGTCAGATTCTTCCTCAACTTCTTCCTGACGTTTTTTGAGTTCCTCGTCTTCTACCTCTTCTGGGTCTTCCTCTTGCCTTTTTTGAACCTCTTCTACCTCATCTTCAGATTCTTCCTCAGCATCTTCCTGACGTTTCTTAACTTCTTCGTCTTCTACATCTTCGTCTTCCTCTTGCTCCGCTTGCTTGTTAACCTCTTCTACCTCATCGTCAGATTCATCCACAGCTTCTTCTTGGCGTTTCTTAGCTTCTTCGTTTTCTGAGTTTTCTTCGTCAAGAATTTGTTCTTCCTGTCTCTTTTTTGTTTCTACGTCATATTCAGCTTCTTCAGCTTCCTCTTCTTGCCTAATCAGCTTCTTTGCTTTCTCAAGTAAATCTTCTTCCTCTTCATCTAAGACTTCTTCCTGAGTCCTACGGTTATCTTCTAAATATTCACCATCGAATTCTTCGTCATCGCTAACTTCCTCTTGTTTTAGCTTTTTCACTTCTTCAATTTCCTCTTCATCATTAGCTTCGATGTCCTCCTGTTTAATGCCTCTGAAGGCTTTCACGTACCGTCTTACGGCGTCCTCCTGCCATTCTTCACCAGAACCTTCAACTATCTCTTCAGGTTCTGGCAGAGCTTCGGGCTCGGGTTCCGGCTCCGGTTCAGGTTCAGGCTCTGGTTCGGGTTCTGGTTCGGGTTCTGGTTCAGGTTCTGGCTCAGGTTCTGGTTCCGGTTCAGGTTCTGGTTCAGGTTCCGGCTCGGGTTCTGGTTCAGGTTCTGGGTGTACGTGAACACAACGGTCCGGTGGGCTTGACCAGTCACATATCTGAAAAAATATTTGAATTTTATTTGTAACTAGCTGTTGGCCGCGGTTTCGCTCGCGTCCCAAAAGGATTTACTTCATAACAAAGTGAAACATACACTAGATTTTCATTTTGTTATGAAGAAAAGAATACTTAGAAGAAGAAGAGCAATAGACAGAGAGAAGTGGAAGGAGAGTGGGGAGGCCTTTGCCCTGCAGTGGGACAATACGGACTTTTAATAATTTAATTATAATAATGAAGAACTACATTCTGCTCCATGCAGTCGTTTTTGCGTGTAAAAACATACAAACAGACAACCAAAAATTCTAAAAATTATTGTTTTGGCATCTGCAGTCTGTAGCTCTAATAAAGACCCCAATATTAGTTTTTTTTTTCAATATCTAGAATGTATAGACATCGGCCTGTTACGATTTTATTAAAATATGTAGATACAGATGTTCTTTGCGAGTAGGAAATTGCTTAGTACCTATAATCGGCTCATTGATACCTTTGAAATAAAATATTCGTCATAACATTTAAAATGTCCTGTAACTAAAAAAATTGTTGTGGTGAAAGCTTTCGCTTGGCTCGCCAAATTCAAATTTCAATTTTAGTAGATAACATTCTAGGTTCATGGCAGTCCCTATTCACATCTGACTATTACACCTTACTTTATTAAGAGTCCGGCGGACCGAATTTTTCTTACAAACGTAATACCGAAATATATCGTAATTCAAACACAATTTAATCAAATTCTGTTATTATTCGAATTCCAATACCGTTAATCTAGGTTCTTACGTTACCATTTCGTCCAAAATACTTCACTGGAAATAAATGTAAGCAATGCAATTTTTGATAACTTTACCAAGTTTGGAACGATTTTCGGTTTTTTATTTCCAGTGAAGTAGTGGCAGACGAAATAGTATCGTAGAAACCTAGTTAACGGTATCCAAATCCGAATAATAACATATTTTGATAGAATATTGTCTGGATTAAGATTTATTTCGGTATTACGTTTTTGTGGGCAATTCAAGCTCCGCCGGACCCTTAAAACAATGAAATGATGACAGATCAGTTTTCAGCAGAAGTTACAGTTACAGTTATAAGTAAAGGCGTGATTACAGCCATTAATGTATTTGTAGACATAGGTACAGTTTGCGAAAAAAACTTTAACGGTGGGCCTTCCTTCAGCCGCGTTTTGAACTAGGTTAGGTGGCAAATCAGCTTGCAATACAAAAGAAGTAAGTACTTACTACTATTTAATAATCTTATTTACGACTTGAAATTGAAATTAGAATTCATAACAATATGTTGCGTGGTTTTTCTATTTATCGATATTTGCTGACATATGATATGACCAAAGATAAACTGTCAACTTCTGTTGAGATTAAAGATAAGGGTTTTCAAAATACTAAAGAGTAATCTTTTATTATCTGAAAGAACCAAATAATATATCTACTACCGTAAGGTAAATATTTTATCAATGGACAAATCCAGATAAACAAGTCGAATGAAATAGGACCTACCAAAATGCCACAGGGAAATATATAAACGGATTAGGCAGACACAAATTAACGTTACACCAGTATGTTTTGAGTTCAAAGTAATAGGGACGAGCCTATTGCAGTGCTAAGCACGCAAACTACGCACTAAACGCCGAGGATTTTTTAGAAAACCCTAATAACACTGTCCAGCCTGGGATTCAATACAGAGAACTTCTCGATAAGCGTACGACGCCGTTCATAGATCCTTATGGTCAGGAGTCTCCATTCACATCCATTGGAAGGATTAGATTAACACCACAGAGCGGGCTGGCCTGGTGCGAGTTAGTAGACACGCTCCTTGAAAAACATTGTGCTTAGACACGGAGAATTTTCCACGCGAATTCCGTTACTCGATCAAAACATTTCTGAATCTTACCTGCTCATTCTCATTGAACCATGTTTCGGGGGGACACTGCATCAGATAGGAACGGCCCGAGTAGCATTGGTAGTAGTGGAAGCAGCTCTCCACACTGGCGATTCTAAGGAAGTTCTCCTGGCCAGCGCACAGGGTCTCCGGGTTTTGTCTCAAGTTGATTGAGAAACCGGAGCAGCTAGCCAAAGCCGCCGCGCAACAAAGAAGCCAGAAGGCTGCTGCAAAATAAATGAAGCCGTAACTGTCAAGTTCGAAGCTTAGATTTTTTACCACAATCTACCACTCTAATCTCATATAAGTATACCTATCTACTTACTAGATATTCTATATAACTAGGATACCTACCTACCTTGACGGATTACCATCTCTTAACTTACCTACTATTACTGGGCATCCTTAATTATTATGAATATCGAAAGTAATTGCGGAGTTATTGACACACAAATCTATAAACAAGGATTTCAACTTTTGTGTTATTTCCCGCAGTAGGTAAGCGCGTGACTCGTAAAACATAATGTAACATATAAGCTGCGTAAAAACAAGGTACTTACTTCAATAAACAGATATAGGTTCCTAATAATTTCTATATAGCATGACATTTTCCTCAGCAAAATAATCGAAATTTACTGCGATAAAATCAGTAAAATATTGAATTAAAATTAAAACAATATAGCGTTATATTACCAAATTACGAAGACTATGAACAAAAATATCGATAGGGATGCTATAAAAGATCTGAAACGTCGGGATGAAATCGAAATAAATAACCCAATATTAATTTATAGCAAAGTTATTTCAATATCTGTTCAGAAATCAGATTGCTTTTCTAATGTTTGCAGTAAGCCATCAATTTTAAGATTAAAATAATATCTTTCTATATTCTATTACGAATGTTACATAATACAATATGGTAAGATATTGAATCTGCTTTGAAAATGCTGCTTTTAGAATGCCCTTCACGGTGTTTACTGGTATAAACAACAGGCATCCATCATCGTAAACAAGGGCCTAGCTTAGGCCCGAGTTATATGTACCTATGTGGCCCGATCCTTTCTATAGTAGAGAAGTGAAAATTATGATGCCTACAGGGATAATCTATTTTAAATACCTACTTACTTTTAAGCCAATTAAAATCTAAAAAAATTGCAGCTCCCTCGTACTTACGTTAATACTTAGATCCATCTCTCAATATACACTTAAAAAAATATTACTTACTGTTCATTTTGACCGCACTGTCTTGTCACTGTTGCGATCCGCGACAAAAGTAAGATAAACTAACGAAAGCCTTCAATTTTATCGAGATCATGGTATCAGGAACCGTGATAAGGTACCGCGATACTGGCAGATATAGTCGGGAGATATTGTCGATCAAGCCGCGTTTATCCGAGCTAAAGGCGGGATGCTGTCATTGCAACCGACGACAAAATAATCGCAGGTATTAGTTTCGTATTACAAATTGTAAAATGAAGTAAAAATATTTTTGTAAATAAATGATGAAAAATCTGCCTCATTAGTCTAGTGGTCCCAAGCGCGACTGCTACGCTAGAGGTCCTGGGGTCGATCCCCAGGTCGAGCAAAGTGTTATTGAGTTTTTCTATGAAATTCTCAGTAGCAGCTCGGAGTCTAGATTTGTGCCCGGTTAGTGGTAATAGGCTCGCTCCCTATTACATAAGACCTAAACATACCAGGCGAACTGTGGGTGTAAATTAGTATACCTCTGCCTAACCCTTCGGGGAGTACAGGCGTGATGGTATGTTGAAAAATCCGGTGACGAGCTTTAAGATCGCTACTATATCTACTTCCGATCTACTTACTAGGTATAATATAAAGCAACGTAGTACACAGTTTATCAATTAGTTAATACATTTCTTAAGACACAAATGGCATTTTAAGACAATGGGCCTATGCCTAGCTCCTATTCCAAGGTCAAACTTATCTCTATAGCAAATTTCATCAAAGTCGGTTCACATGCCTGAACAGCTAAGCAAACAGACAGAGTTTAATTCGAAAATGATATTTTTTTAAAGAAAATGACAATTTTTAATTTTCCTCTAAAAGAATTCAAGCGCAATCCACATGCAGGATTACTAATATAGGTACCTAAGTAGTTAAGTAGCTATATAATAACCCACCTTCTGTCGCAGTCCGGTAAAAAAACCGTCCACCATCGATGTTTACCCCACTGGTTACGTAAGTACATACAATATATTGTGGCCTCTCAACGTGTGAGCGGGTCTCTAACAAATTCCATATTATCTTTTCATTTTCTTGTTTCATTAAAACCTTTGTAATACATCGGATGCTTGTTTTATATTCATTTTCAGAATTTACCTGAAATGATGGGGTTTTTTGAATATTTCCAGATTATGGGTGCCTTTATAGTATGTATATTATTAAGTAGATATCTGATATCAGACGCATCAACGAGACCTGACTTTAACCAATTGGGCGTCCATATTGCCTCGAATCTAGTTGTGTATGATACCTAAATGACCTTCTAGCGGTGTCACGCGAGTGCATGCTCATACATATACAATAGATATGTTGTTTCCTGAAATTAGCTTCCAATTTTAATGCTAAACAAAGGAAATTTATAATAAAGACATCCTTACACCGAATTCTCCTAATAATAGGGGCGAAATATGGTCATAGAACTGCCTCAATAATCTAGTGGTCTTAAGCGATTCGATTCCAAGGTCGAGCAAAGCGTTTTTGGGATTTTCTATAAGATTGCCGCAGTTTGAATTTGTGGTACCCGGTTACAGACAATAGGCTCGCCCCTTTTACATGGGACCTAAACATACCGGCACACTGTGAGGGAAAATTTGTACGTACACTACCTAAACCTTCGGAATACAAGCGTGATGGTAAATATGGTTGTCCGTCAAGCTATTGAATTTAATGTAAGTATAGCTATATCACATTAGCCCTTCAAATAAGACCTAAGTATACCTACACTCCTATGAGAAAACCTGCATGCCTGAGAGACTTTATCGAAGTCTACCAATCCGCGTTAGGGAAACGTGTTGGACTATAGCATAATCCCTCTTACGATGTGATGACCGCAAATCCGTAAGACAGTAAACTAAATGACGATGCGCTGTTGCTTAACATGAACCTTCTAATATAGCATTATATATTGCGTTCTCATGCAGTAATAATCGCTGGTAAATGAGTTATAAGAAATAATTATTGCTGTATTCGCCATGTAGGTAGACAAATTTGGGATCTTTAATTTTTATCGGGGAGGTTCGGAGGTTTATCGATGTGTTAAGAATGGTCACTCACTCACACTAATCCATAAGCACTTATATATCAGCCAAAAGACATCCACTGCTGATTAAAGGCATCCCCCAAAGACTTCCACAAGGACTGGTTACATGACGACACGTTTGACGTTCGATCCCCACACGGAGCAAATATTTGTATGATCTGCAGGTAGTTGTTCCGGGTCTGGGTGTTTGTGTTTGTGAGAATTTGTGTTTGTAAACGCACCCACGGTACAGGAGAAAATCCTAGTGTGGGGCAACCTTTTTTTTTAAAAAAAAAAGTCGCCGACATCCAACAGCTACGACCGATCTTCACCAGGTCGTCCGTCCATCTCGTAGGTCGTCCCACACTGCGTTTGCTGATGCGTAGTCTCCACTCGAGAACCTTTCTGCCTCATCCGGCTTCGGTTCTCCGAGCGCTTCATTGTTTTCATTGTTTTCTTATAACTGAATCTTGATAAGAACGCATTACGTTTACGTTACGCTTTAACGTTTCTTATTAATTATATTATTCAAATTTGAATGTAATAACACAAAAACGAACGGTCAAAGAAGTACACGGAACCTTTAAGCCATCTCTTGACTGTAGGTATTCCAAGTATTACAATATTCTATCATATCAGCGTCTTTTTTATTTATTATAATATTCTATAACATCCAAGAATATCATCATCATCATCAGCCTATATTCATCCACTGCTGGACGTAGGCCTCTCCTAGTAAACGCCACAGAGCCCAATCTTCGGCTTTCCTCATCCAGTCGCTGCCAGCTGCCCTCCGCAAGTCGTCACTCCACCTGGCCGGCGGGCGCCCTATATTACGTTTGCCTAGACGCAGTCTCCACTCCAGAACTCGTTTGTTCCAGCGTTTGTCGCTCCAAGAATATACAATATCGTTATCAATACCCAGGAAACGACATACCATATTATCACATAGTTTTCAACATATCAAATGGACATTCATTTATTTATTCGAGTGCGTGAAAATGTCACACCTGTCCGCACGAATATTTCCTAAGCGACACGTTTACCTCATAAACCGTCCACAAACGAAAACGACTGCACGTGCGCCTCTGTTGTTATCCCTCTACAATATTTGAAATCTTTCACTGACCACCATCAAACAAAAATCGAGTAAAAAATACCATATCAAAAATATAGTTCGTGTTCAAATGTTTTAATTTCAGATTTTACAAGCATTTATGAAACGTTATGAATCTAGTTGCCTAGTATGATTCTAGGTTCCTAATAGTTTATCCGATGGAGAAGAATCCGGCCAGAAATTCCAACCATACCATCACGCCTCTATTCCCCGAAGAGAAAGGCAGAGGTCCAGAGGTCCCATGTAATAGGGGGCGAGCCTATAGCCATTAATCGAGCACAAATCTCAAATATTTTTTAATTTATTTATGTACTACATGTACCTAACTAACTAAAATAAAAAGGTATTTGATAAAGGACTTCAAATGGTTCAAGCAACAAAACAAATAGGTAACTAAACTATGAGTGATTGCTTGGTTTTCCCAATATCGTGGGAATTTCCTGAAATTGTTTCTTAGCGGAAGCTTACATCATATCTACGAAATGTAGAAGATTGAGAGCCTTTAGAGTTATTGAGATGAAATTTCTAGGTACCTACCTTATAAATAAATAATTCAGTGAATTAATGGCGTTTCCCTTTATTTTAAAATTATCTGTTGCCCGAGGTGTCATATCATTCATTCGTACCATCGCAAATGGATGACCTTTTTACTATCTATTACTTTTTTGCGACAAATGATGGCCCATGTCTTTCCTCAAATTACAATACATCTCCTTGCCAGATTTACTTCTGCATTTATAATATGTGTATTTAAAGACGGGTTTTTCAAAAAAATATGAAACAAGTAAATATTCACCTTTTTAATAGACAATTTACTGAATCAGAAATGACGGAACAGTGTAAATTTATATATTTATTTACTAGCTTCTGCCTGCGACTTTGCGTGGATTTCAGGATTGGGTCTAACCTGGATAAAAAGTAGCCTATGTGTTATTCCAGGTCATAATCAATCTGTGTGCCAAATTTTATCCAGGTCGGTTCAGACATTCTGGCGTGAATGAGTAACAAACTTCCATACATCCATACTCACAAACTTTCACGTTTATAATATTAGTAATGTCGCATGAATCGTAGTCGTATGATGTTCAATCTAAGTAAATAATTACGGCTTGCGACCACAACTGTATGTAAGCTCGACACCCTTTTCCAGTAGTCGTTACCTAACTAAATAAACATATTATTGCGCCATAATTCTTACAATTACAGGCGAAACTCGGCACGTGTAAATAATTTCATAAACATCCAAAAATTTGTAGGTACCAGAAACGTGCGGTGTAGTTCCAACAACGTTTTCAACTATTACAGAAACTTATTAAGAAATTTCGTAAACCTTAACAACATTTCAAAATTCGTAGCCCAAAACAAAAATATTGTTTCATTATTTTCCTATCCTGAGTTTCAAAACATTTTTATATGTCTTCATACGGCGGAAAATCAGAAAAATTATATTTTGTCGAAATAATTGTAAATCAACGAAATTGGTTATGTAAGATTATGAATAATTATAATAGCCTAGTGATATGATCATAGGACTGCTAATTCAAAGGTTTCAAGTTCGAAACCAAGGCACGCACCTCTAACTTTTCGTAGTCATGTGCGTATTAATAGTTAATTACCACGCGCTTAAACGGTGAAGGAAAATATCTTAAGGAAACCTGCCTGTCTGAGAGATTTTCTCGACGGCGTGTGAAGTCTGCCAATCCGAATTAGGCTAGCGTGGTGGACTATAGCCTATTCCGTCTCATTCTGAGAGGAACCCGTACCCAGCAGTGGGACAATGTAAGGATTGATTATGCTAAGTATATAAACTGACAAAGACAATTTTTTTAAGGGTCAAAAAAATTAAGTTATTTCACCGTTTAACCTGTTTAATCGTACAAATGCCGTCATTTGGCACGTTTGTTTAGAATAAAAAGAACTTCAAAGTCGAAAATAGATATGAAAATGATCAAATATCGGAAAAATAAAAAATACGGGTTTCCATTGTTCGATCTAGTTTCAAATAAAAAAATATAATATTACAATGTGTGTTAAAAAAAGAAATGTTGTCAATTGAAGTGCTGCCTCCTTGGTCTAGTGATCGTTGATCATAAGCACTCGAGGTTATAGGTTCGGTTCCCAGGTCAAGCAAAAGGCATTATTTAAAAAATTTTCAGCAACAACTCGGTCTTTGGATTTGTTTTCGGTTAAGCTTAGTGGTACAGCAATACACCTCTGCTTAACCTTTCGGGGAATACAGGCGTGTAAAAAAAACCCTCGACCTGGGAACCTAACCTAGACCCTCGAGCGCTTACGATCAACGACCACCGAGACAGCCGTTTTATCTAATTACATACACATAGATGGATTGTTTTCATGTGTCAACGCAGCATGGGCGACTTATATCTGTCAATGATAATATTATGATACATACTGGAACAGTCCACTTTATCAAAAGATAATCCTGAGTTCATGTCCTTCAATTTGTAAGTGTTTTTTTAATCTCTCTAGACATTTCAAGTGCAGCTTGGAAATTTGAAATGATGAATGAGTTGTTGACATTTACGTTGCTTTTATTTAATTTTTCAGAACTCTCGACCGTCTCCCTATATTTTCCCATTCCCAACATTGCCGGTGAATTTGAATAGTGATATGACCATAGGACTGCCAAGTCAACGGTCTCGAATTCGAATCCAAGGCACGCACTTTTCGAAGTCATGTGCGTAATAGTAGTTAATTATCACGCGCTGAAACGGTAAATGAAAACATCGTGTGGAAATCTGCATGCCTGAGAGATTTTATCGACGGCGTGTGAGGTCTTCCAACCCGCACTAGGCCAGCCTGGTGGACCTAATCCCTCTCATTCTGTGAGGAGACCCATGCCCAGCTGTGGGACAATATAATGGGTTGATTATGTTATGTTATGTAATAAAGCTACCTCTATCGAAAACTAAAAAGAGTAAAATAAAATGGCTAATCGTTCAACATGGCTCGCCGAATTTATTTCCAAAATTCTTTTTTAAAAACTTACTTAATATTTTTGTTAATAATTAAAACTAACGTTAACTTAACCTTGACAAAAAGTTTTCTGTAGCAAGATTTCTAGGAAATATACCTGTGCCACAGTTCTTAATTCCTTCAACTTTCTCATTGCAAAAAAATCAAAAGCCACCAAGTACCTAACTTTGTAATTCCTACTGGTAAGCACTACACACTTTAATCGTTTTACTTGAAACCAGTCAAATGTTTATAAATAGAGTTTGTAAAATAAATCATACCTATTTCGAAAATGTTTGGGTGTTTATGAACTAGATTTTCTTTGAGAAGTTTTCTAGGTAATTTAGAAAATGTATATTCATTAGATACGAATACTAGTTAAGCATCAGTCCAAAGAAAATGTAGGTAGGTACTGTTTTTGAAACACATTGCCAAGGGAATGTAATTCATATTTAGTCATGAGTAGATGTAATTGTTGATCACTATTACTTTTTATGAGAAACATGAAGTGTGATTCTGACTCATATACCTCGGTACATGAGTCGCACTTCAAGGTTCCGTACAAACTTTACGGAACCGTAACCGTACGGAACGTTAGTTAGACAGTTAGTCCATCACGGAAATCGAGTCTGTAACATTTATTACACTTTTTTTGCAGAGTATATTTTAAGTTCCCCTCAAAATTTGTTTCCGACAAAACAACTCCACGCTTTCCTGAGAAAAGAGTCTCTTGATAGACAGACAGAGAGACGGACAATAAAGCGATCCTATATAGGTTTCCTACCTTTTGAGGTACGGAACCCTAACAAGAAAAAGTCAACAACATTATGGAAACTCATTTTAACTTTCTCCAGCCTGTTGATTTCTACAATAATTAAATTGAAATCATTGTTACTTGTGCTGCATTTTTATGTCCTCCACGAGTGAATCAGGGGTTAGATCTAATATTTTTACATTCATTAGTTAGATTCAACCCGTGACATTGCCCGCACCGTTGCGTGATACTTATTTAAAAAAGGGAGCAATTTCATATGTAATTGTAAATAGAAGTTATAATGCGAAGTCACGTGGGAGCCACTTTACGTGGGAGAGCCATGCTTCAGCACGAATGGGCCGGCTCGACCGGAGTGATACCACGGCCTCACAGAAAACCGGCGTCAAACAACGATTACGCTGTGTTTCGCCGAGTGAGTGAGGTTACCAGAGACCCAATTCCCTTTTAAAAGGTCGGCAACGCGCTCGTGACTCCTCTGGTGTTGCGGGTGTCCATGGGCGGTGGTAATCGCTTACCATCACGCGATCCGTCTGCTCGTTTGCCCTCCTATCACATAAATCGGTATATATATCATCGGTGCACTAAGTACCTCTTAAATTATTTCACATAAAATAATTTACTTAATACTTTCTTTCTTTTTGTAAAAAACGTTGCCCCACACTAGGATTTTCTCCTGTATCGTGGGTGCGTTTACAAACACAAATTCTCACATACACAAACGCCCAGACCCGGAACAACTATCTGTAGAACATACAAATATTTGCTCCGTGTGGGGATCGAACCCACGTGACGCAGAAGCCGATCGCTCAGCCGTTACACCAAACGTGTCGTCAAAAAATAAATACTTACGTAAGGTTACCTTTATATCGAAGAATCGGTTCTAAGTAAGTTTTATTTACATAATAATATTGTTTAAATAACCCGGTTAAATAGGAAGTTTTTAAGAAATTGCTCAACTTTATGGGTAAAAACAAACTTGCCAATTCATAATGTTCTTAGGTAAAGGTTCGCAATTTATGGAGTTTTCTTTTTTGATATTTATTTAAACTACACTACAGTATACTTATTGTGTTTATTAGGTTTTATATAATCGGGTTTCGCCAACTAGATTGCGACATTTCGAAACTTGTTGTTTGTTTATTTTTTTAGTTTAGGTACAAATAATATTGTACGTGGAATTTTTAGGAAAAATAACACACCATTACATCAGCATCACATAAACAAAAATAACACACCATCACGCTTGTAGTCCCCAAAGGGTTAGGCAAAACTGCAATAGTAAACACCCCCAGTTCGCCGGTATGTTTGGTCCCATGTAATAGGGACCCATTACATGGGACCAAATACCTGCGGATACCTGCGGATTTGGATACCATTAATCTAGATTCCTACCGTAACAATCGTCTACTACTATTTCTTTGGAAATAAACGGTCGGAAATTCGTTCCAAACTTGGTAAAGTTATCAATAATTAAATTTATTTTTCGTGAAGAACGAAATGGTAGTAGTAACCTAGACTAGACGTATCTGAATCTGAATAAAAACACAGTATGATTAAATTGTCTTTGGATTACAATTAATTTTGGGATTAAGTTTGTATATAAAATTCGGTCCGCCGGATTCATAAGACCTTAACCGTTAACTATAGTAATAATATAAACCAGTAATTTCTTTGGATACATTGCACTTAAAATCGGAACATAGTAATGTTAGCACATTATTCGGGGAAGAATATTTGGCTGTGGTACTTACCACAGTCAAATTTGAACAAAGCCGTCAAATTTCTTCAATAGATTTTCTATTTAATCTCCAAATAATAGAGTTTATTATCCAATGGGGAAATTTGACAGTTTGTTGTAAATATTGATGTGTATCCGTTCCACCTTTAAATGGGTTTGGAGATACGTAACGTAATAAGCTTAAAACACGTATCATGATTTGTTTACGTATCCCATCAGGCAAGATAACGGTATTATCATAAAAACATAAATGCTCAATTCAATTGGGACTACTATTCATTTGATATCTTTAGATCAGAATAACTCAAGTATTCTAGACGTTAAACGTCATGAACCCTTTTATGACAAAAGATAGACTAAGAAAAACCCAAGTGTAATCTATACTAATTTATCTATACTATAATAAAGATAATATTATGTTTGTAACGAATTGGCTCAAAAAGTACTGGACCGATTTCAAAAATTCTTTTGCCTTTAGAAAGCCACATTATCACTGAGTTACATAGGCTATATAACATCACGCTACACCTCTTGGGAACGGAGCAACGCGGGTGAAACCGCGAGCGGGTCGCTAGTGACAAATAATTTTTAAAACTGGGTATAACTTAGCCTTTGCTGAAAGTGTACTTAATGATTATGTGAGCATTTGCAGGGTGTGAATTTTTATCTTGCCCGTATTATCCCACTGCAAAGCACTTTCCCATTTTTTCCACTCGTATCTCACAAGAAAGTTTTATCGTAATCGGATGAATAATATAAAACGGGTTTCTACAGGACATGGAAACAAAGCATTATTAATTTTTCTTAGTATATTTACTAAATCCATTCCTACATACGTAGTAGACTACTTTGTCTTAGTGGTTGGTCCGCTGCTGCGACGGGGGTCGTAGGTTCGACATATACTTAGTTTTTTTTTTTAATCCCGGTATGGGATATGGCTCCACACTTTTTGTGTATTTGCCAGTGTCAAGTATATGGAGTAAACAAGTAATATTTATTAATTCCCGTCATGGGATTATAATATAACACTTTCTGTGTTTGCCAGTGTCAAGTATACAAAATAATCCCCAGTAAAACAGTGGAAACTTCACTAAGGCATCGATGGAGTTTAGGAGTGACCACAAAAGTCAAGATTTTCAATTTTATATCATTTGCCTACACTCGCACACGTTCACGAACACTTAATGGTTAACTATCCACTTTAATTACACATTAAATTTCGGAGAAACACAAGTTTTGGAAAATAATATAAAACCGACAAAGTGCACTTTACATTTTCCCGCCTAAACTCCATATACTTAGTTGTTCCGGTCACTTGTCAGTTTGATCACGTCAATGTCAATCAAAAATCAAATCATAACTATCTGTCAGACCGTGATGACAAAGATAAAGTTTTATCTTGGTGCTGCCAGTGCAATGCATAATTATTTATGTTCACTGCTTTTTTGTCGATTCTGTTTACATTTCTTTCTTATTTATATGGGCTGCATATGAGTGAACTGATTGTATTTCCTTTCTTAAAAATTAAAGTACCTTTGAAATTGTAAGAGGATAAAAATATAATATAGTTTTACTTTTTATTGGTATACTCCAAAGGGAAACTGTTTTATTTATGTTTTACCGTGAAAAACGGCCTAAATTTTTTACCGTTACAGAAAAAAAAACTAAATTAATTCTGAAATACTAAACTTTTTTTTATTTTTGAACAAAGCATTCCATTTTACAAAAAATGGCCAAGCTACAAAGAATTCATTTTCTCTCAATTTTTTTCCATGTCCAAGAGAAAATGTACTTTTTCACCAGATTTGAGTATTTCATAAAGATATTCCAAAAGCCTCCTAATATACCTAATGATTACTTTGTATTTTTTTAACATTATGTGTGTGAATCGCCATCGCGCACTTAACTCTTGCTTTAGTAACTTTATAAAAAATAAAGGTATAAGTAAAAAATATATAATCCGTCATTTAAAAATAATTAATCCTTCGTTCAGTTTTTTAACAATCGGATCATTCACAATTGAAAAAAATACCAATATAGGCCCGCGTTCGTATAGGGGTAATTATTTTCTGTTATTTTTATGTTGTCAATTATGATTGATGATTATTACAAATCTAACGCATATCGTATAAAAAACCGTAGCGTTTATATATATTATCTAACTGTTGCCACGGTCCTGTTTTTTGAGACTAAGGGCTTCATCAGGATGCAATGTATCTCTTTGGCAAATTTTATCGAAATCTCTTCATCGGTTTAAGCGTGTAAAGGTAACACACAAACATCATTCGCATTTATAATGTTAGTACGGATTATTGCTAGGTTTAATAAGACTTTGGAATCGCATAACTTTATTAATTAAAAGTGGCACCATGTCGGACTGTAGGGTATATTATACTAGACGCGAATATTTTATGAAATTGGAATTTCGCCCGACGGGGGAAAGGTACACTTTACAAATTATTTCAAATCCCATAAATTTTACTTTCAAACTCTTCGTTTGTGTTCATTATGCGTCCGAAATTACACGTGCCGTAGGTACCTACTTCAATGAAATTTTTTTTGGACATAAAGGAAAATGGCGCAGGTAACTTTAAGTATCAATATTTAAGAGATGCGACGCACTATTTATAGTTATATAGGTCGCCTCTTTAATTGCAAAAAATCTTTTCTTTCTTGTTATAGTGGTAAATATGAGAAATGTCTCGAAGATCTAGTGGTAGGTATTAATGAGTTTTTAACATTCAAATGGGCTGTTAACAAGGAGGTTTTATATTCTTCCTACAGGCAAAAATATTACACTAAGAAATTCAAAACTAAAACCATTTTTTTTAATTTCTGAGGTACATAGGTACCGGCACATTTTATTATATAATTAAAACTGACCACGTCCATCCAATATTATTGAAGACATTATAAAATACTGTCTTCATTAAATTCTTCAATGATTATGATTGCCATAACCTTTACAAATATTTCAGGTAACTAAGGATCGCTGAAGTGAACTTAATTAAATTAACCTAAATTCAAAGGCCAAGTACCAGAAGGCAGTTTATTTTGTGAATAACTATTGTTGGAAGCTGACCTGGAGAAGGGCTTTGAAGTTAGTTTGTTGTTTGTGCCAGCTCTGACATCACTCAAAGATACCTTGGGTGTTTTTCTTAATTATTTGTTAGCTTTACTGTTTTATCTACCTATCAATACAAAAATTGTTACTAGGGACCGAAAGTTGACATTACTACTAGAGCTTATGTCAAATTTAACATTACTTCTGTAGTTTATGCTAGTCTTGGCATTACGTCTGGAGCTTATGTAAAATTTGATATTACACCTGGAGCTTATGACAAATTTTACATTAGCTCTGGAGTTTATGTCAAAGTTGACATTTCTTCCGATCCTATGTCAAATTTCGGTCTCCAATGTGGAAAACAATCCAGATCGGTTGTTTATTTCGGCCGTAAGATCATATCATCAGGCTATCACTGCTTTCTTTCCAAAAACGTGATAAAAAATAAAAACGAACATAATTGCATTCCCAAAATCCTGTGAAGTAGATGTTATGTGACTCTATATTATTTTACGAAGCAGTATACTTACCTAATGTTCCCGGAGTATTTAATAGATATAAATCAAATTTGTAAAAGTATATTTATGTTTAAATGTAGCCGCGAGACGGTTGCAGAGATGCAGCTGAGGAAAACTTGTTCTTTGTCATCAATACCCTTTGTGACAAGTGATAAAGTTGTTGGACAAAGTTCTCAGAGGCTACCCGTCTTTTCTGACACACAAATGAGACTCTTTGTGATGTAAGGAAGATAAAATGACTGCGTGGAAAGGACAGTGTTGATAGAGCAGTAAAATATCTTTTTATTATAGTTAGGTACTTAGATACTAGTTGTTGCCATCGGTTTCTCGCGCGGCCCAAAAGGATTTATTTACTGTAAGTCTGCTTCTATGTAGCAGGCTGAAACCATAACTTTTTAATAAATTATTATTAATTTTATTTGATAGAACCCTACATGAACCTCCACCTCTTTTCCTTAGCGGTTCTGCTCCTATGAGAGTGAAATGCTTTAAATATCTAGGGCATATTATCACCGATTACGTGAAGGACAATGAGGATATTGAACGTGAACGCAGAGCGCTGGCTGTTCGGGGTAATATGGTGGCTCGCAGGTTTGCTCGTTGTTCGGCTGAAGTTAAGGTTAGCATTATTCAAAGCATATTGTCAGTCTTTCTACACGAGCAGCCTGTGGGATAAATAAAATAAAAAAAATATTAAGTTCGATCTCCAACAATACAATTGTGAAAACTGTATCCAATTACGTGCAATAGTTTTGGACAGAGAAAAATTCTAAAGATAATTGTTTTGGCTTCTATTGGTCTGCTATAGACCCGTATTAGTATGAAATCGACTAGATACAATAGTTTGTTTAACATTGTTATAATACTAGCTTCTGCCCGCGACTTTGTCTGCGTGGACTTCAGGATTGGGTCCGACCTGGATAAAAAGTAGTTTATGTATTACTCTAGGCTATAATCTATCTGTGTTACAAATTTCATCCAGATCCGTTCAGCCGTTCTAGTAATAGTCTGTAATAGTAATAATAATAGTAATAGTAATTAGTATTTTCGTTTTACACTACATATGTTTATGTTACTATTACTTCCATTTGCCTTTGCAGGAAACAATAGATGCTAGGCGTTATTTACTTTTGTTCTCAGATATTTATTACTCTTTTATACCAAAAAGTGTAATTGATTGCCTGTTAATTGAACCACTTTTGTAAAAAAAAAGAGATAACGGGAGCGAGTAAAACGAAGCGAAATTAAATTCACTGGCCATTTTAATGGAGAGTTTGGATTTCCTTTGCTCAAAAAAGAGTTTTAAAAATGGAACGGTTTAGAATAACACTCGCATTTTCATAGAAATGCATTTTTTACCAGGATAAATATTATCTGTCAGAGTCAGCTCTGTTGTGATGATTACTCTTAAACTTTATGGAGTTTTATGAATTCTTCATTGTATTTTTTAACTGTATTTCTTTTTAACTTTTCATTTAAGTATTTCGTTCATTTATAGAGCTTATGTACACATATTCAGCTATGTAATAAAATTTTAGAAGATACGTAAACAATAACGAAATATTGAAAATAAACTTGTTCAATAAAAACTATTTATAAATACTTTATAAGTACATACGTAATACTAGCTGTTGCCCGCGGTTTCACTCGCATTCTGAAAAAAAATACTTTATATAACTCGGCTTTTTGATGGCAGTAGAATTTGAATGATACAAACAGGCCGACGTATGTACAAACAAAAAATCTAAAGATAATTGTTATTGATTCTATTTAATCTAAAACTAGACTATTAATATAAACAACGATGTAAGATTTACATACATATATACCATCACGCCTGTATTCCCTGAAGGGTTAGGCAGAGGTGTACTAGTAACGTACTGGTCCTGACTCGTTAACGGGACAGTTGGAAAAAATGTTTCATCAACCCCGGTAGTGCTGACCCCTTCGTTTAACGGGGTGGATGGCACGGGTCAAGTAGGTATCATCTACCACGGTGTGTTTTTAACAGGGCGGATACTATTAAGAATTTCATAGAAAAACCCAATAACACTTTGCTCGACCTGGGAATCGAGCGTAGAAGTTGCGCTTGGGATCACCAGACTAACGAGGCAGTTAGTCTAGTGGTCCCAATGCGGGCCCCAACGCGGGTCCCTATGCTTCTTTTAGTTTAGCCTATGTAAGAGAGACCGCGATCACAATGTAAGGTAGCTGTTAGTAATTGCAACATTAAGACGTCCAACAACTTAGTCTACTCGGTACCATGGATGCTGTAAAGGATCCGAAATGTCGGGAATCAAAAAATATCAATACAACGCGATAAAATCCGTAAAAAGTAGTTTTATTTCAATACTGAACCGATTTTAATATGAAATCACTATTAAAAAGCTACTATATACAGAAGTAACAAAGGTGTCAGGGTTTTTCGCTTTTCACATTATAAACTAGATAAAATACCATCTACATACTCGTATCTACCTTATAAAACGCATCCCTGCTATGTTCAATTCACTTAGGAGGCTGTTATCAATGTGTAGTCGATGCTTAGCATCGGTCGTCGCTCGTAAACGCTTGAGGTAATAGAGGAGTACAGAGTCATTAGAAAATGGAATGACAAATGAAGGACCGAAAAATACCTGATTTTTTTTTATTGATTAGGTCGGCAAACGTTCCGACGAGCCACCTGATGGTATGTAGTCATCGCCGCCCATGGAAACCTGCAACACCAGAGGAGTTGCTGATGCGTTGCTACGGACTGCACACTACCAGAGCCGCAGCAACCGAGGGGGAACTGGCTCTTACGCGCAAAAATCGAAACATACACCAAGGTGCTTTACGACATACTCCGACGTAAGGGCGGTCGCCAGCCAGTCAGACCCCAAGAGGTCCACCTACCGCCGAGCAAGTCAGATATTTTCTCGGCTCTTACGAGATGCCTATCTGAATGGCAGTGAGGAACTGTCCCCACACGGGAGAAAAGTTATGATTATGGAAGCCTCAACTACGAATAGGTATCGGACGACCAGTATTATAATGATATTTTTTTGGCTGCGAGAATGGGCTGACGAAATTGTCCGCAAAAAAAACAGATAACAGAACGTGTTTTGTTACATTATTAAGTTGAGATAAAACCGCTAGTGTGATGTTGGATTCCTATCAAATCCTATTCAGTTATAAACTGAATTATTACATTATTTATTTAACTCTCGAAATCATGATTGTGATATGCGCAGATGCACGCATGCCTGTAGACAGGAAACGGCAACACAAAGCTGTTCACTATCCTTAAAATATCATTTCAAACGTGACTCTATATTTCTAGTTTCTCATAATATTTTCCAACAAAATCTGGACTTAAAAAAAAACATCATCTTTAAATCGGCTTTTGTGTTTTTTTTTCGGATTGTTATATAGAAAATTTAAGCACTTTTGAATAAAGACATTACTTAACTTTTATAACTGACTTTTTCCACGGGTACAAAACAAGACTTAACTTTCAAAACTGTTTTTATAAATCTATTTATTATCCATTAGAAGTACGCTCTCATGATCATTCCATTCACTATTACTCTGTGTGAAGGCGTTTAATTAGATTGCTAAGGCGCCCACTGGCCGCTTTACAATTGCTTAGGCATTGGACTGTGCAAATAATAATAAGTCCTTAATTAATCTGTCGAGTTGTTTTGAACCTTTGAAGATTACGGTTCATGTCGTAATGTTGAAATTGTAGTTGTTAGTAATTTTCTATCTTGATGCTCAATATCGATACACCTCAATAGAACTGTGGGTGTAGATTACTTAAAAATGCTTTTGTTATTATTTGTCACTTTTTGGTGCTCATTTATTCTCTACTATGCAAATTTCTCACACTATTTCATTTCATAAATTGAATAAAAAAATTGTTATAAATTGTTCTTCGTTTTAAATAGAGATGGCGCTAGTATTAAGAAAGCGCCAGCGGGTACACTTTTCATTCGTCCAGTGTTTATTATATTAAATTTCCTGTAAACCATGTACCGCATGATACTCTGGGGATCAAGACAAATCTTAAGAAAGCTCATTTGTGAAAAAGTAAAATTTAAATTTTTTTCGGTCCCCTTTTTTAAGTTTTTGTGGTTAAAATGTCATGTTTTTTCAAAAATTCCTAGCCCTATGCCTAGCCCACTCTTACTGCAAACACGAATTAATCGACACCTCATTTGTTAAAATCTGGTGAATAGTTTTTAGCTAGGATTGAACATCCATACGATACATACATATGTATGTAAATACATAGACTCATTCCATGAGTTATTTTAGTAAAGAAAAAATTTCTACTGCGAGCAGAATTCGAACCTGCGTCTTTTGGTTAGATAGCGTCTTTTGGTAGACCAGACGCTATGACCAACTAAGCCACCACCGCGAGACCCATCCACCTGATCGAAATTTACTTTCACATTATGAATTTACCTTATTTGTCTTATAGGTTTTGAATATATCTATCTAATTACACATATAAAATGCTTTGTCCTGAATGACTGTCGGACGGATCAACGCACATCCTAAACCGCTCATCGAGAGACCTGAAACTTGGAGGTTGTGTTCTTTGTATGACGTAGGCATCCGATAAGAAAGGATTTTTAGAAATTCAACCCCTAAGGTGATGAAAAGGGGGGTGAAAGTTTGTATGAAAGTCAGACATTTTTTAGCGGGTGAAACCGCGGGGAACAGGCGCAGCTATTACATGTATACATTAGTATCATTATTATATATCCTACAATCGAGTCGAGTGTTATTATATAAGATAAGTATATTGGATTAGCTGTGTGATGACGAATATCTGATCTGTGATGCAATCTGACAGAGGATTACGGCTGTTTATATGTAACACGCCTGTAGCATTCTTCTGCAATCCTGTAGTCAATAATACTACAATACTAATAAATGCGAAAGTAGCTCTATCAGTCTGTTTCCGATGAACAGATTTTGAGAAAAATCGTGAAGGATATAGATTGTATTCCAAGGAAAAACATTGGATACCTTATATCTTAAGGAATAATAAATATCACCGTTTAAGAATACGCATTATGTGGGAGAGCCATGCTTCGGCACGAATGGGCCGGCTCGACCGGAGTGTTACCCCGGCCTCACAGAAAACCGGCGTTAAACAACGCTTACGTTGTATTTCGCCGAGTGAGTGATGTTACCGGAGGCCCAATCCCCTTTTAAAAGTTCGGCAACGCACTTCTGACTTCTCTGGTGTTGTGGGTGTCCATGGGTGGCGATAATCGCTTACCATCAGGCGATCCGTTTGCCCTCCTATCCCATAAAAAAGCATGTGATCATTAATTTATCAATACGCGTATTATTTCGAAAAGTCAGAGGTCAAAACTATAGTTTATTCCTTAAAAATCCATTGCAAGTAGACTTAATTACAGACGTTATGCAAAATCTATTGTCTTTAACGCCCATACGAGCATTGCAGAATGAAATGCCTGTTAAAGATAATATATATGTAGGTAATATATGTGTAAATATAAGGTAAATACCTAAACGTATGTAAGTAAAGTACCACATTATTGATAACGGCTACCTGTTGCATAAAATCTGATTGTGTGCGCCGAATGTCGGCCTCAGCTGATAACATATTGTTCGAGATTCATCTTAACTCCAATCACCTGTTCGTAGTGAGTGTTTTACATAACACTTCACTTCTGTTCCTACGTGGTTTATGTACAAAAACGTTATTCAGTTTTTATATTATAAAATGTTATTAATTATTAACAAACATAACGTACCATCACACCTGTATTCCCCGAAACGTTAGGCAGAAGTGTACGTACTCATTAGCACGCCCACATTTCAAGTCAAGTGGCGCGTCCCTATTACAAATTGGGACCTAATTATACCGCCGAAACGTGGGTGTGGAACAGTTCGTAGTTTGGGATTTGTATTCGGTTAATGGATTGCCATTAACCGGGCACAAATCCCAAACTCCGAGCTGGTATTGAGAGTTGAGAGTTTCATAGTAAAAACCAATAAGACTGCTCAACCTGGGAATTGAATCAAGGACCTCTAGCGGAGGATAGATTCATGGTGGACATTCCAAAAACCCGAACGAAACGCTTTAAGTCCACTTTTATCATGCGTACTGCTGAAATGTGGAATGCGCTTCCCGAGTGGGTCTTCCCCGATAGATATAATCTGGGTGTCTTTAAATCTCAACTGAATCGGTTTCTTCTAGGCAAGCGCGCTCTATCGTAGGTCACAGTGTCGCTTAACATAAGGCGAACTGGCGGTCTAGTATAAACCTATCACGAATAACAAGTCAACTTGGAACTCGCAATTAGTTTTAAAACAACCATCCGTCATTCTATTCCTGAGTTACACGTGTAAATAAATATAGCTTCTGGAAATTTCTACAATACACGTGCTCATGGCTATTTATTATGAAGTAAAAAGTCGAAAATACAGTAACTTTCATAATGTCAGAAGTCATTTAAAGACCAAATTATAAGACATTTCACACTTTTGAATAAAGGTAAACTTTGGGTAACTAACGCTACAATTATTATAAAGAGGAATTATTTGTATTTTTGTATGTTAGTAACAAATAAGCTCAAAAACTACTGGACCGATTTTAAAAATTCTTTAAGACCGATTTTAAAACCGGCGTGAAACAACGCTAACGTTGTGTTTCACCGAGTGAGTGAGGATACCGGAGGCCCAATCCCCTTAAAAGGCCGACAGACTTGTGACTCGTCTGGTGTTGCGGGTGTCCATGGGCGGCGGTAATCGCTAACCCTCGGGCGATCCGTCTGCTCGTTTGCCCCCCTATCCAATAAAAAAACTTTCAAATATAACTTTTTTTCTTTTTAATTAAAATAATACTAGTTCTTAATTTTTAACATTATGATGTCTTTTTTCGAAATTGCTGAATTCCTTGTGATACGTTTCAAAGAAAACAAACTAAGTAAGCTCTGTCATAAATTATAAATTTCAAATAATTATTTTTACCTGGTGATTTTCTACAAAACATTACAATATTAATATTTGCAGAAGCATCAACGTCCTAAGCCTTAACATAACTAATCTGATACGGAAAGATTTCCATTTGAATAATTTATCTTCGGCTCATAACTGATAAGGGCGAAGAAACTATGCGTATCTGAGGAAACATGATAATCATGATGCAAGTACACTGTAATTTTTTATTCGCATTTCGCATTTTTTTCGCACTAGGAAATGCCTACGTCTAGTGTTGCGGTGGACTTCGTAAAAATTAGCCACTAAGTGTTTACTACGCAATGCAAACCGTGAACGAGGTCGGTAGTCAAGACGTTGGCATGATGGTTTCGATAGCTTTTTGTCAAATTGGTATCAAGACAGAGAGGTAGGGCATAGTGGTATCGAATAATTGCACTCACAATTGGAGCTGCCCGACTGGGAAAGTACCTCCACCTTTCAGAAAATCGTAGCCAAATAACATAGCTCCGTGCTATATTGTGTTCCTATTTTCCTAACGGTGAGCAAGGTCGCCAGAGGTCCGCGAGGAAGCGGATTGTGTTGGCAGATAGGAAAAGCATCACCCTATTGTCTCGTATGCTGCAAGCCCAACTATTCCTCCGTAACTAACAGGGTAGGCAACGCGTGAGTGTTACCTCTGGTGTTGCAAGCGTCCATAGGCTACGGTAACTGTATATTCTCAGTAGCAGCTAGGAGTTTGTATTTGTGCCGGATCAATGACAACAGAATCGCCCCCTATTACATGGGACCTAAACATACGGCGAATTGTCGGAGCACATAAGTACACGTAATGGTATGTTATGTGTATTATTAAAATAAATGCCTGAACCTTTGTATTTTTTGTGCTTAACCCTTCGAAAGGTCGGTACTCGGTGGGTTATCAGTCAGGAAAGTATTCGCGTCACATCAGATACACCTGTTGCTTGATGAATGTTGTTGCCGCCTCGGTACCTACTTAGTAAAATGTGTAATTTCGCCACAGTACTGTTAGACAGGCAATACACATGTAATAGGCTAGTAAAATTAATGTGTTCAATAATAATAATAATATAATAATGCATTTATTTTCTCTCATAAAGGATACATTGTAAATTGCAAATATTATATTGTTACTATAGGCCCTTTATGAGAGCTGGTGCCTGTACTAGGTTGCAGCATTGTCATTTATATTACAAACTAGCTTCCGCCAGCGGCTACGCCCGCTTTATCAACGACCCATGTCACTTCCCAGAACAAAATAATCAAATAATTTTCCCGTTTTTGCAACATTTTTTAATTGTGCTCCGCTCCTATTGATCGTAGCGTGATGAAAACTATACTATAACCTGCCCAGGAGTATGAAGAACAATTGTACAGTTTCGTTGAAATCCGTCGAGTGGTTTTTGTTTCTATAACGAACACACAGACAGACAGACAGACAAAAATTTTACTGATTGCATTTTTGGCGTCAGTATCGATCACTAATCACCCGCTGATAGTTATTTTGGAAATATATTTCATGTACAGAATTGACCTCTCTACAGATTTATTATAAGTATAGAAGAAGATATGGTTACGGTTATTTGGCTCTGCCCTAATCGGTACAAGTAAACAGACGAAATACCTAGGTAGTGACTTTAAATTGTATAAAATCGAAATGGTTCACAAAAAATCGAAGTCTAAGTCCAAAAGTCCAAGACTCCAAGGTGTATAAGAACTTTTAAAATCTAAAGTAGTAACTGACGTAAGTGCGACTGCTATGCTAGAGTTCCTTAATTCTTTTCACAGGTGGAACAAAGTATTATTGGGTTGTTCTATGGAATTCAGTAGCAGCTCGTTTGTGTCCGGTTAATGGCAATAGGCTCGCCCCCTATTATTCCTTATAGCCTGTGAACTGAGGGTGTCCATGGGTATGTATGGTGGTACCTACATATTATTATGTATAACATAACATACCATCACGCCTGTATTCCCCGAAGAGTTAGGCAGAGGCGTACTTAATGTACACCCACAGTTCGCCGGTATGTTTAGGTCCCATGTTATAGGGGCGAGCCTATAGCCATTAACCGGGCACAGATCCAGACTCCGAGCTGCTAATGAGAATTTCATAGAAAAACCCAATAACACTTTGCTCGACCTGGGGATCGAACCGGGACCACTAGACTAATAGACAGTCGCATATTAAGCATATTATTATGTATTTTTATATTATTTATATTTTATCAGGGATAGCAAACAGGAGTCTATTAAATACACTATTCACAACATTATTCAAGTATTACAAAACGAAATAACTAACTATTAAAAAGGACAATCAAAATGTTACATAATAATGATACCAATTACACGCGCTCTAAGAGGCTTATTTAGATCAGTATGAGAAACAACTATCTTTAGAAATATATAATATTACTAGTACGAACTTCTAGGTCCTGTAAATACAAGTTTAAGGCTGTTCCTTTAAAGTGGCAGTATTCCTATTTATTGCTGAGAAACGTAATATCAATTAAGGGTCCGGTAGAGCTTGAATTGCCCACAAAAACGTAATACCGAAATAAATCGTAATCCAGACAATATTCTATCAAATTATGTTATTATTCGGATTTAGATACCATTAATCTAGGTTTCTACGATACTATTTTGTCTACTACTACTTCACGGGAAATAAAAGATTGAAAAATCGTTCCAAACTTCGTAATTTTATCAAAAATTGTATTCGCTTACATTGATTTCCAGTGAAGTATTTTGGATAAAATGGTAACGTAGGAACCTAGATTAACAGTATCGGAATTCGAATAATAACAGAATTTGATTAAATTGTGTTTGAATTACGATTTATTTGGCATTACGTTTGTAAGAGAAATTCGGTCCGCAGGACTCTTAAACCAAACCGCTTATTGTAAGTATCAACCAATTGGTGCAGCGGTGATCGTCTGCCAGAGGTCGTACGACAGAATTTTGTAGAAAACAAACCATACGAATACGAACATATTCAAGCAAAGTAGTGACGATTGAAACGTTTAAAAAGACTACTCAATTTTATTTCGACTAAACACAATAATTTAATAAATATTAAGGAATGAAACAAGTATTAGATTGTTTTAAAACATGTTAATAAATAAATCGTTATAGATCCTAAATAGTCATTCAAAATGAAAAATGATTAAAGAAACCCAATAGTGATTTTTAAAGACCTATCTAATGATACCCAACTTGATATATTTCTTTGACTTTCACTTTTTTTCTTTTTCACAATATGGCGTCTGGTTGTTGCCATATTGAATTTTGTCATGTCATGTCTTTGAAGAAACTCTAACAATTAAGACGAATCTAACGATACCTCTCAAGCTAAAATTCATCAAGCCGTTGAGGCTGTAGAACTTGACAAAGAAATATACATACTTAGATACACATATACACTCGTAAAACATAACCATCCTTTTGGCGCAGTCGGGTAAAGAAAAGTGTTTTCAATATACGAGTATTATATGCAACCTTTTTTTTCAATCAATTCAACGTAGGACTTTTCTTATCTGATTCATTACATTGCTACAAAATCTTGTCTATGGCCCACACTCGATTTATATTAAACTGAGTGTTGCTTTACAATTTTCCGGTGACACATACACAATGCTTACACTTCAAGCGATGCTGATGCAACTTATTGAAAGTGCTTGAAACGCTGAAAGGTAAGTGGGGCGTGAAGATAGCTTACGTGTTTCTATTCTAGCTCCCTCCATCATTGAGACGGACACAATACCTTTCTGCTTATTCAGCCCACCTATTTTGATATAAAATCTTAGTTTTTAACCATCTTCAAAGGAGGAGGTTCTCAATGCAATAATTGTAGGTACTAGATACTGCCCGCGGTTTCATTCGCATCCTAAAGGGTTTTTAGAGACAGACAGATTTGGCAAGGCATCCCCTTGCCAAATTTTATCGATATTTGTTTAGCGGTTTAGGCATGGTACAGACCGTACCGACGAATCTTTATTGGTACCTACACCAATTTTACTGTTTTCTGAGAAAACCTGAGCATAAAAAATATGTTCAATCGACAAAAGATTTAGGTAGTACATGCAGCTAATAACATCTGTATCTTGACAAAGATTGTGTAGGTAGTCATGTATGACGTAATATGACACAAAATGCAGTTTTCTTGTTAGCTGTCTGTGCCTACACACAAAACTCTTTGGCGGATAAATATTTATAATGTCATTGTCAAGAATTCAAGATGCAGATGTCATTCGCTGCCATTGGTTGCCACTGACCCACTGATCTCTATATTTCTGCATGCTATTAGATAGGTAATTAGGTACTCTAAATAGAGAATTATGAGATCAGTCTTAGCTGCCTACACAACTAATTTTTTTGTCAATTTTACTTCACTGTATGATTAGAAGCTTTTGTTTATTTTGTGTAGTGTGTTACGGTTCTAAATATACTTATAAATTAAGGTTTATTAGTACTGTTGATTAATGTTTATAAAAAGTTGTGGGAATACATTTTACAAAACCACTTTCTCAAAGTTATTTTTGTAAAGGAAAAATTCAATCGCGGGCAGGATTCGAACCTGCGTCTTCTGGTTTGATACACCAGGCGCTCTGACCGCTAAGCCACCGCGAACCCTACCCGCCTGATTGAAATTTGCCGTCACATTCTGAGTTTACGTCATAAAGTGACGTTGGCGACATCTATTGAAAAGCAAGTTACCTTTGTTTCTCAACATGACTTACTTTACAGTTAGTTCGATATCGTACGATGCCACCTTACCTTTTAACTATCTTTTTGTGATTTTTTTGCATTTTCCATGCTAAGATTATAAAGTTATTTTTAGTAAAGGAATTGCGCGATTGAATTTTTCCTTGACTAAAAATAACTTTATAATCTTAGCATGGAAAATGCCAAAAATCACAAAAAGACACTTTCTCAAAGATTAGAAATTTTGAAAATTCGTCATTTCGGGAATTGAAAATTATAGGAATTGGACCTTTTGAAACAGTCGGACAATTTGGGAATAAGAAATATTGAACTTGATCAGTTCAAAATACGTATTTACAAGCTTGCAAAGTAACTTAAATTAAATACATAATATGAGCCATAAAATTGAATGAAAGTATTCAACAGTGAAGTGCAGGAATTCCCCTAAGATTTCTACAATTGCCATGTTTTGAATAGAAATGGTAATGCATGGCACGTAGGTTCCTACGGGATTCACGTTATAATCAACACGTCAAGCTTATCCAGGCATACTGCATTTAATAATAAGGTTAGTCGTGTTGGTGTTGTTGTCACTGAGAAATTCATAGAAAATCCTAATAACCCAAATAAAACCTGTTCATTTCCAACCTTGTTACTTAATATTGCCCTCTTACCAAAATTTTAATAAATTAATTATCATTTTACTGTTTGACATACCATTGAAAATAATTAGCATATTTTGACATCCCCAATCTTTTATTTAGTATTGTGCTCTTACCACATTTTTAATAAATTAATTGTAGTTGTATTGTTATAAATACTATTTAAATAATTAGAATATTTTTATGTGTAGCTAGGTATGTAATAAATAAATAATAAATATGTAAGTGCTGTGCGCACCTATAAGTGACAAAATCACTGTAGTACTAAAATATTTAATATTATGTTCCTTTAAATGTTTTTGTGTAATAATCGTTGGTGTGCCATAAATAAATAACACTGCTTGACCTGAGAATCGAACCAAGGACCTCTAGAGTCGCGCTTTGAATCACTAGACTTATAAGGCAGTTTAAGAAGGATTAAAAGTATTAATATTTTGTTCCTAGGCCTGGAAGAAATTATCTTCTTATTCCCACCGTCTCTTCAATATTGTAAAATTACAGCTTATCTAAAATAGAATTTTGTGCAAAATTGCAAAATAACAACAAATTGGTATAATTTGGCATCAGATGTATAATTTGCATAATTATTCTTCTTCTGTTCATTTTTTCACCACTGAAAGAAAAGAGGAAAGAAGCAAATTGAACACTGGTGTACTAAAGTATTTTTAGTTTAAGATCGGGCATAAGTTTTGACTGAAAACTGTATAATAAAATAAAATGGTTTTAAGTAATCTGACGCTCTTCGAAGTTGCTCTGGACGTACGAATACACGTTAATTGGTCGACAGTCTACTGTATCTAGACCATGTAGATTGATAGAATGTTACCAGATCGAAAGTCAATACATTTCTGATCGAATTTATTGGATGATGAATTTTGTGATCGAATGGTCTGACAATGTGCAACCAAATCTGTTTACCTCTTCTACGTATTTTTATCAGGACTTGTAAATGTGAGTACACTGTAGTATGTTTAAGTGGACATCTAATTTTATATACTTTGATGATGTGTGTTTTCCACATAGTTTATTAATTTTTCATACATAATGACATTCAGTTCGCGTAAGCTGAGAACTTTCTTTTTCTAGTATCGACTTCGGTCCGACTTGGACATTAAATCAATGTCAGCACATCCTGTTATTGCACTATTGTACCTACTTGAAGATTGTAATACAAATTATTTTAAAAGAGTGTACATTATTATAAAGGGGTTTCTTGCCGGATTCTTCTCCATAGGATCGACTTATTTGGAACCGTGCAACTAGACTCATTAACGTTTCATAAACGCTTGTAAAAGCTTAAATAAATAAAAACATTTGAACTTGAAATGAAAATTTTACATGTAAGAGGACGGCTAAGAATACAGAAATTCCTCTCTGCAAGCTTAAAAGAAATGCGTCTTGTAAAAGTCCACAAAACAGTGAATAACCATAGTTTTAGGTACAAATGCTTGGTTACTCAATACTCAATTCGTTTATTGCGCTCCACAATGTTAACAGGTGTTAAAAATAAATATTAAAGTATCAATCGTGGACCCTGTCGGGCACGGCAATGTAGGAGAGAGGAGGAAGGCTTATGTTTTGTCATGTATATTATAGTCCTTACTATAATATTATAAACGTGAAAGTTTGTGAGTATGGATGTATGGATGTGTGGATGTATGGATGTTTGTTACCCTTTCACGCCAGAACGGCGGAACGGATCTGGATAAAATTTGGCACACAGATAGATTATAGCCTGGAATAACACATAGGCACTTTTTATCAGGTCATACCCAATCCTGAAGTCCACGCAAACAAAGTCGCGGGCAGAAGCTAGTATCTACATATTTGGTATTACCATTAATTTATTTGTTTAGTTTTACTTTATTTATAATATATACTGCCCGCGATTGAATTTTTCCTTCACTAAAATAACTTTATTTATATGTATACCTAAGTATATTAGTTATTTATTATAATAGATCATTTCTGTAGAATAAAATAAAAACGTAGCAATGTACAATAGAACTGTAGCATCAATTATTTACGTAAAATAAAACTCTTGCTTCATAATCATCATTTATACCTTCCGTTATAAAATGCGTTTAATGTATAATGCGAAAGTAATTCAGTCTGACCGTTTGTTACATTTTCACACCTAAACCTCCGAACCAATTTTGACGAATTTTTGCGTAGAAAAAGATTGCACTTAGGAGAAGGACAAATATGTTAACTCTTATCTCAAAAAATTTTTTGGGATGCTAGTGAAACTACTAGTTAAGTAAAACCCATCTATAATTATAATCATCATAAATAAGACACAAAATTGCTTAAAAAACAGTTTTAGTGAGTCAAACCATCTTACCACAACATTCTTATCTTTGCAACCTGTTACCTAAGATAAATAAATATACATTAGCGCTAATTAATTCACCTCTCAGAATTCACCTACAGATGTCGCAACAACATCAATAATATCATTAAATCTGTTTTAAGGATAACGAGATTTATGTCACGTCAATTTGGAATTGTAATTCCACGCAGCCGGCTGAAGAAAGTACTCGTGGGTTATATATTTAAAATTTACTTAAATTTTGAATACCATATCTCGACTCCACGCATTAAGTGTATTTTCAAAAGTTGTGTGTCTAGAAAACAGCTGTTTTTTTTGGTTTATGTCTACAAACCAGCCACCTTAATCCTTATATTAAATAAGTAATCAACGCCGCTCATTGACACCTGCAATATCTATCTCTAAGGAGTTTCTTGCAGGCTCTTCTCCATAAGACCTACTATTTGGCACCGTGCATGTATGTTTTGACATTTCAAAAGTACCTGTCTATGGTACAATTGAGGTACCTAAAAATAATTGAGTTTGAGTTTATCAGAGGAGTTATTATTTTATTATTTTACAACTGTTTATAATTATGTTATAGCGATTCTGACAGCGATTCCTAGTCGGAAAATTCTTATTAAACTTTCTGAAAATGCCGTTACGTCCACTTTTATCATACGCACCGCTGAAATGTGGAATGCGCTTCCCGAGCGAGTTTTCCCCGATCTATATTATAATCTGGGTGTCTTTAGATCGCAGTGTCGCTTAACATCAGGCGAACTGGCGGTCAAATGTAAGCCTATCAAGAATAAAGAAAACGTTCAGACAGTTTAATGTGGTCCGTACCTACATGTAAAATCCTGAAAGGTTATTTACTTGATTGTGTATTCTATCTTAGACCTTATTTGTGCTTTTCACCAAACAAAACGATAATAAAATAATAGGCGTGAGAAGATTTCCAATGAATGTCATCGGTTAACATGCGTGCCATGAGAAAATGTGAAATGTCCTCACATTATCTCTATTGTAGCCATACTTTCGGGACGAGATAAACGTCGACAAAATTATTGCCGTCGTTTATCTCGTGGCGAGTACCAGAGCCGAAGTAAAACAATATGTGACGGTTCACAAACTTTCGACCGTTTACAATCTCGATAGATAGATTATAATCTAACGGTACTTACAATTTTACGGTGACATTTATAAAGAAAGCCTGAGACCATTGACGGCTAATCCAATTAGCTATGTAGTTACCTAATTAAACACAGAATCGATCGAAAACTGATTTCTCGATTACAAATGGAGCGACTGCCATTATTGACACTATCGCCGATTGTATCAGCATCAGCAATCGATTGCACGTAGCGATCCGTTTTAGTTCACGCTGGTCGAAAATACTTGTACTTAGAAGTTATAGTGTCCTAAAGGATCTGTGAAACAATCGTAATAGGTATTTTATATTTTAGTATGTTAGTTTAGTTAATTTAGTGAAGGAAAAATTCAATCGCGGGCAGGATTCGAACCTGCGTCTAGTATGTTTGTGTTTTATTATGTTGCTACCTCTATAATCTATAGTTCTCTAAAGTTCCTATCTCTATATACAAATACTAGCTTTTGCCAGCGACTTCGTCCGCGTGGAATACTTACTTTGTTCCCTAGTTCTTCGCCCGCGGTTTCACCTGCGTTGCCCCGTTCCTAAGGGTTCCAAGAGGGAGGGTCACTCATTTTCCCAACATTTCCCTTCACTGCTCTGCTCCTATTGATCGTAGCGTGATGAAAAGTATACTATAACCTGTGGTTTGGGCTGTGCGTTGATAGATCACTATGTCAGTCAGTCAGTCACCTAACGTAATAGTAGACAAATATAATCAGAAAGCTCCGAACTGCTAAGCTATCGGGAGTTACACGTGTTACTGTGAGTCAACCATAAAAGATAGACATTTGCTGTCGTGGAATATTTTTTATATAATTTTAAGGAGAACATTTCCGTCATACATGATTTCTGTGTAGCTTTAACCATTAAGGCTGCAGACGCGACGGAAGCTTAAAAAATGGAGTAATTTCTCCTGTTTTCCCAACATTTCCCTTCACCGCTCTGCTCCTATTGATCGTAGCGTGATGAAAAGTATACTATAACCTGCCCAGGAGTATGAAGAACCATTGTACCAAGTTTCGTTGAAATCCGTCGAGTGGTTTTTGTTTCTATAACGAACATACAGACAGACAGACAGACAGACAGACAAAAATTTTACTGATTGCATTTTTGGCGTCAGTATCGATCACTAATCACCCGCTGATACTTATTTTGGAAATATATTTCATGTACAGAATTGACCTCTCTACAGATTTATTATAAGTATGTTCCCTAGTTTTTCACCCGCGGTTTCACCTGCGTTGCCCCGTTCCTAAGGGTGTAGCGTGATGTTTTATAGCTTGAAACCTTTCTCATGAATCACTCATTTTCCCAAGATTTCCCTTCACTGCTCTGCTCCTATTGATCGTAGCGTGATGAAAAGTATACTATAACCTGTGGTTTGGGCTGTGCGTTGATAGATCACTATGTCAGTCAGTCAGTTACCTAACGTAATAGTAGACAAATATAATCAGAAAGCTCCGAACTGCTAAGCTATCGGGAGTTACACGTGTTATTGTGAGTCAACCATAAAAGATAGACATTTGCTGTCGTGGAATATTTTTTATATAATTTTAAGGAGAACATTTCCGTCATACATGATTTCTGTGTAGCTTTAACCATTAAGGCTGCACACGCGACGGAAGCTTAAAAAATGGAGTAAGTTCTCCTGTTTTCCCAAGATTTCCCTTCACTGCTCTGCTCCTATTGATCGTAGCGTGATGAAAAGTATACTATAACCTGCCCAGGAGTATGAAGAACCATTGTACCAAGTTTCGTTGAAATCCGTCGAGTGGTTTTTGTTTCTATAACGAACATACAGACAGACAGACAGACAGACAGACAGACAAAAATTTTACTGATTGCATTTTTGGCGTCAGTATCGATCACTAATCACCCGCTGATACTTATTTTGGAAATATATTTCATGTACAGAATTGACCTCTCTACAGATTTATTATAAGTATGTTCCCTAGTTTTTCACCCGCGGTTTCACCTGCGTTGCCCCGTTCCTAAGGGTAAGGAGAACATTTCCGTCATACATGATTTCTGTGTAGCTTTAACCATTAAGGCTGCACACGCGACGGAAGCTTAAAAAATGGAGTAAGTTCTCCTGTTTTCCCAAGATTTCCCTTCACTGCTCTGCTCCTATTGATCGTAGCGTGATGAAAAGTATACTATAACCTGCCCAGGAGTATGAAGAACAATTGTACCAAGTTTCGTTGAAATCCGTCGAGTGGTTTTTGTTTCTATAACGAACATACAGACAGACAGACAGACAGACAGACAGACAGACAGACAGACAGACAGACAGACAGACAGACAGACAGACAGACAGACAGACAGACAGACAGACAAAAATTTTACTGATTGCATTTTTGGCGTCAGTATCGATCACTAATCACCCGCTGATAGTTATTTTGGAAATATATTTCATGTACAGAATTGACCTCTCTACAGATTTATTATAAGTATAGAAGATAGATAGAGATAAGAACTAAATATATTAAATATAAAAGAGTGTATTTTCCATCCTAAACAAAAAATATTAATAATTAGCGGAATATATGAATTTTAAAAATAAAGACATTTCTATTTTGGGTTGGAATAATTTACTTAGTTTGGACGATATTGATTATATAGTATTACCTACCCGATTAAAGGGAACGCCTTTCATATTTATACATACGGTATATAAAAACTTTACTACATTGTGGAATAATATCGCTATATAGTTACCTATTTTATTTTGGGTCAAATACGGATTTGAGGACGCCACTATTGACCTTTATCACAAAAGTTATGAACGTATAAAAAAAACAAGTGATAATAGTTATGTGTAAATATATACTCGTAAACAGCTTCACAATATAGCCCGGCGTCGCAATCGTGGTCAAAATTCTTATAATTCTGTTAGCTTATTTTCTTTTAAACAATTTGCATCGAAATCGGTTGAATTATTTTGGGGCACGCGACCATTTTATACAAGTACATAATTTTAAAACATCCTATAGCTTGAAGCACTTTGTAAATTAAGTTGGTGACATCTCATTGCATAAATAACGAATCGTTTGAAATATTGAGGTCTTATTTACTAACGTACTAGAGCTACTCTATATTTGTAGGCACTGGAAAACGTTTACCACGCGTTGGATGTTAATTTTAGTATCACTGATTTTATAAGCACTTGGTTCTCTAGTACATATCTTTTATTACCTCCATGCGACGAAACCTTTGTGTCAATATTTACATCTACTTAAGAATACAGTAATTAATGGTCCTACTCCAAACTCACAAGGCTGCCTAATGAGCAATGTAAATACTGACTTCCGAAAAAAAATTCCCAATTTCAGTTTGGAGTAAAATTGCTGACCATTTCTGTGTAAATTAAGCGTTCTATTAGAAAATTCTCTTTTTGGATTTATTTTTAAAACCTTCATAATATTGAGATTATTAAGCAAAAGAAATGTAGTCAAGGTGGATCTTGAGAATTTGGTCGTTTGGCACTCAATATTGTAATAAGTACATTATTTTAGATAAGTTCTTTTTATTATAGACAAAGTCTCGATTTTTTATGGGTTATGGGGCAAACGAGCAGACGTATCGCCTGATGGTAAGCGATTACCGCCGCCCATTGCCGAAGGGGATTGGGCCTCCGGTATCCTCACTCACTCGGCGAAACATAACGTAAGCGTTGTTTTAACGTTTGCCGGTTTTCTGTGAGGCCGGGGTATCGGTCCGGTCGAGCCGGCCCATACGTGCCGTAGCACGGTAAAAATGGTCACCAATCCATAGAATGACCACACCAAGCGCAGCTTAACCTTGCAGATTGGTTAAGCCGCGTACTTATACCTTAGTCACGAAGCCCTCGGAAATAATAATGTTGATCAAATTAATAAACTTAGTGACTTCGGTAACCGCAACACTGTAACGGCCAGTTTCTATATCAAATCTGTCGATAGATGTGCTTACTACAGATAGAATTTTGACATAAGCTCCATACAGCTACTGTCAAAATCCTATCACTAGTAAGCAAATCTATTGACAGATAGGATATAGAATCCGGCCGTAAAACTCCATTCCTTACATTGATGTGTTCCACAAAACCTTTTAAGATAACATGTACTCTCTATTTACTAAATGGAACCATAGTAATGAAATTGCAATATTTTACCGAAGTTTCTTGCATGCTAGTTTTATCCGGCTGCAGAGAAAATTAACGCGATAATGTTTTCATTTTGATATCCCCGGAATTGTCACAAAAGTCCCATTGTGTTTCGCTTCGTTCCAGTGTCGATAGAGATAACTAGCTCTTGCCCACGGTTTCACTCGCAACCCAAAGGATTTATGTTCGACTCCAAGATGCAGTAGACTTAACAGTACAACTTAACAGTAGATTAAATTTTGGTGTAGAGATGGATCTCTATACCAAAATTTCATCAAAATTATATTATAGTTCAGCGATTTTGGCGTGAAAACTTAACTTGCAAACAGACAGACAGTTACTTTCGCATTTTTATTATTAGCTAGTATGTATTCTATAGGAGCTAGTCCGAGAGCCACGAAACAGGACACTTCTAGCGAATTCGCTCCATGCTTCAAGCATCAGCGTCGAGCGACAATTTCACTTTGAGCATTTCAACGAGACAAGCTTATCGAAATTTTCGTGGCCGATACAGAAAACATAATACGTTCTATTTTAAAAAACTCGTTTCCTAATTTAAATTTTACTCGAGGACATTATCTGCTACCATTTTTAAATGCCAGTATTAGTGACGCTTCTGTCTCAACACCCTAAAGCCCGATAAACACGAGCGATGGGCGTGCTTAATGGTTGCATTACAGTTCCGTTGAAATAACTGCACGTGTCTGAAAATTTCTGCAACTGGTTTTACAATGATAAACTTTAATATAAAAAGTCTGGTTGTAATAGCAATTGGAGTCGTAAATAGTTCGCAATTCATAATTATTGTCCTGTTACTGACCTTTGATGCTGTTCAGAAAGACTACTTTCAGACACACACACTTATTTAAAACTAGCTTTTGCCAGCGACTTCGTCCGCGTGGAATAGTTACTTTGTTCCCTAGTTCTTCGCCCGCGGTTTCACCTGCGTTGCCCCGTTCCTAAGGGTTGTAGCGTGATGTTTTATAGCTTGAAACCTTTCTCATGAATCACTCATTTTCCCAACATTTCCCTTCACTGCTCTGCTCCTATTGATCGTAGCGTGATGAAAAGTATACTATAACCTGCCCAGGAGTATGAAGAACAATTGTACCAAGTTTTGTTGAAATCCGTCGAGTGGTTTTTGTTTCTATAACGAACATACAGACAGACAGACAAAAATGTTACTGATTGCATTTTTGGCGTCAGTATCGATGACCCGCTCATAGTTACTTTGGAAATATATACAGAATTGACCTCTCTACAGATTTACATATTATAAGTATAGATAAGTGTGCGACGTGCGTTCCTGTTGCAAAACAGTTACTCGCAATATAGGTTTACCTACTTGGTAAACTGTATAACATACAGATGTATAGTGAGGTGACGGCTGATAGGGATGAATGAAAACAGGACATGCTGTGCCCACCCAAAAAAAATTGGAAAGGCACGAAAATTATGATACAGTATGTATTACCTATACCTGGAAATTATACGAGATTCGTAATGAAATGACAACATAATTAAAGTTATTTAACATTTAAAATCTGTCACCGTCAGTCGGTTTAACTCTAGTTGGTGCGCTTGTGCCTATCCAGCCTAAAACGACCTCCATCACATATAAGTATATCTAGTTATTTTTCATCGAGGCGAGGCAAAGCCGTCCTCTTTGTAATGTGACCTGCTTAGAACCGTACACCGTCACAAGTACCTGCTAGTTTATTGCAAGGACTTTAATACGGTTTGTTTTGGCGTAGGTACTCTGTTATTGGTATTCACCTGACTGACAAGAAAGAGTATGAGATTTGCAAGTAAAGCCTACCTACATACCATTACCCTTGTATTTGTCAAAGGGTTAGACAGAAGCGGCGATAGCTTAATAGCTAGGGCGTCAGACTTGCGATCATGTGTTTGCCGGTTCGAACCCCACCCATTGCACTACGACGTGAACCCATTAGTAACACAAGCATTTAGCTTAGCGCGAGGGGTTAATACTAGCAATGTGCGATCCACATTGCAAGTAATCTTTTAAAAAAAAATCTCTGTCAAACCCTGTGGGTACATACAGGCAAACTGTGGATGATATTTATACAAATGTACACACACAGTTTAGGTAACATGTAATAGAGGACGAACCTAATGCCATAAACTAGACACAAATTCAACTAAACTGTGAGCCTCTTCTGAGAATTTTATAGAAAAATCTAATAACACTGTTTCATCGGAATCAAACCGAGGCACCTCAAGCGTAGCACTCACGCATACATAAATAATGAAAACTAATTTTCTCTTTTGGTAGGTCAATTTAAAACTTGTTATCTTTTGTTTCGATAATTATTAAATACCTTTTAATGAGCTTATTTACAAAACATCCTCAAATGTTTGTTCTAAACTCATTATCAATATTTTTTGTCGTTCTCCGAGACTTTGTAGGAAGTAAATAAAACCTTAATTAGGAACATCAAAGCGCCATTTGTACTACACAACAGAGCTTCAGCAACATTTGAAGGAAAAAAAGATAAACAATAATTTGAACGTAATTTCAAACAGATCACTAGTTTTCATTAAATACCCGAGTCACAGTTATTGTAAAGAGGTACATGCCTCCTGTCATGTCACTGTTTCTAGGTATTTTCTGAGAAGTAAACTTGTTACTGAAACTAGCATTAAAGCATCACGGCTTCTACTTATTCGTTAAAAGGGTAGGCAAAAGTGTGTGCGTGATGTGCACCCACAGTTATGGTTTAGGTCCAACGACGCTTACGTTGTGTTTCGCCGAGTGAGTGAGGTTATCGGAGTCCCAATCCCCTTTTAAAAGGCCGGCAACGCACTCGTGACTCCTCTGGTGTTACGGGTGTCTATGGTCGGCGGTAATCACTTACCATCAGGCGATCCGTCTGCTAGTTTGCCCCCCTATCCCATAAAAAAAAATATTCTAAACTTTTTTTTTACTGGTTTCTGACACTTACGCGAATATTAGACATTGAAATAAAACTACTTTTTACGGATTTTATCGCGTTGTATTGATATTATTTGATTCCCGACGTTTCGGATCCTTTACAGCATCCATGGTCACGGTAGACTAAGTTGTTGGACGTCTTAATGTTACAATTACTAACAGCTACCTTATACCGACAAAATCCGTAAAAAGTAGTTTTATTTCAATGTCTTTTTTTTTGTTAAACTACACTCCAGTCATTTTTCCAAAAAATGTAATAGTTAAAATTTTGTTCTTCACGAAAATTTTTTTTAATAAAAGTCACTTCCAAAATTAGCGGCAAGGTAAAGTATTATATATCCTTACTAATATTATAAACGTGAAAGGTTGTGAGTATGGATTTATGGATGTTTGTTACTCTTACACGCCAGAACGGCTGAACGAATCTGGATGATATTTGGCACAGAGATAGATTATAGTCGAGAGTAACACATAGGTTACTTTTTATCCCGGTCGGCCCCAATTTTGAAGTCCACGCAGACATAGTCGCGGGTAGAAGCTAGTAAGTATTATATACCTAGTAGCATTATTGACTCAAAAAGCGGGTAATGAGTGGCATTGTAACATAATTTCAACAATACATCTTTTTTCATCACGGAAGAAATCACAATATAGCGCAGCGAACAACGGGAACACCTAGTAAGTGCATAGGAGACATGCGGCGTAATGATGGGACACTTCAACATAAGTGAGGACAAGGCAGGGTGTAAAAACGAGGCACAAAAATGTTTTTAGGTATTTTTACTGTGGTCGAAGTGCCTCTCATTTGAGGCGAGGTCAAGACACCGACACCGCGGCGTTTGAATGTTAAAGTTTTTGAATGTCACCTTATTCTTCAATTACTTACAATTTATATCACATTCATCATCATCATCATCATATCAGCCAACAGAAGTCCACTGCAGAACAAAGGCCTCCCCCAAAGACTTCCACAGGGACCGGTTATATGCTGCCTGCATCCAACGACTCGCAGCGACCTTCACCAGGTCGTCCGTCCATCTTGTTGGAGGTCGTCCCACACTGCGCTTTCCGGTGCGTGGTCTCCACTCGAGAACCTTTCTACCCCAGCGGCCGTCAATTCTACGAGCTATATGCCCCGCCCACTGCCTTAAGTTTGCTAATCCTTTGAGCTATGTCGGCAACTTTGGTTCTTCCACGGATCTCATTTCTGATTTGATCACGTAAAGAAATGCCAATCATAGCTCGCTCCATAGCTCGCTGAGTGACCTTGAGTTTTCTATGAGACCCATAGTGAGCGACCACGTTATCACATTACTTTTTTGTTATCTTGAGAGGTTCAGGTGGTTAAAAGATAAATTAAAATACCTCCGACCAATGACTGAAAATGTCTACATCACTAATTAATATTTATTATTTAATATAATAAGTTTTCTGAATTAAATTAAATTATTTTACTATATACAATATTTACATAAAATACATGAACGTAAAAAAAAGCTATATATATAAATCTAAAAGACAGGCGTGACTAAGCGTCAAAGTATTCCTCGGCAAAGTATTTGGGGTCGAAACACTCGGGTCGTGGGGTCCGAGTGCTCGTCTCCTTTTCAAGGAAATTTCAAGGAGACTGGTCGACACTTCACGTGACCAGAGGGCTGGCTTGTTCCTAGGACAGCGCATAAGCATTGCCATTCAGCGTGGCAATGCTGCCAGTCTTCTGGGCACCTTCCCGGACGACAGCGATGCCGAGGAATACTTTGACGCTTAGTCACACTAATTAATTGAAATCAGTTAATTTTTTCTAATCGAATTAGCTACGTCGATGAACTAAAATGAGGCGTTGCGCGAATGAGGGTCACATCACTGAGTCGATGGAGCATCGTGGAACAAAGCACAAGACTTATTGTCTCACAACAATGGAACAAGTCCATTACCTGCACGTTATTTGTGCCGTATTTGTCGCGAATCAGCGTAGGCGACACACTGTGCGATATTCGCCTGCATTTTGCTTTTATTACAGTGACATTATTTGAAGAACGGTCATAATTCACCAAAACTCATAGAAACAACAGTAATAAAACAGTCATATTTTTTTATCTAAATTGTTGAAAAGAATCCTTATTTTTTTCGGAAGTGTAAAATAAAGAAATACCTTGGAGGTCAGATAAAAGATTTACGGGTTTAAGATTAGACATAAATTAAAAGAGCTGTTAAAAGCTTTCACAATAATCCTTTAAGTCGACGTTCGAGAAAATTACGAAAATCGTAATGTTTAGGTACATTTAAATTTTGTCAGCGTTTTAATAAAAAGGGGAATAAATACATACATACATACACTCACGCTATCCCACAGGGGTAGGCAGAAACTATAGACTGCCACTTGCTAAGATTCCTGCATACTTCTTTTGCTTCTTCCATATTCATACATCTTCTCTTACATGCACGCCGGTTGCGAGTGCTACACACCTATACGCCGATCTTATTGGCGAAATCCTTCAAAAAGGTCAAAAAAGGTATAAAGTTAAAAAAACTAAATGGATACAATATAAATTATCACGATTGACTTTTTAAGTATTTAAATCAAGTAATTATATAAATACTTTATAAGTATTTATATCGTTTCCATTGATAAGATATATGTAAGTACGATTCATGTAGTTGCATCTGCACCACGCGCTGTGGGTTCGATCCCCGTAGAGAACAATTAATATTTACCCCGAACCACCCATTGCACTACCGACGTGAACCCACTCGTAACACAAGCATTTAGCTTAGCACAAGAGTTAATATGAATACTAGTAATGTGCGACCCACATTGCTACTAAGTTTAAAAAAAACTATCAAGGTTTAATTGTTTGTGTGTGATTGTGTTTCTAAATGCACACGACATAGGACAAAATCGTACTTTATGAGGGTTATTGAAGGTTATGGGCCCTTCACAAATTAATTTCTAGATCTGTAACTTTAAAAAATAACAATAGGCTAAGTAAACATTTAACGATACAGGGACTGAGTGTGTGTATGTTATATTTAAATTATATTTTTTTCATTCTTTACTTTGTTAATACTTAAAAAAGGTAACATGACCTTTATAAGCGTCAAGTAAGCTCCGTCCTATGATAACACCGCCCACGTCGCCATCTGAGCCTCTTTGAAATATCCGCCGTGAATCGCATGCGGGTTTAATGCAGGTATTGTTAGTAACCATTGATTTAAAATGGCGACACTTTGACCTAAAGAATTCCCATAATGAGTGGGAGTATTTTCAACGCAATTTCTTTTTTATTAACTACTAGCTTCTGCCCGCGACTGCGTGAACTTCAGAATGGGGTCCGAACTAGATAAAAAGTAGCCTGTGTTATACCAGACTATAATCTATCTCTGTGCCAAATTTTATTCAGATCCGTTTAGCCGTTCTGGCGTGAAACAGTAACAAACATCCATACATCCATACTCACAAACTTTCACGTTTATAATATATTAACTTTTTGCCCGCGACTTCGTCCGCGTGGAATAGTTAATTTGTTCCATATGAACTTTTATCCCCTATTTTATCACCTTGGGGGTAGAGTTTATCAAAATCGTTTCTTAGCGGATGCCTACGTCATAACATCTACCTGCATGCCAAATTTCAGCCCGATCCCTCCAGTGGTTTGGGCTGTGCGTTGATAGATCATTATGTCAGTCAGTCAGTCAGTCACCTTTGAGTTTTATATATATAGAGAAGTAAGGATGAAGGTCTCTCACTGTTCAGCTGCCTATTTTTAATAAAAAAACAGTAAGAAACTGTTCTTAAATGTGTTTATCTATTTATTACCTCTAATGACTAAAAGCAAAAATAAATTTAGTTTTAATTCCCAATTCTGTGATTTTTAAAACCCATAGCAGAGCATTATCTCATAAAGGAAACCTATCTGCCAAATTTGATGTTACTAGGCCTAACAATTTCTGAAATTTAAATTTCCGGAAATCAGTGAGTCAGTGGTAAGTAATATACATACATAGATACTAAGACAGATATTAAAAAAAGTCAGGTGCGTAGTAGTCGCAACCGGCGCGAGTGTATTATGTAATATGACGAGATATTGTAGTGAACGTGAATGAAACAAACGAAGTATGCAAGAATTGTAGCAATTGGCGTTATTTGGTGTCTGCCTACCCCTGCGGGAGAAAGGCGTGAGTGTATGTATGTTTTAGGAAATTGATGAATGTTGTCTAGTGATGTTGATGTCTAGTGATGAGAGTTGATGTCTAGTGGTCCCAAGCACGACTTCTACGCTAGAAGTCCTGGGTTCGATCCCCAGGTCGAGCAAAGTTAAAGGGTTTTTCTACTAAGTTCTCAGTTGCAGCTCGGAATCTGGATTTGTGCCCGGTTAATGGCAATAGTACCTAAACAGACCGGCGAAATGTGGGTGTACATGAGTACGTCCCTGCCTTACCCTTCGGGGAGTACAGGCATGATGGTATGTTATGGTATGGATAAAGCTTACACAGGTATAAAGCTTTATACTGCATAATAATCTATCCTTGAGTACTTACTCTAGACGGTATACTAAAACAAATGAATTTTGTATAAATAGGAGTTCCTTCTACATATAAGGTGGGTGGGCTAAGACAGGATTTTGGGAAATTCCCTCGGGTTTGGGTAAAATAATTTTCCGTTACCAACTTAGTACCATTTTACAAACAATTTAGTAATACAATTTTTATGAATGAGTGAAAGTAGAGAGAAAAAGAGTTTACTGCTGAAATATGGAATGCACTTCCCGAGTGGGTCTTCCCTGATAGATATAATCTGGGAGTCTTTAAATCACGAGTGAATCGGTTTCTTCTAGGCAAGCGCGCTCCATCGTAGATCGCAGCATCCTTTAACATCAGGCAAACTAGCGGTCAAGCGTAAGCCTATCACGAATAAAAAAAAAAAAACAAAAAAAAGTGAGCATCTGTAGCTGAACTAGGCGTAGCCTGTATTTCGGTTATCAGCGGCAATCCCCTCTTTTTTTGAGAGTTGCATTAATCAACAAATTGAGGTTGTGAAGTTATTGTTAAAAACATATTTTACCTTAAGGGTCCGGCGGAGATTGAATTGCTCACACAAACGTAATACCGAAATAAATTGTAATCCAGACAATATTCTATAAAATTATGTTAATATTCGGATTTGGATACCGTTAATCTAGGTTTCTACGGTACTATTTCGTCTACTAACTACTACTTCACTGGAAATAAAAGATCGGAAAATCGTTCCAAACTTTGAAAAGTTATGAAAAATTGCATTCGCTTACATTTATTTCTGGTGAAGTATTTTGGACGATATGGTAGAGTAGGAACCTAGATTAGCGGTAACGGAATCCGAATAATAACAGAATTTGATTAAATTAGTATTTCAGTATTACGTTTGTTAGAGAAATTCTATCCACTGGACTCTCTAAAAGGAAATAAGATAATTAATTATCAAGTTATTTGTTTGTAAGAGATTGGGAAAAATAAGGAACTAGTGAAGTATACTTTCCAAAAAGGAAACAGGTAGTAGTGCCGTTACTGGCAGCACACAATTAAAAAAGGAAAAAGAAAAAATATAACTTGATTTAGGAACGCGTAAAATTTTGCACTAAAAGAGTTCTTGTGTAAGTTTTTATTTTGTATCGCCCTGGGGTCACTTTTCTTTTGTTGCTTGTGCGCGATCTCAAAACCCTTTGTGACCTGTTCCGTTGCTACTAACCTTCAAAGGACCTGTTTATTTCTGACAAACAGATTTCGTAGGTAAGTAGCTAGCTAACATTTTTTTTGCCTGAATTCGAAATTTTGACTACTTTTTTTTTTAAAGTTGATAAGAAAAACATAAAGGAATCGTAAACCTAACTAACATTCATTGCAGTGAGGTACTCTGGGATGATGATATGAAATATATTTCATTATATTATTTGATTTTGCTTCATGAGAACTCACCGTAACCATCACTAATGTACCTACAATTGACGACACGTTTGGCGTAGCGGTTGAGCGATCGGCTTCAGCGCAACGTGTTGTGGGTTCGATCCCCACACGGAGCAAATATTTGTATGATCTGCAGGTAGTTGTTCCGGGTCTGGGTGTTTGTGTTTGTGAGAATTTGTGTTTGTAAACGCACCCACGATACAGGAGAGAATCCTAGTGTGGGGCAATGTTTTAAAAAAAAAAAAAAAATTGTAAACCCACAGTTCACCAATAATGTAGTAGGTATACGAACTTATTCTTATATAACGGACAGGGACACATCTACTGACTGCTATAAAAATACCTAACAGGAAACCTCTAAACCACTTGGAATAGGCTCACCCCCTAGTACCTACATGGGACCTTAACATACCGGTGAACTGTGTGTATACATTAGTACGCTTCTGACTAATCCTTTGGGGAATTCAGGCGTTTGATATGACTGTGATTCAACTCAGCGTTATGATCTAAACATCCTTCCTACTCAACAGCTACGAATATGTCCCACAGTTCGCCAGTCCCTACAATCATGTCACTCCAATCTATCGAAATTCCGGCTTGATTTGTTACACATTGTTAGTATTATGTAAGAAAGAAACGGCGCTATTCATTCTATATAGCGCTGTCCTTCTCTCACATTAGAATAATCATAATTAATAGCAAAGTTCACGCTTGGTGCAACCAGCAGCTGCTTCCGAGATGACATGTTGCTGACGGCACCTTAAGATGGACTATGTGGGAGACAATATCAATGATCATAAGCTATATATAGGCTATACATACGTAAGTATCAAACTGGAGTACCTAGATTCGAATCCTAAATATATAATATCTTTGATAACATTTGTCTTGTGTATTTGACTGTCAAAACAGGTTAAAACACTTTAAACCATTACATCAGTCGAAACTTAAAGCATGTACGGCGGTACCATGACGTGTTATTGCGATTGAGAGAAAGGAATGCAGCTTTACACAAAAAATAGCGCCATTTCCTTCTTACAACCTAAAAATGATTATATTAATACGTTATGGTATCGTAACAGTGCAGAGAATTCAATCGCGAATGAATTTCCACCTCGACTGAAAAAAATGAGGACAAAGCACGCAATATGGAAACTTGTGGTGATGAATGCATTTTAATATGAGGACAATATTTCATATGAGTCTCGTGTTCTGTTGTCTTAACAACGTATCTTACCACGTGTGCAATATTTGTACACCATCGATTAAAAAAAACATAAACATGTCATGATGCCTTTATTCCCCGAAGGGCATGGCAGAGATGTGCACAGTTGACCGTTTTCAAAACATTGCCAATAAACTCGATAGACAAAAAAACAAACTCCAAATGGTTGCTGATTATTCCAGAAAAATCTATTTTCTGGACCGAAATCAAACTCAGGAGCTCAGGCTTAGCAGCCGTACTTGTGACCACAGAACCGTTGAGCCATAAAGTACTTACACCTCTCTATACAACCTGTAACAGAATAAGCGGAAGACCTGAAAGTAGTTTGTTTAGAATCTAAAACTGTATCGAGTACAGTGGTTTTTAAAATGGTTAATTTTTCCGGAAAAGATAATTACAATACCTGAAATTATGGCCACCTGATCCATCACTGGATGGATTTATGGAAAACTGAAACCAATTTGTATAAATTGTTATTGTGTGCGTGCGTACGTCGATATCGTAGTCGTTATGCGTACGACTGTTGTATGGCGACAAGTTTTGCGTTTAGCTGGTATAACTAATTTTTTAATAAAATATGCTTACGTGTCTCAAAATTACTAGGGTTTCGTTATTATAATAATTATGACTCGATATTCTAACTGATGTGTTTGAGGTCCTGCGCTTATTCAGTTAAACGTTGTATATACTGACTCTTTTTAAAAAAAAAAACATTGCTCCACACTAGGATTTTCCCCTGTATCGTGGGCCACCAAACACCCAGACCCGGGACAACTACCTGTAGATCATACAAATATTTGCTTCGTGTGAGGATCGAACCCACAACACGTGGAGCAGAAGCCGATCGCTCAGCCGCTACGCCAAACGTGTCGTCAAATTTATAGAAAGAAAGAATCATCTGTTTTTATGTTATAGATTATGTCGCGGACATTGATGTGGGTTACATGTTTACCTAGTTTGGTTTAAAATTATGTAATACCTTTGTGAAATATGTAACTGTTTTATGTCCCAATAAAAAAAAGAAAAGAAAAGAATAGAAAGAAAGAAAGAAGGAAAAAATAAAGAAAGAAAGAAAATGTATTATAAGTATCGTAACGCAACGCAATCCTACAACATATATTTTACACAGGTACACTTCGCAAAACAAAACAGTGTGCACCGGATTAAAGCTGAATAGTTACAGTGTCGGCCGCGGGGCCTACAGTTGTTACGAGTGAGACCAGTTTATTGCCTCCAATGGCCACTCAGGCGTGATAACTAAAAACATCGCGCTCGGTACGGGCCCGCGACCTGCATGCTAAAATATGCGCATACAATGAAAAGTATTATCCTGTATTGGTGTAAAGGTATACAGTGGTAATTGATCTTATTGGTCGAGTGTATTTTATAAGGTAGTCTTTTCAACCGACTTCAAAAAGGAGGAGATTCTCAATTTGACTGTATTTTTTTTATATTTGTTATCATAACATAACTCATAACTTTCGACTGGGTGAACCGATTTTGATGGTTATTTTTTTATTTGAAAGCTGGTGCTTCCCGTGTAGTAATTTGATTCAGTTCTATAATGACATCCATGAGAAAACCATATAAGTCTTAAATTTGTAACTATTACGTATGTGCGCGACAAATGGACGAATAACTCAATATCAGGCCGAGCAAATCAAATACCAACCGAATTTGATGATTCTTTTTTTGATCGATAACTCATACTTCAGGGGTAGTCCCATAAAAATTTGGTCAAGATCTGATCACAAAATTTAGAACAAAATGACAAATAATACGTAAATGATAACGTCGTATAGGTATACGTAAAATTTTCCTCGTTACTAAAAATGTTGAAATAAAAAAAATACAGACGAATTGAGAACCTCCTCCTTTTTGTTGAAGTCGGTTGAAAATAACTTTTAACAAAAAGTTAAACCGCCTTCAAAAACATAAAAATAATGCAAACATAAAATAACAGTTTCGGAAGTCGGTGGCGAAAACAAAAAAAAGTTCAAACCTAATCGAAGGCACCGACTTCCGAAACTGTAAGATTAAGAATAGCCCAGCAGCGAAATCGTATTGAATACATGTCATGTGTAGTCGCAAATTCGGTTCTCGGAACCACTACTTTTATGGTCTTTGGGTAGGTAGTTGTTTCGTTTTGTACAAGTATTAAATAATAATTGATTCCCCCACGATTTTTCTTTTGTTTTTTTTTTTTAATAAAGCTTACTAGTAACGTGGGTCGCACATTACTAGTATTCTTGTTAACCCCTCGTGCTAAGCTAAATGCTTGTGTTACGAGTGAGTTCACGGCAGTAGTGTAATGGGTGGGTTTCGCACCGGCAACCACATGAACCCCAGTCCGACGCCCTAGCCATTACGCTATCGCCGCTTCCCGATATAGACGATAAAGGAAAAAGTCACAGATTGTCTTGTAGCATTTAGCATTTACTTTGCTTCCCAGGAAGAGCAAAGTGGAAACTGAAAATATCCAATATTCATTTTTCAGTTGTATTTCAGCGCCTGGTTAATGAAATGAAATGATATTTATTTTTGTATGTAAATATTTAGAAACACTTTTTTACAAGTCATTGGTATTGGTTCTTTTTATAGCTAGATGGCTTCGACATTTCCTAATTGACGACCTCTGAGAAGAAACACCGAAACAAACAGAGATGGTCTCATAATGGCAATTGACTCACAGATGAATGATGATGTTGATGGTTGGCGGACTATGGATATTCATAACTACCTATTTTTTGGGCCATTTCGTCTCACTGCTGGACAAAGGCCTCCCTTCCCTCGCGCCAAACAACACTTACGTTGTGTTTCGCTGAGTGAGTGAGGATTACTTGAGGCCCAATCCCCTTTTGTAAGGCGGGCAACGTATTGTGACTCATCTGGTGTTGCGGGTGTCCATGGGCGGCGGTAATCGCTTACCATCAGGCGATTCACCTGCTCGTTTGTCCTCTATCCCATAAAAAAAATCAAGTTATAGCAAACTCGCTAACAAAGTAATAATATGTAAATAACATTGAACTTTTCAATCAGTGTATGTAGAACGCTGTTTCCGGTTGTTTGTTAAACGGTTCTGCTTCCCGTCGATTTATTTCCTGGTTAACATTTTAGTTAAATGTAAGTTAAATCGAATCAATGTAGAGTCCTGATAATGTTGGTTCCTACTTTTATACACATTTAGGTGATATTATTTTCAATTTTTGGCAGATACATCACCATCACAGCGTATAGGAAATACGTTGTTCAGTCTACCTAGATGAGCCTAAATATTGCGTCATTAGCTTAATGGTCCTAGGCGCGACTGCTACGCTAGAGGTCCTGGGTTCGATTCCCAGGTTGAGCAAAGTGATATTTTTTTTAAGAATTCTCAGTAGCAGCTCGGAGTTTAGGATTTGTGCCCGGTTATTGACAATAGGCCCGCCCCCTATTACATGGGCCTTAAAACGTACCGGCAAACTGTGGGTGTACAGTAGTACGTCTCTGCCTAACCCTTGTGGGAATACAGTTGTATGATTTCAATTTAATTAATTAAATAGCAAGACTTAGGTAATTTGTGGTGTCTAGGTACGAGTAAATTAATACATATCTGTTACAGGACTGTTTTATGTGCTCACAACATTTTTACGTCACAAAATGTAAAAGAAATTTCTAATTTCGCTTGCTTTCGTAATCAGACCGTTTATGAAAACAAATAAACATTACACTTGTTGTGTATGTACTTAATTAGGTGTTGTTTATATTAATTATGAACTCAAAATAATGTTTAAGTACTTCGGTCTTCCTCATGTTTATGGCCGGAGGTCCCCAAAAACCTAATTCCGGGCTCAAAATCCGCGTTTACTGATATTAATAATTTTACTAAGCAAGTGCGCTTGCAAAGTGAGACATCCTGGGTTCAATTTCCGGATAGAGTAAACAATTATTAGGTTTGCTATGATATCCTCAACAAGAATATGAATTTGTGCCCGGTTAATATGCTGGGTCCCTATGATGTGGGCCATAAAACATATCGGCAAATTAATGGGTAGACAGGAATTAGTCGAAGCTCTGCTTATCTCTTTAGGGAATACAGGCATGATGGTATATAGTTTTTGGCGTACTTCCCTGGTTCACTTTTGTGTTATAATTGGGATGAAGTCAATGATGATAATTGTGTCAGTGAAAATACCCATCTATATAGTTATTCAATCAATTATTTGTGTTTTTAAGATTTTATTGCTGGATCCAATTTCTTGGAAAACTCTTTTCGTCATCAAACAATTAACAAAAACTTGCAATCGCTGCGGAAAGCAATTCCTATGGAGTGCTACGCAGCGTAGCATCGTAGCGTGTAGCGTAGTAGATGGCTACAGTACAGCTATGGAATTTGTATTATGTAGATTATATCTGACTGATTGACAAATAAGTTTGGACCGTTGGGTGTAAAAATACTCGTATACATACTTGCAAAGGTAATTGTGGTCGGCACAAAATGGAATTATGGGAAAATCCCACGGAAATGGAATAAAAGACGTCATCGTGGTTAACCAAAAAAGACAGGAATTTTCTTTGATATGAGCAAAGCCTTCGATTTCGCATTCCATGATTTATTACACAAATGGGAGCTCTACGGTATTCATGGCTCTGCTCATGATTGGTTACCTAAGTGACGTGACCCAATATGTTGAAATTACTAATGCAGAAGAATTACCAACTAAATACATTTATAAGATTTAACCAAGTAGGTGCACCACAAGGAAGCATTCTAGGTCCGCTTCTTTTCCTCCTATATATAGATGACATGCCTTCCGTAACAAAATTTCAAAGCATCCACTATGCAGATGACTGCCAGCTGACTTAAAAAGTAAAATAAACACAAGCTCATTTAAAACAAAGCTTAAATATAAGTTTCCTATTGAATAAATGCTTGTACTCCACTGATGAACTGTAGCACTTATAAATAATTGTAATCTAATAATATCAAATATTCATGAAATGTTATTGTATATAAACTTCTTTCATTTTAGTGTTAATTGTTTAATAATAATCATAAATTGTAAATTTTATGCAATTTACCTAGATATCAAACACAATGTAAATTGTTCTTGACTAAATAAAAAAAAAAGATTTATCTATATTAATACCCAACAACATGAAAAATAATCATAATGAAGTACTCAACAACACTGTTCATAACAAAATTAATTGGCTACAAGATAACAATTTCACTGTCAATTTAAATAAAACGTTACGTGCAGTTTCATCAATAGAGGCCGGAAGAAACTGGACTTAAATCTGGCCTAAGAAAACCAAACCATAACAGAAGTTGACCAAATCGCGTTTCTAGGTACAACATTAGATAACAAATTGAATTGGAAGGCTCATGTTGACAAAGTTTGTAAAAAAATCAATAGGTTTGCTTACGCCTTATGGCGCCTTAAAAAAATTGTAACAAACAAACCGCACTAAAAGCGTATATACATATATAACGGTTTCGTTGCTTTCAGTCTTAGATATGGAATTGTACTTTGGGGCAATTCCGTAAAAATGAATAGGGCATTTATAGCACAAAAGCAATGTATACGAGCTATCTGTAACAAAGCTCCATGGATGACCTGTAAGTCTTTATTTCGAAAACTTTCTCTGTTAACTGTCCCGTGTCTATACATATATTTATTTAGATTATTGAAAGACGCATGCAAATTGAATACAAGTATCCTGATAGGATAGTTTTACCACCTATAGGCGACTGATGTGGTATGTGGTAGACTGAATTGTGTAGTCGTAACAGTTATGCCATCTCCGTGCGTATATGTATATAATCACCTTCTCAGAGCATTAGAAATCTGCCTATAAACAAATGTAAAAATCAACTTGTCAGATAGTTATATGAACGTTATTTTTACTCAACAGATGAATATGTAAAATATAAGCATTATACTGCAAATTTATGTTGTTGGCATGTGTTGTCTACTATTGTGTAGTGCAGCTAATCTTCTGTCTCCTTATGTAAAATTTGTATGTCATAAAAATTATATGGCAAGTGTGCTGGACTAAAACCTAATGCCTATTTGTCCCATGTAATAGGGGACGAGCCTATTGCCATTAACCGGGCACAAATCCAGACTCCGAGCTGCTACTGAGAATTTCATGAAAAAACCCAATAACACTTTGCTCGACCTGGGGATCGATCCCAGGACCTCTAGCGTAGCAGTCGCGCTTGGGACCACTAGACTAATGAGGCAATGATTATATTAATATTTGTTACATGAATATTTCCAGGAAACTATACTTCGATACCAGAAACTTCATAAGTGTCCATAATTAAATCAACTTCAAAGTAGAAAATTTTACTTAATCACGTTAAGGGCGTACTTACTTTTCAGTACTTTTGAAAGGATTTACCTAAATCAATGACAAATTCTATTTAGTTAAGAAACTGTTTAGCTTCTAACGTGGGTGATTGTGTATTTTTATAAACTAAAATAGTTTCTTTCGAACTTTAATATTGCAATAAGTTTATTTTCAAAACAATGTCCATAAATTTCTGATAGGATTCTTTTCCATAAGATCAAATATTTGGAACGTCCAACTACTCATAATCCTTACTAATTTTATAAATGTGAAAGTTGTGAGTATGGATGTATGAATGTAAGGATGTTTGTTACTCATTTGTTACTCAAAGTCGTGGGCAGAAGCTAGTATTTCATAATGTCTGTAAAAGCTTATCTAGAAATAAAAATTATTACGTATATTTTTTCTGTCAATTAAGCAATTAGCTAACTTTAACAGCATTAACTTAAAATGAAGTCTCTGAGTGCAGCACTGACATTTATAAGGGCTATTATTTTTATTGGCACGATTTATTTTCTCAACTTTTTTTACATTATTTTTAACAAACGCTTTTCCATCTCACCTACCTTCAACTTATTTTGACACACTTTGTGCTTACTTACTATAGATAATAATGATTTATTATATAATATATCCCCTCAGGACAAACACAAACGCCATCTGAATAGTAAATCAGAAGCATATCTTTGACATGTCAATCAGTGACTGGGCCTTTCCCAACAGACCACTATATCTAACATATTTGCTATATCATTTGATTATTTGCTATATCATTATCAGATAAGTTTGTACAATCAGCGACATATTATCAGCCCTTTAGCTCCAAGTTTCCATCCATCGATTGAACGGGACAAACGATGGAGCTTAGTTACCTTGTGCTTAGCCAAGTATAGTCAGCAAATGTTAACTTTCAAACTATTGGCAAATTGGTGTAAATATGTAAAAGTTAGCTTTTTCTTTGCAGAAATTGACAAAAAAGTAGCTATAGTCCATTATTTCTGTACCCTCATGGACACCGATAGATATATAAGGGGACGCGACATGGAACGCCACTTTTGTCTTAAATAGTTGCGATCTCAGAGTAACCCTACACAACTTGACTTTTGCCTCGACAACTGTTAAATTGTTGTTTATCTGTTTCACTTATGGTGTTTTGTTAAAGTTAAAATAAAAAACCTTAACTTTTTTTTGTTTTTGAGTTAAAAAAATGCGTTTGTTTATAGAATAGAATAGAATATTCTTTATTGAAAACTAAACCAAACCAAAAAACTAATGTAAAGTGCAATTTTATAAATCATAGAATGGTACTTTGGGTGGTCTTATCGCTAACAGCGATCTCTTACAGTCAACCTTTGGATGGACTCGTGAGAAAAGGAAACGCGATATTAAGGTAGTCTGGCGTACTTAGAAAGAAACAGGATTCTTAAATCATGGCTCTTAAATACAAATTAAGAATGTTTTACAAGAAAAATTTAAATAAATAAAATAGCTAATACTTAAATATACCTATATTTAGTACTAAATTCTTTGCTACTTTGCTACTAAATATTTATCATTGTCCACTCCTAGCACTTTATGAATAACTTTAACTAAAAATAACTTTACTGTACGTTTGATGTAGCGGTTAAGGTCACCTCGCGACTACTGTTGCGCCGCGTGTCGTGGGTTCGATTCCCACCTGAGACAAATATTTGTGCGTTTCACGAATATTGATTTCGAGCCTAGGTGTAGGTACTTTGTGTCCCTTAATTATATGTTTGTGGGTTCCATGGCCACACAGGGCTAGTTCCCTCCCTAATGCGGAAGGTGCCTTTTTAAAAAAACTATATTATGGTAGGTATATATAAGCTATTTTCATATCTCAATTCACTTTGAGATTTCAATGCATAACACTACAAATTTAGCAGATTATAACGTAAGTAAATGCAATTTTCTTATTAAATACTTATTGTATAATATATGTACGATGCCTGCAATTTAACTTCAACAATACTTTTGTAATACAATCAGTTAATAACGTCCCGTTCAAATCTCAAAAGAGAGAAACATAAACAAAAAAGGGCTTGTAACATATAATTGTAATTCTGAGAAATTTGAACAAAACTGCATTACTAATTCACGGTTAACGCACTAGGCAGTTGGCTCGCAGAATAAACAGTAAATAACATAGCTGACTGTACAACCGGGCGTAATGGTAGATAGTAATGGCTGCTTGCATTCTACCTGCCTTCCACCAGTCTAATATTCAGTACTAGCTTTTGCCAGCGACTTCGTCCGCGTGGAATAGTTACTTTGTTCCCTAATTCTTCGCCCGTGGTTTCACCTGCGTTGCCCCGTTCCTAAGGGTTGTAGCGTGATGTTTTATAGCTTGAAACCTTTCTCATGAATCACTCATTTTCCCAACATTTCCCTTCACTGCTCTGCTCCTATTGATCGTAGCGTGATGAAAAGTATACTATAACCTGCCCAGGAGTATGAAGAACAATTGTACCAAGTTTCGTTGAAATCCGTCGAGTGGTTTTTGTTTCTATAACGAACATACAGACAGACGGACAAAAATTTTACTGATTGCATTTTTGGCGTCAGTATCGTTCACTAATCACCCGCTGATAGTTATTTTGGAAATATATTTCATGTACAGAATTGACCTCTCTACAGATTTATTATAAGTATAGATAACATGTCAACAATGACATAACAGCAATAATATACGAATAACAACAGTATTGCTAAAAGTGTGTTCTGTATGTGTGTATCTGTGTGTTGCATCGTAGTTCCCAAACGAATAGACTGATTTTGATTTTGAAGCACGACTGCTAGGCTAGAAATCCTGGGTTGGATTCCCAGGTCGAGCAAAGTATTATTGGGTCCTTCTAAAAAAAAAAGTGTCAAGTTAATGGGACTATTACATGGGACCTCAACAGACCAGAAAACTGTTGGTGTACATTAGTACACCTAACCTAACCTTTTGGGGAACACGGAATACCTGATGGTGTTATGTTATTTTTGTTTTATTTGTTTTTCGGAACAAAAAACAGATACATAGTATGATGTATCAACTAAAATCCTTAAATCTAAGTTAACAAATATGCATCCCATACCATCATCCACAAGTTAACAAAAGAAAAAGAATGTTTAGAAAGAAACACAATGTTATGTTACAAACACGCATAAAAATATAAAAACCACACATAATTACACTATTCACACTAGACTACTTCGCTGTTGACGCTTCTCATCGAAGCGTCAACAGCCCGACCCGAAGAGAAGCGTAAACCTGGATTGGCGAAAAAATTGGGTTGCAGAAATCTGATGGCAGACGCTTCGTGTAAAATACTAAAATTCAGTTGCATCTAGTTAAAATCTGAGCTATTCATTATAGCCTTTTGTTTTGGACCCCACCATACATAAAAATTCCTAGGAGGATGATATTATGTATGTCTGTCGATACGTATAAGTACAGACCCCCGTGTGGGGACGGGTTAGAATACTGTTCCTCACTGCCTGTCAGAAAATATCTGACTTGTTCGGTGGTCCAAGTCCTCTTGGGGTCTGACTGGCTGGCGACCACTCGTACGTCGGAGACTGAGTGTTTTGACTTTTGCACGTAAGAGCCAGTTCCCCTCGGTTGCCGAGGCTCTGGCAGTCTGCAATCCGTAGGGGCCCTTGAGGGTCGGCAACGCATCAGCAACTCCTCTGGTGATGCAGATGTCCATGGGCGACGATGACTACTTACCACCAGGTGGCCGTCAGCTCGTTTGCGCGTAGAAATTGCCTAGTGCGTCAGCTCCAGAAAACTTGCTCGCAGTTGCCGATTCATTAAATGATTAATGACGTGTTCAAAGAACCACTTAATTATTAATGTGAGGTGTTATCTTCGCTCCACTGAAAACAACCCTTGTATTCAACTTTGTTATTGTAAACTTATTAATAACAAATGTAGATATTATAAAAAAGCTTTAATATTACGTCAGTAATTATATATTATGTTATTGGGTTTTTCTGTCAAGATATTCTCAGTAGCGCCCAGAGGTGGGATTTGTTTGTAAAATAACATACCACGCCTGTATTCCCCGAAAGGTTAGGCAGAGTACACCCACAGTTTGCCGGTATGTTTAGGTCCCATGTGGGGGCGAGCCTGTTGCTACGACGTTGTTGTTACGACCACCTGAATAATATGGTTGACAGACATACTAGACCATAAAAGCGTAACAATAGGTACATATATGTAGTGTGCAGGTATACAAAATATTTTAAAATTTTAAAAGCGCGTCTTTTCAAGCCGTGCGTACAGATTTTTCAGTAAATTATTAAAACACATTTACATCACAATTGTAACAAGTTCCGGAACAGGTTCGGGATTTTAAATAATACAATTAAGCCTGGTTTTTTGATACCAACATGCTTTGAATGTATAATTTCTATCTTATCATTTAGAACTAGGTACATTTATTGTGATACCTACTCGTATTTATCTAACATTGAACAAGATGATTATGGAATTTAGCTTAAGGAGACTTTTTTGCTTAAGACGACAAACAAGCAGACAAGCCACGAAGGCACCAACCACCATGACAGTAAATAGTCATAACCGACCATGGACTTTTGCAACACCAAAGGAGTTGCTGATACGTTGTCGTACCATAAGCCATACTGCAGACTGCCAGAGCCGCAGCTACCGAGGCGGATCCGGCTCTCACACGGAGGAGTCGAAACACACAAAACGGTAGTCGCCAGCCAGTCAGACTCCAAGAGGTCCTACAAAATATCTCACTTCAGGAAGTCAGATATTTTCGCCTCTTACGAGATGCGAATCATTCATCATTTATTTTGCTTTGAATGTAAGTATAAACACATACCTTTCTATAAAAATTTCTAAAACATTATAAAGTAAGATTATCACAACTGTGAATACCCTTAAATACTTCTAAATTATGTATTTTAATCATTGTTACTTTCAAAACCTCAAGTAAAGATTTCGAAAAACAATAGCTTTAAGTTAAAAAGGTCAAATTGACAATAAAGGTACCTGTCTATGCCTAACTTTCCATGTTGTATATCACTAGCGGTGGTACCTATTATTTGCATGGCACCATCAGAAGACGTCACTAGAATATAATCTATTGTATTTTATGTTTTTAATTTACTAACGAAGTATACAGTACAAATTAAATTAGTTATCTTTTTGACTAATTTTGGCAATTTTAACACGTACATTACACATAGTACACACCTATATTAACTTGTACAATTAGAGATGCGACATACCCACATTCAGCTGAATAAAATATCAAAAGACACTCGTCGCTCATGAAATTTAGAAAAAAGTCTAAAACTCAGTGTCTCATTCTTCTGAATTTCTGTTGAAGTCGTAGATTTCTGAGATATGAAATTTTGTAGTGCCCAGGTTTGCTCCTTATTACATGTCACCTAATGTAGCCTGTGAACTGAGGGTGTACATTAGTGTTTTTGAAAATACAGGAATTGGAAATATGGAAATTTTGGAATGTAAAAACTGCTACGGAATTACTATGGGCTCTTAATATGAATTGATTTAGAGAAATTGCTAAATTTGGGCTAAAATAGCCACATTCCTGTAAATTAATATACTTAGAATCGGTAGTAATTTCTTAGCAACTTTTTAATATATATCAAATTCCTCCTATAGTGACGATTTAGCCAGAAGATCAACCTGTCAACTCTCTTGCTATACTAAAATTATCATAACACACGCATGTAATGAGTTCGTTTTGAATTATGTGCGATAATCCCGAGGGTCGTTATCTAAGAATTCATTAAAGCCTTGCTTTCATTTTGTGCGAATATAATAAAATTCAATGGACGTTCTATCTTATTTATGAAAGATGCTTAGAACGAATAAGTTTAATCTAAATAACAATCTTTAAAATAATTAAATTTATATCTGCCTTATTAGTCACAGGTTGCAAGCACAGCCACTGATCGTGAGATCCTTGGTTCGAATTCCAGGTCCAATTAATTGTTATTTGGTTTTGATGAAATCCTCAGCTCGTTGATAAGCCTCGTGATATGATGTGAGCATTGGACCGCCAAGTCAAAGGTCTTGAGTTCGCATCCAAGGCACACACCTCTGACTTATAAAAAATATCGTGAGAAACCTGCATGTCTGAGAGTTTTTTCTCGACGGCGTGTGAAGTCTACCAATCCACACTTAGTTAGCGTGGTGGACATTACCCTTATCCGTCTCATTCTGAGAGGAGACCCGTGTCGAGCCGGGGACAGTATAATAGGTTGATTATGTTATGTTATGTAATAGCAGTAAGCTCGTAAGCTAAATCATACTATTGAATTGTGGGCGTAAAAAAATATAGGTACCGCCTCCTTTTTTTTCTCCTGTATCGTGGGTGCATTTACAAACACAAATTCTCACATACACAAACGCCCAGACCCGGAACAATTAGGTACCTGTAGATCATAAAAATATCTGCTCCGTGTGGGGATCGAACCCACAACACGTGGCACAGCCGCTACGCCAAACGTTTCGTCAAACTCTTCGAGGATACAAACATGATGGTAAAATTAAATCATGATTTATCTCTGTAAATATATATTTTACCATCATGCCTGTATTCCCCGAAGGGTTAAGCAGAGGCATGTTTAGGTCCCATGTAGTAGGGGGCGAGCCTATTGCCATTAACCGGGCACAAATAAATAACACTTTGCTCGACCTGGGGATCGAACCCAGGACCTCTAGCGTAGCAGTCGCACTTGGGACCACTAGACTAATGAGGCAATCAAATATATATTTTACGGACAATTATGTTGGATTATTTTTTCTAAAATTATAGGTATCTAAAATTATAGCACACATTCATAATGCAACTTTGGATATCTTCTGAATGTTTTTTTTTTCAGATATTTAGTCATGGATCTACGGATAAGAGAGAATGTCGGTCGTAATGATGTGACAAACATAATATCATACCAACATGCCTGTATGTATAAAGGGAAGGCAGTGGGGTAATTTTTTGTTTTCCAACTCAATAAATCAATCAATCAATAGTCTAAATTCCAAGCTGCTGCTTTCGTAACGGAAAAATATATTGAAAATAGATATGGTAAATAAAAATAGAAAGATTTTTATCCTCCGCGTTTTGTCCTTTTTTACACTGCAAAACAATTATTTCTATAGAATTTTAGTACCGGGCAAACAGCACAGACTTACGTCAAATTCTTGAGTCACGAAAGAACTGATTGGGTAACAGTGTTTCGCAACTATTTGTTAGAACCTACTGCGCCAGTAGCACTTCTAGGGTTTCTAAAAACAATCGTCAACCTTTTCAAAGTCAAACCAATAAGCTTGTTTATAATACATATTTTTCTCAAGTTTATTGTGAAATTTCTCAACAAGTTCCCTTTTTTGTTATCGTTTTTTAGGCTGTTAGGTAAAATCTTTTTCCTTCAGTACCTTGAGTAAACGGAAATTGAATAAAGGATTTTGATTTGGATAGCGTCGCGGTGTAAGGATATTGTAGTTATCTATTGGATCTTACTCTTTTGTATTTATATTAGGAGAGAATTGTTCTCTAGGGTTGTCATACTTTCAATTTAATTTTTATGTTCTACCTTTTCCATTACTATCCTTTTTACTACCTACTTGAATAGTCATAAAATAACTTTTAGAAAGTTTTCAAGTAAAACTGCCTTCAAAAACATTAAAAAAATGTGCGAAATATAACATAAATGTTATGTTTGTTTTTATTAGATCTTTTAATTTCGCCACCGACTGCTGATACCTACCGATCAAAAAAGAATTATCAAAATCGGTTCATAATTGACGGAAAAAGAAACTAAGAACCTCCTCCTTTTGAAGTCGGCTAAAAATTAAGAAGAATTAGAAGATATTACTGGAGTGCTTTAAGTTCATTTCCAAAAAACGTTGAATTTTTTTTAACGTACCGTTACACATCACTACAGCCACAGTTCGCCGTTATGTTTAGATCTTGAATGTTATGTTTACCTGACCAAATTGTACACGCTGGTTTGTATATTGCTTCAGTTTGTACATTTGTATGAAACGTGTGTAACAATTGTTGGTGAACCGAATAAATAAATAAATAGGGGGCGAACGCACAAATCCAAACTCCGAGCTGCTTTTGAGAATTTCATACAAAAACCCATTATCACTTTGTTCGACCTGGGGATCGAACCCAGGACCTCTAGCGGAGCATAGCGCGAGGATCACTAGGTTAATAAGGCAGCAAAAAATATATTTTAAAAAACACAATGCTCAAGAGATCTGTAACTGAAATATCGAAGTAGAAAGTAGTTAGCCGAGAAGATTAGCCACTAATCAACATATTGGTTGATAGTCACAGTTGGATATAGCTAACGAAATGTGACGTATGAGAACTTCGTCCTTTTCAAAATCAAATAAGAAACGACTCTAGTTATTAGCGGGAAACATTTTTCTATTTAATATCCTTAACTTAATATTGTTTTGTGTACAAAAATTTATTGTTGTTTGATTATGATTGTGTTATTTTGTAAACAAGATTAGTTTTAATTTTGTATTTACAAAAAGGGTACACTAATTGTGAAATAAAAAATTTAGGCAATTTACAATCAGACAAATTTTTCAAACACAATTACAACGGGAAAATATAATAATGACCATTTTCATGTTGATAATGCTTATTGTTCTAGAGGTCCTAAGTACGACTACTGAACTTGGGTTCCGGGGTTCAATTCCCAGGTTACGCAAAGTTTTATTGGGTTATTTTAGGAATTTCTCAGTAGCTGCTCAGAACTTGCTGTTTTAGATGAGTATTTTAGATATTAAATTTACCCTGTGCGGGGACGGGTTAGAATACTGTTCCTCACTGACATTCAGATAGGCATCCAGTAAGAGGCGTGAAAATATCTGACTTGATCGGTGGTAGGACCTCCTGGGGTCTGAGTCTGAGGGTCGGAGTCTGTCGTAAAGCACCTTGGTGTGTGTTTCAACTTTTCTGCGTAAGAGCCAGTTCCCCCTAGGTTGCAGCAGCTCTGGCAGTCTGCCGTCCACAGGGGCTCTAAGGGTCGCCAACGCATCAGCAACTCCTGTGGTGATGCAGGTGCCCATGGGCGATGATAACTACTTACCACCAGGTGGCTCGTCAGCTCGTTTGCCGACTTAATCCATAAAAAATATCAGTTATTGGTAAATAGAATTTCACGTTCCTTTATTAAATTAAAATAACTGAATTTTTAAACGGTTCCATATTTCTTTTCACGTTTTTGACTAATGTACGTGTAATAAATGGAGTATAATCATCTATTATTACCTTCGTTGTTCGCAACAAAGATTCTAAAAGAAACAATGTTTATAAAGCAGCCGTGGCTTACCGACATTAAAGTTTTATGGACAAAAGGGTATACATGAGTTCTGAACCTTTTTTCAACACCTGCTCCTGACGTATAGCGGTATATATCTTCCTGAGCTAGTTTACCACGACGTAGCGAAGAATTTTACTACATTAATGAGTGTCATTGACTTTCGGTGAGTGGTCACCCTATTTTTGACCGCCCACACACTTTTAAATGAGAGATTCGAGGATCAGATAAGCCAGTGCGTTGTAATATGTTAAGCCGTGTAGAATGACGGTTTTATCGGCTCTACTAAAGAGGTCCGTCACAAATTAGCCTGCAAGTTAGTATACTTACCTAAAACCTTTTCCCTCCATATTAACTATGCGTAAAAAACATCACAGAAAAAAATAATTAAGGATATATTTTAATAATATTTTCCATTACAATCCTTGCTTTTTTTTAACGTTGCCCCACACTAGTATTTTCTCCTGTATCGTGGGTGCGTTTACAAACACAAATTCTCACATACACAAACGCCCAGACCCGGAACAACTACCTGAAGATCATACAAATATTTGCTCCGTGTGGGGATCGAACCCACAACACGTGGCGCAGAAGCCGATCGCTCAACCGCTACGCCAATCGTGTCGTCTAAATTTATCTTATAAATAATATATAATATTATCTTTTAGTGATTTTTTTTTGCATTTTCCATGCTAAGATTCCTTGCTTATGTTGACATTGGATAGGTAGGTTAATTATTTTCCGTCAGTGTAAGCTTTTTATATTAAAACTTGACAGACGAAAGTGTAAGTTAGTCATTTAGGCCTACTACTCCGACAAAATTCTATGAGGGAACTACTGTATTATTGTTAATGGCAAACGAGTTATTCTTAGTAAAAAAGTAGGGCAATATTAAGTTACACCTACGAAAGAAAAATACTCCTATATAGTTTCGCTATTTATTATATTAATACAGTCATGATCTCAACACATAAAAAGGATAATTTATCGTCAAATACCGCGATAAGCATCCCCATAATACCTATTATGAGATCGTAAAGGTTACTCATAATTACGGTAACGTTGAACCTTTGTTTATTTGTTAATAACCGATGATGTATCGGATCGACCTTTCGTTTTATTATTAAATATATGTATTATTAATATATTGAACGTTATAATTATAATGTTATGTGTACGTAATTATATCTATTTGTGACAGAAAAAACAATGATTAAGCTACTTAAAGAGCTTGAAGAAGGGACTTATTCTAGACTTTCTTCGAAATCTAATTATTTTTCTAATGTTTTAAATTAATTAATTTTCGAAATACCCAAGTATCTTATAAATCATCAATCGCCCTAGAGACACAACCGGAAGCTGGTCCAGTCCCAGGCTAATAACAGTGGTCAGTAGTTTCGAAGATTATTCCATAGATACTAATTCACAGATTTCCAGACCTATACAGATTTTGTTTAATTATCCAAAAAAGGATTCTATGGTTAACTATACCTACTTAGTTAATAAGTTATAACTAATAGCAGAAACGGAGACTAGTTATCTATAAAATTAACTTATTTTTGATTGAGTCAATTAATTAGCAATTTACCAAACGCACTAAATGTTGGATTGAAATTGAATTGTATTTTAATTTATTTTGTTAGCAATAATATCTAACCTTACACTACATTTTAGTGGCATCCTCTTCTATTCGAGTTTGGTAATAAGATCCCGACGCTAGCACTCACGGCCAGTAACAACCCTGCAAATCTATTTCACCGCATCAAAGTCCGAGCGTGAACGGGTTAACTGTCACTGGAGATCCGGTACCCACGCCGACAATGATTACCATGACCGAGTCAAATAAGAGGGAACCAGCTCACAGCTGGCCAGCAGATCTCTAATCAGAGACTACGATTGCATATGGTTAATTAAGCAGTGCAATCCGACAGTTGCCAATCGCCAGTTAATTTTCCTGTGAACGTTAATCTTTGATTACGGATTTACGATTGAGTTCGGTGTGCTCGGTGCAATCCGACCGGCCAATAATAAATGATCACGAAATGTAATACTCGTAATTCACAAATTGCAATTTTCGAATTTCAATGTTAATTATTGAAATATGACATATAGACGACAAAGACAGCGACTTGACAGAGCGATTTAATTTTAACTGAAACAAAGTAAAAAAATTAAGATTTTTTCGTGATGTTGGTCAAAACATTTTTCTTTCTTGTATTTGCTTTCTCTATTATTAATTTCCGTGAGAACACATCAACGTCGTCTCGTCTCCTCAAATCATGAATGACAATAAGTTTCATATAAATTCCAAGTTATCCCTCGAGGACTGACGTCAGCTCCGGGGATCGTTCGAACTCAACAAACCATAACGTTACCTTGGATGAAATCCCGTGATTGACACAAACGTGATTCTATAAGCTTACGTTGAACAATAATAAATGATATAAAATATGCGAATAACCCTATTGCCTCTTCTAGCTGAAATATCAGAACATGAATAACTCGTTTATTAAGAAATCAAAAAACAGCTCATCGTGTTTGTAAATGTACATTGCAGCGCATTTCATCCCTAGAAGTGGTACAAGGCCTAGCCCCAGTAGGTAGTACATAGGTTACTTGCTACGTGCACGATTTAAGGAACCAACAATAATATATTATATATATTAGAGCAAAATTACGATTATTACAATACACGACACGACGTGGATATTAAAAGCTAGTTACACTCTTTGCGCTGTAGCACGGTGCGAGTGACAGTTGCCTGTATGACGTTCTTATGGCATTCTGGTTGGGTTTAATTTAATTTACTACTGTTATTAATGATTTAATATATTACGAATGTGGTACAGCTGAAATACTAAGTCATAATTTGTAAATCGCGGCAACCTTCAAGAGTGAAACGAAACGAAATGTTACTGAAACTGTCACCCGCACCATGCTACAGCGCAAAGAATTTAGATCGTTTGCAGACAAAGCTAATATGGAAATATTTGGGTTCCCTGACTCGCCTCTCCTTGTCAATAAGAGTGGAGAGACCCCAAGATATAGGGTAAATTCTCACCCTTTGAGGGACTCATGATCAATGTGCTCATCAGTCCCATCCCATAGCTCCGACCATGAGGCAAGGTAAATCATTATCATGTATGTCATGAACCTTGAACGAACTGCTTACTATATTTTATTTTTAACTTTTTAACAAAGAGCATTGTGTTTATTTCCTTTATTCTCCATAGTTTTTAAATAATACAGCCAGCAAAAATAGACGTTCACTCGTATCACAGCTAATTTCCTGTCCCTATTCAAACGCCACAAAAGTGTAAACTAAATTTAGTCGACCGTTTAACTTAACCATTTAATTTCGTCCTACTTTTCCTGGCAAATGTCCCTTGGCTGTTTACTTTTTAAAATTACGCAGAAGTCAAACCGATTTCCTTTGACGAAAATGAGGTTACAATAGTTATTTGAAACTGCCTCGATAGTCTAGGGTTCGATTCCCAAGACGAGCGTGGATTTTTCTATGAAATTCTTAATAGCAGCTCGGAGTTTGGACTTGTGCCCTATTAATGCCAATAGGCCTCGCCCCTTATTACCGGCGATTTGTGGGTGTACATTAGTACACCTCTGCTTAACCCTTCGGGAAATATAGGCGTGATGCTATGTTATGTTATGTTTGAAAGGGTATTATGTTCGTGTAACACGCCTTTATCCTTCAAACGGTGAACATAATTATACCAGGTACGCCTCTACTGAGATTGTAAACTATCGAAAGATTGTGAACGGTAACATACTGCTTACAATTTAACGCACGTTCTAACCTAACTTAATGTTTAACTTTGTCATATTATAATTCTACCGAAAAAAAAATTACAATCTTTCGACAGTTTACAATCTCGCGATAGATTTTTAAAGATTGTAATTTAACGTCATTTACAATTTTACGATGACATAATACTCGTAATAGGCATACCCATAGTTCGCTGGTATGTATCGGGTCTCACGTAAGGAGGGAAGCCTTTTACCATAAACTGGGCACAAAACCAAACTCTGAGCTGAGCCGAAGACCCTTACGCTCAGTAGACGCACCTTCGACCATTAGACTAATAATGAACCAGATAAAATTGTACCACTACTTCTATTACCATTTTAATTCCTACTTACATCTCTTTCTATTGTAAATTTAAACTGATATAGATATTTCTTCTCCAAATTTTAAGTCCCCTTGAAAGATCTCAAATTGATCTTAATCAACCCGTACTCCAAAGTTTCCAAGCTTCAGGCGATTGAAAACTATATTAAAAATATTAACGAATGCTAATGAATGTTACTGTGGCCGAACAAATTCCAAAGCTTAAATTGACTGCTAATTGAATCAATAATTTTACCGCAGAAATAGTAATATAGTTTTGTAGAATTTACGGAGCTGGAGCAAACCCATAATTGTGTTTGCCGAGGAAGGTTAAATGTTCTAAACAATGTGTTAATTGTAAATACATAAACCCTAATCTTGCATGCGTGCCAAGATTTACCAAAAATGCGATAAACAATTTATTCCCTTTGTTAAAGGATTTCAGAAAAAAAAAACAGATTGTTCTCAATTCGTCTGTTTAATTTTTTATAGGCAAAACTTTAAAAAAAAAACAATTTTCTTATATAGGTCTACATCTCAGATGGTGGTACGTCCGTCGTCAGCAACGAAATAGGCCCTGAGGGAAACGAGTCTGGAACGTATCGGCAGGAAGTCGACGCGTTACTCGTGCACTATTGTGACCTATAAACCATATAACTTATACGTATCCTAAGCAATATAATTTATGGATCTCTTTTTACAGTATTTTATGTATTGAAGTACGATTTTATGTAATATTAATTTAATGTGGTTAAATAATTAATAGCTTTGTAAAATTCTATTATATTTACCAGTAACCTAAATAACTAACTAAATTAATTAAGACTGTACATATTAATACGTATTACATATTGTATTCGCCGAAGGGTTAGGCAGAGGCGTACTAATGTACACCCACAGTTCGCCGGTATGTTTAGGTCTCATGTAATAGGGGGCGAGCCTATTGCCATTAACCGGGCACAAATCCAGACTCCGAGCTGCTACTGAGAATTTCATAGAAAAACCCAATACCACTTTGCTCGACCTGGGGATCGAACCCAGGACCTCTAGCGTAGCAGTCGCGCTTGGGACCACTAGACTAATGAGGCGTATTAATTAGTACATATATAATTGAATGAAATTAATCAGATGAATCAGACTATGTAACAGGTTACACAAAATGAGTTGAAAACTTAAAAAAATTCTAGTACCTAAATTAAAAACGTTTGTTCAAGTTTAAAATTTAAAAAAGATATTTCACACAAAAATCATCGTCAGCTGGAGAGAGTAGTTTGATAGCTCTTTTCGTCACTCCTCATTCGTCTACCTATAGCTGCTAGGATCTCCCAATGACCACTATTTAGTTATATATGGGATAAATATAGGGCAAAAAGATTTGAAGACAGTTGTGTCAGAGCCACTTCAGCCCTCTTGGTTACTACAGCTCCAGCAAACTGTAGTCCGTAGGAGCTCTTCAGGCTCGGCGACGCATCAGCAACTCCTCTAGAGATGCAGGTGTCCATGGACGGCGATGACTACATACTATTAGGTGGCTCGTCTACTCGTTTGCCGACACAAACAACAGAAAAAGTGCTCATATATTGACCAATCGAAGTATACGCGCGTAACTACAAAAATATCAACAAAAGTATTAGGAGCCCTATACCTGTAACACCAGACTCATAAAGGCAACCCTTAAATTTTTCACTTTAAAAGCGTGATGCTGGCTGTATGGCTGGCTAATGTGGCTGACCTGTACGCTGGCTTTATGATTATGCATATAACGCTCAGATATAACGTAAATACTTCACGAAGGCCCGTCACCTGACTTTTAATGATTCACGAGATAATGATGAGTGTCCACTAATGCTTATAACTACTACAATGTACCCATATACTTCACTGATGGGGGTTACGTACGGTGTTACGTACGGTAGGGTACAAAGACCTGAAGTGGTTGCCCTTTACCAGGTACCTTTGTCGAAGGATTTTGGGAAGGATTTTTTTACGTTATGGAAAAAGATAAATAAAGTTAAAAAACCGGACAAGTGCGAGTCGGACTCGTCCACCGAGGATTCAGTATAAATTTGGAGGTACCTATTTTAATTAATAACAAATGTATAGTTTTAAGATATTTTCCTATACTTTTAGTATTAGATGGTATTACTTGCTAAATTTCATAGTTCTAGGTCAACAGAAAATATTCTATAAATTTTGAATCCCTTGAGAGTGTCGAAACATACGTTTTTTGCGGCATAAACAGCCGTATCATTTTTTACTTTTTTAACTCAGAAGATTTATTTTTTCAAAGCTTCAAGGGACTGTAGTATATGGTTTAAATTTCAACTCGATAGCTCTACATGTTCCGAGATAAAGGGTCTTGACAGGTAGACGGACGGACATCAAAGTGATCCTATAATTCCGTTTGAGGTACGGAACCCTAAAAATCACTTCCTAGTCAGATATTTCAATAAGTCAGTACTTAGTCATTGATTTTATGGATTGCATAATATAAACTACTATGTTAAAAAACCCTGATCCGAAAAGGGGTAGGTAATATATTCGTGACAGTAAAAATATGAATGAAGTGTAAAATTTACGATTGATGTGCCTAACTACCGAAATTTTCCCAAAATTTAGATTTTTTTTAATGTTATAAAGCGACCGTCGTACTTTATACGTTTGGCACCCAGTTACGATATCACTACCACCGTAAGTAGTGCTGCATAAGTTTCTTCGTTTTATAAAATCTTATTTGGAGTATTCCATAACTGCCTCATTAGTCAAGTGGTCTCAAGCTCGATTGCTACACTAGAGGTCCTGGGTGCGATCCCCAGGTCGAGCAACGTGCTATTGGGTTTTTCTATGAAATTCTCAGTAGCATCTCGGAGTTTGGATTTGTGCCCGGTTAATGGCTATAGGCTCGCCCCCTATAACATGGGACCTAAACTTACCGGCGAACTGTGGGTGTACATTAAGTACGCCTCTGCCTAAACCTTCGGCAAATACAGGTGTGATGGTATGTTATGTTATGTTATTCCTTTTCCTGGCAAAGTAGAAATAGAACCGGATATCGATATCTAAAATTTCCTTTACGGGTCGGATAGGGTTTTCTTAACATTTATCTCACATCTAAATATATATATATATATATTATATTTAATAAATGTCCATAGCACAGCAGTCATTGACAATTGTTTTAGTCCTTCTAAATTAGACTTATTACATTTTATGATATGAAACCTCCATGGAGTAGGTACAGTGGGCACAGTATAATTGACGAAGCTGCGCACGGGAACTCTAGTACTGCAATATTGCAATTGCGTTCTGTGTCAAATTACGTAGACGTGTTGATGGTTTGATGGACTGACTATATTACTATCTAATAATAATTACATAAAAGGTATGGCGAGCTAGTATATCCGTACATGTTTGCACACACTATTGGCGTGTGCCTAAACTTCATCTTAATGACGCATCTCCATTTTCATTAACGGATGACGTCACGACGTGCTATGTAGTACGGTGTCTAGCATAACAAATGCCTAAAATCTCCTTATTTTTATTTGGTTTTCTGCTGCAGATCTATTTATGGTCAACGTTTTTTATGAGACCATAAAAAGAATCATTTAACTAGCCTATAATAATAGCATCTTCTATAGAATGCCCAAGGTGTAATGAAAATGATAACTTTTCTGTCTTAAAAACGTCAAATAATATATCTAGCATTTAATTTATTGGTGCATGAATGCGATCAGGATTTCCAATACAGGGTTCATTTTGGAATTCCAATATCGTGTTGTACATGCAAACAGAGTGTACAGAAACGTGGTAACGTCACACTGCAAAACTGTGTTAATCAACATTTTATGTAAAGTGCCCTCCGTTATTACGGCAAAAAAAAATCGGAAAAAATATATTGAATGCGTTTTTTTTACTAGGTATTATGTAATAAACTAATAAATTATTGGGTCTCCAACTATATGTTTACTTAGTAAAAAACTTAATAATTTACAGTGCATGAAAAGTTTACGTACAACATAAAAATTATTTTGTATTTTATGTTATTTTGTGCCTGGTTGTACTATATGGAATGTGTAATAAAACTACATATCTTCTCTGTCCGAATTCAGACCCATCCAAAAAGAGAACTGGTCCCCACTGCGGTCCAAATCGACCCATTTATAAAATGTTCTTGGGCGATTAGCACTGCGGTGCAAAAGGATCCATTCAAAAATACCTCTTGGGTACCTCTTGGTTCGAAACGACTAAAGACCCCCCATCATAATTAATGTATACAGAAAAAAAAGGAAACATTTTTTTTATACCACTAAGGTGGCACCCACGCACACGGACCGCCCGATGATAAGCGGTTACCGTAGCCTATGGACGTATTATGAAAATTAAATTACACACCTATGCCTACATGAACCCAAGATAACCTGATTTAAAATCAATAACAAATTAATTTATTCAATGTAATAAGGTCTAACTGACAATTATATTATTTCAAAGCATCGTCTCCCAAACATACTAATAAACTTAAACTCGTACCTGATAGAGGAACATAATAATTATTACAATACAATTATTAAGGGGTTCTCCCTTAATAAATGTATTGTGGCCATTGTAACCGATATTAAGTTTCCAAACTTACGACTGTGACTTCTATGCTGATTTCCATAAGTTCATATTATTAGTGTAAGTACCTATCTTGTGGTATAAAATAATAATCAACCCATTATACTGTCCAACTGCTGGGCACGGGTCTCTTCTCATAATGAGAGGGATTAGGCTATAGTCCGCCCGCTGGCCTAGTGCGTGCTGAGAGAATTAACACACGCCGCCGCGCCGTCGAGAAAATGTCTTAGGCATGCAGGTTTCCTCACGATGTTTTCCTTCACGGTTTTACGCACATGACTTCGAAAATTCAGAGGTCTTTTCATGTCTTGGATTTGAACCTTTGACTTGGCAGTCCAACGGTCATACCACTAGGCTATCACTGCTGTCAAACAAATTAAATCTATATTATGTGACGGACGTATGAACAAGGCTCCGTGCTCTGCCCATTCAGTTGTACCAGAATGGTCGTTCAATGACGACACTGAATAACACTAACCCCTGACAGATTTGGTAGACAGAAATTCCCAAGCAATTGAAAGACGATTCTGGCATAAAAAATAGTAAACTTGAGTCCCAGGCTGGGTGAAAACTTTAAAGAAAACAGCATTAAATTAATTTTGTGGTTATTTTTTTAGTAAAGGAAAAAATTCAATCGCGGGCAGGATTCGAACCTGCGTCTTCTGGTTTGATATACCAGACGCTCTGACCTCTAAGCCACCGCGAACCCTACCCGCATGATTGAAATTTTGCCTTCACATTCTGAATTTACGTCATAAGGTGACGTTGCCACCCGCGATTGAATTTTTTCCTTTACTAAAAAAATAACTTAATAATATTAGCAGGGAAAATGCAAAAAAATCACAAAAAGATAGTTAATTTTGTGGTTTTAATTTTTTTCGCTCGTGGGAAGACGGCGGCCACTGGCTGGACAGACACTTCTGCTAGAAAACTCAACAAAACCCTGCATGCGTGATGGTAGGATCTTGTGATCCGCCTAGCCACCATCGTTATAAAGACCGGCACCAAACACACTAGACTGTATTCGGTCGTGTGTATGTGAAAGCTAATGCCCGGAGTAATCCCCGTAGCTGAATATTACTAAGTATAATTTAGCCCGAACTATTAAATTCTCCAGCGTCTAAACGTAGTAAATACAAAAATTTAGTTAGAAGATGAAAATGACACAGGATGCCGTACGCTTGTATATATATAATATTCGAAAGGCTACACAGATTGATACGGTAGATTAATGTATACATCAGTAACCAGTACCTATGTTCATCGTTGTTGAAGTTGTTAATGTTAATGGTGTTGTTGTTTATTGTTGTTCATCGTTGAAGTTGCAAGTAGGTCTTTAACTTCGATTCAATAGCTACGATAGGAACTCGATGCAATACGAAGCAAAGCAAAAGCTAGTGGTTTTAATAAGTATAAATAAATTTCATTTATAAATACAAACTCGGTTTTATTAACTTGCAAACTGAACCTCGAAGAAGGCGTTCTTTAATTAGGGTTCCCTTCAGAAATATGGGGGGAAAAGAAACTATTATACTTTCGTTAGGTTCCGTACGTACTCCACTGAATATCGTGTGGTAGGTTGTTGAGCTCCATAAGTTATGTTTGAGTGGTTTGACAACTTCTTCTTATCTAATCGACAGCAAACTGAAAGAGAAGGCCAAAAACAGAGAAATAATTAATAGGCATTAAACTAGATTGGCCCAGTATTCCGCTACAACAACAAACAATAACAACAAACAATATATTTGACAACTGATACAAACGTAACTACTGTCATTTCATCAAAGCTGATGACTGTGGCTCTTTCCTCAAACAATAAATATAAGGACAGTTATTTTTACTATATTTGGTAGGTATTTGTTGGATGTTAAGTAAAAACAGCAGGTTTTACAACAAACGCTTATGTTTTTATTCTAGAACCTTTTGTGACACCATAGAGTTAGAAAAACCAAAAACAATAAAAAGTATTAACTAGCATGTACCTATTGCCAACTTGTATAACATTGATACTAACACTCCCCCTCAATGTAATACATACGAGAAATACTAAATAAACCTTACATCTAATTCAAACCGCACTTATTTATAAATCTCAACAACAAAGTTCGATTCAGAGCTTTTGTAAACATATCTGCGGTCTGATCTTCTGTTTTCAAATATTTTAAAATCACTTTACCATTTTTTATTAACTCTTTAATGAAATGAAATCTTATATCAATATGTTTTAAGCGCTTAACACTCTCAGTATTAGCAACCATAATTGCAGATTGATTGTCACTAAATATTGTGACTGGACAATCATTTTCAATATTAAAATCTTTTAACAAATTTATTAACCAACAGGCTTCACTTGCCGCCATACTAATTGCTATATATTCAGATTCTGTTGAGGACAGACTAACACTAGCTTGCTTCTTCGAGCACCAAGAAATTAAACAATTTGCAAACATAAAGCAATAACCAGTAGTAGACTTTCTGTCATCTAAATCTCCTCCCCAATTAGCATCACAATAACCCGTTAACATATCATTGTTACATTTGTACACCAACTTGTAGTCTAAAGTATGTTTTACATATCTCAACACCCTTTTTAAAGCCGTTAATAACGCATTGTTTGCTTTATTTTGAAGTCTACTTAAAATTGATATAACAACACATATATCTGGCCGTGTACCTAAAACTGCGTAAGACAAACAGCCTATAATTTTCCTGCACTTCTTTTCAATATTCTTATCAACATTGACATCATTATTCTCTTCTAAAATTTTAGTATTGAAGTTCAGATCTATAGGAGTACACATTTCTTTACAATTCTGCATTTCAAATTGTCGTAATACGTTTCCAAGATACTCTTTTTGACTTAACTCTGTAATTCCCTTTTCTAAATCCTGTTTTACATGAATGCCTAGGAAGTTAGAGACAAAACCTAAGTCCTTCATTTTAAATTCTTCGTTCAATGTCGACTTAAGGTCACATATTTGAGTATTGTCATTTCCAAAGATTAACAAATCATCAACATATAATAAAACATAGGTTTTAACCTCACCATCACACTTGGTATACAAACAAGAGTCATTCTTCGATCTCACAAAGCCTTGTTTCATTATTACAGAATTAAATTTGTCATTCCAATATTTTGGTGACTTTTTCAAACCATACAATGATTTATTCAATTTGACAATTCTTCTATCCCCACTAAAAGCACCTTCTGGTAATTTTAAATACACCTGTTCATTAATATCTCCGTATAAAAAAGCCCCCGTAACGTCCATCTGATAAATAGGTAAGTTTAACTTTGTAGCTACAGATACAAAAAGTCTAAAAGTTGACAGCTTAGCTACTGGCGCATAAATCTCATAAAGGTCTAACATATCAGCCTGTTCAAATCCCCTAGCCACTAATCTAGCTTTATACTGTAATCTATCCTTGCATTTTTTTATTTTAAACACCCATTTGCTACTGACAATGCTTTCATTTATAGGTGGTTTACAGACGTCCCAGGTATTGTTCTCTTTCAGAGTGTCTAATTCTCTTTCTACAGCTTCTTGCCATTTATCAGCATCTTTCCTCTGCATCGCTTCATGATAAGTTTTAGGCTCATTCTCCTCTGTAAAGACATGGTGACAAGTATAGAATGAAGTCTGTTTTCTGACACGTGTGTTCTTCTGACGAGGTGGTAAACTTACATCTTCTTCAACACTGGATCCCTCATCACTAGTGCATGGTATGTATAGACTATCGTCACTCTCCTGTTCTTCAGACTGTCTTTCACCTTGAAAAATTCTTGACTGCTCTACACCTACCTCAACCTGTTCTTCACCTGACTTTTGTTTCTCAGTTACATTCTTTGAAATATTTTTGTCATATTCAAGCATGACCAACTGCTCTTTCTTCTCATTCTCTACAAACACAACATCTCTCTTTATTTCAACATTATTCTTTTCTGAGAAATATACTCTATAGCCTTTAACATCTTCTCCATATCCAACCATAATACCTTTCTGGCCTTTACAATCCCACTTTCTTCTTCTTTCCTTTGGGATATGCACATAAACTGGTGTGCCAAAAATCTTTAATGTATTTATGTCAAAGCATTTATTTGACCATATCTCATATGGAGTTTTTCCATTTTCTTTACTTTTACCAGTTCTATTTAATACATACGCTGCAGTATGAACAGCTTCAGCCCATAACTTCTTTGGTAAATCTTTTGCACACAACATCGTTCGTGCTGCTTCAACTAGAGTTCTATTATCTCGCTCAGCTTTGCCGTTTTGTTCTGGCGTGTATGGCACCGTCGTTTGGTGCACGATGCCACGCCGTGCAAACAGGTCTTGTATTCCCTTATTTACAAACTCCAAACCATTATCGCTCCTGAAGAAAAGTACTTTATTATTTGTAACATTTTCAGCTTTATTTATGAAATTCTCAATACATTTCTTCACTTCATCTTTTCCTTTAACAAAATATATCGTTCTAAAGTTCGAATAATCATCTTTTAAAATAACGAAGTATCTGGAACCTCCCACAGATGGCACCTCCATAGGACCGCATGTGTCAACGTGTATTAATTCACACGTTCTAGTCGTTTTATATTCACTAGCTTTGAACGGCAAACGATGTATTTTGCCCTCCAAACATCCCTCGCATTTCACCTCCAAATCGTCTTTTACTATAATATTATTATTTCTTAGTACCGTTTTGACATGCTGAATGTTTTGGTGAGCGAATCTTTCGTGCCATTCTTTTAATTCAGATTTTACTTGCGTCACGTTCGCTATTTCGCACTTGTAACGAACATCTAAATAATACATATCTCCACTACGTTTAGCCACAGCACATACTTTATTTTGTTTATAAAATTTACATAGGTTATCTTTCATTACCATGACATAACCTCTTCCTGTCACACAGTTTACGGAAAAAAGGTTTGTTTTCAATTCTGGCACATAAAGAACATTGTTTATGCTCGACTTTATCCAATCGTGCCCGTCATAAACCTCTACAGCAACCTGACCCCAACCATTTGCACTAATTATGCTGCCATTACCAACCACTACAGATTTATTTGACAATGGAAAATATGTCGTAAATAAATCGCGATCACGGCACATATGTTGGCTTGCGCCGGTGTCCACTAACCATTTAGACTGTTGGAAATATGCACTTGAATTCCCAACCACGAATGCGTTACTGTTTTTGTCCTTATTTATTCTGAACCGACATTCACTTTTAAAATGTCCTGTCTTATTGCAGTAAAAACACTTTTTATCAGACTTACTTGCCGAGTTATTATTATGACTGTTTATGTTACTACCGCACTCGTTCTTATAATGTCCCATTCTATTACACTTGTAACACTTTACGTCTTTCTTATCAATTTTCTTCGCAGCAAAAGCCGACGATTGCTTAGGCACGTCTCCTTTTTCTTTCAATCGCTCCTCTTCTATTAATAATCTAGCGACGAGATTATCATATGTCTGTTTATCATCTGGTGCCGACTCCCAAGCGGATACAAAATGTTTATAACAATCCGGCAACGACATCAACACTTTTGTAATAACTAGTCTTTCCGAAATACTTTCACCCATCTGCTTTAGATGATTTTGTAACTCTTGAACCTTTGATAAGAAAACTGACATCTCCATACCCTCATCATACTTGTACTGGAAGAAACGTTGTTGCGCGATATGGATACTCGTTTCAGATTTTTGCTCATAAACACTAGCAAGTTTCTTCCACATCTCCGCGGAACTAGTACAAGTTATGATGTGTAGCATTGCATTTTCTGACATTCTTGTCACAAGCCATGTCTGGGCTTTAGCATCCATCTTTTCCCATGCTACTTTAGATGCTGGATCTTCTGGCTTTACACTCTTCCCTTCTACTACGTCCAACAATTCCTGGCTGCGTAGAAGAATAACGGATTGAAACTTCCATAAGTTCCAATTTGAGGCTCCCTCCAGCTTGATATGCAAACCAATCAATTTGGAGTCTTCCATTGTCACACCCTTCCTGCTCGTCCCGTCCTTGTAGCTACAACAAGTATTACTTCCTGCTGGCCAATGCACGTGCCGCGCCGATTGCAACAGTTATTTTGACGAAAAACAGTATCCGACCCTGTGTTTTTACTAAAAACCCCTAGATAATGTGTCTGGGCCCATAACCTGTTGGATGTTAAGTAAAAACAGCAGGTTTTACAACAAACGCTTATGTTTTTATTCTAGAACCTTTTGTGACACCATAGAGTTAGAAAAACCAAAAACAATAAAAAGTATTAACTAGCATGTACCTATTGCCAACTTGTATAACATTGATACTAACAGTATTACGCATTCAAAATATTTTTAAAAGCATTTTAAGTGAAAATTCCATCTTAGTCAGGAATGTAACATGTATCCTTTCAGTTAAACACACTGACACATCATATGGTTTCACAATAAGCGTCCGGTGTATTAAGAAGGCCAGTCTTTTCAAGAATTTTACGAAGTTATTATAAGATTTCAAGCAATACCTACCGACATAAGATTTCTCTCGGAAACCTAGCAAGGGCTCTGGACGCTTATTATTTAATTATTTCGATTTCACGTGTTCCTCGTATTTTTGTTTAATAAGCCCTCACGTGCCGACTTCAGACCCTTTTAAGAGAGTATTTCCCGTGAATAGATAATGTTTTTGGGCCGATTTTGTTTTGGTGTATAACTGTAGTTTTTGACATACCATCACGTCTGTATTCCCCGAAGGGTTAAGCAGAGGCGTACTAATGTACACCCACAGTTCGCCGGTATGTTTAGGTCCTATGTAATAGGGGGCGAGCCTATTGCCATTAACCGGCCACAAATCCAGATTCCGAGCTGCTATTGAAAATTTCATAGAAAATACTCAATAACCTCTAGCATAGCAGTCGCGCTTGGGACCACTAGACTAATGAGGTAGTCATATAGTAATTGTAGTTCTTTCGATATTAAATGCTGTTAAGTGTAAAATAGGTCGCCTGCATCCATTGACTTCCAGCGACCTTTACCAGGTCGTCCATCCATCGTTGAAGGTTGTCCCACACTGCGCTTGCTTCCGCCGGTCTCTGTGGAAGTCTTTGGGGGAGGCCTTTGTTCAGCAGTGGACTTCTATTGGCTGATAATTGATGCTGGTGATGATGTGTACAATTGTATTTTCTCCTAACAAATTATTACGCCTGTATTCTTAGAGTCGTAGGTACTAATATACCTATGACTTAAATAGATTTTTTTTTAAATTGCGGCTATAATATCACTGCGACCGCTGTCGGTCTATTGTGATCGCCACTGGTTGAGTTAGAGTTCACCGCTGAATCCTCAGCTATTATGAACTGCAGGATTTTCTTAGGGGTGAGCTCCTTTATTTCTTCCGGGCTTAAGATGTGTTTCCCTAGATGAACACTGCGTTTGTGTATTAGCGATAAGCATTCCCCAAAAAGGTGGAGTGGCGTTTCAACAGCCTCCTCACAGCGTCGACAGGTCTGCGTATCGCTCAACCTTAGTTTGAACATGTGCTTGTATAAACAATAATGTTCTGTTAAGGCTCTATACTCTATACACTCAGTTCGCCATGTCCCATGTTATAGAGGAGTAGGTAGCCAATGCCATTAACTGGGTACAAATCCAAAACACTGAGCGATAATAACAACTTTTATTACATTTCCGAAAACTGTCTCGTTAATCTAGTGATGCCAAGCACGACTGCTGCTGCTGCTAAAGGTCCTGTGTTCGATTCCAAGGCCGAACAGTTTTAATGGGGATTTTTTATGAAATTCTCAGTAGCAACACGGACTTACGAATTTGTGCCCGATTAATTGGCTCGCCCTTGGCAAACTGTGGGTGTTCATAGGTACCGCCTTTGCCTAACCCTTCGAGAAATACATGATGATGGCATGTTGTGTTATGTAATATATATATTTTTTTATTTATACTCTCAATATAATTATACTAAAGATTCCTTTCTAAATAAGTAAATTCGTGTTTTTATAGTTATATTAATAAGTATTTTAAATTACCGTATCATAATTTAGTCGCCGGTGTTTATTTTATTAATGTTAAGGGGCACATAAAAAGGACACATTGATACAAAGCCGACCTTTAATTAATTTTACTAATTAACTTGATATATTCGCTAATATTTATCGTGAGTTCATTGTTCTGAAAGCCAAGGTGTGGCATTACGATCTAATTATTATTAGTTTGTTAACTAATAGTGTATTCTGAAGGTTATCGTGCTGAGCATAGGTCCTGGGTTCGTTTTGAGATTTTCTCTAAAATCTATAACTGATGTTATCATTACCAGGATTCAGTTCAGTGCTATTTCTAGATCTCAAAGATTTTATTAATTCATTTCTCGAAAAAGGCTGATCTATATTTTTATTACAATGATTGAAAGGTGGAGCTGCTGGACTTATGAAGTCAGGCGTCAAGGATGAAAGCAGATTTTCTACCTTAGTTTTATCGATACCTTGCCTAGCTGGATTGATATATCCTTTTATCCATCGGAGTTTATGCTACATTTCGACGACGGTTGTTTGGTGATTTACTGAGCAGCAGAAGTTACGGTAGGAAGAGCGTTTAGCCTTACCTATAAGTTTGTTTGAACGACTTATTTTCGTTTTTAGGATATCATAATTATTGGGGATCGGATTGCGACGAAAATTAACCAGTGCAAGTCTACGTTCTGCAACCGACTTAGATAAGTTAGATTCCCAGTAGAGTTTTAGTTTGAAGTGACTGGCAGGTCCAAAATTTTCTTTATAGTAAGGTATATTTTTATCAGCAGCTGCATTTATGTGTTTTTCAAATAAATTATACATTATTTGGAGATCATCCGTTTGCGTGAAGTTATTAAACATAGCCTGTGCAGCCTGTGTATATGAATCCCAATCCAAATTCCCTACTTAAACTACACTTTATTCTAATAATCAAGTGGTCGCTGCCTAATGATTCATTTAATACACACCATTCCGCTGTAACAGCAATGTCTGTTGACGCCAAAGACAAGTCCGGTGAAGATTTTTGTATTACATTATTAACTAGTAAATTACGCGTCGTGCTTCCGTCGTTTAATATAACAAAATTATTCTCACAATGCGAGTCAAATATTTGATTAGCGCGTTGATCGGTTTTATAAGACCAAAGACTATGGTGACCGTTAAAGTCACCAAGTATTAAAGTTTTATGTTCCCAGGCATTCCCAATCACTAACATAAGTTGTAACTGAGGAGGGACAGTAAATTGCAATTATATTTTTAACGTCATTACAATTAGATAACTGAATTTTGACCGCTTGAATCCCTGCGTTTCGACAAGTTATTGAACTAGTACAAGATTTTAATGAATTGTGAACTATAAGCGCTACTCCTCCATACCCATCAAATCGGTCATCACGATAAATATTGTATTTTTTAAGCCAAGTTCTAGCCAAGTCTCACAAAGGATAGCAATGTGTATTTTTTCTTGCAAAAGTAGGTTTTCAAACATTAATAGTTTAGGCCTAAGACTTTGGCAGTTCCACTGTATAATATTTATGCTACATGTTTGAGGTTTTTAAGAATTTTTTTAGGCATTTTAAGAATGGAATACGAAATCATATATGCTTTTAAGTAATGGCCACTGTGACATATTACCTACAACCCATATTGTTATCCATTCGGTGCATAATCTAAAAACATTTTGTATTTTAACTAAGAATGGATCTCTTTTAGAATGGTTTGCTTCTTTTATTCTGCTAACGAGTTCTTCTATTGTAACGTTACTTTCCTGTGATTGTTCATTCGTCGGTTTTTTAGTCTCAGTGACATTATCGGTTTCACTTAATATGGATTCTTCGTCAGACTTAAACTCCCACTTTTTTAAATTAAACTTTTTGGTTATTGTGATGGGCTTTGATTTGGACTTCTCCTTTGAGGACGTCAATTTCATATTCTTGTGTTGTTTTCCTCGGTTTGTTGTTCCTTTTGCAACATCAGCGTAATTAAGTATTGGTGTTGTCATTAATGTTTGATGTTCTGTTGATTTGTACTCAGATTGTGACGGTTGTGTGAATATTTGTGGGGCAAGTGGAGGAGAATTTTTAGTTCAGTCTGAAAGCGGGTATTGTGTTAGCGCTTTTCGATATGTATAATTAAACTCAGACATAATGAGACGTAATTTCTTTTCTTTTATATAAACGTGGCATTCTTTAGAAAGCGCTGTATGGTCTCCAGAGCAATACGGGCACTTCAGTTTATTTGTGTCACAGTTTGAGTGATTCTCGCTACATTTAGGACAAACTATTTTGGTGTGTACACATTTTTGTACAACAGTATGGCCAAGTGGCCAGCATCGACTGCACTGAGATACGGGAAAAACAATTTTTCGACATTGATTCGGAGACTATCCACAACAACATACGCTGGTAGAAAGGCTCCTCTAAAACATAGACGAACAGTTTCACTTGCTACCCAATCTTAAGAGCGATTACGTCGATTCAGACGTTTAAGAGATACTAGTTCAGCCGGTTTTGAACACGATATATATCCGAATATTTGCCAACATTTTTTATTATGCCATAGGAGAAACCAACTACCATAGATTTGAACATCCTCCATCCCATTGACATTAGTTTATCACATGTCATAAATTTCGCCGCACTCAATTCATTACTAAATTCAACTCTTAGTCGGTAGGGGTTGACATATTTTATTTTTATCGTATCGTTAATATCATGATCTTTAAGTATTCTTGCTAAAGCAAACTGTTTAGGTAGTCTTTCTACGCATGAAACGTACACCTCTATTTTATTAATGTCATCATTAGATTTTTTACCGTTACGCCCAACCAAAGTCCATTCTGTTTCGTCCTCCTCTCTCACCCGTTTAATACTCAAGTCAATATTGGATTGTGAATCTTTTACTTGGGATTTGTCTTCTTTATTATTTTGTATTATATTTTGTAGCTCCATTGCATCATTTCCTAGGTATCGATTACAATGCGATTACAGTGCGTGTACGCAGTATAGTAGTGATCGGGTAGTTCGATGCGCGCGAAGCTAGTTCGCCTGAGACTCGGAACACAAACGCGACCACTCCGTACGAGCGATGCCCCGATACCTACTGATTTTCAAAGTTGTTGTCGGAAAATGAGTATAACTTAGTTTACTTTTTTTATTATAATATTGGAATAAAGGGTTTGAAAAGAAAACACAGTTATATAGATACCCGATATATTTATTTTATTTCATCCATAACGTCGACAGTGGTAGTTAACAACGAACTAATTAAATAATGGGTATCCAAACATTCATTTTTCGAATACTTTACCGCCTAAAAATATTTTTACTATATCCATTACAATAGTTAATTAATTATATGTATGTATGTAGAGTGAGTATTTAAGAATAGACTCTATTTAAGGTACCTACTTAAAATGTCATCTATGAAATTGACATGAATAGGATTCATTGTAACCCAGCCTAAATAACCGTAGAAGATACATTTATATAGATCGATAGTCGCCTTTCCCCTTATATAAATCGAAAATTACATTGAAACGACAAGTTATTGGAACATGTAAACGGAGACTTTACATAATGTCTAACATTAAAATACATAAGTCTTGTACCTCTTATATAACGCTGGTCTTACCTGGTGAATCCGTATATTTCCAGTTAGCGAAGGGTTAATTTTAGTGAGACAAAAATGCTTACATTGACTTGCTATTGACAATAGCAGACACTTAAAGTGTATAAAAGAAAAGTCTTTATGTAATGGAGTTGCATGGAACCTTCGCTACTGTTGGTTTTATAAAAGTGTTTCGACCAAGTACAAGCCCAATTACTTAATCATCAAATCTGATAATAATAGCCAAAATAAAGTAGTATGTATCGCAAAACACCGTCATGGAAAAGTATACAATTTCGTTTCATTTAAATACAACATAAAAGATAAAATAACCTGTTATTACATATTAATCCACATTTTAAGATTTACAGAATACTCTATGGACAGAAAATTCTTATGCCATCGACATTATACATTAAGTTATTTACAACAATCGATATATCCGAACAACAATAGCGTTCTTTAAATGAAATTTAAAATAAACATATGATTTTTTTTTTACTTTTGAATTCAAAGACAATAATTTGATATCACAGTAACGTTACAAGTTCTGTAATTGAACGATAAATAGACTATACAGGCTCATATATGTTATATAATATTATATAAATTTTGTGAATGCAGTAACAAATTTCAAACAAATATAACTCCAGGTAGGTACAAAGAAAATGTGAGTTTAAATGACATTCCTGAGTAGTTCTTCAGATGATAGCATGCCATCCTGCGAACAAAACAAAATATTATAATTATATATATATTAGAATATATTTCGAAGTGCACACGGCGTGCATTGGGTTTATTATAATATTACAACAAACAGTAGATAATGAAAATTCTGAGTACCTACTAATATATTTTGTTTAACCGGACCTAGCTGATCAAATGTTATCAACACTAGAAATTTCCCGCAATCTCAATAATTATCAATTTGGTTGTTACCGAAAGATCTCCAAGTATGCTAAAGTAAAGTAGGTATAAATGAAAACTTTGTGTGCTGAAATCAACCGATTTCGACGACGAACTTCTCAATTACATTGCTAATTAAAATCTTTCGGGAAAGTACGGACAATTTCAACACGGCAACTGAAAGCGTTTTATTACACTTTCGAAACAAATTTTAAAGTGACGAATAACTTTTACGTAAGAGTTAATGAAAATTCTGGAAATAATAAAAACGTGTGTGGTCAGGAGACCGCCGTCAGGAACAAAGTTCCTCACGGTTTTTTCCAACTCCGAATCGTAGATATCGTCACTACAATTTAAGAAATTGTGTTATGGACCAAATGATTATATAACAATAGGACATTATATAAAATGGCCGCGCAGTTTTAAAAATGCCCAATACCTACAAGACGACAGTGCGATAACAACTTTCGAAATAATCAAATCTTCCGGGCATTATCATCCTTACTAAGCAGAGTCCGGGCTAGCACTAACAGCATCCTACAGGTCATTGCAAGTAAACAGGACTCAAATATCCTGAAAACATTTATTCGGACACAAATTTTATAAGCGTTTTGTTAATCTTTTAATGTCTTTGTTTTCTTTAAGTATGGACTTGTAACTTGGTCTGAAATAAAGATTTATTATTATTATTATTTATAATGTTTATCACCTATGGGGCAGAACACTTAACTGTACTGTTATCTTAAGTAGATTTAATTTAATGTATATACGTAAAAAATCGGGATGAAAGAAAATTAAATATTGATTTCTGCGACTTACGCGAATATTCGACATGAAAACAAAACGGCTTACGGATTCTCACATTAACGACCAAACGATGGGATTATCCCATCGTTTCGGACCCTTTACAGCGTCCATAACCTAACACATATTTACATTGACCATACAGGACCAATTTAAATAGTGATTAGGTTAGGTTAGATCTGTGACCACACGATGACAGAACCAAATTGTAGCCGTTGCGTAGATGCGTAAGCGTAGTACTTGTTTTTTCACGATGATAGCTACATAACCTGTTTTTCTTTCTTTCTAACCCCGCACCCCGTGCAATTTACCTGTGTATTATCAGATTGCCCGAAAACTACACGGCAATATTCATAATGTCTATGCAATGTGATAAATAAGGAAGTTCAAATTATAATTATTTACTTTGCCTGTATGTAGCCTGTCATTATTCATAATGCCCCAATTTATTACTTGGTCCATAACTTATATAAATCACAGCCTCAGCCTATTTTTTTCTGACCGTGAGTGGTTTTTTTAACCTTATTAATACTATTGCAATAATAAAAATGTCAAAAATACTAAATGATCAATTTGTTTAGTAGAAAATTAGATAACTAACTTATATTATATATACACAGAACTGTGAATTATCCTCATTCAATTGCTAGTTGCCGAAACCACATGGTAACTGCATTTAACCCCACATTTGCATAATGTTTCAGTTGCTTGGGGAAATGAAGTTAGATACACACGAACGCAAATTCAAAGCGTATTAAAAATCGCTCTAATGAAAAGATTTGTCTGATGTTTGCGATCGAGTGTCTTCTAATATATAAATATTATTTATCAGAACATAATCTTTTCCGTCTATTTAGCCCACGATAAAAAAGTGCTGGTGTGTATCCGGCCTTAAAAATATCGCTTGTTATGAGCAGGAATAACGCCCTCCCGCTTACACAGACTAACAACGTTGGCTCTAACAGAGTTAGTGCATTTTCGTGCTAAAATTTACAGCGCATTTTTGTTTGGATACCTTGAGTAGAAAGTAGAGGTGGACATAATCTTATTTATGACTATCACACCATAAATCCACCCGGGACTGTGTAATCGGTCCGAAAATATTCATCATGCTTTGGGACTCGAGAAACACCGAGTGATAACTTTTTTGTTTGGTGAAAATCCCCTAGCGGATACTCTGCACCAAAAAAAGCAGACGGTTATTTCGGAGTTCTACCTACTACAACTATAATGTACTGACTAATGACTGTACACAGAAACGCCACCAGAAACCCTATTCATTTCTATTAAACGAATTCAGTTGGTCAAACAACTAGCTACCCAGTTACCCCCATCACTACCGTGTACACTTCACTAAAACGGGATCAGCTAGTAGTAAGCCGCTTTACATGGCCCACGTACAGGAGGAACAACGTCGTGCATAATAATTTCACCTTAGAAACATCGATGTGTGAATAAATTTGCTAAGACTTAAGTTAACCAGTACACTGATATACTGGTTTCTGACACTTACGCGAATATTAGACATTGAAATAAAACTATTTTTTACGGATTTTATCGCGTTGTATTATTATTATTTACAGTACACTGATAATTATGATCAGATGACTATTATTTATATAGAGATGATTATATACTAGATATTGTGTTTGTTCTCTATTCCGATAAATAACGCTCCGAGAGTATCTTTGCACCGGGCGTTTGTCTAGCGTAAACGTTATTCGGACGTAGACGCCGCGTAGAAGCCGCGACTACGTTTATTCATCATCATCGACTTATATACTGTCCCACTGCTAGATACGGGTACGGGGTAGCCGTAGTTCATCACGCTAGCCTACTGCGGGTTGGCACTACGCTTATAACCATGCTTTATCGGCCTAATTATATGTATCAATGAATTTTATGGATAACTTTTTGTTCACTCTCGATCAGAACTTTATAATTATTCCAATTTGAATGAATATACTTTTAAATAAAATACCAAGCTATACGAAAATGTATTAGATTTTACAGTAGTCCATTTTTCTGAACACAACAAATAGAATGTACATATTTTAACAGATACAGATTGAAATGTGGTATCAAGTCAAATATTAACTCCATTCATATCTAAGTGATAATAATTTATTTCCCTCATTTCGTCATATCGCGTTTACTTCATTAGTATTTTAACACATTTTCAACTTCAGGCAGGTTGGTAAAATGAGTGTTTTATTACGATACAATGTGAAAAGGTTATCATTTATCAATATGTGCGTGTGCGTAGAAGATAATATATGTTCTGTAAACTAATATTTTTTATATTAGAAGACACTCTATCGCATAGATACATCAGACAAATCATTTCATTAGAGCCAATTAGAGCGCTTTTTAATATGCTTTGAATGAGCGTTCGTGTGTATCTAACTTCATTTCCCCCAAGTAACTGAAACAATATACAAATGTGGGGTTGAATGCAGATACCATGTGGTTTCATTTTTTTTATGGGATAGGAGGACAAACGAGCAGACGGATCGCCTGATGGTAAGCGATTACCGCCGCCCATGGACACCCGTAACACCAGAGGAGTCACGAGTGCGTTGCCGACCTTTTCGAGCCGAAGAATGGCTCACCTACGTAAAAGGCTCTCTTCCATTCATGTCATTCGTAATAATGGTTTGATTTTGATGATATAAACCCTAATTATTTTAACTGGTATGATTAGACTCTAGATTACTCTTTTTTCAGAACTCAGGTTTGTCTTAAAGATATAAATTTTAACGAAAAAATTTCGGTCTCAGGATGTATTCGAATCTGCGTCCTTCCAGATAAATACACTGGACGCTTAAGCCAACTAAGACCAACGCTAGCGATGTCAAATTGCTTTTCCACATTGTCCATCCAAGACCGCAATTCACCAACTAAGAGTAAGTTCTCGTTAAATTTCCGCTGCATGTTTAGATTCATTTGGGGAGTCGAGGCTATTTTCAACATGGTGAAACACAGCCTTAAAATGACGTCTATTATATATTGCAACTATACGACTACCACTTTACAATGTAAAGTCGTGGTAGTACTCTACAACTTTACAAAACGCATTGTAAAGTCGCGGCCTCCTAACAAAATAATTATTATACTCATAAAGATGTTACCTGATTCAGGTCAATGAACTTGCGGACCACAGATCGCGCGAAGTCTGGATTATTCAGCATCTCGTTCACAAACCAATCCACCGGAATGCTGTGAAAGAAAAAACTTTTAAAATCAAGAAAAAATAATATTTTCTTTAATTCAAAATGTATATTAGTAAAAGATATTCAGATTTTCATTAGAGTGATAATTGGTGCACTCGCATGCGCGGCTATTGATTGAGAGGTCCTGGGTTTGATTCCCAGATCAAGTAAACTGTTATCAGCTTCTAAGAAATTCTCAGTAGCTGCTCAGAGTTTGGATTTGTATCCGGTTAACATATACCATCTAACTGTAATTATACCGCATTACACCTCTGCCTAACCCTTCGAAAATACAGGCGTGATGTTATAAATTTCGCGGATGTTTTAAAAGTAAACCGACGTATTTCTTTTATCTAATAAAACGGAAAGTGACACAGCACGAAATAAGTTTTTCGATCGTAACCCTAAATAATATTCAAAAGACAATTTATTATCATTGAGTCGTATCTAAAGTTAAAAAACGTGTTTACATGGAGGTCGCATATAAAGTGTAACGAAGAAAAAGTGGAAAAAATATGATAATGGAGCGATATTGCTGCTTTCATTCTCAAAATGACGTCATAATGCTTATTTAAAACGACAACGGAATTCATTTCTATACTTTTAGTCTTATTTGTATCAAGTAAAACGTATTTTTAGACATAATTTTCTCGTAATGCACAAATCATTTCTTGCCTAAATATTTTCTGCTTTAAGAAATCGGAAACTTATCATGAAAACTTAAATAATTGAATATTTATCTTTTTGTGATTTTTTTGCATTTTCCATGCTAAGATTATAAAGTTATTTTAGTGAAGGAAAAATTCAATCGCGGGCAGGATTCGAACCTGCGTCTTCTGGTTAGATACACCAGACGCTCTGACCGCTAAGCCACCGCGATACCTGGTGTATATAACCGCCTTTGAAGTGCCCGCGATTGAATTTTTCCTTCACCAAAATAACTGAATATTTATTTAGGAAACCAACAGAGATATACATATTATTATAATTATGTGTATGTAACTTGTGTGGTTCTTTCAATATCTTAGATCCAAATAACTGACTTTGCAGCGATTGCTACGACATAATCGTAGCACGTAGCTGCTACGAACCACGCTCGTAGCACAACACGTAGCACAATTCGTAGCTTATCCAATTAATCACAGAGATAATAATTATTATTTATTTAAATACATAATAATAATAAATGTTAAATTGATTTAAATTAAATTAAATTCTATATAAGAAACACTGTTTACAATCACCATATTTTTAAAAATTGTTATTAATTATGAATTATGACAAATTTTTTTTTAAATTATGACCTATCTATGGCGGCGTTGTTGTTATATTAATTTTGAATTCGACTATTTATAAATATATTTTTTAAGATGATGCATACGTAAATGTGAACTAGTTAAAACAATAATCTACTTATGGAAGCAAACAGGGAGCTTTGTTTATCGAAGTCACAGATTTGCAGATCGGATCTGCTAAATGCCCGCCTTATCTGTGAAACAAAATAGCGAGCAGACGCGGGGGCGATTCGTTTGTCCCCGTACTTATCCCAACGCCGCTCACGCCATTTGCAGCTAAACAAAAAATAAGTTTGACTCTCTAACCGATGGTTCTTTTTATTTACGTTGTTAACAAAACTATTCAGTTTATCCTTAGGATAAAGATATTTTATCAGTATAGGCTCGCCCCATATTACATGGGACCTAAACATACCAGGCGAACTGTGGTTACATTAAGTACGCCTCTGCCTAACCCTTCGGGGAATACAGGCGTGATGGTATGTTATGTAAATATAGACGCCATTATAAAATACATAATTATATGCATTGCTAGTGATTAGAATTAGTGCCAAGAAATACGGTTGCAAAGGTTGATTGCAGTCGCTTATATATTTAAAAAAAAAATGTTACTTATCAAATAAATTCATCAAATTAGAGAACCATTTGGACAGCTGCCTACACCGTTATGAAATCGGCTTAAAAGTTTTGCACAAGAATTCCGTCATTTATCCGATTAAGCTCACTCTTTGCTGAAGATCTCAATGTAAATGCCTTATTTCAACACAATTCGCAACGTAAATATTTCCCTGATATGGTAAATTAAATTATTGGGCACTCAGTCAATTGATTAGAATTATCCTTTTACTATTTATTTATTTATAATGGCAATATTAACGATAATTCGGTATAAAATTCTGAAAGGCGGTCGATGTGTGCATTTGCGATCATAGATACCTCATCAACACATTAACTGTCTCAAGTCTCCTCTCAAAATGAGAAGGAGTATATAGATATAGTTTACCAACCCAGCCCAGTGCGGGTTGGTACTATTTAAGTGTTTGATTACATGATATCGAAAGATCAAAGGTACGGGCCGTAGACTATCATTACTGTAATAATTATATTAAACTATTATATGACAGTAATTTATAAGAATTTCATAGAAAACCCCAATTGATTATCTCAGGAATCTAACCTAGGCCTTCACGCTCATTAGTCCTGCTTGCGAACCGTAAACCAATGAGGATGTTCATTGCAGTAACATTTTATTGTAATTAGTCCTTAACATTTCCGAAATAAACATATATACCATATCGAGGTCGAAGTACCATATAACAATATGTAATCAACAAGAACAAAGTTGTGACTGGAATTAATTTCGATTTGCTAATGCTAATTTCGTAGTTTCATAATTGGTTTTCGGTGTCACTAATCGGTGTTGCAATCGGTAATAAATTCCTTATTTGTGCGGTTTCATAGAATTTGTTAGGTTCGCAGAATATATTGCCAGTGAAATGGTAATTAAATGTATTATGGCAGTATTTTGTAATATAATTGGTTAGTTACACTACATTGTCGTTCTCAACTCCAGTTCTTCTATTATTCGTGTCCAAATTGATTTACATTTTAATATGGCTACTATGTAAGTCATTACTGCAATTAATTATATTAATTTGCCTAATCTAAAGCAAATAAAAAACATTTACCGAAGCCCACTTTCTGTAATTTAATTCCTTAAATTGGAATTGTATTTTATGACTCTATCTTTCCAAATTTAAAAGGAACCTAATTTTTTAAATAAATAATCTTTAGAATAATAGCAATGTTATTCATGGCCTTGCATGGTGGTCCGTGTCCAACCAAAAGTACATTTACGGTAAACGAAAATATTGTGGACTGCCCGCGACATTGTCTGCGTGGCCTTCAGTATTGGGTCCAACCTGGATAAAAAGTAGCCTATGTGTTATTCCAGGCTATAATCTATATGTGTGCCAAATTTTATCCAGATCCGTTCAGCCGTTCTGGCGTGAAAGAGTAACAAACATCCATACATCCATACTCACAAACTTTTACGTTTATAATATTAGTAAGGATTAAACCCAAACTATATCATAATATCATATATTATACCAGTTCAATATGGTAGACCTAATCGTGTTATGTGCAAAGAGGCGTGTGCCCAGCAGTGGGGCTATAATGCCAAATTATTATTTTCCATAATTTACTTAGATTTTTATTTCTGGCAACTTTGGCCGGTCATCGTAATGAGATCTTGTTAGTGTTACCATTTTTCCCCTGTGGCACAATAAATATTCGGATACTAGAGTACCGTACCTATATTATGACTTGTGTATAAAGTAAAAGATTTTGTCTTTGTATGTAAGCTATATGAATATTAATAATGTAGGTAATATGGTTTTGAGATTTATTTACGCATTATTATGAACTATAAAATATAGCTTATAATAAAATAGCTTTATCTACCAGTAAAAGAATCCCATAATTAATTCTAAACATTACCCACTACACAGAAATTCACAAAGTATTTTGGTTTGGTTCTTTTTAATTTATTTAATACAAAGTAAGTGTAATCAAATTTCTTTTGTACCACTAAACCAGTAATGAAAAGGGATTTTTGTTTACAATATATAGCATTTCTTTTAATTGCACTCAGTTTGTATACGGAGACCAAGAATTACCTTGTTTCCGAATGCAGGAGAGGTTTTCTTTGAATCGCAATCTACTTCGTAAATTATATTGTGTCAATATTCATAGCCACGAATAATTACCAACTGTGATATTTGCTATGTTACCTTTCCAATGTCTTTTCATCATTAGCTTCTTGTCCTTCCCTCTCCGGTGCAGCCTCAAGCATCTCCCAGAAATTGTCCAGACCGTACACTGCTAAAAACAAAATTGTATTATTTTTTGTTTATGTAACACCGATTCCGTGCCATGCATTGTCAAACCAATCGAAATTTGTATTTATTTCATTCGATTGTCGACGATTTTTTTATTTCTTGAATGCGAAGTACATGTTACAATTACATATCTCGTATGACGTAACGTTGAAACGAGATATCATTTAAGCACGTCACAGGACTGGCGACTTTTTGTATCACTAAATTAAGAGAGCAGTACATGTTACTCTCTTCGATTAACCTAACAATGATGCATTCACACGACGTAATACGTTATTATTTACTCGAGCTTCAATCACACCGCTCACAATAAAAGCCCTTATAAGCACACGAAGCTGGGAGAGTAAATCTCTTCAAGAGAGCTGACCCCTCGCAATATCCTTCTATTCATAAAAGACTAAGACATGAGACAAAAGCACACTCGTAGCCCTATCAGCGCCACAGACGCACATAAATACAGTATCGATACGGACTGAATTAATAAAGAACTTACACTCACTTTTACTCCCTAAAATAAGGATGTCAAATATAAAAATAGAAATTCTTACCAAAAAAATACCACTAGTATCCGTAACGATGGTGTATTTTTGTGCTCACAATACCAACACCAAGACAACCCTGAACGTTCAAAAAGCAAACAGAAGCTCCAATGTGTGTTGTTTATTTCAATGTTTCAGTGTTAAAGTTTGCATGTTTTAATAAGCAAGTATCGCATGTTTTTGTTGGCCCAATACGCCGTCTGGCCGGTCCCCTGAGGCTTTAATTCGGTCGATACGAATATTTGTCGTATAAATAACATTTTTGCGGCTTTAAGCCGGTTTTCGATGGACGACATCCAAAAGTCACCGAAAGAGCGTGATTTCTTTGATATTGGATCAAAGATTATCTCGATTAATACCTCGATCGTTCTTTGGCAAGGGGGCCCTTTTCCCGTAACCCCTGGCGATAAGTACGTTTGAGTTGGGTCTGAAAGTTCCCCTGGTCACTCTAATTTCTTCCTCTGTTGAAATGCCAAGTCACGGTGGTAAATTATTTTAGATTACATTATAAAGCGATAAGAAGCGTTGTCTTTATATTAACTGCATGCGTTTTATACAAAAATGATAGTTTTTTTTTCGATATCTAGAATTATTTATTTGTTTTTTTTATTGGTTGTAAAGCTTTGTTAGCGTTGCATGGCAAGAGGTCCATCATATTTTACCTTCGTCGTTAATTTCATCATTACCACTCCTTTTGCCAAAGTCATAAGCAACCATGAGACTGTTCTTGGGGTTAAACTTCCTGCGGGGGTGGACTTCGTAGCTGTCTTGGTCTGTCGATGCATGATTTAGAGTTAAAACAATATTATAATGTTTATGAACGCAAAGTAATCAAAACACAAAAGCCTAACATCAGTCGAAGAGGTGCAGAGATAATCATTAGTTTGACAAAACAAGCTCCATAGACCAGTCATGGCGAACCATTAAAGATTTCCACTTTGATGCTTTATTTGAAATTATTTCAGTTGAAATATTAACCTAAACATAAAAATTAACTGCTCTCCTTTATTCAGAGAATTAATCACGACATTTTCAAACAAAAATGTGAGCCATTGCATGCAGATTTCTTTCTTCCTTATCTTTTCTTCTCCTTTGTTATGATTGAAAATACGTTTCATTTGGACAAGATCACGCATGAAATACTATTCGTGACTTTTCTCTGAGTAAAGGAGTTATTGAGACGGTTACTCCAACTATGTTCGTAATATCGGGCGGTAACACGATTACTATCGTCTCACAAACAACTGCAAAGCGACACAGCTTCAAAAAAGGCCTGTCCAAAGGCTTCGCGCTCCAGTTCCAAGTGGATTTCAGCTCTTATTCCCTAACACCCGCTTGGACTGTGGTAAGTCTGTTACACGGTAGGCAATTCCGTTAGCTTCGGGGTAATTTTGCCATTCAATGTTGCAAGCCCGGAAACCCAATCAGGTTCTTTGTGGTACCTTCAGCGTCCCATTCCGGAGTTCTTTTACCGAAATCTCTTGCGATCCCAACAGTGGGGCTCTTAAAGATGGGTGTTCCGCGGTGCGACCTGCTCGTCTGCGATTGATGCTCTACGTCCCCTTCAAGAATAATGTAACTATTCTCAGCTTCGTTACCGTTACTGTTATATTTTGAAAAGGTCTACCTGCCGACGCACTGGTGTGCTCACAAGCTACCTTCAATGTAAACTTATTTACCCTTTGCTAACAAATAATAACAATATGTATTGTACGTTTGAATAGCACCATTTCATCCTCGAAAGATTATGATAATCGCAAATATTTCGATTCAATACCAACAGTTGAATTTTGCATAAGAATATGTGGACAATGAGAGGTGGAAAGTTGCATAAACTTGTGCTACATTTCGTGGGTTATTTGAATTTGAATAAAAAACAAATGATATGAGGGATGTGTTCCTATGTGCTCCATTAGCGATCATTGAGCGCAACTTATAAGTTGACGTGCTAAGAAGATGGATGCTTCACAATTTGTGTGCTAACTCGCATACATCACACTAGTTATGTCCAAATGTTTTTTGCAATTACTCCACAACATGAAACTGTAATTTTATTACTTATCATAATTTGAAAATTTTCTGTTAATTGAAATTATAATTATATTTGTAGAAATTAGGACATAAAGCTTAAATCACAAAACATGTTTGTCGTTGTAGTGTTTATACATACCTACATTATTATGTATTTTGCTATTAATGTAAATAAAATTACAATTCAAAATTGAGTTGTTAGTACAGTAACATAGTAAAATTTTAGTGCATTATAATTTATAATATATACAAATATATACAACGTATTAAAAAATCACACGAAACTCATTGCGCGTCATCTAGATTTGTTCTAGGTAATATTTTTTTTAACATTCTATTCGTGCTGACTAAAGGTATAATAAATTAATAATATTTATTATACCTTTAGTCAGCACGAATAGTATAATACTCCATTATAATTTGAAAAAGCTCAAGGTTTATATAACTCCTACGTTAACCCTTTAACCGCTCAAGTCAGATTTATCCGATAGACATACAAAACGGCTCGGGCGATTAAAGGGTTATATAAAAAACAACATACGTAGTGGTCCTTCCTATACTCTAGTGCAATATAATCTTTATACATAAAAATGAATCGCAAAATTTGTAATGTTGTGGTAATTTTTTTATTTATTCCTTGAACTCCGAGGAAGGTCTTTATGGAGAGAAAAATTGCACGAAAATAAACGCGGGGCAATGCGGTGAAACCGCAGGCGGGCCGCTAGTTAATAATATATACAACATATTAAAAAGTCACACGCATCTCATTGCGCGTCATATATATACATAGATTTTATTCTAAATAAGTAATTATTTTTAACATTCTATTTGTGCTGACTAAAGGTATAACAAATGATTAGATACTCCAGTATAATTTGGAGAAGACCAAAGTTTATATAACTCCTACGTTAACCCTGTAACCGCCAAAGTCAAACCAGTTGTCGACCTTTTGCTATTAATAATAAGGACGAAAACTACTGATATTGACGATTTCACACTGAGTCGAGCAGTTTTGACATCAAAACCTGTAAAACTCATATTTTTTATATTAGTGAGTATTACAAGGAAGAAAAATTCATTAAGTTACCACCAAACGCGATGAACTTTAAATTATACACATTAACCGGATTAATTCGTGGATTGTTCACGTTCTATTAACTATCACTTACTCAAAAGTAGTGACGCAGCGGCTAAACTAGGTTACTTCATTAATCTTTGACAAAATATAGCTGTTGCTAATATTTTACCCAACGATAGGTATTTTACCTATAAGTTTTACCTGTAATTTTATCTGTACGTTCTCAGAAAGGAGTAGAAAAGAAAAGTTTTGACATTTTTTGACATTGACACGTTTTGACATTGAATTTATGGAATGTTTTTCTAGTCCGAAATACAGTGACACTGTATAATTTTTTTCTTGTATCTACATTAATTAAAATAATTTATCTTCTTGTGATTTTTTTGCATTTTCCATGCTAAGATTATAAAGTTATTTTAGTATAGGAAAAATTCAATCGCAGGCAGGATTCGAACCTGCGTCTTCTGGTTTGATACACCAGAAGACGCTCTGACCGCTAAGCTGCGTCTTCTGGTGTATCAAACCAGAAGACGCAGGTTCGAATCCTGCCCGCGATTGAATTTTTCCTATACTAAAATAAAATAATTTAGTTATTTTTTTATTTTGATATTTGACAAGTCTTTTCTATGTCCTCAGAAGTATGTAGTTCTAAATTCAAATAAAAAGAACTTACGCTCAGCCCTAGTGTGCGGCCTGTCGCGCTTGCCGAAACCGCGTGCGGTCATCATCTCAACATTCTTGAACCCGCGGGTGGGTCGCTGCTGCTTGGTCCGCGCGAGTCGGCCCTCGGGCGCCGCGGCTACCACGCACAGACACGCCGCCGCCGCTACCGCTACCGCTAGATGCATTGAGATATTCATTGCTGCGAACAAGGAGAAAAGGTGTTGAGTATTTTAATTTGATTCGAAATCCCTTTTATGGGCCGACCACTATTATTTACCTATTATATCTACCTAATAATTTAAGAGAGGTAGGGCATAGTGGAATCGAATAATTCCACTCACAATTGGAGCTGCTCGACTGCGGAAATACCTCCACCTTGCAGAAAATCGTGGCCAAATAACATAGCTCCTGTGCCTCAGCTGTGTTGTGTCTCCTATGCTGCCTGCCCAACTATTCCTCCTTAATTTACAAGGTGGGCAACGCGCGAGTGATACCCCTGGTTTTGCAAGCGTCCATAGGCTACGGTAACCGCTTACCATCAGGCAGGCCGTATGCTTGCGACCTTAGTAGTATAAAAAAATATTGAAAAAAATAGCGGTCTATTTATGCAGAACCACCAATGCGTACAATACATTAAAAAAATAAAATTTAAGTAGGTACTTAATTTAAGAACCATTGAAATGCATTAGGTACATTATTATTCAAATATAAGCAGTATAAAGTATTACTACTTTCCACCATTCCCATTAAATATTTCTGCATAAATACCTAACAAGGATCCATTCCATAGTGCTTACAGTATTTTTTTTATATTGAAAAAACAACACCTACTAAACTAGTGGATACTCCACATCAGACCATCAAAGTCTTCACAGCACTCGCACTCATAAAACATGACTGACGATAATGGACTCCTCTAGTACCGGGGGATGTTACTGCCCATCACTACGACTTTGCATTCAACTACGAGTATACCTTATTATGTCCTAACTGAATAGATTTGAAAAAAGAATTAAAATGTTATACCGTAAAGGCGTTGACAGATGTTTACATGATTAAATTAGATATGTATTTACAAGTAAAAAAACAGGTACTTTAAGCATTGTTTGCAAAGGAAATCCTATATCCGGTCTTTTACAGGAAGGAATACATAGCCTTATTCCGAAACGCTTATGAGCACCGGTTTACTTTATCGACATCAAATAGAAGTTTACAAAGTGTTTTTCGTGACTGCACGAGTATTGTAAAGGTGGAGCGAACGGTTTCTGCACTAGGTGGTTCGATTTCCGCACGGTAAAAATATTTAGTCCTTCCGGGTCTGGGTGTTTGTGTGTGTAAGAGCACCTATGGTGCAAAATAAAATATGATATGATCACTTTATTCCGCGTTAATAAGTAAGATAGGCATGTGATTACAGGCTAAACTCCTTTAAATAGAAATAAAATCACAGTAAACTTGAATACATTTCAGACGATCTATTTTTAAATCAAATCCTTATTCCAAAACATTATTTATCTAGGTACGTAATTATTATAATTTTCCATCTAATGTTTTACGCAAATGTGATAATTACTTAAGGTGCAAAACTTCAGGTAAGTTTCCAAGTGCAGTAATAAAGGAGTAACGGCGGTTTACGAGCTGTGTTTATGAAGTAATGTGGGCAAGTCTGGGCGTCGCGGGACCCACCATGTAACCACTTAGTGGGCAACACGTGGGCACTATATGGGCATATTGTTTTATGAAACTTCTGTAAGTTTTATCGTACTTTGTATTATGGCAGTCATAGGTCAGGTGCGTAGCACTCGCAACCGGCGTGTATGTATGAGAAGATGTATGAATGTGGAAGAAGCAAAAGAAGTATGCAAGAATCGTAGCAAGTGGCAGTCTATAGTTTCTGCCTACCCCTGTGGGAGAAAGGCGTGAGTGTATGTATGTATGTATTACATTTATAAATGTCTTAAAGATTTACACCTTGGCCGCTGACGTAAACTTTCTAAAGAATATTCCTATAACCATATAAGAGTATATGAACTGCCTCATTAGGCAGAGAGGTTCTCGGTACGATTGCCAGGTCGACCAAAACCAGGACCCAGGCTTTTCAATGAAATTTTTCGTAGCAGTTTGGATTTGGGATGTTTGCAAAAGTTGTTGGTAATAGGCTCTTATTTGTTTTCTTAAATATACGGCAGGCGTAATGATATATAAATATGTATATTTAACATGGATTCAAATCATATTCCTACGAACGAATGACTGTGAAGATCTCTGGGTAATTTTTCTTCGAATTAAAGCATGATTGTATCTCTTTATTTATTGAGTACATTAACAGCAAATACATACAAAGAACTTTAGGTCTACAGTAGCAGGTATGTTTTCTTATGTAAGTATATACTAATTATAGGTATACATTACATTTACAGAGAGACAAATAGAACATAATTATTTGAAACCAGTAAAGAGTTTTTATTTTCAGTTATTAGTCACCAAAAAAAGTTTAAGAAATTTAAAAAAAAAACAGTCTTCAGAAATCACTAGTGTTACAAATAATTTAATTGAAGTAGGTATTACAGTTATGAAAATACAGAACGTTACGTTATGTTAGTATGTAAGACTACGTTGCCATTTTATAATGAAAATCACGATACTAGAAATAGGACCAAATGCCAAAATGACAATTAGTGAAATAGCCTAATCCAAACGGCTGAAGTCTGAATATGCATACCACCTGCATCAACAGCATGAATGCAGCTAAATGATAATTTGATTGTTCATTGTCAACAAACGAAACGTAATCGCTAATCGGGTACCTATTTGTAATATTAGAGTGAATGGTTCTGAAAATAGAATATGTAATAATTTAGAATATACATACATACATACCTACCATACCATACATGCATACCTACCTAACGTCCGACAGGGGTAGGCAGAAACTATAGATAGCCACATGCTACGAATTCTTGCATACTTAATACACATTACACATTAATACATCTTCTCATAATTTAGACTATTAGCTTAGTAAAAAATGTAACATTATCTTTTTATTTTTATCTTTTTTAGGTTTTTGGATGTTTTTTTTGAAAAGAAACTTATTAATATCTATACACTATTTACATAAAATACATGAACGTAAAAAAAGCTATATATATAAATATATATTATGGCTATATAATTATATTTTTAGGTTTTTAGGTTCTAATGCATTGTTTTCTGCAAAATAACTAGATACTTAGCTTTTTTATGGCGGCAAACGAGCAGATGAGCAACCTGTTTGAAAATAGTCATCGCCGCGACACCAGCGTTCCTGATGCGTTGGTGCCCATATGGGAATTGACTCTAACGCGCAAATAAACTCCGATAGTGTTCAGACACTAAATGAATTTGATGAATTTGCTAAATTGACCGCCAACCTTCGCTAGTCGGAGAGGCACTAAGAGAGAGAGAGTGAGTGTTCAGACAGCCAGTCAGTCAGACGCCAAGATATCCGAACAAGTCTCACGAAATACCAATCAGAATGGCAGTGGGGTGTATTCTAACCTGTCCCCCATAGGTACGTGGAGGATGTTGTTTATAGCGTTTTTTAGACGATGCACTGCCAAGTACCCAGATACTAACGTAATGGACTTATTCATTATATACATAAGGATAATAAAACACACACAAACACATCGCTACTCTATTACATTACTGTCCACAGCAATCAGTGTTCACACACAAAAGTATGTTCGGTCCAATCTAATACCATCCCTATGTTCGCATGTTCTTAACATGCATATATTCGCCGTACACCGTCGTGTCACCGACACGCTCGCCAGTCCGGCACGGCACGACACGAACGGGACGCGAGAAGCCCTAATCCCGGGCTAATCTAACTCTATATCCGGAACTAAATCGCATTATTGCACTGTGCGAACCGTTTAATACCTGTTGTGTGACAATGTTTATAGTTTACCCCGACTGGAGACAGGAGAAATGCCTAAACTAATGTATTATTAGTTGTTCGTTTAAGAAAACTAATATGGTTTTATGTTGGCCACAGTATCATTCGCATGCCAAAGATCGAGGTAGTCTATGTTTTTCTGCAATCTATCTCTGTATCAAAATTGATCCAAAAGTTTTGTCTTGAAAAGGTTACAAACAGACAAAGTTACTTTCACATTTCTAATATAAAGTAGATATGGATTAGTACGGGTACATACATTACATAAAAATATTTACAGTTCACAAATCAATTAAGCGGCGGTAGCCTAATGGCTAGGACGTCGTACTGGTGATCATGTGGTTGCCGGTTCGAAACTCACCGACGTGAACCCACTCGTAACACAAGCATTTAGCTTAGCACGAGGGGTTAACAAGAATACTAGTAATGTGCGACCCACATTGCTAATAAGCTTTTTTTTAAAAAAAGAAGTAGAAACTCCCCATTATCCTAGCCTTTTCCCATCTATGTACTTACGTTAGCTTCTATTCGAACCAGATACGGCCGATTATCAGTGATTTACACGAAGCGATTGCCATCAGACCTTCATAATTCCAAATTCTAGGCAATAAATGCTTCAGCAGTTACTACCCTAAGAAAAATATAGGTAACCCGAAGCACACAGTTAAAATTATGGAACCCCCCCCCCCCCCTCTTTAAACGGGTACCGTTTTATACTGTTATATTTTATCTGCGCTGAATTAGGGAAATAATTGTCCCTCTATGTTACCTAGAAAACGTTTTCGGGCTCAAATCAAAGAAATCTACTGATATTGAGATACTCACGAGCAATAACAATAACAACAACGCCACACTAGGTACCTTTTCCCCTGTTTATCGTAACAACATCGATATATCTAACGGTCGACACTAATTGATCAATGATTCTGTGATTTTATCGCCCCGAACCTGCCAAACACCGCAATTTCACCGTAACGAACTCCTTTTTGCTTATACTAAGCTTATTTCTTGCAATTCCTGTTTAAGTCATTTTATTTTTGGAAAGAAACGTCTATGCCGCCGTGTTTCCATATAAAATTATACTAACACTGATTTTACCATAAATCATAGGTATTTAATCCGATCATTAGACGGCTAGGCTAGCTTTTTTAGCAAAAAAGTTATGATGTGATCGGTGATCTCTGAAAGACGCGTACAATGCGGTACATGTTTGGTAATTTGATTTAAAATAGGCAAAATCGTGAAATAATTTAAAACACTACACACGGCCGAATACATAGTAGCTAATTACAAGCAAATTTTAATTCATCATATAGACAGCGCTGTCAAACAACTGATAAAATTACGTTACAATTTTCGAACTTACAAATACTAACAAGCGATTAATCGTCTCAGATCCCAAGAACAATGGCATCCGAAGTTAAAAAGTCAAAAGTGTAAAAAGAAAATCGATAGCCACGATTCGTGGGAGAAAGTTGTCTTTAGGTACCAAAGTTATTAAAAAAAACAATAAGGAACGTTTTTTTAGCTTTCGGGGATACTTAGGAGAAAATGGAACATAAAAAGTAAAGACTGCCTCATTAGTCTAGTGGTCCCAAGTGCGACTACTACACTAGAGGTCCTGGGTTCGATCCCGAGGTCGAGCAAAGTGTTATTGGGTTTTTCTATGAAATTCTCAGTAGCAGCTCGGAGTCTGGATTTGTGCCCGGTTAATGGCTATAGGCTCGCCCCCTATAACATGGGACCTAAACATACCGGCGAACTGTGGGTGTACATTAAGTACGCCTCTGCCTAACCCTTTGGGGAATACAGGCGTGATGGTATGTTATGTTATGTGGAACATAAAAACTGTGATACTTATAGTGGATATAAAGCGATATGCATATATGAACTACTTCATATCACAGTTGAGTTAAATGGAAAAAGTTTCTACTATATTTTTAACTGAGCATTGTACTAGAAAGACGTGCAGAATGATTATGTCACCTTTATTTTAAGCATTGTAAATTTATGTAGGTACTTATCTGATAAATGAATAAATAATATATGAATGAGTCTTGGATAGCCTAGCTTAAAATACTTACAGGAGTTAAACAAAAAATAAAAACTAATACGTCGTTGTCCAATTAGACACGTACTCTCTCATGCATCTCGAAACATTACTGTCATACAAGTTCTATTGCGTGCGAAGACGCTACTTTACGTGAAAACGGGTGCTGTCTGTCGGGGCTGGCCAGCTCTTACTTGCTGTGGCAATCCTTCTTTTTTATAAGTATAATAAATAAATCTTACACATTTTGCTGCATTATTCTCAGTAACTATTTAAAACAAAGTTGTAAAGCTTATTATTGTAATCACGTTTTTTTTAAAAAGAATCTATGGAGTTTCCTGCCGGCTCTTCTCCATAAGACCCACTGTTTGGACCCGTGCAACTAGTTTTGACTTTTCAAAAGTACCTATTTTGGTCTAATTGAAATAAAACATTTTGACTTTGACTTTGAAAAACAGGCCAATTTTTGTATTAATAAAACTATCAGAAATTTAGGAGGCCTAGAGACACCATGAAAAAGTAATTTCAATAAAAATCTATACTATTATTATAAAAGCAAAAGTAACTATGTCAGTCTGTTTGTTCCGTTTGTCACGCCTAAACCGTTAAACTAAATTTGTTGAATTTTGACATAGAAATAGATTGGACCTTGAAGCAAGCCATAGGCCACTTTGTGTCTCAAAAAGTCCTTTGGGGTACGTATAAAACCGCGGGCAACAGCTAGTAGGTATAAAATAAATTAAATCTTGTCAACCCGCTACTAGAATATTTATGTATGTGTCAATGTCTCGAAGTAAACCGATCGCGTCATACTAATGGACATTTTGTGATACTTTACAATTATTACTTTATCGTTTTTAAGTGACATCATTACATTAAAAGAGCTGCCTTGACTTTCGTTATAATTTTCGTCTGTTGTGAAACATTGACAAGTTACAATTTCTTCTACAGGACGGTATTATCAGGATTATGATAATACCATTATTATTCTATTGTAAAAAGGAATAACGACTACTTATTCATTCATAATAATAAATAAGTAAAAACTCCATTTCTCTCTCGCCACTACCTTTTGTGTAGATACTAACAGTAATCGATACGAAAAAATATACATATCTTTAAGTATATTGTAATTTTCGGTATTTCATGAGGGCTAAAATTCATATTAATAGTAGATACTGAGGGAGGTACAGTGAGCATTTCCTTGTTAATAATAATTGAAAATACCGGAACTCAAACTACCTGTCCCAATAAATCAAAGCATCATTCGCAATGTTTCCACTTCCCAGTATTAAACGTATATTCCAACTCCAACGACAGCAGTAGTATTCTAAATAGGTGATAGTTAATGACAAAACTTTATCTATATTGCATACCTTGGTAAAATACAATACTAGCTATGGCTCGTGGCGTTAGTCGCACTGATCTCGTATTTCCCAATCCCGATGTTTATTAATATTATATTAATTACTAACGACCCGCCCGCGGTTTCACCCGCGTAACCCCATTCCTAAGAGTCGTAGCGTAATGTTAAATAGCTTAAAACCTTCCTCTTGAATCACTCTATCTATTAAAAAAATCGCATCAAATCCATCGCGTAGTTTTAAAGATTTAAGCATACATAGGGACGGACAGACAGCGACTTTGTTTTATACTATGTAGTGATAAGTTTATTGGCTACGTGGTTTCCGAGATTTCGTGATAATTTCAACACGTAACTATGTCAACCGGGGCCGATTACCGTAATCCTCGACAGTATACTATGAATAGTCTAATTAATCGGTGCAGTTTTTCAGGATAAGCTTTTAATATTATTAAAAAAATAAACACAGTTTGGAGCAACATCTACATGTATTTTGTGGCAATTAATTCATATATTTATATATTATCAATTATACGCCAATCCTGGGAGGTTTTGGAGCAAATAACAGAATTTCCGTTTACAAATACTGTTACCCCGACACCCACCGGGAATAGGCCAAAGCATTTAATTTATTTTCCCACGTAAATTACGAGATGCGACTAAATGTTACCAATTGTATCGTTCAACAAGGGAAATAAACATACCATTTTTTTATTCTTATAGCTAAAATTCTTATGCGAATATTAGACGATAAAATAAAACTACTGTTTACGGATTTTGTCAGTATTAGTATCTAATATACGGTACATGAAATATACAAAGATTCTTAATATTAAAAGTTGTATTAATTCAGTGATGTAATTGAGTTTATAAATATATTTAAGATTATAACTCTATACTATTATAAAATCGTAAAGATCCGGTGTCACATTGAAGATATTTAAAAAAAAAGTGGGTTAAAGTGCACATGTATTACTACTCTAGTATTGAAACTACCATTAGTACAGATTGGCGAGAGAAAACTTTGAAAATATGTGCAAAAAGTTTGTTTTACTTTACAAAGTCGTAATTCACGAATAAACTTTTTTAAAGCTCAAAAGTTCCTCTTGACAGAAATACTCACACGTTTTTGTTATAAAGTACGTATAAACGATTAACATCATACTTCTGTTATGCTAAAAATAGCCACATTTATTAAAGATACGCGACAAGGACCGAAAGCCTGAGGCCATCCGAAAACCGATCTCCCCTTCGACCGATTTTAGGTTCTTTAATTACAAAAACAAAAAAGCAAAAAGCTATTCAAACTCCTCGGACAAAATGTCTATAGAAATTTAAAAAAAGAACATAATAAAGGGAATACATATCAAATCGAACATAATGTACCTTCTATAGAAATAGCCAGCAATGAATTGTATTAGTTTTACCCTTTCGTGGTGAAAAAAATTGTTTTGAACCTTTTTTATTATTTTTTTATTTGTTGTTTATTAACGACTGAAATGGAAGCCATATGGGTGGAACGGTGACGTAGGTTTTCGTAGGTTTGCAGCGGTTCATGACTATAGAATACCACGTCATCGTTTTTGGCCAGCTCAAGACAGTGATCGTCAATATTCGGAGTGTTGAATTGACACACTCGCACAGTGGGCCATATTGATAAACATGCATTTGAAATTTGTAAATTGTCGAAATTGAAATAATTTAAGGCGGCGGTAGCGTAATGGCCACGGCTTCGGACTTGCGATCGTGTGGTTGCCTGTTCGAAACCCACCCATTGCACTACCGACGTGAACCCGCTCGTAACACAAGCATTTAGCTTAGCACAAGGGGTTAACAAGAATACTAGTAAATTACTAGAATGTGGGTAAGCTTTAAAAAAATCGGTAATAAATTATTTTGTCATTTGGAAAGATCGATCGCCAACTATGGATCGATCTTTTCTAATCACTTTCTAAAGTACGACATTCCCGACGAAATTCAAGTTCATATAATATACCATAAAAAAAAATATAGCAATTAAAACATTACCAATTAGAACATCACCAAACTTGTGGCGAAATATGTCACACCATGAAAATTGATTACGCAAATATACTTATAATTACCCTAACTGGGCCACATGGGACAGTCCGTAGTGTTTTTGACAAGCATAGGCATGTTTACGTACCCAAAATTGACAACGGACAGACCGTCCGCTACACCCTGTATGTGAAACCATGTAAACATTCTTTAAGCTCGATTTAAAACAAACTATTGAACTGTAATTATATTTTACGAGGTTGCGAGTATGTACTTGTTGATAAATAAATCATTGTACACTTGTCACAATCTAATAGGTCGGATTTGACGTTTATCATTTTGCACGCCGCGCTTTGATAACATTGTTCAAATATTACTCAAGAAATCGAAATATCAACTAAAACAAATAGGTGGAATACTGTCATCAATACTTGTCATTATTTTAGTTACAGTAGATCAAGTTCAAGTTCTAATGTTTTTATTTCAAGCTAAGCTATATAATATTATATATAATATATATTATATTATATATTATATTATGTATAATATATATTATATATAATATTTTTTTCCAAGCTTTTCCAAGCGTTTTTGAAACGTTATGATTCTAGTTGCACGGTTCCAAAAGGTTTATCCTATGGATAAGAATCCGGCAAGAAACTCCATGGACACTCTTTAAAAATATAATTATGATGTTACAACTTCTTGGTGGTACAATATTGCGTTATCAGGATGTGTGAACATTGAATGTCAAAGTTGGACATTCGATTAATTACAAGATTAGTATTGTGTAGTGTTGTTATACGTCTTCCATGTAAAATGTAATATTTCTTGTTATTCCTGGATGCATTCCTATACTGTTCATCCATCATCCTCATCGTTACATAGGACATAGACCTCTTCTAGCTCCACAGAGCCCGATCTATTGTGTTGTTACTCTTTACATTACATTTCCGACTTCTACATTCTACATAAATGTATTTTTTTCCATTTAATAAAGTTATGATAAAGACAACAGTGATTAAATTAATCTCAATATAAAACACTTGGAAAAGAAAAAACAATTGGAATTTTAGACTTGGAGTAATAAAGATTTTAATAAAGGTAGCGTTTTTATTATGTATTTTGAGGATTTATCATCCTAACAGCTTTATTGTTCCCCAAGACGGCTTTGTCTCCTGAGGTCAAACAGCTTTATAAAGCGCTAAACGTGACGAGTTCGCGAAAATGCTGAGAAAACTTTGGACATTTGTCTCTTTTTAAATGTAACAGATTGTAATGATATATCCAAAGTGTCACTTTTAATCTTTCAAAATTGTAAATTGAAAGGTTTATTTCTTTGTTATGGTTTATTTTCCAATACTAAGTTAGGGATAGTAATAAATCCGACGATCATGCATGAGGAGGTCAATGCACAACAGCAGCAAGTGTCATAACATAACATACCATCATGCCTGTATTCCCCGAAGGGTTAGGCAGAGGCGTACTAATATACACCCACAGTTCGCCGGTATGTTTAGTTCCCATGTAATAGGGGGCGAGCTTATTGCCAGCTGCTACTGAGAATTTCATAGAAAAACCTAATAACACTTTGCTCGACCTGGTGATCGAACCCAGGACCTCTAGCATAACAGTCGCGCTTGGGACCACGAGACTAATAAGGCAGTCAATAATAATAGTCTCTGCCTACCCCAATTTTAAATATTTCAGCAGCATTCTGATATACTTTAATTTGCTCCACGTAACACCCCTGTTTGCCGTACATAATATCACATTACAATCATGTTCACATTTAACTTCAGTCATTTTTTATTTGCGTTCCTTTTTTATTGCACGACGAGACAACAATGATTTGAATTGCTTCCCTTTAAAGAAGCTGTAAAAATAAGTACCGCCTACAATGAAAAATGGTTTCGTGATAGTATAAAAGGGTTTATTTTACACGTGTTTACAAACTTAGTTCGATCGTATGACCCTTTTTATTCATTTTAGAAATGTTACTTATTTCATTTTTAATAATAACTAGCTTTTGCCAGCGACTTCGTCCGCGTGGAATAGTTACTTTGTTCCCGCCCGCGGTTTCACCTGCGTTGCCCCGTTCCTAAGGGTTGTAGCATGTTTTATAGCTTGAAACCTTTCTCATGAATCACTCATTTTCCCAACATTTCCCTTCACTGCTCTGCTCCTATTGATCGTAGCGTGATGAAAAGTATACTATAACCTGCCCAGGAGTATGAAGAACAATTGTACCAAGTTTCGTTGAAATCCGTCGAGTGGTTTTTGTTTCTATAACGAACATACAGACAGACAGACAGACAAAAATATTACTGATTGCATTTTTGGCGTCAGTATCGATCACTAATCACCCGCTGATAGTTATTTTGGAAATATATTTCATGTACAGAATTGACCTCTCTACAGATTTATTATAAGTATAGAAGATTATGGAAACATGATTTTCACGGTTACCTATAGAAAATACTTATTGCTTTACGTTTTGTTTTTGTATTTCGTATCTTCGCTTGTCTCTAGTTATACTAAAGGAACCTAAGTTTAATGTTATTCCCTTATAGGATTTCTATTAAAAATATAATACTCGTCAAAGCGTATTTAATTATTTTTAAGGGGCAGAATGGCATGGCATTACAGTGTTACTCAAATTACATTCTCGAGATTATCAATGTAAACCAAAAAGTATGTGTAAATTCAGTAGGTATGCAATTTCAATGGCTGGCTCCCCACATGTGTTAAGCCGCATAAATCGGCTTAAATAAATTGTCTTGGAGTTATAAAAGTCCAGGGGTCAGAAATCACATTTGAATCTTATTGGATCTCGGTGATCCGTCGAGTGTGCGGAATTTAAACCATTTTACGACCACATAGAATTGAATCAACGAGGGTTAGGATATTTCGTCCCTGATTATCGCTATAACTTATAATAATGTATGTTACTATATAATTTCATCATAATTATTTTACCCTTTATCTCCGATAACTTGCCATTAGCGCCACTAATCTGTTATTTCACAACATCTTTAAGCCTAACTCGTAAGTACAACAAACCTGCCAGTAATACTTAGCTCGACCTGGGAATTGGCTCTAGGACCTCACGTCCAGTAGCTGTGCTTGCAACTACCAGACCAATAAGATAGTTTGACATATATTTTCACGAAATTCATTCCATAAATATCAGGAACATATCAATAACATCAGCCTATGTATTAGAAAGACACACTCAACGAAATCAAATCAACTTTTGCTTTCAATACGATTTTCTGAATGGGACGGCCCATGTCGTACCTATAGCTGAAATACTTCTTGCGGTACTGATGTGGATTAAAATATCATTAAGTAAATAAAAGTAGAGTTCGTTTCATGAATTCTTCATTGATATTAAGTATAATAGTGTAATGTGTATTATCATTTATCATTGGAACGGAATGAAAATTACTATACCAATTCTAGTATTGGTGATTTTAGATCACAGTTCTTAATATATGAGATATTTAAAGAACTAAATCCACGTATCCATAATTAATTTAATGTTGACTTGATAACCAACGTTTTTGTAACTTGTTGATATGTTGACAAGTTGTTTCGATAAACAGAAAAGTTGATATAAACATTGTTTACAACACCTGACGTTGCAGTCAACTGTTGCTCAACAATTAATACATTTATTACAGAAGCTAACCCAAAAAGGTTTTATTTCAACAACAAAAAATATGAAATAATAACTATTTAAAGAAATGAATAAAAGAAGTGTAAATTTTATCTTAGGTTTGTGATAATACCTTTTAGTAGAAAGAAATACAAGAGGTCAAGGTAATCAGTCTTGGAAATTCATTATTTAAGAATCTAAGCAAATTGTAATCATATGGAGTGGTCAGTGAAATTCTCGCGCCGTTACCCCTCGCTAGGCTCACAGTATCCCCAGAGTATCTACAAAGTAATGAATGATAATTATAACGATGTACAACTTTATCGTCACACCCACAAAAATACGGGGTGCGACTTTCATGCCCATAGGGATTCATTCTAAGAGTATTTTGTCCATAAATATTCAATAAAATTAAGTTGCAGACTAATTAAAACATTACTTAGGTACGGATAAATAACATAAATATAAAGTAATTCATGAAATTATATAAATATACATTTATATAATTTCATGATTATATAAATATACATTTATATAATTACATAAATCATAAGTAGTAATAAATATGATAATTATAATTTATATTTGGTATGTTACCAGATAATTAGTGTGTTCAGTATAACACATTAAGTCTAGATGACCGTGTTAGTTTATACTTCTATATTAATATTACAAAAGCAAAAGTAGCTGTTACCTTTTCATGACTTAACCGATGAACAGATTTCGATAAATTGCATGTTATGGAAGGACATAGGCTACCTTTGCTTTCAATAGAAATACACAGTACCTAAATAGTTATTTTGGGATGCGAGTGAAACTGCAGACAACAGCTAATGTTAAACAAAGGGGTGATAATAGTTTTTCAGTTTCCAACTTTTTTAAGATTTCATTTTAATATCTTGCCGTTGAAACAAAAAAAAAATACATACCTACCCTTTGTAAAACTATGTTTATCTAGTTATAAAGTTAAGTCAGACGATACTGTTGAAAAGTTTCTAGGTTCTTGCTTGTTAAGAAATAGGTACTTCGAAGAACTATGTAAAATCTAAAAATTTTAATAAAGTTAAATAAAAAGTCTTAGATTTTTTTCATTCTTTTCTCAATTAGGGGTCCCTAGGGCTCAAAATAAAAGGTATCGGGTTAAACTGTGTCATTTTGGATACCTTATTGTAGAACTTAAATTATTACATGTCACGTATCGTCCAATGCAAGTACATATGCTGTACTTGTTGTCTCACATTGAAAAGATAGGAATGTGAAAATAAAAGCGAACGTAACAATAAAACCACAATTTAGGTTCATATAAGTACGACAAAAAATTCCTGGAAACAGAATATATCTACACGAAAACGTAGGTTCAATTCCTAAATTGTGTCAGAAAAAGTAGGTATTTTAGGTACAACATTTTTCTAAATTTTTCGACGCTATAGACTCATTTCACCGACATCAGAATCGAACCTAATAAAAATAAATTTAAAAGAAAGTTAAGAACATACCTTATAGATACCCTACCATAAAACATTAATTGTGCACTCCATTACTAATTATGTACCTACATGTTATTAAGACTAAATTTAATCCCACAGTCAAACTGTTTGTACAGTTTTGTGGGGCTTTGTATTACTTCGTAAGACCTAATATGTACCTCATAAAAATTAAATAAATAAATAAAATAAAAATACTTACATATTTATTTACATACCATAACGAAAATGGACTACGAATTCTCAACTCTTCACTATGTGTCTCCAAGTTGCTATCTCAGTAAAATAAGCAACAACACTACATAAGTAAGTTTAGTTTTTGTTTTAAACGACGCGCCGACGTCTAACTCTACTCCGATTAAGTTGCTCACGGAACTTGAAGTAACTTTGTTTACAAGATAAAAGCGGAATAAGCATGCACCCGGCCACTGTGCGGTTTGTACAAGAAACGAAATATTATTACTTTGAATAGTCTCGCCAATCTTCGGCTTTCCTTTGAGTAATTAAGGCATCCAATTAAACCTCGGTGGTTCTGAATCTCTATCTAACTTAATCATAAACTGTTTCAACAAACACTACCCTTTTACGAAGTTGACCGAACAAATTCTTGGAAGTTATAGAAATTGCAAACTATTATGATGTAAATTCAAGTGTAAATAACAGCGAAATAAAAATGCCGTACCCTTTTTCGCCCCGTGGGCTGTGTTATCCCGCCCGTGACAAGAAAGAGTATGTCAATCTATGTCAAACAATCTTTCAAAAGACTTTATTGAACGAAAATTTTATTTCATACGTAGCGGCCTATCACAGATATGGTTTATAACCCAATTTGAGGATAACTTAGAAAGTTTCCGATAAATTATAATTAAAATAATTTAATCTGTTTACAAAACAACTTAGTTTTCATATCTTATTATATTTGTATTAATATTGACCTATAATACGGACCAGATGATACCCTTGAAAGCTTATTTTAACAGTAAATAGGCTTATGTACATTTGAGCTCAGAGATTACGGTCGGTACCACCAATAAGACCTTACGCTCGTACTTAAAAGGATTAAAATGTGATATTTCGGTATCAGAGTTCGAAATTTATGATAGGGATCAACGCGTAATATTTTATATTATTTAAATAGATACTACTTCCGTTTGTTACAATTACTTTACCCTTATATCAATAGCTCTTTGACTTTATAAATTCATAAAATCATTTCGATTATGAATACGTAACAACCATAGCACCATTCTGATGACAATCTAATCCCGTGATATACTTAAGTCTTGCTACATCACACAGTAAGTGAAAATTTTAAGAATCGTTGAAAATCACAGACAAAATGAAACGATATTACTAACCATTGTCAAATACCGATTATTCCTTAAAGTGTAACGCACAAATAAGTTATTACACGAAATTTCAAGTATTATCCGAGATATTCGAGAAACCGCTTATTTTACATTATTACGAGACTAAAACGCTGTTAATCAATGGTAATATGATGATTGATCCCGCGTCGTGACCGCACGATACTAATGAACTCATCGATACAACCGCTGCTTAACATCAGAGGTGTCAAACGTTATAGTCTGTTCATTACGTGATAATGAGACCTGATGCCTTGTCATTAATTACATAGAAGCAAAAGCCGCGTCATTCCACGGTTAATTGAAATCTCTCGCCTCCAAACAATATGTTCTCCTGAATAGCTGAGCCTACGATTTTTGGCGAAGAGTCATTTGTTTCGTGTAAATTCAAAAATGTTTATTTAGCGTTTATTTTGCGAGTTTAATTATTATTATATCGTGTCTTGGATCGCGGAAAGTATTATAATGAGCGTCATTCGCGTTATTATAAATGTCACTTCGCTCTTGATTTATTTTAAATAACATTGGGTTTTTCACAGTACTTACTAAAGTGTGAAGTGAGCTGAAACAGCTTCAAGAAAAAGGTGCTACTGACATCGTCTTAAAATATACTTTTATATGACATATTGTATGAAATACGAGGTCTGACCTGTCAATAGGTAGGCGCTACTGTATCATTTTTCACCGTCAGTGCAAATGTTGAAAGTTATACAATAATTTCCTCGATGTGGAGGGCCATTACGTCGGACACGTGTAGCCCAACGAAACGGTTCTCTAAATTATTCATAACTCTACACAAGCGCGGAACTGCCAACTAAGGAAATGGAACACCTTTTGAAAAAGTGACATCTGTCAAATTTAAAATGTATATCTTGCTATTGTTCGGATTTTAAAAAGTTCGTTGTTTAAAGTGTTGATGATTTATTTCAAGAGGCTATTAAGGCTATGATGCGAAATTTCTTATGTCCTATTACGAACTTCCAGCTGATACACCCTAGCCTTAACCCTGTGTCAAGTAATATCAAAATTGCTCTTGCAGCTTAGTGATGAAGACGTAATAATTAAATAAACATATTTATATTGTCTCGCTCTCATTGAGTATATTTTTTTCTAGAAGTGTTTTTCCGCAGTTGTGTTTTATCTTCTAAGATGAGTGGGTGTACAAACACGTACTAACACCCAAACCTAGAACAACCATCTGTAGGCGTAAACCTTACAAATATTTGCAATAGGACTACTGCACGCATCGAGCTATTCAGAGCAATGAGGTGGAGTCAATACGGTTTCAATCATTCGTCTAGAATCCGTAGAACATTCCCTACAGAATCTATGTAACGTTATTTCTGGTTTATCCCAGAGATACGTATCCAGACTTGTGGTACGGGTCACAAGTTTGTGTACCTACTCATTAGCACACGTGTGCACAGTTCCTCTATCGGATGGCTGCATTAGTGTGGCTAGATCTACGTCATCACTCGCAACAAAGCAAACCTGAGCTGAGGTGCTGTGAGACAAATGAATCATTGGTGTATTCTTGTTATTACTGTAAAGTAATCCATATACATACAAACCATCACGCCTGTATTCCCCGAAGGGGTTAGGCAGAGGCATATTAATTTACACCCACAGTTTGCCGGTACCTTTGTGATCCCTTGTAATAAAGGGGCGTACCCTATTACCATTAACCGGACACAAATTCCAAACATCGAGCTGCTACTGAGAATTTCATAAAAAATCCCAATAATACTTTGCTCGACCCGGGAATTTAACCCAGGACCTCTAGCGTAGCAGTTGCGCTAACGACCACTAGACCTAATGAGGCAGTTACTGTAGAAACGTCATTCAAATACATACATTTATACAAGTCAGAGTTATATAAATTATCCTAGAAACCAATTATTAAAACTAAACAATTTGTTTCATGATTAGAGCACCTACAGAATATGTACAGAACCATGAATATTTCATTACTTCGTCTCAAATAGATCTTATTTATTCTCTATACTTTAATATTTATGAGAACAATAGCAGTCCCATCTGAATACATTACATCGTAAGATATGGATTTTTTGTAAAGTTATGGTAACAAACATAGTCCGTTTGTTACCTCATCATGTGAGAATGGCTGAACAGATCTCAACTGAAACGTCGTTTTGAAACTCGACAGGGATTTAGTTATTAAGGTAACTTTAAAACTGAGGTAGTGGTATGGACTCCCTAAGCTTCAACTACGTAGGTACAAAGCGACCATTCTCCAGAGCCTAAATATGTTTTGTGGTGACCGTGTGCAGAGTAATAATTAAAAGTCTGAAGGCCCAGTGATGAAATATTTAATTGACTCCAAATTACTCTGCAAATCCCTAACAAATACATTTTTTTACAATGCGTGTCGTCGGTAGTGCGGGTCACGGAACAACTCAAGTTAAAGCGCAATACAAGTTCTCACTAACCAAAACTTATGCGACAGCATTGACACCACAAATGAAACTCCTTTTTAAAGTTGGTTACAAAGTCACTACTTTTACTATTTCAAGTTTACCAATGTTTTTTTTATAAAATGAACTCATTAAAACTTAATTTAAGACCGATGTAGCTACTTTCAAGGTATGAAATATCGTTAAGTAAGCAAAGTTTCGTTAGTTACAACTTGGCACTGTGTTTTCTCATAGAGTCCTCAGGCAGTAATAAGTCGGGCGTGCTAAGTTTTGTCCAAACTAGGTTATAATAAACAGCCTGTTGATTCAGTGGCTATGTCACTAGCTTTCGCGCTACTGGGCGTAAGATCGACTCACGGAACAAATATGTATTAAAATAAAACTACTTTTTACGGATTACGGATAAAATCCGTAAAAAGTAGTTTGGATCCGAAACGTCTGGAATCAAATAATATCAATATATTATTTGATTCCAGACGTTTCGGATCCTTTATAGCATCCTAAAGTCCAAACGTCTGGTGTTGCAGACGTATCGCTCGGTATATAGGCTACGATAACAGCTTACCACCAGGCGGGCCGTAAGCTTGTTTGCCACCTCAGTCGTATAAAATAAATAAAAAAGTGCAACCTACAGACCGATCTGGGAATATAAGCCGAGCTTGTGCAGTTTAAGAACAAGAATAGGATTTATTGACCAAAAGTATTACATTTCCATACATTTAAATGATAATTATGTTTATTGTAACATTAAGAGCATAGGTATTGTAACTTGTATGGAGAAAATATGTTCACTGTAACCCCCACACTAGGTCAAGCCTGTCTCGTGGAGGCCATGTCATTGTAACTTATAAATTTGGTACAGAACGAAAACTACTTTAGAATACAGTTTTAAAGCAAATGTACAAGTATAAACAGAGAGTGCTGAATATTATCAGTATTTTACGCGAAGCGAATGCCATTTCTATTCTCTGCAACCCAATTTCTGAGTAATACCGATAACCTGAAGACAAACTGGTTTTCATATTTTCGGGCTTCTGACCACTGAGACTAAAAATTTTCAGTAAAACTAGAAGGCTGGGCTATTTTTAAGGCTCCGTGTATACTTAGTAATAGGGTCCCTATGAGTGAGATCCTGAGATTGATTCCTAGGTAGAGAAAAGGGTTATTCTTTCAGGACGTTTATAGGTGTAGCTTTGTGTTTGTGGCCACAGGCATTTAAATTAAATATAGTATTAGCATTGGATGAATGTCATTCGGCCGCGGTCGGTGCCGTTTTGTAAAAAAACTAGGCTTTTTACGTTGAGACACAAACTTAATTTGTATGCGACGATCAACTCCGAAGATATTAATCGCACGTAGATTGTAGCTTACGTTATGAGACTTACTTTTTTTATACTGCAATGAAGAAGCGCGGTAAAAAAAAGTATTTCGAAAATACTTTCCAAAGTATTTTCCTGCTTTATAAGGAAAAATCGTAACAACAGTTCAATTAGTACCAATGTGTTTTCTTAGCTTATAAACAGATCCCTGTCATCATCACATAAATACCTTAACCAGCCGTAAGCACCACTTGAAGCACCTTGGCAATAGTGAAACATCGAAGGTCTGTATAGACCACTTATTGGGCTCACCAGCTTTTCAGAAGCTTTTATATAGTTTTTATTGCAAATGACAACGACTACGTGACTATTATAAGGAACATGTCATCGAGGTTTGGAATGGTATGTGTTCGGGCATTCGGCAATACAGTCTCCATTAAGGTTAGTACAAAATGCACACGCTTTTGCCTTTAATTCGCGTTGGGAAAGTAATAAGTTTAGTGTTGGCTTTGATATTGGCAGCGACTCGATTAGTCTGTAGTGGTTACATTCTCTTTGGAGTTTTCGATTAATTTACGAGTTGACAAGCCGCCATTTTAGATAAAAAAATTATGGTTCCTTGTAATTTTATTTATTCAGTTTACCTTGCAATTAATGTCTAAGTTAAAATATACCTAATATCACGAAAAAAAAGAATAAATCCATTTGGTCTATAAAAAACAAATAGAATAGTTTTTTTATTGGTTTCCAGAAAATATTTTTGCATAACTGACCAGTTTCTATGAATAATGAGCACCAACGAGTTTTTAGTACTATTTTTTAAACATTGCCCCACACTAGGATTTTCTCCTGTATCGTGGGTGCTTTTACAAACACAAATTCTCACATACACAAACGCCCAGACCCGGAGCAACTACCTGTAGATCATACAAATATTTGCTCCGTGTGGGGATCGAACCCACAACACGTGACGCAGAAGCCGATCGCTCAGCCGCTACGCCAAACGTGTCGTCGTATTATGTACATTTAATGTAGGAAAAAATTATGTATGTACCGATAAAATATTCATTACAGATTACGAAAAAGGTTACTTATTGTTAAGCCAACTGCAACGTTATGTTTTAGTTTTCTTAGAATTTAACCAAAATCTGGATTTTACAGTTTCATTTAATCCTATCATTTGTTACACATTTTTAAAGTAATTAATTAAATGCATCTTTATTTTTGTGAATTTTAATTAAGATCTGCATAGAAAGCAGAACAATAACTTCCATTATAAACTTTAGCTAATAAATCAATTATAGGCCGATTTTCACGAAGACAACAATACGACCATTGTTACAGTCATGATACAACATAACCCTATTCTAGCTCATATTCAGTTTTGATGAACACTAATATAGTATGTATTAAAAAAAAATATTATGATGCATGAAGGTTTTAGTTTCTAGCACAAAAAACTTTTTTTATTATAAGGGTATCGGTACTTATCATGATTTCCATAGAATTATATTTTTTTCAAAACGTTCTTATTTTAAACAAATACTTTTTTCTAAAAATATTCTTTTTTTTATTTTAAGTTTCTCTTCGTTCGGAAATGACAAACGCTTAAGTATGTGCTCTGGTGCGGATGCGAGGTAGGTGTAAGGGGCCCTTGACTGTACCCTTGATGTTTTAGTAATATCGTCTTTGGGAAGCTTTCAGTTTTAATTAAATGCGAAAAAAGGATTGCGTAGTTGGTTTCGTGGTTTTGTATCAAGAAATTTCTCAGTAGCAACTTGGAATTTGAATTTGTGTCCGGATAACGAAAATAACCTCTTTAACATATTAGTAAACTGTAGGTGTACATCAGTACACTTCTGCCTGACCCTTTTATAAGGGCGTGATTAACATAACAAGCAATGTGGTAAATACAAGAAATTGCATTACGTTAGCCCTTTTTATCCTTTTATTTATTATCATCGCGCTTATAAAATTATGTTTCCATAGCCTATCTGAATATTTTTATTTTTACTTACTCTCATTACAATAATTTAGCACTGATTGGTTCAGCCGGTGAAAGTAATTGAATAAAATATAATAAAGTTTGTCAAAATACATAAAGAAGCTTTAGGAATTTTACATCATTTGATAATAATATCCGGATAGGTTTTTGTAGGAATTTAAGGTTCATTATTATAATACCTACTCATAGATAGATATTGTTTTTTTTAAGATTCTATAGGTATTCCATTATGGGCATAATGGGATAAGATGGTTGTTCGTCTGTCTGTCGGTGTGTCCAGGCCCTTCTTCTGGGAAATGGTTAGAAGTATCTTGATTACGGTTTGAAGGTTGAAATTAATTTAGCAAAGCGCGTCAGGACCCCGGGGCGCCGGGCCAGAAGAACGATAGAAGTTGTTAGCCAACTTCTCTTAAGAGCCTTTCAAATAATAGAAAAGTATATATTTCAAATAATTTAAACATACTATCACGCTTGTATTCCCCAAAGGGCTAGGCAGAGGTGTAATGTACACTCATCATCGGTATGTGATAAGAGCCAAGCCTATTGCCATTAACTGGACACAAATTCCAAACTCCGAGGTGATACTAAAAATTGCATAGAAAAACCCAGTAACACGGATCGACCTGGTAATCGAAACCAGGCCTCTAGCGTAGCACTGGTGATCAGGACCGCTACACTAATAAGGCAATTATAATTTAGTGTAAAAAAATCTAAAAAAAGGAAAGGTACATACCTATCTTTTTTATTAGTCCCTATCCATTTTCAGGAAAATAAAGTATTATTTATTAAAAACTATTTATTGTATTACAAGCAATGAAAAAAAGCGTTAATTGAAAAAGTTTTAAATGTTTTGTACGTATAACCGACGAGTAACGAACTCTTGCCAAACTTGATTCCGTTTAGTTCGTAATTTGCTTGTCTTTTAAACTTTCTTCTATCCTGCTATGCACTTTCTTGTTTCGTTCGCAAACTAACTTAATGTCAAACCTTATTTTTTATATTATGTATTATCGAAAAGTAAAAAATAGTAATTCACTAGCACCTAGAATAACATCCTATTTTAGATCGCAATTTTAATACAGGCACGAATGTTATAAAAAAACATGCGATGCCATTTGCAGGAAAAAAACTTTTTGTTTTTCATAATTATTTTATGGCTACGCTTAATTATTTTTCGTACAAAAATCAATAATATTCTAATTCAGTAGACTTCCAAAAAGTTTTGAACCGCTTTTTGAGATCACAATTTTAATGCTGGCAGGAATGTTATAAAAAAACATGCGATGCCATTTGCAAGAAAAAAAAAACAATTTGTTTTTCGTATTTTATGGCTACGCCTAATTTTTTGACGGGCAACGGTCATTAAGTAATTCAGTATAGTTCCAAAAAGTTTTGGACCGATTTTAACATATACGTAGACTCCTTACATAAACATTTGAATTCCACGAAATCAATCCCCCGAAACTATGTGAAGTTCGGAAGTCCATAGTATATAAAAAGTCATAATTATTAAAATTATAATGATTTTATGAAACGTTGACGAAACAAAATAAAGTTAGTAACGGAATTGTCCTAAAATTAAACTCTGAAATGTTTATCTCATTTCAAGCTTATTCTATTATGGTAAGTCCACTCTACTTTTCACGTGAATTCTTCATGACAGCGACCGACGGTCGAACGTGGGGCCAGATTTCTGTCACATATAATACCTTTTTGATTGTTAGCGATTTATTTTTAAATCTTTTAGGATACGTGTGTCTGACATACGCTTGTTTTTATAATAGTTACAGTATTTTAAAGCTTAGCTATACACTAAATAAAATTAATATGAAGGAATTTATCGCGGTTTCACAAACGATTTTATCTTAAATAAACTCAAAGCTATTTATATTACACAATTAAAACTAAAGCAGTAGTTTTTAATGTATCAATTATTTTACGCAATCAGAAAATACTACATCAGTATATAATTTCCATAAAGTAGGTAATTATAAAATATTCCGAATTATTATTTATTAGGTACGAAGAGATTTCGTATAAGGATCAAGCTTAAATTACCTAAGTATGTAGATAGTCCTACCTTTTAGTACTAAACTTTTTATTTACGTTAGCCTTAGAATTGTTTATAAAACCTTTTTAGTAATAATCCTAACCCGTATAATGCCAACAAAAAGTTTCTAAAACCAACGCTACTTTGTATACTTTTTCACAGAAAAATAAGCCCTACACAGAATAAAAAGAGGTTATTCGATTATCTTTAATTTTGAGGGTTTTAATAAACTGACTGTTAATTATCGCTTCAAAGTGAATCCAATTTAAAAAATACACTTTCTTTTTATAGTTTACTGTTGAATTTCTACAGACAACGGTTAAATGACCAATCCTTTGATGTGATCCGAATTCTGGTGCTATTGGCGAAGAGCGGATGCCTTTGAACGAGTTTAACTTTATTGATTGTATAGTATATCGCAATGAGAAGTTCGTTTGTATCATTGTGCAAATGTCCCTTGAGAATAGCAATATACAGACTGAGCTAGTCTAATATTGTAAATAACATTCTGTAGCGTTAACACAAATTATAAAAACGTAAGCTCTTTTCTATCTCATCATATTAACATGAGGATTCGCAATTGCTAAATATTTTACGGTTTGAAGAGCCTTTCAAACCAAAGGCTACATGGCTATGTAACCAGTATAATTACTGGGCATACGAGACTGGTAACTGTGGTCGCAAGATGACGATGCGAGCATGGCGTCTATAGGCTGCGGTTGCCGCTTACCATCAAGCAGCCCGTACGTTCGTGTGTCATCATATTACATTATAAAAAGCACTATGGATCACTTTAAAACGTCACTTTTCTAGGATTCGGTTGTAAGTTCTAGCTCGGATACTCATGTTATTTAAACAATGTTATGGAGATTTGTCTATTATCATTTTTATTTATCCGGGGTTAGTTTTTTTTCTGTAAATGTATAATTCAAAACTAAGTCGTAGTACCTGGTAATGTTTGATCGCCTTTTAAACATAATTTTCTAATAATTTATATAATAAATTACATTTTTAATAATTTAAAAAATTTCTTAATTATTAAAAACCATGAACTTTTAAAAAAATAACAGAAACTTCAATCGTCTACAAAGTTTTTTAGGATTTTCAAAGCGTAATGTTTAATATCAGTGTATTTTATAAGTACTAGTTTCTTTTGGATCAGTAAGTAATAAGGATTTAAATTCTCAATACTGGTAAAATAAACGTATCTTGAATAATAATATGAATAAGAAATATTAAGTTTGCTAGACTTTTCAATTTCCGGAGTGAATGTAGAGATATTTTGATTAAACTTACTATATTATACTTTTATATAAACCATTCCTCCCCTATGTACAGAGATTGTGAGATATTAATTTTAACTTACACTATAAAATTATTTTTAGATTTATTAACTTTTATTTTATATTTTTACTGATTTAGCCGAACACTTTTTTTAATTACCTATTTATTTTAATCGTTTTATGTACTCTAGAATTTTCATTATCAATTTTCCTAGAAAGTGACTACTTTTTTTCTTTTTCTGCATTAAAAACTGTTATGAATTTAAATAATTGAAAAAAGAAAGTGACTACTTTATTTCTTTTTCTGCATTAAAAACTGTTATGAATTTAAATAATTTCCTATCAGTCTATTATCTAAGCTATCAAGGTAAGTAGATCGTGTCACATAGGTCAGTAGGCACCCCTGCTTCGTATTAACCATAGACGATTACTTATGAAACATAAATAACTTTAATTTTATTGATTTGGTTATTGTTAAAGTAAAATTTAGGAAAAATTATTTAGGTGTACGTGTTATTACAGCAGTTTGCAGTAAATTATTAATATTGTCCTAATTGGTAAAAATATTGAAAAAAAAAAACAATTCTCAAATGTAAAGATTTTTACGTGACGAGAAATTCAGCACTAAGAAAATTCACGCGAAATTATTTCCCATATTAACATTGACAAATTTTTCACTTTATCGTGGCTATTCGATAATAATTATTTAAATCGTCACTATGTGTTACTTACCTGCGAGTTTGAGTTGTCCGAAACTGTACGAGTTGTGCACTGTAACACTGAGAGCGGAGCAGTGCGCGTGTTGCGAGCTGAGACGGTGCTACTGAAATGACCACAGAACTTCGCACACCCCTGTTATATACCCTACACCAACAAGGGGTAAAGCCAAAATCGTAGCGGTTGGTGCTACGCTGCTACGCCGCGCCCCGCGTAGGCGTGCGTAGGCACGGGCCTACGGCATGCTACCATAATTATATTATATACCAAACTGTACGATTTAACATTTGTAATCAATTGCATTGTAAAACTAAATTACATTTTTTTAAATCAATCCGACAGGAAATACGTTATAATAACGCGATAGCTGCTGTTGTCTTTACATTTTACCGGTTATTTAATTGTAAAATTCAATGAAAATTACATTGAAAAGGATCTTTGGTAAGTTCTAATACAAGTGCAAATCCGCCCAAAGTCGGCTTTGAAACTTTCACGCAAAAGTTTATATTTGTTTTAGAAATGACAAAAATAGATTGAAATTGTATTGTTTTATATCCTGACACTTGCCCATGCCATTATAAAAGTAATTCCAAGTTTAATTTTAAAGATCCAAATGAAAGTTAATAGAAAAATCAAAACTCAGTGTCGCTTTGAAAGAATAGAAGATGGGGATTATTAGATCGTATTATTAAATTTCTTGCTTTTGAATGTGTTTCATCGAAAGCTGTTGTTTACAGGTTATTATTTATATCACAGCAATTAACTCTCAAATAGTAGTAAATTGAAATTTCTTGTGAGATATAAAATTCATATTGCATCATAAGTTTATACTAAGACTGTCCTGTATCGTTCTTCCAAAACATAAACGTCGTCACACGTTGTCCAAACCTGAGGTTCAAACATATTACATTTAGGTTAACATTAGCGCATGTCACCATTCGGAGTAGCCGTTACTAATCGAATAAATTCATAAATGGAACAAAATTGATATGAACTAGCTTACAACTAGCTTGTAGTTATTTTTCATTGTGTGTAGGAATTCAAAAAAAGAGCTTCGATTATTACGAGTACTCTACTGAATTAATTCTCTCTTAATTTCGAAATAAGAACTCTCAACCAATTTGGGCTTGAGGTTTTTTTTTATAAAAAAAGGATTGTATACTTTTTGCTTCGGTTTTTTTTGTGGAATTCTTTACGTGCGTGTCGTTAAAAATACATACTTAATTTTAATTCTTCCTTGTCGTGATCGGATCTGCGACCTATACCCGACCGGTGTGCTCTGGGTCCACGGTATCACTCACATTCCAAAGGACATTAAAAAAGGTAACCTATGGTATCTGGTTCCTCCTACGCCTTATCCAAGGTCCCACAGGAAATTATATCGAAATAAGATAAAACTTTTGACTAACCTAGTTGTATAACACTTTATTTATAATATCATGGCAGTATGGATTATAAGTAATCATTATTTATTCTTGAGCTGAGCTCTAACTCTTCTTCTTCTTAGAGCTGAACATGCTGAAATCGATAATTCACTGATTACGCTAGCAGTTGCTAAAAGACTAAGTGCACTTATATAATTCAAAGTCTTGTTATAATTCTTAAAACTGCCTCATTAGTCTAGTGGTCCTGAACGTGACTGCTACGCCAGAGGTCCTGGATTCGATTCCCATGTCGACCAAATTGTTATTGGGTTTTTCTATGAAATTCTCAGTAGCAACTCGGATTTTGAGTTTTCTATAAAATTCTCAGTAGCAACTCTGAGTTTGCTTAATGACAATAGGCTCGCCCCTTATTAGGGACATGGGATATAGATAAATGGCGAACTGTGGGTGTACATTAGTACGGCTCTGCCTAACCCTTCTGGGAATACAGGCATGATGATATTATATCATAATTCTTCAACAACTGGACATAACCGCAGTTATATTCTGCTCGACTATTTTGTTTATTTTACTGACGCAGCGCGCAGGTTAACAGGGAAGCACTATATTTTTCTTTCATTCAGGAGCAGGACAGACAAAAAATTGCAACCTTTTGTCTTTGGCTACACATCGGGACTCAATGGAAGTGTTCCAAACTGTTGAGTGGGTATCGGAGCCACAAAATTGAATATGGGTTAATTTTGGACTTCATAGTTTGGTATTAAGAAAACCGAAGTCGGGGAAAATGGCTTAAAATGTCTAAAATGGCCACTGAAATAATTAAATCATAATATGATTCACATTACAAAATTGCTAAGGAACTCTATTATTCAAAATATTATATGAATCGATTTTTGCTGAATGAAGTACGATGGCTAAAATGGCTATATTCGGCAATTCTTCTAAATCAATTCATATTTAAAATCATTTTATGATTCATCGGCCACATTAGCCAAGTGGTCCTGAGCACGACTGCTACGCTTGACTTCCTGAGTTCGATTCCCAGGTGGAGCAGTGTTATTGGGTTTTTCTATTAAATTCTCAGTATTAATTCTCACTCTCTTCGACCTGGAAATCGAACCCAGAACCTATAGCGTAGCAGTCGAGTTTAAAACTAAGAATAACGCAGGCATTGTTCATGTAAAAAAAAATAGTAGGTACCAGCAATACCTACCTTTAACGTTTTGTTGAAACAGAATCAACTTTTGAGGGGTACGGGTGACAATTGTGTCATAAAAAAGCGGTAACAAGTCGTAAATGTTCGGACACGTAAGTCTGAGGTAACGATGCTTCGGTCAACATGGCGGGGAGCACAGGTGTCGCTCGTTCGACAACCCTGCTAACCTTACTGTTAACTGTCAGTTTTGGCTTAAGGCTCTCCACACGCCCACGACTAACGCCTAATTAGGCAATGGAAGATTTATATTCAGGCTTGAACTTTTTTGACAAGTCTCTATAAGGGAACTGCTGTAGATATTTTTTATATTTAGTAAATCGGTAGTTACTTAGTTCGTTATTTCTTTGAAAAGTATCTTAAGTTTTTGTGCACATCAAAACTATATTTGTGCCGAAAAAATCAAGTTATCTCTTTGAAATCCAAAAAATACCCAAAACATTTTATCGCTAAAAGTGTATTAAAATATTGAAATTGTTAGTCATTCGCCTATTCACACACGCAGGAGATTCATTCCTCACCATTATGCTTAAGTAATCCACCACAAAAAGATCCTAGTTAACAACTTAATACGTAAAGGATAAGGAAATTATTCATATATATAACGGGGAAAATGCGGGGAGGGGGTTACTATTATTACGTGTCTCGTAATCAGAAGTGATGGCCAATCATTACTTTAGTGGGCGACAGTGGGTCATGTTGGTTCAAACATTAAAACACACATTTAGAAGTCATTAAATCTCTCATTTAATCAGACTTCTTGTAGTACTTTTCTTACGTCAATATTACAACCCAGCAAACCCCCAAAACGCCAGCGTGGCTTCACTAGTGCTATTTCCTACTGGGAGAAGAAGCCACAAGAAACTCCCAAGCACGTCCGTTACGATTATTAAAGTGACTTTTAAACTATAACGTTAACAATAACTATGTAGGTAGAATTACAAAGGAACGCGTGACGGTTCCACGACGTGCGCACAAGTCGACCACCAGATGTGTCGTCTGACTCCGCAGCTCGACTTCGCCGTCGCAGTATTTGCCCCTTCCAATTGTCACGCCTTTGATACCATTTAGTGCCAGCAGGTGGCGCTAGCGTCTCGATTAGTCAACAGACAGTCCGTAATCATTCTCTCTCCGACATATATTTAAGACGCTACGATATTCTTTATAAAAAGAGGTCACGTGTTCACTGCCATTCAATGTCAAAAAACATTGTAACCAAAATATACATTTCCTAGAAAATATCTACATTTATACAAAAAATAACATTCCATTCCATTGAATCGCTACAGCCAGTTCCAGTTCCAACCAGAGTGTTGTATCGTGAAGAAAGCTCATTACATAAGTGCGGGTAAGTGATCAGTGACGCATAGTAACTGTCCACTACAACCACAGAGTAGTTAGTAAATGGAATAATAACGAAACATTATGAAATAAATCTAAGAGATACCTTAAGTTAAAAACACAACAAACCATGAAAACTAAGAGGTCCTCTTGGTTTTCATATAATTTCACCGACAAGAGTATCACTGAGAGCTTCGAAATCTTCTTTATTAGTTTTTCATGGATGACAACATATATACCATTCTTTATCTAGAACTCTAATGACAATATTTAATTGTACGTATAACTTTAGCTTAAAAGTTATGACCAATTGAGGAAGGCAGCTTGTAAGTTGCCTTCCACTAATCTGTGAATAGTACACTATTAGTTATGCTTTTTATTGTTGGGTTGAATCGGTTCAGTTTTGCTAGAAAGTACAAACAGGGTCTAAGATAAAACACGCAATTCAGAACACACACAATACTTACACACAGTAAAGCTTTTGCACCTGTCTTAGGTACATGCGGTGGTACCTAGCCAGTGGGATCACTAGTTCCAACAACAAAGCGTGCTGGATCTTGTTGACTTTTATAATACGTATTACTTCCCGACGTGTAAAGATGGGAGGTGCTCTTTCCTAAATAATAAGTAGGAAAAAGCTAAGAGGATCATGTGTGAAGATGAAGTGTTGAATTCATAGCCAACCTCCCATGAGCATTTTAAATTATCTTACCATATATCTACAAAAACTATATTTACAAGATACTGCTAAGACGTTTATCAGTCTTAATTTATTAGTTCTTTACCATACATACTCGATGAGCAGGACCTAGTACTCCATTTACTCAAATTCTTTGTCTATTACGCACATGACGCAAGGAGAAATACATTTAATCACTATTGAGATGGTATTTCTATTACATAGAATTTATTAGGTATGATCTAATCGGAGTCCTTCCCCTTTAGCAGTAGTAAGTAAACTAATAGATTTTAACTTGTAATAAAATTTACATACAGAGGTATTTCTTTTTATTCTCGTTTAATACTATTTGAATTTGATTTACATGCAGCACTCATATAATATTAGAAGGACTTTTAAAATGTGAATAAAAATACCTTGATTCTCAGGTGCACTAAATTTAGCTTTGTTTTTATATCACCTACCCTTTTTTGTATTTAATAGTTTTTTCTATTATATGTAATGTGAATTCAGAATTCAAAGTTTCATGTCACTACTTATTATAATTCCAAGGATTTCCAAGAAGCTCCAAGAATTTTAACAATGCGAAGTAGGTAATATAATAATTTACGGTAATTTCCCTTTCTTTTGTATGAAAAAAATATCGACTAGGTACAAACTTATGGCCGGAGCTATGGAACACACTCACATATTCTGTAACATTCTGGCACATTCTCCGCGACAGGTAGGAATATAGATCGATATTATAGCAAAACATTTATTTCAGACTGATATAAGAAATTACTGCCTCACTAGTGTAGTGGTCCCAAGCGCGACTGCTACGCTAGAGGTTCGATCCCTAGGTCAAGCAGTGTTATTGGGTTTTTCTATGAAATTCTCAGTAACAGCTCGGAATCTGGATTTGTGCCCGGTTAATGGCAATAGACTCGCCCCCTATTACATGAGACCTAAACATACTGGCGAATTCTGGGTGTACATTAGTACGCATCTGCCCAACCTTTTGGGGAATACAGGCGTGATGGTATATTATGTTATGTTATAAAAATATGACAAATGAAGAGGGCCCAAAGTAACAGGTACATAGTCTAGATTGTACATTCAAAACTTATGTCTATGATGTTCTAGAAAAATATAGTGCCAACAATCGTACATTTTTAGCCAGCCTTACATATTGCGTCCTATATCCACTTGTCCCAGTGTACGTAGAGTTATCTTTGATTTCTCTCGGGCGGCCTGGGAGCGCCTGTGTCATGTCACCCACCCCACTAGTTGTGCCATTCTGTCTTATTCCCAACACGGGAATTCTAACTTTGCTTACGTATTGCGACTTCAATATTTCATCTGTTTTCAGGAAATAAGACTGTCTAGGAATATAATTTGTTCCTATTGCTTCATTTTTGTAACTCTTGTAAGTTATACGTGTGTTCTAGTTATTATTTACTAGACATTTCAATGTTGCCATTCTTATAAACCTATTCTCTTATGAATAAATTACATACTTCTGTAATAGGAAATGCAGAACTTCTTATTATTTATTTTTTACAATAGTGCAACACAAATTATTACCTCCTGTTCAGTCGGTATGCTATCTATGTTATTATTTATTTATTTACCTTCAATATCTACATTTTAAAATACTTTTATGCAACATTTATACTTAGTTTGATTTAAAAAAATATAAGATAATCTTAAATTTAAAGATAATTATAGCCTAAGTTCAAATCTATCCTTTATTTTTGATTGGAAAGTATCAAGAATTAAAACAAACTTCTAATTAATTATTTGCTTGTACCGTTAAGCATGTCTGCTAATTCTTTTTAAAAAACAAATTCAAATTCTTTATACTTAAAAAAACTTACTCCTAATTTTCCAGCCATTAAAGCGTAGGCCATTCCACTGCCGGGCACAGAACGTCTCCCAGAATAGAAGCATTTCAATTCAATAATTCAAACGAATTCAATTCACTAACAGACCTTCGGGTTCGTAGACTTCGTGCGCCCCAAACTCTTCGCGATTTGGTCGCGATATCTTCTAATCCCATGAATTAAAAACGTAGAGGTGCGTGCGACCTCGTTGTTCCAACCTTATTTATATAAAAAATAGATTAACAATACAAACATTGACTGCTGATTGAACTGTTTCTACTGAACTTGATTTAAAGTTTCATCATAAATCACTCCACTCAATCATTCAAAGCACCTTTAATGTAGATACGTATTTAAACTACTACATTAGGCTAGTCCTAAGTGGGACCCCGGTTATTAGCAATAGTCGGCGAACTGTGGGTGTATTATTGCACTTCTTCCTAACTCTTCGGGGAATACAGACGAGATGATATGTTTATGTTATGTTATTACTTATGTTGATAACAATGAACTACCATCATCATCATCATCAATACATTAATAGTCGTACTGCTAAGCGCGAGACTACTCTTATAATGAGAGGGGTTCCATAGATAGGTACAGAATCTCTTGCAGACAACCTATTGTGTATTACCGCCCTTAAATTTCCTTCACGCCGTATTGGTCTCAAGGGGGAACAAAACCGTTATCTCTCCTAATCTTTCCCCCCAATGATTGGTATATGTCGCATAATTGATTACTGGTCCCGTCTCTACGTTTAATTGACCTCTGTTACCATTGATGGATAACAGGCCTGCTGTGGTACAGATTGGTTTTACCTAACAAGTTTCTTATTTCTGTAATTAAGAACACATTTTCGATTTTTCGTCTACTTATACTAAATTACAAAGCGGTATTTACGTAGGATGTGTATGAAGAGGGTAATTACCGGAATTAAAGACATGATTCTGAAAAATCTCTTACTAATAGATATCTATATTATAACCAAATTTTATATAAAGGCTATGTATGTTATGTGAATAAAGTTAATACATATTATGCTTGGAAATAAAACTACTTGCTTGCTTTTAATCTATACCATGCCTAGCTGTGATTATTCATGTAGAGTACCTAAATTTGCGTAGGACGCCACCCAACTAGATGGAGCGACGTCGTGTTAAAGATGGCTGGTTTGGAAACCATTGGTGCGCTTTCATAGCTAAATTTTGCACAGCCCATCCCACCAGGAAATCCCGTTAAAAGAGGCCTACAGCCACGGAAACATAGGCCTCTAATGACTTATGAAATAAAATAAAATGTATCTACTCAGGCGGTAGATGTTCTAAGTTTACCTAGAATTTTTCCAGAAACTTTGTTATGTAAGTTATCTATTACTTACTGTTTATTTCACATTTCATACATTGAAATTCGTCACCTAAACGCACAGTAATAGTAAATTGTACTTACGTATACACCGAGGAAAGAAAATTATACATTACTAACGAGTGTGTTTCATTTAATTACAATTTTATTTCATTTGAGGTTTTATTTCGCAAATCATTCGAATTTGTAATGTGTTCTTCCCCCCATACAAGTGTGTAACAAAACATAGTACTTTATAATTCACCAACGAGCTAAATAAAAATAAGTTTATGTCATATCTGTAAAATAATTAGAGCTGCCTTTGTGAGCTTTCATTACATAGGTCTAGGCGCTAGTCATACTTAGGTACTTTTACATAAAGTACCTAAGTATTACTAGCATACCATCACGCCTGTATTCCCCGATGGGTTAGGCAGAGGTGTACTTAATGTACACTCACAGTTCGCCGGTATGTTTAGGTCCCATGTTATAGGAGGCGAGCCTATAGCCATTAACCGGGCACAAATCCAGACTCCGAGCTGCTAATGAGAATTTCATAGAAAAAGTCAATAACACTTTTCTCGACCTGGGGATCGAACCCAGGACCTCTAGTGTAGCAGTCGCACTTGGGACCACTAGACTAATGAGGCAGTCAGAGTAGGTACTTTTAATATTAAATATTTGACATACATATTTCGATTTAGTCATGGAGGTATAAGGTATTATTTATCAAGATTTTATTCACTAGACTTCATCATCACTAAATACCTACAAAATTATATTTGCAAGTCACTAAAAATAAAAATCAATAACAAAACCATAACCCAACCCAAACCAAACATCGCGCTCAAAGCGCGAATCAACACCATTCTAATTTTAAATTATTAAATTCTCTACAGCTGTGTCACTATGAAGGTTTGTTAACACAATTTAAACGAAAATGCATTTATCCAGGAAATTTTTGTTTGAAATTCAAATTTAGCAGCCCTCTGCCAATCAAAATTCTATATTTTATATCTATCAAAAAAATCTATACAGGACATTTAATGGATTTTCATACACTTATTACATAGAATTATTAATGCCAGTGAACTTGGCAGATCATTGTCCAGCAGATCAAAAATAAATGAGAGTTCTTTTCGCATGCAGCAGAGTTCTATAGTTCCTGATACTTTTCAAGAATAGTTCTGCCGTATTTCCGAAAAAAAAGTCAGTTAAAAAAATGATCTGCCAACTTCCCGTAGCATATCATTTTGCAGCAGATCAAAAATTAATGTGAGTTCCTTTCGCATGCACCTGAGTTCTACAGTTCCTGATACTTTTTAGAAATAGTTCTGGCGTTTTTCCTATAAAAAAAATTAAAGGAAAAATGATCTGCCAACTTCCCGTAGCAGATCAATTTGCAGCAGATCGTAAATAAATGTCAGTTCCATCCGTATACAGCTGAGTTCTACAGTTCCTGATAACTTTCAAAAATAGTTCTGGCGTTTTCCCTAAAAAAAACCAGGTAGTAAAGAGTAAAAGAGTATAAATTTAGATCCAATAGAATGCAAGTTTGATTTTTTTTTCGAAAGATTCATTACCATTGCTAGAGGCTAGAACTCTCGCTTTTCTAATAAACACGAATCAGAGCTATAAGATACAACTACATTTGAGACGGGAACTCTCTTCGGAATACCAGCAGAGCATGGTAGAATAGTAGAAAAGTTAAAATCGAAAATATTTTTTTTAATAGACTCCAGCATAGTTAGAGACGGGAACTCTCGCGTTTCTAATAGACACAAATCACGGCTACTAGATACAATTCCAATTGGGACTGGAACTCTCTTAGGAATACCAGCAGAGCATGGTAGAATGACAGAAAAAGTTAAACATAGTAAAGATTTTTTTTGATAGAGTAAAGCATTGCTAGAGACGGGAACTCTCGCGTTTCTAATAGACAAAAATCACAGCTACAAGATACAATTCCAATTGGGACTGGAACTCTCTTAGGAATACCAGCAGAGCATGGTAGAATAGTAGAAAAGTTAAAATCGAAAATATTTTTTTTAATAGACTCAAGCATAGTTAGAAACGGGAACTCTCGCGTTTCTAATAGACACAAATAACAGCTACAAGATACAATTCCAATTGGGACTGGAACTCTCTTAGGAATACCAGCAGAGCATGGTAGAATAGTAGAAAAGTTAAAATCGAAAATATTTTTTTTAATAGATTCAAGCATAGTTAGAGACGGGAACTCTCGCGTTTCTAATAGACACAAATAACAGCTACAAGATACAATTCCGATTGAGACTGGAACTCTCTTAGGAATACCAGCAGAGCATGGTAGAATAGTAGAAAAGTTAAAATCGAAAATATTTTTTTTAATAGACTCAAGCATAGTTAGAAACGGGAACTCTCGCGTTTCTAATAGACACAAATAACAGCTACAAGATACAATTCCGATTGAGACTGGAACTCTATTAGGAATACCAGCAGAGCATGGTAGAATGACAGAAAAAGTTAAAAATAGAAAAGATTTTTTTTGATAGATTAAAGCATTGCTAGAGACGGGAACTCTCGCGTTTCTAATAGACACAAATAACAGCTACAAGATACAATTCCGACTAAGACTAGAACTCTCTTAGAAATACCAGCAGAGCATGGTAGAATGATAGAAAAAGCTAACAATAGAAAAGATTTTTTTTGATAGAGTTAAGCATTGCTAGAGACGGGAACTCTCGCGTTTCTAATAGACAAAAATCACAGCTACAAGATACAATTCCAATTGGGACTGGAACTCTCTTAGGAATACCAGCAGAGCATGGTAGAATAGTAGAAAAGTTAAAATCGAAAATATTTTTTTTAATAGACTCAAGCATAGTTATAAACGGGAACTCTCGCGTTTCTAATAGACACAAATAACAGCTACAAGATACAACTCCAATTGGGACTGGAACTCTCTTAGGAATACCAGCAGAGCATGGTAGAATAGTAGAAAAGTTAAAATCGAAAATATTTTTTTTAATAGACTCAAGCATAGTTAGAAACGGGAACTCTCGCGTTTCTAATAGACACAAATAACAGCTACAAGATACAATTCCGATTGAGACTGGAACTCTATTAGGAATACCAGCAGAGCATGGTAGAATGACAGAAAAAGTTAAAAATAGAAAAGATTATTTTTGATAGAGTAAAGCATTGCTAGAGACGGGAACTCTCGCGTTTCTAATAGACACAAATAACAGCTACAAGATACAATTCCGATTGAGACTGGAACTCTCTTAGGAATACCAGCAGAGCATGGTAGAATAGTAGAAAAGTTAAAATCGAAAATATTTTTTTTAATAGACTCTAGCATAGTTAGAGACGGGAACTCTCGCGTTTCTAATAGACACAAATAGCAGCTACAAGATACAACTCCACTTGAGACCGTAACTCTCTTAGGAATACCAGCAGAGCATGGTAGAATAGTAGAAAAGTTAAAACCGAAAATATTTTTTTTAATAGACACAAGCATAGTTAGAAACGGGAACTCTCGCGTTTCTAATAGACACAAATAACAGCTACAAGATACAATTCCGACTAAGACTAGAACTCTCTCAGAAATACCAGCAGAGCATGGTAGAATGACAGAAAAAGTTAAAAATAGAAAATATTTTTTTTAATAGATTTAAGCATAGTTAGAGACGGGAACTCTCACGTTTCTAATAGAAACAAATAACAGCTACAAGATACAATTCCGACTAAGACTAGAACTCTCTTAGAAATACCAGCAGAGCATGGTAGAATGACAGAAAAAGATAAAAATAGAAAAGATTTTTTTTGATAGAGTAAAGCATTGCTAGAGACGGGAACTCTCGCGTTTCTAATAGACAAAAATCACAGCTACAAGATACAATTCCAATTGGGACTGGAACTCTCTTAGGAATACCAGCAGAGCATGGTAGAATAGTAGAAAAGTTAAAATCGAAAATATTTTTTTTAATAGACTCAAGCATAGTTAGTGACGGGAACTCTCGCGTTTCTAATAGACACAAATAACAGCTACAAGATACAATTCCAATTGGGACTGGAACTCTCGCGTTTCTAATAGACACAAATAACAGCTACAAGATACAATTCCGATTGAGACTGGAACTCTCTTAGGAATACCAGCAGAGCATGGTAGAAGGACAGAAAAAGTTAAAAATAGAAAAGATTTTTTTTGATAGAGTAAAGCATTGCTAGAGACGGGAACTCTCGCGTTTCTAATAGACACAAATAACAGCTACAAGATACAATTCCAATTGGGACTGGAACTCTCTTAGGAATACCAGCAGAGCATGGTAGAATAGTAGAAAAGTTAAAATCGAAAATATTTTTTTTAATAGACTCAAGCATAGTTAGAAACGGGAACTCTCGCGTTTCTAATAGACACAAATAACAGCTACAAGATACAATTCCGATTGAGACTGGAACTCTCTTAGGAATACCAGCACAGCATGGTAGAATGACAGAAAAGGTTAAAAATAGAAAAGATTTTTTTTGATAGAGTAAAGCATTGCTAGAGAAGGGAACTCTCGCGTTTCTAATAGACACAAATCACAGCTACAAGATACAATTCCAATTGGGACTGGAACTCTCTTAGGAATACCAGCAGAGCATGGTAGAATAGTAGAAAAGTTAAAATCGAAAATATTTTTTTTAATAGACTCAAGCATAGTTAGAAACGGGAACTCTCGCGTTTCTAATAGACACAAATAACAGCTACAAGATAAAATTCCACGTGAGACCGTAACTCTCTTAGGAATACCAGCAGAGCATGGTAGAATAGTAGAAAAGTTAAAATCGAAAATATTTTTTTTAATAGACTCAAGCATTGTTAGAGACGGGAACTCTCGCGTTTCTAATAGAAACAAATCACAGCTACAAGATACAATTCCAATTGGGACTGGAACTCTCATGGGAATACCAGCAGAGCATGGTAGAATAGTAGAAAAGTTAAAATCGAAAATATTTTTTTTAATAGACTCAAGCATAGTTAGAAACGGGAACTCTCGCGTTTCTAATAGACACAAATAACAGCTACAAGATACAATTCCGATTGAGACTGGAACTCTCTTAGGAATACCAGCAGAGCATGGTAGAATAGTAGAAAAGTTAAAATCGAAAATATTTTTTTTAATAGACTCAAGCATAGTTAGAGACGGGAACTCTCGCGTTTCTAATAGACACAAATTACGGCTACAAGATACAATTCCAATTGGGACTGGAACTCTCTTAGGAATACCAGCAGAGCATGGTAGAATGACAGAAAAAGTTAAAAATAGAAAATATTTTTTTTGATAGATTCAACCATAGTTAGAGACGGGAACTCTCACGTTTCTAATAGAAACAAATAACATCTACAAGATACAATTCCGACTAAGACTAGAACTCTCTTAGAAATACCAGCAGAGCATGGTAGAATGACAGAAAAAGTTAAAAATAGAAAAGATTTTTTTTTATAGAGTAAAGCATTGCTAGAGACGGGAACTCTCGCGTTTCTAATAGACACAAATAACAGCTACAAGATACAATTCCGATTGAGACTGGAACTCTCTTAGGAATACCAGCAGAGCATGGTAGAATAGTAGAAAAGTTAAAATCGAAAATATTTTTTTTAATAGACTCAAGCATAGTTAGAAACGGGAACTCTCGCGTTTCTAATAGACACAAATAACAGCTACAAGATACAATTCCAATTGGGACTGGAACTCTCTTAGGAATACCAGCAGAGCATGGTAGAATAGTAGAAAAGTTAAAATCGAAAATATATTTTTTAATAGACTCAAGCATAGTTAGAAACGGGAACTCTCGCGTTTCTAATAGACACAAATAACAGCTATAAGATACAATTCCGACTAAGACTAGAACTCTCTTAGAAATACCAGCAGAGCATGGTAGAATAACAGAAAAAGTTAAAAATAGAAAAGATTTTTTTTGATAGAGTAAAGCATTGCTAGAGACGGAAACTCTCGCGTTTCTAATAGACAAAAATCACAGCTACAAGATACAATTCCAATTGGGACTGGAACTCTCTTAGGAATACCAGCAGAGCATGGTAAAATAGCAGAAAAGTGAAAAATTGAAAATATTTTTTTCATAGATTTATATAATTACTAGAGGCTAGAACTAACGTTTTTCTAATAAACACGAAGCAGAGCTATGAGATACAACTACTTTTGAGACGGGAACTCTCCTTGGAATACCAGCAGAGCATGGTAGAATAGTAGAAAAGTTAAAATCGAAAATATTTTTTTTAATAGACTCAAGCATAGTTAGAAACGGGAACTCTCGCGTTTCTAATAGACACAAATTCTCAATCGGAATTGTATCTTGTAGCTGTTATTTGTGTCTATTAGAAACGCGAGAGTTCCCGTCTCTAACTATGCTTGAGTCTATTAAAAAAAATATTTTCGATTTTAACTTTTCTACTATTCTACCATGCTCTGCTGGTATTCCTAAGAGAGTTCCAGTCCCAATTGGAATTGTATCTTGTAGCTGTGATTTGTGTCTATTAGAAACGCGAGAGTTCCCGTTTCTAACTATGCTTGAGTCTATTAAAAAAAATCTTTACTATTTTTATTTTTTTTCTGTCATTCTACCATGCTCTGCTGGTATTTCTAAGAGAGTTCTCGTCTTAGTCGGAATTGTATCTTGTAGCTGTTATTTGTGTCTATTAGAAACGCGAGAGTTCCCGTCTCTAACTATGCTTGAGTCTATTAAAAAAAATATTTTCGATTTTAACTTTTCTACTATTCTACCATGCTCTGCTGGTATTCCCATGAGAGTTCCAGTCCCAATTGGAATTGTATCTTGTAGCTGTGATTTGTGTCTATTAGAAACGCCAGAGCTCCCGTCTCTAGCTATGCTTTACTCTATCAAAAAAAATCTTTTCTATTTTTAACTTTTTCTGTCATTCTACCATGCTCTGCTGGTATTCCTAAGAGAGTTCCAGTCCCAATTGGAATTGTATCTTGTAGCCGTGATTTGTGTCTATTAGAAACGCGAGAGTTCCCGTCTCTAACTATGCTGGAGTCTATTAAAAAAAATATTTTCGATTTTAACTTTTCTACTATTCTACCATGCTCTGCTGGTATTCCTAAGAGAGTTCCAGTCCCAATTGGAATTGTATCTAGTAGCCGTGATTTGTGTCTATTAGAAACGCGAGAGTTCCCGTCTCTAGCTATGCTGGAGTCTATTAAAAAAAATATTTTCGATTTTAACTTTTCTACTATTCTACCATGCTCTGCTGGTATTCCTAAGAGAGTTCCAGTCTCAATCGGAATTGTATCTTGTAGCTGTTATTTGTGTCTATTAGAAACGCGAGAGTTCCCGTTTCTAACTATGCTTGAGTCTATTAAAAAAAATATTTTCGATTTTAACTTTTCTACTATTCTACCATGCTCTGCTGGTATTCCTTAGAGAGTTACGGTCTCAAGTGGAGTTGTATCTTGTAGCTGCTATTTGTGTCTATTAGAAACGCGAGAGTTCCCGTCTCTAACTATGCTTGAGTCTATTAAAAAAAATATTTTCGATTTTAACTTTTCTACTATTCTACCATGCTCTGCTGGTATTCCTAAGAGAGTTCCAGTCTCAATCGGAATTGTATCTTGTAGCTGTAATTTGTCTCTATTAGAAACGCGAGAGTTCCCGTCTCTAGCAATGCTTTACTCTATCAAAAAAAATCTTTTCTATTTTTAACTTTTTCTGTCATTCTACCATGCTCTGCTGGTATTCCTAAGAGAGTTCCAGTCTCAATCGGAATTGTATCTTGTAGCTGTTATTTGTGTCTATTAGAAACGCGAGAGTTCCCGTCTCTAGCAATGCTTTACTCTATCAAAAAAAATCTTTTCTATTTTTAACTTTTTCTGTCATTCTACCATGCTCTGCTGGTATTCCTAAGAGAGTTCCAGTCTCAATCGGAATAGTATCTTGTAGCTGTTATTTGTGTCTATTAGAAACGCGAGAGTTCCCGTCTCTAACTATGCTTGAATCTATTAAAAAAAATATTTTCGATTTTAACTTTTCTACTATTCTACCATGCTCTGCTGGTATTCCTAAGAGAGTTCCAGTCCCAATTGGAATTGTATCTTGTAGCTGTTATTTGTGTCTATTAGAAACGCGAGAGTTCCCGTTTCTAACTATGCTTGAGTCTATTAAAAAAAATTTTTTCGATTTTAACTTTTCTACTATTCTACCATGCTCTGCTGGTATTCCTAAGAGAGTTCCAGTCTTAGTTGGAGTTGTATCTTGTAGCCGTGATTTGTGTCTATTAGAAACGCGAGAGTTCCCGTCTCTAACTATGCTGGAGTCTATTAAAAAAAATATTTTCGATTTTAACTTTTCTACTATTCTACCATGCTCTGCTGGTATTCCGAAGAGAGTTCCCGTCTCAAGTGTAGTTGTATCTTATAGCTCTGATTCGTGTTTATTAGAAAAGCGAGAGTTCTAGCCTCTAGGAATGGTAATGAATCTTTCGAAAAAAAAAATCAAACTTGCATTCTATTGGATCTAAATTTATACTCCTTTACTCGTTACTACCTGGTTTTTTTTAGGGAAAACGCCAGAACTATTTTTGAAAGTTATCAGGAACTGTAGAACTCAGCTGTATACGGATGGAACTGACATTTATTTCCGATCTGCTGCAAATTGATCTGCTACGGGAAGTTGGCAGATCATTTTTCCTTTAATTTTTTTTATAGGAAAAACGCCAGAACTATTTCTAAAAAGTATCAGGAACTGTAGAACTCAGGTGCATGCTAAAGGAACTCACATTAATTTTTGATCTGCTGCAAAATGATATGCTACGGGAAGTTGGCAGATCATTTTTTTAACTGACTTTTTTTTCGGAAATACGGCAGAACTATTCTTGAAAAGTATCAGGAACTATAGAACTCTGCTGCATGCGAAAAGAACTCTCATTTATTTTTGATCTGCTGGACAATGATCTGCCAAGTTCACTGACACGAATTATTAGAGTACCTAGTAATGGGTCACTTTTCGAAGAAGGTGAATAATAAAATAATATTCATTATATTAAGTACTAGCTTTTGCCAGCGACTTCGTTCGCGTGGAATAGTTACTTTGTTCCCTAGTTCTTCGCCCGCGGTTTCACCTGCGTTGCCCCGTTCCTAAGGGTCGTAGCGTGATGTTTTATAGCTTGAAACCTTTCTCATGAATCACTCATTTTCCCAACATTTCCCTTCACTGCTCTGCTCCTATTGATCGTAGCGTGATGAAAAGTATACTATAACCTGCCCAGGAGTATGAAGAACAATTGTACCAAGTTTCGTTGAAATCCGTCGAGTGGTTTTTGTTTCTATAACGAACATACAGACAGACAGACAGACAGACAGACAGACCGACAGACAGACAGACAGACAAAAATTTTACTGATTGCATTTTTGTCGTCAGTATCGATCACTAATCACCCGCTGATAGTTATTTTGGAAATATATTTCATGTACAGAATTGACCTCTCTACAGATTTATTATAAGTATAGATAATACTATATCTTCATGTATAAAACTACGACCTTATCCAGAGACTTTCTAAACCTCGTAGTAGCTATCATTATGTATATACCTAGAGAAAAACCTATACATAATGTATCTTTCTTTAAATAGTGATAGCCAACCATCATAAAGCTACTATACCTAGAAACATTATTGAAATCCCAAAGCTAATACTAGTGATGCGACCCAGTTCAAGTAGGAACTTACTGCAAGATATTTGAACGCCGTATTTTAACAGATATACGTACCTAAGAATCAATATTAAATCATGGACGACACGATTGGCATAGCGGTTGAGCGATCGGCTTCTGCGCCACGTGTTGTGGGTTCGATCCCCACACGGAGCAAATATTTGTATGATCTACTGGTAGTTGTTCCGGGTCTGGGCGTTTGTGTATGTGAGAATTTGTGTTTGTAAACGCACCCATGATACAGGAGAAAATACTAGTGTGGGGCAACGTTTTAAAAAAAAAATGGAATGTAAATGCGTGGACTTCCTTTAAAAACTGTTTCGACAAAAGGTTTTTAGGACAAAAGGAATTTCATAGGAAGAAACAAAAATAATACTGCACGATCTGGGACTGGAACTTCCTGGGCAGCCGTGCTTGCATCCATTAAACCAGGTGAAACAGGTAATAATGCACTCATTAATAAATGACAACTTCTTATTCTAGTGTGAATAAAATACTCGTACACAGAGCTAGGTGGTTGCAACTATAAATGCCACTTTGCACATCACTAACTCTCCTTATATCGCCATTTCCGAAGGGAACAACTCAAACAAAAGATACGTAGAAAATTTAACTTTAAAACGAGGCATTTAAAGTATAGTTTCTTTAACTGTCAACCACAAGAGCTAAATTACATGCACTTTCCATTGAAAGTTTGTTATGGAGTAGGTTTACTGTACAAAATGTGAGTTTGTATTGTGTTGCAAATAAAATTTTCCATACGCTTCATTCGCTATATTCAATATGAGGAAATGAAAAGCTGTACTGCGAAACACAACATGACGCTAAAAGCTATCCGATACCTACTATGTACTACATCTCCGTAGCCTCGGGATTTATTGAAATTATTTTCATTAATTATGTTCACTTATGGGTTATTCTAAGTTAAGACGTAACTATTAATGATGTCCATGACACTTATACATAGATACTTAAAAATTCTGAATAAGTAATTTTTTAGTAAAGGAAAAAATTCAATCGCGGGCAGGATTCGAACCTGCGTCTTCTGGTTTGATATACCAGACGCTCTGACCTCTAAGCCACCGCGAACCCTACCCGCATGATTGAAATTTTGCCTTCACATTCTGAATTTACGTCTTAAGGTGACGTTGGTGACATCTATGAGAGGCAAGTTACCTCTCAACCGACACGACTTACTTTACAGTTAGTTCAGTGTCGTACGATGCCACCTTACCTTTTAAATATCTTTTTGTGATTTTTTTGCATTTTCGCCACCGAATGTGAAGGCAAAATTTCAATCATGCGGGTAGGGTTCGCGGTGGCTTAGAGGTCAGAGCGTCTGGTATATCAAACCAGAAGACGCAGGTTCGAATCCTGCCCGCGATTGAATTTTTTCCTTTACTAAAAAATTACTTAATAATCTTAGCATGGAAAATGCAAAAAAACCACAAAAAGATAATTCTGAATAAATTATGTAAATATCTTTTAATAAATTGCATTTACTTTATGGGCAATCAATTTCAATTCATTAATTAACTTAGTTTTGTCACAATCGCACCTCAAACATGCAAAATATCTCTCCCCTGGCCTGTCCCTTTTTATTTTTTACAGTAAATAAGGAACATTATGCAGATTTAAATTCCTTGGACGGTTCTGTTTGGTATATTTCATAAATTAATTGAAATAATAATCGTAATGTTATCTATCATTAAAATACAATTTAGTTTTTTTATAGCAAATATTCACGACGTATTTTTTCCTCCATATTTTATGTCTCCTCGCCTGGCATTTTGTAATCTTAAAAATATTGTGTTTATGATTTTCATTATTCTGATTTTAATGCATTTTAAAGCATTCGATACAAAACTAACAACCAGCGCTACAAGAGTCTTCTTCACCATTAATTGTCAATTAATTTGACCATGACGTCCGTAATTGTGGATACCGTTCACTACACATGATCTCTCAATTTTTTCCAGAATAAGAATTATATTTTTTCATTAGATCTGTTATTTTTAATAAATCAAACACCAGTTAAGTAGATACTCAATTCTGCCCCATTGGGTATCTACTTGACTGGTGCGAGCCTATGGCAATAGGCTTGCCCATTACTTGGATCATACCAATATAGGAAGGCACCTAACAGACCAATATAGTTTACAGTTGAACAGACAGTCTGATAGACTGAGTGTATTTAGTGAGTTGGCGCCTACGTTCAAAGACCAAATTTGAATAATAAAAAGAAAAGGACATCCACAGAAAAATACAACGTGGATCCTAAAGCAAATTATTTGATTACAAACACGACCATTTTTTCTGCTGTTTACTCAACCCCAAAACCGTTCATTATCAAATCACGGTATTTGTACTCTGACCTAACCGTCAACAACGTCACTGTTTTTGATCGACGGATCGACCGACCCCAGTACCTATTAAATATTCAATCAAAGAACCAAACTCCTATCACAGTTTTATTAATTTAACTATTTTTTGCAGGGTCTCAAGACGCTGGTGAAGTGCAGATTTTCAGCGAATCGGACTATCTATCGGTCCTGTCACCAGGCATAAGGAACAGCGGTATAGATACAGAGTAACTTCTGCCTTACCTATCTTCAAAACCCAGCTCTTACAATTGTATAATAAAAAACCAAAATATCGTGATCAACTTGAAAATCGAACAACTCAGAGCTGCACTCTCAACAGCCTCATTTATAATTTCTAGAAGTTTAGGAAATACAGTTTCGCCTACTATTGTTTCACTGTTAGGTATGGGCTTCAAGGTGTCAATAAACCAGGCTATCGTAATGCCAGTTGACAAACTACTTACTTAAAACTAAAAAAAAAAAATTTTTTTTTTTACCATGTTCGGAATGATAAGTTATGCTCTATAATTGACTTTTATTTTGGAAATTCTTTTGATTTTTTTTTTAAGGAATTTTATGACCTGGTAACTTAGACCTTTAAGTCATGTCTTTTTTAAAGTTTAAAACACTTCACTTTATCCCCAGTAAAACAGTGGAAACTTCACTAGGGCTTCAATGGAGTTTAGGAGTGAACACAAAAGTCACGATTTTCAATTTTATATCATTTGCCTACATTTTCATATAATTATACATACTATAATTACACATTAAACTTCGGGGAAACACAAGTTTTGGAAAATAATAGAAAATCGACATAGTGCACTTTACATTTTCCCGCCTAAACTCCAAATTTTTTTGATGCGTGTTTTGAATGCGTGCATTTGTAACGATTCTCGATTCAAAAATAAGTAACATAATACAACAGAAACTTCTTTATTTCTAATGACAAATGAAAACTATTCTCTTTAGAAAGATATGTAAGTACTTAGGTTTGTACATTTATACCCTGTTAGCATAGTTTTAGTTTCTGGATCAAAGAGATCAAGGAAGGTAGCTTCAGGCATCAGTGAAACGTTGAGAAAAATAATAAAAAATGTGAAAATATATTTTATTGGTGTGGTATAGGTATAGTAGGTACATCTGTATCTAACGACTCCAAAAGAAAATAGGACAACATTGACTGACTTGTTAATTTTTAAACGGATAGCTTAAACAGATGCTATCTACAAACTAAGTAAAATACCATTTTTTCTTTTATTTAACCTTTTTTCTTCACAATATAGTTACATTTACACAAAATACCGACCTTGCCTTACCGAAAATCCACAGAATTGTGATGTGAAAATAATAAAATAATGTGTCACGTAGCATTTGAATTAGTTGGCCAAAGCAAACAATCCAGTATTTGTGAAGACGAGTGACGCTAATAGAAATAGTTTATTTAGCCGCAGTCAGGTGGTGACGGGCCATCACGTAGACTTCGGCCCACAATTTAATCAGGTCTTGTTTAGCGATTACGAATTATTTTGTTACAATGTGGTACTTATGTAAGTGATTAACGATCACTTTAATTTCTTACTACGAGTATTACACGGTATTTTATCCTAGGCACGGGTTTTAGACCTATACATAGTAAGTACCTACCTAAGTAGATACGAGTACCTTGCCAATTTTTTTTATTACGTAATTCGCATGCACGCAAATATTTATTAATCAATTACACTATGTGTTATCGTAATCTTTAAAATTGTGCTACTTCACTACATAGTATAAAACAAAGTCGCTGTCGCTGTCTGTCCGTCCCTATGTATGCTTAAATCTTTAAAACTACGCAACGGATTTTGAAGCGGTTTTTTTTTAATAGATAGAGTGATTCAAGAGGTAAGTTTTAAGCTATTTAACATTACCCTACGGCTCTTAGGAATGGGGCAACGCGGGTGAAACCGCGGGCGGGCCGCTAGTATTAATTAAAAGAATATTTGGTAACTCAATCCGTATTATCTATATTTTACTTTATTTATCTTACTAGCTTTTGCCAGCGACTTCGTCCGCGTGGAATAGTTACTTTGTTCCCTAGTTCTTCGCCCGCGGTTTCACCTGCGTTGCCCCGTTCCTAAGGGTTGTAACGTGATGTTTTATAGCTTGAAACCTTTCTCATGAATCACTCATTTTCCCAACATTTCCCTTCACTGCTCTGCTCCTATTGATCGTAGCGTGATGAAAAGTATACTATAACCTGTGGTTTGGGCTGTGCGTTGATAGATCACTATGTCAGTCAGTCACCTAACGTAATAGTAGACAAATATAATCAGAAAGCTCCGAACTGCTAAGCTATCGGGAGTTACACGTGTTATTGTGAGTCAACCATAAAAGATAGACATTTGCTGTCGTAGAATATTTTTTATATAATTTTAAGGAGAACATTTCCGTCATACATGATTTCTGTGTAGTTTTAACCATTAAGGCTGCACACGCGACGGGAGCTTAAAAAATGGAGTAAGTTCTCCTGTTTTCCCAACATTTCCCTTCACTGCTCTGCTCCTATTAATCGTAGCGTGATGAAAAGTATACTATAACCTGCCCAGGAGTGGTTTTTGTTTCTATAACGAACATACAGACAGACAGACAGACAGACAGACAGACAGACAGACAGACAGACAGACAAAAATTTTACTGATTGCATTTTTGGCGTCAGTATCGATCACTAATCACCCGCTGATAGTTATTTTCGAAATATATTTCATGTACAGAATTGACCTCTCTACAGATTTATTATAAGTATAGATAATTAACTAGCATAAAGCACTACGGACGACACGTTTGGTGTAACAGCTGAGCAATCGGCTTCTGCGTCACGTGTTGTGGGTTCGATCCCCACACGGAGCAAATATTTGTATGTTCTACAGATAGTTGTTCCGGGTCTGGGCGTTTGTGTATGTGAGAATTTGTGTTTGTAAACGCACCCACGATACAGGAGAAAATCCCAGTGTGGGGCAACGTTTTTTAAAAAAATAAAAATAAAATAAAATATACTTATTATTTATTTTACACGAAATCATGCTGTTACTCGTAGGGTACATAAGTACATTATAAGTAGGTACTTACTTATATAGCTAATAACTCTACAAAATTAGTTTTGACAACCTTGGACAGCCAAAATCTTTTCACCCTACACCCGTTTCTATTCACTCTTTAGGCGTTTCTTTTCACCCCATTAGTGTTTCTATTACTCTCTTTCTTCGTTTCTATCGATCCCTTTAGCGATTCTATCCACCCCATTTATAATTAAATTTTTTATGCAATGGATTTTGTGTTCATTTAAATAATTAGATAAATAATCACCACGTAACTATTAAATGTATAATCAGATAGGTATTTAATATTTTATAACAGGTATATTCAATATTTAAATATTGTCTATGTATCAATACAGGATAAGTAGGTTCTAAGTAGGATTGAAAATGGCGCCACGAAAACCACAGGACTAAGCACTAAAGGTTCGGGCCATTGGATCAGATAAACTTGGCGCACTATAATCTAAGCTGAGGGTATACGATGAAATAAGATTAATCCAATGACAGTTGCTTGTCCCGGTCTCCGGTATCCGACTGTTAGTCTATAAGATAAATTCTGACACACCAAGAGCCACTCTACGAATTTAAATTTTAAATAGTACAAAGCTCGTACAAAGGCTGACTAGTGAGATTCATTGGCTGTTTTTTTTCCGATTGATGAGCATATATACCGTTCGGAGTAAGGGACTAAGTTATGACAATAATGTTGCCGTAATAAAAAAAATTATTTACTTCTTATAGGACATCTGACCAAATTGCTTATCTTTCGGTCCCATTATGACAGTCAATACAATAGTTACTAGGGTTTAATTGCCAAATGATTCGTTGAGCTTGATGATAAAAAAAAATATTTATTAAATATTAAGTACAATTTTTTATGCATAAAATTAATTTCTATGTCTACATAGTTTAATTTTCCTTCATACTTTGACTTTAAGGTACAGAGGGCCTAGTGCGAGTTTCATTTCACCGACTCGATTTTACGCATCGACTGCGTTTGGCTGTCCGATTGGTGGAGAGTGGTAAAGGTCACGGAAATCGCCAATCGGCACGCCAAACGCGGTCGATGCGTAAAATCGAGTCAGTGAAATGAAACTCACACTAGGCCCTCTGTACTATTAGCTCTTTTATTCGATCTTGGTCGTTCAGAAACATTAAAAGTACGGTACAGTAACGTACGAATAGTACGAAGTACTATTAGGACCGAAGGACCGATTAGCGTTCTTGGTTAGGTTAGGATTCGTATCTTATAATTCACTGATCGGAAACGTGTCTTTTAGGTCGTTCGTTTAGGACCTACACAAGACTATCACCTAAACAAATTATATGTATGCTGGTTTACGTTGCCACGCCTGAAAAAGGCACAAAATTTGTACAGCAATCAATGTATGTGATGTAATATGATGTAACTAACTTGTATTACATATTTAGATATTTAAAATGCTGAAAGATTAATTCGTATTATTATTTAATTCATAATACCTACCTATTATTTATACATAACTCGATTTACTAGATAATACTAATAAATAAAAATTGTTATTACAGATAATTATCTAAATATATTGCACTCAATATTGCAATGCTTGTAAAAGGCCGCTAAGTCATAAGTGCAATAAAATATAATGTAACACCAATGTAAGTACACTAATAATAAGCAATATATAAGTTGATTAAATATTACAAAATGCCCAAAGAGACTAATATTCTCTATGGTTTATAATGGCGTATGTAGACAACGCATGAAATATCGGATATCCGAAAAATAATTGAGTTGTTATCTCAATGGAACAGCTCTACAAACAACTCAATTGAGACTTTTGTGCTTTATGGTTGGAATATTGCATTTTTATTGGCTACAAAACAGCGACTTAAAAATGGCGCGCGTTTTGTCATATCCTGTTATGTGTTGGGCGAGTGCATGGCCTCGACGTTGATCCCGTTCTAAGATATTTTTCCTCGACGCCGCCGCTGTATATAAAATATTGACGGTGTTAAATTTCGTGATGGTGTTCCTAAAAAGGCCATGGATTTGATGAAAACGGTAAGGAAATTTTATTTGCAGTACATTTACTTTTACATTTGTTTGGCTTTTGTTTCTTGTTTTGGTAATATTGAAACTGGCCATTACATTAGAAAAAATATCTCTTTCCAGACATTGTATGCACGTGGGAGGTAAGTGCCAATAGTTTTTGATAAATAGACAGTGTCCAGTTTCGGGTATACGCAATAAGAATCGTCAATATGTTGATTTGTCAATACTCTGATGGCACCCGGCAACTGAGCGTTGTTACGCCATCTTATAGTCCTCCAAATGTTCCGCATATTTTGCGGTTTTGAGTTAGTACAAGAGAAATGTAAGTGCTTTATATCATGGTGTAATCTAAAATAATTCCAATGGAGATCAATTCGACAGAGCATTAGTTCGGTTATAGGTATGTCATTTTCACGCTATACGTTCCATGACTTGAAGAACCACATGTGCTATGGATTTGTTGTTGTTTAGTCGGTACGGAAGCTTTTGCTTACTTTGTATTTTGCATTGTAAATAATCGCCTAGCATTCAGTGTACATAAATGTTTGATATGATAAGCATATGGACATGCAATGACTCTCAAAGTCGTTTAATATCACATAACCTATAAATTTGACAAGCCGTAGTGAAGTCCAACGTTCAATCAAACTGGTTGTCATAATATCTGTACACTAGCGAAACTCAAGGTTACATTTTCTTTCAAAAAAATTTTTTGTAGCCAATCAAGTTGATGCAATAAGTTTCCTCAGAATTGTTGATTTCACACTGTAATCCAGGTAAACTCATGTTACTTAAAATTATTTTTAAAGTTTTATGAATTGGTCCTGTAATACTAATTAAAACACAAAACCTGTGTTACTTAAACAGTCAAATAAAAATAATGTATCTTGGATGTACTTCATAATGCAAAATTAATAAACACAGCAGTAGTTATATAACCTATAAATGCTATGTAGATGTTTACAGTTTGTTAATTATCAATTGGGAACTTGCTAAAGCATTTATTTCAGACAATAAAAATACATGATGTTCACAACTTTGTTGTTTGGATGTATTATGTAGTGAATTTAAGAATAAGTAAGGTGGTTATATTTTATCATCTCTTATATATTTGTTGCTCAAGCTTGTGTACATAATGTAAGATAACATCATATAATAGCCCTCTGTTTGGCTAGAGGGCTGTTACTGTTGTATTATTAGCTTATATATATTAGGTATTATTTCTTTACTTGAGCTCATCTCTCATTGAGCACTGCTGCTCCCTACCCTCTGGCTTCTTTTAGACCTGATACAACAATTCCTACTTTCTCCTTTATTTGCAGTACGAAGTTACATCCATGTCTTCCCCCTAACTTATCTCATCACCATTGTATATCGCATTCATCCTGTGTGGATCAAATCTCCATATTGCATGTTTTTCAGCTAGCTTGTATTGGCAGGTATGAATTTGACTTCTGGCATACCACCAGGACAAAAAATTAAGTAGGTATTTATATACCATATGGAAAAGGGTCTGTTCAAGTTCTCTGCTATCACACATAATCACAATTCACTCAATGAATTCACTCATAATCTCCATTTATGGAGGTGGAACCCCCATCAGTTTTCTTAGATTCAATTTGTCTTTAAGAAATTGTTGTGTTGTATCAAGTGGCCAACTATCATGCCCCACCTGTTTTCTATGCTTCTCCATCATTGTCTTACCGGTTTCCAATTAGTAACACTTTCTTCTCATTTGTTTTCCGTTACATCCAACTGATCTCCATCTTCCTCCAGCACCATATTTCAAATACTTCTATAATCTCTCTGTCGCTTTGGTACAAGGTCTAAGCAAGTTTCATGGCTATGTAACTACATGAATGGGTGGTGTTTTTTATTTGGCATGAATTGTTTATGCCTACATAAGGGTATTTAATGTTAAACCTAGACCAAAAAAAATAAGAAACCCAAAGACCATTGCTCTGAGTGTTAGTGAACAATGGTGCCTGTGTTTTGATATGCTATAAAAGTAATTAGATATTTTAACATTAGTAATTGGTAGCATACAGGTTGTAACATCAGCTTGCATGCTGTTAATTATACTATGGTATAACTTGTTGTATGTATGTCTTGTTTTGTACATTATTAATAAAAAATATACATCTCCATATCTAGAACTGGTCTTTCTTTCTTGGACATTATTAAAACATGCTGACATTTATTGTAGACATTAATAATGTATTTTTTTTAAATATACATTAAACTTTAAGTAAAAAAAATATGATCTCAGTTTTATCATGAAACATCTAGTAATACACATTGTTTATTAGATGATTATACAGTTGAAAGATTCTATGGCAATAAGGGTCATTCCATTTAGACACTGAGAGAAAAGTAATTTTACTCTCTAAGCTATGGTAACCAAAGTTATATTATATGTAATGTTGGTTATCTTTGATACACCCTGTATGATAAGGCAGTTTATTTGTAAGCATGTTTATTTCAGAACTCATTTGCAGAAGGTGTACTTATAGACTGTAATAGTGAAGTTGTAAAATCATGGAACTAATCTTATTGCTAAACAAGCATGACAATTAGCTTGTATGTAGTGTACATTTGATAATCAGTTGTCAACTTTTCACTTTTATTATTAAGTGCATAAGGTCGAAAAAGTTGACAACCACTTTATTCTTCATTACACCCATACATAGCTTGATCATAATTATTCTTTTTTCTTCAGCGATAATGTAGTTAGATATAATACTACGCAATTGCCTCCAATAAAGAAAAATATGAATAACAGCCAAATAATCTCGTACTAGTTCTAAATACTAAGTCTCATCCATAATAAAACATCTAATAAACTTGTTGTAGCTATGTTTTGTCTTGTTTTGACACATGATATTTTGTGACAAGGAAAGAAGACGAACACATTATAGGTATAGGTTGTTTATTTTATTAAGAACCAGACCATAAATCATTAGTTACATTTAATATACATTAATACTATTATATATTTTAATAACTTTGCTTGCTTAAAATAACTGTCAACATTGTCCTTGAGAACAGTATAGTAATTTCTTATCTTCACCAGCAGTCTTTGCTATGTGAGTGCAAATGCTTGCATAATTATTCTTTGCTTAAGTGTCTGGTGCCTAGTGTACCTATTGAAAGTGAAATTTTGTGGGTTCAAAGGTCAAACTAAGATTCAAACAGACAGTTGTAACAATATAGGCAATAATGTGCTACTAAGTAAGCATCACCTATAATATCTGTTCTATTTTCTGAACCGATGGACAGCTTTATATAGTTAGATAATATGATAAAAAATAACACAAAATCCCATTCTGAAACAAATATGATGTTAACAACTGGTAATAAAATATGGTAATAATATGTTAATATTCTTGACTGTATAACATTATTGAATAATATTGTATAATAAAGTTAACTTTATAAGTGAAATCACACTAGCGTTCATCGACGGCGCAGCGACCATGCTGCTTTACCGATACTTGTTTTGGAACGGATCTTAGTTTGATAAGTTACTATCATGTAAAACATAATTAAACATTAATAAATGATCAATACTTAAAAACAACATATTTAATTATCATATTGTGCAGTCAAATGAAGTTACCTAGTGCAAACAATTAGGGCCTCTATTCAAAACACTTACGTGGGAGAACCATGCTTCGGCAGGAAAGGGCTGGTTCGACCGGAGTGATACCACGGCCTCACAGAAAACCGGCGTTAAACAACGCTTACGTTGTGTTTCGCAGAGTGAGTGAGGATACCGAAGGCGCAATCCCCTTTTTAAAAGGCGGGCAACGCACTTGTGACTCGTCTGGTGTTGTGGATGTCGATGGGATCGCTTACCATCAGGCGATCCGCTGGCTCGTTTGCCCCCCGATCCCATAAAAAAAACAATTTCTTAGTTAATAAATATTTTGGAATAAGGGGTAACTAATTGTTAAAGTGAAATAACTAACAATATAATAGGGTAGTTGACAATATAAAATAAACTCCTGTTTTAATGTTTCTCTCTGAAGTTCGCGAAAGTGGCTCGCAATAGAGTAAATGTTACTATAAAAACGGGAGGGCGCACGCGCTGTAATGCATGCTATCTCATTTATGTTGGTTATAGTTTAGTCGAAATAACTGCGTTCTGGTTTACGCAAGTGGTTATACAGTGCTACATTTTACGATAAAATCTCTGTAGATACAGTTGGAGTCGTAAATGTTTCTCATTTATGCGACTATACTGCGCGGCCCTTCAGAAAGGCTCACTTCAGAGGGACACAGTTTCATCACCCGAACTGTCATGAAAAGGCCATTTTCTGTCCCTGTCGCGCAGTAGGAACACTATACTGTGGGACACAGGACATTGGTCAACATTACTGGCTGGCTGATGACAGTTTTAAGTAGAACTATGTTTTTTACATTAAGCATGTATGAACAAAAGTAACCCATTAATAAAATGAGTATTGAATCCATTCACACTGTCACTTTTCCTTCTTTTAAATTATTTTTATTACAATGTTAAAATAAAAGTGGTTATTAACTCAACTACCCTATTATTTTGAAGGAGAGGAGTCCCTATCCATACTAAATTCTTTTTGGCATTGGTAGTTTTTTAACAATTTTTATAAACTTAAATACATTGAATACAAAAAGTAGTAAGCTGTTTTGCTTTGGCAAACCAACAGGTTTCTTAAGTTTGCCATTACAAATGATACATTGTTTGTTGACACACTGTTAGTTATTCTTGTGTATGGATAATGTAATCAAGATTATGTATCACATGAAGTTACAATCTCATTTATAAAGAAAGAAAAATACATTTCGAAAGTTAAGGTTAATGATACTTTTAAAGTTCTTTCAGACATCAAGGATTTAAAATGTTTTGAACTTGTGATCAATAAGGAGGTGTATAATGCAGGTTTTTACTGTGTAGAAAATAGTACAGTGACATGGTGATGCAATAGAAGTTCTTCAGCAAGGCCAACTTAGTATGGAAAGTGACAACCTACCTTTACTTTGTAATTCTTAGTATTTATTACTTTTATTGTGCTTAGTAAGAAATGTTTAATATATGGAATTGGATGACAATTCTCGAAGTTTAAGGTATAAGTGCCGTATTAATATCTATAACATGTTTCAGGACTATGAGTTCCTAGACTTATCTGATGTGAAGGAAGCGGAACTGAGCAGTCTGCAGTGCGCCCTGTACGAGCGGATACCTGACATCTCGGCGACCACACTCGCCGGTGGCTGGAACGAACCTATTATAGGTAAAAACTGCATTAATATAATTTAGAACTATTCACCATTGTTACATGCATTAACATTTTAACGTATTGATGAATGATGATGATAGCAGATCCGTCATCGTGTTCATCGAGCACGGCGGGCGCCCCGACCGTGTCGAGCAGCGTGGACAGCCTGTCGGGCGGCGAGTGCGAGATGGCGCCACACTCGCCGGCGCGCGCCGCCCCGCCGCACCACGCGCCGCCGCCGCCCTACGCGCAGCCGCCGCCCGCCTACCCGCCGCCGCACCACCACCAGTGGCCCGTGGCGCCGCCCAACGTGTACGTGAGCCAGGTGACGGCCAACGTGAACGTGCACGGCTACATGGGGCAGTACTACCAGCCGCAGCCGCAGCCGCAGTACGCGGCGGGCGTGGCGGGCGTGGGCGGCGCGGCGGGCGAGCGCGCCGGGCGGGCCCCGCGCCGCGACCGCCGCGGCAAGCGCGCGCCCTCGCCGCCGCCGCCGCCGCCGCCCTACTACCTGCAGTACCCGCAGTACTACCCCGCCGCGCAGGCGCAGGGTGCGCCGCTCTACCACCTGCCCGTCTACCAGCCGCTCGTGTACGGGCCGTACACCTACCCGCCGTACTACCCCGACTATCCCATGCCCGTGGAGGGCGACGCCGACAAGGGACCCGAGGAGTACCCGCAGGAGGTGGTGATGGAGCAGGAGGCCGTGGACGCGTACTACGCCGGCACACATTACGCCGCGCCGCCGTACGGGCCGCCGGTGGAGGGCGGCGTGGAGTACATGCCGCCCATGTACCTCCCGCCGCCGCCGCACCCGCCGCCCGTGCCTATGCCGCAGCAGCCTCCGCTCCAGACCACGCCGCACCAGTTCAACGTGCACGCCAAAAATTTCGTTCAGGGACAGAGCCAAAACAAAATCTATACTCCTCAGGACAAAAATCAGGAAGTAAAACCGATGCCTACGCCCCCGACCGCGTCTGCATCTGCGGGATCCGTAGAGTCGCTACCTATTAAGGACCTTAAAATCAATAAAGGTCCCAGCAGTCCAAAACAGACGGATCGCGTAGCCGATGCCGCCCAACCTAAATTGTCACCTGTTGAAAAAGTTTCGACGGTACCAAAAACCGAAGTTACAAAGACATCATGGAACGCTACAGAAACAAAGATAGAGCAGCCGATCACGACACAATCTCCAGCAAATAAACAATTTCCTCCATCCGCCCCTCCTAGCAATCAGGTTCCTGTAAATAAGATTCAGCCTGCTACGGTTCCGAAACCGACAAAGGGTCCCGCCGCCCCATTCTCGGGAGGAAAGCAGCCAACAAAATCTGTCGTCCCACAGACGGTGGTCCCCGTCCAGCAAGCTGCTACCACACCTAAGGCACCTTTTGGCAGCAGGCAAAAGCGCGACGGGCCTACAAATCGCTCCCCATCAAACGAAAATAATGATAATTCTGATAGAAATGCACCCGCTGGTGATCACGCGAAACGGGAACCGCCCCTGCCACCCAGCAAGGCGCCGATGCCGATCTCTATCACGTTACATGCAGCCGGACCACCGCTGATCGTGACGAACAAAGCGCCGTTCGGTCACTCGCGTAAAGGTGCGGCTGCACCGTCGCCGCCGCCCGTGCCGCAGCCGCCGCCGCCCGCGCCCACCGCGTCGGACTTCCCGCCGCCGCCCACGCCGCGCAACCGCGGGGAGCCCGCGCCGCCGCCCGTGCTGCCGCCGCAGCCGCAGCCCGCGCCCGGCAAGTCCTGGGCCAGCCTGTTCTCCAGCAAGGCCAGCGGGCCGGCCGCGCCTGCGCCGTTGCCCGCGCCCGCCTCCGTTCCCGTCGTCCCCGCCCCGGAGGAGCCGCCCAGTCCCACAACGGTGACGCCTCCGGTAGCCCCCAACGTGCAAAAGCCGGTCGCAAAGGTGCCGCCGTTTGACGCATCGCCGCTGCAAGCGACGAACGCCGATAAAAGTTCTCCGACTCCCCGCGCCTCAGCACCGACCGCAGTGTCGTACTCCGAGAAGACGTCGGTGAACGCGACGGCGGGAGGGGCCCGCGTCGCGTCCGCGTCCGAGACCCCGCGGGACGGGTCCGCCGGCCTCGGCAAGGAGGCCAGCCCTGCCGGGCCTGTGCAGCCCTCGCCTTTCAGTGATGATCCTAACTCATACAGAATGGGCGGTAAGTTCTTAATTTTTGATATCCTTAACATGATTTAAGGAAACCATCTTAGGGGTCAACATTATTTAATTTTCACATTTTTAGTGACAAATATTATGGGAAAAGAGAGCCCAACTTAAACATTTGCAAAAAAAGGTATTCCAGCTGCAGAGGATCATTTTGTTTCATGATTGATTGATTTGATTATACTTGGTTAGCTGTAGGTTTTTATGTAATAACTAATAAAAATTAATCACTGTTGTCTAGAATTCCTGTCCAAATACCAGTTGGACAATCGTCCAGTGTCGTTGCTGCCGCGCGGCCTGACCAACCGCTCCAACTACTGCTACGTTAACGCGATACTCCAGGCGTTGATCGCTTGTCCGCCATTCTACAACATGTTGAAGGCTCTGCCGTATCAGACGCGTCGCGGCAAGTCGAGCACGCCTGTTATTGACTCCATGTAAGTATTGTCGTCAAATGTTTGTGAGTCTGCTCCCAGTTTTTAATCAGATGTAGTTTATTAGTTTCATCATTACTGTCTTTTACATTAATATTTTTTATACCCGTTTGTGGAATCAAATCTCTGGAAGTATTAATGATATTTTGGAAATTCTTTTGCTGATTTACTATCAGTAAAAGAATTTCTACACTGTCTTTGTGATTAATTATTATTTAATATTTTGAAAATGGATTTATTAATGGATTTATTTATTTATTCATTATTTAGTATGAATTGACCATATGGTATAGGTACTACATGAATAGCCAAAACCACGTAAATATTTACCATAATTAAATGTATACACTTTGCTGAATTAGGTCTTAAAGTAGTAGAAGATTGTTATGTATACTAAATACATACATACGTAATACGTTAACATTATTATTAATTATAGCTAGACGTTCGCATCATTTATACAGCACGTGACGGGCGGAGGGTAGTTTCGTATACTACATAGTATGTGAATGCGGTGTATGCGCAGGGTGGAGCTGTGCTACGAGTTCAGTCCGCTGGCGCCGGCGGGGCGCGGCGCGCGCGGGGCGGGGCCGGGCGCGGCGCCGGGCGTGGCGGTGCCGGCGGGGCCGCCGCTGGAGGGCGGCGCCGGCCTGCGCGTGCTGCGCGCGCTGCGCCCCTTCCCCGGCTCGCAGGAGGGCCGCCAGGAGGACGCCGAGGAGTTCCTCGGCTGCCTGCTCAACTCGCTCAACGATGAAATGCTCGAGGTCACATACACTTTTTTATATGCATTTCCTAAATGATGATTAAATTATGCATGGTGAATAAATAAAACAGCGAATTAAATTTTGAAGTCAATAGAGATAATGTAATAAATAATATACTCATGGATTGAAACATGTAATGGTTCTATAATTAAACGATTTTGTCTTTTGAGAAGGTACTTATTGGTAATTTTCTGGATGTTAACAGCTCATGAAATTGGTCGAGCCTGAAGAAACTCGCTCCCCTTCAGCGGGTGGGCCGGTGCCGGCGGCGGCGGGCGCGCCGGCGGCGGCAGGCGCGGGCGAGGCGGCGGGCAGCGCGGAGGAGGCGGACGACGAATGGAAGGTGATGGGACCGCGCAACCGCGGCGCCGTGGAGCGTCGCTGGGCGGCGCGGCGCACGCCGGTGGCGGACATCTTCCGCGGCCGCACGCGCCTGCGCCTGCACCGCGCCGCACATCACGACGTCACCGACGCCGTGCAGCCTTTCTTCACGCTGCAGCTCGACATTGAGGTAACATAACCTACTCTTTCCGATACTGGTGTACGTCAAATCGTTTCAATTCAGCAAAGTACACATATTAATGTTCTACCTAAACCTAACAAGATCTAAACGTTATAAATATTAGAGGTAGCACTAACATCAAATATAAACATATCTCCTTGCAACTACAAAAAATATTTATACAGCCATCTCAAAAGTCATTTGTGATGAAGCACTTTAAACTGTAATAATTTCATGGCACGGTCAAAATAATAGCGTGTTTGAAATTATACACAAGTTATTTTTTTGCAGTGGTAAATTTTAGTGTAAAAAACAATTGTGACAGTATGTTCCTCATTCGTGATTGCTGTCTTTACTTTGTTATATTTACACAAAAACACTTATTTTAAGTAATTTTATCTATGCATACGCAATATTTACAATGATGGTACTTTATTTTTCGTCTCTGAAAGTGATAAAAGTCACTTCAATGTTGTCAGCATTAGCTGAGTTAATTCTAAATAAATTTTAACAAAGGTACATAGCCAGAACCTGTTCAAAATATGTGTATTAAATATGATTGCAGCGCGCCAACAGCGTGAAGGATGCCCTGGAGCTGCTGGCCGGCAAGGACACGCTGGAGGGCGTCAGCGATGCGTGGCAGCAGCTGTCGCTGGAGCAGCTGCCCGTCGTGCTGCTGCTGCACCTCAAGTGCTTCCAGCTGGACGCCGACGGACACACCGCTAAGATCGTCAAAAACATTGACTTCCCTATTGACTTGAAAATCGATCCAAGTATGTATTTTTTTGTCTTGTTCCCTGTTAGGAATATAACTCGAATCAGATTAATGTCTCATTGTGGAGATCATAATATTTATAGTGCTTGTAATTTTTTTCTTGTAAAAAGGAATAGGATTTAGTGTCAGCCTCTTGTTATAGTTACCTTAGCCTTACCTTGGGTAGTTGACACAAAGAGATCCCTATTATTGCAGTTATTTGAAGTATAATAAAAACTTGAACTTTAACTTCACACAGTCCCAAAAGTCTTAATTGTTAAAATTTAAATGATGTTCTTATTTTTCGTCTCTGAAAATATGACATAATTATGTCAAACACTTGTGGTAAAAAAATACTGAGTAAACCCAGTGAATTGATGTTGAATATTTTATTAATTCAATCTATAATGATGCTTAATTGTTATTGCAGAAATAATGTCGTCCAAGCTAAAGTACACGTCGAAGCAACGCGTGTACAAGTTGTTCGCAGTAGTGTACCACGAGGGTGTTGAGGCAGTAAAGGGTCATTACCTTACTGATACTTTCCATGGACAAGTGGGTTGGATCAGGTGAGAACTTCCTTTATATTTTATATCCTAGAAGGGAGAAAATAATGATATGATTGAATTGTATGAGGATGTATGGTTGCCTAAGATAATTTCAATGATGTATTTATTTTTCGTCTCCAATCGTGATACCGTCACGGAAAATGTGGACAAATCTTACTGAGTAAATTCAGTAGTGCGTTGCGAGCCCAAACGAAGTTGTGCTGTGTGTAACATAATATTGTATACCATGTATGCGCAGGTACGACGACTCGACGGTGACGCAGGTGAGCGAGGCGGGCGTGCTGAAGGCCAAGGCGCCGCGCATGCCGTACCTGCTCATGTACCGGCGCCACGACACGCTGCCGCCGCACCGCGCCAAGCCCGAGTGAGCGCCGCCGACCCGCCGAGGCGCAACCCTACGGTGCCCGCTACATTACGCCCGTTGGATATTATCGCGCAGGCTTACATAGATCTGACTGTAAATTATTTCTGTCGTTTAAAAAGTACAAAATTGACGATCCGTTCGATGACTGGAGCCCGCGGCGCTGTATATAGTTGAACTCGACTCGTGATTGAACGTTTGTAAAATAATTTGAGTAGTTTGCGAGCATGATTGATGTAAATAGTATTTAGTACATCCGGGGAGAGGAGGCCAGCGGTCCGCTCCCGGGGATATCACATAAGTGTGTTGGCGTTCGACGCGACTCACGATATACAAATTGTGCCTCCTCTTTTTAGTCTACTTATAGTTTTTCTTCTCGACAATATGGAATTGTGGTGTTTATAAATTATAAAAAATGTAAAAAAACATGTAGGATAACTACAGAATTCATGATACATATTATTTCTGCTCAGTTCTAAAGTATTTAACACAATTGATTTAATCAGCTGTTAAATAGTACAAAGCCCTTGAATGATGTGATATTAGTCCCAAGTATACCAGTATGTATATCTAAAAAACCTAAGTAAATGTAGATGCTGGTATTTTGCGACCGGCACAAATGTACGCGAAGGAAAAATATGTAACTTGAATTATTTAAGTTAGGCGTAACTTTAAGAGATAAATTAAGAGGTCGTGTAAAGTTAACGCTGGCTAATGTTAATGCTATCGGTGCTGAGACGGACTGACTATGGCAGTGAGTGCTATGTGCCCTATGATTCTTGTGATAACGAGTGCTCGTGGACGATTACAGCAGTTTGATTAGTTGTACACTCAATTGTATAGATATTGTTATAACAATATAAGTGTTAAATTTAAATAGATTATATTATTATCTCGCCGTTGGTATGTTGTGGGAAATGTCTGTTTTTAATATTATTCAATTTCATTGAGGTCTATTCTTATTCTGTTTAAAAAATTTCCAAAAAAGGATGGCATTCTTAATATAACAGTGCGATCCATCTGTGTGTTACGAGTGCCCTTCTGATTTTGCTATACAAACTAGCCAACTGTTGGGTATAATAAATTTTACATATTAGTCATTTTATCATTATTAACATTCAAAATGACAATATTCGAGTCGAAAATGTGTAAGGTAGCACAAGTGCTATGATTATTTTAGTGTCCACTAGTAATAAATATCATGATTGATTTTTGTATGTTAATAAAGTTAATTACTTTAGAGTTGACTAGCTAGTTTGATATTACAATTTTATTAATAGCTACGCTATTCATTTATTATTGTAAAATTATAGTGAACCATTTTGATCTCACTCATATTGTTGTTGTTTGGGAATTATCACGAGTTTGGATGTAAATTTCTTAAAAAAAAATGATGAAGGCAATACATCATGCCTTATTAGGAATGTATTTGAATGCTAATGTTACGAAATTGACCAAAAAGTATGGATATTATTTGAAATTGCTGCTATTCTAGCTTTTCTACTTAGTGTTATAAAAATCATAATAAAAAAGCCAACACTATTTAGGCGTTAAATTGATATCTTATATGCACTTCAGTTGTGTCCAAATTATAATGAAGGAGTATTTAATCTTATAATTAGTCAATTTAACTATTACTATAATGAAAACGAAATAGATTTAGTTTTGTATGATAGTTTCTAAAACAGAGTTAAATACTAACTTGCTAAGCTTTTATATGTATAACTTGGTTGTTGTTAATTCGTTTATTTTGGATTGTGGGTAGATATTAGTGTAGTTAGCGGTTTTACTGGCGATAATTAATATATTGTTAGTTCAGCTTAGCGATATTACGTCGAGCGGGAAGCAATATGATGGACGGTCGTGAGAATGTTTTAATACATGTGAATCAAGGTGGCGATCGCACCATTTTTAGTACATAATTCTGTATAAACATGACTTGAGTTAGCCGTTGCAAAGTTAGTGTGTTCCTATGTTCTTCAACAGTTCCTATCACTTTCTACTAAACATACTACACTTACTTACACTACAATTATTAATATATGGAATAATTAATGTGTTTTACCAGATATTCCTATTTGAATTCAAACTAGTCATCGTTTACACTTAAAAAAATGTTTTACACGTCGATATTTGTGCGATTTTTATATTTTGTTAACTTCCTGCATAAAGTAACATCTTGATTCATGATGCCACAAACTTTTTCATTCGAACGACTGTCCTTTTGTAATTTATTGCGTAACTAGCACAGATGGAATTATAAAACTAATTATATTGATGCAGCTAGCTGCTTGCAATTAATTGTACATAAAGTTTACATGTAACTGTTCAATAAGAATAACACGAATTTATTCATCTATTTATAATAGAATTATAATCAGTAATTCCTTTTTACAGCCCACATTGTCGTTGGTCTTCAAACAATAGCATTTTTACTTGCACAATTTTATATTATCTATTAGTTTTTAAAAATCTGTTCCTTTCGTTTTAGCGATATTTATTTATCCAGTGTGAAGTATTGCTGAAGTTACTGTTCGTTGATATGTTGTATGCTTCGGTTTAGTTTAACTTTTCATTTAGGTGCGAAATAGAAATAATGTTACAACAGTACATTAACATTTGGAAGTTTACGTTGGGGGCATCATTATAGCGTTTTTGTTAGATTATATCAATTTAGGTATTAGCTAGTGATAACCGTAACTTGTAACATACTATGGCTTGTAATTAGACTTTGTTGTATTACATGTAAGCCTTAACGTAAAACGGTACGTACTAGCATGTCCTCCAGTGTATTTGGTGGAATCTTTTATGCGTAAGACTGAGCGCAGGGTCCCCGAATGTCTGTTATTTATGTTTTTATTAGGACGTGAACACGAGCACACATAGCGAGTAAGATTTTATAGTAATAAACGCTGCCTTTTTAGTTAAGTGTCTGTGTTGCATATTTATTTAATGAGAACGAACTTCTGTTATGGAGTAAACAACCTCATGTAATATGGCGTTTCGATTGAACACGTACGTCGTTCAGGTTCATTGCATAAACAATTTAAACATGTTTGGAAGTGAAATTTCAATATGATGCACGATTATAAAGTAACGTTGCATATGTAAGAGTAGCTAGCGGTTCACTAGTAACTGGATGACGTAGTTTGCTGTGATATAGTTGTCGGTTAGTGTTACAAACACCAGTAGCTGCATGTTCATATTGTTTATGCAAATCTTGATATCAGTCACACAAATCACAAATTGACTGCATCATTACTATGATACACTAATCAGTATAAATGATAGATTTAAAATTGTTGCATTATGTATAATTAGTTTTGAAGAGTTTAATCAATTAGTGAATGTTCCTGATGATAGTTACTTATATCAGATCAAAATAGTTGTGAGGTAAATCGAACTTTTTAACTAGTTTTATTTACAGCAGAGAGCAGCTTATTTTAGATTTTCTATAACTATTGTTCTTGAAATGAGAAAACATTACATACTTATAAAGTTTCACGTAGAATATAATAAATCATGGATCTACTGAGTACTGGCGATGTACCAGTGTATGTTTGTGTTTCATCGTTTGCAGAATGTAATAATTAATAATATTTAGTTTCCTTATAGTTTGCATCAATTAATTAAAATACAAGCTTGTTCCTCCATGTTAAATAAGAGTTTAGTGTCTAATTGAACATTTTTTCCCTTATTACAAAATATGGTGAAACAAAAACTATTTGTTTAAATAGTCCTATCTCTTTTGTGTCTCTAATGTCATACACATTAGATGATGGATATATTTTTAGTTTGGGTTTAAGCTTCGACTTTGCTTAAACCATATTTTGAAACAAAGGGGAATATATTATATATTAAAGTTTAAATGTTATGTACTATAATGGTCCGCTCTCTGTTTTTGTAGCACAAATCCATATACATGGGGTTAGTCTTGAATACCTCTGAAAAAAAATCGCGTTTTCAATGACATCAATGCTTTAGTATATCAATCAGTACATTCAGTACCTATTATAAAAATATATTTGGTTTTTACGGTACAAGACTTGAGTCGAAAATATTTTTCTACAACCTTAGATGTATTTTTAATGGCAAGCTATAATGATGTCATTCTGATATTATACATGGTGATCGTAAATCCATTAAAATCCTTTTTAATGATCTACGATAAACTTCAAAAAAAATAATTAATTATTTGCTAAGAATAATTGAGCATTGTAGCTACTTAAAAATGTGTAATTTCTTTGTTTTAAGGCTTTCTAAGTCTAACCATGACTAAATATTAAGGTTAATTAAAAGGATGTTAATTATGTAGTCCAAAGTATATAATGCATCCCCATGCATGATATTATTCATGTACAGTCGGCAAACGAGTTAGTAGACTACTAACTCTACGAACTTAACTACATCTGTGTTTAGCACAAGATTGTGTAATAATGTATCACGCAATATGTATCAAAGCACAGGAGTTAGCTGCCTACATGCCAAATCTTTTGGCAGATAATTATATAAAACGCAATCTATGTCAAAACGCCTGCCGGTACACCTAACTCTAAGTTGACTGTACATGTATGTAAAAATGCATGCCATATCAACTATATTTGTTTCTTTTAAAATATTCAATCGCATCATCTGTTATTTAAGGTTTTAATTCACTGGTCAGCACTGGCCTGACTTACAATTTCAATTGATGAATTATTTATATACTTTTTCTCGTCGTTATTCTAAATTATATCGAAGCCAAAAAATAAACGTACTTTTGTGTATATGGTGAACAACTGTTATTTGGTTTTCAAAGTACTCGTCTAGTCCCCATCAGAATATCTTTCGGTGCAATCCATATTGTATATTATATCGATGAGTTTATTGTTACCGTCGCAAAATTATTTACCGAAGTAAAATCTTTTTTGAACACGAAGCAATAGACTGTATTTAACGAATAGTTATATAAATTGAGTATTACAATGAACACTGGCGGTCTATCTACTTAGATTATAAACTATTAAATGATGTATGTAGTAATGCTTATCATTATTATTTTTATATGAGAAGTTCATTATTTAAGTTACAGTTAATTTTAGAGATAAGATCCAAGGCTGTATTAATAGAAGGAGTGTTTTTTCCCCAATCAAGCGAAGCTGATTAAATGTTTTTATTTAACATACATGCATTAAATATTGTGTAAAAAATACTCCTGTTGATCATAATAGATAATATTCACTTTAAAAAAAAAAAGACAAAAAAAGCCAATGTTTAAACCTTGTGCATTATTTATTATGATCAGCTTTCTAAGTTGTTATGTGGATATGTGTATGACTAATTATAAAATAATCCTTTATTTTGGTAACAAATTGGTGTTATGAAAAATTTTGTGAATAAAATAAGATGTCATTCTGATTTCATTTTTTTATTTTTCATTGAAAAAAGAAACGAGTAAAAATCACGTTGATTTTTATTTTATTCTATCATTTTTCATCTCGAACTATATTCTGAAATCAAATCAAAAAAGTATTATCCGTTTCGTTTGGTATGGAAATTCTAAGTCATACCATATTATCGAAAATTATAAAAAACGTAAAGGCGTTGCAAAGACTACCTCTTTTCAAAAATCAACAATTTTAGCACATTAACTTACTCTGACTCTGCATTTGAAGATACCGTAGAAAAGCATGACGACAATGATGGGCATAACAGCCAGCCCCACTAGCAGCCAGCCAGCCACTACTTCGTTCGCATGCCATGGGCCCGCCCCAACCGCAAATACACTCTAAAGCGCGGAAGGGAAGACACGGATCATTTCTGAGTCAGAATTTTATTGGAACTCGTAGATATTACAATACGAACGAATATATGTAATGACATACGAATAAAGGAGTCTGTCCACTGATAAGTATCAAACTCGCCCAGTCTTGTGTACGAATCGAATATATAAATTGATATTTATAAATATTATACAGGGTACCTATACCTTTCTGTATTTGGATAGCCAGTTATTTCCCACTAAAGTAGCGGTCAAGCGTAAGCCTATCACGATTTTAAAAAAAAGTCCCTAACTTTTTTTTATACCACTAAGGTGGCAAACTACAAACTATTCGAGTTTTTCTATTTAGATCAAGTATATTAGTACCTACCCACCTAAGTAAAAACTATTTTTTTATAATAAAGGTTCATACATATGTATTCATTTCAAAAATACTAACCATCATAATAGCTGGTGAGATTGCCCAGCAGATTCTCATTAAGACACTGGGGTACTCGCCGACCGCGAAGTACACGTCCTCGCAGAAGGTGGCCTGTCCGTACACGTAGGTGATGACTGTGGCCACCAGCGCCGCGACCGGAACGCGCGACTTGGACGCCGGCCAGCGCATAAGGAAGTTCATTATGTATAAACCACCCTGGAAATCAACAATTTATACATGCATTAGTTGTCCAGGAACAGCGCGTAGAAACAAATTATTTTATCATAAATTACAAATGTTTGTAAGAAGGTAGTAATTTATAAAAATTGGTTTATTATAATTTAAGTATATTTTATTGTGTGCGTTTTGCTGGAGATTTAAAGACTTCATCACACTGGTGGTTATTATTCTTTTGGAGGTTTATTAAGATGTGGCATTTTAATGATTTTTTAAATAATGGTGACACGTATTGAAAGGAATATGCTGAGATGGTTGGATGATTAACGAAAGGAATTTATAAGGCGAATGTCAGCGGCAGCGTCGGTAGAGGTCGCCCTAGAATGATATACACCGATGTTATTGGCGAAATCCTTAAAAAAGGTCAGGTGCGTGGCAAGTGGCAGTCTATAGTTTCTGCCTACCCTGTGGGAGAACGGCGTGATGTATGTGTGTATGTAAACGACCGTGTATCCTATATATCTTGGCAATGATTAAATAATGTTTAGCTCCTTCGTATTTTATATTTTTCTTGCCGTAATCAGTTCTCGGTTTTGCCTAATTACCTACAGCTTCCTTATTTCATTGCAAAATAGGTGTTTTAAATATCCTAAAGGAAGTTATTGTATTTCATAGAATATTTTAGTAGGTATTCATTAGTTATTATATCTAACTCACGCACTCGGAAACATCAATTGAGCTATGGAGAGGATATTATATCGATCATTACTTATTAGATCACACACATTACTTAAAGCTGTCCAAGGATCATGGCAAGGCCTCTCGTCGTTAGTAGTTTAGTACGTACATACCTGCGTACACAGAGTGATGACGCCGATCAGACAGAAGAGCAAACATATAAGTACGAGGAAGGCCCACGCGATCTTCCTGATAGAACGTCCAGTGAACGTGGACATCACTGTTTGAACCAGCAGTGCCTGCAACAGAAATGCATCAATCATTCTACAAAAGCTTTTTTGTACCTACCCTAAACTCAGTGGTGTCTTCCTGTAATTATCGTAACATGCATATTAGTTGGGGAGCCCATGATGTTATTTTGGATTTACTTGACCGCGTCAGATTTTCAAAGGGGAGATACCTTGCACCCTATTGAGTATCTCCACCAAATATGAGCCCTATATATAGGGCCGAACGTCTAGGGCAGCCCATCAGATTTGTAAAAAAAATCGATCCTCGGAAATACTCGAGCGCGTCAGATTAAGCTATGGTGGGTTAATTACTACCCAAAAAGTGTAAATTTTGAAAATTGACGATTTGAGCGTAACGTAAGGGATTGGGAGGGTCACAAAGTTGTACCTAAAAAAAACGATGTTTTGACATTCTCGAGCGCGGTTAATTTGTTTTTTATTATTAAGGGAATAATGCATGAATCACGAAAAAAATATAATCTGCCGATTTCCACAAGCCGAAGTAATAAAATTCGTCTATGAAGATTATATTCCAGATTTTTTTCTTGTTTTTTGCGTACCTATATCTCTGAAACGGTGAGAGCTACCGAAAAAATGGATAAGAGACAATTTGTAGATCGTGAAAAGCTATAAATACTTTTTTCCTATGAAGTACTGTTCTCGAGTTATCGCGATTTCAGACTACGAAAGTCGTATTTTCGATTAGGTATAACATTATATGCACACATTTCAGCAAACCCTCTGAGGCAGTTCATTGCCCAGCCACATTTGCAATTAGTAGAACACACGAAACAAGTGTTGATAAGCAGAAGCAGATGTTGGAGGGAGACAAGATAGCTGGAACTGCACTATTTTATTTGTCCTAGTATTTTTCAAGAAATACAAAACTCTACCTATACTTGTCTATAGATTCCAATTATTTCGGAGCTCCATATAAAGCAAGGAGAAAACGAATTCTGTTGGTGAGGATCACATCTACTGAAGTACTGTTACTGTTGTGTGTAGTACTGTTTGTACCTAAATACTTATCAATCAAATCATTACGTTTTTAAAATCATTTAAAAACCTACTGCAGTTTTGCACTTTTTGAACATTGCTGATGTCGCCAGTTATCGCATGTAGGATTAATATGAGCTTCACATTTTGGATGTTTCCATGGTCCGAATGTTTTTTTGTACTTTGCCGATTCGCATCGTAGTGCGAAAAACCGGAGGACTATTTTAAGCTTAGATCGGACCACTATGTACACGCAAATTCAATCGATTCGTGTCGATTCGATTGTAAAAGAAATAAATATTAGAATAAAGAAATTATAATTTAATTTATTTAATATATTTATTGCTCGTGAACAGTTTTGTCCTTTTTATGTTTATGTTAGCTTAGTAAAAGTGATAACTATGAACATAAACGATTATTTACTATTTATTACGACTTTTTTACATTTTCGAAAATTCACTACGAGCTTGCATCACTTTCGAATCGTCAGTCTTTTGAATGGGAGAATTTTTAGGGTTCACTTAACATCTGTGAATATCTGACGCGCTCGAATAAATCCTTTTTTTTCTACTTTCTACGCTTCCGTATGGCCAACCCCACCACGCAAAACGGCAGATAAACATACCTTTGATATCAGGGACACTTTGGGGCTTCTAAAATATCAATATCTGACACGCTTAAGTATATCCATGTAACTGTTTTGTTTTACATTTTTGAAAATCTGTAGCCGCTTTCCCCACAACTAAAGGGGAAACATTATATAATATTTTATGGTTCTTATCATCTAATCTACAAAATCTAATAGGTCCCCACGACGCTCGAGTAAATCCCCATTTAGCATCATGGGCTCCCAAGCTGTAATATCAAGATGATATTTAGTGGCTTTGATATTATTCCATACACCTACAAGATACCTACAGATTTAGTTCAATCAGGAGTATCAATCTACCCATCGCGATATGTACCCACTCTCCCCTACGGTCCATCGTACCTAATCAACAACATTTCTTTCGAAACACAATAAAATCTTGAAAAGTACATTCTAATTTTATTATCATTATCACTGCAAGTTTAGCGTAGCGGCTCAGCGATTGGTTTCTACGCTATATGCTGTGGGTTGGATGCCCGCACAGAACAAAATATAACGACTGGGTGTTTGTGAGCGTGACACATGCCTAGCGTGAGGCAACGTTATATAAAAAAAGATCTTCGTATACAGTGATAGACCGACCATATTTAGACATGAAAAGTTGTCTTTTTTTACGTGTCGTTTAATGGGTTTCAAATGCAAAGTTTGGTCAGTAGGACGGCTAGAAACATAGATACCTAAGTATACCTAAAGGGTGCAGGTGGCTGAATCGGCATCTGTATGATACCTACCTACTGACATGCAATAGCAATTCCATAATTAATTATAACAATGAACAGCAATAAAAATGTAGTGTCGACTTACGGTTGTAGTAAGTGCTAGAACGAAGAGTGTGAAGAATATTAGAGCTGACCAGAACTGACTGCCAGGTATCCGCGCCACGTAGTCCGACCATAGGATCATGGATGAAGAAGATCCTGTAAACAGCATATGGCCAGTTTCAAGACGTACAGTACAGTAGCTACCTAGCTGCAAGAAGTGGAACCGTAATCGAGATACCGACGTATCTACCTAAATGCCACGAAATGTTAAATGCGCCAAATGCGCTTGGGACCCGCTCTTAGAATGAGAGGAGTGAGGATATAGCCACACACTCCAAGATCACGTAGGTAAACGTTTAAGTCAGATCACACGATGGCACATAATATATTCTCCGAAGAATGTAGACGCTTAACCATGTAGGTGGGGATTTACATCTATTAATAGTTCGCCGATATATTTTAAGGTGATGTAATTATTATTAAACGGTAACTTATGTGATATCTGCGTGATATCTTTGAATCGTCGATCCCTCAATCCCTAAAGACCAGGGTCTATAACCAGTGCGTCCTACCCGTGATGACTTACGGAGCCGAAACGTGGACACTAACCTTGGGACTGGTCCACAAATTCAAGGTTGCACAGCGTGCAATGGAAAGAGCAATGCTTGAAGTTTCTTTGGTGGATAGAATTCGCAACGAAGTCATTCGCCAAAGAACTAAAGTCACCGACATTGCTCGAAGAATAAGCACGCTGAAGTGGAAGTGGGCCGGCCACGTCTGCAGACGGACAGACGACCGATGGAGCCGACAAGTGTTAGAGTGGAGACCGCGTTTGGGCAAGCGTAGTGTGGGACGCCCTGCGACGCGATGGACCGACGATTTGAAGAAGGTGGCTGGCAGCGGATGGATGCGAGCTGGTCAAGACCGGGATGGTTGGCGCTCCTTGGGGGAGGCCTACGTTCAGCAGTGGACGGCAATAGGCTGATTTGATTGATTGATTGAACTTATGTGATGTATTTTTGAGAAATACATTTTGGAATTCCGAGCGAATGAAAACACCCAATAACAATAATATGTTTGATGGGAATCAAATACAGGTCATTGACCACTAAATCTTTGATTCAGTTATTGTACTCACCTTCTTAGCTCACGGGAGAAAAATAAACAATCTTACCTGGCCAAATATGTGTAACATTTTCATAGTCCTTGTAGAGCGCTCCGTGCGTGGCGCCGAGCACGAGCGCGGTGACCATGCACGTGCTCTTGGACACGGCGAATGCGAGCAGCGCCGTCATGCCGAGCTTGTGCTGGGACTTCGGACAGTACGAGCCCAACATCACCAGTGAACCTTGGCACACCGTCATTTGGATCAACGAGTATTCCATTGCCTCCCGCCACATCTGACAAAGAACAATATAAATAGAACCTTTGTTTAGCGGTAGATATTTACCTATATAAAGTTTACTTTTAGCAAAATACTAGTAATTGAAGTGTTGTAGGTATTCTAAGTTTCTATCAAACAGCAAATGCTTTTTTAACGCAGACAGCTTTTCTGCTTTTTCATAACCTACCGGTAGCCGTAGGCGGGGACATAAGAGAATGCAAATTGAAATGTTGGTACAAGTCCTATATACCTAGGTACTTTGCCGCCTATACCTATACAACATGTGACTGAATAAGCGCAAGACCTCAATGGACCCAAGTCCATTAGAATATGGAGTCATAATTAAAAATAACAAAACATTTCATTTTGGGACACGTAAGCATATTTTTTTCAAGAAATATAAGATCACTGACTGCCTCATTAGTCTAGTGGTCCCAAGCGCGACTGATACGCTAGAGGTCCTGGGTTCGATCCCCAGGTCGAGCAAAGTGTTATTGGGTTTTTCTATGAAATTCTCAGTAGCAGCTCGGAGTTTGGATTTGTGCCCGGTTAATGGCAATAGGCTCGACCCCTATTACATGGGACCTAAACATACCGGCGAATTGTGGGTGTACATCAGTACGCCTCTGCCTAACCCTTCGGGGAATACAGGCGTGATGGTATGTTATGTTAAATATAAGATTACGTATAGCTTACGCATAACTTGTGGCCGTACTGATACTGGTACGACGTACCGAACGTACCAACCTACTGGGTCGCGAGCCTATTTCGTAATAGGCGCGCGCACGCACACAATAACAATTTGTGCAAATAGGTTTCAGTGTTCTACTGGTGGATCAGGGGGCCATAATTTCAGGTAGGTATTGTAATTACCTTTTCGGGAAAAATTAACACAAATTAAAAAAACATTGTAATCGATTCTGAACAAACTACTTTGAGGTCTTGCACTTATCCTGTTACAGGTTTCATACTTCTGGATCATCTATCCGCAACACGGGGATGTGGCGGATGGATGCGCTGATAATTGATCCAATTTCATTTTAAATACACCTGTGGTCCTTCCAGCAGCACGCTCCAGTCGCAGTCATTGAACATGCGACCCGCGCCCTTCAGCTGCAGAGCGCCCACCGCCACGCACACCAGCACGAAGTACGTCAACACGTCTTTGAATAACACCAACTGTACGATAGCAAATAGGTACGGATTTTATGTGAAGGGTCCAAGAAGCAACTTTTCTGTATCATCATCATAATATCAGCTAAAGGATATCCACTGCTGGACAATGGCCTCTCCCATAGGTTTACACAATGACCGCTTATCTTTACGCCGCTTGTATCCAGCGACTTGTCTATAGGTATATTGTGGAGAAAATCGCCTGACACGTTACAACTAATCATAGTTGTAACGTGTCAGATACGTACGTACGTACGGGCAGATACGTTGTAACATAACATAAGTATCAACTTATGTTATGTTACAACGTATCTGCCCGTTCGATGTGACGATATGGTGCGTCCTACTCTTTAGGTACCACTATCTTTGAGTTTGTTCCCAATCGAAACCAATATTTCTGTGTTCCAAAGTTATTTTTAGTACCTACCTATGTTTGTAAAATCCCACGTGATACAGAGAGTTTCATCACTATGATTTATATATATATAAAAATTAATAGCTGTTCGTTAGTTTCGCTAAAACTCGAGAACGGCTGGACCGATTTGGCTAATTTTGGTCTTGAATTATTTGTGGAAGTCCAGAGAAGGTTTAAAAGGTGAATAAATATGAAAGTACAAAGTCTGCTGGGTCAGCTAGTTACTTATAAAAGCAATATCTGTTTGATCCAACTTGAGTAAGGATATGAAGGAAGAAAAAGGAATTCTTCCCCATATCTTCAACCTACCTATAGTGCGGAACATAAAAAAAAATAACAACATATGCAAAAGTATTTACGTACTCACTTTCGAAAAGCTGTACATCCGTTTGATGACGATGAAGTACACGAGTAACCAGCATATCATGTAGTAGGTCGTTAGCTCCCACACTACGTTGCCGAGGCCACCCGTCAGCCCATCACGTTTCAGATCCAATACAAAGTTACTGAAAAATCGAAGGAAGTCAGTAGAACTGGTTATTTTTGTGTAATCTCATCTAAGTACCTCGTACTCCGTCACAGTTACTTATAGCTGAAAGTCTCCGGCCTTTAAAAAATAAACATCTCTTAGCAAAAGAACCTTTTTTAGCAAACTATAGCATTCGTAATTGGACTCTGCATTTAGATGCAGATGTTAATGGCTAATTCTGCTTTCACACAGGTAGAGGTACTACAGCAGAAAAATAAATACTTTACGGGTATAATCGATTTACGGTTTACCACTTTTCAATCTACTCGTAACTAGGGCAGAAGAAAATGGCGGCACTTTAACTTTGGAAGTCCCGTTGTGAGTACAACTTAACATAGTGACGTGACGACCATATGAGCTTAAGGGCATTTTTCTCCTAAAGGATATTCAAAAATAAAGCTGCTTTCAATAAACATGACTAACAAGAAGAAAGACTGCGCGGGCGTCTCGCTCCCGTTTGGCAGCGGACGATGGCGGGCGGCGCAGGGCGGGTGCGCGGCGGCGGCACAGTGCAGCCACGGCAGGAACGTGTGCACGGAATGCACGGCCAGCGCCAGGCACCACGCGCCCGCCGCGCCCGCCGCCAGCGCGCTGAACACGCAGCACGATAGCATCGCGAACCCTATGCCTGCCAAATAATAACTAATGCCTGATCTATACGTACAACTACTACATACTAATTGGTTAGTTACACCGTGCGCCGGTTGAAGGGTAGGTTATGTCAAAAACGTTACTTCCTTTTAAGGTACGGAACCCTAAAAATACCAAAAACATACGTCAAATCCTTGGTTTTGTTATAAATTGGATAATATGTAGGTAAGTAGTCATTTATTAGTGAAATCCGAGCGCATTGTTCCGTGACAATGTGTTCTGCGACTAACTACCCAACCCCAATTACTTAACATGAGGTAACTGTAGGTACTAGGTACAATCGCCAATCTTGGCTGATTACCAATCCTAAAACAAATGAGCACCTATTTTTTGTATGTACTTACTTGAAGAAAAAGTTATCGCGAAAATAAGTAGGTACAAAACGATTTCCCGATTTCTTTATAAAACTGCGACTACTACTTAGCTGTTATTAACCATATAAATAAAACATTTTTAAGTACCTCTGGCCATCGGAGATAGATCCCAGCAGTTAAGCACGCTCTTCTTGGTGACCACTCCCAGCGCGAGCTCCAAGTAGAACAGCGGGTACCCGATAATTATGCTAAAGATATTGTAGAGGAACAGGAACGGCAACAGCCTCCGGAAGTCGTACAAGTAAGGATGCCACCATACTTGGAAAATGCCGATACAAGAGGACACTACCAGCTGACGGTAGCTTATATTGTTTGTCCAACGATCGGATATCTGGTAAAAACAAACTCGGAATTCTAAGATATTCAAAAATGCAATCTACACAAAAAAGTGAAACGTGAACGAATATCGAAATAAGTAGGTAGGTAAACATTTTCTCTTTAGTTTTAAACTTGGATCGGACTTTGAGGGTAATTGGACATACAACATCAGAATGTTACATTTTCTGTTACCGCTGCACATCAATGGACTTCCTGTTATTCCTCTTTTACGGAAAATACACATACATTTTATTTTACAGCCTATGCATGCCTCGTTTTTTGTCAAGTTCATTATACTTATCCAGGCTTGAATGAGAGTAATTTGTACTATAGATAGGTACTCTGTTTACTGTAACTATTGTCGGCGACGTGACCATCATTTCTTATTTATTTTTACCCATTAGGACAAGGTAGCCTATGTCCTTTATCGTAATCTGTGTCAGCGGTGTGGACGTCAACAGGTACCTAACAGATATTCAGACAGAGGTACTCTTACTCTCTTCAAGAAAAGAGCGTACTCCTTTTTAAAAGGCCGGCAACGCACTTGTGACTCCTCTGGTGTTGCGGGTGTCCATGGGCGGCGGTAATCGCTTACCATCAGGCGATCCGTCTGCTCGTTTGCCCCCTATTCCATAAAAAAAAACGTATTTATAATTATGACCTATCAAAATCACTAAAGAACAGATTTCCGTTGTCTTTGAAAAAAAAAAGGTTTACATAGGTACCTGGGGACTATCAGTTGATTCAGAGTTGACCGACTCTGTCAATGTTTTCGTGCGAGTGCTCTGAAAAAAGCGATAAGTCAGTTTATAGGTATGGTATTCTGATTTTTCGGCATCTATGTTATTTTTTTCATTTTTCATCAAAATTAATTCAGTAGAGTTCTTGGGGGTAGGTACTTAACTAAACTTGCTGTAACATTTCATTATGTTATGTAACATTAACGATTCATGTTTTCACATAATATGTATATACAAATTGAAATATATAATTTACTCACCAAGCTCTCACTCATCACTTCAAAATGGAATAGTATCTAAATAATTAATATCTTTCGAAAACGTTTCCGTTATGTATATAAACACGTGTCAAAATACAAGCTGTTGTGAGTTGTTGACTTTGACCATAGTTTTCGTTGCTATCTCAGAACAATGGAGGTTTGCCACCAAAGAGTAACATACTACTCTCTACAACTCATTTATTTTTACAAGACTATCAAAGAGGTTTACTTGTTATGTTCGGTTTAGTTCGAGAACGACATCGCGATTTCCAAATATTGTGATTTTGTGAATCATAAAAATATTTGCTATCTTTCAACAGAGGTAGTGCTAGTGCATTCAAATTGCGATTATATGACATTGGACTGCCAAGTCAAAGGTCTCGAGTGTGAATCCAAGGCTTTTGAAAGTCGTGTGCGTATTAATAGTTAATAAAAATTATATTTACTGGTGGACTCCTTCAGTTTATCAAGTCCTATCCTAGTATTTCAGACAGGTTTAGACAGTTATTTCCTTACTAGAGACAAACAGAAGCTCGATTATCCTAGGAATTTATACCTATATTATGTAGTATGTATGTAATTCTTCGCTTCCTTCATGAAGTACATTACAATTTTGTTCTTATAAGTCAGATAAATACAGATACCGTCTTGTATTCAAACGCTCAGGAAGGAAAAGATAAATAAAATATCAATATTGTTAATATAACAAATTCTATAATTCATTTAAGTCTATAATATCTAGCTATACATAGTGGATTCGTGGTAGCTAAATAAATTAACTAATCGCACCAAATTACGCTATTATTTGGTTTACGTGAACCTTTAATATTTATAACCGAAGTTGACGGAATAACCAATATGTATTTGCGATTAATAGATAATTTAAAAATCAAGAGCACTGATTATTATTAACATCGTTTTGAGAATCATATTTCTTTACGTAAAGCCAAAAACAATAATAATATAATTATGTAAAAGTATTTTTTATTAAGGATTAAAATGGAAGTTTTTGGCGGATTCATTAATATAATTAAGCTTTATGACATTCAGCTTAATAGTTCTTATTTTCAGTTAAACTTATTTCTTTTAATTTAATAAATTCAATAATACACATGTACTTGTATAGCAATCTAATACAGTCAATATTATCTAATAGGATATTACACCCATTTTTGAAAAGTGCCTCATTACATTCTATATTGCTAATAAACCACTAAAAAAAATAACATTTTTATGCCATCGACAAGTGTCATAAAAATGCATTTAAAATTTACATTCTCAAGATTCGCACTTAATATGACAAAAACGCTGGACGTAGTGGACGTCATATTGCTATTGTGGTTATGACGTCAGTTGGCTGTATAAACATAATTGTTTATTGAAAAATGAGTCATTATTCTACTTATCGTTAGTGTGCTGTTCCTGAATGCATAATATAATGAAAATAATGAAAGTACAAAGCATATATACACTGATCAGTTGACAGTTGACACTTTTTAGTTCAGTTTAAACAGCAATATGACGTAATAGCATGGCGGCTAGTATTTGATGGTGTTAATAACAGATTAAAAAACTGAAAATTTTGAACTGAATTTTTAAATTTATTTTGTTATTTTATGAACTAAATCTAACATTTTCCGACGGCTTTTTGCCTAAGTTATCTTAATAATACATTTTTAGATTTTTTCCTATATACCTAGAGTGAAATACCCTATTAACGAAAATAAAAACTATAATAATTATATGTGCGGAAGACAGCGAAACCAGCGCACAGAATATTTAAATAGAGGATCCCAGCACACGGATTGATTTATTCATGAAAATGACATAAATAATAATATGGGCATGGTTGAAAGATATAAGGGGCGATCTGTAGTGTTTGCCTATACCTGTCGGAAAATGACGCGAGTGTGTGTGTAAAAGTTACATTGTACGTAAATAGCTGGAAATATTACTATGGGGAATGTGCACGACGAAGACTCTGCCACCTGGTGGCGCAAATCCGAATCTTTATGCAAAACACTTGAAATTGACACTGCACGATAAAAAATAATGACATGACCTAAGTGAAAATGTATTGTTGCATTTCTGGGTGCTCTAACACTTCAAAAAAAATATAAATAAGTCAAATGGTGTAAGATTCTTTTACTTTCCGATGAATAGTAGGTGCTGACTTTCCATGGTATGTTATAAACGACGAAAGTGGATAAATGCAGTAAAAAAAACTTATGTAAGTGCGAGTTACAAAAACATTTGGAAATTACTGATAATTTTATTTGTAAAAATAGCTGCTCTAAGTTTTGTATGTATTAGTATCATTCAATACAAACAAATCTAAAAGTAAACATAACCTCAAATCATATTTTATTTTTTGTTTGGCCTGTTGTCATATTCTGGCCACGCTGACGATTATTAATCGGCCAGAACCCATATTATTTTATAATTTTAATAATAATAAAAACGATTTAAATATAATATAAACATAGACGGCAACACTATGACAGGACTGGAAGTTTCTTTTTCTTGGCTCTCGTGTCGATTCACGCTGCCACCTATAGCTCGTGCACATTCCATAAAGGGCATGGCTTACCTACCGACCGCCATTTTGAATACTATGTATCGCACCATAAAAATGACACAAATCGCTACACACCATATTTATTACAACTATTGAAACTTATCAATACAATTTTCTTAGTTTATTACACATGAAAAATTCTTAAATTCATATACATGATGAGAGAAAAGTCTAATCTGTGCTCAAGCAAGAATGAAACATTTATAACCTAAAGTAACATAAATAGTTAAATACACTATCCACTTTCAATAAGCTAGGGGTGTTTATACCATCAATATTTTCTTATTAGCAATATGATACTCGTATCTTTGAATGCGAATGATAAGGCAACAATTCGCGATAATTAAGGCAAACTTCGATTATAATTTAATTTTAATCAAAAGAAGTGTATGGTAATGAATTTTACGAGACACTAATATTAAAATCTACATCTTACTGTCAACTTTGTCACAGTTGTAACACACACACACAAATCTCTATTTACACAAATAAATTTCGAATCGAAAATTATAATATACCTACCTAACGTTCGGTTCAAAATTATTTCTTACACTAACGTATCGAATATTAAAATATTCTATATATTTTTGTAATGTAGCAACGTGCGTATGTTAAATAAAATTAAACAAAAACGTGAAAGCCATGATGTCTTTTTTATTTAAAATTTGTTAACAATACGCGAGGTCACTCATTAATCCTCTGGATGTTATATTATTTACTAAAAATCAGTAGAATCCTTGTCATCTTTATGACTCTATAAAGTGCTTTATACTAAACAAATAAGGCTCATTTTGCCATGTAAAGACTTTCGTTCAAAAGGTCTGTTGTATTGTGAACTTTGTCTACATTTCAGCAAATAAATACGTAAACGTACTTGAAATATTTTCGTCAATAATAACGTTGTCAATCAATAATGAATTCTACATAACTTGCCATCACGCCTGTATTGCCTTTAAGGGTTAAGCAGAGGTGTACTAATGTAGGTACCCCAACAGTTTGCCGTATGTTTAGGTCCCATGTAACAGGAGGCGAGACTATTGCCATTAAACCAGGCACAGATCCCAAACTCCGAGCTGCTACTGGGAATTTCATAGATCATTCCAATAACATGCTGCAATCGAACCCAGGACCTCTAGCGTAGCAGTCGCGCTCAGGACCACTAGGCTAATGAGGCAGTATAAATACTACAGCTACCTATTCCAGCCTGTCATATCAATAGCTGGACAAACACAACATAACCATGCACTTCTGTTTCTAGCTATGGTTCTAAATTTGCTAATTGCAGACCCAAAATTTATAACTATAAAACTGAAGCAGTTAAATTATAGCTACTAGGAATCCGGACTGAGCCAATAACTTGGTGGAATTTGGAATACACTTAAGACATGTCCTACAAAGAAAAAAGCTCATTATTTAATCCCCAAGTGGGGGGCACTTTTTGGTTCCTACCATCATTATTAATTCTGTCGTAGAGCACCTTCGTGTGTTTCAACTTTAGCGCGTAAGAGTCAGATCCCCTCGGTTGCTGCGGCTCTGGCGGTCTGCAGTCCGTAGGGGCTCTCGGCACAACACATAAGCAACTCCTCTGGTGTTGCAGGGTGTCCATGGGCGACGATGACTTTTTACCGCCAGGTGGCTCGTTAGGTCGTTGGCAGACTTAATCAATAAAAAAATACCACCAATCTAGGTGGTTCACACGCGTTTTTTGTTTTGCAATATGAGAAGAATTTTCCACTCTTAACCAGTTGGTTAAGAATGGAAAACTGTGCGAGCGTGATAGCACGAGTTCAGCAGTTATTGCGTAAAATGGTTATTAAGTGTAACGGATTAATACTATTGATAGTTACAGTCTTAAGTGTATTCCGTTGGTGTACAGTTGCGATAAGGGTTGGGCGTTTTCAGATGCTGAACAGGTCTCCGGCGGAGGGCAGCGGCGCCAGCCCGCCCGTCACGTCCGGCAGCCGCGACACGTCCGGAAGGTTCTCTATGTGCGACTTCACCTCGGCCTTCACCGCATAGATTTTTTGGAGTTTTATGTTGTATTCCTGGAATGATTATTATTTTGTAGTTTTTTTTTTATAAAACGTTAGTGAATCTTCGGGAACAGGTTCGCGTGATATTATAGGGAAAATTTCACAGTTGCAATGGTTAAGAAAACTGAACTTGTTTTATCATAAGAGAATTTGTTTTTACAGAATATGAGGGCATGTAAAAATAACATTGATATTCAAATAAATACTTGCTTATGTATTGCCGTATACGGGAAACGCCTAACAATACACAACAGAGAAACGGGTACCTACTGCAATTCTTTGCGAAACCTTTTTTAGAGACTTTTGACGACCATAACTACTCCTCATCTAGTGGTCCCAAGCACGACTGCTACGCTAGAGGTCCTGGGTTCGATCCCCAGGTCGAGCAAAGTGTTATTGAGTTTTCTATGAAATTCTCAGTAGCAGCTCGGAGTCTGGATTTGTGCCCGGTTAATGGCTATAGGCTCGCCCCCTATAACATGGAACCTAAACATACCAGGCGAACTGTGGGTGTACATTTTAAGTACGCCTCTGCCTTTCCCCTTCGGGGAATACAGGCGTGATGGTATGTTATGTTATATGTTAACTACTCCTTAATGCAGACCAGTAGTGACAATGTTCAAGCCATTATATGTTTTGAACTATCATGGAGTATCTATCGATTTTAATCTGGACTGGATTTTAGTTTTACGTATAATTGTGTAACATAGTAAGCTGAAACTGTCTGATTAAGGCTAGTGGTCATAAAAACGTGAGACTGCTACGCTAAAAGTCCTGGTTTTGGTCCCTAGGTCGAGTAAAGGGTTATTGGGCTTTTCTATGAAATTCTCAGTAGCAGCTTGAAATTTGAATTAATGCCCGGTTAATAGCGCTAGGCTCGCCCCCTATTATTTGGGACCTAAACATACCGTCGAACACACCACCTACCTATACACCTCTGCCTTCCCTTCGGGGAATACAGGGGTGATGGTACGTGTTAGTATAATATTAACCTCTAGTCTAGCTTCAGCCTGCTTGGCGAGGTCCCGCTGCGCCTGCGCGAAGTCCCTCAGCATGGCGGCCACTTTGCGTCTCTTCTCCAGCTCCTCGCTGAGCCTCAGGTTGTATTCCGCCAACAATTCCACGGCCGAGTTCACTACAGCACTTAGACTTATAGCAGACTCCTTATCTACAAAAAGACAGTTATATAAGTTTATATTTAATAAACTAATGTTAGTTAGGTGTGACACGACGCACACTAGAGAATTGGAACAACATAGTCAGAAACTTTATATCGGTATGCAGTTCAGTTTATAGCGGCGGTAGCCGGTTCGAAACCCACCTATTGCACTACCGACGTGAATCCACTCGTAACACAAGCATTTAGCTTAGCACGAGGGGTTAACATTAACAAGAATAGCAAAGCTTTTTTTAAAAAAAAGAACTAGAATTGGTTTCTTCACGTATGCGACCCATATTGCTAGTGACCTTTTTTTAAATAAAAAAAAGGACAAGAATCGGTTTCTTCATGACATGACATTGCGATTCTTTTGAGAGAGAAAGGGATGCCGTTATATACATTAAATAGTGTTATCCCTTTCTTACAAAGTAAATATTTTGCACTATGCACTGTTTGCACCCGTATACGTCTTTATTCAAAAGCGCGAACTATGTTCAAGAACATAGCAGATATGGTTACCAATAATAATAATGATGTTCGTATATCTATCTAGGTAGTTTTGTAAGGTGCAAAGACCTTTAGGAGCTCTAGTACGTATCTTTATTTATACATTATTCAAAGAAGCAAAACAATCTAAACAAAACTAGGCATTTTCGAAGTTTTCCCACTTTTAAGGTTTACAGGAAGCACTAGAAACCGTAACAAATGTGAATTTTTCCTTTGCTTTCTTGAACAAGGTACAATAGTACTATTTTTAGTAGGTATACATTAATAGTATAAAGCATCTGCATTGACTGTGGTAAAGCTCTTTTATTAATATGGATTACCACGTTAATAAAACATGAATTTAATTAATTCAGATTTCGGTGTTTACACCCCAAATTATCTGAACGAATTTCTGGAAAAACTATCTAAGAAGTGTCTACAAAATTTTATTCATAATTTATTATATATTTAATTTAAAATACTATTTACATCAACATTGATACAATATCTATTCAACTTGGGCTTTATTTAAATAAGTGAAATACACAGGGCTTGTGAGCAATATCTTTATTAATATAATTATAACAATTTACAATATTTTCCAACTAGGTAATTAAAACATATCATAGCACAATGTTTGAGCAGTGTTTTCAAAATATTGTTATTTAAACTAAATACATCATACATCAACGATAGTTGCCACATCACAAATTATAATTAACTAAGATTGATTCAGTCCACAGTTTCAGTTAAGTTACTACTTTATCACAGTCAATGCTTACATAAATATTCAGACAAGTTATAAGATTGCTTATTCAATAACATAATTCACTCCAGGTTACAAAGAAACACAACATTATTTATATTTCACATTAAACAACTATGAAAATCAAAATAAGGGAATTAATACCCCCTTATTACAAAAGATGGACTCTGTTTTATAGTTCATGATAATATGACATAGAAAAACGAAGGATATTTTTTTAACTTGTGTTTAGCATAGTCCTATTTGTAATGAGGTGGATATAGTTAAATAAAACTGAACTCGACCTTCATGTCAAAAAAGAAACCAAGGTACAAAAAATCATGTCTTATTTTTGTTTCTCAGACTTTCCAGATATTTTAGAAATATGAACAAGTTTCTCAGTCTTACTACAAGAGTAATAACAAAGTTAATGCGATGGTAGGGTGTCATTTTACCTTCTAACTTAGACAATAATTGGACTTCAGATACTTCTGGGGGCAGGGACGCGATCCTCTCCCGCACGGCCTCGTCGCTCGAAGCGCTCGACTCTAATTCTAAAAGTGCCTGCAAATAAACAGAACTGCTAATAAATCTATTCAGTTTGACGATTGATGAGCATACATTATGAAGTCGTATTTGTTAATCACATGGTTCAATTAGCCCATAAATTATTAATAAGTAATTTGAAATATAATCATTATGTATTTCTTATAAGTTTACGACATTAGTGGACTTCTAAAGCAGTTAACTGCCAATTAATTCGAAAACTAAATAGGTATGTACTGTGAAATGTGAGTAATAAAATCAACTATATTTGATAAAACTAGTAGCTCAGATACTGCATTTGAAATTTAGTTCCACTCTTTGGAACTTTCCACTCTTTTTGGAAAAAGAACAATAACTAACTAACCTTGATAAGTTCCTCTGGTTCAGGCGGGTCTCCTGGGGGTGTCTTTGGGCTGAGCGTAGTGTGGGTCTCCAGGTGTCCATCGACTTCCTTAGTCTCACTGCGGCGTCGTTCCTGCTTAGCGCGAGCCTCCACCTTCGCCTTTTTCTCAGGCTCCTTACTAGCTTCTACATCTGTTGACTTGCGCTTGCTCACTTTCTTTGGAATAGCATCGCTGGGGTCCACTGTAATATTATGGAGGTGTAAATAAAGGTTGATTATGTGGGCCCATGTACACATACTACACTCAAACATATATGTGAATGTCTATGCCCTTGTGGAGTAGCTATTACAATATGTTTTACTTATGATTAAATAATAGGAATAGAAACAGAAATTTTATTGTATGCCATAAACAGAGTGTTCCATTTAAGATTTCAACATGTTTGGTGTAGCGGCTGAGCGATTGGCTTCTGCGCCACGAGTTGTGTGTTCGATCCCCACACGGAGCAAATTTTTGGGTCTGTAAATGAGTTATTATGGCACTTTCAACACATAATTTATTCTTTTATTCTAACTTTGTACCACATTCCTAATCTACAAATCTGAAACAATTAGTGTTATGAATTTCAAACAATACAGCAAAGGAATTAAACACAATTGAAATAAAGATTTATTTTATGCTTCAAGTTTCATGGAAACTTAGAATTACTATAACTCCTGAGGACCTGAGGTTTCCTTTTCCATAATTAAGATAAATAGACCCTCAAAAATTATGGTTATGACTAAGGATTGATGAAATTGTTGTTTTAATGAACATAGATGAAGCGAAAGTGGTGTGCCAGGATCATAAAAAGTGGAAATCTATAGTCTGCCAAAAAAAATGACTTGTAAAAGTGAAAAAGATCTACAGAAATAAATATCACTTATCATCTGCCTACCCCAGAGAAAGAAATGTGTGAAAATATGTATGTATGTATTTAAATTGGAGTCTCTATCAATTAAAGGCAAGCTAACTGTGACAGCGTGAGACTCTGTGACAGCGTGAGTGTGTGAATGGTGTCTTAAAAATCAGTAGCATTTGACTATTTGGTCACTGCCCACTTTGCCTGGCCTTTTGTAAAACAAAAAATAAGCTTACCAGCCTCCTTAAACTCTTGTATCTTCTGTGAGTCATAAACTCCCCTCTCCTCCCAGATGTTGAGTATTCTGTGCAGTGAGTGTTTAGTCTTTGTGTTTATGCCAGTCTTTGCCATATGTTTGAATGACTCCACCAACACCTCTCCAAACTCTTTACCATATTCGGGACCTTTCTTTTTACTATTTTGTATTACATCATTAGCAAGATACATAAATGTAAGCTGCTTGCTGTCTTTGGCTGTAAAGAAAAAACTTAATAATGACTAGATTTTTTATATATATAAGTAATCGGTATATTTCACATTTGCAGAATATCAAACATACACTGTTTTTTTTATGTATGTTATGTTAATGTAAAATGAATGTTGTGTATATTCTCTTGTTGGAGGTCCTTAATTTATATAAATAAATAACAACCTGATTTTAAGCTACATCAAATGAAAATACACACAATTAGATCAATGACATTCATTTGGAACTTTTTATTCCCAGTATTGCCTAAAGCAATGCAGGATTGCTAGACTGATAAAAAATATTTTTCTATTAACCCTGTAATATTTTATGTGCTTATTCATTATGTGATTTTGTAACATTATCATCTTGATTGACTGTTTCAGATCTAGTAATTAATAAGTTGTTTTTTAAATGAAACCATATTAAATAATGCCCATTCAGATTAGTTTATTACATTGTACACAAATCCCCCACATCAAGCTACTAATATCTATGGTACACTAATCCTACATCCACTCACCACATTTCTTAAGAAAAACTCTATAAGTATAAGTAAAAAATAATGTTACACCGAGTAACTAGGACGACGGAGATGGGTCACGGAGATTCTGGATTAGTCGATGAAGCAGGTAGAAAACAAACAAGAGGAATATGCTAGAATGCGGCACCCGCAACAAAAAGAAAAACAAACAAAACACAATAGCGTGAGACTGGGCTCAAGGTCAAGGATTAACAATAAAGGATGTAAACATCTATTGTTCGCAAGTTGAATAAAGGACGTAAACATCTATTGTCTCAAAAATGCGGGCGGGTCGCATTATTGAGATTTATCGAGATTTTTCGAATCCAGAATCTTCGTGGCTCATATAAATAATGGTCGACAGCGTCGGCAAGGCAGTTCAGTTTTGGACGCATCCAAGTGAAGATCGAAGTGAAGTTACAAGTGATTATCAGTGCGACGTTAAGTGTAACAAGTGCTAGTGTATAGTGACTGTTCGTGTGATTTCTGTGTGTTTGTGTGGTGAATAAAGTGACTGTTTTCGGTGAAATTAGTGATTTTAATTTATCCCGAACCCCAGCTCGTAACAATAACAATAAAATATTAGTTGGACTACAACTTAATAATCAGCACCATGATTAGTGTACCAACTCTGCACAACTTAATGATATCTTGCATTAAAAGTTTAGGTATTTTATTGGGTTTTTCGGTAGATATCAAGTAAGTATCCTTATTATAAATGTGAAAGTTTGTGAGAATAGATGTTTCTTACTACTTCACGCCAGAAAGGCTGAACGGAACTGGATAAAATTTGGCACACAGATAGATTATAGCCTTTACATAAATTATAGACTTTTTGTCCGGGTCGGACCCAATCCTGAAGTACACGCAGACAAGTCGCGAGCAGAAACTTGTTAACGATACGCTGAAGTACCAGGAATCAAATTGAAGTGCTAAATGAGAACATTTTATCAGAGTACTTCAAAATTTCGTCAGTGTCGCCTTTGCAAGGTGTACCCTATGACTGCTAAATAATAAGCTGAACAATAAATAAGATGTGTTATTAAATAAGGTATAACACTTATATCAGCATTCAAACTACTAGATTATTCCATTGTCGTAAGAATAAAACAAACAAACGCGAGAGATTTTGACTTTACACTAACGTACGTAAAAACCAAAACTTTTTATTCCCATAATTATCACGACATTTAAGTTATATATAATGTTAATTCAAACATTTTACACTACATTGAAAAAGAAAATATATATTGTAGGTTACCTTTTAGTATTTCTTTGAACCAAGTTTTAACAACGACGGCGTGGTGCTTTCTGTGATGAATTAGCCACAAAGATAAAGTTTGAATGCTTTGTTGACTTGAATTCAGTTCTTGTAATTTCCGAACTAACGCGTTTTCCGTAAAACCAGCCATGGTTTACGAGAACACAAAGTAAACGCCACGGACCACAACACCACACTTCATTTGACGTTTACAACAAACGCCATATTTGATTTTTAATTGAAAAATTGAAAAATGTTAGTCTCCACAGATTACTTAGATATTCATATTTTATCTGCTGGCTGTGCAGTCTGTGGCTGTGGCTGCGTTCCTTTTCTTAAGGCGGATCGTTCACCTGAGCCCGCGAAATTCAAATTTAAAGTGATTTTTCAAAGTTAACGCCTCCCAATGTGTCAGACGATCCATAAGTATTTTCACATATAACACGTACATGGACTTACACTAAATTATTTATCAGTTCATTCGTTGAAGACTTACACAAAAATAAACAATGTGTAAAAATATCGACATTAAGGCGCATCGTTCAGCTGAGCCCGCGAAATTCAAATTTCAAGTGATTTTTTGCAGTTTGTAGGTCTATAACAATTCATGGCAGTTGTAATTGCGACATTAACTATACAACATTCACAACTGAGAACTAAAACGTTTACTTATAAATCCTTATCAAGCCAAAAAATTTGGCGCAATCTGTCTAATTGGTAAAAATTGACATTTTTCACTACTTTTAGCTACAATAATGATTTTTAAGCAATGGTTTTAGATAAATATTGTGAATTTTGTATAGTTAATATCGCAATTACCATTACTATGAATGCAGTACTTATTAATGATCTACAAACTGCGAAAAACCACTCGAAATTTGAATTTGGCGGGCTCAGGTGAACGATCCGCCTTAATGATCGACATTTGCATTATCATGTGTCAATCATGAGTTTAGGCGGGAAAATGTAAAGTGCACTTTGTCGGTTTTTTAATAATTTCCAAAACTTGTGTTTCTCCGAAATTTAATGTGTAATTATAGTGGATAGTTAACCATTAAGTGTTTGTGAATGTGTGCGAGTGTAGGCAAATGATATAAAATTGAAAATCATGACTTTTGTGGTCACTCTTAAACTCCATCGATGCCTTAGTGAAGTTTCCACTGTTTTACTGGGGATTATTTTGTATACTTGACACTGGCAAACACAGAAAGTGTGGCGCCATATATTATAATCCCATGACGGGAATTAATAAATATTACTTGTTTACTCCATATACTTGACACTGGCAAATACACAAAAAGTGTGGTGCCATATCCCATACCGGGATAAAAAAAAGTGTTAATCAGTGTCAATTTTAGTTCCACAAAAGCACGGAGCAGCGCTTCAAATGGAGCCAAAAATTTATGCTGTCATTCTATTAACATAGAGATCAGTGGTTTCGGCCCGCTAAATTCAAATTTTGTTCTTTCGTAAATTATTTTTTTAGGTCTTTACAATAAATCAAGCATGGTAGAACGAACAAAGCTAATACGTGCCTAGCTATCCCGTCGACGTCATTGTTTGACAATGATACCACTTTAATACCGGTATCTCTAAGTAGTCTGTGACGAGTGACCACTATGTAATTAGCTTCAAGATGCATTTTTTCACTTAAATACAATTTTCAATTGGTAAATTTTATACAATTTACTTTTTAACTAAATAGACGAATACACGAGAAAAAATAGTTAGGTAGGTTATTTATTATGCAATTTTTTTCTGCTATGCTCATAAGAATAGAGGTTGAGCAACTAATATTTCTCTAACTTAGCACGTCTGCATGAGAGATTATTATAACTTCTACACGACTAATTTTTTCGAATTGGCCGGTACTTTCATGAACATTTTACATTTCTATCGATCTTTGAACTGAACCAATCTTTCTAAAACATAATTTTGACGCAAGTTCCATTGCGCTATGATATGGGGATTTTCAAATGGCGCGTACCTATAGGTAGGTACACGGCACTTAGGGGCCGGCAACGCTTCAGCTCTTCTGGTGTTGCAGGTGTCCATGGGCGACGATGACTACTTACCATCAGGTGGCTCATCTGCTCGCTTGCCGACGTCTAAATATATATATAAAAAAGACGTACCTACCTATTACAGAAAGTTTCATGTAGACGGCTATATTCTATATCATTGATTGTTTCTCTACTTCCATGCTATTCATTTTATTCCAATAAAGATTTATATTTTTTTTTTCCATATAAACTTTAACTATGTACAATCTCACACTCCTCCATTCGCGCACTATGCTTAAAAAGGGGTAGGTACAAAGTTTTCTCTTCACGTAGGTATTATTATAGGTAATCTAAGTTTTCTTAACAAAGTAAACTGTAGTTAACAGAAGAGCAGGTCATAGCCTAGTGATACGACCATGGATAGTCGAATCTGAATCTCTGACCTTTCGAAATCATGTGCGCATCTATTAATACATAATTAGGTAATTATCACGGTTAAGGAAAACATCGTGACGAAACCTGCATACCTACCTACCTTAGAGATTTTTTCGACAGTGTGAAGGAGTTCGCATACTTAAATGGGCTAGCTTTTTTTCTTTTTTTAAAACAGCTTATTATCACAATGTGGGTCGTACATTACTAGTGTTTTTGTTAACCCCTAGTGCTAAGCTAAATGTTTCTGTTACGAGTGGGTTTCGACCGGCAACCACATGATCAGTCACATCAGTCCGACGACCCAAAGATTAGGCTACCGCTTCAAAAAAAGCTAAACAGAGTGGTAGACTAACCCGTCTCATTCTGTAAGATGATACATGCCCAGTAGTAGAATAGCCTTTTAGTATAGGTACATATGTAAGTATATACCTACTCTATGTGGAACTATCTAAATAGGATGAAGCTGCAGTTGCTCATGATAAAAAAACGTGGTTTATATTATAAAAGAATATGAAAGTCCTTGTATGATCTAAACATATTATTGACTAATAAAAAAATTGCGTACGTAAGTATTGTGTTCTAAATAATCCAAGATGCAAGACGTACCTGCCTCCTTTAAAAGTTCCAACTCTTGTAAGTTCACGTCTACATACTACTACCCCGATAGTACGAAAGTAATCACTTGTTGTGTCGGCTGATAGCGGGCAGTCCCGCCGTGCCATCGACCGGTCCGCGTCGATCAACGATGAACATGCGTACTTCTTTCTCTATACACCTGCGCCGGCGCAGCCTCCTCTCAGTTTAGTTTCCAAAGGCTCTGCCGCACGAGCTCCCACCTCCGCGGCTGGCGAAATCCGCGCCAAATTCGTATCAAGATCGTAAACAGTAATTTTAACTTTTTAAAATTCAACTAATTTGTAGTGTTTTCTTTTTATTTAAAAGTTTTAATAATATATAAAAAGTTTTAATATATATAAAAGATTTAATAAATTAGAAATTAAAATGAATTTCATTTTTGGTAATAATGTACCTTGTGTGCTACTGATGTCACTGGTTATACTGGCTAATGCTCAAAGAAGAGATGTTGGTAAGTACCTATTAGATACCATAGAATATTTTTTTATAGTAAGTAATAAAATATTTAACAAGAAAGCCGCAAAAATTAGGTAGGTACTTAGTTATCTACAGTCTTGATAAGTGCTATAACCTTATAATCTTGGTGAAATTGTATTTTAAGTAGGTACCTATTTAATTATTTAGTCTTTCCCAAATGCAATAATATATTACAAATAAAATCACTTTACATTCTTAAACCACTTGTTTATTACTCACACACGAATATTTTCGAATCATTAGGATAAAACAAGAAAATATAATCAAATTATTCTGTTAATACCTAATTAATTCACAAAAATCTCAAGAACGGACAATGACCGACGATCGTAAATTGATATTCAAATGTAACACTTTATTCAAATTCACAAAATAATCTCATAGCAGTTGACAAAATTATTAGATAGGTAGGTACTTACCTACTCATTATAATAAAACGTGTTTTCAATAAAAACATACACATAATGAGATCACTTGTGATATGTATACTATTCAATACTAATACGGAATATAATATCTATTATTATGGTTAATAAAATAATTAGGTATTTACTTATTTGTCCATTGAGTTTCTTGTCGTTTCCAAGAAATCAATAAAATCGATTGGATCCAGAAATTCCTTTTTAATTGTTCACATTGACATAAGAAACAGTGTCAATAAAAATAGGTTGGCTTAATAACATTCTAGGAAAGTATCTTTAACTCCAATGAAATAATTACGTAATTTATGAATATTAAAAAAAACCTAATCTGCTTTTAACTATCAAATTGAATTTCTTAGTTAACGTCAATATGTCTAAGATGAGTAACGTTAGAATGTTTTTAGTTTTAATAGATTTAATAAAAATAACGTTAAAATACCAAAATATACCTAGGTCGTCACCTTATTTTGTTATAAATAGTAGGTACTCTTTGCTGTTTTGCTATCTTACTATCGTTAAATCGATTTACCTATATTACATTATATTATTACTGATATGAACCGCACTGTTCGCTTTCAGTCTTTAATTAAAATATTTTCATCCGTGCAACTTTATAACTTAATTCTAACTAATGTTGATATCGCATGTCATTTTGTATATAGCATGAATCCATTCATCATTGTTATAATTATAATTACTAGGCTAAACGATCGTAAACATAACTTGAAATGGCGAAAAGTCCTTCAATTTATTGTTTATTTATGTCCCAAATACTAAAATACCTATTAATCGAATAATTTAGCCTACTTTATTAAAAACAACAGAGTCGGTGTAAATAAAAAGCATTTAAACCTTGATTAATACTAGTTCAGTTATTGAATCAAGTATCAGGTTAAATAACAACCATGATTATACATAAGAATGTATAATAAATAAAGCATTTCGGATTGACAGTGGTCGGCAACGGCTCCACTTTTACTTTTCATGACACAACTGTGGGTGTGATTTCTCTTTCGGAAGCAAGCTGTTGACTCTTTGATACAAAGTCATAATATGACATCGAAGTTCCGAATTTTGCATTGATAGCGAAAGACTAGTAAAAGTCTAGGCGGGGCCATATACATAAATAGTTAGGCAAACACACGTAACACCTACTGTGAGAGACAAAACAAAGTTACCTAATTGGCAAAACGTAAAAAAAACATTAACAACATAGGTAGTAAATAATACGCAAAGAAAGTACAAGAAATTTAATTACATAAAACTAAGCGTAAAAAATGAATTGACTTATAAACTGACTTAGGATGAAATCACTAGATTTTATAGCGGTGATTTCAGTAACCTAAGAGTCAAAAAATACGAGATTAAAGAATTGTATGGAGGTAGGTACTTTGTACAATTGAAGGTGCGAGCATGCATGATACGAGAGTGGGAATATGAAAGCAGAAAAGAAGAATTGAACTAATACATTCTTTAATCAAAGTGAAATTTAGATCATGTAATAGATATTGCTTCTTTAATTTTACTGTTACGTGTATCTACATATCTTTATACCGAGAATTTACATTTAAAAATTTAACTAACGACTTATATCTATCGATCTACATTATTAAACTTGCTAATTAATTTAATGAAAAGCCGTGTAATAAACAACGTTTCAATGTCATAACAATCGCGAAGCTATTTTTTGAACATAAACTAGTCTTTGTGAATTACATAGGTAATTTTTTCCATAACTATTATCAGAAACCTGTTACACTTGCATCAGATCTCCACAATCTTATTCCCCCTAGCCCTTTCCACTATCGGACGACCAGAAGCAAAGAAAAAGCGTCATCGATTCACGGTAGACATTCCAAAAACCCGAACGAAACGCTTTAAGTCCACTTTTATAATGCGTACCGCTGAAATATGGTATGCACCTCCCGTGTGGGTCTTCCCTGATAGATATAATCTGGGTGTGTTTAAATCACGAGTGAATCGGTTTCTTCTAGGCAAGCGAGCTCCATCGTAGATCGCAGTATCGGCGGTCAAGCGTAAGCCTATCACGAATAATAAAAAAAAACTTATAAGTAGGTACATTGTATACTAAAGTAGCAGGTAGGTAAATGTACTGGCGTGTTATCTAGTATACTTAAGTATGTCTGTGATCTAACAGTGAAAATATATAATCTTTTTCTCTTAATCTTTATTGAGATCTGTTTGATCATCTTGATCTCACATGACTTAATTATGTAGAATGTAAGTAAAAAAATATCTAAAGCGCTTATAAAGTCTACGTAGTAGGTTGGTACTAGATACCTATAGCTTCATTAAAAATTCGAATGATCAGTGAGAACAGGTCTTTAAAGATAAAAATTATCTTTTGGATGTTTTATTGCATTATTAAAACATAAAAACCAGAGCATCTTTGCTATAATTGGTTTCATGACATAGCATGCGTAGGAGTGCTTTGAAGCTACAACATGAACATGTTGAGATGTCAAGGACAAAATAATGATAAACTGATGTAATGTCTTCGTCACTACGTCAAATTCAAGAGTGATAATCTATGCTTGATTTGACTTGACTTTTTAGGATGCTGTACTCAATAGGAAAAATAAAATATGGTACAGTGAACGCTCAAAAATCCATAAGCACGCTAAGGATTACACTGCTATGAACAGTACGAGCGAGCTCGATACAGTCAGTGGGCTCGCTCGTACTGTTCAAGTGAAACGCACGTGTGTCGACAAGATAAAAAAGTTTGGGGTCCTTAGGTTTACACGATTAACTAATATGGTTATGCAGATTAAAATTTGTCGTTTAGTGGAGGGGTGTGCATTTTAGACTTCTATTGCAATTCAAAGTACTTATGTCTACTTCAAGTAAAATTTTAGCATATCAATTGAACCGATGCCTACACACATTTAACATAGGTACGTGTAGGATGAACTGCTCGTTGATGTTAGCAAAATACAAACTAGTTTGACACAAGTTGCCTAATTTACTCTGTTAATTTTTATGACACGCTAATTTATGTAGATATGCGCCTGAGCAAGTATTCGAGGTATCCTCTGCAGCTTTGATTAAATTTTATCTTAGTTTTAGAAATATCAACATCATAACATCTCTTGATAGCTGATACTTACCTAGGTATTGGAAATTACATTATCAAGTTTATTCCTTTGCAATGAATAAGAAATAATGAATACAATACTAGATACCTATCTAAATATAACTGCTTCGTTAGCCTAGTGGGTTTGAGCGTGACTGCTGTCTGCTACGCTCGATTCCCAGGTCCAGCAAAGTGTTATTGGGTTTTTCTATGACATTCTCAGCAGCAGCTCGCAGTTTGGATTTTCATGTGGTTTTCACTAAGGGACGGAGTAATTCATGAAGAATGGCTTAAGCTATTTAACATTATGCTACGACTCTTAGAATCGGAGCAACGGGTGAAACCAATAAAAAAATTACTGAGACAGACAGACACCGGTGTGATCCCATATGTTGTGTGCTTGTACGTTATACTAAGAAGCGCACGATCCAGCGTCGAACCACCAATGGAGGTACCATTGTACCTACATAGTCGTTGAAAAACCGGTCGCTCAGAGAAATTCCAGGATTCCGCCAATTTTTGTACACGGATTTACCTAATACTTGTAACATCTTTGGTTACAATGTATGTAGATATATAATTACAAGTCATGTTTAACCTGTCTTTTTATCGAAAACTTTAATCCGGTTTGATAAACGCAAGTTAAGATTAATTAAACGCAAAATTGTTGACCTATCTATCGATTAAAGAACTCGTTGATACAAAAACCGTCAATAAGCGAAACATTGATAATTTGATAAACAAAACAAAAACGTTTTATTATCTGCAAAATATCACAACCTCGAAACTATTTTAGAGGTGAGTTCGTACGGATTGATATTAATTTGGGTCATATTTGATGTGGGTATGTAAGGATAAGAATAAATTTTGCAATCAAAAGGATAATAAGTAGGTAAGTACATGAAAAACTTACCAAACTTCCATCGCAATCGGTTAAATTAAGTATCGGTTACGGGACAAACAAAGAAACATTCATTTATAAGTACCTAAGCGTAAGAGCTTTGGAAGTATTCGTAAGTAAGTATTTTAAAATTATATTTTATTTAGCTAATCGCCTAATAATTTGTCAATCTGCTTGATGTTAATATATGCCCCTCGTTTATATATTTTTTTGTTTTATGTATGAATATCGGTAGTAGGATTATTGATAGGCAAGTCACGGTATACGGCCGACATTCAGTCACATACCATAACATATTATTAATTTAAATTCAATTGGATAAAAATGTGAACTTTATTCGGAACACGAAGTTCTTTACACGCTTTAACTATATAAAAAAATACATTTTATTGTTATTATTATTAAAGATTATTGTTACCTAGATATATTAGATTGTAAGCGAATCTTAATCTTGATAAGGCTAATAGGCATTTTATAATAACTTACGCAATAAGGATGTTACATAAGCGTGTCAAGGAAACAAAATTACAAAAATTGGTTATTAAGTATCCCTAATGAAAAACAATCAATCATAGGTGACTGTATCAAAAGGCTTACAATGTTATTTATACATAGGGATGCTAAACATAAATCATTGCGGATCCTACAGCTGCGCAGGCGCCGCACAAATGCTGTCATTATCACCCTTCATACATAGGTGCTCGCTGTACGGCTAATGTGTATTAGTCTAGTAAAATATTTGTAGATCATGGCTTTGTTAAGTAGTTTGTGACTTAGGACATCAAAAGTTAGGTAGTTAGGTAATTCTTGTACATTACTGGACGGAAGTGTCTACGGATCTACCGGCATTTTTAAAGTAGGGAGGTACGTCATCTTCTGGTGAAATTCAGTCGCATGCGTTGATTCAGACCTTTTGTTTACAGAGATTCTAGACAACATACTATCACATAAGTGATAGTATGTTGATGAACAAATATATGAATTTAAAAATAGAACGTCTTACCTGGATATGTTATCCGGACATGGTATCCTTCCAGGTCATACCTTAATTACCAGGGAAACCAACTGTCTCGACCATTTCATGTTAAAAATAAACAAAAAACGGCATTCTGCCTTTATTGCTGTCCTACGCACTACTATCACAGACCACTTTACAACTTTTTTGTCTTTAACTAAAACTAAACAAATTCAGCCCGCACCAAAAACCATTAACAAAATTGACTTTGAAAGTGCCTTACAATATTTAAAAGAAAAAAATCTCTCGACATTACTTTTTTGTGATAACCCTAATTACATAACAGACTGTTTAATACAAGGACTTAGTGAGTCAATAAAATCGAATACAATTACAAGCAAGATCCCTAAAAGTAAAAGAATAATTAAGCCCTGGATCACAGACGGCATACTAAGGTGTATAAAAAATCGTAACAAGCTTCAGAAACAATCTCGAGAAGACCCCCATAATGAAATTAAAAAAATTACTTATACTCGATACAGAAATCATTGCAACAACCTTATAAAAAAAGTAAAAAGAAAATATGAAAGAAATCTTCTTAGTAAATCATTAAGCAACAATAAATTGCTCTGGAAAAACCTGAAAACTATCACATTCACAAATAAATGTACTAGGCCAAATTCTGAATTAAGTCACTTAAAATCATCCACTTCCGACTCAGCAAATTACATTAATAATTTTTTCGCAAATATTGGCAACCAACTTGCTAATGACATCCAAGCTACCGTAACCCAAAATGACATAGATGTATACCTACGATCTATGCCAAGTCGCCCTAAGTCATTTGCCCTTCTGGATACAGACTTCAATGAAGTGAATTGTATAATAAATTCCCTAAAATCAGATAGTGCCCCAGGTTGGGACAACATCTCAACTAGGTATATTAAACATGTAAAAAATGAAATAATTCCAATAATAACCCATTTAACCAATCTCTGTTTTCAACAAGGCACTTTTCCTACCTCTTTAAAGAAATCAATTATAACTCCTATATACAAAGGTGGGCAAGAAACTGATATTAATAACTATAGACCCATATCAGTTCTTCCTGTTATAGCAAAGATAGTAGAAAAAATATTAAATACTAGATTATTAAGTTACCTTGAAAGTAATAACATTTTATCCCCATCTCAATTTGGCTTTAGACGCGGTATTTCTACGGAAGACGCCATTACATCTCTAACTACACTACTAACCAAAGAACTCGATAAGGGAACTAAGTGTCTAACGGTTTTTATAGATCTAAAAAAGGCCTTCGACACAGTTTCTGTACGTATCCTTGTAAAAAAATTAGAAAAAATTGGCATAAGAGGTACACAACTATCTGTTTTCTCAGACTACTTAACGAATAGAAAACAGAAGGTAAAGCTAGAAAATTTTGTCAGTGAGGACGTTGAGGTAACCTACGGCGTTCCCCAGGGGAGCGTCTTGGGTCCTACCTTATTCTTAATATATCTAAACGACTTATGTAATATGTCCCTCAATAAAGCAAAAATTTTCTCGTATGCCGACGACACGGCAATTGTCTTCACTGGATTAACTTGGGCTGAAACCAAAACTAATACAGAAGGAGGTATGATCCAAGTCGCTTCATGGCTGAAAACTAATCTCCTCACGTTAAACACAAGCAAAACGAATTATATTTGTTTCTCTATATATAGGAATGCCCAGCCGGACCTTGATTTCAGCATTAAAATACATGAATGTAAGAATTCGGTTGATCGCGACTGCAACTGTCCGACCATCAGTAAAGCTAGCCAAGTCAAGTACCTCGGTATAATGTTGGACCAAGGCCTGTGCTGGTATTCTCAAATTGAACAAATTACTGCGAGATTACAAAAAATTATATGGGTCTTCAAATCACTACGACACATTGTCCCAAGGAATGGAACATCAAAAAATATTCTAAACGAAATCTATATCTCATTAGTTCAATCTGTAATAATATATTGTATCAGTATATGGGGAGGTGCGCGTAAAACACGATTTCTAGAAGTTGAAAGAGCGCAACGATCATTAATAAATGTTATGTACTTCAAAAAAAGAACCTTCCCCACCTATGATCTATACCAAATTAGTAATCTACTATCAATCCGAAAATTATATATAATACATATAATATTAAAAAAACATAAAACTATACCTTTATATCCAAATACCGTAGGTAAAAGAAGGAAGCACAATGTTGCCAGCACCTCAATAGTGAAAACAGAATTTGCTAATATACAGTACGAAAAACGCTCGTCATACTTATATAATAAAATAAATAAAGAAATTAATATACATACTAAATCGTATCAGGAATGTAAATCCCTACTGATCAAGTGGATAAACAAAAAATGCTATGATGAAATCGAGAATCTTATAGTAAATATAAAATAAAAAGTGCCGTTACACTCACTCACACACACACACACACACACACACACACACACACACACACACATGCACGCACGCACACACACCCACACACACAGCTAGTATTTACAGATAGATCCCAACCCAAGACCTCGTCGCACGGCTAGTGGTTCACCTTAAATTATCACACAATATCGATCACATAATCTAACACAAACCACTTAATCTTGTATAGAATTACAGCTGCACATATTCTTTTACAAAGTTTTTGAAATTTGTTATATGAATTATATTATTACATCTTTGAATTATGAAAGAGCGGCGCCTCCTGGCACAGGCATTCATATGCTTAAAAGGAGACGCCATCAACTATGTATAATGTAAAAGTGTATTATGAAAATAAAACATTTTTGATTTTGATTTTTTTTGATCACATAGGTACATGTATCTATATTTCTCGAAAAGTTAGACAGATGTGTACTAATGTACACTCACAGTCCCATGTAATAGCCGGAGCGAGCCTATTGCCATTAACATTGACATTAACAAGTCCAAACTCCGAGATGCTTCTGAGAATTCATAGAATTCACCTCTACCTACATACAAAATACTGTTAATTTCTCATGAAACACCATCCTTAGATGACCTTTAATCACGAATTCACGATATACGCACAGTCGCACACCTATTACGCATAAGAAACACGCAATGCACGATAGATATAATAAGGTAATCGTCACCTAACAACGATCGATCGATACGGAGGCGGTATTATACTATTTTCTGCATATACTCGCACTAAATTTCGTTTAAGTTAATTACAATAGTTGAGAAGGAAACTACTGAATGAGTTCTTATGATTCAAATCTACGAAAAACTCTATTTCTGTGACGGTTAGATAATGTTTCTTAAATGTTTCTTTTTAACCGAGTTTATTATATAATATAATTAGCAATTAGAATAAGTGGCAATTGTCTTTTTTGAGAATAAATTATTTTAAACTTGCATGGGTAGATACAAGTCCATGATTTAGATTTTGAGTACTAGATGGCGCTGCCAGAGTTTTATAAACGATGACCTCCGAGAATAAACGCAAAAGTAAACTTTGTAAAAGTCCAAACGTATGTTGGTAAATGTCACAATGTATCCATGTAGATTTAAGGGCAATAAATAGGGGAATTTATTACAATTTCAAACGACACGTATCGGGCTGAGCATATCTGCCCCATGTCAGATGAACTGTGGGCTATAAAAACTACCGATTGGGTCCCATTGAACGCTAGGCATGAGCGCGGCAGACCGAGGCGAAGACGAGCTTGACTCCTACCGCATGGACTGGCCAGTCCTTTTACATACATCTCTATAGACGTGTGTCGTAAAACACATCTCTATAGATGTATGTAAAAGGGAGAGGGAGGTCTTAGCCCTAGATAGGGATAATACAGGCTAGATACCTAGATAAATAAAGAAATTTCTACACTGTAAGTAGATCTTAACAAGTTATAAAAATTAATACCAAAAATGGCGAGAATTCCTCAGGACGTCACTACCACTTTTTTGCTGTGAGTACTTACTTAACTAAATTGACACTTTTTATTATTCCTAATTACATTTAGGATATCCTTAATATCTTCGTTGTTGTACCTTATTCAGTTTCTTGATAAAGATGGACTATAAAAATAATAAACTGGACTGTCCAGTCCATAATTCTAGTGGATGAGACTTGATGTCCTCGAATCCAGTCGTTGCTCCTGAACCAACTCATTCTTATGCAGAAATATTGCATTATTCATTTATATAGATTTCTTATGAGAAGGCCTTATTGAGAAATGTTTCCCAAGCAAATGCTACACGAGAAGTTCGATTCCCAAATCGAGCAGTGTTGTTATTGCAGGGTCTTCTGTGAAATTCAAAGTCAAAGTCAAAGTCAAAGTCAAAATTATTTATTTCAATTAGACCATTAAAAAGGTACTTTTGAAAAGTCAAACTAATTGCACGGTTCCAAAAAGTGGGTCTTATGGAGAAGAGCCGGCAAGAAACTCCATAGATACTCTTTTAAACATGATTACAATATTAATCTTTACAACTTTGTTTTAAATAGTTTGACAATTATGCAGTTTGATGTGTATGATGATTTATTCAGTATAAGTAGGCGTTATATTTAGTAATTATATAGAAAGAAAGGGATTGCCACAGCAAGTAAGAGCTGAATTCTCAGCATTATAAATTACTTAGCAGCCCGGAGTTTGGGATTCATTAAACTGCGTTAGGGCTGCGGGGCCCCAAGAACAATATATTTAGTCTATTATTTAATAGATTCTTGACGGGACTAAAATATTGACTATAAAAAGAAATAGGTATCTAAGCACTATTAGGGAGGCATTTTTGCTACTCTTCCACTCACTGCACCCGCTTCAAATTATGCTCAACTCAAATGATGACCAAAACCCTAGCAAATATTACTTAAAAACTTAATAACAACACATTGCAGGTACCTTTAAAGCGATAAATTGAGGCAACCAGAAGAATAATTGTGGCACGTAAAAATTTTTCATAAAAAAGCAATTCCGATGTACGGTACTCTCATTTTGGTAATGTCTTAAAAATATAAAAAAATAAATAACTAAAACAACGAAACCGCAACCAAATTAGATTGAATTGAGAGCAAAAATTGACGCAAAGGTGACATCTGTGACACTTACCTACGACACCAAAACTGGATCGAAATTTTACTTTTGTTATTTTTTAGTACCAGAATTTATTACCCTTCAAATTAAATCAGGTGTCATAGCATATTGGCAGATACCAACTAGTTCCAAAAAGTCACATTGTACCAACCTACATTAAAATCCAAAAATTGTAACATTGACCTCTAAAACCAGCAGGACGAGAACCTTGTCGTTAATATGAAAGTGTCAGAGAGGTAATCGGCGGGCGCTTTTATTTTTTGGCGGTTGCAACTGGTTTCGCTAAATATTTACATATAAAAAATGAAATTGGTAACTGTAAGAATGTATCAGAGGGTTTACATACTATCTATAGTTGCAATAGCTACATACCTTATATCTAAATGTTACTTTCGACTCAGCAGCTGAGTTCAACCACCTGAAGAAATCTGTTATATTATAAATTAAGTATATTATATTATATTAAAATATATAAATTATTATATTATATTAAATATAATAATTGAAATAAATTATTACTATGATTATTATAGTTATGATTATTATTATAGTTCTTTTTTTATTTTGGAATATTCATTATCTATGATATAATTGTTTTGTTCTTAGTAGTTATAAAAATTGTGATGTATAATAAGTACTTCGGAGTGTTTTAATTTTCGAAGCATTATTTTAGTACTCATCATAGTGACGTCGAACGTATAGTAAAACGTTGAATAATGTTTGCAACGCGTAGGACTCGTGTGTTGAATGTCTGTGTCACGGCCTTCGTCCCTCACTCCGCGTCCGCGATGACCGATGGGGCAAACATCCGTAAAGCGATACTATCCAAACGCCACAGCGCGGTTTAATGCGAAAAAAGTTGAAAAGTATTATGTAAAGTTGATTCATGACAAACATTATGAACATTATACAAGTTTAGGGAGAACTCTTCGCGGCCACGCCTTGTGCTAGTTGAATTAATATTGTGTCTCTTTACTTAAAGGTGATTTGGTCTATTAATTTTTTTGGTAAATGGCTGAATCATTTTTTTCGTAGTCCATCAATAGGTATCTACCTAATGATAGCCCGAACCTTGACGTGGAACAAGGGAAATTAACAATGCAGGTCGTTTTTTATCTTCATACTAACTTTCGCCTTCACTGGATCAAGCCGCAGACGAAAGATGAAACATAACACCAATTGTTTTTCTTTTTTTGCGAAACGGTACCTACCTACAGCAATAAAGATAAAGATAAAGATAAAGATAAAGATGATTTATTTGTCAAAAACATGCGTATACATACTGAAAAGTCAGTCATGCAGGGTTTTCGAGTAATAATAAATGGATCGTACATGTTTTGCCAACTGGGGCGTACAAATCAGATGTAATATACAAAAAATAATAAGCATAACCTCCAAAATAACAACTATTAAATACTGAATATAATAATAAATTTCGAAACAAACAATAACGTTAGGTCTTAATTTGTTAGCCGTTAGATTAATTTACAATCTTAATTAGGTACCTATAATCAAAATTAGCTAAGTCAAATACAATATTACAACATGTCAAAAGTATCAGTCAGAAAGTCATTTATTTGATAGTAACAATTCTCTGCTAATAGATTTTGCATCCTTTTTTTAAACAAGTTTCTATTTAAGTCTTTAAAGGTCTTTGGTATTTTGTTATATAAGATAGGAGCCATACAGTAAATACTATTTCTCATTAGCGTGGTCTTTGCAGTATGCAAGCGCAATTTGGTATTGTCTCGTCTATTACGCATAACGGTATCAGATAGAAGTGGAAACAAGCCGGGGTTAGATTTAACAAACATGACTGTTTCAAGGATATACAGTGACGGTAATGTTAATAATTTATATTTTTTAAAGAAGGGTTTGCAGCTATCTGTCGGTTTTAAATTAAACATAGCACGAATACATCGCTTTTGGGCCTTGAATGCAATGTTGTTGTCAGTGGAATTGCCCCAGAATATTATGCCATATCGTATTATGGGTGCAACTAGCCCATGGTATGCAGTTATTAGAGCATCAGGTTTTAGTTCTGGCGCAAGCTTATACAGTGCATACGAAGAAGAACTAATCCTTTTAGTAAGGCTTTCAATGTGCGCCTTCCAGTCCAGTTTTCTGTCTATCATAAGACCAAGAAACTTCGTGGAAATGACTTCATTAAGTACTGCGTCGTGATATTTAACCTGAATGTCCCTACTTGTGGTTCTTTGTCCAAAATGCATGATAACAGTCTTGTCCAAATTAATTTTAAGATTATTTATTTCTAGCCATGATATTATTGATGTCAATGTTTGATTAATGTCATATTCATAATTATTTTTATTATTACATGATATAGTCACGGTGCTGTCATCAGCAAAAAGCGTCATTTGATGGGTAGTAGCCTTGGGCAGGTCATTAATATATAAAATAAAGAGTAGAGGTCCGAGCACGCTACCCTGAGGCACACCATAAATTGGAAAGCATACGTCTGATAGATAGATGTCCTCTTTCTTTGTTCTGTAATTGATTTTGGCTATTTCTGTATATTGTTTCCTATTACTTAAGTACGACTGAATGAGGTTTAGTATGTTTCCCCTAATCCCGTAAGCCTCCAGTTTTTGTAATAATACTGTGTGACTAACATAGTCAAAAGCTTGCGTCATATCGCAGAAAATAGAGCAAACCGGAAATCTTCTATCCATATTTGTCATAACTAAATGCAGGAAGTCATAAATGGCCATATTAATTGTCTTATTTTCTCTAAATCCCTTTTGTTCACTATTTAATATGTGTTTTTTCTCGATGTAAGAGTACAGTTCCTTATAAATATATTTTTCAAAAATTTTTGATATTATTGGAGTTAAAGAGATTGGTCTATAATTATCCATTTGTTCTTTACAATTTTTTTTGTGTAGAGGTTTAATTATTGATACTTTTAAAGCATCCGGGTATATCCCTGAGGTTATGCACAAATTGATAATGTAACTTAAATGTGTACATATCACCTCAGATACAAACTTAAGAACTTTAGTGTTTATTCCATCGTAGCCTACACTATTCGTCATTTTTAGATCTTTTATGATCTTTATAACATCTGTTGGTATACACGGTTTCATATAGATTGAGTCCCTACTCCTTGAAATATGGGATGTAGTTGACAATTTACTACCTGGTACCTGAATTGGTTGGATTTTTTCTATAAAATAATTATTAAATTCATTGGCTATATCAAGGGGATTTGATACTATCTTGTTTTCAATATTAATTTTGCTTATATTTTCCTTTGGGAAATTAGGTCGTGAGTGATTTATTATGTTCCACGTTGTTTTTGAGGTATTGGTAGAAGTTTTAATTGAATGATTATTTTGTGCAAGTCGAGTTAGTTTTATAATTTTTTTAAACCTTTTTGTGTAGTTTATAAAGTTACTCTTATTTATGGAGGTTGGATTCCGTCTATAACACCATAAAAGGCTACGTTTCTTTTTACTACATAACCGAATACCACGCGAGATCCATTTTTGTTTTTTAATGACATTCATGGTCATCAATTTAAAAGGAAAACAAAGGTCATAGAATAGTTTAAAGATGTCAATAAAGGTGTCATAAGCAATGTTTGGGTCATTTGTGTCATATAATTCTGAAAATGTCAATTGTCCTAGATATTTTTTAAATTTAATCATATTATCAATATTGTAGTCTCGTCGTTTTATACGCCAATACTTAAAAATACATTTTCTGTCAACAGGACATTTTAATACTTGAGCTGTGTGATCAGACAAAGCGAGCTCAATAACTTGAGATTTACATTTCGACTTAAAATTATGAGCAAAATTATCTATACAAGTCTGACTCTGAGCCCTGGTGGGTTCCCATAAAGCCAAACGTAGATTGAAATTTAATAACAAACATTCTAGCTCCATAGATACACTATTTTTCTTTAATATATCTATGTTAAAGTCACCTGCAATTACAATACGCTTATAAGTTTTTTTACACAGGTTTGATAGTATTTTTTCTATTATTTCGTAAAATATATTTAGGTTATTCTGTTTAGGGACTCTGTATATACAAATAACAATTATATTAAACTGAATAAGCTCTAAACCACAACATTCAACTACCCCTGTTATTGATAGCGCTGCTATCTGTGGTATGTCTTGCCATTTGTGTCCATTTCTAATTAAAATGCAAGATCCACCTCGTTTACTCTCACTTCTACAGAAAAAGCTCGCTAAACAGTAATTAGGAATTTGTAAATAATTTTGATAACCATTCATCATGAAATGTTCAGTAATACATAAAACATCAATTTTCATATTTTTTTCAAGTAATTCAAATAAGCAAACATTTAGGGCATCGGTCTTGTTTAAAAGTCCAGCGATATTCTGATGCATTATATATATATAGTTGTCAACGAAAAAACTGCATTTCAGTTTCCGCTTCATGTGTGGGTTCATGAGCGGTTAATATTTTCAGGTTACTATAATTTAATACCTTAGAATTAAAGAATTGTATGTCAATTATCAAAGTCAGAAGAGAGTCAAATATTTTACGCATACCAAAATTATTTAAAATGCCCGAATTTCTGTAAAATGTGTTGCAATTATAATCAATACATGAATTTGAATCCAGGATAAATGCATACTTATATGTACCGATATCTTGATAAAGAAGATGGTTAAAATTCCAGATTCTCCAGTTATGCATATTTGAATTGATGCTATACTTATATGTTGGTAGACAAATAATGATATTAGTGTGTTTTATGTCAATAAGCATATTCCTAATATCTAATACAAGTTTAAGGTAATTATTGCTACTTCTGAAGTCTTGTTCCCCAATAATAATAACACAGTAATCACACATCGTAAAGTCCACGAGTTTTTTATGTATCCCCGTTAAAAGGTTGCGTATATCTCCATTTGGTTGAAGATAATGACACAGGTTATAGTGTTGTTCGGTAGTTTGTTCAGCTATGGATAAAATCTTGTTATATTTATTTGTGCTTAAAATGCATAGTTTAGATTGTTCACTTTGCTGGATCAGGCGTACCGGTGTTATAATTTTGCTATTGTTTTTGTATTCCATGCATTTTTTAACTTCTGTAGTTTGACTCTGCTTGTCTATGTTTTCATGTTTGGAGTTTTTGTTGTCCTCTGTCAATACTTCAGTCTGTGTATATTTTGTTTTGTGGTTCGTACTAGTATGTACTGTTGGCGACGCAGCTGTTTTCTTTTGTACTGTTTTAGTTTTTCGTACAGAAGAAGGTGTTCTGTTTATGTTGTCCAGTGGTGTGTTAAGATTCTTGTATGTAATAATTAACTGCATTGATTTTTGTAAATCTTCTTTTAGTCGAAAGTTTTCGCTATTTAAATTATCAATCTCATTATGCGCGCTTAATAAATCGTTGTTTAGTTGATTAATTTTTCCATTGAGTTCATTGATAATACGGTTATATTGTGTGTCATCCGGTAAGCTAGTCATAGTCGCATCGAATAACGAAGAACTATCTAGAATGCTATTTATGTCGTCTAAAGAACTTGTCCTTTGTGGTCTGCGTACCGTAACATTATTTATCTCCATTGTGAAAAAAAAATTTTAGTAATTCGTTCAGTTTGTATCAAAATTACTTAATTGATTTCATTTATTTACTTCGTAGTCTGGATAAGGAATTTGCTAATGCTGATAAAGTTTCTACCAAGTTTCAACTAATTTATTACACTGGCAACAAGTCATGCCAATTTTGTCTTGTCAATTTATTACACTGGCAACAAGTCTTGCGCCCCCTGGCGGCGAGTAGCATAAAATTTTAATTCGTCTACCCGTCACCCGTCGTTGAAATGTCGCTAGTAGTCATACATTGTTCAGAAAATATTTTTTTACCAAAGGCAACACTGCCACTACCATTGCACCCTCTTGCGGCTGGTCCCACGTACTTTTAATACGTCTACTCGCCACTGGTGGTGCAACGGCGTTAGTAGTAGTATTTTGATTCGGTTTCAAAGTCCAATGTTTAAAATATTTTATTCAACCGTCATATGTTCGGGGATTTTTGAAAATAATATAATTGGTTATGGAATTATTACACTGATTTGTATTAGTTATCACTGGCGTATATAGTCCAAATGTTTATAAAACCAATACATTAATAGTTAAACGTTTTTTGCACTGCTTTAATGTTCTGACAAAAACAGACATAATTTACACTATACCAGTAGGAAGATTGTCACAAACAGTACCACTTGGAAATTACAGTTAGTTCACTCGATTGCACTGTTATTTGCACCACTTTAAGATGAACTTAATTATTTCGCGATTTAAATATACGCGGACGAAGTAAACAGCATGAGTGTTGCCAACTCATTTTAATAAAAAAAGTCATTGAATACTTTCATGAGAAATACTTATTGATTACTTATTACTTGAGACTTTCTTAAATTTTGGCGAGTAGCGACAATAAGCAGTATGCAATATTTCGGCGATTTCTTAACCTCGATGTGAGTTATAAATAAAAAAGCAGAATTCTATTATAAATCGATAAGTAAATATAAGTAAGTAGTTACTGTGTATCTATTCATGAAGAAATATTTCAAGCTTTACAGCGGAGTTAGGCAAGCACTATTATTTTCTATATAGGTAGTAACAACTACTTATGTTAATTAAAATCTGAATATCTCATGCATACTGTGTTTCCACCATGGAATTTAGGCCAGACATTATTTTTCATCAATTTACATAATTTTTAGTGTTGAAATTAATGTCAATGATGGAAATTAAAAATGTTTCAATTGCCATTTCATTTTTCATTATGTACTTAGGTACTTATAAGTCTGCCTGATTTGTCTAGGGGTCCCAAGCGCGACTGCTACGCTAGAGGTCCTGGGTTAGATCCCCAGGTCGAGCAGTGTTAATGTTTTTCTATGAAATTCTCAGTAGCAGCTCGGAGTCTGGTTTTGTGCCCGGTTAATGGTTATAGTCTCGCCCCGTATTACATGGGGCGTAAACATACCGGCGAACTGTGGGTGTACCTTAGTACGCCTCTGCTTAACACTTCGGGGAATACATATGATGGTATGTTAGGTAGTTAGAAATGTAGGTAACATTTTAAGTTTTTTTTTAATTTTCCATACTAAGATTATAAAGTTATTTTAGTGAAGGAAAAATTCGACTGCGGGCAGGACTCGAAGTCCTGCCCGCGGTCCAATTTTTCCTTCACTAAAATAGCACTCAGTAGCAGCTTGGAGTTTAAATTATATCTATATATATAGTATCTTCTGGTTAGATACACCAGACGCTATTAAGTCTAAGCCACCGCCACCTTGAGACGTAAATGCAGAATGTGAAAAGCAAATATCTATTTGGTGGGTGAGACTCGCGGTCATAGCGTCTGGTGTAGTTAAGCGAAAATTGGACCGCGGGCAGGACTCGAAGTCCTGCCGCGGTCCAATTTTTCCTTCACTAAACTAGCACTCAGTAGCAGTTTGGAGTTTAAATTTTTGCGCGGTTGTGGCAATAGGCAAAAGGTTGGCAAATGGCAATAAGTTCGCTATTACATGGTACCTACACATACCATAGAACTGTTAGTGTAGCTACACTACATTAGTAGTTAGTACTCGTGATATTTGTATATAAATAGGTACCTAAGTAAAAGTTTAGCTATTAGAAACACTGTTCATAATAATCTGTGATGAAAGGTATTGTGCTGATTCAGATTACCCGTGGGACTCCAGTGCTCTACAGAAAACTTGTTCCTATCTTTTATCCCGCTCCTTGTGGCGAGCGCCTCTGCAGACAATGGATAATTATAGACGGGTACAGAAATATTTTTTTAAGAAAAGATAACCAACTTCAAGCGATTAAGTTGTAAGTATTTTGAATATGTAATCGGAAACCAACCAAAATATGGGATAATTTTTCATCATTATTTTGTCTAATGTAAATCTTTTGAAATCTAATGAACCGGTTCATAAGCAAAATGTTATGTCTGTATGTAAATGTATGTGTTTACTTGAATATTTAGTATTATCTTATTATTATTATTATTTTTCACACTTCTGTCTACATTTCTTGTTTAAACTCTCCTCTCGCAGGTCTTCTGGAAGAGATTTCTTTAGAAATAAGCAGTACCTTCGTTTGTACTTTTAGTCCTAAGTTTTATTTTATTACTAGCGACCCGACCGCGGTTTCACCCGCGTTGCCCCATTCCTAAGAGTCGTAGCGTAATGTTAAATAGCTTAAAGCCTTCCTCTTGAATCACTCTATCTATAAAAAAATAGCATCAAAATCCGTTGCGTAGTTTTAAAGATTTAAGCATACATAGGGACGGACAGACAGCGACAGCGACTTTGTTTTATACTATGTAAAGATTTTGTATTGTTAAGTGTGCATAAATTAATAAATAAATAAACAACCTTAAATGCTAACATACCTATATTAAATATAATAATTATTTTGGCTTATATTGCTCTTATAAAGACCCTTTATATATTTTATTTTTAAATAAGTATCTTTATATACAGACATCGGCCAGTTACAGTTTAATTATATTAGCATGATTATAAAGTGTACATTACAAACTTAATAAAAGTACAGGCACGTTCATCTATTTTAGGTATTATTATCTACCTTTTATACACAATTATTTCAGTTCATAGATTCGGATCTTTGCATAGTTAATGTATTTATTGCAAAATACCCACAGCACGTATTTAGAGCATATAAGCACAAAGGTGTTAATTACATTATGTTATTTATTGTGAAAGTCTACTTCTTTATTCAGTTAAGTATTAATAACATAATTATGTTATTACTCAGTTCGTTCATTTCACAAAGATGTGATTCAATTAAATTTGAACCCTATTATAGTGATATAAAAATCATATTATGTTTGTTTTATGAAATTTAATAGGTACTTATCTTTAAATTGCTTGTAATAAATATAAGCGAATCTAAAAATCTAAGTGAATCATTGGTAAAAATGAAATCCACAACCAGTATATTTTAATAAAATCATTATAAATGATTCATAGTAGGTATGAATAATTTATACTAATATAATAAAAGCGAAAGTTACTCTGTCTGGCTGTGTGTTACGTTTTCGCGCCTAAACCGGTGAACCAATTTTGATAGATTTTCGTAAAGCCATAAATTGACATTTTGGGTTCTCTTTTAATGTCTCAAAAAGTCCCTTGAGATAGGAGTGAAACCGCAGGCAACATCTAGTAATAAATAAGTACCTATAAATATGTAGGATGCCTTAGAGCTGGCACAGTTTATAATATTGTGTAGCGATGCAATATAAAAAGACCTATACCTCGTGTTTATGAAATTATTGTATCACACCAACAAAAAAATTGGTCTGAGACCTTTTTTATACTTACATAAATTTTAAAACTTTTATAGATAATTAACTATGTAAAAAAATATGTACCTACTTGCCTCAAAACTAACCCACAGTTTTCTCGTTACCAGCGTAGACTTGCTGAAAAACTAAAGTGCCCACGGGAAATTAGAATAACAGGCGCTAGCGAGGCCGCGCTATAAGCTAGTTAATATTTATTTTGACATTTCATAAATGTTGGAACTTCACCTATGGAAAGTTCCGACATGTCACGCCGTAAAACAAAGTGTATCTTTCAGGTTTATTTTGTGTGAAAAGTTGAACACAACGCGTTGTGTTAATGTTTCAGACTTTCAGTGTTGTATCCATAAATGAATATTTTTATGTTTTCACTAGTTTCTGCCCGCGACTTTGTCTCCGTGGACTTCAGAATCGGGTCCAACCTGGATAAAAGTAGCCCGTGTATTATTCCAGGCTATACCCAAATTGCCAAATTTGGGTATAGCCAAAATTTTTTTGGTGTTGTTTTTATAACTTTGTCGACTTTGATGACTCCATATTCTAAGGGCATGATTGGTTTAGTAACTCACTTGAATTATATTCGAATCCCGGGAATAAAATTGTTGTACCTAGGTACTATGGCTTGCAGATGATTAATTTTAGAAATATATAGGTATTAGTCTAGACGAATTCCATATTAAGCCAACATGGTAGAACATATCTAAGTATACTCTATACTAATATTATAAAGAGAAAATATTCCTTTTTTTTTGTAATGTTGTTTAACCTAACCTATACCTCAAAATCTATTGGTCCGATTTTAATATTTTTTTTCATTTAGGTATACCTAGAATGCTACATTATCATTGAGTAACATAGGCTATAATTATTGTTAATCGAGTTAAACATAACGTCACTTTAGGTCGCCAGTGAAACCTCGGGAATCAGCTACCTTCCTAGTACTTACATTGCAACAACATAACTTAGCGCCAAGACAGGCGTATGTGCTGAAATCTATAAATTAGGTTGACTTGCTTCTGCTCCAAATAATGACATAATCACCATCGATATTGAGCTATGACAAGATTAGTAGTTTTATAACTGTCCTCTGTGTTATGACTTACCACTGGAACTCAATTAGTCATTTATTGGCAACCCCAATATAAATGACGGTTTAACTTAACGTATACTTTTTTTTTAATTGTTGATAGGCTTACGCTTGACCGCCAGTTCACCTGATGTTAAGCGACACTGAGATCTAAGATAGAGCGCGCTTGCCTAGAAGAAACCGATTCACTTGGGATTTAAAGACACCCAGATTATATCTATCTGTCTATATTTACTCTGAGGCTACGAGGATGATGGCTGTAACCAGGGGGCCAGGGCTCATCCCCCTAAAATGAATTCCTATCTCGAGTCTAGAGCTCTAACCCCAAGGAATGATTCACGGGTACGGTTTTGACGAGGATGTCCTAAGAATCGGCACCCATCTATAGCCTAAGCGTGGTAAGAGCAGCTTAACCTTGCACATCGATGGATCAGCGTAGTTATTACTCAACTACGCGACCCCCCCCCCCATCTTACGACACTCGTGTCCGACATTTATATCGCAATTTGTATCGTAATCTAAGCGAAGCTTTGCGTGCGGGTTGTAACTTTGTACCTACCTACTGAGTTAAGTATAGGGGATAAACAGACTAGTGTTGTAAAAATGAGCGCTGAGCGACGAGCCTTGAGCGCTGAGTGCTGAGTGCGAAGTGCGCGACGCTTATGAGCCTCGAAAACTCGAGCGAGCGCTCAAGTTTCAGGAGCGTCGAAACCTTGGACTATAACGCTCGACTTGCATGCTCAACCATATAGTCTAAGTTCGTGAGACTTGAGCGCTTTAGCGTTGAACGCTCGAGTCTTCCTTCAAGGCTCAGAGCGTCGACTCAGCGCTCATTTTTACAAAACTACACACCTATTTGATTACGTGCAATACATAAGTTACTTCACATAATCTGTTTTCCTTCTTTCTTTCTACGAATCCTTATACCTACTTAGTTCTAAATTTAAAGTACTGAGATAAGCAAGTAGGTACATAAATTGTTTTCCGTGCGCTGATCCAGTTTTGCAACGTCCGCACTTCGCACTGAATTCCGTACATTTATTGCAAGTTTGCAACCGACAGTCTTTGTAATAACTATGTTTACGACGTGACGGAGAGGGTAGCTGCAAATATTGCCACAACTACTCAAACACAAATTCAAAAAAATTGCGACACACTTTTTGTTTTTGGATTTTTTTCTATGAAATTCTCAGTAGCAACTCTTCAGAATTTGTTCCCCGCATTACGTGGGACCTCAACACACTAGCGAATTGTGGGTGTACATTAGTACACCTCTGTCTAACCCTTCGCAAAGGCGTAATGATATACCTATATGTGTTATAAAACAGTATATTATTTTTTGTCATAAGTACTCCTTTCTCATCGTAGTTAATATAGAAACATAAAAGATAAAAAATCTAACAAATATTATATTGTATTCATTAGATACTAAGATAATTTAGATGACATCAAACTCTATACAATAATCTCGAACGAAACGCTTTAACCACTTTTATCAAGCGTAGGTACCGCTGAAATATGGAATGCGCTTCCCGAGTAGGTCTTCTCCAATAGATTTAAGTAATCTGGGTGTCTATAAATCACGAGTGAATCGGTTTCTTCTAGGCAAGCGCACTCCATCGTAGATCGCAATATCGCTCAACATCAAGCGAACTGCGGTCAATATCACGAATATATATATAAAAAAAAAAAACAAAACAAAATACCAAATTAAAATTTTTGATGAAAGTTATTTAAGCAGTCCATATATACATAAATTTTCAAAAAAAAATTTACACATTCATCTAATATAGTTATGTAATCATTCTAGAGTAAGTATAAAAGATATTGTTACGCCGAGTAACTAGGACGACGGAGATGGGTCACGGAGATTCTGGATTAGTCGATGAAGCAGGTAGAAAACAAACAAGAGGAATATGCTAGAATGCGGCACACGCAACAAAAAGAAAAACAAACTAAAACACAATAGCGTGAGACCGGGCTCAAGGTCAAGGATTAACAATGGCGATTGTAAACATCTATTGTTCGCAAGTTGAATAAAGGACGTAAACATCTATTGTTCGCAAGTTGAATAAAGGACGTAAACATCTATTGTCTCAAAAATGCGGGCGGGTCGCATTATTGAGATTTATCGAGATTTTTCGAATCCAGAATCTTCGTGGCCCATATAAATAATGGTCGACAGCGTCGGAAAGGCAGTTCAGTTTTGGACGCATCCAAGTGAAGATCGAAGTGAAGTTACAAGTGATTATCAGTGCAGTGTAACAAGTGCTAGTGTATAGTGACTGTTCGTGTGATTTCTGTGTGTTTGTGTGGTGAATAAAGTGACTGTTTTCGGTGAAATTAGTGATTTTAATTTATCCCGAACCCCAGCTCGTAACATTTGGTGTCAGAAGTAGTGGGATAAATTATGCCGGTTTTACCGAAAGAAGATACGGAGGGTATCCGGACAAGAAGTCAGCGGCAGCAGGAGATGGACCAGAGACGATTTGCAGATTCGCCGTCACTACCTTCGGGTCATGAGCAACCACCTAATGACCCAGTCGCTGGTCCATCCGGGACATCTCCAGCACCTGCAGTTGACCTTGCAGCCTTAATGGCACTGATGCAGGAGCAAGCCCGCCGTCAGGAGGAGCAAGCCCGCCGTCAGGAGGAGCAGGCACGCCAACTGCAGGAGCAAATGCAGAAGGATAAGGAGGAGCAAGCCCGCCGTCAAGAGGAGCAGGCACGCCTACTGCGGGAGCAACTGCAACAAGATAAGGAAGAACAGGCACGCCTACTGCGGGAGCAACTGCAACAAGATAAGGAAGAGCAGGCACGCCGGGAAGAGGAGCAGGCCCGCCGCCAAGAGGAACAGATGCTCCTTATAAAAGACCTCCATGGAACTCTTGGCAAAGAGCTTGGCGCAATGAAGGAGCAGGTGGAACAGCATGCGAGTTGGATTTCCGAAGTCAAAGTTGAAATGGCTGATATGAAGAAGACCCTGAGTGATCTCAAGGCAGGAAAAGGATTTGTGGCTCCTATGGTCGATACTCCCACGACCCCTTCAGTACGTGGATTTAAAGTGCCACCGTTTGATGGAACCTCTTCATGGTCAGCTTACAGACGCCAGTTTGAAGCTTATGTGGAGTCAAATGGATGGGATAAGACTCAGGCCAAGACGGCACTCACCTTATGCCTCCGCGACAAGGCTCTAACTGTACTGGAGGCGCTCGACAAGGACATGACCTACGACCAACTACTGGAAGCATTGGACTCAAGATACGGCGACGCACATCTAGAATACGTGTTTCGTGCCCAGCTGAAGGATCGAGTACAGCGCGGTGCAGAGACCCTACAGCAGTGGGCTCTAGAAGTTGAGAAGTTAGTCCGGAAAGCCTACCAGTCCACACCTGCGCTGATCGACGGGAATCTTGTTCAGGCGTTCGTCGATGGAATACGTGATCTTGAAGTCAGAGCCGCTGTGAGACTTGGGCACCACAAGACTTTAAGAGACGCCTTAGCCCATGCCTTGGAAGTAGAAGCAGTGAGACAGGACCATCGGGCTCACCGTATCCGGGAAGTCGTTTTACCAACATGCCACCTTTGCGGAGAAAAGGGCCATTTCCAGGCAGGTTGCCCGAAGCGCAGCGAGGGTCGAAAGGATGGTGCAGCATCACCAAGATGCTACATATGCGGAGAAAAGGGCCACCTCCGAGCCAACTGCCCAAAGGGAACCACGTGGCGACAAAAGACCTATGGTGAAACAGTAAGGGCGGTGAATGCAACCGCCGAGGAGCAGCAGGGAAACGAGTAAAAGCCAGGACTGCGGGGCGGGTGCTGGCTGGTGCAGAAGTAGCCCCAAGGATTTCGATCTCACAAGCCCATGATGGAAACAGCCTGATCATCAAAGGTGAAGTCAACAGAACACCCTGTAAGCTGACAATAGATACTGGAGCTTCTCGCACGGTCGTGAATTCTCAACTGGCACGTCGGGTTCTTGGGGACAGCATCATTGACCGTGAGTGTATACAATTAGTAACAGCTACTGGTCAGCACATATCCGTCCGAGGTGAGAAGGCGGTGGAATTGAAACTTGGTAACAGAATATATCGGCATAATGTCATCGTAGCCGATATAGTAGACGACTGCATACTGGGATTGGACTTTATGCGAGAGCATTCTTGTGAGATCGACGTTAATCAAGGAGTATTGAAGTGCGGTACAGAAGAAGTCTTTATGGAAGGTGCAACCGCCGGGAAAGTGTTTTGCCTGAAGAAAATAATTCTACCTCCTAAGTCGGAAACAATCGTTCCAGTCGCTCTACCACAGAATGCTGGGCAGGAAAATCGATGTGTTCTCATAGAAAGGTTGGACGAAGACTTGCCATGGAAGATGGCACGAACGTTGGTCAAAGCTTCAAATACATCAGCTGTACGCATACTCAATCCCAGCGATAAGGATCAAGTGATCAAGAAGGGCACATTGATGGGCATTTGTGAAGAAGTAGCCTGGATGCGACGTTGCAGTGATCAGTGTACTGGCAATAACACTCACAATTCAAGGTTTAACGTGGCAACGCTCTTGGAAGACTGTAGAAATCATATGTCTGAAGAAGAAATGGACAAGGCTAAGAAGATGTTGCTTCAGTACGCTGATATTTTCTCTACAAATGATGCCGATATAGGAAAAACCGGATTGGTACAACACAAGATCAATACTGGCAATGAGTCACCAATTCGTCAGCGACCTAGAAGACTGCCAGTTGCAAGAGAGAAGGAAGTGGAGATCATGATTGAGGGGATGGTGAAGGATGGTGTAATAGAGCCTTCATCTAGTCCGTGGTGTTCTCCTGTCGTGTTAGTGAAAAAGAAAGATGGCAGTATGCGCTTCTGCGTGGACTATCGACGACTGAACGACATTACGAAGAAGGACAGCTACCCATTGCCAAGGATTGATGACACACTGGATACACTGACAGGCATGAAATGGTTTACCACCTTAGACCTCAAAAGTGGCTACTGGCAAGTGGAAATAGACCCAAAGGATAAGGAGAAGACCGCATTCTCTACGGGAAAGGGTCTGTGGCAGTTTAAAGTAATGCCGTTTGGATTGTGTAATGCTCCTGCCACGTTCGAGAGACTTATGGAACTAGTGCTCACTGGCCTGATCGGAGACGCCTGCCTGGTCTATTTGGATGACATCATCATTGTGGGCCGTACATTTGATGACCACCTACGTAACCTGGAACGTGTGCTATCAAAAATCAGAGGAGCCAATCTAAAGTTGAGTCCGAAAAAGTGCTCATTATTCAAACGACAAGTGAGTTTTCTGGGACACGTAGTTTCGGAAAAGGGTGTTGAAACGGATCCAGAGAAGATAGTTGCTGTCAAAGAGTGGCCAGTGCCGAAAGATAAGACGCAAGTCAGAGCATTTTTGGGCTTGTGCTCCTACTATCGACGGTTTGTGAAGAATTTTTCGGACATTGCGAAACCTTTACACAAATTGACCGAGGAAAAAGCGCAGTTCTGCTGGGACACAAACTGTGACAGTGCTTTTCAAGAGTTAAAGGACCGTCTGTGCAATACACCTATATTGGGCTACCCTGACACTGAAAATGAATTCATCGTGGACACAGACGCAAGTAATACTGGAATTGGTGGAGTGTTGTCACAGAAAAAAGGAGATCAGGAGGTTGTGATAGCCTACTTCAGTAAATCATTGTCAAAACCGGAGAGAAACTACTGCGTCACGAGAAGAGAACTGCTCGCAATAGTCAAGACGTTGCAACATTTCAGCAAGTATTTATTGGGAAGGAAATTTTACCTGCGTACGGACCATGCTGCACTAAAGTGGCTATTGCAGTTTAAGAACCCGGAAGGACAAGTAGCAAGGTGGATTGAGCTACTACAAGAATTCGACTTCGTAATTGAACATCGCAGTGGCAGATCCCACGGTAACGCAGATGCGTTGTCACGAAGACCTTGTCCAGAGAAGTGCAAACATTGTTCCAGACAAGAGGCTAAAGAAACAGTGCCCGTGAGGATGCTGAAAACTGACCTTAGCGACGAATGGAAAGAAAACTTACAGCAGGCTCAGGAAAAAGACGCTGATATCAAACCGATCCTCGAGTGGATGAGAGCTGGTGCCTCTAAACCAACATGGAGTGATGTTGCGTCATTGAGCACAGTCACAAAAAGTTACTGGGCACAGTGGGACAGTCTGCTGATACAAGATGGTGTCTTATGCCGGAAATGGGAAAATGTTAAAGGAGACAAGTGTCATCTGCAGATGGTAGTCCCCAAAGCTAAGGTGCCAGATGTCCTGCGACTTTACCATGACGAATGTTCGGGAGGTCATCTAGGTGTAAAAAGGACTTTATTAAAGATTCGAGAGCGATTCTACTGGATCCACTGTCGGGACGATGTTGAAGACTGGTGTCGTAAATGCACTAGTTGCGCAGCTGTAAAAGGGCCTCACACGCGCAGCAGAGGAGCATTGAAAGTCTACAACGTTGGTGCGCCCTGGGAACGAATAGCCCTAGACGTTGCGGGACCATTTCCAGAAAGTGAAAGTGGAAACAAGTATTTTATGGTTGTGATGGATTATTTCACAAAGTGGCCGGAAGTGTTCGCCATTCCTAACCAAGAAGCTTCGACGGTTGCAGATAAATTGGTCCATGAAGTCTTCTGTCGATTTGGAGTACCCTTGGAGATTCACAGCGACCAAGGAAGGAATTTTGAGTCTCAAATATTCCAGGAGACGTGTCGGGTAATGGGTACCCATAAAACCAGAACCACCTCTTACCACCCACAATCTGATGGAATGGTTGAACGATTCAATCAAACCTTAGAGAGATATCTGGCAAAAGTCGTGGGGAACAGACAGAGGGATTGGGATAAGCACATCCAGCCGTTCCTTTTGTCATACCGGAGTGCAGTTCACGAAAGTACGTCGGTAACACCAGCCTTCGCGAACTTCGGAAGAGAACTACGGTTGCCTGCAGATCTCATCACCGGTATTCCGCCTGACACCCCCCGTTGTGTGACTGATTATGCAAACGACTTGCGTACCAGAATGAATGACATATATGAGCATGTCAGACAATCAGGCCAACAAACATCTGAGAGGATGAAGACCCGCTATGACCGCAAGATGAACAATAAGGGCTTCGACGAAGGCTCACTAGTGTGGCTACATAACCCGGTACGCAGCAAAGGAAAGTCACCGAAGTTACAGGCAAAATGGGACGGTCCCTACCGAGTCGTGACTAAGATCAATGATGTGACCTACCGGATACAGAAAGGACCAAGAGGTGCTCCGAAGATCGTTCATGTGGATCGTTTGGCACGTTATCACGGATGTAATAATGCTCGGGACGAGCATGTCTTAGGAGGGGGCAGTGTTACGCCGAGTAACTAGGACGACGGAGATGGGTCACGGAGATTCTGGATTAGTCGATGAAGCAGGTAGAAAACAAACAAGAGGAATATGCTAGAATGCGGCACACGCAACAAAAAGAAAAACAAACTAAAACACAATAGCGTGAGACCGGGCTCAAGGTCAAGGATTAACAATGGCGATTGTAAACATCTATTGTTCGCAAGTTGAATAAAGGACGTAAACATCTATTGTTCGCAAGTTGAATAAAGGACGTAAACATCTATTGTCTCAAAAATGCGGGCGGGTCGCATTATTGAGATTTATCGAGATTTTTCGAATCCAGAATCTTCGTGGCCCATATAAATAATGGTCGACAGCGTCGGAAAGGCAGTTCAGTTTTGGACGCATCCAAGTGAAGATCGAAGTGAAGTTACAAGTGATTATCAGTGCAGTGTAACAAGTGCTAGTGTATAGTGACTGTTCGTGTGATTTCTGTGTGTTTGTGTGGTGAATAAAGTGACTGTTTTCGGTGAAATTAGTGATTTTAATTTATCCCGAACCCCAGCTCGTAACAATATTAAAGATAATTGTATTGTTTTATGACAATTTGGGAAAATTACATAACATTTTAGAAACTGCAATGCGCATTATGCACCTACTGATGGGTATTATTATATAACGAGGGAATCCGATCAGTGTGCGTCAACCAATGCCACTAATGACGCACAAATTATTAAATAGCTGTGTCATTATTGAGGATGACAAATAATGACACTTATGAGTTGTCTTGCACTTATGCACTTTTATACACATACTCATAAGTGCAACAAGAAATAGCATCACCCTCCGAGCCTTTTTGACCCAACTATATTGCGGTCGGCTTCCAGTCGAACCAGTTGCTGCTGAATACATCAGACCTCCGAAACCCAATTTCTGGGCAATAGGTACCGATATCCGGAGGATAGACTAGCTGTGAGACTTTTTTGGGCTAGATGTTCGTATGACAACCTGGACTGAAGGCTTCACGTGCTTTCAGAGGCAGGTCTCGATGGCAGCGAACGCGGCTTAGCCTTACAGGATCAGTTGATCGACTCAGTTATTACTTACAAAGGAGTTTAGCGATAGCTTGAAGGTTACACTACTTTCGACGTCAGTTTGATCCTGGAAGGAGTAAATAGAAACCCAACCGTAGTGATAATTTTTAGCTTGTTAGAAAGGGATAGCACTATTTAATGTGTAGATCGGCACCACAGAACAAAGAAGTAATCGGCACCCCTTTCGCTGAGTTGCAAAACGATCGCAATAACACGATGTGGTACGTCTTCAGAAGTTTAGCAAGCGATAGATACTACCGCCTCTGGTATAGTTTTTCATTTTTTTTTCACCCTCCGAATTTTCCTCTCCCTGAGTGCCCCTAGTGTAGCTATCACCAACAATCAAATACGAAGCTACTCATCCTTAAGAAAAGTTTAATACCTAATCCCATTATACCTATTCTAACGGCCATATCTTCCAGGACTGGCCCAAGACTCCCAGTCTATAATTTTATTGTGTCAAAATCGTCATTCAATAACTTCGGAATTGTTGATTTTGACAGTTATTTCCACCAAATCTGTGACTACTTATGTCAATTCGTATCATTGAACGAATTGGGGCCCAGTGTTAACGCTATCAAAATCTTTATTAACATCTGCACATAGTTACGTAAAACCACACAATTCAAAAACCAATTGTTCATACAAAATACTGACACCACTTTCGACCTTCACTCGTTGACCTCCCATCCGTTATGAAACTGCAGCTTCACATTTAATAACAGAGTCGTCAATCATCTAATCCAACAGTTATATTGTAACACCCAGCATACCTAGATTCTCTGTCGAATGTTAAGGACGCGAATTAATCAAATTAATTTGACTGTTCACGCAATCTTTTTAGGTTATCGTAGAATACAATACCTAGGTACCTACTTATAGGAAAATCAGCATCTCTTGTCAATCGCTCAGTTTGGCAATCACGATCCATCTATGCAGGGCTTTTAATATCAAATTCTTCATTATTTTCTGATGCCTTAAAATTGACTAAGCACTACCAAAATTCATAACATAACATACCATTTTCTGAAATGTAGATGTGACATAACATACCATCACGCCTGTATTCCCCGAAGGGTTAGGCACAGGTATACTTACCTACTACTAATAATGGTACACTCACAGTTCGCCGGTATGGTAAGGTCCCTTAGTGGGGAGCCTAGGTACGAATTCAAATTTCTAGGGCTACGCCAAATAACACTGCTCGACCTGGAAATCGAATGCAGGACCTTTAGCGTAGCAGTTGCGCGGTAACAAAATTCAATCTGCAATTAAACTTCTATAGGTACCTTGAATTTTAATTACAAGTAAAACGCATTACGTTTCATACAATATTTATTTAAAATTGGTGTTAAACAATCAATTTCGACATAATAATGGTGTTTTGAAAGTTAAATAACCTTTCATAATACATTTATAATACTTTTTGGTGATTTCAAACCGCATGTGTACATATCATATTGAATGTTTTATGCAACAATTAAATCGATTTGGTAATAAATAAAAGGGCGGTAATTATTTATTGCTTGGTACTTTCTCATTATATATATATTTGTAATGATTTAATTTTGAGATATGATATTATGATATGATATTTTATTTCTGTAAATAGATCCTTTAAGAATATTTTTACAAGTCGATGTTTTAAATTGTAATAACTAGACGGCGCCGGCATTTCCTAACTGACGACCTCTGAGAAGAAATGCTGAAACAAACTCAGAGAAGCATGTTCTCTTTTAAAGTCCAGACAGTAGTCGTAGTATTATCAGATCTGATGTGATCGTTACGATGTTGGGCAATATCTGAACAGGCCTTTTGAAGAAAGAGCCATAGCTGGCCTGTCCTAACTGACGGCACGCGTACATCAGTCATCGTGTAGCTGAACCAATATTTAGGGAACTGAACGACCCGTCGCACGACGATCCAGATCAGCAAGACATTTGCGTAGGTCATTTATAATACTCAAAACTGTCAGAACATGTTAATTTAAACTATCTAAACTAGCCTACATAGTACTCACATTTACATTTTTACAATTAATTATGTAAAAAAACGGATAATCCGGAGACGGCGACAGCGACTTTGTTTTATACTATGTAGAGTATAAAACAAAGTCGCTGTCGCCGTCTGTCCGTCCCTATGTATGCTTAAATCTTTAAAACTACGCAACGGATTTTGAAGCGGTTTTTTAATAGATAGAGTGATTCAAGAGGAAGGTTTTAAGCTATTTAACATTACGCTACGACTCTTAGGAATGGGGTAACGCAGGTGAAACTGCGGGCGGGTCGCTAGTATTATATGAAAAATAAACATGTCTTTGTTGTATATAATGTCAACTGAGAGTAAATTGTCAGATGAGATGTACTGATGTATACTAACATTGTACACCCATAGTTCTACACCACAGATGTTTATAGGTCTTACGGGGGGCAAGCCAATTGCCGTTAATTGGACACAAATCCGAACACCGAGATTTATGCGATACCTACTTGTTTATTATCCTCGTATCCTCGGCCGATTTAGTTACCTGTACCCATTTACTTACCTAAATACGATCTGTCTACTTTGGTATTAGGAAAATGTATTTCTTCTTCATCATGAGCCACTTCACTGCTGGACGTAGACCTCTCCCAATGTGCGCCATCGCCCAGCGGCGACTTGAAATCTATTTATTTTTCACGAATTGGGTATCTATGGATAAGTTGTTAAGTATGACTATGACGGATAGAATCATAATTATGTTGCATGTAGGATAGCTAATAATTATATTGTTTAATTAAATAAATTAATTATTGTGTCTGCTGAATGGTATTTTGCCGATCTAAATATTGTGTTTTTTTTTAAAAAAGCTTAGATACTAGCAATGTTCTATACCTTATTAACCCGTACTAGTATTCTTGTTAACCCCTCGTGCAAAGCGATCGCAAGTCCGAAGCCCTAGCCATTAGGCTACTGCCGCTTTTCACACCAATATATTGAATTATATCAATGTAATAATGTATTAGTTAAGAAAATATTTTTTTTAAACAGCACGTATGTTGTGTATAAAAAATATTGCCAACAATAAGTAATCCAAACCATCCGCACATTCTGAAGACCTGGTTTTGGAATGATCTACCTGCTGAGATTTGCCCATTGCGCTATGACATGGGGATCTTCAAACGGCGCATACCTATACAGAGCTCTTAAAGACCTGCCACGCATCAGCAACTCCTCTGGTGTTGCAGGTGTTCATGGGCAATGAATAACTACTTTCCTACCATCAGGTGTCTCGTCTGCTCGTTTGCCGACACCTAAATATAAAAAACGAATAGGATTATAAACGCGAAAGTACCTCTGTCTATATGCTTGTTTTTATTATGTTTTCGTGCCTAAACCACTGAACCAATTTTGATGAAGTTTGGTACCTATAGAGATAAATTGGACATAGGAGAAGGACATAGGCTATGTCTCCAAAAGTCCTTTCAGATGCGAGTAAAACCGCGATCAACAGTTGGTAATATTATATTAAGTAAAAAAAGGAGTAGGTACCTATCTGCGGCTTACCGAATTCGAAATGATCGATAAACAGTGGGATAACAGTGTAACGGCCTGAAAGCTGTAGTTACGAATTGAAAAACATATGGTGAATTGGTTTGGGCAAGTTGAGAGATAGACTGAGTTGATGATTAATAATGATTTATAAGGGAGTGGGAGCGATCTTATTGATGAGGTCATTCAAAATGGTCAGGTGCGTAGTACTCGCCACTGTTGCGTATGTAAGACGACTAACAAGATGATTTTACTTAAGTATAAGCGTGAACCAATTAAGAAGTATGCAAGAAACGTAGCAAATAACGTTCTGGGGCCGCATTATAACGTGTTAACGCCATCATTTTTAGGTTGTAAGAAAGAGATGAGGCTATTTAATATGTAGAGCGGCATCTCTTTCTCACAACGTAAAAATGATGGCGTTAACACGTTATAATACGGCCCCTGTAGTTTCTGCCAGTAACTAGGGAAAAACCGTGAATGTATTAAATAAACAAATTCCAGCGATTCACAACTAAATTAAGAAGCATATTTTCAACACTAATTATAATAAATATGAGCAATAAATCTTATAAAATGGCGGATAAAATTAAGAAATATATGACTCGGAAACAGTGCGTTACAATTTAGTGATTACGTAAAATTGTTTTACTTTTTAAAAGCGCAGGTTAACGTGAGCTAAATGTTCGTAGTTGCAAAAGAACGCATGCGCGCGCGCATACTTTAACTGGTACGTTTGTCGTAATACGAAACGCATACAAAAATATAAGTCCGTGAACAAGACTGCCATGCGTTTATTAATCCGTAAATGATCTTCAAGGAAAAAATAATAATAAAAATAAAGAGATAGAAATAAAAATTATTTTATAATTCTGAGTTTTTGACCCAAGATACTTACTTGGGGCTTGAAATTCATAGGTAATTATTAGTGGTAAAGCACAACATATTAATGGAATATACAGGCTCCCTACATAATAAAAAAATGATGATCACTAACCTAATCGATTTAATTAAAAAGATAGGACCGTAGTTACCGCCACTTTTATTATTTCACTAACCATCCGCTTGCCGTTTCACCCGCGTTGCTCTGTTCCTATTGGTCGTAGCGTGATGTTATATAGCCTATAACCTTCCTCAATAAATGGAATATCCAACACAAAAAGATTTTTTCAATTCCAACCGGTAGTTACTGAGATTAGCGCTTTCAAATAAACAAACTCTTCAACTTTATAATATTAGTATAGATTTCTTCCTACTGAGGAAGACCAGACATCTTAGACTACTAACAAGTTCATAACTTGAGATTTGAGTTTTTTTTTAAAAAAAAAGCTTACTAGCAATGTGAGTCGCACATTACTAGTATTCTTATTAACCCCTCGTGGTAAGCTCAATGCTTGTGTTACGACTGGGTTCACGTCGGTAGTGCAATGGGTAGGGTTTAAACCCGCAACCACATGATCGCAAGTCCGACGCCCTAGCCATTAAGCTACCGCCGCTTAAAGTAAAGTTAGTTTAGTAGGTACACAGTTTATTTTAAATAGCACAAAATATTGACTGTATTAACAATATTTTGCCTTCGTTCTGTCCATCGTTACATTACGTTGTGGTAACGAATTAATTCACATATTTGTGTGAATCGATAGTCTCTATAAGAATACAAAAACAATTATTAGAAGGTGCATTTAGATAGCGTTTGACTGTCAACTTTGTTAGTCGAATGGGGTCTGTAGTCTGTTACCAAAACGCAATTAAGTACCTACATATCTTGCGAAAATAATCACTTACTATGATCATAGGATAATGAATATCTAAAACTTAAAGTTAATTTAGAGACCTGTACCGAAGTAGACTACACTTAAAATGGTGTGCCTACATTTCTACATATTGATATCCATTTAATCTAATATCACAAATCATCAGGTTTGGGCAAGGTACTACTTTAAATGTAGAAAAAATCGTATCTCATTGCTCATTGGATTCGCTACGCTGTACGCATTGAGAATAACTTGGATTTAATTTTATTACTAATCAAGTCTTTTGCTTTAAACGATCTGAAATAAAAAAACAACAAAAAAGTGATTACCTTCATAATAAATTTAAATCGAATTTTGAGTGATTTTTAATTATTTTTGAAGGTTAAATAACAAATTTACACGAACTCAAAAGCGATAATCCTTATTTTATGGTGGGTGTAAATTAGTTTTATAGCATTTATAAATTCCTAACTCCAAATTGAATTGTAACATCTCTCAATTAATACCTTAGAAATGCTATTTGAAAAACATTACAGTAATTATAACTGCATCAATATGAGTGGAATTCAGATTGATCGAGGCTAAAGACTATTATTTTAAAGTTCAATAGTATTGTAATAACATTTTATTGAGTCGTAAACCAGAATTAAATGGCATTGTAATACAGAATTTCGTAATTCTGAAGTTGATGAATTAATTTAGAAGTTCTGTTTATGTATGTAAACTATTTCATATTGCTTTTCTAAAGGTATTGCTACTGAAATTAAACATGTTTTTTATTGTTTTGTTGCAGGTAAGTTTCCGAACACTTCAAAAATCTTACCCTAGATTAATATAAGTACTTAGCTTGTTTTGGTAAGTTACCGTGATTCAAAATAGACTATGAAACCTAAGTACAGTAAACCTAACAAGTGGAGCTAGATAGATACAACTGCTTAATCACACTACTGATTGTCATAAATTCATTATGTTGGTTATTGTGATTCTGAATAACGCCGGAAAATTTGGGTATTCTTAAAAAGGAAATAGGTAGGTACCTATTAAACCACAGCCTGTCATGATCGTGGTGAATGTCATGAATCCCATGGCCATGACTATAGGGCAAAGCAAGGCATGTACGGTTTTTACCCTGCCGCCTCCCAGGGTGGCAGACGATCCATGAGGATTTTCCGTACAAAAAAAAAGGTACCTATTAAACACCTCCAAAATATTATGCAAATAACTGATTCGAATCTTTAATTGAATGTACAACAGTAGTTTAATTGTATTAGTTTGGACTACTTTCTCTTTGGGCCTGCATTGGCAAGTACTTGCGCCGTTAGTTCTAATTAATCTTAAGGTACAGGCTACGATCCAATCTACTTGCAAGTTCCTAGGAATTTGCATGCTATTGCACGATATCAATTAAATATTAATATTATAACATAACATACCATCACGCCTGTATTCTCCGAAGAGTTAGGCGAAGTTAATAGGAGAAGACCTATTTCTATTAACTCCTAGTTGCTATTGAAAAATTCATAGAAAGACCTAATAATACTTTGGATCCTTTGAAAAAAACATGTTAATTTTGACCTTATTTAATGTACCTAGGTAAATAAATTATTCTAATAAATCCATGATATCACATATTTGGAATTGGGCAACTAGTCCAGTATTCCTATAAATGCTCGTTAAGAGTCCGGCGGACCAAATTTCTCTTACCAACGTAATACCGAAATAAATCGTAATTGAAGCTCCGCCGGACCCTTAAAGCTTCGATTACAATATAATTTACGTATAATATGATATAAGTACCTGTATAATTATGAATATGAAAGAGATAATCAAACATAATAGTAGTCAAACATAAATTAATTTCTTGCTTAAAACCCCTGTACCAAAAGGCACAATTATTACCGTGTCAAAACCATCTCTTAGTATGTATCTGCTTTTATTTATTTGTGCAATTTTCAATTAATATAGCAATATTACCTGATATTTATGGAATAATAGGTACGTAAACAAATAATAAACGGGCAACCTCTCGGTGATTCAGTAGAATATTCTATTTCTTTAGAAGCGTCTACGATTTAAACTAATTCAGGTGCAATTTACCGTTTCCTTTCGGTAGGCACCTACCACAGACAGAGCGATACATCCGAAGATAACAATTCGGTTCGTGTGGTGTGTGCCGATCACGTGGACCTTACGAAACTGTTCCACTAGCATTTTAACCCTAACCAAACAAATACCAACTGTAACCTTATGAAGTAAGCTTCAGTATTGCTTACAGGCTGAAGGTGCCGATAAAATTATTATGCAGTTGCGTGGAAACTACGGTTAAATGGTTTACGTTACAATTTCGTGCATCAATTTTCGATTTTGATATCGATTCCGTTTTTTATTTGCACATGCAACCTTCGTCGTGCGATTCCATTACGGACGGAATATTAGATGTAAATTGACGTAAAAGCTACATTACCTACCTATGTACATATATTTTTGATGCAAAGTTTCTGATATTATTTCGATTGAAAAAAGTCAAATGTATAATTACTTTTACTTAAAAATAACATTAAATTAACAAAAAGTTTTGTTAATATTTAATCCAGTATGTAGCAAAGTTATGCAAATAGTGTTTGTATCAGTAGCATCTTTAACTGTAAAGTTATAAACTAGAAGTTTATCGCACGTTATCTTGGCAAATTAATTATAGTAAGCTATTATGTAATAGAGGTCCTTAATAATGTAAATTATGACAAGTTGGTAATCAATCAACTCGTGTCGATGATTGATTTGGTTTGATTTTTGTATAACAATTGATACGAATTTAGTGACCAGGAACGTGTTCGTTCGACTCGTGTATTCTAATGAGTTTTATTCGGATGGTTTGCCATCTACGCACAACTACCTACTTCCAAAGATATCCTTAATAACGATCAGGAGCCGTATTATGACGTGGTAACGCCATCATTTTTAGGTTGTAAGAAAGAGACGAGGCTATTTAATATGTAGAGCGGCATCTCTTTCTCACAACGTAAAAATGATGGCGTTAACACGTCATAATACGGCCCCTGAATTGGAAGAGCATCGTTCAATTTCTCAGTAAACCATGACGGAATAAATTCTAACAAATTTGTCTATCGAACGTTATCTAAACGCAGCTGAATGGTTTCCTTATTCTGCTCAAGACTATTGATCCACCTACATAATGCATTTTCGTTGCAGTTAACAAATGTGGATCAGCCTGTTACTCGAACGAAATAGATCGTATAACTTCGTTAATTCGCAGAATCCACCTCCAGTCTAACATCATGAATGTAAAATAAACTAAGTACCTATATTCAATTATCATCGTTAATTATGCCTTAGTACTAATAGCCCTACTAGGACGCTCATAATAATTATATCTGTAAAATATAGACAGGTCGTGCAAAATGTAGGCATAACTAATGGAATGGATAGGATACTGTAGCGACTAGAGGAATATTAACTAAACCGACAACCAATTTACTGTATACGAGGAAGAGGTTTAAACGAAGAGTTGTGCAATGCACCTAACTGGAGCAAACACATTGGTGTTTACAATCTTCAGACCATAAATCGAAGGCATTCTGTTCCCAGTCCCTTAAGTATCCATTTTGATATTCGGTATTTTCTCACGAGCCTTACCGAACACAATAACGTAATTTGCTTTGATACAGAAATGAGGAAATAAAGTCTCAATATTCAAATCCGAGAGACTGATTTTTTGCGTTTACGTATCTATGCATTTAGCTCTTGGAAAAACCGTGTCGGTTTGCCACATTTAAAGTGAGATTAAAATACTCAATTTTAACAAGTATTATAAGAAAAACATCGAAACTGCTATTTTTTATGAGACGGGGCTACACGATATCTATTTTTTAGATAAAAGTACCTAGATTTTGTAGATTTATCATCATTGGCCGTTGACGACATCAACCTGGGTTTTATTTAAAAAAATGGATGACACATGCATTAATTACTTGTTAATCAATTTGATGAAACTTCGCACATGATTTATGACACGGACTAGATCTATGACTTGGTATCATCACTACTGTTTTAATTTATGGTCTGATAAATCATAGCATTTGTGAAATCAGTAACTTAGGGATATGATAACGATGGAGATTACTAAATGTAAAGCAACCTTTCTAAAACCGCTTGCAAACCTGCATACATTTTCTATTTCCTTGTAGAAGTGGGTGGTTTAGTAACCATTACGTGATATTACTTAACAGCAGAACACGGTCAAGTACAGCGCGTGTTACAGTTAGCCGGTGCACCGTATGACGTATTAACTTCATAAATCTTTTGAGGACATTATGAATGTCTGTCAGTTTCTTGTATTCGCACAAAAACGGTCGTCATCAACACATTTACTGTTCCAATTCTGGGCACGGGTCTCACAATGAAAGGAGGTTATCATCCATCATGCTGGCTTAGGCCACTTGAGACAGTGCTCCGTGCTTGCAGATCCTAGATGTTTTCCTTCACCGTTAAGGCGTGTGATAATTAATGATTATTTCCAATAGCTTCGGCTACGTTTATGATTACATGTAGTAACTGCGATGAGGATGACGTGAATTAAAAAAGTTAGAGGAAACCTATTAAAACTTGGAAGCCCATAGCCATAGTACTAGGTTAGAATGTTTTTACTTACTGCAATCTATTGTGTAAGTTTTTTGTCCTAGGAAGTGTAATCTGTAGTACGAGTAAATAGTAGTAGGTAGTACATGACCTACAGAGTGTTCTTTTAGATTCATTTTGTTGCGGGTTTCCATTCCTTTTTTGGATTTAATCGATCATGAGGGTGCGTCGGAGTATGTCGGGATCGTACCGACCCAAAACCGGACTTGCGTTTTGTTGTCCTTGGATTTGTGGTCCTGGAAATTCTTTCAAAGAGCAGGGGCTTGCCCCTCATCCTCTTAAAAATTATGAATCCTTAGGATAGGACACCTCTTCCTTCTCGAGACCGTTGAATCTGGGACTAAAGAATTCTTTAGGACATATTGGTTCATTGCGAAATTTTCCTAAGCCAAGAACCTGAAGTCACATGGGGGGAAGAATGGAGGTGTGAAAAACTGACATAATACACTCTACGTTACGCTGTGTTGTTATGAAGATAATAATGTGATTAGAATTTATGCGTTAAGTGAGCTAAGAACAAGTAACACGGATGTGTAGGAGTGTGTCAGAATGGGAATACTTGTGCAATACTTGAGAAAAAAATCTTGTAGCGAAGCAAACGAAAATGGATGCAGGAAAAGAGTAGCACTAAAGGATGCTTTAGTTAGATGTGACAATAAAAAATGCTGTCCTCAAAACATTACGCTAAAACCGTGTTTTTAGTATTTTGAGATTGGTATATCTCCAAATTCTGACGTCATTGAGCAATTCCGTCTGTCGGATTCAGAAAAGCGTGCATCAATAAATCTGGGGAAAAAATGTAAACTAACTAGTGTAATTTAAGTAATAAATCGTCTGTTCAAATAAAACACAAGACATAATAAATGGACCTATCTAACATAGGTACCTACCTCAAAATGCAATCCTCAAATCCAAAATCCTAAAGTATACCAACGATATCACAAGACAGAGATAGATACAAGTTTATTCTCTCTATCATTTGATCGTCTATCGCATGATCTAGTTAAGTTACGTGCACGTATCGATCGGGCCCCAGGCACAAACGTAATGACTTTTCCACTAAATCTGAATGTCTGAAGTCGGTTTAGCCAAATTGGACTGCATTTAAACGGGAATTGATTACTCGGCTATGTGCGCTTCAGTATCGGTAGGTCCTAGTGATTAGAACCGATAAGACTAACGAGAGATTAATTTTATTGTGGATGACATTTTGTCTGTATTTTCTATTTTAGTGTAAATCGGATTTAGCATACCGATTAGGTATGTAGTTGGTTGACATTTTAGTTTTATGATTTAATATTTTATAATGTTCATTTTTCAATTTTTTATTTGAAGTACCTACTTACATCGTCAATCGTGCATTTTTATATGAAAATGAGACATTTAATGTTATAGTTTACGATGAGAATATTAAAAATTATTTAAATTTTAATAGCGTATCTATATGTACCTAGAAAATAGAAAATAAGTAGGTATAGTGCTTTAAATAATTATTCTTAATTAATCAGGTGTCTAGCATAAATTAAAGCCTAATTGCATTTAAGTTCAACATAATGGTTATAAAGATGCGTCAAGATTAACTAAATTGTACGCAGTGACAGGAAACTAATTACTCCTACATGAACTAGGAGAACATAATGATAAATAATAAGTTTAAGAGCATAAAGTGTCGGTTTTAATATTGCAACATGGAATTAGGGGCGGGTTACACAATCACCAGCACATTTGTACACGCCATAACGATCTATTTCCCGCGTTGCACTGAGCTACTGTGCGTGTCATTTCCGCAGAAGTATAAGCGATACACATTATTTAACATTAAATATATTTTTTTACTTTTGAGAAGTTTCTTCAACAGTTAGTCTTACGACTCGTCAGAGTAACCAAACTTACTTTCATTACGTAGTTAATTTACTTTTGTATCTCTTTACTCTTAAAGAATCTTGAACTTGTACCCGGTGACTGAAAACACGCCGTAGAACCATATGTATATAGGTACCAGTAGTACACCTCTGCTTTCCTTTCTTCTTATCCTTTAGGCCCCTAAAGGCGTGATGATAAGTTATACCTACTTGGTTAATTGTTTCATCGCAACTCTAGTGTAATTAATTATAAAAACACCCAAAATTAAATATATAATCATTGTCAAAGAACAATCTGTGGTTATTAATTATAAAAATTACGACGTCATTTGCATAATATATACGTCCATTTTATATTATGAGGATTAATATATAAAACATTTGCATAATTTTCTAGTATCTACATGCTCTACTTTCCCCGTACAATGGAGAACTCAAAAACCGTATCAACAGAGCTTCGTATTGCATAAGGGATGTACACATGTGTGTATTTGTGTGTTTCGCCAGCGGCCATGGATGCCCGGCAAGGCTCTGTCATCTGATACGAAATTCATGTTCATTGTTTCTCTGGTTTATAGTCCGTTTATCTGATATTTCGAAACATTCCGTGTTATGTATGCGCAGCCTAAGCCTGCCTTTAGCCTATATTTCGTTAGGGTACAATCTTGTAACCGTCCAGTATCCGACAACAAAGTCACTTGATTTAGAATGTGTTGTGAACATTGAGATATTACATAGCGTAGGCACTACAGATGACACACACTACAAGTCCATGAATCTGGTAGCTGAGTTTTGGGGTGTAATTTTATGGTAGGTACAATGGTGTTTTATCTTTTGTTTTAACGCGCATCACGCATAAACTACTCCTCGAAAATGAATGCGGTTATCACAGTTGTATTGCTGATGGTGTAACGTAAAATCTCGTGTATGTTTTATATTGATACGCCACGCCGCCTATAGGCCTAGTTACACTGCTTATCTAAGTTCCTTTAGAACACAAGTGAAACCGCGGACAAGAAAATGACTTCCAGGCGTGGATTTGTCACTTGAAAACACTTTCTATTGCCTACTCCGTGGCCCGCTTATGATGTGATTAGTATCTCAATGATAGTGACTCACGAAGCGCATTCATTCTGTGATTTACGCGCGCACTTATAATTGCGCGATAGCTGAAATAATCGTAAAATTTTATCATCAACATTGGAAATTGTAAATGCAGTGATAATGACCCACAACGAGTTTACAACAGAGCATATGTAGGGCATATTGAATCTAAAATTAAACAATCTGAAATGTATCAAAGTCACCAAGGACGTTCTTAGTAAGTAAAAGTTGCCACCAACCAGTAATTTGACCTGGATTTTTATTTAAGTCCGATATGAGGGTAGTAAAAGGATTGCAGAACTAATTGGTTAATATACAAATATACTTAGTATGTTGGTTCGGATGAACAAGTGTAGCTGAATTAGGTAGGATAAATTTTACGATAAATTTTAACCCTCACATTTATACACAATTAATAGGATAACATACCATCGCGTGCGCCTGAAAGGTGAGGCAGCGATGCACATTAATGCACTCACTTTTTTAAAGACACCTCCCGCAACAGGAGCGAGTCCTGTGTCATGGGTACCCAGACTCGGAAAAAATATATCCGTGGAACACAAAACTATTTGCCTCGGGTGGGAATCGAAACCACGACACGCGCCGCAATGGTAGTGGCGAAGAGACACTACGCGAAACGTGCAGTTGACCTACTTTGACAGTTCAATAGTATGTTTTTTTAACTCATGGAATACGACGAGGACGAACTAATTGCGGTCTACCATACAAATAACAAATTCGGGAATTATTTTTTAGTAAAGGAAAAAATAACTTATCTTAGCATGGAAAATGCAAAAAAATCACAAGTAATATTAAATTAGTAGATAGTTAAAGGACATTGCCCACTCTTGGGCCCAGCATGTTACAAAAAAAAATAAAGTTGGGAAAAATCCTTCATTTTATGATAAATCAAAATCACAAAAAAACTTGTTATTTTACAGTGGCTAAATATAGAAAAATATTTTTTGAAATATTAAAGTTTTTTGTTGAGATCGCCGTGATTCCGTGTTATGAAATGGATAAAAAGACAATAAGTCAGTCTATAAAAAATGACATTGTCAAAATAAAAAATAAAAAAAAATGACAATTTACACAAAATAAATAATTCACTCTGTGTCTCGCGCAAGTGGATGTGTTGACTGCCGAATGTCACAACACAAATAACTTGACATTGGCAAAATAGTCGCCACCGACTCAATTGCCACAAAGAAAATAGAAGAAGAAGAAGTGGATGTGTTCTGGGGGCTTACTCTTGAACTCAATTCCGATACATCGACATTGGAATTGTGCCGTTTCGTCAAGTTTCGTACTCTTGAATCCGATACTAGCGCCAAATTGTTTCAATATTGCGCGGTGATTGAGTCAACTAAATAGGATTGGGAAACGACCCAACCACTGGCCAATCAGGGATGCCGATACAAGGTTAACGGATTTGTGCTCAAGAGTACGAAATCGCCAGACAGCCAAATTGACATTGAAATCGGCTCACATTTGGATTGGTATTGTATTGTTTTCAAGAGTAAGCCTGCTGATATGTTCTGTTCCATACTAGTTGTGACAAATGTAAATTAATTAATAAAGAAGTATAATGAATTAATGAATGGAAAAATGTTGGTTTTTTTTTATACGAACCTATTTCCTCAGTAACTGTAAATAGTTAGAAACGTATTTATTAATACATTAGAAAATGGAAACCATAAACTTATCTGAAATAGACATGAAACATAATAAGGGTTTTTGCCAAGTGACCCGCGCGACCGCTAGAGGTCCTGTGTTCGTTTCCCAGGTCGAGCAGTGTTATTGGGTTTGTCTATTAAATCCTCAGTAGCAGCTCGGAATTTGGATTTGTGGCCGGTTAGTAGCAATAGGTTAGCATACTTAGTAGAAAATAACTTTTCTTATATATGTATATAGAAGATGTACCTTTTTAAGTTAAAGTAGGTTAATACTTAATTAAATCTTAAACTACTTTTACATAATAATCTATACAAATGTGGTGTATTATCTGCTGTAAGTCATGCACAGCTGTTAAATTCTTTTATTTTATATATCTAGGTAGTAGGTATTTGACGACACGTTTGGCGTAGCGGCTGAGCGATCGGCTTCTGCGTCACGTGTTGTGGGTTCGATCCCCACACGGAGCAAATATTTGTATGATCTACAGGTAGTTGTTCCGGGTCTGGGCGTTTGTGTATGTGAGAATTTGTGTTTGTAAACGCACCCACGATACAGGAGAAAATCCTAGTGTGGGGCAACGTTTTTAAAAAAAAAAAAAAAATTAAATAACACCGTCTAACTTAACCTAAAATTAAATTCGACCCTATATATCTTGGTTATGCAATTGTCTATCCAACTGAATTTAAGGCAGCTTAAACCTGATATATTTATCTAACTAATGCCACTAATTTGGAACTTGTAACGGTTCATCAAGTTGTGGGCCCCATGATGTATGGACGATGGTCGATGTCCTTTGGGAATTTTGTAGAACAACCCATCACAGACTTTGCTCGAGCTTAGGAATGGAACCCAGGTTCTCACACTCAGATGCCGCGTTTGCGACCTCTAGACCAATAACATAATAACCATATTTTTTAAAATCTTTAATGGAACTAAGCAATTTAATATAATATTTTAATTTAGTTACCTACTGTAATCTAATATGATATATGTAGTTTTACATCTTGCTGATTTACAGTATTGAGTAGGCGCTTCAAACTTTTTTGTGTTCTTTTTTGGTGGCAATAAACATATTTATTCATTCTTTCTCCCTTCTACTCCAAAAATCCACCTGAAAAGTGAACACCTATGATGAATGACAATTTTTAGGTAGTATCTACTAATATATTATTACATAGCTTCTGCCAGCGACTTTGTCTGCGTGGACTTTAGGATCTGGTCCGACCAGGATAAAAAGTAGCCTATATATTATTACAGGTAATCAATCTGTGTGCCAAATTTTATCCAGATCCGTTCAGCCCGTTCTGGCATGAAAGAGTAACAAATCCATACATCCATACTCAGAAACTTTCACGTTTATAATATTAGTAAGGATTATCTCGGAAAAGTGGCTAAGTATTATCTAAGCGATATCTATTACGACAGATTCCAAGAGGTCCTACCACCGAGGAAGTTAGATATTTTCTCGCCTCTTACGAGATGCATATCTGAGTGGCGAAATATACACGGGGGAAAATGATAGAATTATATAATCTATCTGTGATAGTAATCAGAAGCTCGAAAAACTAACCCACCTTTCCTTAGAAGTATCGGAGGTCTGATAACAGTATCTACAATATAGTTGGAAATAAGGGACTTGACCCTAAATCACTCCAGATGATACATCCCGTAATTACCATACTTAGTCATATTTCGGATACCGGATGTATAAATATTAGCCATCATTTCTAAATAATGCGTGTATGAATTCCGGTTTGACAGAGAAAGTCGTTTGTGTTTTTGAAGGCGCTTGGTACCGACTTCATAATGTATTACCTAAATTATGTTAGCATACATGCATTATACTAGCTGTCGATTTTTATTCATCACGCCTGTATTTCCCCGAAGGGATAGGCAGAGTTGTACTGATGTACATCCACTGTTCGCCGGTATGTAGCAGTCGCACTTGGGACCACTGAACCAACAAGGCAGTCGATTTTTATCCGTATCATTTCAAGTAATTATTAATATGAAAACATTTCAAACATGCTGCATATCGATACTTGAGTCTTATACAGGCCATGAATTCATAAGTTTTTATTTTACATTTAAGTTTGTTTTTAGTTTTACGTTACCTTTTAGATATAAAGATATCTACGTGAATATATATTTATCGCAAAATTTGCATCGATATAAAACATCTAATCTGAACCATAATTACCTGTATACCATCGAAAAAAAATGGTAGGTACATTAATTATATTAAAATAACTGGGCGTCCGTCTCAGCGACGTCTGCGCATGCTTTCACTTGTCTTTTCACATCACTCAACCCGTCAATTTCATAAAGAAGTTGATCTAATCTCGGTACTAAGTGTGAACGAGACCATTCCACAAGCCTATTAGATAAGCACACCTTACTTAATAATAATTATACCGGCAATTTTTTTATATGCGAAAGCGTTGACATGCTTTTTATCGGCGTTATAGTATTCGTGTAAGTATTACTAAAGAGTAACCTGTACGCACAATGGACCAATTATGAGCCTTAATTCATAAAATAAACGTAAACGTAAGCTTCCGTATGTCAAAATGTGTACTGAATTTTGACATACGGAAGCTTACATAAGTTAATGTTAACCAAAAACTGCTAATATCACTTTATAGCTGGTATTCTTTAAGATGTGTGAAGTCTGAAAACCCACTGGGCGATGGGGCCACTGATCGCCGGGCATAATCCTCAGTGAGGAAGAATTAGGTAGGCTATAATCCGCAACGCTGGTCCACTGGCCCAGTGGACCAGCTCACTGAGGATTATGCCCGGCGATCAGTGGCCCCATCGCTCAGTGGGTTTTCAGACTTCAAACCTTCAAGAATGTATGATTCCAGAGAAATGCAGCTAGAAGTTTATAATAATATACCACCATGCCTGTATTCCCCGCGATAAATTAATAAAATTAATTTGACACAGAATTTTGTCAATTCTGTGTCGCACTGTATACTGTACTTTAAAACAAATGAAAAGCAATTAATGATTTCCACATGTTTGCTATGAGTCCAAGATGATTCAAATTAACTTGGAAGACCGTGGATTTTCAATTGAGTTTCCTCACCACTAGGCATATCCTTACTAATATTATAAACGTGAAAGTTTGTGAGTATGGATGTTTGTTACTCTTTCACGCCAAACTTGGTACACAGATAGCTTATAGCCTGGAATAACACATAGTATAGGCTACTTTTTTATACAGGTCGCATCCAATCCTGAAATCCACACAGATAAAGTTGCGGGCAGAAGCTAGTCATATATATGTCATAGTCATTTCTGAATCACAATACAAACAAAAACAAAATTTATTTAGTAAACTTTATTTAAACTTTATTTAAAATTTACATCGCTCCGTTGATAAAATTAATAAAACATGTTTTCTATCACCAAACCAATACATACTAGCAATGTGTAGTGACTAAGTCACACGTTATTATTTTCCATGAAGGCTTTTACTTGTTCTTGATACATTCGATGTTTCTCTTCCAGTGTCTTTAGGGTGGTTGAGTGGCGGACACCTCCTACGTTGACCATGAAGCTTATCTGGACTGGTGGAATCTCAGACTCCGTATCTGTATTGATACCTTTGTTTTGGGAACTGGATTTTGTCCTCAGCTTAGTCTTGCCTTCATTCCGCAGTTTAACATCAGTTTTAATTTCGACTTTTTGTTTAGTTTCTGTCTTTTGATTAACAGTGTCTTTCTTCTTTACGGCAGACTGTTTTTGTCGCTGCTCCTTCTCGGCATTTCGCTCTCTAATTCTCTGCACGTCAGCGGATTTAGATTTTAGATAAGGGATTTTTATAGGGTTAGAGGTCTTTTCATTTATTGATTTATTTACCAAATAAGATGCACTCAGTTTTTCCTGTCTCTCCTTACTGGATACTACATCCTTTACAGGTTCTCTTCGTTTTTTTGTCTCTCTTTCAGTTTTTTTATCGGTATCAATTTGATATGTTTTTTTATAAATCTTTAGGCGATTTTCCATCCTAACTTTCTCAGAATACCTTTGTAGACTTCTTGCTCTTTCTAGTCTAGGTTTGATTTTTTCTATATCAGGCCCTAATCCACCCAATTTTACATTCTGGGCCGGCTCTATAGTTGCTCGTCTAAAATGGCGACGACGATTTGTCACTTCAGAAACACTTCTCAGGTTATCAGGACTTTCATCACGAATATCGTCTGCTTTACTAGTCCGCTCTTCTGTAAATTGTAATTCTCCATTATGATCTTCGTAAGAATTGTCCAGATAATTTTGTATATCTCGACTTAGAAGTTTTTCGTAATACATTTCGTTGTAAGACTCTGTATTGTAGAACTCTGGTATGGGATTATTAGCTTCATCGCCGATACTTTCTCTTTCGGTATCACCAAATTCAGGTGATAATGAACGTATTTCGTTCTTATCCTTTTTTTTATTTACATGGTTTGGCGCAAACTGTTTACGAAACATCTCGAGGTATGTAGGTCGCCTTGACTTTTCTCTTTCTTTGTTGACAAGGTAAGTGTTGGCTTGCATTAGGTCTTTCTTTAATTCATTCGCTCGAGGGTACTTGTTGCCTAAAATATTTTGCTTTCTTTTTTGATCTTTTGGTACCTTTATGAGCACATCTTTTTCATAAAATGGCACGAGTATAGTATCAACATTTTCATCGGACAATCTACCTTTTAAAGATTTTCGTTTGAAATTAGTTTCCAAGCTATCTAGTGATATGTTGCTATCAGTGCTTGAGTTTTTATCCATTGCTCTGAAGGAAAATTTAAGTCTCTTTCTTTTACTCATAAATAGATACGACGACTTGTCCATTATGTCAAAATGACAGTGATTTTTATTTAATCTTTTTAAATCACAACCAGTACAAATACATTAATGTAACAACCTCCTTGAACAATTAGTTATATGTTAAAAAAACATATTTTATGTTTTGTAGTTGTGTTGTAGGTAAATATCTGTAAACTATGAAGGGACGTTGGTAATAAATAGCGTGCTAGTCAAAAGTTAGGGCACGTAGTTGTGTTGGCGGTGGGCCAGATTCGAATAATGCGCAAATTGCTTTACGCCCTCGTCGGCAAGTTGGGAGGCATGGCATGCACCCTCACGCGTCCAGTAACGCCTGTCCGCCACATCGCTTGCTCTGTCAACACTATTTTCTGCTCCACAGTGTTTGTACTCCCATTCCATTACAATATCGACGAACAATTTATTTTCATTGTGATCACAAATATATTAATTAAATATTTAAAGATATTAATAAGAAAATTTTACACATTGATTACAAAATATGTCATGTTTCCTTTCTATAGGATATAAAAAAGATGCATGGCTTAGTTTTAGTTTAGCTTAGATTTAGCTGAATCTATTCGCACAAAGGGGTTAAAGCATTGAAATGTTTCTTCGCTATATTCTTAAATCTTCGTCCTCTTGTCATTTTGCCAAACATTTCAGACATTCAGACAGGATTAAATCTACTTCTTTTTGTTTCAAAAACATACATATTTTTGAGATATTGTCAAGCTTCTTCATTTAAAAGTATAACACTCGTATAGTGATATATGATGATATTGAAGTTAATTGATTCAAACAGCTGATTTAAGTGCATTAACATTTTAGGAACGTCCTTTTGGGTGTGAATTACGTAATAATCAACGTATTTTTCTTCACTTTTTAGACGGCACGTTTGGCGTAGTGGCTGAGCGTTCGGCTTCTACGTTACGTGTTGTGGGTTCGATCCACGCACGGCACAAATATTTGTACGATCTATAGGTAGTTGTTCTGGGTCTGGGTGTTTGTGTAAGTGATAATTTGTGTTTGTGAAATGCACCCACGATACAGAAGAAATTCCTAGTGTGAGGCAACGTTTATTTAACAAAATTAAATACCGTAAGAACAAGTTATGTTGTAATAATATAACTGTTTACGTAACATATATTTTTCTCATTGTTATGATTTCAGTGCTATTGTTCTCGGTCGTATACTAATATAAAGTTTAATTATTACACTGTATACAGAATGGCAGCAGATTCCAGGCTGGCTTCGTGCCAATGTCCGACTGAGATAATGGATTGGGGGCAACCTATCCGCGACCCGACCGGATTTCCTCTCTTATTACCCACACAATACTTATTTTATGCATTTAGATCCTTTTACACTCGCATTAAGTGTAAAGTGCAGACAAATCTCGTCTTTAAATATAATTTGTGTGGCTATATTTTTAAAATCAACCCAAGCTTATATTACATTATATTTTATTACCTAATGACTATGTATGGAATTACATTGTTGGGTCGTGTTAAAATTTGATGGCGCTGTTTATGCCTTTCTTCAATTAATTCCAAAATATTTTACCGATTTTCTTGGCTTTCTTTTACACTTCCTTTTGCTCTTCCCTCTCCATTTTCTGAACTGTACTTAAGCTAAGTATATGAGATTCTCCATCATGGATTTTCATTTTATTGTTCAAAACAAACAGGTATCTTCGAACACTAAAATCTCATTTCGATTGCAGATCGCATACATCACATTTTGGCATAATATTATGCGCGGCTCACAACAGTCACAACTTTAATAACGTTATCATGTGCCGATTGCATTAAAATGACCCTGGATTCGTATATCATTACAACTCAATACCGTGTATCGGCCTATATCGCAGAGCTACATTAACATTTAAATTGAAATAAGATGAGATATTATATTAGCTAATTAACTACATTGAGATAATATGTAATATAGGAAGGTTTATCGTAAGACCGTTGTCAGAAATTCCCTTTTCTGGACCAAATTAAATTAACAACATAACATAACATACCATCACGCCTGTATTCCCCGAAGGGTTAGGCAGAGGCGTACTTAATGTACACCCACAGTTTGCCTGGTATGTTTAGGTCCCATATTATAGGGGGCGAGCCTATAGCCATTAACCGGGCACAAATCCAGACTCCAAGCTGCTACTGAGAATTTCATAGAAAACTCAATAACACTTTTTTCGACCTGGGGATCGAACCCAGGACCTCTAGCGTAGCAGTCGCGCTTGGGATCACTAGACTAATGAGGCAGATAGATAGGATAAGATAAATTAACAACTGTATTTTAAAATAATCACAGATACGAAAACAAGACAATACGGTGGGCAGGCTGAGACAAATTGGTTGGGGAGAACCCCTAAGTATTTACTATTAATAGACACCATGTTATCTTATCAGTGGAAAATTTATTTTAGTTAAGAAGTCCTACTCAAGTTAAGCCCTACCTTAGTGAAGTCATTGTCAGTTACAGTTTGCGACTCACAAGCTACAACTAAGTTGCGAAACGTGGGAGAGCCATGCTTCGGCACGAATGGGCCGGCTCGACCGGAGTTATACCACGGCCTCACAGAAAACCAGCGTCAAACAACGCTTATGTTGTGTTTCGCCGAGTGAGTGAGGTAACCGGAGGCCCAATCCCTTTTTAAAAGGCGGGCAACGCACTTGTGACTCCACGGGTGTTGCGGGTGTCCATGGGCGGCGGTAATCACTTACCATCAGGCGAACCGTCTGCTCGTTTGTCCCCCTATCCCCTAAAAAAAAGTTGCGGTTGTGGTGCTGCCCTGGAACACGATACCCGTCACGATCTCACATCTTGCAAACATAGATACCTACCTACTATTTACCTCAATGATCCACTAACTATATAATATTTGTTAAAATAGTGTTAACTGCACCGTCAATTTAACTGATCAGGTGTTAAGGTCACCGGTAGAATATCATTGTCGTTTCTGACTCATGTCCATATCAAAGATTTGAAAATGATTAAGATAAATTAAACTGTACTCACTTGTAACAAGGTCCATAACAATAAATGTTTGGCCTATCTTGATACAGTAGTGACAGCTTATTACACCATGATAGCATCGATGGCATTTAAAATTGGAACCGGAAAGCTAATCTAAGGACCGTATGTCGTCATCATAAAGGTGAACAACTTACAAGTATAGATATTCCTTCATAAAAGGAACCTCTCAAGGACTTTCCATTTGTTAAAGTCTTTTTTTAATTCATGATGTTTTAAATTAAAAAGTATTTATTATAAATGTAAACTTTATAGATGAATAAGAAAATACGAAAGTAACTCTTACTTTCGCAAAATAAATTCTTCTGTAAAGGTTGCATTTAAAATAAAGTCTGTCTATTTTGTAACTTTTCACACCTGGTTAGGTGGCTTGTATGGATATAGATATAATTTTTCTTGTTTCGGAGATAAATATTTTTTAAATAATTTTTAGAGTTTTTGGCAATACATGGGAAATAACATTAACGTGTCAGTTTGTCGTATAGTAGTTAAAATATTTTTTTCAAATTAATTACTTTCTTACATTCCAATTAGAAGATCTTCGATGTAGCCTTAATTTCAATAATATTTGAAACCTAGTTCTTAGCTAATAGGTAGGTACGAGTGAACATAAAAAAGATGTTAAAATGGCCTTGACATTTTTATGTAATTTTTATTATTTGTTTTAATGTGAAACCTGTTGAATTACTGGTTCTCATTTATTTAAACAAAACCCATCTAGTCAATATTCACGAACTGGTGATTAAAATTATTTTATTTTATGTGATAAAATAATTTGTGGGGGAAGTCTGCAAACGAGCAGACGGATCGCCTGATGGTATGAGGAGACACAAGCGCGTTGCCGGCCCTTTTAAAGGGGATTGGGCCTCCGGTATCCTCACTCACTCGGCGAAACACAACGTAAGCGTTGTTTCACGCCTTAATTTAGGTTAAAATAGAATATCTAATCCTTACTAATATTATAAAGGTGAAAGTTTGTGAGTGTGGATGTGTGGATGTATGGATGTTTGTTACTCTGTCACGCCAGAACAGCTGAACGAATCTGGATAAAATTTGGCACACAGATTATAGCTCGGAATAACACATAGGTTAGGATAGGCTTTTTATCCAGAACGGACCCAATCCTGAAGTCCACGCAGACAAATTCGCGTGCAGAAGGTAGTCTGTTATATAAGTATCAACAAAACATTTAAGAACACAAACAGATGATACTTAATGTATCATAAATTAACAAGTAACACGATTGTGTGACTAGTTATTGTTAAAATAAAACAGTTTGATTATAATCCCGCTGTAGATCTGTAAGTAGACCATTACATAATGCCAATAACACCATTATAACATTAAATGCTAAATAAACATTTAGATAAAATCTCAGATAGATCATTTTAACAAACAGAACATCAAAGATAACTGCAAGGTGATACAAATTAGGATGGTTTTACACCTTTAGCCATTGATTTGGGCCAAGGTGTAATGAAATTGGTGTCAATTTAGATGACAATGGCTAACAGAGCCTCGTAGACGTTCACCGGCACGTTGAGTGCTCGCAGGTTTGGTTCTAGCTCTTTATACCTATACATATATAGGCAGGTAGGTACTTTGACAACAATTATGTCTTTCAAGGCCATATCTTTTGCATTGTGCACTTTAAAATAAGAAATGGTAAACATAAACAAAAAACACGTTGAAATAAAACCGCTATACGGTTCTTGTTGCGTTATATTTATATTATTAAATCGTAATAAATTAATTATGGGTTTAATAATGTATCTACCTTTATAGCGATAAAATCCATAGGTAAAGTGGTTTTATTTCAATAACCTAAGTGTCTGAAATTAGTAAAAAAAACAAAAATAATGGGCTGACAAACTTGTATGGAAACTTGATATTTTTCGGTTAATATTACTTCATACTATACTTATGTTTTTTTTTATGCGATAGGGGCATTTTTTTTATGCAAACGAGCAGACGGATCGCCTGATGGTAAGCGATTACCGCCGCCCAGGGACACCCGCAACACCAGAGGAGTTACAAGTGCGTTGCCAGCCTTTTAAAACGGGATTGGGCCTGCGGTAACCTCACTCACTCGATGAGTTGACGCTGGTCGAGCCAGCCCATTTGTGCCGAAGCATGGCTCTCCCACGTAAAAAGATTATGTATATGAAAAAGATTATATATATACTTACTCCAAAAAACAAACACTTTAAAGAAGGAAATGTTAAATTATACCAATTTATAGGTACCAGTTCCTATTTGAAAGCGCTTCTTTCGATTTAGACTAGTGGTTCCTTTTGTGTTGTAATTGTAACGTCATATCCACTTTCTATGCTTATAAAAAAGTTAGCTAGCTGTTGCCCACGGTTTCACTCGCATCCCAAAGACCTTTTTTAGAAAAAAGGTAGACTATATCCTTCCACAGGATTCAATCTAGGTTCTTGTCAATTTTTATCGAAATCTGTTCTGCGGTTTAAGCGATAGAAAAATTGTCAAACAGACAGAGTTACTGTCGCAATTATAATATAAGTATGGTCACGGATAAAATCATCATCCAAGTCTAAAGAGTATTCACCCACGATGGTGATAAACATTAATACCTACGCAAATACCTGGGTATGTGCGTAGGTATTATATATATTATTGACAGGGGTGCGTGTCTCCGATTCAATCTCAAGACCTATGTCTAAGCAGTCCATGTATATATTAGGTACTAAGCGAAATCGATATGATTAATACAAAATAATTATAATTTATAATAACTGCCTCGTTGGTCTAGTGGTCCCATGCGCGGCTTCTAGAGAGGTCTGAGTCATTAATAGGATTCCCACGTCGAGGAGTTTTATTGGGTTTTTTCTAGAAAGTTCTCAGTAGTAGCTCCAAGTTTGACCTGTGCCCGGTTACTGGCAACACGCTCGCCTCGCATTACATGGGACCTAAACACAACCGGCTAACTGTGGGTGTAAATAGCACACCTCTGCCTAGCCCTTCGGGAAATATAGGCGTTAATCCATTAAGTCGGGTTCCGGCCCTCGAAAATATACTATAGATATCCTATTGTATTATGTAATTAATATTGTATATTGTAATGACTGCCTCATTAGTCTAGTGGTCCCAAGCGCGACTGCTACACTAGAGGTCCTGGGTTCGATCCCCAGGTCGAGCAGTGTTATTGGGTTTTTCTATGAAATTCTTAGTAGCAGCTCGGAGTCTGGATTTGTGCCCGGTTAATGGCTATAGGCTCGCCCCCTATAACATGGGACCTAAACATACCGGCGAACTGTGGGTGTACACTAAGTACGCCTCTGCCTAACCCTCCGGGGAATACAGGCGTGATGGTATGTTATGTTATATCCTATTAGGTCTGTAATTTGTTAATTGGTTAGAAACAACGACGTGATTTTAAGTTTAAAGTTCGGAAGGTAAATCTGTTAAAAATGTTCATAATATAATTCCGATTTAGTCTCAGTTTCATAAACGTCAAAGGGCTACCAAACTAAAAACAACATCAAACGCGAACGAGCGAATTGAAATCGAAAATAACCCCGAAAGTGACATTTGTGAGGTTTATGACTGAAATTGAACCGATATTAAGTATATTTTGAAAATTTTTTAAGTACCAGAATTACCTTTCAAAGCCATGACGTGCATCGTGACTTGGTGATTGATATGATACAGTTCAAGTTCATTAATAATGATGGCCGATAGCTTGCGCAATCCATTGAAGTTTGGAACAGTTTATGATCCAATTAGAAATAATAATCTACATAATGTACGCAAAATTAATATTTCTATCGATTTTTTTTGGCCTCCAAAAAAGAGCATACATAATAGACAAAAAAAGCTGCCATGCCAAAATGGGATGACGCAGATGACGTTAAAATAGAATTAATTACTCTATAAGCCGTCAATCCGCAGATTGGTACTTCAAGAACTTTAGGAAGTTCTTTTAAGTTTTGCAGGTTTTCTCATGATGTTTTCATTCAGAGTAGCACATCATTGTCAAAGGTGTATCTCCTGGGTTTAAACTCAGAACAAGCTAGCAATCATATTATTAAGCTATACTCTCTATAAAAATAGGGTATTACAAAGCGATATCTACAAAAGAAAATCAGAAAAGAATAAAACGTTTTCATTCTTTGCGTCTCTTTTCTATTATTTTATTTACATCTACAATCTTCCACCTTTTAAAAGTGTGCCAGAACATATTGCGTTATGAAGATAATTGATTGATCATGTATTAATCTGTGCAAAGACTCGGTTTATCGGTTATCGATAAGTTCCGGCCTATCGTAGATAAAACATTCAATTCCGAGACAATAGGCGATAAAACGATTAGCTAAGCTGAATGCACTTGACCTACATCCGCCTGAGCTTGATATTCAAACGTATAATGTGGCAACACTGGCCGCGACTCATTACCACAGTTAAGAAATGAAAAAGCTCGGGACAAAAGACGATCCGATTACTTGCGATTATTCGATTATTATCTGAAATTTAAAAGGAAAGAGTAGCTTTTAAATTTCTTTTTTATCTATAACCGTAGCTGTAACTCAGAGTCGTGAACTTGACATTAGCGATGAAACCAATTGACGCAATAGGTAGATTTAAAAACTATAATATTCACTGTTGGAATCAAATCGTTCCTAGATTTTAATTAATATTTTTGTTTTTATATTCAGTATAAGACATTTATTACAAATTAGACAGTTCTTTGGCCAACTAATTTTCTAAGCGGGATCATTGACCAACTTGGTCATGGCAACGACCTAAGTAGGTATCTATTACCTACAGTAAACAGTATTCTAAGAACAGGTTACGATTGGGTACTACATATGAAATATTTTTGAAATTTAGATTTTAAACTGATTACCCCAATTTTTCAGTGTCATTAGATTACCTACATATTTAAAAAAAGTGTAGCTCAGCAAAACAAAATAAGGTCAATAACTTGGTCGATAACCTACGGCAGATTTAAAAAAAGAATAATATTCTTACACCTTTCAAAATGTATCAATGTTCTAAACCAACATACAAACATTTGCATAACTATTGATGATACGTATAAATAAAATACGCATTTTATTTTGTGACTGGTTTATTAACCGGCCATAGTACCTAACTATACCTACATAATTGCGCTTTATGATCATATTAATATTAACATACCTATTCCTAGAGCACCGCCCCTCGCTATTAAAACCATTCGTCATAAATGTGACATCAAACCTACGTCACTCTCCAGCTAAAGTTGACCTCTTATCCTTCACCAATGCAAGCAATATTCAACCTTATATCACTCTTCTCTAAGATATACTACGCTATCCAGTTACTATGTGTTACGTACAGCATGCGTAGTGGGTTGTATAACGTTGATAAATGGTGGTAGGTAAAAAACAACCTTAATTACTGGGTGAGAGTGTCGAAGAGTATTAAAGGTGACGAAATGGTTGCTGCGATCATTTATGACCAACTGGCACGAACGACAGCTGTACTTTACTGCTTTTGTCATACAATAAGGAAAGCAAAATTACTATTATTTCATATTGTAATAATACACAGAGACAAATATTCCTATTCAGATCTAAATGGCGCGTGGCACTTTGACTAGCAGTGACTTCCCCAGACTGATGATGAAGTAAAATCTAGCATGAAAAGGAGACAAGGCAAACTCGGGACAATTTTCATACACGAAAAAATGTTGTGGTAAAAAAGTTTCCTCTTTTCATTTCTGTTCCTCAGAGTCTAGGTAAATTAGCACTATCTATTCCACTGATGATAAATTATGACAATTAGATTTTATATTATTTTAGAAGCCTTTGAACGCTCGGTATCAAGCATCATAAATTTAAATAAAAATGTAAAATTTCATGCAAATTCTAAAACTAGTATAATTTCTATATGACTTGAAAATAACCCAAATAAATACATAGGTACTTACCTGTCAAATTTGCTGTGACTCGGTCTGGGACATCTTGTAATAATTTATTTAATGCTCCATACCAAATATTAAAAAGAGATTACACTGTTCGCTTACGAATGGGTAAATTCAATTTAATGAGTATAAATATTATATTAAATAATGTTTACCTTCTACCGGTAATTCCATATCAATACTTATTATTAAAATTATTTAAAAAAATGGATGTTCCGTATTGGATGTTTTCTTTTTTTTAATCCCGTCATGGGATATGGCGCCACACTTTTTGTGTATTTGCCAGTATCAAGTATATAGAATAAACAAGTAATATTTAATATTTCCCGTTATGGGATTATATTAAATGGCGCCACACTTTTTGTGTTTGCCAGTGTCAAGTATACAGAATAATCCCCAGTAAAAGTGGAAACTTCACATAAGTAAGGCTTCGATGTAGTTTAGAAGTGAACACAAAAGGCACGATTTTCAATTTTATATCATTTGCCTATACTCGCACACGTTCACGAACACTTAATGGTTAACTGTCCACTATAATTACACATAAACTGTTGAGAAATACGAGTTTGGGAAACTAATAAAAAACCAACAAAGTGCATTTTACATTTTCCCGCCTAAACTCCTGTGGAGGGACGAGGAGTGTTGCCCCTCACACCAAAGGGAGGATCCTCCGACCAGGCGGGTGTTTTGCCTGGCGGGCCACGGCCCGACTGTTGATAATGGGCAGTTGTATAGTATATCGAAGTTGCGTTGCAAACTTAACTTGCGCGATTCAGGACTTGTCCGTCTATTTTCTTTGTAGCACGGTAGATGTCGCTACACTCCTATTGGAGACCCGGAAAACAACATTAATATGTAGTTCAATTCTTTTATTGGCGTTGATATAATGTGGATTTATGTATTGTTGCAAGATGGATTAAACATATAAGTTGTATTAAATGTATCCACGAGAATACTGCCGACAATGGAGAAATATATTATTTACATATTGTAATACTTTATGGAATATCATAAAAAATAATAATGTTTCACAATTAATTCAACTTATTTTTTAAATGGATTTAATGTGGTATTAAGACACAGAACACAGATTATTAATTGAAAATGCTCAAGCATATTGAAAAAGCAATATCCTTGTTGTGGCTGACAATAAAATATCATGCCTGATCATCACCCACTTAAAAAAATTATACCTGTATACCACCATCCTTACATTCTCTTTAATGTAGGTAATTTGTAAAGATCCATAACGACCTTTTACAATCATTTCGTGTATTGTAAATATAAAACAATGATGTTGATGGAATGAGTGTTAATGGGTGGTTACTGATATATTCTTGCATGACTAATATACCCAATTACCTACCGTATACATTCTGGAGCCTTTGCTACTCGTAAGGATGCGGATGAATTTCTCCATTTCTGCGTTTGGGACACATATTTTTATTATTACCCACACTGATCTCGTTTTTCCCAATCCCATGAGAATTCCCTAAATCTTTTTTTATGGGTTGTAAACGAGCAGACGGATCGCTTGACGGTAACCGGTTACCGTCGCACATGGACACCCGCAACACCAGAGGAGTAACAAGTGCGTTACCAGCCTTTTAAAAGTGGATTGGGCCTCCGGTATCCTCACTCACTCGGCAAAACACAACGTAAGCGTTGTTTTACGCCAGTTTTCTGTGAGGCCGTGGTATCACTCCAGTCGAGCCGGCCCATTCGTGCCGAAGCATGGCTCTCCCACGGCTAAAACTTCGTCTATATTTTAAAATACTTCCGTGAAAATTTTCATTCTTTCCGCTAGTACTATCTGAGCGTTGTCTGTCAGGCATTAGGTATTGGTTCTTTCATTTTGTTTTTTTTTTTTGTCTCACTCTTTGATCTAGGCGCGACTGCTAATCAAGAGGTCTAGGGTTGAATGCCCAGGTCGAGCAAAGTTATTGGGTTTTTTATGGAATATACAGTTCCAGCCCGGAGAGTTCGGATTTGTTTGGATTTGAGGCCCGTTCTCTATTACATGCGAGTCGGGACTAGTGTTGCCCAAATGCAAGAACAAGACGAGACTTAGCCAGTCTTGGTCTTGGTCTTGCGCCAATACACCTGGTCTTGGTCTTGGTCTTGGTCTTGCGCTCCCAGTCTTGGTCTTGGTCTTGGTCTTGCAGCAAGAGTCTTGCAAGTCTTGCAATTACCTATTAGTCTATTACTATTTATTAAAGTTTACTTTAAATCTTAGAAAAACGTATTAGAATTGGAACATTGTGAGCTTGAATTAACATAGCCATAGTAAAGATCAAGCAGATTAATAAATAACTGAAGATTTGATAAGAAATTCGAAAAATCAACTGACCTATATGTCGTTTTCCATGGAAGTAACTGTTTCTTAATAAACATTTATGATTTATAAGCTTACATTTGCTAAAACATGTAAAAAAACAAATTAATTACAATAACTTGAGAATTTTTTTACACGTTTCAAGTATATTTAAAAGTGGCTACAATATTTATTAAACGGGTGATATTTGAACACTTTTTTGCTATTTTTTCTTGTAAAAACTTAAGAAATATAATGACTAAATGTACAATAATAGTACCTAAGTAATTAGTTTAAAACCATATAAGTAATCAATATTATAATATATACTTACTAGAATGAATTAATATGACATCTACTACCTATCTTTACCATTTTATCCTAATCATAATACTACTTGCGTGATCAGTATAATGTATTCATTTTCATTCTAAGCACTCTGAAACTTATTTATTCTTTGGAACACCTGTAGGTACTCTTAAAAAAATTCGAAATTATTTTGCATGAGTATACCTACACCCTATGGCGGCAATCAAATAGTGTCACAAATGTTATGATTTCGGCGTGGCGGCAACGATTGTTTTAGATTTCAAAAGAAGCCGCCGGCGCGTGTATCATAACCATGTACTTCCGAAAAGCGGCAAATTTCTTTGAGAAGTAAGTACAAAACCTTTGATGCCGCATTATCAAAGTGCCGATGGTTAAAACATAACTATGCATGCACTCAGTTTGATTTTAATAGATATTTTTTTATTCGCTATGTTTATGGTATTAGTCGTAATGCGCATAGGTCCAGTTTTTCATATTCTTTGATACAGTTTTTTGCGTCTCATAGAATTCCTAAGCGTACCTACCTATACACCGAACTGTTACACCTAACTACTCAGTGAAATAGCGCTAAGTCCTAGCTGCAAGACGCAAGAGTCTTGCAGGCTATGTCTTGTTCTTGCTCAAGTCTTGCACGGTCAGTCTTGGTCTTGGTCTTGCTAAAAATACGCGGTCTTGTTCTTGGTCTTGGTCTTGCAAAAACGCAAGAACAAGACCAAGACTGCAAGACCAAGACTGAATTTGGGCAACACTAGTCGGGACCTAAAAATACCTACCGGCGATCCGTGGTTGTACATTAAGTACACCTGTCCGTACTTACCCTTCGCGGAATAAACAAACAAACCAAATTTACTTCTACTTTAAACGACCTAGCAATTCGTTATATTGGCAGATAGAACGGTGATATCATAATATTTTCGGCATGTAATATTGTAGGCGCATTTCAAATGTCAAGGATTATCGCGATAATTGACATTGAACCGTCCTGCGCATCCCACAAGGGAATACGCGTGAAGATAGTTATTCGCAGACTAGTTATTATCCCGATTGAGTAGGCGGTCTCTTGAGATAACGCCAACAATTATAAATCACGTATCTCTCCTGATTGCCCAACTTCTGAAGAGTTCAATACTCCAAACAGAGCAACAGAAACGCAACTACCTACAGTAATTAATATTATACTTATTGTAAGTTATTGAGAAAGTATATTCGCCCAGCTCGTAATGGCAAACAGGTATTTTAATATTTGATAATGTGTAGATAGTTTAGCTAGGGAGGTCTATAATAACAATAGGTTCGGATCGACTACTTTTCAAATTTCATGACCGAATCAGTTTTGCAAAAACTGGACCATAGCCCGTCACTGGCATTGCAAATGTTGTGAATCCTATGAGTATTGAATCCGACATCCCCTGCCAGCTCCCAAGGTGAATAGGGTAATAGTAAACAATAGAAGAAAATCTCCAACGTATATATTAGTTGACTCTACAGAATGTAAATCGACAGTTTTAAATATAAATTAACCTATTCTCTTTCTTTTTTGTGTAGAATGTCGCAAAATTAATTTAATGAAGGACTTATTTTTTTCTGAACAGAAATGTCGCAATTTTTTCGAATGATGCAATATATTAAATCTTGATTTATAATTTATTATACGCTGATGCCATCTTATTAAGTTTCGTTTAAAATCTATAATATGGTTGAACTATAGGTAGTTAATTAAAGGCAATAATTTGGATTTGCCAACTTGAAATTTATTAAAAAATATTTCTCGGTCTCCTTCACTGGTCGAATTCTTTTTAATATAACTTATGTGAGCACTAAGACCGTTACCAACGGACAGCATTTTATTTTTATTTACGGTGTATGTAAAATGACTCGAATAGATTTTATCAGTTTCCCGCCACATTTCTTTCAACTACCAAACACATTAAGAACTCATTACTGCCCGACCTTGTTGATATGGAACATATTTAAAACAATAGACAATTTATTCCCTTTGCACCTTGACCATTTAAAAAAACAATTCAAGGAGCAACATTTTATTATAACATTAATCAGTATGTACATCCTTTAGACTTCCGTGCCCTATAATCAAGTCGTTCTTAGACAGCTTCCGTACATTCAAGCCGCTACTTGCAGACAATTGGCAGATCAATGTAGCTATTGTTTACTTAATTGATGCTCCAACAATGATACTACGTGTCTAAGGGTGTTTTCCTACAGGGCGTTCTTCCAGTGTAGGCGTAGAAGCCTTTAATAGCCCCTCGTTAGATGCGTTTACGCGACTACCCTCAATTAATCAAACTCGGAGTCTGGAATTCTGCTAAGTACTTAAAATAAAATTTTAATCAGCATTGACCAATGACAAGAGTGGCTTACTTGCCTTAATGTCTCTTTATAGCTTTCAAGCTGAGTCTCACTTCCGCTCCTCGGAACAATATTAACAAATCGTAACCGCATCTGCAGTGTGCTACAATCTTTATTGCTTCTTATAAAAACTTTGTTTCATTGTTGGTCGATCGTATCAGCGCTTATTGAAATGTAGAGAGAAAGCAAAAAGAAATCACTATTAACAGTAATAAGATTAATATCAGAAGAACAATGAGGTTTTTATAAATATTTATAGGAATTTTGTGTTCAATGGACATTCGAACTAATTATTTTATTATTTTATAGAACATTTATATGTTATAACATCTATCCTATCGTCAGAAATGTGAAAGTTAAATAGACACTTGCATTTGTATAGGTGTAATACCTATGTGTTTTTAGAAATGAGCATTAGCATAAATCGCTGGACAGTTTTCAAAGAAATTGTGTAGGTATATTTTTTAGGACAGATCATAAGTGGCATGTAATACATATTTGCAGGAATTTACGAATGAAGAAGTACTGTGGCAAAGCACTTTCTCCATTTACGCAATCTTTATCAATATAAGTAAAAGAAGTAAATTGCCTTATCTGCTTAAAATAAAAACATCCAAATCAATTCAATATAGAAAATGTACTTTTTACGGATTTTATCGCGGTATTTTAATATTATGATATATATTTGCCTGATTGCCAAACAATCATATAAATATGGTGCTATAGAATCTGTAAAAAAGTACTTTTATTCAATATTTTAATTCCATATCATAAAATAATTATAAGTTTAACATTTTAAATAAGTTTCACTTTCTATCTAATTCTATTATACCTGTTGCAAATCCATTTTTCGGTCCCCGAGAAGGGAGAACCAGATAAAAATGACGTCGATATCAATAATCTTGATCCCCAACCAATTCTGTAGTCAGTCAGTTTGTTCGCGCAGTCATTTTTATCTGCATTCTCGTTTCTCCGCAGACCTGCACGAACTCGAGAGACAGAACAAGATCACCAAGCAGATCCTGGAAGCGTTCATACAGAAGAAACTTGGGCTTCGAAGTAACGTGCCAAGGGCGCCATCGATCCTCGACATCCTGCCGGTGAAGATTATGAACGTACCGACGACGAGGCAGCCAGAAATAGTGGAGGAAGTGGAGCAAGAGAATCAAGACAACCAGGAGATACCAGAGGAACAGGAGGTCAAAGAGGATGATAGTCTGCAGAGCGTGGAAAGCGAGCAAATCGATTCTATTTACAACACCGAAGGCACGTATATCGATTCTCGCTTTATTTACCAATTGCTGTTTATGAATGCACGATGATTCATACTTTCGCTAATAGTCGTCATTCTGAATGATTTGCATTATGCAAGTGCAATGCACTTTGTTTTTATTTAAACTTTGGCTATTTTTAGCACTAGCTCGTAACAATTGATGGTCATATTGCTATTACTTTGTTTAGTGCTGGTAAATATTGATACGTTGTTGCTAAGTATGCACGATCAGTTGAATATTGATTAAACTGGACCACCTGACAAGACACCTAGGGGCTAAAAAGGGACTTTTCATTATTCATAGTATGATTTAACTAAGTATAGATTTTAAATAAGAATTGTTTGTGTTAGCTACTTATGGAATTAAGTATCCGATCTAAAGGCAAATTCTGTTTTTAGGGTTTCTTACCCAAAGGGTAAAACGGGACCCTATTACTAAGAGAAAAAGCAGCTGATAGCCTAGTGATATCACCATAGGACTGCCAAGTCAAAGGTCTCGATTTCGAATCTAAGGCACACACCTCCGACTTTTCGAATTAATGTGCATATTAATAGTTAATTATCACGCGCTTAAACGGTGAACGCAAACATCGTGAGGAAACCTGCATGCCTGAGAGATTTTCTCGACGGCGTGTGATGTCTGCCAACCCACATTATGCTAGCGTGGTGGACTATAGCCTAATCCCTCTCATTCTGCGAGGAGACCCCGCAGTGGAACAATGTAATGGGTTGATTATGTTACTAAGACTCTGCTGTCCGTCCGTCCGTTAATCCGTCTGTCACCAGGCTGTTTCATGAACCGTGATAGTTAGACAGTTTAAATTTTTACAGATGATATATTTCTGTTGCCGCTATAACAACAAATACTAAAAAACAGAATAAAATAAATATTTAAGGGGGCTCCCATACAACAGAGATGATTATTTTGCCGTTTTTATAGATAATGGTATGGAAACCTTTGTGCGTGAGTCCGACTCGCACTTGGCCGGTTTTTCAATAATGTCAAAAATATAATTCCGATCAAGTCTCAATTTTACAAATGGTATTCTAGGTACTAAAAGAAAAAAACGTTAAACGCGAACAAGTTACATTTAATTAAGAGCAAAAATCTACCCAGAGGTGACATTTATAACACTGAAAATGGATCGAAATTACATTTAGAATATTTTTTAAGAAGATACCAAAATTAGCATACTGGTCTTTTAACCAAGAGGGTTAGGGCTATTTTTAGCTTGAATGAAGATTAGGTAAGTTATTTTAGTAAAGGAAAAATTCAATCGCGGGCAGGATTTGAACCTGCGTCTCCTGGTTGGATATACCAGACGCTCTGACCTCTAAGCCAGTGATATCGATCAGGCAGGTGGGGTTCGCGGTGGCTTAGAGATCAGAGCGTCTGGTGTATGCAACGCAGGTTCGAATCCTGCCCGCGATTGAATTTTTCCTTTACTAAAATAACTTTATAATCTTGGCATGGAAAATGCAAAAAATCTCAAAAAGAAGATTAGATAATTCAAGATTTCATATTATTATCCTATTATTTCTTTCGTAACTATTTTTTCTTTATCCTTCTATCTTCATTACGGTTAATGCTTTGATCTTACGATATTTGTCCTTTAAATGCCATCATGCGACTTTCAAAGCTGCGTAAAAATGACATTCAAATCTAGCTTTGAGCCAACATGCGCCAGTAAGATTAGTCAAACATTTGTCAATACGGTAAACAATACGCAACGAGTGCACGAAGATGTGAAAGACACCGCGACCCAAATCGTACGCCAGAACAAACATTATGGCAAAGTTTGATCAAATATTTGTGATACTTTCGTGAGACTATTGCAAACCTACGCACAAGTTAATTAATTGCGAAAATTCGTCAACATTGACCACTCCGCCAATGTTTCCTAACAGTAAGTAGGAAAGAAAACCTCTAATTTTCACAAGGTCGTGTTAATTTTACAGTAACGTAATTTATCCATCTTGTCATTTACAGTTTCATGGATAAGTCTGTGTAGGAATTTTAGAATTAGAGTTTTTTATGGATCGATGGTCGTCAAATGAGCTGACGAGCCACCTGATGGTAAGTAGTCATCGTCGCCCATAGACACCTGCAATATCAGAGGAGTTGCTGATGTGTTGCCGATCTTTAAAAGCCACTGCGGACTATAGACTGCCTGAGTTTAGTACCAGACTGATAACGGCTATTATCACATTAAATTAGACAAAATCTATTAGAGAGAATATAATATTTGTCATCATTACAAAATAATGTCGAACAAATTATTTATTACGAAAGAGGTTTTTAGCACTCTATGATTATAAAAATACCACTTATTTTAAATAAAAAAATAAAAACTCTCTCTCTCTCTCCTTGGGAAGTTCATTGTTACTGCCAAAGGACCGGTCCACCCCGGTTCAATCCGACAAATAGTCGGAGCTCATAAAAACGAAATAAAAATGTCAATAGTGACCCGTAAATTACTAATCTTTATTTAATTGAACTTTACATATATAAAACAAAAAATAGGGATTTTTTACCGTAAAACGAAAATAAACACACTTTAATTGGATAGGTAAGTATTTTTGTACATAAATTATAATAGAAATACATTCGACATTTCACTGGCAACGTTAAAACTAGTTTAGAGGTCGTTACTACTATAATATTCATTTGACATTTACAAATATGCAAAAAAAGAAAGAAGAAAAATGGTCGGATCACTATCATAAAATACTTTGATGCTTTAATACTTTCAATATTAAGTATCTACCTACTTACATTATCTTACCTAATATGTAAATTTTAAAATGATTACTTCATTGACTTTGAATTCGAATCAAAAGGAATTACTTTATCTACCAACTTATGTTATGTCGAGTCAGTCAACTTCTGACGATTTGACGATTTGCGTGGTTAAAAAACTGCGGTTACACCAGCCTGTCTGTGGATGCGCAACTTTTTTTAACACAGTGAGGTCCTCCTTCATGTTTAAAAATGCTCTTCCAAGCAGACCTACTACTATTGGACGACCAGAAGCACGAAAAAGCGACATCGATTCATGGTGGACATTTCCAAACCCGAACGAAACGTTTTAAGTCCACTTTTATTATGCGTACCGCTGAAATGTGGAATGCGCTACCCGAGTGGATCTTCCCCGATAGATATAATCTGGGTGTCTAACATGAGTGAATCGGTTTCATCTAGGCAATCGCGCTCCATCGTAGATCACAGTATCGCTTAACATCAGGCGAACTGGCGGTCAAGCGTAAGCCTATCATGAATAAAAAAAAGACTTATAGTGGTAAAATTCTCTAATCTAATCGGGAAATGTCATAACAACTAAAAATACTAACTTATAAATAATAACCAGTAGGTACTTTCATGGCAATTGGTAAGAAAAATTCTTACCCTAGAATTTGTACAATTCTGAATTGCTGAAAGATGGCATCTGCGTCGTGATTATCCACACCATACAAAAGGCTGCCTAAAGATGCCTGTTTCTTAGTAAGTAGGTAGTATAGATATATTCAGTCGCAATTATGTAGATTGACGAAAAAAATGAGTTATTTAAAGTGATAAAAAACTACATTATGTTTTAAGAAACCTAAGCATGATGCTTAGAGATTTTAAAATACGTAAAAAAGCTTATTTTTTCTATATCTACATGACATTTAAAGAAATCACCTTGCTTTAAAATAGGTAGGTACGGTAGGGAAATTGTTAAAAGTCTAAATTATCTGATATAATAACTAGCAAGCAATTAAGACTGTTTTACTTTTATTGTATGGTTCTGCTGATGTGATTCTTATAAATTTTATGACCGAAATAAAATAACATATTTATATCCAATCTTATAATATCAATAATTAGAGATTTGAATTTAGATAAGTACCTACCTCACTATGTTTGGACTTTATATTATAGGAAATATGAATTATTTTTAAGGACAGTTATGTATACCTACCTAGTAATATTTTAATCTTGTAGTGTTATGCTTGGATCTAGATTTAATAGAAGCAAGGTTTCAAACAGGTGGTATGATTTAGCTATCTTTAAGTCGGCAAAGTAACATCCTAACCCATTTTTTAGTCAGGGAAAAGTGCATCCTTACCAAGCAAATAGACCTTTTTGATGGCGGAATCCCCGTTCCGTTTTTTCCATAAGGGCACAATGGCACAGGACTAAGGGCCCCAGGTTGTAGGGGCTCCGCGGGGGGGCTATAAAAAAATCATACAATTATTCACTTTTTAAAAGGACCTCCGAATTCTATTATCCCCAAGGACCCCTGGAGGGCCCACGGCAACCTTTTAAAGGATACCGGAAACAATATCCTTAGGTTCATATGGAGGCGGGGCTCGTAGCTTAGTAATAACTTAGCTGATCAACCGATATGCAAGGTTAAGCTGCGCTTGCCGCGGTTCGTGTGTGGATGGGTTAAATTTTTCAACACTTTAAACTCCTTCGTGCCTAAGAGAGAGCACGTAAAGCCGTCGGTACCGGTAGTCATACGAACACCTATGACAATCGTAGGTGGTAGTAAGAAGCCCTAAAAACCTTTGAATATCGGTAGATACCTACTTATTACCCAGAAATTGGGTTAAGGAGGTCGGGTGGCAGTCGCTTTGTGTAAAATACTGATGTTTAGTCTCATCTGGTTCAACTGGGAGCCGACACCAAAATAAGAGGACGATCTTAAGTTTAAAAAAAAACAAAATTATTAATTCTATCACTCTGAAATTTTATTTCCACCATGCCAGATGCTCAGTCACTTGGAAACGCAATCACACGATAGACCCAACTCAATTTACAGGCTGCTAACACAGTTTATGCTGCAAACTGGCCAGGCCACTCGTTAAATATCGAGTCGATGCGTTTTAACACAATTTTAAAGAGCACTTTCAATATTCAGCCCCTTCACGGGTAAGAGTTTAACGTGGATAACCTAATTTTTATTATGATGTCAATTAAAAATTTAAAATTTCAGAAATTATCAAAGCAACTTCTTTATAAAAAAGGTCTTAAAAATGAGACCCAGATTGGTATATATGAAATGAAATGAAATGAAATGAAATGAAATGATCTTCTCTCATGCAGTCCAAATTAACATAAAAAATAAAACAGCAAGAACAATAAAATAAGCAACTTTGTTCCTTTAGAAAAAATGTTTAGATTTTTTTTATTAGAAAATTATTTTACGAAGAATATCAATTGTTGCAATATTCTTCTTATGGAATTTTTCGTATTAGGTACTTACCTACCTATATTTTAATTTACAATAGTACCTACTCAACCCAACTTTACCTGCGTACATAATGATTTTAATGTATAAGTATGCCATTAGGGTTAACTTTTTTTTATATCACCGTGCGCAGGCGGGCCCAGATAGACCTCCAGCCTCCATGAGCTGTGGCCTGCGGGCGGTTGACTTGGGGAGGCCATCGCCCGACAAGACAATGTCCCAAGTAGGGGGCGCGCGTGTTCGACACGCCTGCTCAAAGTGGGATTCGAGGCGAAGCTTCGGCCTTTGAAGGGGTCCAGCGAACACTGGATCACAGCTTGTCATGATCGTAGCAAATGTCATAAATCCCATGGCCAAAGAATGGCAAGTACGGTTTTTAGTCGGTACGAGTACGACATACCCTGCCCCCTCCTCGGGTGGCAGACGATCCATGAGGATTTTCCGTACAACAAAAAAATAGGGTTAACTTTATAACGAGAAAAATATGTAGGAACAGCTAAAATAAAGTCCAATCATTCTTAAATAAATATAAAGTAAAATCGTTTAACTGCTGTCTCATTAAATGCAAGTGACAGTGATAATAATAAAGCAACTTTCTTGTTACAAGTGCAAGACGCTACGAAATCCGTGATAAGGTTCGTCTTGTCATCATTTCAGAGACCTCCTCAATCACTATCACTGACAATGATGCAACACAGGATCTATGAAACAACTGGCCATCTATGAAACAAAATCCAAATTCTTTTCTTTTATGAAACATTACTTACCACAAGCACTCTAAGTAGTCTGTGCTTACCACACTGGAATTTTTCAACACAACTCTCACAACTCTCTGATCAGCGTAGAAATGTCAATAATTGTCATAGGTTAATTAAAATTATTTAATATATTTTATATATATATATATATATATATAAAGAAAATATTTTGGTGTCTGAAGATTCGAAAGCAGTTTGTAATTTTATAAGCACTAGACAGGTATTACGAATTCAAGGAAGGCACATTAAAGGAATATTATATTTTGAAATCTCTAAGGTAGGTATAATAACTAAATTAATAACTGTGCAATATTATATTTTGGTATTACGTTTGTAAGGGCAATTCGGTCCGCCGGACTCTTAAATAAATAGTTTGTTGACATTACAATAAAATTATTGATTTGTTTTTTCAAAAACTATCACGCTATGTTTCGTGCTAGTTAGAATTATAAAGACAGCACCAGATAATCTTGAAAATATATGTATCTACGCTAAAAACATGGCTGTCATTACTGGCGTCGGCTTTTTTAGATAACGAGTCCGTGGGATTTAGACTATATGACGTATCATCCGGTAGATATTGGTCACGAATCGACCATCGCTCAACACCATAATAAGAGCAAAATATAGTAAATAGGTACTTAACACATATGAGGGCAAAACGTGAACACACAGCAATCAGGTTTTTTCTTTCAGGCGCAACGGATTTTTCTTCAAAAGGAATTTATTATTAGATAAGCTACTAAATCTAATGATAAATAAAAGTATTAGCTAGTAAGTCACTACCTAATAATCTACGAGTATACTAATATTATAAAGAGGAAAGATTTGTATGTAAGTATATTTGTAACAAATTGGCTAAAAAAATACTGGACCGATTTCAAAAATTCTTTTGCCGTTAGAAAGCTACATTGTCACTGATTAATATGGACTATATAACATCACGCTACGCCTCTTAGGAACGGAGCAGCGCGCGTGAAACCGCGAGCGGGTCGCTAGTAGTAAATAAAGATTGACGGTTGAGCTTGTTGATTTGGTCCATGAACAAAGAATTAAATCTAAAAAAAAAAACAAGTTTAATTATGAAATAAAATAAATCAGTGTTTCTAAATAAAATATTAATTATTATTCTAGCATTATGTAAACAATTAAATAGGTATTATATGTGCTTTCATGTAAGTGTTAATGATTCAAACTTATTATAAAATATATATTATATAAGATTTAACTTTATTTTAGTAAAGCCTAATTAATTTAATAAATATTAATAAGATCCACTATCTACAAAAAAGTAAAATCTTAAAAAAGGACTAATTAAATAATAACATTAATTTATCTACATTAACTCTCTTTTCTCAGCCTGTTCAGTGTTCAGTTACAATTGGACTACAGTTCATAAATTTAGTAAATTGCATGTTGCAATTATTAGCAGTATACACTAAAAGAAGTCTGATCCTCTGCATAGCTATATTATATTATATACTTACTATAACAATAACATTACTTTCCTCTATTTCGTAAGATTAACGCAGCGTGCAAATTATATTTCTTGAATACAAAAAGATGCAACTTCTCAAAAAACATTGTTCATCAAAATTATACAGTAGCCAAATAAACTTGAACTCAAAGCAGTTTGTAACCTTGCCACGCAAAAAACAATCATCGTTAGGTACCTACATAATGCCCATAATAGCTTCCAAAAACAATTAGACATTCTAGTTATTTAATAGTAAATGAAAAAAATTCAATCGCGGGCAGGATTCGAACCTGCGTCTTCTGGTTTGATATACCAGACGCTCTGACCTCTAAGCCACCGCGAACCCTATCCGCATGATTGAAATTTTGCCTTCACATTCTGAATTTACGTCATAAGGTGACGTTTTGGTGACATCTATGAGAGGCAAGTTACCTTACCTCTCAACCGACACGACTTACTTTACAGTCAGTTCAGTGTCGTACGATGCCACCCTACCTTTTAACTATTAAATAACTTAATCTTAGCATGGAAAATGCAAAAAATCACAAAAAGATAATTAGACATTCTCTTAAAAAGTCCTAAATACTTTAGTACATAAAATGACAAACGCAAAGCTCCTCCGACTTTTCCTATGACAACCAAACAAAACGTGTCATATTTGCCTGCATTAGCAATTATTTCAAAGAGTGTTCCGCCAAGATGGTGTTGGCCTGAATAGTTATTCTGCGGACATATGTAAGAGAGCCCATGTAAAGTATTATTGGTTTCAGAGAGATGAGGCAAGGCTTCGCCTTTTGAAGGGGTCCTGCGAACGCAGAACCACAGCTTATTACGGTCGTGGCGAATTTGGTGAATCCCAATGACCTTGACTATAAGGAGTTCGAAATACCCTGCCACCTCCCCAGGTGTCAGTAACGATCCATGCATGAAGATTTTCCACACAAAAAAAAGGAAGATCCCAAGTTGAACAAAGAAAGAACAAACGAACAAGTAGATAAATCAATCTGTGTCCGATGTTTGTTTTGTAATTCCCACATAAATGCGTTAGTCAGGAATGCGTACTCCATTATTGATTCGCAGCCTTAAATATAATGTGTTAATTTAGAACGCTCAGAAAATCCAAATTTATTAGGTGTCCAAAATCAGTTACCAGCGATTCAACAGAACCTACATTGTAACTGTCTATATACCTAAGTGGAAACGTACACGAATCTGTTATTTATTTTCAGTAGCCATTAGACGTGGATACTTACATTATTTTCAGTCACGTTTCGACTCTAAAAAACCGCAGAGAAACCGTCTAGGTCACGAAGGCATCGATTGATCTAATCATTAAATAAAAATATCTTGCAATCTTGCTTATTATTTTACAAAGATTTTTAAAATATTGCTCTTATGCATTCAATTAAATTAGTTTAAGTCACGAAAAGATCCATGTCATAATATAAAATGTACATCTGTGATCATTGGTGTGATTGAAACGATTATTATGAATCTTGTTGGATTTTTTCTTACAAGACAATAAAACGTTTGACATAATTATTCAGAACTCGATTTTATCGTCGATTTTTCTGTCTGCATATATCTTCGTTTTATTGGGTCGTTAGTCACTAACAAACAATGAAACCTATAGTTAAAGGAGAAATACTCTTTGTCTTTGTAAACCTACGTTTCTAGCATCGTACATTTTTTAGAAATGCCGTATCAACGTGCCAAGTTTTCTACACTCAGCAACATTGACAGACGGTGGCAAAAAAGTGCAAAAAGGAGCATCGTTAGAACTCGCTGACCCATTTCTGTAGTGTCCCGCAGCGTTGGTGCCTCGTAGCAGCCTGTTTACTGAGCGAGCGGTGCGAGAAATGTTCTCATTTACAAACTAACTTAGCGGGAAAATTATCACTGTAACACCGTTTAAATAAACGTCGGTTTATCATTAAAATCGTTCGCCCTTTTTCTCGAGGGTCGCAGAAGCAATGGTTCTGACTTTGGTGGTGTGAAAACATCGACGTAATGAGAACAGTGAAAAGGCTTACAATATTTTTATCGTTTGTATTTTTACTCTGAAGAAATATTTGTAATAGCCTGTCTCATGGTCTGTCAAAGTATAAGCAAAGGAACAGGAAAAACTATTCAATTAAATTAAAATGTTTTTCAACTAACTTAAAAGATAGAGATATAAGCCTAGGCTATCTTTGTTGTTGCCGCTGCTAATACAGTTAAAACATGTTTAAGCCCTATTTAGTATAAAAACGTGTTAAGAACCACGATCGATTACCAAGAAACGACGATGACATTCAGTAGCTGAGTTTTTTTAATTAAAAAGATTGTACAGGATCCCTCCTGGGTGGACGGACGATCTTTAATCTTTTTCGCAACATTCACTCCTGCAAGACGTCCGTCAACTATAATTCTATCAGGCAGACAATCTACTCCATAACTAATAAACGTTTACGGGTTGATTATCACTATAAGTAAGTAGGTACCTACAGAAATAAAATAGAACAGCAGTTGCAACGTTACGTATCATAGCATAATCTGAGACACTTAGAAAGCCGATCACTTAGAACTAATGCCGCCTGCTATTGTTATGTAAAAGGGATACTGCAGGTACTGCCTATACTGGCTCTGCGACAAATTTTCAAATTATACAGTCAACAGCACATGAAGTTACCACAAACTGTCCAAATTTCCCCAATGGATAATAAACTCTATTATTTGGACATTCAATTGAAAACCGCTTAAATAATTTGACTGTTTTGGATTTAAGCATATACACAGGTACTTAGGCATAATGATCATTTTAGTATTATTTCAAGCTAAAAATGACCTGCATTTACCCATATCAATGTTCAATGTTCAATCAATGTTGTATCAGCGTGATATTGAAACAAGTAATAACGAATTGCGAGATTAACATTTTTACAGGAACACCCATGACTGCCTAATCTTATAATATTTCCTAGTTTTTATAACTGGGAAATTGTGCTACTTAATATAGGTATCGTACAGATGTTCGCTCAATTTCCTTTAAATAAAATATTTGAAAAAATATAAAAGTTAGTTACCATAAAACGTGAGACTTTAAAAGATAGGACAATTAGAACCGGCTCTATGAATGTCAAAGCCAAATTGAAAAAAAAATACCGCAGATGAAGTAAATAGTCTTGCGGCTAGTCCCGGTATCAAATCAGTCAGTAGATTTGCTTACTAGAGATAAGATTTTGACGTAATGTCAAAATCCTATCGCTAGTAAGCAAGTCTATCGACAGATTTGTTATTGGGACTGACCGTTAGACAGTACCTACGTTAAGGAATCTTGAAAAAACGTTCTAGTTAATTCAATTATCTAAATTACATTTATGCTTAAGTTCGTCAATATTCATTCACGGTGCATCACTTAATAGTTGAATCGAACATAAATGTAATATTACAATGAACTTACTAAAACATTTATGATTATCTTTTTGTGATTTTTTGCAATTTCCATGCTAAGATTATAAATTTATTTTAGTGAAGGAAAAATTTCAATTTTATTTATTTTATTTTATTTTTATTAATTCTTAGCATGGAAATTGCAAAAAAATCACAAAAAGATAGTTATAAGGTAAGGTGGCATCGTACGATATCGAACTAACTGTAAAGTAAGTCATATCGGTTGACGAGCAAGGTAATTTGCTTTTCAATAGATATCACCAACGTCACCTTATGACGTAAATTCAGAATGAGTAGACAAATTTCGGGACTCGCGGTGGCTTAGCGGTCAGAGCGTCTGGTGTATCTAACCAGAAGACGCAGGTTTGAATCCTGCCCGCGATTTAATTTTTCCTTCACTAAAATAATATTTATGATTTCCTACGACAGTATCGTTTCACATCACGTGGCAAAAGATTTGGTAGGTACTTACACAGTCTGACTGACTCATCCAACTGATAAAAGTAGGATAAAAATTAATCCATTTAACAACCTCATTTTTGAATAAGAATCTCAAGAAGAAAGAAGTTCAGCTTGGCATCTTCATCTTTTGCAACGTCAGAGAAAGGCATTGCAAGATCTCACAACAAGTATATATGTTGTCCATTGTGAAGTGTAACCACAAATCAAACCATATTGCACACTTTTGTACAGTTTGCTGCCTGGCCTCGTAACGCATAACCTTGAATGATGAACACATGAAACTATAATCTTGACACTCATAAGTAAATACTTCATAATTGCAATATCTACAAATTCTTAAATTACGGTCCATAAACCATTAAGTGCACGCAAAAATATCTTGAAATTTTGAAATATTGAAAAAAAGTTGAGGCCTTTGTTTATCAGTGGATCTCTTTTGGCTAATATTTCGTTGGAGGTCGTCCCACACTGCATTTCCCGATGCCGCTTCCGACATAGTTTAAAGGATTAGCAAGCTTAAGTGGCAGTGGACGGGGCATATAGCTTGTAGAACTCATTGCTGGTGAGACATGCATGCACCGGGAAACTGGTAAAATACAGGGAGACTGCGCAAACTAAACTATTGCCTTCAGGTAAGCATGAATCCTTGCGCGAATTCCTCATGAACCGTCCGCTAAGCCGCGGATTATTTCGGCTTCGTACTGACCTAAAATCGCACTTGCCATCGCATTGAAATGAAATATACCACGACGTCCACACCCTGGCCGAACACACTGGCTTCATAAATTCACTGGACCCCTTGAGGCACGGTCCAGTCTATCTGAGCCTTGTCGTTGGTTTAGTCATTCTTCCAAGGGTGCATTTCTCAACATAAAAAACTTTTATTAATTCAAAATAAGAATGAGTTCATTGACATTAAACGTTCAAAACAGCGTCAGTACTAAACATATTTTATTTCATTTACTACAAATTAATATAAAATAATAATTAGAAAACGCGGAAAACTACACAACTAATCTAGAAAGTCTACTCATTTCTAATTAGTTTTTTTTTAATATCCTAAATTACATAACAATAAAAAAGTAATAACGTAACTAGAAATAGAAAGTTGAGATGATGTTGTTGCTGAAATTAAATTAAAATTATATATGTACCTACTTAGAATAAAAAATATTTGAAATTAGAATCAGAATTCAAAGCTAATTACGTTGCGACTGGGACTTGACTGGGTTTTGTTCTCCCAAAATTTAGAATAAGGACTTAAGTTATTCTTCTGAGTCCCAAACACTTCGAAACGTTAATAGAAGAGAAGAGTTATGAGAAAGTTTAATATTTTTTGGATGTGAAAAAAAAAATGGTCTTGCTAGGACGTTTTTTCTAATGGAACTTTTTCCCTGGCTGGCTACCATCTTGGAACTGTAACGATTGACTCGCAGTTTTCTGTAAAGAATTCGTCATTCATCAGCGATACAATAAACATTTACTACAAAAAAATCCGAAGGCGACGCCATGGATAGAGCGAAGTGAAGACTAAAAAAGATAAAACGCTAACCCGATCACCACGTGGGGATACATAAAGAGAGAGAAAGATTAACGTTGATATTAGGTACGCGTCATTACCCTACTAATATTATAAACCTGAACGTGAACGTTAGTATGTTTGTTACTCTCAATCACACAAAACGGATGTGGATGAAATTTTATAAATCGGAAACTTTTTCCAGATTGGACTCATTTCTGAAGTTTACGCCGACGGGAATAATATTTCCTTTTTTTTTGTTGCAGGTAGGAGCAAAAAGTACCCGACCCCGCCGTTTGAGGCGGATTTGGAACCGAGTGGTTACAATCGTAAGCTATACACTTGATATCATTGCACTTCTATCGGCTCATTTTCTGTCTAAATAATTTTTTCGTAATAAGTGTAGTATTAAGAGAGATCCGTTTACCATGGGGAGATTAAGACACGTAGATATTGTCAAACTAACAACATCTAAAATAAAATATATTTTATTCAACCTACAGAAAAATATATAGAACAGCCTTCTTACCGGTTTCTGACACTTACGTGAATATTAAACGTCAGGATATCAATTTAACGCGATATAATTATTTAAGCAGTGATAGCCAAGTGGTATGACCGTTGGACTGCCAAGTCAAAGGTCTCGAGTTCGAACCCAAGGCACGCACTTCTGACTTTTCGAAGTCATGAGCATATTAAATAGTTGATTATCACGCGCTTAAACGGTGAAGGAAAATATCGTGAGTAACCTGCATGCCTGAGAGATTTTCTCGATGGCGTGTGAAGTCTGCCAACCCGCACTAGGCCTGCGTGGTGGACTATAGCCTAATCCTTCTCATTCTGGGAGGAGATCCGTGCCCAGCAGAGGGACAGTATAATGGGTTGATTATGTTATAATTATTTATAGCCAATATAAGTCTATAAAATGTACTTAAAAGCCAACCTTTTTCTAGTGTTCAGAACGCTTCTGTTCTGAAGCTTTACCAGAGTGATTCCTGGCCCTAAACTAGTGGAAATAGACGCTACTTAGACCAAGTTCTTAATCTCCCCATAATAAATTGATACTATTCTTAAAAATAAGTACTAGGACAACACACATTGAAGAATTTGTATGGCTTTTTTGTTCCACTCGATTTTTTATACCTTTATCATAATTTTTATGGTAACAAAAGTGAACAGTGTGAGTGAGTGTGTCAGTGTGTGAGTAACAATAAAAATGTTAGAGCAAGTCTAAATATAGCACGAGAGATTTAGGTTGAGAGGGAATCGCTTGATGGTAACGTGGAAAATGTTATGAAGAAGAAGAAATAGAAGAAATCATGTATAAAGTAGATGTACATAATATTATAGAGGATAGATATAGGAAGGAAGGGAATAGGATAGGGAATAACTCCCCTGATGGACACTTGATGAATAACAATATAATTCATTAAAAATGGGTAAAAGAATAAGAGATGAAGGATTTAACGAAATAAAAGATGTGGGATCGGGAAGGATGAAGGAAGAACCTGTAAAAAGTGAGAAGTTCCATTCGCAATAAATCGTCCAAGCATAAAGGAAAAGCTCTTTGTCGTTTACGTTACAGTAAAAATTATTGTACCCTATCTATCATTTTCGCATCTAACACAATCAAACCATAAACTAAACCATTCATAACTTGATTGACACTATTCTAAATAAGATGCATGAATAATACAGTAAAACTATGTCAGAATTACAAAATACAAAGATCCACGCTTATCTTAGCAAAATTCACTGTGTGCTCGCGCCAAACAATGCCACTTTCGCATATTAAAACGTCTGCATTTCCTCTTGTCTTATTGAAATCTCTACTTATCTGGCTATACCTATATGAAACAATGACGAAGTTGCTCTGAACCTCTCATTGTGTTGTCAATGTACTTAAATATTTATGGATACAACTCACCAACCTCTCAAAAACAAATAGAAAAAAGCCACAATAAGTCTTCCGCTGTAAGCCAGCTGTTGATCAGACTTGTTGTAGATGGTATTTCAATTTTGAATTCTATAAATATTTTCCATTACTTACCTATATAAAAAGACGCAAAAGGCAACTTAAAGATAAATTTATTTAAGTATACAACTCGCATATTGTTTCTGTTTAAGCAAAGACATTAATACATAGTTGTATGAATCATAAACATAATAGTGGTTAACACTTGATTTGAAAGCTGTCACATAATATGCATTGAAAATGTTCAAACCTTGACAATAACAAAGTACCTACCTACTAACCTATAAGTACGTAAAAATATCACGTTTAGTCTGGGTTTTTTCTTGACTACGAGTTGCAAATAATCAGAAAATTTACAGAAATTTTCAGTCTTTACCTATCCTGTAATTATTTCAAATAACCGTCATATTCTAAGCTGATGATAATATCAATAAAATAAGTTCTGTCTAGGCTCAACTTGTCAAATTGGCATTTATCTCTCACCTTCAGGTGACTAATCCAAATTGATACTGGTTTTAATCTTCAGAAATGACATCAATACCTAATATTCAACTATGCAATATACCTACACTTACAGCATCATTATATATTTATGTGGCAGGCACGGCAGCATCCGAGCCAGCCAGTAAGCACACTGACATTTGAACTAGCCGGTATCCGACGAAGGTCGAGCAGCGCTTCATGCATTCTGCACATAATAATATCAGGTTGCCAGGCCAGCTATTCAACCTCCCGGGACTAAAAACTTTATGCTACGAATGATGCATAAAAAATTAAAGAGGCGCACAGAACGAGCAAAGGCTCTTTTGAAAAATTATGAATTATTTACGAAAATTTCTGGCACTTTTCCAAGCGCGGCTTATCTTTAGAGCAACATTCTCGATTTATTAAACTGTTTGCACTTTAGCGAATAATTTGTGACAGCAAATATCGGACTAATGTATGTACGAGTATTTCCTGAATTTGATGCCTTGGTATCATTAATTCGGAATCATAATTTGATTATAATCAAAAACTTACCTGAAATGACGTTCGATTTGAATTACCTACATTCTCTCGAAAGGATTAGACTGAAAATTTACAGACATAAGTAGCATTCTCTTATGCCTTGACCATAATTCTCCTCAATAAATATGATCCATCTTGCTCTAGATAACTACTCTAATTAATGTTATCCAACTGAAAGCCCTTAAAAGATAGTCGAAGAGTTGGTGAATTTAAAAAAAAACGAAATGCCACTCTTCCCTTCCTACTATAATAGGATAAAGACATGTTCAAGAAGGATTTCGGGAATTTGTCACGGGATTTGAAAATACGCGATCAACCGGTAGCGCCGTGGGGCACAGCACTATTATATTGTAAAAATTTGCTCAATTGAAAACGAGCCTACGATTAGCAATATTAAAAGATTCCACGGAGGTCCGAAACTTCATCGAAGCTTACAGTTAAAACACAATTCGCGCGATAATTATAGTAGTTATTGTAAAAGTCAAGGTCACGATGATCTCCGGGCACTCGAAACGTTAATCGATTGAAATCCACATACCTGACGACCGTTCACTGCGAATCGTTTAATGTTATGCCTTTTATTTTATAATTAGCGTAGGTTGCAGGCTTTTCGGTGCTGTGTGGGAAACGTCAGCCGATTTGTGCCCCATAGAATGTGCCGTGTGCACATGTAACATTGATGCTCTTCAAATGTTTAACCAGGAGTACCTAAAATCGACGCTATTAATGAATCACAACAACAGGTTATACATTTTCAAATCAATGCAATTAAGTTAAGATCTCATTCTTCATTTTCGCAACGCTATCCATCATTTGGATGTTTTCTTGTTTGGTTTCTCCATTTACTTTCATCCTAGGTGATTACGGCGTTCATTTTGAATTTGTGTCTACCTAGACTTCACCGTTTATTTTGCACGTCATTTCTTTTTATACCACTATGGTGGCAATCAAGCATACGGCCCGCCTGATGGTAAGCAGTTACCGTAATCTTTGGACGCCTGCAACATCAAGGAACTAGTTGGACTTGAAGGAGAATTTCACAAGTTAAGATTTACTTTTCAGAAATATTAATTATCATAGTGTCTACTTGATGTCTCTGATACTTACCTACTTTTTTTAACCAACTTTATTTAATTTGAATACTGCCGATATGTTGTGGCGGCAGAAATTGAAATACTTTTGCTATTCCACGCGTAAAGCGGAAGTATTATTTGTAATATGGCGTAGCGTGACACGGCACAGTGTCGTGACACTACCGTGACATGAGTGACACCCGTGTCCCCGTAATGCCGACGCCCTACACGTTATCAAATGTGATTTTTTACAGAACGTCTACAATAGAAAGGTAAGGTAGACTTTGTCATTTTTTTATGACATCCGGTCTATTCTGTATTGTCCAGTGGTTGAGGAGGTGTAATGGCAGTTACTTTGTGTAAAGTACTGGCATCTGTTTAGGTTAGAAGCTGGAAGCCGACCCCAACAAAGGATGATGTTGCCGATCTACATTTTGTTTCTACTTTGTGAATCGGTAAATGTCACTAAATGAGCAACTATTTTGAAATTATAATTTTTGAACTGGTCGGACGCTTTGTCGTCGACTTGCGGCGCAAGTTCGCTCGCAAGTCTTCGGTCATGTCAGAAGTTGAAACTGTGATGCTTATGCTTGATTCAATTTTTTACCAATCTTCGTTTAGTTTAGCCTGAAAAGAATGCAAACATGGAAGAATTTTATTCCAATGAGTTATTTACAGTTTGTACATTTTTAAAGCTAATCGAAATTCATTAATAAACTTAGAACAGGAAATGATTATAATATAAATGTTCCTATTTCATTCATACTACGTGAATGTGTAAACCCGAGTGTGTAGACCCGAGCCTTCAAATAGCCCACCTACTGTAAAAATACGGTTTATTTAGTTATTTTCCAAGAAAAACCTGAATTTCTTTGTATGTTATTGCATACAATCACGACTGTATTCCCCGAAGGATTGGTTGGGCAGGGATGTACTAATGCACATCCCTCTTGGTGGTCGGCGTTAATAGCTGCGACACAGTTTTGTAACTATAACTAATGTAGCTATTTACGTACGCAATAATTTTTGTAAAATGTGTTAATATTCCAATATAGATGTATTTATTTATTTATTATATCCACAGTTTACCGGTATGTTTGTTTAGGTCCCATGTAATAGAGGGCAAGCCTATAACCATTGATTAACCGGATACAAATCCAAATTGCTACTGAGAATATCATACAAAACCCCAATAACTCTGTCCTCGACCTGGTAATCGAACTCAAGACCATTATAGCGTAGCAGTTGCGCTTATGATTATTAAACTAATAAGGCAGTTCATTGTCACTGTAGATATAAGTGTAGAGTAAAAATCTACCACCTAATCCTAAAACAGGATCACAGAGTTCACTCAACCGTCTGAAAGGCCTTGTATTCGCTATTCTACACAATGAGCAATTGCCTCCATGTAAGCTCGACAAGTAACAAAAAATCTGTGAATAAAACGTAGCAGGTAGACGCGCGGTGTCTGGGTCTTTAGCTTAGACCTTGCCCTTTGAGGGTTAACGACATCATAATGTGGGTTTTAGCTCTATTTTTGTGACGACCTAAGTTATTAGCAGTCATTCGGATTATGCAAAAGGTATGTTTTCTCGCCCGTAAAGACGGCTATGAATACCTAACATTTCTCTTACCTATATATAAAGTTATTTTAGTGAAGGAAAAATTCAATCGGGGTTCGAACTGTGTCTTCTGGTTAGATACACCAGACGCTCTGACCTCTAAGCCACTGCGAGTCCCACCCGTCAGATCGTAATTTTTCCTTCACATTCTGAATTTACTGATTTGACATTAGTCTGGTGTATCTAACCAGAAGACGCAGGTTCGAATCCTGCCCGCGATTTAATTTTTCCTTCACTAAAATAACTTTATAATCTTAGCTTGGAAAATGCAAAAAAATCACAAAAAGAATTTTTTCTTACCTCTTAGCTAAAATTAAACAAAACCCATGATACTTGCTGGTAGAATCTCATCATCCGCTTAGCTAGCTACCATCCCAAATTTGAGACCGGTGCTAAGCGGTTTCTCTGTGTTCCGTCATGTCATCATGTGTATGAAAATCCGAAATAGTAGGTGTTATAACTTGAATCGCGTGCTTCTTCTCATACCTACCATGTTTATACTTTCCATTAGGTCAGACTAGGTTCAAACACATCCGAATCAACTATGATGAAAGGGAAGTTCGTATTTCAATGCACGTCTGAACATAATTAGGAATAATAACAGGATGTAGGAAGACTTCTCATCCAAAAAGGCAAAAATGACAGCTCTATAAAAGAGCATTCAAATAAAATGTTTAATACAGAATAGGTTAACTGTATAGGTTTAATATACCTAGGTACAGTTGTAATAATATAGGTTTCACACACAAAATGACTTTATCACGTGATAATCAGATATTTTTCATTGTACGCGTCTAGAACAAAAAATCATAAAACAAATTTTAGATCAAATTTCTTGATCAAACAGTAGCAGCCTTTAATATTTTTTATCTTCGAAAATAAATACTCAAGTCCAATGTCAATTAATTGTAGTAATACAGGAGTCGTTTTCATAGTTTACAAAGCAGGTCAAGTGACGGCTGTAACAAGCTTAGTGAAGTGGAAAGCTTTTTCGGCACTACAGGAAATTGACACTTTGGCTTGGGACTATCAAACCCTCCCAAAAATGAAATGAGAAATCATCTTTCACTAAGTTTAATATATGAACATTTTAATGATACATGTGACAAGGTATCCCAAATTAACATGTATCAAAACAGTCTAACAACCACAAATGAATACAACCTTAACTTAACCGACCTACTGCAGTGAGGGTTACGTAACCATTCAAAAACATAAACCTTCAAAAGGTCAATTGAAATGTAGCTTCACGGTGGATCGTTTGCGCCATCTTCGTTAGATCGCGCTTGACCACAAATATGCGGCTTTCAATCCGAAGGTTGCATAAAGGCTTCGCTTTTATCATTGTGGGCTGCCTTAGTAGAACCGGCACGACCGCGCAGAGCGCATGCGTCGAGGTGCACGCGCAGATAAATCCGAATTTACAAGAAATCGTATTAACTTTCAATCCTATGTAATAATCTCCGCTTGCTAATGAGGTGTCTGTGTGTGATTCGTGTTAATTTTTTGGTGTAAGCATAATTTGAGAGCTAAAAATTTATGGTTTTTACATCTAGTTTGCATATTGTTTTGTCTATTTTCTCTTAAAAGTTTAATGCCTTCGCGAAAAGTTGATAAGCGGGTATTGAGGATAACGTCCTTGACATTAAAATAGTCTGCTACTTATTTATGATTTCTAAATCTAAGAATTGACGGAAAAGGAAATACGTCGCCATTAAAGATGACTAACTTTTTAGATAAAGGAAACCGACTTGAAGCTTTTACTGGTATATCTTCTGAGTTATTCCTCAGATACCAATGTAATTTATATGGCACCATTTTCAGAGTCAATAATCCTACCAAATACTTATAAAAAAATCGTCATAATCGTTACGTCAACAAAAAAGTTATGCACAAACTTACATAATTTAAATATAAGCAGAAAAATTAAGTCTTATCCTTTTTAAAGTCGGTTATAAAATAATTCTATATCGCTGCGATCAGAAGTAGGTAATAAATCAGTGTCTACTCAGTTTCTCTTCGGTTGCGGATGAGCTCGGGCTGTGCGGAGGGAAATGCTGATATCCTATGAAATCAAGCCGGACACGGCGTTCCGCCACTGCGTGATAAATTACCGGTATATTTCGTAATTTAATTTCAAACACCTTGGAACGGAAGTTTAATCAATATTGCACTGGCATCAATATACCTACGTTAAATTAAATGGATCAATCTGAACGAAAATTTAGGCTGTCTTAAACAGTAACACGGAAGTTAGAAAGTTTTGTCTTGTTTGGAGGTCCACGAATTATTAATCCAATCTTGGTCTTAATACTTAATGTACCTACTTAACATTGAAACTTAAATGGAAGAACATTTCAATGTCAACATGTATGGTATGGTACACAAAAAATATACATTTCTTAATTTCTATGCCTGTGCCTGACAACACTTAGCAATTCCTCTGGAATAAATGTACCTATACTTAGAATCCATAGCAGCTTCTGTAATTTTCTAATGTGAAACTCATTATGATTCTACAAAAGATTAATTTAAGCCCAGCTCTCAAAAAAAATTACAAACTGCAGTTAATGTTTTGTCACTATAAGTTTAAATCATTTGACATTAGTCTACAGAAATCTGTCCACCAATAAAATAATTAAACATAATTATCTTATTTTAGTTGCTGTAACCATCAGAATTAATTATAGATATTTATAACCTGGCAGGTATATTCCTCCGTCCAATAGTAGCAGACATTACATTTGACATTTACACTAATATGCCAACGCTGTTTAGTATCTACATAATATGTATAAAAGTCGTTTCAATTCAATAAATCCACGTTTGTAGATTTTAGTAGTAGTATTAGTTATATATATTTTAATATTGCCACTTTTGGTGTCAGTAGCATATTCGTATTAACTGTTTTTTTTATATTAAATTGCAAAAACTTAAAACAAAATGAGTGACTAGTTTTTGTTCTTGTATTTTAAATACTCGTGTGACATAATTATGATAAATATTGTAATTAAATTCTAATATGATCGAAGACATAATAGCAAACGCATAAAACAAAATGCTATTTTTTGCTATTCGAAGATATTTTTTGCTGAGTTCTAGATCCTTGTAACAATTCGAATGTCAAAAAAGAATGCGTTTTGTTTATGGCTCAATCAACCTTTGGAAAGGTGACATTTTTATATCCGTGTGCTTCAGTGCTTTTTTAAAAGTTCTTATGCAAGTAATATTGGCGTGCACTTTTGAGTTGCTAAGGTCATGCCTTTTACATTCAATCTGGTGACTTTTTAACACGTGCGTACTGTCACTAAGCAACGCTTATGAATCTACGTCGTGTCCTTTCGGCATATGCCTAATGAGATTGGTAAATTTTTAACTAACTAATGGATTATTAAAAATCAAACAAACCTAAACAAATTGCTAGATTTTCATGACAAAGACTAGTCAGTTATGCAAAACAGGAAACAAAATTATCTCATACTTGTAACTGCTCCATGTTTAAAATTTAATGTTCCATGACATTTAAATAAACACTGCTTGATGTACACTAATAAAACTAATTTACTGGCATTAACATTTAACATGACTGCCAATTTGTGGCTTAAGTAAATCAATAAATGAATTATTATTTATAGAAGCTGACGCATAATCAAAGGAGCCATCACGGCCTCATTATAACAATTTCTCTGGAATAAACTCATATTTAGCAGCATAGCAGTTCTTTAGCAAATTAGTTAATGTAAATCATAATATGACTCATCAAAAGCGGCCTTTTTGGGTCAAAAATTTGCGGCTACGTCCAGCTAGATGCGCTTTGCTGATGACTTGGTTTTGTGACTCACGCTGGGAGCGTCTTTTGTTTCTAAATACATTCTGCATCTCTATTATTATCGTCATCCTCCTGCCCTTATCTCAATCAACTTAGAGTCGGTCAGTAACGCGCGAGTGATAACCCTGGTGTTACAAGCGCCTATAGGCTACGGTAACTACTTACCATCAGGCAGGCCGTATGCTTGTTTGCCACCTTAGTGGTATAAAAAAAAAGGCTTACACTCTGGATAAGATAATAGACTATTCTTTAAAACTAATTCACAATAAAATTATTCACGATACGTTGGGATAATTACATCGGACCTTATTTAACACGAAACACTTCACAGATATTATTTTCAACACATAATACGGATAATTGTAGTATTACGTGAACCTCTCGCAATATTTTCGACTTGCACAATGCAACCAAAATATCGTGAACTGGCGCAAGAGTATGTGTTATTAGATTACCCTGATTAAATGTTGTTATTGTGTTACTTCGCTACATCGCAATTTATCATCTCAAGTGCGTAGTTTGTAGACTACAGAGGAATGTAGTAAGCAATATACGCAGCCAAATAAACCAAGTCCACGAATTCAAGTTTGAAAGGTGGTATATGTCTCAAAATGGCAAGGTGCAGAACATACTGGCTTCTGACAATTACGCGAATATTATTTTATTTTTACGTGAATATTATTTTATTTATTAGGATTTTATCGCGTTGTATTCATATTATTTAATTCCCGACGTTTCGGATCCTTTACAGCATCCATTACATTTTTGTTAATTATTGGCGATCCGATTCACGCAGAACGAGCTCACCGTATCCTTCGGTCTTGCAGTTTGGGCTTGGATTTTGATTTTATGGAATCTACATATAATGGGGTTCCAAGCCGTGCTTGGAATTGCCATTATAGATTCCATGCTGGAATTCTTCCTTCTTCGGTGTTGCATCGCCGATGTCAAACACCGCCGTTCCAAGAAGTCAGCAGTTTATGAACATACTCTAGACGAGGCCCAGCACTACATCAGATTTGATAAACCACAAGTCCTCGCAAAAGAAAACCGATTCCTTCCCAAGATGATTCGCGAGGCTATAAAATCCGTAAAAAGTAGTTTTATTTCAAGTTGCAAAACAGTTTCGTTACCTTCAATTTGGTTGGATCTTTTGAATTCGTCACCGACTTCCGAAACAGTTTTGCATACCTATGAGATTATTTATATCGTTCTGAAAGCGATCTTTCTTTTTGTAAAAAGTAATTTTATTGAATTAACTAAAGTTATTTTAACGTAAAGGATATTCATCACGTAAATCCCATCCGAAAATCCTTCAAAATGTACATTTATAGAATGCAGGAAAACTCAAATAGCATCCACAGCCCACCGGAAACCGTTTCATACATAATTAATTAATACATGATCATTAGTTAGATAAGATAATTACCGACCAAATTCCGAGACATATTTTTATAGCAACTCATGCACTTTACGAAACCGCGATAGAATTTTTATACGCTGACCAGTTGCGGAAGGCATTCCATTTTTAAATACTTATTAGTTTAATACTCATTAAAGGTATTTGACGTCACCTCATTAGGGCAAGCGGCACCGACAGACGGAGCTAGCTCATAGTAGCCGAAACACAACACAAGTGCAACCGTTTTCTTACTAATCAGTGGTAGTGAAAAGTAAAAATGTGGCAAAAGCAGCTTCTGTGTGGCCTCGTCCTAGTGATGACGTGGATTGGTGACACGGCGACCGTCAGCTACCAGAACCATCTTGGGAACGGGTTGACCAAACCAGGTAATGTTGGAAGAAAATCTTTATACACTTACAAGACGTTCGAAATTTAAAATTTTGCTGCTGAACATAATATACTGCTTGTATTTACTATATTTTATTTTATTAAACACTAAAAGAGTTGTATAGGAAGTAGAAAAATATATACATATAAATAGATAGATAAATATATACATAGTAGTTTTTTTTAATAATTTTTATAAAAGTTTTTATCCGAATTTATGGTTCAATTAAGGAGATTAAAGTGCTTTAAAAAATATATTTATTCCCCTTAATATATTTTTTCTTAATAGTTAATACGCTATATAAAAAAATTAACTATATACTTATATTAGATTAAAATGACCTTTATTACCTACCTACATAAATACAATACAATATTATCTTACATTCGAATACACTTTCGATGTCCGTGAAGTATTTTAGATTCGATTTGGGTATTTACCAAAATACCATCACGCGCACGTGAGAACAATGTAGAATATTTCATTGGAGACATTACGACCGCGCAGCCATTGTTTTTTCGAATGATTCAAATATCTTAAGGTGCGGTTATGTCAAGAAAATATTTTACTTGGAGAATATATTTGCAAAATGAATTTGAATTTGTGGCCATACAGTTTCCTTGTACGCGTGTGAAGTACTGACCTCTAAATAATACTCTATACCAGCATTTCTCAAACTATGGGTCGCAAGGGAATTTATGCATTTAGAGACAGACAGACAGTTTACTGTCTTTCATTCATATGGTTATACCCTTCTTTCTTAATGACAGCAATAGAAGTGAGTTACGAATTTGCAGTTTATATGAGATGGGTCGTGATCCAGTCAACTTTGGGAACCACCGCTCTATCTCTATCTTACTATAAAATAAGCAAAGTTATGTTGCAAATAGATAGAGTCAAAGTTACACTTTCCATTTTTTATTTGTCGGTTATTCAGCAGTTGAAAAAATCCATGAAAAACTACAATATGTACTTATACCTAATTTTTCTATATAAAAACAAAATACAAAACCATTCTAATGCATGTAAATTAATATATATTTACGTTATACTGTATCATATTTCAGCCGGTATCCAGTTTTATGAAATCCTGTATACAAATTAATCATCTGAAAGATGAATTGATAACCTTCCTATTTTTTTAATTCAGATATATCTGAATTAAAATGAAATAGCATCAACAACAATCAAGAAATTTTCTATATAATACACATTGATTTCGAATAAATGAAATATTTTGTACACGTAATATCGTCTTCGTCAATGTCACGTCAATTAAAATATAAAATTAGATATTTTGTATTTTAACGACATGACGCATGGACTGACCACAACTGATTGACAGGTTGCATCATCACCTAACAGGCATCCTGGTTAAAGGCCTCGGAATACTTTCATGTATGCTTACGTGTTTGCTTGAGGGACACTACAATTGCATGATAGATAGATAGATTTGTCCATCGTTCAAGCTTATCGATGGGAGCAAAATAACTAACCTAACCAGCATAACCTCACTTTTTGAAGTCGTTTAGAAACATATTTAGGGGTGTGTAGAACGTAAAACCATAGTATATTAGTATAATATATAAATACACTGTGCATCCATGCAACCAAGATCATCGGTTTCCCTAATCTCTTATTCCTTGGGAATTTCCGAAAAACCCATATCATTGTTTACGTCTGTTATATAGTGTGGATATTCTCATGTAATTTCATGCTCCATCTAGACGGTCTGAGCCCACACCACAACATGTTAACGTGATCATCTTTAGGCTGTGAGAAAAAGGATGACGGTATTTAATTTTAATGTAGGGGTAGAGTGGCATCCCTCTCTCTCAATCGCAATAACACGTTGTGGTACGGCCGTGTTCGTTGACGAATTTTACTAACGACCGGGCCGGTTTCTGTATCCTATTCGTCAGTAGATTTGATTACTAGAGATAGGATTTTGACAGTAGCTGTATGTCAAAATTCTATTTCTACTAAGCAAATCTACCGACAGATTGGATATAGAAAGTGGCCGTTAGTAAGCATACAGGATTCTTTTTAAAGCCTGTTAAAAATAACAAGTAGGTACCTATTATAACCTCTAAGGAGGTTAGGTACGCACTTAATGATCCATAAACTAATGTTTATCTACTTAGTTAAAACTACTTTGTAATAAGAATCGGTTACATCTGTGACCTTTGCGATGCGCAAACGCAGTTTCTTCATCCCAACATGATAGATGACTAAATGTCATAAAGGAATATAATAATGCAAGGATGCCTTGCTTTTTAAGTTGCTATGCAATGTGGATAAGGTTGCAATTGCAACATAAACTATCTACTATATGAAGATCAATTATCTGTCGTATATTTAATTTACAAGCTACTGAGATTGTTCAAACGAGGCCTAAACGCAAAGGTCTGTTGATTTTGAGAGTAACGTAAGAAGGAGCTACTACATTCCCCCATAGATTAACAACTGAATGGATTTTATGAATATGCTAACATGTAATTTGCCAATTCTTTGCACATATTCTGCTAATCTTCGACAGTAATACCTATATCAACATTCTAATAAAGTATATCGAGAGTATTCTATAATTTATTTTTCAATAATTAATTTTAATGTATAAATTACCAAGTCTTTATTCAATTCATTAATTACGCAAACGTTTTTATGTCTTACGAAACATCTTCAAATATTTGTTTTAAATTAATAATAATGACTAAATTAACGTTTTCTAGAATTCTAGCTCAACATTATGTTTAACAATAGTAAGATTGGCAAGCATGCTTTTGCCTATCCAGTTCAATAATATTAGTAATAATAATTATCTATAACCCCGATCATACATATATAGTTATTCATCATCATCATCAATTTGACACAATATTTGTTTGATCCACAGATTACGATCCACCTTCAACGACCATTTTTTTAAATCGATTATAAAATATACTCGACGTAACCAATCCTGTGAAAGGGAAATTTTTAAGTATTGGATGTGCAACAAATATAATTAAAGGAGTAAATATTAAGTACGGACACCAACACATCAACATACTACAAACTATCAAATTTCCCCAATGGATAATAAACTCTATTTCTTGAAGATTAAATTGAAAATATATTGAAGAAAATTGACAGTTTTGCTTATCATGATGTGCTGTTGTCTGTACCTCCCTGTATATGCACCTTACACCAACACGTAGATGTAATTATTATTATATATTCTGTAGCATATCCTAAAATTGATACGATGAACTCAACAAGTTCAAAGAGTTTTTGCTCAAGTTTCTCTGCATTTGTCGACGTTTCTTTTAATTCTCAGTAGTTGCAAAAAAAGAAACGTGGACAAAAAGTAGCTTTCAGCTATTGACGTGCGGAAATGTTATCGATAAACAATTTTGGTTACACTATGTTTTATCTCCAAAGGTATCGATATACAGCTGTCTGGTTAAAGTAATGATTATTGTGGTGTAGTTCATGACAGGATGAAGATCAAAAAGCATCTTATTTGAGACTATCAAAACTAGAATTACTGTGCCGTCGAAAGCGATTTCCGTAGGTTGATGTGTGCAGTTGCGTGTTACACATCACCCAACTATGTGATTACACTCATCGTAACTGTACATACTCCCATGGAAAAGCAATCATTGCGTTGCACAACACACGAAATCCGCCTCCAACAAACAAAACCATTATAGAAGAAGTATCTAGCCAAATAATTTTCTCACAATGATCTGGTATCGTACTGCAACGGATCGTTAAGCTCCCTAAATAATGCTTGAGCTACATTATGACTGATGTATGCGTGCCGTCAGTTAGGACAGGTCAACTCAAGGCTGGTATGGCTCTTTCTTCAAAAGGCCTGTCCAGATATTGCCTTGCGTTGTGATATTTCATACTATTATGTCTGTATTTAAAAGAGACCATGCTTCTCTGAGTTTGTTTCGCTGTTTCTTCTCAGAGGTGATCAGTTATTAAATGCCGACACCAACTAGTGCTTATAAATCTAAATAATTGACTTTGAAAAGAAGATGTAGCTACAATAATATTTCTCAAACTTGTTTTTCACCTTGTTATTCTTGTGTTTGTATCATCGTGTAACACTTTCGCCGGTTCATTACATTATTATTATAACAAGTTTCCATAAACGGCCTCATTATGGACGCGCCACACGCATTTTGGATGACCTAAACACAAGCCTACTTTTCATTGAGAAGGCCGAATTGTTTAATCATTAATCACATTAATTTTAAAAATCGATTCCTTTAAATATGTTTTTTATAAATTAGTGTTAGCGAAATAAATCAGAAAGCCTTGATCATTTATGTTAATTACAAATCAAAGTTGTGTTGATTAGGGACGCGTGAGGAAACGATCAAAAATATACTTAATAAATATTATAATCAAACTTGACCTTTTTGGATTTGAATGTTCTTTCTAATTTGTATCAATGATTTAAAATGAGAAAAATACTTAAAATGTGTTCCTGGTGCATAAGGAACATTATGAACTGCCATTCCAAATTGGAACTTTATTCAAAATTAAAACATTATTTTAAATCTTCTCTTACCATCAAATATTAATATTAATTTATAAAATTGCCTACAAGTTATTCATCCAATTTTTACGACAATCTTTTGACCTCTTAATTAATTAGATACCTATCAAAATCGTTTACAATTTTTGGAACCCAATTCAACATAATTGCCCATGTTGATAAACATCTGTCGCGTAAAAAATTAGATTGATCGGATTCTAGAGTAATTTATTTAATCCGTTTGATTGGATTCAGGGTATTTGTCAGAGAAGGATGAGAACCGTGTTTTTCGAAATTTGTTCATCTGTTTTTTGAGTTTAAAATTTTACTTTTGGTCATCATGTTTTGTTTTTGTTTACAGAATGTTCGAGTTGTAATGACGATGAGCTAGGCGTTACGCGGTGGACAATGCCTCTACTAAAATCCGGAGACAAGAAATACTACTTAGGAATATTCTTTAAGGTAAAATTCACATTCTTTTAACATCAAAACTGGTTTTATAAGTTGACGGTGGCAATAATGACAATGGAAGCAGTCATTTATATGTGGTCACTCGTAGAAGAGTAAATAAAGGAATACTTTTAATACCTTCATTGCTCATCTAAATATATATTAAACTCAAAGGTGACTGACTGACTGACTGACATAGTGATCTATCAACGCAGGTAGATGTTATGACGTAGGCATCCACTGAGAAAGGATTTTGATAAATTCTACCCCCAAGGGGATAAAATAGGGGATGAAAGTTCATATGGAACCAAGTAATTATCCCAAGCGGACGAAGTCGCGGGCAAAAAGCTAGTATCTTATAAAAAAATACGAGTGACCTCTATTAGCCACCACATTCATATTAGGCAGAAAACAATAATTCCTTTGCCAGAACAAACTACAAATTCTTAGCTAGTGGTATGTATAACAGCAGGAACTGCAGTCTATTTAGCTATGACCTTACTAAAGCCTTCATGTCTATATCAAGTATGCATTATCAGTACAAAGCCACGCAGGCTGACCGACGTAACCGCATTGTTTAGATATCACTGATATATAAAAAGCCTAAGGTATGTAGGTTCATTATAATAAAATTTAGACTTTTTGCGATTTGATTTTAGGGTTACAATCTTTTTTAAAAAAAAGCTTACAAGTAATGTGGGTCGCACATTACTAGTATTCTTGTTAACCCCTCGTGTTAGCTAAATGCTTGTGTTACGAGTGGGTTCACGTCGGTAATGCAATGGGTGGGTTTCGAACCGGCAACCACATGATTGCAAGTCCGAAGGCCTAGCAATTAGGCTACCGCCGCTTCAAAAATTATCAGAAATATTTATAACTTACAACTGAACTTTGAACTTATACCTCATAGTATTTATACATAATCAACCCATTATATTGTCCCACTGCTGGGCACGGGTCTCCTCTCAGAATGAGAGGGATTAGGCTATAGTCCATAGTATTTATATTGTACCTAAATTTAAATCTCGATTTTATAACTTACTGGAGTTGACTTTATTAATGTTTTGCATGTCAATTGTTTGAGAAAGAATAAACATTTTTTTTTCTAAATAACTAGTACGTTCAGATTACGTTAACGTTACGTTAACGTTTACATTTAAATTGCTAATAAGCTTTAAAGGGTTTCTAAATATTAATTTATTTCAGAGGAATTGCTAGTTCTGGCATTTTAGCACCTCTGTTAGTTCTCTACTCGCGCTAGATCAACCAGGATCATGGTGAATCACGACAATACAAATTGATGGCCTACTAAATAAAATGCGGATATAAGCTAAGCTAAGCTTCCAAAAATAATTGCACTCATATGCACAACAAAATTAACAGAATCGATTTGTCAATACCTGCCTACCGGTAACTGGAGGCTGCGCGTACGCATCTGTGCGATGACGACGATGACGCAATACCGCGTGGCGCGTTGATAGATTGCGCCGAGCTTTCTCTTTCACTAGGTGCTAACGTACTAACTGTTATGGCTATTATTACCGCTTCAATATAAGTAATTCTTAATTCATATACACTTTTGAATTGATTACAGTTGAATATGTCATGGTTCTGTAATTAAAAGTTTGCAAACTGTCAGTTCTGTCAAATTATAGGTATTGTATTGTGTTCCATTTAGCGATAATATCGTTTTTTTTAACTCATTTTTTATTTGTTTGTTGTGTTCCATTTTTAAAATTGCGTTATTTTAGAAAATTTTGAGGGGGTTTTACTTTTAATTCTTTTATCTCGAATGTCGATCGACCTGTAAAGAGAAAATCAAGATTATATATACAAATATGGACTGCAAACCTCAAAATTTCCAGTTTTAGTAGAAAACAAATTATACATAATCGCAGATTCCACTGGGTCACTACACTGGCGTTGCCGTTACCTTATTATATAACTGGTTATAGTATATTGCATTCACATAAAGACAAGAACATAAACACTACCCACCTTAAAACTATTGTTATTCAATAAATTATTTAAGAAGTAAGCAGGTTGTTCAGGTCTTTTCTTACCTAATTTACTGAATAAGTAAAAAATACAATAGAATCATATTATGAAACATAACATAATATCATCCTAACTTCATTCCTCGTAGGGTTAAGCAGAAGTGTAGATAGTGCTATATGTCGCCGGTATATTTATAGCGAGCATACCATTAACAGGGCATAAATCCAAAGTCGGAGTTCTTATTGACAATTTCATAGAAAAACCCAATAAACATACCACCACATCTTGTATTTGTGTGACAAATGTCTCCCGCTGAACTGAGTAAACTCCTAGTAAAGCTACGAGATGGTACCGATGTCTAATAGGTAGGTACTTAATATTAGGAATATAGAATAGAACCTGTTAATTTATAATATAAATAAATTAATAATAGAAAAGAACCTGTTAATTTCCCGGTGTACGGTCGACTCGACACGGGAAAGTTACGCAGTCTTACTGTCACAACTTAGGAAGTTTAACATGCAATACTTGGATGTGACATAAATTGTGTTTACACCACGAAGCATGTTTACTAAGTAAAGATTCTAATTTCTTAATAAAAAAACAAGCTACACTATGTATTATGGACGCAAAGTAACAGCAGGAAATAAATTGATGAACTGCGGTTAGAGAAAAATAAAACAGGTGATTATACATTACTAATTAAATATCACATAAAATTATGTATTAACATTAAAAATGTGTGACTTTTTAGTAGTCTCTTATCCTCTTACTTGCACATAATAGGAACAATCCGACACACTTTTTCCTAGACTTCACAATTGATACGAAAACGGGAATAAAAATAGGGTCTCGATAGACTATCGGGGTTATATTTCATTCCGATAGACTTAGGATATTTAAAGTGGGGGAAAAGAAATATCAGGCTGCGCGTAACTCATAAAAATGGCATTACTGCTCGCAGACAAATATTAATTTTCCTACTGTATGAAGTACACTGTATAGATATATACTTATATACCGCGATATTATGTGTATTTATATAGAGTGAACACTTTCTTTTATTTAAAGAAATTCGTTTTTTGTTTTGTTTTGCTAATGTTGTCTAATAAACGATAAAATAAATGAATCAATGTTTTTCTTAACTACATTTATTTAATTAATATACCCTTCTTATGGATGCAAATTCTTTTAAAAGATTCTTAATTATACGTACTGCGAATATGTAAATGTATAAGTACATACAAACATGGGTCCAAATGTCTTAATAGGAACTGTGAACCGGATCAAGGACCATTAACTTTGGCCGAGTAGTAAACAGTGGGCCAGGCCAACAATAGCACCTAGTCACATTCATGTTCTACTGTCCTATAAATAAACTCGGCTAGACAGTTACCTAAATATATCTACGTACCTTATAATTACAAATGCAGGAATTTGAGGCAGATATTGTTTATTTAATATCTAAGTACTAGGTGTTACCTGTCGTATCACTTGCGTTCCAAAAGACTGTTTGAGATAATCATAAGGTACCTAGCATATGTCCTTCTCCAATTTGCAATGTCTCTTATCTACTAAAATTCAACAAAAGTACAGCGGTTTAGACGTGAAAACTTAACAAACAGACATTTATTCTTATTATTAGTTTGTAATGTAATCAATAATGCATATTATTATTTTTCCTTTTAATACATTCTCAACCACAAATTGTCAATTACTTAATCCTATTCTACTCATAGGTATATATTTTTTTGGTTTATTTAATATCTACGTTTATGAGATAATCTGATCACAGCATACCTATCTATGTAAACGAAGTTGCAGGCGGAACTTAGTTTTATATAACGCGATTAAAATACAATATACATTATGTATTATATTTCGTAATTTGTGACTTACATTCTAAGTATTTTAATTTTTAATAAATCTTGTTTTTATAACATAATTATGTATACTTATTATTTATCCTGTAGTAGCCGAATTCGACCATAATTCATTAAAATTTTAAGTTTCAAAATTTTTAAGGATCTATTGTCAAAGACCTCTTTATTTGATGTTGAACTTCAGTACGACGACGACATGTGACATTCAGTGTGTCAAGTGTGTCAACTGTCAACTGTCAAACGCATGGTAGCGTGTGTAATGATTTTTTAATAATTTAATATATTTTTTTAGCATTATTATAAAAAAAATATTAGTATTCTGCACTTCTCCTCTTTATAAACTTTAACTATGTACAATCTCACACTCTTACATGCGTGCAATATGCATTAAATGGGGTTCAAAGTTTTCTCTTCACATATTATTATAATGATGGTAATAACACGGATACAATAATTCGATTTGATAGATTTTATTCAGTAATAAATATTATTAAATATTAATACACAAACAGTAAGTAACGTTAAAACGTACATAGGTAGGTATAATATTTTAACAAAATTAGTTTTAATTATTGTGGTCATAATTACTCCTTACTATTTTATATTTTTTTTATTAAACCTCGTTAGTAGGAACATAGTTTCTAAGCCGGAATACATTAGTGCTATCGTTAAAGAATAATTAACTAAACGAAGCAAATTATAATTCGCGGATCGTAGTGAATAAGTTTATACTTACTGTCTCTGCCTACCCGGGGTGAGAGAAATTGTGTATATAAGAAGTATTAAAGCTATTAAACGAAATTCCTTTAACTGCTACGACTACTACCCTCTAGGGTAGTAGTCCTAAGCGCGACTACTACCCTAGAGGTCTTGAGATCTATTTCCAGGTCGAGCAGTGTTATTGGGTTTTTCTATGATATTCTCAGTAGCAGCACGGAGTTTGGTATGGCCAGATATTACGTGAGACTTAAACATACCAACGAACTGTGGGTGTACAATAGTACACCTCTGCTTAACCCTTCAGGGTATACAGCCGTGATGATACCAACCATGTTATGTTAAAAATCAAATTTCGTCAAAAGTCACATGCTATACTTACTATGGATATCGCCAAAGGTTAGGGTTCCTAAACCAAAAATCACATTCAGAGCTCATGAATTCTCAGGCAACTTGTCAGTTTCCTTCCAGGGTATTACCTACCCGAGCGCCAATCGAGCGCAAATAACGCGGACCACTGCAAAATGTAGTGGAAACGACTGACCGCAGCGCCCCACACTGCACACTGAACCACAGATAACACGAGATTTAGTGGCGGAATGTAGGCTGAATTAGCATGATACCTTTGCTTCATTGCAGGCATTGAAAAAAATTGTGGTGTGGAGTATGTGCATCAGATCTCAACGATCTTATTCCCCCTAAATCACGAGTGAATCGGTTTCTTCTAGGCAAGCGCGTTCCATCGAGGATCGCAGTATCGCTTAACATCAGGCGAATTGGCGGACAAGCGCAAGCCTATCATAAATAAAAAAAAATATTATCTTTGGATTTGTAAAATTATTAAAATTATCTTTCGAAGGCGGAACTGATAAGATACCTGTGCTTGGTAGTGTCATGTATGAACCATGTCTCTGTATAAAAAAAATCGATAGATTGACTAGAACTAAATGTCGTTCAAGTTCAGAATGTTCCTTTATCAAAATGTCCCCTCCTCCCTTTCCTAAAATCTCCCTTTCGTACGCAACTCTTCTTTGTCTTATTCAGTAAACAATCTTAGCATAAGACATAATGTTCTAAACTACATAAAATATAATTACTCCTGGGAACCAAATGATTATATTTACTATTTATAGTTATTTTAAAATTCAAAAACTGTTTAAATTTTAAAATATAAAGTGAAATACAGTATGATCACTTTACCAATTACGTAGTGCAGCCATTGGTAGTTCAATATTTTTTATTAATATATATATATTTTTTATTAATTCAATTATTCTTATTGTAAGGATTTTTTGCTAAGAACATATTATGTAATATCCAAACAATGCGTACCTTACCTAAGATGACGTAGGTGCCTAGCTTAGAACAGGTGAGAATTTCTACTAACGGAAATACTCGTAACTAACATTACGACAAACAACAAGTAAACATCTCGTATTATGAAACACAAACTATTATCTTTGATTGCATCAGTACAACCACAAAGTAAATTTGAAATCAATTTACCTAAAACTGAGCTCTCAGTTTTCCTCCTACTACTACGTCCTCATTTATTAAACCAAAAATTACCTACGCATCGGCATTATTACAAAATAAAATGTTGTCACACCTCGATTTTTTACGATGTGCGGTTAAACAATGCCTAAAACATTAATTTACCATCACTTTGTTATTACTTAATAACAATTAACGACAAAGTAAAGCAATTGATTTGAATTTGAATTTGATAATGAAATACAACACTTAATGAAATCATATTCTTTTAAATAAAAAAGATTAAATTCCATTCATCACTTTCTAAAATTTCATTATTATCATGTCAAAAGTGATAGGACAGTGTTAATTTAACGGGAACTTGCTCGGAGTTGGTGAAAAATGGATATGAAATAATGACATCTTTCAAATAATCATAATTACCTGGTCTATCTAGCAACACCCAGAGGTATTACTCGCAAATAATACATCTAAATTGCAAATTAAACGTTATGCGATTGCGTAAGTGACACACTGAGAAAATGAAAGAATTCAACGACGTGATTACCTCACGTCACACCACATTTCTTATTAGCCGGTTGCAGACGCCCGCGCCGCTCATTGCGGTATAATTTGCACCGTACTCACTAGGGCTGACACACATCTGATGTTCATGTATGACACGCGATATCCATAAAAACTGTAGTGATGAAAACATTGTTAATGCTTATAAATACATACTTTCTACGTAAAATATTAAAAGATAAAATCACATAAAGGTACCTAATCTGGAATTTCAGAGAGAAAAGTAAAGCTCCAAATTAAATGTACCCAAATATTAGTAGTATAAAGTATAAAGTTCAATTTGGCCTTAATTCTGTCTGAATCATCTGGCACCCCTAACTAATCCCACACAGAGCCTGACCGCCGATCAAACCGGCATTTTCCGACTTTCTCTTACAACTATAAAACTGGGCGAACAACAATGAAATATGTTTAATTATTTATTAAACATATTTCAAGCAATTGATTTGTAAACATTACAAAATTTAATTACGTAAATAACATCTGAAACAGCATTTTAGATACAAAAAATGTCACATTGACTCTCTTTTACATCTGTCACGAATAAATGACAAATATGTATAGTGACAGATTTGTTATAGGAACCGGCTGTAAAACTGTTGAATTATTTCGAATAAAGAAGCTTTTTTTACAATAGTGTAAACAATTATCTATCAAATAACAATCAAATGTATTATTATCGTCATTAGTCATCATTGAGACGTCCAATGTCCAAATCGTCTAGCTTATTATTAATAAACATTAATCAAGTGATATTTTTAAATAGACTCCTCATTGGTCTAGTGACCGGCTGATGTGCACCGCGAAAGATCTTAAAATCATAGTTTTGATTAAAGTTGATTTTAGGTAGACAGTTTATTTTACTTTAACATTGTGGTCCCTGCTAACAACAATCAAATCAAAGTGGCCCCTGGTCAAAAATCAATTTAACAACAAATTTTCAACGGAAGAAATTTTATTATGGCTTGTTGATCTTTAAATATAGGATCCAATAAAATACCTATAAGAGAAATAAAACCAATGTATTTTATGATGTTAAATTATAATTAACAACGATAAATTATTGTTGTAGTATTTCGTCGAACATGTTCAATGTCCGCGCGATATGTCAGCTAAAGTTGTCATCGTTGATAAAATATCGTAATCCCTGCAATTTTACGCCGAACTTTTGAATTTCCGCATATAGGCCGAATGTTTAATTTCCTGAGCCATAAATCTCATCATAAAAAAACTGTTTAAATACATTGTACCTACTAACTATCTTTTTGTGATTTTTTTTGCATTTTCCATGCTAAGATTAAAAAGTTATTTTAGTAATCGAAAAATTCAATCTGACGGTGGCTTAGAGGTCAGAGCATCTGGTGTATCCAACACCTCTGACCTCTGACCAGGAGACGCAGGTTCGAATCCCGTCCGCGATTGAATTTTTCCGTTACTAAAATAACTCTACATTGTACCTAGTTCCAATTTATTGAAAAACTTTTTAATTACCGATTTCCATCCATTTAATGTTCAATACTTGTGTTTCTCCGAAATTTTATGTGTAATTATGGTGGTGTGTTCGTGAATGTGTGCAAATGAGGGCAATTGATATAAAATTGTAAATCGTGATTTTTGTATTCACGCCTAAACTCCATCGAAGCCTTAGTAATGTTTGCACCGTTTTACTCGGGCAACTGATCTGTTCTATAGGTATTACAAAAAAATCCTTGACCTTGATCTAAGTTTCCAGGTCATAAAATAACCAAAAAAAATTGGTAGTAAGGCACGGCAATGGTGCCGGTGATGAAATTTCGAATTTTAATTTCTAAGCTTGTTAGTTTTGTTTTGTTGCTACAAAAATTTCTGTTATTACTTTTTTACAATATTAGGTGTATGAATTGTTAAATTGTTAAACCCATTATTGGAAATATTTGATTTAAGTATTTTTATGCTTAACATCAATTCGGTTCAGGGAAAGACTTTTCTCCAAGCATCTTTAGGGATAGTTTAGACAAATAACAAGGTCGAGGTCAATAATTCTATCAAATTAGTAGAATACGTGAATTTTTGTAAATGTTCATCAAATTAAATCACCACGAATAATTAAAGTTACCGCACTGTACTCTACTATGTATGTTACAGTAATATTTAAAATTCCCACATTTAGTCAAACTACCAGGTATGTAGGTTAATTCTGGTTTCAACAATTGTCTGTTACCATAATCTTCCGTATTTATTGTGTATAATTTCTGACTTCATACCTGGGAACATTACTTTAAAAAGTTTTTGGCGCATAATACGAATGTACTTGTTACCATTGTGTAAATCATTATATTGTTATAAATAGTTCCTATGTGGGTAACGTTTCCTTAAACTAACCGAAATAAATTAAATTCTGTAGATTTATATTAATAAATTAGGTAAATATTGCGGGGAAACTTCAAATTATCTTTACGAATTTAAAAATAGACTATGCAGTGCTTCTTAGTATTTCTGAAAACAGTTAAAAATAGAGCTCTATCTAGCATATTTGTCATTCAATCGATTCTATTTAACAAAAGAAGCTCACAAAAAGTCTTAAAACAATCAGTTCCTTATCTGTTCCACGGTTGACATGGCCGTCTCAAATTGAGAAGAATGACGTTTCATCTTACTGATCACTTTCATACATAAAAATACTTGGAACCCTATGTAATGATAAGATGACATTATGTTGATGACAGTATAAACATTGCTTCGTATGCGGAGATCAACATCACCTTGCGAATGACGAACATCACCTCCGTCAACTAACAATACCAGAGAAAGTGGGTCTTGTTTCATAAGTTTATTGAATGAGTAGATACATACATATATATACGGACATACATTTATACACCTGTAGTTTATTCACTGCCACAATTAATCTTACGGAGACATCTTGGCTTTTGATGTTATGAATAGGTTTTAAAAATAATAACAGTTAGAAATATTTTTAATTTTCTTTGAACACGATATTCATATCTTTTCTTTTGCAATTTCCATGCTAAGATTCAATGAAGACACGACAACAGAAATTAAGCCTAGGTCAGTTTCAGGATATAAAAAATGTTTTAATGACATGAATATAAAAGAACAATGCGACAAAATAAGTAGGTACTGCATCTATTATTAAGGCACCCAAAATATTTGTTTCTTTTAATTTTTAATAATGGTTTAGTTTTGTGTTTAGTTTCATTTTAGAATTCTCTCTTTAAATTCTCGGCTAAAAGTAATTGATGTAGATGTAAGATTATGTAATAGCGGATTTGAACAGGTTTTGATGTAAGCAATGTTTGAGTACGTACATTGTACATATCCTACTAACATTCTATATATCTATAGACAAAGATATATTTCGATAAGTTTTTTTTATGGATTAAGTCGGCAATCGAGCTGACGAGCCACCTGGTGGTAAGTAGTCAACGTCGCCCATGGACACCTGCAAAACCAGAGGAGTTGCTGATGCGTTGCCGATCTTTAAGAGCCCCTACGGACCACAGACTGCCAGAGCCGCAGCAGCCGAGGAAAACTGGCTCTTACGTGCAAAAGTTGAATCACACACTCTCTCCGACTCCGACGTAAGGGTGGTCGCCAGCCAGTCAGACCCCAAGAGGTCCCACCACCGAGCAATTCAGATATTTACATGCCTCTTACGGGATACCTATCTGAAAGGCAGTGAGGAACAGTATTCTAACACGTCCCCGCACGGGGTCGGGGTTGCTTAACTATCCAGCCACTGTGGTCTATCTTTTGCATGCCGCATCTACAAGCTGTCCTCATATTGTCATATAACGATTAGGCTGACGGTCTACTTTGAAGTCGTTTAATAACCTACAAATAGGTATTAAACACCAAAACCGATTAAAATCCTTAGTACGCACGTAGAAACTAAGCACATCTATATATTCAAATACAAGTTATGTGGTATAATAATTACAAGACACACTTGCTTTTCAACCACGATAACTTTCACCGATCACATTTTTTCTAACATTAATTTATCGAGACCGTCAAAACTTATGAGTAATATGTTACACCTTCTTGCTACGTAACATCAGTAGATAAGATACTATTAGAATTTGCTTGGGGCTTCAATAAATAAAATAAATCGGATAGTTAATATTGATTGCGATAATTAAAAAGCCTATTTGCTTTTAATATTTTGCCGACTCGATTGATGCTAATTTATTACCTACATCTTACAAAGGTTATCAATTACTTGCGACACGTGCACAGCTGGAAAAGTCGACTTTTACGAAAAAATCCTTGCGGAAAAACTTATCTTGATAATTACGTACATGACAAAAAAAACTGTCAAATCGCTCGAGCCATGCTCGAGTGATATTCTTTCTGCTTGCGGCAATTTAGATCAGTAGCTTACAGAATGAATATAATATGAAATGTAGAATGCGCTTCCCGAGTGGGTCTTCCCCGATATGTTAATTTGGATGTCTTTAAATCACGAGTGAATCGGTTTCTTCTAGGCAAGCGGGCTGTCAGGTGAACTGGCGATCAAGCGTAAGCTTATCATGAATAAAAAAATATAAATCCTTTGATCACGATCAAATTTTTAGAGATTCAGTATGTTTACCGCTAGAGTTTGACACAACATTGTCTGACAAAACCGCATAAACCTGCGTGTCCCTGCCCGGTTAACCGCTGCTTTACCTTTTGTGCTGTTAGCCTAGTTAGTCTGCGGCTTCCGCACTGCGCATGTGCATGGTCTCAAGTATTTTGATTTAACATTTCCTAAAATTTTCCAAGTTCAACTTGTAGTCTATTATTTTATGAATGTACGGTCAGGACATCATGGTACCTATACAAAACTGTCAAATTAGTTCAATCAATTTTTAATTTAATCTCTAAATAATAAGGTTTATTATGCATAGGGGAAAGACAGTTTGTGGTAACTTCATGTGCCATTGACTGTACATTATGACTGCTTCATTAGTCCAGCGATTGCTACAGTAGACGTCTTGTGTTCGATTCCCAAAGCCAGCATGTTTTTTGGTTTTTCAACGAAACTCTCAGTAACAGCTCAAAGCTTTGATTTGTGCCCGATTCATAAGCATTATATTCGTCCCACCCCCTCCACCCTCACCCCTGTTGGTGTATTATTAGTACACCTTTGCCTAATCCGTCAGGAAATACAGGAGTGAGGGTACGCTACGTAAAAGGTCACTAACAAAAGAGAATCACTTCTAAAGAATACACATAAATTGTTTCAGGCGAACTGGTTTAAAGCGCAGCAGTACTGCCGGTTCCACGGCATGCACCTGGCGTCCATCTCCTCGCAGCAAGAGAATGATAAGCTGGAGCAGTACGTCAAAGACTCGGGTAAGACACTTGTTTAACCTAAAATATATAAGATATTGATGCATCTTCAGAGCTAACATTGGTAGAAAGAGGATGAAAACGTGGAAATCCTTATATGCAGTGTGTGTGCAATCTATAATAAATAATTAAATTATCATTATATATTATTATTTTATATTATATTATCATTTTATTGTTTTATTAAGCGGTACAAACCAAGTACCTTTTGAAATGATTGTCTTATCAAAATAATTATGTCTTTTGACTTGGCCACAACCACAACAATATTTTGTCTTATATATATCAAGTAGAGTTTACTTGATATGTAAGACAAAATAAGACAATTTCCGTTTGCTATCAGGCGGCACAAATAAAATAAAATTTAGTTTATTTTTTTTCTCAAATATGACAAAGTCATTAAACTAATGCATCTCCTTTTACATCTCCAGGATACGGGCGTGAACACTTCTGGACATCAGGCACAGATCTGGCTGAAGAGGGGAACTTTTTCTGGATGGCCAACGGTAGACCACTCACCTTCGTCAACTGGAACGCCGGAGAACCCAACAACTTCCGCTACGAAAACGGAGAAGAAGAGAACTGCTTGGAACTCTGGAACAGAGACGACAAAGGACTAAAATGGAATGACTCCCCTTGCTCATTTGAAACCTTCTTCATTTGCGAAGTGAGGTCTGATTGATGGACCCCGCCGCTAGATGTCATTAGTTGTTGTGTGATTGTATAGTAGTGTGCTAGATGTCGCCATTTGTTATATCACTGCCAGCTGCGTCTGCGCAGATATTTTCGACACTATCGAGATAGATTTTAGAAAACTTGACTCTGTAGCGACAGGAAATTTAAGTTTCCTGAGGGTTGAGTGATCTCTGTAAAAATACTTAGCTTTGAGTACATACCGTGAAAAACAGTTAACCTTGAATATAGATGTTATTCATATCAAACCAAATGAAGTGTTAGTAATGTGTGTCAGTGTGTTAAGTAGACTTTCTGATTTCTTTTCTATTTTTTATACGAAACGAAGACGATTATGTAGTAACATTACGATCAAAAAATATTCTGGAATTTATCAAAAACGGTGGGTCAGTGTAGATACGTAACAATAAGTTATTATTTGATTTATTTATTGCTTTATTTTCGACTCCAATTGGGTCGTTTCGGTAAGGGTTTGAAACTACGAATTGTAATAGATCTGAATACTGCAACTTTTTTATTGTAAACATGAAATGATGAACGATCACTGCCTAATGATCTTATGAAGAACCTCCGAGCTTCAGCTCAACGGGCACGTCGTGTCCATAGTCAAACATAGTGGGTAAATAAACTATAGTTACCATAAGTATAAATGTATAAAATAGTCATAAGTACAGACAATAAAACTCATAAACTGAATCTTCATGTTTATTATTTTGCAACAACGAGCCTATGAGACCAATGGTGGCCATTACCTTGGGAGGCCCTCCGTTAACCTTTGACTTTTAGGATCCCGTAACTAACGATGTTAAAATAGCACCCTCTTCTTTCAATGATAAGGATATTTACTCGTGTGTTGCTATCTTGAGAGTTATTATATTATAAAACTTGTTTACTGGCAACATTATCCTTTAAATATAATAAAAAAATGTCTTGTCGTTGGAACTGAATCGACATAATTATAGGTGTACATTAGTACACTTCTGCCTAACCCTTCGGAGAATACAGGCGTGCTAATTAGGTACCAATTCATATAGAAGCTTAATTCTTACTGTGAAAACTATAAATGTTGACTCTGTAATTTTTATTCTAACCTAGCTTTTGCCAGCGACTTCGTCCGCGTGGAATAGTTACTTTGTTCCCTAGTTCTTCGCCCGCGGTTTCACCTGCGTTGCCCCGTTCCTAAGGGTTGTAGCGTGATGTTTTATAGCTTGAAACCTTTCTCATGAATAACTCATTTTCCCAACATTTCCCTTCACTGCTCTGCTCCTATTGATCGTAGCGTGATGAAAAGTATACTATAACCTGTGGTTTGGGCTGTGCGTTGATAGATCACTATGTCAGTCAGTCAGTCAACTAACGTAAAAGTAGACAAATATAATCAGAAAGCTCCGAACTGCTAAGCTATCGGGAGTTACACGTGTTATTGTGAGTCAACCATAAAAGATAGACATTTGCTGTCGTGGAATATTTTTTATATAATTTTAAGGAGAACATTTCCGTCATACATGATTTCTGTGTAGCTTTAACCATTAAGGCTGCACACGCGACGGAAGCTTAAAAAATGGAGTAAGTTCTCCTGTTTTCCCAACATTTCCCTTCACTGCTCTGCTCCTATTGATCGTAGCGTGATGAAAAGTATACTATAACCTGCCCAGGAGTATGAAGAACAATTGTACCAAGTTTCGTTGAAATCCGTCGAGTGGTTTTTGTTTCTATAACGAACATACAGACAGACAGACAGACAGACAGACAGACAGACAGACGGACAGACAGACAGACAGACAAAAATTTTACTGATTGCATTTTTGGCGTCAGTATCGATCACTAATCACCCGCTGATAGTTATTTTGGAAATATATTTCATGTACAGAATTGACCTCTCTACAGATTTATTATAAGTATAGATAGATTAATGCTAGAGGTCTTTTTTTAGTTTTGCGAAAGCATACATAATTTAAACAGACGAATTGACATCCACCTTTTTTAAAGTCGGTAAAGAATGGTGTATAATCCGTTTCTCTGATGAACTGCAAATTGTCACACGCCAACAGGCCACCCACCTTACTGTTCATTGAAATAAATTAAAAAAAAGTGTGTTACAAGGAAGTTCATGTCGTTTTCAGGGCAATATTTATTAATATTACTCACTGTGTAGGTAAACGAACTGGTGTTTACTTGCCGTGCTGCCAAATCTAGCGAATTCTGGCATTAAATAAATTCTTTGGCTGGTTTGACCGAGAAACGTAAGCTGATGAGTAGGAGCGCTAAAATGAATCGCTAAAGCGACTTTTGATGAATCACTATAAGATTCCCCGACGCACGGCTGCATAGAGTCCAGTATAAGTTGAGTAAAGTATACGAAAACCATAAAATGGTAATTTTAGACCCAGAGACATCTTGCCAAATAAATCTTACTGCTCATCATTGCATATATTTAAATTGCATATTTTTTTTCTATGAAATTCTCGTCAACAGCTCGGAGTTTGGAATTGTGCCAATTGAATGGCAATAGACTCGAACCCCTTTACACGCGAAGATGTGGATGTAGGTACATTAGTACACCTCAGTCTACGCCTACCCCTTCAGGGAATACAAGCGTGATGGTATGTACCTCTGTAAATATGTATTATTTTTTCTCATTATAGTCCCAGTAAGTCATATTATGGTGCTACTAATGGATACACGGCTTGGAATCTACTTTTGCCAGTCAGTTTATCTATAAGAATTTCCCAGCAATCTCAGTCTCACTGAGCAATCCCCAAGCAATCAACACCAAAATCCTAAAATCTATGTACAAGCACCTTTTTTAAATTTTCCTTTCAAAATTACTAACCTGCCAGTTATTTCCTGAAAATTTCATGCGTCCGCCGCCTTGAGGGAGTCGTATGTAAATGGAAGCCTGGCGCTGGAGGGCTGGGAGGGGAGGGTAGAAGGGGTGGTGAAGCACGTGGTTCCAAACTTATTAATAACCAAGTCACGTGTCCGTTGAAGCCTTCACGTCGAGTTCACGGCGCTAAGGATCGGAAATCACGGATATTATGATTTGCTGGAACAAAACGCGGTATGTATAGAGTTTTCCATTTTGTTTTGCATGACTACGACTCTAATATCGGCATTTTTCCCGGGCTACTATGAAAAATGCTGATATTAACTGTATTGCTTATTTTAAACACGAGGAGGCGACGATGCGTGGGCGTTTTGAGGGCTGCCACTAACGTAAAAATGTTGTTCTAAAGGTACCTAAATGTCTATCTAGAATAAATTATTTTGACTTTGATTTTGACTATAATATACATATATTATGCCTATACAACCTGTTCGTAAGAACCTATGAAAAATAAGAAAATTAACTTTCTTCATGCCCTCAACGAAAGCAGTTTGAGCACGTTCACTTTTATATACCTCCAGTTATTTTTAATTCAGTGACCTCTCCGGGGGTGAAAGTACTCATGATTCTACTAACAGACCTACCCTGAAATATAAAAAATAATATCAGCTGTTTCATACATTTTAATGGGGTAAATAATGCATTTTAATATGGGCTGATATTTTTTTATATTTCAGGATTAATCAATACTTGATATTTTATTGCATTTCTTAATGTAATATCAAGGTGGACTATAATAAACGATCATTATGGACCCTGTCGGGCATAGCAATAGTTGCGAGAAAGGAAGAATACATATTGAAGAATGAATATTTACCAGACATTTAGATATCTATAGGTATAAGTAATCTTTATGCCTATAATATATTTGTTTATTTAAGCATTTTATTTGGGAAGTGAAGAAGAAGGATAATTAGTGTATATTTAATAGTTAATTATTAATATTTTATTAGTGTCATAATGAAAGTAATCGTGTATACGAATACATATAACATAATTATACAGTTTCTAGTCATATATACAACATATAATCTCAAGATAATAGTGTTTAGTTAATATACCGAGCCGGTCGTCGGAGCGGAAGCCGCCGCCGCCCAACGGCATCCGTCCGCCCGGCAGCACGGCCCCCCAGACCCCCCGCTACACTTGCAGTTTCTAACTAAATAACAAGCTGTTATGCAACCTTCCTAGTTATGTAGAAGCGCGCTATTCATTTAGAGAAGTTAGTTTGTCGGATATACGCTTTAAAAAAACCCTGTCTGATCCGAAAGGGACATATAGGTAAGGTGCCTATCCCAATCACATCTATATATACTCGTATAAACAAAGTCGGGTTTGTTACAACACTTATAACTCGAGAACGGGTGGACCGATTTTTATGATCTTGGATTTTTTTCCTTCCCGAATAGCAGAATAACTATTAAAACATCGAAAAAATTCACGAAACATTAAATGTTCATTAGTTAGTAAACTTATTAGTGAAGTAATAATTAATTCACGATTTTCGTGCATAAATTACAGAAATTTCTCCAAAATCTAGCATATTTTTAATATGTAATAAAACCATCATCGTATGTCATCCTCAGTATGTCTGGCACCCAGTCACTGACTCCGTAAACTGCTGTTTAAGTTTCCATGTTTTCCATATCACAATATTACACCAGTGAACAATGGTGTTACCATTTATTTTAAAAGAGTGTCCATGGAGTTTCTTGCCTGATTCTTGTCCGGAGCAACCGTGGAACCATGCAACTAGAATTATGATATGACGTTTCATAAACGCTTGTAAAAGCTTATTTGAAATAAAACAATTTGAACTTGAACTTATAACAATAAGAAGAATTATATAAATAGAACTGAATCTCGATATATAGCGGCTTTATGTAGACCAGTCCCATCTGACAGCACGCATGTGCCATTGGATAGGTCGACCATATCGTATGTATATTGTATAAATTTGTACCTATATGCAATATTAAAATCAAAATAATAAATAAGTAATTATAGATAAAAGACTTCTTGTTCTACAGGGTTATCCTTTTGATATCGGTATTGGCTATAAATTGAGAAAAGCCTACTTTATTGCAATACTTGTGAAAGACCGCCAAGTCATAAGTACACTAAAATATAATGTAACACCAATTTATATAGCATGCAATAAATCTTTGACTTTGACTTTGAAAATGGCAGCCGCTTCGTGTCAAATATTAATATTCCCCCGCATCTAGTTAGACTAGAAGCTTTGTAGAAGCCAACCAAAAGAAAAGGTCAAAACATACCTACAATGACCCCTGTATTCCCCAGAGGGTTAGGCACAGTTGTACTATTTACACCTACAGTTCGCCTATATATTTAGATAATAGGAGGTAATAGAAGGTGAGCGTGTAGGTCTTGAAGTCGATTCCCAAATCGAGCAAAATGTTATCGGGTATTTTTTTACGAAAATGTTAAGTAGCCGCTCGGAACTTGGATTTGTGTCAAGTCAATGGCAATAGGCCTGCAATAGGCGAACTGTGGATGTTCAAACACCACTCCCTAACCCTTAGGGGAATACATAGGTATTAGTATGTCATGTAATCTACACTAATATTATAAAGAGGAAAGATTTGTATTTTTGTATGTAACGAATAAACTTAAAAACTACTGGACCGATTTTAAAAATTATTTTGCTGTTAGAAAGCTACGTCATCACTGAGTAACATAGGCTATACCTGTTTATTACTAGAAAAAATTAGGGATCCCGACTAAAACTTCAATAATGTCCACACGGGCGAAACCGGGACAGGCCGCTAGTCATAGTATGTAGCAGCAATTAGTCCGCTTTTAGTAGTTGTGGCATTTAAACTCGAAGTCATAATTTCTTTTCCGCACAATACAGAAACGGCAAAAAATGCCATCCAAAGGCTGTAATCCTCTATCCTTGGCATATATCCTGGACTATCATTGCAGCTCATCCAGTCGCCTCGTCATTTCCGCAGCCCGCCGGCAATCAGCCCCTAAGCCCTTGTTTCCATCACCACGCCACTTTAAACCATATCTCATAGAGATAAAGTAACTTTTTACTGGTGACCGGGAAGTTTATTGCAGCGGGCCACCTCGGGGCAGACGTGTAGTTAGATTGGAGCATATTAGTGTGGATATTTGTGTGTTTACCTTTTATAATCATTTCATGGGTTCCGTTTATCTTACAGCAGCAGTTTGTTATCTTAACTTTAGAAGTTTTAGAAGTAACTTTTGTACGTATCTATTATATTTCAAAAATGCGAGTAAAGTAAAAAACTAATGAAATTCTCTGGCACAATATAAGAAAGACAGGTTGAAAAAAACATTTATCCAGCTACATGTAAGTAGAACTGGAAACACTATCAAAAGCTGAATTATGGCATTACTTTTAAATTCTCCATAAAACATAAAATTATACAGTAACTAAATAAATAACAAATCCTTCTCATTATAAAAAACTTACCGACTGACTTCGTCATAAAGTTTTTAATTCAACAGTTTAAGATGTTTTTTTTTCACTTAAGGTCGATTTTTTCACAGAATTTGAAATTAAATTTACTGCCAAGCAATTTAACGGGAACTTACTCGGAGTTGGTGGAAATGCGGCCTTAGTACACAATATCAGAATTAATAGACGAGTCAGATTTAACCAGAAGCACAGAAGTTTAAAAAGGCCAGGTAAACGCTAGCACACAGCCCAATATACTTAAGGGTTCACGAGGGAAATCACAAATACCACGCCGTGATTGGCATGTTTATGCTACCCTAATAAATATAACATGCGGCTTTTGACCTAACAACACGAATGAGGGATTACGAAGGGTACTTACTACAGGTAGGGTTTTCTTTTTATTTCGTTAGAAAATATCTACTATTTTAAACAACGATAAAGTAGATACTTCGTAGGTAGTTCGTTTTTTTGCAGTAATAGCCTAGTGGTATGACCGTTGGACTGCCAAGTCAAAGGTCTCGAGTTCGAACCCAAAGCACCTCTGACTTTTCGAAGTCATGTGCGTTTTAAATTGTTAATTATCACGCGCTTAAACGGTGAGGAAACCTGCATGCCTGAGTGATTTTCTCGATGGCGTGTGAAGTCTGCCAACACGCACTAGGCCAGCGTGGTGGACTATAGCCTAATCCCTCTCATTCTGAGAGGAGGCCCGAGCCCAACAGTGGGACAGTATAATGGGTTGATTACGTTATATTATGTAAGTTATGTAGTTTTTTTTGTGCGGGGGGATTGAACCGACAACCCGCGGCACGGAAGCTGATCGCTCAGCCGCTAGACCGAACGTATCGCCAGGTCTGGATCAAGTCTTCATAATTATGAAATGACTCTAAATAAATTCAGAGCTGATCCAAAGAAGGAAAAAGAATAATACCTACATGTTACTTTGCATGAACTGAAATCACCTCAATACTACTAAAAACCAATAATAGCAGAATTATATCTCAAGAGTATAGTTTCCTCATTAGCCTAGTGGCCCTGAGTGCAACTGCTATGCTAAAGATCCTGGGTTCGATTCCCAGGTCGAGCAAAGTGTTATTGGGTGTATTTGGGTAAATTCTCAGTAGCAGCTTGGAGTTTGGAATTTGTGCCCGGTTAGTGGCAATAGGCTCGCTTACATGGAACCTAAACAAACCGGCCAACTGTGGGTGTACATTAGTACACCTCCTCCTAACCCTTCAGGGATTAAAGGCGTAATGGTGTATTATAATCGTAAGTACCTATCTCAAGTTCTTCGTTGCTCTTTATCTTTGAGCAAGTTAATCCAAATAAATCGTTATACTTACAAAGTAACTAACACACGCGATACAATCGTTAAGTAATTGAATTACATCACATACCATCACGACATGTTCCCTGGAGGTGTGGGCAGTATATACCCACAGTACATCAACAATGTATTAGTATTATGTATTAGTTCTTATGTAACAAGGATCAAGTCTAATTCAAAAAGGCCGAGATCTATAATTAAATATCAGACATACCAAACTGGTATTTTTCTAGGAATCTCAGTTATAAACATAACATAACATACCATCACGCCTGTACTCCCCGAAGGGTTAGGCAGAGGCGTACTAATGTACACCCACAGTTCGCCTGGTATGTTTAGGTCCCATCATCCCATGTAATAGGGGGCGAGCCTATTGCCATTAACCGGGCACAAATCCAGACTCCGAGCTGCTACTGAGAATTTTATAGAAAAATTCAACCTGGGGTTGAACCCAGGACCTCTAGCGTAACAGTCGCGCTTGGGACCACTAGACTAATGAGGCAGTGAGTTATAAAATACCAAGAATTCTGTGATAAAAAGGAAAGACCATCCAATTATATTGTAACGTCTTTCCTTTCGTGTGAAATAGGCTTTCAGCGAGCGTAAGCACTAACAATGTTTAGAAAAACCGTAATAATCAAGTCAAAGAAAATTTTACTTAGTAATATAGTAATAGTAAGTAACTAGTACAGTAAACTAAGTAAATAAATATGAAAATATTCGCAATTAAATGTTAAATTATATGAGAATTCCCGCGTGGGGACGGGTTAGAATACTGTTCCTCACTGCCGTTCAGATAGGCATCCCGGGGACCTCTTGGGGTATGTCTGGCTGACGACCACCCTTTCGTAGGAGTTTGTAGTAAAGCACCTTGGTGAGTGTCGACTTATGCACGTAAGAGCTAGTTCCCCTCGGTTGCTATGGCTCTGGCAGTCTACAGTTCGTAGGGGCTTTTAATGATAGAGAAACGCATCAGCAACTCCCCTGGTGTTGCAGTTGTCCATGGGCGACGATGACTACTTACCACCAGGCGACTTGCCAGATCGTTTGCCGACATATTCCATAAAAAAAATGATGTTCACAACTACATTCATTCAAATCTAAGTTGTGTACGCGTACAACTACACTCGTAGCTCGTAGGCCGTAGCACAGATCGATGCTCGCGCTACGAGCATCGTACTCGTAGTGTTCCAATTCATTTTTGCTACGCGAATGACCCGCTACAATGCGGTCGAACGTAACTCAATAAACTTTGAACTTCCGCAATAATAATAAAACCTTTAAAAAATGTTTGTGTTTATCTATTTAAACGAGTCAATGATATAATACTATTAGATACGCCATGTTCATAGTAAATGTCATTTATATTTGAGTCGCGCTACATGTCCGTACCTATAATCCTAAACATTTTAGGCTTTCCCAATGAGTTCGCGCATAGATACAGGCAGCCTAAGATGAAAAGAAATAGCACTAAGCAGTTGTCTTAAATGACACATTTGATATGTCCAGTATGTCCGTTTAAAGTGACGTGTGACATGAAAAGTATTGGGTCCCTTTCTCTCATACTAGGCATGCGTAGACTCTTTCTTTCATATTAAATTTTATTTGCAACGAAAAAAATGAAATAAATTGTACGGAAGCTAAGAATTTATTAACTTACTTGTGATAAGTTATTCCATGCTCTTTTCTTACAAATATAATAATTTATGTAGCATCGCAGCACAAGACAGCACATATGAATAAAATTAAAATTTATTGCTGTCAATAGCGCTGTCAAACACACTTCTGCGCCTTAGGTCGGTCAATCGCTTAAATGACACTACAAATAACACATTGCCCACGAAACAATATTCGCATTTGAAGGATGATAACGTGTCTACCTCTATTTAACTTTATAATGTCATTGAAACGATTATAAAAGAAGAACCTGACTGACTGACTGACTGACGTATCAACACACGGCCGAAATTACAAGACCTAGATCCTTGAAACTTTGCATGCTTGATCCTTTTGCAATTTAGACGAGCTAAGAAAGGATTTTTGGAAATTGAACCCCTAAGGTGGTGAAAAGGGGGTGAAAGTTTGTATGAAAATCCGCACACACTACCATTAGTTTGGCATAACATATATATTATGCGATGACATCGTCAAGATTCCATAGTCCAGCTGTCATTCGCTGTTGACATTTGATTTCTTCCTTAAAAACTAGACTTATCACATTTTATGATATGAAACCTCCATGGAACGAAACGAAAATTACCTAAGTACGCAGGCGAAGCTGCGCACGGGAACTCTAGTAGTAAATATAAAAACAAAGGCTGATTGAGCTATTTAGAATTATCTCCATCAACATCCAAAATGATATTTCGAATTAGCCGCTGTGAAAAAGTCATCATGAAAAACTATTAGAACAATTTACCTTCAACTCCAGCAAAACACAAAATGACAGTAAAAACTTCTTGCTAACTTTATATCCTCAAAATATATTTCAAATTACATATATATTTTCGTTTCGACTTCTATTTAGCTGATCAAGGTCATACACAAAACGTGTAACAAGATTCAAACACAATTACGGCAAGGGGAAACAGAAAATAAAATTGGCAATATAAATAGATGTTACAAATTAATTGGACGTTTTCCGTCCGTGTGGCGGGTCGCCGCTCGTTAAATTCTCATCAGCCAGGGAACGAGTCATTTCACTCTCATTGCAATTGCTCACCCCCAACGTACACAAACACATGTAAAAATATTTTGTATTACTGAAGTTAAAATATTAAACACTGCACTACTTAACTATTACGCGCAGTTAAACTATATTTTGTAAGAGACGTAATCTTCATCAGACTGTATTTACCTGTAAGTGCCAAGAGACATAGAGATATGTAAAAAGAAGTATTTTAAACGGCCCATTCAAATAATATTCCTCGTTAGCGATTTAGATGAATGAATGGAATAATTAAGTTCACATTCGACGTTCCCGATCTTAAGAGGCGGTGAATTAAACCGCGCTTTCCACGTACGTAATCATTTATAACCGTGTGCATTCACAAAAGAACCTCTGTGAAGTACTAAAGTGGCTAACGAGGAGAAAAGCCAGCTCTATGAAAGGCCATAATTAGGAGCGTTTATGAACTTTTTTTAGCTTTCCTTCATTTACGAGTATATTAAGATTCCAACAATGTAGGTACAATTTGCTGGAGCTGCCGGCATGAAAAGCAGAACAACTTCGACGTTTTATACTCATTCATGGAGCTCATTCAGCAATATGGAAATGGATTTATAAGGAACACAGTTTATGAACTATAGGAAAACTCAAAACATTGTTCTATCTACCGACCATGGGAAATCTCAGAAAGTGAAGTGAGTAAATCATTGACTAGGGTCCCCAAATGTCAAATATCACGAAACCTCTTTTCTCAGAATAATGATTCCACTTTTGATTTTTTTATGTCTCAAATCCAAAATTTAAATCAATACATTCTGGACTGACGCAGGACGAACTCAGAACACGGTCAAAATGAAATACAATTAGATAAACGATTTTTTTGAGGAACGATGAAGATAATGCAAATTGTGTGTAAAAAATTATGAAAGCAAAGATGAATGAATGAAATCGGATTTGCCCCATGGTTTCAAAATTAAAATCTAATAGAAACACTAGACAACAGAAGGCACTTCATCTTTATAGTACATTCTAAAGCCGGAAAGCCTATTCTAATGAAACACTAAATACATAATTATGAATAACCACTTTGTGTTATCGAACTATGAAAGAAGATATTCTTTAGATATTTTATTACCAATCGCAAATTGTACTACATTACGTTATTTTTCAAGCAAACAAATTTGATGACCTTTTTTATTTAAGTTAGACTCTACACTTCGCTTTGTAAAGACATAGCTGTCAAACACAGCTGAAATTTTTTGTGATCACTTCTTTTGCCTTTGACACAGAGAGCTGAGGGGAATGGTTGCTAGGTGTCGTGAGTGCAATACATAACGATACCTGTGCCCATATTCTGAAATATTTCGTTTTACGTCACTCTCTGTCCTAATTTTATGAGAAAGCGATAATTAATTGGATATTTTTACCTGGTATACGCCCTTAGCACGTTATTAGAAGCTTCGGGCAATCGCACTTCCTTCCTGTGAACTAATTAGGAGATAACTGCGTCCCACACAACTTATGAATCATATAATTATAACGTAATAAATATGGCTGCTATGAGGTTTCCATCAGGAAGATCTGGCTCTTGGGAAGGACAGAAGACATTCATATTAAGGTTATTTTTCCTTCACTAAAATAACTTTATAATCTTATCATTGAAAATGCGAAAAAATACAAAAAGGTACATTCTAAAGCAAAAATAGCAAAAGGAAAGCGTAAAGTTGTTTGTAGCAGGGATTATGATCACGGTTCCCAAAGACCCAATCAGGCAATCATAGAGCAAAGGAAGTCAAGTACGGTTTTAGTTAATTTTTGTAAGTGTTTGTTATTAATTTGAAGCGGCGGTAGCCTAATGGCTAGGGCGTCGGACTGGCGATCATGTGGTTGCTGGTTCGAAACCCACCCATTGCACTTCCGACGTGAACCCACTCGTAAAACAAGCATTTAGCTTAGCACGAGGGGTTAACAAGAATACTAGTGATGTGCGACCCACATTACTAGTAAGCTTTTTAAAAAAAAAAACACTTGATAATTCCACGAATTTCTGAGAACAAAGTCTTGACAGACAGACGTACATACAACGAAGTGATGCTGTAAGGGTTAGATTTTTCCTTATGAGGTACCTACGGAACTCTAAAAATGTATCAAACAGTTCAGGAATACGCCAGCTTTAGTTCTGGTCGCATTTGTTCGGCGTGAGCTAGATTTGGCACTCATGCGCTTTCTGCCTCTTCATAGGCGAGGCATAGTGCGGAAGTCGGTGCCGCATGCTACGGACGAGTGCCGATGTAATGAGTAACATGAAACCACAAACTACTGCACTACACAGTGTGATTATTGATCTTTTGAGAAAATAAATGATAAATTATCTTTATTTCTATAAATAGATCTTTTAAACACACTTTTACAAGTCCAGATAATAAAATACTACATAAATCATTTTAATTTGACAATGATTATCTCATTCAATAATACAATTAATTGGTTTCTTCAAAACAATTAACTACAAATTGTTGTCCGAGTACTTTTATTATAATATTTATAATGCAAATTTTAATACTGAAAAATAAATTTAGTAATCAAGAATAAACAAAAAAAATTGCAATTTATTTATTTATTCCTTCACATTTGTGATTTATAGTCATGCGACAGTGCTGGGGTGACTCGTCACGCCCCTACGTCAGGCGAGCTTTATTGCGACCAAGAGCCTCGGATATAAATGTTGTTTTTTCACAAATAAGTAGCTTCTCAAATATATTTCATGTTTAGCGCCCTCGACGGTACCTAATGTTCGCCCGAGTCGCTGCAGGTACTCACATGCACATACTTACCTAAGTAGAACTCCTTCAGAGTGGCCTTAGCGACTGAGATAATTCTGGCGTGTACCAGAGCATATCATGCAGATCTCCGGAACCGCTCGTCATAAGCAGCTTCTAGTTCTCATTACAGGGTCTTTTAGAAATATTCTAACGTTGCAACATAAGCACGACATACTAAGTAAGTAGGATTCTCTTGAAACGTGCGTGCGTTTTGTATACACTTATATTCTTACATACCTACATGTACAATGTACCTACATGATATAAGCTCCCAAAACTAAAACTGAGAAATACATAAATGTTTATTCAGTCAATAAATCTATCCTGCAGCCAGCCATTTTTTTTATGTAACTAAATTCGATCTCTATTTTAAAACAAAACCGTCTTTCAATTATATTGTAAACAATTGTTTATTTATCCTCTGGTGACATTATACAATAAAGAAGATTAAACCTCGGCTCTGGCTTAACGAAATACGATTAAAAAGGATTTTGTCAATAAGTATCGTGTTACAGTACGTTACATGGAGTAGGTATCCGACTTCCTGAATACTTCTTTGTGTGAGTGTGGCACGCAACGCTTTCAAGATAAGAAATTACTTTTTTTAATTTCGTAAATATAACCTCCGCGGGAAAGTCAAGGGTTAAGTTGATGTAAAGCATGGCAGAATAATAGATATTGTGCATACGACCCAGGTATTTATTCTCTCCCCGGGATGAAACTCAGCGACGTCACGATTTCCCGATCAGGAAATGTTTAATTCATCATGAATATAAAATAAATTGCTTACTAGCCCATCTATATTTGTATCGTCTTCTTTTACTATTTAGTTAAAAAAGTAAACTTTATAAAATTACTAATTGAAAATTCCAATAAAGGGTTCAATTCCACTAATACTCGTAGTAGGTAAACGATGACGTCGATGAGTTCCAATGACGTGCCTAGCAGTCATGGGAAGAGAATACCTCCTTTTACTTGCTTTATACTATGATGTAAAGATGCTGGTATAAAAAATGCTGCTCAGGTCCGGGACAAATTTTTTTGCGAGGATCGTTATTATTAAAACCATAACTTGTCTCCATTTTTGTAAAAAATAATATATGTTATAGGTATTATTTTAATTTTATTTTATCGCCATTAGATTTTACTTTTAATATTACATTAGTGACAGAAGTAGGAAAATTGTATCAGTTTAATGCAAGGTTTAAATAAGTTCTTGACATTATACATTGACGCATGTGAATCCATAATGTGTGAAGCAATTTATCCTACTCGTTAGAAAGTTTTATTGATAACTATAAAACTAACTACGACTATGAACTCGGTCAAACTTTTCATTAAAAGGGAATGTATCCTACTAAAATTTAATTTTGCTAAATAATAATTGATTAATAAACATAGTAGATATTATTAGCTTTTTAATGAGCTTGGAGTATCTGCCGCCTTCCTAAATGCGTCAACTACTTAATTTACAAAGCAAAAGTCTATTGTCTTGTGCTGCGGGGGTCCTTACGGGCTAACCGGGTATTAAAATTTTTCGATATCATGCACAGAAAAATGTATGGAAGCCATTTTAGTCACAAACCCGTCATCCTAGCTCTATTCGATACAGGCATGAAATATTAAAAGAGCTGAAAAGTGAAGAGCGGTGTGCAAATTCGAATGTTTGTTCTTTTGCTAGCAGAGGCAGAGGTTCAGGGCAATATGCTGAGTGTTGTAAGTACTCGTAGGTACTTGGTAGTTCGCGGCGTGGCGCATTGTATAGCCAGACGTGGCGCTCATTGTCACTGCTCCGCTTTCTTGCTTTGTGATATACCTAGTACTGGCATGTTATTAGGTCACAATGTGAATGTACTTGATGACATTCGACGACGAATATTCACATTCGAATTTGGAATTTTCAAATTCACACTACATGAACTTACCTAATTATTTTCTTGTTTCGATCCCTTAACCGGCGAACTGTGTGTATATTAGTTAAACGGTGTCTGTATATTAGTACGCCTCTGCCTAACCTCTCGGGGAATACAGGCGTGATAGTATGTTATGCACGTTTTAATCCCTGCCCATAATCTAGTTGCCTTCGGATATCCAAAATACAAATATATGTATACACAAAGGAACGAACTCTGGAATTCGTCAATTCAATATCACTTCTCGGGAATCCTGGAAAAGGTCCCGATTTCCCGAATAAAGGGCACGCAATCAAAGTTATTGAAAGAACCCTTGGCGGCTGATCCGGCCGGAGCGCTACTATTCTGCAATCCTTTCGCGAACGCCACCAACCAATCATTATCGACCCCCCCGAATATTCAACTGTGACCTTTTGCTACAAATCCCAAATTAAATTCCTATTCCTCCCCCTACGTCCTGCTGTAAGTATTTCAAATTAGACACTATTAGGTAGGTACCCACATTAACCTGTAGGCGACTTAGGTATTTTTAGATTTCTATTTAGGAACTAATTCTACTTAGAAATTATTTATTATTAGATATGGTAGATATGTTATTATTAATAATCGCGCAATAATGTAAACGTGACTCATTTCAAGTATTTCGGAGTGCTAAATAATTCACACTTAAGTAAGTAAGTAGGTAGGTACTTAGTTTTAACAAGACTTTCAATCGAACCGTTTACACCTATAACACTTCTCTAAGTGTAGTACGATAAAAATACAACGACACGTGGAGCAAAGCTTAAAATAATTGCGTCCCGACTCCGATATCGTCGCAGCGACATCCCGCTATCTCAACTGTCTATAACATCGGCTTAGCCGGGCTCGTAAAATACCAAATCTCACTCAAATAAAGGTCGCCCCAAATCGCACCCCTGCAGGTATTATAAAATGGCGTCATCGGTATAGAATTATAGTCTTGTGATCGGCAGGTACTAGAAAGGTTAGGTCGGCGACGACGCGGGGGTCGGTACACGGCCTCCCCCTGACCTTTACAGTGTCGCCTGGTCCCGCGGGAGCGTAATCCCGCCGCATTACCACGCGGCGACATATCTGAAACGGCTCATGACGTGGACGGGCGGAGTGCGGCGGAGCCGGGCGCACCTGTGTAGGTGAGCCCAGCCGCACCGCGGGCCGCGGCGCCCACTGCAGCCGCCATCCGCGGCGCGTCTCCGCGCTGTATATGTCAGACACGCACTTCTAGTTACGATCCTGAAGCCATATCCGAAAATATACCAGAATACTATTGTTTTTTTTTTATTCGTGATAGGCTTACGCTTGACCGCCAGTTCGCCTGATGTTAAGCAAGACTGCGATGGACCGTGCTTGCCTAGGAGAAACCGATTTTGTTCATAATTGATTAACTCTTTCCTTGTGATATTAAAGGTACAACGGTGTAATAAGTATTATGTAATTGCTATTATAAGTAGAATTTCTTTCACTGTAATTAATAAGAAATTATTTATTTTATATATTTATTTATTAGGCTCACCAATAATTGTTACACACGATTCACACAAATATACAAACTAAAACAATATACAAACGAGCGTGTACAATTTGGTAAGGTAAACACAACATTCAATTAAAATAACTTACAATTTTTCATGATACTCTTACAATATGAATGAGGGGGATAACACCTATATATATTTAGTAGGTATAAAAATATACCTACACCGACTTGCCTTCCTACCACATTCTAACACACATCCTCATCCTTATCCTAACCTTAGATATCACTGAAAGTTATGTTACATAGGTACTGCCCAAAATATAGAAAGCAGTCTGTAAACTTTGAGACTGAAACACGCTGAAATTAATTTCAGTATCCGCCGCTTCAATGCGATCCCATCCCTAGTCGTTACGTTCGGGACGGAGGCGAGCGGCGCATGCGCGCTGGCCGCTATTAAAAAATGAATTCCTGGTTCCCGCACTGTGAGCCGTACGTCGGTGTCAGCGGCTGCGTTACGTCGGGGCGCACGGCAGACGGACCCGCCCGCCGGAGCGCCAAGCCCGCATCGCGCAGCGCCGGTGCCGGGAGCCGGGGTGTGGTCGTGCAGTGCAGTGCAGTGCGTGCAGTGTGTGCTCATGCGGTGAGGACCGCACCATGCGCCGCGCTCGCTGGTAGCGGCAGCGGCATGGCGCGCCGCGCTGCCCGCGCCCGCGCCTGCTCCTCACACACACCATGAGCGACCTGCAGGCCACATTCGAGTTCTCCGTGGAACTCTACAAGTTCTACAATGTCGACCTCTTTCAGAGAGGGTGAGCGTAATCAATTTATAACCTAAGCCTTATTGATAACGTCGATAACAACTGATAAGATTTACACCAAAAATTCGGACAAAACGAGCCTGTAAGAATAATATAAGTATCCCAGTGTTTTCAACGCAAACATTTCTGGATATACTGTCATTTAAATAAATTTCAAGAATCCACATGTAGATACATAATCTTCATTATCATCTTTCAGTACATCCAAAAGAGCAGTAACTGGCTATTTGACGTAGTTTAATATTATGCATAGAGATGCCCCCCGATTTGAGACATACGCAGACAGACAGAGATTATCGGTATATTTTCTTTCACCGCATTCCCCCAACTTTAGAGCAGGATAGTGCTATAAAGATATATCGACGAAACTCTAAATTATGAAGACCGTCTACGACGTACTGTCTGCTAATCTAATCTCTTCGGCTTGTTGCTTGTAGTACCAAATTAAAGGTCATTAAGTCTACGCCTAGTAAATTCGTTTAGTTCTAGCTAAAGTCGCAGCTTAGTCGTAGCCTTTTAAGCTTCTCAAAGGCATCAAACCAGAAAAATAACTCCACAAATGTATGTTAACCTAGTAACAATACAAGTGTTCTCCTGCGTCAGATCTCATTACCCGCTTCAACATGATTGTTATGTTACTGTTACAATTAGCTTCTGACCAGAGCTTTACCATATGACAAGAACCTACAACAGTTCAAGCTATAACCCAAAGAAGGTGGAGGCCCTCAATTATTTTTTTATTAAACACGTTCGTATCAACTTGTTTATTTATTTTGTGTTAAAGAGCAGATTCCATACCATTATATTCCTTAGGTTCCGCGAAACCTACGGATTTCGTAGAAAAACCAGCGACGTTCCTAGTAATTATCAGTAGGATATAAATATACTATATAGGCGTTTAATAAATAAAAACTATTCCTAGCGTATTCCGAAGTCTTAACAGTTTAGGAGAGTTATATATAGAAAATTTGTTTAGTACCTAACACAGATTAAATAATTTCTAACCATCCAGTTATCCCTTGAAATGAGGTTTCTTTTTCTAAAAATTAAACAAAAGTGTCGATGTGTGTACGATTTCTTATTAAGGGTGGAAAATGCTGTAATTAATTACAAAATACTTTCAATTCGTGATAAAGCATTGAAAAGAACCGGCTACCTAATATGTTTGTATTGTTTAATAAAACATCAACCACAAACAATAGAAACCATCGATTATAAAACGCTAATCATATCAATGAATGTATACAGTTAACTAACAGAAAGGAGACAATAGATTTCAAGCATAATAAAATACAGTTTTCATTTTATTATGGCAAAATCAACACTAACGGCATGTACTAAACATCCAAAGTGGAATGCACCAAAATTTTTAATTTATGAAAATTGATCAACGGTTGCAAAAAAAAATCAGTTTTGACAATCCGGTCGCTTGCCCAGGGCTGTCGCTCGGAGTTATTATGATTGACGCACGCAAATTGCATAGCCATCGTTGAAACCCCTTCAATTAATTTCGCCAGACTTCAAGGGAGGGTTGTTGACTCATAGCTTCTAATTGGTAGATAATCATTGATTTTAGCATTGATTCTACGATTATCGTACGAAAGTAAAAGGACCACGTTGGCAACTTGAAGGGAGAGATGTACAAAGATTTGTTGTGCATTTGAATTAATTGTTTAATTTAAGTGTAATAAATAGTTACATATTACAAATCTTCTATACTTATAATAAATCTGTAGAGAGGTCAATTCTGTACATGAAATATATTTCCTAAATAACTGTCAGCGGGTGATTAGTGATCGATACTGACGCCAAAAATGCAATCAGTAAAATTTTTGTCTGTCTGTCTGTCTGTATGTTCGTTATAGAAACAAAAACCACTCGATGGATTTCAACGAAACTTGGTACAATTGTTCTTCATACTCCTGGGCAGGTTATAGTATACTTTTCATCACGCTACGATCAATAGGAGCAGAGCAGTGAAGGGAAATGTTGGGAAAATGAGTGATTCATGAGAAAGGTTTCAAACTATAAAACATCACGCTACAACCCTTAGGAACGGAGTAACGCAGGTGAAACCGCGGGCGAAGAACTAGGGAACAAAGTAACTATTCCACGCGGACGAAGTCGCTGGCAAAAGCTAGTTATAAATATAAAATTATAATATACATAATAGGAAATCTATTGGTTTCGAATGCTTCGAATCTATACTAAGTGATATTATAAAGCTGAAGAGTTTGTTTATTTGAACGCGCAAATCTCAGGAACTGGTTGGATTTGAAAAATTCTTTTTGTGTTGGATAGTCCATTTATCGAGGAAGACTATATAGGCTATGTAACATCACGCTACGACCAATAGGAGCAGAGCAACGCAGGTGAAACCGCAGGCGGGTCGCTAGTAATTTATATTTATCGAGAAAGTGGATCTTACTTTACGTAGATAATTATTATTGTACCCTCAAATATTAATAACATTGCTTCATGAAACGTGGCTCGCGTGTATACAGAAGACATTTCAAAACGTTACCATTGCGTGTTGGTGTTGCAGAGTTCAAAATGTTTTCGAAGTCTCTGGCATTGAATAGGTACTTATATCTATCATTTTACATTTCACAAATTTATTTGTCTGCAATTCAGTCTGTAGAAAAGTTTACATAACTCATGGGATTTTAGGCAGGTATGTCAGACCAGTTCATAATTGTATAAACAAAACACGTGACTTAATATAATAATTATTATGTCATAATTATGTAATATTTATATACTTAAATAAAAATATTTCTGAAACCTCCGAAACCCAATTTCTGGGCAATACCGATATCTAAGGGGAGACTGGTTGTCAGGCATTCTTGGATTTCTGACTAACAATTGTCACAGATGTTCGTATGACAACCGGGACCGACGGCTTTAGTGCTCTCTGAGGCACGGAGCGGTCTCAATGTGTTAAGAATGGTCACCCATCTACAGACTGACCGCAGCGAGCGCGGCTTTACCTTGCAGATCAGTTCATCGGCTTAGTTATGACTTAGCTACGAGCCACTTATATATTATACGTACCTACTGATTACCTAGTATTGACACCGTGAGTGTGCGTTTGGCTACGAGGTTGGTATGAAAATTAATAATTTAAATACAAAATTCTTATTGTGAGATGCAAAAAATATATCGGGATTATAGTACAAAGTACCTGATTGAAAGGTTAACGCAAATGCTGACTGCATTCCAATAAACTGAGGGTGCATGGCCGTAGACCTCTACCTAGCCTTTGGAGGCGTGATGTTATGTTTTGTTCGAGTTAAACAGTAACAATAGATCTTAAAATAACTCAAAATCCGAAAACAATCTTGCTTCTTTTCAGATTTAGCTCTCATACGTCAAAGCGTTTAGTGGCAAGGTCATTGTCTAAATTTAACCGTTTTTAACCAACTTTTACCATACAATGTTTACGCCCGTACACCGATGTTTTACTACGGAACACGTTGCACACTCAAAACAATAAACAGTTGTAAAACACGTACTCAAATAAACTTTTATTGAAATTCGAGACGAGTGAATCGAAACAGGAGTAAACACCCCGTCGTTTCCTAGAATTACTCGTACACCTATTTTGATATGTTACACGTATTTGCGTATTTTTGTAACCGAATTAAAAAAACAAGAGATTTCTCAATGCGTCTCGATTCGTAAATAACTTTTTTGTTTATGGACACGTTATGAACATTTTTGTTTTGATCGTTGGTGCTTTGAGCTCTACTAAAACGTAAAATTGCACTTTAGATAGCGCTATCCTTTTCTCACAACCTAAAAACGATCGCGTTAACAATTTGTGGTACGGTGTCTGTCATTCATTTTGTAGAATACTCCTATCATAACTTTAATTAATCTAGGTAATCTTAACACTGTAGCGTAAACTCTTCTGTAAGATACCTAGCAGTACCTAAGCTGAAAACGGAGATGAGACGAGGAAAAAGCTGATGAGAAATTAAGCAAGAATAATACTCCACTAATGCACTTTACGTGGGAGAGCCATGCTTCGGCACGAATGGGCCGGCTCGACCGGAGTGATACCACGGCCTTACAGACAACCGGCGTTAAACAACGCTTACGTTGTGTTTCGCCGAGTGAGTGAGGTTACCGGAGGCCCAATCCCCTTTTAAAAGGCCGGCAACGCACTTGTGTCTCCTCTGGTGTTGCGGGCGTCTATGGGCGGCGCTAATCGCTTACCAACAGGCGATCCGTCTGATCGTTTGCCCACCTATCCCATAAAAAAAGAACACAACATTTAATTATTTCAAAACTTGTACACAATACCCCACTCATGTTATTATTGTTGACTAACTAACTTAATGCATAACTAGTTCTTTAAGACTAATAAAGTAAGTAATAATTAACTACGCTTCATATTTACAGAAGTAACACGATAGTCGATTGCTCTACAAAAAAAAACATTAGCAATGTATCTTTTTGTGTTTTTTTTGCATTTTCCATGCTAAGATTATTAAGTTATTTTTTAGTAAAGGAATATCAAACCAGAAGACCCAGGTTCGAATCCTGCTCGCGATTGAATTTTTTCCTTTACTAAAAAATAAATTAGCAATGTAATTATCAGCATCAAAAACAAATAAACCTCTCAAACAACTGTATTAAGGAAAAATGAAATATGTATTTAATAACACACAAAACATTTTACGACAATAACATAAAATTACAGTATTTCATGTTTTAAATTGTAAATGACAAGACTCCTACGCATCGCAAACGTTTAGTGACCCAGTTCTATATTTGTGCCGATGTCATTCCCGCAAGTGTCGACCGCTGAATAAATAATATTACGACTATTAGCACGTTTACACATTTTTTTCTGTAATTTCAGAAACTACTAAAGTGCTGTTTTTATAAAGATTAGTCTGAAATATCAGTTAGTCTTTTATAAAACGATTCTACCAAATTGAACTTAAACTTCCATTAGCAAAATTAGTATTTATATGCTTTCAAATTTAATTAGCGCCTACACAATTAGCAACTACTACAAACTCCATACAAACGGATAGAGCTATGTCTACACTATGTAATTAATGTCTGAATTTCCCTCGTGAAGCACAAATTCGTATTTCATGCTACTAGTGCATACGCTAGTAAACTTAATTTTCTCTTCTACGCTTAATTACTGAGCAACGAGTTGAATACATCAAAATTTATGTGGTCTTGTTTAAAATAGAGAATAATATTGTTGAAATAAATCAAATGTGTCACATTTTGGATTAAAGTTGCTTTTACGTTTTAGAAAATTACTGCCAACCGGCGCCATCTTGTAAAAAAAATAACAACAGTAATTTATAAAGGTGTCTCTCGAGATTTACTTACAAGAATCTTGACGTCTTAACTTGATCATCACATTCCATAAATATATCGAATGTTGTGATCATGTTGTATTGAAATAAAACTCACAGTCTGCTTGAAAGGAACCTAATGTTATTTTGCTAAGAAGACTGCAACGCTACGGTGTAATTAGTAAAAATCAATCATACGTACGTAGGTATAGAAAAACGTTACTTGAAAAATAGATGACCTTTGACCTCTACAAACTGTAGACGACTGAGAACTGCTGAGATTGGTTACCAATTCTAAACCGAATACCAGAATCTAAGGCTCTTTCAGTAATGAAATGACGGTCATTGGCCCTTCCGAGGCCCAAAGAGGTTTCAACGTGATCCCTCGTTCATAGACCACAGCAAATGCAGCCTGACATCATGAATCGATTAATTTGATTTTCATTTAGCTACGAGTCTACTAGCCAATTTATTTATAGAGAGGCGCAACACACAGCACATTCATCCCCCTTTTAACGGTCATCTATTAGGGGAACTACACACGACACACTATCACTAACAGCTGCGAGTTGCGGGGAAAATTGATTCGGGTCGAAACCAACGCGACAGGTGTGAAATGAATTGGGGTGTAAAAAGTATCCAACTTCGGGAGACACTGGAGGAAAAGGTGTCGCGGGAATTGTTCTGGACTTTTGTGAAAATAATGGCACTTCTGGACTTTTTGACTTAAAAATTAACAGGAAATTGTTTGAAAGACGTGTCTTGCTGAATTCATTTGCAGTTATGATCATCACTTGCTGCCTAGTACTTACAATAATGAAACAGCAATGACAACATCGTGATGTCATGGACTTCAAATCCTTAGCACGGACCTGTTGTTTCAAAATCATGTACAGTACAGTACTAATAGGTATTAACAATCGCTTGCTGAAATGAGGAAGGAAAACATTGTGAGGAAGCCTGCATGCCTAAGATTTTCATAAGTTCTTTGTGAAAATATTATAACTAGGCTTATAACTACCCTCTCGTTATCACCGCGAAGACATGATAGGGTTGAGAGTTGATAATGATAATGATATACTCATGTAGTCAGTCAAACAACATAGAAACTCGGCATTACCGTGTACCGGAGAAGTTCGCTGTGTAGACAGAACCACTCAGGTTGATTGCAGTCACGTTTAGATAAGTTACCACTCCTCTTTGTTTTTTCACTCATGCATATACATATTTTTGTGTACTGTAGGCAAGTAAATAGTTATAACCTCAGCCAAGCTTTCTGTGTATTTATTTTTTGTCTATGTTATTAAATAAATCTTTATTGAAATAAACCTACTTTTTACGGATTTTATCGCATTGTATTGATATTATTTAATTCCCGACGTTTCGGATCCATTAGGTACAGCATCTATTGGTCACGGGTAGATTAAGTCGTTGGACTGGACGTTTTAATGTTAAAATTATCTACTAACACCTGCCAATACACTTTTGGTAATTATTACCGATCCGATTCACGATGAATGAGCTAACCGTCTTACAATCTGGGCTTGGATTTAGATTTAATCGAATCTATAATGGAGTTTCAGGCAGGTGGTAAGACCCGGCCATCTTCTCTATTCAATGGATGTTTTTTTCATTTCAATAGCCTCGCGACTCATCCTGGGCAGGAATCGGATTTATTTTGCTAGGACTTATGGTTTGTCATATGTGATTTTGTGCTGGGCCTTCTCCGTGCTTCACTGCAGTGTGATCACAAACTGCTGTCTTCCTGAAACGGTGGTGTTTGATATTGGCGATGTATTCTTTTACAAACAACGCGTTCGTACAGATCGGGATCAAATTGAAAAGAAATCTGTCAGCTAATACGTAGTTTCGTGTGGGTTGATCCAGCCACCAACTTAAATAAGTAGAAGTTATCGATAGACGATAAAACTACTAGAGATGACATCACTAGTAGTTTTTATGTAAAACCCTCTTGCAGTAACACCACCATTGTGACTGCGAAGGGGCCGGCGCCGATTGAAAATCAGCCATAGGTGTTGTATGGCCAGAAAATACCTAGTTGGTGCCCTATTGGCTATTGGCTACGATAGCATAATTATATGCATATAGCATCATGTACAGTTTTATAATTATTTAAGATTACCATCATACCATCACTCCTGTATTCTCCGAAGGGTAAGGCAGAGGTGAGAGCTGCTACTGACAATTTCTAAGAAAAAGCCAATTCCACTTTGCTCGACCTGGGATCAAACCCATGACCTCTAGCGTAGCAGTCGTGCTTGGGACCACAATTAATATATAGCGTACAATTTTATAAAGTAACAAAAAAAATCCTTTGGTATGCGAGTGAAACCACGAGCAACAGCTAGTACTTACTAAATAAATTATTTTCTTTCAACCTGCGGAACGCCTTAAAAATAATTCGGACAATTATTAATTCTAAATAGGCATCTACGTTTTAAATTTTATTTAGTTATTCCGAAAAACTTCCACCATTTTCTCACCTATAAAGCTTGTTACGTTCATTGGGGTCATCACGCTTCATACGGTCACTTCACAGAAAGGTTCCAGTTAAATTTACGGCGGTTATAAGTAGCTTGACTTATGCCATACCATAACCTTTAGTATGCATGAGTTTAACCTTATTTGGTTATGTTTTTTGGTCTAAATTTACTCGGGTCGGTAAGTATTTTAATTTCTCTTACCTTTTTCATTCCGTACATAGCTCACGTGGATAAAGATTGCAACATTATTATTGTATCAAAGAAGTCTACCATTAGTGTTAATTATTATTCAAAAATCAAAATCTTAACTAAGCTTTATAAATTTTATAACTAAGTGTAGTAGACTCCTTGTCAGGTCTACATCCTTATTATGCTGTCCCACTGCTGGACACGGGTCCTTATCAGAATGGGAGGGATTAGACTATAGTCCACCACGCTGGCCTAGTGCGGGTTGGCAGACTTCACACGCCATCGAGAAAATCTCTCAGACATGCAGGTTTTCTCACGATGTTTTCCTTCACCGAGACCTTTGACTTGGCAGTCCAACGGTCATACCTCTAGGCTATCACTGCTGCATCCTCATGAGGGATGCGGCATCACTGTCACATCCTTATACTTAGATTAAATTGGTGTTCTCAAATAAACACAACATTAACATCCCGACCATCTCGGGAGCATACTGTCTAAATCGGTTCATAAACAACAAATCTGGGGCCGCATAACGTGTTAACGTGTAATTTTTAGGCTGTGAGAAAGAGATGCCGCTCTACATGTTAAATAGCCTCATCACTTTCTTACAACCCAAAAATGATCGCGTTAACACGTTATAATACGGCTCCTGTTTTGAAAATCTCATATTTAATTCAGCCATCAATATTTCTATTATTTGCCTCCTCAGTCTAGTTAGTAGTAAAAAGCGCATTTGCTAACCAACCTCAAGTCCTCAAGGAGACCTCAAGTCCTTCAAGTAGGACCTTAAGGTCTTGGATTCGATTCCCAGATCGAGCAGTGTTATTGGGTTTTTCTCTGAAATTTTTAGTAGTTAGTTCTTCGGAGTTTTGGATTTGTACCCGGAAAATAGGCTCGCTATTACATGGGACCTAAAGATACCGGCGAACTGTGGGTGTACATTAGTGAGGCGTACTAATGTAACCGTTCGGGAAATACAGGCATGGTGGGATATAATATTTTCATTAATTGTCCTTAGACTTTACCAAGTGCGCGTGGGCTTGCGCGTGTCGCCGAAGGTGCCGGTGCACATCGAGGCGTCGGTGTCGAGCGGCAACGGCGCCGCGCGCACCGGACGCCCAGCCGCCAATGCCTCACTCATCGGCGGCCTGGCCGCATCCAGAGCCTTCCAAATCATGTATAGAAACGAAGAGGTCACGCTGCGGGACATCGTGCATTTTAGAGCTCATCTCTTAGGTAAGGACGATTGATTCAGACAATGAATGCGTCTTCAGGAGAGGTCCTGGATTAGATTCCAGAGTCGAACAAAGTGTTATTGGGGTTTTCTAAGTAATTCTCAGTAGCAACTCGGAGTTTGGATTTGTACTCGGTTAATGGCAATAGGCTCGACCTCTATTACAATATAATGAGACCTAAACATAGAACTGTAGCTTGACATTATTAAGCCTCTGCCTAACCCTTCTAAGAATACAGGCTTGATGGTATGTACGAAGTCTTAAAAGAGGAAATTATATTGTTACACATTTCGCAATGACAGGTATTTGGGACTCGTTACTTTCGTTCTTTTAATAGAAGTTCGTACTGATACTGACCGATTGTTTGCCAACACTGTTTGTAGCCCAACAATTTCTGTCTAGTGGACAGTCGGAATCTTAAAGAATCCTTGGAGCGGGCAGAATGGAGTCTCGGGGTGGAGCTATGGTGCAGCGAAGGTGCCCAGTCCAGCACCCTGGCACCGGTATCGTGCCGGGTGCTCAAGCTGCACTTCCAGCCCTCCCAGGGCCTCCACTATCATCTGCCAGTTTTATTCGACTACTTCCATCTGTCATCAGTCTCCATCACCATCCATGCAAGCTTAGTTGCTTTACATCAGCCTTACATCAAGTAAGTATTGGTATAAAAAAATTATTTCCTATTTATTTCTCACATAAGTATCTAATAAGTTCGGGCAAGTACCTACTTGCCGAAATATAACACAGACAGCATCAATAGTCAAAAGTATGTTACTTTCGTACGATAAAAAGTATGAAATTATCATCAGTCGTGTTTATCAGGACTTTCAACTGTTGAGATATTTTATTTGTAAGTCTTGTATCGTGTGAAAGAAATACCTAAGTAGTAAACAACTTAATCCGCGCATGGCGGAAATCCGGGATGTTCAATATCCGCTCATTATTTCTTATCTGTATTATCAATTATCGCAATTTTATTTACTTGCCGAGTCATAAAATGCGATTGTCTGTCAACTCTAGATAATATAACATTGATATTCGCACAAATAACAATAACATCTATTTTTCGCGGTGGCTCAGAGGTCAGAGCGTCTGTTGTATCTAACCAGAAGAAGCAGGTTCTGCGTCAATGCGCAATCCTGCCCGCGATTGAATTTTTCCTTCACTAAAATAACATATATTTTTTCAAAATTGAACTAAGTAGTCCTAGGTTCTTACTACTTATAGCTTTTCAACATTACATCTATTATACGTATATACCGAGCTTTTTGTAAATACTCAAATAAAAAACATCACATTTGCCCGATATGAAATTATATCATTTGTGAATTGTTTCAAAAAAATCCTAACATCATTGCATTTTTCATGTCTGCCTGCCTTATAAGGAAAAGTATCATGCATTATGTGCAAAGCTGGTAAGTATATGAGTAAGATTCTTTCTCGTAAGCATTACACAAAGTCATGCTAGTTGACCATATCGTCCAATATTATATAGCAATAAAATCAGTTATTAATGGAATATCTACGTCTAATTCGTTAAAATATTCGGCATTAAACAAAGAACCAAAGTTTCACATTTATTTTCATATATATTTTAGTACTCCACGCTCAAGTAAACAATGGGGCAAACTGATGAAGAGTGCTGGCTCCAACTTTAATACTTCGGGAAGCTTCGAGAATGTTCTCTTTGGGTCTACCGGCAAATGCGCTGGCGGCAACTCAAGCAAAATTGCACATGCTAGGTAAGTCAATAAATTATCTGTAAGCCCGTAGAACTTCTAGAATACATAGTGGATTCTTAAAGATTGATGTATGCTAGCTTTCAAATTATTGTAAAGATATTTTAGTCTAAAACTAACTACCCACCCACCCAAGCAGTGATAGCCTAGTGGTATGACCGTTGGACTGCCAAGTCAAAGGTCTCGAGTTTGAACCCAAGGCACGCACCTCTGACTTTTCGAAGTCATGTACGTATTAATAGTTAATTATCACGCGCTTAAACGGTGAAGGAAAACATCGTGAGGAAACCTGCATGCCTGAGAGATTTTCTCGATGGCGTGTGAAGTTTGCCAACCCGCACTAGGCCAGCGTGGTGGACTATAGCCTAATCCCTCTCATCCTGAGAGGAGACCCGTGCCCAGCAGTGGGACAATATAATGGGTTGATTATGTATGTATGTATGTAACTACCCACAAAAACTATACCTAATGCTAAAATTAAACTTTCACAAAGATCCACTGCACGTATCCCGGTTACATTTAATCGTCGTTTTTCGTTCACACATTATGTGTGCGTTTAAACTGTAAAATCTGTACCTACTTAATTATCATTTTACCCTAGCCCATAACCAAAAACTCTTGAAGTCAAAATTTACGAGCCGTAATGAGCACTACGCTCATTACGTCTCGTAAATTCCGTAATTCAATTCAATATATAATAGTCAATTCTCCTAAATTGACTGCCTCATTAGTCTAGTGGTCCCAAGGGAGATTGCTACACTAGAGGTCCTGGGTTCGATCCCCAGGTCGAGCAAAGTGTTATTGGGTTTTTCTATGAAATTCTCATTAGCAGCTCGGAGTCTGGATTTGTGCCCGGTTAATGGCTATAGACTCGCCCCCTATAACATGGGGATGTGGGTGTACATTAAGTACACCTCTGCCTAACCCTTCGGGGAATACAGGCGTGATGGTATGTTATGTAATGAGCACTATAAAATTAATATCAATAGAAAATTCCTCTTGAAAATGTTTTACCAAACCTAATTCATCACCAACCAATGAATTTACGCCCCTTTAACTTAACACAACGTTAAAATTTCAGGCAAGTCCACGCAGAAGTGTGCGGAATTTTGTTGGGGTCATTGGAAGGGTTACAAAGTGCTTTAGCAATATGTGGCTCGACTGGTGTCCTGCTGACTCCTGAGGAGTCCTCGTCAAGTACCGTCGTCGGAGAAGTCGCACAGAGAATAAAGGACCTTAGCGACTTTGGCAAGGTGAGTAATAGTAACTAACAAAAGTATTGGGTTACCAGTTGCCACGCGCCTTGATCTGTTAGGCTTTATTCCATTCCTCAACTTTAGAAGAGAAGTAGGGCATTTACTTTTTTAGGGTTCCGTACCTTTAAAGAAAAACGGAACCCTTATCAGATCACTTTGTTGTCCGTCCGTTCGTCTATCTGTCTGTCAAGACCCTTTATCTCGGGAACGCGTGGAGTTATCGAGTTAAAATTAAAACCATATACTCAGACTGCAACAGTTCCTTGAAGCTGTGATAAAAATCAAACTTCTATTTTAACTTTAATTTATAGGGTATTTTCTGTTGACGCTAAAACTATAAAATTTGGCAAGTAATACCGTCTTATACTACAAGTATAGGAGAAAATCTGAAAACTATACATTTGTAATTAATTATATGTTTACGAATTTGAACGGAACCCTCGGTGGGCGAGGCCAACTCGCACTTTTTTGTATTTTGTTAATCATTTTTAAAATGGCAAATAAAATAAGTAAATCTATCACTTAGAAACAACATCAATTCGTAACGACAATGACGGAATGTAAGTTTAATTTAATATTAGATAAAAATTGTGCAGTGCGCTCACACTTAGCTAGCTATGCTAGCTAGGATAGCTTATTTACCACATAGATGCAATGCGTTTTGACTTTGACCTATAACTATGAGGACTTTGAGCTAAGCTTTAGTCAGTCCTAAAGCATTATGCTTTACGCATTTATCATCAGCCTATATTCGTCCACTTTTGAACATAGACCTCTCCTACTGAAAGCCATAAAACTTGATCATCGGTTTTCCTCATACACCACCCGGCCGCCGACTTTACATAACATAATATACCATCACAATTCACGCCTGCATTTCCCAAAGGGTTAGGCAGAGGCGTACTAATTAGTACGTACACCAGTACACCCACAGTTCGCCGGTATGTTTAGGTTCCATCAGTCCCATGTAAATTGCCTTGCCGAGCCCATTGCCCGGCACAAATTCCAAACTCCGAGCTGCTACTGAGAAATTCATAGAAAAACCCAATAACACTGCTCCCTCTGAAGTTTCTGAGGACCTGGGAATCGAACCCAGGACCTCTAGCGTAGCAGTCGCTCTCAGGAGCACTAGGCTAAAAAGGCAGCCGGCTTTACGCTTTACGATGTCTAATTAAAGTCTATTTAATCTACAGAACTTCCAGAAGTCAGAGTGTGGCGAGGAGGAGGAATGGGCGATGAGTGCTGCGCATGACATCGCGCGGCTGTGCGCGGAGGTTACGCTGCGCTGGCGCGCTTTCCTTCACCACACGAGCGACCGGCCGCACGTGCACCACGCGCTCGCGGCACGACATCACGCACTGCGGTAAAATATTCCTAAACATACCGTTATGTCTGTATGTCTGAAGGATTAGACGGATATGTAGGTACTAATATACACCCACACTTGGCTGGTATTAAGTTTTTTAAGTTCTAATATAATTTTTAATAGGGGATAACCCTTTTGTCATTCACCGGGCACAAATCTATACTAGAAACTGCCACTCCTCAACCTTCGAATTAAACGCACTGTAAATAAATAAAGTAGTCATATCGGATTACTATGCGACAGATCGTGGCAGGTTCTATTAATTCTGTTTGTTAAAAATGGCACCACCCGCACCAGGGATCGAGCCCTGCACCGAGAGGGACTGCACAAATCAAATCAAATATTTTATTTGTATATCATTAGTAGGTAAATTATGTTGTTATTTTTATTGAAAACTGAAATGCAACTAACGGACATAAAGTAAATACCCAGACTCGTAACGCAACGGCGAGGTGTCCACCGTAACCGCTACGCCAAATTTGCAGTCCTTTTTTCTATAACATTAACAATTAATTTAATGTTATAAAATGCAATCCGATCAAGACACAAACGCCTTACCATGAAACAATTTATATTTCAGCATAAAGCGTTTCTCCGAATGCTTCTTCGTGCTGGACAATCCTCGCCACTCGCTGGCAGGTTGCTACGACAGCAACTACCAGTCGTACCAGAGCGTGGGAGAGGTGGCGCGGCGGTCGCGGTACCTGGCGCTGCTGCCACCGCTGCCCGTCCACTGCATCGCGCTCGACGGTGACCCGCATATCATGCCTATCATCTTTGAAGACAGGTGATTGAAACCACGTATAGTTAGCCATCAAAGTCGATTTTAACAAGATGCAATCTTCATAAGCCGCTTCAATGCCGAGTCGTCGAAAAAATTTTCGACGACCTTTTGTCAAGGTGTTCTCCTTCAGCGTTTAAGTGATTTATTATTAATTGACTATGACTTAGTAAACAAGTAAAAGTAAACTAAGTCCATGGTCATATCACTGGCTCTATAGAGATAATGTATATAAGGATACTTACATATATGTAAATATACGTTCTACTAATTACGTACGTAATTCAAGTAAATGTAGACAATAACATCACCTGTGTTAGTATCATTACAATTTTATCAGAAAATCACAGTTTTATTTCATTTCAGGTATCAAGATACGGCAGAATTTGCAAGACGCCGCTCATTTTTGAATTCCAGTGCAAATAAATCTGGAAGTGGTAAGTCCTATACCAAATTTTATCTTTGTACACAAACAACTTTTTACTAATGTATATTTCTGTCTTGTTGCAGATCCATTCCTATGTTCGGAGTCCCTTGGAGATGACTGTGCTTGTAGTGTTAGTTCACTTATGGACTCCAGAAGACCATCATCCGAAGCTTCCAGAGTTACCCTTACGCTGCCTAAAACAATCATGGATGTGCTTGAACCACAGTTTAATGCGCCTAAATCAAATTCCAGTGTAGTTCAGGCTACTTTGACTTTAGCTCCCCAAAAATCTGCCCGAGGATCCCCTAAACGAGCTTTAGTAAAACAAAATGTGGTTGAACTACCCAAAGCACACAATAAACAACTCGAGCTGACTGGAAGAAATAGGTATATTGTGCAGAACAATCAAATTAGTGAGATTCAACTACCTCCAAATAACGCCTTTGCATCATGCTCAATACAACAAGGACAGCAAATGTCGCGGTACTCAGCATCAACTTTACTTGATATCAATACAGCGAAAAGCGCTGTAAACGTTTCACACCTAGGCAAGGAAAAATCTGAACCAGGCCTAGAAGTTTTTCACCAAAAGCATGAAATCACTAGTGGTGTGAGTACTCTGCCGGCTAGGCATAGCAAGTCTCTGGATCAGTTGAGAGTATCTCAATTGACGCCACTTAGCACTGCACAAACATTAACAAAGAACGTGAGAAACAATTCAAATTCTTCCGTTAACTATCCAAAACCATATCTGCCCCCGCAACAAATTAAGCCTACAACACTGCCGAGAAGCGTTACTACTACAGCTTATCCAACAAATACAACGACTAGATGCAGCTCCAAAGGAGACGACTATAGAAGAAATATAAGTGAATTTAGAGAAAAATACAAAAATCCTTGTATTAAGAACGTTGGACACGGAATGAATAATGAAGTGTTCCATAATGTAGGATATAAGTACGATGGCGTGATGAATCCTAATCCTAACCAAGTGTACGGCTATACTTTCGGTAATCAGGGTAATCTGCAAGTAAACAATGTTATTCGTAATCCGTTAGAGTTCCAAAGAGGCTACAGTGTAAATTTACCCCGTCCTATGTTGCCTCCACGTAATTCTTACCCACCGGTTAGTGGTAAAACTCAAGTGACTGATCAAAATAACTTAGTTTCTAATAAACACGTACATAGATCCAATTCTACGCATGTGTTTCATCAAAAAGTGGAAAATCAACAAATTGACATTGAAGCTGCTCGAAACCAACTTAGACATGAGCTCAACTATTACCTGCAAAAAGGTGACTGGAGTTACGATTTCAACACAGGAAGTTTGATACAAAACTATCAAAAGAAATCTAGTAAAAGCAGTGATGATAGTGGATTTGTGATGACTTTAGATAGAAGCAGTGATGGAACATCTAAATCAACTTATTCAAAAACACCACCGTCTACTCCACATTCAACAATGCCGTCTGTAAGGCATAAGAAAAGTCGATCCAAAGAATCAAAACTGAGCAATGGTGTTAAAGAAAATACTAAAATCAATTCTAGTAGAGATTCACTGAGTAGTCATCATTCTATCAAATCCCGAGACAGCAAGTCTGATCGTCATACATCAAAATCAGAGCGGAGCACGCCAAAATCTGAACGAGCAACGCCAAGTAGGTCTGGTAAATCTACACCCAAGTCTGGTGGAATTACACCTAAATCAGGTTTGGCTACTCCTAAATCTGGCAGAGCTACTCCGAAATCAGGGGCTACAACACCAAAAAGTGGCCGGTCGAGTGGAAAACCAGAAAAACGCACGAAACACAAGCCCTCAGAAAAGATGACGCAATTAATGTCAGAAGCTGCGTCATCATCTAGTAACGAAAGTATACCTTTTGAACTGAGAAGATTAGAGTCTTCTGCGAGTGTCCCTTATAGTCTCGATCACGGACCAGAGTTATTACGACATTGTAGAAGTGCTGCGTCAGTTTTAGACGAGCCTAACTTAAATAATACTTTTGGCTCCGAATCCTTACCGAATTTGGCACCACCACCAGCTTTCGAATCACCGCCTCTTGACATAACGGATAAAGATTTTAAAATATCACCTCCAGAAATTTTTCTTAGCAAGGAAGAAAAACGAAATAGAAGTACTTCTACGTCCAGCTTAAGTGAACAAAGCGGATGGGTATCTAGTGGGCGCAGTTCAGGCCCATCATCCCCAGAAAATGCAAGTTGTCAATTAAACCAGAATTTTGTTCCTGGAAATCCAACTGTACAAAACTGTAAAACGGGTAGTAAAAATTATGATACAGCCAACCTGCGAAAGACAGACGGTGAAACTATAAGCGACTTTAAAAGAACAATTCTTAACGGTGAACAGTTACGAGAGCGACTTTTAAAGTTAGCAATCAAAGCAGCTCAAAATAATTCAAATGAGAAAATTGAGTGCTGTGATAAGGAAGTGTGCGAGGAATGTACTATATGTAGCGACTCTATATGCACAGACAGCCAGTGCGAATATAATAAACTAATGCACAGTAATGGTATTGATGCGGGATGCAATTCAGATACTTGCACGGCTAGCTGCTTCCAACAAATGGCAGAAGTTAATGCAATGAAAGGCAATCAAAGGCACAATTCCTTCAGTGCTGGGCAAGGGAAGAATTACAATTCTTCTTCAAAAAGTCTGAATGAAGGAACGGTAAAGAAATCTCAAACAATTAGTGACAATCTACATCCTTACATTAGAAAAGAAATTCCTCCAAAGACACAGCCAGCGCCTGCTAAATCCCAAACACTAGACAAAACAAAATTAAAAGACAGAATACAATACACGGAGAAGTTAATCGCGGCTGAAATACGAAGCTTGACGGTAGACCGTTCTTGCACCAAAAGTAGTCGGAAGAAAGGTGGTCCAGCAAGTGCGGTGCAAAAATATTCAAATAAAGCTAAATCTGAAGTGGATTTAGCACATTTTGTGGGTGACGATGACTACGAGCATCTACCCCCGCCACAACAGTTTAGAGATGCACCTCCTCCACCAGATGAATTTAAGGTAACACCGGAAAAATTAATGCTTACATGTTGGTATGTCTTGTCGAGTCAATCCCATATTAAAATAATTTTATGTTACAGGATCCCCCAACGAAATCTCCAAAGTTAAGTCGACAGAGCAGCAAGTCTTCTACTCCATCCAAAACTCCAAGGAAACAGCCGTCACAGCCTTCTTCACTTCAGTTAGACAACCCCCTATACCATGTGTGTGAAGGTAGGTATCATTTCTATGACATTCAATAAAATCAGAAAAGCTTTTGCTACTAACACCATCGCTTGGCTTATAACAGGTATAATGGAGAGGCGGAAGCTGAGGCCACATCAGTCAGTGAACTCTAGCAGTGCACCCTCCACCGGTACCCTAAATAAAAGTCAAAGCACCGGGGAACTGGCGAGCAGGAACGATACTGGTAATAATAAATATTTTATTTGTTTCTAATTATTTTTTTTTCTCACACTTAGTGCCTTATTCGATTATCAAATTAGCTAAAATCGTGCTAAAATGGGAATTATCTAACTAGCGCCATTCACTTTTCTATTTTTTGACATCGAAATGACAAAGACTGGTAACTAGTTTATTCGTACGTTTTAAGGTGATATTAATTAATAGAGCGCTTTGGAAATAATCTACCTACTCTGTAGTCTGTACCTATAATTAATGTGATGTCTGGTGCATCAGTTTTTTAATTAATTTTTAACATAAATTGAGATCTCACTCTTTCACATCATATTTTGGAAACTTTCAGAACAACGAGCTAGCAATCTTATCAGCATATTCGGGTTGGCAGAATCTGAGAGGTTGTTCGTGAAATGCAGGGAGGAGTTTAGGCAAAGCGTGAAGTACCCGGGTGCTATCTACTCTGACTTCCCGCCTGTGGAGAACTCTCTGCCCTACTTCCATATCAGCGATGAGTATAGAATGTTTAATCCGGAAGGTGAGAATTTTACTCAAAACGTTTGTTTTTGTGCTGTGTCTCTGAAAGTTATTTAAAAAACACGCCCCTATTTCTAATGTAACAGCGTTGTCATGTCAAAATTTCAAAGCAATCGGTGAAGAAATTTTAATATATAAAAATTAATTGTTCGAAATTGCAGTTGATAAAGAATAGAACAATCATTTACAAGAATAGAATTGTCAAGGTCATTCTACAATAGAAAACTCTTTGATAGAATCCAATATTCCAATCCTATTCTTTATTAGAATCTAAGAGGTAAATACTAATATTCATAATTGGATACAATCTCTTAAACAACCAATGGATGAACAAAAGTTGGGTAAAAAAAAGATAACGGAATTTAAAGTAACTTTTTTTATTTTTCCAGGGCTTCATCTCATTATCTGCGTTCACGGTTTAGACGGCAACGCGGCAGACCTTCGCCTCGTAAAGACATATCTGGAACTAGGTCTGCCCGGGGCACGGCTAGACTTCCTCATGTCCGAGAGAAACCAGGGCGATACTTTCTCCGACTTCGATACGATGACTGATCGGTGAGTGGTAATACTCATAAAATATGATTTGTGACTTGTGGCCATTATCCTTGTGTACATATACATATAATTGATTTTTTGCCTCCTTACTTTTAATTAAGAAATATGGCAACCAGTTTAATATGAAAATTAAATTACACGGCTCTGATACAGACGGCTTTTAACAACTTTATTTATTGAATAAATTTTATCAATACATACCAATGTATTTTCAAATTAATGGTAAATTAATAGATACCTAAATCATTTTTATTATGTTTGTTTCTTAAGCTACCAAACTACCTCATTGGTTTTAATAGCATTTGCAAACGTCTATACTAATAGCAATAACTTCTACCATCACCACGCCTGCATTCGCCGACGTGTTAGGCACAGGTGTACCTACTATTGTACACCCTCAGTTCGCTAGTATATTCAGGTTCCATGTAAAAGGGGGCAGGCCTATTGTCATTAACAAGACACAACTGCGAGTTTCTACTGAGAATTTGACCTAAAACATGCTTGACCTGGAAATCGAACCCAGGACCTCAAAGGTAGCAGTCGTTCTAACGACCACTAGACTATTGCAAGCACTAAGAAAGTAATAGATTATTTAATAATATTTCAGTATTATCGGTAATGTTACTGGAATACCAATATCTGAGGTTATTGTTATTGTTCCCCGTGTGGGGACGGGTTAGAATACAGTTCCTCACTGCCATTCAGATATGCATCCCGTAAGAGCCCAGAAAATATCTGACTTCTTGCTCGGTGGTAGGACTTCTCGGGGTCTGGCGACCACCCTTACGTCGGAGACTGTAGTAAAGCACCTTGGTGTGTGTTTCGACTTTTGGGCGTAACCAGTTCCCCCTCGGTTGCTGCGGCTCTGGCAGTCTTTTAAAAAAAAATGCTTACTACTAATGTGGGTCGCACATTACTAATATTCTTGTTAACCCCTCATGCTAAGCTAAGTGCTTGTGTTACGAGTGGGTTCACATCGGTAGTGCAATGGGTGGGTTTCGAATCGGCAACCACATGATCGCAATGCCTACACCCTAGCCATTAGGCTACCGCTGCTTCTGTGCGGCGGTCTGCAGTCCGTAGGGTTCTTAAAGCTCGGCAACGCATCAGCAACTCCTGGTGTTGCAGGTGTCCGTGGCCGGCGATGACTACTTACCAACAGGTGGCTCGTCTGCTCGTTTGCCGACCTAATCAATAAAAAAAATGTGTGACAGTCCCTTTGAAAGAGCTTTGGAGTATCGAATTAGAAGGCAACAAAACAAATAAACTTATTTACCTACTTCATTAAATAGCGCATCATTAATTTAGCTGATAAGCAGTGATAGCCTATTGGTATGACCGTTGGATTGTCAAGTCAAAGGTCTCGAGTTCGAACCCAAGGCATGCACCTCTGACTTTTCGAAGTCATGTGCGTATTAAATAGTTAATTATCACGCGCTTAAACGGTGAAGGAAAACATCGTGAGGAAACCTGCATGCCTTAGAGATTTTCTCGATGGCGTGTGAAGTCTACCAACCCGCACTAGGCCAGCGTGGTGGACTATAGCCTAATCCCTCTCATTCTGAGAGGAGACCCGTGCCCAGCAGTGGGACAGTATAATGGGTTGATTATATATTATTATATATAATTTAGCTGATAAATGCAAACTGAATTATCATCACAATATTTTGCCAACAGACTTGTACAAGAGATCCTGACTCACATACAGAGTTCTAGTGAGCCGGCCCGGATAAGCTTTGTGGGCCACTCGCTCGGCACCATCATCATCCGCTCAGCGTTAGCGCGGCCGCAGATGAAACAATTCTTAGGGAAACTTCACACGTTCCTCTCGCTAAGCGGGCCCCATCTCGGGACCCTGTATAACTCTAGCGGATTAGTCAATGCTGGTAAGTTCAAACTATATATTAAATGTGCCTATCTGAAGATAGCCCTTCTGAAAACCCACGTAGGTAAAATCAGTTTGTGCAAAAATAGTTTAAAATTATCACACTTTATCCCGTTGAGATAGAGTTTAATCTCTTTTGTAGATAATTATGAACAATCGGTTCGTTCCATTATATTTGATGCCGACTGTACCTACCTAGCGAAAGCATTTAACATTTCAACCACTAACAAATCTAACCTTATTTCCAGGCATGTGGTTCATGCAGAAGTGGAAGAAGTCAGGGTCTCTGCTGCAGCTGTCTCTGCGAGACGCGTCCGACCCTCGCCGCTCCTTCCTGTATCGGCTGAGTGAGCGTAGCCAGCTGCACCAGTTCAAACATATCCTGCTCTGTGGTTCGGGCCAGGACCGCTATGTCCCGCTGCATTCTGCTAGGCTGGAGCTATGTAAGGCTGCGGCCAAAGATACCTCGCTACTGGGACAAGCTTACAGAGAAATGGTTGGTATTTATAATACTTAAAAAAGCAAAGATGATATTTCTCTATCATCGTCATCATATCAGCCAATAGAAGTCAACTGCTGAACAAAGGCGTCCCCCAAAGACCGGTTAACTGCCGCCTCCATCACAATATCAAGGCGCTTTTTTCAAAGTTGTTAACGAATAGGTCTATCTTGGAGAAGCCGTCAAGTTAGGTAGGTCCAACTTCGAGAAAGACCTCACTGGCCGAAAGGTGGCTAGATTTCTAATCATAAGGATTCATTCCATCAAGCCTGTACTGAATAATTTCATAGAAAAATCCTATACCAAACATTGTGCTCGATCTGGGAATCGAACCCAGAATGTCTTGTGTAGCAGTTTGCGCGTCTTGACACCGCGTTTAGTATTTAGAAAAATATTTATAAATGTATGTAGGTATATTTCTTTGTGACGTTCTGTAGCCTAAACGGCCGATTTTGTCTTGAAAAACATTTTTTCCTCAAACCCTCTCGTGTGGGTTATCAAAACAAAGGGTTTTCTATGGCTTACAAAAATAATTCTAATGTAATTTGGAATGAGAAATGCTTCAAAAATCCTAACTAAAAAGTTTAAAATAAAAAAAAAGTTAATTTAAATAAAAATCAGTCGGGATTTTAGACTTTTTTATTTAAGTAACTTTTTTTATTATAACATGTGCAAAATCCGGTGTGTACTACCCTGCAGGTGCACAACATGGTGTCGCCGCTGGCGGCGCGCGCGGCGCCGGCGTCGGTGGTGCGCTACGACGTGCAGCACGCGCTGCCGCACACGGCCAGCGCGCTCGTCGGCCGCGCCGCGCACATCGCCGCGCTCGACTCCGACCTATTCATAGAGAAGTTCCTGCTCGTCTCCGCACTCAAATACTTCCGATAATACTTTGTTAAGTGTACTTAGGTTACCTTACATACTGCTAACGGGAATGCACGGGAGCTTTTTAGTAGAGATAAAGAAGCAAAATTTAAGGTATTTTCCAACTCTCTCTCCTTAAGTCAAACTCAATAATTTTATTTCAAATAGACCATATACAGGTACTTTTGAAATATCAAAAACTATTTGCACGGTTCCAAATAGGTAGTAGGTCTTGTGGAGAAAAGCCAGCAAGAAACTCCATCCTGAAAAAGATAAATTGTATTCAATATATCTATAAATAAAATACATAGGTATATGATATACTTAGGTATTTCGGTGACACCATCGGGAATTACTTATCTTTATCTCTTATAAATGAAAAAAAAATATGCACAAACGATTCCAAAATAAATCTTAATCCAAACAGAATGTGTTAATATTCCAATTCCTACCCCACCAATCCGTCTACTGCTACTTCCCTGGAAATAAACGACCGGAAAAGTTATCAAAAATTACATTCGCCTACAATTATTTCCAGTGAAGTATTTTGGATGAAATGGTGGAGCAGGGACCTAGATAGGTATAACCCCGTTAATCTAGATCCCTGCTCTACCATTTCGAATGTAACCAGCTTGTGCATATTTAAAGAGAGATTTCATTTCATTTATAAAAGAAATCGTCTGGTTTTTCTAATAGCTATATTGAAAATTAATAAGTTTATGCGTATGGTACAATATGTTTTCTGTGTCCAAGTCCAAACACCGAGAGCATGTGCCGCCGATGCTTGCGTCTAAAGCTATCTTTACACAACAGTAAAACTCCGCCTATTGCCAAGAGTAAGGATTGTGTGCTATAACGCCTGTGTAAAATGAAACATAACAGAAGCACGGAAGCGAGACACACACAAGCATCTACTCAGCCCTTCACTACGCGAGACAGCATTGCATGTTCAGGGCGCTAAAATGACCGCTATTGATCAGTCACAATATGTTCTCGAACACATTCTAACGTGCGATACATTTCCAGTAGGTCGTCCCACACTGCTTTTTCCGTGCGATTTATGCCCATCATATTGTAATCTACAAAATGTTGCGATTTTAGCCTCCTTGTTGTTTCTCACTCTTTGTCTAAATTACAGTGTCCACCGTACTACCGATAATATAACTGTGTCTCATTCAAGTTTGAGAAGTGAAGTAGTGCGTAGTACCAAGGCTATTCTACGAAACTTAGTACAAAGACAGGTGGAGTCGCAATTATTGATTCGGATTCTTGATTATCAATCAATGATTTTCTAAGTATCTAGAGCGAAGGTAGGCCTGATCTACTAAAAAGTATTTAGGTAAATCATACGTATGTTGTGTAAAGTGCGATATTCCGGGCACATACGTCTTTACGTTTGGCTTCTACTTACTTTAAGTAAATACCTACAGCAATTTCTCTAAAACTAGGTACTTTTGACGCAGCCACAATTCAACCCAAATATTTTCTCATAAAAACGAATTTAGGTACTCGTATTACTCACGTACGTACTGTTTTAAGTACTAAGAGAGCAATTATCAGAATTGCTCTCTTAGTGCACTCGCTCATCTTAGACATGTTTTTTCAGAAGCCTTTTTTTAACAGTAGGTATCAATTTACCTACCTAATCTTGGATTAAAAAAATTTGGCATGAACCGGAATATGAAAAAATCATTCAACAATCGTCGTTTCGTGATTTTTATTATGTGTTTTTATAGTGACGTATTTTTTTTTAAACATAAACACCATAGTTAGCTTTATTAGCTAAGAATAATAGCTTTTTTATAATGCACCCTCTTCCTTACTCTTCATTTATTTCCATGGCGTACCTACTTACCTAGTTTGAAAATATATTTAAAACTTGTATTTCCTATAGAGCTTGCATTTTATCGTAATTTTTATTCTCGCATTTGGTTAGCATTTTTACCTATCCGGCTACTAATCCCTAACTTACCTTGCCATTAAAATATTTGAACGTCGTGACAAAATTAGAATTCTTTGATATTTTGTCACAATCTCCCGTATGAATTAGTTATTTTCTGTCCACTAACTAATCAGATAATTTCTGTAGCAGAGGTTTACCTACTCAAAACAATTTTGATGAAAGTAACGTTTAATTTTTGGTGCAACTCTGCCACTAAAATTATTGAATTGTGCATTTCTCTAGCGTCGTTTTCAGAGTAGGCACTACAGGATTCGAAATTATAAATAGACTTGGTGACATCGTGATAACTCGATTAGAATCCTAATTGTAGAGTGATTTATGAACTATGTTGAGGGTAACGGCTATCAACAATTTTAATTACCTACTTAAGTAGATTTTAAGATGGATCTTTACACCAATTAATTAAGACTATATTAATTTTAGCAACTGTAGATAATAATATAGGTAGATGTTATTTGTATTATTGTTGTCTATGAACGGTATCAATTTCGAACACATCAAGTTGTCTGCTATGGAAATAGGTACCTACCTACCTAAACGTTAGTAATACTCAGGTCATAAGTATTGTCCAAATCATTATCCAACGCGTGTACACACGGCTATTAATATTTGCAGTTTATGCTGACCTTTGCTGGCTTGATGGGTAGCCGTGTGTACCTCATATACAAATTAACGCAGAATCAAAAACTGTAGTCTGTACAAGTAGACAGGTAGGTACTTACTCTACTCCCATAGTAGAAAACTATTAAGTTTAATATTCCTTATTTTTCCTCCACTTCTTGAAGAACTATACTATCAGATTAGCACTACTACCTACTTTATTTATTGTAGGTAATTGTTATAGGGGAGTGATTCTGAATGTATGAAAGCTACAAAACAAACCTAGGTAGGTATATCATAACGAACGAACGTATAAAAATCAATTATATATTACCTACTACTGCACAAAGATAACATAAAATGTATTTAAAGGTGTGTTTTATCGTTCATTGACATTTCAGGGTTTAGTACAGAATACCTACTGAAACCTAAATACTTAGTCAAACACCAATAATATAATTATTAGGTAAGTAGGTACTTAAATAATAAATTTGACCCAGTAGGTAGTACCTACATTATTAGGTATAAACCCCATTTGTTGTGGCTCTTCAATTCCAGAACACCTCCCTTACCATCTGTGACATTATTGGGATCCTTGGCGTTATATATTGATATGATCATACCAGATTGATCCTTTTGACTCGGTCCAGAACCGTGCAGTTAGGATTAACAACGATCTCAATCTCACAAACGGCCTAGAACCCTTAAGTCTGAGGAGAGTCTTTGCCTCCCTGTGCGTGCGTGCTTGCTTCTCTACGGTTTGTACATTGGGCAGTGTTCTGAGGAATTGTTTGAAATGATGCCAACAGCTGCTTTCTATCACCGCACCTCTCGCAAACGGCGTGGAGTTCATCCACATACCTTATAACCACTCTGGTCTCATACTATGCGATTCCAGAGGAATTTCCTCCCACGCACACTCAGGTTGTGGAATCAACTCCGAGGTTTTCCCAAAGGACTACAGCATGCATGGGGTTCTTCAAAAAGGTGTGAAAAGATTTTGAAAGAGTTGGCAACGCCCGAGTGATACCCCTGGTGTTGCAAGAGTCCACAGGCTACGGTAACCGCTTACCATCAGGCGGACCGTATGCTTGTTTGCCACCTTAGGTATAAAATAAACTACTTTTATATTTTTTACAAAATCTTGGCGTGGTATTTTTTTTTATCGCCGTTGCCGCGCCGTCGAACCCTACACGTCAAAATGCATCGTTTGAGCTCAAACACAACGTAGATGCCGTACACCGTCAAGTTCTTCTGATGGGTTGAGTATACTGCAGGGTTTTGTAATAAGTACCTACCTATCATTGACAATTGACAAGATTTCAAATTTCGAATCGATAAGACCTGTGGAAATTGTTAATATCTCTTCATCAAGAAAAGAGGTGATGATCTTCAAACGGCTGAGTAGATTTTGTCAAACATAGCTAAGAATACTCTTGACTAAACACCTTTCAAACAAAAAAAATTGATCAAAATCGGTTCACCCGATCAGGCTCTCAAACACACTCTACAAACTCTACACAGATACCCATTTTTCATTGGGGGTTAAAAAATAAGATTTTTTTTCCATTCGTTTTTATGGACATTCCTTTGGCTTAATTACCCACAAACTAACCGACATGTTTCATGTAGGTAGGTACCTACCTACCTAAAGATAAATTTCTTGTACTTACCCAAGGTAGAATATTATATAGTAAAGTCTTACGTCATTATGCTTCTACCATGCACTTGCTCATCCAGGGACAACATACTTCTTAATTATTTATATGCATTAATTTGATTATTCATTGAAACTGATCTTTGATGAAAATACTTATCTAGGTGTGTATCAAAAGATGAAGGAATTTTGTAAATATTATAGATTTGAATTTTATTTGTAAATCGTATGTTTAATGGCAATGTGTCGATGTTATACACTTAATAAATAATGCCTGATATATCGTGTTTTACTGCCACAAAAGCTTTAAACCTTACCCAGGTAACATACGTAACCGAAAATTGCCTGCAGAGATGCCGCCATAATAAAATTGTACTCGCTACCTAGGTACTCAAAATGTTGAAATAAAATAACTTTTAAGAAAAAGTAAAACCGCCTTGATAAACATAAAAAATAATGTTATGTGCGAAACAGTTTCGGAAGTCGGTGCCTTTGGTTTGATCGGATCTTTTGATTTCGCTAACGACTTCCGGAACTTTTTCGCACATACCTAACATTTTTTTGCTTTTTCTTAAAAGTTATTCTGTACTCTAAACATTCTTTTAAAAGGTCGTATACTTAACTTACACATAATCAACCCATTATACCCATCTATATTCGGAGCAAGCATACAGCACTTCCAGTTGACCTAGTTTTATTTGCTCATTTTTCATTTTATCTGTGTGTGTCTTGTTTCAATAAATTTGTTTCTCTTTCTTTCTATCAACTCACTTTTATTTGTGGTAAGAAACATGAGTATCGATATCGATACTTTTTAGTTTCCATAACACAGAAGAGAACGTGCACGACGAAGGCTCTGCTACCTGGTGGCATAAATCCGAATCTTACGCAATTATTAGGTACGTGAGAAAAATAACATTTATTTAACTAATAATCATTTCTGGGTGCTCGAACACTTCTAAGACACAGAAAAATAAGTCAAATGGTGTAAAATTTTCTTACTTTCCTAAGAATAGTATCTAGTACTTTTCATTACAAACAAATCTGTAAGTACCACACCTCAAATGTTTTTTTTTACCTTTTGAAATATTCTGGCCGCGCTGACGTAATAAAATTATTATTCGGCCAGAACCCATATTTTCATGTGCGTATATAGAAAATAGTAGATAAATTAACTATTATTACGCCCCGTAAAACATATTGACGAAACCTGCATGCCTGAAAGTTTTTTTCTATTTATAGTACCTTCAACTTGAGAAAATTCTAAATAACGTATCTAGCGAGATCTCCGAGACATTGCGTTTCTAAGTTTTTATAACTATGCTAAACGCTTAAGACACATCCTCGTTATCGGATTGGATTACCATTTCCTCAGTCGTCAGTGTGATATCATTTGGTTCAAACCCTTCGGATTCTACTTGGCTGTAAAAGTGAAAATTGTCTGTTGTTATGCTGAAGAGTTGAAGCACTGATTTCGGTAGGGGCAAAGATTTTGTACGTTTATGACGTGCACGAAATGTTAACGAACGGTCGGATGATTCTAACGCACGGTGAAATATGTCTAAAATTGTGGTACTTATGGTGTTGTCGATCATAGCGCCAATATTTATTTATTGATTCGCCTGCTTGTTCGGACAACATACCTGTGGGTAACATGCTAGCGTCTATGATTTGCCGGCCATGCATTAATATTTTGTGCATAGTGACGGACATATAAAACCAATTGTATGTTTCCACATAGGTACTAAGCAGCTAGATATTTGATTGACAACCCTAACCCATACCAACAACCCATACAAACCATTTAAAATTCAATATTTCCGAAATTCTGGGTTTGTGGTATCTGGATCTTTTTGTGGCGATAGTTGATTAATATTTATTTAGGCATTAAAAAAAAGCGACCATGAAGGGAATCGCCGGAAAAACAATATTTACAAAATCATAATTAAATAAATATTCTCGCCTGTGTGAGCAAGATTTTTAAAGTCTCACGAAATAAAAAGGTTCCTATAATGAAAGTTGTTCCTATCCACACCTTAAAACATTTAGCGAAAAAATCTAATCCAGAAATGATTGATGAGACAGTTTCTATGGTTTTTAAGGATTTTTCTCAAATTTAACCGGCGGAGTTTTAATACGGGTTTTGTGTGATGTTTACTTTCCAAAAAAACACATAAACGAGCATATCCGCAGCTAAGGCAAAATAACATACTGTGCGAAGGCGGGCGTCGACCCGCTTTAGGCCAGCGTGGTGGACTATAGCCTAATCTCCGTGTAGACATGTAGACCCGTGCCCAAGTGGAACAATAAAATGGGTTGATTATGTTATGTAAACTTTTATTATTCCCGGTATAAATCTCGAATATTTTCTATAAACTCTTCTTCGTTATTATTCAATAAAATATTTTTTCTTATCTTATTTTTTTCGTCCGTCGAGGTGATGGGTTTTAATCTGCAATTATTTTTGCTGTTACTTCTGAAAGCCGTAGAACATGGTAATTGCTGTAGCATTGGCAACACTGCTCTGGTGTTCAAAAGATAAAAAAAAACCTTTAAAATATTTTTATTAAGCACCTGAATATAAATAGAGAGTACAAAGAAAAGTTTAATATAACAGGTACAGTACCCCCAATATCAACGCACGTCTGAAGTTAGCCGTTGCGAACAACCGCATAAGTAAGTGTTATACAAAAATTACACCATTCTTAGTCTCCGTCTTTACACCATTATTTTTTTGTTAAAATGTACTACAGCAAAACCACTTGCGGATAACTTCACACGCGTGCTATTATTTCGGGGTACTGTAGATATACTTAATTAGACCTATATGGCAGTCATGCAAGAACCAAGATATAAAATGCTTGACTAGGACCAATGTTTAACCATCATCAATATTTATTTTTTACCATTTGCAGATCCAATAAAGATATGCAAGTAAACATTTCGATTTCAATGATTGGTGCTAACATGCAGTCTTTGAGATTTTTTTAAAAACTGTGGTCCCTAGTTAAGTATAATCCACACTAGTGGAACTGAACACTAACACACTGTGTTAGTGTTATGTGGACTTGGGTCCATATAACACTAACACAGTTAAATTATGTATAAACATAACACACTAAAGTTAAATGACTAAGTATATAATACTTTTTTTTAGGGTAGGTACATATTATGTACCTACTTAAATTTAAATATTTATAAATACTATACAAATGTCAACCAATATATATCCAAACATATCTAAAACTTGACAATAAAAAATTGTATAAGTACTTATTTATTAGATTCTGATGTATTTTTTCATTAATAACATAATTTAAAAGACTAAAGTTTTTTTTTGTGACGCTTAATGTTTCATGATGATGTCTCTACTACATAGTCATGACAGGCACCTCAGAGAAGGCGCAATGATTTTCATCAACCCAGTCAACAAATTCTCCAACTCTTGTTATAGCTGTTTTCATAATCATGATACACTGGTTCTCTGCCCTGTTTGTCTGGAGGTTAGGACCATCTGCAACTCTCATGTAGACATCCTTCAATTTATATGATTGTGTTGGGTATGTGTTGTTAAAAAACCGATCCCTCTTAAGTTCCGAAAAAGTTTTAGTTTTAATTTTATTTGTCTTAGGTTTCCCAAATTCATCATCAGCCTCCTGTTTAACAGATTCATTTCGGAAAAAAAATCCATAATTTCATCAGATAGTGTCCTAGATCTCTTAGTAAAGAACTGCTTATTTTCAGGTTCCAATATATCATAAAAAGCATAAAGGCTATCTGTACACATGATATCATCTGATAATTCAACTCGCATACGCTTAAAATGATATTTAAGTATTGGAAAATGAAATTTAAAAGCATTATGGGCCACCAAGCATACAGGTTTCTCTAAGCTATTGATAAAGGTATTGATAATTTTAAAGGTGTTCTTATTGAATTCAGCTTCATTTTTCAAATCATGATTATTCAATCCTGATAATATTGCACTCTCTTTGTTTATAGTCTTCGGTGGGTTGAAGCACAACCGGATCTTGTACTGTACTCTGGGTTCCTCATCAGGCTCCATGTTGAGAAGGTGCTTCCGTTTTACTGCTAACATACCAAGTTCAGTAATATGTACAACACCCTCACCATGTTCAACGAGACCGGTTGTTTCCAGATCAAAGAACAAGTATGTCGCTATGGCCTCCATTATGGACCTACTGGTTCTGAATACTAACAAGCCAAGGTCAGTCACACAAAGGTCTGGAATCTGGAATGGATTAATATGAATGTAAAAACGTTTTTATGTTAAACCACAAAAAAGGAAAAATATTTTATGTAATCACTCTTTATAAATAACTAGGTAAGTACAGTACGCGCGACATAAATTGGCCGGACTTAAGTTAGCTGTTTGTCAGTTTTTGGTTGCGCAGTACACAATTTTTAACGTAAACAATCCATTGCGCATTAAAACGGCGAACTTCACTCCGGCCAACTTATGCCACGCATACTGTAATTTGGGTAAGCGGAAGACATAATTTTTGGAGGGAACATGATAATACTTGCTAATATGCCTAGAGGTACCTACTACATAACATTGTAGGTAAAGTTAGACAAACACCTCACGTAACTTTTACTTACTTATCTAATATTTTTTGTCCCTGGAGCCTGGACTTCTGGAGTGAGTGCAGTTCGTGAAGTCTCAGTCTCAAACAAAGAATACGTCTCCACAGACTACTAAGAGATACTAGTATTAAGTATGTCTCAAACTTAATTACCGGATGTTAAAAAAAATCGATTACTAGTTCACAAAAATCAATTTTTAAAATTGTTTTTTTTTTTACAAAAAGTCGATTATGATTAATCCCGCAGTTTCACTCGCATTAACCCGTTCTCGACACAAAATGTATAAGAAAAAAAACCTACATGTTACATTGTTACATTATGAATAGCTCTAATATTTTGTCTCTTGTCGCAAACTTATTAAACATGCACATAAACCTTACATATTTCCATACAAAATTTAATCCCCTATTCCCTTTTGTTATTTTACATCCTTGAGGGTAAAACTTTTACAAAACTTTGAATGTCATATTTTTTTTTATATAAAATATAATAATATAAAATAAGCATAATTTACAAAAAAATCGATTATTAATTCCTTAAAAATAGATTTTTTTTAATCGATTTTATAAAAGCAAGAAAATGCTTAAAAAAACAGTTTCAACTTCGAGTGGGTCGAGCAAGCAGAAGGTAGGTAATCTAGGGATGTGACTTGACCAGAAAAACATCGATTAATTAATAATCGATTTTCATTCGAACACAACACTCAAAGTTGAAACTGTTTTTTTTAAGGAATTATATGACCTGGTAACTTAGGCCTTTAGTTCGTGTCTTTTTTGTAGTTTAAAACACATCACTTTATCTCCAGTAAAACAGTGGAAACTTCATTATGCTTCGTGACTTTTGTGTTTGTAAACATGGAGTTTAAGAGTGAACACAAAAGTCACGATTTTCAATTTTATATCATTTGCCTACACTCGAACACGTTCACGAACACTTAAGGCGGATCGTTTCGCTGTGCCCGCGAAATTCAAATTTCGAGTGGTTTTTCGCAGTTTGTAGGTCTTTAATAAGTTCTGCATTCATGGTAATGGTAATTGCGACATTAACTATACAAAATTCACAATTTTTATCTAAAACCATTGCTTAAAAATCATTATTGGAGCTAAAAGTAGTGTAAAATGTCAATTTTGACCAATTACACCAATGATTAATGTCATTGAATTACACAGATTGCGCCAAGTTTTTGGCTTGATAAGGATTTATAACTAATCTAACTAAAAATCTTTTTGTGATTATTTTTTTGCATTTTCCATGCTAAGATTATTAAGTTATTTTTTAGTAAAGGAAAAAAGCGGTGGCTTAGCGGTCAGAGCGTCTGGTATATCAAACCAGAAGACGCAGGTTCGAATCCTGCCCGCGATTGAATTTTTTCCTTTACTAAAAAATAACTTAATAATCTTAGCATGGAAAATGCAAAAAAATAATCACAAAAAGATAGTTAAAAGGTAAGGTGGCATCGTACGACACTGAACTAACTGTAAAGTAAGTCGTGTCGGTTGAGAGGTAAGGTAACTTGCCTCTCATAGATGTCACCAAACGTCACCTTAAGACGTAAATACAGAATGTGAAGGCAAAATTTCAATCATGCGGGTAGGGTTCGCGGTGGCTTAGCGGTCAGAGCGTCTGGTATATCAAACCAGAAGACGCAGGTTCGAATCCTGCCCGCGATTGAATTTTTTCCTTTACTAAAAAATAAGGATTTATAAGTAAAGGTTTAAGTTCTCAGTTGTGAATGTTGTATAGTTGATGTCGCAATTACAACTACCATGAATCTAGAACTTGTTAAAGACCTACAAACTAAGAAAAACCACTCGAAATTTGAATTTCGCGGGCAAAGCGAAACGATCCGCCTTAATGCTATATTTACACAATAAACTTCGGGGAAACATAAGTTTTGATGTTGCGTTTTATTATACGTCGAGACTGGGTGGCTCTAGACATTTTTTTTTCTCTCTTTTGGAAGGCAAGTAATCGTGGTCTATTGAAGTATATTAGATATTATCCTGCACATCAAGCTACGTGAGTCTCACATTATAATACCTAACAAAATTGTAAACCACCACAATGTCATAATTTTTATTTAAAAGAGTATCTATAGAGTTTCTTGCCGGTTCTTCTCCTTATGACCCACTATTTGGAACCGTTCACCTAGTTTTGACAATTCAAAAGTACCTGTATTATTGGTTTATTTGAACTATAAGACTTGAATTTGACTTTGGAAAATATTATAAAACCGACAAAGTGCACTTTACATTTTCCCGCCTGAACTCAGTTGAAACTGTTTTCTTTTTAATATTTTGGCATGGCTGCTGAGGCCTTTGTGCCAAGTTGAACTTAGAACTGTTGTGAAAGGCAGTGTTGCCATATAGTAGCGACTAAAAATCTGTACATCCGGCAGTAAAATCCGTTCAAAATTCGTACGTCCAATAAATCTGAATCTCTGTACGAAATCCGTATAAAACATATCTAAAATTAAAATCAGACTACTTTTGACTGCTGCTAGGAACTGAGTTTTGGTGTTTAATGGATGTCATATGTTCTTATAGATCTTTTTTGCCGTCCCTTCCCACAGAAAGATCCGTTAAGCAGTATAAACAAAATGCAAAACATACATCTTACTCGTAGTAAAAAACTACGAGTAAGTCACTCGTAGTAAGAATGGTGAATGTTTTAATCCCAGGCGTTTCAAGTTACCATTCCTGGTTAAACGTTGTATTCATGTGATTTCTTTGTATAACCAGTCATAATTACATAAATAAATCGGGTTTACAACACAAATAATTAAAACAATCAACTTTACAAGTCCAAAAAGCAAACAAACAATGCATATTTCGCACTTCAGCAAAGAATAAAATTTGTCATTATTCATTGAAATAAAACTACTTTTTACGGATTTTATCGCGTTGTATTGATATTATTTGATTCCCGACGTTTCGGATCCTGTACAGCATCCATGGTCACGGGTAGACTAAGTTGTTGGGCGTCTTAATATTACAATTACTAATAGCTACCTTACATTTTTGTGAACACACTAGACAAAGCCCAGCACTACACAAAAAAAAACAAATTTCAATAGAGAAGATGGTTGGGTCTTACCTCCTGCTTGGAACCCCAATAGAGATTCCATAAATCAAAATCCAAGCCATCCACAGACTACTAAGAGATACTAGTATCAGACCGCCAACTCTCGAACTTGAATCTATTGGACATAGAGGGGGGGGGGGGGGACTTTTGATGTCAAATGACTTTTTTTTTTAAATATGACCGAAACGAAAATTTACCTTGTGGCAAAAGAATTTGGCTACAGCCATGCCGTATTTTATACTGGTCCATTTTATTTATTAGTTTTAAGGAAAATTGAGCAATATTAAAACACATTCTTTTTACAACACATGATTTTATTTTTATAAAATGGTTTCGATCATCATACATTGCAATAAACATAGATTACTATGGATCCGTTTATACATAGTTTAAAGAAATAGTAATGATATTACAATGTTTTTCGAAACAAATACATACATTACTGTGAACATACAGTTAGTTATAAAGAAATAAAGTGATAGAGACAATATTCTGTTACAATAAAATTCACACACTGCACAGACCATTTGTTTTCAATTCACTTAGTTAATTTTCTGTCATTATTTGCATCCGTCCAAAACTGGTGGTTGGGTGATGTTTCTATGAATACTGTCCTGAGTATTTTGCTACCGATTGCTCTTCCGTCTGCATAATGAGCTGAAAAACGAAATATTGTTATTTGAATAATCTAAGGTTTTAAAATAATATACCATCACACCTGTAATCCCCGAAGGGTTACGCAGAGGCGTACTTAATGTACACTCACAGTTCGCTGGTATGTTTAGGTCCCATGTAATAGGGGGCGAGCCTATAGCCATTCACCGCGCACAAATCCACACTCGGAGCTGCTACTGAGAATTTCATAGAAAAACCTAATAACACTTTGTTCGACCTGGGGATCGAACCCAGGACCTTTAAAAAGTATATTGTGAACCCAATGACATTAATACCTCCTATAATTTTTATTCTTAGAACATTATGGAAGTTTTTTATGTACGTACATACAAAGGCAAAACAAACCTATACTTTTAATTAAATGGAAAATGGAAAGCATAATACTACGAATGGCTGGTTATATAAAAGAAATTAGAAACATACCTTCATCATAACATTTTCTGGAATGACATGTTGGCCGGTCAAATTGTAAAGTCTGGCTTCTGTGTGATGGCAATCCGTAAATAATTGCTTGAATTTCTGAAAAAAAAAACAACGTCTTTAATACAAACTATTGAAGGCTCGTAAGAACTCTTATTAATAGTTTTGCCCTCTCAGTGTATCACTGTTAAGACCCTTGTTTAGACTGACAAGGTTCTACAATGGCATTCTAATTTTGCCGATTGTGGTTAGCTAGTGTGCCTGTTTAGGACTGAAGCTACAATAAAATAATGATAATGGGTCTAGTCCCAAATTATTACACTTGTTGACGTGTCCTCTTTTTATTATTATTGTCATTGACATGTCCGTGGCCCTGAACTAGATTTTAGAATAAAAGTACGTTCAAGAAACGCAATATCCTGGAGTTGTTTCGTATGAGCTATGTTTTATTGATGATAAACTTATCTCAGTCAAAAAAATAATTAAAAACCTAGGACTAAACCATTGTCTTAATCAATGGACTAAACTGGAGGTAAATTAGAAAATCAGTAACCGCTAGCAAAGGCAGAAGTAAGTAACAATAATTAGAAATCATAATATTATTTACCGGCATTGTGCTGAGATGCTAATGCACTCATAAAACTATTTAACTCCCGTTTTCTGATCGTCAGGGTATCTCTCTCAATATACACGGAAAACGGCAGTCATATCGCTTTATCCTACATTAAACACAACAAACAGTAATACAATTTGCAAGTATCAAGGTAATTGCAAGAAACTGAAGCGGCGGTAGCCTAATGGCTAGGGCGTCGGACTTGCAATCATGTGGTTGTCGGTTCGAACCCCATCCATTGCACTACCAACGTGAACCCACTCGTAACACAAGCATTTAGCTTAGCACGAGGGGTTAACAAGAATACTAGTAATGTGCGACCCACATTGCTAGTAAGCTTTTTTTTTAAAAAAAAAACTAGGTTTAATTTGACGTTATTCAGTCATTAAAAATATTGTAAAAATTCACAATAGTTGACAATGCATTATGGCGGATAATGGCACTATGGCTCGAAGAGAAATATCATAGAATTTTATAGAGCCACATAGGACTCTATGCTAGAGTAGAGATGGGTTTATGCCAGGGCATTTATTTTTTTCGCCCAAAATGCCTGGCCGGAAACCCATCTATATGCTAGATTAATGGGCGGTCCCACCGGCATCTGCGGTAGCCAATCACAGCCAAGCAGGTACGTCAAACAACATTAAAACAATATGGCGGCTATGTCCAGTGACTTTTGTATGAGAGTTGGATGCCCGGAAGCCATCGAACGAGCGATCGTATGATGGATAAATAAAAAGTAGTATTCTCTGAGAAAGTGGGGAAAGTCTAGTAGTGGTGAATGATTGAATACGATTATGGAATTAGTAAGTAATATATTTTCATAATCGAATGACGTTACTAATTAGTACTAACAATCCTGTTGTAAAAAAATCCAGAGCCTCGAGAGTCGAATCGAGAAACATTATTACCTACCTAAAAGGCTGAAACTGTGTATTCAAAAAAATAATTGTAGTAGTATTATTATTATTACTTAAACTTATTTGTACACCTATATCCAACACTCATCATGAAAACAATATTCTTAAAGGGATATTGATTAGTCTGCTCTGCATCGACTTGTGACGCGACTACTAACTGTAACTAAATTAGTAATTACTAATCTGTATAATTGAAATATCTCGAATCATCTTTATAATCGAATGATTTCATTAATATATTTCTTGGTCGCTCACCGCTATTCAAAACATCTGGCAACATTGATTTGATTTGACAGTTGTTGTTCAGTTGTTCACTGTTGTTGTTCTGTAGTTGTTGCGTGTGCTGGTGGGCGCTGATATTTTCAAGCATTTTGTTACTTCCTAACAATAATTTGGAAGCATTTTAGTAAATAAACTAGAAAAAACTACCAACAATTGACGTACCTTTCTCATTTAATAAACTTCAGTGATTTAGAAATATTTTAGTGACATTTATAAAACTGTTGATCAAATAGGCAATGCAGTGTTCGCTTTTAAGAAAAAAATTCTATTAAAATTTTGATTTAATTATTCTACAATGGGAAAATTGTTGAGTCTTTTGTCTCGGGACGACTCGAACTGTTGTTCGTCGCCTCGATACGATATATTTTTGGATTTCGAGAACGCCGCGCCCACGGACACGGAGCGCAATGTTTACGAGGAGGTGCAGAGGGTCCTGTTAGATTCTGAGAAGATACTTGAAGAGATACAGTGTTACAAGGGTGCAGGGAAGGAGATTCGAGAGGCTATAGCGGATCCGTCACGGATATCACAGGAGCGAGCGTGGCGCGCTATACGGCCGTTGGTGGACAAACTCCTTCGCTGTTACAACCACTCCTTGCAGCTTCAGCGGGTAAGTCCATGAATCACTCCATGACACCACGCCAATAAGACACTCATACTTTATTTCGTCTTCTAGAGATACCAGTGGTACTAGGCTTATTTTATTACTACTCTCTTATGAATCATTTTGTACTACTTAATGTTATGTGGGTATACCACAGTATTCATGAAATTATTTTAAAATATAAAATAATTTGGATAATTATTTATTTATTTATTTATTGCGGTAAAAGAAACATACAGTACTATAATTACGATAGAAGAGGAAATAATAATGTTAGCAATATGACCAATTAAGTTTCTAAACATTAAGATTTATTATGTAGGTATATCTCTACCCCTGTGGGAGAAAGGGGTGTGTATGTATGATGTATATCTTGTAAACTTTACAATTTAAAGTATATTGTAGTGACACAAATTGAAAAAATATCCTGTCAAGAAAATGTATGAAGGGCAACTAACAAAAGGAATTTATTAAAATAATTATTTAGCAGAAGTATTGGGGGACACTCAAGATAGACACATTAACCTTATAGGAATTTTTCCTAGGGGGGCCAGCCAAGATGTATTAATGTTCATGAAGCACAACAGCAGTACATACAAATTGCAACAACTGACATTCTTTTTTTCTTCTTATCACAAAGGAAGTAAGGTGTCAGTGTATGGTTATATAAAATACATAAAAATAATGTTAACACAACATTTACTTTAGTTGATATTTCAAACAGGAATATTTTTAAATGAGATGGTAAAGACTTCTTTTTAGCATGCAAGATGTCTGCCAATAGTTACCACTCTTGTGGACCTTTTGTTATACTTATATGTATAGAGTTACATTTTTCAACAAAAACAAAAGAAATAAAAATAATAATTCTGCATAAGATGAGTGTGTGTGTATTGGTGTGCGCTAGTGCTACGACTGTGTCTTGGGATCAGATCTGTTATTAATGTCAATATTGACATCTGGTGTTTACAGGGAACATAATGATAATTATTTTTGTAACATAAATCAGTTTATTTAGTAAGTAACATTAATAATTAATAATAATAATAATAATTACTTTATTGGAACAAACTAGATAAATACACAATTTGTTTGTATGATGATGGCAGCATTAGTTAAAAGAATCTGTGTGACAATCACTACCTCAAGAAAATTGAGGTGACAGTGTTCCTAAAACATGAAAGAAGTTATAATAGATAAAACATAAACCGTCACAAACAATCACACCTGTATTCCTTCAAGGGTTAGGCTACTGATGTACACTCACAGTTTGCTGCTATGTTTAAGGGCTAATTTCTCCATCACCAGATAAATTTTAACCTAGTAATATTTTTTTTATACCACAGAGGTGGCAAACATGTATATGGCCTGGCTGATGGTAAGCAGTTACCATAACCTATGGACGCTGATACCAGAGGTATCACTCACACATTGCTGATCCTCTAAATTAAGGAAGATTAGTTGGACTGGCAGCATAGGAGACAATAGTGTGATGCTTATCCTATCTGCCAACACAACACTTCCTCACGGAGCACTGGCGATCTTGCTCACGGTTACGAACACAACATAGCTGAGAGCTATATTATTTGGCTACGATTTTCTTCAAGGTGGAGGTACTTCCCCAGTTGGGCAGCAGCTCCAATTATGAGTGGAATTATTCGATTCTACTATAGCCTACCTATCTCTTAAAAAATTGATGTTTGACAGATTTTGTATAGGAAATCTGTCAAAAATTTGTTCCTCTGATAAAGTTATCTGGCATTGGAAAAATCGCCTCTTAGTCCTATGTAATAATCCTATTTCTTTCTTTCATTTAGAAAGTATATAGGCTATTCAGTGAGTGCAGTTGGCTATGTTAGGCTCTTTCTGATGTGTCAATACTACAAATTTTAAAGTAAAATTTGGTTGATTCTCCCCTTCTCCAGATCTTGCCTCACCACAAATCAGTGCCCCCTCAAGATACATACATAAGCCCACAAACTATTCACTAGTGACATGATTTAGGTTGGCTGTTCAACAGGAACCTTAGCCATGCATGAGCAGATTTAAGGAATATAGTCAATTCAAAAATGATGTGCTACAATTGTTTTAGATGGAAATTAATAGTCTTCCCCTCAATGATGTGATAACTGATAATATACTATATTTGTTGTTTAAAGAATGTAATATAAATTTTTGGGGCTTGTGGATTTATTTCCCTGAGGCCAGGAAGCAGATATAGAAGTAGAACCTTCATTGTAAAGTAAACATAATAATATTTTAACATGATCACAGTATATATTGTCATTTGACATCCTGTATAGTACTCAGATAAGTTTGATAAGATTATGTGATGTCACATTGATAAGTTCACACACTGATAATACTGTAAGCAAATACAATACAATATTTGTCAAATGCATTTGGAAATATTCACATAATAATTCATTTGGTTTAAAATCATAAAGCAAAACATTTAATTGTTATAATTATTCCACATTCTAGTCTTAATCTGGGACTACCTTGACTTAATTCTTTAAAAAAATTAAGTTACCTACTTTGAATACTTAATTTATATCAATCACTGCTTTTTTTAAAGTCGGACAGACTTTCTCATAAAAACGTTATACCGAAATAATTCGTATTTCAAACACAATTTAATCAAATTCTGTTATTATTCGGATTCCGATAACGTTAATCTAGGTTCCTACCCTACCATTTCATCCAAAATACTTCACTGGAAATACATGTACGCGAATGCAATTTTAGATAACTTTACCAAGTTTGGAACGATTTCCCGATCTTTTATTTCGAATGAAGTAGTAGTAGACGAAATAATATCGTAGGAATTTAGATTAACGGTATACAAACTTGAATAATAACATAATTTGATAGAATATTGTCTGGATTACGATTTATTTCGGTATTACGTTTTTGTGGGCAATTCAAGCTCCGCCGGACCCTTAAACACTTATCATTAGCATAATTTAAATCTAAATAGGATTATTACCTCATATCAGGTTAAACTGAAAGTTAAACCCCATTGTAGAAAGTTCGGATAGGGCTAGGCTATTTTTATCATAAACTAGCTGTGCACCCCACGGTTTCATCAGCTAACAAATGACAGACTTTTATACAAACTTTCATCCCCCTATTCAACACCTTAGGGGTTGAATTTCCAAAAATCCTTTCTTAGTGCTCGTCTACAGTGCAAAAGGAACCAGCATGCAAACTTTCAGGGATCTAGCTCCTGTAGTTTCGGCTGTGCGTTGATACGTCAGTCAGTCAGGTTCTTCTTTTATATACAAAAAGAAAGATAGAAGATATACTTACCTAGATTAAATTCCTCCCTAATGAGTTTCATGTGGTCACACATATGATATTTATGAAAGTATAAATAGCTATAAATATTAATATGAAGGGTGTCCATTCCCCCGTGAATGTTTCACGCTGAACACGCAAACTGAAAGGTTACTGCCTGCCACCGCGTTTGCATACAATGTGCATGAGTATGATTTGAAAGGACGCTTTCACAAAACAGCCTACTAGATTTGATTAAGATTTCGTGAATATGAAACGAATATAAAATAAATAATTGACAGTAAAATTTACATTATCTTTGCGATTTTGTCAGTAAAAAAAATACCTTTCTCCAGATCTTAGATCGTATTAACGATATTAAAAATTATACAAAAATAAACTACCGAGATAGCACTCTATCGATACAATCTCTATATCGAAATCGATCAATACACTGAAATGCGAAAATTCACATAAACACATAAGTACCATCACGCCTGTATTCCCCAAGGGTTCGGCAGAGGCGTACTTAACGTACACCCACAGTTCGCCTGGTATGTTTAGCTTCCAGACTCCGAGCTGCTACTGAGAATTTCATAGAAAACCCAATAAAACTTTGCTCGACCTGGGGATCGAACCCAGGACCTCTAGCGTAGCAGTCGCCCTTGGGACCACTAGATAAATAATGCGAAAAATCCCTTATTATATTTTTGAAAACAAGGTACTTCTTTCCTAACCGTAATTTCCACACGCTTAATATTTACAACCAAGGCGTAAACCAAGACTGACGTCTGGTAGTAGAGTTACGTCCATTCAGCTAATAAATGCACCTAGGCAATGATTGAATGGTCCTTGTTATTCGCTGATGACAAGCTAGGCTTTGCTGTAGCTGGTAATAAATAGAAGCCACAACGCCTTGCATATCTAAGGACCTTTACCAGCCTTGATTATGAAATGATTAAGGACAATAGTTACGTGAGGACCTGAACTGAAAAACGTAACACTTTATTTTGCCCTATATCGATACATATTTTTCTTATTATTAAAAAAAGATAACTAGCAATGTGGGTCGCACATTACTAGTATTCTTGTTAACCCCTCGTGCTAAGCTAAATGCTTGTGTTACGAGTGGGTTCACGTCAGTAGTGCAATGAGTGGGTTTCGAACCGGCAACCACATGATCGCCAGTCCGACGCCCTAGCCATTAGGCTACCGCCGCTTTTATATATATAGATATCATCATGTCAGCAATCTTTGTGAACACTGCGAAAATCTGATAACATTACAATATCACTGTTTTATTCCTTTTTAGTTTGCTTCCTGATCTCATAAACTCTTTTTTTATTGCGGAAAATCCTCATGGGTCATCCACAACCTGGGGAGGTAGGTTATGTCTGACGTGTAAGTATCGATTAACACCGCGTTCGCCTTTCCTTGCCCCTATTGTCACGGCCATGAAATTCGTGACACTGGCCACGACCATGACAGAGTGTACTCCCGAACAAAGACCACCTGAGTACGGATCAAATCGATTGATTGTAATAGGGAAAGGCCAGTGGAACTGATATAGACTTTGAATTTTGGTATAGAGTAGATTGGTCCTTGAAGAAGTGAAACCATGAACAACAGCTACACTTTAATAACTTAAAAACGTAAGAAGATTCAGCCTTGAAAAGTAATCAATAAATAAATGGCAAAGGAAATATTCAGAATGGTTTTATTGCCGGCCGAATACACACATAAAACGTCCGTTTGGTTGGGAAGTCTACACAATCGGCAGCAAACGGCTCCCAACAGACGTAATCGACTGGTTAGTATCTTTTCGGCACCGATTGTACGTGTTTCCGGTATTGTACGTATACATAGCAAAACGGAAAAATAACATTGGCTCCTTGTAATGGTGCTCATACGTTAAAACTTATGTAAAAGAGTAAAGTTTTAACCGATGACAGATGAGAATAAGCTATTGAACTTAGGAATATAAATGTACAACGACACAATATCATGTACCTACTTTTATTAAATTTCTATTTAGTAATAAGTAATATCAACTTTTGTCTACTAAATATTATTCACAAAAGTTTGTACTTAAAGAAAGCAGAAACACAGAAATTAGGAGAAATTAAACAGAAATTAGGAACATTCAGATGATTATGGGGCCTTGACACGTTACGAAATACAAATTCAATACTAAATCATTCAACAAGCCAAGTCTGGTTACAAGTAGGGATGAGCTTCTTATTCGTGTGTCGAATATCCGGCTATAGTGCACAGTATTCGGCTACTGGGTCGAATATTCGGCAAATTCACAATGCTTCATAGAAAAACCCAATTACATTTTGTTCGGTTTAGTGGAAATCGAACCTACACTTGACTCCCTACCTAAGACCCCTAGACTAATGAGTTTTTGTTTAATAAATTACTTATAATAAAAACAAAAACCTACCTATAAATAATTAGATAAAAAAATGGGAATTTTGAATCAAAGTCAAATTTTAAAGAATATTAAAATAAATACTTGAATGTTATTTTTGATCCACATATCCACAAACAAATGAAGCTTCCCGTATTGTATTAATTAGAGCTAGTGTTCTGGCTGTTCATTATTCAATTTACGTAATAATAATGACCAGTTTACTCCACTTTCTACTGCAGCCTTTGTTTCAATTCCGTAACTATTATTATTTGGTTTAGGAATTCACTTTAATTATTATGTTCACCCTTGTTACTAAAAGTCTGTGGAGCACAGGGCAAAGGCCTTCCCACTGTTCTTCCACTTCTCTTTGTCCGAGGCAAAAATCAAGGCAAATACGGACAATAAAACTATCAGATATGACAAAAAACCTCTGAAATGAAAATACAGTTTACCTCAACCGCCCCACGTCCATTACTTGTGACAATCATCCAATCACAACGATCACAACTCGTACGAGTCGCGTGAGAATGCGCAGCATACGATAACGCATGCTGCATCCTGAGGGCAATGAAACCATCAATTTATTTGCCTTATTAGATCTTCTGATTTATAATGCTATATTAACGTGAACACTGTTATGCGTCGAACTTGGAAGCAATTTTAAGTAGCTACTGTTTTAATTTATAATTAATATACAACGCGATAAAATCTGTAAAAAGTAGTTTTATTTCAATGTCTAATAAGCAGTGATAGCCTAGTATGACCCTAGTATAAGCCTGGTATGACCGTTGGACTGCCAAGGCGTTCGAACCCAAGGCTCTGACTTTTCGAAGTCATGTGCGTATTAAATAGTTAATTATCACGCTCTTAAACGTTGAAGGAAAACATCGTGACGAAACCTGCATGCCTGGGAGATTTTCTCGATGGTGTGTGAAGTCTGCCAACCCGCACTAGGCCAGCGTTGTGGACTATAGCCTAATCCCTCTCATTCTGAGAGGAGACCGGTGCCCAACAGTGGGACAGTATAATGGGTTGATTATGTTATGTATGCGATAGAATCTGTAAAAAGTAGTTTTATTTCAATGTCTAATAATATTAGTAATATTCGCGTAAGTGTCAGAAACCAAAACGTCAGGGTAGTTATTTACTAAAACAGTTGTGTAACAGTTTTATTAGTGTCGTATAACATAATATAAACAATATTTTCCTTCCTTGTAGCATGTTCACCTATAAATAACATCATAATTATTTGTATTTGGAGAGAAATATTTAATGAAACCAAAGTAAGTATTTAATTAATTAACTAAAGTCAACTGACGATAACCCAGCCTCTTTAAGACATTGATATGAGCTGTTACTCAATTAACTTATCTTCAATTTTAGTACAAGCCATAGTAGTAGCGCAAATAGACAACCTCTATTTGTGATGGCGAACAAATGGCACGGGTGCCACGCGACAAAATATTTTGGGCACGGGACTTCGGAATTTAGGCAGGCAATCGTAACATTTTATCGTCTATTAGTATGAAGAATGACAGAGAAAAAAACTTTTGCGACTGTGATACCATAATGATGTAGAATTTGCACGAAAGTTGTTAGTAGGTATTTAGTTCTACGACTGTCATTATTCCGAGTTTCTACACTTGAGATTGTTTGACAGCACGTCATGACGTTAATAAACATTTGTATAGAAAAAGTGGCAAGTAGACCAAAAAAGATACATAGAACAGCGCTGAGAACAGAAGATAATGCGATTAAAGCAACATTATCCTTGCAACCAGCGGTCCGAGCAAAGCTTATTCTAATACGATAGTATTCTTGCAAAATGTAATTCTCTGGATTGCCATTTCAAACCGCAACGCGGTCCATTTTAGTCTGAACAATGACAACAATCGTCAAGGATACGTGAGTAATAACAGAGGTACTATCAAGTTTTGGATGCACGGTCATATTCCGTCTACCCGACTATCGTATAGTTGAAAGGAGACAAAACAACGTTTTGTAGCTTGCATGACGTAGTATATTGTTGAATAGGGATCCTTATTAGGTGCGGTTCGAGCAGGAGCGCGCTGCGGCATTTTGCAACGTGATATCTCGCTCACATACTTGTGAGACCGAACCACTTTTTGAAACTTATGGTGGTTGGAGTAGAATACCTGTTATAACAAAAACATATCAATAATTATATGTTTAAGAGTAACGCGACCTTCAGGCAAGATACTTACACACTTCTGTGCGAAAGTTTGAACAAACTTTCTTCTACTTGCTGTAGGCGTCTAGAGAAGAACTTGTTTTTCATTATTAAAAGGGTCCCAAAAGTGAAAAAGTGCTGGTTTAATTAAAACCATTTTGTTAAATGGCATACGTTTTACTTGGAGTTTTAACAAAGTTTGGTCAAGAACCTCCCGCATAATTTAACTTTGGTGTTACCTTGAAGAAATTCCTAAATAATCCACAAGAAACAAGGCCTGCGTCGTGTTTTTATGTTGGAAATGTATTTACTAGTTACATGTTTCTGTTCCGTGAGATGCCAGGTGCTTCAATCCTCTCTTATGTTTACCGACCTTCATCAAAACATAATCGAAGTGGGCAGGTGCAATACGTCCACATATAGTTAACGCATTTATAGTACGTTATGTAGCTTCCAACATTTATGAAGGCATTTATTAAAAAGTTCCTCTGTACGCTGACATTTCTGCATTCGCAGCAATTATCCTTAGTCATTGTTAAGTGAATATGACGGGCGGTACTCGATATTCGATTTATAATACCTATAATTGCAAATTGCACCTGTGCTATTTGCTATATAATATTCCAAAAATAAATATGAGGCATTTTTCATACAAATCGGTTGCATGAAAATGAATGCTTTGATAAAAGAAAAATACGAGAAGTCTTTTGAGCTGTTATTTTTGTCATCTCGTATAATAACAAAAGGATGTCAACAACATTTTATACCGATAAACTTTTCTTAATTATTTTAAAAGCCTTTATAAGTGGAAGGAGTGTGGGGAGGCCTTTGCCCTGCAGTGGGACACTTTTGGGGCTTTTAATAATAATAATTATAAGCGACCGACTTCGAACAGCGGTGGTAGAACAAACTGGTATGTATGTGGTCATGATGGTGCATTCATTATTAAGTTTTGGCGATGATAAACGGACAAAAGATACTTAAACTTTTGTTTTTATTACATAGATAAATATGAATATTTGGTTATTCGCCTTTTATGCTATGTATGTATACTATCAGTGAATCAGTTTCTTCTAGGCAAGCGCGCTCCATCGTAGATGGCAGTAACGCTTAACATCAGGCAAACTGGCGGTCAAGCGTAAGCCTACCACGAATAAAAAAAAATCATTATTATGAGAAAATTTTGAAAAGGTGGACGGGCGTCCGTTCGCTAAGGGTTCTGAAAAAAAACGTTGAAAAAGAGGTATTGCATTCCACCACGTCGAGAACACCTAAGTATTTTTCCGTATAAAATTGCTCCGAAACCAGCATTGTGTTGTGAAAACAACTTCAAAGTCTGAGTTTTAAGCGTAATTTAGGCAGCACCCTGAAAGCACGTCCAACTTCGCTTACAACTACTGTTTTGCACGCAAAGCACCGCACTGAACAAAGTTTGGTGCAAGTATTGGCACGTAAAGTGCAACCATTGTCGTAAATGTCGTGTTGTTTGAGTATAATATTGACTTGTGGTTGCTAGAGAATCATTCGTTTCGAGAGACGCACGCTGCGCCGCGTCAAATATGAATTTGAGTAGTGTAGATCAATTTAGTGCTCTCTACATCTAATAATTGTGTAAAAAGTAAGATCGCAGCATCGTTTGACGCAAACTAAGTATCTGCAGTGAGCCGAATAAAATGTATATTTAATTGTAGTTACGCTTTTGTTGGTTTGTAAAATCCTCATGCAGGCCCCTCATCAGTAATTGTTGTGGGTATGGAAGACAGTTCTAACAACATTTCAGTTTAAGTGATAGGTCCAACTGAAACGTAAGTGCGGGGTGAATCTATAGTCCATTATAAAATATGAATATTGTTATTAAGCTCGTCGGTTAGTATCGTTTGTCTGACAATTTAATTACAGAATAGGTCTCCAGGGTACAATGGCTTTAATAGTCTGTGTGTGCGTTACTGATTAGAATTACATTAATTATACGAAATTGTGTATTCCGTGTAGTCGACTGGTGTCCACCCTAATAGTTATTGTATAAGAACCTAATAAGACTTAAGTAATTAAGTACATTAATGAACGGTATGCAAAAACCTCAACGAGATGAACAGACGACCGGCTTCTAGGTGGGTGCCGGCGATATATAATCGGTTCTTATAAGGAGTCTATCAGGGAGGCCATTGTTCAGCAGTGGACCTCTTTTAAATAATGTGATGACGATAATTGTTCTCCATTTCTATAAAAGGAAATTGTTGAAATATATAAACCAGTAGTAAAGAAGTACCGTTGTGATTTGTATCGGAGGGAAAACTTGCATACGTGTTTCATGAATACAATTCAATTCAAAGTGTCCCAATAAACGTTATAAATGCTAATGGGACAATAGCATGACACACTAGGCACACATTTGTCCGGCCTAACAGGAGCTGTCTGCGGCCACGAGACGGATGAGCGTGATGTGGAACCAAACTTAATGGTGCATGGAGTACGTTGCACTCGGACATAAGAATGCAAACTTTCTGTTTACCGTGTGTAATATAACTAAGATTTTTCTTTTAATAAACACATAAAAAGCCGAGAAAATTACATTGATATTCAGAAAGCATGAAATAGCGGGATGTTAGATCCTCAGTATTTCTGTTATACACGGAGTATAAAAAATAACGGTGAAATCGAATAGTCTTAAATAATAATGGTATACTAAAGCTTTGCCCGCTAAATTAGACTTGGTTTTTCGTAGATTGTGTATCTATTACGCTTTGTGAATTCATTGAACAATAACTGCGCAACGTCCAACAAGCCATCATCAACAACAACAAAATGTAATGTCCATTGTTGGGCACGGGTCCTCTCACAGAATGACGGGTTAGCTGGATAATCGACACAGCCAATCCGCATTGATTGGCCGTTGAGAAAATCTCTCAGGAAATCATTTCAAAGGAAAACATCGTTACGAAACTCATGCAGGTTTTCTCACGATGATTTCAAAAAGTCAGAACTGCGTCCCTTGAACCTTTAACCTAGCAGCCTAATATTCATATCATCACTGCAAATAACTAGTCCAAATTCGTTGTAACGTAGTCAATTAAGGACTTAATAGTTCTGATGAAGAACAATTTTACGTACTTGTTAATTTGTGTAACAAATGTGGCAATTATTAATTTGATATTAATATGATATTGATATTAAATAAAAATTAATAAGTTCACAAACTATTGACTTAGGCACACGGGTGTATAAAAAATCGATCTCAGGCAGATGGGTTGATTAAAATATTAGCACGTCTACGGAGGTACAAAAGCAAAAAGCAAGTGTATTAAACACTATTTAGTAACTAAACTTTATAACGATTATAATCTAAATTAGGTGAAATGGCACCCGTACTCGCCTGTTGAACTTCTGAACATCTGGCAAAATTTATTGCTCAAATCTCGCAATTGGTCGGTAAATGATGTTAATTTAATTACTGCCCTGCTACTGATCTCGCGTGAGCGCTTAATTGTACACCACGAGTTTTTATACCACGATGTGTACAGTTAATTTAATCATTAGACGATCTTACTTAACGCTATTGCTGAGCAGTGTAGATACAAACGAAATAAGTTTGAGAAACCCTAGTTTAGAGTAAAGATGAAACTGAACGTAGCACTAAGTTTTGTCAATGTCTCAATAGAATAGTACCCAAATAAGCGTTAGAGCCACAAATATGACGCAAATACGACACTGCAGCAAATGTGTGGTAATTTCATAAATATGTCTTTCATACTCTCTGCCTTAAAATCCATAATACACAAAAGTAATCTTATCTATAATATTATATGCCACCATATCTGTGCCAATGGCCAATTTGCTTGTCAGTTACAATAAGTTTGCACTGGTTATAACCTTGACGGATATAAAGGATCATTTTGTACTTCCCGCGTCTGGTTCGATCTCCTTGCCACGCGTTAACTACTTAAAATATCCATTTACGGTATTACATCATCTTCGGCGAATCCCAGAATTATCCCGTCTGGTGATTAAAAAAAAACATGCCAAGCTCTCCACACGTGATTCACCGCGTTTTAATTTGTGTGAATCATCAATTAATATGCTTATTGCTTATACTTGTGGCGTTCGTTCGGAAGTCATATTTTATTTACATACATGTATTTTTGTGGTGACACGCCCTTTAGTGATAATTAAGTTTTTAAAATTAATAAAAATGTCTGGGACTTTATAAAGTCTCAAGTCAAACCTTATCTTTATCTTCGTAAATATTTGCATTTAGGATAGCTATCCTAATAATAAATTTTTTGCAGCTCTTTGACTCACAATCTCATGTGATGTTGAAGTTATAAATAATAAAATAGGTCTTATTTAAAAAAAAATGGCATAAACAAGGTCTGCGACGCGGTTCCTTAATCATAAAAAAGTAGTAAACAGTAACGAATCTCGGTAGTTATAAAGTGAAAAAGATTAAATACACGAAAATGCCACCATAAGAAAAAAAAGGTTGAGGTCAATTATTATTTTTAGTGTTAATCTAAAAACATGTGGCTTTATTTCTGAAAAAATCCACGAGTTATGTTTAAGTCGCGTGACCGAAGGTTGGACGCGACGTTCGCGGTTCTGACGCCTACTCTCATTTTCATATTACAAGTTTTCTCTACTTTATTATCAAGGGCGACTTATATAAAGTGTTTGCCGTCATGTGACTGCGTACACCAGCCTTTTAATTAGTCAACTGCCCGATTGTTATTCAAAGACCGATGTGCAAAAATAAATTTTAACTACACTGCAAAGTACCAGTCGGTGAGTTGATTATTCTTGACACAGTGCAGCATATTATTAAACTAGATGTAGGTACACGGAGTTGAGAGCTAGGGGGAACTATAAATCTCTTCGCGATTATTTATACATCACACCTATTATTCTCGATCATAAAGACAATAAAACTGTCGAGAGAAAAATAGAAAAGTCGGTATCTGAAGACACGATTATTCATTCATTAGCACATAGGTATGTGAAGTACCTATAACGTTGGTTGTACATAATGTGAAATGCAGATAAGCTGCTAGAGTGGGTCGCTTAGGAAACCGGAACAGAGGGCAAATGATAAAATAATCGGTTACATTCGTTCCCGTACCAATAAACGAACGATGCAGTTTAATCGGCTAAATTACGATCGCTTCCTGACATTGTTTGAAAACTGTTCACAATGATTCAAGATTCCGACCATGTCACACGAGGTCGGACGAGCACCTAGTTTGCGATATAACACAAATATTTTGATATAACGAAATACCTATTACTTGTTATTGATATAATTCCATAATATACCTTACGCTTATTTTTGATGGACCGGTTACTAGCGTGACCTAACAAATCGATTCAGTGGAGCGGCCCTGCCTTCAGGTGCCTTAATGATTGGTTGTGTACCATCAATATCTAAATAGTTTTCTGGGTATTAACTTTTATCATTCCCAATATCGAAAGATTATCTCTGCTCTAAAATATCCATTAATCTAAAGATGGCTCTGAATATTACATCAACCTTAGATACAAGACGATCTTCAGTCCTTGAGTTAAAAGAAATACTACCTACTATTGCAAGCTCCCAAGGGGTCGAACTTGGCATAAGCTTCGTGTAGCCGAATATAACATAGACTTCTTGGCTTTCGTGTTTGTTTACAATACGAAATAAAGAACCGATATTTTCCCTATCGTGCCAACCTTAAAGTACTTTCTTTCACTAGAACGTAGTATCTAAACAATGGTCCCAGTCAATAACAGTAGTCTTTGTATGTTTTTCACTTTTATACCCAGTTCATTTGGAAGTGAAAACAGCGCAGTGTTTCAACTGCCTTCTGAGCCTGTGTTTACAGGAAAATGAAAAACATTTTCTTTTCACTTAAATGTCGTCGGCTTGTGTTGACTGTAGGATGGTAATTAGCAAAGAAAAAACAACTAACTTTGCTATAGATTTCGATGTTTATTTACTTTTATTGGACGTATTATCATTAAAATCAGTACTGTCTCTGCCTTTTCGCACACTCAATGGTGTAAATAATATATTTTGTTACCATTAATTTAATAAAATATATTTTGTTGACAGGTCGTCCCACGACTGCTAGGCTCACTAGTGGGCGGCGCAATGAGTCCCACGCAGCACCTTGAACAACAACAAGCACTCGTCAAGCAGTTCGCAGAAATATTGGAATTTGTTCTTAAATTCGACGAATACAAAGTAAGTACACGGGCAGCCGACGTTGACTACGAAACAAGGGTATTTTAATGCTATAAAACGAGCTATTATGAAGGTATTTTTATTATAACACATGACTTGGCTATGGCAATTTTGTCAAGAGCACAAGAGAATGCTCTTAATATTTCCGTTATAATTGCCTGCTACAACACTCATGGGAATAGAAGGACCTATTTTGTTCCTCGAAATATACGAGACTAACAAGGCTCTCGTACCCAAGTCTCATCTATTATGTATCCTATCTGTTGCCCACGCCTCGCCCACTAATACTATTTATAATTGACTTTAGTTTCTGGGTTAAGTCAGAATTCTCTATCGTGTAAATCCGTTGCATGAATGCCACGTAATTTTGTTAGCTCGCTGCAGTTATTAGGTAACCAAACTGGCTTTATTTCATGGATAGTAAATGTATTACCTAATGTAAAATAATCATAATTCACGTCATGACGAAACAATGGTACGAAAGTATACTAACACTTGAACATGTAAAGCTGAGTACGCACTTGAGGTGTAGTATGCAATGTATTTTATCAACCTATAAGTTAGATCTCCTTGAAACAGTATGAAGCTACATTACTTGCCTCCAATCTCTAAATGAGAACCCTGCTTAAAATCTCGATAAGCCTCGAATGCTATAATTCAATAAAACTCAGATTTGATATGGATTCATTTATTTTAGTTAGGCGGATGCAATAACACTGGCTTTTGATCTACCTAGGAATCGATCGAGCGTAACAGTGGTGCTTACGACCACTAGAATATTAAGGCACTAATGACTAAGGACTATTTCTTATTAATACTATTTGAATAACTTCTGCGTTTTATGATTTATTTTACTCCCATACTTTTGTCTTTTTATTGGAGTACCTACATTTTGTGAACAGGATGTTCACATCCAGTCACGTACCTAACATACACCGAAACAAATATATAAATGATATACCTCGTTTTTTTAAACTTTATTATTAGATATTATTATTCAGCCATTGTCGTCCCACTGGCAAAGGCCTCCCTACCCTCTTTTCTATTCCTCACGACTCAAGGCTATTTTGGGCCAATCCTTCCAGAAGATGGCAAGCTCATGCCATCTCCGTCTAGGCCTGCCGCGCTGTCGTCTGCCTGTTTGTGGGACCCATTCGGTACTTTGTTTAGCCCACAGCTCGTTTAACATGCGGCAGACGTGTCCAGCCCAGTTCCATTTCAGGCTGGCAGCTTTTTGCTCTATGTCAGTGATCTGTTTTGGAGCGCTGTACGCTATTTTTGATGTGGTCTGCTAGTTTTACTCCCATCATACTGCGCTCCATGGCTCGCGGGCAAACCCCAAGTGCGGACTTCTGATGTTTTGTCAAAGACCAGGTTTGTGCACCGTAAGTGAGGATGGGTAGAATACATACATCTGAGTTTTCTCAGAGTAGCCTGGGAGGTTCCATTTCTTGAGATCTTTAGTGGACCAATACCTTTTCCAGGCGTTCTCAGTGCGTCTTGCAACTTCCTTTCGAAGACAATATTTTCGACTTTTTTACTTACCTAGAAATGCCGAAACAAATTCAGAGAATCGTGATTGATGTCTTTTAAAGTTCAGACATAATATTTTAGAATCAATTAGTATATTTCCAAATGTAGGACAATGTTTGTAGGTACTGGGCTAATGATGGACCTAATTGTTTCAAAAACACGCTATGAACAATCACAAGTGTACTAATAATATTTGTTCAGGTCATTGTAAGCAGCCAATAACAAACAATATGTAATAATTACATAAACAAAGTGGACAAACGTTCTCAGCACAATATGTAAGCAGATGTAATTCAATTGCAAGACCCTTTTGACCCCAACCTTATGGTGTCATTGCTCTTGGCTCTGACTGTTATCTCGCAAATTATTTGTAGCTACTACACGAAACGAATTATTTGTTATTCTAACCCTACTAATATTATAAATGTAAAAGTTTGTATGTTCATGTTGAGTACCAAACATGTACACGTCACGCCAAAAGGGATGGATTTGGATAAAAATTTGAATTTGAATTGAAAAGGCCCACAGACACTCCTAGTTTAGAACATGGGCTAACACATAAGATATCTTTTCATCTGGTTTGAGTCCTAATTGAAGTAGACGTAGATGAAGTCACGGAAAGAATATAGTCGAGAATAATTTTAGTTGTGAAAGTCAGTTTGGAATATTTAATGTCAGTTTCGATTCGACCGTTTACATAGGTTTACACTGAAATATTCCTAAATCTTTGTTATTATTTTTAATTCGGTTTGTTGTACCGAAATAATTAATTAAAAGTGTCTGCTCTCTAAAGTTATTCTGGCTCTATTATCAGTACAACTAGAGTCTGCTGGCTTGTACATAGTTATCCGACATCACTAGTAATGTGTAAGTAGTCCTTTTTACTTTTAAAAATCTAGAGCTTTTAGACTGGCATTTAACATGCTGACTGATCATACCAATGTAATAGAAGTATTACTCGTATATTAGAAATAGACTAAGGTCATAATGATACTATAGCCACAAAACAAAAATTGAAGACTTTATTTTACGATCGGTCATCTACTGAATCACTTATTCTAATAATATGCAATATCTAAGAGACAGTTAAACTCTTTACTGGTATCATAACTTAATATTTTTTAAAGTATCATTAGTCCCTTCAAATAACAAATCATAGACAATGCAAAATATATTGTAGACAATGCAAACTAGTGACTTTGCTGAATGAATAGATTTAGGTACATTTTAGAAGATGAGCCCTTAAGCAGCTAATGATTTCTTGTTTGACTATCGACATAATTAATCTTAAGCAAAGCTATCTAAATGTTAGTCATCCAGTCTATAAGGGAACGTTTCGCGAAGGCATTGTGTAGAAAGTGAGGTGAGGCTTGGCACGACCTCGACGCTGACTCACAGGCTTGCATGCATCCGATTTATTTACGTTTATTTCTTTGTCATTCGAACTGTCATGAGAATTTGGTAATAGCGAGCCTTATAGCGGTACAATAAAAATGCAATTCACATTTATTTACTGTATCCTGAGACGACACTGCGAGTTGCGACAAGCGAGTTGTTACGTCACGCGTTGTGGAGTAAACGCCGCAAGTTACTTTGTAAATTGGATACGTTGACCACGACCCATGTATCTACATGCATACCTACTTTTTTCTCTTCTCTCTTCCCTTTCTAAATAAGAAAAAAGGAAAGGTCAAAAACCTAACTTAATATCTAGTTTACTTTTTTAATCAACTTGAACGCCTTTTGTCTATAAAATTAGGTGATGCCCTTGATTAAAATAACATCCATCCAATACCACCTGGTAACATCCATCCAGCTTGGAAAATTGTGTCAATATTTCTTAGAAGAATATACCATTAGTGATAAATAATTAATCTTTTTTGTTCTTATTCATCTTCGTACCAAATATTCGGTAGGTAGGTACATGTTGGGCCAGACATTAATGTGACAAAATTCTCCGTCCTGCAACTGGAAAACGTCCTCCGAAACACCTGAAAACCCTTTTTCCGACCTAGAAATTAACGATTTGAAACCAATCAACAAAACTTACAGAAAATCTCCTTTGTCAATTTTACAGTCAAGTAAACACCCTTTTGGAAGTCGATTAGAAAATTGTTGAAACCTAGTTGTTTTCAGAATTAAGTTACTCATGTTAGTATAATCAAAACCTACATAAACCTTTATCTAAGTCCATTAGCCTCCTTTGCATAAGCCTCTTGCATAATTAACATATTACTAGCTATCGCCATTGAAATATTGATCGGTAATCGTACCGGTTACATTCTTCGTGGAAAAACTGTTTCAGAATTTATAGAACTCGATGACACGCGTCACAGTTTGCCGGTATGTTTAGGTTCCATCTAATAGAGGATGAGCGTATTGCAACGAACCGGGTACAAATCCAAAATCCTAGCGCCTACTGAAAATTTTATAGAAAAACCCGGTCACACTTTATTCAAATCCGGGACCTCCAGCCTAACGTAGCAGTCACGCTTACGAGCACTAGACCAATGAGGCAGTTCTGTCATAGATCTTTTTTATGACGATACAAAGTTACTGAGATTTTATAAAGTAGCGTATGACACGTTTTACTCAACTCAAACAGTATTCCAATAATTGGTTTTGGCATGTTCACCGCTGGACTAGACTGGATAACGCTGCTATACAATATTCCAGGCTATTAAAAACGACTGAAAAGTAGGCCGCCAATCCAGAGTTTTTTTTTTTTTTTTTTAAACGTTGCCCCACACTAGGATTTTCTCCTGTGTCGTGGGTGCGTTTACAAACACAAATTCTCACATATACAAACACCCAGACCCGGAACAACTACCTGTAGATCATACAAATATTTGCTCCGTGTGGGGATCGAACCCACAACACGTGGCGCAGAAGCCGATCGCTCAGCCGCTACGCCAAACGTGTCGTTTATTGGAATGGATCCAGTATTCCAGTGCACTGTAGTGACTATTCACAGTAAGAACTACAACGCTACTAGAATAAATAGTTCAGTCTCTTCACGAGTCCAATAAGGACGAAAAGAAAGTTATACGTGGGTAGGTACAAAGATAACCGATTGTAGGTAAATAATTATGTAACGAGTAAAGAAGTAAATATAGTTTCAATAGAATTATCCTGCTATACTTGCATGGAATAAAGGAAAAATACGTACTTATTTATAAGCATGTAAACTGCCTGAATTGTCCACAAAAATGTAATATCAAAATAAATCGTAATCCAAACAATGTTTTATCAAATTGTGTTATTATTCGGATTCGGATACCGTTAATCTAGGTTCCTACCATACCATTTCGTCTACTACTACTTCACTGGAAATAAACGACCGGAAAATAGTTCCAAAGGCAAAGTTATCAAAAATTACACTCGCTTACATTTATTTCTACTGAAGTATTTAATATATAATAATAAAAATAAAAAAATAATAAAAATATTAGAGTAAGAACCTAGATTAATGGTATCTGAATCCGAATAATAACACAATTTGATTAAATTACGATTTATTGCGGTATTACGTTTGTATGCAAAATTCGGTCCGCCAGACCCTTAAGGGCTGGCAACACATTACTAACACTAACTGCTCCGGTGTTGTAGGTGTCCATGGGCGGCGATGTCCACTTAGGTACCATCGTAAGCTCGTCTGCTATCAAAAGTATATTTAAAAAAACTTGTATGTAACAGTAACTTATACTTAAAATTTAATTTAGTTTTCGTGTGCCTTATAGTTACTGTGCAAAAATTAATAACCACCGCTTTAGGTTGGTAGGCTTAGTACTGTTATTATAAAGTTAATTGGATTACGCTGCAGCCTTGTTATAACGAAAATAGAAACAGTGATTAGCCATGCCTGTTTGGGTTCATAATGCATATCGATCGCTGAGTTCAAATACTTAGAAACTGAAGGCGTTACATAAGGTGACTGAAGGTTCTGGGGGGTTTTTTAGTGTTGCTAGGAGTAGAACATCATCTCAGAGAGTCCGCACTTGGAGAAGCCGATAAAGCTGAAGTTTACATCGAGAGCTCCATGTTGGGAGCTAAATATACTAAGGCCAATGGTGTTTTTAAAACATTTAAAAAAAAATGCTAGAGTTTCAGGTACTTGCGGCAATTTGGGCAGGACACGACAATCGTGAATTTTTAACTTCATTATTATGTTTACTGTCGTGAGTATTTAATGTTTCTTATTTTATTTGATGATGTGATACCTATATGCCCATTTCAGAAACGGACAGGGTTTTTAACATAGTATAAAATTTTATAGGGAAAATAAAGATGGCACACAAATTCTTCTAAACTGGATTAATTGAAACTTCATTAGGACAACCGATACTTTTAGCAAATTTTATGATATTTTTATTGTATGATACAACGTGATAAGCAGTAAGAGTATTGTTAAATGCTACGCTAGAGATTCTGTTTTCTATGAAGTTCTAAGTAGCGGCTCGGAGTTTGACTTATGCCCGGTTAATGGCAATACGCTCGCTCCTTATTACATGGGACCAAAACATACTGGCAAACTGTGAGATTACCTTAGTACCTTCACCTCTGCTTAATTCTTCAGGGAATACGGATGGAGAGCGTGGTGGTATGTGCCTAATGAAGCTCATTTTGCTCCTGCTCAATATTCTAGCGCCTATAATATTTTTGCAGCCGAGGGGGTCATTCATCCAAGGATATGGCACTTATTTAGAATCGCCTAACCTTATACTATTTCTAATACGCAATTTAAATACAAATATCTAAGAACAGACAATATATCGTTAAAAGATATTCTGGCGTTGAATAAATCGCAAGCTTAATACGTCTCCTTCGCGTGTGGTCTACTAAAAATAATCTACAATAATATGGACGCGTAAAATTACTGGCTACGTATTCTAGCGGGGCTGATTGAGTGCCGCGATGTTGAATGGGTGGCAATCTTAATTCATCTCGGCAACCCGCCCGTCATGTCGAGAAAGTATTATAATTGTGCGTACCCATAGAACTAAAGCTGCCAACCCATTGCGGCGCTCGAGTTCTTTCGATACGTAATTATGAAACGTAAAAATATAAGGACTGTCATCCAAAGCAAATCCATTACGTGTTGAACATCACTGCCGCATGCGAGACTCGCTCGAATGCGTAACACATGTATACTAACTCTGAATGTGATATTGTTATTTCTTTATAATCACTTATTAAGCACTAGCTTTTGCCAGCGACTTCGTCCGCGTGGAATAGTTACTTTGTTCCCTAGTTCTTCGCCCGCGGTTTCACCTGCGTTGCCCCGTTCGTAAGGGTTGTAGCGTGATGTTTTATAGCTTGAAACCTTTCTCATGAATCACTCATTTTCCCAACATTTCCCTTCACTGCTCTGCTCCTATTGATCGTAGCGTGATGAAAAGTATACTATAACCTGCCCAGGAGTATGAAGAACAATTGTACCAAGTTTCGTTGAAATCCGTCGAGTGGTTTTTGTTTCTATAACGAACATACAGACAGACAGACAGACAGACAAAAATTTTACTGATTGCATTTTTGGCGTCAGTATCGATCACTAATCACCCGCTGATAGTTATTTTGGAAATATATTTCATGTACAGAATTGACCTCTCTACAGATTTATTATAAGTATAGATAGATGAGCTGCCATTATACAACGGAGCGGCAGTCACCTCTCGTCCAACCGAGTAGCATTTCTAATAGCGACGATATGATGTGATTTTTACAATGTGTAAAAATCACATTATGGCGTCGCAGCGCAGCGTCTCTTGTTCCTCTAGCTCTAGTAAAAGTACACAGAATTATCTCGGCAGAGCACGCAACTAGCATGCTAACGTGGGCGTAATTGTGGCCAACGTGCGCCACAATGGCCAGACGGCTTTATACCTCATTGTGCACAACGAACATTTTATTTTATAGATCACATGCTGAGTTTAATCATCATTATGTCAGCAGGTAGACAGTTATTGTTGAAAATGTGCGTCCCCATAGACTCCTATAACGCCCATAACATTCTGAGGATGTTATGGACGCCATTACAATGCTCTGTGATGTCGCATTCATTCATAAATCAAAGGGCAAATGCTTGTAATAAACTATGTTCCCTTCTTTTCGCAGATGAAGACACCGGCGATACAGAACGACTTCAGCTACTATAGACGAAGCGTATCAAGAGGAGGGCTGATCAACGCGGAGCTCCCACCTGGCGAAGAGCCCCACATAACGAGCGAAGTCGCCAACAGAATGTCCCTCTTCTATGCACAAGCCACGCCGATGCTAAAAGTCCTGTCCGAAGCCACCAGCCAGTTCGTCAATGATAACCAGCAAGACTTAGAGAATACCACAGAAACCCTCAGCACTATGGCCAAAGTGTGTCTCAGGATGTTGGAAAACCCGTAAGTTTGACTTTATATTCTATCGACATTTTTCATAGACCATAAACAGCTACTCGATATAAAACGGTTACAAAAAAGCAAAGGGAACCTAAAAAGCAAAACTATGTCGCAGTATTTACATTAATTTATCATTCTAAAACGTTGTTTATGAAACTCACTGTATTATAACTGAAAAAAGTCATCGAGAACCAGGCAAGTATCTGGCACAATACACCGTGTTGTGATGAGCATAACCATTCGTAAAATCGTAATAATGCACTCGATCCAGTCAATACTCCAGGCCGTAAACCTACCTACACTCAGCCCAGTATCAAATTACTGTATGAACCTGATTTTCGAACACGGCCCTTGTTCCTACGTAATACGGTACACCTGCAAAACAGCTTTTAACTTCGAAAATCTATTTACGTCAGCTGCTATGTCTGTAATAGTAGTTCAGAGTTTATCGCAGTTAGTTCAGTGGATCAAAGTTGAACAAAAGGCTTTTTAACTTATTTTCTGACATCTGCCCGAGTTTCACTGGAGTAGCAGCTGTGTCTGTAGATTAATCGATTTAGAACGCTTCCCATTCTCTTCGATAGTGAACGGAGAATTTCAAACAAGTTCTGTCTTAGGTTTATATTATTTTCTAGATTGTTACGTTGACCTGCTTATCTTAAAACCTCATTCATCACATCGTTATGATTTTCTTGTCCAATAAGAAATGGGTTCTTTCAAATGAACAGTAGCTGTTGACAGGTGGGTAATATAAACAGTAGTTATACCGTCATCGCGGTCAGTCCTGTCCGACTTATCCTTGCAACAATAGGAGGGTATTCATTACTCGCTGGGATCATATGTCAGAGCCACGACATCGATACGCTCGAGCCACCGTCAGAACGCACGAACGTCGGAACATAATATAAATAAAGATAAATCAACTGTCACTTGGACCGACACGTGTCCTCTTGAATTTACTCAGTCACAGCACCGCTTCGCCACGTACGTTTACTATCAAAGAATCAAGCCCGCTTAACCGACATTCTTATTATTGTTTACAACACTTGATTTGCAGCTTATCGAGGTCCTTACTGCAAAGTGCGGTCCTCATCCTGAAGAATTAGCGAGTCTGCTACCGTCAACACTCAGTTTTAATGATAAATAAAGTCAAGGGATTCAGATATTTGATACTCTATAGTATAAAATAGCTCTATTGTTTATGTTACTGGTGAACATCTTATCTCCCCCGAGAACTACTGATTGGGCGGTATTATCGGGAAACTAATTTAGTTCCCTTCCCTTGTCTGTTTAGGGTGGAAATCGGAAATGCGCTTGCAAAGTTCCAAGTAGAAAGCAATTCACTAAATTACTTTTCACTTCTCATAATTTTCCAGCAAGTTATTAGCGATGTATTCCAAAATTAAGTTTGACTACAATAAATCTGGTCTCGGATCTCGACTGTCATATTCATACCACATGTTACTTGATAACTAAAACATGTGTCTTGTTTATCATCATGTCGTATCATTGGATTAATTGCACATGCCGTTATAAGCATAATAATGTTATATCATTGAGGGGCCTTTTAAATGTTGTTTTATTTCCCAATTACTTTCTCGAGGTCTCCGTCAAATATGACCATAATGACCTCCTCCACTTTTGTTCTCCTTTGTTGCTATTTCCGTATTCAACGTAAAGTTTCTTAGCTTGTGTAGGTTACAGTGACTTGTTTACATCGTTTCTAACACTACAGACTAAACATTCGTACAGGTTAATTACGTACGTAGGTGTGGTAGCTATTTTAAGAGACTTACCTGTATTTAACTATTAACGCATTTCAACGGGAAAACCAATGATTTTAATTATGCCACAGATAACAGTTTCCTCCATTGCATTTCCTTATCAGTACAATGTGAGTTTGGTTCATTTCGCGCGTAATTTCGGCCGTTGCGTCGCATCGATTAGCCCCAAGTGACCGCTTCCGAGCTGTATGTACCTTTGTCTACCTACATCATTAACAGATAGACCTACCTTCTGGTAATCATAAGTATATATTCCTTTGTTTTATATATAGGTAGTTAAATTAATTTGTTATAGAAGGAAAAGTTTTTCAATCTTGCTAAGTATAATTCCTGTATTTTAACAGTCCATCTAATGTACAATAATGTAAAATACTACAGTAGGTATGCCTAACTAGGATGCGATACATATCGACAACAATCTGCGACTGCATCGTTGATAATATTTAATCTGAGATTAAACATAAACGGATCCTATTCGTTTTCGTAATTGTCTTTGTAAACATACATGGGTTAAAATAATGACACATTGTTATATTATGAGTTGACTCTTTTAGGACGCCGTTGATTGACTCAAAATTATTAATTGGTTATTGGCTCGGAAATATTGTCAAGCTTATAACCAATAATCATTTTGATCAATATAGGTATTATTCGACAGTACTGTGTTGAGTTGGTTCAATTAATAATAATGTTTGTTTGTTTTAAGAACTAAATAATAATACCCTATATATAAATAATTAGCAATTACACCTAGGTACTATTTCGTTTTAGTACCGATTCACATAGTTTTTTTTTTTGCTAAAGAAGGCCCAGTCAATGAAACTATTAAATTATCAATCGACTATCCATCTCTCTCCTTTTTAACGTTGTCAACGCACATTATTAATTGTGAATGATATGATACTTATGTGAATTATTTTTCAAGTCAACACCTAAAGACTAAACGACAGACCGTAAGCAGTTCCTTTATTGAAAGTGATAATATGAACGTGATACAAATCATAATCAATGACGCTACTTTTTTGCTGACCAGTTTGTCAACGACGTCGAATATAGTAGCTATACTCGTAGTAGCGGAAAGCTGACTGGTGCTAAACCGTAAACCTTATAAAGAATAATTTGGGTGTAGGTAATTCAAATGATTTATGCTAGGTGCTTCCTGGGGCCGTATTATAACGTGTTAACGCCATCATTTTTAGGTTGTAAGAAAGGGATGAGGCTATTTAATATGTGGAGCGGCATCTCTTTCTCACAACCTAAAAATGATGGCGTTAACACGTTATAATACGGCCCCAGAAGACTTTCCGTTTCCTGAATTTATGTAGGCACTAAGTTAAACCTTTTCTTTCGTTGCATCTCTCAATGTCAATTAATTTAATTCACTTTAAATTATATCAATTACTAGCTTTTGCCAGCGACTTCGTCCGCGTGGAATAGTTACTTTGTTCCCTAGTTCTTCGCCCGTGGTTTCACCTGCGTTGCCCCGTTCCTAAGGGTTGTAGCGTGATGTTTTATAGCTTGAAACCTTTCCCATGAATCACTCATTTTCCCAACATTTCCCTTCACTGCTCTGCTCCTATTGATCGTAGCGTGATGAAAAGTATACTATAACCTGTGGTTTGGGCTGTGCGTTGATAGATCACTATGTCAGTCAGTCAGTCACCTAACGTAAGAGTAGACAAATGTAATCAGAAAGCTCCGAACTGCTAAGCTATCGGGAGTTACACGTGTTATTGTGAGTCAACCATAAAAGATAGACATTTGCTGTCGTGGAATATTTTTTATATAATTTTAAGGCGAACATTTTCGTCATACATGATTTCTGTTTATCTTTAACCATTAAGGCTGCACACGCGACGGAAGCTTAAAAAATGGAGTAAGTTCTCCTGTTTTCCCAACATTTCCCTTCACTGCTCTGCTCCTATTGATCGTAGCGTGATGAAAAGTATACTATAACCTGCCCAGGAGTATGAAGAACAATTGTATCAAGTTTCGTTGAAATCCGTCGAGTGGTTTTTGTTTCTATTACGAACATACAGACAGACAGACAGACAGACAGACAGACAAAAATTTTACTGATTGCATTTTTGGCGTCAGTATCGATCACTAATCACCCGCAGATAGTTATTTTGAAAATATATTTCATGTACAGAATTGACCTCTCTACAGATTTATTATAAGTATAGATTATGACTATAACTTAAAAATTGTATTGACTTCAAATCCAACTTTGGGTTAATTTTGAATGTAATGTTTGTTGGCCGTAGTCCTGTGTCCTGCCTCATGGAAAGCACTTGGCGTACCCCGCTCATTCTTACTATTAAAATTATATTTACTTGTATTTTAACACGTCTTTTCTGTGATATTGTTCTACTTAAAATGTACGTTATCAGATACACGCAGCGACATAATTAGGTACATATCTCTACAGTCTCTCCTGAATCAATTTTGTTTCTTCGCGCATTTTAATTAACCTTTTGATCTAGGCACCATTAATAACTGGTTTAAGTAATGTATTATTATTTAAATTGAATATTCAAAATGATAAACTCTGTTGATTAATATCTTAAAGTATCCAATTAGTTGTCTACGAGCGCACTGATTAAATTTCTGGATCGAGAAAGTACCTACCTAAATATAATTATATCGCTATGTATAGGATGAAATTTACAAATTAACAAAACCGTCTACTGCTTTAATTCAAATATTAGCATACAACGGCAGTTCCGTCGTGAACAAATAAAGGTACAAGTAACATTCACCGATATACAGAGTTAACGAACATAACATACCTACCTGGCAGTGCATACGGGATCCGTCGGCCGTGGGCGGCGCGACCCAAATCCAAGCCACGCCATTCCTACATAGCTTTATTGTGTCGTAAATTCAGTTTCTTTACTGTAATGTAAACATAACACATATGACCCAAAACAAACATACGGAACTTATTTATTTACTTACTTGTAACCATATCAAAGCGTACATCAAATAATTCTTCCGCATATTTATTTGATAAATTAGGACGAACTATATTAACGTGTTCTTACATAAATCTGGGTTTTTAGCTTAGTCATTTACATATTGGGGCCACGTTATTGATTTATTGCCCCAATATCTGGAAGAATTATAGGTTAACACGCATCTCGTTTATTTTCCAGAAAACTCGTCGCCCAATTCAGTCGTGAGGAGACGTCACTGCTAGTACTACGCGTGATGGTCGGCCTGATCATCCTGTACGACTGGGTCCACCCGTCAGGTGCCTTCTGCCGCTCCTCGTCCGTTGACGTGAAGGGATGCGTCAAGTTCCTTCAACAGCAGCCGCCGACGAAAGCGGAACCGCTCCTTAACGCTCTAAGGTATACTACGAAGCATTTAAACCACCAATCGACACCGAAGAACATCAGGACACTGTTGGCCGCGTGAGGACAGCACTCCAGCCTTGCATGTTGTTGTGGGGAATGATGTGACAATAATTATCTGTGGGGATACCTCGTTGGCACGCGTTTATTTTGCTCCTTAGCGATACCTCTCCATTGTACACGTATATAAGTAACACCTATCTCTCATCATTACATGATTCGAAAATCGAATGACCATGGACCACGATTAAACGAAGCTATTTTAATAGTGTATTTAAATAACGTGTCCATTATATATATTTATATAAGGTTAAACTACTATTAATCAAATAACACTGACGAAGGCAGTCGCTAAAATAATGACAAAAATAAGAAATTCATGTCCCCGTTACATGTGATGATATGACCAACGATGAGAGAATATTACGTGACTTCTTCTTGACTGATTGCTGTGGGAGAGCATTGTAAAGGATCTTGTTTATTATTGTTCTGAACTTTTTATTAGGTAATTTTACGAGAGCAGTTCGAAAAGAATACTTACCTAGTGGATGAGAAAAGTTATAGTCACTTATCTACTTATTCAAAATTATATTTTTCTTACGTTTGATAGCTAACAAGCTTTAAAAGCAAAATTGAGAAGCTATCCCTACACTCCCACGTTCGTGCAAGGTTTCATTGAACCCTCTTCGTCACAATAGAAATTTAGCTGTCAGTCGCAACTCGTAGGTTAGCTTATAAAATCTTTCATAGGAAGGCGTAGACACCTCTAATGTGTAATTGAAAAGGAAGTATTATTTACATTTTATTCTATTGTATTGTATAAAACTGCCTTCTAATGGATTGGTTACCACACATTATTGTGCTATTATTCAAGAGTATGGATTGTTATTGTTTAGATGAGTGTAAAGTTATACATATATGTATCCTAAACTCACCTAAGTATCGCTGAATTATGAAAATTAAGTATATATACTTAAGTAAGTATTCAAGATTTTAGTGGTATTCAAATAAACTATGATTTGATTAGGTACATCGTTCTCCTGATACTTAGGCGAGAAGATACTAGATAAATAACTGCGATTATGCTAATACTCATCAAACGATTATTCCCAGTGTTGGATGGTATTAATAGATATTGTAAAATTTTATAAACTTAGCACAAATTTTATTGTTACGCACATATTTCCATACCGGGAGTTTAATATGTGTTAGGTATTCGGTTCCAAAGATTTATTCACAACGTTAATTACTAATTATTTCGCTCACTACATAATTCGTGCGACATATTATTTTTTGAAGACTGAAGTATATACACTTGCGAATATTTTATTATGTATCTCTAATACAATTCCATTTCTTTTTATTAAGAAACCAGAAATGTATTTAATCCATGTAACTATGCCTTAATGAATGAAAGAAAATGGCGAACATTTATAGCAAATACTTATGAGTAATTTTCAATGCCTTTTCTAAAATTATTATAAATTGTTAAGTATGTCGTGTTAACAATGTTGAATTTATGCATGTACCACTGCCTTGATGTTAACTAACATAATAATTTTAAATTAAATTTATAGGTATGATATAATAATATGTTTCACTATTGATGTATAAACTCAAATGTAAGTATAACGATTAAGCATGTACCTACCTACTGTTTATTTACAAGTAATACAAGTTTACAAGTATTTACAATATGATAACTTTCATAGTTCAAGATGGAGTGCTTGAATGAGAATATACTATATTTTTTAATTATAAATATTTAAAACCGCCGATTACGCTCAAAATCAAACTGCATGTCGATTTAATTCTACGTCGTTATAATAGGATCTCAACTTGATTGTGCTAATTGAAATTGGGTGTTCCAATCCTCTCTGGGATATTGAGATATAAACGCATACTTAGAATTTACCCTTGGTACGGACAGTTTGACGAATATTGTTATAGTATAGTTTGATTAATTATTTGCTGTTCTTAAGTCCGCCATACACCTTCGCATTTTGTGTCAGTTGTGACAGAAAATACTGTAAAAATTACGACTCAATTAAACTTGCTCACGCATACATATGGTAAGTAGTAGTCCCCATAGAAATATATAGGTACTCGTATTGTGGTGTATGGCAGGCTTTTTAGTTTTATGCAGGTTTGCAGATGATAATAACTTCGTTAACCCTTTTAATATTACTATATATATATATATATATATTGATAAAATAGCCGTCAATCACTAAGCACAAACACTTGTCTTACGTGTATAGTATATAAGTATTAACTTAGGATGGTTAGTTACATTATATGCACAGTCAGCACAATACTTTATTAAAAGTTATTATATTTAATATAGTATCCTTGTTGAACATTATCTTGTAATTGCGACTGTTGCTTGCAAGGATCGACTCATGTGTGCACTCCGAATTGCATTTACTGTGAGGAATTGAAGGTTTAAATTAATAATATCGTTCCCTAAATTAACACTGCCCAGAGTTGATAAATTTTATACAATATTTTTTAAATAATCAATAAGTTTTCTAAAATAATTCCAAGATATATGATAATTCCAATCACTCCATGTGAGTCTAAGCATGTTTCGAGCAAAGTAGTGTCTAGTTGGGCAAACAAAATTATTGAATGCTTACGATGATAGAAGATAAAATTAAAAGAAGTGCCACTACAATGGTCACGGAACGTTTGTAAGTATTAGATGTAAATGTATGAAGAAGCTGTAATACGAATAAATATTTACGTAAAAATTAATCAAAATTGAACACTTGAATTTGTTGATATTTTAGCCAAATCTTTAGTAAATTCATCTAGTAGAAGTTTAAAAATGCAATACATAAATATGTACTAGTTATGAAGAGTGTTGTATGTATTATTTGAACTGCAACTTTTTTGTTATCGTTTAAGGTGGTTATGTATGATAGACCTATTTCCTTAGTTATCATTTATTTATTGTATATAATAAACACACCAAAGTTATAAGTAATAAATAAACTTGATAGATTCTTGTAAATTGTTGTTTTATTGTAAAAAAAGACTTATGAACAATCAAACAATTTATTCTTAACTTAGAAAATATGTACAATGTTGTGCTAGGTGTTAGCTGGCCGTGGCTTGAGGATGAGTTTGCCGGTGTCGTCACAGGACATGTTGAAGTCGTTGAGCACGGAACGCGTCCGAGCTGTGATGATGCTCGGCGCTACTACCTTTCTGTGGACTCCCATCATGAAGAGTAGCACTGCCAAGTTACACGTTTTTAATTTAGATTAATGAAATGTGTATAAGAAAAGGTATCCTCGGATGGTAAAAAGCTAAAAAAATAATAACATATGAGGCTTGTAGGTGTCAGAGGTGTAAAACCACTATTGACTACTACTGAGCTACTGAGGATTTAATAGAAAACTCCAATAATAATGCTCCATTCATGTATTACCTACGTAAGACGATTTTTGCTAATTTTGGACCACCCTCACCTATGTAAGAAAAAATAAGAGTCGGCCGACCCACTCCCACCTTTGTAATATTTATTACGTAAGAATCTAAAGGGAAAATGAATACACATTTGGTTAGTTTTAATTTTTATTTATCTGAAGAAAGAAAGAAAGAAACATATTTTTCAAACTTACCTATTATGTAATCCGAGGGCACGCCTCCACACGAGCGCAAATGCGCGCGCTTTTTTAAAAGTATAATCTTAACTTTGCGCATTTTGGTGATCTTACGTAATAACTATCTATCTATCAAACTATCCCACCCCTTGTAAGAAAAAATAAGACATATTCCCCCCTAAATCGTCTTATGTAATAAATGAATAGTGCCTATCTGGTAATAGAACCCATGAATGCACACTTAGCAGGTATGATTTGGCCTCTGGACCAATGGAGTAATTAAAGGGCTCACCTAAAAAAGTAGATGTAAAAGCGAAAAAGGGATGATTCCAGAGAGACTGTGTTAGAGAGACAACCGGAGTGAGTGGATCCATCAGCCAATGATATGCAGCTATAGCTGTACATACTGACACCACAGTCAGCAAAACTGAAACAAATACACATTATTATGTAGTTTTACATTATAAAATTAAGATTTTAAGACCATTGATCCTCATATAGAATCCATCATATTAGTTTGTAAATGTCATTATCATTATCAGCCAAAAGACATCCACTCCTAAAATAATGCCTCCCCAAAGACTTCCACGAGGACCCATGTGATGTTAGTTTGTGAATGTCACTAAATATAAAATGTCTTATAAACCTTTCATAACTATAATGTGTTTTGACATATGATTATTCTGTGATAGGGAAAGGAAGAAAAAACATTTTTTATCTATAAAAGTTTAAGATGTTTTATATTTCTATGAATAAGGGGGTATATTATGATGCAGCTTCGCCTACATACGTACATGTAATTTTCGTTTTTTTTTTTTTTTTATTCGTGATAGGCTTACGCTTGACCGCTAGTTTGCCTGATGTTAAGCGATACTGCGATCTACGATGGATGATGTTATCGTTTCTAAAATATACTGTGCCCACTGTACCTACACCATGGAGGTACAGTGGGCACAGTACATTTTGCACTGTACCTACACCATGGAGGTGTAGGTACAGTGCAAAATGGTGTTGCTGTTGATGGTGTTGTATCGTAAAACATGTTAAGTCTAATATAAAAGGAAGAAAACAATTGTCAAAATGTCATCAGCGAATGTCAGCTGTACTATGGAATGTATATTACTCAGAGGAAAGACGGAAAAAATATTAACTTGACGGTGTCATCTATATTATATATGCATAAGTGTGTGTATGTCAATCTCATGTCCGTATGTTTTTGTGGAGTCTGAGAGGAGCTACATGGACACACCCATTCCAATGCTTACCTACTAAACTACATAAGCAAGATGACATTTTGTACATGTGTAGATAGATGTATGTGCAAGGGGTGCTAATCTATCTGGTTTAGGTGTAGACATGCTACTATGAAGTATGGGGGGACCTTGAGGACACAATGCAAAATCTATTGTTTTGGTCTGCAGGGTTCATCATAGCTGAACTAAAGCACACATCTATAAAAATACACAACTCTAACACAATTTGTTGAATTAAAATGTAACAAGACATTTGGTTTTTTTATATGTATAGTATGTATACACAGTAAGTACTTATGCTTAATTGTAATCAACTAGCTGCACTCCACAGTTTCAATCGTCATTTCTCTTTTTTCTTTTATGCTTTGCTCCTGAGGTTTTTGGTGTGATGTTCTATAACCATCCTCAAGAACTCTAAGAATTAGGGTACCAAAAACAAAAATATTTCTATCTGGTAGTTCTGTAATGTAATTAGCCTGGTCAAACAAACTCTTCAGCTCTATTAGAATAGATTTCGATTTCAAATAAATATTTCCATAGATTCAAGTTGGCTGAGACTGCAAGTGATCGCAGTTTATATGAACTTAGAATTAGAAAATCATACTTCTCCATCTCATAGTAGCAGGCTGAAGGCATCCTATTACTTCAGTTAGACGTCGCTCAAACGCCTTCAAATCTGAAACCAAAAAAGAGCTTGATCAATCACTTGATCATTATAATACCAGAAACCAAAACGGTTATTGATCCTTGTTATAGGTCAGAGAGGCGCCTTCATTACTTGCAAGTCCGTTTCAAAATTAGAGAAACAGTTACAAAAGAAAACATCAAAACGTTCATTCTTGTACATAGTGTCGCTTTGAAGCCAAGTTCATTTATAAACATTATCGAGCTGCAGTCAGAAATGCTGTATATTAAACCGAATACACTGGTGCTAAAACACAGGTTTTAATAAATATGTTAAATAGAAACCTCAACAGAAGCGGCATTTCCATAGAAAATTAAAAAAGGGTACTCTTGTACATAACTTACCGTCGCAGGCCGTTTGTTCTAACGACATCTTGTTTTGACTCTTAAAAACAGTAAACATCAATCTTATTTATATCTTTCTACATATTGAGAATAACTTTTGTTCATCGATTATTTTATTTATTTTATATTAAAAATCTAGAAATCAACAAACATTAAGTTCGGAGTTTCGACCTGCTGTTTGATTGGTGAAATGACACTGACGTACTTTCCAAAACTCAAAGTTCAAATGTTGACACTGACAGTGACGTGCAGGACGTGCTTGGCTGATCAATTAATTCGTCATCGGCAAATATGCTATTATTATTATTCCATTTATTTATTATTTTAACTTATTTGTATATATTTTTAAATATTTTTATAAAAATAAGAAAAACATTTAAAAATATAAAAAATAGTAGCCCATCGGCATCGGGAGCAGGGTCCAAGCCACCGATGGTCAGGGTCCCAGAGAGAGAAACCTCCTAACAATGCGGGCCGTGTCCAGAAGTACTACTTTCTGTATCAAACCCTTGATCCAACCACCTAATGAGAGCCTCTTAAGGTGTCGGTCGAGGCTCTTAGCTATTAAACCATTGGCAGACACAACGATTGGTACTATGATCGCCGCATCCACCCCCCACATGTCGACAACCTCGTGTGCCAAATCAAGATACTTTATTTCTTTTTCTTTTTCGGCTTTGAAGAGGTTCTCGTCATGCGGGACGGTGATGTCAACAATCATTGCACGACGCTCTAATCGATCTATCACCACAATATCAGGCTTATTGGCAATAATAGTCCTGTCAGTGATGATAGACCGGTCCCAATACAATGTAGCATGACCATTTTCAAGAACTGGGTCGGGCACATACTTGTAGTACGGTACCTCCGATTCCACAAGATTGTATTTCAAGGCAAGTTGCTGATGGATAATCCTGGCTACCAGGTTATGTCTGTGCAAGTATTCGCCGTTAGCTAGACGCGAACACCCAGAGATAATATGTCGGATAGACTCTCCCGGCCGGTGGCATGCCCGACATATGTCAACCGTACCATCCTTCACGATAAATTTCCGGTAGTTGTTCGTCATCATAACTTTGTGGAGGGGCGAGGTATGTTGCCCCTCACACCAAAGGGAGGATCCTCCGACCAGGCAGGTGTTTTGCCTGGCGGGCCGCGGCCCGACGGTTGATGTCGGGCGGTTGTATATATCCAAGTTGCGTTGCAAACTTCACATGCGCGATTCAGGACTTGTTCGCATAGTTTGTATGTAGCGCGGTAGATGTCGCTACATCACTCCCCCCCGAGACCGGAGGTCGATGGTCGTGTCGATGAGTCAGCGGTCAGTGCGTCTGAAGAGCTTGCCAGTGCCAGTGGAGTGTGTTCCAGTGAGTCGGAACAGGATGCCGCGTAGTCCGCAGTGAGTCGGGACTGTGTTGCGGTGAGAGCCCCAGTGAGTCGGGTTGATGCTGCGTAGTCCTCAGTGAGTCGAGGTGGTGCAGTGTTGAGCAGTGGCTGGCTGCTGCGTCGACCAGGAGAGACTGCCTCTGCTTGTTGACCGGCCGAAATGCAGTGTGCTGTGCCAAGTTGCTTGATGTCGGCTGAGGGTGCTGACCAGGCATGCGCGTTCGCTGCAGGCGTGTGGTCAGGTTGCCCGTTGAAGCCGGAAGAGTGCTGGCTGGCTGTGTGACTCGCTGCTCGTGCTGTGAGGGAGGGAAGACGACGGTGTGATGAAGCTGCTGGTCTTCGAAGGCCGCGCTGGTGTTCTTCTCGGGGTCCACAGTGTGGATACACTGGGATCACGTCGGGGTCACCACTGTGGAGGGGCGAGGTATGTTGCCCCTCACACCAAAGGGAGGATCCTCCGACCAGGCAGGTGTTTTGCCTGGCGGGCCGCGGCCCGACGGTTGATGTCGGGCGGTTGTATATATCCAAGTTGCGTTGCAAACTTCACATGCGCGATTCAGGACTTGTTCGCATAGTTTGTATGTAGCGCGGTAGATGTCGCTACAACTTCGTCCATAATTGCACAAACAAACCCTTCAGTTTCTCCAAACAGATCTCCGAAGCGTAACCAGGAAACGGACGCTAAGGTGTCTACACCAGGTTCATGAAGAGCCCTGTAATAGCGTCCGTGTAGCTCTTTGCCTTGCCACACATTCCTACGATCGTTCGTACTAAGTACTACAGGTTTGCGCCAGTTCTCTTTAGCCATGGAGAGAGGGGTAAGTCCATTGTCCACTGCAACCACATCTCGGTGCATCCCCATTTCAGTTTTTAAGAAATGTTCTCTGAGACTACACACCTCGCGGTTGTGAAGGTTTTTGGCATTTAAAAATCCTCGACCCCCACATTTCCGCGGGATGTATAGTCTCATTACCGAGGAGCGTGGATGATGCATTCGATATGCCGTCAGCAGTGTACGGACCTTCCTATCCAGGGTTTCAAGTTCAGTCTGAGTCCACTTGAGTACGCCGAAGGAGTACATCAAGACTGGCATGACCCAACCATTGAAAGCACGCACCTTGTTTCCGCCTGACAGAAGACTTTTTAAAACTTTATTATTTATTATTATTATTATTTGTATCTCCTTTTTGGTTTACACGGCATGCCTCCCGTGAGGAAGACATCCGGTCTTTTGGAAGGCTTGCGGGGGGACACAGGTCCAACGCGCAGAGGCCTCTTGGAGAACTTTGATCTAATATGGGATGGGGCATACACCCGGGACACTCCACAACTGCACTATGGGAGTACAGCCATGAAGTATTCCGGGCGGTTGCAGGACTATTGTAAAATATGGAAATAAAAAATGGGATTTATTATTATTATTATTAAAAGCCCGTAGTGTCCCACTGCAGGGCAAAGGCCTCCCCACTCTCCTTCCACTTCTCTCTGCCGCCAACGCGGCAGGCCCAGACGGAGATGGCGGGATGAGCTGGACTCTTTTCAAAAAGACTGGTCCCTATGAGCAATAGACAGAGAGAAGTGAAATATCCTATTATAAAAAAAAAATCGTCCTAACCTCAGGTCCTAACCCGCCAAATTATGTCTTAATGAGATCGTCTGAAATACGTAGGTTGTATCAAAATTATTATTATTAAATATTATTAAATTATGTATCCACTCCGAATGCTTGTCTTCAACTGGATAGTGTCACCTTATTAATTACTACTTCGTCATTTACCGAAAAGTATAAACTGACACTAGCGGCCTCTAGGAAAAAGTATTCAAACTAAGAAAAAATGTCGTTTTTGCAATAAAAGCGTTTTCTTTCAAGGAATCTAGATGTCGTTGTAACTCAATAATATTGCTCATTTCAGTATGCCACTTTTGTTTTCAAGGCGCGTTAAGTCAACTGTTTGTCTTTCCTCTGAGAAAACAAGAAAACAACAAAGTTTAACTTCAGTCTAAACCAAAGAGTATAGTAATAAATAGGAAAGTCTAAACTATTACAGATACAGTTACTATATAATCTTTGCTTCAGTCTGACAGCCTGCCTGACCCAAAGAGTTTAATATAGCAGTACGCCTGGCCTGACCAAAGTTTCAGATACTATTTTCACACTACACAGTAAAACCTATACCAAAATTGATTATGATATTGAAATTGATACCTAGCTACTCTGATAAGCATTAATTAGCTCTTGAGTGAGTTTTTGACTTTCTGTCTGTGTGATGTTGCTTACGTGACGTAAATAAATATTATACCCCGAACTTTCAGATAGACAAGACAAGTTTCGTGTCTTTCGTGAACTTCTCATAAAGTCCGAAGTCCACCTATCTACTGTTTAATCGCTCGTTGAATTGTACAAGGTAATATATTTACTCACATATTTTTTCATTGTAAACGTAGTTTATTTCTTAAATAAAATTAAGTAGTTTTAACCTAATTATTTCGTTACGGTCGGAAATAAAACAGAGTGGCAAGTGTATTCTATAAGCTCATCGTCTAACTTTACGAAGTATTTAATTAAATAGAATAAAATAGTATTTAATTTCAGAATGTTTCCTCTAAGGCAAGTATTGGGTCATGCCAGAAGAGCTGTGCCTAGTATGAGAGCTATGTCAAGCTCAGGACCTCTGGTGGACACAGCAGTAGACAATGATGGCATAGCTACTGTGACAATGCAAAGGCCTCCAGTGAACAGCCTAAACTTGGACCTCCTTCAAGCAATGAGCCAAGCATTAGATGAAGTTGCTAAAAACAAGTGCAAGGGAATGATTCTAACATCTGTAAGTTTTATATTTTTTTCTTTGTTCACTTGATTGTAAGTAAAACAAAAGGTATATACTGAATTATATTATAATATGCATTGATACAGCTTTAGGTACTAATTTAGTCTCTTTCACGTGAATGTAATATCACACATAAATCTTACTTGTTCTCTTCAACAATAAAACCATTGTTGCCTTGAGAATTTACCAAAGTAAAATATAATAATACCTAATTAATACTTTATTATAATTAAGTTGAAGCACTCTACTCCATATCAGATTATTTAATTTTAATTATTTTTTATTACAGTCATCACCAACAGTATTCTCTGCGGGTTTAGATATAATGGAGATGTATAAGCCAGACATGAAAAGAGTGGAAACATTCTGGACGACTTTGCAAGAAGTGTGGATCAAGCTATTTGGGTCTAACTTCATTACTGCTGCAGCCATCAACGTATGTGAAGTATTGTTATCTGTAACTGAGTTAAAGAGCAACTAGTTAGAAGCAGCATTTGATAAATAATATAACTATGTGTCTTGTCTCTTTAGACAACGTAGATAGAAGTATATGTATTACTTCTGACTGAGATTCTGCCAGGATTCTATCTCTCATAAGAAAAAAACTTAGATTTATTTGAGAAATTAACGACTATTATTACCAATACTTAGTGTAGCGTAGTAAAGAAGTAGGTTTTATAGTTAACAGTTGCCGTTGCCGACTTGCCATTCCCAAAATCCAAGTGGGGAGATTAATGGAACTTTTCCTACTGTAGCCAACTTCCATTTTTAAACACAAAATCCATCAAGGGCTTACGCTTGACAGCCAGTTAAGCGACATTGCGATCTACGATGGAGCGCGGTTTAACAATAAAATTTATACGTAATGAATAGTTCTGGAGATTTAACAAAAAATTAATTAATTTTTAGGCCCTAGTCATTAGCTGACTACCGCTCGTTATGTAGGATGATTTGACCGAGCTCGAGCTGACCTATCACACCCTCACAGAATACATACAATCACACAACTTCAACATGGTCTGTATTTGATATTGAGTAAAGGTAATTACCTGAAAGCTATAAATATACAACAGTGACTTTAGCAAAGCGTTTGATGAAATAGACCGTAATACCTAATATTGACCAAAATTTATATACTCTTGCAAAAACTGAAAAGGCATCACACACCTTGACTGTTTCAAGTCCTATTTATCTTTATGCAATCATGGGTTGTCGTAAATGGGTTCTCATCAGACGTTTTAAGATCTATATGCGTTGTGCCGCAAGGATAGCATCTTGGCTCAGTTTTATTTTTATAACTAGTTGTTGCCCGCAGTTTCACTCACATCCCAAAAAGAATAACATACTATAAGTCCGATTCTAGGCGGCGTATCAAGTTGAAACATGCACCAGATTTTAAGTTAGGCCTCTAGCAATACGTCGGTGAAAAATGCATTCAATTCCATGCAGTAGTTTTTGCGTGATGCGCGTACAAACATATAGACAGACAAAAATTCAAAAAAATTGTTATATTGGCTTCTGTTACTCTAATAAAGACCCCCTATTCGTTTTTCTTTAATATCTCTAATGTACAGAATCCGCCTGTTAGAATTTTATTATAGGTATAGATGCTCATTGTTGATAGGTATAAAATACTCCAATAATTGCAACTCACATTTTAAAATAAGCAGATTATTAGAGTAGTTAATTCAAATAGGGAACAAATGCTGTGTGTGCATCGTCTAGACTTCAGAGTTATACTGCTTTCTTTATTACAACAAGCTGGAAAAAATACGGATATATGCCTTTTTCATAAAACCTGAGAAGATGTAACAACCTTGATATTTTTGGAGGTAAATTGCATTCATTTAACTGTAGTAATACCTAGTATGTAATTCTTTGTATTCATCTGCATTTATTGACAATTAGTGTTCTCTTACAGATAAAATGTTACATCAGTACATAATATACCTACTGACACTGCTGTGTTACACCTATATATATATACACTCAAGATAAAAATAGCGAATTGTAAAAATGTAATAGGTAATACCTACTATTGTATGTATGTTACTTTAGTTGGTATGCCAATGAATATTAGGTAATCTCGTCATTCATTTGATCCAAACCTTCGGGGACGAAAATTCTATACTTGACTGAGGTTTTCATAATTTGGTATTTTACATACATACATACCATCACGCCTGTGTTCCCCGAAGGGTTAGGCAGAGGCGTACTAATGTACACCCACAGTTCGCCGGTATGTTTAGGTCCCATGTATTAGGGGGCGAGCCTATATTGCCATTAACCGGCCACAAATCCAGACTCCGAGCTGCTACTGAGAATTTCATAGAAAAACCCAATAACACTTTGCTCGACCTGGGTATCGAACCCAGGACCTTTAGCGTAGCAGTCGCGCTTGGGAACACTAGACTAATGAGGCAGTCATTGGTATCTTAATTACTTAAAAAAATATGTTGCAACGTAACTATTGCTATGCCCGTCTGCCTTATTTCAGAATGTACAATTATCAAGAATTTAACTCCGATTTAACGTCTAGTGGCTGTAAGTACGACTGCTACGCTAGTAGGCCTTGGTTCCATTCCCTGGTTTAGTAAGTGATTTTGGGGTTACCTATGAAATTCTCAGTATCAGCTCGGAGTTGCCATTTCTACTGGCTAATGACAATAAGCTCGCCCTCTATCACATGGGACCTAAACATACCAGTAAACTGTGGATGACGTTTGCCTAAACCTTCGAGGAAAACAGGCGTGATGGTAGGATGTTATGAGATTATTTTTTTCCCCGTTCCCAGGGCCACGCTCCTGCCGGCGGTTGTCTTCTCTCAATGTCATGCGAGTACCGAGTCATGATGAGCGGCAAGTACAGCATTGGTTTGAACGAGACAGCCCTCGGCATTGTTGCACCTAACTGGTTCATGCAGACCATGGTCAACACCATACCGCAGAGGCAGGCTGAGCTGGCGCTCACTACTGCAAGAATGTTTTCAGTGGAAGAAGCCTTGAAGGTATGGTACATTTTATTATTATTTGTTCATACCGGTCATTTTCCACCCGGCCTAGGATAAAAGATACCGATCCAGTAATTGTAGCCAGTATACATACAGAGTGACTTTAAAAACATGCGACAAATCGAAATTGGAGGTACATTAACCATTACGTAATTTTAAGCAATTATCGCGTCCTATCAATTCCATTATGTATAATATAGGTTTATATGTAGTTAAGTCACGTAGTACGTGAAGATTAACGCTTTGCACATACTATCATTGACCTATTTTTTCTATTCACGAAAAAAATTGCAGTTGAGGCGTACGAGACGTTGCTAAACTCTCTTTATGGTACTAAAACGTATAATTACTAGTCACCCCGTGTGGGGACGGTTTAGAATACAATTTCCTCACTGACATTCAGATAGGTATCTCGTAACAGGCGAGAAAATATCTGATTTGCTCGGTGGCAGCTAGGACTTCTTGAAGTCTTATTGGCTGGCGACCACCCTTAAGAGTAATACCGAAATGAATCGTAATTCAAACACAATTTAATCAAATTCTGTTATTATTCGGATTCCGGTACCGTTAATCTAGGTTCCTACGTTACCATTTCATCCAAAATACTTCACTGGAAATAAATGTAGGTGAATGCAATTTTTGATAACTTTACCAAGTTTGGGACAATTTTTCGGTCTTTTATATCCAGTGAAGTAGTAGTAGATGAAATAGTATAGTAAAAACCTAGATTAACGGTATCCAAATACGAATAATAACATAATTTGATAGAATATTGTCTGGATTACGATTTATTTGGGTATTACGTTTTTGTGTGCAATTCAAGCTCCGCCGGACCCTTAAGTCACCTTGGTGTGTTTCGACTTTTGCGCGAAGAGCCAGTTCCCCATAATAAAAAATATGGGTTGAATGGTGGACTTATTCACCAACTCGACCATGAGAATCTGTTGAACAAAGTAACTTCAGCGACTTCTGAAGTTATTTTTTCGTATCTTATATTCGTCAACTCGACCGACAATGAAAATATAAGGCAGTATTGTACAGTGAAGAACAAAATTAGTATTTAAACAATTTTTGTTCTTCTATGGGTAAAACAATAAAAGAGTGTGCATCAGATCTCCACGATCTTATTCCACCTAGCCCTTTCCACTATCGGACGACCAGAAGCACGACATAACATACATAAACTTAAATAATTTATCGATACATATGAATTCATATGATGACGCCAACTATTGAGATTTATTAGAACTATATTTTCTTCTGTTCCCGGTACGCCCCCATGTTCTGGCTAACAAAATAATTGTTTCCATATCCACAAAATACCTACTTGGTCGAGACAACGAATGATCGAATTCACAAAAATTAGCTGTATCGACTCGACCGCGCAATAGATATGTCTTCGGTCGAGAATTCGAGATGCATAATAAATTATAAGTGGAATTAAATCTTCCCAACTCAATACCGTGGACGAGTTTTTCGCGGTCGAGTTGATGAATAAGTCGAATGGTGGTCAGCTATAAGGCCGAAATTTAACTGTAGCATTTTATGACGGATAAAATAGGGGATGAAAGTTTGTATAAATCTTCTTAGATTTTCGACTGATTGAACTGAAATTAAAGATTGGAGCTACTATGATGAAGACGTCCGCTTAAATAGGATTTTGATAAATTCAACCCACATGGGGATAAAATAAGGGATGATGGAGGATGTAATTGTATTAGTTTGAACTATCAGTAGGTACCTAATGGAACGAATAAATTAAGACGAACAAAAAATTAATAATAATACTTCTTAACGCGAGCGAAGCCGCGGGCAAAATAATTAATAAATTTCGACCTATGTAGGGGTGAAATTATAGGGGATGAAAGTTCATATGGAACAAACTAACTATTCCACGCGGACGAAGTCGCGGGCAAAAAGCTAGTAGGTACATAATATACGAGTTCAAAACAACGGAAACGGAGGTCTACTTGAGAAGATGTTTTGTTGAGAATTAAGAAATCATTATTATTAATTTAATTTAGATTGTTTTATAGTTTATTTGAGATAGATTCTATTTTCAACTCTATTAATATATAACGATGAATTTTAATTACTTATATGTTTGTAGAAATGTTATAATGGTTACAGGTGGGTCTCATAGATGAAACTGCAACGGACAAAGCGGACGCAGTTGCCAAATGCAAACAATTCATGAAGAAGTTCGACAGAATCCCACCTTTAGCGCGATCCATCACTAAGCAGAAGATCAGGGAAGCACCTTTGAGGTGGATGCAGGACAATCGCAAGCAAGACACGCAGGAGTTCCTAATGTTCGTAGGCAACCCTAAAGTGCAGAAGTCATTAGAAATGTACATACAAGCTTTGAAGCAAAAGGCTGCCAAATGAATTTAGGTATAAATAATGTAGGTAGTCCCATAGAATTTGAAATGTATATACCTGTGTATTTACATGTAATTATAGGCTAAGCCACTGACCCTCGAGTAATTTGATAAGTTAATCAATATTTTAAATTTTGATATGCAATATACCTACCTGTAAGGAATACAAATAAAATTTGTTAATTAAATCAGCGCGTATTATTTTTATACCTCGTTGGCATTTATTAATAACCAACCAATTTCCTTCACGCACTGCACTGCAATGAAAATGGGTTTTTGTGAGAAGAAATGGGTATTCCGGAATGTAATATGTAAATATTCCTTTGTGGTTGAGCCCCGCGGTTTCACCTGCTCTCTTGGCTGCTAAGGGTCATAGCGTAATGTTAAATAGCCTATAGACTTCCTCAAGAATAGGCTATTTGATAGATATTTTTTAATGGTCTCATAAAAAAGTTGAGCATAAACAGAGCCGAACTACAAAAAACATTATCAAAATCTGTTTAAAAATAAGGAAGTTATAAGCATTATGTTAGAAGTTTTATGCTAGACAGAGCGTACTAGCACGTTGCACGTTGTGACGTCAAACCGTGCATGCGCCATACAAATTCTATACTATACTGGCATTCGTTTTGCGGGAAAAGGATAGAGCATCCCTACCAATAACTTTAAAAGCTTATATCTTAGAACTTTATGGCTCGATTTAGATTATTTTTTCAGTCTATGAATTATTTTTAACAACATTTTTCAATAGGACCATTATCTATACTTATAATAAATCTGTAGAGAGGTCAATTCTGTACATGAAATATATTTCCAAAATAACTATCAGCGGGTGATTAGTGATCGATACTGACGCCAAAAATGCAATCAGTAAAATTTTTGTCTGTCTGTCTGTCTGTATGTTCGTTATAGAAACAAAAACCACTCGACGGATTTCAACGAAACTTGGTACAATTGTTCTTCATACTCCTGGGCAGGTTATAGTATACTTTTCATCACGCTACGATCAATAGGAGCAGAGCAGTGAATTGTGGTGGAACAGTGGTTTCAAGCTATAAAACATCACGCTACAACCCTTAGGAACGGGGCAACGCAGGTGAAACCGGGGGCGAAGAAGTGGGGAACAAAGTAACTATTCCACGCGGACGAAGTCGCTGGCAAAAGCTAGTTTTTAATATAACAAATACCAGTAAACTACCCTATTGGGAACACCTTTAGAGTTCCGGAACAATGAGGTCAAAATGGAAAGTGTACGCTACCGTTGTGGTAGCGTAAGGTAAGGCCCATGAGGAGTAGCGGGGGAAGCGCCACCACAATGCTACCCGTTTCTGGCTGATGTGTGGACGCTGGAGCAGCTGACTTCCGCCCGACTAGACAAGTCAGGCTTGCCTCGCTCGCGCTAGTTTTGAACTGTATGTACCGTCTGGAGCCACAACTCCAGACGCTGCAGACGGTACAGTTCAAAACCAGTGAGAGTAGAAGGTATAATAGTACAGTTGGTCTGGACCACTCACCACAGTCGATCGTGGTCATGGCGACTGTCACGAACCGGTCCACAATAGGGCAAGGACGGCAAGAGCGGTGTTTGGCCGTACTACCTAAAAATACATACTAGGTAGGTATATGGTAGGCGGATCCTGTATTTTTAAATCCTTTAGTCATCAATTATCTTCTAATTATGAAAAAGTGTTAATAAAAACTATACACATTTTAGTGAATAAATGCAAATTAAAACAGTTTTGTTGGGATAAGTAATTCATACGAGAAAAAAACATGAGAACGCCTGAATCGCAACGACCTAGGAGTCCTAGTAGTAGTCCTAGTCCTAGGTGATTATTTAAATAGGTTCGTAGTTACCTATCTAACACAATCAAAGACTACGAAACATACCCGTGTATTTTACTCATTTCTAAGATTTGTGTGTGGTAAATAATTAGAATTCCATAGTTAACAAGGATTTCTAATATGTAGTTTCGCCATGTCTTTCAACTTTATCCTATGATGTAGAGAAAGCTGTAATTTGGTATTGATTACAACAGTGATGAAAAAATGGTTTTGGATAGGTCGTTCAAAAATATTGTGGGTGTGTGCATTATATAGGTAGCTGTAGCTTACGGTACAAAGAAAAGTGTCACAGGCACAGGTAATTAGCAACTTATAAAATGTAGGTACCTACCTACTTGGAAGCGTAAGAAGGAAAATTTCGTACGAAATACCAAATCGAAGACCTATTTCGGAAACAGTTTGCCAGACTTTAAAAAAAAACAATGTGGGTCGCGCACTACTAATATTCTTGTTAACCCCTCGTGCTAAGCTAAATGCTTGTCTTACGAGTGGATTCACGTGGTAGTGCAATGGGTGGGGTTCGAACCGGCAACCACATGATCGCAAGTCCGATGCCCTAGGCTACTCGCCGCTTGGCACATGACATTGTTTTGTATATTTTTGTAGGTAGGCGGTTTTAATTATTTTTTTTTGTATTGAAGGCAGTTAAAAACTAAATTTTAACTTAATTGGTTAAAAAAGTCGAAATGTCAATGATTCATGCCTACTTGAAAATAACTACTTACATCTGTGTTTTTTTTTAAATAGTCCATACCGAAGGGCGAATTATAATTATGTTATTAGTTGCCTACGTCAAACGTTTTTCCCACAGAGAACTAATAAAACAGAAATCAAATAGATAGGTACTTATGTTTAATCCTTACTAATATTATAAACGTGAAAGTATGTGAGTATGGATGTTTGTTATTCTTTCACGCCAGAACGGCTGAGCGGATCTGGATGAAATTTGGCACAGAGATAGATTATAGTCTGGAATCACACATAGGTTAGGTTACCTACCTACTTTTTATCGAGGTCGGACTCAATTTTGAAATCCACGCAGACAAAGTCGCGGGCAGAAGCTAGAAACTAATTAAAGCCAAAATAAGGACAATACGGAGTTTTATCTACTTGTACCTACCGGTTCCGCTGAGCGAATTCTAACATCGCTTCAAAGGCGTTGCGGCCGTTGCGTCGTCGGTCATAGGTACGTGCATGTAGGTAACTAATACTGAAATCTTACTGACTCTAATTACCTACATTATTTAAATTAACTAATTCTCTTTAACTTGGCTATTTCATAATAAATAAGTGATAGGTGATATCGCCTCACATTACCTACAAGCAAATTTAATTTCCAAAAGTACTTTACATATGTGGTCTCCACACTAGGAGATTCCCTGTGTCGTGGAACTGGAAACCAGTCTCTTTCCTCGTAGCACAAAGTCAATTACAAAAAAGAGCTAATCTATCAATTTAATTTAATTTAATTATTATTGTTCAGTTATCCTTTGCCACTTTGCAATGCAGTTTTTAGTCTCTTACTTAATTTATTTTATTTTCAACTTCAAAAAAGAGAAGGCTCTCAAAAAATACATCCTGGCTAAATGCGAATGCCTCCAGCCAGGAGCAATTTATATTAACGCGATATTACTTATTGATTATGATAGCTAAGGTGCAACTGTTCCCAATGCATTTTTTTTTCAATATAAGATTACGTATTATCTACAAAGCAAGATAATAATGTACGGTATCATATTGCTTTGTAGATAATACGTAATCTTATATTGAAAAAAAATGCATTGGGAACAGTTGCACCTTAGCTATCATAATCAATAAGTAATATCGCGTTAAATTCAAAAGAAGTGCAATTTCCAAAAGTGCTACAAAATGGCTCACATGCTTAAGACCTTGAGAAGTGTTACAGCGAGTTGCAGGTATATGTCTACAAAGTCTTTAATCAGCGTAACAGTAGATAATGAAGGTATAGCGACACTTCAAATGCAGAGGACGCCAGTAAACGCCCTAAACCTGGAATTAATTCAGGAACTACGCGACTCGATCATTGAAGTGGAAGAAAATAAATGCAAAGGGCTGGTTTTGACTTCTGTGAGTATCTTTGTTTATATTAGCTATATCTACCTATCTACAGATATAAGTCAATGCTACCTAGTTTAGTTTTTCTATCATCTGAATTCGCAGTAAAATAATACAGATGTCGTTTATCCCTGCGTTTATCGATAACTTCTTTCATTGAACATATAAAAACCAATGAACTTTTTCAGGGCAATCACAACATTTTCTCAGCGGGTATGGATTTAAAGGAATTTGTGAATCCAGACATTGAAAGAATAACTCTGGTCAAAAACAGTTTAATCGATACCGTTGTAAAGTTATTTGGAACTGATATGATTACCACAGTTGCTATCAATGTAAGTCCTACTTATTACAAGTTTCCTTCTAACTTCTTGTTCTTATTGTATGAGTACAGTTACGACTTCCTACGTGTCTGCGCACCTTGACCACTTTGAACCGCTCACTCACCGATAACATTGTGTGTGTATTTCTAGGGCGTCGTCACGACGGCTCCACTGAAATTTGCTTTATTACTCTCTTTTCTCGGAGTAGGCCGCGCATGTTTCTTCTTCTGTCATAGTTGTCATACTCACTTCGATACATACGTGTGGGTAACTGCACACTATTGTGGATAGTCATAGTGGATTTTATAACGTCAAACACTCGGTAACAGTTATTTAGTATTTTTCTTCGGAACCTATTTATTTTCGCCTGACGAGCTTACCGAGATGTAGTTTTATTGTTTCGCCATTAAGTAAATCTCCCTGAATCAAGAATCAGGAATCTTTCATCAGCATTCCACGACCCTGACAGCTATCTTGATCCGCTTGCTACAAATAAGTGGACAAGAGGTTCATCAATTCAAGCGCGCATCATCCACGTAGGTACCTACTTACATATTATAGGTACCTACTTACATATTATATGTACCTACTTAAATAACAAAAACCAAGAAAAAATATACCATGATAATTATCATCAACTACTTAGTTCTTAAGTAACTAATTACCTACTTAGTATCAGTCGGTATCCCTGTACAGATTTCTCTAATATCTACAGGATTAAGTACACTGGTGTTAGCGCTTGTCTTGTGAATATCATCAACGTTCGACAACCACCCGCGGTGATTCGAGCGCGTACCTATTGGCTAGAAAATTAATTAAGTAATCATCAGGGCAACATTATTTTATGTCTTCAGGGTTACACTGGAGCCGGCGCTTGTGTCTTAGCTCTAGCATGTGAATATCGTACGATGATAAGTGGTAAAGCGCGCATCGGTTTAAACGACACGGCTATAGGCACTTCACCGGCAAAATGGATTGTTGACCTGATGACCAGAGCTATGGGGCCCAAGCACGCGGAATACGCTCTCACTAGTTCCTACATGTTTCCAGCAGTACAAGCTGTGCAGGTATTGACAAACGTTTTAAAAAGCTTTAAAAATGTATCAAGGTTACTTATTTACTCTTTTTGCATAGTGCAAGATTTTCTGATTTTCCAGACCTAATAAAGAACTGCTAATTTTAATTAAGATTCTCATTTGACTGCCTCATTAGTCTAGTGGTCCCAAGTGCGACTGCTACACTAGAGGTCCTGGGTTCGATCCCCAGGTCGAGCAAAGTGTTATTGGGGTTTTCTATGAAATTCTCAGTAACAGCTCGGAGTCTGGATTTGTGCCCGGTTAATGGCTATAGGCTCGCCCGCCCCCTATAACAGGGGACTTAAACATACCGGCGAACCGTGGGTGTACATTCAGTACGCCTCTGCCTAACCCTTCGGGGAATACAGGCGTGATGGTATGTTATGTTATTCTCATTTGCGAAAAATCTCTGAATCGGTTATGTGGAAGGGAAAGGGGAGGATTCGCATTAGCCGCGTTTTGATGCGGACGTGTTGCTGACACTTAAAATGTATTTTTAAGTAGTGTAGCGCGGCGTAAGCCGTTGCTCGTAATTTTTTATCGCCATGAGTGAACAACTTGTGGCGAATGAACTACTGGCGTTCCTGCAGCAGAAGCTGGACGTGATGGACGAGGTGTCTGCAGTCCAGATCTGCTCTACATACTTCAGTGAGGAAGATATCGCCGCTGCAAAGCTGCTTCTGTACCGTCTGCTGAACAAGACAGACCAGATGGTGTCCCGCCGACGCGACGGGACAAAGAAAAGCGTGCAAGACATTATAACGCTGCTGAAGGAGACCGACCCTGATGACGTGCCAACGTTTGTGGCGAAGGAGCTGCACAAGCTCCCACCAGTCACCTTCGACCACGTCGATGTAACAAGCCTACTGAAGGACATCGTTTTTCTGAAGGCAAGTCTAGTGGACGTGCAGAAGAGGTTAGATGCATCTCAAAATACCGTCACCGATTTGCGCAACGAACTTATAGAGTTGCGTAAATCGGTAGCGGTAACTGGGTCACCATTGAGTGCATCGAACGTAAACATGCGTTGCGGAGCGGCCCTCGATGTATCGGGTGCAAGTTTCGCGTCAGCAGTTTTGTCTTCGCCGTCACCATCGAACGCTAGGCGAGCAGAGTGCGCACCGTGCGCGCCCCGCACCCCCGCTCCTGCCCCTGCGGCTCCTCCCCTCGCCGCCGCGAGAGTTGCCCGACCTCCCGAACAGCTGCCGGTATCAGCAGCAGCAGCGAAAAATAAACCATTCGCTAACGTCGGCGTGAAGACTGATGCAACGAAGCCCTTGCCTGAAAAGGCATCGAAGCGGGCTGATGATGATGGTTTCGTGACGGTGCAAAGGAGGAAACGCCGTCAACGAACTAACAAGAACCGCTGCGGCGCGGCTCCTGCTGAGCCTAATGTAACCATACGTGCCGCGAAGCCGAACACTCCTGTGTACATCTCCCGCCTACACTACACCACTCAAGCGGAAGATATCGTGGAGTACGTGCGCCAGCGCATCAAGTACACGCCGAGAGTGCAGCTGTTGGAGTCGCACCGCAACGTCAACTTTAAGGCGTTTGTAGTGCGAGTACCAACGTGTTATCTGCACCTCGTCATGGAAGAGGACTTCTGGCCGCAGGACGTGGTGTTCCGTCGCTTCCGGGGACAAGTGCCACAAGAACGCACTGTGACAGTGACTAGTGCCAAGTGAAGTGACTTACTAACATAGGTTAAGTTTATATACTAACATCATTTGTTATTTATTTTATATATGTTAGTGTGTAAGGTATATATCTATGGGCCATAGATGCCTGAAAATAAATGATTTTGATTTGATTTGATTTGATTAGGGGAACTTGTCTGTGCCCAGTACCACGAATTACCTTTGTTTTGTCTTTTAAAAAGATACCATACGCACTAGGAAGGGTGGGAATCAAACCCACGACGCGCGGCGCAATCGTAGTGGCAAGGTGACCACCTGACTACTGTTATGCTACACCAAACTTGCAGTCAAATAAACTTATGGAAACTCAACCCCGAAACGAGGTTTTTTTAAACAACCCGATATAAAGATTTACAGATTGGATTATAAATTAAAATCCTCACCGGGCACACCCTGTATACATTTAAAACTAAGATAAATCAATTAAATATTTCAGGTAGGCCTCATTGACGAGGTAGCAACCGACAAAAGTGACGCAGTAGAAAAGTGTAAGGCGTTCATAAAGATGTACGACCACGTATCACCGGCCGCCCGAGCAGCAACCAAACGATCGATGAGGCAGGAGTACCTCACAGAATTGGAGAAACATCGCAATAAATATGTAATTGATTTTATAGATAAACTGTCAAGTGCAGCATTTCAAGATACGATTAATAAGTACGTTCAACGTTTGAAACAGAGTAGTTAATATGTGAACGGTACTCATATTGATGGCGAAGTGCATTGGTCTAATGATTGTTTGGATAATAAATCTTGTCCCCTGGCTCTTCGGCCCCACTGGGGGTAAACAGACATTTTTGTACTGTTGTCCCCCACTAGAATTTAATTTAATTTAGCGCCATACCATGGCAGAAAACGATCCCATTAGCCGCCAGCGGGGCCAAATTCTGGGGGACAAAAGGAATAACCCAATCTGACCTAGTTTTTATGTAACAAATGAATTGAACGAAACAAAAACTGGACCATAATGACAGAGTTAATTTTTTTACTTCAATAATATGAATTTACCTTGACCACAGAACCTGTATCGCGGAGGGCATTGTAGGTAAGTATCTATTTACTCCGCCGCAACATCCATCATCATCAACCTCATAATGATGGATAAAAAACAATATTATTTTTAAAAATATATAATAAGTAGGTACTATAATAACATTTATAACCCAATAACTATAAGTACTTTAGAAATCATCTCCAAGCAGAGCCACAGCATCAGGATCGAGGGTATCCGTGAGGCGCATGTGCGTATCGGCCCATTCCTCGCGTTTGTTGTCTATAAAAAAGTTGATCTCCAAGATTCTGTCTCTGTTACGCTTCACTTCGTTGCTGGAAAATAAATATTGTTATCGGTACCTACATTAAATGGCGATTTTGGTCAAGTGTATCACAAATAAAAAAAAGTTGTATAACTAGGTAACTACCAGGATAAGTACCTACATACCTACCTAATAGGCGGGGGTAATCAGAGGTAGGTAATATTATTGTGGGTTGGCTGGTTGGAAAAATCAATAAAGAATAAACTTTTATACCTACCTAGGTAGGTATGTACATCTATATGACTTAGTGAATTGTCTAGTCGGAGAGTCTTGACGGACTTGTGTTAGCTAGGGCTTCGCCATTCTATTAATTAACAATCTATGTCTAATTATGTCTATAATAACGCCTCCGTAGATCCCTTAGAGTAATAAGGGATCTACGGAGGGATATACGATAGATATAGGAGAAGATTATCTGTCGTGAGTGCGTAAACTACAACTCACAGATACTGGGTGTTAGGTACCTAATTATGATGGCAACATGTTCATTCTTTGTCGTCATCATGATTACACAGATCGTTTTTATTTTTAAACTCAATCTTCTATCTATACTTATAATAAATCTGTAGAGAGGTCAATTCTGTACATTAAATATATTTCCAAAATAACTATCAGCGGGTGATTAGTGATCGATACTGACGCCAAAAATGCAATCAGTAACATTTTTGTCTGTCTGTCTGTCGGTCTGTCTGTCTGTCTGTCTGTATGTTCGTTATAGAAACAAAAACCACTCGACGGATTTCAACGAAACTTGCTACAATTGTTCTTCATACTCCTGGGCAGGTTATAGTATACTTTTCATCACGCTACGATCAATAGGAGCAGAGCAGTGAAGGGAAATGTTGGGAAAATGAGTGATTCATGAGAAAGGTTTCAAGCAATAAAAAATCACGCTACAACCCTTAGAAACGGGGCAACGCAGGTGAAACCGCGGGCGAAGAACTAGGGAACAAAGTAACTATTCCACGCGGACGAAGTCGCTGGCAAAAGCTAGTAAACAATAAAATTAAATACAAGAAGTATATTATGCAGTATGCCTACAGCTTTTATTTACTGAATACATTGCAACCCCTTAAGCAGAGAAACTATGCTGTACGCTACGGCAAGGCAGCCGATCGCTCGACCACTGCTCCATAGGATCGTGGATAAGTCTGTCATCTATGATGTCAAATTGACCGTAAAATAGTATATATATATATTATTTGGATACCACTAAATATGTAACAAAATATTTTATATTTTTATTTACAAAACTGATGTTGACTTACTCGTTCGTCCCCTGTACGAGTTCATCGCGCCAAGTGTTGGCGCGCGTCATGAGCAGATCCTCACGCGCATCTATAAACCGCATGTGATTGTCTGAAGATGCGGCCACCAGGTTCATCAACAAGTCGCGATCCATCATCACCTAGAAGGAGGAAGAGCTTTGTTATGAAGAGTGCAAACCAATCTACCGTTAATTGGGTCTGGTCTTCTTTAAGCCGCTAATACGCTACGGAGTGTTCTTTAAAAGGCCATTTCAGAAATTACCCTAAATTGTGAATTTGTAACACACACGTTTCTCCTGGATGGATACTACCGCCTGGACTTTTCAAAAGACATTATTTATCATCATATATAAAAGTGTCATTAAAAGATCCATTTACAGAATATCCAGGAATCAGGCTACGATTTTGGCCTTTGGTCAATCTTCGATGCTTATTGGATATTTTTTTGATGAGCGTAGCCATAGATGTTATCCTCTGTTTTTAGTTTCAACTTAATTATAAGTAGGTACTGAGCTGCGCAGGATATACATACATATGCCTACATACACTCACGCCTTTTTCTTATAGGGGTAGACAGAAACCACAGAACGCCACTTAATACTAATACTGAGTGGATAGAAATAGACTTCTCTGCGTAGAACCAATCTATAATCAATCATAGAAATGCTTTGTAGACTTACGTCAAATAGTTCAGGTGAAGCATCTCCCAACATGATCTTGTTGCCGAGATACTTGGAGAGCACCTCGAACTGCCGCGTAGACCACACGGTCTCATGTTCGCGCCACGCACCAAACGCCATCCGAGAAACTTCTAGCAATTTCGTAATCATCTCTGTCATGTTTACTGCGAATTGAACTCGAGAGTCCTGTGTTCATAGGACACTTCAAATTTAGTATTTAGTACCATCGTAGCGTAAGTAAGTAGGTATAGAAATATGACTTTATGCTGTTGCTTCTTTATCTTTATCTTCATCATCACTACATAGTGTAAAACAGTCGCCCCTATGTATGCTTAAATCTTTAAAACTACATAGCTAATACATAGCGTTATTCATAACATGTGACTGCATTTTTCTGTCTAACTGTACCTTTTTTGGTTAAAATTCAAAGCAAATGCCGCAAGGGGCGATTCGATACACCTTCGTAAGGGGCAAATCACTACATCCCATAAATAAAATCGAGGCGATTTGAACATTTTACTCGAAATGGGCAAGATCCAAGGGGCGTGCGGAACCTACACCACCTACCTACAGTCTCAAATAGTTTAGGTAAACACTATAAGTAATATATATTAATGATATTATTTGATTTAAGTGAACTAAGTAATGTTCTTATGAGAAATAAACCTAAAACTAATATTATGTCCATAATAGCCAACAACTATTGGCGGCAGCACCATTACAAGTCTCTCCACAGACTAGCGTCTCCACTGTCTCAAGGATTAGCTATTTCGATGTATTTATCGAGACTATACATACCTCGCATTTTTCAAATAGCTGGATCTCAATAGTCATGAGACTCCTCCACAGCTCGTACAGCATCTCGCTGTACTGCTCCCCAATTCCAGCAGCTGCGTCTCCATTTCTCAAGCATTAGCTACTTCGATGTATTTGTCGAAATTTATACATACCTCGCATTGTTCAAACAACTGCATCTCAATAGTCATGAGACTCTTCCACAGTTCGTACAGCATCTCGTGGTACTGCTCGCCCAATTCCACCAGCTGCGGCTCCAGCGTCTCGGGAGTCAGCTGCTTCGCCAGCAACTTGTCGTTCAGTTCACCCACCGCTATCATGATTGGATTCTCATCGTTTTTAAATTCTGCTAGCACTCTGTTTTGAGAATTTGCTATTAGTGTGGACAATTGGACTTTTACGTAAGAGTATGAGAAGGTAAAACGTAGAGTAGTTTGGATTTCTACCTAAATATCGATACATATATTTTAAAATTTCTTTGTCATCGCAAAACGAATGATCATAAATTTTAAACACATACACTTTGCTTTTCTCAACGCTACTCTCTAGAGCGGTGTCCACTAGATCTTTGAACAACTTAATTTCATGCTGTCTCTCTGTGTATGCTTCTTGGGCGAACTCTACTAGACCAGCCATCGTCTCCACGTAGTTTTCTTTGTATCTGAAAAACATAAAGTACATATAGTCGACACATGCGAAATACATTATTAGGTACATACGATTTACGGTCATAACGCCTGTATACATAACTCTTTTGTTGACTTACTTATTATGTTTAAATAACATAACATACCATTACGCCTGTATTTAGGTCCCATGTAATAGGGTAGGGGGCGAGCTTATTGCCATAATATATGTATACCCATATACTATAATATCTGAATAAAGAACTAAGTAAGACTGATCAAAACAAAATATTGGTAAACTTACTGGTCAAAATATGCCTGCAGTTCTCCACCAAAGCTAAGTAGTACCAAGCCATCGGGGTCCTTCTCAAACATAGTGTCCAAAAGTTCAGGTCCGCTGAGGTACTCCACAAATGACATCGCATAAAACTTCACCTTGGCGTCATACTCCTCTCTGGCAGTTCTCTCCTGTTCCAATATCTCGTCCGATTCATCCATTTTTCGTATGAGACCTCTAGAAAATTGTTTGTTATTAGTAGATAGGTATATAAAAATCCATCATGGGTTTATGGTCAACCTTCGATCCGACTTCGATTATGCTCAACGTTTGTTCGTGCTATATTACCGAAATTAGCGAAAATTGCAGTGTTATGTACGTGCACTATTATTTCAATTATTAATTTAAAAGGAAAATGTAAATCGGAGTATTATGTAAGCTGGGTAATTAGATATAGGTACACAGATTTAAGGTCTGACGGCTTTGAGATTTTTATCTGGCCTACGCAAATGTTCCACTGATCTGGTATCGTCGTGCGACGGGTTGTTTAGCTCCCTAGATTATGGTCGAGCTATCCAATGACTGATGCATGCGCGCCGTCAGATGGGACTGGTCTACTTAAAGCTGCAATGGCTCTTTCTTCTAAAGGCCATATCAGACATTGTCTTACATTGGAACTCACATATTTGCTACTAAGTATTATGTCTGGACTTTAAAAGAGACCATGATTCTCCGAGTTTGTTTCGGTGTTTCTTCTCAGAGGTCGTCAGTTAGGAAACGCCGGTGTCATCTAGTTTAAAAAAAAATTACTTGTAAAAGTGTCCTTATAAGATCTATTTACAGAAATAAATACCATTTATCATTTCATTATCATTTATCACTGTTGGTTTTTAATAATCCTTGGCGTAATGCGCATATATCTACCTTGTATCGGTCCAGTAGACCGATACAAGGTTGTTAGATGGCTAATCAATGTGTTAATTATGACTGTGGTCAATAGCCAAATTTGATTCAACACATGGCACTTGAAGATTGTTTAATTTAGGTTTGAACCTTTGATACTTACCTAAACACCGCCCTGCCATTCTCCCTCTCTTCTTCAGTAATAGTCTTATAGTCGAGGTAAGTGACCTTGTGGAGGGCGGCCCTGAGGAATTGATAGGCCATGGGGTCATCGCAGCATGGGTTGCCTTTGAAACTAACAGAGCGCAAGTTACGAAATCTTCGGAGGTACGCCATCTGGGAAATAGCGCTAACTAAAGATTATTACCTAAAGATTCGTAAGTATGTACCTAAACGATAATTATCATTTTTTACAGAGTAGCAATTAGCATTAACAATCTTTCGCGTCATTGTGAACTTACTTTTGGAAAGGCGCTGTTGTATTATTTTTTTGTTCCATAAATGTTTTTAAATAACTACGTTGTTCCAGACTAAGACACGAGAGAAAACTCTTGTGTCCATAAATCTCATAAACACGAACACCACCCAGACCTTAAGTATAAACCTTAACACAATAAGTAGGTAGGTAGGTACTTAGTTTGTGAAATGTAATGTAACCCACCAACCTCCTTGAAATCTTCTATCAAATTATCACCGATGCTAAATACAAGCAGGTTCTCCAGGCTATCCAGATTATTTAATTTCCTTATCTTATTGTGAAATAACGTTAGCACCTCTAAATTGACTAAGGCATCTAAGTTTTCTATCTTCTCAATCTTATTAAACGACAAATCCAATTCGTTGAGTCCAGTTAATTGTTCTAAGTTTTCAATTTTCTCAATCAAGTTGTGGGCTATAGTTAGCTTAGTTAAAGATTTTAGCATCCAGAGATGGTCGATTCGCAAAATGTTTTGGAACTCAAGTCTAACTTCGACTGCTTCGTCTAAATGTACGCCCTCCTCGGCGAACAGCCTCCCAGCCTCTTCAGTTGGGCCTGAATAGAAATAATACCCAGGTTACCTAGGTAGCACGGGTTAATCATATAGACATCGTCCCACGACTCGCCCAGTGTTGCTGAAGTTGTCTAGTGGGGGTTGACCTGCCTGAAATTCTAGCTGGCAAGAAATAACGCAGTAATGAAGGGAGAATAGACTTTTTCACACATTGTCTCGCAAAGCTAGTGATGTTGAGCTTCAAATGATTTCTTTTTTTATGAAAGAGGGAGGCAAGCGAGCAAGCGGTTCAATTGATGGTAAATGATCACCGCCGCCCATTGACCCCCAAACACCGGAGGGGTTTACCCATTTCTTACATGGGCAATAACCCAACCTAACAGCAACAGATTTGTTGAGATATATATAGTTGAAAAGAGAATTATATCATTGGCTAAAGGTAATAAGTACCTATACTAATAAACGAAATATTCAATTCTACTTACCGTGTTCGAGAATGCATCGTATGAGCATAGCATTATCGATTACACCCGGTTCTACATCAGGGTGAATGATAAGGCTATTTAAAGATCGCTTTTGTGACATTGCAATTGCTTTTGAATAATTTTATTGTAATAATAATTCAACACAAAGAAAACAGCATGTAGGTATGTCTTGTTTATGACGTTACTATGGTTACATACTTAATTTAGCGAAAATACCTCAGAAAATACGAAATTCTAATTTGGCGTAGCTAGTCAGTTCCTTACAGGTAGGTACTTTATTTTGGACGTAATCACATTATTATCTTTCTGAGAGATATATAAAAATTATATGTTGTGTTGTGATTTAAAAAAATATTGATTGAAGTAAAAAAACGCTTAGAGAAAGCACTGTGCTCAGAGGAAAGAGAAAACTCAATGACGCTGTGTATGTTGTATTTAAATTTTGCCGCCTCTTGTCTGCCATAAAATGTACAAAAAGTTCAGAAATTCTATCAAAAACACTGACCTCTATTAGTGACCAGAAATAATTACAAATAAAAATATTTAAACGAACATTGCCTCAGTTACGTATAATATGTTTTGTGTTTTATTTAGTTTAATATCATAGTTTTAAAATAAAATAACATTAAAAATATTTTTTTATAATTATTGATGACAAATATCAAAATATTTATAGGTGTTTTTTTTAATAGGTATATTAAGTTTCTAAACGTTTGTATTGTTGAGATCAATTAATCAGATGTACCTACTCTTGACTAGCGTTGCCAGTTATACAATTTAAGTCATATTCCTACGATTTTTTAGGAGTTTCATGAATGTACGACCGAAAGATAAAAATCATAAGTAATTCATACGACTATTTCATATTTTCTAACAACCAGACGCCAGACCAATTTTGGGCGGAAATAGGTACTTTTGATAACTTTAATAATAGGTATTGCAAAATTTGCTCTCGATTTAGTATACCCTCCTCATTCTAATGCTGATTGTGAACGATGCTTTAGTTCAGGAACTCTTATCCGATGCTGAAAATCCGAAATAGGGTCAGCATTGATACCGAACGCCACACTATTAGCAAAACCCACAAAACGCTTTGGATGTTGTGTTGATTTTTCTCCAACACGAGACAAATGTTAAATAATATGAACAGTAAAACTTTATTATAAAAATAAAGACTCTTAATTTTGTAATTTTATTTCTTTATTACTACTTACCATCACGCCTGTATTCCCCGAAGGGTTAGGCAGAGGTGTACTTAATGTACACCCACAGTTCGCCGGTATGTTTAGGTTCCATGTTATAGGGGGAGAGCCTATAGCCATTAACCGGGCATAAATCCAGACTCCGAGCTGCTAATGAGAATTTCATAGAACAACCCAATAACACTTTGCTCGACCTGGGGATCGAACCCAGGACCTCTAGTGTAGCAGTCTCATTTGGGACCACTAGACTAATGAGGCAGTCAGTTCTTTATTATTACTATTAATAAATTAAAAAGTTAAGAAAAGTTTTTTTTAACTTTTTAATTTTTAAATAAAAATAGTACGTTTAAAAAAAATTTTTCTTATAATAAAACTACACACACTTACATATAATAAAACAATATAAAAATGTGACCGTACATAATACAAAAAATTGGGCGATGGAGAGATAGTAACAGAGTAAGAATTAATAATAATCTGTCTGTTTGTTTGTTTGTACACGCTAATCTCCGGAAATACTGGACAGATTCGAAAGAAACTTTTTTGTTTTAAAGCTATTAAGCCTGGGTAACACTTAGGGTATAATTGATCTTGGAAACTGCAACACCTGATGCCGGACCATAATGGTCCAGCTAAACTATTAGAAATATAAAAATGACGCCTTGGCAAAAGTTGTTCAGCCTTATGAGCATTTTCTGTTGAGGTATAAAGATTCTCTCAAATTTATTTGCATAAACACGAGTTTACAAATCTATACATAGGTATAATAAAACAGTAAAAAAAAATATCTCTGTACATTGAATATATTTACAAAAAGACATTTTAGTAAGAGAGTAGGGAATAAAAAAAACAGTCAGTTTGTTTGTTTATTTATTTGTTCACGCTAATCTCCGGAAATACTGGACAGGAACTTTATAAAAAGCGGCTATTTACTAAGTTATTTACAGTAAACCACAGCAGTTTGTATGTGTGTGATTTGCAAAATAAGTATATGTACTAAAAAAATGCTGCCCAAAGTAATTATTCCACGCGTATGAAGTCGCGGGCAAAAGCTAGTAAAGAATACCTACGACTTTTTTTACCCATCATATTCATGCATATACAAATAGGTTAAACAAAACGTCTGGCAACACTGCTCTTGACAGTTGTGCTTGTGATATTTTTTAGATCTGTGATTTGCGTTTTTGGTGACAAGTGAAATCGGTGAAATATTTTTTAGATAAACTTGATTTAATTTCCAAAGATGTCTTTCTTTGGAGTAGGCAATCCTTTTTCTACGCCGGTTGGTCAAAAAATTGGTAAGTACTCAATACATAGATCTCACGTTCCACCGTCCTCATTATGAGACTTTTCCCTACGGTACATTTCTTTTTGTTGCGCACTAGAAAATCCTAATTTCTCTTTGTTGCGGTGTCACGGCAACTTATTGGGCAATTTTATTGAAAGTATTGTGTATGTTTTGCTGTTATTACATTGTCTTTCTGCGCAGTATATTGTAAAATAGGTGTTAATTACTTTGACCCTTTCAATAAGTTAAGAGCGGTGAAATATTCTTTCAGAACAAGCTACAGATGGATCGTTACCGTCAGAAAATTGGGCGCTTAATATGGAAATATGTGATATTGTAAACAGCAGTACAGATGGGCCCAAAGATGCCATAAAGGCTATTAGGAAGAGGTTGACCCAAAGTGCTGGGAAGAACTACACAATAGTAATGTACACTCTTACTGTTCTGGAAACCTGTGTTAAAAACTGTGGAAAGTCTTTTCATGTCTTGGCATGCAACAAGGAGTTCATATCTGAATTGGTAAGAAAAATTTTATATTTTTTAGTTTACAATTTAGCTTCACCAACAAATAATTTTATAACCTCAAGTTAGGGTAATGACCCTAACTAAAACTCATTTATTACTTTAATATAATATTATGTACATCTTTATTTTTAAAGTACACTGGATCATTTCAGTCTATGATTGTTACAATCAGCAGGAATCACATCAAAACAATGTAAATATAAAAATATTGTCATTTGTCTTATCATAAAATCTGTTAATGTCAATGGCTGATACAGTAGTATACAGTAGTATATACCTACCAACATAAAACATCATAAAATATCAAACATACTAAGATATCAACTTGAGAAAACAGTAATACTACTAATCTATTATTTACTAGTTGTTTCTGACCCATTGACAAGTACAGTGTTCTCAAAACTCCTACACTAGTGAGTCAAAATGGAACTTGGCATGGAGATAGCTGAAATTCTACAGAAGGAAATGCTATAAATAAAACTTTACCTGCACATTTGTAAATGAAGTCATAGGCGAAGTCAAGCTGAAAAAAACATACATAAGTACCATCATATCTGTATTCCCCGAAGGGTTAGTCAGAGGTGTATTAATCTACACCCATGATTCACCAATATGTCTAGGTCCCATGACATAGGGGTGATTACCCTGAAATAAACTGATTATTACCTCCTTCGCGGAGCAAGTAAATAATCTGTGAGTCATTTGTCATCTTAATTTATGATTCAACAAAAGATAAATCATATCTCTTGAAGGTCAAGCTGCAATGTTTTTAAGTTAAAAAAAAAATGTTTTAATACAGTATAATATAAAATCATTATTGTGAAACCCTAATAGATTCATTAGTTTGGATGGGTTTGGGTATTTGTTACTCAATTATGATATAAAGTAATATTGATAAAATTGAGTTTAAAGATAGAATATTAATTAGTAGTAATCAGTATGTATACCTGTTTTAATTGATACTTTGACTCAATAAAAAGATATGTGCACACATATTTTCAACTATTGAGAGATTAATTGATGCATACATTTATACTTATAATTAAATTTGACTAATGGAAACATGTGTTTATGCTGATTCATGGTAAAAAGACCTATAAACTAGTCAGTCAAGACTCTTACTGGTGGGTATAGTCGGAGATTATGAAATGCTATAATTAGGTTAAATAATTTAAATTCTCATCATTTATATTGTTGGTTATATTGCTGCTACTTTAATTTCTCTAATTAGTTGGGGTTGGAGTAAATATATTGATTAACACAAAAATCAGCCAGGTGGGCTGATTTTTATGATGATAATTGTAGGGTTCATCTTTAATTTTTAATTTCTGTGAAAAACAATCCAAACATTTTTTGTATGAATCACAATTTGAGCCAGTCGGTGGCATCGCAATCGATTTTTATTTATATACAGGGCATGACTTGGGTAAGGGAGTGAACGATTAAGGTGACGGCTAATAGGGTGAATGTTGGAAAAGGACATGCTGCGCCGACCACCAATACAATAGGACAAGGGCAGGAAGATGATGATAAAGGGCAACACAATGCTTGCCGGGCCGGCTAGACACATACATTTCATAACGCAACTATTACATTTTGTAACATGAGTCATTTGCTAATGATTCATATTAGGTAATAGGCTACCTTAGTTATGTTATGAATATACTATGAGACTATGTATGTTAATGTGTCAACATTGATATGTATAGATATAATAAATGTGTATGGCTTATTTACTGACTAGAGTACATCATGCACAATGATATTAATATGAAATACGTTGTTTTATTGCTGCAGTTGAAAACAGTTTTTAAGCAAATGTCAATGTATAGTTTGTGATATTCATTTCACTTCGAAAACATTTTTTTATATTATTTCTCAAGCATGCTCATTATTCTAGCGGTCATAAGTGCGACTGCTACGCCTAGAAGTCCTGGATTCGATTCCCAGAATTGAGCAGTGTTATTGGCTTTTTCTATGAAATTCTCAGTAGGTAGCAGTTTGGATTTGTATATGGTTAAGGGCCATAGGCTTGCCCGCTGTTACATAGGACCTACACATACTGGCAATTGTGGGTGTACAGCAGTACTCCTGCCTAACCCTTCGGGGAATAGAAGTGTGATGGTATGTTATGTTTATGTTATATTCTCGACTACATATGTTCATGTTTATAAGAGTTTACACGTCTTCTACCAATGTGTAGTAGTTTTTTTTAATTAGTTTCTCAGTTTCTAATGCACCTGAAACAGGAATATGTAATTTATTATTTATTTATTAATTATTATCAATCAATTTACTGCAGTACGTAGTTGTCGTTAACGATTCATACTACGTGTCATTAAAGATTGTCATAGTTGTTCGTATGAAAACCGGGACCGACTGCTTTACGTGCACTCCGAGGCACGTGAAGGTCTCAACATGTTAACAATGGTGACCCATCCACACATTGGCCGCGGCAGCCGCGGCTTAACCTTGTAGATTTTAAATTTGTAAATTATATAAATTCATGTTTAACTTGGATCCTTGTAATAATGCCGAACTGACTATTATTTTTATGTAGTAAAGTAACTTGTTTTTTTTGCCTTGGAATTCGATATTAGTCTTGTGTATATTTTAACTAAACTAGTTTAACATCGTTTAACTATTCAAATATGTAGGTGTCACCGTAAACGCTCGAACTGCGGCAAATCCATTTATTTCCAAGCATTCACTGGGTAAATCTTAGGATTTATCTCAGACCTGGTATATCTATCTATATCTTCTATATAGATAAAAATTAATCGCCGAAACGTTTGTACGCGCATAACTTTGCGACTGCACCAAATTAGATAGTTATTTTTTTTGTTATGTTGATTATTGTCAAAACAAGGTTTGTATGAAGAGGTAGTTTTTTTTAAATCCACTAGTAAAGCCGGGAATTAGTTGAGAAAAACGCAGACGAGAACAGCACACGCGTGCTAGTGTTTAGTAAGTTAGCCATGCGAGATAACTAATAATAAAAACAGTTGTAATCTTTAGTCAAACCTAGAATTGAATATGATGAATTAAATATGATGGTTAAAGCGCGGACAATCTTCTTATTTTGTAAAATATCTTTACATTTACCAACACATGTTGGTAACTCTGAAGATTTACAAGCAGTCAGCTTCATAGTAGATAGCTTTTACAGTAACATGTCTATACCAAAAATAAAATTACTTTAGTGCTTTCTCTTATGTAATTTTATTTTATTTTGGTACTGAACTAGTGTTAATTATTTTCTTTGTGCAGGTAAAACTTATTGGACCTAAGAATGACCCTCCAACAGTGGTGCAAGAAAAAGTCCTTAGTCTCATCCAGTGTTGGGCTGATGCTTTCCAAAACCAGCCTGATCTACAGGTAAATTAATTCTATAATCATTTTCTGCTTCGTCTGGATGACTATCGAAAATGAAAGTGTACAATTCGTCACTACCATTTACATAATGTCGTAAGATGCGAGACAATATCTGACCTGCTCGTAGTACGTAGGACCTAGGGCCTGACTGGTTAGCGACCACACTTATGTCGGAATCAGATCGGTCGTAAATCACCACTTGGTGTGTGCTTCGACAGTTGCAAGTGAAAGCTAATTCCCCCTCAGTTGTGGTTTCACCGCTGCGGGGGCTCTTGAGGTTCGACAACGCATCAGCAACTCTTCTGGTATTGCAGGTGTCCATGGGTGGCGATGACTGCTTACCATAAGATGGCTCGTTTGCCAATATTTATAGTCTATACATATAATAAAATTGTAACAGCCCGATGTCAGTTGATATTGAAGAAACACAAATATCTTTATAATCTATACTTATAATAAATCTGTAGAGAGGTCAATTCTGTACATGAAATATATTTCCAAAATAACTATCAGCGGGTGATTAGTGATCGATACTGACGCCAAAAATGCAATCAGTAAAATTTCTGTCTGTCTGTCTGTCTGTCTGTCTGTCTGGCTGTCTGTCTGTATGTTCGTTATAGAAACAAAAACCACTCGACGGATTTCAACGAAACTTGGTACAATTGTTCTTCATACTCCTGGGCAGGTTATAGTATACTTTTCATCACGCTACGATCAATAGGAGCAGAGCAGTGAAGGGAAATGTTGGGAAAACAGGAGAACTTACTCCATTTTTTAAGCTTCCGTCGCGTGTGCAGCCTTAATGGTTAAAGCTACACAGAAATCATGTACGACGGAAATGTTCTCCTTAAAATTATATAAAAAATATTCCACGACAGCAAATGTCTATCTTTTATGGTTGACTCACAATAACACGTGTAACTCCCGATAGCTTAGCAGTTCGGAGCTTTCTGATTATATTTGTCTACTCTTACGTTAGGTGACTGACTGACTGACATAGTGATCTATCAACGCACAGCCCAAACCACAGGTTATAGTATACTTTTCATCACGCTACGATCAATAGGAGCAGAGCAGTGAAGGGAAATGTTGGGAAAATGAGTTATTCATGAGAAAGGTTTCAAGCTATAAAACATCACGCTACAACCCTTAGGAACGGGGCAACGCAGGTAAAACCGCGGGCGAAGAACTAGGGAACAAAGTAACTATTCCACGCGGACGAAGTCGCTGGCAAAAGCTAGTATCTAAAATATAACCTACCTTTATTAGACCAACAGAAGCCAAAACAAATATTTTTTTATCAGTCTGTATGTTTGTACGTGTATCACGCAAAAAATAATGCATTAAATTGAATGCGCATCCAATTTGCATGTTAAATCTGGTGCATGTTTCTTCTTGATACGCTGCTTAGAAGACCAGTTATAGTAAGTAAAGCCTTACAGAACGCGAGTAAAAATGCGGGCAAAAGCACTTGTAAATAATAATAATAAAAAGTTTGATCAAAATTTATCAGAGGCATCACATAGGTCTTTATCTAAGATTAATGTATTTTATAATTTTGTACGAGATAACAAATTTTCTGTCTGCTATATCAGTGTCCAGGCACCTAAAATTATGCACAGAGTCTAAAGAGTTTCTTGAAAAAAAAAACAACCTTAACAGAGGTCTTGCGGATGTTAATACGAAGTTATGAACGGCTAAATGTATTATAAATATTTATTAGTTTAAAACACAAGTAGCATAGTTTTTTGTAGTTTACAATTTTGAGAAGGTCGACTTTCAAACGCTGTTTGCCAAATTCAGTCGCAATTTTACAGGTCGCTGTAGTTTTATATGGACATAACAATCAAATAGTCGCGTTTATTGTGCGAGATTTTTGGAAAACAAAAGAAACCTAGGAAGTGTTGACGGGCTACTGATTTATTGTAATGTGTTACAGATTATTGTAGTGTGATATTTATGTTATGTGTTCTTTATTATAATGTGTTCCTTACAGCCATAATATCTATAATTTTACCAGCTTGGATTTGTTATTATTGTTGTTATTATTAGATTATTATTGTTTCTTTATATAAGGTATAGGAATGGTAAAAATATTCAAATTCAAATTATTTATTTGCCCGAATACTTATTATATTTTTACTAGTCTTGTCATGGATCGTGCCAATTAAAAATATAATATTACGTAGGTATATTCTGTTGTAATTTTTCTTTAACACTGTGACAGTTAATTAGTTTTCATTCAATAGTCAATTGTTAAATACTTCTCACTTCAGTGGCTTAAATAGACAATCTTATTATATGTACTACTAATAAAACAGCTTAAAACTTAATCCAATCAATAGTGTATCCACTCACGTATAAAAGATTAAGTTACTATATCTATTTGGAAAGCAAAATAATTGAAAGACTAAATTTGTATTGAATTAGACTATATTGTTAAAGATTTGTGATATCGCGTGAAGTAATGCAATTATTATGATCCTTAATTATTTATTGTCATGAAACATTGCATTATTTATTTGTATAAATTGTCTCCTAAACGGTGGCTATACGTAATAGGGTCGGATGGCAGTCACTATTTATTACAAGTTCTTTTAGAGAGATAGTTCGAAGAATATTTTATCGAACATGTCACACAATGTCAATGACATTTCATTGGCAGGAAACTGTTTTTTTAACACATTATTATCACATAGTGATCCTAACAAGTGAAATTGCAAGGATATTTTCATGTGTATTAGTGGTACCTTTGTAATGATTGTACCTTGATTTATTATTTACCAATATTATCATGTGAACGTTTGTAGTTTGTACGTTTATTACTCATCCACGCAAAAACAGCTGAACTGTTTTGGCTGATAGTTTATAACCTGAACTAATACGTAGGATACTTTTTATTCAGGTTGGACTCAATTCTGAAGTACGCACAGACGGAGTTGCAGGCTGAAGATAGTTTTGTATAAGTAGTTTATGTAATTTTACATGGCTAATTAATTACTGTGCTAATCGGCCCAAATTGTTATTCGAATCAATCATTAGTCTGAAGCCCAAAAAGCTTGACAATTTATCATAGAAAATAGACCAGAAAAGAGCTGATAATCTTCAAACGGCTGGTTAGATTTTCTTAAATCATAGCTAAGAACACTCTCGATTAAGTAATCTTTCAAAAAAAAAATCTGAATCAAAATCGGTCCATACGTTTGGGCGCTACGATGCAACAGACAGATACACACTACAAACTTATACACCCCTCTTTTTTGTCGGGGTTTAAAAATACATCCTCATCATAGGTTGGAGAGGTATAGGTTGGATCATAGGTTGTATTATAAATTATAGATATAATATGTATAAATAAATAATTGTTCATTGTTTCAGGGTGTAGTACAAGTGTACACTGAGCTGCGAACAAAAGGTGTGGAGTTCCCGATGACTGATCTAGACGCTATGGCGCCCATATTTACACCACAAAGGGTATGTTGGACAAAGTTCATGATAAATTTAATAATATAATAATTAATTTAATTTCTCGCAAACCCAAAGGTTGACTGGTAGAGAATGCCATATGGCATTAAGTCCGCCCATGTAGTACTATTGTGCATAGAAGTATAAATAAGTAAATAAATCACGCTAAATTGAAAAGGTTTTTACAGGGTCGGCAACGCGCTAGCGACACGTCTGGGGTTGCAGACGTCCATAGGCTACGGTAATTGCTTGCCATCAGGCGAGTCGTAAGCTTGTTTGCCACCTCAGTGGTATAAAAAAAGTTCGTCACGTATGAATGATACCAAAATATAGTGAATCTGGTGCAAAATTTAAACCCAGATTTGGTATTTGATGTTATATAAAAAAAGGAAGGTAGCTGTTAGTAATTGTAACATTAAGATGTCCGACAACTTAGTCTACCCGTGACCATGGATGCTGTAAAGGATCCGAAAAGCAAATAATATCAATACAACGCGATAAAATCCGTAAAAAGTAGTTTTATTTCAATTCGCGTAAGTGTCAGAAACCAGTATAAACGAAATGGTTATACTTATAATAAAAATCTTTGATACTTAACAAAAATCCTTCCGAACAAACCTTGAGTAATATTCAAAACAGTGGCTGTTACACGAGTACTGTTCGGAAATAGGATGGGCTTCAATTTCATCATAATAATGTAATTAATATTATAATTATGTAGTTATACCTACCCGAACATTGCATTTATGGTCACTGTATATTGTTACGATAAATTATTTGTTACTAGCTTTTGCCAGCGACTTCGTCCGCGTGGAATAGTTACTTTGTTCCCTAGTTCTTCTCCCGCGGTTTCACATGCGTTGCCCCGTTCCTAAGGGTTGTAGCGTGATGTTTTATAGCTTGAAACCTTTCTCATGAATCACTCATTTTCCCAACATTTCCCTTCACTGCTCTGCTCCTATTGACCGTAGAGTGATGAAAAGTATACTATAACCTGCCCAGGAGTATGAAGAACAATTGTACCAAGTTTCGTTGAAATCCGTCGAGTGGTTTTTGTTTCTATAACGAACATACAGACAGACAGACAGACAAAAAATTTACTGATTGCATTTTTGGCGTCAGTATCGATCACTAATCACCCGCTGATAGTTATTTTGGAAATATATTTCATGTACAGAATTGACCTCTCTACAGATTTATTATAAGTATAGAAGAAGATAGATAGATTATTATAAAAATCGCCACTAATAATATGAATACTTACAAATATTTGTCTATTTGTTTGTTACACTTTCACGACTGCCTTATTAGTCGTCAGCGCGTCTGCTACGATAGAGCTACTGGGTTCGATTCCCAAGCCGAGCAAAGTGTTACTGGGATATTCTTTAAAATTCTCAGTCGTAGCTCGAAGTTTGAAATTTGTGCCTGCATGGCAACAGGCTTGTCACCTAAACATACTGGCGAACTATGGGTGTACATTAGTACGCCTCTGATTCACTCTAGGAACGGAGATAGCCCGGAGATTTGTGAAAGACTCTAAAATATATTTCTTTTCGACAAAGTTGCGGCGATCTTAATACCAGTATTTAACCTGATAGACTCGATGTGTTTTCATGCTTTGTATCTAAAGTGCCATAGATAAGCAACCGGTTATACTGTCATTTTAATATCGAGATTCAGGCTATAAGCATCACATAATAACGAGTCTGTTGTTCTGTGCAGAGTGTGCCGGACAGTGGAGAGCCAGTAATCGGCTCGCCCCTCCGATCAGCTATGCCGCAATCCTCGCCTAACCGACCTACCCAGGAACAAATATCTGGCACTGTAAGTACCTAATGTATTTTGATTAAGTACCGGATGACTATTAATGAATTCGAAAAAATGAATAACGTTATTTCTGATGAGATTCTGAATAACTTTTCCTTATTGGCAAATTTTATTCCTTTTTTAGGGATGTAACTTTTTTTTATTGCTCTGCAATGTTTATAAATAAATTCTGAAATACTTTGATGAAAGTCACAGTATAGTAAAGTTACAGTTATGGGTTCTTATTTACTAATTACGTCATAGCTTGAGTTTTTTATTAATTTACGGATTAACACTCATAGTTACAACCAGTGTCTCGAGTGTTTCAGGGGCCCCTAGACGATCAAGATTACTTGACAAGCATTGCTAAATTATAAACTTTCATCAAGCATTATCACACGTAGTTTGCTGGTTAAGAAGCATCGATCTAAATGGTCAAAAATGGTATCAAGCAAGCTTGTCTAGGAGCCTCTTACGGCCGTTTCTTATAACAGAGCTGTCAGTAGATCTGCTTATAAGATTTTAACATTACTTGTATGGATGTTATGTTAAAAACTTACCTCTAATAAGCAAATCTACTGACAAATTTTCTATGGAAACTGACTGTTAGTAAACAGGCTTAGAAGCTAGAGGTTAGCTATGGAGTTTCTCATTTATTCTACATGATAGTATTTAACTGAAATTTAATAGAAGCCTCAGATTACATCAAAGTAGCGGTTAAGGTGTTCACCTCGCGACTAAAATTTTTTTTTTAACCTTTTTAAATTTTCTCCTGTGTTGGGATTTTGATTCCCATCCGAGACACAATATATTTGTGTCATCGACAGATATTAATTTCCAGTCTGGAGTTATGTATTTGTCAAAGTTCATCTATCGCCCATATAATTTGTTTCCACATCTTTACTCGCTGTTCGTGATGTATTAAAGTTGCCGGCGAGTACCGCGAAGCAGTGTGTATAGAAATTACTATAATCTCCATAAAATAATTAAAACTTCACTCCTCAAACCAAACTTGACTGCGTCATTAGTCTAGTGGTCCCAAATGCGACTGCTACCCTAGAAGTCCTTTGGGTCCATTGGGTTTTTCTATGAAATTCTCAGTAGCAGCCCGGAGTCTGGATTTGTGTCCGGTTAATGGGCATAAAACTAAAAACGTACCGGCGAACTGTGGGTGTACATTAAGTACGCCTCTGCCTAATCCTTCGGGGAATACAGTCGTGATATATGTATGTATGTAAAATAAAACACCGGAAAAAATAGCGAAATAATGAATATTATATTTAACAGATTTGCAAAAAATACGAGGTGATTGTTGAATAAATTTGCATTATGTTTTACATGTTTCTTACAACATATAATTTACGCAACAAAGGTTTTCCTCATACAAGAGTACTTTTTTAGATATGGATTAGTTTGATAAAGATCGTTTAGCCATAATGAGCTCGTGCTGTAGGTATTTTACAGAATAGCTCTATCTACAGCAAGACATTTGCGTAGGTCACATGAAATACTCAAAACTAGACAGATAATTATAGATAACACATAATCACTGTTATCTATGAAAATGGCACTTATTGATAGCAAACTGCCCTGAATAGTGTAGGATATTGACTCCATTGTTCCGGAATATCAGTCAAGTGTTTTGTTTTCAGTTCTGATAAAGATGGTCTTGACTTTACAATAATTAATTATTAGTCACCGTCGAGGCGTCGAAGCACTGAATCTAATCACGCTTATAATATACCACACTCGCCAACACCATATCCATACTTACTTATTGATCCATACTAATACCTATTATATATGCGAAAGTAACTCTGTCTGTCTGTTAACTTTTCAGGCCTAAACGGCTGAACCAATTTTTATGAATTTTAGTACTAATTGAGATAGTTTGAACGTCCTTTGGGATATCAATGAAACCGCTGGCTAAAGCAATACATCGCGATAAAATATCAGGGACCCAAGTCTGCTATTTCACTCCAATAAACCCAATATCACTGCTCAACCAGGGGATCGAACCCAGGACCTCTAGCGTAGCAGTCGCGCTTGTGATCACTAGAAAAATGAGGGAGTCAGTTCTATAAAGTTTTATATTAAATACTAGCGACCCGTCCGCGTTATACCCGCGTTGCCCCATTCCTAAGAGTCGTAGCGTAATGTTAAATAGCTTAAAACCTTCCTCTTTAATCACTCTATCTATTAAAAAACCGCTTCAAAATCCGTTGCGTAGTTTTAAACATTTAAGCATACATAGGGACGGACAGACAGCGACAGCGACTTTGTTTTATACTATGTAAAGATTAAAACGTTGTTCCCAGGTGACGCTGTCGGAGAGTCAGACAAACAAGCTGCGCGCCGACCTGGCGGTGGTGGACGGCAACATGAACGTGATGAACGACATGCTCAACGAGCTCACCACCCAGCCCCACACCGCACACCACGACAGCGACGTTGAACTACTTAATGTAAGTTACATTTGTAGATAGCTTCTTTTTTATAAAAAAGAAAGTATTCTAATGCAACATTATTTCAAGTCAATCAATCGACTAACTTTCAAGCATAACTAACTACATTATAATATATTTTTTTATATGTAAAAGATAAACATAATATTTGCAATTATATTATATTATTCTAGCATCTGATGCGTACTAGATAAACTACTTTTTGATATTTTTATTAGAAAAATGTATCTAATTAAAAAAAAAAATCACGTCCGTTGTAAATTTATAAGCAAATATGTGGAAACTGTTTTGGATCATGAATTATTATTATTGTCAAATACTTCATGTTATATTGTAATTTGTTCCAACCTTTATATGGACTACTGGTAGTTGTTGTGTATGAACACAGCTGATCCGGAGAGCGACACTGCGTCAGCTCCGTCTCATGCAGTACATTATTTTATGCCGATTAAGAAAAGTCACCACACAGAAACCTCCAGCCATTCTAAATAAACAAAAGATACTTTAAAATTCATTATTATTCAAATAATGGCACTAATAAAAAATACAGACCTTCTAAATATAACGCTGGCATAAATATGTTTATGTAAATACAGCTCTGAATACGAACGAAACAAAAAAGCCAATTCCTACATTAAAATACAAATCATTTTTCTGTTTTTAAACATACCGATAATGTTTGGTACCGTCACTTTACTTACTACGTATTTATCTTTAATTCATGCCATGCCACCCTAGAAAAGTACGTACTTTACCCCATGCCGCATATCATTTACAAACATTTTTTAATGTCTTTTGGAGAGATATTTAAGTTTGAATTCGAGGCGCCGATGGGCGGCCTCGGCATTTGAATAAAGATATTTCGGACGCCGATGGGCGGCCTCAGCATTGAATGGGTTAATTTTAGTCGAATAATTTATATTACGGTTAAATAATCTACTGTATTTCCTTGTTTTATTATTTTTTTATGGAAATTATTTTTTTCTACGTCTTCTTTATATGTCGCACCTTCACAACTATAGAAACCTATCTACCACGAAAGCGTTGTTTCATGCCGGTTTTCTGTGAGGCCGTGGCTCTCCCACGTAAAAAAATTTAATCTATTGAAAAACCTAATAAAATTGTTGATGAAACTAATTTCATAATGTAAATCCGACTTAAAAGACTCATTGTGTTGTAGGAGCTGGCGGATACTTTACGCGCCATGCAGAGCCGCGTGGCCGACCTGATCGGGCGCCTCGCCGGCGAGTCTCCGCTCACCTCGGAGCTGCTGCTCGCCAACGACCGCCTCAACAACCTGCTGCTCCGACACGGACGGTTCGTCAACAACAGGTAAATACATACAATTGATGATGATGAGGATGATTAATACAATTGAAGCGGCGGTAGCTTAGGCGGAGGCGTACGGAATGTTTGTTGGTATATTTGAGTCCAATGTAATAGGGGGCGAGCCTATCTCTATATATATAAAACTCAAAGGTGACTGACTGACTGACATAGTGATCTATCAACGCACAGCCCAAAACACTGGAGGATCCGGGGTGAAATTTGGCATGCAGGTAGATGTTATGGTAGAATGCCCAATAATATCCTACTGGCATCCGCTAAGAAAGGATTTTGATCAATTCTACCCCCAAGGGGATGGAAGTTCATATGGAACAAAGTAACTATTCCACGCGGATGAAGTCGCGAGCAAAAAGCTAGTTGCCCTATATTATTATATGAATTTAAAATTTCAAAGTTTGTCTCGAATTTCTTCCCTCAATTATTTAAGCTAGGTACTCTTCTTGACATCAATGTTTTATTTATGATGTTTTATCAGGAATGCAGCAACCGGAGGCGCCACTCCATCTGCCATCCTGGGCGCTGCCATGGGAGTGCCCGGATCGAATGCCCCTGCATCACGTAAGTTTTCTTTTATAGACCTATTTTTCTAAAGTTATTCATATAAATAATGATGTTACAAAATAGCGATGCCTCTTTTCATCTCTCGTAATTATAATAATTGCGAAGAGAAGAGAATTTAAGTGACGTCGTTTATGTCTTGTATCCGATTTTATTTTAACTTTTATCCGAACAAATGTATCTATTTTATTCAGCTGGAATATTATTAATATTAACATAAACATACCATCACGCCTGTATTCCCCGAAGGGTTAGGCAGAGGCGTACTTAATGTACACCCACAGTTCGCTGGTATGTTTAGGTCCCATATTATAGGGGGCGAGCCTATAGCCATCAACCGGCCACAAATCCAGACTCCGATCTGCTACTGAGAATTTCATAGAAAAACCCAATAATACTTTGCTCGACCTGGGAACCCAGGACCTCTAGTGTGGCAGTTGCGCTTGGGACCACTAGACTATTGACTATTATTGTATATTTTATTGGTTACAAACAATCTTTGAGCGTTCTTTACTGTGGTATTTCTTAATGATGAATAAATGAATAATAAATGATATTTATTTCTGTAAATAGATCTTATAAGGACACTTTTAGAAGTCTTTTTTTTTACTCGTCGTTTAATTACTCGTATAACAGTCTCATGTTTGCAATTTACGTGTCTCCTGCACAAAGTGAAAGTAGTATTATTATAATAAGTTACTGTTTAATCTATTTCAGCAAAAAAGGTTGATGATGATGCCCTGATTGATCTCAGCGATGATGTACCTGACATAGCTAAACTGAGTAAGTTAACATTACTGTCATGTAAAGATCTAAGTGCTGTGTTTACTTTAATTAAATTTAAAAATCCATTCGGATTGTTTTTGATCGCACTTTTGGTAACAGATAAAATTTGGAGACCAGAAATTCTATTCTAATCTGGTTTGAGTGTATGCTTGTAAAGTTCTCTGCGTCAAAGCTTGTTCCCTAGAGCTGTCATTGAAAAAAATAATTTGCCTTGGAAGGTATTTGAGAACATTTTGGAATTATCTCTGGCACCACTAGAAGTATTGAAAGACTCCACAGTATGTTTATGAATCTATTCCAGCCGTAAAGGACACCCAGCCGCAGAAGTCGCCGGGCAGCTCTAAGGACGAATTCGACATGTTCGCACAATCGCGCAACCTTACCTACGAGAACTCCAAGAATGGGTGAGTTTTACGAATTAGGAAGTATCTCAAAACGTATTTGACAGTGATGTTTAATTAATTTGTAATTATGCTGAGTTCTTTATTTTTTAATACTTTGCAATGGATTACATTTGTTCTCGCTAACTGCGCGGCTATGTAGTGCGAGTTGAAAATAACAACCCGCTATATATTATAATTCTATTTTGTAAAAAAAAACGTCCCACGCTAGGAGTTTCTCCTGTATCGTGAGCGCGTTTACAAACACGAATTCTGACAAACACAAACGCCCCGACTTGGAACATCTACCTGTAGATCATCATACAAATTTTTGCTCTGTGTGGGGATCGAATCGATCGATTTTGAAAATATGCGACAAATCGAAATGGGAGTTTCAGTAAGCGTTACTTATTCATTTTAAGATGTTCAGTAATCTAAATTGTACAAAAAAATATTTATTTTTCATCTTAGATGGTGCAGACTAAGCTGATAGTCTTCGCCCGATCAATTCATTACGCAGATAGTTACTACGTGAAGTATGGCAACGCTTTGCGCTTAAAATCATTTCTATTTTTTTTACTATACACGAGAAAAGTCGCAGTAAAGGGCAGGCATACGAGACATTGCCAAACGCTTTTCAAAATACTAAAAAAATATAATTATTTTCCTTAATCATGTGCTCTAAATTTTCTTTGTTACACATAAACTCATATATTTTAATTTGCCGCGTCTATTCAATCTCATTCTGTATAACACATCATACCAAATAGTTTTTATTCACTGACAGAAATTACTATAAGTAATAGGATTTTTGTATGATTCATCAGCGGTAGCAGTTACGCAGATAATTTGGAGGAGCAGACGTCGACCGGCCTGGCTTCCGCCGCCAACCAGCGAGCCACGCAGGGACAACCTCTGGTACGTAATACCATTCACATTGACTACATGGAGTTTATAATGTTGTATCGTGTTGTGTCGATGGGTTTTTTTTAACTAACATTGCTTGTGTTTTCGTGTTTGTTGTAAATTAAAACCAAACAAAAATCAACTGAAAAGTATGATACAAGACAATTTTCCTGTCTCATGTTGACTTTTTTCTTGTCGGGTTTTAGTTTTCGTTTTATTTGACTCTTTTTGGTGGCTCGTGCTTATTTCATGTACTAGGAAGCAAGATTTGCAGTATATTTTAAATATCATGAAACAAAATAACAAAATATGGATAGTACTGCGTCAATTAGCGTATAGCGCATTAGCTGCATATATAAGCGGCGGTAGCCTAATGGCTAGGGCGTCGGACTTGCGATCATGTGGTTGCCGGTTCGAACCCCACCCATTGCACTACCGACGTGAACCCACTCGTAACACCAGCATTTAGCTTAGCACGAGGGGTTAACAAGAATACTAGTAATGTGCGACCAACACTACTAGTAAGCTTTAAAAAAAATAATTAAAGAGATGACGTTAGTAGTTGAAATTCACAAACCGTACACTTTCTATTCGTCCAATGTTTGCTTTATAGAATTTCCTATAATACGTTATACCGTATGTTACTATTTGGACAAAGACCTCATTTATTAAATTCAAGTAAATTTTATGATTTTTTAACATAACATTCCATCACGCCTGTATTCTCCAAAAGGTCAGGCAGAGGCATACTAATGTACACCCACTGTTCTCTGGTATGTCTAGGTCCCATGTTATAAGGGGGCGAGCGTATTTCCATTAACTGGGCACATATCCCGAATTCCGAGCTGCTACTGAGAATTTTATTAAAAAAACAATAACACTCGACCTGGGAATCGAACCCAAGACCTCTAGCATAGCAGTCGCGCTCAAGACCACTAGGCTAATGAGGCAGTTATTTATTATTTTTTGTATTCCTTTTTATGTTTCGTCGGCCATATTGTTTTATTTTTACAAAAATAAATAGCCTTTAACCTATCGACGCCTCATTTGTCAAAATCTGATGAGTAGTTTTTGAGCTAGAGATACATACATCAGACTGTCAAACTCATTACCCTTCCGTATTTTTTTCTTATTTTTTCCGTATTTTTCCTTATTTTTTCCGTAGTCGGGGTAATAATTGTTGACGTTTAGTACGGTTCTTTGAAGATAAGGTTTAGAGACTAGGGTCCTTGAGTATATTCCCGGTATTGTATCTACATATACCTAATAAATAAATGAAGACACAAGGAAAAACATTTTACTCACTATAATATCACTTCGATACGAGATGATGCAATACATATTTATTTTGGAGTTATAATTTTTTGCTGTCATTATTATTTCTATTTAGTTAAACTTTGATTTCAATATAGCCTCTATTAAATCTATTATTAATTTTCAATATATTTTGTTGTATTTGTCTGTTGTATACAGTGTTATTGGGAATCAATCGTAAAACGCTTAAGGGGTACTTCTCTACACCTTAACGAACAACTTTTGTTCTATGACTTTTCTTAAAACCTAATACATTTATCAGAAAATAATATTCAAGTTCTGCCAGTACTCTCTGATATTTCTTAGCTCTTTAGATGCGGGGCGCCGGGCGGTACGTACCGCGCTGAGTCGTACCATAGATATAATAATATTAGGGTGTAGATTTTTAATTTTTGTATAGGAAAACATATTAATGAATTATCAAAAGTAACACAAAAGTTCTTCGTTAAGGTGTAGAGAAGTTATAGCCCTTAAGCGTTTTACGATTGATTACCAATAAACCTGTATTACAATTATTTTATGTTAACGTTGCTTTCTGGAATATTCGACAGCCGACGGGCATGGATCAGAGGGAGTTCGATGAAATAGCCGCTTGGTTAGCGCAAGAGAAGGTGTGTTTTATGTTTATTCATAATTTTCTTTTTTTATTTTAAGATATTTTATGTTACATCGTTTGTTCCACGTAAGTATGCTTTATGTTTTTCGTGCGAGCGTCAAAAAAGTTATTACTCTAATGGCAGGGATCAGCCGCAATTCAGTGCTGTGCCCTCCGCACAACAAATACTGAGCTGGTTTGCTGGCTACAAGTATTTTGTTGTAAGTTTTTGTTTGTATAAAGGTGAAGGCGTTCGCTTGGCCGCCAAATTCAAATTTCAATTGCTTTTTCGCAATTTGAAGATTCTAGATTCATAGCAGTAGTGTGTGAATATTTGAAAAACAGAATGTCATTAACATTCAATTCCAAAGTTAAGAATGCATGTTTAAGACTATGAATATGATAATGTACTATCTGATCTAGACGGAAAGAGAGAACTACTATAATGAGAAGAATGATTTGTTAAATAATGTCGAATATTCACCCTAGTAATTGCGAAATTAACTATACAATATTCACAAATGAGTACTAAAACTTTTGCTTAAAAATCGTTATTGTAACTAGTACTTGCCTAAATTGTCAATTTGGGCAATTGGCACAGTTTTTGGCAAAGTTTCGGCATGATAAGGATTTTTATGCATAGGTAACAGTTGTCAATATTGTATCGTTAATGTCGCGATTAGTACTGCCATGTACCTAGAACAGTGGTTCCCAAAGTTGACTGCACCGCGACCGATCTCATAAAAACTTCCAAATTCGTGACTCACTTATTGCTGTCACGAAGAAAAAGGGACATAACCTTGTGTGAGAGAGAGAGCCCACCCAATAATCGCTCATATTTTGGGAAATGCTGGCCTAGAATGTGTTAGACCTATAGTTTTCGAAAAACCAAAAAATTTAGTGAATTTGGCGGGGTAGGTGAACGGTCAGCCTTAAAGGACACGGCCGGAATTTTTATAGAGCTAGACCTAACCAAAAGTATTCAAATTACAAAGAGTACGTCATCTTTAAGCTTACATTTGTGAGTTTACAATAGTTTAAGATCAGAAAAGCCAGAGGCACTATAAATAGAGTATAAAGAATGCAATGATAAAAATTCCGAGTCATATAAACAAAACAATATTCCTATGGAAATTGAAAGAGATTCTGATAACAAAATGCTAGGGAATGAGCTTGGTGCCGAAACATTTGCTTGATACCTGGTTATTACTGCTGCCTGCTGGTATAATTGGCGGTTTTGATGTGGCAACTCCATGTCAAGTCGTGTTGCTACAACATCGCAAAAGCCACATGGAAGGCAATGCAAATCTAAAACATGAGTTATCTCCTCTCTTAGGTTGACATTAGCAATTATTTCAAAGGGCTCTTAGCCGTTAGAATTGTATTAGGTAAATTACTGGTGGCACCATTAGTTCCACAGTTGCCCTCCCCATTTGAGCATGGAAATAATGAAAAATAATTTTAGACTGATAAATCTTTTTTTAATTTAATCAAAGCAGGTATCATTGGAAGCACTTTAGATTACAAATAGCTCACAAATAGATTACAGGTCATGTCATATAAATACAAGAAACAGTTTTGATAGTTGACCTCTATTCAACCTTATTATTTAATAGATAAGGACGAAAAGTGGTTAACGTCACAAAACGACATACTCACCGTACGAACAGCAGAAATCTCATAAATGCATTGTTAAATAGGTACGTCCAGTAATGAAAATAATACTTCGGTAAATTGGTGATGGTAAAAATAAAAACATGGTCAGTACACACTTAGCTTGTGCACATAGGTGCTTAGATACCACACGCCTCCTATGGATCACGCCTGATTCACCTTGTGGTAGGCAGAGACTAGTAATTTTTAAAATATATTGATCAATATTTTTGTGCATTCCGACCAGGCCGCCTCGGAGGCAACAGGTGCTCAAGAGAGCGTGACAAGCAGTGACTTCGACAAGTTTTTAGCGGAGCGAGCGGCGGCCGCCGACGCTCTACCCGCGGCCGACGGGCTGGCCTCTGCCGACACGGTGGCCTCCGCTGACGCGGTGGCCTCCGCAGACTCGTTGGCCTCCGCCCGCACACTCACACCTCGCCACCGACAGATCAACAAGGACGATCACGACTCCATGTTCGCGCTCTGATGTGCTTTACACGTAAATAAAACGCCACGTTTATCGTCAGATGTATTAATAGAATAGATACTACGCGTATAATATGTGTTGAAGAGTTAAGCTCTTTTCAGCACCTCACGTCAAAATTCTGCCATACATTTCACCACTGGTTGGGTTTTCAGACTAGGTATATGTCGTAAGCGTGGGCAAGGGGAACGTGAGGTGTATTAGAAACGAGCGCTCTTCCTTGCTGCGTCAAGTATCCTTAATAAGCTTTGCTTAATATAATAAAATTTCCTGCTGAACAAGATTTTTCCGAAAAACTTAAATTATATTTTTGGTTTTTTTTTTTTGCATTTTCCATGCTAAAAATTCAATCGCGGGCAGGATTCAAACCTGCGTCTTCTGGTTAGATACACCAAACGCTCTGACCTCCCGCCGCCAGATCTAAATTTGCCAGGCAAATTTCGATCACCACCTTATGACGCAAATTCAAATGCGAAGGCATTTGGCCCGCGATTGAATTTTTCCTTTACTAAAATAACTTTAATATAGTCTGCTCACTATTTTCGGCGTCCTGACAAGTCAGTTGCAGAATTATTTATTTTTCAGTAGCCGTTTTTGCATCTAAAGCCATAGTATTATTATTCAAGCTTCAAAATATTATTAGATATTTTTCTGCTTTCTATTACACATATCTGATGATGAATTGAAAGGCGTCTAATCCACTAGCCGTGCATCGTGCTTGACTGTGCAGCATTGTCATAAATGTTACCGAGATTCGGAACTTAATTCCACATTGTATGTGTTCCATCGGCATTAAGTTTGTGTTCAAAAATATTTATTAACCGAACAAATTTTAAAGTTACGATAATCCGATGGAAAAATGTGTAGGATTTTCATTCCTAGCTATCTATTATACATAATTATAGGACATGGGTTGGCTTTCCATTGTCAACACACATTGGTCGCCCGACCACAACCCTATTTTGCTGTTATTTTGCATCTAATCATTCATGTACTGTTATGAAATAATAATAGTAATATCGCCAACAATTCACATGTATTCGATATGCCGTTTGGTGCCTGGCTTTTATAGTTCTATTTGAAATATTTTAAGCTGACTAATCGATTTCATCTTAACTTATTATTAAGTGTAAAAAAATACATTGAAATGTAATAATTAATTATTGTTCGCCTCATTATTACTAATTTATAGGGGAGCGTAAGAGTATTCGTTTTCTTCAACTTAAAATACTTCAATATTTAAATGATTTTGTAACAGCGTGGTATACAATGATAAGTACATAACTACGGCCGTCATTGACTATATATGTATTTCAGGAGGCTAAGATTACGTTAAGTAGATTTCTTTAATATACAACGCGTAACTAAATAAACGCCAGATCTCGAAACACGTCAATTAGAATATCGAGTCATAATTATAATAACGAAGCCCTAAAATAATGTTGAGACATCAGCTAACCGCAAAACTTGTGGCCGTACTACATTCGTACTCACAACGACTACGATATTGGTGCGCGCACGCACACAATAACAATTTGTGCAAATAGGTTCCAGTTTTCCATACCTCGACCCACTGATGGATCAGGATGCCATATTTCAGGTATTGTAATTATCTTTTCGGGAAAAATTAACATAATATTAAAACTCACTGTAATCGATTGTCTTGCGCTTATTCTGTTACAGGTTGTATAACTTTCTAGACTTCACTAGACCACGGGAGCATTTAATACAAGACCACTGGCGTTTGAAATTATTAATTTAAAATGTAATTATTGATTACGATTTTATAGTATTGAAGTATTGGAGTGATCGTCGAAGGGTTGAGATTGTGATATATAATATTATTTTATACGGACATGTATATCGTGGTTCTTTTTATTTATTAGATTTAGTGAATCAAGGTAATGTATTTGTATATTAATTTAGTACCTGTCGTACTGCATTTTGATTTGTTTTTGTTGATTATTGAAATTATAAGGAGTAGGATGTAAAGATGTATTTAAAGAAATCAAGTATTTTATATACTTTTGTCTAAATTCAACAAAAAATTATAAAATGATGTACAATAATTTATGGATTTGAAGTCACATACGCTCGTAATATATAACGAACCACTGTTTGAAGAAATATCCATGCAATTCGAGATCAAATTGCAATTGCAACATTTTATACTGTACAACATAATATAAAACTTAGTAGTTATATACTCTTTAGTCTCGAGTCAGATATTATTAATCATCATTGTTACTTATTTTTAATTCGTAATGGATCTGTATAAAGCGTAGAATATTTCATCATAACAATGAACAAAAGTTACCCCTACATTTACCCCTATTGAACCAAAGCGCTACCCATGTACTGACGTTTCAAAAACACTAAGCCATTCCACACCACATTGTCTCAATTAAATGTTCTTTTGGTGTTATTGTGATAAATTAAAAGAACAAGCTTAATGTTAATTATTTAAAGAGTTATTTTATGTTATAATCGTTGTAATAAGATAATAAAATAATTACCATACAGATATTGTTTTTATGAAGGTTTAGAAATATTTGAATTGAACATAAATATGCAGGATTCTCTTTACCAGTTGTATAGTATATTCTAATTTATACTCCCATGGAACTCTTGAGATGGGTTAGACTAATGTTTCTTTATTTCATGTAAATAAAGTTTTCATATACTTATGCTATGGTTAACATACCTGGTTGATGTTCCTGGTCAGCTCTCGTGACAAATAACAAGCATATATAGGTTTTAATTTTGTTTATTTATCAATTTCTGTATCCACAATAGATACACAATTGCGGATTTGGCAAATACAATTATGAATATTTACATTGATGTATAGACAGAATTACTATATGAGTAGAAAATTTCATTTTCAAGATCTTTAGTAATAATAATTATGAAAATAGCACTAAATACATCTCACAATGCAAGTACTTACGATTGAATTATTCAACAAAACAATTTCAATAAAAAACATTACAAAAATACAACTTAACGGTAATAACCAATTATAAGATACCGGCTTAAGTAATTATATTTCTTGTGATGTATAAAATGTACAAGTGTAAAATATAAAAATATCGCCAAGCTACTCTAACAAAACACTTGTTCGATGTAACTAAAACTTGTACTAAGGAATGTGAAAACATTATACCATTATGATACAGAAATTATAAATACATTAGTTATTATACATAAACTAAGTTATGCTGCTGTTTATGCAAAATAAATTATGCGTTTAGGAAATAAATTAACTTTTACTGGGCACTTGTACGAGATCCGGTCGCTCTTACGATACGCGAGACGAATAAACGGAGTATTTCTTAATAAAATATCAAACAATGCGTACTATTAACTTAATTCGTTCAAGTACAACCCTTAACATAATTTAGAGAACAAGTCAACAGTCTAGCAAGTGAAATGCAAACGTGTTAGTTTAAGTATAAAAGTAAATAATTATAATCTATACAGTACTATACTATGGAAGTCTCATGAGAGTGTACTGGCCATTGAGCGCTTATAACTCGTCCCTGGCTGGCAGCTCGTCCTCTTCTTCATCTTCGCTCTGCAAAGAAAATAAAAAGATATATCGTTAATATAAAATGATTATCTCGTGTTAGATAACAGTGCGTATTAGTGTGTATAGCCGCGTTGACTATAGCAGGGCAAAGGAGACTTGGCCTGCATCAGAAGTACTACACATAACTCCGTGATTCGTCATAAAATATCAGATTGGAAATCGTATAAAGTAAACTTCCAATACATATCGAACACGTTGCCTAATTTATGCAATATAAAACTTTGTAAAATACAAACATGTAGTGGTATGATAACATTTATTTCAATGTCAAAAGTCAAGAAAAAGATGTTGTTGTATAAGCAAGTCTTTCGGGGATCAAGGTTATCGTATAATCTCAGCTCGATTTACATCTTATCGTAGGCCGTGTCTCAAACAACACTGACTGATACGCGTATGTGAATCACGAAGTGCGTTGCGAGAATGTGTAACAAATACTTAAGTGCTATATAATTAGAGATCATATCGAATCGGCGAATATAATTTTATGTTCATTAAATTGATTCTTGCTCTCAAATGTGTATTCAGGAAAACGAAAGTATTAAATACTGTAAGTATGTCAGAAAATACGTAACAAAGCTTTTGGACGACGTGTAGTTTTCTGGGGAGCAAGTCTGAAGGATAGACTTCATATTTACTGGTACGACTGTCTCTACAACAGCTTAAATCTTCCTATCTCTGTACAAAGATAAATATTTTCCCCTAAATTACAGTATAAATAGAATAGAGATTTAAGACTATATTTTATGATGTCATATAAAAGTTTTATCAACTCACCACACTTGGTGCAGGCTCAGCGCCTTCACCGCCTGATTCTACGAACTTGGTCATGGCTGCAAGTGTCCTCTCACCATTGTAGTCTTTCACCTGTAGATAAAAACAATCGTAAGAATCTAAAAGGTACAAAGCGGCCGGGTCTAAGTTTTATATCACTTAGACTAAACAATGTGACCATAATGCGATTTATTTATTAATCACGATAAAAAAAATACTTATGAGTACTGACCTGGTTGTCCTTAGTGTACAGTTTGATGGTAGGGAATGAAGTGATCTTGGTGTGTTCAAGCTCGTTGGCGGTGGCATCCATCTTAGCGATGACGACGTCATCGTCCTTCTCGAAGTGCTCTCCCAGTTTGTCGTAGATAGGAGCCAGCTGTTTGCAGTGACCGCACCTGTTAGTTGTAATTATAGTCGTTAAGTAATTGTAGGCAATAATAATAATTTAATATAAACTCAACTTGTGGTTAACTGGGCTAGATCGAGGTGTACTGCTGTACACCCACAGTTTGCCGGTATGCTTAGGCCTAATGTAAGAAGGCAAGCCTATAACCATAAAATTGGGGATAAATCCAAACTATGCTGCTAGTACTGAAAATTTCTTAGAAAAACCCCATAACACTGCCTAACCTAGTCGAACCCTGGACCTCACACTCAGCAGTTGAGGTTGCGGCCAGTAGACCAATAAGACTAAAAATCATTAAAACGTTGAATTAATTGTAAAATGAAATTAGAACGCGAATCAAATCACGATTATAAGTGTGCTTTTCAATCAGTTAGCAACACCATCTCTGATATTTCCATAATCGCGCAAATGTCCATTTTCTGAATCGTTGAACAGTGAACAATGACGTTTGACACATATTAATTACGGACGACTGAATACGAACTAACGAGGCTTCACACTTGCGCAAATAATAAGACAGGGAATACAACGTCGCGACGACAAATAATGTACTTGAACTCGACCTAGATATGGACCTGAAGAACACCCTAATGGTGATATAATGTAATAGCAACATTACACAGCGGGTAACACTTGATAAAACAAAAGAATACATAATGATAAATTGATAATACATGTGTGACACGATTGTATTTTTTCCACATAATTTCTCGAGTGATGTAATATTTTTTATATTTATGATATTTGCTTTCTAGGTTTTGTTCAATACACTTGAACTAACAATGTTTATTGAAATTATTTGCTAAATGTATATGAGTCATAGACATCTATAGGTAACCTAACATACATAAACATAATCAACCCATTACATTTTCCCACTGTTGGGCATGTGGCTCCTCTCAGAATGAGAGGAGACCCGACCCGTCTCGTTACAAACATACTTACATACAAATCTTTCCTCTTAATAATATTAGTATAGATTAAATATACAGGAAATGAGAACACATCCACGTTTTTATAAAATTGGTTGAAAGAATAGGTCACTTAATAAAAGTATGTTATCACAAAAGCGTTATAATATTATAATAACAACTGTCAACCTATTGATAAATATCGACCTACGTGCAGATATTTAACATATTGATAAAGCCGATGACAGCAGGTATTGTAACTTAAGGCCACAGCCACTAGGTATTTTGTATAATCTTTTTTTGATGGGCCTAAGTTAGTGGTTTCTGATCTGGTATTGAGTTGAGGCGCACATCCCCGTGAAGATTTATAACAAACAGATATTAAAAGGAAGGACCTCGATCTAGTTAAAATATCAATATGTACTATATATATATATATAAGCAACATGTTTTATAGTAGAATTGATAACTTACCATGGGGCATAGAATTCCACGAGCACATTTTTGCTGTTGTCGAACACGACCTCGTCGAAGTTGGTGGCGACCAGGGTCTTGACGGGTTTGGCGGCCCAGTCCGAAGGCAGCTCCTCGCTCAACAGGTGCTGCTTCAGGGTGCCAGCGAAGAAGGACTGGATGAATTCCTACGAAAAAGGATATGACGTAAATATTATGTCTCCCTGGGTAAGTATTATAGGAATCATAATGGCATGCTTATAAAACCAAGTAGAGCTAAAGGACTGGTAATATTTACCAAGTTATAGAAATGTTAACTGTACTGTTATTTAATTGTTTGTTAATGTAACGAATGGCATCGTGTCACGTTTCTACTATACCTTATTTGAAGAATGAATCTTGAGAATTATTGTACAGAATGATTGTGTACAATTCTCAAGGCATACATAGCAATTTTCTATGCTTAGCGTGACATGAAATCCGTGACTATCCGTCATACGGTGGTTTACGTTTTAAAACTCCTCTAGTACGTAATGTTGCTACCTAATATATCAATAAATAAGTAATGATAAGAATAATAACACGAGATGGTAATGATGATTTGAAAGCAGTGTTGAATACAAGACCCGTGAAAGTGCTAAGGCATGATATAATTTGATATTCTAATACAGTAACTATTATCTGCATCATAGGAGCTATTAATACCTACTGTATTATAAGACTTATAATTAGTATATTTTAGTTAGTGCATTACTGTTCTATTTAATTCATAGATCTATACTACCTACTAAAAGGCTAAACGTTCGCAGTTAAACAAGTAATTTAATCGATAACGTTAATTACATAACATTGTTATGTTCATTACGTGTAGCTTTTAATCGCTTATTTTATGGTCAGTGTGATAAACTTCCGTGAAATCGATCGCTAATGAGAGAAATTAATCGAATTGCCATTGTATCAGTCGTTAAAATATCAATGGCGGCTGGATTGGTCGGACGGTTGGCTTCTGTGGGGGTTCGGTTCCCACTGGGAAGGATAGGCTAGAAATTTTGGAAAGAATTACATATAGTCACCTAAAAGTCATACTAACATTGTGAAATAATAATAATGATGATGGTAATGGTACATTATCAACAAGTAGACACATTTACAATGTAATATTGTTATCTTTTGTTGCTATGTCATGTATGTCACTGATTCATACCTCCAGTTGAACAGACCGGCTTAAACAAACTTCAAGAGATCTTCGTAATTATTAAAAGCTTGCTGGCCATTGAAGAACGAGACGATTGAATGAATTATGATTCTCATCAATACCCAAATTACGCGCTTTGACCTTACCATGGGTGCATAAAAATGGCACATAAATATGCTAAAATAGAAAAGATTCGTATGTTTTAACTTACTTCAATAGAGTTAGCGGAGAGCTCGTTGCTGGCAGGCTTGTACTTGGCCATGTCCTGTTCCAGGGCAATAAGGCGGGCAGAGGGAACCTCCTCCTTTTTCATGCCGAAGAACTCCAGGATTCTAAAGGAAATAATAATCATTTATAAGCAACACTTTTATCTACGACTATACATTGTTCTTTTTTCGAATGCATGAAGTCACGGTCGTTTACTTAACGAATCAACCTTGCACTTGGCATTAACACGTAGTTACATGTACAGGCTAACTTTGAAAGCTTTTAAACACTAATAAAGTCGTATACATCGTTAGCTTATACTGTACTTTTAACTTCATTCAATCACTTAATGCAATTTAGTCAACATTATCTTACTTTGTTTATCATATTATATATTAGAGTATATAGTCGAGTTTATCCTTACATTGTGAGTCTAAGCGAGCGTGAGAACTAGATTTATTATGACAAATCATATGTCGACTCATGGTGAGTTATTAGTTTAATTAACATGGTTAATTAATTACAGCAAGTAATTGAACAAATCTAAAACTTGATTGAACTAATTTGGTGTAATTAACAGCAGCACTATAATGGTTCGAGATTTTTGAAGATTTACGGGTAACTCAAGATTCGGTGGTTTGACTCGCAACCCAAAAGCCTTTGGAGACAAAACATAGCTTACGGCCTTCTCGCAGGTCAAAAATGTACCAAAATTCATCAGAATTGGTTTAGTTATGCATGAAAATATATACAGACAGAGTTACCATCGCATTTATAACATAATATAAATATGGAACTATGGATGTGGGGTGCGGTGTGGGCGAAGTTACCATTAATTTTTACCCTACTACTGTTGCTATATGACCAGTTGCCATAAGGGTTTAATATTATTTTAAATATTGTAGTCATCGCAAAATATCTTAAGAGTACATTTGAAAATGAAATAAGACTGTACGAATTTTTACGTGATCATGTTTTTGAAGCTTCGTCAACACATACCTCTGGTGTTCATCTTCATCGGCGTCAATGGCGACGGACATAACCCTGTCACGGTAGTTCTTGGCGACGGGTTTCAGCTCCTCAGTGTACTTCTCGAAGTCGCCATTTTTCTACAAAGAAACAATAAGCCTATAGGATTACGTTGACTCTACCTTTCAAGCGAAAGGTCATTGATCAAGAGGTTGTTGACTCCCAACGTGTTTGCGAAGTAAGTCGGTGTATGTGTAGCTATTAGCCAGTTACATTTAACTACCGTTTCGTTTAACGTGACATCTTTTTTATTGAATAAACATTACTAAAGTTAATAAGATAAATTTAAATAGGTGCTATGATTCTATGTGGCCGTATTTTAACCAAGTAACAGTTTTAAGCAAATAGCATCATAGCTTTTTTCATAAAGATTTAAATAAAATAATAACAGAACATATAAATATGTAGTAGTACAAAGGGTTATTAACCGATGCGCATGACCGATTATTTACTGCTGAACGGTGAAAGTTCACGCGGCACAGGCGGGTCACCGATACAAGTCACTTTGATAAATTAACATAGACGTGAAAGTACATCTCACCAATTCTAGTCTCACCACTTTCGAGATCAAGACACATACTTGCAAAAATTGACATTGATATTTAACTTTCGGAACGATACGATATGCTACGCCGTTGACTACGTACAAATCAAGATAGTCTGCCTTTTACATATTCTTCAGTACATAACTCGTTAAAAACCGGTTTTGCCGAGTAATACTACCCGTCTACAAAGAGATATCTCGATTTCACACAAATTAATTTCGTGAGATTCACTTGATTCTTAATTCAAGTTAAATGTATAAGTTACAATCTTACTTGGACCTTATCATTTACACATAAAGCCATATATTCCTATTAAAATTCGATTCACCACCAACTATTTGAGCATTAAATTGAGAATTTAATTATGTGATAACAACAGAAAGTCTGTTATCTCATACATCCTGCTAAATCTAGCCATGGTGATCTTTTTTAACTGTTATTTATTCATTATTTTATTATCATGGTAAAGTCTCTTCCTTACCTTGGACAGGAACAAGAGTAGGTGGTATTTGATCTGTCCACCGAAGATCTTGGAGGCAGTCTCGTGGGAGAACTCGACGATAGTAGGCATGCTCTGGACGAACACCCAGGTCTTGAACAGATCTTCGTCGAATTTCTCGCCGTCGTACTTGACGCTCGGGCCCTCGAACTGTTGGTAAAATTAGGGATAAGTAAAAGTAGTACAGTCAACAGCAGATGGTATCCAAAGCTGTCAAATTTCTTTAATTGATTTTCAATTTAATCTCCAAATAATAGAGTTTATTATCAACTAGCTTTTGTCAGCGACTTCGTCCGCGTGGAATAGTTACTTTGTTCCCTAGTTCTTCGCCCGTGGTTTCACCTGCGTTGCCCCGTTCCTAAGGGTTGTAGCGTGATGTTTTATAGCTGAAACCTTTCCCATGAATCACTCATTTTCCCAAAATTTCCCTTCACTGCTCTGCTCCTATTGATCGTAGCGTGATGAAAAGTATACTATAACCTGTGGTTTGGGCTGTGCGTTGATAGATCACTATGTCAGTCACCTAACGTAAGAGTAGACAAATATAATCAGAAAGCTCCGAACTGCTAAGCTATCGGGAGTTACACGTGTTATTGTGAGTCAACCATAAAAGATAGACATTTGCTGTCGTGGAATATTTTTTATATAATTTTAAGGAGAACATTTCCGTCATACATGATTTCTGTGTAGCTTTAACCATTAAGGCTGCACACGCGACGGAAGCTTAAAAAATGGAGTAAGTTCTCCTGTTTTCCCAACATTTCCCTTCACTGCTCTGCTCCTATTGATAGTAGCGTGATGAAAAGTATACTATAACCTGCCCAGGAGTATGAAGAACAATTGTACCAAGTTTCGTTGAAATCCGTCGAGTGGTTTTTGTTTCTATAACGAACATACAGACAGACAGACAGACAAAAATTTTACTGATTGCATTTTTGGCGTCAGTATCGATCACTAATCACCCGCTGATAGTTATTTTGGAAATATATTTTATGTACAGAATTGACCCCTCTACAGATTTATTATAAGTATAGATTGGGGAAAGATACCATGTGGTAATTTTATGTGTTGTTGACTGTACAAACTTCTAGTAATATTAAACTAAAAAATTTAATAGGTCATTATTATGATGGTTGTCACATTGTTGCTATCATTGATAAGAAATGAATTAGGTTTGCAGAAATCTAGGTAGGATGGTGTGGTAAGAGGAGACTTATAAAAAAGTGTTTCATTTGATTTGTAGGCCATACCTACATCTTTAAAAGAAACATGAAAAATAAAATAAAAATGTGGGTTAGAATAACTGAATGAAAAGTCACAAATTAAAAGGCAAAATTAAAAATTAAAAGACGTTGTTAAGGATCTGCTACAAACTATGTATATAAAAATTAATTGATTACAGAGGTTTACACAATGAAGTCTCATTAACACTAATCTATTGTTTTTCTTGTAATTAAATAGACACTAAAAGACTTGATATTGTATGTGAGCCACTTATAAGTGCAACATGTACTAATTTTCTACCTTTTCATGAATAATAAATATGTATTATAATAACTTATTTAATAAGTGATTTGAAAACACAACTCTAAAAACATTAATATAAATGAGGAGAAAATGTACTGTGGGAAATAAAATTACCATATTCATAATAGAATAATTGCTAATTGCTCAAGATTAATAAAATCTTGATAAAAAAAATTAATGTTATATTTCAATATTATCTACTTTATAATATCTATAAAACTGTATTCATACTATTATAGATATTGTGAAAAAATAAGCAATTAAGATCAAAGTAAAAAGATAAGAATGTTTTAAATAGCTAAGTGTGTCAATGTAAGAGTCACTATTTGCAAATAAAAATGGACCATAGGATGCATTTATTTATCTTCATGTCCTGAGGCCAACAAACTTATTATCTTTTAACCCAAATGGAGGACACTATAAAACAAGTACTGATTAATTATATAAATGAGTATGAACATTTTATCAGAATAGTAGTATGAGTAATGTGTTTCTCAAGTTCCAAATAGATTAAGAAAGTGTTTATGTTCCTATGACTTGAAATGGTAAAAAATAACAGTAATGAGATAAATAACTACCTACATAATTAAATGTGGGCAGAGATAGGTATTGCTAATGAATTGTAAAATAATAAAGAGAGTTTCAACTGTTTTTTGTACTTACTTTCTTGTAGAGAACAACATCCTCATCTTCAGCTTCCAACTCAGCAATGAGTTTCTCATCAGAGACTAAGGCGAACACCTGGTCATCCACAGCACTGGCAACACCAAGGAATGCCTTAGCCTTAGTAGTGCTCTGGTCGGAGAAGAAACCAAAGACAACGACTTTACTGGCAGCAATGAGCTCCTTGGCTTGCTCAGCTGAAGTGACCTCAAGGGCTGGGGGACCAGTCTTTTTCTTCAACCAATTGATGATGTCATCAGCTTGACGACCACCTAAGAGAAAATAAATGATTACATACATATATACACTCACGCCTTTCTCCCACAGGGGTAGGCAGAAACTATAGATTGCCACTTGCTAAGATTCCTGCATACTTCTTCCACATTCATACATCTTCATAAATGATTACAAGTTTTAAAAAGGTTTGAATAACATTCAGTTTATGGTAAGTAATTGAAAGAGGTGTTGCAAATTGTAAAATGAATAATATTTAACTTTGATGAATTAACCATGAAAAGTTCGTAAATTATATGTAGTAATGGGTTATTGGAATTTTATGTAAAACATACCACTGTAATCAATAGGGTTGCCGTTCTTGAAGAACTTGAGAGTGGGGTATCCCCTGACGCCGTAGCTTTCGGCGAGTTCTTGTTCCTGCGTAGCATCAACTTTAGCCAGTTTGATAGGAGACTCCTCTTCGGCCAATTTGGTGGCCGCCTTAGCGTACTCCGGAGCGAGAGACTTGCAGTGACCGCACCATGGCGCATCTGTAAAGAGTACCTATGATTCACAAAAGGCAGGCATGTAAGTCGTGCCGGCACGCGCGTAACCACGCCGATTGACGTGTCATGCTACACTATAATTTAACTTTAATGACTAGAAAGAACTTATTAATTGAAACATATTGTCATGTATTAAAAGTATTAGATAGTTTTATCAATGAAAAACTTACAGAATTCCACTAAAATGAAGTCGTTTGATGAGACAACACCATCGAAGTTGGATTTGCTTAGAACGAGAACATTTTCCTCAGTGGGTATTTCATCACCCAAAGCGGCGCCCAGTAGGGCTATCGCCGTAAATAGGATAATTCTCATGTTGTAAAATACTGCACTTCACAAGACTGCTCCGAAGACAAAACTACAAAATGCCGAAATAGTGCCACTTCATTCACTCCCGTCTCACTTGACGTGGCAGCGTCGATCGTGTGTAGAGCTGTGATTGGTTCACGGTTTTTTTTAAAGACAGAGTTTGACTAAGGTAATTTACTGTCTTCCTGTCACAGAAAGAATTTAATTGGAGCATTCAAGCAAAAATAAGTACGTGTTAAGTGTTTATCAAAGTTATTAAATTAATAATTTAGTTGTACCGTGTATAAAAATCTGCAAATTTTGTTTTCTACTTAAAATGAATCTAATTATTCTAAAAACAAACAGCTGATAGTCCTTAATGTATGTCAAATGATGTCATTTGACAATGACACTTTAAAACTTGTCAAACGCTGGAAAGTAAACAAAAATAATCAGTGTTCAGTGTTGTGTAAATCAAGTATAAATATTTCTTTAGTTTAGTATACATACACAATGATTATCGAAATAAAACTATTACAAAACTTATTTTATTCTGGGGCAAAACCATAAATTTATCTATATTGGTCTGGCGGTTGCTCGCAAACTACCAGGTTAGTAAAATTAGTACTTATTACTAACCCGGGTTCAATCCAATATATAAAATTATCAGATTAAATTCTTTTTTATGGTAATTATTTTATTTTTTATTTATTTATTTGTAAACATAACCTTGACTTTGAATACAGGTTTTTATTTATTATATTTATAATTATACAGCTGATGGACATAAAAATGTGTAAATAACCATTGGTATGATCACCGCATCACTTGATGCTTTCCTCTACACCATGTGATCCAGAATTATCATCTTACAAGTTGAAATAATCCAACATATAAACATGAAACAACAAATTCCATTTGAGACAAGAATAGTATCTAGTTAACTGCAATAACATTGAGTCTCCCACGTGATCAGCAAAAATAACAAACACGCCTAAAGCATAGTAAATTACAAAAGCTGGCACACATACCACACTAATACAGATTTATTTTAGAAGTTTTAATATTGGACCGTTTCCAATTTTTGTACTGGTGTCCTTCCTCATTAACAGTGGCAAAAAGTATTCATATTGTGTTTGGTAATTAATAGTGTATCTAATACAATAAGGTTTGTTGCAATTATTAATAAATAACTTAAAAATGTAACTTCAAATTAAAATAATTTATTAGGGCCAAATAGTGTGAAAATTATATAATATAATTCATGTATATGTTGTGTCTGGATTATGTTCATGTGAGAGATTATATTCACATTTTCAGTCTGTAGGAGTATGAGAATGTGCTGATTTAAAAAATATTAAATCACAGGATGGAATGTAAACCAAAGATTTCTAAAAATACATGTATATGTGATGTAATTAATAGTATAAAAAAGTTATCCGAAAATATTGTTTCTTCAATTGGTAACTATATTTTATGTTGACCTGTAGAAAGAAATCTTGTAAGAAGGTATACAACCTTCTAACAATATTGCTTTATATTATTTTTAAGCACCTAGGCACTAAAATAGTCACAATTTCTAGATATTAATCAATATAGTGCAGTAAGTACTTTTGTTTTGAAAACCTCATGATTTAGAAGTATAACAAACTAAATATTTGGAATAAAATTGACAACCCTAATGGTTAAGCATAACAAAAAATTTGTCACACTGCACTGTGCAGTACAAATTACTTCTCAAATGTTTATACTTACATTTCATTCATATTTCTCCTCTCCTACTTTATCTCAAGCAATAAAAACGTTATTTACATAGTGCAGACATTTGAATGAAAAGTATATAAATTTCATTTAGAAATTATGAAGTGTTTAACTGAATCCTGTTATGATTTCAGATGCCAGAACTGACCGTGACATCAGAAATATATGAGGAGCATGATTATAAAACTCAAATACCACCAAGCACTGAAGGAAGTTAGTAATTTCACTATTTTTAGGGATTCAAAGAGGAAAATTTTATCACCCATTGTTTTATGCACGATCTCTATAAGGCTGTCTTCTTATTAGTCTAGTGGTTAATAGTGTGACTACTGAGTGTGAGGTAGTAAGTTTGAGTCCCATGTCAAGCAATGTGTTTGGTTTTGTTGTTTCTGTTTACCCCTATGAGAGAAAGGTGTTATTGTTTATCTGAATTACTATAATATGCAGCATTTTACTGATGTTTCTTTCTTTTATTATCATTAAAACAACATGCTGCCACGATCTTATCCCCCTAGCCCTTTCTACTATCGGACGACCAGAAGCACGAAAAAGCGACACCGTTTCATGGTACACTCTCTGTCTAGCATAACATTAAAATGCCTATCCTAAAACACCTATCCCTAGGGCCATCTTTAACCTATATTGGAGGCCATGGGCACTTTAGGTGAATGGGCTCATGGCAAAAATAAATATCAGGAGTAGGAACTAGAGGGCCCCATGAATCGCGGGGCCCTGGGCACTTGACCATAGTACCATGGAAATGAGGGGCCTGCCTGTTCCCTGAGGAAAGGTCCTATACTACTACCTATAGTAATTGTGGTTTCTAAAACATGATGATGATGATGGTGATGTAGTTCGACCGGTTTCAGTCACGGCGACCGCTTTATGGACTCTGTTGTCGCTGGTGAGCTCGCATGTGGCTTACGTAGCCAATTTTCTAAAACATACCTAGAATTTAGACAGAATATTGGTAGTCACAAAGTCACAATATATATGGTCTTCTTTTAGATGTGATATCTGAGTTCCCATTTCGGTTGCCGAAGAATAGAAACAGTGCCACTTTTGATGAAGATAATGATTTAGATATAGAAAGACCACAGAAAGAAGTTATTAAAATAGGTAAGAAATTTTTATAGCTACCTAATCTTAATCGAACTCTTGCTACCCGATAGCTAGCTAGACAAGTTGCGGTCTACTGGCTACAATTTGGATCAATAACTGAATCGAACTAAATCAGGAAATGAAATTTACGAATGTCTGATTCCTCGAAAGCCTGTTATTTTGCATGCATTTTGTTTTGATTGCCTTTTATCCAAGTTGGACTCAATTCTAAAGACCACGCGGACAAAGTCGCGGGCAGAATCTAGTTTAATATTGAAATTAAATCACACAATTGAGCCATCGAAAAGTTACCGACGTAGATATTTATGATGTCGAGATTAGATTGGAATTCTAATTTTTTTTATTACCAAAATTGGGCCTTCTGTACTCATTATAGCGAGGTTTCGCTAAATAGCGCCGTAACGCCCTAGTTGGTAGTGCATCGCGCATTAAAATCTAGCAACCCAACACTGTACGATTTTGTCTTCCTGGCTACCGTAGATTAGCGTTTAGTCGTGATGATACAATGTGGCTAGTCTATAGTCATGGTCCTTCCCAAATTCGTATTCCAGAGCACAGTTCCAAAACCAAGATCGCGCTAGTCGGTCTCCAAGTATGGCGGGGCGCGTTTCTGTTGGGCGACTGGCTGATACATCTCGGCCTGAAGGGCGAGCTTGCTGACAAGAGTGTTATAGAGCTGGGAGCCGGTACTGGACTCACCAGCTTTGTAGCAGCTCTGTACGCCAAGAAGGTTGTATGCACAGGTCATTATATTTTCCTTTTGATATCAAGCTGATAGTTTTCCTGGTGATATCAAGGTAATAATAATTTAATCTTTCAGATATTGATCTCGGAGGTATCCTAGAGCTGATAAAGTTAAATGCGAAATACAACAAGAAGTTAATAAAGTCACAGTTTAAGGTGATGCCGCTTGATTTTACTGAGACTGCTTGGAATCCGCCACTGCTACGTGAAATCAAACAAGCTGACATTATAATAGCTGCTGATGGTATGTATTTAGTAAGTTATATGTGACAATTCTGTAAGAAACGAGTACTTGATATTTTTGGCTAGATTCGACATCCCATTTGGCCTTATTTGCTACTAATGAACGTTGAAAAAAGCGATTAATTTTGATATTGATAGGTCCTCTAGATTTTTTTTTTATGTGATAGTAGGGCAAACGAGCCGACGGATCACCTGATGGTAAGCGATTACCGTCGCCCATGGACACCCGCAACACCAGAGGCGTCACAAGTGCGTTGCCGACCTTTTAAAAGAGGATTGGGCCTCCGGTAACCTCACTCACTCGGCGAAACATGACGTACAGTACGCGCGACATAACTTGGCCGGACTGAAGTTAGCTGTTTGTCAGTTTTTGGTTGCGCAGTATACAATTTTTAACGTAAACAATCCACTGCGCATTAAAACGGCGAACTTCACTCTTATGCCGCGCGTACTGTAAGTGTTGTTAATAGAATAATTATAATAGATAAATTATTTTCAGTAAAAAAAAAATGTTTCAGTGATTTACGACGATGACGTAACAGCAGCATTCGTTTCAACTATACAGAAGATATTGAACACACAGCCGCCGAAAACCCTATACATGGTGTTAGAAAAGCGATACGTATTCACGATAGAGCACCTCGACTCGGTCGCGCCCTGCTACGAGACATTCCTCACTCTGCTAGACAAAGTCAAGACAGAAAACCCACATTCCACATGGCAAATGGAACAACTACCTCTAGATTTTCCAAAATATTTCACATATGAACGCGTCAAAGACCTAGTTTTATGGAAAATATCTTCAACACCAATGAATTGAATTACTAAAAGACAATATAGGAAAATTAAATGTTATTTTTGATGGAAAGCTGACTTTTATTAAAACACGTTCCAAATTAGTATAACCTTTAATTCAATTTGGTTTCCCGAATGTCACACAATTCAGCGCTACAAAGTAACTAATCGATCGGATTTTCAATAAATAAACGTCAGACAAAACGCAACTTCATAAATTTCAACATTGTACAAATAAATAAATATTGTGTATAAATATAAAACGTTTCCAATAACTTATACCATGTTTTTGTTCGAACTTTACTAATGATACGGTCATAATATCTCACTAAGACGAACTTCTGGAATTATAATCTAGACTTAAAATTATTTCTGTGTGGGCCAAAATTCGTTGTATTTCGTGAGGAAAGTTTTCCTTAGTTCGGAGTTTCTCGCCTGTTGGTCCTTTTCCTTGCTGAGAGTCTCTACGCTCTGTCCCACGCACAGGTCCCCCGTGAAGTGGATGATCACCACTTGCGTGTTGAAAGTCACGTTTTTGTCTGGGGTTTGTTTACTGTAGTTTGTATGTGGACCAAAATCCATTGAGAATGGCAATGTCAGGTCTCCTGTGAACAAACGTTCGCATTGTTATATTAGGTTAGGCTGGTGTGCAAACGTTTTTGTGTTGTACCTATTTAACTCTTGAAATAGTGTTAAAAACTAACGGACCTCCGTAAATAAATAATTAGGAACTAAAATATACATAACATACTGTCACGACTCACGCCTGTATTCCCCGAAGGGTTAGCAGAGGTATACTAATGTACGTACATCCACTGTTTGCCGGTATGTTTAGGTCCCATGTAATAAGGGGCGAGCCTATAGCCAGGCATAAATTCCAAACTCCGAGCTGCTACAGCGAATTTCACAGAAAACCCAATAACACTGCTCAATTTGGGAATCGAACCCATGACCTCTAGCGTAGCAGTCGCACTTAGGACCACTAAGCTAATGAGGCAGTTATAATACCTAATTTTATTGTCCAATCTTAGTCTCGTTTCAAATTAAAAAATCTAAGCCTGGCGTTCCCCAGGGTTCAGCCTTGTGGCCAAGTATAAGAAACTGTCGAGTAGGTACTACTAATGAAAAAAGGCACGCCAGCCCTAGACCTGAACGATGACTTCGATAAATATACTAGACACTAAAGGTAGACTGACCCACTGCAGAGCAAGGAGACCTCTTATTAATAACTTTCAATAAACTGTTATGTTTGCATTTCATTACCAATACCAGCGTTATATTCTTCGGCGCCCTGCATGGACGAGTCCCCGGTACATTCCGGCCCACAGCGTCCATCCTTCAGGATGCCGCGCATCGTCGTCAGTTTACTGATAGCTTTCTCGCTGCTTTTGATGTTCTGCTCGTTCTTGTGCTTATCTATGTTGCGCAGAAATTTTTTCATCTGAAATACGACGATAATACGAGTGAAGAAGGGAACCCTACTATCTTGCAATCGAGGTTTCGGCGAGCAATAGATGGTATTTCACCGATTAAATTGCCAATCGAAATACCTTGCAACAGTGAGAGTCAGAACCTACGCGCCTGTGATGGAATGAGTAAGGAGAGCTGAGCTTTGCGGTTTTTTCTAACAGTGGACTGTGGTTGATTCACTTATTTTATTGCGCCGAAACTATATTCTTTTGCTATACCTATGTATGTAAATTCACATGACTTAGGTACCGTCTTTGATATTTTCTTTGGGGGATCTGGATACGACATTTTCGGTTCCCCGGGGTTGCTACCGACAACGTACAGTGTATTTTTAGGTATGTCGAAGTCAGAATACACTGAAGCTTGTCCTTCAACGGGTTCCTTCTGCCTCGAGCCAGTCGACGACTTACTGTTTGTCGGCAAGTAAGACGATTTTTCTGCGTTTTCCGATTGACACTTTTGTAATGTTGCCTTATTTTTATTGACGTTTTTCTGCTTTCTCTGAACGGGAGCATCATCTTCGTTAGAGAGGCTCTCTTCTGACGTCGAAGGGAACACTTCGTTAAGACTTAGAACTTCCAAGTTGCACTCTTCGAGGTTCGATGGATTGTCCACGTCGGCCACTTGACACAACTGGTCGGTTGAATGTATACTTATGAATGACTTTTGTCCAGAAAACAAGGCACCTTCCTCAGTCAATGGGGATGGTTTCTTTGAAACAGTAACTGGAACGTAAATTGGAAAATTAACGTTTCGGAATACAGCGTTGTCGGGCGCAATTTAAGCAGAAGTCATCGAGCGGAAACGGTTCATTTTGAGCGTCTCTAATGTTAGTTACTGAGTTTTAGAAGGGCGCGCGTATAGCACTTTCACATTTCTCATCTGAAATATTGCATTTGATCTACATATCGGTACGCAGCTTCTTTTGCTTAAATTGCGCGTAATTGTATTTAGCAGACATACACACCAGCGTACGTGCAGCTCTCAGTGGCGTTACAACTTATTACTTCTCCTAGAAATAAACATTACCGTCATTCACTTGACATATATGAACACAACAATATACGAGGTGTGGTGCGACTACTTACCTTCGTCCTCATTTCTGGCGGTTGCCTGAATATCGGTTCTACTTTTATCAGATAATTTGTGTGCATTCCTCGAATGTGACATATTTAACAACAAATTTCAGTTTGTGAACTTTGTCAAATGGCTTTCCATTTTTCTCTTTATTTGGTTACCCTTGACAGTTCTAATTTTAATATTTATTCAGCTATGAGTTAAGGTCGACTATGCAAACTCTTTATTTGCGACCTATTTAGATAAACTTTAATGTTGTAACTTTTATGAATAGTTATGGGCAATAAAACAAAATAAAATTTTGAAAATAATTGTTATATTTCAATTCATCATAAGTACAATTTACTGAACTTTACTGAAAATGGAACAATATAAAAATAACAAAATAGTGTCATTCAAATCAGCACTGCAAAATGGAATTATGATATCATAACTAAAATGTAAAAATATTGAGTGTTTATTGTATAATTATTATTACTAGTTAAACAGTCTAGTACGGAAATATGATAAACATCATGAGTTGATAAAATACAGACATTAATTGATTTTACTTAATTATAATTGTGAACACTTTGATGATATACCTAAGATCATTTGTGTGAGAACCACGTCAGAGTAAAGAGACGACTCAGTGTAAGGCATTGCAACCCTGCAGTCTTTTGTAGAAATTCATACCAAACCAAACACTGCACAATATTCTTCCATTACCAAACATTATATCAATTTCCTGTTTCAATTATATCCTAATTAAATAATTAAACTAGACATATTTTCACAAATGGTTGTGAATTTTGTATGGATCAATCAGTCTGAGTACAATTAGCCAGTTAGAAAGGTCTGCAACAGTTCATGTGTGTTTGTATATTTGTCTAAAGACTATTTGAAGAGGAAGGCACTTCTTCCAATTTTAATCTTGTTTTATAATTGTTGCGCATTATCCTATGCTAAATCTGAACTTACTTTTGTAATCTTGTTATAATTTTTTTTTGGTCTATTAGTAGATTGCAGTTTTTGGGAACTCAAGGAACTCGTGAATTGTTTTCCGAATTATACAAGTCACTGTTATTATAAATTGTTCTATGCCATAATGCATTTGACTATAATAATTTACTATTATAATGTTATAAGAACTAAAATACTGTGGCAAGGTTCTCATAGCGTGCTTTCAGTCTAAGGAAAAGTAGTTCCTAACATCAACTGTCATTGTGCTAATGTTTAGAAGTGATACATCACAGAGAATCGCGACATGCTACAATCAGTGCGCCGGAAAGCGGCACCGGCGTTGACCTCATGAGATCAAACATCTGAACAAGAGGAAAGTATCGTACGTCATAATTTAGTAACTTAATTAACTATTGTCATCCATTTCATGGACATCAACAAACTTACAACTAAAACATTACCATTAACTGGGCAGTAACGAAATTTTAATCACAAGAGACAATTTTGTTATTAAAATGACGGTTTTCACTTGATATGGCGTCAACATTAAAATTATGCATAAAACGTGAAAGACCATTTGTTCTACCGCCTCATATCCATATCCACTAATACGACAGCCGCGCGAGATCTCCACACGAGTTTAAAATAAACATTTGGTGGTTGTACTTGGCAGAGCCTCGGGCGTAGAAACCAGTCCATAATAAATTAGGGGCTGAGTATTCGCTATACAGAGCTTTTTCTTTCGGAAATGGAAGATCGTTTGCGGCTCTGGATGCTCCCGGAGGACATCTTTCGTTTCGACTCAGCGTGGCTGGGACCGGGGCTGGCCGCCTTGTTGAAGCTGGCGCTGGAGCTGGCCATTCTGTTGGCGTTCTGGAGGTTGGAGGTTTTCCGCCGGACGGATGGTGAGGCTTCGACGCTGTTGAGCTTGGCGGTGTTGGGCGGCGGCTTCTGCTCGCTGAGGGCGGGCTGCTGGTACTTGCCGACGGCGTGCCAGTGCTCGCGCTGAGCCCGTAGTGACTCGCGCATCTTCTCTTTGGCTTCGGCGTTATCCGCCAGCATTTGGTTGAGCATTTGTACGGTCTGGTAGAGCGCGACCGGGCTCAGAAGCCCGAAGTCGTGCAGCGAACACATATGTAGAACAAAGTTTCTATACAGGTTTTTCTCTAGAAGTTCCTTGCCTCTCATCTGGAGGAACATTTGGCAGGCGATCGGTATCTGACAGTCGCCGACGTAGTTGTACTTCATGACGTGAAGGTTCCACATCTTCATAAGCTCCTTCTCTCCCTCGTTTACGTCGGTGAACTCGTCTATCATCATCATGGTCTTCTGTTGGAGCCACAGTGGGTCAGTCTCGCTCTCTGAGTCGATGTCCAGCTCGTTCGGGTACACCGGCAGACACGTGATCGTATGGTGGTACAACCTGCAATGAGAATACATAATGATGGGGTGGGAGGTAACGGATTTTGGCGCCTGACGACTGAATGTTATTATGTTTTGATGACCATGCCAGCCAGTTAAGTTTATGCGTCTAGTATGTCAGGCTAGTAATAGCATCTATGTTTCCATTATAAAACTCTAGATTTTGCAGTTATCACTATAATTATTACATCTCAGTGTCTAGAAACATTTGCAGAATACTTCAAAAGAAGCATTTCATAATCTTCTGTGTTCCAGCTTATAGTTATCATCATCCTGGTATTTTAGAGTATTTGCGAGCCTTGGCATGCTAATTTCTTCGCCTGGATGTTATCATTACAAAACATACACCACATCATTTGCAGATAATTTTGTATTCATTATTAGTGAAAAATATTCAGAATCCGATCATTACTTACGCAAAATTTTACTAAACTAAGTGTAAATATGTCCAAACACAGTACGCACCTGTTATGTCCAGTGAGGTACGGGCGCTGCGCATCCACGAGGTCAGCGTCGTCGAGCTCCAGGAACTCGGCGAGGCTGTGGCGGGCGGGGCGGCGCCGCGGCCGCGCGCGCCACACCAGCACGTGCGTGAGCTGCGTGCGACGCGTGGGGCCCGCGCGGGGGCCGCCCCCGCCCGCCCCGCCCGCGCCCCCCGTCGGGACCGGCCCCACCGCGGCCCCGCGCCCCTGCGCTGCTATCAAGTCGTGCGGCGACCCCGTGTACGACCCGTCGTACAACTCGTTGATAGATACGTCGATTCGCGCGCCGCCCGGTATCGGCTGACATAAAGAAAGTACTGATTTCAACTAAATGAAATGAAATAATTTATTTCCGTATACATACTGGCGAACTGTGGGTGCACATTACAGGTGCGGTCCCAGCCAAAGACTTTTCTTAGGTACCCGTAACTAAGTAATAGGAGGTTTGTCAATTAAACATGTACCGTTACGATACGATTTTGGGAGAGGGGGGAATCTTATGCTATGTGATAATAAAAATGATGTTACTTACGAAGTATGTAAAGTTGAATCTAGAATGGCATAGTTTGAGGTGTTTGAGCAAGGAGTAGAGAGTGCCACAGTCCAGAGAGCACCAGGGACAGTGCAGGTCGTCGCACGCTTCCGTCTGTTGCCTCGAGTTGTTGTTGTACAAGAACTGATATATTATCTGCTGTCGTTTCAATTCACCTTCACTAGCTTCCAATTTAGATTTTTCACCTGAAAATTAGTGGTATATGACATGCTGATCTAAAATAGGTCTTTATTTATAATTATAAGTCTTTCATGATTATTTAGTTTTCAAGTAAATTTTAAGACCAAAATGACATGACACAGTTGCTAATGTTTAGAGGAAATTAAATTGTTAAGACAGTTATTTAGGAGAGGCCTACATCCTGCAGTGGACTGATATAGGCTGATGATGATAAAATAGTTTAAAAAAGCAGGTCATATCTATACTAATATTATAAAGAGGTAAAGTTTGTGAGGTTGTAGGGGGTAATCTCTTGATCTACTGAACCAATTTTGAAAATTCTTTTTGTGTTGGATAGTCCTTTTGTCGAGAAAGGTTATAGGCTGTATAACATCACCCTACGCCTCTTAGTAACATAGCAGCGCGGGTGAAACCGCGAGTGGGTCGCTAGTTTATTATATTGGCCATTTTTATGTGTTAGTAAATAAATTTAAATGGTTTCAATAGGCTTTATTTACATTTGCACTTTCTTTTTGTTATTAGTGACACAATACTGTACCGTTTTTAACATCATTATTACTAGATTTTGAAGACGATTGTCTATCTTTACTGGAGCATGATTCCTTCTTGCCATTCTCAGTGGTCTGTTGGTACAGTTTGGGTCTGTTTACTAGCCCGTTGGTTGGTTCCTGGCTCCAACTCAACTTCAACTTGAGCAGAGGTCTCACTTTAAATATATCAAAAGGGTTTGCATCTGCATGGAGATCATTTTCCTGCAACAAATCAAGTGAAAATGAATTGACCTATTTAGCGCAAGTTATTAATGTTTTTTTATTTCTGCTTGAATGCATTTAATCCTAGTTTTTTCTGGGCAGTAATCCAAGTAAATAAATACGCTTTAGGTGTCTGGCTCTCATACCAGTTTTACAATGTTCCATTGTACAAGTATGTATTCAAATATACAAAAGAACACAGTAAAACTGGTGTAGTATTATATGAGGGGCCATTTTTTATAATTATCAGTAGCAACTCAGGGTTTGGATTTGTGCCCAGATTTATGTTAATGTTTAATAGGCTTACCCCTATTACATAGGATCTAAATATAACAGCACACTGTGGGTGTACATTATTACACCTCTGCCTAACTCTTTGAGGAATACAGGTGTGTTGATTGGTTATTTCCTTTTGTAACAGAAAAAGTCACAGCTTTTATGAACACTTACATTCGGTATAGTCTCCCACTGCGCCATGAGGGCCTTGTGCGGCGACCTGGCGATGGTGGCGCTCCTGCCACCCGGCGTCGCGTCGTGCAGCACCAGGTCGTACTCCCCATTGGTCAAGAGACACCGGTTATGTTTGTCATACACTATTAGTTCACTCCCATAGAACTTAGTCCATTTCCCATCACTAGAAGAGTTGAGATCTGACGATGACTTCAGTCGTTTTGTCACTGGTTCTAGAATGAAATAATTATCATTTAGTTTTTTTTTTATCTCACTATTACACATATTCATTCTCCCTTATGAATCTTCAAATTTCATTATTAAAATACTAGCCTTAATAAGATAGAATGTGTATAGGATTCCTAAGCATGCAGTACACACTACATAATATCAATTACACTATTACACAGAATTATAACAGAAGTATGTTGCCGAATGTTTCACTCACATCTAAATCTGTTTAGTAGGCATGAAAACATAACAGACAAGCAACAGTTACTTTCGCATTTAAATACCTACAGATTTAAACTACACAAAAAACAACATTCATTTCTACATGCTTACTATGCCTACCTATAGACAATAATAAAAATATATCAAAGCCAATGGACAAAAACTTAAATAATAAAAACAAAAAAGTCGTCATAATAAACAATAAAAAACAAAAAATAAAAAGCATTACCATCACAGTCACCATTTGTAATTTCACTACTAGAACTAGCCGCACCATTAGTTGTGCTGGATCCTGATGCCCTGGTGACGGTCACTCGTAACATGAGCATGTAGGACTTTACATTGGGGCCCTGCGATGGGCTGAATGTGTCACTGGAGATGCTGACTGCGGAAGCCATGGCTGGAGGCTCTGAGGTTGATGGATTGAGTGGTACAGAGCAGCTGCCAACCTGAGAATTCATTTCGAGTAAGACAAATCACAAAAGTAACAAATCAAATTAAACCTAAACACATGAATGGTATGTGTCAAAACCTACATCGGGGAGCCATGCTTCGGCACGAATGGGCCGGCTCTACCAAAGTGATACCATGGCCTCACAGAAAACCGGTGTCAAAAAACGCTTACGTTGTGTTTTACCGAGTGAGTGTAGTTACCAGAGGCCCAATCCCCTTTTAAAATGTCGGCTACACACTCCTGACTCCTCTGGTGTAACGGGAGTCCATGGGCAGTGGTAATCGCTTATCATCAGGCGATCTGTCTGCTTGTTTGCCCTCCTATCCCATAAAAAATGTTTTATGGGATAGGATGTCTCATGGGAATTGGACTAATGTGGGAATGATGATTATGCAATAAACTGATTTATATTAACAAACCATTTGTATTGAATCACCTTGAACAAATACTCTAAAGAGTTTCTATTGATGCGTTATCTTCTATACAAGCAGTATTTAAAAGATTTTTTAAAAAAGTATTTTTTATTCATCAGCACAACGAAGATAACATTAATTGTTTATTATTCTTAGATTAGCAAGAAATAACCTTTCACTGTTTTTACATTGTAAGATTTTGATGCAAAGTTTTGCTATTGAAATAAGTGATTTTTAGGCCTTTTAATTTTTTGGTTTTTGTCAATCATAGTTATATAAAACATTCTGGGATATTGGCAGTAGTGATTAAATTTACATAAACAACTTTTCCTTAAAATTGGTTATTATAGCTAGGTATTGAACCTCAGCAGTTAGCATAGGTTTTGGTAATTATGTTCTAATTACTACTGTCATAAAACTATGTTATAAACCTACGAAAAACCACTATAACCTTCACCTTTTGTAGTTAAAGCACAGCTTTCAATCAATATTTGTACCAATGAAATACTCACAGAAACTTCTACAATAGCAGAGGAACTTTCTTTCCTCTTTTTATGGCATATCTTAAGTAGCAGTGTTTCAACTTTGACCTGATAGTCTCTGGGGTCATCCAGGCTTTTGTCATAGAAGCCTAAAAAGGTCAGTGTCATGTAACCTCCTAAACTATTTGGCTGAAGCTCTGTACTCTTTTTTAATGTTATTTTTTCTAGTAAACTGTCCACCTTGAAGCCTATACGGCTCTTGTTACTTCGCGACATCCTTCTTTTCATATATGACAGCGTTCTATTTAAGAATATAGGCTAAAAAGAAATAGTTCTGTTAGTTCTCGTTTTTATGACATAAATCCACTATTCCCACAATATTATACATACCGAAAGCATATTACGAGTCCGTAGAAATCTGTATATTTGAGTAGGCTCTGCAAAATGTTTATGATTATGAATTATTACAAAATTATTCACAGGAAATGCTTACTTACACAGCGTCGGAATTCTAACTTACTTTCAAATGCTTGTAAAAACAACTCATGGTCTGCTTGTAAGTGATCAATTTTAGAGTTTTTATTAGCTTCATTGTCTTTATCTCGCTTCTTGGGAGGCATTTTTATGGTTTTAGCTAAACTATTAGTGAAACCGCCAAGTTCATCAGTTCGTTGACTTGATGACAGCGTCAGGTTTTAGTGTTACCAACACAGAGAAAATTGCTCGTAGCAAATGACAAGTAGTGTTTAAAAGAACATTTTTATTAAATAAGATTACTGCAAATAATAGGACATACTTTGATGCATTTTCAGTGCTGTTTCAAATTAAGGTTGTTAATCTGGGTTAAGGCAGATCGTTCAGCTGAGCCCGCGAAATTCAAATTTCAAGTGATTTTTCGCAGTTTGTAGGTCTATAATAAGTTCTGCATTCATGGTAATGGTAATGCGCCATTAACTATACAACATTCACAACTGAGAACTAAAACCTTTACTTATAAATCCTTATCTAGCCAAAAACTTGGCGCAATTTGTGTAATTGGTCAAAATTGACATTTTACACTACTTTTAGCTACAATAATGATTTCTGAGCAATGGTTTTAGATAAAAATTGTGAATTTTGTATAGTTAATGTCGCAATTACCATTACCATGAATGCAGAACTTATTATAGACCTACAAACTGCGAAAAATCGCTTGAAATTTGAATTTCGCGGGCTCAGCTGAACGATCCGCCTTAAATTAAATTTTGATGTTAAAACACTAGCTCATAGACAGTAGCATTTTACTTCTTTTGCTCTTACTACAATGAGGCAAAGGTAAGGCACATTAAAATTTTATTACTGTAAATAGTAAAAACTACGAAAATATCCGCTTCAACAAGGATATCTATGATTTCGACTACCTTCCTCAGAATATTTACCAGAGTAGGTATTTATCTATTTAAAGATATGAAAATATTTGCGAATGAGTGAATGATGATGGACCGTATGCTTTAAACACTTGTCAACTATGTATGCCTGTCACTTGGTGACATTGACATTTATTTATTATTGTTTTGGCCAAAAAAGCTGTAAATGTAAAAATAATAAATGGATACAGTTTTTGCAATTTCTTCCATTATGGAATAAATCGAAGAAAACCATGCGTAAATTTAAGAATGAGGATAGAGTGATCCAAAGGCGACTGAGATCTCTTCAAAGGAGAGCCATTGAAAGGGGTTTGAGTGGAGTGCTATTGAAGCAATATGATTTTATTTTTGATGTTATTAAAGAAGGCGAATTTAAGAGGACCAATAGGAGATTAATTGCTGGGATTCTATCAGCTTGCATAGTATTAGTATTAAGCGTTAGCTTTGTCAACAGTATTTTAAGTGCTAGATGTCTATTACCTAGTAATTATTTAGTGTGGGAGGCGACGCGGCCACTCGCTGATTGTGGCTATTGTGAGAATGTTACGAAACCAATTATATTATGGAACGTCACTCGGCAGGAATTTGCTGTAAGTTTTTCTATACTTAAATATATTTTTTAATGTTAAATCTGTGTTACTAGTAACATTAACTTTATTTAACAGATTTATGCTTATACGCCTAGGCCTATTATAGTTAAGAATGCAATAAAACACTGGAGAGCAACCAAAGAGTTTAGTTATGATATGTTCAAGAGTCTGTATGAGCAGACAGCAGGCAGCTATGACAGTCTCGAAGAAGGATGTCAGTTCCTTAATTTCAAGACAGACCTGTTTAGTTTAAGGGAAGTATTTAGTATGCCTGAAGCTAGAGTAAGAAATGAGGATGGGCAAAAGCCTTGGTATGTGGGATGGTGAGTAGCTATCAAATATTTGAAATTTAAAACAACCTTGTAGTCAATAAATACTGTAAGCTGTGAAGTTACCATAAATAAATAAAATTAAAATAAAAAAAATGCTCATAATTTATCTATCTAAAAAATCATAATCATTTAAAACATATTTAATAAGAAAAATGTAAGCTTTCATTTGAAATGTGTTGCCAGCTCTAATGTTTGCTTGCTTTGTGTTGCCAAAGTCTGTCTCAAATACCAATTATTAATGTGTGTGAGCAGTGCTTAGGTAATCAGTTATGAGATAAAAGACAGAACAGAAACGAAAATTAATATTAGCTATACAAATAGAAATTGATATTTAGGCACAAATAAACATCATTTGAAACATTATTTTTTCAGGGGAAATTGCCATCCAGATATATTGGCGAAAGTTAGACAGTATTACAAAATTCCAGAGTTTTTACCTGAAGATGCTGAGTTTCCAGCCACTGAAAATATATTTTTTGGATATGAGATTGGAGCTGTAATGCATGTATGTTCTAAAACTGTATAATAATAAAAAAAAAAAATATGTGAAATGTCTTTTATCCCATAAATTTCTTAAGAAGTTTTATTAAAGTGAAATTAATATTTTGTGTAATCTTAACAGTTTGTTGTGCAAATTTTTCCGCAGTTGGATTATATACCAAGACTGATGTGGCAGGGCCAGGTACAGGGCAACAAAATCTGGTTATTGGCACCGGTACCTGAGTGTGATCATGTGTGCCACAAGTTTCAGTATTATGTGGAGCCAGGAGATGTTGGTGGGTATACATATAATATTTATTGGCTATTTTAAGATAAAAATCCATCTTGTAACAACTTAAATTGAATGAAAAGAACACCATGTATATTCACTGTTTTAGGTATCTATAATGTTAGAAAAGTCTAGGAGTCCCTTGGGATTGGGACAGTCTATGACCAAGAATGTTTTATGCAAAACACCCACATCAGTGTTGTTAAACTTCTTTATCATTTTGGTCTAATTGTACTTGCCTACTTAAATACAATATTTTGGATACAAATATCGATATAAGCTCTCTACATTGACGACACGTTTGGCGTAGCGGCTGAGCGATCGGCTTCTGCGTCACGTGTTGTGGGTTCGATCTCCACACGGAGCAAATATTTGTATGATCTACAGGTAGTTTTTCCGGGTCTGGGCATTTGTGTATGTGAGAATTTGTATTTGTAAACGCACCCACGATACAGGAGAAAATCCTAGTGTGGGGCAACGTTTGTTTTTAAAAAAAAACATAGTATCGATAATATGGATAACACTCGACGCCCAACATTATCATGGCGCGAAAGCAATAATAATGCCATAATAACATATACCTATGGCAAGGTGAGAATTAATGGTACAACAGGGCGAAAATGGTTACTTGTATACATCAAATCTGTAATTTTTGGAGTGCAGAAATTCTTCTTGGACCATTTGCCATCTGGGGGTGGCGGCAGGATATGTCGGAGTCATACCGACGAGAACCGCACTTGCCTTCCCTTGCCCTATTGTCACGGTGTGCTATTCAAAGGCGCGGCCAGGGCTGTTTTATAAATACGACTATGTCAAGATTTTGTAAAATTGAAAAAGTTGCTTCCCAAAACCATGAATTTGTCAGTTATGGTTTAAAAATTATAGGGTTTGAACGTGGCCGCCATTGAAACGCCGAGAACGGCCACGGAGATCTTTAAAACTAAGCATTGCAGACCTGAAATTTTCATAATATACAGATTGAATTAGTAAAAATATATTTAAAAAAACCGGACAAGCGCGAGTCGGGCTCGCCCACCGAGGGTTCCGTACAAACGTACATCTGGATTAAATTTGGCACACAGGTAGATTATAGCCTGGAATAACACACGCTACTTTTTATCCAGGTCAGACCCAATCCTGAAGTCCACGTAGACAAAGTCGCGGGCAGAGGCTAGTACTATGTTATTTTAGTGAATATTTCCTAAAATATTAATTTATATTTTCGCCACCTTTATCCAAACTAGATTATGTTACCTATCGATTAGTACTATAACTAAGCTTGAACCTACTTTAAATAACGATATAAACGTCAGACATAAATAACGATATAAACAGAGTAAGACGATACGTTTGGCGTAGCGGCTGAGCGATCGGCTTCTGCACTACGTGTTGTGGGTTCGATCCCAACACGGAGCAAATATTTGTATGATCTACAGGTAGTTGTTCCGGGTCTGGGTGTTTGTGTTTGTGAGAATTTGTGTTTGTAAATGCACCCACGATACAGGAGAATATCCTAGTGTGGGGCAACGTTTTCTTAAAAAAAAAACGCTATTGTATTTTAGGCATATTACCGTTCGAGCGGCCAACTAAAATCGACTAACAAATTATTCAACCTATTTTCGAGTTTTTTTTTTGTTTATTCGCTGCAACAAACTAGCAAATAATTGTCCATACACATTAGCCGCCATCAATTTGATATTTATGGTGATATACCTACTTACCCATAACCTGGAAACTAATTATTGCTTATCTTTTTGTATATTTACGTTTTGACGTTTTTTATTTTTGCAACAAATACAACAAATTAAGAGCTTTCTATTGATGCATCATTCGCCTATTTTAGATTGTTTTTAGATTGTAGTCTTGCGACCACGCGAGTCTTCGTTCTGGCGCGAGTCGCTAGTATGTTGCAAATTTCAAGTTTGCGGTCAATACAATATTTTTTCATTTGTCATTATTTACTTTGTTTCAGTTTTATTGGATACCCGCATTTGGTATCATGCCACGAGTATTCCTAAGGGTCAGTTTTCTCTTACAGTCCAATCTGAGTATGGATGAAATAGTGCTACAATGCTCTTACCTAGTGAAGAAAGAAGTGTTCTTCTAACATATCGAGATGCCAAATTATACAATATTTATACCTAATACAAGTTTTTATATTTTTATAATGCGTAGTGCCATATAAAAGTAGTGTAACTATATTTAGCTTTAAGTTTACGAAATTTTTTTTTATACGTGTACCTATTTATTTTTTACATTTCTCATGCTCTATTAAAATAAACTTATTCGGAAATTTCTTGTTTATTTTATTACTATGATTGAAAGCATTTTACTAAAATATACTTGTGGGATCGCATACAGCCACTACCTTGGCCGAAGACCTGAAGACTAGGCAATGATAGCAAGACGTATGGCTTACGGTCGATATCGTAAGACAGGTTCATTTGTCAAGAAATTCTCGAGTTTCTTTGGTGTAGGTATCAAAGTAACAGCAGCACGGAGGAATTCCCGCTGTGACCGAATGGTATGAAACAAATACAACTGAATAAATATTCAAATCGTTTTATTCGTCTAATTCTATGATCAAAACTTTTAAATAAAAGATTGGCCTGAGTATTAACTTAGACATAAAATACATTATTTTTATAAACCACACATCATGATTACACTAAGTGATAGGAAAATTGTTAATACAGTTTTACTCGGGTCAATCTTTCATTTAATTAAGTTACATTGTAAAGTTCACATAAAGAGATCAGGTTTGAAACTCGAGGGACAATAAGCTCACGACGGACGCGCGGACTGTTGCACATCACTAATATTACAATAGCAGTATTGTATGTACAGCTCACTGAACCCAAATGCACGAAATGCAAACTTACAATTACAATAAATAATTTCTCAATATTTTTGACCAGATAGATGCCAGTTTGAATGGACAATTTTAATTGACATGGCATAATGTATTATCACAAAAAAGAAATGGTACCATTACATTGTACCGATTGAAATGGACACATTTACATTAAAATTTTATATTGCAACTACCCAATCGGCTGACAGGAAGGTAGACACAGCAATAGACAGAGAAGATTTACGAATATTAGGTAATTAGAATAATTGCCAGACGCCAAGTACTGCATCCTTTATGGCTTCGATATATTGTGCTGGCACCCAGTACACCCAATACCGGGACGCTTCTGTTGGTCCTAGCTGCAAACCCTGTACAATACACAATTCATTAGTTCCGTTGCCGTATGATGGCATGGAGGTAACGAGACTCGTGTAGTAATGTATATTTTAAGCTGTAATCCATGCCAATAAAGAATTAGTTTTATCAAATGTCTGCTAATTTCATGCTATCTCTTTCGTATTGCACAAAATACAATACTGTGCGAGAAGAGATGGTAATAGTCGGCAGTATATTCTTTGTTGGCACGTGTCATACTAAAGCACATACCATGATATGATATTCTTCGTGTTCTTTAATTGGTTCGGATGTGATGCCTGGAAAATAAAAACAAACATTTGATTTGTCAGTAAAATGTTCAAATTGTTGGAAAGGAAAATAATCATTTTGATGCGAGGTTAAAAGCTTACTCTGCTTATAGTGCTTATCACTAATAGCTCAGCAACACTGAAAGTAGTGCACGTTTGCTCCAACTTGTTACGTATTTGAAATTGAAAATAGTTGTTATCCTACTGTGCAATGCAGACGAATTGCATCTGCTAACGACATGATTTGAATCCATATTGGTAGATACCTAGATACTAAAACGCGATTTTATCCAACTGGTAGCAGTTGCACCCCCCCTTGATTTGGAGTAATTTCCGTAGAGATCGGCGATCTCGACCCGCGGCATCGGTGTTTGTACAAACATGTACAATGCACTAGGTTTCGTTTTAGAATTTGAATTCATTACATAGGTATGTTCTTTTTTAGGGTTTTTTGTTGAATGCTTTATCATACTTTCGTGGAGTCAAGTGAATATAGGACGCGACGGACGAAAGAGTGCAAGGCCCTAAAGAGTACTTGCATGACGACAAAATTGATGAAGTTCGCGGCCAATGTTACGTAATTACGTATTTTATAAAGGCGTAACAACACTACATGTGAGTGTGTCGTTTATGTGTGAACTGAAAGAGTTTGGGAACATAAGCGCTGCCAGTGCTTAAGTGTGCCAGCTGGATCTGCACTGACATAATCCTACTTTGTGGTACACACTTCAAATTTTTTTTTAATAGTTTACTAGCCATTTGGATGGCACATTACTAGTATTCTTATTAACCCCTCGGGCTAAGCTAAAATGCTTGTGTTACGATTGGGTTCACGTCGGTAGTGCAATGGGTGGGTTTCGAACTGGCAACCACATGATCGCAATACTAAAACGGCCTAGCAAATAGGCTACCGCCACTTCAAAAAATTTCTTAACAATTATGCATGTTTTGATGTTAGTAATGCCAATCGCTTGCAAGTTGATCACAGGTCTGTTGTGCCAGCATCAGCCATAGCATATAATTAGATCGCGCTATTTGTTCATGTGCTGCGCTTGTGTGTTATGCAAGCCGCAATAAAGTCATATGTTTTCGGGGCATTGAGGTCATTAGAGGTGGCTTCATATTACTCCATAATTGTCTAACCACTGACATGAGAAGAAGACTTCTATACAATTTAAAAAATTTTTGGGTCCTTCATTTTCGTTATAATATGTTGCAAAGATACTCAGCTACATCATTGAAGTTTTTAATGTTCAGGTAAACAGCTGTGTATGCCAAATATTTATTAAAATTTTGTTTATCTGATGATGTCATGACTATAATACAAACAATCACACTAAACTCTTAAATACTCATGATTTTTCTTTAGAAAGAGCAATCAAAAGGTTATCTACACTATTGTTTGTGCTGGTGGAGTTAAAATTGAAGCTTCTAACATTTGGTCAGTTCTTACACCTTGTCATGAATATCCATTTTCCATTGAGTATAGTATCTAATTCATTTGTTATTTCACTTCACTATGGCAAACCACATAACCCTATTGGCTTCTAATTGGAATTTTACTGAATAATAATTACCAAATGGTGGAGATGATTTTCCTAAATAACACAACATATCACAGCAAAGCAAATGCCAATAAATAGGAGAGGGATGGGATGGCTGGAGTTGAAATAATCCTAAAATATGAAAATGAAAAAGAAACTTACTTTTGATAGAAGCCATGGCAAGCTTCTCTGTACGCTCCTTGGTGCCAATCCACAGCTGATCCTGTTCATGTTTGAAGGTGAGTCGCACTTTGCCTCCATGTTTATTTAGCATCCCGCTCAGAGGTACTGGTGGCAATGGCTCCTAGAAATAAATTGATATTTCAATTATTATGCAAAAATATTGATATTCTGAAAATGTATTATTCTATGCCAAAGCATAGAATAACATAGAAATTCTAATTTCTATTTTCCATAGAAAGTCTATTGTTTTTGGGCATCTGGACCTAATTGATGAATTTATTTTCAACAATAGAACAGCAAATTCAAAATAATTATTATTATTAAAAAATAATTCAAAAAACTCCAAATAAGAGGTAAATATAATGTACCTATGCTTTTCAAATTTATCCGCAAGATAAGATTCCTTTTCTAAACTTGTTAATACTTACTTACATAAATATCTAGATAGGCAGATAAAATAAAGTTAGATGCACAATGTTAACATGTCATTTTATGGTGTTAGTTTATCTACCTTTACTCCCTTGATTCCGGGCATGACATCAGGAGGGATGCCCTTGTCCAGGACTTTCCTATGGATCTTCTGCATGCATAACGGCTCCTTGCTCGCCTGGCTGTTTGCTTTTTCCTCTGTTAGTTCCTAAAATAATTCTCACTATATTGTTATGATGATACATGCATAATATTATTCTACTGGAACTTTCCACAAAAATATTTCCTTTAGAAAGATAATGATGAGGATAGTGGCTGTTTTGAACAAAAAATAGTTTTGGCCGCAGATATGTTTACATACCTTTTGGGCACTTTTCATGGCTAGGATGTCATCCATTTTTGAGCCCACCAGCATCACTTTGCCTCCCTTCACGATACCTGATTGTCGCAGTGTCATGTTGTCCTTGGCCATGCCCTTAATTATTAATTTTTGCGCAGATTGCGGCACACCGCATATTCGCTCCAAGTGCGCTTTTAAATCTACCACAGTCGCATCATAGGCGAACGTTATGTCATGTTTTGCTTTATTAAAAACTACGGTAAATTCGATCTGTTCCGGAATCTCACAAAATTCTGGTTCTGAGTCTTCAGTGGTCTCCGAAGCGCAGGCCGCACTCTCCGCGGGAGCTTCTATGTGTGCGCTCTCCAAAACAGTCTTATTTTCTGTAACTGACTTCGATGTGCCATTGGCTATTGAATTAGGATCCCGATTTTCTGTTGAATCTCCTTTCTCAGAAGCTAGAAATAACATCAAATCGTGAGTTAGCAAAATTACTAGAACAAAAGGTTTGGTTTGTAGATCCACAATGAGTATTATTTACGCCAAAATTGAACTAATATGTATGAGTACTTACCAATATATTCCATAGTTATAAATGACTTGTCAGTAAGATGAACCAAAATAACAAAAACGCTATTGTATCGTAGTTGTTTTGAAAAAATAATTAAAATACAGCCGACTGGCTGACGTGAAGCAACAAATTTTTTGCACAGATCATTTAATTTTTCGTTTGGAAACGTATCGATCGATAAGCCGATATTCACGATAATCTTGCAAATAATAGGATGAGAATCTACCAGAATTTTGGAAATAATTGTGAATTTGCTGCGTTTAGAGCTTATACTAACTGCAATTAAAATCAAATTCGGTTGAAATTAGAATTATTCAAATAATCAAATAATGAAACATTGTTTCTTTTTTCAATCAGTAAACTATGGTATAGTTCCCCATATAAAAAATGCTTTAAATGTCTATGATAATCCCTTTCCGTTTCCATGGCGGCCAATTTGTAAACAATGGTATTAGTGCGGTCAATAAAATTTATCTATTTTTAGAATGAGTTTCAATATTGACGATCCTTTAGCCGGAATTCTCAGTGACGGTAGTGATGATAGTTTTTTTGACGATGACGTATTAGGAAAGAAAAAAGCTCCAAAGAAGAAAAGCACGCCAACATTAGAAAAGAAAAATACTCTATTTGATTTGGAGGATGCAGATAAGCCCAAACCTGTTAGTACATTGGATAAAAAAGACTCATTGTTTGAAATTGATGCAAAAAAATCGCCCACATCGTTTAAGCGAACTGTGTCCAAGGAATCTATAAAATTCTCACAATCGGAACCAAAAGTTAAGGTAGGGCTCGAAAAATTAGATCTAAGTAAATCTCCAGCAAAGTCCAAAGTTAGTACTAGCGCAGACAAACTCGATAAACTTACTGAACTAGGTGGAACAAAGAGAGATACAACTAAACCTATAGAAAAAGGGAAGAGTTCGCAGTCTTTACTCGATGATATTTTAGGCAGTTCCTCGGTAAAAGCTGCAGGTTCCAGTCAAGGTACAAGGCCAGTCATTGCCTCCAAAAGTCAAGAATTCGATTTTGATTCTATTTTGGGAAAGAGCGAAACTAAAACTTCAGCTTCAAGTAAAAGTCTGCCACAGAAACCAAAGGTGAAAGATAATTTAAAGGAAGCAAAAGAAGTACCAGCTAAGAAGGCCAAGTCTACCGAAGACTGGCTTGGTATATTTCAAGATAAAGATGACGATAATAATGAACTGGAAGATGATGCTGGAATGCCAGCATGGTTGGTTGGGGGTGACTCTAAGAAGAAAAAGGCGGAAGAAAATAAGGCTACTAACAAAATTGAACCTGTAAAAGAAAAAGTAAAACAGATTCCTCAAAAAGAAGAACAAATAGAAGTAGAAAGACCTGTCGAGGAAGTAAAACAAGATATTGAAAATGTGGAGCATATGGGAAAATTAAATCCACTGATTGATACGAACATTTTGCATGGAAGTAATGAAGATATAACAGCCGAAGGAGCTGCTCTTTACATGCAGCAACAAGAGTCTCAGATAATGGTGGCGCTGCAGTTAAAGGCACAGGAAGAGAAACTCGCTGCAATGCAGGGTAGGTGTTTGTGTAGTTTATCAGAAGAGATTTTATTTCAATACATACATAAATAATAATATTAATATGTTATATTTATCCTATCTGTCTTTTCCTCCTATCTGTGCAGTGCGTCAAAAGGAGTCGCAGCGAGTACAGCGTGAGGCTGCGCTAGCGCAACACGCTCAGCTTGACGCTATGCTTAAACGTCAGGCAGAGAATAGACTACAAATGCAGACCATTATAGCCGCACACCAAGAAAGGATCACACAGAGAATAAAGGTGATCACAAATTCACAACGTCCCATCCTTATGTAGGCTTACAACTGATGAATGATGTCGTGGAGAATTGCGTTTGCTAATCGCATGTGGTTTTAGACTTTTAGAATTAAAATTATCTCTCTAGGTTTAGTGTGGCTGTCACCCGCGCCGTCACGGTAGAGTGTGCTAGTCACTAGCCAAAATCAAAGACTACTCTTTTGCGCAACCCGAAGCACGGGTCAATCATCGACTGATGCACGGGTCTCGTGCATCCCGTGCAGTCGATAATTTCAATCTGGAATCGCAGTTGCGAAGAATATCAAACTAAGAAGTTTACTTACTGTACTTTCTATATTCAGTGTAGGTAGATAGTTATTACAGACTGTTCAACTTGTGTTCTGTTATTCAATATTTTCATAGGGAGAAAATCGTACTGAGCTGAATTATATCATTTTTAAATCATTCATCCATTTCATCATCAATTGTATTCGATTTGTTCAGGCGTTACTAGGTCCGGATAGCACGAATATTGAAGATGGCCCAAATTATCACGAAGACGTTGAAAATGTCGGAGACCATAAAAACGCAACACATACGCGGGAAAAGAAGCAATTACTACAACTGGTGCAGTCGTTGCAAGAAAATCATGACAAGGAAATAGATCTCATGGAAACATCATATAGGTAAAATGTTCTATTGCGTATGTAGTGCAAACCTTAAAGCACTGTTACTGCCTTCTTTGCTAAAACTTAGCTTTCATAATTATTCCACGTAACGAAAAGTAGAGCTTATTACTGTCATTGCCTACTAGGCAAAAGCTTGGGTACTAATATAATTCCGTATGTATTAGTTATACTTACACCATCGTCACATGACAGTTTCACGTATTTACAGGAGACAATTGGCTTTTCTAGAAGTGTCTTTGAGCCAATGCGAGGAGAGAATGAAAGAGGAAAGTGACAAACTGGTAAAGTTCTACACGGAGAAGATACATTGGCTAGAGGAGCATCATCATTTATACAAGCAGCTAACAGAACACAATTTGACAGCTTTAACTGAGCGACACAAGGCTGAAAATGAGATGCTTAGACAACAACATTTGGAAAATGTTAGGATTTTACAGGAACACCATGCGGCGCTAATGGAGAATATTAAGTGGGTGAAAATTAGCAACGTTTTTAAACGATTACTATTTTTTATTATAGCCAAAGACACTATGATTGATAGTATTTTATTAAAGGGGTACAATTGATAGAGTGGACTATTTTAGGAAAGCAGTACATCAAGAGCAGGTTATCATTCAGGAATCTGCAAGTTTCTCTTTAGATTTAAAGGAGTTGGTCACAGATATCAAGGAAAACAAATTACATTGTAAAGAAATATTTGACAAGGTCCAGAGTTTATCAGAAAATACTGAACGCAGAAGTGAGAATAGCATCCAAGTGCGAGAAACCCAGATTAATGGTAAGTTATGATCATTTGTTTGTTCATGAACAAACAAATCACCCGATGTCAAGGTCGCCGAGAGTGATAAAAGACATTTTTAAATAATTGAAATTGTTGTAGAGATGCCGACTGTTTAATTTTACAATCTTTTTGTTGTAGATATGATTCAACAATTGAAGACAGAACGTGAGAATTTCGACACAGAGAAGGCTGAAAATAGAGAGTTAATCAAGATGCTCGAGACAAGACTGAAACAGATGACTTCGGTAATATTTCACAGAATAAGAATTAACATTTTCGAAAAAAAGTTACTAATAGATTTGTTTTTTTACTTCAGATGATCGAGGAAGAAGCAGCCTCTCTGAAGCAGAAGAGAATGGAGTTCGAGTTTGAAAAAGCCACGTTCAACAAGCAGACTGAATTTGCTAAGAATGTATTGAAAAAGCAGGATGAAGAAATAAAGGTAACTGGTGTATTACAATGGATTTTTACGAGATCATGACTTAAAAGGAAACAATAAAATGATCCTAAATAAAAGACGAACTAAAGAAACATTACCTATTTTCTGTCTGTGTTGAGACTGGTTTGCATCCGTGATTTTCAGCTCACCGGCAGTTTGGCATTTAGCTGAACTGGACCTATTTAGCAAAGCCGTGGAACACACAATATTGTTTTATTTCGTTTTCTCGTTGTAGTTTTATTTTACAAGATCATTCGATTTTTTTATGGTATTGTGTGCCTTTATCCCGTGTGGGATACTGTTCCTCCCTGCCTTTCAGATAGGTATCCCGTAAGAGGCCTGAAAATATCTGACTTGCTCGGTGGTAGGACCTCTTGAAGTCTTACTGGCTTAATCCATAAAAAAAGTGTCCGTGACTGTGTCAATAAACCCTTTTTCTTTCTCTTGATCGATGAAAACTATTTTTTTAGATGCTGAGAGAAGACATCCAGAGGGAATATCAAGAGAAAATAACGAAAATAGACGAAGAGAAAGCTAAAGCTGTAAAAGACAGTTCAACACTTGCTAAAGAAAAGTCTACGGTACAAAACTTGAAACAGGAACTGGAGGTAAGTACTCATACTAGCAAAATCGTGCTGGTCTTTGGTATAAATTCTAAAAAGATCCTACCACTAGATTTCCTATTTTCGTGTGAAACCCTTTCAACATCTACCATAATTTATCAATAAATTTATGAAAAGATATTATTATATTCAGTTTCGTAATTTCCTATCAGAAAATGAAAGCCGAGCTTCAGGCACAGCTGGAAGAAGTGTCCGATGAAAGATCCAAGCTGAACGTGGAGAAACAGCAAATACATATGGAAGAACAAAGAGTTTTGGCTAAGTAAGTTTGTTAATTAGGTTAAATGTACTTTGGAATGTTTTGTCAGTGCCCTTTTCAATAACAATTATTCACTCAATTACAGAAGTCGTGACTTAGACCTGCTAGCAAAGACGGCAATAGAGAAGCAATCACAAGCCGAAAAAAAATATTCCGAAGCTGAATTCATTCAACGAAAGTATGAGGAACGAATACGAAGAATTCAGGAACACGTGGTATCTCTTAACTCTAGAGAAAAACATGTTGCTAGAGAAAAAGTAGCTCTATCGAGAGAAAGACTTCAGCTTCATAACGAACGGAAACAAATCGAGAGTAGACAGCAGTGTTCTTTGTGCAAATCTTCTCAAAATTATCAACCGTATTATGAGCAAAGTTATACCTTTCCAGAATATTTTATGAATGCTCCAGTTACTAGAGACTTTAGGAGTTCCAATGTGACGACTGCCATGAATGCTATAGAAGAAGAAATGGCGCACTTGGTGGGAAGGAACTTGAATTTGAGACATAGTGTTGGCATAGGAGATTTGAGCAACCATGAAGGTAGATATCAGAATGAGGAGCGACAGACAAGACAATTGCCAGCAGAGTCTATGCAACAGGAGTCGGGAGCTTTTAAAGTAAGTATATCTGCGATATACCTACTTATGTATATTATAAGAACATCTTTTTATTTAATTAGTCGTTATTATATTTTTCGCTCAACTATGGACAATATTTCGTTTCTCTCTTGAGGCCAAAATCTAAAAAATCCAAATGCCAAAATCGTGGAACCTCGCTAACATGCAACCTGTACCTAAAAAAGGTAGCCGTGTCGACCCTGCCAATTACAGGCCTATTTCGGTCACGTCCATACTCTGTAAGACTATGGAACGTGTCCTTAACAACAGGCTCCTGGCGTATCTAGTAGCAAATGATCTCCTCAGTGATCAATAATACGGATTTCACACATATCTGGAGTGAAGCTATCGAGAAACACGGGGAGGTGCTTGCCGTCTCTCTTGACATCTCGAAAGCTTTTGACGGGGTTTGGCGTGATAGCCTTATTAGCAAGCTTTCATCGTATGGCTTGCCCACTGGTTTCGTTGCCTGGATATTGCACTTCCTGAGGAATCGATTAATACGAGTCGTCATTGATGGCTGCTCGTCCGATCGAATGGGTATTAATGCCGGTGTTCCCCAGGGGTCGGTACTCTCTGCAACACTCTTCCTGGTGCACATCGATGGTCTGCTGAAGCCCGGTATCTTTGGGTACGCAGACGACAGCACCGTTATAGAGAGTTACACAGCCAGCGCACGTACCGGTGGACCAGAAATCCAGTCACTAAGATGGTCATGGTCGAGCGGCTGAGTTTGTCCCTCCAGGCAGTCTCCGAATGGGGCGATGCCAACCTGGTCAAATTTTTCGCTGCCAAGACCCAGGCATATCTGTTTTCTGCCAAAAAGAGCCAATTCCAACTGGCTCCTACTTTCCGAGATGTATCTGTGCCGATAACTGACCACCTTGAGCTCTTGGGCGTTACTCTGACGTCAACACTCAACTTTGGCTCCTACATATATAATCCAAGGCTCAAGTAGCTGCCAAAAAGCTGGGTATCCTCTCGAAGGTGCGTCGTTACTTCACGCCGGAACAATTGCTCACGTTATATAAAGCACAAGTTCGGTCGCACCTTTGGGATGTGTCGGCTAAGTACCAGCTCGAGGCGTTACAATCTGTCGAGAAACTCATTGGCAATGACTCCCTTGTCCGGGCCAAACTCCAAAGTCTGGAACATCACCGCAAAGTTGCTAGCTTATCGGTTTTTTATCGGAAACATTTCGGAGAGTGTGCATCAGATCTCCACGATCTTATTCCGGTCGTCCGTCCGGCTTCCAGACGATCAGAACCACGAAAAAGCGACATCAATTCATGGACATTCCGAAAACCGGAACGAAACTTTTATCATGCGTACCGCTGAAGTGTGGAATGCGCTTCCCGAGTGGGTCTTCCCCGATAGATATAATCTAGGTGTCTCGAAATCACGAGTGAATCGGTTTCTTTTAGGCAAGCGCGCTCCATCGTAGATCGCAGTATCGCTTAACATCAGGCGAACGGTCAAGCGTAAGCCTATCCTATCACAAATAAAAAATGAAAATTAAGTAACATTTTACGTACTTAATTACTGTATTCACTTGATTACTGGATTACTGTTTAGGTCTCGACATTTTTAGATACAAAATTTTTGGATTGCATAGAGGCAATCTTTTAAGACTGGGCTATAGTCCTCTGACATAATATTCGACTTCCAAGTTTGCTCTGGCTTGGTATTACGGCTTATTCTACCGAGGTGAATATATGTATCCTACATTTATAGCTTTTCTATTAAATACAAATATTAAAATTCATTTTAAGGTCCGTGCTTCGTGTCAGTTTTTTTTTGGTTTAATTAACGTCTTATAGGAAAATAAAGTATGTATTGTCGTATTAATTGTTAAATATTATTTTGTCTCTACCACCAGGAATATTTGGATCCAAAATTTATGCTGTTACGTCTAGATGTACAAAAAGTATTAAGTAATTTGGATCAAACTAAAAAAGAAGATGCCGATCCCACAGTCGAAGACTTAAATGATGAAGATTGAAATAACAAACAAATTAAAAATGTAAGAAATGCCACAAAATAAAAGACTGAATCTGTATTAATTGGTTTAATTTACTTTGAATTTGATGACTGTTATAAAACATCTTTTAATTGTTAGATTCTTGAACAGTGTTATCAAAATGTACACAAATGCCTATATAGCTACATGCTAACTTAACTATAAATATTTCATTGTAAAAATATAGGTACATGATCTTTCTTACTACATAATTATTGTTTTAGGTACTAAGGTAGGTATGCAATTAGACGTAATTTACAATTAAGAATACACTCTTCATATTAATGGCTCCAATTTATTATTAGAAAAAGCTACTTCGAATTCACTTCCTATTAGTACCTACCTATTTACATGAATTGTTTTGTTTATCATATTAATAAAGCTTCAACTGTTTTATAATAATTGCGTACATAGAATTGGAAGTAATTTTGAAGTAACTGGAAAGATATCGCGTAATTCATACATTTCTTATTCTTAAAAACCATTAGATAAACACACTACGCACCCATGATAAACATTCGCACAGTCTTTCACAAAAATTGCTTTAAGTAGATAAAGTCATATCTCTATGGACGGCCTGGCCTTATCGTTTATAGATTAATTCAATTACATTCTCGTGTTTTGCACAGATCTATAGTACATAATTAATCCAAATAAATTATATATTAGGTACTTATCATTAACTGACAACTGAATATACGAAGCATACGTCTGAGATAATAACAAGTAACGATATCTGCTCTAAAACTTAAAAAAATGCTTAATATATTTTACTATACACAATATTTACAACATAGGTTTCTAAGACATCGACACCTACAATATTAGTTTAAACGTTTTTCCATCTGTAGGGGATTCTTTCGCTAAAAATTAGGTAATAAATCTATTATTCTCAAGTAAAGAAGTCTACAGCTTTACAAACATGAAAGCTGTGTATAATAATTTTATTGATTTTCTTTTCTATCACAGTAATAATATCATTTTCATTTTTCGAATTGATAAATAGAAATAAATTGTTGAAACATGTCCAAATAATATTGATAATCGATTTAAAAATAAAGGAGAATATTAAATTATAGTGAATAAAAGATATGGAATTTCCTAGTTATATGTTATGACCTGGTGCCGCCTGGCTGTTTCTGGTATTTGACTTCGAGGAGCTGAGGGTAGTTCTCTACGATAGACAAAAGGATCCCATCGATGTAGTTCCTCAGTTGAACGTTCACGTCTTGCTGTTCTTTTAAAGCTTTCTGCAACTGTGGAAAACAATACTAGATTAATTTGATTATATAACTTTATACAACATTAGTCGATAATAAATAAAAACAAGCATGTTTAAGGCTGTGTGGTGGCCATGCGATGTAACAGTCTTGTGTGGTAATGTGGTATTATTGGATGAAACAATTCAAGCATGTATAAAGTATGAAAAAGGTACATATTCAGTCCCAAAAATATGTAATAGTTATTGTTACAAAGCATGCATAGTTAGCGGTATTCTAAAGGTACAGGACATGCACAGTTAGTAAAAAATTCGTACCTTTTCCATCTCTATGCTGAGATCAGATTGTGTATCGTTACCATCGAGCTGCAAAAATGCATACATAACATATACTAAGGCAATTGTTCCGCAAACGAGTCAGTCAGGCTTCATAATAAGCAAAGCAACGCGACATTGTTGACTGGGAATGTTATGAGGCCAATATTGTATGAATGTAGATAATATTTTCGGTGGTTTGCGGCAGTCGAAAGTAAATATTTAAGTAAGTAGGTACTTAATTCAAACTGAAAGCATAACAGGTCATATACCTGTTTAGATGGGTCAATGAATGAAGTTATATTGGAGAGAAAGCATTATCCTTATATTCAGACATTCAGTTGGGTGCATGAGCAGAATTATGTTTAAAGAAATCGAAAGATGTAAATGTGCGAGAACGGATAGAAAATACGAATGCTGTGTAATGCTGAGTACAGGCTTGTCTATAATCAATGTTGAATAGCCAATAATGATCAATGTGTTACAAGTTCTTTGATGATACTAGGCCAGCATTTTTCCAATGTTGGAAGGGCCTGTCTGGCTCTATAATTCTTTGGAAACAGAACACGAAAAGTTCTTACGATAAAGCCCCAGGACAGTTTAATGAAAGTCAATGAAAGGCATTTCTTTAGTTTGTCTAGTAGCCTAGCTTTCGACGGATAGTCAATGCAATTTTGCACGTATCGAATCCTAGGGTTGTTACCTCATCGTCACTCATCTGGGACAGCTCGTGCGCCAGTGAGTTGGTCCCGACCAGCGGGCCGCTGACTCCGTCCAGCAGGCTGCGGCCCTCTTCCACGCCGCGCGTTAGGATCTGCGCCTGCAGCTCTTCTTGCGCTTCTGATAGGGCTGGAAGAAGATTACGTCAATGTAGATATCTATAAATATTTCAATTTATAAAAGGTTAGTATTAAAGTTGTCTTACAAGTTACGCTACAGAAGTCGATCTTTCATTTTCATATCCAGGGCCCAGCTATGTACATTCTAGGGTCGGTAGCTAGAATTCGATTCTTTACCCTATACCCGATTCTATACCCTATCTATGCACATAATTATAATCTTTTTTCGATAACGAGGGTCTGTTTTATAAGGATGAATAGGAAATAACGTTTTCGATATTTGTTAGTACACAGTACAGTACCTATGTTAAATACATCAGACTTTTTGGCATTTGACCTACATATGCCAAAAAGTCATGAGTATCCAAATAAATAGGTATTATATAGTCATTATCAAAATGGTCTGCCGTAAAAAAAATGTTCTTTATTGTATCTTACACATTGCGTTAAGACAAAATTGAGACAGCCCTATTAAGTTATATCAATACTTGTGTTAGGGTTGGCTCGCTTCTTCCCCTATTCATCAGACAAAATACCTTTCAAGTGCCTATTAGGTGAAGCGAAGTCAGAGGATTGTTTGGCCTGTTCAAATTATAATAGAGGTCATTGAAGAACTTTTGTATCGCAGACCAATTGCGTGGTGTAAAATTGAAGTCATTAACACGTGTTACTACACGTGTTGTCAATTGCTGGCACTTAAAACTCAGATATAAATAATAATGGATTTGATACAGATAGTTGACGCTATCGAAAAAACAATTGAATACGATGTAAGTATGTTGCATTGTATCAGATTTTGTTGATTTTCCGGGATGTATCTGTGCCGATAACTGACCACCTTGAGCTCTTGGGCGTTACTCTGACGTAACCCTCAACTTCGGCTCCTATATAGAGTCCAAGGCTCAAATAGCAGCCAGAAAGTTGGGTATCCTTTCGAAGGCGCGGCGCCGGCGATACTTCATGCCGGAAAAATTGCTCACATTGTATCAAGCACAAGTTCGGTCGTGCATGGAGTACTGTTTGCGACTTTGGGATGGATCGGTACCAGCTCGAGGCGTTGGAATCCGCCGAGAAACTCGCCAAGAAGCTCATTGGCAACGACTCCCTTGTCCGGACTAAACGCCAAAGTCTGGAACATCGCCGCAAAGTTGCTAGCCTATCGGTTTTTTATCGGATACATTTCGGAGAGGGTGCATCAGATCTCCACGATCTTATTCCCCTTTATTAGCCCTTTCTACTATCGGACGACCAGAAGCACGAACAAGCGTCATCGATTCATGGTGGACATTTCAAAAACCCGAACGAAACGCTTTAAGTCTTCTTTCAATACTCAATTCGTTTATTGCACTCCACAATGTTAACAGGTGTGTCTTTTATCATGCGTACCGCTGAAATGTGGAATGCACTTCCTGAGTGGGTCTTCCCTGATAGATATAGTTTGGGTGTCTTTAAATCACGAGTGAATCGGTTTCTACTAGGTAAGCGCGTTCCATCGCAGATCACAGTACCCACTTATCGCTTAACATTAGGCGAAATGGCTGTCAAGCTTACGGCTATAACGAATAAAAAAAAATTACAGGACTTTATAACAGGCATATCTATAGCATTTTTTTTTATAAATTGGTCGTTTTTTATTTCAAGCCCATTCTTAGCCAAGAACACATGAACTACACACAAATGTTAACCGATTGTTTTTATCACCAATAGTAGATAGTTTAAAAATTGTAACAGTAAGAAGTTATTCCATATTTTATCAATTTAATAGTACATATGTATTAAGTATCTCTTCTTTATTTCTTTTTACTCGATAGGCTTACGCTTGACCGCCAGTTCACATGATACTAAGTCAAGTACTAATTTTTTACTTACATTTGTTCTGAGTCCGGAGCAGCGTCAGTTCTTTCCGGAGCTCATCAAGGCGTGGGTCTGGTGGCGGGGGCGGTACATCCCTCAGTCTCTGCAGCTCTTGCTTTGCAGCCACCAGCAGGTCGTTGGCGGTGGCAGCCGCTTCTCTCTCTCGTCGTTCGGCCTCGCGCGCACTATTTAGTGCTGCGGCTAGTTCTGCTACTTGCTCTTGCGCTTCGCGGTGCGCCCGCGCTGCCGCTTCTGCGTTTGCTCTGAGCGTTTCTGCTACGCCGCGGAGACGACCCACCTAAAATATAAACATATTTTTAGGATCTTGTTCAATTAACTTCAGCTGGGTTAAAATATACTTCTCAGAGGAAAAGTAATTGTATGTCAAAGATGTAGGTATAATATAACAGATAACAAATCATCTTAGTGTATAGCTAAAGTTTTTTAAGGCTTTTATAAGTACTGAGGTACTGTTATGACATACTTAATATATTATTATTAAATTTAAGACCGTCCCATTTTATAGGAATTCATAAATTGCATTTGATGCGGAAACATAACAAAGCAAATAGACCCTATCTATCAATTTGACCTTTAAAAATCTGGTTGCAATATAAATAAATGGGGCGTTGATATGAAAATATGTAGTACATGCTTATCTTTGCATAAATCATAAACAACGAAAATGAGAAAGGTTTATAGTGCGACGCGGCGTATGAGTAATAAGCATTCCATTCACAAGACAGAACATACATCATTTCAAAATGTATGAGAATTCTACTTTCTTTACTGTACCACATGTAGTATTCCAAAACGACCCTTAAAAGCTAGTCAAAATATTAATTTTACTAGGAGAACTAATGTAAAATAGCAAACTAAACTTGCATATACTAGGCATGAGGTGAAAATAAAAAAAATAAGCTAGAAGAGTTTGCATGATACTGGTGGTGCTGGAATAAGTGAATTAAGACAACCTATTCCAACACCACGTTATGTGAACACTTGACTATGCAGAGTCTTTCAGATTCTATTCCAGATTTATTGGAGGGTTAGAAGTTGCCCCAAAGTATTTCACCTCCTGTTTAAGTTCCGATGCCTCAGCTTCTGCGGCGCCAAGTCTGTCGGTAATCGCGACTAGCTGCGTGTCGCGGTCCCGCTCGACGCGCGATATCGCCTCACGACTGCGACGCTTCTCCTCCGCTATGGTCTCCTCACATCGGCACTCAATCTGCACATAATCGTCATTTTTATTAAATAACACGTTGACGAGATAATGATTGGAATTGATACGGGCAATTGCGGCTAATTGGACAATTAAAATAATAGTAGATAGTTCTGAGACTTTCTTTACTTTTATGTCAACATAATCTCATTGGTAAATCTGTTCGGATAACAGGAATAACAGATGTTGTACCTACTTAATTGCGTATTACCTTCTTATTAGTTTGATTTAGATAGTGGTATGCTTGCTACCTTTGTCCATTCAAACCTTGATGGCATTTGGAGTAGATAAATTGTGTGGATGCAGATGACACGACATGCGTGTCAAAGATTTCTTTCATACAAAGATAAAGATACTTATATATAGATTTATTTGTTTTTATATCAAAATATAGTAAAAGAATTACATAAGTGGTGTTCGTTTTTTGATAACACTGTAGACATGTCATCAGCTTCTATGGCGTTTGATGACACTATCTACTGTCGTGTCACGAAATCACGAATTGTTACTCGTCACCGACAAAAGCTTGAATGCTATGGGCAGGAACGGCCTTTGGTGCTGATTGTAATTAATTATAACTCAAGTCTTAAGTACCATTAAGTATAATGTAATTAAGAAATAGACCGAAGTGATTCGAGATGTCTCTATCACTAAGAAGATTAAAGGGAGATTAGTGTCGCTCTACATGGACGGAGAATTTAAGAATGATTGCTGGATGACTTGACTGGCCTTTAAAAAAAAAGGAAGTTGTATGTTCGTCTGTATGTATTTTTGTTTATATAGGTACTTAAGCAATTTATTTAATAATTTTTTATAAGATTAATTGATTTTTGATGAGGGGCAGACACTGACCTCTCGTATCTGTTCGTCGAGCATGTGTACTCGGGCCTGCAGCACCGCGTTGTCGGCCTTCGCCCTCGCGTAGCGCTCGTCCGCCGTGCTCTGAGTGTCAGCCAGTGACGTCACTTGCTGCTGCAGTAGCTGCACCTGCCAAAGAGCAACATCATTATTATCTAGAGTAATATTTATGGTATTCACATGGTGTAATTGTGGGTCTATTTGTAGCTTTCGCTATGTTTTAATTGCCACGTAATGTAGGTAACGAACGTACTCTGGGAGTACAATTTTCTTAGGGCCTATTTCACTATGTCGGGATAGCCGCTATTTACCGAATACATTTAAAAATGGAACGTATTGGTATGAAGATAACTGCCGAATAAATCGGGAAATAAGCCCTTAGTAAATTATATCGCATTTTCCATAGAAAATGTTAACTAACAAATCGAATATTGTAATGCTGCTTAATTAAGATGTAAGCTTGTGTAAATAAGAAATTCATATTGTAATCAACATAAATACCTACCTACCTACTTAATTTTATATTATTAATCGTAATATCCTTTTTGCACATAATGAGCTATCTGGGACCAAAACAAGGCGAAAATTATAATAAGCTGCAATGAGTCGCAACGCTAGAGGTCTTCAGTTCGATTTTTAGGTCGAGCAACGTTATTGGGATTTCTATAAAATTTTGAGTAGCAGCTTAGAGTTTGGATTTGTGTACGGTTAATGGCAATAGGCTCGTCTCCTATTGCATGCGACTTAAATATACTGGCGAACTGTAGATTACATTAGGTAGGTACCTATCCTTTCGGGGAATACAGATGTGATGAAAAATATATTGATTTAGCGTCCATTTACAACATATTGATTTAAACAAATGTTGATAAGTAAATTCGTATGAGTTCGATATCGTGCGATAACGATGTCAGCAAGCGTTTGCCACGTTACGCACTAGTGGTCTCCAATGTTACCAGGCTAGAGACGTATTATGAATAAAAATGCAACCGTTGAATACAAATCGATTAGGAACCCTAGAGATTCATTGTGTTGGCCTAGTAATCGTTTATAAAGCCAGTTATCGCATGCACTGACCGCAAAAAATCTACCTAGTACCACTCTAATCTTACTGCATTATGCATAAAATTTAAACTTTCGCGTGACCTTATAACTACTGTATTATTGAATAATGATTAGCGTTTTTATTGTCATGATTATGTACATGTTTCAAGTCATTATGGAGCCTGAAAAAGTATCCATCTATTAAATTTAGGTATATTTCGTCATCTTGCTAGAGCAGATGAGATCTTGCTGAGACAAATTATGGTATAATATGCGTCTGTAATTTGTTACCATATTTCCAAAATCGACGCATTGATTTCCGATTCATAAAAAGCACTGGAAATAGTTAATATTACCTACAAGCACCTTATTAAAGAGCCAACATCGACAGTCCTCAGTAGGACGAGGCACTAAAATTTTCCGCAAAATGACGGTGACCTTATGCTACCGATGGTAGAAAAATCGGTAAAAGATACTCTAACTATTATTTCTTCTGTTGTCTAGCTCTAACTAGGAGTGATAATGTTCTAATCATAAGCAATTCCAATTACTAGTGATTGTCACATTATCATTCCTTGTAAGAGTGGTTTCCTGCAGTAAGGAGCCTGATCTAAATTACTGAGAGAAGGGCAATTTCAGGGTAGTATACCTGATCGTAATGTCCATTTAAATGTTTATCGACAACGCAAGTCGTCCTTGAGACATTTTCTGGGTACTCAGTTGAAACTGTGACTAATTGAAGATAGTTAGTAAGATCATTCGCTGCCGCTAATAATTATAAAATTACGATGTAATTGATTTCCACATCGAGCTTTTCAACCATATTATAAAATTCTCGCCCCAAATGATATTTTGCTATTTACTTGAGTAATTGATTACATTTAGGTAGTTTAGAAATCAGATAATCAGAGAACTCGGCTGGGGGATTTTGTTACTTAGATATGAATACTAATAAAAATCAAAGGACATTGTTTATGTAGGTCATGTATGCTAAGTATTTAATCTCATGATAATGTAAGATAGCTGAAACACTGATTTTTGTATCAAGTTCATGAATGACCTTTATTTTAAGGACATAACTGTAATTTAACTGGTGTAATTAATTAATTAGTTAGCAATTATTAACATTAAACCAATCGTAACCATTTTCGATGTTGTACGTAAAACATAATTAGTAAACGCTGGGTAGCTGGATTCGGAGAACAAATATAGACAAATGACCATTGAAGCGTAATTAAGGAGAGCGAATTATAATCGCATTGTTTAGCTCCACTGAGCGTCAGTAAAATTCCACCTGGTTCTTATACTATGATTGTATGTATGCACATTCCTACCAAGTTGCAATATTTACGCATGGTCGAATTCATTGTATCCGTAAATAACCTATAGATTGAAACAGGTTCACGAATGGCACTCGTTCATAAGATTTGTATACGTAATTTAATTCCTGAGGAGATTATTTTTAAGTTATTTAATAGTAAAGGAAAAAATTCAATCGCGGGCAGGATTCGAACCTGCGTCTTCTGGTTTGATATACCAGACGCTCTGACCTCTAAGCCACCGCGAGATTATTTTTGCTTTACTTTTTGATTGCTTGTTATTTGTTGGTTTGAGTTGTGATTTTGCAAGACGCATTGCGACTTTTTAAAAGAAATCTAATTTTATTTTAAAACTATAACGCAGATTATAGTTTAGTACGACCACTTATTAAAGAACTTTATAAATCATATACCTAAGTCAAAGCAACGGGGTCATGATTGACAGGTTTATTATGTTACTGTTCTACATTTGAAATAATATTAAATTAAAAATTAAAAAAGTCTCTCGTCATCGTTACAATGTTCTTGCAATATCATTGAAGTAACAGGATACCAAGTTTTAATCTGTGGAAGTTGCTCACATCCCTTCATGAACTAGAAAAGTGCTGATAATCTTCAAACGGCTGGCTAAATTTAGATTCATAGCTAAGAAGACTTTGGATTAAGTCACCTTTAAAAGTGATCAAAATAATTACATACTTTTTAAATAGGTTTTCTGAGACATGGAGTTTGTTGAGACAGTGATAACGAATGAGATGCAAAAGAAACATTAAGTATTAACTGTAATTTTGGCGGTATCTTTGATGAGTTACATAAAATTAATAACAAATTCGTGCGAGGAGCAGGAAGATGCATACCAGGAAAAGATTGATTCGACGTGTCAAGTCGTCGCATGAGTGATGATGGTAACTATCTGACGTAAGATATTACATGACCAATAAGTTGCCTTTAATGATAGAAAACTGTTGAAACAATACATGTTACAGATAGAGTTGCAGAAAAAGAAGAAATTAATAATTAAGAATTTCAGCACTAATTAGATGATTTTTTAATTTTTGTAATATTGTTAATTAAATAATGTAAGATTTGTGTATATAATAGTTATATTTCACAAGTAATATAGCAATTGTAATACTTGGTTGAATTATGTCAAAGTTGTAGCAATAGCAGTAATGTAAAAAGAAACATTCCGTCGTTCAATGCAATTGGTTGTTGTAACGTAAGGAAGCGGACACGAGCGACAGAGAGCTTTATTGAGTGAATCACAAAGACACGACTTTTAAAGAGCACCGACTCATTGATACAATTTAATGGACAACGTCCGTGAAGAACAAGAATTTATTATATTTGTAGAGTGAGTATCATAGCCCGCACGTCCCTCTGAATCATTTTCAGCGACTTGCTTCATGAAATCATGATTAAAATGTTATTTTTATCTACAATATTTTTGCTGTTATGTAGCAAATTTTATACTATTTACTTTTGAATCAAAGTGAAAGTGTCTGAATTATTTAACACATTATACACAATACCAGTCAGATTAATTAAATAAATAATGATACTGCGCTTGCACTTTCTCAAAGCTATTTAATTTTGCAAACGATACAATATTGATTCGTGTTACGCAGGAGCTCTTTTCCTACTACAAAATGAAAGGCTTCGTGCTTATTTAGAATACAATTAAATAAACGACATATGAATTTGATGATTTATTATTAGAGTATTGACTTGAACTATTGTGTATGTAAGATATTGCAGCTAGATCTATCAAAGATTACTTTTTGTTAACTTTCACAAGCTCTCTGCCGCTGCTCTTCAAAAATGGTTCATAGTTCGAATAATATTGATCTTACGCAAAAAGAATTTTAACAATTTCAGCGATATCGGCCAAAGCCGATGACGCATTGTAATTTATCGCTTCATCGATCACAGATTCATCTCCGATGGTATTTTATCGTGTTTTAAAAATCATACAGTATTGTAGAGTTCTGCGATATTTTTGACCGATATGTTTAAGATCGGTTTTCCCAGATTTTTCTGTGGCATATTCTGAGGCAACAACAATGGATTCAATTTAACAACGGAGAAAATAACACTGTCATAGAGTTGTACAACAAAATCTCATATGAGTTTTTCAACTTTACAGAATGATGATAAGATTGTATAATTAGATAATTTTAGTACTGAAATCTGGGATAAATAGGAAGCAAACACAATATAATATTGACATTTCATAGATGTATGTTTCTGGAGTTATCAAACACATTTGAGTACTTATTACTATTTATTAGTACTTATAATAAAGGAAACACGTATACTGTAGGTACAAGTATAACTTAGAAAGATTGTAGAAGTAGAAACTGTGCATTATACGATAAAAGAAAAGCTAAAGATTTTATTGATCAATGTCAATCTATGAGCTCGTAGGAGCAAAAGGTATAATACAATGTGAAAAATAATTCTTAAAAACGTATGAATGATAATATTTAATAATAACACAGAAAAGGAGAATGGTGAAATATTAGTAAAGTCTTAAACCAAACTTTAAGTAACTCCGATTGGAAGTACTTAATTTATGAAGTTAAAAAAAACATATTTCATTAAAGAGTAGCAGCAGATGAGGAGTTTCCACGCGAAGCAAATTGTCTAGCTAGACAATAAACTTGTCATTAGAAGGCAATTCTCTTCAACGTGTCGTAATTCATCATGGGAATCTTGTGATAATATCAGCTTAGTTCCGAATGATCCGATATAAAGTTTCAATTTTTTGTGGACAATTTTTTGTGGGTATAAGAAATTAAATTCACACTTTTTACCGACTGCAGAATATTATTGCTTGTAGATGTTTTTGGATGTCTTTTTTGTTTAAAATAGGTATAGTTAAAAAAACTATAGATTATTAATAACGAGCAGGTTATTTCATATTTAAAGACAAGCGGAATGTTAGGAATAAGAAGGTGATGAATAATTTGGATATGGCAATGATTATCTTTGGACTGGTAATGATTACGTATCAACAACTTGACGCGTTGAGGTCGAAGGGCACCAATATTACAATACTTTCATTAATTTGCTTTTTCAATAGTTGAGTATGGAAATTCAATGTTTGTCAGTTTCAGCAGATTAACTTTAATAAAAATACAAAGTAATTAAAGTTTTGATTTATTCAGAAATCACAATATCGCACTTCATTGACAATTTACGGTGACATAACCAATTTAGTTACGCTATCATGGGAAAAGTGAAATGAATCGTCTTTAAAATGTAAAGCTGCATTGGAATACATCGAACTTTCGATCTGAGCAAAGGTACTACTCGGTTTTACTTTTGTTGAACCGCGCCTGCGCAGACTGGTTTCACCTCGCTGATGTGCTCGCGTTTTAGACTAGCGTAAGTCACTTTACTGTATGTTTTTTAGCTATCATTATGGTTCTTTCCTTTTGGAAATGGAGTTGTCAATATCAGTTGGTAAATCAATGTATGTATCTTATACTTATGGATTTATCTAATCATTCGCGATTTATCTATGTGCATGATTCATTACATAAGTCATAAATTCTATCTATAGTTCTAATTCTATATATGAGGTAGCCAGTGCTTCAATTTGCCAAAATATTTTGATCCTGTAACAAAAAGTTCTCACAGCAGAGAAGTTCGTGGCAAGTCGTGTAGTAGTTGTCATGCAAACATTATTAAAACAAACAAAAAAATTAGCATTAACAACAAATTCGTGACATGTATCGGTGCTTAGAAAATTAAATTAAAATTAACGAACAAAGATGACACGAAAAGTTTATTCATAGAACAAAATTATTGTGTGAGAAAATTCATTCTATGATTATCTGTCTTGTGATTTTTTTGCATTTTCCATGCTAAGATTATAAAGTTATTTTAGTGAAGGAAAAATTCAATCGCGGGCAGGATTCAAACCTGCGTCTTCTAGTTAGATACACCAGACGCTCTGACCGCTAAGCCACCGCGAGTCCCACCCGCTTGATCGAAATTTGCCTTCACATTCTGAATTTACGTCATAAGGTGACGTTGGCGACATCTATTGAAAAGCAAGTTACCTTGCTTCTCCTGCCCGCGATTGAATTTTTCCTTCACTAAAATAACATTCTATGTTTTTTTAAAGAATTAAAAGTGTTAGAGTTAAGTTAGATCTGAAAATTTTGTAGTAGCGAATGTAAGAAAAGATGAATACGATATTGCAAAAGACAAAAACTGTCATACAAGAAATATGATATAAGTAAGAAGTATCTACAAGATAAGTTAATGATGAATGAGTTCATCTACAGAATGAGTGGTTCTCTCCTTTCTTATCTATTCAAAGTTAATAAAAACGGTAAACGTTTTTAGAACTTTATTTTTATGTAAGTAATATTGTAAGATAATCGAAACGCACCTCTAGTCTTGAAATAGTAAACAGAACGTCAGATACTTTGCATAGGTTTCCTAATGCTTCACTGTACAACTGTTATGGTACGGTATGTCTTGTTGAGAACTGGTATGCCCCGTATTTATAATTCGATCTTGATGCAAGAGCACATTTAAAATATCTATAGTACCTATAGTATTGTTGATGTGTCAGTATCATTCTGGTCAATATTGTGTCCCAATTATCCAGTTGAAAGTTTCGTTTGTTTATTTTTCCAAAAAGGATTTAGTTCTTCTTCTTCTTGATGTCGATGTTATGAACTTTTAAAATCTAGATTAAAGTAAATTGGTTTATTTGGATTTCATTATTTAGAATCGTTATTACAATAATTCTCGATGGTGACGAATCTCTAGATGGTAATTTTTTTCTGAATTGTAATAAATGATCTAAGTAATTAGGTATGCTACTTGTCAATATAGGTAAGTAGTAATATGACTGAGATTCTACGAAAAAAATAAACAATCAGTGGCCATTACCGATAACCTTAGCAATTACCGATGAATAGAGTTATCTAAATATTGTTTACTGAGAAACACTGAGATCATCGTCTGTTTGCACTGTCAAGAAAGATTCAGTAAGAGCAAATATTGAATACATATTCAACTAAATCAGTTTATGAACATGGTAATGATTATGAGCGGTTAAACTAATCAATTAACCGATCTGTTACAACTTTTAAGACTCATGCCGCAAACCAGTGGTAACAGATTAGTAAGTAATACCACAGTGGTAATACCATGATTATTATCGTTAAGTGCAATCAATAGGTACTTTAGTTGAATAGCAGGCGGAGTGAATGCTCGTGACTTCCTCAAGTGAACATATTTTCTTGGCTGTTGTGTGACTTGTCTCGCAACTTTCCACCGTTTGTTCACAACTCCGGTTTTGCCGCTGATGGATATTTGCTAGTTGACGGTCAGTTTCGCTCAATTACCATCGGTCTGTGATCGGTTCCCGATTCTAGACGTCATGTGTCTTTTATTCCGTTGCGCTAGATAAAAGAAGCGTGCCTCCACACAATGATCGAAATGAAATAAGATAAAATCTAAACATTCATGTTGTGCAATTCTATTATCCATTAAAATAATAATGTGAAAGTAACTCTATCTATTTATCGGTTACATTTTCACGCCTAAACCGGTGAGCAGATTTTGATAATATTTAGCGAGGAGATATACTGCATCTTGAAGGTACTATAGGCTACCTTTTGTCTCAATAAGTCTGTAAGATGCGAGTGAAACTGCGGCTAACAGTTTGTATCATATATAAGTACATAAAGTAGCTATTATCATAATAACGTTTATGTTTACTATAGCTATTAGGAGTTCGATTAATTTATTGCAGATATAAAGGTCAACGTCCGTCGCGCCGAGCGTCGCCACAGTTCACAGTTGTAAACTGACAAAGTATTAGGTCGCTTGGTGGGTACCTAACGCATTGTTCGATCATACCGGTGTTGGGGAATCGATATGCACTCACTATGACACGATATCGGTAACGGTCAGCTGTGACTGTTGCGTTGATTGTTCTAATTGTTTGGTACTGACTGACTGGTAGTCAGTCATAACAGATTCTAGTACAACTGCATAAAAGCTTTGTTAAATAGTTTTGGAATTACTGTACGAAAGAATGAAAGAAAGAATTACTGTTGCAAATATGTGTCAATGCGTTGCAAATTCTTGTAGGTAGAAGGCGCTGATTGATAACACAGTTGAAAATAAAAACAGAATAATAATTTTGAATGAAATTCCAAATAATATCATCAAAGATGTAAACATCAGAAAACGATGCTGCAGAATTAACAGTGTTATGACGATAGCTACCCAGCATTTTTTTGCGTTAGTTGCAGTAACAAGTTCGAATACTTAGGTACATGCTGTATCTCTGACGTACGTGTATATAATTAGGGTAAATGTCGTTAATCACTATGCAGAGAAATAGTTTTACTGCGAAAACTGTTCAAAGCTCGTCAGTTGATTTACTGCATTCTGATTAAAAACCTTTATGATTACCTATAATTATGAAATAGTATGTGAAAGGAAATGGAAAAGTATTTTCCTACAGATTTGCTTTTTGCATCAGTTAAAAATAATCTAAAAGTAAATTTTCCTAAAATTGAAGCTGAAAGGTATGATTTTGTTTTGGATCTTCGAAATGTATATATCAGTTAGTCCCAGTAATATACAGACAACCTTTCACCTAATTGCAATAGCTTTGAGTTTTATTAGGTCTGTGGTTTTATTCATTACATGGAATCTGCTCTGCAATCGTGTTTTTCAAATGTAGGTACAGGAACATTAGTATAGGGAAGTAAACACAAATATTCGCACGCAATGCTAACCTAATTATTATTCACACATAGTATAATGTATTCTGGACGTGCATGGTCCGTGACACAGATAACTACAAAAAAAGGAGTTACATAAACCAATTCAACGAATTCCGTAGACAGAGAACTAAAACAATGATCCTTAGTTTTCCAAGTCCTTACGAAAAGAACTGATCTTGATTTTGTAAATACATGAGTTATTTGAGTACACGAGATTTTGTAAATACGAGGATTTTGTTCTTAATGTAAATATAACGCGTTAAAATTCAATCGTATGTACACGAGTTGATTTAAATGAATTTCAGTCAAATATTTCAATAACGGTATATTATGTTTTGATGGTAAGCTTAAAATATTATGAAATATTTCACGATTCAGACAATTACATAATTAATTTAAACATCATTGTTTTAGCTACATCACTGTAGTGTAATTACATGTAATAGAACACATTATGCAAATTAAAGCTAAACATGGTGACTTCGTAACATGCCAGGATGCCTTTCTCAACTGCTACGAAGAATAAATTAAATTACAGTATTGTTTTCATGCCAGCCTCTCTTTTACCAAGAAATTTGTGTGAATGTTGTTTGCAAGCACCTTTTATCTGATTTCAATGGTGGAACATTAATTTTTTCCAGTCTATATTTGTTAACATTTTCTATTATTAGCTTCTTTCTAGAAGACTCTATTATAGGCCATATTTCGTTTATTTTCAATACGATTTCATATCCAAAAAGTACCATTATGATTTTATTATTCTAGTATCAATTTGAAAAAATATCTCAACACTCAAGATAACCATCGATAAATATACAATCTGAGCCATTGCTGTCATCGATAACGTTTTTACGTGCACGACAAATGGTGGGTGGTACTGTCTCGTGGCTTTCCATCTGTAATGCAAAGTTTGGTCGATGAACAGTCAAGTGATCGCGTGACACTAGTAAACAAATCAAAGGCCGCGATGGCACGATCAGGTCGAGAATGGTCGGTTGTATCGTTGTAGAAAAAAAAAACACTTTTGTTTTCATAGCTCGATATGGAGATAAGCATCAGGTACTGAAGATGTAGGAATTGTCTTACTATTCGTATTTGGGGCACCACCTATTGATTGTGGTGATTTGAAAATAGAATATTGGTCTATCAATATTTCGTTAGCGGCTTTAATTAAGTATATGAAAGTACAGCTCATATAAATTTGGAGAAGTTTTTTAAATTTACATACATATTAAGTATAGAAGTTGGAAAACACTAATCCAGGTTTGTATCTTTGGTTCATTTGGGAGTCTAAAACCTATGTTCATAAAATCTGATGAATCAAAAATTACAATCACATGATTTTCCTTTGTCAAGTTAACGGGAATATTTAACTACCTTCAGAAATTACGTGTCATATTGGTAGGGATGAATGAGTAATTACTTTGTGGATAATTGCTAGGAAAAACATTCGATGATTATACTTGACGTCATTATTGACAATGTCCAATAAATTAAATCCAATTAAACTAATATTGTTTCGTATAAATTCAGGATCTTACATAAGTAAAACTACGAGCCTATAATGAAATTTGAAGAATGGTAAAAAATGTGCATCCCAAAATATTTGTAGTAAATAGATGAAGTAATAAAACGAATATAACATCTAGCTATAGTGATACAAACAATCAACGAACAATGCTCACTTGATCAGACAAATTATCGCACCACTGATGCGCAGCTGTCTTCTTCCCTCCGTTTAGCCCATTCGCGAGGTGAGGGGTTAGGGGTCCACCAGTAAACAAGTCCTCTGTGAGACTTGCGTCAGAGGTGATCCTACCTCTGACATCTGGTGGTGGACCTTGCGGACCCACAAAGTCGAACTGTCCATCCCACATGTCATACTCCAGTTCCAGACTATCTTCCACTTCTATTGGTTCACCCATCGTGCCTCTAGACCGATTGAATAGGCCCGATTTAAACATTTAAGATCAGTTCCTCTTATCTTTGGATATATTCCAATATTGCACTGTATTAACTTAACTTCTACTACACACAAATTAAACACTATTTCGTAACCAACGTAATTTGACTTTTGAAGGCGATTAGAATAATTTCGTTCCAAATAAAGCTAGAATTTTAATGGCACACTTGATTAGTGATAGTTCTTGCGGTTCTCCTGATCTAATACAATTATGAAACTTCACATTCACGTAACACCACTTCTAGGTAGATAATCACAGTGTGTCACATTTTCACAATGGCTTCACTAGGACTCTAACTCTAACCCTGCATAGTGTCAGCACAATTATCCTTTAATTGTTGTCGTAAACAAGTATTAAAATATCAGGCAAGAGGAGACTTCGTCGAAGTCTATTCAAAATTTTTGACGGTTTCACTGACATCCTTTTCGGAAGAACGAATTTTTATTGTGAGTGAGCACAGTAAAGAAGGTTCTATCAAACTGTTATCGATATCGTAGTATTCTAATCGAAACTTTTAAAAAGTCGCGGTGGTACGTTGTGTTGGCACAGTATCGCGTTGGCCACTAACCGGCGCGCGGCGGGTGTTCGGTCGACGCGCCCCACCCATTGACACGACATGATTATCAGGCGGCCGAGCCACCGCTCCATACAAATAAACTTTATTCGCTCCCTGCACATATGCACAGCCGTCTGATAGATAGTTCCGAGGCAATAACCCCTTTCATAAGCTCCCCCAGTCTGGCTGCATCTCGTAATTTTACGGGCGAGGGGCCATCATGATTGCGTCCGACTTTGCCAGATGTACTATTGGATTTAAGTTTCAACAAACAATCTTTGAAGACTTTGTTTTATTGCTAAATTATGCGAAGTCATTTCAAGTTACATTGTAATTGTAACCGAAACGCAATTATAAGTAATAGGTCTCAGAGGTCGTCAGTTAGGAAATGCCGAAGCCATCTAGCTATAAACCAAAACCAAACCATTGACATGTAAAAGTATCTCTAAAGATCTACTTGCAGAATAAATATCATTTCATTTCAGGTCCCTAATTGTAAAATTTGGTTTCAGCTTAGTCAGTGATGCTTTTTGAGTAGACCACCACAGAAAACTACAAGTATTCCAAAATAAACCTGTTATGATCATTTTAAAGTATGGGAATTGAAGAAAGTTACTACTGAAAGTGAGATGAACATGGTAGAAAAACGTGAAATCATTAAGACTCCATAGGTGTAACCAACCGGCTGACCGGCTCTTGCAAGTTACAATGATGGAAATCTGTGCATTTGTATTTTACTTGATGTCTATTTGATTACGTGAATACATATAATAGCTGGTACCTATGCGAAATAGCAAATGTAAGCTGACATTATTCTTGCAAGTGTTAGTTTAATTTCGAAAATGATTTACCTAAATTAAGTAATATTTATTGTGAAGATAAATTAAAGAAATCCGTTCACTTTTAAAAAAATACAAATGTTTTAGAAATAATGAAATAAAGAGTTATTTTAATAGAATACAGAATCGATTTGAGGCTATTGTTCACACCGTGTGAAATTCGTGCTCGGAAGTTTGAATTGGCTACCATTGCCGGCTCTATTTAACGGGTAACAGAAACTATGAAGTAATCATTATAATCTCCACAGAAATTTAGAGCTATTTACAAAGTTCTTATACATATATTTATTTGATTAAAGTAATTTATGTATTTTGTGGTAAAGAGCATCGTGTCTTACGTAGTAACTCATTCCTTTTTAAATGTAAAGCTTCCATGAAGTTGATGGCCATATGGATCGTTTTGATCTCTTGTACATACAGGATGCACGTGTTGTTTAAGCTTGTGCTACATTGAAACCAGAGGAATTAGCTTTGAAAATAGAACAACACGACTTGTCGTGAGATCTCTACATATTCTGATTACGACCAAATTAGTCTATGCCCTAAATGTCTTCTATATTATTGGGTAGTTATATGTAACTACCCAAAAATATACCTCGCAAGAAATCCAGTTAACTTATCGGTTATTATATCACTTACGTAAGAAATAGATTAAAAGTTAATTAGATTTGACGAAACACGCACTATTGAGCACGCCCGTGCCATAAGCTTTCAAATACCAAACAAAGGGTTCAAATATTTTCATAATTAATATAAGTACAAAAAATATAACTCTTGTATTCAACATAGTTAACAATTGACGGAACAATGCGATCTCATACATTTTAATATATGTAGTTCATATAAGCGTGGCAAGCTGGTTGCGAACAAACGTCAATAATGAATAGAATCCGTACAAAAACTTAATAATTCCGCAGCAGGGCTTTATAGAAAATTAACTCGGGGATTTATCTATCACTTTCTCCAATAGTAAATTATGATCTATTACCAACAGTAACGCTGAAATTTATTGAAGAAAGAAAGTGCTGAGTATTTATTAAATTGTAGACAGAAATAATTCATAATACCGATGTAGAGTGATGACACTTTAATGGTTGTTGCTGTATTACAATTGACAATCATGATTCAATTTCTTGGATTTTCTGCTCAATTTACAATGTCAATACTTAGATACTATTTGTTACATAAGATTTATTACATAAAACTGTAACAGAAGGGCATCATCTGTGGGGCTGCAGATTGATGTCATATGTGTAGAATTGTATGACTTCTAACTAGGGATTTTCATTTACGCACAATGTCACATATTTCTCATATTACGTCTCTATTTTCCTTACAGTTTAAATATTAACTGAACTAGTTATCTATAGAGTGATGATTTGTCATGCAATTTGATTTCCATAGCCTTGAGGAAAAGTAAAAGTGAAAGACTAATTAAAATCGTCAGTGATTTATGACAGATGCGTGAAAAAACTAACAACCTCTAAATAATGTGTTGATGTTACCTCGTTAGTGAGTATTTATGTCAAACCGTGTTAATTCATAAGTAGATTATTGTCAAAAATTATAAGAACTGTTTTGAAGATGTAACAGTCAGGCCCAGTGTGGGATTGAGATTAATTCGAAGCAAGTGGATAACAGAAAAGCTTCCTTATAACTCATACATGGTACTTACAAAATAATATTTAAGCGTTGAATGAACACGCAAATCTTCGTCGATGTTTAGTTTTAGTTGCATTGATGTTGTTTGCATGTGCATGAAAAAACTAGATAATCTAAACTATCTTGCGAATTCATAAATTATTCTCTTTGGTTTCCGCTATGTTCTCAGATTTAATTTTATAGTTGAATTAATCTAAGGTTGATTTGTTATATTTACGTAATATATTAAATCTAACATTTAATCACTTCAAAATTTCATGCTATTCTGTTTATTCAGTTCATCTACTGAGAATAGTCGACTGCCGTAGTTTTTTTAATGCTAGTTTCAATAAAAATAGAGAAATATTATGCATACAGCAGATATTTTTTTATTTTAACTACTGTTTCGTGTCATTGTTGAACATCATTGATGGTACGTTACAATATAAAAAGTAAACTCCTTTAATCTTATTTCGTGTACCTAATCGGGCTTTCTCATGCAATATTTTATGTTTCGTTTGGTATTCCCTATTACTCATTCATAAAAGATTAGTCAGGAGGGGAATAGTCGTAGGGTGCTTTAATGAAAGGGATTGCCAGTTAACGCAAATATTTGAAACGTAATATACGACTTTTATCTATACTTATAATAAATCTGTAGAGAGGTCAATTCTGTACATGAAATATATTTCCAAAATAACTATCAGCGGGTGATTAGTGATCGATACTGACGCCAAAAATGCAATCAGTAAAATTTTTGTCTGTCTGTCTGTCTGTATGTTCGTTATAGAAACAAAAACCACTCGACGGATTTCAACGAAACTTGGTACAATTGTTTTTCATACTCCTGGGCAGGTTATAGTATACTTTTCATCACGCTACGATCAATAGGAGCAGAGCAGTGAAGGGAAATGTTGGGAAAATGAGTGATTCATGAGAAAGGTTTCAAGCTATAAAACATCACGCTACAACCCTTAGGAACGGAGCAACGCAGGTGAAACCGCGGGCGAAGAACTAGGGAACAAAGTAACTATTCCACGCGGACGAAGTCGCTGGCAAAAGCTAGTTGTAAATAAAACTGCTCGTATTTCAACCATGTCATAAATATACGTTGTTTGTAACTATATGTAAGTATGGAGAAGATCCGTAAAATAGTAAACCCATATTCATGACGTACTACGCAGGTACTCCAAGTGAAACTATTAATACTGAAGATAAATATGTAAATGCTAATGACAGAATAATGGTTGAGAATATTTGTTGCCTCGTTTCCGCACTTGGTGCCGCTTGGGCGACAGCAGATGACCTCGGTGCAGTTCAAGGTTGGATCCCAGAACAAATAAAAAAAACTGACCGTGTTGATGAACTACATAACGTTAACATATTCATTAAAAGTAGAGCAACAGCAAAAGGTTAGTTTAATTTTATGATAAAATATTCTTAACAATCCATGAACTTTATTAGTAGTTGTGTCAATTAGAACTACTTACAATTAGAACTTATGTCTAATAAAATTAAGATTAAATGGAGTATGTGAAACACGAAACCCATTACCCTAATTATTGGCAGTAAAGCATTCTTCTAAATTTCTTTTACCAATAACATACCTATTTCACAGTATAAATATTATACTGTGCCCTCTCCATGGAACTGCCTATAGCTGTCTCAGTATTGCTGGCACTCTATTTTAAGTTATCACATCATTCAGATACGGTACTGCTCGAATCAACACATGACGAATATCTAAATGTGGCGTAGGATCATAAAATCTCTTGTACAATCGTTAGAAACTAATTGTTTTAATAATGGCATTGATATTATTCCTTTCATCCATCATTGATGGTAATGGATTCAAAGATTTACCTAGCAAAACGTACGTCTCCGGTTAGAAGCAAAGTGCACTTTACAGCAATTTGTTTCAAACCGTTTCGTTTGTTTAGGCAAAAAATCTCTACATCATTCTCTGAATTTACGTTTATATTACGTACTTCGTGATCGACGTCAATTGTTGAACTACATTGTGGTAAGTAATTGACCATCACAAAAACATTTCAGATAAATAGCCGAGTATAGGTACTGTACAAGTGCAGCGTGATAAAAAACTCTCCTTCAAAATGCACTTCGCTGCAGTTTCCGGACTAAAACTAAGAACAGTGTTTTGTTGGAAGCTCTACAAAAACTAAATTGTTTTGTTAATTGTAAATCTAATTGTTTACGTCGAAAGTTCTAGACGGTTCGTGTATACGCCATAGATATGGCTCCCGGATTCACCACACAAGTGTCATCTCACGGTATAATTACGACAGTAGTAATGATCGTTACTAGATATCTCGTCTAGATCTGTACCACATATGAGTACTAACACGTTCACACCGTAAGCTGATCTTTGCGCCCTAAAAACTAAATCAATTGCTTTTCTACAACGACGTGTCCCAGATGTGTGACGTTGCCCCCCGTCCGGAGTTTTATTTAGTATTCCGCGAATTTCTTCAACAGAAAAAAAATATTCCAAGCCTTTCTCGAAAACTATAGAGTCATTAATGGAAGAACTGTATAACGTTCACACGACTAGATGAATAGTTAATGATCGCAAACTTTGATTATAAAGTATCATGGTTCAAATATAGTGGTTCCTTGAGAGGTGGAACACAAATTTCAATTAAGTTACATTGGGATCTTTTTAACTGGATATTTACATACTTATGTGTAGAACAATTTATGAGTGTCAACTATTTATAGGCAGTAGGTACCTATAGCTCCAATTTTAACCTTTATCGTACTTTAACGTTTTCGTTCATGAAATTATACAGTTGCGAAGAAAAGCTAAGGAAATGAGCCAAGGACATTTGATAAGAAAAGACGTTATACGAAAATGAACGGAAACTGGGGGCCGTGACGAGTTTAGCACTTAAAATGAATGGATAAGGCGGCATTAATTAGACTAAACGATGTTATGTAGCAATACGTAATTACGATGTGTGTATAATTTTGTGTGTAAGATTCTCGTCATCTGCACACAATATAGTTTGTATTTCACACGCGTTCATTCGCACCACTTTCCGTTTCACACTACTATGTTTTTGTCAGCCGTAATACTAGTTAGATAATAAGACGTTTACCTGCACTAAATCTCTTGTTTCAGCTACCCGATGTTCACGATAAGTTTGATAGATTGTCCAGATTACATCGATTTGCTTTGAGAATTCGGTTGCAGTTATGCAATAACATGTTTAAGAATTCCAATTAAAAATAGAGTTGTGATTATCATCTAATTATGTTATGAACGTATTACTTCTTTTCGGGAGTGTCTCTTTGCGTGTGAAATTATCTTATAATTGTCTAGTATCATCAATATGTTTTAGCGATGAAGAGACAATTTACCAACGTAAATTTTCAAAACATGTTGAGAATTTTTGTTTAGATCGCTCATTAGTCTCTGTAAATTTAAAACCTTAAGAGTCCGGCGAACCGAATTTCTCTCACAAACGTAATATCGAAATTAATCGTAATTCAAACACAATTTAATCAAATTCTGTTATTATTCGGATATCTATACCGTTAATCTAGGTTCCTACTCTACCATTTCGTCTAAAATATTTCACTGAAAATAATTATAAGCGAATGCAATTTTTGATAACTTTACCTAGTTTAGTAAGATTTTTCGGTCTTTTATTTTAGTGAAGTAGTAGCAGACAAAATAGGACCGTAGGAACCTAGATTAACAGTATCTAAACCCGAATAATAACATAATTTGATAGAATATTGTCTGGATTACGATTTATTTCGGTATTACGTTTTTGTGGGTAATTCACGCTCCGCCGGACCCAAAAGTAACAGACACAGTACCACGCTTTAAGTCTCTGTAACTATAAGTAATACGTAGTCAGACTCCCACAATGATTGCTAAATTTGAACAAGCCCTGTGATTGCCAAAATTATTCATATTTCTATTGAATTTAAATAAGTAGAGCAAGATGGCTTCCAGTCTGATAAGAATAGTTTGTAGACAAAATCAGTAAATGGAGTCTAAAGTGTAAAGTATAAGCGCCTTAGGCTTCTTTTTCCTTTGAGGTATGTTTGTATACGGTTCCCATTCCCTGGTTTTCTATCAAATAGAAGCAATACAAGTAGAACTAGTGTTAAAAACATGAATAATCCCATGTCAACAGTTATAATAAATGCGAGTTATTTCGCTAGGTTCCCGATATCCTTGGCACAGTTGCGGACCACCCACGCTGCCTCCTACTGCAAGCGCGAACCGCGACTATTGTTTAGTACTCGAATACTAAGCTGGTTTAGTTCATCGAACTAACTTTGACTGTCACAAGTATATTTATGAGCAGTTTGTATGTATGTATGTAGTTTGTCACAATCTTTCTACCGCATCTATTTGGGTTGCTGCAAGATGTATGCTTATTGCTACCTCTTCTGTTCTGTCTGTGACCTGGGTACTTATTTCGTTATTCCTTACATAATTAAATCGTAGTCTTCTTTGGTGTCCTTTTATAATAAATTTCTTTACAATGTTGAGAAGGGGTTAAAAAAACTTCGTGCCATCACATATAAATTTTTTCTAACACTGTTTTTAAACAGCAAGAGCTTTTTAAGTAAATTAATATTATTATAATATTTAACCTTATTCGTAATTGTTATAAATTATGGATGCGATACCAGTTAACACTGTTTTGCATAACAGATAACTGTGAATTGTCTGAACATGTTGATTCGATTTGACCGGACGCTTGAACTGCATGTTTAACATGCTTCAATCACGTTTCGATTACAGGGTGAACCAAAGAGATGAGAATTATACGTAGTAACAATTGTAACATCACTGGAATTGAATGAGGATCAGTTAAAAGAATATATTCAGTGTAGTAAAATCTCTAATCTGATATCGTCTACAGTCAAAGTAGAGAATTCTCTCATTTGTTGCACTATTACATTAGAAAATTATTAACCTTGTATTATAAAAATAAATGCAGCATGCACTTATATAAAAAAATCGCATACATAATAATATATTCTGTGACAGACCCAGACGGAATTCTTTCTTCAGGAAATGAATAAAAGCCAGAAAAAAAAGTGTTTTCATAAGACTACAGGTACTTGATAGATTCTGATTTGTCATTGGCCTTTACTAAAATAGCTCTCGTTATCATTTTGTGTGCGCGTGAGTTTGACGTGCGTGATCATACTCGATCATTCTCAAGCGTACAAACAAAAGATTATCTGGAAGTTATTCTCACTAAAATAAGTCTTTTGTATCCATTTGAAGATACCATATTATCTGTGTAAAATTTTCATAGCCAGATCAATTGAAACTTTTGTTTTGTACAGTTACAGTAAAGCCTAATTTTACGAGGACTTTATTCCTAAGACTCCAAGCCTTGAAGAGCTCTACAATATTCTTGGTGGTGTGTGAACTCCAAGAATCTGAGCTCAGGGTGTATAAAGTTATCTGTTACGTGGGAGAGCCATGTTTCGGCACGAATGGGCCGGCTCGACCGGAGTGATACCATGGCCTCACAGAAAACTGGCGTTAAACAACGCTTACGTTGTGTTTCGCCGAGTGAGTGAGGTTACCGGTGGCCCAATTCCCTTTTAAAAGGTCGGCAACGCGCTCGTGATTCCTCTGGTGTTGCGGGTGTCCATGGGCGGCGGTAATCGCTTACCATCAGGCGATCCGTCTGCTCGTTAGCCCTCCTATCACATAAAAAAAACTCTATATTCTCACTAACTGTGCTATAGAAATGGTAGTTTTAAGAATTTATAAATAAATCATAAGCATCGATACAACGCAGAAATATGGGTACTTATCGTAAAGATCGCATACCTATCTTTCCTGAATCAGTTTGATTTATGAGTTATGACAACATTTTTTTTCTGTGATTTAAATCCAGTGGTTAGCATTTATCTATTCTATTAATCTTGAATTAAAACAAACATGCATTGTCTCCAAGATTGTACAACACTAGTAGATATTATGCAAATTTCAATGGCACGCAGTTTCTCCAAGACATATTGTCAGGTTCATTGCGAGATATGGCATAAAAACATGTTATTAAAAGTAGATAATAACATGATTCCGACAGCGTAGGGTCTAAAATCACCAGGCATTTTATGTGATGTGATGTTTAGGCTTAAAATGGAATGGTCCATTCGCCGTTGCTAGGACCACTGAGCGAATTGTGCTGTCTAAACAAACCTATCACATAATTACACTGACCTCTATAATAGCATAGAGATCAGAGTCATAATTATTAGAATAGATTACAAAATTTAAAAGTAAGGAAAATGGCATGAAATGTGTTACTTCGTAGTTTATAATATCATGATCATCATGTCTAATAGGCCTCTCACCAATTTCGTCATTATCTTCATTCCTGTGCCAGTCTCATCCAGGTTGCCAAATACCTGTTCAAGACATTGGTGTGATGAGCTTATGGAACTTATACGGGATGACAAAGCTATGAAAGTTGCGTCATCCATCTGTCGTTTCCTGGCTAGAGTTTGTTTACACTGACTCCATATTTGGCTGCAAATGCTCATATCTGTTTAATATTTACACAAGGATTCTAATTTGAAATTAATCATATATCACTGTGGCCGGGCACGCATCTGACCGGAAGTGGCGTTTGCGCAGCTGAGGGACCGTTTCCGGCGTCCATTACTGTCGCACTAGGTAAGACTATTAAATGAAGCGGCACGAGCATTGTTTAGACCCCTTCCTTTGGTAATATACAATGCCACTTTAATGGGGTCATTGAACAGAGATTAAATATGCAGTTCGGAGATAGTTAGACAAAATATTAAGGTACCAAAGACAATTTCAATAAATAATATTATACTAATAGTGATTTTTTTTATTGATTCAGTCGGGAAACGAGCTGACAAGCCACCTGGTGGTAAGTAGTCATCGTCGCCCATGGACACCCGCAACACCAGAGAAGTTGCTGATGCCTTGCCGATCTTTAAGAGCTCCTACGGACTGCAGACTGCCAGAGCCGTAGCAACCGAGGGCAACTGGCTCTTACGTGCAAACGTCGAAACACACATCAAGGTACTTTACGACAGACTCCGATGTAAGGGTGGTCGCCAGCCAGTCAGACCCCAAGAGGTCCTACCACCGAGCAAGTACATTTACTGCATACCTATACATGTAACACCACAACATAGCCGTAGAGTTCACAGTTCACCGGTATGTTTAGGTCCAATGTATCTAATAGTGGTGATTACTGCAGATAGGCAGTGTACTCCGAAGAAGTACCTTAATAGACCTACAATAAAGTTATTCTTCTGAGCTTTCCATTTTCCAAAGTATATGAACATTGTCTATTTATTAATACCTATCTGACATCAAAACAAATTTGGGTTTCTTTTTTTTTTGTTCAAACGTAACAAAAACCAACTTATACATGAGTTGATGATGTAAACGTGAAAGTGTTGTCAGCGCTGAATAATATTTATTTTTGAAATTGGCTGTTTGCCAGCATGACCTTGCACTGATGAGAATAGATCATGAATATTTTGTTTTTATTGCAATATAGTTCCTTGTTAAATTAAAATGTGTATTCATGTCATGTGTACCTAATGTTTTTTTACAAATTTTTTTCTTGTTTGTGGGGGCCTTTACCAACACCTATTCATATACATAAACACCCAGACCCGAAAAAAATCTCTGTACGCCATTCAAATAGGTATTCCGAACTGCCTCATTACTTTAACGGTCCTATGCGCGACTGCTACGCTAGAAGTCCTGGGTTCAATTCCCAAATCGACCAATGTTATTGGTTCCTATGAAATTCTCAGTAGCAGTTTGGATCTGTGCCCGGTTAATGGAAATGGGGCGCCCCCTATTACATGGAACCTAAACATAGCGGCGAACTGTGGGAGTACCTATATTAGTAAGTATACCTGTGCCTAAACCTTCGAGGAATACAAGCGTGATGGCATTTGTTTCGTGAAAGAGTAGAACTCGTAATTCGTGGCACAGAAACCGATCGCTCAACCTTTGCACAATTCGTGCCAAAAATGTTGATGTTACGAGTATACTAGCTTTTCGACCGCGGTTTCACCCGCGTTGCCCCATTCCTAATAAGAGTCGTAGCGTGATATTAAATAACTTGAAACCTTCCTCATGAATCACTCTGTCTATTAGTGAAAACAGCATGAAAATTTTTTCAGCAGTTTAGACAGAGAGATAGACGCGGCGACGGACTTTGCTTTAAAATAATGAAGGGTTTGATTTGCTCAAATCTTCATGACTCGAATTGAATCTTATTTAATTGAAATAATACCTACTTACTTAAATGTGATTCACTTTTGATTATTGGGTTAGGTAGATACATTGTGGTAAATTGACGTATTTACCATTTACTTACGTAAATTATTTTATTTTTTCCTGTTAATATATGGACGTTTAACAAAGATATATTAAACACATTATTAATTCTAGTTCAAATTAGTCATAATGTTTTAATATTTTACGTTTTGTTGAATGCTCAGTAGTCACTACTGATAACATCATCATCACTACAGCTGAAAGAGGTCCTCAAATAATATTTTAATATCTATATGTTTTTTTATGATCCCTTCTTAAGTTATTACGAAGCTTTGTAGATGGGCTTTGTAGACTCCAATGAACAGTTTATTGTAAAACAAGAGGATCCTGCTGCTCTCATACAAGACGAAATATGATATTGAAAATGTCTTTCAAAAACCTTTCGAATAATAAAATTAATACGGATTAAAAGTCAGAAGAATTATTTTGGGGTCGAAGAGCTTTAATAGCAGATTTTATCTAGGTATTATCTTCCCTGCTATATTATCACCAGCAGAGGATACTTTTTGGGATGCGGACGCTTAGACATACTCGAGGCGTTCGTTTCCCGGGAGGATAGCAGCAAGCTGCATTTTTGTGATGTGCCAAAGGCAAAGCACAGGAGGGCCACCGGTGCGTTCATTGGAGATCCCGGAGCCCCCTCCACATTGTGCTATGGATGGCCGTGTGTTTTTAGTCGGTAGGAGTCCGACATAACCCTCCGCCTTTCTTTTTGAGAGATGGTGGGCATCCATGAGGATTTTCACACGAAAAAAAAAAAGGTAGTTCAATGTAATTATTTTACAAAAAACTGGTGAATCTGGTGAACAATATTAATGTAAAGGAAGTTGATACCATTTAACCGATGACATTATTATTATACTAATTGATAAACTTCCCATTATATGACATAGTTTTCTAAGAAATTAATGTAGTTATGAATGGGCGGACGTGATTCATCTGTTTACTTGTGCTTTGTGTCGTAAACTACAATGATAAGTTTACTATGTAAGATGATGATTAACGATTACGTCAGTTTGATACTCAGTTCGAACTCTCACAGTTAGAAAAACGAAAAAAGGAAAACCTCTCTGCTAATGGGCTCCCGAAGTCCTGATACAGGTATTATAGACCGTTACTGATCAGTTTTTTAGGGTGATTATTTCAAATTTCAATAGAGAAGATGGCTGAGTCTTCCCACTTGTTTGGAACCCCATTATAGATTCTATTAAATCTAAATCCAAGCCCAAAATTGGAAGACCAAAGGACACGTGAGCTCGTTCTGCGCCGATCGGATCGCCAATAATTAACAAAAATGTAAAATAGCTGTTAGTAATTTTAAAATAAAGACGTCCAATACCTCGATGCTGTGAGTGATCCGAAATGTCGGGAATAAAATAATATCAATACAACGCGATAAAATCGGAAAAAAGTAGTTTTGTTTCAATGTCTAATATTCGCATAAGCGTCAGAAACTAGAAGTATTAGTTGTAAGAAATATCACTGACCTTGTAATTGAGGCCTTGGACATCTTCCTCCAGTGATACATCAGAGTACATGTCGTCGGCTGGTTCCCCGCCCGAACCGCAGCCAGACGAGTTGAATGACGACGACCGGTATAATTGGCTGAAACAATGTCATTTCTCATTATAGCATCAGTTAATTAGCCATGTATCCGTTACTTTATTCGGCTCATTGTATTAAATAAAAGGAGTAAGTCTTATCAAGACGCATAGCGACATCTGTTGGGATACACGTGGAACTTTTAGCGCCATCTATCTTTGTTTCAGTGCAGTAGAATTGTCATTTAAGGGAATTTAGTGTCGGTGGCATAAACTAGATGGCGCTACATTTGAATTGTGTGTGGACCGACTACTAGGTGGCGTTAGTATTACAGTTATCTATGTAGCTCGTTACCTACCATATTGAGTGGACATGGGAAATATTTTTTATAGTAATTTAAAAAGCATACCTAGCTAAGACATTGGAGCCGATTTGTCGCTTCCCAGAGCTGAAACAAATGAACGACACATTAATAATAAATTTAGTTACCTACTTACACATAAAAATGAGAGTTCTATGGCTAATTACGACAATGATTGTAATAATCTCGTGAGTTTCTAATAGAAGCAGTAGAAAAGTAATTTATGTTGTCATACGTAAAATATAAAAATTATAAACACATGATGCCAACTTAATAAACATAATATATTAATTAAACACTTAATTAGGGGAATTAATGGAGTTTTCGAGTAATTACTACCATATGTCCAGTTCTTTTAATTAGAAATAGCGTATCCATGTAGAAGTTTGTAAAAAATATTGAATATAGTGTTTGTATACTTATGTATATGTAAATAAAGTTACAAAATGATCTGTAGGTAAGTCTAAGTACCCACATATTTAATGGAACTTATTATGCTATTTAATAAAATGTATGCTATGGCTTTCTACAAAAAGCCATTTCAGACTGCCTTTCATTGTAGGTAAACATATTGCTACTAGGAATTATGTCTGGACTTTAAAAGAGACTATGATTCTCTAAGTTCGTTTCGGTGTATCTTCTTAGAGGCCGACAGTTAGGAGATGACGGTGCCATCTAGTAAAAAAATTTAACCAGTGACATGTAAAAGTGTCTTTATTAAAAATCTATTTAGACAAATAAATAATATGATAAATTAATTTCATTTCGTCCACCACTTTACATTATTCTTCAATAAACTATCGTGCCGTTCCACCCTGTATAACCCTGAATAACTAATACTTATTTAGAAGCAAGTAAGTCACGTTCTACGCAAGCATAATCACGGTAAAAGTATGTGTCGTGCCGCTGGTGCATAGTAAGTAAGTACACGGTAACAAATACTTAGTTAATTAAGTTTAGTTGGACGCATGTCCGGTAAGTAAGTATATGTACAAGTAAGTATGTTTTTGGGCAAGTATACAAAAAAAAATCCGAAAATATCGAATTATCACTTTTTCTTCCTAACCTCCTCAACTGGTAGCAGTTTACAAGAGAAAATTGAAGAGCAAGAGATTCTATTTTTAGTCATTGAGGCATTGCGAGACTCCAAAAATCAAAGTTAACAAGTTTAGTTGCCCACAGAAGGAAAGAAACATTTTAATTAGGTATCATAAAAACAACGACAGGAACCAAAACACATTAAAAAAGAAATGACAGTTGCTTATCTAAATAACTTAACTATTACATTATTTTAGTAGTACCCTGGGAAAGGAGATGGAAGACCACAGAAAGGCATTTTGGAACAGTGGCCCAACTACTTATTACAAACAACCAACTTATGTATATCAAATGGAACCTACTGAGTAGGCCGGACTCAACCGTCTTCCGTCGATCAAAGTTTTGTTGGTCAGTCAGACGATTTTGGGGTAAATAGTCCATAAATCGTGTCACAAACACTGCATGACAAGTGCTGAGATATGCTAATGTATGGGCCCATTAAGTTAATCGGACGCATGTCCGGAATTCCAGTTGATCCGTGCTTTAGAAAGGAAATACTTGAAAATGTGGGTAGATAACTTTCGTCAAGCGATTAGTATATTTTATTATTACCGGTAGGTACCACATTACGTGAGCGACCATTGTGAGATACTTTGTTGATAATACATAAGTCAAACATGTTAACACGCCTGTACCTTAAGAAGTTACATGACACAGAGTCAGTTCACCGATATGCTTTAAGGTTCCTTAATTATATTAGGAGAAGAGGAGGGTAGCTATGGCTGAGTTAATAACTATAATACCGCTTTTTTTAAAAATAAAAATTGCTCAATTAAAATTATCAAGTATCTGTAGGCAAATATTTATTACGTGTGCGAATCGAACCCGCTACCTACAGAAGTTGATCCCTCAGCCACTGCGCCATTCATGCCGTGGAAAATTTAAATGTCAATGTTATAGACTGACTTGACAGCTTTAAAGGTTAACCCGTTTACCTTAAAATGAAATTTGTAAGGCACCGAATGTGATTTAGTTTGGTTTGGCAACAATGGCAACAGAATGAGCATCAATGTTTTTAAAGAAAATGCTTTACCATCCTTATTTATCGTAACCTACTTACGTCGTGCGAAGCTAACTATTGATAAGTAAGTCCTAAATATTAATACTAAGATGCTTGCCATCGATAAGTAGATACGTGGAAGGTTAACAAACAAACGGTAACATTTTTCTTGTTGTAAACGAGTTGTTGCTCGCGGTTTCAGTCGTAATCCAAAAAACTTTTTGAGACAAAAGGTAGCATATGCCCTTTTCCAGTTTACATTTTTTACCAATATTTATCAAAATTGGTTCACTCGTTTAGGCGTGAAAAGGTAACAGACAAAGTTACTTTCTCATTTCTACTATTAGTATGGACGGCCATAAATCACAAGTTTGATTTTATTGGAAAATCTTTTTAAAACAGTTATCGTTTTGCTAATTTCCGACTAGTTTCTGTTTCCTTTAAAATAAATATTTTTATAGTAACACGTGCACTGGGTTGGCGCGTTGAATGGCTATTTAATTATTCAATTACTCAATAAGTTATTTATAGATTTATAATAAAATTTGAATGGTACATTGACCTTCTACGCACAGGCTTGCATCATTCAGGTCATCCGTTGGCGGTGCAAACTTAAAACTGTAAGCCAATAGTAATTTTGGACAGTCTTGTGTTGAAACAATACGATTCTGTTCATAATTATGCCAATTATACGAGTACTTATATTGCGATCGAAGTTTCCATCAATGGAGCAATGCATGAATATATTCTCTAAAGCGGCTTCTTCGACGCATATTGAAATATTGTTGGACTAAAACTAATCCACTTCTACAGCGTCATCAGTTGTAGTGCAGAGGTGCTATGGTGCAAGTTTTGGGGCATAAAGAACAGATTAGAGGTGAGACATTGATTGATACAGGATATTTAGTTAAACTTTCCTTAAACTTGCGTGCAATTAATATCCAGGTCCAAATCCAAAACACGGTCTAATGTTCAGTTCAGCCAAAGATAAATGTTTTATCGTTACATCATGCTATAACAAAGATAAAATGGAGAAGAGTTTAGTCAGCAGGGATCCTTTGGAAGCGAAAAAGGTTTTCCACAAGGAACTTCAAAGTTTTTCGTATCATAAGAAAATCAAACTGATTTTACTGTACATAGAAACAAACTGTTCTCTCATCAGCATCAAAGGCTTCGGTCACGCATTACATAATTGCCATGTACTAAATCTCAGTGGGAAAAGTCACATTCTGAATAAGAGACCGTTACTCTAGCTATTATATTATCTGTGCTCTAGCCTTTATTTAAGAACCCAGAACCAAGAAAAATATCTCGCGTTGTAGTAAGCGCACTGAAAACCTCACTAACGCAGCGACCACCATCCAAGTCATATATCATAATTGACCCATTACACCTACTGCTGAGCACAGTTCTCTCTTCGAGCCTGTGGGTTGGCAGACTTCACATGCCATCGAGGAAATCTCTCAGGTATGCCGTTATCTTACGATATTTCTTTTCACCGTTTCAGTGCTTGACTTTGAATGTCAGAGATGTTTTCCTTTGCCGTTTGAGCATGCCTTGGACTCGAAATCGAAACCTTTGACTTAGTAGTTCAATGGTCATAAAACTGTTCCACCATCCAAGTACCTAATCACAAGGATTTGATTGATCAATTCATCAATCACTCATTTCGGTTTGACCCTCAAGAAAATCTAAAATCCAATTGAACCATATGTTGTGAAAGACTTTGTTGCAGTGTTTTGCAAAAGATTATATCGAGAGCAGTGAAGGACGGACCTTTTGGGGATTATATTTTATTGATATCATAAAATATCAGAGAGGGCTGTTGTCTTTGGTCTACTCTGAAATCTGAATAAAACCAGTACAGTAGTAAGTATTTGTATTTATCTAATCATAGACTATAATTTGCACGTATAGGTACAGATGCACCAGTATGCATTACTTTATGATTTCCATGGTTTGTCAAGTGTATCACAAGCATGCCAGGACGTCCGTGGGGAGTGTCGGAGAAATCGCCAGGCAATAAGACATGAGTGCGCATACGCCGTGAAATTGTGCAAGAAAGTGACGAGTTGCCTACCAACCTGTTACTGTAATGATATCTTCAATTGGACACTGATATAAAACTAATTTGTGTTACGCATTATATGATCATGATCACGATTTTTAAAGTAATTGGTAGTTTTTTACCGGAAAGTATCTTCTACCTAGTTTTAATTTAAAAATGTTGAGTAATTATTACGGAAAATATGTTTTTTATTATATCGTATTACGCATTTAGACAGGTTAATAATTTGAATTCTAAAACTTTGTTTTTAATATTGCGGTAATTATTTTGAGCCGCTGCAATATTTTTTCAAAAATCCTCAATTTTCAATCGTACATATTGCTATGGCAACTATGATTTCCTGATATATGATTAGAACCATAACTTCAGTAGGCAATTTGTTTTTTTTCTGCAACTTTTTTATTACCATTGAATTAAAAAATGTGGATTGAATATTGCGTGTTTGTGACGAATTTATTGAATCCTCACGCCTCATTTACTAAATAGCCGCACACTTATATTTTCGTGGATAGGTAATTGTAATAACGTTTAATTCAAGAGTTGAATAACTGCTGTATATAATCAATTAAATACGCACCGTAAGATAATGTTTCTTTTTAAATATCTTTCATTACGTAATAGTAGGTATAGTCTTCAAGGTAGAAAAGGTTAAACATGATGACTCAGCAGAATATTCTTATGTTTTAAATACATATTAGGTCTGTCTTATCTCCGTTACCTGTCTACAAAATGCATCGTTTTCTTGTAAAACCTTTATATTACCATCACGCCTTTATATTTGAATTATTGCCATTACTAGACGGGTACTAATTCAGATATCTTGGAATACAATACTACCGACTAGATAATATTATCTACTGATAATTTAAAAAATGCGATGTCCTCCTTGGAATTCATTTTCATGGATATTGCTCCGGTTTAAAGTGAAGTGGCATTCGCCTCTAATGTGAAGCGTGAGGTTGTAATTTAGAATTCCGTACAAAGACGTTGCGTACCTACTTATGTAAATAAGTACACGATCACTGATGATTTCGTAACTACGGTAATTTGTGGGAAATAAGACGCGTTGCGCAAGCGCATATCCACCGTAATATTTTTTTAAGATTTTAGTAGGTATCAGGATTGATTAGGATTTTTTGTGTCGGCAAACGAGCAGACGTTCGACCTGTTAGTAAATGATCATAGTCGTCCATCATCCGTCCCGTCAGAGGGATTGCTGATGCTTTGTCGGCTTTTAAGGTCTGTAGGCTACCGGGGACGTAGTATCCGAGATTTTATTATAGTAATGTCGAACAACGGAGCTTTACAACAGTCTCCTGCGTAAGAGTGATTGCCAGCCTGACCAGACCCCAAGAGGTTTTACCACCGAGTGAAATGCTTTTGCATTGCATGTATGGATATCATTCTACCTATGGTAAAATACCATTATGCAGACCATGCATTTTGACAGCCAAAGATTATTACACATCAATAGAATACCTCAAAATGTTCAAGTTCATCAGGGTTATTTAGATTTCCAAATCAGTTATTTTCGAAATAACTGATTTCAGTTATTTCAAAAATCAGTAAGTTGATTTAGGTATGTAGGTATAGAAAAGAGGCGGCACAAAAAACTTTATACGATAATTTATACCACCTTTTGCTTTATCTGCACCTAAATCGATGCTAAAGTTTCTACTCAAATTTGTCAATTGAGAACAGCCAGCCCACGTACAATATTTTTTACATAAAACGCCAAAAAAGTAAATTGTTGCCGTAGTCGCCCGCGCTGTGCAATGAGCCGCTCAAATTGTCTGTTTCCATGTACCTAAATTAAGTGACAATTGTAATTTAAACAGTGTCAGACTGTCAGCTGTTCCACCACTAGGTTTAAATCTAGTTGAAGCAGATGAAATTTGGCATAAGAAGTCATATTATCTTCATTAGATTATTTTTGCTTTCTTAGTAAAGCTGCAAAAAATAGTATTTATTATCCTACCCTATTTGAGCAACCGACCTTTGCGTGGCGCGTAACTTATGAATGGTCGCCATTTGAGTACCATTTGAATTACAAATCCAAGAAGCAAGTTTAACTGTTTAAGTTTTACTTTAAATTTCATCTAATTTGCCTAAAATTGTTTCATTGCTATTGAGTTTCAGGTATCAAATATCGAGTAGATATTCGATTTATAGTGGTGGATACGATACTACAGAATTAAACATTGTCCGATTAAAGTGTTGTGTGCATGTTTAGTGGAGGCATACATTAATGGGTGCCATCGCTAAAAACACAATGCGGTGGCCAGCAATCAAATACCCATGCGTACACATTGTATACTGCTGTTTGCTGTGACAATAAAACAACAGTCCACCGATGGGTTACGTCATTATCGCGCCATAACGGATTGTGTTTTTGTAACATTAGAAAAAGTGTTGTAATATAAATCAAATCTGTCTGCCTTTTGTTGTAAGTAGCTCTCTAAACATAGTTGTTGAACTCAGTCAATGCCGTTTTAACAGCGAAATTATTGGACCATTAAACAAGACAAATTTCAAAATTGTTCAATATTTATGCACTAATATCATATAGGTACGTATGTCAAAATCAGGATCAGATTCATAAAAAACATTGGGATGTAGATATTAATTTAAATAGGAGTACGCATAGGTTCCTAAAAGAAAAAGAGGTTGGACATACAAATTAAAAACAATCAAAATTCTAATATTCCAACCTGTAGGGTCGCTTTCTGTAATGCATGTAAACACCGTTCCGCTCCAGCTTTACAAACAAATAATTGCAACTAATAAAAAATTACAGCCAATCCTCCAATCCGGTCGCATGGAAAATGACACTTAATTTATTTTCACATCACTTCGAAACCACTGCACAGACATTAAAATAAACATCACTGTTGAAAATATTAAAAAGAAAGAAAATAGTGTATTCGAAATTTGAAATGGCACGCGGCGCGAGAAGCCGGCGCTTTCGGTATATTCGTGCGAGCAGCCACGATGTACTGACGCATCAACAAACGCAGCGGTGGACCGGTCAGCCGACTACACCGCGATGTATGAATTATCCACAATAGAACAGACAATGGCTGGCGAAACACTCGCTGTTATTAAATTATTAAGTAGCTCGCGACAGTGGACGGCCTGATGTCTACAAATAAATTACGGATGTATAATAAATGAATTAACGATATCGTGATCTTCAGGCTATGCTAATGCAACTTGCCGTTTGCATCTTCATATTCTGGCATTTTTATATTTTTGTGTCTTTTATTAGTTATTTTACTTCCACTAACTGCAACGATGCAATATATGAAATACAATTGTAGAATTAGTACGTCGGTACCTACTACCTACTAGTAATAAAAAAAATATTAAGGTTCTGATTTCAAGAATCTGATATAATCTTTTGGCATCAGTTCAGAGACATGCTGCCATCCCTCTAGTTTTAACTTAGGTTAAACGTCTTTATGATAGCGATAGAGAATCTAATTGTTCGGATTATGATGCTCAAGACGTCTGAAGAGCATTTTTAGCAGAGAAGAAAACAGAAAAAATACACCAACAGTTTACAGAACACAAACAAGTTGCTAATCATTGTAAATCATTTAAGATATTGCATGTACTGTAGATAATATCATATACCACAGTAAAATAACAGTGTATCCAAACCATGGACACGAATGGTTACACCGTGTGCAATACAATTTTATTGCAGTAGTCTAGATATTGCATCCTCTTTGTGTACATAGACCTATTTACGCAAAAAGAACTTTAAAATGGTTAGAATATTTATGGGTTTATATTTTGTACTAGCTTCTGCCCGCCACTTTGTATGCGTTGACTTCAGGCTTGGGTCTGACCTGGATAAAAAGTAGCCTATGTGTTATTTCAGGGTATAATCTACCTATGTACCAGAATTTATCCAGATCCGTTCAGCCGTTCTGGCGTGAAAGAGTAACAAACATCCAGACATCTATACTCACAAACTTTCACGTTTATAATATTAGTAAGGATTTATCTGCTAAAGTATTGACATCACTTGTAATGTCATTTGTAGACAATAGCTTCTCTAAAGGTTTAAATTTCATAGATAGCTTGAATCACGTAAAACTTAACTTCTGTATGTTAACCACATTGTGTGTTGTGACAAATAACTGCCATTGCGTCATGGACGATTACAATCGTTTTTTATTGTTCCAAAATGACCACTGCAGTATGAACTTTGATTGTAACACTATTACTTTTCTCATCCCATGGTTAAATAGGAACGTAAATTATTGAGAGGTCTTTATTATTTGGTTTAAAAATGCTATTTTCTTCTGAATTATATCCCACGATTCGTATAACGTTACGAGCGTCTGGTTTCAAGGTATTTAGATAAAAACTTAAGTAGGTAGTTTGATGCGTGACTGCGCGAGGTGGGTTAGGAAGTGGAGTTGAATTATGTAGGTAAATCATTTTCTCAGCATTATTTCAGTAATAATTAATGTTGACTTTTGAACCTGTTTGGTATTATTTTTATTATCTAACATTTTATGGGTTTTAGATGGCAGTTTCCCCGATTAGTATCATTCTGACATTCACCCGCGTTTAGTCCTAGTTAGCACCCAGTCGAAATATTAGTATTTTTTAGTTAAGTACCAGGTATGATACTAAATTCCTAAGTTATCACCACAATCTCTACGAGAGTATCGTAACTGCGTAAATAACATTTATGAAACTGACTTTTACAGTAATAACCAGTTAAAACTGTAGACAGTGACTCGCCCATTGCGGAGGATATTATTAACTTAGTTTATATCGCTATTCTCATTATAGTGCTATAGGAATAGCATCTGTAACAACTGGTGTTTAAAAGGGGTATTTGAAAGATAAAATGGCAACTGCAGCTGAATTAAATTAAAGTTGCTGAAAGAATGTATTGGTAAATGGAATAGGTACCCTGTGATTACTTTGCAAGACGTATCACCTGTAGATAAAGGACTCTTACGAGACGAACAATCCGCCATGATAAGAAATAAGAATTAGGTTAGGCAAATCTATACTTATAATAAATCTGTAGAGAGGTCAATTCTGTACATGAAATATATTTCCAAAATAACTATCAGCGGGTGATTAGTGATCGATACTGACGCCAAAAATGCAATCAGTAAAATTTTTGTCTGTCTGTCTGTATGTTCGTTATAGAAACAAAAACCACTCGACGGATTTCAACGAAACTTGGTACAATTGTTCTTCATACTCCTGGGCAGGTTATAGTATACTTTTCATCACGCTACGATCAATAGGAGCAGAGCAGTGAAGGGAAATCTTGGGAAAACAGGAGAAATTACTTCATTTTTTAAGCTTCCGTCGCGTGTGCAGCCTTAATGGTTAAAGCTACACAGAAATCATGTATGACGGAAATGTTCTCCTTAAAATTATATAAAAAATATTCCACGACAGCAAATGTCTATCTTTTATGGTTGAATCATAATAACACGTGTAACTCCCGATAACTTAGCAGTTCGGAGCTTTCTGATTATATTTGTCTACTCTTACGTTAGGTGACTGACTGACTGACATAGTGATCTATCAACGCACAGCCCAAACCACTGGAGGGATCGGGCTGAAATTTGGCATGCATATAGCTACTATGATGTAGGCATCCCCTAAGAAAGGATTTTGATAAATTTCGACCTACAATGTAGGGGTGAAATAGAGGATGAAAGTTCATATGGAACAAAGTAACTATTCCACGCGGACGAAGTCGCTGGCAAAAGCTAGTGTGTTAATAATTTCTCCCAATATTCAGCAGTAAATATGATTGATATAATGCCCACTATTTACATCGGATCGGGGCGGATTCAAAATATACTCGTAACGTAATAATTTCTTTTTAAATTTTAAATAATTTGGCATGTGAAATAAACAGCTGATAATTTTATTTCAAGTACAGATTATCATTCTACAAATATAATTAATTATGTTAGGTGATTATGTGTGCGTTATGAGTAAAAAGCAACGCAGTGCCGCGCGTGTTGCTTGTTGGGCAACCACGGAACGTCGCCAACCGGAACGGTACAGTTCACTTTCTTGGTGAGAATCCGAACAGGCGAATCTCGCTATTGTGTTCAGAATTCATAGTTTCGAATTAGTTAACGATCAATTTAATGGTGTCACTAGTGTCACAGGCTATACATATTTAAATGTCGATAGACTTAACGGTAATAGTGATAATAATGATAATTTTAGATTTTTGAAATCCAATCATATATCTACTACAGTAGAGCCATTATCGAGTGGCGCAACCGCTCCTAATCTATACTTATCCTCCTAATCTGTAGAGAGGTCAATTCTGTACATGAAATATATTTCCAAAATAACTATCAGCGGGTGATTAGTGATCGATACTGACGCCAAAAATGCAATCAGTAAAATTTTTGTCTGTCTGTGTCTGTCTGTCTGTCTGTCTGTCTGTCTGTATGTTCGTTATAGAAACAAAAACCACTCGACGGATTTCAACGAAACTTGGTACAATTGTTCTTCATACTCCTGGGCAGGTTATAGTATACTTTTCATCACGCTACGATCAATAGGAGCAGAGGGAAAATGCAGTGAAGGGAAAATGAGTGATTCATGAGAAAGGTTTCAAGCTATAAAACATCACGCTACAACCCTTAGGAACGGGGCAACGCATGTGAAACCGCGGGCGAAGAACTAGGGAACAAAGTAACTATTCCACGCGGACGAAGTCGCTGGCAAAAGCTAGTATATTACTATAGAGAAGTCTAAGAAGAAGCACACGAAACTTAAACATGGAATTACAACCTTATCACATTTGCATAAAGTGGCATTAAGGGATGTTTCATTATCTAATGATACTAGCTTAGGTAATGAGTCTATACAAATAACCCAAACTCAAATGCCTCACTTAACCCGACTAATGTTAAGGCCTAGAAATAGTAAAGATTAGTCTTGTAATATTTAGCATTGGGTTTCTAACCACAATTACTGGCTAGTGGCGCAACCGCTACCATTAAAATTATTATTTAGAAAATGTTAATTTTGTAGGAAACGTTATGTGTTATGCAAATCTGTGTCTGTTACTGTTACAAACTAAATTTTATTCATCATCGTAAGCCTATTTTCGTTCACTGCTGGACGTAGGCCTCTGCTAGTGAGCATCACAGAGGCCAATCTTCGGCTTTCCTCCAACTGCCTTTTGCCAGCTGACTTCCTTTGAACTATATGATAAAATCTAATTAGGTTGGAAGTATAAAATGTTCTGATATGATTCTAGATTTTTTTATAAAAAAACTATTGTAACAAAAGATCCCCATTGCATCCGGCTACAAAGACCATTTTTTCTTGACGGAAATAGAAATTACTGTCGAAATTATAGGTATTTAAATGATTCTTTTGTTTCTTTACGCTAGTCCACGTAACATTGTAGGAAGGTTATGTCGTTGATTTTATTTATGAACGGTGTAAAAAGTAAAAGGTATTCCGCATTTTACTGCACTAGTTCGTATTTGATTGTTATTGCGTAATATTATAATATCGATAACGGTATGTAGTTAATAAGTCGTTATCCACTAATGATAGGAACTATTACACAAGATAGTGACTACACGAATATTTAGGCATTACAACGTAGGTACCTACGAAGGTCAACTGTAACTTCCGACACATTAAAAAGGATAGTTAAAAATGGTAAAATGGTTTAAAATTTTCGATTAAATAAAATGATTTCCTAGTAAGTTCCTATTTGTAGGAAGTGGTCCTGGTCACGCCAAGGTTTATATAACCTGGTGTCTAATTTAAACGATTATTTATTCTACATTTTCTAGACATGATATGAAATCTATAAGATCATTTGTGAATAATTCTATTTAGAATCAGCTCTGAAATTATCAGTGTTTTTCTTCTTATTTTTGCTAAGTTAGGCACGATTTTAATTGGGAGTTCCAAGAAGTGTTTGCGAGTCTTCTCGGCTTATCGCTAAAGTAATTTTCTTGCTCGAGCTTCAAACGAAAAGTCTAACAACATTATCTCTTGCTTCGTTAAGCATAAAAGTTAATACTGTTTTATTTTTAGCCGGGTCTTCAACTTTTCTTGGTACGAACATCCTTGGAAGTCGTAAACCTTAATTTGTCAAGAGTGTGAGAAGAACTATATTTCATGTGTACTTTACATTATGTTGTAATATCGTCTGACGATCACAGCATGTAGCATAAATATTGTATGTAAATAGTTCCCAGAGTCTATATTTTGTTTGAACACCACAACATTGCTTCGGTTCTCATGTTCATCCTGAGAATTTGCGCGTAGGTCGATAATCTCTAATTGTTATAGAAGTTGTTCTCGTTTAAATCTGACGTGATGAGATGACTCATTGACAATCTGAAATAGTGGCGACGGCATTGTTTGCTGCCGACAATAGTATGTACCACGGCCAATACAACATTACACACATCTAAATGCTATAGATCCTTATTACGGTGAAATAGGACTGACTGTTATTTGGCAAATAAATCGATGGGTGCAGTCTGGTATTTCGATATTGGCTCCAGGACGTTGTGGTGCAGATTTTCGATTGACGGCTGATGTCGCGTCTATTCGTGGCCGGGCTTATTTAAGATCCTAGACAACGGCTACATGACATTATGGACACTTAAGTCGAAACTATATTCCTGCACATGAATTTACCGAAGATTATACCTTTTATTCAAATGTGAAATGTATGGAGAAGCAATAAAAGAAACTAATATTAACGCCAGCACACATGAAAACGCAAAAATTACTGGTTTTTAATTCATCTAAAGTTTGATCAGGTGTATTGATATGAAGAATATGCGTATTGTTTAATTTTAAATATTCATATATATGTATATGTTTCTATAGTTAGTTAAGTACATATAATACTTATTTAAATTGCGGTATCCTCGAAAACGTTTTGTTTTTAAAACTATTTTGCGTTCTAGCAGAAAAGAAATGTATGGAAATAATAAATAAAAAAATGTAACAAAACATTCCTTTTTTAAATGCCTGAGTCTTAAAGTTAGTTTAACCATGAATCCTTAATTAGATAAAGCAATAATTATGTATAGTTTGATGTTAAAATAGCGTGGATAAATAGGTAGAAAACACTTCATTATAAAATATTGGAACATGTTTTCATTAAATAGACAATAGATTTTGGTAAAAGCAAATTAATAAAAATGTGATACTTAGAAACTCTGTAATCAATTCAAACGGCTCAGGTCCAAAAGGAATAGGCGTATCTTAGAAGAAATTTTGCAATATTTTGTTACATTTTACAAAAATAAAACCAAAAAAGAGTAGCTTACTGTCTCATGGAGCCCCATCGCCGATGCGGCAAATTCTCCTGATGGCTACGGAAGATACAACACAAATATAGATAAAAGCAAACACAAAGACAGCAAAACAAAATATAGTAATCACACAAAACTGAAGAGAAATTAATAGGGTAACACAAAAAGTATATATTTAAAGTGATTCGCAAACAAAATAAGTGCAAGATTAGATCCCAGATGAAGAACAACTAGGTAACTATACTATTATCATGATTTGTCTTACAATCGAGATTTTAGGCTAGTTGATGCACTTGGAAGGTAAAATTGCCTTTTAGCGTATTAATTCAGATAATTCTTTTTTCTATGGTTGATTTGAATGCATTTAACTCTAGTCTTGCCTGATGGAAGTTATAAATATCCTTTTCATCTTTGGCTCCCACAATTACCTGACGGAACTGTTTGGTGCTAGGGTGGTAGCTCATTAGACCCTTTCACCGAGCGTGCTGTGTTTTGTGCTTATTTCCTCTCACAGGGAATAAAATTGGAGCATAAGTAGATTAAACCGCAGATGCCGTTTTTCACAATGTATTTTTATTTTATAAGAATTTTGTATTGATAAAGGCTACTATGGTAGTAGGGTCGATAACTTAACGAGCCTAGATCTCAATTACAAAGCAAATTTTACTTAAATAGTACCTAAGTCTACTTTCCAAAATCAAAATCTTATTTAGTGTCTACAATAGTTTTGACAAAAGCTTTCGACTTACCTGGGTGGTGTCCGCCTAAGACTGGTTCGTGTCCAGGAGTGTCTGTTCAAAGGGTTGCCAGGACTTCTTGTTCCGTTTTCTAATCTGTAAAAGAAAATATGAAAGTTATTGGTAGGTCCATAATTATTATATTATACTTTATATAAAGTTGGATTTATGAAAAACTATTTGCAGTGAATGGTGCAAATTGTAGTTCTATTTTTCATTAACACTATCAAGAGATTTTCTGAGGATATATTATATACATATGTAACCCAAGGGAAGTAATTTTGTTGTGTTTTTCAAGAACACGACAGACTGGCTAAAATTTTAAGAGATATTATCGTGATCGAGATTATAGTGTCGGCCGATTAGTTGCTGTATTATTAATAAATAGTAGCTGGAGTAAAAATAATATAAACTGTTTGTATATTCTTATCCAACGCTACTATATTCCTGTGAGTAGAAGATTCAAAAAGTTTAAAATTGCATTTATTTATACGGATTACACATTACAGTTATATTTTGAAATATTCATTTTATGATTTAAGAGAAGCTCTAAAGTTTAATGGTGATTTATATAGCAGGATTGCTGGCATAGCTGCATTGGTTGCAACAGCAGGTCACTAATAAAGAGTATACGACCTAAATTATTTTATAATGTCAGAAAAGCAGAGAAAATACTTGTAGCACCATTGCACCACCATTGCATATATTTTGAACAATTTACAACGTTGTCCATAAACCAAATTTATTTACGGAAGTTTTTTACGATACCGTTGACCGCTGTTAATGTTGCTTAATAAAATTTTTACTCTGTGTCCATTACAAATCTCAGTTTAATGCTGTCTATAAAACCATACTCTTTGATATCTTATGATAATATTTCTTAATTAGATCAACGATAACTATTTATATTTAAATCTGTTTATCGTTGCCCCATAATTATTTCCTAATTACTTGATAAAGTTTTGAAATTGATTAGTGAAGATATTAATAGGACCTAATGAAAGCAGCTACTTAAAGCAAACTACGTAATTTATAGAACTTCTAAGGCTCTTGTAACCTCATTTTCATTAAACTACAACTTCTAATGAGTCCTAATTGTATTTAAATTAAGAACGTAGTTATTCATTTCATTAGCAGGTTGAACTGGGCCGGGGCACGCAGCTCATAGAACTTATGGCCGCTGGTGCAAAAAGGTTCTCGAGTGGAGATCACGCATCGGAGAGCGTAGCGTAGGAAGATGGCCAGGTGACCTGGTAAAGGTCACTGGGAGTCGATGGATGTAGTTGGCATATAACCGGACCCTATGGAAGTCTATATAGGAGGCCTTTGTTTAGCAGTGGACCTGTATTGGCTGTAATGATGATGCTAATGATGTATTTAATGATGATGACGACGCATTCATGGAACGGACTGCCTGATCTACTGCAGTCCTGACATATTTATAAATTAACACGACTAATAAGTTTAGTTTGAAAATATATCCCTATTGATTTTTTCACTTATTGAAGCGATCGACATTTGGAACTCAGCCAATAGAATGTTGTTTATAATCAATGTGAATGGTTCCTAATGGTTTTCTGGTGATGTTAGAATTAAAAGCATTAAAGATAAATATAATTTACAAGTCTCATTTTATAGGAGCTTAGAACATAAATCTTATCCTAAAGTATCAAGAAAATTAATGTTCGTCCAAGTTATGATTAATGGCGATCTATTTTGGTTATTATCCTTGTTTCAAGAATAGTCCAATAGAAATTTTGGATTAAATTTACAAAATTAAAGTAAGTATTAAATTACAAAGTTACCATTTAATGGCTTTGATTAAATTACAATAGTGTTGCTTGTTTTAATGCTGTTCAAATTATTTCAAAGTAACATGGAATTAGTTATCCCTACCAACCAGCCTACCGCCAAATTCGTGAGAATGGATAGGTAGCACTAGAATTTTTGAAATACAAGTCGTCATGAAAGACTTTGTTGCTTCAGTTTATGTAAGTGCGTCACGATTATCGATCATCATCGTAATTAGTGTGAAGGAGTGAGTGAACTTAGAAATATTTAACATGCCTTTGTAATGAAAGAAGTCAGTTTAGGTTAAACATTTAGAAATAATATTCAAAAGAGAATTTATACATTCATAATCTTCTTAATCTCTATTTTTTTATAAGATAGGAGGGCAAACGAGCAGACGGATGGCCTGATGGTAAGCGATTACCGCCGCCCATGGACACTGCAACACCAGAGGAATCACAAGTGCGTTGCCGGCCTTTTAAAAGGGGATTGGGCTTCCGGTAACCTCACTCACTCGGCGAAACACAACGTAAGGGTTGATTAACGTTGGTTTTCTGTGAGGCCGGTCTATCACTCCGGTCGAGCCAGTCCATTCGTGTCGAAGCATGGCTATCCCACGTATTACTGGTAGCAATTGATGCTTGCCATTTTTTTGTAGTGTGAAAAATCCTCATGTACCTATCGTCTGCCACTTGGGGAGGCGTATAGTATGACGGATTCCTATCCACTAATCACCTCAATTACCGTTCTTTTCTCTTTAATTACGGCGCGGCAGTGGGATTCGTGACATTCGTCATTACCCTAACTGGTTGTGTTTAGGTTCAACCACTGTACTTACCTACACCAATATCGAGCGAAGCCTTGCCTTGCTTCTTACTAATGGCGCGTATTGGTGTTAGCCCTAACCCTTTCTACCTCTGTTTTTTTCGATATAATAACAAATGCATTCCATAGATGTAAGACTAACGTGTTAGCAGGAGTATCGTTGTCTCCTTCGCCGTAGCACTCGAAGTTCTCAGCATCAGATATAGAGTTGCCAGGGCTGGAATCCGCGGTGGGGTCTGACTGGCCCGATGCTTCTATGCCGTTCTGAAACATAAGACAGTAGGTACTATTAAGTAATACATTTTTAACTGCGATGTATGAAGTATAGAATTTATAAATGTACCGACTACATAAAATAATTCTCGATAAAAACTCACAGTCGAGTTTAAGTTTTCACTTCTGGCGATAATAAAATAGCAATTAGTAGCTTTCTCCGTAAAAGGTAAGAGATGTTATAAATAGTTACAATGGTGACAGTGGACACCTTCTTAGAGAAAAAAATCTAGAGAATTAGATGGATAATTTAGAAGAAATATAATGTGAAGTTTAAGTTATAATTATAAAAATATTTAGACCCAAATAAAAATTATACTAAAGCATTCATTAAAACGATACAAATAAAGAATGAAAAATAGAATCTTTTCTTGTTAGTTTATTACAATGATAAAATGAGAAGATAGTAAAAATGTTTACGTTTGTCCATAAATATGTATGTAGATATCTAATGACAGCAAGTGCATTAGAAAACCTGCTACTATCAACTTAATTTAATATGCTAATAGACAGCAATAGTAGATTGTTGGCTGTATCTCATTATTGGAAAACAAGTATCAAATTCAACTAGCTAGCTTGTTGTCCTTTGTTTATAAATTAGCGTAAAATAAAACAGTAGAAAGTTTACGTTTAAAATTCCAACTGTACATGGCGGTGTCACCCGCATGTGTAGAAATAACAAATACCAACCGAATCTAATTTCAAAAATGACAGCAGACGTCACTGCGCTTAAATTAACGATTTACATCACAGATAAAGAAAAACTGCTATGATATCTACCGAGTTCAATAATTATAAGCCAATAACAGTAAAATTGGTAAGTAGTAGTCTACTGGGCACTATCTAAAAACATAAAGTTAGGTTCAGTCAACCGACAGGAGAAGAAGTAAGACCTAACTTTAATAAAAATAACAGTAAATAGGTATTTTGAGTTCATACAGAACTTCAATTGTTTTTGGTAGGTATTCAAGGTTTTATACATACCATAAACAATTAAAACTACTTTCATGTTTTTCGTCTATTTAGATTTTATACAAAGGTAGATCTTATTGTTAATATTAAATTTGACGGTATACCAGACCAGCTTCAATATACATGGCTGCCTCTCCTAACAATAGCAATATAAAGTTTTTTTTAAAAGCAATGTTGGTCGCACATTCATTACTAGTATTCTTGTTAAGTGGGTGCGTGCGACTGGGTTCACGTCGGTAATGCAATGGGTGGGTTTCCACCCATTCCATTTCCATTTTTTGGGTAACCACATGATGACAAGTCCGACGCCCTAGCCATTAGGCATTACATTACATTACATTTAAATAGTAAAAATTACCTGTAGTTTCCTGGGCAAGTTTCCTGGTGAAGAACGCGGCGACTTGGTCCTTTGGAACACGCTCGGCGCCATCATTGCCTCCGCGGGCACCTTCAGTTCTGAAACACAATATACATAAATAAATACCATATAGAATCAGAATACAAGTTCTAAGAAAAAAGGCCATTGATCCCAACTACTTGGTGGTCACGCAACAAAACCATTGAGAACGAGGTGAAGTCTTTCAGAAATAATAATCAAAGCAGCAAGGTTACGCTAGCCTAGATGGGATTTCAGAGTTTCGTGTTTAGCTGAATTTAAGAAAACAAAGTATTTGTTTCTAATATTTTGAAATTAAATATACCAGATGGTAGAAATTATTTTATGAGTAGGTAAACTCAATTTGGGATGGGAAATATTCCCACTGCTCTTCAAATTATTTTATTTATTAGATTATCCTGCTTGGTCTACCGAGTTAAAAGTAGTAGCTAAGTATTTATATGTCTAATAACGTTATCTTTGTTATCAAGGCTTGTTGATTAACTCTCAACAGGAGTGCAAGAGATATCAGATATAACTATATGGCTAATGTAACTATATTGAAAGAGAAATTACTATAGTAATTAATTTCTTTGTAGTATACATTTCTTTATTTTTAAACGTTTCTAACAGTATGGCTTGTATGCAGTTTACTTTCGATAACTATGGAGTGAGCTGCACTACCATTTAGAAATTTTGCGATTAGATGTATCAATTTATTTAATTAAGTAATCATTATTGCCAAACAGTGGTCAGATAATATGTCTTGCAGGCGACGAAAGATTGTATTAAAAAATTCAAATATCTTTGACACTTTCTCTGTATTGTGTTTACGGCTTAGTTATTTTTTGGCTTCGTTATAAAATATAGGAAATCTTTGAGAGGTTAGGTTAGAAATAGGTGTTATATCGTATTGGCAATAGACAAACAAGTTTTTCTGTAACAAAAAGGACTTAAATCTTATTGCAGCGAGCAAAACGAAGTGAAAACTATTGTTATCTTTGTTCCGCCCTGCCTTGTTCCAGTTTGATGCAACTGCATTATACTGACTGTTTTGTTTGTTATTTTGAAGAGTATACGATGAGACTGGTCACGCCATGTCTCTAAGTATTCGAAATGTTAATTATGCAGCTCATTATGTGGAATGCGAAATCTTAGCAACGAAGGTGCTCAACGAATTTTGCAAATTTTTTTCGATGTTTCTAGAGAACGTAAGAAATGACGTCTGGGCGATAGCTATTTATTACACGCGATGTTTTTCAAACGGGATTCAGAATATTTTCATAATTAATCTACTTATTTGACTTTTACAGTACTGTGACGTCCGAAAATATTCCTGACACTTTTAATAAATAAGTTAAGGTTTATCTTGCAATGCCCACCATAAGCAGCTTGATGCAGTAGCCGGCAGTACCCCAACACCAGTCTCCCGAGTAGCAGAAGGCTTTGCCACCAGGCCTCGAGCAGCCGTAGCACGTCATACGTGTCAACACGCAGCAGCACCACCACCTCCGACATCGACGTCAACATCAGTACCTCTCATTAGCTCACATCACATTGAATTTATTTAAAAAATACTCTTCAAATACTACATAGTTTCTTTTCGAGTATCAGACTTTTCGTTTTTCGCGAATGATAGATATGTCTTTACACTTTTATAGCCTTAATTCTGGCGATACTGTCTCTGTTCCGTTATCATATTTTTTTATTACAACTGCTCATTATGGGTTCACGTTTCTTATAATTATAATTATCGTTAATGGCTAAATAAGATGTTTTTTAAATAAGTATCTCAATCTCTATGGACCTGAAGCAAAATTATCGGCATACAGAGGTCCTTTTGCTCTAAAATATATCTAATCTCAGCCTATTCTTGAATATTTTTTTTGTGAATAATTAATAAACTACGTTACTAGACTATTTTTTTATGCTTTAAAAATATTTTAATTGCTTACCAAATGATAACTTTACTGAGTTTCAATGCATTTGCCAAGATTTTCTCAACGTAAAATCAATGCTTTTAGTTTTAATCCAGGAATAGTCTATTAATATTTCCAGTGCATATATTTCTTGCAATATTCCGTAGTGTTAGCTCACAATCTATTGTTTAAAATTAATGGCATTTCGCGTTTTCTAGTTATCGCGTGGAAAGTTAATGTTTCGTTGCAACAACCTGCGTATGCGTTGACATAGGGTTTGATAAGAGAAGTGTGTTATCGGATCTAGTGGTAAGAGGAACGGACTGGCACCGCGGAAATATAATTTTATATGTAAAACAGGTGTTAATTTTAATTATACAAATCAGTTATCGTTTTGAGTGTATCTACAAATGGTCAAAAGATGATTCACGGGGCTAGTTTTTAATTATGTGACACCGAAAGTAATAATCTTCTGTCTATATTCAAGATGGGTGCTCAAGCAGAAAACAGATCTGAAATTGTGACTTCAAATAAGTAGGTTTCATTATAATATTCAATTCAGGAATCATACGGGACTAAAAAATAAGTGGTGCCGTGCAATGACGACTACTATAGGAGTATTGATGAACAAGACTACCATAAAAAAAAGACCAACATCATCAAATCGAGGTAAAGAAAGAGGATGATGACATCACCCAAACGCTTCTTCCTATATACAAATATATATAAATAAAACAAAGTCGGGTTTGTTCCAACACTTATAACTCGACAACGGGTGGACCGATTTTTATTCGTCTCCTTCCCGAATAGCAGAATAACTATTAAAACATTCGAAAAATTCACGAAGAAAAAAACATGATTTGACAGAAATAAAACACGGCCACAAATGAATATGGCGTTGTTTTCTCTTTCGGTGAGGCCAGTGTGCATTGTCCCAATTCCTTATACGCTGCTGGTGAGATTTTGTTGTTTTTTGTGTTTGTTTAAAAAAGTCCCTGGATGGTTTAGATTTTGAGCCGGTAGGTGGCACCGCAATTGGGTTCTACGCGTGAATGATTGAGGTGACGGCTGACAGGGATGAATGGAAGAAAAGGACATGCTGCGCCGACCACAAATAAATTGGGACCAAGGCAGGAAGATGTTGATTCAGGGCAAGACAACGTTTGCAGGGTCCGCTAGTTATATTATAAACGTGAAAGTTTGTGAGGATGTACACTATAGATGTTTGTTACTCTTTCAACGCCTGAACGGATCTCGATAAAATTTGACACAGAGATAGATTATAGCCGGGTATAACAAATAGGTTACATTTTATCCAGGTCGGTCCTAATTCAAAGAAGCTAGTAAATAATAATGATAAGCACGAAATATTTTAGAACACTTGCCTAAATAACTAGTTCTCATCTCATACATGTCGTACAGAAAATTAAATATTACGGTTGTCTCTAAACTCCGTTTATTAGCAGTTTGCACACTTAAAAATACAACGCTACAATTACGTTGACGTAAGATTTTTATATTAAAAAGCATCAATCAGCTAAGCTAATCGTTACATTACAATAATCCGTGGACAAAGAACCCGTACGAAAAGTGACACGCTCTCTGAACAGAGATCTTTGCTAGATGTTAGTACAACCACAGTACAACACTACTATGGTGTAGTAATAGTGACAGATGATTCTGCCATGTCTAAACCTAGTTTGGGTTTCATAATCACTCGATAGAATTCAATGGCGTCATTTCGAACTGTCCGTTGTGTGTGCTAAGGGTTTGGGTTCAGATAAACGGAACTAATCCAAATCCTGTTAAACGTATCCAAACGATGGATTCCATCAGTGGAGGATTCCAGAGATTCGTTACAATTGTTTTTCTATTGTGTCTGCTAATTGTTTCTTGACAGTTCAATAACTCTTCTGCTTAAATTATTTCTAAAATAATTAATTAAATATTACCTATTACTAGTTACGCATTAATTTTTTTAAACACGTGATTTTTTTATCTGTTTCTTTTATTTATTTGTTTACATGGAATCAGCTGGAATCATAAAATGCTTAAACATTTTTGATAGACCAACAATAAGAATGAGACAATAAAACTGCTAAATTAATGTGTATAAACCTGTTGTTTTACTCGGTATAAATGAAATATGATTGCTACTCTTTTGTTTTGACGATAAAAAAATATCGTTTTAGTAATTTTATACACACGCAAGTGAAATTGGTCTTTTCCTTGCGACCGATTTACGCAAAAGTTGTACGTCCTTCGAGCTACATTACCCAACCAATGTATTGATTGGTATCGTAAAGAAAAACAGTGGCATTTCCTTTGATTTCTTTAACTTTATGGTCACTTGAGTACAGTTCATTAGGCTGTTACACATTTTATATCATTGCATAAGTATTTAAGGGATATTTATTATTTGAGTGTAATGATTGACTGATATTACGTTATACTTCTTGAGAACTTCAAATAGTATAACGTGCCATTAACCCGTCAAGTATCAAATTACACACACAATGCAAAATCTTTTGTTCTTGGCGCTTTTAACAAATTAAATCAGAATAATATGATGAAAACAAATCACAAACATGTCACCAGTAGTAGGTATATCTATCAACATTTAATGTTATCCCATGATACTGGTTTCTGATACCATGGATGCTGTAAAGGATCCGAAACGTCGGGAATCAAATAATATCAATACAACGCGATAAAATACGTAAAAAGTAGTTTTATTTCAATTATCCTATGATTTTACAAGAGAACCAGTAGCATTAGACAAGACAGTAATCAGGGCGGCAGATTCGGTGCCGGGGTACAAAAGTCAACTTGAACTAAACCAAAAAACCGAATGTATTTTTTTATTTGCACTCCCTTGTGCGTTGCACATACTGCATCATAGGTTTAGACGTTTCCAACAGTAACGTTATTATTTATAAAGTTTATATTAATATTGTCACTTTGTTACGTGAATCCTACGCGGCAAGCGCAAAAGACGAGAATTTCCAGATCTAAACTAAAGCATTTGTGTAAACTTTCTCTGAGACGTGAACACACAATAAGCACTTTTGTAACAGTTATATATTCTAACAACGCACGTTACCACATCACACATTTAAATACCACAAACATAAAATCTTTTTAAATATTTAGCACTATGTACCAAAGAGGTTGTATTATTTTTAATATTTATTTTTTAAAGGGTAGTTTTAAGTCGTAACCGGCGAGGGCCAACCGCGGCCGTCGACTGCGCCAGCCGCGTTTCAACCAGTCCATTGATAATTATGCAATGAGAACTAATATAACGGTATTATCGATAAATAGTCGAACAGGGAACACAAAAACTGTCTTTGTTAGACGAATATTGCAAATTGTGATGGATAATTCGCGAGCGCAGTAACAATACTTTGATGTAAAGAGTCGAAGTGATTGTGAAAGTTGAAATTGCATCGAATAGCTGTTATGGACACAAATTAAAAAGATTACTTTCGGGTGCACTTCTCATTTTAAATTTGAGCTATTAATTTGGATCCGATCGTTTGCCGAAACATGTGAGCATGTCTGGTCTGCCCAAAAATCTTTGTTCTTTCCGTAAGCCAATACAAGCATATGCTTTAATAATTTTATCTATACTTATAATAAATCTGTAGAGAGGTCAATTCTGTACATGAAATATATTTCCAAAATAACTATCAGCGGGTGATTAGTGATCGATACTGACGCCAAAAATGCAATCAGTAAAATTTTTGTCTGTCTGTCTGTCTGTCTGTCTGTATGTTCGTTATAGAAACAAAAACCACTCGACGGATTTCAACGAAACTTGGTACAATTGTTCTTCATACTCCTGGGCAGGTTATAGTATACTTTTCATCACGCTACGATTAATAGGAGCAGAGCAGTGAAGGGAAATGTTGGGAAAATGAGTGATTCATGAGAAAGGTTTCAAGGTATAAAACATCACGCTACAACCCTTAGGAACGGGGCAACGCAGGTGAAACCGCGGGCGAAGAACTAGGGAACAAAGTAACTATTCCACGCGGACGAAGTCGCTGGCAAAAGCTAGTAGTTTAATAAACGTAATGGCCAAAAATCTATTATAATTTTCCATGAAAATGAAAATGTCTATAGAAAAGATTAAGTGAGAAAAGTTGGATAGGATGTTTGGATGTTCTTACGTGGAACCTAAGTCTGCTATTTTAATAGTATCAAGCCTAAAGATACGACGGATTGGTAGACAAAACTGTCGGAAATCAACAGTTCTGAAAACATTGAATGACTTGGCATGGCAGACTTGAGCGACGATGTGGCTCGTCTGATGTAACTAAAAGGAAATAAGAAGGATGGTAAGATATTCCATTCTTCAGCAGCACTTAAGCTCAATTAATATGGTATGTTTTGTACGAATCGATGGAATTTTAACGATGCATCGATGGTAGTTTTTACCGATCTTCAAAAAACCCTTTTTCGACACGGGACGAAAATTGGCTAAATACCATAGGGAGGGGGATAAGAACATGCATTGCCTCCTACATCGAAATCTAATAAATCGGTAATTTATCGTTTCGTTTTAGCGATAATATATAATTATTTTCGATATAACTTTTTATCCACTAGAGTTGCGGAAAATAGATGCCACCATTCAGATAAGCGCTAATAGCGAATCGCGATGCATTTGTTTATGATGGCGTGTGTATAATAGGGCTAGCTATATATGATAGGGATACCTATTCATTAGAATATATTGCACACTGTTCAATAAATATAAACCTGAAAAAAGAGTAAGAAATCAGAAATTTCAGAATTTTAAATATTAACTGTTATCATTATTATATTTGTGAACCCGGTGGTACCCACAATGTGAGTCTTAAAAGAAGTATTGCGCAGATCTAGTCAAACTGGCGAAACAGGAAACTGACTAACTTTGAAGGAAACCGTTTGTGATAAATGCTATAAATGCTAGTGCTTGAAGGTCCTGTATTTCTTTAAATAGAAACTGCCTTAACCAGTGACCTGTGTATTTAGTATTGCAGTATGAAAGGCGGAAAAAATTATTATAGCGGACAGTATTTTTCAGAGTCGCGGTACGGTAAGCAATCTGTTAATCTGATGACAAAAAAGACTATACAATATAATGTAATAAAACATAATGTTCTATAGAAATGTGAGTGCCGTGAAGAAATTGAGCGATTGTTTGAATACAAAGATGTTTTAATTTGTGCAAGCACCCCGTTGTTAATGTTATTTCAAGCAGCTTTGCCAAAAAACATTGTTTCTCCAACACTACCTGAACTCAGCAGTCGCGCAACAAATAATCGACTCGATTCGCGTTTGGCCAATAGACATTTAAGAAACACAATTGAAATCAAATAGACCGAAAACACATGCATCATCCTCATTTGCATCACGGCCTTGAAATCCAATGGCAGTTGGCACGCCACTTCCTCTGATAGGAGTGTTAATGAATAGAGCCCCATTAAAAAAATAGAAAACACTCAAGAAATTTTATTGCTTGTGTGCGCTTCATTAGCTGTAAGAGCAGGTATCAATGTTTCTACTTTCTAAACAAGAAATAATAAAAATAAACTATTGTCTAATCAGATGATATCTGATAGTATCAATAAAATATAAACAATTTCAGCAGATCGATGGCAGTGGAAGCTGTAGAGGCATCGACCTCAAATTGCGCAACTGTGGCCGGCATTCGGCGTTGCACATTAGTCACACCAACATTATAAAAAGCTGTGCAAAAACTAACTATTGTTGTATAATACTCATCTTGTTATAAGAAAATGTCCTAAGGAAATCTATTTTTAGTGTACTTCCGTAGTTTTTTGCATTTCCTAACGCGAGAGGATGTGAGGTGGCTTCTCCGAGTCGTCGCCGATAAAAAGTTACGTTTAAGTACGTACGCCATAGCGACGGATGTCGGAGACGTGACCGGAATTCCTTTGCATTACTGATTTTATTACACAACACGGTAGCTATAAAAGTAAATGCTTACCAAAAATTTAATCCAGCTCTCGAAATAAATTCACGCGGGCGTGGAATCTGAAAAGAAAAAAACACAAAGTATTATAAACTTGTTGGGTTAATTTATAAAATTACGATGAAAAGCAGTTCTATTTCTCTTAAAATTATTCTGATTGGACGTAACAGCGGTATTGCATGCCATCGAAAGGTCACAGAAGTGCAAAATTCCTTCGTCTGCCTTACTGGATGCTATTTCTGAGTTTAGAACGCGATTCGCCTTAACTAAGAGATTAGGAAACGTCGCACTTTACTGTTACGTTCTTGATTAGTTTACGTTACACAACAATTACTTAAAGGTTGTCAAAAAAGGTTTGTTGTGCCTATTGCATAATTAGTTAGGTATAGATAATTGCTTTGGTGTACAAAACTATCTTCTTCATTAACATAAGAGTTTATGCACTCTGTCTTGTTTCAGCACTTTCCGCCACTCCAATGTCTAGTACTCATTAGACGTCAACATTAAACACCACTGTACAAATAAGTTTACAAATAAATAATTTATTTAAATTGTTGCAGTTTTTATGGTTCCTTGTTTGCATAACGTAATCGATAACATTGGCTTGTTTGGATAGGAGCGTTCTGTTTTCACTGCCAAATAAGTTTCAGTTTTAGTCACGTTTCATGTCTATAACGATGATTTGTAAGATCGGTACAAGTCGTGCGTGAAGATGGCTTTCTTCTGCTGTCGGTTTTTATGCGAATCATCTTTCATTGATGCTGGGCACAGATACTGATCTGAAATCACTTACACAGACGCGGGGCCTCACTTCAAGCGGTCACGAAACTGCAAGAATGTTGTGTACTTAGTTTTCTCACGTTTTCCTTTTTTTATTGTTATAAGATTACAAACAAACTGGTCTGCTTTATGTTAAGCGGAAACCGGGGCATATAGATGCCAGTATCTAGGGCGTTGTCATCTTGAGACCTCCGGTTGTTTGTTTCATATCCCTGGTAATTTCACTGGGTGGGTACATAGCCCTTCAAACGGAAACATAAATAAAATTGGCACATTATTGCTTACCGAAAGAATATTAGCAATACGATGGTACCACTCCTGACGAACTCCAGCATCTAAATCTGAACTCCTGAACCGTTATAGCAAGTTACAATCTGCATACAACGTCTAAAGGAGTTTAACTCGGCTGTATGATCAGTGTTCTTTTAATTTGAAATATTTGCATCTGTTTTAAATTGCATTAGAGTGTATTGTAGATTTGTAGGTAATACAAGTCCGGTCTCGGTGCGTTTGCGATCCATGTCATTCGTATCAATTGCATTTCGGCGTGTGTCGTAATCTGTTGTGAAAACCGTACCTGGCACGGCAATTGATTGTTGTATTCATGAATATAATTTGTTGTTGTTGATTAAAATTTAATGATTAAGTAGGTAGGTACATACCTATTATCCACATTCTTCTTTTTTTATTTGATACAGCGTGATTGGTTGCTCAGGGTCTTATCACAAGTAATTGGCATAGAACATTGGATTCTTCCAATCCCAAGTTTGATATTTCAATTATATCAGATTGATTGGTCAATAAAACAAGGACTGGCAGAACTGATAGACAAAACTGTTTAAAATAATAATTTTACACACTTTTGTCTGATTTCATCAAAAGACGTCATTCATCGGAATAATAGTGCCAAAGTCTTTATATGACGATTGTGACACAATTTTGAAGGCCCCAGTTACGAAAATGCTACGCGGTCTTGAGTTTGATTCCCAGGTCGAGCAGTGTTATTGGGTTTATCTGTGAAATTCTCAGTAGTAGCTCGGAGTTTAGAATTTGTGCCCGGGATGGCAATAGGCTCGCCCCTCGCAATAACATTGGACTTAAAATACCAGCGAACTGTGAGTGTACATTAGTACGCCTCTGCCTAACCCTTCGTGATAGTATGCAATTCGACACAATAATACAGCTTGACAGCCAGATATTTCGTATGGTAGGTAACTACCTAATTTTGTGAGCTATGTTTCAGATTCATGTGAGAATTTGTGACTTCTGAAGACTACGAAGTAAGGTTTATTAAAAAACCAAGTTAACAAGTACAGTTGTTTTATTTCGGTTGCTTATCAACATCCGCAAGTTGCTAAAAAACAGTTGTTTAAAATGGTGGTGTTCCAATGCAACGTATACGAGTAATATACCTAGTATCTTCGGTTACATCACTACTTTCTTGTTGCGGGTGTCATAAAAGTGGCACTGTTTATTCCAGTCGTTTAAATGAAGGCCCAAGTTCTGCAATGGTGTTTTATAACATCCGTTTCCGTTCCATTAGCCATTTTAAAATAAACATTTCTTGACTCAGCATTCAGGTAGCAGCATCTTGCTGTTGCAGTATTGGCCACTGGTCTACTTCTGGGATTAGGTATTCCCAAGTGACCCCAGGGATGTTTCCAGGGATGTTGTGGTATTTTAAGAGGACACAGTGCCCCCTTCTATGTGCTGATGGTAGCAACTGGGGTGATTTTAGTGGGTAAGAATCGTAGACTCCCCGGTCTAATCTCCGAAGACCGGTCGCCTTTTGAAGAATTCCCTCCCGTAAACAAAAAAAAGATATTCTCAAGTGAACAAGCCTGGTCACTGACGTTTGTGTGGCATGCATACAGAGCACAACTCTGATTGTTTTCGTGTCATAGTCTATTATAAATGCGTACCAATTGTTGAGGCGATGTTAGTAAACAAAGCCATTCTTGTAAGAGTTATGGAATTTCTCGTCAATATCAACAAGGTATTCGGCAACTCATGGCCAAGCCAAACTATCGATCTGTGAGTTCATGCTAGATATTTTGCCGCTGACAAATGTTGGGTATGTTGCAATCAATGTACTTATGTTTTCGAAACTGGCATGCAAGTAAAATGTTTTGTTCAAACTTCGAACTAAGGTATGGCTTTGTTATACATGCCCGGCCCTGTAACTAGGTCGTAGAAATTACCATAGAAGAAACCAGGCAAAACAACTCTAAGCTATTTTCATAAATATATCAATGAAACCGTATCTGAGAAAAAGCGGTCTAATAACTAAACCAATATAAATAAGTATCTGTTTGCGGATTTTCACAGATGAAAACCTTTCTTCAATCATTAGGAAACTAATGAAATTGTATAAAGTGTGTCGCTAGACGTAAAACTAGACAAAAGTAACAAAACTGGAGTGGAGAGAAAATACAAGCTACCACTTTTCTGTCAGCCAGCAGTTATCTTAACGGGCACCGGTTCTTCGCATTCAGCTTTGATGTGTCTGGCCTGCGGGCGCATATATTAGAAAATGCCCGATATGGCGGTCCTAAATAACAGGTAATCTTGCTAAGAGTCAGGGCAAAAAAAGCTGGCACATTGCCTTCTTTTTCGGTAGTAATAGTAATTATATTATTATCTATTAGTAGGTAATGACTGTTTTAAAGGGAGCCTTTGCCAACTGTTATGCAGGTAACGGCTGTGTTTTGAGAGCTTTTGTCCAGGAAGGCCTAGACTAAGCTTTCTATATAGTACATTCTATAGATTTGAGGCGAAACATGAAGCAAGTTCTGATCGATAAGTAAACGTTTTGTAGGTGTTATATGAATCATTAGTTGTCCCGAACGGAACGCACGGTAAAAAACGACGGAATTTACGTTTACTAGATACGGACTATCCAGTGGGCAGCTGGGCTAGTTGTTCACGGTCCGAAGGGTAAGTGTGGAGCTCCACCATCAGCGTGCAGGACCGCTCTGATTCACAAACGCAATCATTTGTAGTTCCTCAACACTGTTATGTAAACTGTTTTGTTTTGCGTCTTAATTATTCAGTACAGTAGTATTTTTGAAAAATAGCAAAACGTCTACAATTCTGGGAGAATATTTTAAGACGTAATGTAGGTAAGCATAGTTTGTGTGAAGCAAAATGAAAATATTTTCCATTTACTTTAAGTAAGATGACAAAATTATTTTTTCTAGCAAATCAAGTTTCATGAGCAAATCTGAACACAGTACTACCTACCGTGTGTAGTAATATTAAGTAATAGCGGCCCGCCCGCGGGTTCACCCGCGTTGCCCCATTCCTAGGAGTCGTAGCGTAATGCTAAAACCTTCCTCTTGAATCATTCTATCTATTAAAAAACCGCATCAAAATCCGTTGCGTAGTTTTAAAGATTTAAGCATACATAGGGACAGACAGACAGCGACAGCGACTTAGTTTTATACTATGTAGTGATAGTGATGATGTAGTTTAAAACAAAGATACATAATAATAAATCATTTATTTCAGACCATAAAATAATTATTGTTTGTACAGAATTCAGGGTCCATAGTGGAAAATATAATATTAATTAGATGGTGGTGAAATGTGAGTGACAACAAGTCACATTGCAATTATGCAAACTAAACGGTGGATCTATCCATGCCATTGCTCAGTCTACCAGAATGTAAGTAGCACTCATGTACATAAGTACTGAGTACTACTACTAAGTACTGAGTTACAGAATAGTCTGTGAACTCAAGCTAAGTATAGGAGGAAAATAATGGTAAACGCAAATAAGAATCTACCTAAGTACTTATATCGATTGTATTCAAGGATTTCTCCATAATCATCATGAATTTTATAGCCTTATGTCGGTGTAACCTTACATTACGCGCGACATAACTTGGCCGGACTGAAGTTAGCTGTTTCTCATGTTTTTGGTTGCGCAGTACACAATTTTTAACGTAAACAATCCACTGCGCATTAAAACGGCGAACTTAACTCCGGCCAACTTATGCCGCGCGTACTGGTACAATAAGTAAGCGGATGTCATTCAAGATGACCTCTATGACAATGATAGTGAATGTAATCTTAGAAACCATGGAAGAAAACATGTTACTCTTGACATTGTGTTGATTTAAATAAAAAATGTTTATTTTTGTTTTGTGAACTAGAATGTTTTCTTCTCCTTTTTTAAAGTTTGCAATTGTCAAAACAATATGAATGCAATATCAGCGTTAAGTAATTAAATAACGAATATTCAAAAGTTCTAATCTATGATGATTATGTTATTATTGTTTTTAGCTGGATCTAGTTTTAGGTTCGTTGGGTAAATGTTTTTTTAGTGCTTACCTATTGACTAACCTATAGAAGAATACAATTTGACATTGACGATACTGAAACTAGATCGAAAACTCTGTACTTTGAACATTTTTAATTACTTTAATTGGCTTTCACATCGTGAGCTCTTTATGGTCACTATAATTAAAAATACTTATGTTTTAATGTTTATGTGTAAGATAATAGTTATAGTAATCGTTGCCATAGCATAGTGCATAAAAAATTTCGACTATGGATAAACTTTTTTTATACCACTGAGGTTGCAAACAAGCTGACGGCCCGCCTGATGGTAAGTAGTTATCGTAGTCTATGGACGTCTGCAACACCAGAGGTGTCGCTCGCGCGTAAAAACCTTTTCTTCTTTTTTGAAGAACCCCATGCTGTAGTGTTTTAGGAAAACCTCGGCGGGTAGCTCATTCCACAGTCTGATTGTGCGTGTCGATTCCACAGTCGAACTGCATGCAGTTTGTTGACCCCAATATAAATATCTTATAAGCTTGCTTGTGAGCTTTTATTTATTAGCTTATACGACATCATTGGACTGCACAATTGACATAAACCCTTGTCACTACGTGACAAGCAAAGTGATAGTTAACATTCTTGGTTCGTTTTCTGCTCAGGATTTCTGGTTGTTCCCGTTAAGGAGGCTAGTATTAAGTTGTATTGCCAGTATTACTCACAATTTCCAGTTTTCGAAGTCTATTGTTAAACTTACAATCGGTAATCCACAAGTTCTTGGAAAATGAATAGCTTGGCGCCTACAAACGCTCCTTACTTGGTGTAAGCGCATTCAATGCCTCCGTGACGTGGCGATTAGTCATGATCATTATTGAAAAGGTTATTAACTATAGAGTGGGAGTGCCTAGGTTAAAGAAGATGACGTAATACGCTAAATGTGTCCTTGCATCGTAAAAAATCATGGGTCATCTTGTATAGAGTTTAAACGTAACCAAAGGCAATCGAAACACTGACGCGAGTATTAATACTAACTTTGTCCCGCGATGTTACTCGCCTTGAATTCGTATTTCTCAATCACTTGGGAATTCCCAAAATCTTACTTAATAATATAAAACTACATGCCAAATTTTTTGTTTTTGTCTTTGTTGAAATTTCAGAATTAATCTGCGAGTATACCCGGTTTATGTAGATATAGCTAATAATTACGATTACGTAGTCCAAAATTAGATTACGGAAAAAGGAATGTGTCCACACAGGTCAACAGTATATTCCGTAGAGGTAGACTTCGTTCAAACTCGTAAAGATTTATTAAGATTAGCGACGAAATTATTCCTCTCACGTATGGTTCATTGCCAGCAAAGAGCATAGTCATCGCTTCCTGTAATCGTTAAGGGGCAACTCGTGATTTTACTACATAGTTCTTTTATTGATTATGCAGTAGAATTCCATCATCTTCATGCTCACTGCTTGCTGTAGCTGCAATAGCTGCTCTCCTGATACTTGCTGATTCTAGAGACTTTTAAGGAAACCTTTGAACATAAAAAAGAGAGGATGAGAAAAGAGAGTTTCTGACTGAGCGGAGCTTTAGAGAGCACAACTTTATACGATACTACCTGTTGCCCGCAGTTTCACTCGAGTTCAAAAAGGATTTACTTACTATACTCTGATTCTAGGTGGCGTATAAAGTCAGCGTAAACTATAATTACTGCGTCCAATTTGGTGCAATAAGTAGTGATGCGTAAATATATACAGATAGACAGACAAACAAAAATACAAAAAGATAATTGTTTTGGATTGTAAATGTCTCTTATATGCCTCCTATGTACGAACATCGACCGGTTACAATATTATTATATCAGTACGATTTATACAAACTGATGGCAAGTTTAGCACACTTATGCATTTCGCAAGTTACCGACCAACCGCGTAATTGTTTACATTGATCAGAATATACATCAATATTTGTTCAATACCATCCATAAATAGGCAACAGGTATTTGGTATCAAGACCCCATAATATCGATAGCTAGCTTACCAACTTTAATGGTTCGATTTCTATATTTAGGACAAATACATGCAAGTATTGCTACAGAAATATCAACTTTTGAAGGTTACTTATTATAGTTTTAGTCGTTACACTTGCGTCAATAGTGTGTATTTTTACGAATTTTTATCCTATGAATAGTTTTCGTTGTCATATTTAGTTCAGTAGTTATGACACATGGACATAAAAGTTGTGTCTCGAGTTGGAAATCAAGACACATTTAACATAGTTTGTGTAGGAAAACATTATAAGGAAACCTGATGTCTGAGAGAGTTTTTCGACGGCGGGCGTGACGAGTCTGCCAACGCGCACTAAACTTTTGAAATAAAATTAAAATGTTGAATGAAATCAAAGTGCGAAATCCTTACTTACGTTGCTACGTCTTGTAATTCATTCGTCTGATAAATTCATACAGGTTGACGATGTCTAAAAGTATAAAACAGGTAATAAAATCCCGCTAATCTCTTGTCAGATCGATTTACCAAAGTTTACTCGAGTTAAACACAGAAAACATCCATTAGATAAATCGTTCGATAAAAAGTGTTGAGTTAGTTGAGTACACATGCGCGTGAGTGCGTTTGATGCATGGCTTTACTGTAACTCGTATTTCGAATCGATGTAGCACGAGGAAGGATTGATGTATAAATCTTCGTAGATCAGATTAGAGTTGCGGCCGAAGATATAATCGATGAAAGATGCGGCATGTAGGGTTGTCAGCTAACCAAGACTGTTTTATATATTTATCTATGTATACATATATTATGAATAAAAAAAATAAATGCCGTTCGTTAGTAAGCGCGTCACTTGAGAAAGACTGGACTAATTTGGCTGTTTCTTATTTTAAAATGTTCGTAATACTTATTAAGAATTAAAAATCGAAAAGTTGTCCGGAAAATTGGATAAGTCTGGTAAAATTTAAACTTCTTACTTTTTTCTATGGGATTTTTGCATGATTTAGGTATTGAAATTTGGACAGGACGACGTCTGCGGCAGTCGGCTAGTAAGTACCTAATAATACTCAATATTTTATTGCATTCCATAATGTTTTACAAAGGTGGACTATAATAAATTGAATGATCTCCACGAATGTCATAATATGTAATATTTTAATGCAAAAACGCGTTGTTTCATAAAGCAATGTAGGTAAGTAAAGTTTCTGACGACTTAAACGGACATCCATTAAACTAATGAAAAAGCTATCGCTTCGTTAAGGTCATTAATCTTTAGACACAAACAAAACACCTATCCTCGAAGAAAATAATTTGAACGAAAATTATCATTAAGTATAAGTTATGTTTACCGATCTTTCTTTTAGGGGGTACGCTTATTAGTAAAGTGAAAAGCTAAAGGTATGTTTAAGGAGTAATGACACGTGTGTTTAGCTGCTTTCATATTCCAAAAACTAAGGCGTAGAAAGAACGAATATTATTATAGGAATTTTCATAAAACAAATTGTTACGAGAAATGAATGTTTTCCAATGGATCCTAACAGGTTCCTACAAAGTTACCAATTGCGGTAATAGTTGCGTATGTTCGTTTCATATCAGGGCATCGCATGACGATTGTGAAAATTACCAGGTATCATATTAGGCTCGCGTAACATCAGCTATATTTGTTCATATTGAGATATTTACTTGCCTTTACGTACTTATATTTTTTTATTGATTAGGTCGGCACACGAGCTGACGAGCCACCTGATGGTAAGTAGTCATCGCCGCCCATGAACACCTGCAACACCAGAGGAGTTGCTGATTGCCGAGCTTTAAGAGCTCCTACGCACTGCAGACTGCCAGAGCCGTAGCCACCGAGGGGGAACTAGATAATAATTAGTTATGTTATACAAGAGTTACCTTGGCCAGAGAATTGCACTAATAAAAAGTTGGACCGTCAGTCGGGTCCGAATTTATTTTTATTTCATTATGAATTCACAAACAGACTCATCTTAATGCTGTAGTACATTCTCGTTAAACTTTTACGTTTGATGGAATGCAACAATGTCAATATCTGCATTCAGAATGGAGGCTGGACGTGGACAGCCGGAGGCCGGTGGTCGGGCCATATAGTTTTCTTCAGCTATCATTGAAAACAACGTATTCTTAGGTGGGACTCGTGTAAAACCGGGAACATAAAATTAATCCTTACTAATATTATAAACGTGAAAGTTTGTGAGTATGTATGTATAGATGGATGTATGGATGTTTGTTACTCTTTCACTCCAGAATGGCTGAAAGGATCTGGATAAAATTTGGCACACAGATAGATTATAGCCTGGAATAACACATAGGGGTTTTATCCAGGTTGGACCCAATCTTGAAGTCCACGCAGAAAAGTTGTAGGCAGAAGCTAATAATAGATACGTTTATTATGTTCAAAACGACAGGTTTAGAGTTGATTTGATTAGGTACAAACCAATAAAGTATGGAACATTTGGATCAAGTTAACAGCGGAACTAGTATTAACTACTTATGTTTTTTTATTGCCAGGTATTAAGAAATGACAAAACGCTATGATGTAACTCTTTCCAATTCCATAAATCTTCCAGTAGAGGCCTATATCGTTGGCTAACAGTTGGCGACGGTCCAGGGCCTGGACACATTCGCTCGTATTTCACTCAATGCGAAATAGTCTTGGGAAATAAAGTGTACTGTTAATGTTCGCTATTTTCGGAGCGCGGCGTCCAATAGTCTGCTGTGCTATCTCGTATATCTGCTGCGAATGCTAATTTCCTGAGCATTTTGTTTTAGGTGTAAACAACATGCAATCGTACTAATAGAATAATTCTGACTGATGTCTGTACAAATGATATTTCTGAAAAAAATACTTGTATGTGGTAAAAGCCATAGAAACCAAAACAATTATATTTAGAATTTTGGTTATCTGTGTATCTGTGTGTTTATACCTATGCATGCATCACACAAAATTTCATAGATGAGGAACAAAATTGGATACGGTTTACGTAGTTGCATTGCTGTAAGTATAAGTAAGTGTAAGTTGTTCCATGTTTCATCTCAATACGCTTTGTATTGTAAGTAAATCCTTTTGGTTGTGCATGTTGAACCACGGCCAGCAGCTAGTATGAAATACGTATGCAAATGAAAGGCCGATGTAATTAAGATAAAAGACATAGAAACTGGTTATATTAAATTTGAACTTGCGCAAATGTTGTGGATCATAAATTATTTCAGAGAATTACAATTGCCAAAAAAAAATGTTAAGTAAATGAGATTTGTTTACTGCTAAGAAGTATTGCAGATTTCCGCAACTGCTAGTAGTTATGATTATCAGAATAACTTATCTTTAAATTGTCGGTCGAGGATTCTCGCCATCTAGGTGGGAACCTAGAAGGCGAGATGCCAAAGGACATGAGATAGTGTAAATTTACACTTACGTTACACAGAAACCAGGCTCCAACACTACGTGAAACGCATAGCCAGAAAGGGAGACTCTAGGCTTGAATTGTCGAGTTATGAACTAATGTCTTAAGGTAACGAGAAGAATTTATTCAATGCGTCAACAATTAGGTGATGACTAATTTCGGGAATTATAAAACTTGGTTTGCCGAAAAGTCAATCACATGACGATGCAGTACCATATTCCGAGTTGATATGCATTTAGAAAACGTTACAAAATAAAATAAAAAAATATTGACCAAGACCAAGCTATGAGGGCTTTTACTGCCGATGGTGTTGACCATTGACCTTGTGTTATTTTAACTGTAGATTATGTAGCAAGTAACTTGAAACAGTAGGTACTGTTTTATGGAATGTAAAATTCCACGTATTTTAAGTATTATACAGTATGTAGTATCTTTCAGAAGTCATTACACTTTGCTAGAAATATTTTGATGACGCACTTGGCTTTTTTATGTGTTATTTGTGTTTACGTGTATTAAATTTACAAAAAATTTAATACACGTAAACACAAATATTTTTCCTGAATTTAGCAAGTTTTTTGGTGGCAATTGATAAACAAATAGGCGTGTTTTAAATAATACCCAGAAGATTCCGCACTTTATTCTGGTCGTGTGCAGTAGGTACCTAGGTAGGTAAAAAAAGAAAAAATAAACCGATCCTACAAAAGTAGTTGCAGTTTCTGCCATAGTGCCAATAAAACTGACGCAGATTGGAAAGCGGTTGCGTAACAGGAAAAGCAGATTGCGACAAAATATGTTGGCAAGTAAACATTTCCTAACTTTGCGAAATACTCAAAACTTGGCACAGCATCCTGCAACCTAGAATGTATACCTATCTGGAAAAGAATACGACTTGAATTCCATTCATAGATAACGAATAATTTGATGTAGGGTCTAATTTTTCTGAAGACTTGGTTGCTTGGTTGTTGAATGTACCTAAATAATCGGCTTAGTACCTTTCATGACACTAAGCCGAATATCTGCAGTCAAATTCGGCCTTACATGAAATTATACCTCATTTATAAATGGAATCCAAAAATCGTATTCTTTCTACGCCGTATTTAAGTAAACGATTTAGTGTGTTTGAGTAATTGCCTTGCTCCATATAAGGCTGTAAGGCCATCGACCTACTGGTATCGATTGCATAGTCGGTGTAGTTTTGTAGGGCAAACGGAAACAACCAGGGTTACTTTATGGAAGCCCATTTCTAGGGCACAAGCTTTTCTATTCAAATTAAAATTCTAGGTCGTGTGATTAAAGTCTGAAATGATAATTATTTGTTTATCAGCAAAACGTTTTAAATGTATCTTTCGTTTGCTGACGTATGTTTATTAGTTCGTGACTTGCTTGGCTGTCTACGAATGGTTTTATCATTGTTCATTGATTTGGTTGCATTCTTCAGTATTATTAATATGTAGCTTTAATATTTTTTTATCCACCCGTTATTGATGTGTGTCTTCCAGGGTTTAAATATATCAACTACTATGCTGTTCTCCTTGCCCGAACAACCGCCCTTCAAGTGATCTTTAGGAAGCTTGATATTTGTTTTAGTTAGCTACTGAAGACACTCAAGAAGTATTGGCGACCTTTGTTAAAACATTTAACAATATGGATTCATTGAAATACAACATGTTTTCCATGTTACCTGCAATTAAGTGCCACTTTACCAGTATAGGGTTGAATGCCATTTAGACATCATAAAAACAAGGTATTTTATTGCTTGCATGATCTACATAGTATCCAACAATACCAATTGTAAGAAATTTTACGAATCATAGGAACCACAGATCGTAATACAAGTTTAAGTATGTGTCTATGATATTACGTAGAAATGTTGTAACGTAGATTAAGAGCTTCCCAGGCGAACTGTACGATTGGAAAATCAGTTGTCAGGTTCGTCGTTTATTAATTCTTTGTTTGTTATTATCATTAGTTTTAATATTACTGTTATTTAAATAGTTTCGGCGTCACAGTCAATGTATTCAATGAATGCAGAAGATTTGGCACGTCTTGGCTTTTAAACGTCACGTGGACTTACGTAGCAAATATCAAGGTTTCCACAGAGTTCATTGTGTTTTTATGACATTTTGTGCCTAGACTATAATATGAATGTTTATTTTATTTGTTATTTCTCGGAATCTAGTAGGTTAATTGTTGAATATTAAAGTTTATATAGAAATGCAGTATTTAAGCTATAAAATCGAAATAAAGTAAAAGGGTGCTGTCATGTTCTTTAACCCTTCAAGTAGATTAGACGTAATATAAAATTTATTTGTCTTTCTTTTTAATTTATTAAAGCAGATAACATATTGCACTGGAGCATGATTTAAGGAATATGCTATAAGGAACTACATCATCTACATAGACAAGAATAAGGCTCTGAAAGAAGAGAATTAACCACCGGTAAATAAACTTGCTACGTTTAAAATTAAATTTAATATATTTGTCTCCGAACTCTAACAATTCTTTATCACCTTCAATGAAGCGCCAACTATAAGTACCTAAATATTGGCAGTTATGTGGTTAATTTCCCTAATTGTATTTTAATTCTTATCATCGATAGAAGAATTTGTATAGTGGGAAATATTTGACGTAGTGTAGCAGTCAACTAAGTAAGTCATCTTATCGAGTAAATGTTTGAAGTATATTCAAGTAATGATTTATCTTGATCAAAGCCAGGTAATAAATTTGTGTCTTTAGATTGAACATTAATATTTTCCTGTCTTATCATCATATCCTATTTAATAATAAGTCTTCTAGACTTACTACTACAGGGCTAAAAAGGCCCTTTTCGATGGATATGATTCGTAAAGACATAAGGATAAGTTTGCAAAATGTTGCTTGTCAATATCATCATCTAAAAATAAGTTTTAAAATCAGCAATTGACATTGAGGTAAAGTTTGCGCGTTTGAGTGAAGGTCGCCAACCAATGGTACGACACGGCCAATTTACAATATGTGAGCAAAGCCACGGGAACAACTAACTGCACATCAAACAATGACACGATCGATATGTTACGTCGTGCCATACTTGTTTGTGTCTCTATTTAGAATACTACGTAGGTTATACATAAGTATTTGTGTGGAAAATTTTGATTTTTATGTAAATGTTATCTAGCTAGACATGTTATTAACACTGCTATATTGTGCAGTTAGTCAATGTGATGTTAAAAAACATACACTTTAAAACATATAGGTAAGTACATAGAAATATAAAGAAATGTTTTACAAATAAGGAATATAATAATACATAGGCCAAACTAATAGAAGCATAGCGACCCGCGTAAAAGAACACATTGCCGTTTCAAGAAGTCAGCAGTTTGTGAACATACTCTAGACAAGACCTAGCACTACATCAGATTTGATAAACCACAAGTCCTCGCAAAAGAAAACCGATTCCTTCAGGATGATTTGCGAGGCTATTAAAATTAAAAAACACCCAAATTTCAATAGAGAAGATGGCTGGGTCTTACCACCTGCTTGGAACCCCATTATAGATTCCATTAAATCAAAATCTGGCATGTTATTACTCTGCCTACTTGGAACCCCATTATTTTATTCTATAAAATCCAAATCCAAGCCCAAAACATTAAAGCAGGTACTTACATTAAGACAGATTACAGAAAGAAAAATTAACATAGGTACAAAAACACTTCTTAGTTATTTTTTTACAAGAAAGCTATCAAATGTTACAAAATAAAACTATTGCGTGTAGATTTCTCATATTCATATACGTTACAATATTTGACACCTAACACGACATTAATGAATAGACATCATCATTTAATGCTTTCGGCGCCATTAACCTCACGTGCATCAAATTAATTTATCCTAAAATAAACGAGGTGATAAATGGGACACCCTATTATGAGCTACTAGAGCTGTGGGACAAGATTTTGGATTTATTTCCCGGCTCCCCTAATGTCACAACGTTAATATATTGGTCATTATCTTTGGGAAGAGTCGACATAACTCGCTCATATCAGAATAGTTGATAACTTCCACACTAAAGATTCTGATGTCAATGTAATCTTATTTTTTCGACCTCCTGGAATATTTCCTCACTTTCACTAAAACTTGATTTTGTAGAATTTATTAAGTTTTGGTAGGTAATTAAGTAGTGCCGCAAGTATTATATGGGCATGTTGCTGTTTTCTGTAATCACCATGGCTTTTTTAATGCCATACCTACAAACCTCTATGTTCTTTTTCCGACATATCGCAAAGGTAAATATCTCAAGGAAACCTGTAGGTGGTGTTAACATTTTGCATTTATATGTTACGTATGGGTAAACGTAGATTCTTCTTTATTTGAGAAATAGAGACGGCATTACAAAATATATCTAGGTATTGCTATACTTATTGGGCAAAATTTAGTTCTCAATACAGTGGATATTGCAAAAAGATTAGATAAAGTTGTTATAATCTTTTTGATCTCTTGGTACTCGTACTAGTTACTGTAACAGTGATAGAGAGATTGGTTAAGATAAACATTGATAAATTGTAGTGAAGTTGTAACCACATGTTTCAATTTTAAGGAAAAATAATAAAATTAAATTGCCTTATTCGTTTAGTAATCGTAAGCGGCTGCTAACGCTAGAGGTGCAAGGTTTTATTCCCAGATCAAGAAAAATGTTATTGGGTTTCCTATGAAAATTTTTGTAGCATCTCGGAGTTTGTATTTCTTCTCAGTTAATGGCAATAGGCTCGCCTCTGTTACGTGGGCCCTAAAAATACCGACGAACTGTGGTGTTAGTAGTATTTTATTATTTAGTATACTTCTGCCTACTCCTTCGGGAAATACCTATAGACGTAATGGTATGAAAAGTGTTTGATATTAAGTACAACATAGATGTAATTTATTGTATGAATCTTGGGCGAAGATTCAGAGGTGTAAACTATGCTCCCATATTTATACAAATTGTACGTATGGAAATACATATAAACTTTGTGGTTAGAATCGTCTCTAAATATTAGCCGGAGTTATGCAATAATGGTAATATTGTAATATTAGCTGCTGTTGCCAGCAGTTTCACTCACGTTCCAAAGAGATTAACATACTATAAGTCCGATTCTAGGCGGTGTATCAAGATGAAACAAGCACCAGATTTTAAGTTAGACCTCTAGCAAAACATAGGTGAAAACTGCATTCAATTCCATGCAGTAGTTTTTGCGTGATGCGTGAACAAACATACAAACAGACATACAAAAAATACTGAAAATTGTTATTTTGGCTTCTTTTCTAATAAAGACCGTATTAGTTTTTCTTTAATATTTATAATGTACAAACATCGGCCTGTTACATGTTTATTATAGGTATAGATGAAGTAGATAGTAATTATAACTCTTTACTTACAGGGAAGGAGAAGAAAGCATTGATATCCGCACTTGACCGATGCACTTTAGTGTTTTTTTTATGGGATAGGAGGGCAAACGAGCAGACGGATCACCTGATGGTAAGCGATTACCGCCGCCCATGGACACCCGCAACACCAGAGGAGTCACGAGCGCGTTGTCGACCTTTTAAAGGGGATTGGGCCTCCGGTAACCTCACTCACTCGGCGACACAGTTCGTTATGTTTAGGTTCCATGTAATAGGAGACGAGTTTATTGCTATTAACCGGACACATGAAACATGCACTGCATGCATCTCAAACTCCGAGCTGCTACTGACAATTTCATAGAAAAACTCAATAACACTTTGCTCAACCTGGGAATCGCACACAGGACCTCTAGTGTAGCAGTCGAGCTCAGGACCACTAGGCTAAAGAGGCAGTTTACTACATTACAACTTAATAATAATAGGTAAACCGGGCATTAAATTTTGGTAGGTAAGTACTCTGTCCTATATACTTCTAGACTAGGAGATATGGTACCATCAGTGTTGATAGAACTTTCAAATTCGTAGATACTATATCGTTATACTAATAAAGTACTGATAAATGAACAAATAATGATAAAATAATATTATCAAGATAGACTGTAGATGTACGCGTATTTAATTAATGATAAAAAACTATTCTATAATTACCGGTAAGTATATCGACGAAACGAAAAATTCCTATTCAGAAAACTCATCAAACTCTTAGATAATGCATTTAATAGCCTTACTTTGGGCAAAGCCCACATAAAGTTACATAAATAAACACGTAATTGGTGTATTATAATGACAGTCTGTTCGCTCACACATCTGACTCGTTAGGGCACGTTTATGTGAGAAGAAATGAGTATGAATACGTATTATTTACACTAATAATAAAAGAAATACATAAAATATTATCTAAGTTAGTCCGTCTATTGGAAGTAGGTAATCAAAAGAAGTAACTACTTATTCTTATCTATGGTAAATGATTTGGTACTGCGATACAAGTGAAGTGGTCCGCAGCATGGTGGTCATTAGTCACGTTCTACAAAGCATAGCGAGGGTGTAGAGAAGATTTGATTTTATTAAAAAAATATATAGAACGAAAAGTATGTACTGCCAGTGTCCGTAGTTTATAACACGCACAAGCAACACCATTTTAGCAACATATTGACTCTACAATGAAGCATGCATTTATGGTTTGTACACTCTCGTAACAAAGTATTAATGTGCATTTCAAGATGGTCACTTGTATCGGTTTATATGGATACTTTAATGTAACAGTGCATCACTTGAGACCGGACGGTTATCTCATCACACATCATAAAACTTTATGGCATACTTTGGTTCAAAATTAAATGTAATGAGAATAATGTTCACATTCCGGCTTAAAATTCCATAAGGCATTGTCTTGGTAATTGCCTGCAGAAGATTGTAACTTACAATCTTCATTCCTCATATACATATGAAGGTCCAGTACGTTGGTGAAAAAGAGTATCTTAGAAGAGATTTTAATGTTTATTTTTTTAAATTAAACATGAATATAAGGACTAGGGTCTGTCGATGATCGTAAGATCCTCTATTACTATTAGGAGGGCTTGGAGAGACAACTTGTTGACATTGATGTCGCGCAAATTGTTAATTTCACATTTATTACGGTAAGTACTTATCCTGATGCAGATAATTCAGCATAAAAATAATATGATAAATTACTTAATCTTTGAGAAGTAGAAAAGGCACGCTGACAACGTAATTTTTTTAATAGTTGAAACCATGCAGCCAAATTGATTGGGTAACTCGTGGACTTAGGCATGAAATGTAGACAGCCTTATTAGTAAAACTGTGTATATCTTTCTCAATAAACAAGTAGATACCTATATATCGTATTACTTATTCACGCATGATTAACGAAGAAAATCATATTCCAATAAAGCAGAACAAGGGCGTCCACTGCGAAATCATGATTGAGTAAGTTTCAGGTTTCGGATTGTAGAACTTTGCGCATTTTATATACATATTCATATTGTGTTTAATATTATTGAAACACGGTGAGACAATGGAGTATTAAAAAATGAAACTCGACATTACGACTTGGTACTTATCTCTCTTTAAAAAGCAAAACAAATCTCTTGAGGTCAATTAAAAATTATCTTAAATATAATGCAAGACATGATGACTTTTCTTTTATAAGCAGTCTGTTTGAATTGAAAATTGTATTTTTATGAATGCCGAAGGATCAATATTGGTAAAAGGAAAGCCGAGGTAAAAAAATACTTATCTTGACAGACTATTTAATAGTGAAAACGAATAGTGAAGTTTTAGGGTAAGCCCGTAGGAATCGACTTCTATGCAGCTTTCACCTATGGACTGCAGACAGCCACAGCCGCAGGGACCGAAGGGAAACGAAGGGAACTGGCTCTCACGTGCAAAATTCGAAAGACACATGAAGGTGCTTTACAAAAGACTGTGACGAAATGTCTGAATGGCCACCCTGTCACCAGCTATTCAGACTCCAAATGGTCTTATCACTGAGCAAGTCAGATATTTTTTCGCCTCTTACAAGATAACTATCTGAATGGCAATGTAACTGTATTCTAACCCGTTTCCACACAGGGTAAAACATTGATGTAGGAGCGTTACTAAAATTTACTTAAAGCAATAAAATGTTTAGATTTTAAGGGGCCCGAATAGAGTCACAATGGGGTATCGTGAATCGTCTAGCTCATTGGACACAAGTACCACAATAACCTTTTGGTGTTGGTAGTTTCAAATTTGATTGTATATGCGTATTATGATATTTTTTGAAATTGGTTAGGAAACTGGCAGCCATTCATGTGGACGGTTCGTATTTCTAGGCTATGGAGGCGGATTAACGCGAATGTAAAGTAAGATGGATGAAAATGTTTGAAGTAAACTGAGATTTGGAGAAGATATACATATTTAGTATGTGGTACGGACAGACAACAAAGTGATCCTATAAGGGTTCAGTTTTTTTTCTTTTAAGGTACGGAACCTTAGACACCAATAGGATCACACATCGTCTGTCCGTCAGTCCGTCTGTCTGTCAAGACCCTTTATCTCGGAAACGCGTGGAGGTATCGAGTTGAAATTAAAACTATATATGTATATACTCAGGTCTACTGTCCCTTGAAGCTGGGAAAAAATCAAACTTGTAAGCTAACGTAAAAAAGATACGACGCGATAGAATTTCTCCGTCACCAAAAATAATTATACATTTGTAATTAATTGTAATGTATACCTACAAATTTGTACGGAACACTCGGTGGGCGAGTCCGACTCACACTTGTCCGGTTTTTTTAAAAGGAAATGTTAAGGAAGGGATTAATTTAGAACGCAGAGGGAACTAGATACAAATGTTTCATTAACACCGTTTACATACAAATACATAAAGCAATCTATTCACATAGATATATGATTGCTAGAATAGATTACCTATGTTAATATGCGATCAGGAAATAATGCGCAGTTGGCACAATATGTCGTATGATAATGTCTGCTAATTCGTGCCAACAAACACGTTGAATGTAACACCATGTGATGTGCAAATTGCACTATAACTGAATACAAATGACAGGATACCTGATGAATTGAAGTTATGGGAGAAATGTTCCGTGAATCCCATAGCTCAGGAGTTCAGGCTTTTTTCACACAAGTTCTTAAATATTTGTTTCTATTTAGGTAAGTATACGTACTCAAATATTACTCGAACACGAAGAAATTTCTAGAAACTAGTCATAAACTATAGCACCTGATCAACAGTCGTCAGTCGCCAATGAACAATGGTGTTTTCTCAGCTGTGTTTCGAGTCGAAAACATTTTTTTTATTATTATAACAATAATATAATTGGATGAAATATTTCTATAGGTACGACATGAAAAACTCGAGTTTATATTTAGACGTGAGTAATCCTAACTCATACGTATTTAAAGTTTTTAATGCAAATGTTTACTACCTACTTCTAGCTCAGTACCGGCTGAATAAAATTTCAATTAAGCTTCATGAAATTATGATGTAAGATAATTTTCTCTTTGTCACGGAAAATTTACAGAAGGGCTAAAATCGCAATAAGATTCATGGGCTACACAACGGGTCATCCATTTCCAGGATAAGCTGACCTTGTATTGTTTAAGCTTTTCGTACATTTAGAGGTCTGCTTATACTGGATATGCGTGTGTGTATGTTACGTTGTGTAGGTACCTACCTAACCGTATGTTCGTGATTCATCAAAAGTGGTCATATTATCCACCAGTTCATCGGAAAAAATTGACAATTAGTCTGTGAATCTCCTAGATAATATCTATAACACTTATTATAGCTACTTACAAGTGTTCAAAAATTCAGCAGTTTCGTTTGACTTCGCCTTGACTTTATCGAGTAACCGATCGATATACGATTCGAGACGTTTCAGATTATAAAGTTCTATAAAACAGTCATGTATAAAGCGTTTTATTACTGAAATAGATCTTCCAACTGCATAACCTATCACCGACCATGGAGTTGCCTTACGGCCAGTCACAATATCAAATCAGTCAGTAGATTTGCTTACTAGAGATAAGATTTTGACATAAGGTCCATACAAGTAATGTCAAAATCCTATCGCTAGTAAGCAAATCTATAGACTGATTTGATATTGGGTCTTACCTATTTGGTAGTTGAATATCAGTATTTTACATGGAAATACTGTAATTTGACAGTTTCAATTATATCTAGGGCTGATAAAAAACCACGTGTCAAAAAAATTTAGATTACGTAGGCTTATTATTTTACGGCAAAGGCCTTATTATACATATGTGGTGAACTATCAAGCAGTTGACTGAACACTACAATACCTCTTACCGATTTGTGTGGGGTAACAGCGAAGATGTATTTTTCAGAATACAAGTCGAGCGGTCTTCGGAGGTTCAATATCTTAGTAGGTACTATTCTAAAACCCCCGATGAACTCTGAAGTCTAGAGGTTACGCGATTCGTGGCGTGGCCATGGCCCGATGTCTTTGCCACAATTGCAGGTCGAATATTGATGATTGGATGGAACATGGGTATGTAACAATGTAACAGACGTAAAGATTGGCACATCCAAGCAGCGGGTGGAGTTGGGTTGCGGATTATGATTAGTGAATCGAAAATGTTGAAGAAGCCAAAGCTTTGGATACCGCAACTGCAAAGGAAATACTAAAAAAACGAGTATAATAAAAACCATATCAGGTATAAAAAATATTTCTCATTCGCGAATGGTAAAAACAGGTACATATAGTCTAAAACATATGGTCACATTAATTGCCTAAGGTGAGGCATCGCGTGACGACCATAAGCCATGGCGTACGGACACTATTACCACATAGACGGTAACTGTATCCCAACTGTCATTGGGCGGAAGTGGGCGGTTTATACCGTAGTAGAGGGAATGACACGATTGCAGGCCGCAGTTCATATCAATAATGTACCCGATATCTGACCAGAGCATCTCAGTATCCTATTACCAACATTTTTCAACACTGAATTGGGAATAATAAAAATTATATTAATTTACTAACTATGTAGGTATAGATTGGGCTTTTCTACAAAATTCTCCGTAGCAACTCGCAGTTTGGATTTGTAACCGGTTAATGGTAATATGCTTGCCCACTGTGATTCATGAAACATGAAGAAATACGCGCGAACTGTAAGTTTATCTCTGCCTATACCTTCGAGGAACGCTGGCGTAATGTATAGATCATTTAAAAAGAAAAATAGTTAAATGATTCTATTTATTGATGAATTTCATTCAGCACGTTCATATTCATTTAATTATGTTCACACGATTTTTGCCGCGTGGCGTTTCCCACTTTAAAGAATCGTGCAAATCGGATTAGATTTTGGAGATGTGGTGTCTCAGCTTAGGTCCACCTAAAACTGAGATTAACTTTAACCACATTGCGAAACAGCAGCTATAACCAAGACCTTATCACTTAAACTAGTTATAAACTAACCTTCATTAATACTAATCCAAAGTAAACTATTATCAACTTCAAAAAGCTTGCATTATTTTTTTTAAATAAATGTTGCCCCACACTAGGATTTTCTCCTGTATCGTGGGTCTGGCGGGTGGCATAACGGCTGAGCGATCGCAGAAGCCGATCGTGTCGTCATTTAGCTGGTCTTAAGTTAAACGATGTGCAGAAAGTCACAAGGAAATCGCGCAATTTTTTGGAGTCAGTTCACGTCTGTTGAATATACATACATAATGTATATTTTTTAGTTCGCCTAGTAGTAGCTATTTTAATGATTATCTTTGATATTAGCAACTATTTTAAATAATTAGTCATCAATCTTCCGGTTAAAGTCAAGGAGTAATCTTTATCATAATTATCGCTCTTTAAATTTGGGTTAATGTTAATGTCATAAAGCGAGGCAGACGAGGAAATGGCAAGGTGTTCTTTTAATGTAACTAATTGTAATTACTTTGACAAGTGTCTTTAGTTGATTTCTAAGGTCATTCATTAAGGCAAACAGGTAATGTCATTATGAGGGACAGTTCTGTACGAAGTAAATACAGTATATTAGCAATTGTTCTGTGAAAGTGCTCATTAACATAATTATACATTTATATTAAGAAAAACTGACTTCGTTAGCCAAGTTATCCTAAGCGTGATTGTTACGCTAGAGGTTCTGGGTTTAATTCTCAGATCAAGCAGTTTTATTGGGATTTCTATTAAATTCTCAATAGCAGCTCGGCGTTTGGGTTGTAAGGGCGAGCAACAAACCTACACGCCGATTACATAGAAGCTAAACTGTGGTTGTAGATTAATACACCTCTGCTGATGGTATGTGTTATGCTAATTAAGAATAGCTTTACATAAGAAAAAAAGCTAACAAAAAGGACTTATTACTCTGGATCCTTTATCCTTAGGTAACCTCTTATTGTCAACAGCAAATATACAGTCATTAAATTTATAAGGTTTCCTATTAGGTAAAGTTACTATATTTACGTCCCTTGTTGTTAATTTAAGACGAGGACACGTACCTACTAAATATGAAAACAAGGAAATACATTTTTCATTCATGCACAAGTTACAAGGCTTTCCGAGTTTCTTATTTAAATAAACACGATGCGAACCGACATCAAATTATAAAATGATGATTGTAGACAGGACAAATTGAACAATTTTCTTCGTGCATCCAAATACAGTTTATTTTTTTCTACTTTACTCTTTCCTGGTAAGAGCAGGATAGCAAATAACATTAATCTCATTGTAAATCATTTGGAACGTAAATGCACATGCCATGCGTGCGCGCACAATGCCCACAATGGGTGATAAGAACTGAGTCGCAGTGAGAAAGCCGCTTTTACAGGTATGAATTGTGCCGATTGTGATGACATTTCTAGACTGCGAGAAAGCTTTATTGGAAAGCACGTATTGTACGGGACCGATTGTTCTAGAATTATTTTTATGACGTTTAGATTTGAGTGTGAATTTTATTCAAGTGTATCGTTTACTTACTTTGAAGGTTTCCCCTATTTCTGTTCAACTGATTTCCGTATTTTGTAAATAGAAATTCAAGTGTTATTTAACAGATTTGTCATTAGAAACTGTATTTTCGGAAATAAGTATTTTTGTATTGAATTGATTGGAGCTTATGCTCTAAAATGTTAATAAAATCTAGGAACATAATGTAGGTTTATCGGTTATTAAAATAATCCATGGAATTTCAGCCTTTCGAACCTAAATTCCTCGCCGGCTACAGACAGGCACTCTACGTCTAATGGAGAAAGCAGGTCATGGAAAATTCTTAGTTGGTAATTGAAACAGTTTTTATATAGTATGTGTTTAAGCAGTCAAAACTAGATATTTAGTTGATTGCTGGTTTTTTTATAATATCATATTTAAGATCTATTACACGGGACGCAAAAAATATACCGGTGATTTGTTGGTGAACTTTAATAAAAGCTCTCACTTGCAAATGCAAATTAACTACCCTTCGATAGTTTTACAACTTCTTTAGGGCTATTTCTATTCCTCTAACATTCACTTTATAAGCGAAGATCTACGTTACTACCTATTCCCAATCGATTTCCTTTATGAATATTCATGACTCGCTCGCTGTAAAAGCTATCTTTACGGTTTGAATTTAGATGAGATTGTTTTTTCAGAATGATAAGGTGGCACACAAGCATACGGCCCGCCTGTAGGTAAGCGGTTGCCTTAGGTAGCCTATAGACGCTTGCAACACCAGGGACACTCGCGCATTGCCGACCCTTTAAAAATCTTTTCACACCCTTTTTGAAGAACCCCATGCTGTAAGTACTTTGGGAAAATCTCGGCGGGGAGCTGATTCCAGAGCCTAAGTGTGCGTGGGAGTAAATTTTTCTGGAATCGCACATGTGAGACTAGAGTGGTTCTTAGGTATGTGGATGTAGGTACCTAGCACCTATTATTTTAAGGGTGTCAGTGTATCTATTTTTTGAACCGTGTAATATGCATATTGTTGCATAATGCTTGTAAAAGCTAATTTGAAATAGGTATTGTAAGGTGTTGAGTAAGTATAGGTAAAGTCTGTGAAGGGGTGAGAAGTGTGATAAACTATGCTGGAAGTAGCTCGTGGCTTTAGAATGAGAGGGATTAAGTTTGATTTAATAGAAATCACTTGAAAATCAAATATCAGAATAATAAATTTTGCTAATGTTTTTTTTTTACAATCCAAAGCATCTTAATATTGTTTTGATAGAACTTTCAAATCTTGTAAATATCTTGAATAGTGTTAGATACCTATGTAAGTAATTTATTGCTATTGAATATTTAAGAAATGATAACGGATGTTACGTGTAAATTATTTCGTAAGAGTCTGTTATATCATGGCAATTATGACAGAAGCTGTTTCTTCCGCCAAGTAGGTACCTAGTAATGGCAAATTATGGCTACTGTATGTTTTCATAACCATACCTACTATAAATACATACAATTATATCTACGTGCTTGAGAATCTACTTAATGGAAAATATTTAGGACAAGTTCAGTGGTTCGGTTATCTTATTGTCATAATTTCCTCGCTGAGTATTTTATCATGATCTAGTTGAAATCAGAAATGACTAAGCTTTATTTTTTTAATTGTACGTTATAGCATAACCTACATAAGTAGAGCACATCGCAATAATTATTATCAGTCGAAAAATACATTAAACCTCAATTTCCACTATCTAAGATTTATAGGAACCTACAAAAACAGTAGACTGTTCTTATCAACCTAATCATAACATAAGAATACCATTGCTTATTATATTTCTAAAGTATTGCAGTTTAATGTTAGACATATCCGTTCGTTTTACTTATAACAAATGCACCCTATTTTAATGTTCATCGTTCCACGACACTTCCTCCTGTTTCGTGTGACGAAGGAGTGTTAAGGAGTGTTTTTGTGGGGCTTCCTTTGGCACGCCAGACGCCGTGGGAAGCAGCCGGGTTAACCTTCCCTGACCTTTCCCCACTGGCGCTCCGTTAACGCTAATAATAGGTGAGGCAAACCGATTTAAGAGTTACGGCTTACGATCCTTTTGTGAGCCGATGTTTGGGCTTGAAGGTACTTATTTTGTAGCAGAGTTGATCGATTTTTGAACGTAGCGGCCCCATTGATCGGTTTCTGTTTCCGTGAATGGTTTTGGATGTAGAATGGAGATATTTTTGTACCTACTTACTAGGACATTTACATTGCCATAGCAATAGCCAAGGTTTATTGTTCTAGATTCTATATTACATTCTTTTCTGTATTAAAATTGTATAGGTACCTATCTGGTAGCACCCTAACACCCAAAGACACCATTATTATTCTTTCTCTTACACCAAAACATTAAACACACACCGTTGCTCGGACCGTTACTCGTTACCCAACAAATCTAGTTTAAGGTTAAATTTATTAAGCAAAACAAGTAAAAGCCTAACTATCAAAGTATCTCGTACAAATCTAAACAGAACTGGGTCGCACTTTACTTTCACCGGTGGGTTATGACTGTGAATGATTTAATTTGGAAAGAGCTCCAGGCGAAGCCGCCGGGCAGGCTGTGTTCCTTAGTGCTTTGACAGTTCAGAAAAACATTAAGAATATATACATACATATAAACAGATTCAGTTATGTTATCTTTTGGAGGGTAACCTACTTTTATCACTCACATCAAACTCCACAATACTCACATTGATAGAATAAAAAATATGTAAACATCAATTATTTATTTAAAAGAGTATCTATGGAGTTTCTTGCCGTCTCTTCTCCATAAGACCTACTATTTGGAACCGTGCATGTAGTTTTGACATTTCAAAAGTACCTGTATATGGTCTAATTGAAATAAAAAATTTGAGTTTGAGAGTTTGAGTTTGAAACACAAGTAATAATTTTTGTACGAACGAAAATAAATTTTGTTGTGCAAATGGTTCAATAAACTTACATAATTAACATAATTAAATTGCAAAGTATGTTATGAAATCCTACAATATTATTGTAATAGTATTATGTAGGTAACTACTAAGTCTGTATTGTTTTTTACCACTACAATATAAAAGAACTTCCTTTCAGATAGGCATCCCGTAAGAGCCGTGAAAATATCTGACTTCATCTTGAGGTCTGATTGGCAGTCATGTCTTTACGTCAAGGTGCTTTATGTCGGAGTCTGTCCGCACCTGCACCTTGGTGTGTTTTTCGACTTTTGCACGTAAGAGCCGGTACCCCTCGGTAGCTGCGGCTTCGGCAGTCTGCAGTCCGTAGGGGCTCTTAAGGGTCGGCAACGCATCAGTAACTCCTCTGGTGTCGCAGGTGTCCAGGGCGAATATGACTACTTATCACCAGGTGGCTCGTCAGCTCGTTGGTCGACTTAATCCATAAAAAAAGAACTACAATTCTAGAAAAAATTGCAATATATTGTTGCTACTACTATAGTAGTAGTATTGCTCGTAATCATCGGACCTATTCATTCAAAATTAGAACTAGGTACATCTTTTCTCAATTTGACCCAGATGATACCCGTTGGTGCAAATTTTGGATTTCTTGGAAAAAATATTGTAGTGGGTAATATTATCCAAATTAATGCAAATTACTATTGTTGTGGAGGCACATGGCTGGTCACAGTGCACGGAATGCGTGTGCCGCCACTAGTTCAAAGTTTATAAACTGAAACAACAGTTTGTAAACACACGACTATTCTGAACTGAGATGTGTTCGTGTTTTTCAACAATTAAGAATCGCGACTGAGTTGTTCATTGAGTGAAATGTTTGATTTATTATTCGTAGGTACTAAGGAAAAACAATACAAAAATTCATTATGAAACTACCTTTTTTTTCGTACTGTTTCTGTGTGATCTGTTGAGTGAGACCGGAAACCGTCAGGACGAAAGATCAGATAGGTAATGATGATGATCTGAGCCTACTGATTTCAACCGTAGCATCGTTGGAATGTTATGTGGCTAAAAAGTAAATGGGTGAACTATTTCTTTTTAGATGGGTAAAGTTTGTCGACGGACAAACATCTATCAACATTCTTGTCTCCGTCAAGAACAATGAAGCATTGTAGTGTAAAACCTCCAGGAATTGATTATGACCGTTACATCCGGGATCAAAGACAATACGTTGGTCGTCGCCACTTTAAGAATATCATTGATAATAAGTCTAATCATACACAATTTACCACTTTTAAAAGTGATAACTTAACAATATTTTGACGTGGGATTAAAAAATAAAGAGAAATCATAATCTTTGGTAAATTACATCACAATTCTATTAGACTTGAATGTCGTGAATCCAACCGACCTCGTTCAATCCTGACACCTCAAAACGATTGCCTTTCATGCTTCTCGAAAAGCTATAGAAGACATGAATATTTAGACTAACTACTCTCATCTTTGTTATGGTCCATTGAAATATTTCGAAAATAGGCGAAGGATTGGTTTGAAGGCAATAGATATTAGGTATATCCATTTTAATGTTTTAAAGAAGGTCAGTGTGACTAAAATTAACTATCTTATATCTTACTTTATTGGATTTGTTTCCGATTTCAATGAAAGGCTGGCGACCTCGCCTGGGAATTGATTGTTGATGAATGGAAACGAATTGTCAGCTATAACAATAAAACTGTAGTAGCATATAGGTGCTATTTTAAGCAGTTACTTAATTACTTTAATGTTTAACACGTGTGTGTAATTTGTAATGGAAGATAAGTAGTAGTTATGTCGTTTGCGTGATGTTTCACATACCTTCAGTACCTACATTGATAGTTACAATGCTTGTGTTAACTTTACTCATATGAGTAAGTAATACTTACTTACTATCGGTATTATTATTTATGCATATTTGGAGAAGATACAGTATTTTATATATTTTAAAATTAAGGAGACAGGTGTGACCATATGTATGTAGGCATGTATGCGTGGTTTTCATTCAAGAATAACAATGATCCTGCGAAATTATTTTCAAATACTCGAATGATCCTTTTTTTAATAAACTGACAAAGGCCTAACAACGTACCTGGAGGCAGTGCCATCACGGTGACGTGCCAGTGAGGTGAGTCATGACCAGAGAGATGCATTGACGGAATGCCGGTCGCGCGGTCATGGACGGCATAGTTTTAAACTGTTGAATATCCGCGATGAATGGAAACTTTACAGTGGAGTTAAAAATACATAATATAGATATCTAAAAAATACTGCGTTGTTATTTGGTTAAGAAAATTTAGTTGGTATGAACAGTTAGCCAAGCTTTTTTTATTTCGAATAAAAATAAGAAAATGATGTCAAGAAAACGCTTTTATTATCAGAAATTGAACGATGGCATTGACATGTTGGGATTAGTTACGTGGGATCGTATAAGTAGGTGCAGGTAGAAGAGTAAACATTGATAACGTTTCCCATTTTAACACATCACACTCGAGTGCTCTCCACAAATAGAGCACCTGACGACGTATCCCAAAGTAACAAGTGGATGCAACTTTTTTGTCCTGTTGAGAATGTCGGTGGTAACATTAAGTGGAAAGTTTTCTTAACCATAAAATGTTTTAAACTTATTTCATTACTTTAGATAATCTAAAACACCGGCAGTCTTATTATGTAAATATAAATATATGTATATTAAATATATGTAATAAAGATGGTAATGTTAATAGAGCAGTTTAAAATTACAATATTACATAGAATTTAAAGTATTCTGTTTCTAAATTTTCTTTTTAAAATCACACAATGCAGTGACGTGGAACTAATTGTAATTATTGCTCTCGATGTGGTTTATTAAATTTCTTGCAGTAAGTAGGTAAAACTAAAATGCATACCTTGATCACGAATAGCCCGCCAATACAACAAGAAGCGGGACAAGCGTCGTAGACGATGATAAAGCCTCCGACTCAAGGACTGAAGTCACAACACAAGAAAAACTTGTTGTCACTGTTTCGAAACGCACAACTTAGACACAAATTGGAGAAAAAAAATGTTAAATCACAAACACAGCAGCAGTTATCTCAAGAATATTCTCCCTTTTTACATATATATTCTCTCAAAATGAGCACTATTATTGTTATAACAGGTTTTATTTACGATCGTCCAACATCACGAACTCGATCAACACACCTGTGAAATACGCTAGAGTTCCGCGGTGACTGAATTCATTGCTAGACAGAGATAGCGAGATGTTGTCAGAAAGAGATACGCAGTGACGTGGGAGGGAGGACGACCGCTAAGCTTCAAGAACGCACGGTGTTCCACTTTCATGACAAATGTTTCAAATTATTAATATGATTCGTTTCGTGACTTAGCACGATTGTGCATAAATGTATCTGTTTTTTAGTAACTAGGTACACACACTTACTACTTACGGAGGATGGTCTGGTTATTCGACCGTTTACCGGGCAGTAAACCGCTGAATCCCCGCAACAATTTATTGTATTGTTATGGTGTTAAATTATGTAAGTAGGTAGCTATATCACAGATTTTATTAGGTAGGTACTTAATATATGTTTAGAATTTAGATATAAAGTACGTATCAGTATTTTCAAGTGTAGTGTGCTGTGTGTTAATAAATTGACTCTTGGACAGAATTCTTCCTGTCACAAAATTCTGGCAAATACCTTGTTTGTCAAAATTTGTACAAAAGATCATTTTTCCAGATAGGATTTGGATTTATTTGTATTTGTTCAAGGCAACATACATTGATATCGAAAAGCCTTATAATTCGTAAATCGACGAAACAACGCAAAAAACTGCGTGTGAAAAGATTTAAAAAATATTTTTGTCCACAGAGTCTGCGCATCGGCACACTATGCCGCCGTACCTCCTGTTACCTGGCACGGGCAACCACGGCGGCCCCACTCCGCCGCGCGCCGTACGATTCAAATTTTTAACTTTACGATCCGGTACAATACAACTCTACCATACCACTAGATTTCTGCAAAACAATATTAAGTATTTACTCTCTCTCCCTCTAATCTCTAACGAGAGCTTGCAAGTGTACCTAGTATACATATAAGCAGTGTAAAGGTGTAAACCATTTAGGTATAACTTATAGCAAATGATAATTTTGGACAACTTTTTCATCAACAAGCCTTTGTACTCTCTAACAAAATAAATAAATTAGCTAGGTACTACTTCTGTGGGGTTCGTTGCAAACGTTATACTAATTCAAATAGTGTTTTTGTAGCCTAATATGATAATGGGTAAAAAGAAGGTTTATTCCGACAGTCACAACACAAGACAACATTATCAAAGAGTAGATAATATGAAATTGCAAGAGAATTGTTATAATATTAGACTACTAGCGACCCGACCGCGGTTTCACCCGCGTTGCCCCATTCCTAAGAGTCGTAGCGTAATGTTAAATAGCTTAAAACCTTCCTCTTGAATCACTCTGTCTATTAAAAAAGACCGCTTCAAAATCCGTTGCGTAGTTTTAAAGATTTAAGCATACATAGGGACGGACAGACAGCGACAGCGACTTTGTTTTATACTATGTAAAGATAAGAAATTGTCCTACAACTTCCAAAGTATGAAAAAAACATGGTTCTGCCCTACAAAATAAGTTTTTCGTAAAATCTTAGACTATGCAACGTATACTAGTATACTAGTTTTGATAAATTTCCAATTGCCTCTACCATCATCTCTACAATTTCATAGAAATATTGCAAGATTAACTTTTTCTAATTCATTGCACTCAGCAGTTCTCTGAACATTAAAGTGACAAAAGTTTAGATGAATTTTGCAAGCGAATTGTTTTGTTGGGTCGACGATTTCAAAGAGCAACAGGTTGCATTGGTTGTTGATCAGTACAAAAAGAGTTTTTATTTAAAATGAAAATTACTTATCAGTTCAAATGATTTCATTTTGATATTTGTAAAGGGAATAAAGTCATTACAAGACAAACAATTGTGCCCATTAAATACTACGTCACCAAAATACTTTAATTACACGCATCCTAAAGTTTACATTTACAAATATCGACGTCAGTTTGTTCACCCAAACTGGAAACATGTTATGTGTTGCAATTTTCTCAGAAATGACTGTATCAGAGTGAGCAACATTGATTTACGATCCGGACAGGTTTTGCCGATAGCAACAGGCAAGAACGATTGAACGGACTTGATTTTTATATTGTTAGTGAATTCTCAGATATCAGTCTTCCTAAACAAAAGTGATCAGATATTTCTCTACACTTACAGGTACTTTAAAAGGTGTTATCTTTTATCATCGCAATCATTGTACACTTGAAGATTTTGTTATTGAGACGTGCTTTATCAAATTTAATTAAGTACAAGTTGAAGTCAGAAGAATCAAGATATTATTTTTCACCGTCACTAAAACGATCCTGGGTAAGTCCAATTATAAGAAAAGAGTCCCTGTCCTGCAACTATAACGTTACCTACTACAGTTTAAATTACTTCGAAAGCACGAAAAAATCTTGTGCTCTCCAAGACTCACAGGCTGTATGAGCCCTTGAAAGCATTAATACCATCACATTAATTAATGTGAAATGAATAATTACCAATTACCGCAAAATGAATAATTATACCTACTCGTATATTTGCTGAAAGGCTTTTGAAAAGTTGTGTGACGTAATGGCCCCTTCCACAAAATTAAAATGAACCAGAATCTCAAACTTACGACATAATAATACACTTGAGAAAGTTATTTAGAATGATAATTCCACATAACAGAATTTACATAGGTATGAAATAAATCCCATAACAACCACACTTTAGAAACAGGTACTGCAGGTTGTAGCACAGGGTTCTATTTCGGGGCAATTATTATATTTCTGATACAAAATACTATACATCTCCGAAACAACTGCATTTAACTTAATAAATTTTGCTTAAAAAGACAGACGTGGGAGAGCCACACTACGGCACGAATGGGACGCTTACGTTGTGTTTCGCCGAGTGAGTGAGGTTACCGGAGGCCCAATCTCCTTTTAAAAGGTCGGCAACGCACTTGGGACTATGGTGTTGCGGTAACCGCTGGTTGGGCGGCGGTAATCGCTTACCATCAGGCGATCAGTCTGCACGTTTTCCCTCCTATTCTATAAAAAAATTACGTTGTTATTCTATTTATACAGGCACTGACTATAGTGTTGACTGTAACAAAAGTTGAAGAACGATGAACGGTGATCAATACTAATATATTGGGCATTAATAAAGAGGTCTTCAAATATGTATCTCTTTTATTGCGTAAAACAAAATTAGAATTTGTTACGCCTGTCCAATGTCCATATTGTGGTCGCTGACACTCTGTTTTACATAAACTTACATAGGATCCACGAGTTACTATGTTCAGATTTGTATTGTTATACAAATATTCAATGTTCGACGAACGAACACGACGCCTCTTATTGAATTATTTCATTGAAGTGGATTGACAATTGACGACGGTGCTGGGGACAGTTTAGTTTGAATAACAGCTGATAGAAGTCGCTTGCGTTGGCGATAATAAATTGAATGTACTTCTATAAAGAAAACGGTGAAGTTAACAGTGATAGTATTAAACATTGCGTTGTATTGTAGACAAGTAACAGAGTAAAATAAATTGTGAAGTTAACGTAAGTGATGGTAGTATTCGTTTGATAAATAAAAGTTGTACCTATAAGCTATTTTTAAGCATTAAATTCAGAAATGCACTATTAAATTAGTATTTGGTAATGTATCGTTTGAAGTATATCTACTATATATTATCTATTTTTCTTTATTTATTTTTAAGTAATATAGTTCATGTCATACTAGTATTAAGCACTAAAATGTATGCGTTCATTGCCTCAGATTTTGAACCTGAGTGAATGATAAATAATTACTATAGGTACTTACTATCGGATTACTTTCTTATATTCAAATTACACTAGCACCATCAAAATACGAATACATTACGAATACATTACGTATTTCTATTATTCGAGTGGTTCTTTTTTATAAAACATTGTGGCACATAAATTATTTCTGCACCTCGAATCATCGATAAGAACAAAGTTTAATATTCTCCATAAATACTGTAAAGTCTCGGTTGGCAGCATTTAAGTGTATGAGTTATCGATAAGTCACGAACGAGCATCGATCTAAAAAATAAAAATATGTAGGTAGGTAGTAGAAATAGAGACATTTGAAATCAAGCGATCATAAGTTTAAATCAAGCTTTTTTATATACAAGAGCAAGCAACTCTACCTTCCAAACACGTTGGTATATAAGTATCTAAATCAGAAGCCATCATACATACACGCACGCCTTTCTCCCACAGGTGTAGGCAGACATTATAAACCATACTACACTGTCCTATTTACCGGTAAATAGACTCTTCCCTTATGTTTATCAACTCACTGTTTATGTACGTAATTTGACTTACTGATGGTTCCCAAGTACGTACACCAATTTAGTTCTTTTGCTTAAGGATAGTTCATGTATCACTCAGAGTCATTGGACGACAAATTCTGGTACAATTCAAATGGTAGACATGACAATGGCAAAATCTTGCTGAGTACCTATGCACCTGGGCAGTCTCCTGTTGGCTTGTGGCAGATTTTAAAGCCAAATTTGATCGAAATTGGTGATAAATTGATTTGAAATGTAACCAGTGAAATTATTGCGCATACGAGTCTAAACAATAACTAAGGTCTTAAGTCGCTAGTGATCTGGAATCTATAGGCTGTGGTTGGCGCTTACCATCAAGCGTCCCGTATGATTGTTTGTCATGTTATTTGGGTGATCAAATCTCCCTTATTAGGTATTTTGTATCTTTTTTAACAAGTATGTGAGTGTGTTTATTGGATACAAGGTTTGAGCAATTCTTATCACGTCAATATACACTTGAATGTTTCATAGTCGTCTGTATGACACACTTAATGTTATCTAAATACTATTATAAAGATCATTAAAATGTAATCTTGCTATTTCAAAGTATAACTTTTACAATGTACTTACTTACCTGCCTACATAAATGAAACTGACAAGAAAAAGAACTTGCATAAATGTTATTAATATGTTCTTTGAAAATATCCTTAGTTCCTTGCTAATATTATAAACGTGAAAGTTTGTGAGTATGGCTGTTTGTTACTCTTTCACGCCAGAACGGCTGAACGGATCTGGATGAAATTTGGCACAGAGATAGATTATAGTTTGGAATAACACACAGGCTACTTTTTATCCAGGTCGGACGGAAACTTTGTCATGCAGACAAAGTCGCGGGTAGAAGCTAGTACATAATATTTATATCAATCAAGTTTCTATCCACTTTATGATAAACAGTTTATTGTTCGTGAAACGCACAAAGTATCGTCACTCTGTATTTAGACAGGTACATATACGCAAGATGCTAATTAATCAGTACTTAATATTGAAATGGAAATGCATCACAGGTCAGCAATGGTCGTTGTTTACATTTACGCATAATGCATTAAAGACCGCAATTCACCAACTCTGAGTAAATTCCAGAGAAATTACTCAGCACTTCATTTAATAGTTATTAATTTTGTTACATTTTTACTTTATTTGGGGAAGAACACTACTGTGAATGCGGTCTAAAACGTTGCTATCAGTCTGAATGCATTAGGACATTGTTGATCTGCCACGCAATCCCACGCACGCCTGTGTTTCTAATCCAAACATTTTGATATAAAATTTTGTCTTGGTCTACCTTAATGGACTTATCAAAGAAAATCTCGGGAAAATTTAAGTGACTGGTAAATAACTAGAACAACTAATGAAAGGGACTAGTACAGCGTAGTATGCATTGTCACACATTATTATGCAAGTCTCTCTGTTCCCTCTTCTTCTTTACTCAAGATGTTTGCCGGACTCTATGCCTAGCTACAAAATACCACATAATACAAACAGAAAAGGTCAGCATCAAAGAATCTCATGCTGAAAGCTCAAGTAGCTATTATTATATTATATATCTACATGTGTCCCGTGATATAATTTTGTCGTCGCGTTATCTCGTCTCCAGCTAACGCCGTAGCTTGAAATATACGACGATAAAATTCGTCACATTTCTTGTCTCATTCAGGTTTCGGTCAAAATGCTAAGCACCATGAAGGGCGTGTTTCAGCGGTCCCTCAAGAAGCGGCCCGTGCTGACCAACCTTACAGTTTACGCAACTTTCTATGCCGCTGCCGAAGCCACACAACAGACCTTCAATAAAATCTACTTGGTAAGTTTGATTTAGATATAATAAACGTTGGCAATGAATTGCTGTTACTTATCTGTTATAAGGACAAGGAAAACAAGTACATAAAACATAGAACTATCATAGTTTTTATTAGATTAACTTATAGTATCTCGTTAAATATTAGATTAAAATTTAAGAATTTGCGTCAGGAAGAAAAAAAAATACAAAAAGTTATTGGCAGCGGTGGGATTCGAACCCACGCCTCCGAAGAGACTGGTGCCTTAAACCAGCGCCTTAGACCGCTCGGCCACGCTACCATTGATGCGTAAGCTCGTATGTGTACGTTACTATCTCCGACTGATGACGTAACAACATTCCTACTTATCGGTCAACATTATTAATATTTAGTAATATACTAATACGAATAATTACTACTTTTCTATTTATAGAAGCGGAAAATATATATGTATATAGATACTATTTTTTTATATAAGGTCCCTTTTAGTTCGTATAGGCGGGATATCCAATACTCCTAATCTCGTCTAAAAAAAACGTAAGTACGTACCAACTTACCTAACTAGATATAAGAAAAAAGTAGGTATTTAATTAAGTACTTACCTGATTCAAATGTTATCTAAGTATTGCAAGTTAGGTACATCAGAAGCTGCAATACCAATTGAAAATTCTTAAGTATTGTTGAACCTTTCAGCCAGATAAACCCGACTACAACATAGCATCGGCTGCGCGCGTCGTCACTGTAGGCAGCACCCTTTACGCACCTACTTTATATTATTGGTAAGTACTTACTATGTAATTATCATCAACCCTTTTCTCTTCTACGTTGGGCTCGGTTGTCAATCTAACCAGATTCGGCTAAATATCAATATTACAGTTAACAAAACGACGCTGATGCACACGTCATGTTCGGGAACGGGTGCCGACTGCTGTCTGTTGGGACTGGTCAACCATGCCATGGCAATCCGGATTCTAATATGTTATACCTACATTTGGAAGGCAATTAATGATTCTTATCTTTTACATCAAACCACACATCCTCACATTCATAGAACAAAATTGTAAACGGCAACATTGAAATATTATTTAGGAGTTATTTAAAAGAGTTTCTTGACGGCTGACCCACTATTTGCAACCGTGCAACAAATTTGTGATATTTCAAAAGTATCTGCCTGTATTAATGGACTAATTGAAATAAAAATTTTGACTTTGTTACGAAGCGACTGCCATTGCACGTCTGCAACTTCTGAGAATACTTAAAACTTGGGAAAAAGTTTTAGGGATCATCTAAAACCAACGAGTTATGCCTTTTTGAGATTAAGAGAGAGAGGGGGATGCTGCTCTACACATTAAATATCGCCATCCTTTTCTTACAAACTAAAAATGATCGCGTTGTACTACGGCCTCAATTCAGTGATAGTTATGTTGGTATTTCACAGGTACAAATACCTTGACAAGAAATTCGTCGGAACGGCTGTGAAAACTGTGCTCACGAAAGTAGCGTGCGACCAATTCCTGATGACGCCGGTGTTGCTGGCCTCTTTCTTTACCAGTAAGTCGTTGTCTTCGTTACTTTTAGCCACAAAATATGAAATATCAATACAAAGTTACCTTTCTTTAACAGTACAAGCTGTAAGCAGTGTTTCCACCAGACACTGGGTCATTAATCGAGCAAAGTGTTATTGGGTTTTTCTATAAAATGCTCATTACTTAGTAGCTCGGAGTTTGGATTACTGCCCGGTTAATGGTTGTGTGTATTAATGTAGTGAACTGTAGGTGTAGGTTGCATATCTACCTAACCCTTCGAGGAATACATGCGTGATTTTATGTTATGTTGTTATGTGCGAGGAAGCTGAGCAGTACGCGAGAAAAAATGCATCACGCTGCATTTATTTTTGGTGGAAACGCAGCCTTACATAATGGTCCCTCTGGAAAAGTTCTTAATTCCAATTCACTAGGTAACATTGCAACTTATTTAATGAGTTTCCAACTTTATGACCGTTATGAACGTTGTTACTGTGATATTGGTTTGGGAATATGCGATTGTTTTACAACTTTCCACCATCAAGAACCCAATCTGTCTATAAAGCAATTAAAGGCTCATAAGATTCACAATGCTATCGTGAATTATAGCGCGTCCGTGTTAGAACTTCCCTAAATGTCATGTTGGCACCTGTGAAGAGAAGAACTGAAATACCTACTTACTTAGCTAGTAAAAAGTTCTTAAAGGTTTATACTGTTAATTTTCCAGTATTAAGTGCTTTGGAAGGCAAAGAAGATGTCTTCGAGGAGCTTCGACAGAAGTACGGGAAAGCCTTCGTAGCGAATCAATCATTTTGGATCCCAGCACAAACTATCAACTTTTTCTTCATACCACCCCATTTACGAGTAACCTATGTCGCCTGTGCATCGTTTATTTGGATCAATGTTTTATGTTACATCAAAAGGCAGCAGACTCAAAGTGAAGATAACAAGCCTGAAGAATAATATTATACTTGTACTGAGACAATAACTCCAAATAACATTTAATAATAATACGTTAGTGATGTTGTGGTACAGTCAACAGCACATCAAGTTACCAAAAACTGTGTAAATAGATAATCGATTGACGAAATTTGTCAGTTTTGGATTATAAATGTTATACTGTTGACTGTACATTCAGTTATTATTTAGTATGCCTAGGTTAGGTACATGTTTTTTTTAATTTATTGCATTCTAAAAAGAAATCAAAGCAAACGCGGTATTGATCTTAAATAATCTGAGAAATCGGTTGGCAATTCTATTACTTTATTTAGCCAGCTGTTAAGATATACCGTTATACTTATATTTTATAGTTAGCAGTAGAAATTTTGATAGAGACTAGAGAATATTTTAAATTCCATTTTATGTAGGTAGTACCTACCTATCGATGTTTCTAGCGAATCTTTTCTTTATATAAAGTTATTGTTTTTGTTGAACTATTTATTGTAAGCATTATTTAAAAGATAAAAATCAAACTGAACTGAGAACCTCATATTTTATTTAATATCATTCTATCTAAGTATATAAGTAGTAGATAATAAATTATCTAAAGTCAAAAGCTTAACAATGTAAAACTTAATTAACACTTTTCCAGTCGATGTAACCAGGGATGTGTTCTTCAATAATTGCTTTAAGTTGCATGTTCTCAAGAAATAAGAGGTTGCATTTACGTATCTGAAAGTACAAAAGAGTTTATAAATCTGTCAAAGCGTAAAGAATCAAAATATTATTATATTCGAGAATATTTCACCTAATTGCCATTTAATTTTTCTTAGACAGACTAGTTATCTGCATAATAATATTTTTTTCTGATTGGACTGCGCTAAGCACGGCCTTAAGCTTGCAACGAGAAGGGCGATTAAGTATTCCACAGGCTGTCTCCACGTTTTTTAGATTTAACCCGGTAAGTAACAAATTATACAGACACAATGCAAAATCTATTCTTCTCGGCCACCAGAATTAAAAATAAAATACGTAATTTGTTGAACTAAAGGCACTTTAATTTCAAGTTCACTGAGCGAGCTTTAGAGAGAGCTGAGCTTGGCATTTCTCTACACAATTGAATCGAGATCCGTAGAAGAAACAAAGACCTGATTCAAAGTATTAATGAATTCCTTATGTACTAATTTACTTACTTCATGAAGCAGTAATGCAGCATCAGAATCGCGTTCATTCACCATACGATACGCGAGTCTTGCGTCAAACTGTAACCGCGCATGCATCGCTTCATCCAACACGTTATGCAAGGCTCGTTTCATGCGACTCAACTTTTCTTCATACCAGCTCTTCTGATTTTAATATGTCTATCAGTAAATACGTCTTGTATCTATGTTTGTATTAGGTATTATTTAACATAATAAAAGTACTGTCGAACGAGATTTTTAATAATTCCAACTAGAAAAATGTTAAGGTCGTTCTAAAGATTAAGTGGTGATGAGGTATCTTTATGCTTCGACTCGAGTTTGTCATTCTCATTTCACACAAATACATCAAAGAAACCCGTGTGGGGATCGGTAAGATTACTGTTCGTCACTGCCTTTCAGATAGGCATTCCGTAAGAGGGGTGAAAATATCTGACTTGCTCGGTGGTAGGGGTCTGACTGGTCGGCGACCACCCTTACGTCGGAGTGTATCGTAAAGCACCTTGGTGTGTGTTTCGACTTTTGCACGTAAGAGCCAGTGCCCCTTGGTTGCTACGGCTCTGGCAGTCTGCAGTTCGTAGGGGCTTTTAAAGGTCGGCAACACATCAGCAATTCCTATGGTGTTGCAGGTGTCCTGGGCGACGATGACTATTTACCACTAGGTGGCTTGTCAGCTCGTTTGCCGACTTAATCCATAAAAAAATAGAATATTTTTTTATAGTGCAAAAAATTCTCATTTCGGGTTGGTATGTTAGATTCGTATCGACTAAAAACAATACCTAACCTTACCTTACCCTACACCGCCTAACATACCACCACCGACGAGGCTTACATATCTAGTAGGCCTTAAATTATGTATCATTTTCTAATTACAGTATACCTACCTACCTACGTGATTTTTATGTCAATTTCGTTGCCATTGTAACCGCAGCAGTGCTATTTTGTCCATAGTTCCTCATCATCATCAACGTATCAGCCAAAAGAGGTCCACTGCTGAATACATAAAGGCTCTCTCACTGTCTTCCATAGGGAACACCTGCATCCAGCGACTCCCAGCGACCTTAGTAATAGTCTAGTGATATGACCATAGGACTGCCAAGTCAAAGGTCTTGAGTTCGAATCCAAGGCACGCACCTCTGACTTTCGAAGTCACGTATTAATAGTTAATTATCACGCGCTTAAACGGTGCAGGAAAACATCGTGAGGAAACCTGCATGCTTGAGAGACTTTCTCGACGGCGTGTGAAGTCTGCCAACCCGCATTAGGCCAGCGTTGTGGACTATAGCCTAATTCCTTTCATTCTGAGAGGAAACCTGTACCCAGCAGTGGGACAATGTATCTAATGGGTTGATTGTTACAAATCACAAAACCAATAATCAAATCAGTCAACAAATCTAACAAACATTTACTTGCGCATGCCTCTTTTGTTTGAGCGCCATATACTTTTCTCCGACGCAGATAAGCGCGTTGTGCGCATGCATGAGGTGCTCGTGCGTCGTGTTGGCGCGCTGTCGCAGTTGTTCCAGGCGTTTGTCGCGCATTCCTAGTGCATGACATTGTTCGTCATAGGCTTGTAGTAGAGCTTTGTATCGCTTCGCTAACTCTTCGTATCTAGGAGTAGTAGTATTGTTTTTTTAGGGAACTGTACAATAGGACTAGGTGAACCAACCGTCATGCCGTCAAAAATAATAATAGGTACCTAGCTAGAAACTACGGGACCGGTTAGAAATCAGTAGCGAATAGATAATTAGGATAGGATTTTGATACGTAGATACCTAATTGGTAGACTAGGACCATCCAAGAAAAGCAACATTAGCATAAATTGAGTTTTACAACTCAGTACCTATTTTGTAATTTTTTGTTTAGTAGAGCACAATGTGTGACCTAAACCTAATAGAAAATTCTAAAAAACACTTCATCCACTTTCAATTTCACAACTAAGAAAGTTAGTACATACCTACCTCTATAATACATATAGGTAGATAGCCAAGCTAAAATTGAAATCGCGGCTATTGATTGTGAGGTCCTGAATTCGATTCCGCGGATATTTTTGGTGGGTCAGGCAATATGGTAATTTTTGGGTGTGAATGCAATAAATATAGCTTAGATACCTAGTGTTGCTAGCATATAATTATAAAGGTCTTAGAAATGTACTGTGGATACATACTGGTACTGAAGACAAACAATGCTCATGGACGACCATGATTCGGTGTAAGCATCCTGACTCCTTGACATTTTACTGTTACTTGTACCTGGTTGAAAAATCCAAAAGTAGACAACTGTTTATCTTATGAATAATAAACAATGTACCTACGTAGAAATGGAGTAATTGCCTAGGTAGTAGGTAAGGGCGAGGCACATAGCTTGTAGAACTGACGACAGCTGGGGCGAAAATAATCTCGAATGGAGATTACGCACCGGAAAACGCCGTATACGACGACGGCCCCCAACGAGATGGGCAGATAACCTGTAGTCTAGCCAGAAGTTTTGTGAGCAAGACACTGGCGTCCTCTTACTTATTTATTCATGCCTGCCTTTGCAGTTAACACTATATGTACAGCACTCTGATCGGGATAGACCTTGCTGGGTGGAGGTTTTGAGAAAATGATTATGGATCGTCATTTGGAGGTGGCAGGATATGCCGGACTCGTACCGACTAAAACCGGAAGTACTTTTCCCTAGCCGTAGGATTCTTGACATTCGCCAAGACCATGAAATTGCTCAGTGGACTATGACCTTGTAATTTCGTAGTAGGTTAAATAAGTGTTAGGTAAATAATCTGTTCCAGTAAAATCAACTGGAAGACGTGGGGACCACGATGCTTAGAATGATGCACAAAACATTTTTCAAGCATGGACAGCACAGTAAACGAATCTTTCAAAAGTATTTAGGTAATTACTTACCTAAATACTTTCTTCTTTTTTTTACTACGCTTTCGCGCCTCAAAAATTAAATCAATTTAAAAAATTCATTAGCAATAGAAAGCTATATTAACAGCGAGTAACATAGGCTGTATTTATATTTTTCTTTTTTATTTAAGAGCTCAGCTCTTGTCGGTGGAGGAATCACCACTGTTATCTATTTTTCTTATGAGTCCTAAAATGCATAATGACATAACTTACTGGTGGTATTAGTATTAGAGCACTTAAAACTTTTATCTTCTGATTGGTCACTGTTCCACCACTCATTGACGTCATGAGCGTGACTGTGGGATCCCTTACAATGCAACAGTTCCTGCTCATACTGGTTAGATTTGCGGATGCTTCGCTCGAGAGAACCGAGCGTGTTGCGCGCGTTCTGAAGACTGTTAAGGAAGTTCTTTTGAGGGCCGCTCGACTGCGAAGGATCACTATTTAATTAGATTTGGGAATAGGTCGATAAGTAAAACAAATTTTAAACGTGAGATGTGAGATGCTCTGTCTTGACTTTAGTCGTCGAGTTAAGTTAGCTGATCTAGAAGCAAGACGGATTTGGCGGAGGAATGAAACCTCGCTTCCGTAACCATTGTAAATAGTGGCGAGGCGAAACACCTGTGTGGCTTTAGACAGTAGGTAGGTCATCCATTATGGGTGGAGACTGATACGCCCTGTCGCTTTCCCCGGGCGGCGGCAGTCTGTGGATTTCCACAATTAAAAAAGGAGCAAGATGAATTGAGTTGGTACACAAATATTTCAATCTGCTTATATACACTTACGCCTTTCTTCCACAGGGGTAGGCAGAAACTATAGACTGCCACTTGCTACGATTCCTGTATACTTCTTTTGCTTCTTCCACATTCATACATCTTCCCATACATACACGCCGGTTACGAGTGCTACGCAATATTTCAATCAAATTTTTCAGATTTAGCTTATCGATCACAGCAGTAGAGTAGTATATACTACCCCTTTAGCTACAGTACAGGTACCTATGTGAGGTTACTGATGTTAAAGGTAAAATCTAAAGGTGGAATAATCACGATTGGCAATAACTACATAGGTACCTACCTAATCTAAAGGGCAAAACCGCATCAATATGTAGATACCATAACTACAATAAATTATTCATAGATAAACTTACCGCAAACTTGTTAACAGCGACACACGTCACGTTGTTGGGAGAAAACAGATTATTGCGTATTTTAATACCTTGCATTCTAATTTGATTTCAAATAGGTATATTTTGTGTTGGTAAAAAATCCTGTAAAATACGTCAAAACTGCTAGATATATGATATTTGATTGACACATTGATAAGTACCTCTGAGATCGATACATATTTTTACTTATGATTGACGTGTACCTATAGAGTACTAAAGAGGTCAGTGTGATTGACGGATAGTTTCACTTATAGGGACTCAACTTACTCGAGCACTGATCTTTATGCTGGACTCAAGGGACCTTTTATTAAGTTCGATCTTTTATTTAGGTGGTGAGGACGATTGCAGACTATGGCGTAATACGGTTTTTTTTTATGGATTAAGTCGGCAAACAAGCTGACAAACCACCTGGTGGTAAGTAGTCTTCGTCGCCCATGAAAACCTGCAACACCATTGGAGTTGCTGATGTGTTGCCGAACTTTAAAAGTCCCTACGGACTCCAGACTGCAAGAGCCGTAGCAACCAAGGGGAACTAGCTCTTACGTGCAAAAGTCGAAACACAGACCAAGGTGCTTTACGACAGACTCCGACGTAAGGGTGGTCGCCAACCAGTCAGACCTCAAGAGAACACCGAGCAAGTCAGATATTTCCACCCCTCTTACGGGATGCCGACCTAAAAGGCAGTGAGGAACAGTATTCTAACCCGTCCCGACTCGGGGAAAGCTAAGCGGCAACTTCAAATACTTGTGCAGAATGTGTGAATTTGAACTTCAACTACTGTTCACTGTTGTCCAATTTTCTAATTGATAAGCTAGCCTGTTGCTGTTTGAAATATTTCTAGAATTAAATACAATAGTAATTTATCAGCTGGTTTATTCAACTACAACAAAAAGCATAACGTTTTAATAACTAAATCAGTCTAAAAATATTCTCCTGCGTTACAACTACAACGACTCAAATATTTCATCTAAAAGGTTAAAAATTATACTACGGTCCGTGCATTTATTGCTAATTACATAAATAAACATTGCCATTACAGGTTTACTCGTTTTGTATCTACTAGCGTTAACTGCAGTAATACTAACATGTTACTAGATACAAAAGCAAATATAAATAGTGCTTTAATTATTCGGTAAAATAATTCGTAAATGTTTACTAATGTAGTAAAACTTTAAATGAATATTATTGTAGAAAAATATATAAAACGAGTAAACTGCAATGTGTTATCTTCAGTTGGTAATTGAATGTATATGACAAATAAACATTCTTGTAATTTTTCTTATGTACAAAGGAAATAAAACCAATATTCCAAAGATTTGTACATGACAAATAACATGATTAAATTGATGTATAATAATTATATTATATGGTTCTGGAAGACATTGTTCGCCTCAAGCGTTAGAAGCTTTGCATAACATAAATAAACATTGAAAACAAGTGATTTAACATTACACAACAACAATACTAACATTTTGTAACAACAAGCTATTTTGCACAAGAATTTGAGTAGGTAAGTACTTAAAATTATAGTCACAGGAACATTACCGGATATTATGTATATTATTTAAACACTCAATGAAATTTTGTGATGAAAAAGTTATAATTTTTTGTGTACAGATAACTTATCAAAAATTACGATAAGTGTACCCGGGTATTTATTTATATGAACAAGAGATTGCAGTACCTGCCAAAATCACAGCAAGAATTGTGAGTGAGGGAAAGATGATTTTTGATAAATTAATAATTTATGGTATTTACACAAAACAACAATACAATTATGTAAAGGGGCTTAGCAATGTGCTATTAACTTGTGTCTATACATAATTACAAAACAAATAGAATAAAAGAAGCCCAGCGTGTTCCTTACTAACGATGAGGCCTCCTGGAGTGCCGCTTTTATAGTGTGTGAAGCAAGCATTGGATATGTGTGACAATAATACTCTAATACATGATTTGCTTATGATGTTTTGTATGTCCTTTATATTTACAATTTAACAATATTTCCACTGTTACATAACAATTTATAATACTGTTAATACTATTGCTGTATTCAGGCACTTCAAAATATTGCTGCAATACACGATTATTGCAAAAAAGTATGTATAACAAAAATATAACAATGTCAAGTAGCTGCAAAACAGCGAGGCTACATAGCTTTCGACTAAAATTGTGATGGTAACTTTAAATTATATAAAGATGGTAGAACAATGCTACACTAATAACTAACATCAGTAAATAAATTTGGCTCATTATACATTTGGCAAAACCTTGTGTAAAACTTCGTATGCTTTATATGGTCACATAATTAATTAACATGATAATATTCTTTGGTATATAGTTACTCTGAATTCGAAATTTTATCGTAATTTATTCACCAACCGAAAACTATAACATTCACACAACACAACGATCTTAAAGAATATTGGTTCACAATAACAATGCAAAGAAATTGAGCTTTTGGAAAATTTCACTTATGATATGACATAACTACTGAGATCCACAATCAACTGTAGATTACTTAACTCTTTTTAAATTCATTCAATTCTATTATAATTAAGTCATCCACAAAAATATAGTATAAAAATAAGGTCATATTAAAATGTATTTATCAACAATGAATTATTGTCTTGAAAAACACAGTAAAGGGATTTTCATGTAGGCCTTTAAAAATATGTATTGTTTAATTAATTAACAAAAAATAAAAGAAACAAAGTAAGAACTTGCAGCTTGCATATTATTTAGGAGATTACTTATTTTTAGTTAGGACGACAATTTGTTGATCATACGCTTTTTGTAACAACTATAACATTGAACAGTTTAAAGCTTTCAGTTAAAACCAGAAGTAACTGGAAAAAGATTCATGCCAAAACAAGTAGGTACTTACTCAGATAACTAGATAAAGCATACTTCCTGTATTTGTAATAAAGAGCAATTTTCTCTGATAAGGTAAAGTTAAAATGAAAATTTAGTAAACTACAGATGATTGTGACTTACGCTACCGCCAACTTTTATGTTTTCGCATGTTTTTATCATACAGTGCTAACTCAAAGGGAATTGGTGATGTTTTGGAATAGCCGCTTGCCCCACCATGTCTCCAAGTCGAAGGGCTTGAAGTCCCGGAGCACTGGGCTGGGGGCATCATCCTGGTAGTACAGATTGGATAGAGGGACAGGTGATGAGCTCCCAGATTCTGTGAACAACAATTTCAAATGACTAAGAAAGCGGCACCGTGTTGTGGTCAGAAACGTAGCTGGTGATGTTCTCACAAGCAGCCTTTATTTTAAGTTTATGGCTAAATTACATGGAACTGGTAAACACACACTATCAGTAAACCATAGGGGTATAGCAGAACACCTCGTTTTTTTTTATTTGGAGATTATCATTGAATCAGTGGCGCAGCGTGGCACGTGTTCACGATCTTGCTTCAATTCTCAAAGAGGAGTCTAGTTAGTGTTGTACCAATTGTGGAATTCACTCGTCCGACATGCACATAGTAATATCGTATCGTTTATTAATGTCAATTATAATTCTGTTCTGGGCCTTCCAGAATCTTCAGTAAAACATAGTGTTTGTTGCAACTTTGTTAAAATCAGAAAAAAATTGTGCTTGTTGAGAGTGAGTCACTTAGTCAAATCAACTAATATCGCAAGATAAATATTATCATACATATCCAAGATGTGATAACCACATTAATATGAATGTTATCATCTAGTCTGATTATATAAGAGTACTTTACAAACGAGGGGGGTATTATTAACAGTACTTTATAAACCCTGGGGGGTATTGGAGTACAATCTTATCACAAATGGATTGCAAATTTTTGTTTGTCAATAAAATCTAATTGAAGTACTAAGGTATCAATTGCAAAACTTGTTGATTAAACTGCCATTGAAAGGCTATGTACTTATACATATAAGTACTGCTTTAATTGATACAAATAGTACACAACAACACAGTATAGGTACACTGTGTAGCTTAATGTGTAAATAATTTATTAAAAAAATCTTTTAAAATGTGTTAAAAGGAAATTTCAAACCAGATACATAGTTTATATACATAGTTGGATTTGTGCCTGGTTAATGGCTATAGGCTCACCATTTATTATGTGGGACCTAAACATACCGGCGAACTGTGGGTGTACATTAGTGTGCCTCTGCCTAACCCTTCAGGGAATACAGGTGTGACAGTATGTTATGTTATATTATACATAGTTTCTTTCAGAATGAGTTATAATTCTAATTTTTGTCAGCTATAAACATTATTTTATTCTTCTAAAATTATTTGTCTAAATTACATTGTTTCTCCAATATTCTTCCCAACAATGCTCTCTCTATTTTTATATATTGCCTTTTTTCTTATTCTTTATTTGTCAGACAGATAACATTAACTGATAAATTTCATGCATAAAAATGACACATCACATGAGTAGTTATATTAGCTGTGACATTGTCAACCTTGTATTTTTATACATTATTTATAATTTTTTTGATAGTCTATTGAACGTTTTAGACTTTATGCATAAGGTCAAACATAATAAACTCGATTTATTGCTGTAATGTAACTTTTAACTACTTTAGAACATGAAAAAGTTATTTGCATGTAAGAAATAAGAGAAAATAAAATACTGTCACACCTGTATTCACTGAATATTTAGGCATACTTAAAAGGGTGAAATACATACAATTTTTATTGTCAAAGTTTGATGTTTTACTATAGATGTGAAATGTAAATTCCTTTACAAAATAATTTAACTAGAAACAAGATAAATTAAATTGAAATAAGTATTTAACTGAGTATTTTTTTGTTTTGTTACTACTACACAGGATGATAAACAGCCTTTCAAAATAAAATCTATTCTATCTTTAGACTGTGATCTTGTATTATTGTATTTTAATACACTAAATCATGTTATGGTTACAGCAACAGCACCGAAGAACAATGTATATCTTTGAATTCGATATTTGGTCATGCTTATAGTCAGAATGATGCACCTACATAGGTACCTACATAGTTGTATGCAACTAGAGAGGCTTATACCTTAGTCCCCCCCTATATTAACAAACTTTTCACAGTAATTAATAGGTATCATGGCTGGTATTCCATTAGCTCAATGTTTAAAATTAAAATGTATGAGAACTCACCATTTGTGCTAGTAGGTGTTGAAGGCTCACTTTCTCCGTAAGCTGACTGTGTCCAAGCTGAAAGGAGTTTTATTCATTTAAACCAATTATTACTAAGAATTTTGTTGACCATTGCTATCATTTTTTTTAGTTAGTTACATAAAGTTGTCACATAATGTTGTGTAATTATTTATAATTACAATTAAGGTACAAAGTTATTAATTATCTATTACAAGTACTTAAGTGAGTTAGGAGGTACCTAGAATTTTTTAAGGGTGAATTGAAAAAAATATTTATGTAACTTACTTTCACTGATAAATCTAATGATTTCTTCATGTTGTGGTGTTATCACATGGTGTTGTATTCTTTGGTGAACTGTCTTTTTACCATTGGAATGAAATATAGGCTTGGGCATGCTGAAATATTACCAAAATAACAATCTAAGAACCAAATAAATCAGATCCAGATACGACTAGTTGTCATTTTTATTAGGTATTTATTATAATATTATTATCATACTGCAATTTATAAAGTTGAATAAATAAGTACACTTCGGCCGAATAGGTTATGTAAAAACAGTGATGAAATCTTCTACAACACTGGGTAATGAACACTTACATTATTGCGATCACTTACTTGATGATTTCTCCATTATCGGACTCCGAAGACTTTCTGTTGTGATCTTTACGACTGTCCAACCTTTCTAAGTTCTGTGAGAGGCCTGTAATGGAAAATAAGTAAACGATATTTTCATCTCACATGACCACTGGCAAGTTCGAATTTTCATTTTCGAAACAAAATATATTAAAGCATTTTATCTACCTCGTCGTGTTTTAGCTACAATTTTGCTGGGTCCTTTAGAAACAGTATACATTTTAAAATTTCACTCAGAAATTAAAAAAATAAACGTAAAAATCACACACGAATTACGAGACCAACTTTAAATAGCAAGTTGCCATATAATAAAAGTAAAATAGATACCACTATTATAATTATTTTCTACTACATTTACATTTTTCTTCTATTTTCAAAATATTTTATTTAGTACATAATTATTGTATGCATTGATCAAAAATAAATACTTTTGTTAATGAATTTTCATTCTAAATCTATGAAATATAATTATTTACAACGAAAATGTGTCATTTGTATAAAGGAGTCTGCCCACTACACCGTCTCATACCATGACCGTACTAGGAACGTATCATGTACGGAAACGAGCACGACACGAACCTAGAATGTATCAACAGCGTATCATACGCGTGCTTATCGGTGTTAATGACCGCGTCTCATCCGATTGTCGTATCCGTATGGTTTCAGTTCTAGTAGGGTGACGTGACCTAATTTTAGCACCCTACCAATTATTGGTACTTTTGTGATTAAACCGTTATATTAATAAAAATTCTCATCTCATCCTGTTGCAACTTATCTAAATTGAGAAGTACAATCCTGAGCTAATAGCTAGATACTAGGAACATATTGACAAAAATAAATCACGATGCTGTCGGAACTTTAACAACAGCAGAACATGTCTTGATTTGACCTATTGTTTGATAAGGTACCTAAAAGACCTCTTAATAATAATAGTTAATTAATTTTTGTCATAATTCCCGCACCAGGTTGGCCATGTCGTGTGCCATGCATGGACCCTATCGGCGCGGCGGCGCCGGCAAAATATTGGAGACGATTTAGTGGGCATAGTCTTTACTACTTGTAAAGACTATGCCCACTAAACCGTAAGACTAAGAGCCTAACCTAACCTAAACCTACTATGAGGTATACTCTTCTCAATACAAAGAATATTTTTTTGTCTGACAATACGTTGCTAGTACGGTTGTGCATGCAGAGATGGTGTAGTGGGCAGACTCCTTAATACCTTGGTATTCTTGGGTGTATATAAAATATCCTATGTAGCAACACTATTTTGTTTTGTCATTTTCAACCCAATATCAAATTGCTGGTGCAGTATTTAATATAAAGCTCACAAGATGGCGGTAAATAAATATTTACTATGTGATAACATTTCATCATTTTCTCATACAAACTTCACGAAAAATATATTTACGAAATAATATTTTATTATTACTTACCTATTATTATTGCACAGTCTCTATTTTTAAATAATCAGACTAACTTTACTTCTCATAGACCCACGACTTCCTCCTAGATGTCGCTAGTGACATAAAAGAAAAGCTAATTTAATAGAGCTTTCAGGAAAGGAAATTAACCGAATAAGGAAGACTAACACCCACTAACTGTGAGTTTTATAGCTGAGTTGAGCTACTATTATTATATCTGTGGTTGAGCTGAGCTTTTTGGCTTTTATGGCTAATGGCACAGCAGACGAGCTTTCTGTCAGTATAGTTACTGCACAACTACAACCTTGAGTTGAATTGTGCCTATATGTGAACAGCACAGTCCCATTAGGTAGATGTTAGGATTCACCACAGTACTTTATAATTGAATAATGTTTATTTAGCCCGAGTGATATGGGTGTGATTCTATAACACCACATGTGCCTACCTTCATTATTAACGTCCTTCCGATCTTCTCCATAGGATTTCACTTACCGTGAACCGTTCATCCGGTACGTATGAACTTTGCCTTTATTAATGATCTTGGTAACGGAATGAAGTAGGTACCTATTTTCCACAAGATCAGTCAGTCATGATCAGTCATCATGATTAATCAGCTTGCCCATTGAGTGGTTAGTGAGGAGCCTTTCCCCAGGAAGTGACATTACGTAACGCCATATATCATGGAGGAAGCAACTGTGAAATGCTTTGATGTTAATTAGCTACGGTTTAACTTTCAATCAATCGTGAGTGAAGGAAGTACCTAAATGCATGCACATATTGATTGTGAAGTATCTTTCAATGGCTACGGTTTGGCCCGCTATGCATCGCTTACATGCGTGATGTAAGTAGCTACTTTAATATATACTTTATTTGTAAATAATGATATTTCCTCCATCGTGCCGACAGAAAACGGACACATTCCAATTTCATTTGTTTATAATCAATAAACAGCTTAGTACATACCTAGGTACAGGAACAGAGGTGCTGGGAGCGAGAGTGTGTGGGGGACCCGTCGCTTAGGAAGTAATTAATTAGAATTGAAGCGAGAAAATCTACCTCTAAAGAGAGGGAGCCTATATAAAATTTACTCTGTGTACCGGAGGTACTGGCTAACATGGATGCCGCGACATAATTTGAATTAGACATGAAATTTTTTTTTTATAGCTTATCTCGTGCCGAAACCATGGTCGGAGACGAGATAATGTGACGACCAAGACTTGTTCGACGTGTTCTTTAAAAACAAAACTGCACGAGGTATGCGACAGCAAAATTATTTCATGGCAAGTTATGCATGCTAGTTGATAGTCCGCCATCCGTTTGGGAAGATAAACTCGGCGGCACATCGGATCGGAAAAACCCATGTCTACTGTTGGTTGTTCGTGGCAGAATAAGATTTGCTTAAGTGAAAATCTATAGTCTCGGCTTACCTTATTGGGAGATAAGCATGCGCATAATTATGTAAGTAAGATGGTATATATGAAGTGTTTATCTGCATTATGGTTACTAGTCAACTCGAAGCAGTGCAGTGCGGCAATGCTTTGCTTATATTTATTTTTAGTTTTAATGTTTTATAACAATGCTTGTTGTGTCACTGTTTCGCTGAGAGTATGTTATCACGCTAATTGTAAGAACAATGACCTTCATCCGGTTAAGTGTGTCATTATTATTATGGCTATGGTATGATGAACATGTTAATAAATACAAGTACCTACCTACATAATTTTAATAAATTAACTTTTTTTATTCGTGATAGGCTTACGCTTGACCGCCAGTTCGCCTGATGTTATGCGACACTGCGATGGAAAAGCGCGCTTGCCGAGAAGAATCCGATTCACTCGTGATTTAAAGACACCCAGATTATACCTACTTAGCGGGGAAGACCCACTCGGGAAGCGTATTCCACATTTTAGCGGTACTCATGATAAAAATGGACTTAAAGCGTTTCGTTCGGGTTTTCCGTTTTTGGAATGCTCACCATGAATCGACGTCGCTTTTTCGTGCTCCTGGTCGTCGATAGTAGAAAGGGCTAGGGGGAATAAGATTGTGGAGATCTGATGCACACTCACCGAAATGTATCCGATACAAAACCGATAAGTTAGCAACGTTGCCTACTGATTTACTGCCACATTGGCATAGGACTGTATCATTAGTCTAATGGTCGGAAATGCGACTGCTGATTGTGAAGTGCCTGGTTCGATTTCCAGGTCAATCAGTGTTAGGGCACACCACGATAAATAGCGATAGCGGTAGGTAAGGTTCGATATGGAGGGGTAGCTTGATGACTTAAAACATATAAGGACATGCGTCGGTTTTAAACCGCCTGCCTAACCTTAAGGTAAATACAGGCGTGATATTATGTTATTTAAGTTAACTTCACATCGATAACAGCAAGGAACCAACCCAATCCTTAAATTATACATACAAAGTATCTATGTAAGAAGTCTGTCTTATGTAAGAAGTGACAAGAAGATAATTATATTGTCTTCAGACTTGTCTGCCTGTTAGACCCCATAATTTCCAAAAGATTAAGATAGAAAGTCTAAAAGCAGCACCAGAAAAGTTGAAAAGGAATCGTTTGTCTCAGTAGTGGCACGTGATGAGGAATGATGATTGATGAAACGGTTAATGACCAAAGATATTTAAATATTTAACCCTTCTAAAAAACCCAAAAAAGCAACTTAGGTTATTTTCGTCGTGTCGATTTGTAAATTATAGGTAGTTACCTTAGGTTTTTTATTCATTATGTCAACAAACGAGCCACCTGATTGTAAGGAGTCATCGCCGCTCATGGACACCGGTAACACCAGAAGAGTTGCTGATACGCTGCCGAGCATTAAGAGCCCCTACGGACTGCAGACCCCCGGAGCCGCAATAACCGAGAATTGAACTGGCTTTCACGCGCAAAAGTCGAAATTCACACCAGGCTGCTTTACGACAGACTTCGAAGTAAGATCCAGCCAGTAAAAGCCCAAATCACCAAGCAAATCCGATATTTTCTCGCCTCTTTCAATACGCTTATCTTAATGGTGGTGAGGAATTGTTTTCTAACTCATGTCCACATGGGATTATGATAAGGTAGACTGAATACAGTCGAATGAGGACACACACAAGGAGTGAATAATACACGCACGACTAACAACGGCATGTTAGTATGTATGTTCGTATATCTAGACTTTCACTGTTGCAACTTTCACTTCGTTGCTCACCGATATTACCTTTCTTTTCGTTACATTTTAGTAGAACGCGAGGTCGACGTACCTACCTATTTTATTTATTAATGATAATAAAAGAAAAACAAACTGTTGAATTCACGGACTGGTATCCTGTCATGTCTACCATGCTTGCCATGTAAGTATGACATCTGTGATTCCGTATGTTATCTGTGATTCCGTTGTAATTATGCGCGCTCAATGAACAAGTGGGTTAGCGACACTTATAGATAGTTATCGAGTTTGCTCCAACTTCACAAATATACCCAACACCTACTTAAGTGGGTATATAAAACATATTCACGGCCTTTAATCCCTGAAAGGTTAGGCAGAGACGTACCTACTTGTATTACGTATGTACGTTTCGCTGAAGGTATATTTTATAAAAGTGGAGGCGAACGTATTATCAATAAACTTTGCTCAAATGCGATGTCCAGGTTTAGGTTGTTCAATATTACTTACCTATGCGGGAAACAGAACCAAGACGTTATGCCAAGACCAAGACAAGCCAGCAGGTGTGCTTGCGAACAATGACTAGACGAATGAGAAGGATACGTAACCGAAAACTCCCTGAATCCAAGAACCAAGGACTCATCCAAAGTCTTGAGTCAACCAACATGTGGAATTTACACCTAGTACGAGTAGGTAGGTATCTACAGATATTTCTGTAAATGGATTTATTTATTTATAGGTAGTTCGAATGCTGGATTGACTAGGAAATTATTTTTTCCGTTTGTGACTCGATTCCCAAACGGCGAATCGTGGATTTGTCCTCATTCCTAATATAAAATCTAGTTTCCATAAAGTAAAATGAGATTTGTTCATTGTTGTCTTATGAACCACGGTGCTAGAGTTAAGTTAAGCTCAGTTTAAGATTAAATAGTACCTCCTAGTAGTTAGATCGAATGTTAAGCTGAGATTAACTTGACTGGTAGTTACCAGCTGCAAGTTCTTATCGTTATGGCATACGTTCTGCCCTAGATGCATTAAATGAGTTAACAGTACGCATGCGCTAGATTTAACGACATTTTAATATGGCCGCGCTAATGTGTACCAGGTTATGCGTATGCGCACACAATCTGAGTTGCACACTTACCTGAATATAAACTTCTTTGTTGCACATTAACTGATATCAGGAATAGGCGTATGTTTATTTGAAGCCATTGACATACTTTACTGGCGTACACGATTTTATTGTGCCTACATAACTACTTATGATATTCTTGTTTTAATAATTAGGTTTTCATTCTGAGAATAGATTGATTGATTAAGTAGTCATTAACAGAAAAAATATTTTTCTGATAATGAATGTAGAAAACATTGAACAAAACAAATGTACCTGTATGAATATGTATAAGTAAGGCGGAGGAACTTTACCTGGTTTTAATTTAATAGTTTACCGATGATAATTATTACCGGAGATGAGTTGCAGTCACTTTTTCATTTATTTTTTTTTTGACAAAATTCATTTATGAAAATCATCATAATCGGATAAACGGTATAGCTACGCAAAGAAGATGAATAAACATGTAAACTTTTTTTTAAGTATAAGATCCTTAATTATTTTTTAATTTTAAGATCTTTAAATAATATTGATTATTTATTGGGATATTTGTATTCATTCTTATGTTGATATCAAATATTACCATGCCACAAAGGTTAACGTTCGGACGTTCCTTTATAAGTAGTAAATGTTTGCTAAGTTCAAACCAATTGAGATAATATTAAGCCACAGCTACATGACTGCATATATAACGATGTTGTTCATCGTGAAGATGAATCGTTTTGCCTATACCGCCTAATACGATGATAACGTCAAATCAGTTAGCTCCCATAGCATCACATTGAAGTACCTAGGTAATATAAAAAGGATAATTTGCTAAAATTCGACATATTATTATTACCTATATCCTGTTTTTGCCTTCAGCAGTTTTTTTTATTTAATACTTAATTTTAAGTTAATGCTGCACATAAAAGTGTTAGCATTTGAGGCCGAACTAGGCATAGCCTCTATTTCAGCACTCAACGCCTATCCCCTTGAGTTACGTATAAGTAGCAAGTATATATATTTTTTTTTATGGTATAGGAAGGCAAACGAGCAGACGGATCGCCTGATGGTAAACGATTACCGCCGCCCATGGACACCCGCAACACCAGAGGAGTCACAAGTGCGTTGCCGAACTTTTAAAAGGGGATTGGGCCTCCGGTAACCTCACTCACTCGACGAAACACAACGTACGCGTTGTTTAACGCCGGTTTCCTGTGAGGCCGTGGTATTACTTCGGTCGAGCCGGCCCATTCGTGCCGAAGCATGGCTCTCCCACAAAATATATATAATTAATGATCTCGCTGAATTTACATGTACTATACAATAAAAAGGGAAAAACTAAAAAAACTAAAACATATATGACAGAGACATGCGACATGTGACATCACACACAAGAGAGGACTGGTTGAAACTGTCCTCTCTTGTGTGTGATGTGATGTGCATGAGTGCATGTGAGAGGGTGAGTGAGGTTGTGTGTGAGTACTTATGTGTTATAGATAATTAAGGAATAAATATACCTAAATTACAATATTATAGGAGGAAACATTTATATTGGGATAATAATATGTAACAACTCTTTTGTCGTAAGTGAGTTGCTGAAGATACTGACTTATTCTTACAGGATTCTTTGTTTAGTGGGTATATGTTGAGTGTTTTTTTATCTTGTTATATATGTAGGGGTCAAACAAATCTGGTGCTAAATTTCGTCTTATACAGGTTTGGTTGAGCGCAAACCAGATGTTTATTGCGTTTTTCTATAATTTGTGGGTCATAGACTAGTTTCTTATGTTGCATAATTATCTCATTAAGAAGAAATAACTGTCTAACTGTTAACACTCCACAGAATTCATAGAGCACTGTAGTAGGGAATAAAATTGGTTTAAATGTGCAGACCTTTAGATTGGCACGCTGGGCAACTTCGACCGGTTTGATAGTGGTTTTAGGCGATCCTTCCCAAGATGATATACAGTAGTGAGTAGGTAGTTAATGAGTGAGTGGCAGAGAGCAAAGTATATTCGCTTCAGAATAAGGGGCTCGGCGACGTGTCGAAGATTTTTGAAGACATATATCAATTTCCTGATCCTCTGTGGAAGAGAATCTTAATGTGTTCTTTGAAGTTGAGGTTATTGTCTGAGGTAACTCCTAAATATTTTATTGAATCTACTTGTTCTAATTTAGGACAGGAAATCAAAATGAAAATGCTTACGAATTAATTATTATGTACAAAATTGTAAGTATGTATCTTAAAAATTACCCACACAATCATTATCCATTTTGATTATATATCGACACCGTATTGCAGACTGTAAAACCTCAGTAACTGGTTTCGCATGCATTCAAACAAGTTTTTTTAAGATATAAATGAATGTAAAAAGCATAGGTCAAAGTTCTAAGAACTTTTGGGACGGGTTTATGCGATACTATGCGTAGGTAAGAAGGTGTATTATATATAAATATACATTGTACAGCCTGCAAATTTCGATCTTATATTTAATTATAGGGTTCGGACTTAATCAACTAGGTACCTACCTACTAAGATTTTCGATTTCATGTAGGTAGATATATATGCTTCTTTCTGCTGAATGCGTGTCCCTCTAGATAGCTAGATAGTAAATAATATTAGGTAGGTAGGCACAATTGACAACATTTCAAAATCATTAAGCAACCAAAACAAAAATACTGTTTCTTTGTATTCCTATCCTGTTCCAAAACAGTTTTACTTATAAGTATTATTTTTTATATTTCTTCATTTCGGAGAAAAAATAACAAAAAACGTGTAATGACGTCACATGTACTTCAATTATCTCTGCATATACGGTAGAAACTGAGAAAATTGAAAGGGATTTGAAGATTTTTGTATGGGAGCCCGGGCGGATAAAAACTTCAAAAATCAATTGCAGACATCAATACCAACAAGTAATGTCTATATACAAAATCTTGTAAAGAGTCAAACTTCCAAGGTATAAGCAATCAAAGTTTTAAAGGTAACAATACCGAATCAAGTTTGAAAGGTAAAACCTAACTATCGTTATACATATTATGGAACATTTTATAAAAAAGAAATAAGTAGGTACCTATATCGATGTATTCGGAATGTTACGCTCTATCGACTGGTATTCTTGAAATTACTCTATCGTTAAAAACTGTCCTTATCTACATATTTTCGAACTGCTAAGGATGATTTAAAAAAATATATATCTATTATTTAACCAACTTTTACTATTTATCCTTCTAAAAATAATAAAGTAAGTCGTTTTCGTAAATAATTTAGACCTCAAAGAAGAAAAGAAAGAAGCTCACGAAACTATGTAGGTATAAATTATCAGTTCCTTAGATACCATAAATATGCATAGTATACAGTTTCCTGGAGATTCTCCAGTGGCACTAATTTTTTTTGTAAGTGTGGCACAGTGGAAGATATGGCCAATATGTCATACCCAGCGTGCCCCCATACCTGCACATGTCATGACCTAATGGCCGCTACAGAAAATGCCATGTGCGTAGCGGAATACTGGGCCAATCTTAAGCTTTTTCAATTATTTCTTTTCTTTTGCTCTTATCTTTCCTTCTGCTATCGATTCGATATGAAGATGTGTCTCCTATTATTATAAGCCGTAGAGCGCCGTGATTATGTCAGATTCCTTTGTTTTTGTGGACTTGCAAGACTTTCAAAATAACATTTGAAGTCAATTCACAGATACATAACAGTACAACTTTGATAGCGTTTATCTTGGAAACGTGATGCTTTAAAAAAATATATCTGACCATTTTGTTTATATTAATGTTAGTTAACGAAATTTAAAGGTAATATTAGTGGCCGCATTTAAAAAAAAATTAAAATGGCGGAGCCACACACGGCCAAAATCTTCAAGTAAACCCCTTTGTCGAAATAATAGTAAATGAGCAACGTAATAGGTAATGTTAGGTAATAAATAATTATGACAGATGCCAAATTAACTTATGAAAATCCTAATCATAGGTACCTAGGTATATCCTAATAAATTATATATAGGCAAAATGTGTTTTTACCTGCTTTTTTCCTCAAAATTAATACATACCTTTATGAGTACAAGACTCGGCTACTTACAACAATATATACCTACATAAGTACCTATAAATTAGCAAGTTAGTTAAGTAATATTTTTTAATTAAAAGTAAGGTTGCTTAAGACTTTCCACAGATTATATTTATCATATTACAGTTTTTACGATCTAATTCAGATAAAGGAAGAACAGTTTCTGTTTGTATACATTTCAAAAAGGTTATCTGCATATTCTTGACTACTTAAACGAAGTAAATATTTAAACGCATTAAAACCATAAAAATATTTAAACACAGTAAATGCGATAAAAACATAATATTCATTTTTACGGCATTTAACAATACAAATGAATTTGTGTTTGAATAAAGAAGATAAAATCGTTGAGTTTCATTGTTGTGAGTGCAGTGGCCAACAGTGGTGTTTCGCACCATAGAAACATTACGACCACGAGCTAACGGGTCCCAGATAATGGGGTCAAATCGGCTTGATGCAGTGCAACGGGACTGGAGCTTAAAATGGTATCCTAACTTATCTAATTTTATGGTAGGTGTTTTTCCGTATTTTTATTGTCGTAGGTACTTATAATATTTATAACGGGAAATACGACCATGTTTTGGAAAATGATCAATAAATTGGTTACAAATACATTTAATTTATAATAAAAATGCATGTTACGATTATACAGCATGAAAATTGATAATATATTTTTTCAATATAATTGAATCATATGAACGGGAAAAGTCAGACATAGGTACTTTTCTTTTTTATTTCAGTTATTTTTTATATTTTATTGACGTAAATAAATATCAATCACGGTAGGTAATATGTAATTGGGGGATGGGTTTGACTTGTTTTCTAGTATAGGGAATCGGAGTGATTTCTTATAAAGATTAATACGACAACACCATTCTCTTTCTCTGACTCAATAGCGTCCGAAAAAGTTAAAGTTTTTGGTGTTATCCCAGAAAGGTCGAAGAAGCTAAATTTATAAAAATATATAAATTTAGCTTCTTAGACCTTTCTGGGATGATGTTTTTTGGAAGAAATAATGTGATTGCTGATTTTTCTTAAATTACAAAAAATGATTTGCTTTTAGTTCTTGTTAATTAGGGAATTGTAACATCGTGGAAATAAATATTAATACAGTAGATAAAATACTTGTTCATCGACCACCATATAGGGTATCTCCTAAACAGCTTGAGATTATCAATTCGCAAATAAAGGACATGTTGGCGAATAGAATTATATGTATATATAATTATATACGTGAGTCTAAAAGTGCTTACGCTTCTCCCGTTGTTTTAGTATAGAAGCCGGACCAAATATGGAGATTTTGTATAGACGTAAACTGAATAAAAAGGTAATTACGGATAGTTATCCTCTTCCAATTATTGAAGATATTATGAGTTATCTTGTGGGAGACGTGAGCCCAGGTACGATCAGGGTATTAAATATTTATTGGTTGATAATCAAATAAAGAATGAATTCATTTCACAATCTTTTCTCTGCACTTCACTTTTCATAAAAAATTCTACATCTTTTTTAATTATTGTCGTTTATTCCTTTTTTATAATTCTCAAACATCCAGCTGGATGCAACGTCACCTCTTTGCGGCGACCTCTACAGTACCTAGTTGTTCTGGGTCTGGGCGTTTGTGTGAGAAATCTGTGTTTGTAAACGTACCCACGATACAGGAGAAAACCATAGTGTGGGACAACGTTTCTTAAAAAAAATTACAAGTCTTCGCGCCTATATTTAATATAGTTTTATTTAATTAATTATATTATCTTAATTATGGTAAATAAAATATTCGTACCTAGGTACATAAATATAAAGTAAAAATAATACCTTTAGGATTGTATTATTATCAAACGTGGTTTTCGAGGGAGATTTCAATGTTATTGATAGATTTGCATATTGGTAGGCATCTACATAGATTTCAGACTTTATAATTTTCTAAAAATTGTTATTCAAATTTGTCCATGTTTCGTTTTTTAAAAAAAAAACTCATTTAACAATTCTCGTAGTCAAATTTTATTTTTCACAAAAAACAAAATAGATGAACATGCCGCCACATTTCCATGATTTATTTTCAACGAGACGGTATTTTTTTTAAAACTGGAGCAACAATAGAAGGATTTTAAAATACAATATTATTTTTATATACTATTATGACACAGTTTTCGAGGAGTGGGTGACAGTGTGGTGGCCCATTTGTGTAAGAGAAGTAGGTAAGAGAGATTTTGGCGTCGTTCGTATTGACGTCACGGGAAGAAGGGCTATTCGTGTATTCGTATACCTATTAATAAAATCGAACTCCTACTCAGCACCTGATCGATACAGTTTCTGGTTTTATTTATTACCCCTAGTACAAAGCAGACGCATAAAGGTTCCCATTCATGTAAACACACACCCAGTCGATTTATTTCAAGGTGTTTAACGCAGAACGCAGACTGTCGCATTTGATTTTTTTTCTTTGAAGAATTTAGGAGCAATTAATTTTAATGTCTTTGTCTGGCGTGTGTAATAATTACCTCTTAGATACTTGTCACATTTGTTAGGATTAATGTACCGTGAATAGAGATCGTTGCCACACGACGAAATGCGTAAAACAATGATTTTTTTCACACTCCGCTTTTCTCTTTTATCGTTGGTGGGATGCGAAAATCTGAACCCGAAATATCTGCAGACCATACAAATATTTATTACGAGCGGAATTCGAACCCGCTACCTATAGCGCTAAGACACTGCACCATTCGTGTCATCAACAAGTTTTTCTGCTGAAGTGAGATACGTAATAAGACCTACCTACCTACCTACTAATTAAAGTATTATATTTTCCGTGTAGAAGTACAAAATGCACTCGTTACATATGGTATTTACAGTTTTTATCTCCGTTCAAGAAAAAAATATCTACTGGAAATACCTCGGTAGGTATCTAGGTAGGTACCTATGTCAGCTAATTATCATCATCTCGTCGTCGCATTGGATAGGTACCTAATAAGTTGTTCATCGTATAAATCATGCCGTAGTTATTAATTATCAAGCAGATAGATATAATAGGTAATATTACATTTTCAAATTTATAATAAAAATAAATCCTGTCTATTACATTAGGTCTTACCTACTTATTATGTTACTGATCCTGAGAATTTTAAACCACAAAAGCTGAATATTATTATTAAATGAAATAAAGTTCAAGGCAGTAGAAAGGTAATGTCTGCATACTGTGGACCTCAGAGTCAGACCTCGGTTTAGCTAAAAGCGGATCTCCCGCCAAAATCGCGATGGGAATGCGCGCGTACTGTCCACTCAGTCCGCCAATCAGAGCGGTTCGCGCCTTACGACCGTACGCGCGCGTTTATCAAAATGCGAATGGCTTTGTAGCGGCATTAATTAAACTATAACAAAATAACTTATAGCCGTACACAAACGACCACCGAGCCAAAGCACAAGCGACCTTCGCGCCGCGAACACATCCTTTATGCATATAGCATAAAAACAAAACAAATTTAAGTACCACAGTAAATAAAACGAGAGAAACGTCGCGGTCCGGTTTGGTTCCCTCGGTTGGCTTCGTGTTTATAGCGAAAAAGTAAAACAAAATCGTGTGCTTGTAAACCGCCTGCAATGTATTTCAGTTACGTTTGAAAATGATTCAATAAAATTGTGTTGTGATGATACACATTAATATTAATTAATTATTTGTGCTGTTTTCCGAAAATCTAAATAGGTATCTTCCTCAAATAAGTGTTACCTAGTAAAAGTCAATAAGCTATGGTACTATAAGGAAGTGACAGTGTTGTGTACTTAACTACTTACTTATTTATTTAAAGTGGCTACCAATAACTTAATTTGCAATCACTTTCGGAGCGAGCATCCTCTTGATTACCATACGAGTGAGTTACTTTATTTACATAATATATTTTTATACTAAGTTATGCGCCTACGCACTTAATGGGTCAATACACTTTCCGCAAAATAAAATAATATCTGCCCACAATTGTTGTTGAGAATAATTATTAAAATTATAAAATCCTTGAAATAAAAATATTACAAATAACCTTTAATAGCCCAAGTTCATCGTTCAAACGATGAAGTTAAATTAAAAAGATTAAATAACTCGGTAGATACCCAGATACAAATATAACAATAAATAGGTAATTAAAAAACGGTTTCAATTCAGAAAAATTGGTAATTTCTTTAGAAAACACCTAAATCGAATGCCCCTTTTTAGCTAAAACTAATATTTTTGGGTTGTTCAAGCTCTCGGTCTTCTGAGTACCACTAACGCAATAGTAAGGTTACATAAATTGTACAGGGTGGTAAAGTAGTTCGGTTTCATTATTCCATAAATAATAAATCTGATTCCGGGATCAATGCTCTTCATCAAATGGTCTCCTAATTGAAATGACAATGATAATATTTTTTTAAATTCTTTTTTAAGATTACTTATGAATACCCACTAAGTGTTTCAAGTTGTGGCAGTGAATTTTTAGTAACTTTGTAAAACATAACATAGGTACTATCAAACCTGTGTGTGAGTAGTTACTTACCTACAGTTTGCTGGTATGTTACGGTATGATAGGTATCCCACGTGCTACTTAGAATTCCATAGAAAAACCCAGTAACACATTGCTCGACCTGGGAATCGGACTCAGAACCTCTACCGAGCTGTAGTTATACCCCCAGTATGTTTATTGGTTATTCATAGTTGGCTATTCATATTGTTTATTGGTTAAGAGTCCGGCGGACCGAATTTCTCTTACAAACGTAATACCGAAATAAATTGTAATTCAAACACAATTTAATCAAATTCTGTTATTATTCGGATTTCGATACCGTTAATCTAGGTTCCGACAAAATAGTATCGTAGCAACCTAGATTAACGGTATCTAAATCCGAATAATAAAATAATTTGATAGAATATTGTCTGGATTACGATTTATTTCGGTATTACGTTTTCATGGGCAATTCAAGCTCCGCCTTAGGTCCCTTAAGTCGGTAAACGAGCTGACGAGCCATCTGGTGGCAAATAGTCATCATCACCCATGGACACGTTGCGTTGCCGACCCATAAGAGCCCCTACGTACTGCAGACTATCAGAGCCGCAGCAACCGAGGGATAACTGGCTCTTACGCGCAAAAGGCGAAACACACACCTAGGTGTGTGAAAAAAATGTGAAAATCCGACGTAAGGGTGGTCACCAGAGTCAGACCTAGTCAGACCCCAAGAGGTCCTACCACCGAGCAAGTCAGAGTCTCTCTCTCTCTTACGAAATACCTATCTGAGTGACAGTGAGGAACAGTATTCTGACCTGTCCCCACACGGGGTATTCGGTTGTGGTCCGCAACTACAGTCAAAGGATATTTTTATCATCAGCCTATTTTTTTTTATTCATGATAGGCTTACGCTTGATCTCTAGTTCGCCTGATGTTAAGAGACACTGTGCTCGACGATGGAGCGCGCTTGCCTAGAAGAAACCGATTCACTCGTGATTTAGAGACACCCAGATTATATCTATCGGGGAAGACCCACTCGGGCAGCGCTTTCCACATTTCAGCGCTACACATGATAAAAGTGGACAAAGCATTTCGTTCGGGTTTTCTGAATGTCCACCATGAATCGATGTCGCTTCTTCATGCTTCTGGTCGTCCGATAGTAGAAAGGGCTGGGGGGTATAAGATCGTGGAGTTCTGACGCACATTCTCCAAAATGTATCCTATAAAAAACCGATAAGCTAGCAAATTTGCGGCGATGTTCCAGACTTTGGAGTTTAGCCCGGACAAGGGCGTCGTTGCCAATGAACTTCTTGGCACGTTTTTTGACGGATTCTAACGCCTCGAGCTGGTACTTACTTACTACACATATTCGCCCATAATCGTTTGATTTAATAGTTTTAATCTTCGTCTTCAAAATTGTTTGATGATTCATTAAATATTTGTTGATACTCTATCTAATCAAACACAGCAATAATTTGTCATAAAAGAAATCTGACATGTAGTACATGAAGGCACTTTGCGACTGACTACGCATACATTTTGTACTAGACCCCACCAACAATTATGTAGATTGTCAAAATTGTACCTGTTCAAGCGTCATGGATGGTTTGTTCTCTCAGAAATCCTTACTGCATCATTAATCCATTTGTTGTCCCATTACTGGGCACAGGTGTCCTCCCTCAGAATGACAAGGGTTAGGATAAAATAATAATATTATAAAGATTATACCAATCTTATTTACATATCATGTATTAGTATTTATTACTAGCTGTTCCCCGCGGGTTCACTTGCGACTTAATGGTTGATTTCTTTCTACGCTGACTTCGACCGCTGACGTCAGTCGAGCGTATCGTTATCACAATGTTCTATGAGACACCGCAAAGCGACGCTGACTCCGCCGCGGATTTTCTGTTACCACTGACGGTACGTTCCACCGACGTCAGCGACCGATGTCAGCGTAGAAGGAAGTCAAGCCGATAAAGTAATGTTTATAGGCTTGTGTGTGTTATGTTATTAGTAATTGTTCGATCGAAGTTCTAATAAAATCATAACGAAGTCCAAAGTTGCCATTTAGCTCGATAGATGGCGCTAAGATCGAGATAGATCGCGCTATGGTTTCGTTACCGAGATTTGGTAGGGTCACGAAATTATTTAGCAAAATAAACCAGCTTAGAACAGTGCACAGTTGAGGCTTTATTTAAATTTCTTCAATTAGTATACACATCAGGGCAACCTCTTGATTATCACACCTGTTGGTAATTAAACAGTATTGTTATATCATAAAGTAGTTCTAAAAAGTAATGTATAAGTATTTTCATCCATGAAATACGTCGTTATTTAAATATTTATGATGTGTAGCGAAAATACCATTTTTCAGGTTCCTATCTTTAAAAATACCCGTTATCTACTCCCTTACAAACAGCCAGCCTCCATTGTCCCCCTTAAAATCTGAAAGTGCCAAGAACCCTGAAACACGTCTTTATTTATTTATCACTAGCGACACGCCCGCGGTTTCATCCGCGTTGCCCCATTCCTAAGAGTCGTAGCGTGATGTTAAATAGCTTAAAACCTTGAATCAATCTATCTATTAAAAAAATAAATATATACATATAAACTGTTTCCCCCGCTTAAAATGTGAAAATCGAATAATCCTGAAACACGTCATTTAGTCTCAGTAACTGTACCCAGTTATTTTTTTTTTTTTGGTGTTGGGATTACACTTGATCGCCAGAAATTTTCGTATTTCTAAGTTTAAAGAACAAAGACTTTCATACGAACATTTCCCCTTTTATTATTATTATTATTTAAAGTTGAAATCTTTAAATCTTAAATTTTTTGACAATATAATAAGACAACTTCATGGAACTTAGATCAAACTTTACAACTTTTTGAAACATTCAGCTAGATACCCGTGTCCATTGTCCTACAGTAGACTTGAAAATAATTTCAAGAAATGTATTTTTATATGAAAATATATAAATCGTCCGAAGATAATACAATTCAAACAAAGGAAATGCTTCCTTAAATAGTATGTAAAGACAAAAACAAGTGAAATTTAAGATAATAATAAAAATCCCTCTTGTCTTTATGTTTTGTGTAATCTTATCCCGTAGCTACAGACTACACGGCCATTTAATTGCAAACAATTGTATCCGTTATCTAGCACTTGTTCTATCTCTTCGTGACTTTATATAAAATGATAGAGTAGTTCATAAAAGCATAGTAATCGTGTTTGATCTCTGTTTTAAGTCGGTAGTACATTTCGAGGAGAAAATAGTGCTGAATTCCATTTATGATGGTAAGTAAAATAACATAGGTACCATTGACTTTCTTATTTGGTGACGGATTTTTTAAAGATCCAAAATTGTTAATTTTAAATCTAAACCATTTAATAAATCAGGTTCTCGATATTCATCCAGTAATTACCTCTTTAAATTTTTTTCAGTGGTTTTATAATTGCCTTTATTCATATCCTTATACTAGAATAATGTGAAAGTTAAACTTATTATACTGATACGGTTTACGTCCAGAATACGGTTTTAGTAATATAGTTAATATCTAGGTAGGTATTTATAATTACCGGACAACATTATAATCAGTCAAGGGTCCCTCGAATCAAATAAATCTTTGTAATCTAAAGTGTAGACGATGTAGGTAACCGTAACAGTGTGCGTGGTCCGTTACAGACTTTGATTATTTAAACATAAAAAACACGTTATGGATATTTATAAATTGTCAACACTAGCATAATTATACGTAGTTGCTATGGGATTATCCATGGGAAATAGTCCCATTCCATGAGAAGTAGCAGCCTAGAAACTCCATAGAGTCAACCGACGGTTGTACTTTTATTGGGTTCAATATATTATTTCTAAAAAAAATCTATTTTTATAAACAAATAAACATAGAGTCGCAGTAAAAAAGTCGTACTAAAAAAAACTCCTTATAGAGGACCGAGTATTTTTTTATTGCTTTCAATAATTCATCCTCATTATTAATTGGAAATAGTACTCTACTCATAAACAAATAAATATAGGATCGCTAGATCAGAAGTATCCCAGTGCAGTGTACACCTACTTCCGAGTCATTTGACAGAATCATACTGAGGTAGGTCTGAGTATATTCCGTTAGCTCGCACGCGATTTGTGCTAATGAACTATGGTGACCATGTCGATGTATGCTCTTCATATTGCAAATATTCGATGTCATATTGTAATGATTTTATAAAATAATGACAAGACATTTATAAAGGTTTCCTTATCACGAGCGACAGATGGCGCTTGTAGTTGAACTATTCGTTATTAAACGCCCTTTTTATTACAAATTAGTCAAGTATAAGTAGGTGTTATATTATCAATTTGTCTGTGTAATCAATTTATAACTATTGCTAAATTTAAAGTTAATCTAATGTATTTAAATTAATCAATTGATCATGCGTACTGTGTACTTCGCTCTGATTGGTCTAACCCAGCTGAGTGTTTGCCTACGTTTAAGAGTGGGGAACATTCGGCTGGTAATAGATCAATCTGTACTGGGACATTCTATTCCGAGGCGTTGAGCAGTAGACATAATATCTTATAAGCCAGTGCTGTTGTTGTATAAATTGTTAATAATTATTGAGCGATTAAGTGATAAAGTGATTATTGATAATTACATACTGTTGGATGAATAAATACTTGTAATACTCAGTCTGAAGTGTATGATTCGTCACATTTCAGAAGTGGGATATGCCTACAAGAAAATCCACAGATACAGTAATGTTGAGTGACGTATGTCTAGAGGTTATGTATGCCTACAATAGAAAGCCAAGTGTGCTTGAGTTACTAGAGGCTATGTATGCCTATTGAGCAATGTGTGCTTAGATTGTTAGAGGTTATGTGTGCCTACAATAGGAAGCCAAGTGTGCTTGAGTTACTAGAGGCTATGTATGCCTATTGAGCCATGTGTGCTTAGATTGTTAGAGGTTATGTGTGCCTACAATAGGAAGCCAAGTGTGCTTGAGTTACTAGAGGCTATGCATGCCTATTGAGGCATGTGTGCTTAGATTGTTAGAGGCTACGTATGCCTATTGAGCGACGTGTGCTTAGATTGTTAGAGGTTAATTATTTTTATTTTATTTATTTAATTTTGATGAGGTACATATTAGGTCTTACGAAGTAATATAAAGCCCCACAAAACTGTACAAACAGTTTGACTGTGGGATCAATTTTAGTCTTAATAACATGTAGGTAGGTACATAATTAGTAATGGAGTGCACAATTAATGTTTTATGGTAGGGTATCTATAAGTTATTTTATTTTTTTTATTTACACGCAGTTTTATAAATCTTATTTGGATATTCTCCAGTTTATCTATATAGGTTTTTAAATGTGAGGCCGTAGCAATCAAGAGCATAATCCAAAATAGATTCCACTAAAGAAGTATAAAGTAGTTTTAGTATACCAGTAGGAATAGGAGTTATGTGTACCTACAATAGGAAGCCAAGTGTGCTCTAGCTACTAGAGGCTATGTACGCCTATTAAGCCAAGTGTGCTTAAAGATAGTAAGCCAAGTGTGCTTAAAGTTATTTTGGCCAAGTGAGTCAAAAGTTTTGGGCCAAGTGTGCCCAATAGGAACGGAACTATCCTCAGACGCGTAAGTAAAGCATGATTTATACTAAGAGAACAATTAAAAGAATTATTATGCGACTAAGTGCGTTGCAGATAGTTGTGTATATACCCTCTATTAATTTTATAAATTGGAAATGGGAAACATTTATTGGAAGACGTATATTTTTGATTGATCTTTTCATGCATAACTTCGAATTTATGGAGCTATTAATTTTAACCAGTTCGAGTAGATATTTTAGTAATATAAAATGAATTTAATAATAATAGAAAAAAAAGGAGTTTTTAACTTGTTAGTGTCAAATTGAAACAATACTTATACATTTTTATGTTTTGAGGCCATGGAATCTGATGATACCAATGAATGATGATGAAACCAATGAATGCATACTCCAGACGAAGAGCCGCCAGTTTAGTCGTACAACCATTTACCAAATGTTATACCGAAGTTCAATCCCTCCAGTAAATCTCAGAGTATTGAAGGTTGTTTATGAAAGGTAAGTGTGTAATATATGAATGGGACGAGAAGCAGACCATACATTTTGCCCGACAAAAACTTGTCGGGCTAGCAAAAAAAAAAAGGAAAGGTAAAGAAATATTGGTACGTACAAATTCAAATTCAAATCTTTATTGTTTTCATATATAATTAGGATGTTATGAGTTACAATAATGTGTGTCAAAATGAAAAGGTACAACATGAAGTAATGAAAGTTTACGTGAATATTTTTATGATAAATTGATGCTGATATACAAGCTGATATGATATTAGTGATAAAAAGGCTGTAGGTTGTGCAACTCACGGCATTTATGATAAATCTATTAGAAATGGAGCTCAAGCTTTAAATTGTAATGAACCGGAAAGACTCGCTACATATTCTCAGTTCTCAGCATACCTAGTTAGAACCTATTTCTACAAATAGAAAGCGTCATGAACTCATGATCATACCTCGCCTTCGACTTCAAATGATACCTCCAATTATTTGTTTTAATTGTCGTCGTAAAGAACACTCTTACACCAGATGTCCCAAATCCCTTGATAAGCGTCTAAAGTGTGACAGGGCGCTAGAACGAAAATTGCAAACCGACACCGTTAATTCCATGAATAGACCCAAAGTCAAGCGATGAAATAGAACGTAAAGTCCTTACAACTTCTACACACAGTAACAGTAATAACAAGTTTTACAAACGGGTAAATAATCGAGTTTTCGTTGGGATTGATAGATTATTAAGATTGGGTATAGTAGGACCCACTATTTGGAACCGTGCACCTAGTTTTGGCAATTCAAAAGTACCTGTATTATTGGTTTATTTGAAATGGATGATTGACTTTTGACTTATGTAATGTGTGAATATGATGCAAACAGCCTTGACCCCGTGAAAACTGTGTCGAGATTACCTATAGTCAAAGGTTTTGGTAGTGACACCCGTATATAGTACGTTCTTAGGATTGATGAAATCGAATCGAATGTAAAAGTACCTACTTATGGTTAATTATGGGTTTATGCAGACTGCGTTACTCATTGGATAAAATTTTAAAGTCCTGAGCTTCGCAGCAAACCAATGATTTGGGCCCCTTAAAGCTTACCTTATCGGATCTCATTCAATTAGCCAGAAACAAATCGGAATTAGTTGAAGTTTCGGATTTAGGTTCTTCTTATCCTGGGAATGTTTATATAGAAGGTTATAATAGTAATAAACTTGGCAAAGAATATAACTTACCTCAAGGCACATATCGTCTAAGCATGGGTAAATGTCACCTTATTATCAAATTTAGCTAATCAAACCCTGAATTTTCCCAAAGAATTTTTCCCAAGATTCGTTGCATTGCGATGCTCTAATTGCAAAAGCAATGCCTTTTGTAAGAAAAAAAAGAATTATATGCCCTAACAAAATCACGAGAGATATTACTGACTTGGCTCCTTTGATAAAATCTGAAATCAAAGTCGGTCCCTCAAGTTGGCAAATGGATAAGCCTTACCTACGCATTATCGCAGTCGTATCGTGAATTTTTTTGCATTTAACTTGAGCGAGATAGGTTGTAATAACTCTATTAAAATGAAGATAGACTTGCTTAATGATAGACCTGTCACACATAGACCCTATCGCTTATCGCACTTCGAGAGAGGACAGGTACGAGAATTTATTGATGACTTGTTGCGAAATGATATAATACAAGAATCCGATTCCGATTGTGCTAGTTCTATAGTATCATTTGGGTAGAAGATCAATTTCAAGCATTAAAATAAAAGTTTGAGTAATAGACCAACACTAGCCTTATACAATCCTAAACTTGATACGGAGTTGCACACAGATGTTAGTTCCTTAGGTGTGGGAGAAAGTACAGTGGCAGTCTAGCCTTCGGGTACTTAAGCCGCTTGCTTATTTTAGTAGGCAGACGATACCTGAAAGGCGTCATTTACAATCTTATGAAATTTGAAGTTTTGTGTTTATCTGTTGGGATTAGAATTTAAAATTGTAATAGACCATAATACGCTCCGAACCATACTAACCAAACGAGTATAGACCCGGTATTCGTATGACACATGTCGATGCATTAAGCCGAAATAACATTCTCTGCCTTCTGACATTAAAGACGAGTCTTCTGTTAAAGTATCGAGACTGACAATTGGATATTAACACTACAAATGTAGATCCAGACATTTCGCGTATACTTAAAAATTCTTAAGCCTGAATCTGACGAAGAATCTAAAGATATTAGGAAAAATTATGTTATTAAAAATCATAGAGTATAAAGAATTGACTATGAAATACGCCTAGTTGTCCCTCGTAGTGCTCGCTGGAAAATATGCCGTTATAATCATGATGATATAGGACATTTAGGCATTTCTAAAACGACTGAGAGAATTCAATCTGTCTTTTGGTTTCCAAGGCTGCGGCGATAAAATTCGGTGCATTCGGTACGCTTATAATAAAGATGATGCATCCAGACAAAAGACTGAATAATTGTATCCTATAGAAAAAGTTAGCGTCCCATTTCGTACAATTCACCTAAACCATCTTGGTTCGTTTGTAAAGAGTAAAAACGGCAATGCCTAAATTATTACAATAGTTGATTGCTTTACAATATATATATATGTGAAAGCGGTAAAAGACACGAAAACAAAAAAAAAAAATGACTTTAGCTTACCATCTCCAATAATACCTGATCACGAGCTTTTGCGACAGTCAAAGCACTAAACATGTCCCTATCGCTGTAGTTTGTTGCAGGGCAAAAAGTCAAACTGAAAGATATAACCAAACCATCTTAAACGCATTAGCAAAACATAATGACGGAAATGACGAACGCAATTGGGAAATGTGTCTTGGCAAAATCCAATGGGGTGTAAATAATTCAGTTAATTCTTCTACCAAAAAGACTTCCATAGGGGCTTTATTTGGCACCACAATAAAAATACCTCGAGAACTAAAAGATATCCTAAATGACGATGTATTTAAAAACAGACTAAATAAACACCTATTACAATAATGTTATTACATGTACACGCTAAAAGAATTCTTTGAAGATAAAAATAAAAGATAATTAAATTATAATTAATAACAATAAAGTCTTTGTGAAAATCTTTGTGCAATAAAAACAATTACCAAAATAATAACAATACCTTAAATTTCTATAAATTGACTACCTAAATGGTTATTTAATTTTAAGTAAAAGTTTATAATTTTATTTTCTAATATTGTAATTTGTTAAATTATAATTATGTAATTAACTTGTTAGTACCCATGTATTCTATGCTGTGCCCCAACGGGGTTTCATGTTGATACTTACCAAACTAGAGATCTATGTATATTTACACATGAAGCAATAAAGAACTTTGACTTTGACATTCAGAGATAGTTAGAGTAATAAGTTCGATGTTGGAGCTGACATTATACAAAACATGTTACAAAGCGTAAGAGATGAGGTCGTACTAATACTAAAGTCGCGAAAAACACTATTATGATGCCGGTAGCACCCCTAGAAAATATAAACAAGGTGATTTGACTAAGGTTACCAGAACTGACTATAAAGGCAATAAAACTTTTTAAATTCATAGATCTGATAAAACCACAGAAGTTTTGGGCAATGACAGATATAAAATCACTGAAATTCCAGTTTTAGCAAACTTAGAGATTCATTTAAGAGCGTCGTTTCCGCTGATCGTGTTAGACCTTATAAAATATAAATAAATATAATAAAAATGTAAATATAAATATAAATTCGCCTGACCATAAAGATTCATCAGATCGTAATAGTAGCCCATCTTCTGAAAGCAATAATGATAACGACAAACTATTTCATAGAAAGGAGTCGGACATCAATGAATAGCCGAATGTAATGATTTTGCATTTTTGATTCGTGTTTGTTCAAACAGTTTAAGCATGTAATATTTCTGTATGTATGACTTATGTTATTGAATTACGATAACGTGCGTCAGGAGATCGCACGTTGTCGGATGGCCGAATGTAATGATTTTATAAAATAATGACAAGACATTTATAAAGGTTTCCTTATCACGAGCGACAGATGGCGCTTGTAGTTGAACTATTCGTTATTAAACGCCCTTTTTATTACAAATTAGTCAAGTATAAGTAGGTGTTATATTATCAATTTGTCTGTGTAATCAATTTATAACTATTGCTAAATTTAAAGTTAATCTAATGTATTTAAATTAATCAATTGATCATGCGTACTGTGTACTTCGCTCTGATTGGTCTAACCCAGCTGAGTGTTTGCCTACGTTTAAGAGTGGGGAACATTCGGCTGGTAATAGATCAATCTGTACTGGGACATTCTATTCCGAGGCGTTGAGCAGTAGACATAATATCTTATAAGCCAGTGCTGTTGTTGTATAAATTGTTAATAATTATTGAGCGATTAAGTGATAAAGTGATTATTGATAATTACATACTGTTGGATGAATAAATACTTGTAATACTCAGTCTGAAGTGTATGATTCGTCACAATATTATCAACAACATATAATAGCAAAATACAGTTGTACTTGTATGATACTATCGTCACAGAGATAACATCTAAACGAGTACGAACACGAAGTAAAATCGATGGTTATTTGTGTAACGTACAATCGTATCCATGTGTTCTATACACTTGGTAGGGTTTACGGTGGGTGGGGAAAGCAGTGATAGCCTTGTGATATGTATGACCATAGGACTGCTAAGTCAAAGGTCTCGAATGAATCGAACTCGAATATTTCGAATCCAAGGCATGCACTTCTGACACTTATTAACATTCGCTTAAACGGTGAAGTGAGGAAACCTGCAGGACTGAGAGATTTTCTGAAAGGGGTTGAAGTCTGCCAACCCGCATTAGGCCAGCTCGGTAAACTATTGCCTAACCCCTCTCATTCTGAGAGGAGAACTGCGCTAATGTGGAACAGTAAATGAATTGATGATGATGACACTTGGTATGGAAAATAAGAATTTTATTAATCAGTTCTATGTTTACCAATACTGATCTGGGCGCTTCACTCGGAATGAGCCATCGCCCAAATATGCGTTTAATTAACAGAACAGGCACGTGGTAATTTTTTGGTTACTCATTCAGGCCAGATTGACCGTAATTTAGCGTGATACGAGGCCGCTAATTTTTGAAACTATAAAAATATTAATCTATTTTATGAAGATCTTAATGTTTCTAAGGTTATGTTATACTTTACCAGTTCAAGGCAGATAGGCAAATCCTAACGTTTTTTATTGGTCGTTAAGTACGGTCGGTACTTACTAATTTCTTGTTTGTCATATTATAATATTATTGCGTCAGTTTACCAATTGGGAATCGTATCATAGAACCATACGAATGCCAAAAATTGTTATCACTACACAGTCCATGAAACTGCTAGTAGCCGACTGACATTACTGATAAGACTAAGTACCTACTTCAATTATTGTTTCCAATTCTCATATTTTAATTAATTTTTAGGTAAACTGATTTCTAACAGTTAATTGATGTTGATAAATATTGATGTATGTACTTGATGTAATAAAATGTCATCAGATACAATATAACAATTTGATTATTTTTTTTGCCAAAGATAACATCAACAATGATTTAAAAATCAGCCTGTAAGTAGCTACATAAAAAAAGGTCAAAACAAATAGTTACAGAGCCTAATAATGTTAGAGGCTCTTCACAATTGTTAGGACAGTTTCACACAATAGAAAACTTACCAGTATCGACATTTAAAGGTTTTTCTGAGATTAGTAAATATTTTAGTGACTTTTGTATACGTTCTTGGAAAAGATGAATGGTACTTTGTTTATTTCTTGTTGAATGGTGTCGGTAAACAAAGGTTACCTTCGCTTCCTGATCACTGATTTCATGTTTGTGTTGACCAGGCAGCCATGGCGACCTGGTGGGTCGTGCTGGCTATTGTAGGGGTCCAACTGGTGCACAGCGCGCAAGAAAATGGAGTGGGGGACTTGGTATATCATATTTATGAGTAAGTACTTCAATCATTTAATCATTAAAGTGACTGCACTCAGATAGCTCGAAAACATCTAAATTTTTCGGTAGATGGCCAACGAAATGCTATTTATTATTATAATAGTTAGATCTGAAGTAGTCAAACTTCTAAATTATCTATAACTGTACTAAATTCATCCTGTAGAAAAGGAACTTTTTTCAGGTACCTTATATAAAGTTTTTTTTTGCAGTATCTAAATCAATAATATAAAACATCTAGGTTAAGTATGTAGTTAAATGTAAGTATATATGTGAGTTCCGTTGATAACGTTCTACCTACGATAACTAACCAACTAATTAAAACAATTGCCAAGGTTAATAAAATAGTGGTTATAAAATCATTCTTAGTTTAATATAAGGTAAGTCCAAAATTAAACGTACCGTTTTCAAATTACTTGCTAATTTGTTGTTAAAATACATGTGTGTGTGTGTCCAATTGCTTGGATAACAACAGTTTTGTTGTTGATGAGTTTTATATATGTACCTATTGGGTTCTTTTGTGTACCATGTAAGTAGTGCAACTCTATACTCTATTGCTTCGTTTTTTTTATTATTTATGACCTGTAAGCATCTTTAGTCTAAATTGAATTTTTAATACATATAAGAAAATACAACGTTAAACCAGCAGCAGGCAGGTGTTGACATAAAACAAAATTAAAGAACAGTACCCATATGAAAGTATAAATACAAATCTAATATGTATATCATACCTACTAGTTGTTGTCCGCGGTTTCACTCGCATTTCCAAAGGACTTTGAGACAAATGTAGCCCTATGTTCTTCTCCAAGGTCAAATCTATCTCTATACCAAAATTCAGTAAAATTGGTTCATTGTTTTAAGCATTTTAGGTATGGATTTTTTTTTATTTGCATCGTTATTCCCCAGACCGTCATGGATGTACAAGTGCGTGCAGGACCAGGGATGTCAGCGGACTGCGCACCCTCAACCAGCCGCCTTCAACAGCTCGAGCCAGCTGTTTGTCAGCCTGGACGTGTGTCGCACCGTCTGCGGGCGGTTCGGAGGGCTCTGGCCCAAACCGGTCACTGCGGCGTTAGGCACTCAGATGGTTAAGATACATCCTAACTACCTCAGGTATGTAGAACAGGTTTACCAGTACCTATTACTACTCTAAATAACTAGTTAACTTGAAGTGATTTATTAGGTACTACTTAGGGATTAACGCAAAACTAAACTAAACTAGAATATTCGACAAAATCTCAAGGAAACTTGCACCTCTGAGCGTGTCAAGTCTGACAACCCTGGCTTTGGGCTAGCATGATCGCTAACGCTAGTCAGAGGTGTATGTAGTACCTACCCTTGTCAGAGGTGTAGTACCCTTGGGAGCCAACATATTAGTTTCGAATCTGTCTGGGTGTACTTTGTGTCCCTTAATTATATTTATATCTGTAAAGTCTTCAGCGACATAGATCTTCTCTAGTGCCAGAGCTGCCTTTTGTAGGAAAAATAAATACAATGCAGTTGCTAAGTTATCTGGTTATGGCAAGGTTTTTTCATAACCGTGAAGCAATCTAACTGGCGGTTCTCGTTCGGTAATGAATGCTAACGAATTGATAATATCTAAGTATCGAAAATTACATTGAATAAAATAATAAGTAAGATGAATTAAGTTCTACAAAAATAATATATATAATGTACTAATAAAGACCTAAATCATCACTACATAGTATAAAACAAAGTCGCTTTCGTTGTCTGTCCGTCCCTATGTATGCTTAAATCTTTAAAACTACGCAACGGATTTTGAAGTGTTTTTTTTAATAGATAGAGTGATTCAAGAGGAAGGTTTTAAGCTATTTAACATTACGCTACGGCTCTTAGGAATGGGGCAACGCGGGGAAATAGTGTATAATAAAATCAAATGCTGCTTATAAGAAGTAAGTATAAGTACATTACAAAAATTCTCACACTTTTAAATACACAATAAGGAAAAGAAACCCAATACAGTGGGATAATTATAAAGATTATATACAGTTTTGACATTGATTCTCTAATTATTTGTATATTATATATTTTTAATACAATATTTAATATACCCTAACACTGAAAAAAAAATAACGGTAACTTAATCGGTTGTCATGGTATGTGCATGTGATGAGGAGGGATGAAACGCATGTGATTAAAAAGACCAAAGGAATGATGGATGGTGATGGAAACGGGAGTGAATGATGAGTTGACGGCTGGCAGGTACTAATGAAAGAAAAGCACATGCTGCGCCAACCCGTAAAAATTGGGACAAGGGCAGGAAGATGATGAACCAAATTTAAATTTGCTGCACTTCGTTGAAATCATCTTATGTGATAACGTCACTTATTTTGTAATTTATTCTATACGTACATTTGTGTACAATAACAATTTAAGAGCATAAATGTTGTTATAAAGAAGTAAACCTTTCGATCTCTTGGCCTCGCCGCCGGCGCGAGTAAGCAATCTATCGATAACAGATGTATTTTTCTAGCTAAAAACAATTATTGTTTGTTCGTAAGGTCAGAAGTGAAAAGATTATAGCTGCTTCTATCGTTTGATTTATAATTTAATTAATATGACAAAATGATAGACCATGTTTATGCGGGTACAGATATATCTGGACCTGAACAATTAAGAAAATCAAAGTATCTCAATGATACAAGGGCTATTGTCAATCTGACATGAATTGTATGCCATTGAAATAAAGTTTCATTTCTTTTTATGTTAGATTATTATGTATAGTGTTCATTTCGACATATTTGATAACACTATTAGTAATCAAATTTCGATCTCTATCCTTGTACGCTGGCATTGATTTGTCACTAGTTATGGTTAACGAAGACCGATGTCGTAATTCGCTAATGTTATTGAATTGCTTCAACTTTGTACATATGTAATAGTATTCTCTATACTGGATAGACGCTAGCGTGGCATGGGCTACGGCTATATTATAGTAGGGTACCACGCTGTCTTTTTTTATGGGATAGTGGGACATACTTACAAGCAGACGGATCGCCTGATGGTAAGCGATTACCGCCGCCCATGGACACCCACAACACCAGAGGAGTCACAAATGCGTTGCCCGCCTTTTAAAAGGGGTTTGGGCCTCCGGTAACCTCACTCACTCGGCGAAAAACAACGTAAGCGCTGTTTGACGCCAGTTTTCTGTGAGGCCGTGGTATCACTCCGGTCGAGGCGGCCCTTTCGTGCCGAAGCATGGCTCTCCCACGTTATTGGGAGTCTGACACTAACTTAATGTACTTAACATTAAACAATACAAAGGACAGTTGGGAAACTAGTGTACACTTATATGTAGAAGTAGACCAAGAGAGAGCGTGAAGCAATTGTGCGGTTGAACTCCTATACCACGAGTGGTCACGATATCGCACTTTAGGTACTCATTGCATTGTTACACTATGTGTAATACAAGTGATTACTTATCGAGTTTCCACAACAATGTCCTAGTGAGATAAACGCCAGCGAATAAATACGAAAACAAATGCGATAAAGAATTTAATAACATAATTAAAAAATAGTATAGTCATAATCATAAATTATGTTTTCAATATAAACAATATTTCAAAATGTTTATCATGCGTATGCAGCCTATGATGGTAGGTAAGCGGCAATCGCCGCGCCAGCAACAACAGTGGCATATGTATATCATATTCTTCAAACAACAGAAAATCGCGCATCGTAGGATTGTAGTGTAGGATAACCTTTAAAATAAAAATTTTAGGTACTTGCGACATCAGTGCAAAGAGTGCATGTATAGATAATAGATAATATATAATGTATAGATAGAGAATAAACAATCATTTTTAAAATTTAATTGTAGAACTGTCTAGAAAAGTTTATCAGACAGCTGTCCATTTTGACTATGAAAACAAAGATTTTAGTGATAGTGCATTTTCCTTTTTAAACTACACCCAGGGGCACATTTAACCGGCCACCTACATTTTGTCGATTTCTTCAAACTCTATCGTAATTTAATTCGTTTTATTATAATAATACTTTGGGTGACCTTTCATGAAAACAAATGAAGCATGGTGTAAGTTGTGAAATGGTTTAATTGAGAAAAAAAATAAAAAAGTGAGAATATGGAGTTTTCGTACCAAAAATAACAATTAGCAAGATTTAAATTTAAAAAAATCCAAACCCCTATCTATAACTCAGGCTTTTACAATACTAAACCTTACTACTTAAACCAGGAGCCATCTCGTTTGTGGTCTTCCGTTTGGTCTTTCCTGGTTTAGTGATTTTCGTTCCAAGTCTCTTACATAGCGGGTCTTGCTTGCATGATGTCATGTCAATAATGTGAAAGGACGATAGATATGCAACTCAGTTTAATTAACAAATGTTTATTAGCCCTTGTTAAGGGTCCGGCGGAGCTTGCATTGTCTACAAAAACGTAATACCAAAATAAATCGTAATCCAATCACAATTTTATCAAATTGTGTCATTATTCGGATTTGGATAACGTTAATCTAAGTTCCTACCGTACCAATTCATTTACTACTAATTCACAAGAAATAAACAGCCGGAAATTTGTTCGAAACCTGGTAAAATTATCAATAATTAAATTCGCTTACATTTATTTCCTGTAAAGTATTTTGGACGGAAAGGTAGAGTAGTTCAGGCTAAAGGTATCTGAATCTGAATAATAACACAGTTCTAGATTAAATTACGATTAATTTTAATATTACATTTGTATGTTTTACGTGGGAGAGCCATACTTCGGCACGAATGGGCCGGCTCGACCGGAGTGATATCACGGCCTCATAGAAAAGAAGCGCTTACGTTGTGTTTCGCAGAGTGAGTGAGGTTACCGGAGACCCAATTATAAAAGGCCAGCAACGCACTTGTGACTCCTCTGGTGTTCCTCTACTGTCCAAGGGCGGCGGTAAAAAAAAATAGTATGGAAAATTTAGTCCTCCGGAGTCTTAAGGGTCCGGCGGAGCGTGAATTGCCCACAGAAACGTAATACCGATATAAATTGTAATCCAGACAATATTCTATCAAATTATGTTATCATTAGGATTTAGATACTTAATCTAGGTTCCTACGATTCTATTTCGTCTGCTACTACTTCACTGAAATTAAAAGAAAATCGTTCCAAACTTGGTAAAGTTATCAAAAATTGCGTTCGCTTACAATTATTTCCAGTGAAGTATTTTGGACGAAATAGGATCGTAGAAACCTAGATTAACAGTATCTGAATCCGAATGATAACATAATTTGATAGAATATTGTCTGGATTACGATTTATTTCGATATTACGTTTGTGAGAAAAAATCGGTCCGCCGGACTCTTAATAAGCCTGTATTATAACCTACGTCATCAACTTTTTATATCACAAATCTTGCGACAATTGCAGTGTGTAAAACCGTTACACAAAAACGACGTTTTATAGCGCTATTACGTGCTACATAACTAAAGCTACTTACGACTCACAGCCACTCATGTGATTTCTGAATGTTTTTTTTTCTGTGCCCTTTGTTTTTAATTACGGATTTAAGCCTTCAGCATGGATCGTATATTGAAAGAGACTCCTAATTGCCTATTTGTCTACCAGCCCCCGCCTTTTTCTATGTATGTTGCAATCCAGGCTCCAGGTGACAAGAAAATTTTCAGGAGGTGAAAAAATATAATTCTATCGAAAATCTGAATAACTTTTCTAATTCACATTTAAGTATTATAATGAAATTCATCCACCATCTTAGCGATTTCCTTAGAGGTCCAAGTTTTTTCGAACAATGACACCTACCTTATTCGACTTACGATAGGTAACATGATTTTTATTCGATTTAATTAGAATCATACCGTAGATATATTTTATTATTCCAAATAAATTCTAAAAGCCATTCTTCATGGGATAGTGTATAATAATTCTAAAAGATGTATTCTAAATATAAGATAGATAATGAAAGTAAATATTCGCTCGACTGAACAGCAGGAAGGAAAGTGGTGAGTATTCTTGGCTACAACGTCGTGACTAAACTATTCAATGACCCCAAAAAACCCATTCATTGTACATTGATATCCATTCTGATAGAAATGCAGAAAAACAACTAAGTAGACGGCTGTTCACGCAATCACGTGAGTCGTAAAGGAAATGCGTTATGTAACTGCGAACTGGAATCGCTGAAATATTATTTTTTTCTTTTTCATGTTTTCCTAGAGCATCATTTATCAATGTTTTTAGGAAATAAATAGGTTAGCCAAGATATTTATGTCATGTTGTTCTATAAGAACATAAATAAACTTCAAAAAGATTGCGATACTCATACTGAATAATTTATAGTGATGAAAATGTAGTAATCCTAATATGTGTACCTATTATAAGCGTGAAATTCCAATTACGTGCTAGGACTGCATTAACTAAACATAGATTAAAATTGATAAGTACCTCTTATAATTAATCCTTTTGCCGCTGGAAACCGATCTCGTAAAAGGCTAGAAAGTGTCTGACATGCTCGGTGGTAGGACCTCTTGGGGTCCATCTGGCTGGCGACCACTCTTACTTCGCAGACTGTCTTAGAGTGCTTAGATGTGTGTTCCCCATCTTAGTTGCCGTGGCTCTGCCAGTTTGCACTTCGTAGTCTTACGGCATGGCAATGCATCAACGTCTCCTCTCGCGATGGCGACCTACTTACCAATAGTTCGTCTGCCGACATAAACAATAAAAAAGCTTGTCTACAGATCCTGCTATGCTTGCATTAGGGTATAGTGGGTGGCCTCCATTAACCTCATTCGAACATTATCTTCTAAGGCGCCGTCATTTTTATGATCGCGCATGCGTTATGTTGTTGTTGTCGTGTATCGAGTCACCGTCAGGTGTCTCGCGCGCGTCTGTCTATTCCGGTCCCGGCCGCGAGACGCCTGGGTTGCGTCACACACAACCGCGTCACAACACTGTAACAAGTTGCCTGACAGATTACCTGCGACAGTTATTAGAGCATCGAGTGTAGTCTGCGTCTAAGAATAGCTAGCCGTGTCTCAGGTGTCGTAATTAAACTATGGATCATCAGGTGGAGGGGCATCAAAGAAGAAACTACTCTTGGAATAGAACAGTTTGAAACAACACTTTCGACAAACACGCAAACGCATCACGTTGGTCACAAATCCATTGAGTAACCGCGGCAAGCGGTTAGTCTATGATGCGGCCAGCTTATCCTTGTAGATTAATTGATCAAGTAACCCCAATATTCATTTATTATTATTTTATCGATGTAATTTTTCACAATATGGATAACTTAAATTATCATGAAAATGGACTTCGCGGAAGAGCTACCGGACGGTACAAATAACCTTAATACAAGTACAAAGGCTGTTAACATATTAATTAAGACATTTTTAGACTTGTTACTTATTCGAATTATTCAAAGTCGTGAGATTTACAAATAAAAATCATATACGGCGTCTTAATAAATTGAGTTCAGATTGCCCGAATCTACATAGTTTGATCTCATAATGCAGTACCGTTCACATCCTACGGGTACCTACTGGACTGTGCGCTGTTTATCACCCATATAATCTGGGTAATACGTAAAGTAGGTGGTCCATTATTGCTTCAGTTAATAGAATAACATAATTGCATATAACAGACTCCGGCGGACCGAATGTCCCACACAACCGTAATACCAAAATAAATCGTAATTCAAACACAACTTAATCAAATTGTGTTATTATTCGGATTCCGATACCGTTACTCCAGGTTCCTACTCGGCTATTTGATCCAAAATACTTCACTGGAAATAAATAAATGTAAGTGAATGCAATTCTTGATAACTTTACCTTTGGAACGTTTTTTCGGTCGTTTATTTTTAGTGAAGTAGTCGTGGAGGAAATTGTACGGTAGGACCTAGATTAACGGTATCCGAATCCGAATAATGACACAATTTAAAACAATAATTGTTGGATTACGATTTATTTTGGTATTACGTTTTAGACTGGACCTTTAACAATAAATAGTTACAAACTTGTAGAAATAAGAAGAGCGGTTAACACAATGCTTAAGTGGGCCGATTAAGATAGCTGTATTTTTTGTAAATATATCCGAAAAGTACCTACTTATAGTTATATTTGTAAAAATGTGGTTGTTTATTGGTTTTTACAATAAAAACGTTGTTATAAATAGCTACAGTGATAAATGTGTCCATGTTCTACTCTTCTGTGTATAAAATCATATTATTGTTTATATAGGTACCTGCTGTAAACAATTTTAAGGGGCCATTGTATTCATTAACACGAACATATTTTACTAGAGACTGAAATCGCGAAAGAAAAATATCTATTCCCAGTGGTGGATTCAGGATTTCGGTTTGGGAGGGGTTAATATTAGGCTAATATCAAGTTTAATAATTTAAGATTTATCAGGGATGGACCTAGGTGCCTTGGGGGGGGGGGACACCATTTTTGAGCTAGGGGCTCAAAAATGGTGTCCCCCCCCCCGTCAGTCACTTGTTGTACCACTTGTCCCTATTGTGGATTAATTGGTGTGGATCCACCACCAAAACGTTATTTTTAATTCCTGAATGGCCGTTTCAAATATCAATTCAACAATAAAACCTTTGAAAAATCTATTTAACCTCAATGCTGCATTACAATAGGATGTAGAGTTCCCACGTTCGTGGCTGGCTACATAATTATATATAATGACAGTACATATATATGTAAGTAGTGCCTAGGCAAGTTGTATGAAGGTTAAACCTAGCTATGCACACGGTTGTAGGTCATGCGAATGCGATTGGCACAGATGATGATGCAAAAAACTAATGAGAGAGAAGTGAATAGAAGTGCTTTGTTCATGTTTCGCACATTTTCGCGAAGCACTGTACCTAATGCCTACTAAAGGATAACGAAGCAATTGAAAGTACCTATTTACCAGTCCAGTATTTCAAAACTGTGTTTTTACGTGGGAGAGCCATGCTTCGGCACCAATGGGCCGGCTCGACCGGAGTGATACCACGGCCTCACAGAAAACCGGCGTCAAACAACGCTTACGTTGTGTTTCGTCGAGTGAGTGAGGTTACCGGAGGCCCAATCCCCATTGAAAAGGCGGGCAACGCACTTGTGACTCCTATGGTGTTGCGGGTGTCCATGGGCGACGGTAATCGCTTACCGGCGATCCGTCCGCTCATTTGTCCCCCTATTCCATAAAAAAAAAACTGTGCAGTAGCCAATGAGCTAAAGACTGGTCCTGTATGTATCAGAACATTCTTATTCTCCTTTTTAAATACCTGTGTGTCAACTATCTATATGTAATGTTTTTTATGAAATAGATTCAAGATTAATTTATGTGGATTTTGAGGTCGTGTTTTTTAAGAGGTGTGCAGTGATTGCTCAGTAGCAAAAGTTCTGACATTTTGGAGAAATCACTTACGCGTCGCCATCCTGAGACGTCGTTTCCTAGTAATTTCATTGCCTGCTATTTTGTGCTAGTTCATTACGCATAGCGGCAGAATACTTGGCAAATGGTTATAATGCGGTGGTAATATGAACAAAAAAACACTTTTTAAATAATGACAATTCTTTTATTTTTAACAACATTATGAATTGATATCCGTCCGCTATATTTAATACAGCAATGGTAAGGGCTAACCAGAATAAATCTTTTCATGTGCTGGGAGACATCCAACAGTTTGACAGACTGCGCTCTAAATATACTCGGAAGCCACTTCTAGATAATATAGTTCACGTTAAATATATAAAACTCATTTGCCGTCATGTTTTTTTTTTGAAGAAATCGCTGTTAATCTTTGTCTAGATGGGTAATAGAGATGAGGACAAAAATACGAGCAAAGCTTTGTCAGACAATGGTACAACAATAAAAAAATATATATTATAATGTACACCTATTATTATATTTGATTTATGAGTAGATAAATTAATAGTACACGTCCGAACTACTTGCGAAAAATAAAAGGAAATACAATAGTTTATTGGATATGAGGTAGTTTACAGTCGCATGAAAAAAAAACAATCATTTAAAACGTGACCGCGTCGATAAACAGATTAAAAGCATACCTAGGTAAGGTTTATATCTTACCTCTACTTTAAATATGTTACTAGCTAATAAACTAAAATCCCGGCCCTCTCCCGGAAGATCCTCTGGGATCTAGCTCCGTTATGCGCCAGAGTGTGTCGTATTTGTATTGAATAAAATCCGTATTTTCCTTCTCTTGCCCTACGGTTGGGGCCGGGGGTTGGGATTAGAGATTCACCCCGAACAGATTAGTTTAAGAACCTGCAATCGACGTCTGACTGCATGCTTAGCGTAGCGGATACCTAGGGTCTACGAGCATCAATTCCCACCCGAGCCCAATATTTGTTTGTACCGCAGATATTTGTTTGACCCAGTGTGGTTTCGGCTGTAAATTCCACGTTATATCTACTAAGAAGTACCTACCTACGTTAATATTGACCGTTAGTGAGTTTCTTCTTTTTACAGAATACGGATAAAATATTAGGTATTTATAGAAAATATGATAATATTATTATGCACAATGTTACATTATCAACAGTGAGTGCCTGACCCGTATTCTACAAACTACAGTCACGTAATCTTTAGAGATAATATTCCGCTTCATTGTCAAGTGTTCGTATATGATTAATCTGAATTACATTGGATAAAGACCACGAGGAGGATAATCTACGAGTAAATTTTATATGGGACAACATGTTATGTAACAATTGATATTTTGTTTATTATATGTCTTGCTTGAGTTCATAACGCGAGGTCACCGAGCAGAGGTCAACCACCTTGGTCTCTTTAAGCAAACATAAACGTCTGGTGATGAATCTGTAATTTCATACACCATTTTTGTATGGAATTCTCAATAGAATTTGAATTTCTTGCCTCATTTAACCTATTGGTCCTGCTATGCTAGAGTCCTGGGTTCGATTTCCAGGTCGAGTAGTGTAGGTTTTCTATGAAATTCTTGCAAATTCTTGCAACTTGCTTGAAAGCTCGGAGTTTGGAATTTGTACCCCATTATTGGCAATAGGCAGGCTCCCTATTACATGGCACCTAAACAGACCTACGAACTGTGGATGTAGGTATTATAGTACGCCTCTGCCCAACCCTTCGGGGAATACAGGCGTGATGGTATTTTATGCTTATCATGCTAGCGCACTGTGGATGTCATCAGTTCACATCTGCCAAAACTTTCAGGGATACAAACGTAAATGTACGGCCCTTACCTCTTACTTGCTGGGAGCAGTTATAAGTACATAGGTTTATCGAATGGACAGTAAGTACTTATGGGGTGAACAACCTATCATGAACACCAACGGTGCCCCGACCTACGAGCGCGCATCGTTTATTTTGACAGTCGTGCATGTCGTGATTGCCAACTTTGGTTATGGCGGATTGCAAACCGCCTACTTGTTTTGTTATTGACCGAATAATCTTTTTATAGCATATAAAACATACACCATAAAACAGAAACACTATAAAATAGCTGACTTTAAACCTCATTAGATTCTGTTTATGACTCTGTGTATCAAAATTTAAAAACATTGCTTATTATATTGTATGTTGTTATTAAAATATAATTATTTACAAATAAGCAATGATTTGTTGTGTGTTGCTCACATCTCACGAAGTGACAATTTGATGCAATTATTGTGCCTCTTTATTATTTGTGATGAAAAATGACGAAGCGGCTTATTTTGTCACACTCATTATCCACAAAAAGTACATTTAATTGTATTGTGACGGATGTGAATAATCCTTGTGGTTTTCACATCCGTTAGTTTACGATTGTAATGTATTTTTTGCATGGGTTATTCAGGTGGATATGCTTGGGCATTACATAGGAGGGACGGGTGATCATATTTAGAATAAGTATAATATAATTATACACTGTAAACGAAATAATATCTGACTGACTGCCAGTCGGATATTATTCTGCGGACTGGCTGGTAACCATTCTTCCGCCGGAGTTTGTCGTAAAGCACCTTCGGCCACTTATTTTGCTGAAATCATTAAGGTTTATGGTATCAATAGATAGAGACAAGAAATTATAATTTTTGTAGACGCAAAAATCGACCAGAAGCCGAACTCGAGCTTGCGTCCTCTGGGTTTACACTATTGAAGTCTCTACCTATGGTATTAATCTTCTCTTTCTCAGAATTCCTTTTATAAGTACTGATGTCAGCAGTATGATGAAACACTGCTTTATACCCGTATTAAACGCAGCTTCGCTTGTGTAGAAATTCCCAACTTTTCCGGTGGTTTAAATAAAAATCTACCAACCTTGTCCTGACAATAACGAACACAACAAAAAGAATTATCCAATTTGGTGCAGTCGTCCGAAAGTTACGCCTGTACATACATTTCGGAGATTTATTTTTATTTATTATAGATAAATCGTACCCACAGGTTCGACCTACAAAATGTACCGGTAGAAGCTCGGGAACTCCTGGTGGACATGACGAAGTTAGTTGGGCCAAATCTGCTGGCTGAATGTAACGGTGACGTCACGGAGGTTGTAGAGACTCCCATCGTGGTCTTATTGAACGTGAAGAGCCCAAACTTGGCTCTGACCTGGGAAACGAACGAGGAGTACATGCTTGATGTCCAGACTAAAGGTACGTTTTAGTTTTGCACTATTCCATGGTGAGTTAGGTGCTTTGGTTTGTAGTATAAGCCCCTGAAGATTTAGTCATAACCAGTTACCAGGACTTTTTAATTGTTTATTTTTTAATACGAAATGGTACAGGTTTTTAAGCAAGCATTTTAAAATACATAATTGTAATACCTACAGATATCTTCAAAAACTTTTTTCTTTTTCAGACAATCAGATATCAGTTCACATCCATACTGACACAGTATATGGAGCCCGTCATGCATTGGAGACTTTTACTCAGTTGGTAGCATCAGATAGACCTGACTACTCGGACGACAAGAAATGTGGACTCCTGCTGGTTTCAGGCGCCAAGATTCGTGACCGACCAGTCTATAAGCATAGAGGTCTAATGCTCGATTCGAGCAGACACTTCATACCTATAGACGATATCAAGAGGACCATCGATGGCATGGCTGCAAATAAGATGAACATTTTCCACTGGCACGTGACTGACTCGCACAGTTTTCCACTGGAATCCACTAGAGTGCCGCAATTTACAAGGTGCTTAATCGATCAATTTTTGAGATGCTTCTTCATTTTTACGTCCACTTTGTGAGGGGAACATCATGACATCCTGTCCTTTAGTAGGTAAGGTGACTCAACAGGAATCGATTAAACGTGAAGAATTCAATTAGACTGTGGGTTTTATTGTCCTAGGTGTACGATTTAGATTAACGTCTCTCGGGGAGGCGTCTTTCATGTTACCCATCATCAGCCTATAACAATTCACTGCTACCCATTATAAGCCTCCCTCAATGTGTGCCATTTCACCATGTCCTCTGCTTGTCAAATCAAATCATCACTTCATATAACCCAACGGTGGAATATTGAGCGATATGACTTTATGAATTCATTCATGATTTCCAAGTAAAGGCTATGATGCCATAAAAGATTTATTACAATGTAAATTTAGCTACAATAATTTTCTTTTGCCGCCTATATTATGCCGTTTCTTAACTTAGTTTACTTACATAGTTCGTATTTCCTTCAAGGTACGGTGCATATTCCGCGAAGGAGATCTACTCAGCGGAAGAAGTGAGGGAACTGATAAGATACGCTCAAGTGCGCGGTGTGCGCGTTGTGATAGAGATCGATGCGCCCGCGCACGCCGGCAACGGCTGGCAGTGGGGGAAGGTGAGTTATACTTGCTACAAATATTATAATTTTAAATATACTTACATACTGTTTCAGGAAGTACATCAATATAATAAGTATAAATAAAATATATACTTTACCTTCAAAATAATGCAATTGTGTTTAGCGTTTATGGCAGTTCACTATTCCTTAATCTCCACTCTCCAGGGAAAAAACATCAAATTGAACGATGATATAATTTACGATATTGACATTAGATTAAAATTATATTTTGATTAACCATTATTTTCTACCAGAATGATGCCATGACAGATGCAAAATTATTATAAAACTGAATCAAAGATTATATTGCTCAGGTCTACTGATCGATTGCTATGAAAATATACCAAATAAATACTCGCTCCGTATAATCTTTCTAACGGCGATCCTGCCACTATGTTGGGCACAGTTCCAATCCTGTATGTACTGAGAATCGACTTGGAAGCCGCACCATAAATACGCGTTGATGAACATATGCAAGAAGATCGAATGAATAGATTAGCTAGACTGCAGTTAGTTATTTAAGATTATTTTAATTTATTAATATTTATGGGTGGGAGCGGATTAGAATACAGTTCCACGCTGCTATTCAGATAGGCATCTAGGTTATCGTAAGAGGCGAGAAAATATTTAACTTGCTCGGTGGTAGGACCTCGTGGAGTCTGACTGGCTGGCGACCACCCCTAAGTTAGACTGATTGACTGTCGGAGACTATCGTAAAACACCTTGGTTGTGTGTTTTAAAGCTGAAACAAATAGGTAAATTGACCTCTATAAGATGTTAACGTTGTTTGTGTGTCTGTAAAAACAATCCTGTAAAAACAATTATAAATATTTAAATACTATTTCAACCAATGCCTTTTTTTAAATCTGATCTTGGTCCATATTTCGATATTACGTACTTATAACCAGTTTCGCCCACGGAATAAACTACTAACTAGTTCCACCCACGATTTTGTCCACGTGGTTTTATTCCCACTAGGTACACACATTTGAGAAATTATTAGTGAGAGTTTGTTACGAATTAATCTGGAATCAGATCAAAACCTATATAAGTTTGTAACTTAGATTAATATTAGAAATATGAGGAAATAAACTAATCCAGACATTTCCTATACGTCATTAATATGCATCGTCATATTTTACTATGATATTTACTACGTCATATTTTTTTTATGGGCTAGGGGGGCAAACGGCCAGACGGATCGCCTGATGGTAAGCGATTACCGCCGCCCATGGACACCATAGGAGTCACAAGTGCGTTGCCGACCTTTTAAAAGGGGATTGGGCCTCTGGTAACCTCACTCACTCGGCGAAACACAACGTAAACGTTGTTTAACGCCGGTTTTCTGTGAGGCCGTGGTATCACTTCGGTCGAGCCGGCCCATTCGTGCCGAAGCATGGCTCTCCCACGTAAAAATATATATCATTCCAGGAGTACGGATTCGGTGACCTGGCTGTATGCGTGAACCAGTGGCCGTGGCGCACCAAGTGTGTGGCGCCCCCGTGTGGCCAATTGAATCCGGCCAACCCCGCCATGTACCGCGTACTGCGCGACCTCTACCGGGATATCGCGGAGACTTTGCTGCAACCTGCTCTGCTGCATATGGGAGGCGATGAGGTAATTAATACCTACATACACTAAAACCGGTGACCTTATCGCTGGATCTAATGATATCACGACACTCAACGCAGAAACTAACTGAGATCAGACAATTTGTCATTTTAGTTCAGAGTTTAACATACCATCACGTCTCTGTTCCCCGAAGGGTAGGGAGAGGTGTACTAATGTACCTACACCAACAGTTCGCCAATATGTTTAGGTCCCATGTAATAAAGGGTAATCCTATTGCTATTAATCGGGCTCAAATCCAAACTCCGAACTGCTACTGAGAATTTCATAGAAAACCCCATTTAAACACTGCTCGACCTGGTAATCGAACCCAGGACAAGGACCACTAGACTTATGACGTAGTTTCCAGTTTTCAATGTTTAAATACCTACTAAAAAAACAGGTGGCGCTTGAATGCTGGAATTCAACAGAAGAGATTACTGACTACATGCAGCAACAGAATTACGAGAGAAACGCCAACGGCTTCATGGACCTTTGGTCGGAATTCCACGAGAAGGCACTTCAGGCTTGGGACGAAGAACTGGAGGCGGCCCACGGTACGACCAAACAGCCTGTAATGCTGTGGTCCTCTGACCTTACGCAGCCAGAAAGGATAAGCAAGTACCTGAGCAAAGACAGGTGAGGCAATGTCATGTCTTTACAAAAAATAGTGCATCTAATAAAATAATTATATTATAAACCTGCATTTAAAAAGTCCAACATATTCATAAAAATCTAAACATAACTGAACCTACGAAGTAGAACTACTTAATTAGTATAATTATGATCATTAGTTCAGTGCGTTCTCATTGTAAAAAGGCTGCTAGCTGCTACCATCTCAACCATGTCAACTTACACATTTTGTATCTTGTTAATTGAAGTTAGCCTTTGGTGCCCAAGTGCCTCGGTATTAACAAGACTTATTTATCGAGCTTATATTTGAGGTGTCAAATAATTATCATATATATCTACATGCAATCACGCCTTTTTCCCATAAGGGTATGCAGACACTACGGAACGCCACTTCATACGATTCTTGATACATCTTTTGCTTCGTATACATTCATATTTCATACTTACATCTTGTCATACTAACGCGCCGGTCGCGTGTACTATGCAACTTGAAGGACAACGATAAAATAATATTCTTACACTAGAAATTCAGACAATAAGTTAGCAATAGCCATTAGTTTCAAACTGTCTATATTAATTTCAGATACGTGATTGAAGTTTGGGAACGGGTCAACAGTCCTCTTCTATATCAGCTCCTAAAAGCAGGTTACCGCACCGTCTCCGTTCCTAAAGACATTTGGTACCTGGATCATGGCTTCTGGGGCAGCACCAAGTACTCCAATTGGAGAAAAATGTATGCGCACACGCTGCCGAGAGAAGACAACTTCCTTGGAGGAGAGGTCGCCATGTGGACTGAGTATTTAGATGAACAGGGACTAGGTAAGTTTTGTTGAAGATTATGTGTATTTATGATTGGGTTGCTGATTTTGGAGTCGCTTGTTGATTTATTAATCATATAAATAACAGAAATATATTAATTGTAAAATTATAGAAAGATTAGGTATCTAATACATATAACATAACGGATAGGTCCTCTCTGAGCAGGGTATTGTGATGTCAGTGTGGTTATTATTGCTTTATTAGCCAACTAAAACAAAAAAGACCATTTGAGTGACGTGGAGGTTATTTGTACATGTGCAGATACACGTGTGTGGCCGCGCGCAGCGGCCGTGGCAGAGCGGCTGTGGGCAGACCCCGTCGGTAGCGTATACGCCGCTGAGCCGCGCATGCAACGCCAGCGCAGCCGTCTGCTGGCGCGCGGAATCCGCGCCGACGCCATCGCGCCCGGCTGGTGCCAGCAACACGACACAAAGTGCTACTAAACAAACATTACACGATGTTGATATCCACTGCCGCCTTTAGCGCTATTTAGAAGCTGCCTTAAAGTGATGCTAACCAACGAGGGCGCATGATTTATAATAATTATGATGATCAGTGGTCATGTAAATATAACAGACATTTTGTGACCCATCCACACACTTTGCATGGTATTCTAGCGACATCTGTGACGCTACTTAAGAACTGAGCAGCGATATAGTGACATCTACTTTGAAGCTTTGAATCACGTTAACGCGGTTGTGTGAAAAACATAGGGAGAGGAGTTGCATTCTATCGTTCGCATTGACGATCAAACCAAAAACTAAATGTATGGAAATGATATATATGAAAGCCCGATTTGTCAAAAGATTGAAATATATTATTCCATACGTTTTATTTCTATTCGTTCGTAGATTCATTTGTTAGATTGTAATGTGTCTACAGGCCCAGTCTACCATAACATAATTATTTATATGCATATATTATTATAGATCATACTTATACGTAACAAAAACGTTTTGATGGTCAATATTATAAAGTAATACAAAATATTCACCAGGTTATAAAAAAGACAATATCGTAATAACTATATGATCAGTTCGTACTTTCAGTAGTATGTAGATATTTTAAGTCCAACGTTCATTAATTTACGTTATTAGTTATTTTATCATTATTTTTACGGTTAAATAATATATTTGAAATTTATATTGTATGGATAATAATTGGTGGTGCTAAAAAATCTATGTCAAAATATTTCAGAATTAGCTCTAATAAAAATAAGTACCTATTAATAAAAATAATGTGGTTACGTTTACTCGCGATAAACATGACTGAAATGATAATGATGGGGAGCTCAGTTCAAGAGTAGTAGTATCTACAAGAGAACCGAATGAATTTGATTAAGACTGCAGAGATAGTTTGGACCTTGAAGAAAACATAGGCTACAACTTATCTCAAAAAGTCCTTTGGGATGCGAGTGAAACCGCGGGCAAGACCTAGTAAATACTAAAATCACATCATTGTTCCTTCTATAGAGCTGTATAGAAACATTATGAAGGACCACCTACCATAAGTTTTTATGTCAGGGTAGTTTAGCCAATGTGTTCAGTCTCATGACCCCGACTATAGTGTAAGCCAAGACTACTGGAGTTTTTAGTTGGAACAAGTCCGACATACCCGCCGCTCCTTGCTGAGGATTATCCATCAAAAAGAGCAGTGCCGAAGTACCTATTACGTCAAAGAGATATAAAATTGGCGGGAAGATATGGTTTGACATGTCGATAACAATATTTTGTATTCGTCCTATTATAGTTACTTACAGCGAAAATTTTGAATTACGTAATTCTTTCCACGAACAATATTGCTGTCAACATTTTTTAAGAAACAAACTACGCGATTATATTGGTGGCGAAATCTAGCTACTCTGCGTATGTGGCTACATAGATGTCGCTACACATAATAAAATAAATGTGAAGATCATAATATCGGTTTTATGTTTCGGTGCCTTCAAAATCTGTTTGTAAATATCTACTACATAATGTAACTAGCATAATATAAAAATAGCAATGCAAGCTAATGCAAGTGACTAATTAGTTTTAATTAGTTTCTAACTAATAATTTGTTTGGTCGCTTATTCAAGTGTGACCCGGAGATTTGAATATTTTATTCTTTTGGAAAATTGCTATTAAAATTATTCGTTTATGGCGGCATTTCACCAATATCGGGTACTTACATTTCCGCGTTCTGTTCCAATTTTTTAATTTTAATTCATGGAATAGCGGCTACTCTGATAATTACGATGAAATGTGGCCTAAAACATAATAGGCATGTACATTATTACTATTATCATAAAGTACATTGAAAGACTAATAATGGTCGTCACTTAAAGTCAAATCAAATATCTAATAAGACTGATGAGTATCGATACCTGCATATTATGTATTAAAAAGATGTTGAGCATTTTAAAAATATCGTTGCCTTTGACAACCACTGACTTGTTATAATCATAAAGGCTAATTAAACTAGATACCTAATTGGCGTGTAACGATCGTAACACCGAATCAAGCTTAGGTAATCCGATTATCGAACGTCGAAGTTTTGGATCACCAATAAAGTCCTTCACCTACGCAGAATGTCAAATAACGAATGTACTAAACGTCAAATAACATTTGGAAGTAGCGTCAAGGAAAACTGTGAACACCGAATCGTCAGTGGGAGAAAAACGTGTGATTCGACACCCTAAACTTTGTAGTTCGATTTTTGTACAGCTTGAATTACGTAACGGATTCATTCACATTTAATTTATAAATAATTAAATGTGAATGAATCCGTTAAATAAGTAAATGTATACGCAGGTAGAAAAATAAGCTTTTATAGAGCGATTGAACGAAAATTCCATAAGCTGAATCGGCCTCCTGATTTCAGTAGCGATTAGAGAAGCAATAAATAATGCCATATGTATAATAAAGTCAAGTTATGAAAGATGTAAATATTCTTATCTACCAACACAAATAATGTACACGAGAGATTCTGAAATATACCGAATTTATTGTGATATATAATAATTTTAGTTTTATACCTACTTAAGAATATTGATCTATGACAATTATACAATAAAATTACTACTGTATACTATACATTTTGTATTTTATTTAAAGAAAACATGTGGGCAATTTTCAATTTTTCGTTGTACCCGAGCTCTACACTAGGTAAGTAGGTACGTAAGTACTTCAAATTATTTTATTAGGTACACGTACCTAAACAAAGAAATAACCAATTAGCGGTCAGAGCGTCTGGTGTATCTAACCAGAAGACGCAGGTTCGAATCCTGCCCGCGACTGAATTTTTCCTTCACTAAAAAATGCTTCCTGGAAAATGCATAAAAAAACACAAAAAGACAATTCACTTTGGTTGGATATTTTAAACTTAGTTGCAGTGGCTGTGAAATATAAATTTCAAATTATTTTCAATCTCATTCTTTGTTCGACACAGTTTTCGTACGGTTTTAAATTCAAATAATTTGATAATTAGCGATCGCAAATTGTAATTTCATCTAATATTTATTTATCTATTTTATAGATTTTAGATTTTGGAGCAAAGCTTTTATACATCAGACATCATTTTATACATTTTAGTGAATGGAAAATCTTTTAGTATTAGGTGGTTGGTAAGTTTCTGTCGCGACTAGCTATCTACTATTTTCATGAACCCACTTACCTACTCCAATAGTTGTAGATAGCGAAATACAAACATTAAATTTGAATTTAGCAGGCTAAGTCAGCACATCTGGTTTAAACATTATGTTGCCTCATATCTTTAGTTTAAATAGCACAATATTACAAATCTAATTTTATACACATTAGCCACAATAATTTAATCTAATTTACATTACTTGATAGCAACATTATGTAGGTATCCAAAGTACCTACTATCATTAATCGTTTCAAAAAATTACCTAAGTACACGATGTCTAATTTAATGAATATGGTCTACAACAAAGCTTACAGTTACATTAACATTGACTAGAACAAAATCACAAAATTAAACTTAAATATCACTTTTTCTGTCTGTGACACTGATCTCTGTAACTGAAATCGTCAATTTAAGTTCAGCAATAGTCGTAATCAGCTTTAAAGTTTAACTATCCCAATCACAACATTGAAAGTTTAGACATTGAAATGAAACTACTTTATGCGGATTTTATCGTGTTGTATTAATATTATTTAATTCCCGACGTTTCGGATCCTTTACAGCATCCATGGTCACGGGTAGACTAAGTTGTTGGACGTTAATACAACGCAATAAAATCCGTAAAAGATAGTTTTATTTGAATATCTAATAATCGCGTAAGTGTCAAAAACTAGTATATTGAAAGTTTAGTTTCAGATTTCGGGTAGTGGCAACTCCGTCAAAGCTTATCGTTAATTTGCCAAAAACTACTAAGTACCTACAAATAAGCAGACGCTTGCTTGTAATCTCTACAAAACTTATTTCATTGCAGTTTATTGATGAACACAACTTTCTATAACTTTCTATTTTATAGAAAAACATAGTTATTAAAAAACATTGATAATTGTAAAATAAAAAGCTGACCAATTACATTGGGACATTATTCCTAATCCTATCATTACCATTCTTCGCTCCTAAACTGAGATCATTTGGCATCATGTCATGAAGCACTGTGTCACTCCTAAAAATGCTGGTCGCGATTCTGCTGGCCAGTCTCTCTGACTCCCTTATATCATCATCTTTAGAATGAGACGTCAAATCTATTTCAGTGTCACTATCGCTATCACTGGCTTCTTTTTCACGTCTTTGAGGTCGATAGGCAAGGTTCTGTGGCTCGTCCATATCTTGAACTGACGTCCCGCAAGGGCATGGACTAGGCTTTGACATCACCCTCAAATCTGTTGGAACTATTTCTGAATCCATTTGTTGCGTCATCATTAACGGTGGGAATGTGAACGGCTGCTGCAGCATTCTACCATCATCGTTGGTGTACGACATGGGTGGTATCTCGTGTACATTCTGATTCACTGATGGTAAAGTTTCTATGTTGGTGTTGTGGAGATAGGCATCTTGACGAGGTGACTTCAGTTCCCGGTTCTCTACTAGAGCTCCAGGGGGTTCCGGTGAATCTTTATCGTTGGGGGATTCTGGTGCCTCTGGTGAAGAATCCGGTTTGGCGTGACCTGAAAATTTATAATTATTATTTCTAATATTTATTATTAAGTACTTTTGTAAAACAATGATATAAATGAAGTGAATGTCGACAGTGAACGAAAACGCAAAAGTCACAAATACATAATTTTATAATCTGACTAGCAACCCGCCCGCGGTTTCACCCACGTTGCTCTGCTCCTATTGCTCGTAGCGTGATGTTATATAGCCTATAAGTCCTATAACCTTCCTCGATAAATGGACTATCCAACACAAAAGAATTTTTCAATTGCAACCTGAGATTAGCGCATTCAAACAAACTCTTCAGCTTTATATTAGTATAGATTACGACAGTAGGTCGCAGTTTGTTTCCGAAAGGTTCCATGGATTTAATTTCTTTTTAAATATAGATAACAACAATGTTACTTTAAATTGTTGTGCATGTGCCTATTCCAATAACATGCAGGATTCAAATAATATGAATTTATGGGATTGGGAATATTTAGAATAACGCGGGACACAGCTACTCAGTTCTAGGTATGTGTCGATCGCGAACGAACGAATCAAACGACCCGGGTCTCAAGATCCGCGCAAACAATAGGGTCACTTCGAAAAATATGATTCGTTCGTTCGCTAGACCGACCCACGACCCGTCAAAACAAAACCTACGAATGAGAACCATTGATTGACTGACGACAGTCATTGTCGCATTTGAATTGTTTTGATCTCACGAAAACAATCGAATTAAATGAACATAGTAGTAGGCTTAAACCCGAAAAAGCAGCACAGTTATTTTTTTTAAATCATAATCTTCTATCTTCTATACTTATAATAAATCTGTAGAGAGGTCAATTCTGTACATGAAATATATTTCCAAAATAATAACTATCAGCGGGTGATTAGTGATCGATACTGACGCCAAAAATGCAATCAGTAAAATTTTTGTCTGTCTGTCTGTGTGTCTGTCTGTCTGTCTGTCTGTCTGTATGTTCGTTATAGAAACAAAAACCACTAGACGGATTTCAACGTAACTTGGTACAATTGTTCGTCATACTCCTGGGCAGGTTATGGTATACTTTTCATCACGCTACGATCAATAGGAGCAGAGCAGTGAAGGGAAATGTTGGGAAAATGAGTGATTCATGAGAAAGGTTTCAAGCTATAAAACATCACGCTACAACCCTTAGGAACGGGGCAACGCAGGTGAAACCGCGGGCGAAGAACTAGGGAACAAGGTAACTATTCCACGCGGACGAAGTCGCTGGCAAAAGCTAGTTTAAAATAATTATTTACTTATAAAAATGTTTTTTAATGAACTTTTATTACTACAAGCTTAACATTTTTGTGATGTTTCTTCTATTACCTACGTGTATCTAAATAAATACGACCCGATTGGGTGTATGTACCTACACAATATTATTCGGTAGGTACGCAAGTAGCTCGAACCAAGGAACCAAGCGACATGGTTCGTGAGCTAGTTTGCGTGCCGAGACTACCGAGTACCGAATCCTTTAGCGAACCAATAGATCGACTGAACGGGTCGAAAGAACCGGGTCATTTTTTAAACGGTTCAGTATTGAACCGGGTCTCCAAAACTGAACGAACTACACCATGTCTACGTAATAAACACTGACTTACCTCCGGACAATGGCAACGACGGCGAACCAAGTCCGAGGCACCTCATGCGCCACGCATCCTGCAGGAGCTGCAGCCTCGCTTGCTTGCGCCACTTCGCACGACGGTTCTGGAACCACACCTGCGCCAAAATTATTTGTTAACTAAATCCTATTATCATCATCGCTTTCCTGTTCTTATGTCAATTTAGTCGGAGTTGCCACAGGATGTGTATTTTCTTTAACCCGTTTCACCCGTAAAATATGTACCTATCATTGGGTAGATAATAATAGATTTATCAAACAGTCAAATAAATTTAGGTAATCGTTATTAAAATTAGGTTAACATTTGGTTGAAAAACTGATAATGTTAAGGAAGTTTTTTTTATCACGCTTTTACAGTATATATACATATTTCCAAAGTCTAAAGCTGATCCGATCTTGTCGGGATCTATCACAGAAGTAATTATGAAGTGCTCACTAAAATCATTACCGAACTAAAATGAATGTCCGAAACGATAAAAGCAAACATGCACCGTGGCAGGTGTAGTACAAATAAAATCCGTCCGTTTAATGATGTCCGTAATCCAAAGTTATATTATAAACTAGCTTCCGCCAGCGGCTACGCCCGCTTTATCAACGACCCATGTCACTTCCCAGAACAAAATAATCAAATAATTTTCCCGTTTTTGCCACATTTTTTAATTGTGCTCCGCTCCTATTGGTCGTAGCGTAATGAAAAGTATACTATAACCTGCCCAGGAGTATGAAGAACAATTGTTCTAAGTTTCGTTGAAATCCGTCGAGTGGTTTTTGTTTCTATAACGAACATACAGACAGACAGACAGACAAAAATTTTACTGATTGCATTTTTGGCATCAGTATCGATCACTAATCACCCGCTGATAGTTATTTTGGAAATATATTTCATGTACAGAATTGACCTCTCTACAGATTTATTATAAGTATAGATAGAAGATTTAAAATTTGAAGCGAACTTTCGTCTTTCGGTTTTTTATGTTTTCAAACCTAAACCGCTGAAGCAACTTTATTGCGTTATGGTACCTATAAAGATAAATTAAATCTTGAAAAAGGATAAAGGCTTTGTCTCAAAAAGTCATTTAGGATGCGAGTGAAATCCCGAGCAACAGCTAGTGTAGAATAATTGGAATTACTAATATTACAAGTAGCACAGAAAAGAATATACACAAGCATGCATATTGTATTTACCTCGAAACAGAAACTGATCCGGGATTATGGTAAACGATAAAACGCTTGGATGCAACTATTGAATTCTGTTTTAGGCAAATTATTGTAATAACTATCGAAGCGGATTGAAAAGTTCTATTTTAATTCGACTATGATGAAAATTCATTGTGTCAAGGCTCTCTCTTTCCCCGTGGGAGTAAGTATTTGCTAATACAAAATCTACTACCGGTTTCCAAATTTCTCAAAAGTAGGAACGTGTTTAATCGAGCAAAAGAATACTACCTGAACCAATCGCTTGCTTTGTTTTTCAGCTTGCTTTCTTATTGCATTACTTCTAGGTCTATCTGAAAGACAGAAAAATAACAAAAGAAACCACTTAAATTTGGTTTTGTCTTTATCGTCTCGTCCACTATCTTTTACGTATCGTTTAAGTAGCTGTAATCAATAAAATAGTCTAATTAGATTATTTTAATAACTGATTCTTCGGATTACGTATAATTACCTTTGAATCACTATCAATTGCCCGGTTAATAGCAATAGGCTCGCCCCCTATTACATGGGACCTAAACATACCGGCGATCTGTGGGTGTACATTAGTACGCCTCTGCCTAACCCTTCGGGGAATACAGGCGTGATGGTATGTTATTTTATGTTAAATTTTAATAACTCTAACGTACCCCATCACGGATAAATATTTTTACCTATTTATAACGTTGCTCTATATTAGAATTTGTATCGCCTATAACGTAGGTATATTTACGATTTTCTTTTCAATCACTCGTTGTTTGATCTCATCGATCGAATACTACTTGTAAAGAATTAATAAACTATTATTAATAAAATTGATATTACTTTTAATTAAATTAGCAACAACCAAAATGAAAAGCAAGTAAACCTCCTTATCATCCATTGAACTCTGTAACGTTCATTAAAGCGAAGGTTTCTTAGGAGCCGTTTAAACGATTCAGTTTTAAATATTACTGCAACATTTTCACTCCTACATTAGAAGGAGGAAGGTTGTATATAATGTACTGCATGATTTTTAAATTTAACAATTAAATTCTTCCAAAGAGGGGAAAATGAGATCAGCGTAGTAACACTGAGGGAAAAAGCTTGTGATTGTATTATAGATAAGATTTTATATGTGGGAGAGTCATGCTTCGGCACGAATGGGCCCGCTCGACCGGAATGATACCATGGCCTCACAGAAAACCGGCGTGAAACAACGCTTATGTTGTGTTTCGCCGAGTGAGTGTTACCGGAGGCCCAATCCTCTTTTAAAAGGCTGGCAAAGCACTTGTAACTCCTCTGGTGTTGCGGGTGTCCATGGTCGGCGGTCATCGCTTTCCATCAGGCGATCCGTCTGCTCGTTTGCCCCCCTATCCCATAAAAAAATAGATGTTTTTATTTTATACTAGCTTTTGCCAGCGACTTCGTCCGCGTGGAATAGTTACTTTGTTCTCTAGTTCGTCGCCCGCGGTTTCACCTGCGTTGCTCTGTTCCTAAGGGTTGTAGCGTGATGTTTTATAGCTTGAAACCTTTCTCATCAATCACTCATTTTCCCAACATTTCCCTTCACTGCTCTGCTCCTATTGATCGTAGCGTGATGAAAAGTATACTATAACCTGCCCAGGAGTATGAAGAACAATTGTACCAAGTTTCGTTGAAATCCGTCGAGTGGTTTTTGTTTCTATAACGAACATACAGACAGACAGACAGACAGACAAAAATTTTACTGATTGCATTTTTGGCGTCAGTATCGATCACTAATCACCCGCTGATAGTTATTTTGAAAATATATTTCATGTACAGAATTGACCTCTCTACAGATTTATTATAAGTATAGATATTCTGATGACAACACTTAAAAAACAAAAATCAGCAAATCGCTTTTGGAACTGTAAAAGAACTTTATTCATCGATCTTCTATAGAAAAAAAAAGCAACAAAATATCAATATACTTACTTGTACTCTAGCTTCCGACAAGCTGATCCTCAGCGCCACCTCCTCTCTGAGGAACACGTCAGGGTAGTGTGTCTTCTGGAACAAGGACTCCAGCTCACTCAGCTGCTGTGGCGTGAACGTCGTGCGGTTCCGACGCTGTCGACGACGCCCGAACATGTACTCGGTGAGCAGATCTCCCGGCAATGGAGATAGGTAAGGTCCCGCCATTTGTACTCTTTGTTCCAATCTTTATAGTCTTTGGAGCTCTGTGGTTTCTTTAGATTTTCTAACTCTGATTCGAACGGTATAACATCAATCTCTTTATCATTATTTTCAAACACGTTTGTAAAGGCCAATTTAATTTTTTCCGACGTAACTAAATTTTAGCACAAATCACGTCAATTTTATTCAAAACATAGATTCAGAACTGATGATGATAAAAGTTAATTTGACCTATCCTATCATGTTCTTGTTAGTTAATTCAGCATATTAATAAACTATAAAGTTAGTCAAAGTTATCGTTCACGGCTCTCGATCCGACACTAAACTTTGAGCTTCTCAATAAGTCTCATATCCGAGATGATCCGAACGGTACTGTTTGATTTCGCGAAAATCTCGTCAGGAAAACCACCCTGACTCCACCCCCTCGAAACTGAAAGATTGCACGTGATTGGCGGAGTGATGCAGGGGTTGAAAATTCTAGCCAATCAGAGGGTGCGATGGGGGCTGTATTTAATAGGTGCAGATTAAGTTATGGCGTATCTGTAAATATAAATGTTGTATACACCTTTGGTGAAGAGCTGTTAATGAAATATTTAATACAGTGAACGACGGCCTTTTTAGTGCACTGATTAGGTGTCTTTATTAATTTTAAAAGTTAATAACCTAAATTTATCTTTTTGTGATTTTTTTGCATTTTCCATGCTAAGATTATTAAGTTATTTAATAGTAAAGGAAAAAATTCAATCGCGGGCAGGAAACGTCACCTTATGACGTAAATTCAGAATGTGAAGGCAAAATTTCAATCATGCGGGTAGGGTTCGCGGTGGCTTAGAGGTCAGAGCGTCTGGTATATCAAACCAGAAGACGCAGGTTCGAATCCTGCCCGCGATTGAATTTTTTCCTTTACTATTAAATAACCTAAATTTATATAAGTTATTATATTTCCTCATGTAAGTATAAGTGAACGAATGTGATTAAAGTAAAGGAGGTACCTATTCTTATTAATAAATTCTTAATTCGCAGTAATTTACCAAATTAAAGTAAGATGACGGTGATGAAATATATTGTTATGAATTTAACTTGTAATCTAAAGTAGAGTGACAATGCTATTTTATAAAGTCCTACTGTTATCTAGGCTAGCCTTCTTCCTACTATTAAAAACTAATAAGTAGGTACTTAGTTCACATCATTACCATCTTGTTCACTTTACGTACACAACAATATATTTTTTTAAATTACAATAAACTGTCTTTTCTTTGCGAAATACATAAGCCCATGCCGTTTTTTTACCTTTTGCGAATAATAGATGAGTACATCCCAAATGCGATTTTCATATACATACCAAGATTGCAACAGGCCCAGAAAGGAAGTATATCTAATAAATAATACGGTACAATTTTCATCTGATAGTTTTATCTTCCAGAGTTCAACCAAATAATGTACATCTTAATAGCATATTTAAAAGATATGGAACTCGCTGTATGAAGACGACTGCCATAGCTGTCGGAGGCTCTCGTCATCGCCGCACATGGACACCTGCAACACCAGAGGAGGAGTCGCCGAACTTTAAGAGCTCCTACAGACTGCAGACTACCGGAGTTTCAGCAACCGAAACGGAACCAGCTGTCACGCGCAAAAGTATGAACATGTACGGGACGTAAAGGTGGTCACCAGTCAGTCAGGTCCCAAGAGGTCTTACCACCAAGCAAGTAAGATATTTCCTCGCCTCTTACGAGATACTTACCTATCTGAATAACAGTGACGAACTGTACTGTCTAACTCGTCCCCACTCCGGGTAAAATATTTGCATAATACTTACTATGCTTGATGGCGAAATATCTGGCACTCTTAGGCAAACTTCTGTAGCAGGGTTTTAGTATGCCTCAGGCTACTATCCAAATGCTTGAGGTGTCGAAAAGATGCGTCATGGTGCCCGCTAAGGACATACATATGTCTCTCCGACTCCTACCGACTTAAAACTATACACTGCCCCACTCCACCTATTGTCGGGGCCATAGGATTCGTAATTAAATACATTAATTTCATAACCCTCGTTAGGAAAGTTGTCAATGATTAGGCACGTACTTATTTTTATATAAAAAATCATTTGTGCCTGGTTAATGCCAATAGGCTCGCCCCCTATTACATGAACTGTGGGTGTACAGTTTAGTTATTAATACATATCTGCCTAGTCCTTCGGGGAATATAGACGTGATGGTATATATGTTGTTTTAATTTTTGTATTATAATAATTTATTATTCGTTATAATTTTGTCATTCTGATTTCTCAAACGCAAATATTAAAACTTCTGTTGTATGTTTTTTATTGGATTTTGTAATATTCCCATCGAAAACTTCTTGTTACGGTTTTTATAGAGGTAATAATTGGTATCATTTAATCCCAATGTTCCGAATCTTATACAGCATCCATGGAGACTATCTCCTCTGTCATTGCCATCGTTATGTACAAGCAACCAATGTAAAAAGTTAACAACACACAATATAAATCTCATAATATTCATTCCCATGTCATTACTTTGCAAACAACATACATTTATGTAGATACTAAGCGGACTGTTTGTGTAGAGAGCAAAATTAAGTCTGCTAAGTGGGTTGTAGATAGCGGAAGCAGCGATTACGAGGAGTAAATGAACGTTCCCGTCCGTCGCACGCCGGGACGCTAGGGCTGTCCCTAACTCATTAACGTGTCATTTTTTTAAAAATTAAGTCGCGCAAACATACCGGAGGCACTGCACTCCGGTATGTTTGCAGAAGCCCACAAGGACGGCTTCAAAGCCATAATTCGCAAAAAATCGGCTTCATTGCTGCAGCGTCTGCGGGATGCTCAAAATAGCATTCTGAAAGTCATCGCTGCACGGTTCGACTTCCCCATTCAATAACACTGGGTGACGGTAGTGAATGGCATGGAATATAATAATAATAATAAGAAAAGATAAGTACTAACAATACTAACATAATTGTAAGCTAATATTGTATCTAACATATTAACAAGATATGTATTTTTTATTATCCTATTCTAAGTCGGCAAACGAGCTGACGAGCCACCTGGTGGTAGTAGTCATTGTTGCCAAAGGACACCTTCAACAACAGATGAGTTGATGATGCGTTGTCGACCCATAGTAGACCTGCAATCTGCAGGCTCTTAGACTGCAGACTGCCAGAGCCGCTGCGACCGAGGGGAACTGGCTCACACCAAGGTGCTTTACAACAGACTCCGACGTAAGGGTGGTCGCCAGTCAGTCAGACCCCAAGAGGTCCTACCACCGAGCCGAATGCCATAATTACAATGTCACCGATATATTTCTCAGTATATTTGTGACCACAAAGTCTGCAAATTTCTAAATGATTGCGCGCACAGTTGATTTGTATTAGATACTAGCTTTTGCCAGCGACTTCGTCCGCGTGGAATAGTTACTTTATTCCCTAGTTCTTCGCCCGCGGTTTCACCTGCGTTGCCCCGTTCTTAAGGGTTGTAGCGTGATGTTTTATAGCTTGAAATGTTTCTCATGAATCACTCATTATCCCAACATTTCCCTTCACTGCTCTGCTCCTATTGATCGTAGCATGATGAAAAGTATACTATAACCTGCCCAGGAGTATGAAGAACAATTGTACCAAGTTTCGTTGAAATCCGTCGAGTGGTTTTTGTTTCTATAACGAACATACAGACAGACAAAAATTTTACTGATTGCATTTTTGGCGTCAGTATCGATCACTAATCACCCGCTGATAGTTATTTTGGAAATATATTTCATGTACAGAATTGACCTCTCTACAGATTTATTATAAGTATAGATATAGATAAAGATTTTATTCAAGTTCTAAGTACCTACGTAAGTATATTTCATCCGTTAAAAGTTAAAACAAGAATAAACATGTTTTTCATGTGTTTCTTTGAAGTCAACTTGTATATGGTGAGTTTGAGACGAGTTCATTTACTACGTAATAGTACCAATTCTACCCTATATAATATAATGAAGGTGTAGTAAACGGAAACAGACTGTGAGTCAAGTGTGAGTGTGAGTAAAGGTTCCCTAGGTATTACAGTACAGGCCCTTGTACTGTGGCTGTAAAATTTACACAGTTGGCAATTCGTCTGAAATCAATTCACATTTAGAACCTACAGTAGCTTCTTAGCAATTTCCTAATGTGAATGTTATGGGTCTTTTTAGCCTAGCATACTTAAATATAATGTTGGAAACGGCACCAGTCTCTCCTCACTTGACTAGATCACTGTTTCTTGAGGTAAGAAGACTTTACATATACATAGGTATGTTGGTATAACTTAGATAAACAAAAGCTCCAAAAAAATTACTATATATATATATTTTTAAGAAAGCTTACTTTGGCGACACGTTTGGCGTAGCGGCTGAGTGATCGACTTCTACGCAACGTGTTGTGGGTTCGATCCCCACACGGAACAAATATTTGTATGATCTACAGGTAGTTGTTCCGGGTCTGGGCGTTTGTGTATGTGAGAATTTGTGTTTGTAAACGCACCCACGACACAGGAGAAAATCCTAGTGTGGGGCAACGTTTTTTTTAAAAAAAAAAGAATAAAACAAATAAAACAAATGTGCGTCGCGCATTACTAGTATTATTGTTAACCCCTCGTAATAAGCTAAATGCTTGTGTTACGAGTGAGTTTACGTCGGTAGTGTAAAGGGTGGGTTTCGAACCGGCGACCACATGATTGCAAGTCCGAAGCCCTAGCCCTACCGCCGCTTCATTTCATAATCAATTCGTCAATAGTTTCTTTAATTGGATGAATATGTTAGAAAAGCAGATCTTACATGCACAATTATCGTAACATCTTTAATTGTAAGTTTTTAATTATTACATTTAGCCAGCCCTGCGCGTTAGGCGGGCGGGTGGCGCGGCGGCTGTACGCCGCAACGGCGCTAAACGAGTTTCCGCAAACATTTTAATGAATAACACCTCCCGCTCCCCTCCGAACCCCTCCCTCAAGTCCCCACCCCTCAGCTCCCCGTGGAGCCTGCAATGCGCTAATTAAACATTCGAGCCATATTGTCTCTCTTACCATGTTGCGGATTTCGTACTCAGTAATTCACAATGCCTGAAAGATATGTTTTAATTATGTTCGTTTTTGATATTACAGAGGGAAATTGTGTAATTTTCTTTTCGTGACGTGTTCACACCAGCAAAATTTTACATGTCTAGGTCGGCTGATGTTCTCCAAATTTACACGGTAATAAGGTAGTCAAAATTACTTATTTCTCGTCTCGACATATACCTACAACAATAATTTCAAGTTAATGATTTTCCGCTCAGTTCGCAGGGCCCCGAGCCTATTGCCAACTGCAAATACAAGATTCAAAAATAAAATAAATCAATAAAGATTTGCTTGACCTGTAATTCAAATCCGTGATCTCACGCTCAGCAGCCACGTTTACCACCACAGACTAACCAGGTAATTTAATACTCAATACTCAATTCATCTATTACACTCTACAATATTAACTGGTGTTAAAATAAATATAAAAGTATCGTGGTGTTTCGGGCACGGCAATTTAGGAGAGAGGAGGAAGGATTATGTTCTGCCTAGATTTAAATAGTATTTGCTATATAAATTGCAGTCTGCTTAAAAGTCTTCATCGGATAATTGTTTCTTACTCAATACGGGCCGTTTAACCGGCCAGGAAAGCCGTTAGGAATGGGGCAACGCGGGTGAAACCGCGGGCAGGTCGCTAGTACTTTATATTTTGAAATTGCTGGATAATTTGGCAATATTTCGGGTAAAGCACAGTCATACATCATCAGTCAGAACTGATTTAAGAAGTTGTAGATCAAACTTTATACAAGAATTACACAATCTTTTATAATGAAAACCGACAGATTCAGATTTTCCCGATTCATCATAAGTGTAACGATTTCTAGCTAACCACTATTTTATTAGATTAGGTACTAATAAGTTTATGTTTTTAGATTCAATCGTTACAAGACGGATTAGATAAAATTAATTGAACATTATTATTTTGAACGCGTTTAATGCCGAGGATCATACATATTTTTTATTAAAACGTTTCAATTCAACTTTCACCAAAAAGGAAGAAGCTCTACTTAATTTAAAACATTCACACATTCCACTGTCATATTCAGCAATTATCCTAATTAGTCGCTTAAAAAAAGTTAAAAAAGAGAACGAGGCGGTCCGACGTCTCAATTAGTTAATTAATCTTTTTTTCCGCGTTAAAATAGCATTTATAAGCGAAGCGCAAACCGGTGGGAACTGCTCCCTCCTAGCGACGTAGGGTTGATGATGACATCGGGAATCTTCAGCTCAATTACATGCTACTTATATGGAAATTGAAACTAGCACTTAATATCGTAAGCCCACAGAGAGAGCGATTATACACACTGGTAAGTTATAAACTTCTATTACAAAAAATCGTTTTTGAAGAAGAAGAACCGTGTTTAGCTCAGTTAGTTCCTTAGATGACTGCTACAGATGTAATACAAGATTTCTATACATAATAATTGACAGCTGATACACTAGCTCAGGATTTCCTAAACTTTTTCTAGGTTGGACCCCAAGCGACACTTTCCCATGAACCGCGGACCCCTAACTTACAACAAAATAGCCGCACCATTTTAAGAACTTTGATTTATAATCTTGTCTACAGTTCCCTGGAATAGGCCCGAGAACCCGAAGTGGGAAAACAATCTGAGAGCTAGCGGCTAGCTCTCTAAACTCCAACAACGAATGAGTTACAACTAACTACGTACTACCATCGACGTCAATTACATATTTCTTGAAGCGGTAGAACTGTGCTGCTAAGTTCATCTGGGATGTTACCGCTACATTGCCGAATATTATACCGCTAAACAATATATGTGATAACACTATTTATTGTCTTCCGGTGTGAAGGGTAACTAAAACTAGCGAAGTTAAATCTTGAGTAGGATTATCTACAGAACTTGGCACCATTTCAATTCTTTTGTCGGCGAAGTCGATAACGACGCCTATTCTAAATATTGAACTTGGCTCCCATTTTCACATTAATGTTTTTGATAGAGTTGGCTTTTCCTTAATTATTTTGCAATTCAAACCGAAGATTTACCAATTTTATGTTGCGGCATAAACATGATTTGAAATCCAAATCTTATAAGCTGACCTCTTGTATTAAAAATAGCATAATAGGAAGCCGTTCCTGTGTCCGAGAATCATAATGCCATTTTTGCCTACTTGTTGAATGAATTAAAAAACAACTCAACCATACCAAATCTAACATCTAAATCAAAACTTGAGTTGCCAGCCCTACGTGCAACGCTAACAGTGTTTACTTATTCGCAGGCAGCAGCGGCGGGACAATACAGTCGTCCGCGCAGCGCGCACACTGGTCTAATTAATACGCTTTCAAGCCTGCACCGTAGCCGTAGTTGATTAACTAGATAGGTAATTAGATGACTGTGGTTGCCGCTGCAGTACCGGTGAGGGGTTTCTGTGTATGTGTGCGTGTGTGACATAATGCATTGTATGTTGTTTGTATGTGTGATGGACTAATAGTTTGTCTGGCGTGTAATGAAATGGGCTCTTTATACTTATTTTTTAAGGTGATAGGCGGGAATTTAACTTGTAAAAAATTGTGTTTCGTTTTGAAGGGCAATGGAACTAATGAAATCAAATAAAGATTTTCTTATTATTATACTAGCTTTTGCCAGCGACTTCGTCCGCGTGGAATAGTTACTTTGTTCCCTAGTTCTTCGCCCGCGGTTTCACCTGCGTTGCCCCGTTCCTAAGGGTTGTAGCGTGATGTTTTATAGCTTGAAACCTTTCTCATGAATCACTCATTTTCCCAACATTTCCCTTCACTGCTCTGCTCCTATTGATCGTAGCGTGATGAAAAGTATACTATAACCTGCCCAGGAGTATGAAGAACAATTGTACCAAGTTTCGTTGAAATCCGTCGATGGTTTTTGTTTCTATAACGAACATACAGACAGACAGACAGACAAAAATTTTACTGATTGCATTTTTGGCGTCAGTATCGATCACTAATCACCCGCTGATAGTTATTTTGGAAATATATTTCATGTACAGAATTGACCTATCTACAGATTTATTATAAGTATAGAAGATATAGATTATCTTACTGTTTGCATGGTGCATTACAATGACAGAAATCGCTCACAGTTTATCAGGCTATTTAAGTAAATGTTTTTTGCACTGGTAATACCTATTTTGTTAATATAAATGCTTGCGTTTGACCACTGTCTCACCTGAGGCAGTACCACAATGTAAGTATTAACGCGATTTTTTTAAGATTGTTAGACAAGGATGTCGCTCTACGGGTTAAATAGCGTGATCCCTCTCTTACAGCCCTTACAGGCTTAAAACCGCGTTAGAGCGTTATAGTACTGCCTTTGATGCGGACGACTACGTTCAAATGTTCTAATCAGTATCATAACAGACAAAGGAACTTGCCAGTACCTACCTAACTGGTAATACCTACCGGCTATAGCTATACGCTCCTAAAAATAAAAAAAACGCTAAATATATTATAATACCTACCCATCCATATTAAAATTAGTAAAGAAGTCAGTTTAATCATCCACAACTAAATAAAGGTGTTCTTATAAATCTCTTAAAATCTTATTGGGTAAATTCTTTTTATTTCAGTTACTTCACTTAACAAAATTTAAGTTTTGTCTAAGTTCTTCAGCTAACATTCTCGTAAGACTAGTTGTGTAAATATACATAGATGTATCCATAGACTGGGTGCAGATAATCAATGTTGCGTCTCTTTCCTGTTTCAGTAACTTTAAAGTCATTTGACAGTGACAAAACTAGTTACAATACCATGTCTACATCATGTTAATTAATAACGCCGTAATAATCGGCAATAAAAAAGGCTTTATAAGGACTTATAGTACTTACCCTGACAATGCGATTGCAGTCAGCTATATTTGGCTAGCAAAAAAAAAGGATTTGAATTCGAATTTTGTAATTACACAGATAAATTTAAAATGCGATACGAAGAATACCGTTGTAAAAGAAAACAGTTAATTTAGGATGTACGTGTAAGTAGGTACTTTTAAGTCATTGTAAAGCTTCTGTCACCTAAACTGAAAAGATCTAAAACAAACATCTTTATTTGAAGACAATAGACACATCAAGGTTGCGACAAATGCGTGTGTGTGTGTCGCAACATTCATTAATCAAAATATGTTAGGTATCCCATTACATACAAATAGCGATATCAAAAGCTTTAATACGAGGAGAGAGTCGCTTCCTTCCTTTGTCCGAGCTCATCCGTTTTGTTTTAACACCCCTTTTAACTTTCATACACTCATACACGCCTCCTTCGTCGTTCTTGAGCGGGTTACATGACAGCGAAGAAAATATTATTTATGATAGAACATAAAAACACAACGTAAGCGTTGTTTAACGCCGGTTTTCTGTGAGGCCGTAGTATATGGGTTTGACGCATTTGGGGCACATCACTCCGGTCGAGCCGACCCATACGTGCCGAAGCATGGCTCTGCCACGATAATTGCCTTTAAATGAGCAGAAATCCAAACGCCGAGCGTCTACTGAGAATTTCGTAGAAAATCCCAAAACACTAGAATCGACCTGTGAATCGAATTCAAGAGCTCTAGCGTAGCAGTCATAGTGACGCTTAAATAAATAATAATATGTTGAAATAAAACTACCTACTTTTTTAGGGATTTTATCACATATTATTGATATTGTTTCAATTCCCGACGTTTATAAGATATTATGCTGTTTAATTTTTATAATATTTGTTTCAACAATAACTTATTTCAAAATTAGCTTCCTATGAAATAACATTAGCGAAAACATTAAAAACTGTTAGTTATCCACCCATACTTATATGTATATTTATGTGGAAGTAACTCTGTCTGACTGTCCGTTGTTTTATTTTCATGTAGTTACCTATTAACCTTTGAACTAATTTTGATAAATTTTGGACCTTGGAGAACGACGTAGGCGTAGACCGGTTTGAGCCAAAAAATGGCCTTTGGGATGGGAGTGAAACCGAGGGCTAAAGCTAATAATAACATAATAATTACGTTAATAATTTATAGGGAAAAATACAATGAATAGGTAAATAAAAATTAGAAGAATTTGAACACTGAGCTTGAATTTAGAAAAACTCAAGTTCTAGTATTCTTTTTTGCCTAAAGTGTGTTGAAGCCTAACCGTGTCTCCGGTTGATATATTTATGATTAAGCTTCGCGTCCAAAGCGCGGCATTGTCTTTGCGAGGCCCTCTGTGGCGCCCCATCCGTCTTGCTTTCACGCCACTACCCCCTTTCTTTGCAGGCACGAGATTTTTTTAATTATGACGTTGAGCCTTTTTGTCTTTAGAAATACGAGTCGCTACAACTTCTTGGATGGCACCTGTGCGGATATAGTAAGTTCGATTCTTGAAAAAAATTAATCTCCTTATAATTAATTATGAAACCAATTGCCAGACAAGAGGGCGTATACAGGGCTCTTAGGGGTCGGTAATGCATCAGCAATTTTTCTGGTGTTGCACGTGTCTGGCAGTGATGACCACTTACCATCGGGTGGCTCATTTGCCGACCTCAAATTGTAAAAAAGTGTCCTCAGGGGGCGTACTGAGGCTAATGCTACTGCAGTTCCCAGACCTTGCCTGTGTTCATCTAGATTCTATGGTAAAAATTACGTAGTTATAATGATGGCTAACAATATTTATTGTTCAATTCAATTAAAAATCGGTTCTTGAGCAGAATCAATAATTAGTACGTAGCCTATTATACAGTTAGAACAAGTCTCCAAACATAATATTATATTGATAAATCAACACCCGCGTAGTTTAAAAAGGAGGTGTTTACTCGCTGTGAACTTGCTCACTAGAACAACGGGACTCAGACTTTAATCTCACCCATGTTGAACCCACAAATACAGTGAAAATAAAACCCAAAACCCAAATTGCTTTTATCCTAACATCAATACAGAACTACAACAACCCTACAAACTACAAAAACTCCAAACACGAGTTCAGCATCAATACTTATTATTTTTCAATAATGTTTCGCCAAGTGAAGCTACCTCGCGAGCCGGCGCGGGGTGGCGCGAGCGCGCACGGAAGTCCTGATTATGTAGAGGAATTAATTTTCAGATGCGACGAAACTGTTCTGTAGTGCTGCTAGTGGGGTGGGGAAAAGGGGTGAAACAAAACTACCTCGTCAGCCGCACCTGAACAACGTAATAACTCGCTAGCGTACTCGTAAATAAACTTTGAGAGTACGGCTTTGAGTTTGCCAGTCGCTGATTACAAAAAGAAAAAAGGAATTTTGAATGATTTTAGTCGTACCTACATGTATATTTATGATGTTGTGTCTTTGTCAAAGAGTACAAATTGACTAATTATAATCACAAACTCAGTTGTAAAATTAAACAGCAAATGAATAGACATTTCTCAATCATAAATTCATAATCTATGATCTCATATTTCACACGTACTTTACTAATTAACCATAATGGTTGATTTAGGTACATTTAGTTTTAAATTATTGTTAAGTACATAAAAAAATATAATAAAAAAAAAAAAGTAAAAAATGATTTTTTTTTATAAGTAAATTCATCTTAGAATCGACACTAAGGAAGAAACTTATATGTGAGATATGGAGTGATTGAATGGTCATAAACATCATGTTTAACCAAGGGTTGGCCCCATTGTCGGTACACCTCTCGACATGCTATTAATATGAAAACAATTCGTCCCTTGCCGGTCGCGTGCGTACACTTGAGGCCAACTAAACATAACAATAGCAAGAAATAAAAATGTAGCAATTATTTACTATTCATTAGTTTTTTTACATTATCATTTATAGAAAAAGGAGCTTTTCCGTGACAATATATATATTGGTCAGAAAATAGGTATGGTCGAGGAATAAAGTAACATAATTACAGTTTCTAAACCGAAGGCAATTGACCATTTCGATTACTTGCCAAAAAAAGCCCTTTGCATAGTCTCATTGCTGACAACATATAATTCAAACGTAGGTGTTATCAGTAAAATATCACCATCAAGCTCACCATCAGCATCAATTTCAAAATTGTATTTCGCACAAAAAGCTACGCCAATGATTCGTTCCCGCAGTGTACGCTAAGCGATCCCTAAAGACTATGCATATGCGCGTTGCTTGCAATCAGCGATTGCCGGCATTGTGGCGCAGATTAAAATTTTAGGGTTCACCCGCTAATGTGATTGCACTCTTTCCCACTACACTGTAGTACGGAACCCGCGGGCTCATGTAATCGGGCTATTATAGGGGCGGTGTGTTATTTTTAATCACATTTCTGATTTCATTTCAGTGCCATCGCTTTTTATGACTTGTTGAGCGTAATCTGATTGATTGGTTTGTGCATCGTGATTACTTATGGCGGCTTTTGTATTTAGTACAATTGTATGAGGTAAGTAATCAGAATACACATAATTTATGAGAATTTTTAATAGGCTGAGATTAATTAGTAAACGATCTTTACATTCATGAAACTCGGCAAGATCTTAAAGACTTCCTATTAAATTAAATAGTGAGTGATACTTTTAATGATAATTTTAACATGTTAAATAAAATAGAATTGATCTTATTGATAGACAATAGAATATAATAGAATAGTTTTTATTAAGTAGGTACTTTGGACACTGATTTGCGAACGGCGACTTAATTCCTTCGAAGGAAGTAATTAAATTTCAAACTGAATAGGAAGATAAATGATAATGAGTAACACAAATATTTAATTCAAAAATAATTCTCCTATCACGACGTCATATTTCGATTTCATATCTCAATTAAAGTTTATTTCCATCGAGCAGAGAGATGATTGAATACGCAAATTGATTGCTCCGAGCGCATTGTTGGGCGCTATCACCGACTGTACCTACGCTACGTACACTCGCCGGCAAAGTTGATTACATCTGCTGATCGTGCACAGATGCACCTTGAATGAAATCATTGGATTCGGTGTTCCGATAACGTATGATTATTATGTCAAATTTGAATTTGGAACTTAGATTTTGTTATATTCTTTCCATAATGATAAAATATCTCTACCTCTACAATAAGTTATCTAAGGAAAATTTTAAAAGGGACCCTATTCCTAATCTATACTTATAATAAATCTGTAGAGAGGTCAATTCTGTACATGAAATACATTTCCAAAATAACTATCAGCGGGTGATTAGTGATCGATACTGACGCCAAAAATGCAATCAGTAAAATTTTGTCTGTCTGTCTGTCTGTATGTTCGTTATAGAAACAAAAACCACTCGACGGATTTCAACGAATCTTGGTACAATTGTTCTTCATACTCCTGGGCAGGTTATAGTATACTTTTCATCACGCTACGATCAATAGGAGCAGAGCAGTGAAGGGAAATGTTGGGAAAATGAGTGATTCATGAGAAAGGTTTCAAGCTATATAACATCACGCTACAACCCTTAGGAACGGGGCAACGCAGGTGAAACCGCGGGCGAAGAACTAGAGAACAAAGTAACTATTCCACGCGGACGAAGTCGCTGGCAAAAGCTAGTGTTCAATAAACGGTTCGTATTTTTTCAATACGACATTCAAAATTGAAGTCGATACCGTATTATCACCTTGGCCACAGCGACTCTATTAGATCGGTAAGAAGAAAGATTTACCTACTATTGGTAGGTATATAGTTATAATTTTCTTTTACGTATTAAATGTAGCTATTCATTAGATATGAGATGATAAAAAATATACCTGCACAACGCTAGCGCTATGAAAAGCAAAGAATGTATTTATTAATAAGTATTAATGCGAAATTCGAACATCATATTTCAAATAAAATCTCCAGGGATTTTCGCTGATTTCCATTCGGCTCTCGTTTTAGCGGTGTATTCATTCAATATTTTTATATAATGTATTCAATATTCGATATTAATGTATTCAACGGCGCCGGGCCGCAATTTTCATTTTGTAATTTTTACAGAGTGCGCATTCGGCCCGACAGCGATACTCAACATTCATCTGTGTACAAGAGTGGTCTTAAAAATGTTTAGTAGATTTTAAATTCAATAAAATATCTTTGCGCAAGAAAGTCTAAGATCATATTATAATTACTTAAAAATATTGCTTTAGAAAATTGTGGTCAAGTTCAAGTTCAAGTGTTTTTATTTCAAATAATTATCTACTTACAAGCATTTATGATGTTATGATTCTAGTTACACGATCCCAAAAAGTCAATTTTATGGAGCAGAATCCGGCAAGGAAATAAATAAACGTGATAGGTATTGTACTAGCGGTCATTGTTAAAAACTTTTTATAAACTCTTTTATTAAAATCACTAACTATATTGTCGGATTTTATCGTCATCCTACTAATTAATCTTTTTCCAACTGTATGTGGGGACAGACTTGGGCATTATTCGAATAAATTGTTATCTAGATAATTATCCGAATAAAATTTTATTCGCCATAAAATTATCCGCGAATGATTCATTCACGAATGAATTATTCGTAGATAAATTGCCTACGAATAAATTATTCGTGATTTTATTCGTTATTTTAAATAATAATTTTTTCGATAGCAATAGTGTCTGCCGAACAAACGGTGATACCTTGAATATTACATTTCTAGATTCATACACTATAATATCCTAAACCTATCATATCCCTTGCTTTTTTTAGATAAAACCTAGACTAAAGCTATCGGGAATATTCTACATAGATAAAGTACTACTCCCCGACGATAGATGGCATTTGCACGCGAACCAAAGTAGGTAGATAATCTACAGGATGTCCCTCATGGTTCAAGTAGTATAGAAATTCTCAATTCAATTCTCAGTAGTATAGAAATAATCACTATTTAAAAAAAATCTACGTTTTTAGTTAAATGTATGCTTATGTGAAGAGACTGGCCAACACAGAGCGCTCAAATTTGGCTTGGAAAATCTCAATAGTTTAGATACAAGATAAGATGTAATTTACATTCAGTGCGTTAAGACTCTCTTAACCTATGACTTAATAATTTAATTGTATTAAGATTTTTTATTCTTATGTCTGTATTCTAACTAGAGGGCGAATTGGCATAAAAAGTACTGCCTGGTTTGTTCACACATAGGTACATGTATGTTTATTTTGTATTTAATAAAAATAATGTTTCATATTTGTGCAAAAAGTATGTAAATGCAATAAAATTACCATCATAAAAAAATATAATTATTGCGTAAAACTGTGTAGGTACATAAAGATCAACAATCTATCCAATTGGGTCTAGCAATCTTAGAGCTAGGACTGTTTTTTTTTTTTAATGATATTGATTATATAATATGATCAACCGCCCATCCCAGGTTTCCTTTTGCACCACTAGGTATGGGACATTCTGTATATAAACTGTCAATTAATACCTACGTTATATTCCTCCATTTGACAATAGATGGCGTTCGCATAGCCAAGGTAAATAATTATTAATTTTCTACTTATTATTCCTCCATTTGACAATAGATGGCATACATAGTACCTAACGTTTTACTAGGGTAAAACAGACAAATTTCGGCGCACCTTAACAAAAAATCGAACTCAAAGCTTACCACGTCAATGCCTTACAAGTTCGACGGGATAGTCACCGACAATGATATCGTTAGAATGTTATTTACGCGATTCTTCTAGAATAGAGATGTACTATGTTGGAAATGTGTTATTATGAAATATAACCATTTATGAAATGTAAAAGAATTGATTGATTTTAAAAAGTAGGTAGGCACATTCGTTATTGTATACTAGCTTCCGCCCGCGGCTTCGCCCGCGTGGAGTTCGCTATCACTTGAAGTCTTTATCGACGACCAGTGTCACTTCCCAGCTCAAAATAATCAAATAATTTTCCTTTATCTTTATACCTCAACAGAAAATGCTCATCAGGCTGAACAACTTATGTTAAGGCGTCATTTCTATATTTCTTATAGTTTAGCTAGCTCATTATGGTCCTGCAGTTTCCAAAATCAATTATACCCTATATGTTGCCCAAGCTTAATAGGTATAAAACAAAAAAGTTTCATTCGAATCCGTCCAGTATTTCTGGTGATTAGCGTGTACAACAAGACAAACAGTCAAATTTTTTAATTCTTACCCTATTACTGTCTCCATCGCTTAAATTTTTTTTTGTAAATATATTCAATGTACAAACACATTTTTTTACTGTTTTATTATATGTATAGATGAAAGAGAAAATGATAAGATGATATCTTATTTCTGGTATTTAATGAATAATGGCGGTACAAGAAAGGTATAATTACAATACGAGAGAGTGAGACATGTAGGTAGGTATATAAAAATGACGGAGAGAAAGCGAGCACACTTTCATATCAGTTGCGGTCACAAAATATTTTTTTTTTTTATAAATCTGGTACTAATATTGTGGCTACTCTCCGCAGTCATCTGGAATCTGTTTACCATAGCAGGCCGGCTAATCAAATAACAAGTACATAATATATTGTCGGAGACCATCCCGTCAAATCGCATGGCATAGGCGTGGTAAGTTCGATTTTACGTTAACAAGCCAACATTTGGGAGTTTTACCCCAGTCTAAAGTTACTACTATCACCATCTATCGTCGAATGGAAGAAAAAAATAGATAATCAATAGTCAAATAGCTCATTTACCTTAGTGTGCCAACGCCATCTAACGTCGAATGGAGGAAAAAAGGTAATCAAATATAGTTAAGTAAGAGTCTATTATTTACCTTAGTGTGACAACGCCATCTATCGTCGAATGGAGGAAAAATATAGGTAATCAATAGTTATTGTAAATTATTAACCTTAGTATGCCAACGCCATCTATCGTTGAATGGAGGATTCTTTGTAGAATATCACGAAAGAAATAACAAATTGACAATAAACATTGACTTTATGTAAAAATACTAAAAAAAAGGTCATGTTTGGAAGCTTAAAATGCGTTTTCTTAACGTTTACTTACCACTTCCTTACGATTTTAAGGAAAAATAATAAGTTTTGATATTTTAACAATAAGATGATAAGAAGTAAATATCTACAAATTTAAATAGTACTGGTTGTGTATGGAAGTATGTTTGGATATGTGTTATTAGTCATATTAGAAGGATCTAGTAAGATCACAACAAATGTTCAGTTGTAGGCAACATATCGGGTTCAGTTTCCAGAAATTTCCCTCGCCGCAATGTTATTTCGCGATCGTTCTAGAATATTAATATGCTATTTCGCAATTTCGCGTAAACATTTTATGTAATTAGTTGAATCTTGCCTAGAAAGTAATTCATACCATCACGCCTGTATTCTCCGAAGGGTTAGGCAGAGGCGTACTTAATGTACACCCACAGTTCGCCGGTATGTTTAGGTCCCATGTTATAGGGAGCGAGCCTATAGCCATTCACCGGGCACAAATCCAGACTGACTATTTCATAGAAAAATCCAATAACACTGCTCAACCTGGGGATCGAACCCAGGACCTCTGCTTGCTACCATTACACCACGTGAACAAAGACCAATCAAAATATTATAAAATAAAAAAATCATAACATGACATACCGTCACGCCTGTATTACCCGAAGGGTAAGGCAGAGGCGTACTTAATGTACACCCACAGTTCACCTGGTATGTTTAGGTCCCATGTTATAGGGGGCGAGCCTATAGCCATTAACCGGGCACGAATCCAGACTCCAAGGTGCTACTGAGAATTTCATAGTAAACTGAATAACAACACTTTGCTCGACCTGGGAATCGAACAGGTAGCAGTCGCGCTTGGGACCACTAGACTAATGAGGCAGTCAGGCAGGCAATTAATAAAAATAATCATAACTGTAAATGCCTAATAAATAATTGAAATCAAATAAATATTTAATTTAAATACCATTTTTCCTCGTTTCGTTTTATTTTTATTCGTTATCCGACTAACGAATAAAATAATTTATTCGTCATCCGAATAATTTTTCTTTGAATGAATGAAATTATTTATTATTCGTGAATAACGCAAAAATCAAATAATTCATTCGTTATTCGTCATTCGGATAAATTTTGCCCAACTCTGTGTGGGGATCGTTTTCCGGTCTATCCAGATGCTGTGTTATTAATATTTTTTATATAAGTGTCCAACTTTGAGATACTGTATTTTATGTGTACAAATTGTTTGTTCCAAATAATTTTATAGAAGCCACGGTGGGGCGGGGAATCCAATGAAAAGTCCAGTTCTGGCAAAGCGGTTAAAATACGCCTACCTTTCACAAAGTCAGACAACAAAAGGTATTCATTTGCTTAATATTTTATTTGTTGATTAAGTTTTTTCGTGCTTGACTTTAATATGACCGTATTTTGGAGGAACATTGTGTTCGTTTTACGATTTCTTTATTAAGCTTTCAGTTTATAATTTGCACGAAAATAGGTATTACATATGTGTATTTATGTCAATTATACATAATACTAGCGACTCGCAACTTCGCTCACGAAAATTTTGCACATTTTCCGGAAGGTTTTCCAAAGAATGTCTTCCTCACAAACTTTGTCGTAACAATTACAAACACAATAAAACACAGCTAAATCGGTCGAACTTTTCCTGAGTGCTGATCTTGGGGCAATTGATATTTATTTATAACGAGCTGACCCCCGGGCATACGTTGCAATGCGTCTTTTTATCTGTTTTTATTATAAACCTTCCCGGTTTCATCGCAATCGGATGAATGATATAAGAACGCATAGAGGACAAACATACATTTTTATTATAGATATATAGATTTTTGAGCCATAAATCGTGGGCGTCTTCCGGACACACTATCAAAGTTTCATCACAATGTAATCAATTGTTTCGGAATGCGTAGAGGACAAAACATACAAATTGATTGATTTGTATAGATAGATATAGAAGACAGACCACGTCCGAAATGCAACCCTTCGTTCCAAAACGCACATAGTGGATGAGGGCGTTCAAACTGCGAGTTTGAAGTGGCGATGGGCTGGCCACATCAGCCGTATGCATCCAAACAGATTGGCGAAACTAGCTACAGAGTGGATACCTCACAATGTTATTCGTCACCGAGATGCGAGATGATCTTGACCGCTTTTTGCCGACGTAGTATGAGGTAGCCCAAATAGAAAATTTTGGACTGAGTTACGTGAGGCCTTTGCCCAGCAGTGGGACACAAAATAGGCTATTAAAAAAAATAGAAGTTAAAAAATTAATTACACTTTAATAATGGATTATTTGTAACAAAAAATCCCAGCAGACAAATTTTACTTTACCCGACCTGGAAATCGATTTCAAGATCTCATATTCAGTAGCCGCACTCTCCAATCATTAGACCAATAAAGCAGCTTCTCATCCAATAACATAAACATTTTTTTGTTAGCAATAGCATAATATGCACAGGTGTATCATGTCGTCATCTAACCCTCCCCCCCTTCCCCTAAGTTTCGTGGGCGTGACTCCGTTAATTACGCACCATACGCGTGCTACGTACTCGGCGAAGTAATCAGTCTTGCACCTACATTACGTGGAGCTAAATACTTCGGAATCGGTAAGAGGCATATAATTCGTTTTATCATCACTATACCTTTTCATATTGTTATAGAATACATCACTTTTATAGCTAAAATGTTGTTTGTTGACACAACTGCAAAAAATGCGAAACTGACCAAATTACACCAAAATGATCTCCTTATTAATCTACGTTAGGAGTGAAAATGTCACAGTTCACAAGTTCAAAAAACGCCCATCAGTGTGACATTTAAGTGAGCAGGCTCAGACAACTGATCTCAGAATAGTTACTAGTAATAATTGAAACAAAGTTGTACATAAGGAATGCCTTATGGTGGGTACTGACCGGTGTTACGGGGGGTAATGTAACATGTTACAAAACGATCATTGGTGCAGTCAGTACGTGGAAACGAGGACGATCACAAAAAGAACGACTACACGAATATAAGAATGTTCGCTTTGTAACATGTCACAGTAGGTACCACCCAATGACATTATATAGTTTTAAATATATAACATAATCCATATTAATCTATTACATGGTCTATGTATTTCTTAATTTGATCTTACAAGCTAACTTAAGCTATGTATTTTTAAGTTAGTGATTATATTACTTGTAAACTATGTACATGGGGCAATAAATAAATAAAACTATTACATTATTCACAATAACCCAGCCACGAGCACATTTTTCTGAGCTTAAGGGTCCGGCGGAGTTTGAATTGCCCACAAAAACGTAATACCGTAATAAATCGTAATCCAGACAATATTCTATCAAATTATGTTATTATTTTTTCAAATTATGTTTTTATTTGGATACCTATAATCTAGGTTCTACGTTACTATTTCGTCTACTATTTGTTCACCGGAAATAAAAGAACGTAAAATCGTTCCAAACTTGGTAATTATATTCGCTTACATTTATTTCCAGTGAAGTATTTTGGACGAAATGGTAAAGTAGGAACCTAGATTATAAGTATCCAAATCCGAATAATAACTTAGTTTGATATTGTCTGGATTACGATTTATTTCGGGAAATTCGGTCCGCCGGACTCTTAATAGGCAGCTCACGTTTTGTGTAGGTACCTAATGTTTCGAATACTGTATTTTATAAAATGATAATTATGTTATGCATGTTCATTCGCACAGAAATAATTTGTTATCTAAAAACAACAACAATGACTGTCGCCTGGTTTTGTACATTATAAATAACTGTACAACACATTAATTGTAATTAAATAAAATTGTAGCACATTCTCGTAGGCCTACGAGCTACGAGGTGGCTACGAGTTATAATTTAAAACATTTTTCAGAAGTTTTAAAAAAATGGTTGTTTTGTGGTATCGTGACCATCGAAATATTTTATTACCATTTCTAAAAAGTAGGTATATTAGTAGATTAAAAGATTTTCTGTTATTTTCGTTTTAATCTTTATATTATATTATACCTACTCTACAAATTCGGGTTAGTTACATTACACCATTTAAAACTCAAGATCGGCTCTACGGAATATGATATTTGATTTGATGGATTTTTCTTCACCCCGAATAGCGGAATAACTATTTAAATATCGAAAAAAAATCACGAAAGAAAAAATATGAAGATAATTGATTTTGTCATACATTTTGTATCGAGAACGGATTGACTGATTTCTCAGAAACAAAACACGAGTTATTATTTATAAATTAAAAGTCACTTCTAGTCGCGATACTTGGCGCTGTGTTTGTATCTTGCGGCGGCGACCTCACCTGCGACAATCAGCACGTGTAGTGCATTAGTTGATGACGTCACGCACTGCCGCGCCGTGTCGCGTCGCCCTGCACCTCTGCCTGCCACATTGTTGCCATATTGTCGCCACCTGTACGCTACCTAATTCCTCTAAAAGATTGAAAGTAGTATTTAGACACGGGAAGGTGAAGAAACAGAAAAAGTACGCTTTGTTTTGTTGCCATTTGAACCCTTCAGCAAAGTGATCACAAAATTCCCGGATTCTAGACGTTATCAATTCTCGGTAACAGCTGTTTTTGTGACCTTAAAAGACTATTGGGTCAACCTAAACAGATAACTGAAACATTGAACACAATAATAAAGTCTACATAATCATGAGTCATATCTACCAACAATATTAAAAGTTATTATCCAAATGAAAGGTACGTAGACGTACAACTGTAGACAGTTGAGAAGAATGAGGAAAAAATTATAATACCTAAAACGAATGAATGTGCAAGCCATTGTTGTTCCAACAAAATATCCCAATTACGTTGCGGTGGGAGGGAATATAATCAAAAGTGATCTCGCTCCTGTAAGGACGGAGCCAGAGGACTCGGGGGAGGGCGCAGAATGAAAAATTTTAATTTCGAATGCAGTTTGTTAAAGAGCGCACAATAACGAGGAATATTCGCCGGGAAGATAACACACAAAAGGGTTCTGCTTTTTGTTTCGTTCATTAATTACTTGTTTCACTGGCTTCGGTTATGCACATCGCTTCATGTTGAATATTGAAATAGTGCGAAATGTATACGTAATCTTTTGTTTTGTTTTTATCGTACATAATTATCCATTTTGTAGTTTAATGTTGTTATTGTTATTAATTATAGGCTATGTATTTGTAAATAGAACATACCATCACGCCTGTGTTCCCTGAAGGGTTAGACAGAGGCGTATTAATGTAGGTACATCCACCGTTCACCAGTGAGAATTACATAGAAAAACCCAAAAACACTGCTCGACCTGGAAATATAAGCCAGGACCTCTAGTATAGCAGTCGCTCTTGAAACCACTAAACTAATGAGGGTACCTACTACTTATCTATAAATTAAACAAGTAGGTAGGTAATTTTGTATATGGTGAATCACCACAAACTAAATTCATTCAATCAATTCATCATTTAGTACATTTGAAATATAAAATGTTATAACATGTAATACAAATTTACTAAATGATCTAGAAATTCGTAGTTTTTTTTTGTAGATTATATTTTCCATCCAAACTCTATCAAATCCGAATCTAAACGAAATCAGGGTACGCCCCACATCATTCACTAAAGCAAAAATAAATCTCCGTGAAATATCGGCTGTGCGTTCATCTGACCGGTCCGAGGCAAAGGGAGCGAAAAAAAGCTGACGTTTCTGTGGCACACCTCAGACTAACCGAATTCGGCGGGATCCCATTTGATCTTGCTAATTATACCCATACGATCTCGTTTACATTAGATGCCTAGCGATACTTTCTAGGGTTCATAAGCTATAAATAATGATTCTTCGATTTGTTTACGAATGTATTCGTTAAATCTTGATGTCTTTTTTTTATTATGTCGACAAACGAGCCATCGTAGTTATAGTTAACACCAGAGAAGTTGTTGATGCGTGGCTGATCCATAAAAACCTAGGGGTTTTTATGAATCAGCCACGCCCTCTTGGTTGCTGCGGCTGGCAGACAGCCTACAGTCTGCCAGCCTCACTGGAGAAGAACTGGCTCTCACGCGCACGCAAAATTTTAAACAGCCACCAATGTGCTTTAGGTAGATCGTCAACCATATGATACAGATATTTTCTCGCCTCTCACGAGATGCCTATCTGAATAGCAGGAACTATATGTATTCTGAATTCTCCGTCCCGTGGTAAATATCTCCAATTATCTACCTACTTTATGGATAACTGTTATAATAAGTAGGTAACACCATACTAGCTTGTCTGTTTGTTGACCAAATGTGACCGTCACAAGAATAGTCTTTTGGACACGTTTATTTGATAGTTCTCGGCCAAGTTCGTTCTTCATCATCCGTCTGTCGACGAGTTGACCATCTTTACTGTTTCTTAATATTATGCCTTGATGGTTGATGAAGCGGCGGTAGCCTAATGGCTAGGGCGTCGGACTTGCGATCATGTGGTTGCCAGTTCGAGACCCACCCATTACACTACTGACGTGAACCCACTCGTAACACAAACATTTAGCTTAGCACGAGGGGTTAACAAGTATACTAGTAATGTGCGACCCATAACGCTAGTAAGCCTTTTAAAAAAAATAAACTCCGCCATGACATGGCAAACAATTACCCATTTTCTTTTAATGTTTTGAAGTTGTGTGGTTTAACTATAACCTACCTACCTACATACGTAATATCAAAAAAAAATTTTTACTTCAAATAAACAGTAGACTTTCCATCAAAATTGGATTTCCAGAAACCTAAGCTATCCCTGATTTTGTGACATTCCAGTTGCGTGTATTTCGGCATTGGCCACAGTGGCTGTTTGCTTTCTGCACCGGATCGTGTCCGCACCGTGAGGAACGACGGAAAAACGGCCAATCCTTTAATTAAAGCTCGGCCCAGCGGTCGACGCCAAAGATAGGAATTACGTACGGTAGCTCAGTATTTTGACTAGGTTTGGGATACATAACCATTTATCGTAGGTATAGTTTTCTTTAGATAACCAGGCGAATGAGATATCATTATAACTAAATGTGCACCGTCTTCATAGCAGTCTGTTAATGTTCTTTACAACAGAAAATGAAAAATGAAATAAACATTTTTCATTTTCATTTTTCACAGGAAATATCTATGAGAAATCAAAAATTATGACAATCTAATAAGCTGGAGGTCTTGGGTTCGATTCGTAAGTCGAAAAAAGTGGTGGAGTTTTCATATTTCTCAGTTGCAGTTCGGCTTTTGGGTTTATGCTCGGTCAATGGTAATAAACTTGCGTTCTATTACATGGGACCTAAACCGGCGAACTGTGGGTGTAGTACCTACACCTTTGCATAACCCTTCGGGGAAAACAGGCATTATTCTGATATTCTTAGTTATTTATTATTATTAGTGTTATTCTGGTATTTAATATTCTTCTTTCTTCCCTAAAGATAGAAAGAAGAAGAAAAATATATTTATATAGGGACAAGGAAGCGTTAAATGGAAGCGTTTGAATAAATGTTCTTGGTTTTTTTTTATATACTTGGTCACTACAGTAGCTAATCTAAATTCCATCAGACGGTACTGTTACTAGTAATTACTTTTACACGAACCGTTCTTTGCTATTCGTTTCCACAGAAAGTTTAGCAACACTTTCATAAAGTAATTTTCTCATTGAGTTGTCTCTTGTTTTATCTGTTCACTCGGTTCACTTGTCAGATAAACCCGCGTCTATCTTTAAGAACGATTACGAGTAGTACTTTTTAAACATGATACAAAGATTAAGCCACATATTCTTGCTGTGTAACTGGACAGCTTTGTTCTCTTTCTTCCTCTTTTATAAACTTTGATCCACGTTGGAATTTCGTATGCATACATCAGTAAATGTGTTTGTACAATCACACATTCTCACAGGATAGTAATACTCTTGCTGGACTTTAGCTCGGCTAAAAAAGCCATTTTTATGAATCATAATAAATTGCTATGTAAATGTGTCCTTTTTAACGTCCCAGAACTCCGTTGCAATAGTTTTTCTTGGTGTTTAGTCTCCACCACGCACTTTACCCAGTGAAATTAATGGGTAAATCAGCCTGACTTTTATCTTCAATTGAAAACTTGACCTGTCATCCAGGTTAATCCAAGGCTCCAGGTTGTACCCGGGTGCTACCCAGTAACATACTTAAATCCAGTTATGTTCTTAGGATGGCTATTAAAGTCATAATCAACAGACTTCAACATAGAGGAGGTTCTCAATACGACTATGTTTTTATGTTTGTTACCTCAGAACTTTCGACTGGGTGAACAAATTTTAATGATTCTTTTTATATTTGAAAACTGGTGCTTTTTCAATGCTTTTTCAATTTGGTCCAGTTCTGACAACGGCATCCATGAGAAAACCATTTATAATTCTTAAATTTGCATTAAGTATGTGCCCGACAAATGGACGAATAGCTCAATATCACGCCTACCGATTTTGATGATTCTTCAGATGTAGTCCCATAAAAATTAGGTCAGGATCTGATCACAAAATTTAGAACAAAATGACAATAATACGTAAATGATAAAATGATAACGTCGTCTAGATATGCGTAAAATTGTACTCTCTACTAAGTGTTGAAATAAAATAACTTTTAACAAAAAGTAAAAGCGCCTTCAAAAACATAAAAATAATGTTAGGTGCACAACAGTTTCGGAAGTCGGTGGCGAAAACAAAAGTTCGAACCAAATCGAAGGCACCGACTTCCGAAACTGTTGTGCACCTAGCATTATTTTTATTATGTTTTTGAAGGCGGTTTTACTTTTGTTAAAAGTTATTTTAAATTGTCCACGCTATTCAATTTCACCTGTATAGCCTAAAATTAATAGTAATTATACTGAAAAGTAAATTATCTAAATTTACTTTTCAGTATAATTCCCTTTTACGGACCTTTAAACACTTTGAATTCCTTCAATTACAACACAATCACATTAAAACGTTTTAAATAAAACAGGAGATATCGCATTGATTCTCTGAAAGCAGACGGTGCGCGAAAATCGGATAGCTTTCATCATGCCATAATGAATTGACGTTGGGTGCGACCGCAAATCCACTGATCTAGCCAGGTAATCCTGCTGCCTTTTAATTGTTTCATATTCATTAATATGATCAAAAGGCTCTGGACTAAATTTGTATTTAATTAATGGTGGGTTTTACTTGATAATATGTTGTATTGTCGTTTAAATAAATTGGTGGTAACGATAACGTTACAGCAATTGCATTAAAATATTCTGTAGGACCTTCCAAATAAATATTGATATAGATTTTTGGTCTAGGTATTAGTAAATTACAGATAGTACTATTTGGGATGTAAGTGGGTATGTACCTATCTACATGCCAAGATTTAATCAAAAACTATAATTAAAATACGTACACATAAATTAATAAACTTATTAATTTTTGAGTATTTTTTAATGTTCCGTGTTTGTAGTAATGCATATCTTATAAAGGTTTCGACTCTTAGTAAATGAGGACTGATTATAGTTCTAATTTCAATTCTTTATGCAAATAAATATATTACAATTATATTTCAAATTTAAAAAAAGCTAATTCGTCTGTACTTTGAATTATGGAAAATTATAATGTCATCTAAATAACCATAAAAATAATATTATATTTTTTTAATGTCCAAACCTGACAGTAATGTGCAGGTATTTTACTTCACCTGAAATTACTGCCCTATTGCATGGGTTTGAGGTTACGTAGGTATATCAAATTATAATAACGGTAGATAATGAAAAGAAGATTGGATTTAAAGTAACTGGTGAAAGCCAGAACAAGAGGCAATGGCTTTAGAATCTGTACACCATGTCAGCTAATTTAGTTGTGTTACCCACACAACAAATTCAGCAAATTTATTTATAATAGTATCTAAACAAATAGGTAGGTGAATATACAAATTGATTGTTGCGAAGTACATTTATATATGTTGTAATGTAATATCGGCATTGTGATAGAGAGCGCGGCACAGACGTAGAGCGGCGTTGATTAGTGCACAACGACACTGTGGAGTCGATATTCACACTACAAATGTTATGTTCCAATAAAGAGTAAATATATCTAATAGACAAAATTATAACACAGAGTGCCTACAAATATTGGTGCAAGTCATTCACTTTGCTTTCTTTTACATCTTAAGCTAATAAATCCAAATATCTACATTAAATTGTATCTCATGATTCTCTCTCCTTCAGATTACTAAAAAACGTGTAGGTACGTAGGTACAGTATAATGGTTGCACACTACGATACAATGTAAGTAGGTATGTACCTACTGTTTGTCTATAAAAGTACTTATTTGTAAAAAACATGGCGGTAATATTTCACGAGAAGCGTACAACTGAAACGTAATCCGTCGAAGATATATTTCCCATGCAGGTACAAGGGATCACTACTTAGAGAGATTAATTTATTTTAAGAAATTTATCTTATAATAAGATGTAACATCATAATTATCAATTTGCTCAATAAGCTAAATCCAGCATTTTGTATTATATAGTATAATAAAGTAACACGAAACAATTATAAACACTATGACGTCTCCGGGGTTTTGCAGTTCTTGATTATATTTGCGCAGAGCCACGGACACGCCCCCTTCCATCCCCTATTATATTCGCCCTCAATGCCGATACGCCGTAACTCAATTAATTAAACAAAGTATTTTATGCCTTATAAAAATAACAACAAAGACTGCTTTGATACAACTAGAGGTTTATTATGTAAGCACATAATCCCGTTCTGTTTCGATTTGTCTATAAAATAATACACTTTGAGCTTTGTCTGAGAATCATTGGAAAGCAAGTGATGTTGAGCATTGAATGAATTTAATTAATTAAAATCTGCATTTTGTTGATTAAAATATTTTATTTTAAAGAGATTAAAATTAAACGATTACTTTATTCATAGACAACAATGATTATAGTAATCTTTCGTCGCGTAATATTCTCATAAAAGTTTATAAAGAGCAATGTTTGTAAAGATTTTAGATTTATTTGTTATTTTTGGATATGATGTAGGCAATTGAAATTGATATATGCTAACGTTAACAATATGATATAAGTAATAGGAGGCAATTCAAGTTATTATTATTTATGATTATGAAAAACTTCCTAAGGAAACCTTGCCCTCCACAAGCCGTATCTACTAGATTATTCAAGGCAATTGTTACCTCTTACTATCAACACAACTAATTAATGTAAAAACAATCTTCAACAGTTTCGTAAATTTGTAAAATTATTATAAATTACTTTTGCGTATTTATGTTGAATAGATAGTTAACTAATTATTCTACCTAAATTCACAAAACAATCACATAACAATTCAACAACAAATACACATAACGTTCGTAAAAGTCTTCTCCGAACTATACCAAGCTTATCGTTTGAAGCATTTCTTGAAACAACTAAATGAAAAAAAAAGTGAATGCAGCGAACCAGCCCCAAACATCAGTTTAGGCATCACACATAATTTCCCTACAAAAGTTTAGACAAACAATAGTCAGAACAAAACAGCTCGTCCAAATGATACTGTTCAAAAAACAGTTTCGTCGAGTTCTCTGTTTTGGAGGGAAACAGTATCTCGATTTTTTATTGTCCGTGCATGCAGGCACAAACTTACGGACATTCAACCAGCATTTTGTGCAGCGAACAATGCGAGGCGCGTTACTTGTGTTGCTAAGAGGTTCTATTGTTTAATGCCACAATTAGCCGCGAATTCTGCCCAGATGAAAGAAACTGACCAAGTCGCCGCCGGACCGTACAATGGGATGCAGTGGATTTGATAGTAGGCATCGCTAATTTTGAAGATTATTTTGTTACCACTTAAGTTTTCTACTCAAATAATATTTTAAGTTACAAATAAAGTATTACATTTTTAAACTGGAGTAGTGAGTCATTCAAATAAACCGTTATGTTTTTAATTAAGTAAATTGCTATAATGTATTTTTTATTGCTAGATCTTAATCATGTAGCTGCCGGATAAGTTTTGTGGGAAACTACACTAGTGGAATTTAGTATGTAATACTCGGAACTCAAAAATATGTATATTTGATTGAAGGTATATTTTGGTCAAAGAAAACAAGGCTTCTACTTATTAAACATTAAAAAAGTTTAATCCGAAAGCGTCCATATCATCTTTTGACATTTCTAAGCTGAAAATACGATTATTTTTTCAGTTTTTAAATAGGAAATTAAGTTCCAATTAATAAAATTGCTAGACTAATATCGTGAGTATATTAATTATCTATAAATGTAAACTAAAGTAAAATCACCCTCCTTTTATCAGAACCTGATGGAGCAGAGGCATTTAAGTACGTTAAGTGTATTTCAACAAGCTGTTTTAATAAATTTGTTGTGTCAACATTCGTGTGCACGATCAATTCGAAAACCTTAAGTTGTTCCAGAGCCTTCCAGTCGTTTCTGTGTTTAAGTGCCACGTTGAATAACTCGTTTAAGACATCTCTTGATTTTTTCACCAAGCTTAAAACAAAACCAGCCTTATAAGGCAGCTGTTCTCTATAATGGCCCTTAAGTTGGTAAACATTTTTCATCTTTCTTTCAGTGTCATGCATTGTTTGTTCTACGAGAGTCGCTATTTTACGTTTTAGATTAACATCCTTTTCATCCTCGTAGATGTTGCTTGATTTTAAGTAAATCTCCTCACCCGGCTTTTCGTTCACCAGCCAATATCTTCGGTGGCTATTTTTTATTGGTTTGAAATTTGGGTATGGTTCATACATCTCTGATCCTCTGAGTTCTATTTTCTGTTTGTCACTGTTGACGTCAGCGTTTTGTGGTACGTCAATTAAATTGATACACTTACAGTGCTGTGTTACGATATATATTGTATCTAAAATAAGAAATAGGTAAGTCATACTGACGTGACTGCCTCATTAGTCTAGTGGTCCGAAGCGCGACTGCTACGCTAGAGGTCCTGGGTTCGATCCCCAGGTCGAGCAGTGTTATTGGGTTTTTCTATGAAATTCTCAGTAGCAGCTTGGAGTCTGGATTTGTGCCCGGTGAATGGCTATAGGCTCGCCCCCTATAACTTGGGACCTAAACATACCGGCAAACTGTGGGTGTACATTAAGTACGCCTCTGGCTAACCCTTCGGGGAATACAGGCGTGATGGTATGTTATGTTATGTAAGTCATAATTATTAATTATTGTTGAAGAGAAATTGTAATCCTTTTAAAGTTGTCATTACATTATTTTTAAATTCGTTCTTACAAGACTAAAATATTTTTTCTTTTTACCTCAACATGTATTCAAATTAGAGACCGACCCAAATAGTTGTAAATACTTTGAAATCGGATGAGACCCAATTTGCAAAACGTGCAAACCGTAAACTCAAAAACCGAAATACGGCCCAGAGTTCGGCCAAAATATTATCTATGGAATAGAAGATCGTGGTCATCCCAAAAACAAGAATAATCAGTGTTTTGAGATTGGTTTACGAAAATATAAATTCGATAGTGTTAGCAATCACCTACACAGGCTGCCCTGTGACCAATGACCACGGTGACGTCACGAGGGCGGAGCGGGATGCGGGCAGCGGCCGCGTGCTTGGCAGAGGCTTCCTAGCGGTGTTACGTGGCGGACGGGACTCATTACCCATACAATTGTGCTTGTGAAGGATATTATAAACAATTTTATAAGGAAATACTATTTCATTTCATTTTATTGATAACAATAGTCTAACGTACTTACATAATATTGTGGAGAGTATTATAATCATAATTATTATCATCTTTCTACTACTTCATAGCGGTAAAGTATGGAATGAAATGTTTAACGATCACTATAACGTTTATCAGGTTCATGTAATTAAATGTTATGAACTACCAATATTAAAAAATAATAAAAATGATATCAGTTTTCTTTAGGCAGTACCTACATAACAATGTAGTAGGTACATTAATGTATGTACTACGTGCTGTTGAAACCTCAACCTCTTCTGAAATAATGAAAATATTATTACACTGATGTATATATTTTCAATCGACTTCAAAAAGGAGGAGGTTCTCAATTCAGCTGTATGTTGTTTTTTTTTTGTATGTTTGTTATGCAATTACTCCCTCAATTTTGAACTGATTTTGATGATTCTTTTTTTGATACTCGTAGGAAGGTCATCATACTTCACAGGTGGTCCCATAAAAATTTGGTCAATATCTGATCGCAAAATTTATAACAAAATGACAAAAACACGTAAATGATAAAAGATAACATCGTCTAGGTAAACGTAAAATTTTACTGGCTACTAAAAATGTTAAAATAAAAAATCTTTTAACAAAAAGGAAAACCTGCCTTCGATTTGGTTTGAACTTTTGTTTTCGCCACCGACTTCTGAAACTGTTGAGCACCTAACATTATTTTTATTTTTTTGAAGGGCGGTTTTACTTTTTGTTAATGTCTCGGCCCTAATTTGCCCGCCGAATCCAAGTGCTCACCTAGACAATAAGGATTATTATCAACACGGTCTGTCCCGCTGCCAGGCAAAGGGGACCTTTACCTTTTGGAACCGTGCAACTAGAATCGTAGCGTTTCATAAACGCTTGTAAAAGCTTATTTGAAATAGAAACATTTGAACTTGAAATAAAGTAAAATTCTGAATAACGAAATAAGTAATCGTAATTCTTTAATTAACTTTTTTTTTACATTAAGACGATATTTTCATCTGGGCACATTTCTGTAAAAGTTGACTTTTTAATTGATATAGTTTGAAACAAATTTTATTTAGTAGCATACTTTCCATAACCGGCACTATATTGCATTTAACTGAAATATCATAAAAATATTATCATGGTGTCAAAAAATGTCAACCACGGATCAAGTTGAGTTGGTCGTAGTTGGCAGATTTTGGGCGGACAGTGGATGGGCGCGCCATGCAGCGTCGCGCGTCGTGCTTTTAACAATAAAATATGAACGGGACATGCTAATTTTCGAATGTTATTTATACGGTAGGTATAATAAACTTACCTACCTACATAATGCAAGACCTGAAGTAATTATTCTCTTGAATAAACTACATTTATAAGTATTTTAACTCCTATCATTTACTGTTTTTATTCAAACCCATTTCGTTCATACCTACATAAAACATAGACTCATTTTCATAACTAGGTACCTACAATACAAATGAATAAATAAGACAATCAATCGTTGTTTAAATATCTTAAATGTTCTGCGGCAATATAATGTTCTGCTTTACTCCGAGATCCACCATATTCCATTAGTACTTGTGCATGGACAGCACTTGTAAATGTAATTTTGTTTGACTAAACCGCAATGAAACTGAAATGTAAAAAATTACAAACATAAAAAACTATGTTGTTATGTGCAAAGTACAGATCATTGACGTCAAGCGCGCGCGCAGTCAGCAGTTCCACACTGACCCAAGTATTTGGTTTTATTAATGAATTATAAAGTTAGTTAACGTTTGCTGCTTTTGCCCGCAGTTTCACTCACGTTCCAAAAAGATTAACATACTATGTACAATAAGTCCGATTCTCGGCGGCGTATCAATATGAAACATGATTTTAAGACAGATTTTAAGTTAGACCTCTAGCAATACATCGGTGAAAACTGCATTCAATTCCATGCAGTAGTTTTTCGTGATGCGCGTTCAAACATACAGAAACATAAACAAACAAAAATTCAGTTGAAAAATTATTATTTTGGCTTCTGTTGCTCTAATAAAGGCCAGACATTGGTCTGTTACAATTTTATTATAAGTATAGATAGAATAGTTTCCTTTTTGTAACATTTTGCTGTGTTTTTTAATTGTTTATGTCGGACGAACTGTAGATACGTGTGGCCCTCACGCGCAAACGTCCAAACACACTAAGGTGACTAAGGTCCTTTACGACCGACTCCGACTTAAGGGTTACTCCACCCAGTTAGACCCCTAGATGTTTTACTACTGACCAAACTATTTTCATGCCTCTTACGAGATCTGTATTACTTATGTAGTTTTGTGTTGTGACTCAGAATAAACTTTCTTTCTTTCTTTTAGATGTCTATCTGTGAAGAATTGGATTCTAACTCATATTTTAATTTTAATGCTATATTACCTATTTTCATAATGCTCGTTGCAAATTTTGAAAACAAAACGAACCTCCCAAGTCAATTGCAAATTTGTCCTACCGCCAAATACATCTATTTCACGTTTACCTACACTCCATTGTTTATTTAAGCCAAAAAAAGTTTTTAGTTTTCCATTGTGAACCTCCTTTGTTTCATACTATACCTCCCAATGCGGCTGTTATGATGTGACGAGGGGAGACAGGCATTATTGTATGCAGTAGCGGATAATCAATTCTTGTTTAAGTACCAACAGGTTGGACGTTACCGTACAAAATTATAGCTATATAGGTGGAGCTGCAAATACTTAGATAAACAATTGAATGAATGATTTGAACAATCACGCCAAAGTAAACGAGTAAAATTTGTCAATAAATAATTTCACAGGCAAAATTATTTCTTTATCTGCCAAAACTGTGACAATCACATCCTTAGGTACCTTCTGCAAATTAATTGGCGAATTTTAATAGAAATATGTACAGGTAGTAGGTAACACAATCTAATTGATACCAACTCTACAACTGTGAACACAGTAAATAATTTCCAAGCAAAATTATTTTTTTGATTGCCAAAACTGTGACGATCGCATCCCTAGGTACCTTCTGGAAATTAATTTGGCGAATTTTAATAGAAATAGGTACAGGTAGTAGGTACCACAATCTAATTGATACCAACCCTACAACTCTGAACACATGTTAGTGTACCGTGACGTCATCAACTAATGCACTAGCGCCGACCTCATCAGGGCGCAGGTGTGGCGTGGCTGTGGCGTGGCGCCGCCATGCGCCACCTGAGAAATAATTACCGCACGGAAAAGATGGGATGCGCCTCCTCATTATTTAAGATGGTACACAATGTGTGCTTCGAAATACACGTGTGTATTGTCTAGTGAATATACTGCAGCGAATTTTTTGTTTCGAACTCGGCAGAAAATGGAACGAATTGCTTTTTAGAGATGTACCTGGTTAAGCCTGGCTGAATCCAAATAAGCTGTTGAATGGAATTTTATGATTCTGTAAAAACAGTGTTGATATATATTTAAGTAACACGTAACATGTGTGCGGATGCCGTACCGTCGTATAACTTGGAAATGATATTGCAACTCAGTTATGTAAAATAACATGAAATGCATCCAAAAACCCGAACGAAACGTTTTAAATTCATTTTTGTCACGCGTACCGCTGAAATCTGGAATGTGCTTCCCAAGTGGGTCTTCCCCGATAGATATAATATGGGTGTCTTTAAATCACGAGTGAATGGGTTTCTTCTAGGCAAGCGCACGCGCTCCATCGTAGATCACAGTTGTACACCCACAGTTTGACAATTTCTCTGTAGCAGTAGCTCAACTGGGATGGCAGTCTTTATAAGATCTAATCATCTCTCTAGTTCCTGATAAATTAGAAAATCAGCCTACACGAAACCATAAACTCTACGTAGGTACTTTTAAAGACAAGATGAATGCAATCATGAAGACCTAGTAATAGAAACATGGTATACGAAGACGTTGACACACTTTTCACACAAATTTCCTTAAATTGCATTTTAATGGATGCCTTCGTCAAGGGCCAAAAATTCTAAATAGGTGGGTGTGTTGATTCATCAGTCAATTATTCACTGTAGAAGAATCTAATAGAGAGAAAGTACCTAAGTACCTATGTAGATAGTATTTAAGTATTGTACAAGAGGAATTTACTAAGTTTAAGTTTACTAGTTCAACGCACTGTGGCGGCACATACTACCAACCCGCTGTAACTACCAAAATGTAGTTATCTTAAAAAGTTTAGTTCAATATATTGCAACTAAAGACACATCATAGTGTGTTCAGTTTAGAACTTTAGATAGATATTGACTGTAGCTACATTTTCTCTGTAATTTATAGCTTTGGATGTTGCGTTCTCTTAATTGTTGCATTACATAAAATGATTGATGACTCACCATAACTTCAAAAATTACCCGCCCTGAAGGAAGTAAGATTTATAATTCATCATACATCAAATAAAAGATAACAAATTTTATAGAATTTATTATTGGTCTACATAAATATAAGTATTTAAAAAAATATCTATCTACAGCAAAATTACTCTCCTTTTATTCCGCGTTGAGTTCAAATGCTTCACGTGCACGTCTACGAGTTGCCTCAACAAATTCGTTGTATCAACATTAGTGTGGACGATTAGTTCGAAGATCTTCAATTGTTCTAGAGCCATCCAGTCGTCTTTGTGCTTGATCGCTACATTGAACAACTCGTCCAAAACATCCTTTGATTTTTTCACTAAGCTCAGAATAAAACCAGCCCTATAAGGTGGTTGTTCTCTATAATCTTCTTTCAATTCTTCAATATTTTTCATTTTTCTCTGAGCGTCGTGCATCGTTTGTTCTACCAGTGTCGCTATTTTCTTCTTTATATTCGTATCTTTCTCGTCCTCATAGACGCGCGGTTTTATTGAAACACTGGTATTTTCAGTATGCTCATCTAATAACCAATATCTGCGTATAGGTTTGAGTGCTTGTTTCACCGGTGTGTAGTCTTCGTACTTGACCTTGGGTGGTTCACCGCCATACAATTTGGTTTTAGCAGCTTTACTGTAGTCCGATAAGTCCAGTAGATTCAAACATTTGCCCTCATGTGTTAGCATTTGTACTGAACCTGTAATCATTCCAAAATTTACTTATGTACGTACCTATATCATTCTTGTCATCATCATCATCATCAAGTATTCTGGGGTGGCTTCCAGCCAAACCAGATGTGGCTCAACATCAGTATTTTACATAAAGCGACTGCAATCAGACCTCCGCAACCCAATTTTTGGATAATACCTACCTGAGAAATCTCAGACTTTTTTGGGCTATGAGTACTAATGACATTATATACTCGTAGTTAAAAAGAGGATAAGTATCTACTATGACTAACGATTCTTAAAAAAATTTCGTATATTCGTGTTCGACCATCGGTACTAACGGCTTTAAGTGCTCTTCAAAGTACAGACTACCATATTAACAAAGAATTATGCTCCTAAATAGTACTTTTGGCGTAGCAAAAAACAAAATTAAAAACTTGAAGAATGTGTTAGGAAAGAAACTGTTACGGTACCTAATAGCAGAATAACTATTAAAACATGGAAAGAATCACGAAAAAGAACATTTTGACGAAGTTACATAAAATTGTAATGTAAATACAAAAACAAATACTTACACAATATTACAATAAGTGTTTTAAACATATTATTATCATCCTTCTCAGGACGTGAAACTACATCACAGAAAACTTTAATATGAAAACTAATGAAACTGGTGTTTATCGGGAATTAATTAAATGTTATGAACACAGAGCCTTAAACTTAATTAAGATACTTTATTACAACCATAATTACTGTGCAATGTTTTATAACTATGTAGGGCTTTGAACATCTTTATTGTATGCCTAATTTATATCATCCTGTTGATGGTAGATCTAATTTGTTGTGCCAGGTCCATTTATGAGCTTTAAGACACAGTCAAGTTCCTTATCCAGAAAATATCTGCTGTCCCTATGCCTGTTTAATTACCATACATTCAGGGGCGTTTTTAGCCTATTCCAATCAGTTAAAGACGCCCCTGAACGTGGCGTATCCTTAAGTGCTCAAGGCCTCACGGCCTTTAGGATAATGGGGCCCATATCCTATGAGAATGATATGACAAAATATTTTTAAAATGAAAACAAAAGAGTAGGAACAAGGGGTCCCTGGTTGGGACCTCCAATGAGATGGGTCATGACCCCTCCCCCCAAAATCATACATGTTTAATTGACAAACCACCTATTACTCAGTCACGAGTACCTACTCTCTGACTTTGACCCCCTTCAAAGTGTTAGACTGGGACCGCGCCTATAAGATGGACTGATAACCTGGTAAAGGTCGCTGAGAATCGTTGGATTTAGACATATAGACGATCCTTGGAAATCCATGGGCATGTTCAGCGGTAGCTGTTCTTTGCCTGATATGATGCTCGAAATCATTCAAACCGCAACCAATTATACGCTGTATTTATACCACAAATCATAATAAGTACCTATCTATTGATTTCCTGTACTGGCTATCTATAATGTTAGTAAATATTTCTGACAAATCTGCCGTGTCGACTTCTGTCATCGGGTGTCCTATGTTGGAGCCACATTTTAGAGCGATTCTGTTGAAAATTCTCGTTATGTACCGTCTTGTGATTACTAAATTAAAAATTCCTGCGCTTTCCCAAAGCAAAATAAGTGCGCTTCAAATAAGAAAATGTCACAGTGTTTTTGGTATAATGGATTTGATTCATCAAGACAAGGTATTAAAGAAATTAGTTAGTATCTAGCCATTTAAACGCATTAGTCTAATAAATAGAATCATGTATGGATATCACACATCAAAATCTATAAGTTTTCATAGTGATCTATCTATCTATCTATTTAGCTGGTAACATCCACTGCTGAGTGGGTATTTCGCGACTGTTGCCGATGTTGTACAAATTGTACCCTGAGTTGTACTACTGAGAGGGAGACTAGATAGTAATTCTCCCAAGACTTTTAGAACTCGTACTTGGCTAAAAAGGTTCTTTTTATGTAAATTTAATACTGCTGAGTAGGAACCATTTTGCACTGTGACAAGAGCCTTAACAGGAAACAAGAATATGTCCAACCTAAATATAACGATAATGCGAATCCACCGAGTGCCGACGCGACGTTGTGAGGTTTATGAAACGCCACTTCAGAATCTTCTCACGCCTGTATTCCCCCGAAGACTTAGACAGAGGTGTTCTAATGTATAGTCACATGGTCTATATATTCACTCACAATGATCATGTCTGGGGATATCCTAGAGCTTATTTTTTAATTTAACTATAGAAGTGAAAAGCGTTATTTGCTCAAAGCGTTGTTTAATTGTAGCCCGACCACTTCGTGTTGTCCCAAGTGACCAGTGAGAACCACGATATCGCACTGCAGTTAATAAAGCGGTACTACCTCAGCGAACATGTCCTCGTGCGCTCGCGCAACATGGATATATCCAACGACTGCGCCCTCGACGAATACCTCATCAGTTTACTCAAACAAGGTATTTTTATAGAGTTACCGTTTTTTTTCTCTTCTTTTGAACAATGTAAGTAAGCCAAGTATTTGCTTGGCAAGGATATTAGTAGATAGTTTAGATAGTAGAGTGAAGGGGAGTCAAGACAGTGTATTTCGAAATCCAAATCTGGGTCAAAATCAACAAGATCTTTATAACCCCTGGGCTCCAAGTTATTGCAATTATTGTTATAATAGCAATTTTTACCGCAAGAAAATGTTGGATATTTGCCAGGCCTCCGAAAACAGGAAAAAAATTACAGACTCAGCAGACATTCAGCGATTGTAACTGAAATATTTTTGAATTAGCCATGAAGAAAATAAAAAAATACTTGCTGAAGTTTTTGTAGTTTGTACCACAGGTTTCTTGAAACATTTGTTGTATATTTTCAGGAAACTCACTGTTCGCTAAGGCAGAGGACGGCACTATAGCGGGACTTTGCGTCAGTTTCGCCAGTAGCCCCGTTGACCCTAGAAATTTACGGAATTATGCCTTCTATCGACAGGTAGCCATTATTTTATTAACATAAAATTTCGTGTTCGCTGACTGTTGCACCTCCGATCGTTTAACTTGAAACTTCAATGCGACACTGACCCAAAGTTACAGAAAAAGTTTTATTGCGATTGGGTACATTTTTACTCACAACGGAACGTTGTGTTGTTTGTTTGTTCAAATAGTTCCAATTCCAATAGTCGGCGGGACTGAAAAGTAATTTTTAATAAGTTTATTTCTATAAATAAACAATTTGAATATCCTGACGTAAATTTTTGGAGCCAAGAACATTATTGTTTCCTGGAAATCATCGATGCATGTGAAATTTGACGACACGTTTAGCGTAGCGGCTGAGCGATTGGCTTCTGCGCAACGTGTTGTGGGTTCGATCCCCACACGGAGCAAATATTTGTATGATCTACAGGTAGTTGTTCCGGGACTGGGCGTTTTGTGTATGTGAGAAATTGTGTTGGTAAACGCACCCACGATACAGGAGAAAATCCTAGGGTGGGGCAACATTTTTTTAAAAACAAAAAGAAAAAAAAAATCTTTTGATTACCTAGGTACCTACATTGAAAATAATGCTCAATTTAAAATATTGTTATACCTACAATATACTTACCTATCCTCAATACATAATTATATACTTCTTAAATTGTTAACAGGATCCTAATACAAAAGATTTTCTATACTTCACGGCAAAATTACAGGAGACACCTAATCTATGGGAAGTTTACGAGCAAAAGAAAGTGTATGAGGTAAATATTTGCGAGTAGGCACCTATACAACAATATAATATTATACAATGTAAATAAAATTAAGTATAATTATGGTAAATATTTAATAACTAGAATAATTCTATTAAATAGGTAGGTAGGTATACTGTGCCTATAATATTAGAAATTTAAGGTAATTTGCTGTGCCTTATAGGGTCCAAATTGTTCCTAGCTTATAAGCATAACATAAAAAATTACATCATATTCATAATTATCAGCCAATAGAAGTCCACTGCTGAACAAAGGCTTCCCCTAAAGACTTCCACAAGGACCGTTTATATGCCGCTTGCATCCAACGAGTCCCAGCGAACTTTACCAGAAATGACATGGTGGAATGAATAAATGATATGGGCACGAATATTATGAATAGGTACCTACAGCGGAAAGTAGAAAGATCCTTTACGAGTGATGATTTTATAAATATCATTTTGAACTAGGTAGATCGTAGTAATATGTGACATTCGAGGACACAGAGGTTGTGAATACGGCTACGAAAGTTTGGATCTTATTGGATTCCGCGTTAGAAGTTATAATGATCTTTTTGTGGATCAAAAAAGATACCTAAGAAAGACGGATCAAAAGTAAACGATCAGATAATTCTTTGTCTGTAAGGTCGTGGGGATTATCTGATCCTTCGGGAAATATAGACATAACATGCCAATAATTCCTTTGTTTTATATTTTCGTGTAAAATTTCCAGATCAAAATGATAACAGTAGTCCCAGAATACCGAAGGCAAGGCTTGGCCGTTTTTATGGCGGAGAAGAGCAAGGAACTTGCTCACGATCAAGGCTACAACGTCATACGTATGGACTGCATCAATCCTTTCGAGTAAGACATGATTTTTGCTCGAAATTATCAAAAAGACCTTGATGAGAACTGGTTTGGGAAAGTCAGTAGGTAATTAGCAAGGATCTACGTATGCACTTAAAAGGCAATATTTTGTTTCGCAATGAAAAAAGGATTCCAAATAACACGCTATATTAGAATTTCTGAATTAATAATTAGATACATGTGACTGGATTGCAGCAAGAAATGTCATTTAGTATGAATATAGACGCGTCTGTTACTTCTTTCGTACTTTAGTCGTGCAGATACATTCAGGGCATATCAGTTTTAATTTTAAAATTAACTGCTTTTATTTTATTCGTTATAGGCTTACTATAGGCTACTAACTTACCTTTTTCTTGTCTTCAGCTACAAGATAGCCGAGCGCTGTATGCTGCAGTGCCTGGTAAAGTTCCCCTTACACAAAGTGCGTGGAGCCAATGCCCCGTTCATAAAGCGAAGTTCGGAATACAATCGTTGCGTGCGCGTATACGTTGAGGCGCGCGTCCAGCCAGACGTTGATCGAACCACTGTCAGAAACAGACGGCAGGACTTGGAGAGCCTCATCGAATGAAGAAGGGACATAACATTTTTTTTAGGAGTCAATAGATTATGGTTACTTATTTTGTAGTTTTATTGTGACCCAACAACGATAAGTTTCGCCGTACAATTTGATTTTTAAAAAGCAGCCTGAATACCACATTGCAATTACTCTGGAGTAGATTAATATTTTTCTTCCATTTGGGGACGAGTTCGTATACAATTCCTTACAGCCATTCAGATTGGCATCTCATAAAAGGCGAGAAAATATGTAACTTACCACTTAACAAGGTAGACCTCATGGGATTTGACTTCAAAAGTTTTATTTCAAATAAGCTTTACAAGCGTTTAAGAAACTTTAATTCTAGTATTTTTCATTAGGGACAAAAAACAATTTTTAGATGATATGATTTTACAATCCTATGATTGTATTCATATATTATATTCATATTTCATATGATCTCTTTTAAGGCACGTCTATAAGTTGTTCCCTTGAGTTATCACAAATCGTCTCGCTAGGAGACTTGATGAGTTTCAGCCTTTGCTAAGATCTCTCTGTGAATCTGCCTTCATGAATGTCCAAGTACAGGACCAACAGTCTAAACCCATCCAGTTGGCAGAGGCATGAGACATGGGGACTTAATATCTCCGAAACTGTTCACGAGCGCATTAGAAGACTTGTTTAAGACGTTAGACTTGAAAGGTAAATAAACATAAGCGGCGATTTAATCTCGCACTTACGATTTGCAGACGGCATAGTCCTAATGGCAGAATCACTAGAGGAGCTGCAACAAATGCTGGATGCTGTAGTTCTCAGCATGAATTTGAATAAAACCAACCATAAAATGATGAATTTGGAGACTCCGGCAAGATGGGAGTGATGATTTGTGAAAGGTTGCTGACGGAAGCCAGATGCGACAAGCCGAGGACAGGGTGAAATAGCGCACATTGGGGGAGGCCTACGTCCAACAGTGGACTTCTATAGGCTGATGGTGATGACGATGAAGCATCGACAAGTCGACGAAGAGGTACTCGTGCACCTAGTTACACGGTTCCAAAAGGTTGATCCTACGAGCTTTCCATGAACAATCTTTTAAAATAATTGGTGTATATTACATTTTAATAATAAATTTATAATTCACTTCTTGTGAGTGAATGGCGCCAACTTTGAGCTGTGAACTGTTCTCCCTTCGCTTGCTACTACTCCAACATTCTGCAAGGTTCGGCAAGGCATCAGCAACTACCTACTCTATTGTTACAATTGTCAATGGGCGGCGGTGACTTGGTGATGTTGGCAATATTCGAAAGGGGCCGCCTTTTTAACCCAGCAGTTAGGTACAGTACGTCGCTATTTTTCCCCTTACGTGACTTCGTTAGTGCCTATGTAAATCCCATTCTACTCGCCTGTTGCAACCGGGCACAAATCCATCTCTCGAGCAGCTACTGAGATTTTCGTAATTAACAAATACGGGCTGACAGCAAGACTCATGCATGCTGCGACATAATTTTATAGTTGCATTATCTCGTCTTTAGCCATAGTTTCAACACGAAATAAGCGTCGACAAAATTATTTCGTGACGCACATGTTAGCCTACTTAGGTAAGTTTAATGCATGGCGATGTGAAGACAAAACACTGTAGTTAAACAGTTCCAAGTACTTTATTTAAATCGAGAGTTATATCACAATATAATTGCTTGTTGATTCTTAAAATTAGTATCTAAAGCTAGTATAAAAAATAGGTTATTATGTTAAACAATAGAGAATTCGTCGAGTATTATAATAAAATGCTCCATTATTACTTATTACGATGGTGATTTCAAATTTATCGTAAATTAACATAAAACAAACAAAATTTTCAAAACTACAAATAAGTACTAAATTCAGACTGATTTCAACTTTTTCATAATATTTCACTGCTTAGATTTAAGTATAGTACAGTCTATGCGTAAATCTAAACGCAAGCAGTCTAAAACAATATGTAACACAGCTTATAGCCTCCCTAAGTTGATCTTAATTAATGAATAATATGAATTAATCCTATCACTTGGTATGGTAATGAGATTCAATCTTTTTATTAGCGATTTTATTACATTTATCGCATGTTTTATCTAATTAAGCAGATAAGGCGTGATGAGTTTCTCGATAAACCACTTGTCCGAGAAGCGCAGGTGATCTCCTTCGGTTGATAAGAATATCAATTTGCCAGTTTTTTCCATTTGCTTAAGGCCCAGACGATCCTGAAATGCAAGGAGACATTAAACTTAAGGAACAACTCCTAAAATGTTCTCTACCCATGATGAAATTTGATATACTTAGTAAAAAAAATAAAAATAATTCAAGTATTGGTTTCGCTTGCTCTGCCCATTTTATGGTCACAATTAAAATTACCAACTGCACTTTTTAGCATCAATTTGCAAAATTAATACATTAGCCCGTTTAGGTCCCGAGTATTAGAGACCAAGCCTATTGCCATTAACAGTGCAGAGGATAATTTCAGATGAAAATACAATTGAATTTCATATGAAAAGTACACCTTCAGTTCTATAACAAGCCAATATACTCATACAATTTCTTTAGGTCCTTATTGTGGAGTTTAGTTTTTTATTTATTAATAACACACGAATCAAACCTCTTTATAAAGGTTGAAGTCCTGCAAGGGGATCAGCTTTTTGCTTTGCCCAGGCTCGTAGAACCCAAACCACTCGCTCTCCCGCGGTTGAACAATGGTGTCATTGTTAAACTTGACTAGGACCAGGTGCTGCAAGTTGTTGAGGTTCTGGATGTACGTCTTATTAACCAACACCTCGTTGTTGATGTCGGAGAGGAAGACGCTTTTGTGCACATAGCTCTCCTCGTCCAGAGGGTCATGCCAGTACGTGGCTTGGACCAGGGCGTCTTGTACCCAGCTGGAAAATAATGTAGTCAGAATTTTTCATATTTAAATGGGTTCACTCCTGGACTAGATGGATCGGTATTGTATTTCTTCTAGAATTATACAGAACTTATCTACTCATAGAAGGTATTCGTCACCGAAACGTAAACAATATTTGTATCTGTATTTTTTTATTATTTTTTTAGGATACCACTTGTAGCTCGCATCAATCTCAATAATCTAGTTGCATGCAATGTTTTCTTAAGAAAGCGAAACGAGGTTTACATTTCATAGCTGTAATCTAACTTTCCGTTATGTGGTGCCATGGAAACTTGAGTACGAGTAGGTGAAATATATAATATTTTAGACGACCGGGTGTTTCTTATACCTTCGTGTTGGAATACTGTCTAACCTGTAGGTATAATTTTGTAAAATTATGGTAGGTATTTTTCTGTTCAGGCCCTTCTTTTCCATTGGTCACTATGGGCAAGTGCCCAAGGCCCTGCTATGGGCAAGTGCCCAAGGCCCTGCGATCCATGGGGGCCCCCTATTTTCCAAGCCTTTTGTATTTTTTGCATTTGCTTATGTAATACTCCCCTGACATATCTATCATTGTCATAGTCCCCATTATCCTAAAGTGCCCAAGGCTTCCAATACGTTACAGACGGCTATGCTTCTGTTATGTATTGGGGTTACATTATAAGACCTATCTTACCTAGTTTGACTATGCATTTTCCTCTATTAATTCAATTCCTGTGCTAGAGACTAGGAACCTAAAAATTGTGCAATTATATTTTCGATCCCAAGCATTTGCAGTGGCCAATTCAGTCCTGGATTGGACACACTGCCAAAAGGGCACTGACCATATAACTAAGCAGGCAATGGATAAACCAAACAAACTTGACGACTTACGGTGCGAGCTGAAGCGAAGATGATCAGTTAATCATGGAGCGAAATAAAGCACGAAGCTGCAGATGGCTATGACCTATAGATGGCTAGATGGGTACGTAGGATCTTCAGTAAGTAAATCAAGCATTTGCAGAGCATAAGGAAACGTAATCATTAATACGAGTTAACGACATTCAACATAGCCAACTCCTTATTTGTTGACGGATGAATGCTCAGTCATTGCGACGCTAAATGCATACAAAACACCTGTGTAAGAACATTAGAATATGCAAAAGTAAAATATCTTTTGATGCGACCTTCAAAACATAGAAATATTTTTGTTATTTTCTCATATCAAAGTTCAAAATTATAATTTTAATTTGCTTCTAAACACATTTATGAAAGGTCGAGTATCGTCGAACGATTTCAAACATAGCTGAGAAGAACCTTCATATACCTAGGTATTATTTGAAACTTATCAAAGTTGGTATGCTAACATTATTTTATTCCGGTTTAATGGGCCATGTAGGGCCTATGTGACCTAACAACAATACAAAGCTCTAGTAATACAATTAATACAATTTCGCTCGCGTCTATAGGCTACGGTTGCCGCTTACGTAGTAGGTACTTATGCCAACAATAAAAAAGGTTTTATACAAAATCTATTAATATTATTATAGGTACCTACATTGAAATGTTAAAAGTGGACGCCTCATATTGGCCTTCCACCAGGTCATACACGTAAATCATCTACTGGATCGTATAAATAAAATGTACCTACATAAGTAAGTAGGTAGGTATAAGCAAGGATGCATGCGCGCTCAATGATTTCCTACGCTTATTATCTATATTCTATATGCAGTCTGGGAACGGGTGCTGATGATGATACGCTTATTTTTTTATTAAGTAATATGAGTTCTTTTAATGATATTTTAGAAGTGAATTTATTTTGCTTTTAATCGAACTTTAAGCTATTATTTGAGAAGGATTCGGTAGATAATCGTATATTGAAAGATGAAGTAGTATAAAACCAGCACCATACAGTTTAGTTTGCTCTTTAAAATAAGAACCAAGGTCTAAAAGGGTAGGTACCAATGCATAGATTTATATGGAATTAATGGAACTGTTCTCGAAACCAGCAGCACGTCGAGCGGCGCGCCTCCACGTACGAGCGTTACGCGCGCGTTAGCTATGTCCGCGCGTCTGTTTTGACGTAGTGTTGTACTGTTGTGTATTTTATTTTTTGCTTTTTAACGACCGACGTTTCAAGAAATTTGTATTAAAAAGGTGTTGTCGTCGTTGTTTAGACATTTTGTTCGCGAATAAAGACACTTATGTCTCATAACACCACGCGGCGCACGATCTGCCCGCTGACCGCTCGCCGCTGAGTTCGTGTACGCATCCTTATAATTAGCGATTTTAGCCTTCCTATAGTGTTATCTACTAGAAACATCAATAAGCACATGCAAACATTGTCTTACTGTTCATAAGCAGCATAGTTGAGAAGTTGTCTGATATAGTCACAAGATGGATGCTGCAGAGCCCCACAGTGGGGGAGACCATATACTCCTTGGTGCTGGCCTCCAAGAGATATCACATTCTTGATTGGAGGCAGTATGTGACCACAGCGTTGGACTACCGCTCGGCTAAAAAGAAGAAAATTCTTGTGGATAGTACATTAAAGCACAACAAAGCTCTTTATATTATAATTATCTTGTATATTCGTTCAATGAATTTGTAATAATTCTTAATTCTTACCTACAAGATTAAAAAGATCAATAATGTTTTAGTGACCCCTTTTCCTAATTTAATGATAAAAAAATTAAAGTAATTCTAATTATATTCTAAAATTCCAGGTCTGTAGTGAATAATAAATGTTTCAACATTGAATGGATGGAAAATACACCAAAATATCTTACAGAAACTGGCTTCCTTGTGAGAATCCAATGAAATTCATTCCATTCTGCAGCTGAGGGTCCTCAGCCAGCATGTCACACACAAGCTGCACCTGCTTATTTGGGTTCATGAAGTACCCATTTTCCAAATCTTCTATTGAAGTGTTGCCCACTTTGAGAGAATTTACATATACACCAGGAATGTTCCTCTCTAGGAATAATTTAAATCCTCCCAAACTGAATGATAAGCAACAAGTGTCGCCTGCAAAATAAATCTTAATGGTTTGTCATTGAATTAATTCTTGTGTGTTAATTATCCAGACATCAGCAATGTGTTAGCTACTGGAGCCATAGCTATCTAATTGTAACAAAAACGTAACCTAAAATAACCTTACAACAAAAATAATTTTTAATTTTTGTAATAGAAAATTCAATCCTTTTAACCCATCAAGTCCTGTTTAATAGACGAAATGCTAATAATAAGTAGGTATGAATACAACTATTAAGTACATAATATTACTTATATGCATAATAGAATGGTTTTTTTTGCAAAACTAATAAAATAATAATATATAGTAATTACTAATCATTTTAGAAGAGTTATTAATATGACATATGTACACACTTTCCTGTTAATGAATATAAGGAAGACTTACTCAAATGAATAACTTATAAATTGCTAATGCGTCTAGGTAACTATAGAATCTCAAGATTCTACCTTTATGAAGATATCACTTTTATTAGTCCCAAACATTTACATTACTTACCCATTCCATGCCATAGTACAATGGGTGTTGGTACAGTTGGGGCACCAGAAATTAATTTTACAAAACAGAGAAATATAAACAACGTCTTCATCTTCAGTATAAAGTAATTCTAACACATACACTTCACATAAGATGGAAGTCGCTGTAGTAAACTTAGTATTATCGCAAAAATCCACAACTTTGCGGTTAAACGACTAAAACAACAATGAGTGAATTTGTAAACAAAGTAAACGAACCTTCCTGTCAGTGTCAGTGTCGAGTTGTCGACTGTCAACCTTGTGTCATTTAAAATCTCTCTTTTCTCATTTCCTCCAATGAAAATACATGAATTAATGTCAATTCAATTCAATTTTTTTTAAATGGCAAGTTGTGCCGATGGCAGATTCAACTTTTCCTATGACTTCAGTCAGACTCAAAACAACTTGTCATCAACCAACAACATATTTTATCAATAAAGTACAGACAGACCAAATACATCAATAGAATAATATCAATATAATAGAATTATTAGAGTTATCCAAGTTGTAAGCGAAAGCCCTAACTGATGATGAACTATTGTTCTTAGTGAAAATTACGGTTTAACAACTTTGGGTTTGACTTGTATACTCTTTCACAGTAGTGCTTGGTAAACGAGAACAAACAAACCGCGTCTCCGTTTCATGTTTTTGTTTTGATAATTTCACATAGATGTCACTTTACTATACTTTGTAACTTTTGTATAGATGGCGCTAGAAGTATCTAAATAGTTATTTAAAATTATCTACACCTTTTTTAATTAATACTATCTAACCTGGCAAACGTTGTTTTGCCTTTTAAATTATTAAAATAAAATAGGGGTTGGTGGTAGAAGGGTGACAATTGAGGGTTTTATGCAATTTTTATGTATTTTTTATTGTCGAATCATTTTTTTTAAAGCTTACTAGCAATGTGGGTCGCTTTTGCACATTACTAGTCGTGCTAAGATAAATGCTTGTGTCACGAGTGGATTCACGTCGGTAGTGCAATGGGTGTGTTTCGAACTGGCAACCAAATGATCGCAAGTCCGACGCCCTAGCTAGTAGACCCTAGCCTTAAGCTACTACCGATTCCAAACCCTTATCAATTAGGGGTATGAAAAATAACTTACGTCCTATTCTCAAACTTACTGCATATACACACAAAATTTCATAAGAATCGGTCAAGCCGTTTCGGAGGAGTTTTGTTACAAACACTGTGACACGATAATTTTATATTAGTAAGTATTAGATTTATTAATTATGCAGTTTTGAAAAATGGGCGAGTTCTACATTCTAAACCTATATTTAAACTTACTAACTTTGTTGGGAAATAACCTTAATTCCAATAGTGAGTACCTACCTATGCTAGCTAGGTACTTAGGTGAGCCACACAGCCACACGTATATACAGTAGTTTTTTTTTATTAAGTAGGTTCGTATTCGGTGCCTTTTTTAGTAGGTACCAAAAATCCAGATGGATCGTCTCGCTCGGTGGGGCAGCAAGATAAGATTGTCAGTCAGACTTGAGCCGACTAAAAACCGTAAGTATCTAATTGCCTTTCCTTGCCCTGTAGGAAGTCACGGTCATGGGATTCGTTACATTCCAGGTGAACTTGACCATAAACCCCGAACATGGAGCAAAGGAAGGCAAGTTCTAACATTTCTATTTTAATCGCACGAGTCGGACCTCCCCTGACGGCAGATGATAGGTACTGTAGGTGTAAGTACCTACAGGAGGACTATCTGTAGGTAGGGTATACCAATACAGGTAGGTACTTAGTTGCCCGCAACATTTGAGTACCTACCTAGCTTGCCTTTGTGTCATAGGAACTTTTCCATAAATCATTTGTATTGTCTCTGCTCTGACGTCAATAAATCATTGATAATGTGATTACAAATTGTACGTTCATCAACCTTCACCCCTTTCCCTCCCCCGAAGCTTGAAATCAATGTTTTGGCGAGGGCGATTTAGTTCTTGATGTTTGGATCCAAGTCGTCTTGATTTGTTGCTAACAATATCTACCTACTAGAGATTATAGGAAAATTGGTCTCCATATAAATAAGTGCCGATGCAGGTAGGTAGATATTTATTAAATTAAACAATAAATATATTCTCCTTTGTTTATTGATATTCACGGTTTCATTTATGTAATAAATAACAAAGTTATAATAGATATGTTTAACTGCTACTTATCACATTCGTTAAGGCCTACGTCACTGCTCTCTGATAATTAAAAGAAGAGTTAATTAATTATATCCTTATATTGATAGCTAAATTCCGACTTCATCGATATTTTTATTTATCAATACAGAGATAGTGGAATAAGCCTAAATACTCAAAACTTAATTCTACTAATTTGTATTGTCAACTTTCACGTAAACTTTTGAAAAAAAAATATATTTTATTCCTGAAGCAGTAGATAGGTAGGTACAAACCAAGCGCTGAATTAGGTACAATTTTATATAGAAAAAAAAACGATATACTTCATTAGGTTCTTTGATATTCGGACATTATGGAAGAAAATCGTTTCTCGACTATCATGATGACGTGTGAAATTAATATTGATTCAACATAATTTACTCAAAGGCTCAGTATATAAGTAGGTAGTACATATTAACAAATCATTTTGTCACAATTTTCCACTGTCATAATAAGAGATCATACTCAAATAAACGTCTAAAATGAACGTTTCGTTATTTTATCAAAATGCAAATAACACTGAACTCCTCATACTATATTTAGATAACTGTTCGAGAAACACGCATATAATTAGTAACAGTTCTAAGCTAGGTATTTATTTCGTTCACGAACTAATAAGGCCTAAATTAAAAGGACGGTGTGGTAATAATGATGTCCTAGAAATTTAATTCAATCTAGAGCACAACAAAATTGGAGAACAGTAGATACCTACTTAGAAATGTTTCTGTAAGTATGGACACAAACGGAGCTTTGCATAGACTATACACATAAACCTTGGGCAGGGTATGAAACCTCAATGATACAGAAATTAAAAAAAAAACAATTGTTACAAAAAAGAAAAAATATATCGAAAAAATTAACATCATCATCCACAATTTCTTGTACTGCGGCCTACTTTTTAAGAGATATCCTCCTTTCGACAGTAAGTACTTTTAAATTACCTACCCATAGAAAAATATTTCCCTCACATCGTCACACTCGACATAAGTCTATCTACCTATTCTATCAAAGCAAAAGACCACCAACTAGGTAGGTACTCACACTTCAAAAAATCATTTGACTTAATTACGTGTAACGCAATAGCTAAATAAATATGGGTATAAGTACATACTTATTAGGCCGGTATTTTGCCCTCTCGAATGCATCATATTTAGCGACAGTAGTTACAAGAGATAATTTATTATTTTCCGATAAAGATGAATAAGATTCATAGACGCTGTTATAAATCGACAATGAAATTAACTTAGAACTAATAATTACAACTAAATAGTTATCATAACCGTTAACCTACTTCATCACAGTCTCATAAAGGAAATCACTATAGTCTGATTATTTCGCTGAATCACGTTGGGATAAACATCTTTGGGATCGTCAGATATTCGACGTACAAAATTAAGTATTCACATAAATTGTAATTATAGATACCTACAAAACATTACTTGTTAACCTTTCAGCTGATTATATACACTTTGCATATCGTTAATGACACTGATGTATTTAAAAATATAGAATTAAACGAACGATCATATGAATCCAAAGTTCCATGTTTCAAGAGTACATCCCAATTAAATTGAAATCTGATTTTTATTTAATTGACGGAAACCCGACGTGATTCCGATCTAGTCAACAACTAGATTGTACAGCCTCAATTATAATTATACAAAATCAGATCTCTTATGACCGTACTACAGTATTCTCATGGAGTCCGAATGTTTCATGATGTTCTGTCCTAGACTCCTGATCTTCTTAGGTGACTCGAAGTAGTCGCTCGAGTCAGAAGAGTCTAGCTGTATTTGTCTATGGTGGGACCGGATCCTCCTTGCTCTCGTGTCAGAGTCATACATGAGGGTGTGATTGCTGCCTTTCCTTGATCTGAACGGAATTCTGTATGGCGTACTGCTCTGTACATCAGACATCGATCTGATGTGTCTTCTGTGCTTGGACTCCTTCGTGAGGGGCGAAAAAGTGATGATCATGTTCTCTGGCTTCGGTTCCGACCTGGAAGAAGGAAAATTACTTATTTTAATCCTTTAATTTCAAGTTAAATTTAATCATAAGATACGTCAGGGAAAATTTATTTGCTACCAGTTATAGTAATGAGTAAACTCATTAGATAATAGTATTTACTGAGTATTTACGTAGAATTTAAAATTAGGTTCGATAACGCTAGACATAACATGTTTCTGTAATATTTATAGAGCGATATGATGGATATTGTTAGTCTGTAATGGCTATAAATAATTAATTCTATCATCTTGATTGCACAATTCCGCAGAATAATTACAACTAAATTATGTACCTATTTTAGCTTTGAATATTTGTTCTAGGTCTACGTATGTTTTAATTAACACTTTTTTATACCACTAAGGTGGCAAACAGGCATACGGCCCGCCTGATGGTAAGCGGTTACCGTAGCTTATGGACGCTTGCAACACCACCACTCGCGCGTTGCCGACCCTGTAAATTAAGGAGGAATAGTTGGGCTGGCAGTATAGGAGACATGCTGCCATGCAGCGGCGGTAACAGCACACCCCACTGCCAACACAACGCTTCCTCGCGGAACTCTGGCGACCTTGCTCACCGTTAGGAACACAACATAGCATGGAGCTATGTTATTTGACTAAGATTTTCTGCAAGGTGGAGGTACTTCCCCAGTCGAGCAGCTCCAATTGTGAGTGGAATTATTAGATTCCACTAAGCCCTACCTCTCTTACACTAGGGCATTGTTGGAATGCCATTGAAATAGTAGCAAGCAACCTATGCGTGGAATCATCACAAATTAACTAATTTATTGCCTATACTAAAAATAATAAGCAAGCAATACCTACAATACCACTCCAAATAGTAACTTTGTTTAATGGATTCTATCAAGCACCTACCTATAAAATATTTTTCGACAACAACAGTTGTTTTTTTTTTATTTTTCTTCAAAATTACTTTGACGTCAGCTTAACATAGAACTTAATTAGATCTATAAACGTAGAAAGGCTTTGGTAGGAATCGAGTCAATTACTAATGAGCATGAAGCAACGTAAATATTTGAAACCAGTCATTTTATTCAATGATGCTAAATGCCATTGATAATGAAACCTCAAACTGAGTCAGAGATTCTTGTTGTCTGTAATGATAAGATCTATACAATCGTTAATGGTAGGCAGAAGCCCAAAATACTGATAACGAGTCTTTATGGATATCAGTACACCTGGAAGATATCCTGGAAATTATGTTGCGGAAAAAGTTTTGATGATAATGATATACATATTTATTTTTATTCTTGATAGGCTTACGCTTGACCGCCAGTTCGCCTGATGTTAAGCGACACTGCGATCTACTATGGAGCGAGCTTGTCTAGAAGAAACCGATTCAATCGTGATTACAGACACCCAGATTATATCTATCGGGGAAGACCCCCTCGGGTTTCATGTTGGTTTTAAACTGCATAGGTACGTTAACTATGAGGTAAAATACTAATAAACATTGTTTATTAATTTATACTCTGTTTTGTTTCTTCGCTCGACTCAATTGACACTGTGCAAATCAAGGTGGACATGTTACGTTTGTAATTTAAATGTCAAATAAACTATCTTTATCTTCAAAGTAGATGCAAGATAGTTATGTAGTACCTAAGTACAAGGTGGTTGGTAATACATTCAAAATTCAAACTATTCATTGGTTAAAATCAATGACAGAACTGGTCACCTGTAAGTATCATAATCATTCAAACCGTTCTCAAATGCCAAATAAACGAATAGAGCGCCACCTCCTTGGACTTTCTTTGATATGTAGTTATCTAAACAATGTAGGAAGGTGTAATTGAACAAGTATTCCGATAACGTTATGGATAACTTGCTGTTTGAAAAAGTAATTAAATCTAGCAATAGCCTCTTGTAGATTCTGCGTTATCATCGCTTTATAAAACCGTCATGTGACAGACCATTGTAAAAGTTGCAAAAAAGACCTAAATCATAGTAGAAATATGTAGTGTATTATACCAATATGTATGTATACCAATAAACACTATTTCCACAGATAATATGATATCTACTAGTCTATTTCCGAATTTTGTATTATTGTCGAGTCGCAATGTGAGTGAGACATTTCTAAAGAAGAAATGCTTATTTCTAAACAATAATATTTAATGTTAAACAATTATTGTTTTGTTTTTTTTTATCAATTTTTGTGTATTTTTAATATAGGAAGCTAAACAAATCCCAAACATCTCATTTTTCTCGTAATCACTCACTAGTAATTCAATTCGATGGCACTTTTACAGTACCTGATTTCCTAGTTGGATTTTATATGTACTTATTTTTACTTTAAATGTAAATAGATAAAGCCTCTACTCTACTTGCTATTATATAAACCAAAACAACTCCTGAAAAAAATAAAATCATTCAAATAAATTATTTAGACAGACAAACATTTTTCGTCTTAATCTGTCAATAGAACACGTGCTTCTTATCAATATAATAGACCTCTGTCGTTTATAAAGAAGATCCTATGTGGTAGCCATATAATAATGATTATTTTACATTGTCTCATCACACGTGTTAATTACAACGGCTACAGCCAGTGTACAGTGTTATATTAAAATTGCTAATACTGGTACAATCAGATATTTCAATAAACAATGCTAGTTGATGCTAGTCAACTGACTATAAATATCAGCGCGCTACTAGTAAAGAAGGTCAGTGAAGAACATTATTGCAGGCAATGAGTTTGTTCATTGCAAATTGAATTAATCAACAGATACTCGAGGTAATGGTTCTGATTTACTGTGGGTAGGTACCTACTAAAATTATTTCCACTATACAGATGCTTGAGCTTTAAATTTAGTATCGTTTAAATCTATGCACTGTACCGTTGATGAGACCCGTCCCCTCTGCATTTATATATTCTATTTCAATTGTATCAGGATGGTCATCCAATGATATTAATTGACACATGAACTGACAGAAAGATCTAAAAGGGTTATGATATGACGGTTTTCGGATTTTTTTTTCATGCAAACACTTTGATCCCGATTTTATTTCCTTTTGTCGGGTATGACACTAGTCAGAGCGAATCGTCAAATCCTATGGGTAACACGATATTATGCATTTACGATTTTATTCATGTTGTCGTGTCTACGGCTCGTATTATTTAAATGTCTTTGGCTGACAGATTTGTTAGACAAAACGGTCAAAAATATATAGCAATTTCGAATTCCTTGAATGACAATTTCAACGATAAAAATAGACAGACTTCGGGATCTGTCTTGGTATTAGTTGACAGTAAAGTCTGCCAACCATGCCAAAACATTTGTATCCACCAGTGGAACATTAAGAGAGGAATTTATTCCCTAACCAGAACATACATTTTTATAATTTAGTTGATATTCGCTGATTAAAGTAGATTATGTAATTTTGGCAGCTATAATAAATTTGACACTTGAATCATTGGAATGTAAGAAGAATTGTTGTATTTGGGGATGGGGTATGGTAGGGTAACCTTTTGATAGGAATATCTATGGAGTTTCTTGCCAGCTCTTCTCCATGAGACCTTCTATTTGGTACCGTCCAACAAATTTTTCACTTTAAAAAATACCTGCAAGAATGGTCTTATAAAAATAAATATACTATTATGTCTGGACTTTAAAAGAGACCATGATCTCTGAGTTTGTTTCGGTGTTTCTTCGGTCAGGTTCAGAGGTCGTCAGCTATGAAATGCCGACACCATCTAGTACTTTAAAAAAAGGCATGTAAAGGTATCCTTGAGAGATCTATTTACAGAAATAAATATCATTTCATTTCATTTATAATTGACATTGACTTGTACGAAACGTACCGACCATAAAAACATTTAAGGTTATTATTCCTCACCCACCTTTAGCTTCCACAGCATTGTACAGTCAGCGTCAAATACCTAGTTCGTGGCAACCAAAGTGACCAAATAGTTCGCAACACTTCTTTGTTACAGTTGAAATAAGGTCGTGTTGCAAACTTTTTGGCCACTTTGGTTGACACGAACTATTTGACGCTGACTGTACCTATAAGGTATACATAGGTATGAGTAATAAAACGATGTTCTCAAAATAACATATATATATATTTTCATAACGTTATCGGTAACGCAAAAAACAGGCATACAAAATGAAATGCAAGTGCATTTGTTCTTGACGAATGCATACCTACATGCATTGTTTCTATTTGGTGTAGGTACTACGTCACTATTTTATCCAAGAACGCGTCATGTAAACTGTAATGTCGCGTTGTGGTTTTAACGTGGGTACTTATCCTCAAGTTACCGTAAACTCACAAAGCCCGTATGTCATTAATCATTATAAACAATTTCATTACGTAGGGACATCGGGTAGGTACATCCTCAAGGCCCAGTCATAAGTCATATACCCATGGAATATAGGTAAGTATTTATTAATACTGTAAGCATCGTAGTGTAAAATATTGTAGTCAAACTAAAAATGGTCTCTAACTGCTAGGTATTATACTACATTATATACTTTAATTTATACGTGAAAATATCAAATAAATTCAGAGAATTATTAAAACAATGTCTTAATTGGAATATTAAAGGTTGAAATTACTAACTCTATGAGTATGTCTATAAGTGCTTATTATAATTTTAATAATACACAGTAAGTTAAAAAATATAAAATTTGAACTAAGTATGCGTTAAATAGGTCAGAATAATCAATTAAAGTGTAGATATGTATAAATTATGTGTGGTATTATAAAATAGTATACGGTAAAAGTCAATGGCCATTTAAATGTCATTAATTAGGCCAATGGATAGGTATAAATACGTACATCAAACTGAATACGGTAAAATGTAATAAGCAGAAATCGATGGCAGGTATGATATCCCATAGGATTAAACGTGTTTTATAGCAGTCATGTGAAATACCTAATATAATATAATTCCACTTGGTAAGTACAAAAATACAATTTGAGGTGAACTTGAATTATTTTTCTTCTCAACTAGGTACCTACCTACCTATGTTGTGCTACTGTTGGTACACCTACCAATTTATGTGGTAGACAAAGCTTTGTGCCTTAAATAAATAAACTTGACAGCCGAGTTCATTTGGATTGGTACGACTACCATCATTATGATTAAGGCGGATCGTTCACCTGAGCCCGCCAAATTCAAATTTCAAGTAGTTTTTCTCAGTTTGTGGGTCTATAATAAGTTCTACATTCATGGCAATAGTAATTGCGACATTAACTATTCAAAATTCACAATGTTTAACTAAAACCATTGCTTGAAAGTCATTATTGTACCTAGCTAAAAGTAGTGTAAAATGTCAATTTTGACCAATTACACAGTTTTTGGCAAGTTTTTGGCTTGATAAGGATTTTTAAGTAAAGATTTTAGTCCTCAGTTGTAAATGTTGTTTAATTAATGTCGTGATGACTACTGCCATGAATCCAGAACTTGTTATAGACCTACAAACTGCGAAAAATCACTTGAAATTTGAATTTCGCGGGCTCAGGTGAACGATCCATCTTAAGGGGCCAGCCTTATATTTGAAGCCAGTGAAATTACTTGGCATAAGAGACTTAACAACTGAGGTCTCAAGATGACAATGCGCAAGTGATACCACTGGAGTTGCTGGCATCTAAAGCTGTGGTTACCACTTACCTACTATCATTTAAAAAAATGACAAATTCGACATGCTAATGTCGTAATATTCAACAAATCCCAAAATATTGTTGGCAGGGATCTAATGATCCACCTCGCCACCTTTACAGGTAGATATCTAAGCCGGTACCCGAAGAAAGATCTATCTAAGATCTTTCCATCGAAAAGTATACGGACAAAAATGGCCGCCGTCTCACCGGAAATTATGTAATTATAGAAAATTCAAGTATTAGGTAGGTATATTGTATAACATTTAAAGCTATTGTTTGTCATACTTATGTTGACCAAAGGATAAATACCTAGATATCTAAATACTGCATGGCCTGCATACCTTGCGTCTGCGTTGGCGCATGTTTGTGATACACCCTGATATATGAGCGTTCAACCGCGTCGACTGCATTCAACTGACGTCAATTTTCATGATGTTACTACCAGAGAATAACAATCGAAATATTTTCTAATCATAAACCAACCTTCCGGAGGCGGGAACAGAGCCATCTGCTTTATGTTCCCTTTGTGCTCTAACCACTTATTTTGATTATAAATAAATTAACACCGGAACATAAATTCTTTATGAAGGAGGCCGCATATTTTAGTAAATAGGTAGGTACCTACCCATGACAGCAATGTTTGCCATGGTTTTCAAAGCGTACAGTAACTGTAATTTACCCTCAAGATGAGTGACCAGCATAAGGCTAAGAGACATAAACATACATACCATCACGCCTGTATTCCCCGAAGGGTTAGGCAGAGACGTACTGAAGAATACCCACAGTTTGCCGGTATGTTTAAAAGCTAAGAGAATTTTGTACTAAAAATCCCTTTAGTTTAACTCTTTAGGCTTTAGAATCTTCATTTTTTGGGATTTTTTGTGTCAACCTGGAATTGTAGTATCCAAGGGGATTATGAGAATTCTAGGTAACACCGTAACACTAAACCTGCTAATCATAGGTAAACTTTGTGTTCTGAAACTACTCGATTGAAAAACATCCGACCGGTAGTAAATTGTTAATCTAAATTTAATAACATAATATTCAGAACACATATAATTAACTGTCGAGAAACATTCGTGTTGATGCTAAAACTAGTAAGTTTTTACAGGATTTTGGGTCATTGAAATGGATGTCGTACAACGGTCCAATGCTAAAATTTGGCGAGCGACCACGATGAACAGATGTTTTTAATTTTATCAAGTAAAATACGATATTTTGACTTTGTATTCCATTTGAGTTTTATTTAAAAAAAAAACATTTTCTTATTTTATCACAACATTTTTACTGTTATCGTAAGAGTGCACTAGGTACCTAGTGACAATGCATGATTGTTATGTATACTGTACTTCCTAGACATAATAAATAACTTGTCTACATAATTGAATTAAACTTAAAGTAAACTTACAATGAATTTGCCTAAAGAAAACAAAAGGAAACCAAGCATTTAGTAAATAAAATAATAATGTTGGGAGGAAATAGCATTAAAAAGATGTTATCACCATGCAATATCTTTATGCCACAAAAACACAGGTTCGGCGCTCATTATAAACCAGATATTCAAACGATGACGTGAATCTTATTCCGAGATCCACTCGGTTGTATAAATAAATGTAAATTGTCGAAAACAAAGCTCACGGTGATGTGCCAAATTGAACAGCGCAACACTTCGATATAGTCTCAGAATAGATCTTGATTTTAAAAAGCAATATGTCTTCATAGAGAATGAATTATAGAATGGGAACAATTCGTTTGTTTTGTGAAATATTACCTACCTAACGTACTGTGAATCATAGACTTAAAAGATTCAGATAATTTTTAATTCTTTGATGAACAGTAGACTACCGATAACTTAGCATTACCTATCATTAATTTGAAAAGACTAGTATTTTCAATAAGTCGACTCTCCGCAAAGCATTGACCTCGGGATTAGTTAAATAATATTGATAAAATCGCTGCAATAGGAAGCTACTTAATTAAGTCCAATTTTAATTATAAATTATGTGTGTGCATTTCTTGTTTCAGTTTATTTATACGCCGCATTTATTTCTTGAATAAGTGAATGTATATTATTCTGAGTAATAATGCTTTACATATATTTCGTGTATGTTAGTCGGTGCCTTTGATTTGGCAGAATCTTTTGTTTTCGCTACCGACTTCCGTAACTGTTTTTTTACACATAACATTATAATGTTTTTGAAGGAGGTTTTACTGTTATTTGATTTCAACATTTTGTATCAGATCTTCACTAAATTTGAATAGGGCCGCTTCAGGAGTATCTACTTAAACTTAAAAAAAAGAATGTTCCAATTCGCTTTATAAATGATGGAGTGCTGAGATAACGTAGACATAAAAAAAAACACAACCGAATTGAGAACCTCCTTTTTTGGAGGTGGTTTAGCCAATTCTAACTCTGTCGTAAAGTTACCTTATGTTTGAAGATTATGCTCCTTACATCGATTTAATATTGTATCAAACACTGCATTATTTTGTATTCTATGATATGGCCCATCTATTTCTGTTATCGCAATGAAATAACTGTCCCTTCTCGATTAAAGGTCACTGAACTTTATTAGAAACGCTAAATTAAAGCAAGTTTTATCTACCGACTCATTATCTTTATTGATAATAATATTATCACATACCATCATGCATGTATTCCTCGAAACGTTAGGTAGAGGTATACTGATGGTTGTTATACCCTGAGCAAAGTGATAAACCGCCAACACAGTCTGCTTAACCGTTCAAGGAATACAGGCGTGATGTTATATTGCAACTTTATGCATAATATTCTGTGTAAACCAGTCCGTAGTGACGCATCATTGAAACAGTCTCATGGACCTAATCTCACCTTAAGCGGAACAATGACTCAACCCTAATAATAAATAAGAAACATAAGTTTTATTGGAAGTTAATTATGTAGCTACAGATAAATTATTTTAATTACTCACGATTCTCTGAAGAAACTCCTTAGTGTAATTTATTTATACATTGAATGACGATAATAATAATTTCGACATGATGCAATATGGGAAATAAAAAACCTATTGCTGAAATACGAGCATTTCAAATGATTACATTATTCTTGACTGTAAACATATCGGCGATCTGTGGATGTACATTACTATACCAATTAAACCTCTGCCTAAAACTTCAATTTCAAATAAATTGATTTATTACCATCGAGTGATGATAAAAATAAGAAGCTATAACGATCTAATATCTAACCCAACAGTATTGCTTAATAAGGTTCATATTTGTATTCTTTGTAAAAATAGTTAGACTGCACGTGTGTTATAGTAGCTAAAGTGATCACCTCGACTCCCTGACCCACCCGAGACGTAGGTTTAATTGTTTCGTCTACAGACATTTCGTTTCGACTGCGGGTTTGTTTCCTTTCATACTCTGTGCGATAGAGGTGTTTTTAAACCAACGCAAATAAGAAATTGTTATTATACATTAGTAAGAAAATATATAGATTTTAGAATATACAGTTTTTGCATTCATAAAAATAAAACCCAGACATGTCAAAATCAAAGTCAAAGTCAAAATTATTTATTTCAATTAGACCATTAAAAAGGTACTTTTGAAAAGTCAAACTAATTGCACGGTTCCAAAAAGTGGGTCTTATGGAGAAGAGCCGGCAAGAAACTCCATAGTTACTCATTTAAAAAAAAAACATGATTACAATATTAATCTTTACAACTTTGTTTTACGTGGTAACGTGTTATAAGTGGCACAACAAATTGTCATGCTCAATACAAGTAATTTTTTTTAATGAAAAGTTTTTTTTTTCAGAATTTGTCGACTAAATGTTGCCCAGCATCACGGGTTATAAGCCCCCCTTCCGATCGGTATATGTATACCGATAGGTACGTATATAATATATAATCTTTCTTTCTTTCTAATCTTTCCAAGTAACTTACAGATACACTGGAACCATTGCTAACCTACTGAAAATTTACTTGTATAGTGTTTTGTCCAGTTTAGTGAACCAATAATTAAAAAGACGTGTGGCACTCGGGGACTGCCGCGGTAAAGCTATTGATAGCGTTTTTTATCAACTTATGTAATACAACCAATGCCACCTAAAGGCGGGTTGCTGAACTAAAGAGAATTTCTGGATTCGGTCCCCACGCTCAAGGCCCGCGATAGAAGCTATGCAATAGCTTAAAAACTTAGTTTCTCCATCCATCTTACATCATCGTAGGACAGACATCGCCCAGTGTCCGACCGACGTTTTATTCTACTATTAAATGTAAACAAAGTAGGCGTTGATAATCGTAACTGGGGATTTTAACGTTATTTTTTTAATCGGTATGATATCTAACTTCCTTAACAATATAATCGTATAATAATATATAATCGTGTCGTCGTTATGGTCGATACCATAACGACGACACGATTGGCGTAGCGGTTGAGCGATCGGCTTCTGCGCCACGTGTTGTGGGTTCGATCCCCACACGCAACAAATATTTGTATGATCTACAGGTAGTTGTTTCGGGTCTGGGCGGTTGTGTATGTGAGAATTTGTATTTGTAAACACACCCACGATACAGGAGAAAATCCTAGTGTGGGGCAACGTTTTTTAAAAAAAAAAAAAATTTGTCATATAGCTACAGCAATAACATAAATTATATCACTAACAAATTGCTCTGTCCGGGTACCTATCGTATTTCTTTCCTGCATAAATAAACAATAGTAGTAATTATAATGTAATAATTTATTTACGCAAATCGGGCCCGGAACAGCTATATATATTATGTTAGTAAATACAAATATTTAGTTTCGCACGATAATTAAATTAGCGATCCTCAGGGTCTCGTCTACGTGATGACTACTTAACTGACGTCTACGCGACGTGTACAAGGTTCATTAACGCGGTTACTGCGACTGTCTACGAGGCGCCTACGCGGTGACTACGCGGCGACTACGAGGCGCCTACGCAGCGGTTACGAGGCGCCTACGCTGCGACTACGAGATGCCTACGAGGTGACTACGCGATAGCTACGACACGTCTACGCGGCGGCTACATAGCGTCTACGAAGCAAATACGCAGCGGTTACGGGGTGACTAAGCAGCGTCTAAGGCATATATAATAGTCTTACATCCAATACACTTCGAACAGACACCTATATGCAGGATGCTGTATTTACTTTAGTACCTAACAAGTTAACTACCTCTCAGTTATCACATAATCAACTCTTGAGGAGAAATAATAATCAAATAAAGATCACTTAATTGCATTTTGTATTTTGGTCTATAATAACATCAAAATCTCTCTCTTTAGGATCTTTCCGAATTTCGAGATATATGCACTACGTAATGGAGAGTCCCCCACTGTCGTGCCAAAAATACCCGAGAGTTCTGCCAATCGTCCCAAATTAGAAAACTTTCTTGCAATGCATAATTTGATATATCAATATTTAAATGATTCAATGATCTTCGGACCTGATAACGATAGTGTACTTTGGCCGCGCGTGCGTTTTTTGGCATCGGTATGAACATTAAATAGACGTCATACATTTGATGTAACCTTGATAATGGCCTAACCGTACAATTTAAATGCATACATATGAAATATTTTACAATTAGATGCAATCTTATAATTGATCACGAACATGGTTAACATAGATACATGTGAGGCCACACGTTTTGTATTCAAAGCCATCAAGGATGAACAAAAATCGTGGCATGTGTGGAAATATCGTAATTTTCTGGTAAATCAAGAAGAAAATAATAGTTTATTATTTTCTAACTATGATTGCGTAGTTAAGTAGGTCTATAAGACAACCCTGTTAATTTAAGAAAAGATTCTATTAATTAGTTATATATTTTCTTCACTCTGGTCTAAAATTATACAATAATGTTTTTTTATTGAAGTCTGCTTATTCGTATTAAGCCAACATGGTAGAGTATAGCTTCCGTGCCCGGCAGTGAGACAGTAGAATGGGTTGATAAAGAAGAAATAGTGAACGAAGGGAAAATAAAGGTCAGGATATAAGAGGAATTCGGGGAATAAAAGCTAAAATGGAAAGACTTAAAAAAGGTGGTGAAATGAACTAGGATAAATTAACCTCACCTCACCCCTAAGACGACGAAAAGTTAGTACATCTATACAAAGGAAATTGAATCTTACGTAAAATCAGCAATAAATTAGGCTCGTAGTCCTAAAATAACCCAATTTTACAGTATCAATTACAAATGATTAATGATTCATTGTAAGCACGAGTGCTTCAGAACTCATCCATTGTTCTTTAAGTACGAGTTTCGTACAATTGCACTAAAAACATAATGTCTTTACCTACTGTTATGTTTATCTCAAAAATTATATATCAACATGTATGATAAAGTATTGAATTCGGATTATGTTACTCATATTTTATACTGTTTCCCGCAATACTACCCAAATCCTGTGGGAATTTTCACATAATTCTTCTTAGAGAATGTCTAAATTTTATAAACAACTAGTGGACCCAGCAGACGTTGTCCTGCCCTGAAAATAACCCAAAACTCGATTGCAGCGCCACCTACCGGGTCCAATTGTGAATCTAAACCATTCCCAGATCCCCTTGAACACACACAAAAAATTTCATCAAAATCGGTCCAGTCGTTTGAGAGAAGTTCAGTCACATACACACTCACAGAAGAATTATATATATAAAGATTTACATGACAAATTTGAAGGTATTGCTTTATGAATTTCGTGATTAATTGGTAGGTTATAGAGGAACTAAGCTAATCAGCGAATTGATATCAAAATGCGTCTTACTATCAACTACGTCACTACGGTGCAGGTACAAGCCTGCATAATGAATTGTGTATGTCCCTGCAGCGCTAGAAAGCGAAACTGGCTACAAGACACTGTACAATTACAGATTAATATTATGGTATGCACGTTTCCTTACGACATTACGCGAAGGAGCGCTAAGGTCAGTGTGATGTCATAGGTGCATTGTACGCAGTGCCAACCTCACCCGACAACATAATTTAATGTACCTAAATGGGTTGATATGTTGGTATCAGATACAACACAGAAACGTCCAGAACGGACGTCGTCGAACGGCCGTCTCAGAATTTCAAGGTAATAAAATTTCTTCTAAAGACCGTGATGGTTAACATACCATACGATACCATACCATACGCCTGTATTCCCCGAATGGTTAGGCTAATGTACACCCACAGTTCAGACTCCGAGCTGCTACTGAGACGCGCTTGGGACCACTAGACTAATGAAGCAGAATGGACGACACGTTTGGCGTAGCGGTTGAGCGATCGGCTTCTGCGTCACGTGTTGTGGGTTCGATCCCCACACGAAGCAAATATTTGTATGATCTACAGGTAGTTGTTTCTGGTCTGGGGCGTTTGTGTATGTGAGAATTTGTGTTTGTAAACGCACCCACGACACAGGAGAAAATCCTAGTGTGGGGCAACGTTTTTTAAAAAAAAGAAATAACGAAATTAATATCAATACGTAATTTAAAAAAAATAAGTTAAATAACTTCTAAGGAAAAGAAAACCAACTACAAGCATTTTGTTGGGTCAACCAAATTTATCAACATCTCGGTAGTATATTCCATATCGTAAAAAGGATAAGCTCCTCCTTTTTTGAAATCGGTTAATAAACTGTTAAACTCCAAGTTCGATCGTTAAAAATACAATTACCTACACTCTTTGCGCTGTAGCATGGTGCGGATGACGATTGCCTGTATGACGTTCTTATGGCATTCTGGTTAGGTTAGGTTAGGTTAGTTAGTTAGTTTAATTTACTACAGTTATTAATGATTAATAATTATATTACAAATTAATGATTAATTAATGATTAATAATTATATTACAGCTAAAATACTAAGTCTAAAAGTGAAACGAAATTTACTGAAACTGTCACCCGCACCATGCTACAGCGCAAAGAGTGTAAATGCTTTGATGAGGAATACTAGAAAATAATTAACTTATAGATGTATCATAGAAATATAGGCTATAATTAGTTTAGTTAAAGATATCCTCACTATTATAATCTCAATATTATTGAATTTGCCACATAATTGAAATAATTAATTGAAGGTTTCTTTTAACACAACGCGTTACGAAGCATATACTTAATGCGACTGATCAATAATTTATAGTAACAAAGGATGGTTATTCGTAGCCAGCCAACGTTACCTGTTGTTAGAAGCCATGATATTTTAACAGGTAAATATTTAATGATAATTCTGAACTAATCTCTGCGTCAGTCGCTTTCGTATTGTTATTGTTTGTTAATTCTCTATGAAAACAATAATATGTTGAAGACTAATGTGTGGCCTCAATCATATACATACTTACATTATATTAGTTTGATTAAAACTCTTTTGCTTTCATTGCATTTTATACTTGAACTAGACTTCCTATGCGCAGCTTCGCCTGCGGACTTAGATAATTTTCGTTTCTAAATAAACTGAGCGCACTGTACCCACACCATGGAGGTTTCATATAATTGTCAAAATGTCAGCAGCAAATAACAGCTGTACTATGGACTCTTAAGTCACATCATATTAGGTGCGTGAATGTCAAATGCATGGTAGTGTGTGAACTTTCATACAAACTTTCAGCCCCCTTTTCACCACCTTAGGGGTTGAATTTCCAAAAATCCTTTCTTAGTACTCGTCTACAGTGTAAAAGAACCCAGCATGCAAACTTTCACAGTCTAGCTCCTGTAGTTTCGGCTGCGCATTGATACGTCAGTCAGTCAGGTTCTTTCTTTATATATAGATAAAACATTGTTTTTGTTTTCTAGATATAACTAACTAGATAGGTATATTAGTAGGTTTTATAACGCATCTACAAACTACTTAATGAGATAGTAGTCTTTATAAAAATACATATAAGGTCTACTGTCCTTTCGCTTCGTTGGACACAAAACATGACACATGTAAAATTCTGTGTTCAAAAACGTGTTAAAAGTTCGTTTCACCATGTATACTTACAACGATATATGTAAAATTGCGTTTTAATTAATTCCATGTGCAAACATGATTAGAAACAAGAATGAAACGTGACGTATGTATATTTATAAATATTAGCTCCTTCCTTTGAGACCACGTTTTATCTTTTCTTACACATATTTTTTTATAGAATCATAATTAAATAATTATTTTAAATTAACTTGAATTCTTCTTCTTTGTATTAGTCTTGGTCTTGGTCTTGGCTGGGTCTTTTGTAAGACTTCTCCATATTTTATTTGTGGCTCTATGTGTACTCTCTGTTTGGGAACAATTTGTTGCCGATTTTATTAGGTCTGTCCATCTCAGGTGGGTGATTGGCCGCGAGAACGTTGGCCTTCTACTGTCTCTTGCCCTATTAATCCTTCGATTAAGCTTTCTCTGGACGATGTCTTGAGGATTCAGACTTGCATAATCATTTTAAATTAATTATTATTTAGTATAGTATCATGATTATAACAGATAAGAAAAAATTCTATAAGGACCTAGGTCATCTGTCCATCTTGTTGGATGCTGCGTTTTCCCGACACGTGGTCTTCACTCGAGGACATTTTTGCCTCAACAGCCATAAGTTCTACGAGCTATGTGCCCCACCAACTCCCACTTAAGCTATGACTATAACTAGTTGCTTCATTACTTCTGAAGGAAAATTTCATTGGGAAATTTCAGTCATGAAATATCGCTCAGCCTGCTCAGGTAGCCAGTTTAACCAGTTAGCATTTAAATACAGCAGATTATGTACCTACCTAACTACGTTCTCTAAGCGAGTGGAAACGTAAAGAGCGCTCAAACGCTACACGACACACTAATCACTAATAAACAACGCCTGCTAAAAGATTGCCATAAACAATTATTATAAAGGAAAACATTTTATCGGCAAAGGTGATAATCATTTCTTGCTTTTCTTTATTTTTTCTTAAAAAAAAATTCTTTCCAGATGACTCCATTATACTACGAGACTAATTGGTGCGTGCCCATTTCCTTATCTCATTTACAGTATTACCTTGCGGACATTGCGGCCACGGTCATATTAAGAAAAAAATATTACATATTATCTATCAATTGTATTTAAAATATGGCGCCATTGATAAAACGCTTGTGAAATTATTAATTACTGATTATATCAGTATCGTGTGATGATCATAGTTTTTCCTGACCTTAGAAACATGTGATGTTTCTATTATACCTACATTCTAGAGTAATTTTATAATAGTGAATTATTCAGTAAATAAATAAATCAACTGACATTATTTACTAGCTTAACAGGTGGTGAGTAGATGTATTTTTTTAATTAAGCATACATTATAGTCTTACTCAAACATTCAACTTTATACTTCGCATAAGATGGAAATACACAACATAATATATTATTTAGAACTGGGGCCACATACCATAATGTGATAGTTAATGCGATCGTTTTGCGATAAATAGAGAGGGATGCCGCTCTACACATTAAATAGTGCCATCCCTTTCTTAAAAGTGCAAGTCGGACTTGCCCACCGAGGGTTCCGTACAAATTTGTAGGTACATATATATTATAAGTAACTAGCTTTTTGCCCGCGACTTCGTCCGCGTTGAATAGTTACTTTGTTCCATATGAACTTTCATCCCCTATTTCACCCCTACATAGGTCGAAATTTATCAAAATCCTTTCTTAGGGGATGCTTACATAATAGTAGCTACATGCATGCAAAGTCTCAGCCCGATCGGTTTAAAATTGACAAAGTTTCATACAAACTTTCATCCCCTATTTTATCCCCTTTGGGGTAGAATTTATCAAAATCCTTTCTTAGCGGCTGCCTACGTCATAACATCTACCTGCATGCCAAATTTCAGCCCGATCCCTCCAGTGGTTTGGGTTGTGCGTTGATAGATCACTATGTCCGTCAGTCAGTCACCTTTGAGTTTTATATATATTTAGATGAATTACAAATGTATAGTTTTCAGATTTTTCCCTGTACTTGTGGTATAAGACGGTATTACTTGCCAAATTTCATAGTCAACAGAAAATATCCTATAAATTTAATTCCCTTGAGAGTGCCGAAATATACGTTTTTTGCGGCGTAAATGGCCGTATCTTTTTTTTACATTAACTTAAAAGTTTGATTTTTTCACAGCTTCAAGGGACTATAGACCGGAGTATAATGTTTTAATTTCAACTCGATACCTCCACGCGTCCGAGATAAGTTGTCTTGACAGCCAGACGGACGGACAATAAAATGATCCTATAAGGTTCCGTTTTTTCCTTTTGAGGTACGGAACCCTAAAAATGATCGCGTTATCACGTTGCGTTCAATGTGTTATTAGACATCGCAGGTCTGGTAGGTATGCTAATTCTAAGATCCCCAAAACATGTTTCTGTGGTGTCTAAATGTCAAAATAATAAGAAGGTTTAAACATTGTATGGAAATTATTAGAACTAAAGTGGTTTCTTGACTGCCCATTCAGGTAGCTAATTAAAATCAACATAGTTTGGTACCTAGTCAAAATAAACAATATAAATATTCGACATTTTGCGTGGGAGACATTAATAATTCATGAAACACATTCTAGAAACCCAGAAGAATCAATAATACGTTCTAAACACGTAATTAAGATAACTATTCGTAATTACTCATTAGAAAACGCATTCACAGGATTGATATTTCAATTATAAAATGCTAAGCTTAATACGGTACCAACAATTACATAATAGTAAGTCATTACTAAGCACATGGTAAGATTTAGATATCACGAATAAAAACATATTATTTTCCTTAATGAGGATGGAGAACATATAAAACATGGATGGATGTTATTAAGGCCGACATTATGGAAAAGGAAATTATTTGATGAGGTGACGACTGATAACAATGAATGACAAGAATGCAATGAAGGGACATGCTGGGCTGACTCCAAATAAATTGGGACTAGGGCAGGAAGATGGATGCTGGTGATCTTTAAGCTGCATGTGTTAGTCTATCTTCTAATTCATAAGAAGGAATAATAAATATTTACAAACAGCTTTTTCGACACAAATTCAACAACAACAACCACTAATTATCTAGATACACATAAAAATTATGTACAATATTTGCCAAGACGTTTACATAAATAGGTAGCAAGTACTTTTAACAACAATAACAATAATATCAGTAAACATCATCCAAACTATGAAGTAATTAAAAATAAAATCCGACGAAATCTGACGCAATTATTTCGCCAAAGTAAATAACACTTGGCTATCACAAAAAAAATGAAAGTGGACAGTAATTCTATATCTTTACTTATGAAACTGTCACGCTCTTTACCTCATATTTAAAATTACTCTGAGATAATCTTAGAACTGGTGAAACCTTCATGGTTGCTGCGAAATTATAATTTTATGAATATTCAAGTATTTATTTTAGATACATGGACGGACAAAGTAGGGTGTATAAGTACCATAACACCAGAAGACTGTATAAATTATTTACTCTTTACTCAACAAATGATATTTCGAGAAAAACAATCTAAGACCATGTCAGGTTTGAAAACAGAAAGGAGTTTGAGTTTTAAGATCCGCAGTGATTGAAACCGTGAACGATGAAGAAGATTAAAATGTTTTTATTTAGATACCAGAATACAAAAAAACCTCACAGGGCCAATACCAGAATACAAAAAACCTTGTACCGCTATCGCTATTATGATCCTATCCTAACTATAAATATTTAGTTATATACTTAATTGTATTTAACATGGCGACAAATGAGAGCCATGAATCTCGTGAATTCTCATAACAATAGTACGATCTATCAATTATCTCACACATTTCTAATAGTAAAGATTAGCGTTTTCACAGTGTTGTTGTAACAGACGTTAGTTCGTTAGTGCTTCCTTTTTGGCATTGTGGCATGTACCGGTTGGCAGTCAGTATTGGCCATCACACGTCATTTACTTTTCACGGAAGCTGTCAACGGTATTAGCAAATCTCATGGAAACCTTTATTGTAATTGGTGGAGCAGTTGCTTTAACATAAGCTTCATAAACAAACACGTATTTGGTGCCATAGCAGAGTTTTAAATAGCGCTCGTTCATGTAGAAAGATAAGAATAGAAGTTCTTAGCAAAAAAAGTGACACAAAAAGTCCCACAGGAATCAGCTGCCCCTCACGTGTCCTACTTGTCATTATACACGTGAAAGGCAGCTGATTGGTACTTACTGGTACCCAAATCGTCTGAGAGAATACTCCTAAATACAGTGGTGGGGTTAAACGTAGCACATAATTATAGAGGCCGGCACACATTTTGACCAAGGAAGAAAGAGATGGAACAGTGCGTAGGACTTCGTTGTAATGGCCGCCATTAAAATTGTTCAAGATACCTATATGCTGTTCACTATACCTATTAAAAGAGTTTATTGACATGTTTTAACTGCTTTAAAGCTACGAACTGGAGGGTGGAGGGAGTTTTGGTGCTTTGGCCACTCCAAAGCACGAAAAATCTGAGCTAGAACAACTTGCGAACTAGTATGAGAGCCTGAATGAGACACTGTTGACATTTTATGTGCAAAAGAAATAGGAGTTCACCCCAAAGCAAAACCTTCATAATAACATGATTTAACCTTGAACTCTCATGGAGTTAATTCTCCGGGGAAATATTAGTGAAATTTCTACATCACTTGGAGATAATTCTCTAAATACATTTTTAGCTCAATAAATAGTTCCTACTGCAATGTAAAAAATATCCACAAGGCGTTGTATGGTCTGATATTGATGGGGTGGATTCAATCCTAGGTTAGGCAGAGTTATTGAGGTTTTCAGGGAAATATTCAATAGCATCTGAAATTTGTGCTTTTAAAATGTTATTAGTATGACTTGACAATAGTGTTGGCAATACCAATGAAATGTGGGTACCTATACACCTCTGCCTAACATCATGGGGAAAAGTCTAGTTCTATCAGCAGCGTTATCAATTGCACCCATATTAGTTTTGCCATACATAAGTATATAATACCGAGTAAAAAACTGAGATCATTAGTAGGTATTAATAAATAATCGAAACAATCATTATATTTACGATATATCTTAAGTATTATCAATTATATGTATATACCTACCTACTTTGCAAATCAGATAAACTTCATTAGGTAATACGTTGTAGAATCAGCATTTCCCAATAGTCACACTTATTTGAGTACTAACAATAATGATAGAATATAGGTATACTTAATTGATAGAACTAGACAAAATAAGCCTTTCAATGTTTACATAACATAAATACTGGATATCGCATAAACTTTCTAACGTGGCGAAGGTAGGCACGGCATTCACAGTTCGAATACCTCGGTGATTAGCACCGAGGTATTTTCAGTACTAGATAAGAGATAAGTAGGTTTTCAACTCACTTTCCTGTCAAGTAGTCGGAGATCTGGCTCACTTTCCAAAATATCTGGAAGAGCAGCATCAGCACCGTGTGGTTAATCCAAGTGTACAGTTTGTAGCAGCTATCCATTGCGCCTGCGCCTCCCGACTCGCGCTCCCACAACACCTTTGGAAACGAAAACTCACTCATCCGTCACACGTCTATTTGCAAAGGTAATAAATTCCGAAATTCAAATTCACTTGAGTCTACGGCGCAAACAGAATAATATTCAAGTTGGTAACGTATAATAGTAATTAGGGTCCCCTCGCGGCTTGGGAAACGTGCGACGCGATCGAAGCACTAGGGTAGTTTGGCGCTTATCAATCGAGCAGCTCTCGACCGAAAATAGCGACGATAATAGAGCGAGCGACGATATGTTTGACCGCGCTCGAACGCCGGTGCACGCGAACTGGTGGCCATGAGAATTCCACTACAACTCGCCTCGTCGAATGACGAAAGATGACTCAGTTGTATCACGTTGTAGATATCGGGTATTTGTTTCTTTGCTCGGTTAGCGTGGAACAACGTGGAATGCGAGGCAACACCCGACCGACTCAATATGTCAAAACAATAAGGCACTGTGTTTTTTTTCTGTCCCAAAAGGACAGTGACATAAGGGCTTGTACTTTTTTTTTCATTTATTGAATTTGGAACTATCTTGATGTGGCCAATGCATAGGTTATCCAGACTCTTTGCTACATTTATTGCTTCTTGTTTACGTTTAAAGATAACTTGATTAAAAAATAAAGCCGGTATTGATCAAAAGCGGAAGCCTACGATGCATTTGATTATTTTTTTTTTACTTTTTAGCAGTCCTTTCGTTCATACATAGAAACTCAAGAATGGTTATTGTATTGTTATTAACTCGACGCATTATTCCATTGATTAAAATAGTTTTATTCCTGAAATAGGTATATTTCTACATATAAGTACCTAATAAACAATTTTAAAAACGTTTCAGGAACGACGTAACTATTCAACCTATCGCTACAAAGACACCGATTAATTAAGGAAATACACTTTATAGAATTGGTTAATTGATAATGACCAAAACTGAATGGCAGCACTTAAAAATAATACCTATATATTAATATGTATTGTTTTTGTGCTGGTTTTTTTGAGACTAATAAGTGATAACATAACGCACCTTTATACATTTTACATAAACGAACAACAAGCACTGCCAACACCCGTTTTTCCTTTAACGTAAATCCCCGCAACGTCAAAGAGATGCTTCATACTTGAAAGCCAACTTACGGACACAAAATACGTAATACTTACCTACTTATAATATTTAAATATACATAAATTCGTTGCAATAATACTCGTATTTAAAGATAATATTAAAATTTAACAAAATGAAAGATCCAAAACTTCACATTGGGTCTAAGATCATTCAGATCATTTAGATATATTATTATAGTATTTTTATTTTTTAGTTTTTAATTGTATCCTACAAATAAAATGTGTTATGGCGGTCCCACAAACAATGACTGATAACACGGTAATCAGTCATTGTTTGATGGGCTAACTTAGCTTTTCCTTTTTGTTACACACATCATTAGTGCATGCTGTGTTCTTCTTTAAGTAATGGGGCACTTAGTTATTTAAGTGAGAATGCATATTCTTTTTAATGTATTAGTGTACTCATTGTTGAAGAGCCAAATAAAATAAATAAATAAAAGATTTCTACGTAAAAACAGCGACAAATACCATAAAGACAGTTTATTAGTATATTTCAATGTCTAATTCGTATTTGCGGAGTTCATACAGATTAGATGAGAGACACACAATTATGAAATGGAAAAAAATCTACTTATTTATAAAGTTTATTGCATCTGCTTTAAAACTGATAATGTTATAGCTTCAATAAAAGCGAGTAATGCACTGTCATTTATTGTTTATCTCATGTATTACACATAAGGTCACATTAACTGGGTGCGCCATGAAAGTGCTGCATGTTCGTGAATAAGGTCGTCCCCAAGGGCCGGTCAACGCTCCTTCCGCTTCCGAACCATTCCACACCTGCACACGGTATTAATATAACTTTATTTATTTATAGACAATGCCTTAAAGGCTACAAGCAATTAGCTTCAGAATTGCAAACCAAAAATAGAGGGAAGATAGTTTGAAAGATGAAGGTTATGAAGGAACTAAGAAGTATCGATAAGAACCCTCAAGAAATACAGCACAAATCCTTTTAGTAATTGGGAAAAGGACAGAATGATAGGAAGAAAGAAATAATTGAATTGAAGCAACCAGGGAAACAGAAAAAGCACTTACAAAAGATATTTAACAAAAACTAAACAATACCAATAATAAGTGGTTTGGAGATTATTAAAGAAGAACTTCTAAGAATGATATTTTACAAGTTTTTAAAGTTTTTGTCAACCAAATAATTAAGTTCTGCAATATTTTTTTGTACATAAAACCATCGCTTACTAAAAAGAGAATAAGCATTTACTAAACGCTCGCTTTGTTACAAATTCCAGACAAAGATTTCGGAGAAATATTTACTTATCTAGACATGATAATAAGCAACAACTGAGCGATAACCTAATAAGTATTGACAACGATGCTGAAAAAGAGATAACAAATACCTACCGATTACATTCTTGTGCTACATAGAAAGTAAATATGGCCAGCTGTTTCTTTTGACCTTTAAAAAAACCTTAAGATGGGGACAGCTGCGTTTATAGGTAACCAGCCCCTCACGCACAAATAAAATGTGGATATGTTAAAGAGTGTGCTTTCTATTTTGTATTCTAGTACAATTCACACTACAGCTAGCAAAAGTTTATTGGTCTAGTGGGTCACAAGTGTAACTACCATAATAGGGTTTGATGAAATAATAGTAGGTTTATCTAACCTTTCAGAGAGATACCTACAGGTGTGATGGTATGTTATGTTACAGCAGCAACGGACAGTTAGTAAACAAGCAGTTAGTACCTAGATTAGTTTTATATGTACAGCGTATCAATTATTTAAAAAAATGCTTTATTTTTGAAATCACAATGGAGCTGTCGAGTCCAGGAGCGGAAGCTGCCGATACTAATGTCACCATATGATCTGATGACATTGAACGTACAGACATTACACTATAAACTACACTATAACGCATGGAGTCAGCGGCTACCCGTGAAAATAAACATATTTAATAGCTTAAACGATTAATTACATTTCTGTACCAAAAATAGCGGATGTTGGCACTTCTTGCGAATTTACACTTCACTTTAGTTTTTATAGTTCATGGTCGACATTTTGAATGTGTGGAAAGTTTGGATGGTATTTTTTTCGTAATTTCTGTGCCAATTCATATTGAATTTTTTATTTAGGTATTGGTGTTGTAAAGTAATGGTATCCTAACACAATTTTGTTGCTATGATACAGAAAACTTCAGCGTTTGAGTAATTATATTAGCAAAGGGTCCAGTTAGACGATCAAGCATGTTTGACCAACATAGCAAAAATGTAACTTTTCGTCAAACAGTATCAATCTCGTAGGCTGGTCAAGCACGTCATACATAAAATGCTTGACAAGCAGAGAAAAAAATCACGTGCATTCTTGATCGTTTAGGATAGCCAATAAAATCGTCATACATTGCTCAAAAAACTTTGGGAAACATGTTAGGTGAGAGAAACGTGTTTTTAAATGAGAACAAAGTCATTGAGGAACTTTGACTGATAATATAATTCTTTTAAATCTTTAAAATATATTTAAAAAACATAACGTGAGTATACGTATTGGAGAAGTAGAGGAAGTGATTATAATTAATCAATATACTAGTTCCTTCCGTCTAAAATTACATACCTGCTACAAGACATTTAAAATGATTGGTTATTAGCAGCATCGGGTTATTTTGATAATCACGTCCTCCCAAATTGTCGGTTTAAAATCCTAGTTTAGATTTACACCTGCAAATAGTAAAAAAAAATTACTTCAACGTGCATCTGAAATACTTGTTTGGAGCGAAATAAATTTGGAACTTCCGCTAAAAGAGACCGCCATAGTTAGTTTATTTTGAAAAATATTCGGATGTTCCTTAGGTCATCCTGTATTTTTCATGTTGTCGTTTCATAGAAATAACCATGAATTATGGAGTCGTGACCCTACTCCATGCGTCTTGTAATTCCAAAGTGACCTTCAAGCGTATCATTGTTTACACAAAAGTCTATAAATCACAGTTATAGTGCTGTGCGCGCTATTCAAGTTTGTATTCACGTATTCTTTTGATTAGACTTTAGAGACTAATATCGCTTCGTAGCATATTATTTTGTATCTATAGCTGACCTTCTACTAGTCCGCAGATAAGCTATACAAAAACGAAATACACATTTAATTAAGGAACTGGTTTTATTTTGTACCACATAAATTTATATTTATGTGGTACAAAATAAATGACGATGATGTCCAGATGAGCATAATAAAATGTTATCATTTTATTATGCTCATCTGGACATCACAGTAGGTACCTAACTACCTAGGTACTAAAAACTGGGCAGTTAAATTATTTAGAAACTACAATTAAAAATACTTGAAATTAAAATTTTATTTTTTATCTTTAGAGAAACTTGCGCATAGAGCAAGAATATAGTCAATCCGTTCCATGCCGTGGGAGCATTTTGTTCGCTGTAGAGTAAGGACTTTACTAAGAATTACTATAATATTATAATATAGGTTTCCAAGCTTAAAATGAACTTTTTTCAAGCTCTTTACACTAATATACAGTTGGTTAGCAAAGGAGTCACCAGATTTCAAGTCATAATAGTTACGTAACGTCAAGAAAGCGTAACGAAAGGTTGTATTTAAAATGTAACTCACTGTTAGGCGAGTTTAATAATATTCTCAAAGGTCGTGAACTGAATGATTAGTAATATGGACAGTAGGTACATATGCAGATATGTAATTTATCCGTCTTGTTGTTGTCTAGATATCATGCAGCGGTTGACGTGATACGATTGAGTAACAATTATCTTGTATCTAATTTGTCATACAGATATATAGTTACCAACTTGTTTGTGTACTTTGATCCCTATTATCTGATCCCTATTATCTAGCTTATGTGTGAAAGTCAAATTGGACTGACGATCTCTTCTTGTTTACTAATACTATCAGTCTGAAGTCCGTTATATAATTTTCTTATTTGATGCTCCAATCGCGTACAATTCATCAATTTCGCTAATGGACATTGAACTTTATACAATTTCGGTCACTGTGCACAAGAGTCGTAAATAATCGTTATTTAACAAGTGAGAGCCGCCTCGTCAATACACTTAATTACATTATGTAAGCTAATGTAACGATTGCCTACCTACATTCGCTGGCGATTTATTGGAGCCTTTTGACATTATTACTTTTGTATAATCTGCCTCTAGGCTAGAGGTCGAGCAGTGTTATTCGCCTTTTCTAAGAAATTCTCATTAGCGGCACGGAATTTGAATTCGTAGCAAGGGGCTCGTCGCCTATTACATGGAAGACAAACATAGCAGCGAACTATGGGTATTCATTAAGACATTTCTGTGTACACCGTCCGATAATACATGCGTTATGGTATATTTATAATCTCTCCCGCAAGGCATATTATTATTCGTATACGACAACTCTATAATCGTAGTCTTACCGCCAAATTGCCAAACATCAGTTGGCCATATGGTAGGATTTTATTAGTTCGTAAAATTCAGAACATTTGGATAGTCGTAAAGGAAAAATTTAGGACCTGTTTGGACCGCACCATGCTTAGCTTACTACGTTGTAAGCACGACCTTTTTTAATCATACATTAGTAGTAAAATATTAAAAATCCATCACGAAATTGATCGCTGTGAACTTCATAAGTGAATGATTGTGTATAAGTAATTTAGTTTGTTTTATAATATGAAATATTCATGAGCCAAAAGCAATCAGTATAAACGAATGCTATACGAGTTTTATGATCAAAATCGGAATTGTGTCGATACTTTTGTAAATCAAGATAAAAGAGGTTTGATCATTAGCTTGACGTCAAAGACTTTTGGGGTCATCTATGTCATTAAGCACACTAAGTCCGTCAACGAGCCAAACAAAACTCATCCAACTAAGCTATGTTATAAGTAGTTACCTACCTTGCTAGACATAAGTTAAAATCAAGCAATTTTAATTCCATTATTATCATTTTTAATTAAGTAGGTATAGGTACTTAGTAGCAGTAGTGTTTTAGCGACCTTATATTCACGTAATTTTACATACCGAACTACGTAATTATGTTGGTCAATAATTGACGCGTCAATTTTCGTCAAGATCATTCACAAACTCATGCGCACTTTTAATCAGCATTTGCTACCTACATACATATTAGCCAAAACATGTTTGTTTCTGCTCATACATAAGTTTGCATATTCGATTAAGTTATTTTGATATTGGGGACCTTGTTTTTTGTCTCGTGTCGTGAGTTTGCCAACGCTTTTTAGAAAAACCGGCTGCAACATTGTGCTCCCAAACCTATGGGTAGTTAAAGTCGTCAAAGCTTTCGCCCTTTGAAGGGGTCTAGCCGACGCTGAACCACAGCCCACCATGGTCGTAGCAAATGTCACGAATCCATGGCCGTGATTATAGGGCAAGGGAAGCCAAATGCGGTTTTTAGGTACTTTAAAAAAAATTGTCGTAGTCTATTTCATAAAACTTCCTTCGTCAATTCAAACTAGAAACAAAACTATAACAATCGTAAAGATAAAATTCAGTAATTGTCCGAGGTCGTAGGTACGTATAATAACTAAACTAAAAGAAATATCGCGTTGTTAGCAAACAACACAATAATTTTTTTGGTTGTGAAAAAGGATGGCGCAATTTAAAGTGTAGAGTGGCATCCCCCTCTCTCAATCGCAATAAGGTCGGTTTCGTATGGTTATATTTTTGCAAGTGACAATAAACCATAATGTTTTAAGACAATGCTCACCAATTTCAATTTGTGATAGATTTTGTTAGCCGTTGCACTGAGAATCTCTTTAAATTCCACCAGCCGGACAGAACATCAATCAGGAATGTGACGCAATGGGAGAAATCTTTTCCTTCGCAGTTTACTCAACATTTATGCGATCTCAGGATGTTTATAAACAAATAATATTTACTTACGATTAACGAAAGGAATTTATAAGGCGAATGTCAGCGGCAGCGTCGGTAGAGGTCGCCCTAGAAGAACATACGCTGGTATTATTGGCGAATTCCTTCAAAAAGGTCAGGTGCGTAGCACTCGCAACCGGCGTGTATGTATGTGGAAGAAGCAAAAGAAGTATGCAAGAATCGTAGGGGCAGTCTATAGTTTCTGCCTACCTCTGTGGGGAGAAAGGCGTGAGTGTAGGTATGTATGTATGTAATATTTACTTATTTTACGTGTCATCTAAGTTTTATTGATGAAGTTATTCATATTAAATCGAATAATCGCTGTGGTACAGTGGGGGCGCTTTGTAAGGCGCCGTCTAATAAGGAAGTAATTGACGCCTGCGGACCCGTGACCTCTGCGAACGGTGTTCACCGAAGTGAACGAACACATTTTTTCCAATAGTTATATGTTTATCTATTATTTATAATGTAACCTCAACTTACATTTATTGTTTGCGTTAACAATATCAGTTACGCGGATGACATGGCACTGCTGAGTGCCTCGGTATGCGGTCTCAGAAGGATGATTGATCAATGTGAAGAGTATGCCAAAACACATGGTCTAATCTATAATGGCAGTAAATCAGAGGTCATGGTTTTTGAGACCGGAGGTAGGAGTCCAAATAGTATACCAGCAATTAGACTCAACGGGGAACCGCTGCATAGGACTCACAAATTTAAATATCTAGGGCATATCTTGACCCCTGATCTCAAAGACGATGCCGATATTGAGCGAGAGCGGAGGGCGTTGTCGGTTAGAGCGAACATGCTGGCCCGCAGGTTCTCACGTTGCTCACTTCCTGTAAAAATCACGCTCTTCCGGGCTTACTGCACGACCTTTTACACGTGCAGCTTGTGGGCTAGATATACTCGAAAGTCCTATAGCGCTCTCCGCGTTCAATACAATAATGCGTTTAGGTTGCTGCTGGGGCTGCCCCGTTTCTGTAGTGCGTCGGGGATGTTTGCCGACGCTCATGTAGACTGTTTTCACACAATGATGCGAAAGAGATGTGCATCTCTTATCGGTAGGGTGCGGGCCAGCTCCAACAGTCTCCTGGGCGTAATCGCTGACAGACTGGACTGCGCTTATGTGAGCCGTTGTTGCGCCATCTCACACGGGATGGCGCAGCAATAGGTTGCCTAGCTGTGTTGTGTGTTTTGTAAATTATATTTGTTACTAACTTAGATTTAAGTATTACTAACATAATGAGTCATGGTCACTCGAATAAATAAATTTCATTCATTCATTCATTCATAGCGATAAGTCTGTCAATATCACTAGATAGAGCTATACCTCATTTTTTCAAACTGAAGACCAATTTAAAGTATAGGATGAAATTGATTGTCGTTAAACGACGATTTAGAAAAAAAAGCGCTTACGGTTAATAACACGCATGGAAGAAAAGAAAGTAAATACAATAGAATAGAAGAGTTAGTAGACCGGGGAATGATAGCGATAAATAAGTTCTGGAATGGCAAAAACAACTGGAGAAGGAAACGTTTGATAGCCTCTCCAAGTAGATGGCCTACGAGTCAAGATCGGGTAACTAGTTCGATATTATAAGGACTAGCATATTTACGGAAACGTAAGCGTTTGTCTAGCTTAGGACATATTGCGGGTATTGTGACATTGTGATGACGATTCAGAGATATTATTATTCTTCTTCATATCGTATCGACAGCAAACGGAACGGAATAAGATAAGGATTGCAAGGGAGATATTATTGTTAAGATAAGTCAATTGGCATGTAAAATATTCAAGCAGTAGTTACAAAGAAAGTATTAGTTTTATGTAAATATTATCTTGTCTCACAAAATACAATTAAAGTTTTAATAATTTGAGAAGTGTATTTTTATATGAAGTGAAAGGCTTCAGTATAATTCCTAATCACAGTCTTTGTAACTTATATAATGCTTATACTTAATACTTAGTTACTTCCAGCCATACTGTACCTAAGTAAATGTAACTTAACTACTAACTAATTCGAACATGGGAGAGGATTGAAATCAATTTTATACCTAGTAACTACAAGCCTAAATGTTTACGGTGACGACATGAGAGCGTCACAACGCAGACTTTGTCGTAAGTTCCGTTTTGATCTGTTAAATTTGCCGCGCACTTTTTCTACTTTTAAATAATTAAAACCTTCCTGGAAAAGCGGTTATGTAAAAAAAATATGCCATGGACATCATTCTTTGGCAATAAAGATTATCTACAAAATTTAATAAAAATATTTTACTCAAATTTGAATCATAAGCATATTCCTTATTAGTAGCCATGTGTACCGGATGCGCAGTTTTTTATTAAGCGTAGGTACTTTTAACGAAAGTCGAAAGATAAAACTGACCATAAACTTCTTCATAAACTAAATCAAGATTATATTCAGAATTATATAAGTACCTACATAATTTTAATACGTAAATAAATAACGTCTACTCTAAGGATTGACGCAGTGTAGGTACATCAACATTATAGATAGACAGGTAGGTATGTATCCGAATTAATCCGAACGATGACGTAACTTATTTATGATTGTAGTTCTTCGTCTTGATATTTTATTAAAACAGTAACATGGTAAAGTCAGTAGGTAGGTACACAGTATAAATATTCCATATTTATGCTGTCGTAGGTAGGTACCCAACTCGCATCAAAATATTTAAATGAACACCAAGATGAAGTTCAGACTAATAAAAATCGATCAAGTGCGAGTCGGACTCGCACACCGAGGGTTCCATACAAACTTTTAGAGTTGGTATGTATATAAAAAAAATTTTTTGACACTTTGTATGGCTTTGGGTCAACAAGATGCCTAAACATACTGTGAAAATTTTAAGACTGTAGCTCCAACCGTTAGCCCGTAAAATCTGTGTAACAGAGGACGGACTGACGGACACGTGACTCGTGAGTGACAGCAATAGGGTTCCGTTTGGCGCCTTCAGGTACGGAACCCTATAAATACATTATTTTTAGAGAATACTTTTAAAATCGGAAGATAGATTGATGATCAAGTTTGACAACTTAAATACAATATTTAATACGTATGTATACCTAACTTGCAGTAGGTACGTATGTAGGTACAACTATTAGCCTTAGGTTGAGATTTTGAGACACAGAATAAAGATAATACCTACTTATCTAATACTACGTCAGGTTTATCGAATTGTAAGTTGCTTATCGCAATCGATATCGAAGTAGGTACCTATCATAGGTAATTTTGACCTGCCTTAGGCTTAATTAAAAATCGGCAATGCATAAGCATCAGTTAATCCCTTAGTTAATCCCAACATGATGTACAGAACAAATAAATAAATAAGCGCAAATGCAATGTAGAATCTGAGCTAACGTTGGTCATCGGAGGTACTTAGTTTTAAAATGCACGCTTTAAAAAAACTTAGTGTAAACTGCGCAATGGCTTTGATCTATTAGAAAAAGAATATAGGTACTACAATAATAAAGATGAAGTTTATAAGAAGTAATTGAAGATTTATCAATATCAGATAAGTAACCTATATCTCAACAAAAAATAAAAACGTCGAAAACTGGTTACATTGTACATAAAACACGTCAAGGATGATTATGTGATAAGTGGCTCGGTGCGAACTTAGTGCGCGTGCACCGAATGATTCACGCTTTGTATGTGATCGCACATATAATCATGGTTAATAAAATTATCGTTTCGAGAGAGGTTGTGATTCATTTTTGCCCTTGAGTTATCAGGTTGACACCCCTAACATTGCTTTTTTATTGCAGGTAGGTATGTTTTTCGGGGTTTAACGTACAGAGCTCCGTATAAATTCTGATTAGGTTGCTACTGCAAGAAATCTCACCTCTTGTCATTATCACAACAACTACTACTACTCTTGGATGATACATAGGTATGCAATAAGACATAGGCGCCCATAGGCGCCTATCTAGTATTTTTTTGTCAATAACATTAATGTAACTAAATAAAAAGACATAAATTCCATCATTTTGATGGAATCTAAGTACCTATGTCCTTCTGAATATTTTATTACTCTTTCAAGTACCTATCTAATTATTAGAAATAGAAGGGAGAAGATTGACATTGTATTTCATTGTCAGCTCGACAATTTTGTATACAAACCTGCACGTATGCAAATAAAACATGACAAAGAGCAAACAGCACGTTTCGTCAGATCGCAGTACTACAAAATCGAAGTTATGAAGTAGGTACTTATTAGATAAAACACTGATACACATCATAACATACCTACAAAATGTTCTCAAATTATAAATAGTGTCATAAATTGCACGATACAGAAGCCCAAAATGACAAAGGGTAATGTCAGTTATCTGTCAAATGCAATACATTTTTACTTACTTCTCCATTTCACCGAGTGTAAAGCTTTATTGGGCAAAATAAGTTAAATAATTAAATGTAAGTACAAATATTGATGTTTTTTAGTTTTGTGACATCAGTTCCGAATTTCTATTACTTAGACTGGCGAGTCCTTGCAATATTTTGGCGACAATCATCTGTAAAATTTGTAGACATTCAAGCTGCTTAGGAGTAAGAAAAAATTACGTTATTCCTTGTTGCGAGTATTGTTTTGAAATATTGAAGTATTGTTGCCTTGAACATCGCTTTATATGTAGACTTTAATGAGTTCAATACTAGTAGGTATAGTCCGAAGGTGTCCGAAGGAATTAGTGACATGTGACCTGAACACAATACTTAAAACAGACCATACCATACTTTAATGGTTTTGCAGTTTACTTCCATTGTCGAGCGATATAATTCATGCCAATAATTATCACCACTCGATATCCTTGTTAATAAACATGCATTATCACTTGGTTAGTCTACTTCTAAGAAACATCTTGGGATAAAAACCAACCCCGAACCTCATCGTTAACAAAATAGGGGTGTACAATATTGCATAAATAAATAAGGATGTAACTATCTTTCATCCCAAAAAGATAAGACACAGGAAGACATTAGAGATGGTTTAAATTTGCTCGTGTGGTACTTATCGTATTTTTTCAAGTCTGTGTGCAAAAAGTCTCATGTTGTGAAATCCTAATTAAATGCAAGGTTGAGGAAATTCTCGCAGTAAAGTTAAACAAGGAAATTCCTAGTGATTACCAGCTAGACTATCATGTATACCATAAAATTATTTTGTCTTAACATAGCTAGATCTTGCTAATCTTACTTTATGATGACTGATTTAGATTAGTATCTCGTTCTGAGACAATAGTTTGAGCAAGATAATACGACGACCAAATGACGCCAAAGGTCGCATGTTCGAATGAAATATATTATTATAATAGTGCCTATCTATTATGTTACATGAAATAAAAGTTATTACTGAACCCTTGCTTTACATATATGTATTTAAAATGAATATGTCAAACCGCAAATTAGCTAAAAACCGTTAAGTATCCTCTTAACGGTTTTTAGCTAATTTGCGGTTAATATAGTAATAATCTCCAGTGCGATCTCAATTTATTGACATCAAAACAACAAAGACAGGTATATTCAAATGACATTAGTCAATTGAGGTTTACTAACCGTTTTGGAATAAGATATCACCTAATTCTGTCTACTATACACAATTTGCTAATAGTCAAAACATACTGCGTAGTCGATGTGTTAAACAGAGCTCGTTTAATGACTAGCCAACATAGGCAAACGTTTCCTGAATACAGGAAGGTATAAAACATGCTAAATGCATGAATAAGTGTACAGATTATTCATTGAGTTTGAGTCAGAAGAGTTTGAACCACAATGATGTAATCTTATAAGTACCTACGTTTCTAATATTAGGTACTTACGAGTATAGCAAGGCCTGTGACGACTCTAACGTGTAAAGTACAATATTTTTGTAAAAGAAACCTAATACTGTCTAGGTCCTGAACGACGTCCTAGACGTTACATTATGTGGGTGTACATTAAGGCCCGGTTATCCCAAATCGATCGTACTTTGCTTCAATGGTAAACAATCAAATACTCTTTGTTTTGATCTGATAAAAATATATGTTATAGTTTAATAAACGATCTTGTTTATGTTTCGATTCAAAATACGATGTCTACAAATTCACTCCCTCAGCCTAATCTGTCGTCGGGTATGTTAAAAATCAATTAAACTTACTGTTAGCGTTTTCAAAAATTTTAACCACCTTAGAACTTATTTAGTAAGTAGGTACATTCATTTCTCAATACCCAGTTCAATTAGGTAAGGTTGTTTTCCTGTTATATCCACATATCTATGTTTAAGTCTTCACCAGATAAATCACTAGTGATGAACAGATAAATCGTTTGTGGAAAAAATTTGAACCTTTACTTGTTTTCAAATAGAATAAGGCTTTATCATTTATATTTGTTTTCTGTAAATATGTATCTACTTAAATATGTTAAGAAAATATTATACGTCAAGTAGCTGCCATCAGAAGTGATGTATATTTGGGTGCATTTGAGCATTTTGTATCAGCATCATCCGTAGCCAGATTTCACCCGCTGCTGGGTATAGGCCTCTCTATTCTGGTTCCAATCTGCCAGTCTCACCCATGTTCGCCCTACCTAACAATATAATCCACCCATCTTGCATCACTTTTCTAAGTACCGATTCCTGGTAATCAAATTTCAATGCTAAGAATCTTTGTCAAGACTGCCATAGATTGTAAAAAAATAGACGTAAGACAAAATCCTCAACGGATAAAGTCTACAAATGTCAAATCACTTGATATTTCGCCAAGAATACAATTAATATACCTACCTATTATCTTCCGAGGAGTGATTGTTTGTTGTTGTTTAAATTATCGCTTCCAAATGATTGAGAATGTGCGCGAATGAATGCCTCAGTCATGTTAAACATGCATATTTTACACGTTGTTGCAATTAGTTCATGAATGAGTAACTTCTTATCTGAGTAGTATGCACGTGGATCGCAGAATGATGTAATATTTTCTTCTGTTTATTTTTACAATGTTGTTCTATCATATTTGTGAGGAGCAATGATTCGTTTTATGTATTATTTTCCTGTGAAGCAATTTGAAATATAAAGGTTTTGCTATATCCTACAGCTTAATTTAACATATTATTGATAAATACACAGACGTAATTCGCGCCGGCAGGTTGTCTCCGATACTTCAATGCAAATGTATTAGAAATACCTCAGGCGGTCTGTAGAAGAACCAAGCAAGGACACATAGCTCGTAAAACTGATTGCTGCTGAGGCAAAGTGGCTATTGAGCGGTATCCGCGCACCAAAAAACGCAATGTAGGACCCCCTCCAACAAGATGGACAGACGACCGAAATTGGTTGCAGGCGACATATGTATATCCGGTCTGTGGGGGAAAGATTTGTTCTGCTTATGATGAGTGTTAAATAAAAAGGCTAGGTTAATTTATTTCATAACTAGCTTCTGCCCGCGACTTTGTCTGTGTGGACTTCAGGACTCGATCCGACCTGGATAAAAAGCCTATGTGTTATTTCAGGCTATAATCTATCTGTGTGCCAAATTTTATTCAGATCCGTTCAGCCGTTCTAGCGTGAAAGAGTAACAAACATCCATACTCAAAAACTTTTACGTTTATAATACTCGTATTAATAAGGATAAGGATTGGGTACCTATACACTCTTTATAATTTCATTTCATTGCTCAATGGTCTTTACACATACCGAATTACATCTGAATTGCATCATCCAACCATTGTGTATGAATCCAGGATAATTCTAATTTCGTATGTCTTTATCATTTCGCTTAGGATTGAGATTGTCGATTTCTGTAAACCCGTCACAAATTATAGACACAGTACATTGTGGTCGGGTTTGGGACCCGAATGTGATTTAGTGAGGATCAACTAGAAGATTACACAATAGAAAAATAATTGCATTGACCCTCCTAGACGGTCACGGTCCCTACAATATTATAAATCTTTTAATGGATCTATTACCATATACTAATTACAGACTCAATAGAAAAACCATTACCTATGTAGAATTTTAGTACTAGATGGCACCAGCCTTTCTTAGCTGACATGACAACCAAATATAAAGCTAATAAATCATTACTTATACTCATTTTCACAATCATTCGTTAAACTCTTAGTTGGTAGCACCATTTGTATTTATTGGTTGAACACGAATTCATGTGGCGCCTGCTCTAATTGTAGCTTAGCAAGCTAATCAAAAGAACCGCGAACTGTGTCAACTACGACAAAGTACTTGTTTGTAAGTCCTTTGTTTGATTAGATATTATTAACTTTCCTTACTAAGTAGTCCTGGGTCCAGTTCCCTAGTCAAGCAAAGTTTTATTGTTAAGTAGGTACCTAATTCTCAATAGCAGCCCAGGCATGGGACCTTTTTTTTCTCTCGGGTGGGGAAATGCGCCTTATGCACGCCGTCCCGCTTCGGGGGTGCGGAACAGGTTTGTCGGGCTCTACGACCCCGCCAAAGCCGTGGAAGGCAGGGAGAGTGGCGCACCTTGATACCGGCACTCCTCTCCCGCGCGCCGCGGCCCCTCAAACCATCAGCCGCAGTATCGCCTATAACACCGCGGCACGCCTCAATTGCGGTGCCTACCATTCGACACCGCAACCTACAATGGCCGCTCCAATGCAGGCTTCCTGGGCAAAGCCCGCAGGAGTAGCCCCTCCCTTGGGTTCTATTTAGCTTCACCGTGGTGCGTCACTCCACGGTTACTAAGCGATTGTGGTTCTAATAAAAATGCCACAGACGCTAGTTTATCTCCTATTAGACTACTGTTTAATCTCTTTCAATTTCATAGAAACTTTCATCCCCTTAGGGGATTGAATTTTGTTGTTTTTTGAATTTCCAAAAATCCTTTCTTAGAACTTGTCTACAGTGCAAAAGGAACCAGCATGCAAACTTTCAGGTATCTAGCTTCTATAGTTTCGGCTGTGCGTTGATACATCAGTCAGTCAGTCAGGTTCTTCTTTTTATAGAACCTGTAACAGAATAAACGCAAGACCTGAAAGTAGTTTGTTCGGAATCGACTACTGAATCGATTACAGTGGTTTCTAAATTACTTAAATTAATAAAATAAAAATTCCGGAAATATGGCCCGTTGATTCATCAGTGGGTCGAGGTACGGAAAACTGAAACTTGTTTGCACAAATTGTTATTGTGTGCGTGTGCGCATCGATATCATAACCGTCGCGCGTACGATTGTGGTACGGCCACAAGTTTTATGTTTAGCTGATATAACTAATTTCTTAAAAATATATGATTACATGTCTCAAACCGACTTTCGGGTTTTGCTATTGTAATTATAACTCGATGTTCTAATCGACCTGGGGGCTTACTCTTGAACTCAATTCCGATACATCGACATTGGAATTGTGTCGTTTCGTACTCTTGAATCCAAGACTAGCGCCAAATTGTTTCAAGATTGCGCGGTGGTTGAGTGAACTAAATAGGATTGGGAAACGACCCAACCATTGGCCAATCAGGATGCCGATACAAGGTTAGCGGATTTGTGCTCAAGAGTACGAAATCGCCCGACAGCTAAATTGACATTGGAATCAGATCACGTTTGGATAGGTATTGTATTATTTTCAAGAGTAAGCCTGCTGTTCGAGGTCTTGCACTTATTCAGTTGTAAGTGTGTGTGTTGTAAAGAACATTATGGGGAATACATTTGTAATATATAACTGTAGGTGGATATTGGCTGTGTATGTAATACCTATGGACTTTAAACGACATTCGCAGCAATTTTGTGCCCCTGGAATACTATAATTAAAATTAGTACCTACCTACATAGCTACCTATATAGGTCTTCATTATTAGTAGTAGAGTGTCATCTAATTACATTTGTTAGTTACTTTACACCTAGATTACAAGGTGTTAAATGCCAGCACGGTCATGTGAACTGGATTAGCTGTCCTGTGTGTTTATTGCTTATGTTACTTAATATAAGGTATCAGACACTTGACTGATCGTAATCCTATAAGTAGACTCAAACTTAGCTTTACTATCATGTCATATTACGTTGTCTGAGATTTATGACAATGTTAAAAGATTATAATGTCACATTGTCATCTTATATCTTGACCCCTAAAATGAACGGTCAAAGAAATAGAAGAATTCTATTTCACATTGATGCACCCTCAGCAGTTTTATAGTAAATGCTACTTACTTCATTGTGAAATAAAAACGTCCCAACCATACCAAGAGAATAATAAGTGCGATGCCTCTAATGTCGATGTCGCCTTTAAGAGGATAATTGGGCCACCGTTCTCCTGAACTTTCCTCACAGAATTATGGAGAAATAAAGGAATACAAGTACTGCTACTTCATTATACTTATTACTACTAAAAAATAGCATCCCTCTCCTCTACGTTGCCGTGCCGTACAGGGTCCATATTGTACCTACTTATATATTATGTAACACCTTAATATGACATATTGAGTGCAATAAAGATATTGTATTGTATTGTACTTATTATGTGAGAAAATGGGACCTACTGACTAGCCCGGTCTAGCCGGACTCAAAGATATGAAAAACTTGCCAGTAAGATAACAAATTTAAGTACTTACTTCACTTTGGGGAAAGTAAATCAAACTTGTTTTCGTAAAGAACTTTGAGCCGATAAACAGCTTTAAGGCAAAAAATCCTTCGAGAAGTTACATATATACAAAATCACCAAATTCAAAAAGAAAAAAAATGTTCTCAAGTTGGTTCCAAAGCAACGAAAAAGCAGGTAGGTATCTACCTATATTATCTTTATTCTCAATCGAATACTTACGTTGTTTCACAGGAAATCGATTGCATTCTGTAACGTAATGATGTTGAAATTGGGTAATCTCACGGCTCAGTTTACATAAACGATCGCAATTATATCGGCTTCAATGAAGTCGTGTCTACTTTACACATTCATGCTTCTACAATCTACATGCCAATATGCCTAATTATTATAGGTACCTACATATTGTACATTATTGCATCCATCCAGAAACTATAGGAATTTACTTTCTAGGAATTAGAGTTCCATGCCCAGACGGAGTTGTATAACTTCAGATTCTTTCCCCGTATTTCAGCGGCTGGCAACCAGCACCTTTCTTTGGGGTCTATCGTAAAGCACATTTATTATGAGTATTCCAACTGTTTCGCGTCAGTGCCAGTTCCCCTATTCCTATTGCTACGGCTCCGGCAGTCTGCAGTTCGTAGGGGCTCTGGTGTTGCAGGCGTCCATGGGTGGCGATGACTACTTACTTACTTCTATAGTTGCCTACATAATTCATAAATAAAATATTCAACATGAGTAGGTGTCTTTACGACTGGAATATTCACAGAATAGGGATCATCCTATGTTTTACTGTATGTCGTTTACTGTATACTGTTTTATTTTTTATGGGATTGGGGGACAAACGAGCAGACGGATCACCTGATGGTAAGCGATTACCGCCGCCCATAGACACCCGCAACACCAGAGAAGTCACAAGTGCGTTGTCCGCCTTTTAAAAGGGGATTGGGCCTCCGGTAACCTCACTCAGTCGCGCGAAACACAACGTAAGCGTTGTTTGACGCCGGTTTTCTGTGAAGCCGTGGTATCACTCCGGCCGAGCCGGCCTATTCGCACCGACGCAACAAAATAATTTGTCTTCATCATTGTCCTTTCCATAAGGAGAATAGCATAGGGTTTCTTTATAATGTTGTGAAAGCTCAGCATAAAGTAATAGATAAGTAGGTACTTAGGTACCTTCCTAAAACAAGATTATTTGTTGAACAGATTTTTTGATTTCTGATATCCATATAGGTAAGTTCCGTTGAACCGTGCAAATCTCATTGAATCCCTTATCAGAATATCCGATAAAAAGTCACTGGTACACGCACGTGTTTTGATAAAACAAACAACCAATACCATGAATAGATTCAGACTTTACATTAAAATTGCGTTTAGCAATAACCATGATAAACGTCACACAGCACATAAGGACTATTGCTATGGCTAAAAAGGCCACTTTCGATACAGCACAATGATTTTAAAAAAAATGCTTAGGATTTGCCACGGAGAATTTGAATTGATTCGAAAGAAATTGCTCAATGCGGCCAAATTAGCCTTATGCGCTAAAGGCATACGCATATCTTTATTTTTTTGTGTTGTCTAAATTGTACCTATAACTATCGTCACATTCTTACTGAGTCAACTACAGGAAATACTGTTGACAACATTCCGTAGAAAATAAATCTTTATCTCCTAAGCACATAATTGTACCAAAACGACTAGGACTTCAATTAGGGTTACGAAGATAAAAAACTGTCTATTTTCATTTCAAATTTAAATTATCCTCTTCCGGCGTAGTTATGTCCTTAAAGAAAAAGATAAGAACAATATCATTTTTTCAAACGAGCAGTCGAGTCACCAACAGCTGTTATACTTTATAGTAAGGAGTCATCGCCACTGAATGGACACCTGCAACATCAGAGGAGTTGCTGATTATTTGTTGAGCCATCAGGGACTGCAGACTGCAGCAACCGAGGAGAAACTGGCTGTCACGCGCAAAAGTCGAAATGTTGGTGCTTTACGACATACTTACTTCAAAATTTCTGTGCAGAATTCCAAGGTTACTAGTTAGATACTGGACATAGCATGCTGTTGTCTGATCGTAAACTCAAAGCTAAACAAGAGATAATGTGAACTTGTGACGGTCACGCCCTTGCACTAGGTCGACCTGGGTGCGCCGCCGGCATCAGTCGAGACGGGGCGGGGCGGGCGAGGAGTTCACGACGCGATTATGTCGTTACGCAAAACTGGCCCTTCCGGTGCAAGTGGGTACGGCCGTCCACAAATAAACGACCCGCATGAGGTAGTGGGTAGTGAATGCTACGCTAAAAGATATGAGTAAGCAGGTACCTATCTGAAATCGTGTAAAACGCTAAAAAAATCATGGCTTTTCAAGCGAGCTGCATAACAGCACGTTTGTTCTTCACAACGGAATCCATGGGAAGTGTCAGTGGAGTATAATGTTCAAAATACAATTCCAATCTAATCTCCAAATATAAATTAAGGTGGTTCAAGTTTGTGTTTTCATACCTAACCTTCAGATCTTCACCAGTGTTAATCTTACATTTCATCTACCTTCAATGGCTCTTTATACAGACAGGAATAGAACATTTATTATGAAAAATGGAATACCCCACAAAATAAACACTCTTTCGTTCCGAAAATATTATGACAAAATTATTAGAAAGCGCGGTACCAAAATCCTTACTAATATTATAAACGTGAAAGTTTGTGAGTACGGATTTTTGTTACTCTTTCATGCCAGAACGGCTGAACGGATCTGGATGAAATTTGGTACAGAGATAGATTATAGTCTGGACTAACACATAGGCTTTTTATCCAGGTCGGCCCCAATCCTGAAGTCCACGCAGACAAAGTCGCGGACAGAAGATATTTGTAGCGACATCTACCGCGCTACATACAAACTATACGAACAAGTCGCGCAAGTGAAGTTTGCAACGCAACTTGGATATATACAACCGCCCGACATCAACCGTCGGGCCGTGGCCCGCCAGGCACAACACCCGCCTGGTCGGAGGATCCTCCCTTTGGTGTGAGGGGCAACATACCTCGCCCCTCCACAGTGGTGACCCCGACGTGATCCCAGTGTATCCACACTGGGGATCCCGAAGAAAAACATCAGCGCAGCCTTCGAAGACCAGCAGCTTCATCATCATCGTCGTCTTCCTTCCCTCATAGCACGAGCAGCGAGTCACACAGCCAGCCAGCACTTTCCCGGCTTCAACGGGCATCCTGACCACACGCCTGCAGCGAACGCGCATGCCTGGTCAGCACCCTCAGCCGACATCAAAAGCAACTTGGCACAGCACACTGCACTTCGGCCGGTCAACAAGCAGAGGCAGTCTCTCCTGGTCGACGCAGCAGCCAGCCACTACTCAACACTGCACCACCTCGACTCACTGAGGACTACGCAGCATCACCCCGACTCACTGGGGCTCTCACCGCAACATAGTCCCGACTCACTGCGGACTACGCGGCATCCTGTTCCGACTCACTGGAACACACTCCACTGGCACTGGCAAGCTCTTCAGACGCACTGACCGCTGACTCATCGACACGACCATCGACCTCCGGTCTCGGGGGGGAGTGATGTAGCGACATCTACCGCGCTACATACAAACTATACGAACAAGTCTTGAATCGCGCAAGTGAAGTTTGCAACGCAACTTGGATATATACAACCGCCCGACATCAACCGTCGGGCCGTGGCCCGCCAGGCACAACACCCGCCTGGTCAGAGGATCCTCCCTTTGGTGTGAGGGGCAACATACCTCGCCCCTCCACATATTAAATTATAATCTTAAGTTCAATCTGGTCAATTTGGTCTGAGTAAGCAAAAATATAAAAAAACCTGAATCAGTCAGAAGCTATGAATGACGTAGCTTTCGATGGAACCAATACCTAAGATGACATAGATTAGTGGACGATTAGATAATGCCACTTTTAATCTAAGATTAAGTATTTCCAAACATAATCGTTTTGAAATAATCTAGATAGGTTGTAAACCTATTCGTTACTAGACAACTCAATAGAAATTTTATCATCGATGGCTGTATCAGTTTTACGTAAGATTCACCGTTTTTCATATATACACATAGGTAAGTATTACATAGCACATAAGACTTCATTCCCGTAGACAGAAATATGTACTGTATAATATTTAAACGTTCTACCTATAATCACTTTTATTGGATCTGTTCATTCATAATACAAAATTTTATACAAATAGAGCGGCGGTAGCCTAGGGCGACGGACTTGCGATCATGTGGTTGCCGGTTCAAACCCCACTCATTGCACTACCGACGTGAACCCACTCGTGACACAAGCATTTAGCTTAGTACGAGGGGTTAACAAGAATACTAGTAATGTGCGACACACATTGCTAGTAAGCTTTTTTAAAAAGAAAAAAAAAATTGTTCAGTATACCTACCTAGTAGATACAACATTTTATTTATAAGTATCTACCTATTAAACAGACGTCTGTCTAACATTGTGCGTCTGATGACAGCATCTCTGCTTCTGGTTTAATAAAAAAAAACTGGTTGCCGATTCAACCAATAAGAGTACCTTATCGTAGCGTAGCTAGACCACCGGTTTTATATTCAGGGGTCTACCAACGAAAATCGAACGTCGAAGCAAAACGGACCGACTTATAACAAAGACGCTCTGATGTCACGATTTTACTATTTGTGTATTATTCAAAAAAGAAATAGGTACTAAATATCAAATACGACACGATTGGCGTAGCGGTTGAGCGATCGGCTTCTGCGCCAAGTGTTGTGGGTTCGATCCCCACACGGAGCAAATATTTGTATGATCTACAGGTAGTTGTTCCGGGTCTGGGCGTTTGTGTATGTGAGAATTTGTGTTTGTAAACGCACCCACGATACAGGAGAAAATCCTAGTGTGGGGCAACGTTTTAAAAAAAAAATACTTGGAATAGGGGTCAATCCAAGACAAGAAGTCAAATCGCAAAAATCTAATTGATCGCCAGGTCCGAGTTCGAAACACTTTCATGGTAGAAAAATATGTGATTCGTCAGCCAAAGCTTCGTAGTAAGCCCCTTGCTACCAGACACTCGCACACCGCACGTGGAAGTTGAACGTGAATCGATCCGCTTGTAAATTAGTGGAATTGATCTCCTAATTCGAGTGTTTAGTAAACTAAGTAGTTTCCGGTTGAAGTCTACAAGGTTAGCATTTACATGCAAAATAAATACGGAGCTAAGTTTATCTATATAGGACGTGTATCGGGGAAGGATAATTGTCTTGTTTTTATACAAGAGCTGAAGATCACGACGGTGTAGATATAAGTAATAATTCTTTCAAGTTGACATCACAAAACAAACTGCTCAAGGTAAATGATTTATAGGGTTTAACCGAAAGTTTATCAATAATAAGCAGGAAACTATTGAATATATATGCGTTTGGGTTCAAGAAATTTGTAGTTATTTTTTATATTTTATATTGGTAGGTATTCATAAAATATACAGGTATGAGACTAGTAGTAGGTAACCCGCGCTAATAAACGTGGTAGAAATATTAAAGAATGCAAAGATCTGAAGAAGAAAAAAGTTGTGTTTGTATGATGCTGTTGGATATTTTAATTCTATAATTGCAACACCAACATCAACTGGGTAAATAAATCATAATATTTCTGTGGCAACACTTCCCTTCCAACTGTAACAGTGGTCCAATACACAAGAAAATTTACTTCTCTGCCGTTTTATTTAATCTTCCCCGGCACCACGTACCATCACCTCATCAGCACCCACCATGACACTAATACACCGCTGCACAGATGCAAATTGTAATGTAGATTTGTAATTATTATGAAACTGTTTGCTAAAACACGTTGTCTACATAATATGTATACTATATCATATTCATAATATAGTATACATTATTTAGAATTTAATTACACACAACAAAGCTAATTAATGTAATTATTGAGTAGGTACGTTATACTTAATTTTTGGTTTTATTTGGTTTAACCATAGATATTCCAAAAGCGAGTCATAATAAGGAAAACACAGCAGGAGGAAAACATTCCCGCCTAACTGTCTTAGTTCTGAGAAATAAATTCCTACTGACTTTTTACTGTTATAATTATGCGTACGTAAAGACACAATTACGCACTTATTATACATAATAATGTAAATTTAATTATGTATGTACTATTTATATTATTTAGGGACCTATAAGGTGTAATAGCAAAACAAGAAATCATCATCTTTATCATAGATCCATTCATCGTCTCACTGCTGGGCACAGGTCTCCTCTCATGTTCAAATATTTCCACGCCACTCTTGGCAGAATATGTTGTAAAGAAACATTGTAGCACCTGCATTTATTATTTATTTATTTAGTTAGGTACATGCTTTTTTGGGCTAACATTACACTTGTGCCCCACAAAACTGTGTTGTCAGTTTGACTGTGAGATATCGAGTCTCTGTACAATATTTCTTCCCAGGTATTACAAAATATGTAGAAACTACCTACTTATGTAATATTGTCTAGGTAATATTTTCTTAGCTAATGCTTAAAAATGTGTTTGTTACCTTCGTGCCTTATTGCCTCTGGCAGGGTGTTCAGTAGATAAGGCAAGCATTTTTACAATGTTCTGTCACCGTATGCCACCGTATTCTTGAAAATAAATTCTATTCTATTCTATTCTATAAAACGAGTTGACGAGCCACCTGGTGGTAAGTAGGTAACGTCACCTATAGACACGTGCAACACCAGAGGAGTTGCTGATGCGTTGCCGATCTTTACTGACTCTTACGTGCAAAAGTCGAAGCACACACCAAGCTGCTTTACGACAGACTCCGACGTAAGGGGTGGTCGCCAGCCAGTCAGACTCCAAGAGGTCCTACCACCGAGCAAGTCAGATATTTTTTCTGAAAGACAGTGAGGAACGGTATTCTAACCCGTCCCCACACCGGACTATCACTGCTGCAAACGCGAAATAGGAAAGAAAAATAATCTATGAGTTATAAGGAAATAGGTACTTTGGCTGTTGTATAACTGCAAGCTATTTCACCCAACTGTGCAACATTCAATATGAGATAAGGAAAATATTTCTCAGTGTTTCTTTCTTGATATTTATACTGTGGTTATACATACTGTTACAATAGGTACCTACCTACTATTACGTTCGTACCATGTTCACGTTAGCATGAGAATAATAAAATTATAATTGTTAGTTATGTACCTAGGCACTAATAAAATAATAATAATAACTAAGCATTAACATTTATCACGGTGACTATTCGGTTAATTCTAATTAAGTAGATAGCTAGTCGCGTTGCTACCGTGCGACGTCAATTGAATATATTTCACTATAGCTACATTTTACCCTTCAAAGCGGAACACGATTATAGCAAACTTCCTTCTGCTTAGCGACAGAATATAAATTTAGTAATTTTGTGAAGAACGTCGCGAATCGATATAGATACCCTGGTCGGTTGGTCCCTGCCATCTCCCCAGGTGGCAGACGATCCATGACGATTATTCGCGGCAAAAAAAAAGAACATTTGGCAAAGCGGTGGTAGGTAGGTACTCAGGCAAACTCAAAAGATAATGTGTTATGCTGCTTATGCTGCCTAGCAACTTAATAAAATGCTTTTGTCTGTGCTTATTACTACCTACGCACTCAACAAAGTGGAGTAATCTCGACGGAGAACAACGAGGCTTTGTATGAGTAAATAACTCATTTAGTTTAAAGCTATGTCCTAGATGGTCAAGTGACGCTACTAAATCGGTGCGATTTTTTCAATGTCACCATGCAGACAGCATGCTCTAGCAACTGCTTTGCGCTATTACTCATCTTTTAGCATAAAACTTCTGGCGTTATTTATCTTGTAAAGTAGCTTGCATTTTTAATATCTTACTGGCCACCCTCGGAAGTCTAACAGTTAGTTACCAGCACACGTCCAAGCTGCTGCTTCTGTTACCTTGTGCAGCGCTGCATTGCTCAGGTAAGTGGCATTTATTCGCGAATCGATCAGAACTATTATTGCAGTAACAGTAGTGCTGCACGTAGGCCTAAGAGTCCATTTAGAGTTTAGCTCATCCATATCCGTAACCAGTGTAATTTCATCACGATGCGATACTGCAACCCAAAACACTGTCCACATAGGACGAATAATTATTTTAAGTAGCACTTAAAATAACGCGGTTTCTTTGTAAGCGGAATTTTGTAAAGTGAGCTCCATTAACACTTAAGTACTCAGTTCTTAGAATATGAGTTACCTACAACAAACAGTATTAAAACAATCTACTATTCATAACTATTTTATCAGCACTGGGCTTTTGTATAATAAATACCAATGAACAAACAATGTTAAGAATTTTCTCAATGTTTAGTTTTAGTTTACAAAGGTCACTTAATTTTCGACTCTGATAAGCAGGTCTAAGGAAGTATTATTAAAGAATGTCTGAAAGGGGCGCCAGTGACAGAAATGTTGTAAGAGAATCGTTTGTCTTGGTATGGGTATGTGATGAAGACAGTTGAAACGTATGTGACTAAAAGAGTGGTGAATATGGATGTGGAGCGACGGAGGGGTAGTGTGTTAAGGCCGGTATGATGAGAAAGGGAGTGAATGATGAGGTAACGGCTGACACGGATGTCTGGAATAAAAGGCCATGCTGCGCCGACCCCAAATAAATTGTGGAAAGGGCGGAAAGATGGTGTCCCTTTCTGCCTCTGGCCCCCACTTTCGCATAAGTCCTAGAACCCGGAATATATTAAAATTGTGTGGCGCAAATTACATGTGAACGTTCACATAGTTCAACTCTTATAGGGAGCTTAGTCTTGCGGATCATTTGATCCCATCACCAAGCAAAACAAACGGAGCAGTGTTATAAAAATCAGCGGCATGATAAATAGAAGTTTTTTGACCGTCATGTATTAAGATAAACATCTAAATGCCACTTCCGACCATCTTGCTTACGGTTGATAATATATTTGGAAGGCCTTTGTAATACCTAATTACTTTAATTGTAATCAATGAGTATTGGTAGCCTTTTAAAACCCATAATATTTTATGCATAATGTGGTACATAATATTATAAAATAATATAAAGTTTTATCATATTATTATCTTAATAATAAAATGTTTAATAACATAACATTCCACCACGCCTGTATTGCCCTAACCTTTTGTTAGGCAGAGGTTTACTAATGTTACACCAACACTTTAGCGGTATATATAAGTAAGTCCCATGTAATAGTGGGCGAGTCTTTTGTCATTAACCGGGCACAAATCCAACCTATTACCTATTAAAATCTACTTATTTTTTACATTTGGCGTTTTAGAAAGATTAGAAAATCAGAATAAAATAATACTTACAAACATGTTATCTAGCTTTAAGAATAACAGTTGCAAAATACCGTAACATGAACCGTTATAGTAGACTTTCGACAGTCTATCGACGCATAGAAAATCTACGCACATTTTCTGTTTTTCCTCGAGACACCTGTGCTGTAATCAATTCAATGTAAATTATAATATTGCAGTGGGGCAACCATCAGTTCCTTCCAATATACAATCTGTAACAGAATAAGGACAAGACCTGAAAATACTTTGTTCAGAATCGATTACAGTGGTTTTTAACATGTTAATTTTTCAAAAAGAATTTTTTAATACCTGAAATATGGTCCCCTGATCCATCAGTGGGTCGAGGTATAGAAAATTGAAACCTATTTGCACAAATTGTTATCGTGTGCGTATGCGCATCGATATCGTAGTCGTTGCGAGTACTATTGTATAGCCAGAAGTTTTACGTTTAGCTGTGATATAACAAATTTCTTGAAAATAAAATACTTACATGTCTCAAAATGACTTTCGGGTTTCGTTATTATAATTATGTCTCGATATTCTAATCGACCTGTTCTAAGTCTTGCGCTTATTCAGTTACACGTCGTATAATAGGTACCAGGGTTTCACTTTCAACTTCGCCTCCTCACCTACTTCGGTAATTTTCGTTTCTAAGTACATAAGTATAGGCATCCCGTAAGAGGCGTGAAAATATCTGACTTGCTCGGTCGTAGAACTTCTTGGGGTCAGACTGGCTGGCGACCACCCTTACGTCGGAGTCTGTCGTAAAGCACCTTGGTGTGTGTTTCGACTTTGCACGCAAGAGCCAGTTCCTCTCGGTTGCTGCGGCTCTGTCAGTCTGCAGTCCGTAGGGGCAATTAAAGATCGGCAACGCATCAGCAACTTCTCTGGTGTTGCTCGTCAGCTCGTTTGTCGACCTAATCCATAAAAAATCTCGTTTTTTTCTTACAAAAAATAAAAATACATAAGTACAAAAATCACCAAGTTTTTTTACTTTTATCGTAATTAGACTATGTAACTATGTATATTCAACTTTTTGAAGTTGAATTTATTCAGCTACGTCCATCAAATAAAATCTCTTGAAATCAGTTACAATTTTGCTCATATTTGATTTATGAACTTAGCGAAGTTGGTACAAAAAAATATTTTCCATTTCATTGATTCCTGTATTTTATCAATACCTTAATCGAGTTTAGAACTTAATATTGATGTAAGAGTGGCAATAATTTAAGAGGCTATTCTGGGTAAATTGTTGTGTAAATCGGCCACTGGAATATACCTAAGTAGTCTCCACAAATGTGTGGCATGTTTAAAATAACAATAAAAAATAGATAAGTATATTCGGTATACGTATGTAGTGACACTACTTGCAATTGCAAATCAACAGCCAGGAGCACGTGCAAGCTAATATAAATTATTCACTTTGTAGTTTATGCGGTAACGCTCTAAGCTATACATACATAGATAAAGAAAGAATATATATAAAGGTATTAGGTGGGTATTATTTTGATTTACCAACCAATTTTGAAAGATTTAAGAGTCCGTCGGACCAAATTTCACTTACAAACGTCATACCGAAATAAATCTTTAATCAAACACAATATAATCAAATTCTGTTATTATTTGGATTCCGATATCGTTAATCTAGGTTCCTATTCTACCATTTTGTCCAAAATACATACTTCACTGAAAATAAATGTAAGCGAATGCAGTTTTTTATAAGTTTACCAAGTTTGAATCGATTTTCAGTGAATTAGGTAGTAGACGAAATAGTACGGCAGGAACATAGATTAACGGTATCCATATCCGAATAACATAATTTGATAGAATATTGTCTCGATTACGATTTATTTCGGTATTACGTTTTTGTGGGCAATTCAAGCTCCTCCGAACCCTTAACCCTTAAATTATATATATACCTACCTATTTATAGGGAAAGACATCCGCCTTCCTGGCCCGCTAAACTGGAGTAACATATTTATTTAGTTATGTAGTTGTTACCTTATGAGTCTTATGACTTATACGAATACAATACGTTTTTCATTAAAAAAAAACAGATTGATTTTTAATTTAAAAATTAAAATCGAAGTCTTATTATCTATTTATAGTCTTATTATATTAATTAATTTCTACTAATTCTTACTTATTTTTACAAATTATAATACAAATTTAGTTCATTTTTAACGTTATTATTATTTAACATTAACAACAGCTTATTTAATATAATTATAATATATAACTACTGTGAAATGTTATCCTAAATGTTGTGCATATCTATAATTGATATAAACACTAGTCTTTGTCTCTGTATTTTGCTACTAACCAATGTTTGTGTTTATATTGTTGATGTGCCTTGTGTAAATAAATAAATAAATAAATCTGTATGTCACGTGACCAATAGCGCCAACCGCCATTTTTTCCTTGTCAGTAGAATTAAATTACGCTTTTGGCTAAAGGCTCAGAGGAAAGCTTTCCTCTGAGGCTAAATAAAGGTCATGAACATTTGACGTTTCTATGTTTCTGCTTTTATGACGTCACAATACTCACGTATCGTTTTAGCGCGAATATTTATCGTTTATATCTTAAATTTTTTTCTTTGCATAGCTCGATATTATTTTGCGGAATAAAAAAAACCAATTGACAATCGTATCTACGCTTACGGATGTTTTAATTAAAAAAATTGTAGAATAGCCTATTATTCACGCCTATCTATGGGTAAGATACCTCCCACCACTTTGGCTATCTTTCCACCTTCCTTCCAAGATTATAGATTTCCCCTACGATCTACGATGCTACGATCCTGGGATACTACTTTGGCTTCATTTACGTTAATTAAACTCCTCATGTAGGATTGTCGGTTTATGGCGCTCATATCATGTTTTTTGTTTAAAAACCTTCGTAATTTGATTGTGGTAGGTATGTTCGCCGAAGTCGGCCCATTCCAATCCATACTCGCCACGTAGGTATGTAGATACAGCGACCAAAATTCCATAGGCAATCTCACAACGCAATAGCTTGACGTTTAGTTTGACTTACGACCTACTATTCATTGTCGTTTACAAGTGAAGGTCAAACCTTCAAGAAAAGAGCGTACTCCTTTTTAAAAGGCCGGCAACGCACTTGTGACTCCTCTGGTGTTGCGGGTGTCCATGGGCGGCGGTAATCGCTTACCATCAGGCGATCCGTCTGCTCGTTTGCCCCCTATTCCATAAAAAAAAAGTGACACGAACACTGGCTATAGGTAACGAGCTCGCTCGTACTATAGTAATGTAATCCGTAGCGTGCTTATGGACTTTTAGGAATTAATTTCGGGGAATAACCGAGCTAAGCCAGGTTCGTGAAGGTACGTACCTAACAACATTATTGTTTTAGAGCTCCAAAGTCCCCCGTACAGGCCCGACGGCCTTGCTACTTGCACAAAAAATAAATAAGGTTCGGTTTTTTCCAAAGATTTACTTTTTAACCTATAGTTAAGTCGTCATTGTCTACCTACATACCTACCTACGAGTAAGTACCTATATATTTCAAAACTATGTTGGGATAGAAAACTCTAGGTTACCGAAACCTATACTTATTAAAGAACTGTAAGTTGTTTACTTGTAGGTAGGTATATACATAAAAACCTACGTTATACCTAGTTTACTAATTAATCAGTGGTCAGGTAGGTATTCAGTTTAGTATGACTATCACGATCTGGTTCATTACAAATGAAGAATAGTTATTGTTTTACGTCGTAAGAAACTGCGTTCTTTCTATAATGATTGATAGGTAGGTACTGTTTTTATAGTCGGTTTATAGGTACATAGCCTAGTAGTGTTGTTTATGGTAGGTACTAACATTTTACAGATGGTACCACATCATCTCTATGTAGGTACCTATGTATGTTTTGGTGTGATCATAAAGCACAGATTTTAACATGAATTGAAACTAGACTGAAAGAGAATATACCTTGAAGTGTACCTAACTAGATCAAAGTTTGTACCCTATGTCAGATATCGTGAAGGACATGCCTTGGATACCTTGTCCCCGATGTACTAGGTACCTTGGATATCATACCTACTCAGTATGAGGTCCTGTCAGGAGGAATCTTATATTCCAGTCCTGTAGCGACCGGTTTCTGTAATTATCACATCTGGCGGTAGATTTGATATAGAAACCGGCCGATAGACGATTTTATCCTGTTATTATTGTTGTCTAAGAAGGATGTCTTACATGCCATTCCCATTGGATGCTACTTATGCCGTGAATAACGTACTTATGAAGATCATGCGATAAATAATTAATAAATTGTTTATTAAAGACTAAAGGTACCTAATTGAAGTTAAAATGTATATTTTGTAAGTACCTACCAACCTGCTGACATTCTTTTTTTTATATGTCGCCAAACGAGCAAACGAGCCACCTGATGGTAAGTAGTTATCGCCGCCCATGGACACCTGCAACACCAGAGGAGTTGCTGATGCGTTGGTAACCTAAGAGCCCCTACCACTACGGTCTGCAGACCGAGGGGGATCTCACGTACAAAAGTCGAAACACACACCAACTGCTAGATAGTCTCCGACGTAAGGGTGATCGCCAGTCAGTCAGACCCAAAGAGGTCCTACCCTATTCTATTCTACTTTCGGGTATCTACTGCCATTAGTCCATATAACAGGGTGTCGTGTCTGCTATTTTATTGTGTCAAAATCATTCGATAACTTCAGAATTGTTGATTTTTAACACGAACGAATTCTGCCAGTCTTTAAATACCATACCATCACGCCTGTATTCCCCGAAAGGCTAAACAGAGGAGTACTAATGTACAGTGGCGACCAAAAGTCCATAGGCAATCTCATAACGCAATAGCTTGAAGTTTAGTTTGACTTACGAGTACGACCGTTTGTCGTTAACAAGTGACACGCACTGGCTGTATCGAGCTCGATCGTACAGTAGCCTTAGCACGAACAACTTGCGAAAAAGTATTCGTATCGTCACGATAAAAGCGCTGGTCCAAATCTCATACAAATTGGTCTCCATGACGATGCTAAGGCTACTGTTCAGTAGCCTTAGCACGAACAACTTGCGAAAAAGTATTCGTATCGTCATGGAGACCAATTTGTATGAGATATGGACCAGCGCCTCTATCGTGACGATACGAATACTTTTTCGCAAGTTGTTCGTGCTAAGGCTACTGTTCATAGCAATGTAATCCTTAGCGTGCTTATGGACTTTTGAGCGTTTACTGTACACCCACAGTTCGCCGGTATGTATGTTTAGGTTCCACGTCTAATGTAATAGGTTGCGAGCCTATTGCCATTAACCGGGCACAAATTCCAAACTCCGGGACGAAGAGGGGCCCGTGACTAAGTAATATCTAAACCGATCATCTATTTAATCTAACTAAATACTTATCTACCTAAGTAATACCTACATAAAACAATCGTACTTAAGTACTTATTAGATTCATTTCTGAGACTTACGCGAATTTTCGACATATTAAAACAAAACGGATTCTATCGCGTCAAAGCCGACGTTTCGACTCTTTACAGTATGACCATGGACGCTGTAAAGAGGCCGAAACGTCGGGATTATTCATATGAGTTTGACGCGATAGAATCCGTAAGCTGTTTTGTTTTAATAGGTACGTATTATTTATTATTCTCTGCCGATACATACCTACTTACTGCGAAGTTAAATACTTCCATGAAATGTAAAAAGATTAATTAACAGTCACGAACTCACGACTCACGGACTGAAAATAGTAAAAGATTTTGTTACAGTAATTTGAAAGTGATTTTGTTTAGGTACCTACGACTTCACCTGTGACTTCACTAATGAACTAACGTGTTCAAACAAACAGCGTTCGTTTGTTTTTTTAATTGTGAAGCATGATTAGCTATTTCGTTTCGGTAGACCGTATCCTTGATCTCACTTAAGTCGTTTACTAAAGTGAACACTTTTGTTTTCCGTCATCATAGATTTCAATTTTGGTAACTTCTAAATGTAAGTACCTACCTACCTATCCTATCGGCTACTGTTTTGAGAAACATATCTAAGTAGATAGGTACATAAACATACCGTCACGCCTGTGTACACCGAAGAGTTAGTCAGAGGTGTAAATAGGTACCTTTTGTTTTTTTTTACGGGGGAAACCTTCCAAAAGGCCTCCGGTCTTCGGGGATTAGACCGGGGAGTGTGGGATTTTTACCCACTAAAACCACCCCGGTGGCCACCATCAGCACATGAAGGGGGGCACTGTGCCCTCTTAAAAGACCACCCCAGAACCCCCCTGTGCGACGCCTGTTTAGGCACATCCCTGGGAAACCTACTTGAATGATAACGCCTACCTACTTGTCTTGTTAGTTGTTTTAGGTCTCATGTAATTATCAGCGTATCACGATTAAAAAAAACTAAGTATGCACTATGCAGTGCGTGTTCGTAATTTTTCTGCACCTAAACAGATTACCCGATGTTGTTTTTTGAACCAGGGTCACCTGGATTGTTCTTAGCTATAGTTAGGTCCGGTAGATGGCGCTGATATCGACATTCTTTGGAATGCGAGTGAAACTGCGGTTCCGGGCAATAGTTAGGACTTAGATAAAATAATTATGTAGATAAGTAAGTATTTTCTGTTCTATGTAATGTGTATTAGGTATTACAAACGTCGGTCCCGTTGTCATACAAACACATGTATAATTTTCGAGGGTTTGACAGGAACTTTATTCTCAGCATAACAGTATTGCTTAAAAAGTGGTTTGTGGAGGTCTGATGGCAATCGTTCGTGTAAAATCTCTATTAATTAATTAATAACCACATTTGGTTAGCCAACCGCAAGTTCGCAACATAATGGGAAAAGCCAAAAAGCATATGCTTATGCGATGACTGATAAGTAAATGTACGCCATCTATTATAACTTTAATGAACTAGGAGTGGTTGCAGTTACGCAGTATCATTTTAGTTTATATTCTAAGGCGCTAGTAAGATCAGTAATTCAGAAATCAAACCATCAAGACGAACCTCTCAGGAACGAACCTGAGAAACGACCCAAGACAAGAAGCAAGAAGATTTTTTTGTAATATTTTGGCATGGCTACTGAGGCCTTTGTGCCATATCTTTATTTTAAAAAGCAAGAAGAGAATAATTTTTATTCATGCTCAACTAGGTTGTTGGAAACTCATGGAAATTGGTGTAGGGATGTACGATCCAGGTGCTTTGTATCGATATTCTTTCTGGATCGCAATGGAACGCTATAAATACTGTACTAGCTGACCCGGCAGATTTCGTACTGCCTCATTGTTGCATTTTCATATTTATTCACCTTTTAAACCTTCTCTGGACTTCCACAGGTAGGTACTTGTCACTGGCAGACACAAAAAGTGTGGCGTCAAATATAATCCCATGACGGGAATTTTAAATTAGAAATATTACTTGTTTACACCACAAACTTCACTTCATAGTGAAGTTTATGGTGTCATACAAAAAGTGGCGCCCGCCGGGATTAAAAAAACCCTTCATTCAACTGTCAAGTTACTGAGTGTACCTTATTACTGTATTCTTTGCATCGTTTGTTATGTTGACGAAAGTGAACGTACTGTCTTGTGGTGCGTAAAATTTATTATTATTAATTTTTATATACTTATCTATGTCGTAGTGAAATGAAGAGACATTTAAATTCATAGACTTGTATAAAAAAGAACCAATAATTTGAAATCCAAAACATGAATTCACACTACATGGATAGAGCAGAGGTAAAGAAGGTTGATTTGAGTTTGATCACCCCATGTTCGATTGGTGCATGGTAATTAAGATAGAATATATAAATTTGTCTTCTGTGATGAGATGATCGATGCGACTAAACCAAAATTTCCCTTGCCAGCACCACTGCACCAGTTTACAAACACTAATAAAATAGGTATCGCTCCAACCAAAGCATATTAAAAGGTTATGTCTATCCACTAAAATGTCTAGTAAATTTTGTGTCTGTCCTATTATAGAAGCTTATGTTATCACCGCAAGTAGGTAGGCACCTGTCTTTATAACTTTCGATTACAGGTGCAAGAAGCATGGCATCGTCTAGAATATGGCATGCAAATTACGGTTCCTGAATTGAAAAAAAATAAAGAAACCTTCCGGTTACATTACTAGAAAATATTGCAGTCTATACAAGCTAATAAAGATGAAATCTATGAACCTATCTGGATCTTCTATGAGCCCCTAGAGTCATTTTTAAAAGATATGTATGAGCCACCAATTGTTTTGGGGACTGATAATTTTGTAAGTATTCTATATATTTTTGCCATATATTATACATAATGATGTTTCTAAAAAAATGTACTAAAGACTAACTACCCTTTCCTGTAAATTATAAAATATGCGTTGCGTAATTCAGAATTGTTTTTCTACACAGAGGATTAGTATTTTATTTATTTATTGCAAGGAAGATTTATAGACAAATAACATCATAAACAAAGACATACATAAATAATCCATGCCAATCAGTGACATTAAATAGTTAAAATGAGGTAGGCACGTTATCATCCTTCAAATGCGAATATTATTATTTTTTTATTCGTGATAGGCTTACGCTTGACCGCCAGTTCGCCTGATGTTAAGCAACATTATGATCTACGATGTAGCGCGCTTGCCTAGAAGAAACCGATTCACTCGTGATTTAAAGACACCCAGATTATATCTCTCAGGCAAGACCCACTCGGGAAGTGCGTTCCATATTTCAGCGGTACGCATGATAAAAGTAGACTTAAAACGTTTCGTTCGGGTTTTTTTAATGTCCACCATGAATCGATGACGCTTTTTTGTGCTTCTGGTCGTCCGATAGTGGAAAGGGCTAGGGGGAATAAGATCGTGGAGATCTGATGCACCCTCTCCGAAATGTATCCGATAAAAAACCGATAAGCTAGCAACTTTGCGGCGATGTTCAAGACTTGGGAATTTAGCTCGGACAAGGGAGTCGTTACCAATGAGCTTCTTGGCACGTTTCTCGACGGACTCCAACGCCTCGAGCTGGTACTTAGCCGATCCATCCCAAACGTGCGAACAGTACTCCATGCACGACCGAACTTGTGCTTTATACAATGAGAGCAATTGTTCCGGTGTGAAGTAACGCCGCACCTTCGAGAGGATACCCAGCTTTCTGGCAGCTATTTGAGCCTTGGACTCTATATAGGAGCCGAAGTTGAGGGTTGACGTCAGAGTAACGCCCAAGAGCTCAAGGTGGTCAGTTATCGGCACAGATACATTCCGGAAAGTAGGAGCCAGTTGGAATGGGCTCTTTTTGGCAGAAAACAGACACACCTGGGTCTTGGCAGCGTTGAATTTGACCAGATTGGCATCGCCCCATTCGGAGACAGCCTGAAGGGACAAACTCAGACGCTCGACCATAGCCTCTCTTAGAGACTGGATTTCTGGTCCACCGGTCCGTGCGCTGGCTGTGTAGCTCTCTACAACGGTGCTGTCGTCTGCGTACCCAAAGATACCGGGCTTCAGCAGACCATCGATGTGCAGCAGGAAAAGTGTCGCAGAGAGTACCGACCCCTGGGGAATACCGGCATTGATATCCATTCGATCGGACGAGCACCCGTCTATGACGACTCGTATCGATCGATTCATCCCGATTATTTCGTGGGCAATGTGTAATTCAATGTGTAATATTTATAATTATGCTGTTTCAATCAGAAGAATTATTTGTTCATAACAAAGACTGATTAATTAATTATAGTGCTAAAAATGATCAGTTCTAGACTGTTCAGTTGAGAGTTGAGTTTATGTTTAGTAGGCAGCTAAGTACCAATGTTTGTAATTTTTTTATTAGTAGCTAAAGTTATTTATGTAAGTAGGTACCTACTATTTTATAATTATTACACAAATACCCACCAAAAATTACCGAGGAGTTTTGGCCGAAAGGTCAATTCCGAATCCGATGCCGGATACCTACCACCGACACTCAACGACTTTACGTGTGAAATAATTATTATTGTTGTATATACGTTATTTTATATTATAGTATTTTGATGTGGGCCTTGTAGACTGAGTTATATAAATAATAAAAATAATTGTTAATAATAGGCCACAGTGCCATAAATCAATCAATCAAATCAGCCTATTGCCGTCCACTGCTGAACGTAGGCCTCTCCCAAGGAGCGCCAACCATCCCGATCTTGTGCCATAAAGTCGCACAATAATAGACTTCATTATACAATTTATTAAAAGTATAATTTCATTGAACCTGTCTTCGATTTTTAACTCTACAGTATTGTTATTTGCTCTCATACATTCAGTTTGGCAGTTTACGTTTTTGCAAGAAAGAGATACCTAGTATCTGATATTGATAACATCAGTTCAGAATACTTTCCGGAATATCGGGTTTTTAAATAAAACTTGTAAAAGTGAGAAAATACATTTATCTTAATATCACTAAAGATTTGTTACAATACGCGAGTTTACTTAATTAATACTGAACAATGAAAGTGATTATTACTAACAAACAAAAATTTTATAATTCTTTTTCTGATCCAATATGATGCTGATATAAAAAAGCATATTTATAATGTATCTTAAGAAATTAAAACCTTATTACTAAATAAAACTAGTGAATTATTTACTTAGTTCAAAATACAGCTCATACGAGACGTTTCCGCCGTGTCATAATATATAATTTCAGTTATAAGGAACTCGGAAGAAAATACAAAGAAAAGAATTTGCGCTATAAAATTAGTTCCACATTTTGACAAGATTTTTAAAGCAAGATACTGTAGAATGCAGGCATACATAATTAAGGTTATTTATTGGATATATTTCAATCCATTTCAATTATGTCGATTGCTATAATTGCCAAAGCACAGTAGGTACATGAGATTTTTTAGCAAAATAATAAAAATGCACGCAGGTAAGCTTTGCTACATTTTTTTTTTTCAATATTTGGAGAAAAGTATTGCCATTTGACCAGTTTTCGAGTTTATGTATTTAATATAAGGGTAAAAGTGGTCGCTCACTAAGACTGCCGATTGTACCTACCTATATAGAATGTATCCTATGTTCGCTTTTGTATGGACTTAAGTACCATACACTCAGAAAAAAAGTATAAAACCTATTTTTTTTTCCTGAAAGTTAAAGGAAACATCGCTTGCAGCGTAATGAGAAACAAATCTATATATTTACTAACATTGTTTTCAAGTGCAAAAAAAATAAAATTTCAGCACAAAATAGACACCATAAAGTCTGTAGTTAAAATACGGGCTGTCTATAGAGCTAGCAAGCAAGGCCGCCGCCCTCGTTGCGTTCCAGCTCTCTTCGCACGTACTCTGCTTGTTTCTCACTCAGACCTAACTGTTGGACTTCATTCTCGAACTGTGTTCTTCCACCAACCCCTACCAAGTAGCCGTTCAGTCTGGCTGCCAAGTGCGAAGACTGTAGCTTGGATGAGTCTAGGCCTAGACTGCGACACAGATCCTTATGGCCTTGCAGTCTATACTTCTGGTGGTAGCTGAGAATATAAAAATAAAACTAATAAATTTTTATTGGGGAAACCATGTACATTTACATACAAGTAAGTACCTACCTACTAGTTACTTATTTATTTGTTATTAGAAAAGCAGCAGCCATAATCATAAAATAAACAGCTAACATATAATATAGTCATTCTGATATCTTAAGACTAAAAAAAATCTCGATGACCGTGAGCGAGTGCCTATTAGCGAAATTGACAAAAAATTTACTTGACTATAAAATTGACCTTATTTTCTATACTAATTGTACATCAATCAGTAAAGAATAGAAATCAGTAGATAAATGGTTTCACGTGTCAAATATAGTGATCTTTTGATTGTTCAACTGCGATGCAATAAAATCAATACTCGTGATATGCCAATAGCCTAACGGACTCAGATTGGCTCAATTAATTTGAACTCCGTTCAAACACAACATCTTAAATGAAAAGCAATATCATGCATTGCTTTAGGGTATTGTTTGCCTTACAAATGGCAATAAAATAGACAATGGCAATTAACTCCTAAATACTTGAATTTAAGTTTCAGAATTAATTGATTACCTTTGGACCTCGGGTAAGACATAAGTACATATATCTAAGTATCATCAAGTATATCTATCATCAGTATAATATCTTTATTGTAAATCACACAAGAATATCTAGTATCTACTACAGGGTGGTAGAAAAGTGATAAGGGATTCAGATTATTGTATGGAAGGAGACATACCTACCAAAAAACATTTTCTTAACGAGATATAGTACTAAACTATACATATATATAGTAATAAACCCAAACTACCATTTCTCTGTTTTTGAGTTTGCCAATGTGTTATTTAAATTATACAATTTGATTTCCCATCTAAACTAGGATGGATACAAAGCCTTGAGACATCTATTTTTAGATTTGTCAATATCAACATTGATTGCTTTTGATTGGGAGGAAAATTGATGCATAGAATTGAAATTAGAAGTGACGCGCACGTGAAGAATGGACGTCCAACAAGGAGTAGACCCTGGCCTGATTATGGCAATAATCCAGTGTTATTTATCATTTATGCATTCAACACCTACATTATAGACTGTTGTTAGTCGCTGTGGCAAGGTTAATTTTTATTAGATCGTTACTTACTATCATTTCTTTTTTTATAAATGGCAACTTTGTAGATACCCTATTAAGTAGGTTAACTTTGTAAATACAGTGTAGACTGAAATTATTTTTGTAGCCAATGTTTTTTTATGTTTTTTCCTGAATGAGAACAAATAAATTAACTTAGCCGTAAAACGTGGACCGCGAGGACTACATAAAATAAATAAAACGTGTAATAATCATGTTTATGTGTGCAACAATGTTAACATTATCAATGCTCACGTTGCTGGCGGTTAAGTTTAGCCGATCCCTTCATCATAAAACATGAATGCCATACAGTACATATGTATTTAGTTTTTAAGACATTTTTTTCAATATTCAAGATTCATTATTATATACTATTAACTCATACCACGCCGGTATTCCCTAAAAAGACCTTTCGATTCCGCGAAGGGTGACAGGAGACAAACGTGATGTTTTTATCATTTAATTTAAATACTCACTAGTACACATTACTAGTGAGCATTTAAATTGATGATTATGCATTTCATATCATTTAAAATGATATGAAATGCATAATGGTCGCACATTATTAGTATTCTTGTTAACCCCTCGTACTGAGCCAAATGCTTGTGTTACGAGTGGGTTCACTTCTGTAGTGCAATGGGTGGGTTTCAAACCGGCAACCACATGATCGCAAGTCCGAATCCCTAGCCATTAGGCTACCGCCGTCTTATATTAAATTACAAAAAGGCAGTCACAAGACACTAGTCTACTTACTCCTCAGCAGGATAGAAGATGCCGGCGGGCGCGATCTCAGTGCGCAGCTGTTCCTTGCAGCGCTCCTGCATCTGTTTATAAGACGCCTCCGCCGACAACCGCTGCTCCTCGTCGTGGTATAAGATCATTGACTGGTACTGAAAAACGTCATAATAAAATCTATATTATTCCTAGCAGTTTTCCAGGAGTTTTTGGGACAAATATAGCCTGTCTTTCTCCAGGGTCCATTAAATCTATATGTATAAAAGTTTTATACAGATAGAGATTTAATTAAATTTTTATAATAAAACAAGGTCGTGTTTATTACAACACTTATAACTCGAGAACTGCGGGACCAACTTTTATGATCTTTGGTTTGTTGAATTTGTCTCCTCCCCGAATAGCAGAATAATTATTAAGACATCGAAAAAAATTCACGAAAATAAAATTAATTTTCTCATACATTTTTTATCGGGAACATATTGACAGATTTCACAGAAATAAAACACGGACAAATTAATATGGCGTTGTTTTCTGTGAGATTTCTTTTACGGTAAGGCCAGTAGATGGCGTTCTGTGAATTGTCCGAGCTCCTCATATGCTGCTGGTGGTATTTTTTTTGACTTTTTTGTGTATGTTTTAATGGGTACCTGGATGGTTTCGATTCACAATTTGAGCCGGTAGGTGGCACCGCAATCGAGTTTTACGATTTTTTTACATACAGGGCAAGACAGGGAAAGGGAGTGGATAAAATTGAGGTGACGGCTGATGAACAGGATGAATGGAAGAAAAGACCATAAATAAATTGGGACAAGGGCAGGACGATGATGATACAGGGCAAGACAACGTTTGCCGGGCCCGCTAGTACCTATGTATATACATATTAGTTAGTATTAGTGTTGTCAGGTGTCCCGATTTGTGCGGGACGTCCCGGTTTTCAGGGGTCTGGTGACACGTCCCGATTTAACCATGATCGGGACGCCGAATGTCCCGATTTTTCACTAACCTCTTTAGGTACCTACTAACCAATGGTAATATACCATTAAAAAATACACTCCGATTATAATAAACGATAACATAAGATAAACATAATGGCAAGACTAGTTAGTATGGATATGGCCGATATGGGATTGAAAACGAGGAATTTTAATTAATTTGGCAAAAGTAGACAACACATGATTGTATGACCTACATAATAATAGGTATTATGAATATATCACAATACCTATTACTATATAGTCAAAATTTAGATATACTTATCATAATTAGGTATACTTAGGCGTGATTATAATATCTATTAGGCATAATCATGACTAAGCATCTGTTATATCAGTACCTACATGAATGTATGTAGTCACTTATCAATTATTAACATAAATAATTCTCAGGTTTTTGGATAAGTAGGTACCTAAATAATTATGTTATATATAATAACACCTATAATTAGTACTTATCAAGCTATTTTAACTAGATAATTGGCACAGGCCAATTATTAATCTTCTATGTCTCTCAGTCTGAGTAAAACCTCGGAGAGACATATGTGATAAGATGAACCAGGCTGGCTTTCACTTCCCATTATCATAGAATAATAAATACAATAGGTATAATATGTTCTGATGTTCCTGTGAAACGTCTGAATTATTATTATATTGTTAGGTGGGGCAAAGTGGAATAATTCAAGTGTTACTTAGCGCTTCTATAATTGTGTGAATCAGAACAGATTAAACATAGTTTCGCTCATATTTCGGCGTAATTTGGACATAATAACAGTCTAGAGGTGCCCCAGTGCGTTACGTACCAAAATATTCGCACGTGTATACCACACCTACACAATTGGCTCATCTTATTTGTTTACTTCAACAACATCTATTCTTTAATTACCCAAGTAACTATTTATAAAAGTAAATAGATAAACGGTAGAAATTGTAATTCCCTATTCTATCGTAATATGGACTCACCTAGGACGCGTTAATAATGCGTTGTGAAATTGCAATGTTTAATGTGCCTGTAATTTCATTCCCTGTTTGTCTGTTTCTCAAGTAAAACCGGATCACAGCAATGCTACCTGGCTACAGAATTATATCTACAATGTAACCGCCCGACGAACTCTTCAATTTTTACGACAAATTGGACTACAAAGTAGACAGGGTAAGCAGCCAACCGTATTTCTTTAAAAAAAAATTCAGCACTCGCACAAGCCTTAGTCAGAAATTAATGAACTTTATGTTCATTACTTCAAGTAGGTATGTTTCTGAAGTACACCCGACTCGATACAAATATCTGTGGAACACACAAATATTTGTCTTCGATGGGACAGTGGGAACTAGGGTTGCCACCTCCAAACTCTGGTAACTAGGACAAGAAGCGTGAAAACCCCGGATTTTGGAGCTTAGAACTCGGACATGGACGGGGCGCATGGCTGGCCGGTAGCGTGGTTCGGTGCGAGTGTCGCACGGCCGCCTGGCGGTGAGAGCTGAAAATCGTTTCATTTTAAACCCAAACTACAAATGAAACTCCACCCGGACGCTCTCCGGACGCTCTTTAAACTAGGACAAATCCGGGGAAACCCGGACGGATGGCAACCCGAGTGGGAACCCACGCCGCGTGACGCAGCGGTGGTGAGATTACTATGATGCAGTCTAAGTTATTTCGGTAGTTTATTAAAGTGTTACTATAATGGTAACATTTAAAATATCTATTACAAGCTTTTATTTATACCGATAATTGTAGCAACTACTAAAGTTGCTAAAATCCTGAAAGTAATAAACTGTTTATCCTAAATATAGATAATGCTGACTGAAACTGCCTCATTAGTCTAGTGGTCCCAAACGTGACTGCTACACTAGAGTTCCTGGGTTCGATCCCCAGGTCGAGCAAAGTGTTATTGGGTTTTTCTATGAAATTCTCAGTAGCAGCTCGAAGTCTGGATTTGTGCCCGGTGAATGGCTATAGGCTCGCCCCCTATAACATGGGACCTAAACATACCGGCGAACTGTGGGTGTACATTAAGTACGCCTCTGCCTAACCCTTCGGGGATTACAGGCGTGATGGTATGTTATATAGATAATGCCCCGTAAACCTTAAAATTAAATTACTACTTGAAATTACCACTACCATGGTAGTGGCTTTCGTATACTTCGCTGTCAATATATCGATCGCCGTAGCCAATTGGACTGGAAGCCAATTATTTGAAAAAGGCTTGGGTAGGTAATGGCATGGTATCTGTTTAATAAGTACCTGTCTCTTTAGTTTGGTGGTTAGTCCATACTCGTGATTCGCCCAAAATATATCAAGGAGATCTCCATAGGTGACTGTTTTCGGGTCAAAGTCCAGCTCGATCACCTCTGTGTGGTCACCACTGAAAACAAAATATAAACCATAAATTAGTCTCCCTTTATATTTTTACTAGTGGACCCAGCAGACGTTGTCCTGCCCTGAAAATAACCCAAAACTCGATTGCAGCGCCACCTACCGGGTCCAATTGTGAATCTAAACCATTCCCAGATCCCCTTGAACACACACAAAAAATTTCATCAAAATCGGTCCAGTCGTTTGAGAGAAGTTCAGTCACATACACACTCACAGAAGAATTATATATATAAAGATGTTATCGTAGTAGGCACTGACGTTTATCCTAATTCCTAGCCTACCTTGACGCCTACCTTGATAGTCAAGAAAACCGGCACCGTTTTTCGGAAGCTAGGAGTTAATTGGCCCGATAATTATGATGATGCCGAACCTGTGACCTTTAGTAAAACTTCAGACTCCCCACGAATATGTAGAGTTTAGAACCGACAACTAGACGGACAGACGGACTCTTTTTTTATTAGTCGGGAGAAAGGGAATATCTTTCGAAAAATAATTCACTAATAATTTCCACGAATTATGTTTTTTTCCCTAGCTGGATCACACAGTCGTTAATTTTAGTTTTTTAAAGTCTACAAAAGTGTATCATTCAATATTTATGAATTTCACATTGTTATGCAATATCGGCCGCCAAGCGTTGCAGGTTTCTCACAACAGTCGGTATTAACGCACATGTTTTGTTTTAGGTTACTCCAATCCAGCACAACTTCCCAAAAACTTCACGCACGTGCAATTTATATTATTAGAACGTCTCAATAGCATACAGAAGTGCGCAACGGAAATAAAAAAAAACTAGATTAGTGTGTGGAACACGTGAGTGACGCGAAGTGCCCTGGCCTTGCGCACGCGACGCGGCCGCTAACCTTGGCTCTCGTTATCTTCAAATTAGACGCAACTATTATGGGACTCGATTTTTAAGTTTAGGTTCAATGGCAATCATAATTATCGTCACTGTATGACGTCACTTTCCAGTACTGGGATCCTTGACATTCAGACAGTTGTTCACGGGATTTCATCATTTTTGTCTATCAAAAAATATGATAGATGTAGGTAGGTAAAAATTAATACCTACGGATTTTAGGTACCAACGCATAAGACAGTCAACACATAGGACTATACTATGCCCAGCCTCTTGGCATGATTTACGTTCCATGATGATAAACAATTAAATAGTATCCCACTAACTAGGTACGTAAGTACCTAGTATTTCGACGTGATTTCATGAAGAAAGGTGATCAAGGTCAAGTAACAATTCTTATTACTTACTTATAGGCACCAATTATACCGGTTTCGGACTAGGTCAGGCAAAGAATGTCGATATTAAGCTACCTTTGTGGAGTTCAATCTTGTTCGGCACGACCTACACAATGATAGCTCAAGCTGAGCTTAACGCATTAGCCAGTCAGCAGATTTATTGAGAGATTGAGGACCCATGGCCTCAATTTGATTTAGTTAGGTAATTAGGTTCATATATCTCGTCACCCGTCCAGATTTTTGTTTCCAGTAATTATAGATAGGTAAGTGGGTAAGTACCTACGTTAAATTTTTAATAGGTAATTAATTTATATAAGAGTCTTATATTAAGACTAGCAGCACGGCCTGGCTTCGCACGGGTGGATATTTACTCAGGGATAATGTAGCATTCTAATGGTGAAAGAATTTTAAAAATCGGTCGAGTAGTTTTTGACTTAAATCGTAACAAACATAAAATCAAATCTTTCCTCTTTTTAATACTAGTTTAATTATAAAACAACTAAGTACTCTCTCTCTCTCTTCTTAGCCTTATGAAAGAGCTTCTTCAATATTTTTTTTATTTCTCTAGCCCACTGCGATTGCGAGTCAGAACACTGATAACTCGTTGAAGTAGAATTTTTGACATTGTGCTCTTTTGATATTCTGAGCTTTTGACTCTATGCGCTCTAAATGCACTTTTGAGGGGCGCCTTTGACTTTCTATACTTTTGACATTTTCCTCTTTTGACAGTTTGCAACCCATTTGTCATTTCATATTTTTTACCTTAGGCTCCTAAACGGATTTATCAAAAGCCCAGCTATTAATTAAGTAGATTGCACTCTATGAGGTCTTTATCAGTCCATGTCTTTAAATCACGAGTGAATAGGTTTCTTCTAGGCAAGCGCGCTCCATCGTAGATCGCAGTATCGCCTAACATCAGGCAAACTGGCGGTCAAGCGTAAGCCTATCACGAATAAAAAAAATGTAGACTTCAATTTTGCTCTTATTCTCCGCTCAATTATGGATAGAAGTAATACCTCAATGCGTATGAAGTCAGGTGGTTTCTTTTTTTGCATGCCCATACAATATCAGTCTTTTTTCATAGGCTTCACCAGCGATGTCGCGCCCATACTCGTTATGAATCCTAACGAGGCTTTTTACGTGGACTGTTTTGACTTTGGATTGGGCTATATTTGGATTGGCTATATTTGAACAGGTCTGGTTTGGTCATTAAATCAAGACCTAGAGACAAGTCTATTTAACCAACCTTATCGGCATATTTTTAACCAAGAAGTTGCTGGAACTTTACCTAACGATACTCCAGATGATGTTAACATAGTTGTTATATGTATAGTTCATCCATAAGTGTACACGAGCCCAATTTAACAGATTGCAGTATCCCTTAACATCAGGCGAACTGGCGGACAAACGTAAGCCTAAAAAAAACAGCACGTGGAGCCATTATTTTAATTATGAATAGCATATTTATGTTTCATTTTACTACTGCGTTTACACGAGCGTAGTAAGTAGTAAAACAAAATGGTCTTGAATACCAACATAGTAATTTATGTCCTACTCCTAGATGGACTTATAATGTTCTTCACGTTTGCGTATGTTACGTAGTATCTTCTAAAATATTTATCTTTATAAAATTTGACAGTTTTAAGGAGGTATGTAGTTAAAGTAGAAGATACAAATCCTAATCTTGTCGCAATTTTATCAATTACCTAAGTCATTTATACACACATTAGCATAGTGGTCCTGAGCGCGACTACTACGCTTTAGGTCCAGGGTTCCATTCCCAGAACGAGAGGTTTTGGGTTTTTCGATGAAGTTCTCAGTAGCAGCTCAGAGTTTAGCATTTGAGCCCGGATAATGGCAATAAGGTCGCCCTTATTACATGGGATCTAAACATATCGACGAACTGTGGGTGTATATTAGTACGCCACTGCCTAACCCTTCGGGGAATACAGGCATTCCCAATCTTGTTATTAAGTATTGTGCTCTTACCGCATTAATAAAAAAAAATGAAATTTTATTGCTTGACTTTTTTAAATAATTAGAATATTTTTATGTGTACCTATGTAATAAATAAATAAAAATTATGTAAATGCTGTGCACCACTTTTAAGTGACAAGTTCACTGTAGTCTTTATTATTTAATATTAAGATCCTGTATGTTTTTGTGTATACAAAATCGTCTTGTAGAATAAAAAAAGTTAATAATCCTTTTGGATAACTTCGCATTTCTTTTAATGTTTTGCCTCAAACAAGTTTATTTCGATTTCCGAACTACCCTCTCTATTTAGTATTGACAGCGTAGGTATTATTTATTCTGTGACGGACAGCGTCATGATTGTATTGTGCCCAAACGCTTAAAGCGTTGTAATTATAAATGCTATTATTTCAGTAAATAGATCTCAGACAGTGGCGTAACTTGCCCTAGATGGGCCCTGTATCAACATATGTCGGGGGCCCCCCGATAATCGATCGATCTTTATACAGTGAATCCATTTTCCTATGATCATAAATGATCAGATATGTTTTTTTAGAGGGTGTTTAACGTACGACATAAAAGTTACAGTGAGATAGTATTCTCCGTATTAGGGCTAGCACTCGTCGTGGCACCTGTAGCCCTGGGGCCCCGTATCATTGATACGGTTGATACAGCGGTAGCTACACCCCTGCTTAGACACCATTACAAGTAAATGATTTAAAAAAAAATAAGATGGAAGGTGTGTTCAATTTTCTTGCAGCAGCATTCAACCCAACCAGCAGTGTTTCTGGTGTAAATTGTTTAGTATTCAGTTAGCATGGGTGAGTAGGTACCTATCCTAAAGAAACAACGGGGAAAACTAGAAAATAAATAAGCGTCGGTCATGAAAAATAACATTGTGCAATAATATGGTAATCGGTAATACCTACTTAATTTTTTTTCTCTATTATCGTTAATTTCATTAATTTGGTTCCATAACAAATATATTGATTGTACCTATCGTAATAATCAGCCCATGTCAATCCCACTTTTTTAGATTTTCGCATATATATTGATCTCTATAGATGCAGGCATGCAGGATGAGTATCAAATAATAGGGTAGTTGACCGGTCTTTGATTTATTAAAAATAATGGTACTATTGAAAAATTATTCCTAGACTGAAAAAATAATATAAATAGATTCATAGTTCTAAGATATAGTTCAATCTGGGACAGAGCCTGACAGAGGTCAGGCTCCGTCATTCTGTCCATTCCCGCAAAACGAATGACAGTAGTTACCTACCTATAGGATTTGTTTTGCGCACGCATGGTTTGACGTCACAACGTGCCATAGTACGCTCTCTGTCTAGCATAAATTATAATGCTTAGGTATAACTTCCTTATTTTTTAATCGATTTCGATTTTGTTGTTCGGCTCTGGTCTCTCTATGGTCAACTTTTTTATGAGACCCTTAAAAAGTATCAGTAAACTAGCCTATTATGACCGTTAGTGTTTTTCGGTAGGCATTGGATTACACTGGCATTTACATTTAAAAATTGGTGACCAGAATATCACATTAACTAAGTACCTACCCACTACTAGTCTATTGATCAAACTCTAGGCACCAATGTAGGCACTCATTCTTCTAACTTGACCTTTAACTGAACATTGTATCGATCGATCGCTGAAGTCCTTGAGACGTAAAGTCAGACGAATGGTATTCGAAGACAGTAAAAGTTTTTCTTTTTATTTAGTTTCCTAGCATACGGGTAGGGATATTCTTAGTTGTCCCCCCACGGGGAATTTAGCAATCATGCATTTGAAAAGGTACTGTGATTAAATTTTATTTGCAATTTAACTTTGAAACACAAGTACCTAACAAGTTGAAACACCTGCCCAGACTCAAACACCTACACAGAGCAGGTAATTTATAAGCACCCGGGCACGTGATTACTTTCATTCATAATCCCATAAAACCACACCACTTCATCGGCATTACCATACGCTTTTCTTAAGCACCATTGATTACACCGCGTAATCCTTTGATCTTGCTAGTGATAAATAAATTGCAATACAATGCTTTCTATGACACTTCATATTTAATCCGATTACGCTTTATAGGTAGGTACTGCATAAGTCATAAAACAAAACATGGTTTGCTTAATTATAGTGAATGAATAATATCTACCTACTTTAAATAGGTATGATAATGGTGACAAGAGGATTGATAAAGATACATAGATTTTTGAAAATGAGGTTTAGGAACTATTGTCCAACGTAAAAGTCCAATATGACATAGGCATTTTTTTTAATTATGCTGTATCACTATTAGAAATTTAGTCCTTGCAGCAGGTATCCAAATAAATCATATTTTGTAAAAAAACGTTTAATCAAATATTAGGGAGGCCAAAAAAGCCGCATTGAGCAGTTCATCTACAATCAATTGATATTTTTACAATACGTACCTACATAGTCTCCATAACCATTTTCTCATTTGAATAATTTTATAGTTCTTCGAGAGAGGGTTTTCGCTGAAATATAGAAGTAAGTAACTGAAACCCAGATTTTACTTAGATTTAGCGAAGACTACACTTATCATCGGTCAATCCTCCATGCTGATTTCGCTTTCTCCCTTGGCGTCGCCGAAAAAATAAGCAGAGCCATTGAATACTTAAAATACTCACATGCTTCTGTAGTGTGGATTCTTAGTGGTCCCGCCTGAGTAGCCGACGCGTGTGCGAACTACGCCAGGGGTCGCGCCGAACAGCGAATCGTTGGACCAGAAGCACCCCATGCCGAACGTCGCCTTCTTCGTGGGGATATCCACATCATGGAGAAGAGCGGCCTGGCAAAGTGGAGTGGATTATTTTTTATGTCGGGAATACTATCCCATAGATGTGTGGCTTGGAATGACACAGGCTGATGCGGGTTGGCAGACATCGCAAACCGTCGAGAATGTTTCTTTTCCTAACCATGATTTCCTGCACCGTTTAAGCAAGTGATAATTAAAATTTAATAGGTACCTATGCGCATGATTTCGTAAAGTTAGAGTCGCTTGCCTTTGATTCGAACTCCAGACATGACAATCCAATGATCATGTTACTAGGCGATAACTGCTTCATTAATATCGGGAATAATTACGAATATAAAATTATCAAGTTATTGTAGTAGGTACCTAGGAGTCGGAGATAAAAATAAATATTAAGGACGTTTAGGTCACCTATAGATGATATTGTGTGGTGAACACGACAATACCTAACAGTTAATTTCTTTTAAATTTTATTGTAATGCCAGTCGCATTTTTAGAAAGGTAACTAACTACTTATGATAGCAGTGATAGCCTAGTGGTATGACCGTTGGACTGCCAAGTCAAAGGTCTCGAGTTCTAACCCAAGGCACGCACCTCTGACTTTTCGAAGTCATGTGCGTATTAAATAGTTAATTATCACGCGTTTAAACGGTGAAGGAAAACATCGTGAGGAAACCTGCATGCCTGAGAGATTTTCTCGATGGCGTGTGAAGTCTGCCAACCCGCACTAGGCCAGCGTGGTGGACTATAACCTAATTCCTCTTATTCTGAGAGGAGACCCGCGCCCAGCAGTGGGACAGTATAATAATGGGTTGATTATATACGTTTGCTCGAGACTAGTTGCCTCGCACTAGGATATTCTCCTGTATAGTGGAGGTAGTAGTAGCATTTATCAAAACAATTTCTCACATAAGTACACAAACGCCCAAACCCGGAACATCTACCTGTGTGGGTCACACAAGCCAATCGCTCAGCCGCTACGCCAAACGTTTCGTCAATTATCACGAACGCGAAACATTTACAAACTCAATTGTGGTTGCACTAAGTTTTTATATAAAAATTGAGCACTGCAAAACCCGTTGCAGACAACTTCAGACTCACACTTATTTCAGCCATGCTTATCACGAGAACCTTAGCCAAGACAATGAATGCTTATTAGCAAAGTGAATGTCTTTGTTATTAGATTACCATTCAAAGACGTAATATCCACATGGATGGGTTTACCTACTCACTATATGACATTTTATCAACAGTCAAAAGGTCATCAATAACAACGTAGAGTAAGTGCGTCGTGAATGTTATCTCGGACCCCTACAATGGACAACGCATCTAATTTTCATTTAATTATTATGCGTCGCAAGTGATGCGATAATTTATTCATATTACACTAATATTATAAAATTATATCTGGCCGATATGTCTGTAGGTATAAAGTAGACCATCATCATCATCTTGGAAGCGGTTTTCACGGGTGTATTGCTGGAGGTCTAACTAAAAATCTGGTGCATGATTTAATGCTTTCAGTCCACCACCAGTACCATGCGTACTGCTGAAATGTGGAATTTGGATAAGTATAATCTGGGTGTCTTTACGAGTGAATCGGTTACTTCTAGGCAAGCGCGCTCCATCGTAGATCGCAGTATCGCTTAACATCAGGTGAACTGGCGGTCAAGCGTTAGCTTATCACAAATAAAAAAAACCTCTTGAATGTATAGACGATAAACCAAAATGTGTCCAGCACGCCACGGTCGGGACTGGGTCACAGATTTTTTATGTGACGGTCAAAAGGTCAACCTCAAACGCAACCGTCAATCCTTTTGCGAAGCGAGAGAAACCGCGGGCAACAGTAGTAGTAGTAATAAATATAATTGGCGATAAAATAAAGATAATTTGAACGAGTCTTGTTGAATGGAATGATAAAGACGGACTAATATCCCAGGGCTGCTATTCGGTCTGACGGGGACGTCGAATAATGATGAAACCTCGGTGACTTTTCATTTGACCCATTCTTTTTATTGACTACCATTAATGCCTCCGAGCAGTCGAAGAAAACCAAGCAGCAGAAGAAAGAAGAAACGTTGAGTCTAGGTATACTTAGATAAAGTCCGTATAAAACTGTCTAGCCGACATTTCTTTTTAAGAAGGGAAGCGGCTACTTGTTTGGAATTTTTCTTCCTACACCTTCAATTTACGGTTTTTTTGCGGTCTCCAAGACAGTTCGAATTATTTTCCTGCACGTCAGTTAAGTATTCTCGCCGAGATTTTCTGGAATAACAAAGGCGGGCTTATACCAAGAAAAAATAGTTTTTACCAAATCCTATCAGTCTCGACTCCCGAAAACTATTTTTTTATTGCGTATGTAATTTTGTTCTCGAGAATATCAATAACTGGTACGGCTTGGCTCAAGATATACAATTAAAATATTCGAATATTCGATTTGCGAATCACACTCTCACTTGAGAGAAAGATGTAGGTTTTTCAAATATTCCGTTTAAAATACGACGATACCTACTATTAGCAACCCTACGCGTTCCGGAAAATAGAACGGACGAGTAATGACCTACCTGCAGATGCAGAAGCTGCCAAGTGGCATTTTTTTCGCAACGGCATCGGCAGTTCGTCAAGAACTTGAACCGCTTTAGATCGATTCAATCGAGACTGTAAGTTATGTAGGTACTTACTTTTTTCCTAATAAGTAAGAATTACGATTTTTGGTTGCTTTGTATGATTACTTATCGAAATTATTTGCATAAGACGAGTCTGTATAATAAATAATGAAACGAATCAGTAAAATATAATAAGAAAACTTGTTTTAATTATCCAGGAATAAGAATTTTAATCGGTACTTTATTTTAAAATTCGTTCCAAAATAAAAAAAATACAATTTGATAGTAATAGGAATTTGAAGCCATTGTGATCATAGACGAAATAGGAATACTACTGAGTGCCTAGGTTATCCCAGCGTACAGCAGGTTTTGCGGTCGTACCTTCCTACTGACCGCATTTCTCATTAATGTCAGCGAAAAGTTCCATGAGCACTTAATTCACACGTGACCGACAGCTGACAGAGTTCATTGCTCTGCTTTCTGCTAAAAAACTGACCTCACCTCCTCGGTTGTTGGGACCGTTAAAATCATCATAAAACTAGATATCTAAGATAGAATAGAAGCAGTCTAATTACAGTGGTAGGTAATGCGTCTGATTCTGGTAGTAAGTCGTGTATATTTTATCAGCGTTTGTCGCCTTCGCAATCCCGTGGGAATTTCCTTAAATAAAATAGGAAATAATAAACTATAAAGAACCGAACCAATTATTGAGATCAGACTTTAAAAATACTTAGGGCGCATTTATTTTTGCGAATTTGACCACACGCGTTCGATGCAGCCGCACGAAAACTTTCGCGTCTGTTTGCGGCCTTTGGAAAACCCTAAAGGAAAAATTATAGGAAAATGATGTAACGATATAGAGAACAGAACCAATAATATCATTCGAAAAGAATAAAAAAATACATTTACATTGCATTGTCTTGCCTGACTTGGCATGATTATTTTAATGTAATACCGGATTCGAGGAAGTGAAAAGTTGCAGAATCTTGCAAATGAAATGCTGCATGGTATTCTCGCTGATCATAATCATAATAAATAAAGTATTTTAAATAAATGTCTATTAAAACTATTGCAACAATGAGCAATAAGACAAAATAATTAAAATACTTATTGCATAAGAGAAATAGATAGATATTAATAATTCATGAAAAGACTGAAATAAAACATAAGTAAACATAAATTTTACGACATTTTGAAACAAAAATATGTAGGTAGGTATGCCAGCTATTAAAAAAATTAAAATTAATAAAAAATACTTACGTTGACTGGTGGCTTCATGGTGCAGAAAGTTCTAATAAATCTCAACATACACGATAAACCGTCAGTCCAGAAAGTCTAGGCGTGCTATTTGTTGAATACCTACTTGAAGAGGAAGATGGTTTTACTTGAAGATAATTTTAGGTTGTGATAAAATTCCGCGTGATATAGATCGCTGTGAGGTGTGGAGTGAGGCCGCGACGCGTCGACGGGTGGTGGCGGTCCGGCGAACACTGCCGCACATTACACCCGCAGATATTACCTTGTCGTCGGCCGTCGCAATCTGCCCGTTGGTTTTCCAACTACACACGTGTCCCACTGTGTGTGCTAGTTTGCTGTACAAAATAATAGCACAACTACACAATCAGCGACTTGAGGACAGTTCTGAGAAATGTTATGAAGTTTTTTGTTATATTTTGACAGAAATAGCCTTAGTGATGAAAATTCAACTTCTGAATATAGTCGAACCGCACTAGATAGTGAGTGTGTGCTAGTTTCACGACGCACACGTTGAATAACCTTGCCCGCGGCGGCGGCTGCGCGTCTGACGCGTGCCCGGCGGATTGCCCTAAGCATGATGAATCAATAGTATTATTTCCTTCACAAAACCTGCTGAATTCATGTACTTCCAATTTTCTGATTAATTTTTGGTTTACCTCACCTTAATCTACATTTTTTTCTGAGACCAAGGGTCCAACAAGCATGACTTGAAAAGTTTACAAATTATTATTTATTTATCAAATTGTTAGCAGAGATTTTCACAAGTTATCTATCATTTATATCACAGACAGAGTACCTACTTTTTATTAAACAGGATTTATATTTTGACGGACATTTTTTTTCATAATTGACGGATTTAATGTCCAAGGTTCTTAAAAAGGAGTTGCTTACATAACATTGAACGCAATCAAATAAAACATGACAGTTGATTAAAACAAACGATTTATTTATGTTCCAGAAAATTTAATTTTACACTACTGTTAACAGGGCATCGAAAACAAAAGAAGTAACTAGAAACTTAGGAGACAACAATCAATCTTAATCCTTTTTAAAAACAAAAACCTTGCATTGATTTCGCATTATGCATTGCAGTCACAATGACGGACACAAGTCTCAAAACTAATGATTATTACATTGGTATCAGAATTTGTTTGTGTTTGAATTAAAACACTATCTATCTATATCTACCTATTTCTACAGAGAAGCCTGCTCTCTGTTAGCCGCCTTTATTACTTAACATGCTAACGATTCCAAGCTTTAAGACTTGTTCCCGCGCATTTGACGCTAATTTTGTAACTATGATAAGGCTTTAAACAGCTGGATTAATGTTTATCTATCACCAGCTTTTGAAGTTATTTGAAGCACAATATTAATCGATCTTGGCGTAAATAATCATTGTAATGTATTCACATAAAACCAAAGAAAGGTAACAATGACTCCAAAAGGAAACATAGTTTTAATTATAATAACAAAATTAATTATTCAGCTGTCTGAATTAGCACATTCTTTTGATTACCCCTTCTTCAGTTTTATGAACCATACATTAATCAGTCTCTACATTGTAGATTGCAACACATTTTAATCACGACACAAAACTAAATAGGTATAATTACAGTAGATCACATTGAACAAGCTACATCAATTTTATAAATATGTACGTAAGTAGGTCCTTATTAGATTATTAAGAGTACCTGAAAATATTATCACTACCAATCCGTTATTAGAAAGTGTGTTACTGATATGAAACTTATCAGATATCTTACAGGGTTCTTCTGATACTTATAAGAAATGGACGAAAAAAGGACCCAAGATTAGAAATTAAGACACGTCTATTTAATTCTAAATTTTGTTTTTTTTTTTTCTTTGAAGGTTAATTTATCAAGAAGACAAAGTAGATTGCATCAAGGGCAAGAACGAAGTGGCAAGGTCCCTAATATAACAATTTATTAATTAAAACTGAATTAGTGCTATTTTTGTTGAAACTCTGATAAGTATATAATATGTTTCGCATTTGTAATTAAAATATTTAAATATCTAGGCGGAAATATATTATATTTTGTTCTCAGTTTCAAATAATTCTATGAAAATCAACATTAAATGTGATGCTGGTCAACTACACTTCTAAATAACGTATAGGTTCACTTGTTTTGTAACAGTTGTGACGTTACTCTTATATAAATAGCGTAACAAGTGACTAATCAATTACCTAACAGGTAGTAGTTATATATACACAGGTATCTGGGAATCAGCTGCCACTCCATATAAATAATTATATTTATATACAATCTTTTATTTTACAAAATATGTATGACAAACACTTGTCTCCAATTATGTACATAGGATCACGTGATATTATTAACAATAAATTTTCAACACAGGAGCTACACTTTACTAAGGCAAGACAACAGGCACTGTTCAATATTACTACTGCAAAGGTTGAATAATCACAAAGATTTAAAAGATATCAATAAATACCGTATATTGTAATTTAAAAAAATATGTAGCATGATTTTTTGTAAATATTTATAATAATACGGCAAGATGCAAGTGATTGGTAAAAGTTATTTTCTCAAAATAATGAGTTTATTTCAATAGAAAACAAAATACTTATTTCGAAACTACGCATAATCCTAAATTATCATCGCGTTTTTTAATTAAAGAAAATAAAATTCAATTGGTGCCAAATCATCAACTTAAAGAACCATTTAAGGTATAAATTACTAAATCAATCCTTGGTATATACTATTCACTGTTCTCGGCAAGACGAGCTGCCATCACAACCCACAAGTAGGATTACGAAAAATAAAATTAAATACAACAAAACAGAACCACTTACAATTTGATAAACATACAATATTATTATGTAAGTATTATATACTGTTGATATTTTTGTCGAAAAATGATCAAATACTAATAAGTATCACAAAATGCCGCCTGTAAAATGCTTTCCAAAATAATACTGTTATAAAATAAAAATGAAATGTATTCTGCTTACTTATAAGGCCCTTTAGTATTGCTTTGTTTATATGTCTCTAATTTGTTTTTGTAAGTATACTATATTAATTTAGATATTTGATATATTTACGACAGTATCCGTGCGTTATATAAAGTACCTACATATTATTATTTTTAAGTACTTTTTAAGTACTAAAGATAAAAATCAATCTACCAAATAGCTACACTAATGACTAAGATATGGACGAATGAATTGCTACTGGATGGGAACTAATGATGACGTCTACACATGATAAATACGACTCCAAAAAGCTTATATTACATTGTATAAATATATAATTTAACAAGATATACAACGGAATGTCAATCAGCTAAATTCACCTAAAAAGTATACCACAGACAATGAACACTGGATTTTATAAGCAATTCCAAAGATTTTCTACAGGTTAATAATAATTATTAATATTTCTAGATCTAAGGGGGGTTCTTTTTTCTAAAGAGAGGGTGAAACTAATCAACACGTACATTGTTACCACGAATATTTTAATAATTAATGACACGGTACTAATCACTGGAATCCAAAAGAATAGTAGAAACCAATCTTAACATAGATTAAAATAGAATTTGAAATATAAATGTAATTAATATATAGGGGGAGGTAGTCATTATTCGCGGTAACAAAGTATAGAATATTTCATATAAAAGTAACTTGTGCTTGCAATTTAAAAATATAAAATCTTGGCACAAATTGAGTATTTAGCTATAATAAAGAAGAAAAAAGGCACTCGACTATACATCCATAAGAAGTGATGCAGTGTCAACGAGAGATTTTGGCGCCTTTTTATTGCTCGATATGTTCCTCTAGCCCGAACTTTGAGGTAAACGAAATCGAATGCATATTCAGTATTGGAAGTAATCGACAACGGACATATTGTATGGATCAGGTGTAGGTTCAGGTCCCCTGTACTCGTAGATATTAACATTAATATTGTCCGGGAATCTTGTAACCAGGTATTGTATTACTAATATTTAGGTTTCATTTGTGACCAAGTTTAAATATACAAAATGTCTGGTGCCCATCACTGAATAAGATTTTTTGGTAAGTTGCGACAATCCTTTTCATCAAGCATCACTAGCTTAAGGATGTGAAACGTACTACCAGCACGAATGCCATGGCCCCCTCGCTCTGTCAACAATCAGCTGTATTCTGAATTCAAATAATACCAATCCGCATGTGTCATTCTCATTATAAATCATAAATGATAAGACTTCAATTAACAATCCTATCGAATATTATCATTATTATATGAAAATAAATAGAATGGCCGGGGATCTTGGTACGACGGTAACAAACATATAATTAAATATAATAAATTCCGATTGAAGGGTTGTTGATTTTCAACGGGTTTGTCTACCAAATCTGTAAATCCTTGTGTCATTTAGAACTGTTGAAGGAACATTTTGATACTAGAACTTAGGCTAGTTGACTGATATTTTTTATGGTCTCATAAAAAAAAATAACCGGAAACGGAGCCGAACAACAAAAACAAACTCAAATTCGGTTAAAAAATAAGGAAGTTATAAGCATTTTTATTTTATGCTAGACAGAGAGCGTATTATAGCACGTTGTGACGTCAAACCGTGCATGTGCCATACAAATTCTATACTGATATTCGTTTTTGAGGGAAAGCAACGGAGCATCCCTATTCAATTCTCACCAAAACCTTTGAAAGCTTATATTTTAGAACTTTATGACTCGCATTAAATAATTTTTTTATTTATAATACCATTTTTCAATAGGACCATTATTTTTAATAAATCACAGACCAGTCAACTACCGTATTGACATAAAAAATAGGTCCCCAGGACTGATATATGTTACCTTTGTAAAAAGATGCTGCCAAATGTAATGACACACGCGGCTGGTCGTTTACTACTAATAAATATAAAATCTACATAACAAATCCAGTCTTGTCAACATTGAACTTGAAACTGAAATATTTTTTAGCATTACATGTTTTAGGAAAACAATAATTTTGTTATATATTATGTTAGTGGTATTTGCAGATAAGTAACGAATGGTAATAAGTTTTAGCAGTTCGAATTTATATATGTATCAGATTTTAATATAACATTTAATTTACTATATTTCTAAATTTAATTCTTTGAATATATTGATGGCAATAGGTTAAAATGTGAAAGCACTATACGTATATAAAAGTATACCCACTTTAAGTACTAAGTTTATATCTGTTATAATCTAGTGATATTAGTTTATTGCCATAGAGTGGTCCGATGAAACTAAGGCAGTAATCGCAGGTATGTATAGTTAGGACATACCCAAAACACTATCGGAACTAGAAAATTTAAATAATGTGTTCACTTTCGTTCCGTAAAGTATAATAAATATAATTTACTTAATTTTATTAAAAATAATTTATTAGTTTTGTTTTAAATAAATCGTATTTAGTAGTTAAATTATACTATGTTACACATAGATCAGCATTATAGACCAATACGAGAGGCACTTCCGAACAATCGATACGATTATTATGTATTATTGCGATTTATGGTTTGTTCTGTTCAAAATGCTTATTATGCATTTTATGTAACATTAATTAATAATTGAAATCACTCAAAGAATACTGTAACATTCAAATTTACAATGAAATTAAATTATTTACAATAAATTATATTTCAACAAATATTTTAATTGAATAATGGAATGTTCAGGAAATATAAGACAAAAATTTCTATAATACAATATCTACTTATATATATGACAATAACTGCAATATAGGATCACTTCTAACACTACTATACATAAAATATTAGTAGTAGTTTCCTTAACACTAAAAATACAATAGTTGTTGAGCTCTTATATATCTATCACACTGTTTCCCAGCCATTGGCAAGCCCTTGCTTTGTGAGCAAACATGGCAATACTCTATCGGCAACGTTCTATATATTATTATTTTCTCTACCGGACCTACAATCCGTCGATTGACTTTTTAACGGGAACAAAATTTCAGTCACAACAAAAAAAAAATTAAATTAATAATCTTTCCTCTTAACATTTCTTCAGCGCCAAATCACATTTCTTAGGCAACAGCTATCCGTAAAAAGTCAACCGTCCGAGTGGTCCAAAAGCTGTTCGAAAATTATTTTGGAATGACAATCAGACTTGTACGCTTACCACGATCACATTTTATCGACATGCGCTTCGGCCGCCATCCGATTGGAAATCAATCGGGTTACATTTCCTTTTGGCAATTCTCCGGTGGACTTGACCAGTTTATTGTATAGTCTGTACATTTAGATTTACATGATAATACAGCACCTGTGCGAGCGGGTATCGCCGACCACGTCACTGGTGTTGCCAGAGAAGCGCGGCACCGTGCCCGCGCTGGGCGACAGGCTCAGCGGGTTCAGCTGCACCGGCATGTCTTGCTTCGATACTTCCGACAACGAGTTCGAGCTGTGGTTGTTCGTCGACGTCAGACTACTCTCCACCGGGCTGCTGCTGTTCGTTCTTATCTGAGAGCGTTGCTTCTTCAAATCTGCAAGAGTGCCTGGAACACGGGCCAGTGATTTAGTTACTGTTCCACTGTGTTAAATTGCGATACTTGCTACAAAACATTAACATTTTATAAGATAAGCATAGCTAATACATTTAATTTTTCTCAAGTATGCTTCTCAATGAACATTGTGGTGCGTTACTTTAATTAAACTGTTAGGCAACATTAATGCTTGCTTTTCTTCATTATAGAATTTCTACAAATTACGTTAGAAATAATTTGATGTAAAAGAACCGTAACATCTACAAAAAATATTGGAAAAGAAATTGTGCAGCGAACAGAACAGATAGGTAACAGAACGATAAATAGTGATAGTTTTAGAAGATACGTGCACTCAACACATTTAACCGACATAAACTAATCTAAACAAGTCCCAATCACGAATAGCACAACAAAAGAAACAACGACCCACACGCTAATACCAGCATGCAACTACAATGAGAGACTGCTTGCCTCATATGCATCCTCGAGAGTGAATCAATTCTGGAAACCGGCACACAGTCCCAACCTTCATTTATATTATATACCATCACTGTGCAAAACTGTTAGATTAACTTTACAGATAAATTTGTTATAAACTGTGCTATATATTACGTATGTATGTATATTAGATGTGCTTGTTACGGTCAATTTGAGTTCGTAAGGATGCATATAATTACCTGCGTTAATCATGACGGTGACATGAACATTGATTTTACCATTATTGTCTGTGGTGTAGGTCGCGGTGCCGCCATCAGTGATCGCGATCTGGTTGGGGTTCACTATCATCTCTTTCCTACCGTCTAACGCGTCCTCGTTTTTGATGACGTCATTATCCTGTCCTTCAGGCGCCTTTCTGACGCCATTTGGTAAGCCCGTTCTTTCGTAGTGTTTGGTTTGTTCGTTGACGGCTTCGTGTTGCGAGGCTGACATCGCGCCGGGCGCGTAGTGCGTCGCGGCGTTCACCCCGAACAGTGGGTTGGTGATTTTCTGTTGTCCGTAGGGCGCGTGGTCGGACAGGTCGCTCGCGTCGCTGGCCCGCAGCGAGCCGCCGCGCTGGTTGTACGAGTGCTTGGGCACCGCGTACTCCACGGTGGAGTCGTAGCTCTGGTTGGAGGTGGTGGAACTGTTCGAGAGCCGCTTGTGCGACAATTCAGGAGGTTGTAAGTTCGCGGTGTTCTGGTCGTTTTCCGCGCCATTCGATAGGCCCTGCAACATAATGAGCGATATCTAAGCGGACATCCTTTGACTGTTGAAAACAGGTGGAATAACTAGTGAGAAAATCGTGGGTGTAATCATGTAGAGTACATGCAATTATAAGATTATCCTTGCACATTGATTATCCGGTTACCGTTACTGCGGCAATGGTTAACCAGCGGTGTTCACATGCAGCTATTAAAATACACATGTAATCTTTATATATATAATTCTTCTGTGAGTGTGTATGTGACTGAACTTCTCTCAAACGACTGGACCGATTTTGATGAAATTTTTTGTGTGTGTTCAAGGGGATCTGGAAATGGTTTAGATTCACAATTGGACCCGGTAGGTGGCGCTGCAATCGAGTTTTGGGTTATTTTCAGGGCAGGACAACGTCTGCTGGGTCCACTAGTGTTTTTATAAAATGTAACAAAAGTGAGATAGTCATGATAACCGAAATGTGATTAATGTTTAATCGTCTATGCCATATGAAACTTTACCTGCCTACATGGCTAGGGGGGGAGGGGGCTATTTATTTTTTCGTCGCTTTATCTCGTCTTCTGCCATAGTTTCTATCGTAGCCTGGCAGGCGACCCTCAATTAATATTAAGCGGCCTACGCCCAGCAGAAAATGATAAGTCTATGTCGCATTTCAATGTTTTGAAATGACTTGAAGATCATTGCTCGCTTGGGACGAGTAGGTATGCGATAAATGAATAATTTAAAACTATATTAATAGACTGCCTCATTAGTCTAGTGGTGCCAAGTGCGACTGCTACTCTAGCGGTCCTGGGTTCGATCCCCACGCCGAGCAAAGTGTTATTGGGTTTTTCTATGAAATTCTCAGTAGCAGTTCAGCGTCTGGATTTGTGCCCGGTTAATGGCAATAGGCTCGCCCCCTATTAGGTACATGGGTCGTAAACATACCGGCGAACTGACGGTGTACATTAGTACACGTCTGCCTATCCTAAATGGTATGTTATATTTATATACTGTATTGTAAATTTTTGTTGTAGGAAGTACAAACATTTAAATAGCACGTCACACAACTGCGTGACATTTTATTTCGAGTTGCGCTGTAGGATTGTCATTATTATAAAAATATTAACATCTGAAATTATAAAATCGTTTGTCCTGACTGACTGATTGATTTATCATGATGTCTAAAAAGTTGAAATTTTGAATATAGGTTTATGCAATAACGCAAGCATCCACTTAAGAAGAATTTTTGAAAATTTCGACTTTAAATGGACTATGTTCTTTGAAATTAGAAACATGAAAACTTCCGATTCATAATATAGTTTTGTTAAAGACGAAAGTTAAAAATGTTTATTTAATTGTAGCGCTACTAACTGATAAACATCTGTAATGAGTAAATTAGTTGTAATCTGGATTTTGTTCATACCCGATATCGGAGCCCTAAGACCTGCGGTTCCTTGCGAATGCGGTGCAAATTGTCGTTAGTTAAAAACATAATATCCAAAGACATGATTACAATCCGTAGTCAGCACATAACACACATAGTATCACATAAACACATAATATCCTTTGAGGGAACAATGGTCAACACTTTATGAAACACCATAAAGGAAGAATTGAAGTTCGAAGGAAGACTTGTATATCAAAATGCATCGTCGACAGATAAAAATAATTAACAATGAGCGGTGCGTGTTAGCTCGCTGACCACACGGACTGACGGCGCGTGCGCAGGCCGCCGGCTGCCGAGGGAAATCGCAGAAAACTTGGTGAATCGCGGTGTCGTCAATCAATGCGCCCAGCGGAACGGGATGCCTGCAACGCGGTGTTAATGACAACGCGCGGTGATTGATGCCGTAGAAACAGACGTCGACAATATTGATTGCACCTTACATACAGTAAACAGGTAAAAAAGCATCTAGCTTGATGCTTTTTTACCTGTTTACTGTATGTAAGGTGCAATCAATATTGCATTGTAGCATTGTTTTTTGATGACATACGTGCCTGTTTTAAGTGGATGGACCTAAACAATTTCTGTTTTATTTGATTAGGTATTTTGGAACATACCTTAAATTTCGAAACTTTTAGATATTTAAGTTTCACTTTATAAATATCTATCGCAATCGCAATGTGCTCAAAACTTGTTCACTTCAGTAATAACAAACAAAAAATATAGAAATCGGAGCTGTAGTTGATGTCTTGATGACAGAAGCTAAATGCTTCATTAACTCAGAAGTTCTGTGTCAATTTTAAAGTTTTAAATGCCTTTAAATCGACACAGTAGTGAAAGGAAGCTTTTAAATTGTGATCCAATTAAATCAGTATTTCTAATGTCTTCTCAAGTTATATAACTTCATTTGGAATTTAGGAAATAATTATCTATCTAATTCTATCTAATTATTGGTGTAGATAGGTACCTACACCAAGCGATTAATTACCCCACAATCAAACTGTAGATCGGAAACTGTTCCTGTTTAAAATATTTTAAAATGACTATCTTACCTACAGTTTCCATGAAAGTTATTATAAAGATTGTACGACCGAGAAGCGAGTGCAAATCAATCGCTCTAGTAACTAACAAACTGGGCAGGAACTAGCGTTATTATTGTTTATCACGGCAAGCCTACAAGCTTGTATTAACGCAGTGATTGTCACTTTGCATAGTACCTATAAAAAAATGTTAAGTCATTTTCAATCAGGTAGGTAGGTTTTCTTTATAAATTTCAAAAATAACTAAGCGCTCTATTCGATGTCAAAGCACTATAGATTTACACGTTTCAGGTTACTGGAACAACACTAATTCTGACTATTATTTTAATATGGTACTAAATCATAAAAACAAATGTTTTAATCATGAATAACAAAGTTGATGATATCGCCGATACGTCACGGCCAGTACCTACCAAGTGTGTGTAATGTAAGTAATAAATTACTGTAGTGCAGCTAATTACTGGCCGAGATGAAAGCAGAGAAAGTGCGCCATACGGGGAACGCAAAAACAACGGTCCCGTGTTCGAATCGTTCACTTACCGGATAGTCAAATAACTATAGGAGTGGTGAACACTACTAATTGTGTGTCTCATCTACAAATGTCGGCTGGATTAAACATGCATACGTTTCCTTGCAGGTAGGTACTATACCTTCAAGGTAAGTTATTATAAGTATAATTTCAGTAAACCGTTCAAACAATTTATAACTGTGACTCATATTCAGCAATGCTGTTTGTAAACAGTAATAAAAATAACATTGTAAATGCATTTTTATTTAGCGCAACAAGCTCGTAAAATTTAATTAAATCTTGTAATCTCGTAAGAGATATAATAAACTCTCTTACGCAGAATGTAAGGTGACGCATATACATATATTTCAGAGTAATGCTAAGGTTCTATCCGTGGCCCATGAGTGCTCAATAGCGTGCCATACAAGTTTTTTAATCTGACTTCATACTTTTAAGTCATTCGATTGTCACTTTTTGATAAATGAAAAACAAATAATTTTCATAAAATAAAATAATTAAATGTTGCTGGTCGAAAATCAACATCAGAGAACCAATAATATCCTTGTGATCAGGGGGATTAAAATCACATTTATAGCAAGTTGTGTAGCCGGGTGTCGGTGAATTATGTTGTGTTTCATAAAAAATAGCCATTTTTATTTTAGCTTTCCATTTAACCATGTGTTTGAATATCAGTGAATCACGTAATCCAATACTTCCTAATGAATGCCGATTACCCAGACATGCTGGAGACTTCGCCTGTGCGAGATCTATTTACTAAGCTCGCCTATCCAATCCAAGAATAGTTATTTATATGATACAAGCACAGCTTAGTCGCGCAGATCAATCGAAATTTTATTCGTTAAAAGCTGAAACATAAAAAAAACTGATAACACGCTTAGTTCTTGCTAACTTCTTACTTAATTAAAAACGATTTCCAATTACTTGTAAAGATAGCGTGAGATTATTACAATTTTTTCTATATTTATGTATCTCTTGCTCATTCGTGCGAAAAAATAATAAAACCACGTTTGAAACGTCATTTAATTGCCATAAAATTTTGTCTAGCCTTTTGAAGAAGCGATAAAATATTGGACAGAGCATGCGGTTGAAATCACCTGACTAAGATAAAAGATAAAACTTGGAGAAGAATGATTTTTTCCCAAGCTTAATCTTAGGGATGCAGACTTATAGACAAAGCCACTTATCGTGATAAAGTAGTATTGACATCAAAACTTTGTAAAGGATTTGACGGCTTTTTAAAAGATTTATTGCCAGAGTGAAATAAAGTATCAAGGTTCATTCCAGGGTAAACAGTTCTGGAGAGAACTCGTAGCAATCAGCGTATGGACCTAAGTTCAAATAATCGGGGTTAATGTACAATGGGTATTATCATGAACAAACGTTACAGAACTGTTATTACCTAGTATGCAATAATTACGGATACAGTTGAGTACTGAAGGCTGGTAATACAAAATGAAGAAACTCTAGATTAGATCCAGTACGGAGCTGGTTGCGCCACATACCTTCTGCTAATACGAACGTAAAAGCGTGCATTATTATTTCCTATCTAATTGGTAGCCAATTACCTACGCACTGGAGCTAAGCTGTTTACATCGTGCAGTTACAATTTGTACAGTTGTACTACATACACAACGGGTACTGTACATTGATTGTAATATGTTCTAAAGATCGTACAATGTGAAATTCTATAAAAAAGATATGATTAACTTAACGTATTAAAGAATGATGATCCTCCAAAGATTGCAAGCAATTATTTTTCTATTGTTTGCTAATTGTTCCTTAACAGTTTAATTAACAAGATCATTCAAGGAGGATCATCTAAATCAGGAACAATGCAGCATGTTGCTTTATCAATGGTTATCGTAACCAAATCCATGGCTTAGTATTAAGATATCTTCTACAGCTGGCCAAACCATTAACTGGGTATTTATATTAGAACCCTATGTTAAAGGGCCTCTAGAATTAACAAACATTACAGTACTTATTTATCTTCTTTAAAAAATAATAATTTTTGTAAACTTTGACACTAAGATTACAGGCATTGGCAGCGTTTAAGTTATATAATTAATTAAGTACCGAGTGGGATTTTATTTTCAAATACGAGCCTTGTTCATAAATGAGAGTATCTGAGGTGTAACTTTACGCAACGTGTAGATAAAAATGGCGATAACCTCAAAATCCATCCGCATATTAATATACGCAACTGTTGCAGGTAGTAGGTATTGCAGGTAACTAGTTGTTTTACTACTAGTTGGGCGTTTAATTAACCAGATTGTTAGATGAATGATAAATAGTACGATTAGCTGATTAACACGCTAGAAAACCCTGGCGAATTGTGAGAAACGCATGTATGTGCAAATTAATGTGTGATTTGATTTTCTAATAAATTATTTTGTCCTATGTCATTTTCGTTTGATATTCTTCTATATACGGCAGCATCTGTATCTTTCTCTTTGTTCTAGGCATGTTGCGATGTAGCAGAACATGTGTGTTTATGTCAATGTGTAGGCTTCAGATATTCCAAAAAAATAAATGCATTAAGCTTTATAACATGGAAAAGGACCGAGAGCGAAGTATTACGACAGGTAGTAATTAAATAAAAGGTAACATTTATACAATATGAGTATAACCGCGTACATTAACAATGCGTACACAATATGTAGTTTCGTGTCGCCACTCAGTTTCCCTTTCACAGTTAACTACCGTATTTTTTTGGGGTTCCGTTCGACAATGTGTTATTTTATGATAATTTTGAAGCGTAGGTAACTAACTAATTTCAATCTTTTTGACAAGGAAAAATATATTTACGGGCTTGTTTTATTTCAATATCCAAAACACGGTTTGAGTTTTTGTTAAAACAAATTATAACAAGACTCATTGGGCACAAAGGGAATCGGGAACATCATACCATTTTGAGAACATATTTAAAACTGTGTACGCGAATTAGGGGAATGACTGCTATTAAAAAAATGTAATTACTCGGCCAGCATAATTATAATAATGTGTGCGGAACACGAGTGCGAGTAACTAACAGTTCTGCATTTCATTTTATACGTCAAACGTATTGTCGGCTGGTTTTTCATATTTTTCCTTTGCGAAAGTCGAAAGCTGAATATTAATTTTGACGGACAATGACGTCGCTATTTAAATTGCTGCAAGCACGAGATCTGTGTTCATTATGATAATATAAATAGCATTTCTTCAATGTTGCGTGGCACATGCTGTTGCGGCTACATAATTGATGAAGATTAAGGTAAGCTAGTTTTTCTATTAACACATTATACTTTTTTTTTTGTTACGACAAAGTATTAGGAGTATGCTCCCAATACTGGGTTGTGTTGTTGTTTATGAAAGCATGTTACACATACCACGCCTGTATTCCCCGAAGGGTTAGGCAGAGGCGTACTTAATGTACACGCATAGTTTAGGTCCCATGTTATAGGAGGCGAGCCTATAGCCATTAACCGGGCAGAAATCGAGACTCCGAACCGCTACTGAGAATTTCATAAAAAAACCCAACAACAATTTGCTCGACCTGGGGATCGAACGCCGGGACCTCTAGCGTAGCAGTCGCGCTTGGGACCACTAGACTAATGAGGCAGTCTAGTGACTAGTGAAAGCACGTTATGATGCTTAATATATTTTTCGTAAAATGTATGTCAATCATCTATACTTATAATAAGATTTTAACAGGCCGATGACTGTACAATGTACATTATAGATATTAAAGAAAAAATAATAACATTAGTCTTTATTAAAGCAACACAAGCCAAAATATCATATTTTAGATATTTTGTCTGCCAGTTTGTACGCGCATCACGCAAAAACAACTGCATGGAATAGGGAATATGCATGTCTTTTTTTATCAATAGTTTACATTATTAAAGCACCGCAAGAAATGGTTCTTTGACAAATTAGTAATATTTAATCATAAAAATAAATATTCCAAACTGCTATCAGATACGGGAGATTTAAACGCTGCCATATTGGCAGCGTGTACTGTGACGTCAGTTTCGGTAAAAACACAGTTTTATCGTTTTTAAAATTGATTGATCGTTTTATCCAATAAATTATCTATATTTTTAAGTTTACTAACTAATTCGAACATTGAAGAGGACTGAAATTCATTTTATACCTAGTAATTACTAACGTAAATGTTTACGGTGACGTCATGACAGCGTCACAACGTAGACTTTGTCGTAAGTTCCGTTTTAATCTGTTAAATTTGCCGCGCACTTTTTCTACTTTTAAATAATTAAAATCTTCCTGGAAAAGCGGTTATGTAAAAAAAATATGGCATGGCATGGACATCATTCTTTAGCAATAAAGATTACAAATAAAAATATTTTACTCAAATTTGAATCTTATGCATATTCCCTATTGTGTAATATAATTTTATTAATCTTTGTTTCTTTCTTTACAACGTTCAATCAATCCACGGGAAAGAATGTCCAAAACTAATGTTCAGTAATACAGTTATAATTAACCTGCGGAGAATCTAAAATCAACTCACCGTTTTCATAAATGTGTTAGCTCAAGTCCTTTAGGAACAGGGGGAGATTGAAGTTAGTAAAAAGAACGCATAAATCTGCCATTACCAAGGAATTGTTTAGTTACAGTTCGTGAAAAAATGACACTGTGTTTTGATATCCCTATCAAATCACATCATCATCATCATTATCATGCTCCCGCAAGATAATCTCTACTGGTCTCTATATGTGGAGTGATGAGACTATGCCAAATACGATGGGGTAGGAGTTTCTGGAACAGTAGTGGGCTTCTGTAGGTAGATTCGATTGATTGTACTGACCTGCAGCTCATCGTCGACAGCAGAGTCGAAGGTCTCCCGTAGCCGAGCCTCGCCGCGCACATCAGCTTTGGCAGTCAGCTGTTTCTCACGCAGTGACGTGCGCCGTACAGACCGGACCCTGCTGAATTGATTATGTTTTAGCGCTTTACGACAGGAAACATAAATGCTTTGTATGGTTAAAGAAGTTACTTTTGTTTGGCAACGATTAGCGTGGAAACTGTAGTTATTGTTATTTTGTTATTTTTTTGTTGGGAACAAAATTGTAGTGCATGAAGCATGTTAAAACTAGAAACATAGTATCGACGCGATACTGACGCGACCTGACCTGTGACCTGCCTCGTAAAGAGAGGCACGCGCCAGATACCTATTCGCCAGGGGTACTGCTCGGTGTGTGTGTGTGTGTGTGTGTGTGTGTGTGTGTGTGTGTGTGTGTGTGTGTGTGTGTGTGTGTGTGTGTGTGTGTGTGTGTGTGTGTGTGTGTGTATGGTGTATACTTGCTGGCGGAGGCGCTGGAGGAGGAGCGGCGCGCGGTGCGCAGACGGTCGGCGGCGGCGCTGCGGCGCAGCTGCTCCTGTTCGGTGTGTGTGTGTGTATGGTGTATACCGGCTGGCGGAGGCGCTGGAGGAGGAGCGGCGCGCGGTGCGCAGACGGTCGGCGGCGGCGCTGCGGCGCAGCTGCTCCTGTTCGGTGTGTGTGTGTGTATGGTGTATACCGGCTGGCGGAGGCGCTGGAGGAGGAGCGGCGCGCGGTGCGCAGACGGTCGGCGGCGGCGCTGCGGCGCAGCTGCTCCTGTTCGGTGTGTGTGTGTGTGTGTATGGTGTATACCGGCTGGCGGAGGCGCTGGAGGAGGAGCGGCGCGCGGTGCGCAGGCGGTCGGCGGCGGCGCTGCGGCGCAGCTGCTCCTGTTCAGCCGCGAGCCGCAGCACTCGCGCGCGTACCTCTCCCTCCTCGCATATGTCTGTACAACAAAATCACTATGTAACTGCGCGCCGCAAAAACCGCCCGCATTAACCTAAAATTCGGAGACATATCTAAGGGCCCGTTGCACCAACAAAAAGAAAGTGTTTAAATACAATTTTTAGAAAAAAAAATATTACACTCATTTTTTAAAAGTGCGTTAAATAGATTATATAGCGCAAATAAACCACTTAAAAAAAAACACAAAAATTTTAATCCATCGCTAAGTGCCATAAAAATGCATTTAAAAATTTACATTTTCGAATTTCGCGCGTAATTTGACGAAAACGCTGGACGCAGTGGATGCCATATTGCTCTGTGGTTATGACGTCAGTTGGCTGTACAATAAAAGTACAAAGGCTAATCAGTTGACACTTTTAGTTTACACAGCGTATGACGTAATAACATGGCGGTTATTATTTCATGGTGTTTAAAAACAGATAAAAAAATGAATTAAAACTTTGAATTTAATTTTAAAATTTATTTTATGAACTAAATCTAACATTTTCCAACTCCTTTTTGCCTAAGCTATCTCAATAATATTTTATTTAGATTTTTTCATATACAGAATCAAATACTATTGTGTTTAAATACAATTTAAGTATATTTAAGAATGTTGGGTCGTTAAAGATGGAAAGTTAAAGTTAAGTAACGTTAAGCCAATTTTAAACTGAAGGTTACGACTAATATGCATTTTTCCTAAATTAAAATTGTCATCGCCGTTATTAATTTTAATTAAAGATACGCTCCTACTTGAAGCATATAACAAAGCGTATTATTTACCTGCTGGTGTCTCATCGTGTTTATTCCTCACGTTGAGATCAGCTCCATATTGTACTAATAACTCCAAAACCTCTAGCTGCAACAAAACAAAGATATTTTTCAATTTACTTCTACTAACTTTGTTGAAATTATTTCTAGATAGTAATCAGAACAAACAGTTTACATGCAGTCATATCTTCACTGTGACATGAAGAGTTTGTCCTTTTACTTATTATTTCTTGATACATTTCTAGAGTTCACAATTACAGTAAATCTCCATCTACAAGTTTTATCGCAGAAGCTGATGGATATTTTTGTCTATACTTATCTGACAACTTTGAAAAACCAATAATAATCAGTTATACAGGGTGACTTTTAATTACTTAAATGAAATTAAATTTACTTGATGTTTATCATTACTAATCTTATTGTAAATGTAAAATTTTATTTATTACGTTTTCAGGGTCGACGCGGACGTTGAACCCGTTTTTTATTTATTTATTTTTATTTATTATACTTTATGCACCGTTGGTACAAAGCTGGTCTTAATGCTATTATATGCCAATCTTATGCCAATATGTTTTGTCTTGAATTTTGTGACAGGGAAAGATATATAAAAAGATGGAAATAATAGTTAAGGAAGTTTTTAAGATGTTTTATATTTTTATTAATAAGACCGTAAGTCTCGTGTTACACAACAAACTCTTATGTGGGTTCTTGAAAGAAATTAGTCAAGGAATATAGATCTTGATTATCTAGCTGATGCATCTAGCAACAATGTCTTATTGTTGCTAAATGCATCAGCTAGATAAAGTATTTGGCATAGAATAAAAGAAACATGATATACCATCATACACATATACATGGGTTGAGATTAGGTTTTGGGAATTATGTTTAAAATGAAACATAACAACATAAATGACTTTAAATCTATACCACCAAGTTCAAAATCTATTGCAATTAAAATAGTTTTGAGACATTTTAAATGTATATTTTGTCTCAAATCGAATGTTAAAGTTAATACTTGTATGAGTAATTGAATAGCAATAACATGTTTAACAATTTTCTATTTATATTTAGCATACATACATGTCCCCAGCAGGCGGCGGCGTGTACAGGTTGCCACATGTCATGGTCGACCACATCAGTTGAAGCTCTGTGTTCTAGCAGGTACTCCACCACTTTAATATACCCGTTCGCTGATGCTATGTGTAGCTGAAAAAAGCATTAAGAATTATTACTAGAAAGAAATAAATTTATTTGTCGCAGTTTGATCAGTAGCAGTGATAGCCATAGCATAATTTAACCCATATCATTAGATATTGGTTAAATTCTCAGATCGAGATGATGTTATAGAGTTTTTCTAGTAACAGTTCTGAGTTTTAAATTGCGATTTCGCCCTGTTAATGGTAATATGGATGTCCTTATTATATGGAGCCTAAAAACATACTGATGAACTGTGAGTCACATATCTGCCTAACCAATCAGTGAAACTTGGTTTGACGACACGATTGGCGTAGCGGTTGAGCGATCGGCTTCTGCGCCACGTGTTCGTGACGTGACGGTTCGATCCTCACACGGTTCTGGGCGTTTGTGTATGTGAGAATTTGTATTTGTAAACGCACCCACGATACAGGAGAAAATCCTAGTGTGAGGCAAGGTATTTTTCAAAAAAAATAAAACAATCTTGATGGTATGTTATATTATGATAGTATGATGTATATCATAGGTTTTTTGACAACCTTTTTCTTTAATTTTTTTCTAGATTAATAGTGTGAATATTCAACATGTCAAAAGTTGCTGATTTAGCTATAATAATAACCACAGTTTTCGAGAAACGAATTAAAATTATAAGCCATAATTAATAGAACGAATACGTACCAGTGTGGCACCCTGGTTATCCCGTGGCTCGTCTAAATCCATGCCCGCCTTCACGAACTCGTCAACATCTCTTAGCATTTTCATTTCTGTCGAAGATCGCGTATCATCAATCAGTCTCTGCGTGACACCCCTAGCTGCCATCTCGCTCTCTATCGCATCCAGCGTTCGTTCCTCTTCGCAGATGTCGTAAGGCATGTTGCCGTCACCGTTGACGGCGAGGAGGTTGGCGCCTCGCTGTATGAGGATCCGTACGAGGTTGAGGTTGCCACAGGTGGCGGCGGCGTGCAGCGGCGTCCACTTCTCGCTGTCCTCGGCGTTCACGTTGGCGCCGTGGTCGAGCAGCAGCCGCATCATGGCCTCGTTGTTGTCTATGCAGCACTGGTGCAGCGCGGTAAGACCGTCCTCATTCGTTGCGTCCGGCGTCACACCACGAGATAACAACCGCCGCACTGGAATTGTACATAATACAATTTAACGTAAATTTGGTTTTATTTTAATAAAACGTTTTACAATTGTCAAACGTTTTTAATTTAACTGGATCGTCTTATCAATAGTTAATTATTTTGTGAAGTACGAGTGATTGTATAAAATTACAATGTCACTTTTTAAGCACCATTCTAAAAATAGGCTTACTACATCATCCTATATGTATCCTATGTTCTGTTCTTTCTTTAGAATGTTATTTACCAGTTATTTGAACTAAGCAAGACAAAACAATGTGTTAGTTATATAGGTTATAGCAATTAGCAATGTTGTCTGGGTTTAAATATTTTTCTTTAATAAGACTAAGAGGGTCATAATAATACAGGTATATTATAGTAGATTGAAGCAAATAAGCCTCTTTTGTATTCCATTATAGGGCAAAGGCCTCCCGTAACTCAGTTCAAGATTATCTATCCTGAGCCTCTTTAAATCACGATAGCAAAAAGGATCGAGGTCATCTCACCACCATCTTCACGGAGTTAAAGTTGTAAGTTGAAATAGTATACATAATGTTGAACATAATATCAAAATAGTTATTATATGTTTAATTGCACTCACATTTATATATATATAAGTATGACGCCATATGCGATTCAACGCCACTACGCAATTTGTACCGGTAACCTTAGAACGAATAACGAGAAAACGAGTAAAATTACAATAACAAAGTTGGAGTAGTAAACGTACACTATGTAAGTACGAGTATTTCTACAATTGCTCATTAGGCTTTGCTAAAAATCCAGTAACTAAAGTAATGGCGTATATAGTGTGTGTAATTGGTCGAGTAATAACGACAATAACATCGCCTTTATTGACTTTATTTATGAAACTGCACGGCTGTCACCTGACCAATCAAGCCCAGATGTTCATAATTATACAGCAGTGTACGAGATACCATGTTTCTAGCGCGCGAATATTGTTTCTTTTTATAGACGATGGACTCATTTGAGACATAATATCATATTAATATACCTAGGTACATTTCTTGTTATTTTTTCGCTCCCGTTTAGAGCCAATTCAAAAAGCTATAAACTGTGTCGACGTTACGTAATCCCTCGAGACTATTACCTACCCTTACTACCTTAAGATATTGACTAATGTAGCACAAGTAGTAGGTAGCTTTCCTGACCTTTACAAAGTTCTCATTCACTTAATTATAAGAGCTGCGTCATAATCCGCACAGGTGCGGGCCTTGCACGACTCAAAGTCAAAACATTCATTGCTGAGACGCGTGAAACTTTGCCGAGTTCCGTAAGTACCACAAATTACTATGGATAACAACATAATTGCCTGTCACCTGGCAAGCGTTGAAAATGTTTAAACGACGTAAAATTAGGTATGAAAGCCATGCGATAACAAAAAGGATTTATGGTGAGGAGGGATGTGGAAATGCCGTAAGCATGATGAAAGACACAGTCTTTCTATTCTTTTCCCAGCTATATTAAAACAAGCTGATCATTCTAATTATCTCCTATGTAGTCCTCCAGTCATCGGAGTTACAATTTTATTATAATAAATTTAATTATAAAAAATTATTAGATATTTTTATATTTGTCAAAGAAGTTAGGTTCAGTTTTGGTACTGGTTACAGTAATTGAAACCGTCCGTCATGACTACATACAAACTACCTTGATAAGAATAAATTAATGGGTGTTCTTTAGTTTTTGTCTACTAAAAACACGTGATGTTAAAGAATATGTCACTTAGCGGATGTTTTTGCACGTGTGGATGGAATACTGACCTGTTTGGAGCACTCTAAAACCTCGAGAAGGCCACCAAGCTTTAAATATGGTTGTCAAAATACTCTCCGATGTTATAATAAATTAACTTATTATATGCATTTATACCTTCATCTATATCATTTCTGGCGGCTGCTTCCAGCAACATCACGCTATCACTAAAGTATATACTCCGTTTGTTGCTTTTCTCCCGTTTTGCTCGTGAACGCAGCCATTCCTTTTCTCGTTGCTGCCATAGTTTTAACTGCTGCATTCGACGTCTGAAACGAAGAATTCGAAAATCGTAATTTAATTTTGTTTCCAATTACACCAACGCCGGGAAACTAGAGCATATTTGTATTATAATATGCTAATGGTAAAGAAAATATTATTAGATTAGTAGGTACCTAATTGTTCAATTAGTAAATTCATTAAGTTTTGCTTAATCTTTCATAATCCGCAGATAAGTCGTTGTATACACAAGCATATATATGTTTGGTATCACTGTTTAGCTAATCTAATAATGTTATACATACGTAGTTACTATATCTACATATTATATGACTTTTCCTGCGAAATATAGCTAACCTACCTATAGACATGCCTGATTGAGTCATTTGTTAGCGACGTCAGTTATTAGCATTTAATAAATATGAATTCGCAAAGTGGTTCATTGTCGTGTTTTATTCATACACGTTGAACGTTCGACCTCCATACCCCCGTCGCCTGACACCCACTTGACGCGAAATTCACGCGCCTTTACGGATTTATTCTCAGTCAGATGAGAATATATTATGTAATTTACAAAATATTTTTTTGAGTAGGTAGGTATATGTATATATCCTCATTTGAATTTTTGCACGACTTTATTTTCTACGGTCATTTTTGAGTAAAATAACATACCATCACGCCTGTATTCCTCGAAAGGTTAAGCAGAGGCGTACTAATGTACACCCACAGTTCACCCATATGTTTAGGTCCCATGTATCTCCATGTATCTAATAGGGGGTGAGCCTATTGCCATTAACCGGGCATTATTCCTAAACTCCGAGCTGCTACTGAGAATTTCATAGAAAACTCAATAACACTGTAGGTATCTACTAATAACCAAATAGTTACAGTAATCATTTGTTTCAAGAAAAAGAAAGCTACGATATTGAAGGGGAAACAAGGCCTAGCGACCTAGAAAAAGTAGGTACTTACATCTACATACACATCTTTCGGTGAAATATAAATAGACCTACAAATGATAGGTCATTTCGTTTTGAGGATCATTCGTTACCTACTATTGTAAGTCCCGTTTAAAAATGATGGCGACGATACATACCGACTACTTATACCGTACACGAACGCTCAGACACCGTAGCTTATTTTCGTAATGTGTTTTACGTTACGCCTATTCCCACATGGGTTCATATTTTAACAGTAAACTGTCATGCAACCATAAAAAGTGAAAACAAGGTTTCACTTTACATTATAATGAGTTTCATAATATAGTGCAGAATTGGCAATGAAAAACTTCCTGGGTTTTAATGAACCAGTCGTTTATTTATGTCTTACTCTGTTTCCGTTTTATTGATCGTTAAGCTCGAGACAGCTCGACCGACAACAACTTTGAACAGTATGTTCAAATGTGCACTAAATTACGAGACGTAAGATAAATAAACATTCAATTTGAACAAAGAAGCAGACGCCATAAATCACTATCTGTTTCTGAAGATACTGCACAATGTTTCGCCTACCTAAATAAAAATATCAAACGCAGACGCTTTTAGTTTTTTAACTACTGTATCGGAAGTACGTATTATCTAGATATCTGTTATCACACGTGAGCTAACTCAACTTCGTAATCTCTGTGACGTCGGCGGCAGGCAAAGGATTAACTTTATATCTACGGCAAGGCAAACAGAACTGTGTACTTATGATATATATCTCGTGTTGACACAAATCCATACATAGCATCTATCAAGTGGTATGTGCTAAAGATTGTATATACATAACAATATTATTTATATTAAGTTATCACCTGGTAAAATAATAGCTACTTCTCAATATAATAAAATTATCTTTATGAATAAACGAAATACATAGTATAAACAAAGTTGAGTAAGAGTATAAGAAAGTCAAGAAGATTAATAACAATCACTAAGTATGCAATTAGTAACTCTCACAAATATTTCTCCAAGGAGATTACTATTATCTACTTGCGGCTGTATACTTTCGTATATTTTATTCCGACCTATATGCTTTATATTTCTCCAAGGAGATTACTATTATCTACTTGCGGCTGTATACTTTCATATATTTTATTCCGACCTATATGCTTTTTAAAGTATAAATATAAATACTCTTTTATTCATCCATCCACACTTATTAAATTAATCAGAGAGATATTTGACTTTTAATAAAACTTATGATAATAAAATTATGAATCATAAATATTTAACGATATAATTAGCATTAATTTTGAAAGTGAAAAAAATATGTTTTTATGCGTGTCTTTTAAATAGTTCATTCAACGATATATTTAAGATATGATAGGATATTATTGAAATTCATATCTTTATTCTCAATATCACAATCATCTGTTAAGACATTACCTATCGCCAAGCTCTACTATACATCAATTTTATCTATGGCATATGTGATAATAACTACTAGATATATATATGTATGTATTTCTATTAACATCGCTATGTCTGTTAATAAACAAGATGTACATAAACATAGGCATATAGTCAATGTTAATGTATGAAGTTAAATCAAATTTATCAGGATTCTAATTATGATTAGTTTCAATTACATAGCTATGTATATACTATAATATATACTCATTTATAATATACACTGCCTCATTAGGGTTGTGATTGCAAGTGCTGCTGCTGAGCTTGAGGCCCAGGGTTTCATTCCCAGTGTTATTGTTTCTCTATGAGGAAACTCTGGTGCTTGGTATAAACATATATATACTAATATTATAAAGCTGAAGATTTTGTTTGTCCACTAGTTCCTGAGATTAGCGCATTCGAATTGAAAAACTATTTTTGTGTTGGATAGTCCATTTATCGAGGAAGGTTATAAGCTATAGGCATCACGCTACGCCTCTTAGGAGCGGAGCAGCGCGGGTGAAACCGCAGGTGGGTCGCTAGTAAGTAGATATAATTGTTACCCCCACACACAAAGTGAATTCTTGGCTGCGGCCTTGTATGAAAGTAGAAATGAAGTTTCTCTCAGTTTTGAATTTGAAAGTTAACTTATGAATTTTTTTTTAAGTATTCTATATTTTAATATCAGCTGCTCATTTTATTTTATTATTTATAGTTTTTGTAACCACAACAATATCTATGTAACACTCAAGTCCCAGAACATAATATGGTATGCATTTCCACCAATGATATATTAAACTATATAATGTCATTGATTTCCAGCCATCAATCCTACTTTCATTCCATTTGTGTAGCTAGATTAATACCCAAACAAGAATTAACACACACAACAGCAAGTTACAGCAGCATATTATTATCTGACAGGTACATGAATTATTGTGCAATTTCAGTAAAAATAAACACAATATTTTACTTCAAAAAAGGAAATAGACTTTTTTTAAATTTAATTTGATTATTTACACTTAAGAAAGGCTGCATACAGTTATCTGCTTGAGTAGTGACAATTTATATTCAGAAATGACAGTGACAAATCTATTCTGTGCTCAAGGTTTATTTCAAGTTGAGCATCTTTATAATATCTTTTATAGGTGGTAGGTATAATGTTTACGTAAAATATAAAACCAATGAAATTAGATTTTTTAGGAACTCTAGCAGTAGCTAAAACCAGCAATTAACTATGAGATGCCTAATCTTTATACCAGTTAATACTTTATAGGTATTCTTCTCAAGTAATCTGACATATTCATATTATTTAATTGCAGACTAGATAAAAAAAATATAGACAAAACTTTGTGCAATTAAGAGTATAAAAATTTCTATATTCATAATATTTAATATAATTTCTTAACAATAAAAAGAAACCACAATGGACCTAAAATAAAGTTTAAGACAGATTTCTTGCTCCTGGCAAGCTGGTTTGCCAAGTTGTTGATTAGTACCTATTTAAAATTATATTTATAATTCAATATAAAAGCAATAACAGTAAGGCTCTCTCCTTGCCTCTTCTTTATTAAGTTCGGACTACTGAGTTATCCAAAAATGTTATTATAATTAAATTATTATTTATTACTTTGATGGTGATGATAAACATCATGACAGACCTTAACATGCAAGCATGCCATATGTTTGAAGGTCCATAAAGTCTATCAACCTACACTAAACCACCTTCCTGAGTTGTGAATAATAAAATATTACCTTCGGGCAAGGTGGAGCCTCTCCTGTGTAGTGAGGTGTTCCACCTGCGCCATCTCCGACACCAAATCTGAATGCTCCATTTTGTTTACAACCTGCAACAATACACAGCCATATATCCTGTAAGCCTCCAAATGTACAATTAGAGAAACATTTACGTACTGTGGTAAATTGATATATTAATATATAAGAAAGATTATATTAACAAAATTAAAAAATAAACTTCTACAGAATACTCACTTACTGAAAGATGTTTATCAATTCACACCAACATTATACAATATTTTACATTGTACCTTTGTCAGAAACTGATACTAACATAAAAAGTAAGTTTCCTATTTCTTTGAAATTTGTAAATAGAAGACCTTAGCTGCCACCTGTAGTAGGTATTAATACATTTTCACTAAAGATACTGATGAAAAGTTACAATTCGTTATTAAAATAATTATTGTGGTATAAGAATAGCACACTATGTACCTGACATCAAAATTATTGATAACTGATATAAGTCTGATAAGATAACAGAGCCCTACAAGCATTTACAACTGTAACCAGTTTAGACAATTTGGAAAAAATGCTTGCAGAGTACATATTTATAATACTTTCTATGGCAATAGAAAAAAATATAAGCTTCAAAAATTATTTCAGATTTAAAACAAACTGACAGTTTAGAAAGGCACTCAGTTTCTACAACCTAAATCACTTTAGCAGGTCAAGATAGTCAACAAGATATCGTGACAACTTTTACAGGAGAAACTATACACTATACATATTTATTCCTTAATATTTTTCACGCTACTTACCGCTGTTCTAGTTTATTACAAAGCCCAGGTATGTTTCATTCTTTCTATTGATGTATTTTGCCACACATGATAAACAGATTGAAATAAGGGAGTCACTGACACATAAACATATTGGTATATCGAGCTAATTGAAATCCATTGTGAGGTAGGAATTTACAGTTACAATATATTTTCCGTTACTTTTCATGAAAATAAAAATCAAGAGGAAAAATCACAAGACGGCTAACAAACGAGCGGATGGGTTTACTTGTTTTTTTTTTTGGAACTGGGATACTTCGACTTGAATACTAGCTCTTTGGCACGTTCATAATTGATACAAAATAATAGGTTTGAAGAGATTGTGTCTGAGTCTGATATTTGCAATAAATAACTTTAAAAAAATATCGTTTAAATGGGGTTAGTTGTTAAATTATTTTTAATGTTTTTCTTTCCTTAGACTGAGATCAAATTAAAATTATAACTTGAAAAAGCAATGACAAACATGACATTGACATTTGATAACTTCTGGCGGCAATTTTGAAATTTAATTTGTATACTTTTTTGTGTTTTAGTGAGCGTTCTGAGTTTTATTATTTTATTAGTTGTCTTAATTTGTATGGAATATTAGACTCGGATGAAAGTTTATTAGAAATAAATAAAATAATGAAAAAGCTAAAGAATTCTGACTGATAATCTTATTTGATCTTGACCTAATCTGCATGAAAATAATTAGGTAAAAATAGGTACCTAGGTCTAGTTGTCAAATTTCGGAACGGAAGGTTAAAATAATCGGGATTTTGGTTTCGAAATCGGGACAGCTGCAATGGCTACAAAAAAACTGTTTTTGTGAATCATCGTTTATTTTAATCGGAGTGTGTTTTTTTTAATGGTATTATTACCATTGGTTAGTAGGTAGGTACCTAAAGAGGTCAGTGAAAAATCGGGATATTCGGCGTCCCGATCAAGGGTAAATCGGGACGTGTCACCAGACCCCTGAAAATCGGGACGTCCCGCGCAAATCGGGACACCTGGCAGCACTACTAGGTACTAATTCATTTTCCCAGGATCCCCTTTCCCATATATTATTACCTATTCATTTTCTATAAGGTAAGAACACCGTACAGTTTAGTAAGCAAGAATTTGTCCGGCGTTACCAAGGAAAGAAAACAACAAAAAGAAAAGCAAGGAAAAAACAAGTTAAGTAACTCTCAAATGTTTTATTTACTTAATTATTGTATGATATCTATAATTGTTCTACTATAATACAGTTTTAACAATATTTTAGTACAAAAAGAAAACCACAATATCATCAATCAATGAGCGGTGTAGATATTCTACGCTAGGCACTATTATTTTTATCAATTGACACACCATAATCCCATATACAAAGCTTGCTTATAGTAGAAGTACCTTTATAGGTAGCCATCTAGTGCTGTAGGTACATAATGACATAGTTATTCACATAGTAAAAATCTTTCAGTAAACATAACATACTTATTCAAAGTAAACGCTAAACAGGCCAGTAAGCAATTAAGAAATTAGACATCAGTAAGGAATTAAGGTCTTAAGTAGGTAAGCACCTATCCTACTAATATTATAAACGTGAAAGTATGTATGGATGTATGAATCTTTATTACTCTTTCACGCCAGAATTGTCGAACGGATCTGGATGAAATTAGGTACAGAGATAGATTATAGTCTGGAATAGCACATAGGCTACTTTTTATCCAGGTTGGATCAAATTCGAAGTTCACGCGGACGAAGTCGAAGGCAGAAGTTAATCTACAAGTCATTCCACAAGCAACGCAATATGTTAGGGTGAGTTCAGATTATGTTCAATGCTAAAAAATGTGGTCGTCATAAATGGATTAACCTGCCGTTATTGTATAGCCTGGATTGGCTATATATACTGAGTGGCTAAGTGGCTATTAAAATGTTTTTAGTTCAGAATGAATAAAGTGAGCTTGAATACAACACTACCTACCTAAGTATGCTAGGGTACAGCTGCAGGTAACTCTCACTTTGAAGATGGTCAGATTACTTAGAACATTATCATCTTTATTCTATGAACGGCATATTCTACGTTATCTATTTAATAAAGTAGGGAATGTAGAGGTAGTATTTGTTTAGTAAAATCTATGGTCAAGCAATTAGAACAAAATCTTTAGGTTCCTACCGTGTATTTTAAGTATCCAAGGCTATTTTCTATTCTGCACACAGTATAATATACACAGGTTATACAGCCTAATAGCAGTAATTGTAGGAATCTGAAAATCATACCCGTCACCAATCGACAGTGAACACATGGGTAGGTACTGTGGGTGGGTGTACCACTTCAGTAAACCTAGGGGTGAATTTCACCAAAGGCTGAGTAGGCCCGATCCTAGCAAAACTTACAGGTTATTTTTAGTAGTCGCGCTCTTTGTGCATCCATTATAAGTAGATCTCCCGGATGTAATTTTTTTCGAACCGAGGCAATATCTTATTATTGGCGCCCCCTCTCTGCAGCGTTTGAGATAAATTGTTAAAAACACAAAATAAACCACCCATTATGATTATACCACTGTACTTGTGAGTTTTTGTATCAGTTTACAGGTAGTGCTCCAGAAATAACAGCGTGCGTTTGAAGTTAGCCGTTCTGAACAGCCGCAAAGGTCAGATATAAGTGTTCTTACGCAAAAATATCGAAATCAGTAAGGACAAAATTCACGAATGCGAGTATTATTATTATTATTACTTTATGCACCGTTGGTACAAAGGCGGTCTTAATGCCATAGGGTGATGCAGAGAAAAATAATAAAACGGTAGATGCACTCGTAATATTGAGAAATATTTACTAAATTAATTAATAATTATTATATTTAAGTACATGCCATACATAATAGTTATATAATACTGTGACGATGATGAATCTGTTATTAAAATCTGTTATTACGCAGTTTGAATTTAAAAGAACGCCGACTGTTTGCCATCCTGATCTCAGATGGAAGAGCATTCCACAACAAAATTGATTGAATGAAGAATGTAGAGTGGACAAAGTCAGAGCGATGAGTAGGACATTGAAGGAGACGATTATTTGATTATCGCTAATATTTAGTGTGGTTAGTATTAGAACAAAGATTTTAAGAAAAGAAGTTAAGTAAGAAGGAGGATGAGAAGAAAAAGTACCGAATAAAGCATAGTCAGTGCCCTCATACGTCTACGTTGCCGAATAGGCAACCATTTAAGGAGAGAACGATACTCAGACACATGGTCATATTTGTGAAGGTTAAAGACGAATCACCATAGTCAACAATAGGGAAAATTAGGGCCTGCACGAGCATTGCCTTAGTCTTTGATGGAAGTAGATTTTTCAGGCGGTATAAAGAGCGTAGTGATCCCGTAACCTTCTGACTGACACTTGCCACTTGGCTTCGCCAACTAAGGGTAGCGTCTATATGCAAATTTACCGAGATCTTTGACACTGGGACTAATGGGGATGACCAAACCATCAAACATGACTTGGGGAATGGTGATATTACCCAATTTAGCTATATTTCGCTGACTACCTGTTATGATGGCTTGACATTTGTCAAGGTTAACCACAACCCGAAACGTATCAGACCATTTTTTTATGGCCGTAAGGTGACGATTTATATCGGTGATGACACCACATAAATTTTCCACCTCAGCTTGACAATACAACTGCAAGTCATCAGCGTAAAGATAATAATTATGAACACTGAAGTTTGTTAGTAATGAAATTTATGAACATAGAAAATAGAAGAGGAGAAAGTATTCCGCCTTGTGGGACGCCAGTCTCTAAGTCACACCAATTTGAGGATGATTCCTCAACATGGACAGACTGCTGTCGATTCCGAAGATAAGAAGAAAACCATCCCAGTGCTTCATCAGACACCATAAGATGCGAGAGAAGAGACAGGAAAATATCGTGACTGACGGTATTAAAAGCATTGGAAAATCAACCAGCACTAACACAGTGAGTTTAGATTCCTCCATACCCTTCTTAATATCGCCACAGAAACAGTGCTCTGGCCTGGCCTAAATCCAGACTGTTGTTCAGATGAATAAACTGGGAGAACTGTTTATGAACACAGGCTTCTAGCACTTTAGATAGAAAGGGAAGAATGTAAATAGGTCGGAAATGGCAAGGGAGAGAAGGGTTTGAAATCTTAGGCAAGGGCCATACATAAGCTTTACGCCACAATGACGGAAAAAAAAAACAGAATCTAGCGAGAAATTTATGATATGAGAAATAGCTGGGAGGAGGTGGTCAAGTAATGACACGATCATTCTGCGGCTGACATTGTCGCATCCCAGTTGAGGACGTCTAGGCCGATTAAACTTGGAAGGTCTAAATGTCGCAATTTGCCGATACGTAAAGTTCCGAGAAACTTCCAAATATCGGCAGAAGAAGAAGAAGAAATATTGTCTAGAATATAGCGGCGCTTAGCGTTTCGTATCATCTGGTTACACCGATTCCTTGCAGCTTTAAAAAGTGTCAAATTTTCTTGAACACGATCCCTTTTGTATATGCGGAAAGCGCGGTCTCTTCGTCTCATAGCCATCAAAACCCCTCTAATCATCTAACGCAGGTGGACGTTTCAGTTTGACTTTCTTAAAGGGGGCATTAGCATCATAAATATCGGTCACAACCTGGTTAAACCTGGTTATCCGAACCTTGTCATCAACCGTGGTAGCATCCACCAGAGGTTTCCAATCTATATTGGATGCATCTTCGCCTAATTTATCCACATCCATCCGCCCGAAGTAGCGCCTGTACACGAACACTGGTTTAGGTTTAGGGGGTTTCAGGATATAGGAAAGGAAAATGAGATCGTGATGGAAAAAACCAGGTGCAGTGAGTTGACCGTGAGAGGAAATGAGGGAAGTGTTGGAGGTTAGGATTAAATCGAGCCAGGTATCCTCACATATGTTATTATGGTGAGTAGCTTGAAGAGGGAGGACATACAGGCTCGCTGACTCAATCAGATGAAAGAGTTTATCGGTGCGGAATGAGTTTTGAGCAAGAAGGTTTGTGTTGAAATCACCCATGATGATATGATGTGCATACTCTGAACCCATAGATTCTAATACTGATTCAAATTTAGTGAAGTAGTCTACAGTAGAGTGACAATAAACAACACCAAGAATGACCTTAGCACCTTTGACACAAACCTCAATATAGAGAAATTATTTAAGTTTAGTAACCACGGCAAAACCACTTGTGATTAACTTCAGACGCGCGCAGTTATTTCGGGGGTACGTAGGTACTTCAAACGCTGGAAACAGGGAGCGCCATTATCTCTCTCGGTTAGAAAAACCCGCAGAATAAGAATCCTTTAATTAATGTTGTACCTACTATTTACTAGCTAATACCTTTTGCAATGTGTCCAAAAACCATCAATAGTTAAACTTGATTGTTATATATTAAGATTTTGACGCCCCCTAAAACTGCCTAGATCCGGGGCTGCCTCTGTCAATCCACACATCGAATTCTAAAATAATAAAAAGAACACCTCGCAGTAAAATTGGAATCCCGTATGGATATTACGATTACCTATTAAAACTTTTAAATCATCAAGCTGGACCTTTGCTTAGGTAAATAGGTAATATCAAGCGTATGATTTGGTTCTATTCCCTATTTGCATGGTGTACACAACGGACAATACAACATTTTGAAATTTGTATAGGCACCAAAATTTGTTAGAAAGTACTTAGGTAGGTATATCAATATCCACATTTATTTTCACTCAATAAATCCAGCCAGTCACATTAATTCGAAATATAGCTTAGAATTTATTGTTGAGAGTTCTTTTAAAAACTATATGCGTTAGGTACTGATAAATTGAACTGCGCAAGGGGCTAAACTTTTGATGGACTTGTTGAGGAGATTGGAAAATAAATATTTATATCCTAAATGTTTAATAATGCAAATTGTTGTTTTGACTACTTATTCATCCTACACTATTTTATTTTTAATAAAATATATAATAACAAAATTTATTCTGTAATTATTTACAATAATGTTATTATTGATACGTTTCTATAATACTACTGCTATTATTGTTCTAATTTAGTCTATTCTTTATGAACAAATTAATATCGGTGAACACCTATATCTAATAATCTAATAACAATTCAACAGGATTCAGTGCGATGATGTATTTATTATTACATAATTAAGAGACAATAATGTAATGACAAAACTAAAATCACACCGAATCGCCAATGACATAATTTAATTTACACCTATCTACTTTTGTAACTAATAATAATATCTACCATTTGTAATTGAAATATTTCTTTGCATTATCCGAATTGTTTTCTCTTTCCATTTTAATATTAGGTAATTTACATCAATTAAAAATGGGGAGCGATTAGTTATCGGATTCAAATGTCAAAAGTGAACATGTTACCTACCTATAGAATTATTAGATATCTTATCTACCCAGTTTAGTTCGCTGATGGTAGGTACCTAAACGAAGTGGTAGGTGAAGGTTACAAAACTTCAGCGTAGAGTTCTCCCTCTCGTGACGGTAGGTAGTATTGTTCGATAAAGCTTTCATGGGAATCATTACAAAATTATTTTATACAGGCTATAACTATTTCTTATGCAAGGGATGACGACCGTGTTCCATGTTTATGTCGTGTTTAAGAAGTGTTTTAAATAGCGTCATCTACATATAAAAATGAAATGTCAAATTAATTGTAAGGTTTGCCTTCAATTGCCACCAAGTGCCACCTTTGAAACCTTAAATATCTGTATAAGTACAAATGTTTTATTAAATAGAGTGCTGGAAGTAATTACATAATTTACAAAGAGCATACAAAAATACACTTCAGATAACTATACAAACTGGTTTAGATAAATAGTTCTTAAAGCAATATGTACTTATATCTTGATGGACAGCTATTTTATTAGGTACCTACTCGATATCTTTAAGAACTTCTATGAATATCGGTATTACTTATAAATTCATTTTAGAATACCAAACGGAAATGATTATTGTTCAAAGTTTATACACACACAACACAAATGTTTACAAGTCGTATTTATTTGTTCGCAACTAATCACAATGACAACTTGCGATGTACATGACATATATTATATAGCTATATCAAAAGAACACGAAAGCCTCAGACAGAACATGGCAAGCAATTTATATAGGTAGTAAAATATATCCTACTTATGTCTTACCGCACGATTTATGTCGCAATAACTGTGCGTATCATGATTATTGATTGACAATATCAACGCATTATATTATCTAAGTAATTATTACATACTGACGTACAATAATCATCATTTCAATAAGTACTTTGGTGTATCACATGGAACCAATAATGCTTTATTGGTGAAAACATATTTGACTAGGTATTCATACAGATTGCCTATTACAGATTTTTTCTCAGTAATTAATTAACAAATACTTTTTATTTCAGTGCTCATTTTTCTTATTAATTAACACCACATATTCACAGCACTTTAAGTTTGCAATTTTATTAAAACTCACTATATCACCGCCCGTTCGCGGTAGCACATTACTCAAGTGTCCTGTACTTCAACAGTGGTAACCTATCAGGGTCACCACGGCGGGGCACTCAGGTGTTCTCGTCTGAAGAGTCGTCGGACGAAGAGCTAGTGTGGAGCGTGGAAGCCATAGTCAGCTGACGGATAAAAGGTTCCCTAGGGAGGCTTTGTTGACCTAAAGGCAACCGTCTCACGCCCATTCGCTCACTCTCTGGCAGTGATTTGCTGCATTTCTCTTCTGTGATAGCATCACGAGATAATGACCTGGAATATAACAAATAACAATTATTGGATAAGTATAATTACATACATACATACACTCACGCCTTTTTCCCACAGGGGTAGGCAGATACTATAGACCGCTACTTGCTACGATTCTCGCATACTTCTCTTGGTTCTTCCACATTCATATATCTTCTCATACATACACGCCGGTTGCGAGTGCTACGCACTTGACCTTTTTGAAGGTTTTCGCCAATAAGATCGGCCTATGTCTTTCTAAGGCGACCTCTACCGACGCTGCCGCAGACATTTGCCTAATAAATTCCTATTTCCTCTGAGTAAATTCCCTCAGAGGAAAGACAGGCTAAATTCCTTTAATTAAACATCTTTTAATCATTTCATGTCATTTTCATGTCATTCATTCTTTCAACATGTCCAAACCATCTCAGCATATTCTTTTCAATATGTGTCACTACATCATCTTTCAGCCCGCAACGTTGTCTTATCAGACTGTTCCTCAATCTATCATTCCGAGTTACACCGCACATACTTCGCAAGGAAAGAATTCCCACTGCATTTATTCTACTTACATGTGTCTTCTGCCACATCCAACATTCACTTCCATACTTAAGTGTAGGTACCAGCACACCACTGTGGATAGCCAACCGTGCCTTTTTTGACACGGACTGATTAGCCACAATTACGTATAATTATACATGTTTTATTATATATTCAAATAATAATATGGTTTAGGTACCTATGTACGTATATTACACATTTAAACAGAGATAGCTTTAGAACGATAAATCTAATTGCTTGCTTGTTTGATGTAGCTACAGTGTTAATGCATATTTTTGTTCTCAACAGCTAATACCACCTTTTCATGATTTGCTAAGGTCTAGCAGATATAGTGAAAAACCTAAATAAATACAATTAACGTAGAATGAACATACCCAGTCAACTCTAACATAGATCCTCTTCGACATTGTCCTCTATGTGGTCCCTGCATGATGCTAGCTGGTCTACTAGAGGCGCCGAGGGGATCCGAGTGCGCCACATCCTCCATTAGCAATACCGACGGACCACCAAGACTCGTGCTCCTCTTAGACAATAAACTTGGTCCTTGTCTTGCTCCTGTATCTTTCGATGTCCCTTCTCCCTTACTCCAACTATCTCTGTTCCCTTCTGAGTCAGATAGTACCACACCCTCGGCAGCACCTTGTGTTGAGCTAGAGCTCTCTCTTCTGAAGAGACCTATGATAGATTTTGGATGTTTTGGCTTCTCTATGCCTCCTGATTTCGGCCAGGTAATGAGAATGGAAGTGTTTTTACAACGGAATGGATAGGGGGAGAAGGGAAAAAAATGTGTCAGAAAAAATCGATAAGTTTTCTATAATAAGGTCAATAGTGCAAAATATATTAAGAATGATATACATATCCGCTCTATTATTTCACATTATATTTTTAAGTATACGAGTAGGTATAAGATTCCTTAAAGCGCTTATTTAATTTGTCACAGAACGGTTTAAGCTAAGTCGAAGGCAATGTTGAATTGCGAATAGAACCTACTGTGCATTTACTGTAAGCTTATGAATTTCAGCGATTATGATAATAAAATAACATGCACAGTGTTCCGTGAATTTTAAAATATTAAATTTGTGAATTTACCAGTGGGTATAAGGGTATTTTTTTTTCAAAATCATTGCTATGAAATTGTACACTACAAATGCTAATGGATGGAGGTATATTCTACATGGCATTGAAATTGATATGAAAAATAATAATGTAAAAGAAAGAACAAGTATCTACTATACAATTTGCACTTCAGTTCTTAGTCCAAATTGTACATGAAACCTTATACTGATTAAAATAAATAATTGCATAAGTAGTTATTTGTGGTTACATAATTTACGTAATAACGTACGTACGTGCGTCTTACCAATGTATAACTTCATTCATTAGCTGATAATCATATTATAGTCTACGCGCTACGTCGATACCGCTACGTGCCTACGCCGCTACGCAAGGACTACGAGGTATTTGCTTGCACCTCGACTTTTATTGCAAGGCCTATATTATTCTAATATACCTATTAGATAGGTAATATAAGTTTCCTATTCAGTTGTACATGACTATTTATTTGGATATAAATATTATGTATTCCATAATATTTTGCAATAAATTCTGATTTCTTTTAATTCTATTTTCCAATTCTGTTTTTATCATTCAATAAATTCTGAATCAAACTTGCATTAGACTATAGAAATATTCTGTATAGTAAGCTTACCTAAAAACGTTGCCGAGGGGGAACTGTACGCTAGGTACTCTTTGTTGGAGGCCCACGCGGGGAACTCGGATTGTTTTAGAGCGCCACAACCGGAACCCTCCATTTCCTCCCGTTTCCATGGCAGCATGGTTTCTGTTGCCGTTGGAGTTGCCACACGAGCGTGCTCGGGTACTATCATATAGGTGTCTGTGATGTTAAATATACAGGGGTATTATGAGCATTAGAATAGTAATTGATTATAGAAAATTTATATAATAAAGCGGACTTATTACCGTTATCATCTGATAACCTTCTTTCTTCCTCTTCGAGAATGTCTTCGTTAGGGACTAAAACATTTGAAAAGTCTGTGTTACATTTTAGCATTTTGTTTCCCTAATAACTTTATTATTTTATGAGTTATATTATGTAAAAAATGAAATTACTTTATAAATACGCATCTAAATTATAAAAAATGGTAAACATATATCATTAGATACTAATTAATAAATACAAATGTAATAAATATATATATATACATCATAATTTGGCCAGGACTTAATTGGCTAGGACGTGGGTAAACTTCTAGTATATACCTACATACATTTATCCAATGCTTAAGGACCATTATCTCGTAATATTATTAAAATATTGTTACATAGATATGATTATTAAGTATATAAAAGCATGCAATACTTACTGCATATAGATATATCCACACATAGTGCAAGGTTTGAATGTGATAACCAGTGAAATAATATTCCAAAGTAAAAAATGTAAATAGGTTGATAAGTTGGTTTTAGCTAGACGTTTACTTACTAAAAATCCATGGGATTATTATTACATTGGATATCAAGCGATAGTATTTAGCATAAAAAAATAAACCAAGGAATAAAATAATAGTATGTGTTTAGTGTTTATAACATGCAATAGTAACATTGAATCGGATGACCAATATCTTTGTAAAGCGTCTGATGAAAAGTAATAATATTTTTTAAAAAGATAAAGAAACAATAAACAGAAATCGAATGATACCACAAAATCTGATTACATACATTCAAAAATTGGCATATACAAGTGCTACGTAGTATCCAGGATGATTGACTTTAAATGACTCCATAAAGTTGTTTACAGCGTTCACGTTCCTTCAGCGTGTAATGTTTAAGTATATTATTCATGATTTGCGGTAATCGTAGAACAGAAACATTAAAACATAATCTAAATTAAAATCTTGATCATCAGACGCAATTATGCACGCAGTTATCTAGTGACAATTATTAAAACAGTTCAGTTTTCAAGTAAACACATACCAAAGTTATACGTGGATCTGTCCCTTCTCCACGGTAAGGATTTCTCAACAGCTGTCGGGAGTATTTCTTCGGGTGTTTTAGCGTACTGCTTTACAATCCTCGCTTTCAAAGGATTGAATCCGGGCAGGTTAGCCAGTTGATTTAAAAGTGAACTACTATTTTCTTTATGCGAAGATGTCGGACTGACTTCTTTGTATCCAGCTGATAATATTATCATCGCCAGTTGTCGAGAGTATTGGTAAGTTTGCGGTGCCACATGAAGATTGCCAGAAGGGAAGAAAACAACGATCAAACACAAACAATATTAAACAAGCAGAGATGAAAAGGTACGTAGCGATTAGAAGGTACCTAATACCTAGGGATCTCTGAACAACTAATGGAATGGTATTTGTGGCAGAGAGCAGAAGAAGCTCATAGATACTTTGGAATAAAACCAACTACATTAACAAACCTTCACAGTATTATATTATCTGTGCCTTCACTAACAAATCTAGCTGTAGACTGTAAAATAAACTCATTATCCTCCCTTCCTTTTTTCGTAGCCGGGTAATTAATCGTTATTGAGTATGAAATTCGCTATGAGAAGAATATAAATTTTGACTTAATAAATCGGCAAATCACCTTGACTTTCTATGTATTAAACCACTTTTTTAATGTCGATGTACTTACTACTGGGTACAAGAACTCTAGACTCTGCCTAGTATATGCGTTTATTCAAAGGTTTGCGAACAAGTTGGTTCCCAGTAAAGATCAGAACGTTATTTGAAATAGGCAAAGATCAGAACGTTATTTGAAATAGGCAAAGATCAGAACGTTATTTGAGTAGGCAACTGAACCAAAACAACTTAATTAAAATAATTTCAAGAAAAGATAATTCAGAAAGTACAAATACATATAGACTTGGAACATGCCACCACAAATACGTTTCAGCTCATTCTCACAGTAGGTACGTAGCCATATCAAAAATTAAGGAATGCTTTTGGATTTAGCAAAATAATAGTCGTATACCAATTCATTTAATGCCGGTTCAGTTATTAAAGTATTCCATTTCGTTAATGTAGAAAGAGGTTGAAGTGCGGAAAATAAAAATAATAAATATTAGTCGACAACATCTAAAGGACTTGTTTGGATTTGAATACTAATCGTATTTGGAAATTATCTGTATTCATACTGGATTTAATTCCTACCCCATTTTCAAATCCGAAACGAGACATTGATTATAAACATTGAAAAAACTGGTCTTTTCTCATACGTTTTCGAGAAAAAGTTGCGTTTAGGCATCAATATACATAAATATTGTATGACTGTTATAAGGCAGACAGCATTTTTTTGCGTCTAGCTAGTTGCTACACTTGCATTTTGTATATTTGCTCTATCTACACAGTGCTTCTGATCCAGTAGCCAATACGACGAATTAGCATTTGTTACCATTCAAATCCAAACTGCGGTGTGTCACACAGGGTGTATCATGCAGAATACCTACGCGGGGATTTGGCAGTGAAAGTTATACCGCCGTCGTCACCTTCGCGCCGCGGTTCCATCTCGCGCTCGTCACCCTCCTCCTGTAGGACCTCGTCAATGTAGTCTGTAATAATGGACGACATGACTGGCATATTTTAAATAAAACATTACATTTAGCAATTTCAAGACATCTACATTATTAAAATATCTGAGAGCATTTTATTGTTTCTATTTTATTCAAAAGCTTTTAGATTAATAGTATGTTTCATTTAGATTTTGTGTCTTTTAAGGATTAAAAGCTTATAGGTTGTTCGTATATATAAAATCACATAACCACAATACAAAACAAAAAATAATATGTGCTATGTCCTACATGTTTTTATAATAGTGTTTTATCATAATACAGTCATTTCCAGTAACTAGTGTAAAATAAAGCTTTTGTGCCTGCAAAGAAAATTAACAATGGTCACTGATACATAATTATATGTATGTATGTATTTTAAAATAAAAACAAAATCAAAAACAAAATACTTGAACCCACACGTGCATGCGATCAACACTCGTGATAATAATAAAAGAATAAAATAAGTACCTAATCTATAATACTTTATTTTACCGTGCGTGAACTGTTTGGCCGAACCGTTTTGCTGGAATTCAGGGAAAGTCACATGATTTTTCCCATCCTGAAAAGAGATAAAGAAAGATTTCTTCAGAAGTCCAAAATCAACTCACTTAATTTTTTTGTAATACTTTATGACCACGATTCCCCGTAGAAAAAAATAACATTCAAATACCGTACGGCTAAAACAGCCGCTGTTTCAAATCTTAATATGACACTAGAAAATTGATATAATCTACTACAAATCCTAAAATTCCAGATGAATTTTTTAAAGTGGCCTTTTAGATACCCTGATAATTTTACGAGTCTAATAACAATATGTACCTGTTTTCCCCGTTTGCTACGTTTGTGATGATGTTTCCTGTCGCCCACCCGTCGCCGTATATTCATATGTGTCTTGTAATTGACTTGCGTGCCGAGGTCGCGATCGTTCACCGCGTGCCGACTGTAGCTAAGCCGACGATGCTAAACAAATAATAGCACACGAGATCATAATCGGATAACTGTGTGTCAACTCTTACTGATAGACAGGTCACGGTATCGCAATATAAGGGCGTTAAAACGACAATGAACTGGTTACCAATATGGCTTCCATTACTTATTACCCACATATTACAATAAAAACTTGTTATACATATACCTAATATTTAGGTAGGTACTTGAGGAAACATGCATACCTAGGTAGATTTATATTTTATCTAGGTATTTATGTAGTGGTATTAGTCTCTGATAATTCCCCTAAAGACATAAATGAAGAAAAATAGCCTGGTCTTAAGCTTCTCTTCTTAAGTCTTAAGATTGATGGGGATTGTTTTGACACCAATTCAATTTAATCCAATCCAATATTAAATAAATTAAGTTTAAATGCGCCTAATGTTAATTTTATAAAATAAACATACGCGTCTAAACGGTTTGCAAAGTTCTTCGGCGAGGAGATGGTGTATTTTGGCATCTGTGAGGTCTTTTTTCGACGGATTGTATTCCAGCTCCTGCATATCTATGTTCCACGTCGATGAATCTAGCTGACTGAAACTTGGGCTGAAAAACCCATTATAGCATTAAATAGAAGATCGGCATATGTTTTTATTGATGCTGTTTTGTTTTATGCTTTTACCTTCCATTAAAATTAGCGTTAGTATAGTTTTTGAATATGGCTGACATTGACTCTGCTCCGGAAATGTTTCCTATCGTAGATGCATTTCGTTGCATATATTCTATAGCATCCCTCATAGCTAACTTTGAATATGTCTCCAAAATCTTTGGCTCTGCACCCTGAAATATATCTTCATCTTCAAAAATAATCAATTTATATGGCTAAATTAGTTAAATAATACGTTTTCCATTTATACATTTATGAAAAAGAAATTAACATAATCTTCTCCAAACTTATAATGAATAAGAAAAAGATTGTTCAATTATTAATCACCTGATAATTTCTAAGTAAAAACGGCCTAATGAAACGATTGTCAAATCTTTTGAATTTATCTCTCATATGGTGGTTACCATGTTTTCCCAATATGTCTTCCACCCCAGCCATTAAATGATCCATAAACTGAAAATAAGTAACACTAGATATTATAGATGATAGCACCTTAACAATAGTTAGTAATAGTAACAATGTTCTATATGTAATAGCATGCTGACGAAGGTCTGCTTTACCCTCTCATGAATCCGTTCATTCATCGTAGGTTTTCGCTTCTCAGCTGTTTTTACATTCAGTATTTTTACAAGAGGCTTTATTGTGATGCCTTGTATAAACACGGTGAAGTAAATGACAGCTATAGTGGTAGTCACAAACATCGGCTGTAGTTCCACAACTTCTGGATCTATCAAAAGAACTAGAGCGAATGCGACTGCGCCGCGAAGTCCTGTCAACAAGAACAAAATAATAATGCATTGTATCTCAACATGCTTAAAATTGATTAGAGAATTTGGTAGAATTTTAATTGCATTAGCATCGGCTAATGCAATAGTGTGATTCTGGGCAGAAATTAATTCCTTAAACACCCATTTTGTGTGCTAGGGCATCCAAATAACCAAAATTGATGAACTTGTTTTATGCAGTCTGCATTTTTTTAATGTAACTAAAACTAAACCCAGTAGTAAATGATAGATAATAAAAAAATATTTGGAAAAAAAAGAGAAAACAAAGGTGGTAGGTATATAGAGCTGCGAAAAAGTCATTCTTTTAATTCCAAGTGGATGCAAAAGTTGGCAGAAAAAAGACCCGCCTGTGTAAAATAATATTATATTGCGATAAATAAACCTCTTGACAATTTTCACAGTCTAGAAAAAAGTTATCAAATAGATTGTTGTAGCGCAATCTATTGTGAGCTTTTCCTTGTGTATCTACATAGGTACTGTAACACAGGTAGATACATGTTTTTTACGTAGTAAGGTAATAAAATCTGGTGTAATGCGTAACTCTATATTAAAATCAAATACGAAATATCATAGATACCTAGTGAGTGCGAAACCGTTCATCTAAAAATAGTACTTCTGTAGAGAAAACAAAATCAATACATCAAGTGAGTCTAAAGTATCTTTGCCTTTTAAAATACGTGGGTGTTGGGAGTTCGTTATTTCTGGGTGGAAAACGGCTAGACGCAATAGATACACCCGAACAGTCTACAACCCCGACTAGTACATTAGGGTCTGGTTCAGTCTACTCGACTGCCGAAGATCGGGCTCTGTGGCGTTCATTAGGAGAGGCCTACGTCCAGCAGTGGACGAACATAGGCTGCATAGATGATGACTGCCGACTGACGAGTCTAGTCGACTACCGAGCAGTTACGTAGTTTTAGATTTATATTGTTAAAGAACTCAGGATCCAGTCATAATAATTCAGGTTAAGTCAGTCAGGTTTTAAGAGGTCTAATTTATCGCTGCAAATATTATAAGGACAGTAAATGTTACCTAAGTCGCTCACCCATCACCGATTTCTAGCGTTTACCAACTCCCCAGGCACATAATATAGATATCATTGTTGTATGGTAATAATTAATAATTTATATGTATTAAATTCTATAAGACATTTATATATGTACTATCACGCCTGCATTCCCCGAAAGAATAGGCAGATATGTACTAATGGACTCCGTCGTCCGTATGTTTAGGTCCTATGTAATAGGGGGCGAGCCTATTGGCATTGACTGGGCATAAATCCACCAATAACACCCAATAACACTCTGCTAGACCTGGGAATCGCACCCAGGGCCTCTGGCGAAATAGTCGCGCTCTGGGCGACTAGGCTAATCTGACATTTATTAACATAATTATGATTGCAATTCACAGAAACAACTCACCTCCGTAAGACATCACAAACTTTTCAACCCTGTTTAGTTTGTGTAAACGGAATTTGTTGGCTATTGCGCTAAAGATGTACACACCTGAAATAATAAGATTGAATACTTTTGATACATGCTTACATCCACCCCGCCAACAGGAAAAGGGTTGTATTAACATTGAACTGCATGGTAATAAAAAAGTTTTGATTGCAATTGTACCTATGCAGTTTCAAAAAGGCTTTGTTATCTGAGGCTATCAATAAAATAAATATTACAAGTCATGTTCTAAGTAAGAATCTGATATGAGTTCTTAGTATAAATTGCATAAAGCTGAAATTCAATAATTGTTTGGGTTTTCATAAATTGTAGGTACCTACGGTAGCTACCTACCTATGTCCAAAATACACAGTAGTATAGTTGAACCTAGAATACACACTTTCAAATTGTGGAAAGTCATTTAAAAATCGAATTTGGCGGGGTAAACGAACATCTTCACAGTGGCCTTTTTAGCCGCTTTCCCTTAAAGTGGCCCACACGGTTTTCGTACCAAAAAATATAGAACTGTTTATCGTTGGGAAATAACGTTTAATTTTGGAACACGTGCAGATGAAGCCATTAAGTTAAGTTTGACGGGCATTTTCCGTCGACCACGTGCCACGGGTAACCCACATTGTTTTACAGCGCTTTGTCTACATTAGTCCTTGGTCATTTATATTTTAAACTTTAAAAACTGTTACATTTCATGGAATATTCCAATTCCCTAAAATATATTCTCGTTTGTTCTTGGATAGGTAGATACTTCATTTATTCTAGATACTTAAACTGAAAGATTTATTTTTAGGTAGCACGTGACTTAGGTACTGCCCTTTTCAGGCGCAGAAAAGATTAAAGTAGTTAGATAAGTTTATTAATTGTAAAATAATTATTTTATTAGTCCTAATTACATTGTTTTATATAATAATTGATATAGTTACTAAATATATATGCACCGACACGAAAAATAAGATGAGCTTTCCATTGATCTCACTTACCTATTATCCGAAATACTGAGCAGAAGACAATGGTCAACAACACAAACCATGTATTCCAGTCGTGGTGGTTATTTACAGTGGCGACCCCTAGGAACATAAATATGATCGTCTCTGAGGACGAAGACAGCATTTTCATTGTGTATTTTATTGTAGTATGAGATTTATGAGATATGTTGCCCTCCACATAATTCTTCATAGTTATACCACAGAATGTTATTCTGAAAAGATAGGAAATATATTTTATGGTTTACTTCGAACGTCTTCGTGTTCTCTCTATGATTTATAAGTAAAATACCTAGTAGTTAAAGAAAGATATAATTGGAATGTATATCATAAATTAATTAGGGATACGACTTACCTATACGCGACAGTTTTTCATTTGCTTCAGTACAGAGATAAAAACTCGAGATAATATTAAATTCAGTACCTACACCTAATACTCGTACATGTCAGTACTAGTAGTAGTATTTTCCATTTAAAATATCATTTACATCATCATTTGGTGATGATTGGTGTCTATCAAACATTGTGTGCTTAGACAAGTGTAGGTACATCTACAGTTCACCAATACTTTTTTTAATTGCATTTATGGGGCAACTGATTCTGGTCTAGGGCCTTACGCTTTACAGCATTTTATTATGATCAGCTAGTTTATTAACAAATTTCACTTACGCCAGTATCCCGCTCATATGGAACATCTCAGCGTTCAGATACGCCAGGTACGCCATAACGAATATAAATATTGGTTCAATGACTCTGACTTCGTGCGTGAAACGAGTGACGAGACCAGTGGCAAAGCCCCACACCACACCAATGCAAGTACCTCCAACAGCCACCACCAAGAACGATGCGAGTCCCGCTAGGAAGTCCGTGTATTCTAGATGCGATGCCCCCATTTCTCTGTAAAGATAAACACGAGTTAAAATTTCAAACATAGATTATTTAATTACCTACCATTTTTAAAGCACATTGATCCACCATTTCGACAAATTTTGTACTACAGATAGGTTAAAACTTACTTAGGAAGGTACCTAGGTATGTAAATATTCCGAGATTCTAAAAAATAACATTAACATATTTGGTACTTACGAGTACGCTTCAAACATATGGTATAACACAACAGTAACGGCATCATTTAACAGAGATTCGCCGAAAACTACAATGTAAAGAACTTCATCAACATGAATCTCTTCAAAAACGGCTAGCACAGCTACTGGGTCTACTGCAGAAATCAGTGCTGCAAATAATAGCATGTCTAGAAGAGGAGTGGTGCAGCCAAACATCCCCGTTTGTCCACAAGCCCATAAGGACGCCCCTGTGAACAAAATAAACGCACATTAACCGTCCAGATCAGAGTTGAGATATCAATAGTTAAAAGTAACGTAGTAAAGAATAACTTACCGATAGTCAGGGTGTTGAATACAGTGCCAACAACAGCAAATAAAAGAATCGTTCCAAGGTGATCAAAAAATAGCCTGTTTGGCATAAAGTATCCCGCGTCCAGGATAATTGGGGGCAGCATATATAGAAAGAAGGTATCTGGCGTCAAAGGCTGTACGTGCACGCTATGCGTACTCAGCAGTAGTGCCCCGATAAGCACTCCAACGAAAATAAGGAGACACGATTCGGGGAACATTTTGGATAACTTCGGTGCCATGTGGAAACCTGAAAAGAACGAATGCAAGTTGACTAAGTACTGATCAAAAAGGGCCTCTGATAAATGCAGCTTTGACTAGGTCCACCTAATACATAACCTGACAAATTTGTTCCCGTCCTATCACGAAATAAGACGGGGGTGAAAGACAGTGTGGGTTGTAAGAAGTTCGCGCGTGGAGCTTGCGGGCTAGTGATGCTACAGAATTATAATGAAGTGAGAAGTAACTATATCACTTCTGTAGTGAGCGTTAAATAATAGAAGTCCATATAAAGAATACTAATCGCATAAGGTAAGGTAGTGCTGGTCTGGTGGCTCCGTTGGCTCTAATGAGCTAAGTATGACCTAATATTACTGTTATAAAGTACTACGAGAAGTTATTGTAACCTGTAATTTGAGCCCCTTATACAGCCTATCTAGTATTTTTACAAAAAATATTATAATTATTCTCTTTGGTAAGTACGTCAGACATATGTCACTACTGTAGTGATATTTAATAGAAAATGTTAAAAATATGTAAAATTATTCAAAATATTTTAGTAATGCAAAATTTAGAGATAGTTCATCCAAATATTTGGGAAATCTAACCAAATTGCACCTAAATGTTTATATTTCACGAAGATACTTGTGGCTATTAATAAATTCAAGTATGCCTGAAGTCAAGCGTGATAAATTACCTCCCGCAAAATCTTACACTAGTATATACGACGTATTTGGAGCAATGTCGTATGGTAATGTGTTTCATGTAGGTTTGAACAAAACAAACAGAGATCAGTCAGTGTTTCATGCTTCTTACGGTGAGTCCGCTAATCGATCATTAGAATGTGATTACCCAGAATCGAAAAGTATAAATTATGTTACGAGTGAAAAGTATCATTCTTTAAATCACAATATCAGCAGCAAAACTGTTGCACCTTCTACGAGTACTTTATTTTATGATTTGGATGATATCGCTAAAAGACACTCATTTCATTGTCTTACTGAACTCAGTACATCAAATGCAAATTTCATGAAAGTGATGAAAATGCCAGGACCTCCATTCGGTGGAAAAACTACTGCTATTGTACAGGAATGTGCAACACAAATACACCCGAAACTATTGCCGAGGGATAGCATAGAGTTAAATGCAAAGAAAGTACACAAGCAAATATCCAAAGATGCAACACTTTCTTCTGAAATTTTCTTAAGGGACGATAATTATATAAATGAATATCAACGAAATAATCAACAATACAAAGACATATCTGACAGACATCAAAAATTTTGGTCATACGCAAAATACCGTACCGAGTACACTAAACCAATACCGGAAGAAAAGAAACCCAGAAAGAAAGATCGAGGGAAACGCACAGAGGATCCTTGTCCATGCCAATTATTTTCTTACGCCTGTCCTTGCACCGATAAAAAATCACTTACAGAATTGGCAAAAAACAGTAAGTCCTTGACAGTTGCTGATCAAATAACAAGTACAATTAAAATTAGTTCTGAAGACAAGAAAGACACAAAATCTCACAAAACAAAAAACCATAAACACGATCCTGTTAAGGAGGATAAGCCAACGAATACAAGCGTAACAGAAATGATCGAGGTAATTGTTCCTAAAATGGAACCTAGCATAAATGGTACCAATAAACAGGATGTACTGGTTCTCAGTGATAAAAACAATGTGAATAAGAATAAAAAACCTAAATCAAAATCTCGTAAAAAGTCCCGAAAGGTTTTATGTCCAAATTGTAAAGAGAATGTTAATGTCGTAATAAGCATAAGTACAACAGAAGAGGAAGAAATTATGAAATACGAACACTCTTCGATTTACCGTAGTAAAGAAATACCATCAACCACTGCTTATGCTTATAGAGCTTCTCCAAACGGTCACAGAAGTAAGAATATGGATGACGGTGATTTATGCCTTCATGAACCCCGATGTGAGCTGTTACCTGCCTGTCAGATATTACCAACCGAGAATTTTTACAATGTGAATCATAAATGCCCAAAAAAACATTCTGCTCCGAAATCAACACCTCGAATTATAAGAATAACTAAAGCTTGTAGACATCACCCACCTTGTACGGTTGTGCCATCATGTCAAAGGGCGAATGTACTAAAAAATAACTGTGAATATATACCCCCTTGCTTACACCGCCCTCGCTGTGTTAATCTACCTTTGTGTGTGCCATTTTCTAAAAGTCTTCACTATGAAGAAACAACGAATAAACTCGTTGATGACATAGAAACTTCAGACTGCGTACATATTCCGAGATGCAAGTATATCCCTGTGTGTCACCATGATTCATTGGCCCACGTGACTAATACAATGGACCAACAAATTAACATGGTGTCTCGAGTACAGAACGCATGCGAGTTTCTAACCGATTATAACACTCCAGCTTTTTTGATAAATCCGAAAACAACCTGCGCCGCTAATTCGTTTTCACCTTGTCCGTTATCGCCGAATCCATTTTGTTATGCAGAAAAGTTTAATTGCCGATCCAATAAATCATGCCAATTTGATTGTTCACATTGCAAATGTGTAAATGAATCTCATGAAGATCCAAGTGATGAGGCGGTAGTATTTATTAGAGATGTCGGGTGTCAATTCAGGAACAAAAGTTATTCACCTAAAGATTCTGTATTGCAATCTAAAGTTTCAAGTAACTCATTTGATTTCGTTGACGTTAAAATGGGCAACTATTACACAAATGTTCATACTTTGAGGTATGAAGATAAGTACACCAGCCCGCTATCCGGAGAGGAACATTCTTTTTCTACATGTTCAATTACTTCCATGGAGCTTGATTCGGAATGTCCATCTCACGGTCGCCGAGGAAACCGCATATCACGTAGAATCCGACCAACCACTGGTTTTATCCCAAAGTCAGCTTATGTCGCAGCATTCTCAACTCAAGCGAACCCTATACCAATGAAGTGTGAAGTTAACACATCAATAATTCCAGATTTTAACGATGGCCGTAATACCTATCCAGTGAAGTCCAGGAGAAGTTTTCTGAAGGGTAAATATAGAAAGATGTTTTCTGTAAAACGTAGGAGGAAATCTAGAATCAGTACGCATGTACTTAATTGTGGTTCGGAAAAACTTGTGCCTAAACAGAATCAATAAATAGTAGCTAAGGGCTACAAGTTTTGTATCGTATTTACAGACATGTTTGTATTTAAAAATGAGTGTTTATATTTTAATTATAATATATAAAAGCGTATTCATTTTTTCATTCTGTACTTATTGAACCCCTGAGATCACTTGTATTACCTTTACCCGCTCTTAGTACGTACATCCATGAGTTTATTCAGTCAACAGTAACCAACCCTGCGCTGAAGATATTCAACGAATGTAGGTCACAGCCGCGTTCCAGCGGAACAGCGGAAGCCCTACTGATCTTACCTAACTTCTCAATTTGCAAATACCACTAGCGAGTTAACCCGTGTAAGTAGATTCAGTTATGTTCTACTCTATAAAGCTTTGAGACTAACTTACATACCCTCAAAGTACTGAGTTATATTTTGATACATGCATTTAATTTTAAATAACACACATACATAAAGAGAAAATATATCGAATAAATCATTCCAAATAATACAATAGGTATATTCTTTATAATCATATTAATCATATTTGGTAGGTGTAGTAACGTCTCACTTCTGGTCTATGCTAAAATTATATTTTATGTAGAAAGTTTGATGTCAACAATATCTCCCAAACTTTTAGATTAACAAAAAATTTACCTAGGTACAGACGTATTGTATTTCTTTCTTTATTTGTTTATTTTCTGAGGTACCTTAGCCTACAAAATAAAATATATATAATATCAAACATAACTGCGCACATCATGTCTAGTTAAAATGTGTCGGCCTGAGCACCAAGTTAGATTCCCAAGCAAACAATTTAGGTGTAAACGCTACTTAACCAAGTTTACCTCACCTTTGAATACACCACAGAATTGGACGCAATTTATAGTAGAAAATTCAGGGGAACATATAATACCCGACACATGAAAAAGTAGTACAAGGGCGAAGAAATGTTTGTGTAGTATTTATTCTACTCGATTCGAATAGGTACCTATGTACATATTTTGTGGTGTATGGTGTGCGGTACGGTATGTATAAGGTGGCCTTAGCAATTTGCCATCATATAATATTGTTACCGACTCCATTATTTTATATTCCTGCATCGTTCCCGCAAACAGGGAACTTAATTAGCCCGACAAATTCGCAAACTTCCCGTGTTATTTTAGTTCGCTGTTATTGCTGCTCTGTCGTCGAGAATATTATAAATATTGTAAATGTGATATTGTAATTATGTAGTTAACCCCTGATTTATCTAGTACTCGTAGTCGTAAGAACGGCTGCTGAACATGAGGATGAGAACGAGAGAACATGAGATTCTGGGTTCAATTCTCCTTTCGGGCTTAGAACTGGTTTTACATGTGGAAGCTAGTCAAGTGTAACACTAGCCTCTACCATCAACTGGATTTTGTTAACTTTAACAACAGCCGCAAGATTACTTACTTACCTACATTTGTATTTATCGTAAACACTTTGTGATGAAAAGGTATATACATGTGTATAACAGGTACAGGCAAATAACAATAAGTACTTACCAATTTTTGCTATGCTAGCGAAGAAAATCCACAACCCTATCAAGAACGGCGTTTCAACTCTGTGGAACTCAAAAGCGGCGATTACAAGAGTCTTCTCCTTCTTGGCTGGTTTTTCAGTGCTCGGTAAATTGGTGGTAGTATCCTGATGCTGACGAAGCTGCGTGCCCGGAGGCTCGCCAGGCAAAGGTACCACGGGACCCATGGGCCCAAACCCCAGCCCAGGGTATGTGGAGATCCCATCGACTGTTATGGACGGACTTTGTTTCGTGGTGCTCTGAAAAGAAAAGAGAATTATCATTAATGTGGGCAATTATTATTTTGGTTGATGGTATTTAGAGAAGAGAAGAAGCCGAGAAAGAGCCGAGCGTCCAGGATTTTTAAGGAGTCTGCCAATTGTATTCGAATACAAGGCAAAACCAATTAGAGCACATTGCTTCCACGACTCTAATTGGTAACTTGAAATTGAACGCTGACAACACTGATGAAATACTTACAGGGTGAGACCATCTGGATAGATACCTTTTTTAAGTCTACAGGAATTCGAAATGAAACTCCACTTTCTCTGGTAGGTACCTATATGACGAAAAAAAGCAACTTTGAATTTCACTGAACGTACTGACATGGCTAGATATAATTTAATTTGTAGGTATGTTATATTTTGAATAAGTAGATAAAACAAAAAAAATAACATAATTTGAATCGCGCCTACATTGAGTGAATCGTGGTCAGCAGGCTTACTCTTGAAAACAATACAATACCAATCCAAGCGTGATCCGATTCCAATGTCAATTTGGCTGTCAGGCGATTTCGTACTCTTGAACACAAATCCGTTAACCTTGTATCAGCATCCTGATTGGCCAATGGTTGGGTCGTTTCCCAATCCTATTTAGTTTACTCAATCACCGCGCAATATTGAAACAATTTGGCGCTAGTCTCGGATTTAAGAGTACGAAACTTGACGAAACGGCACAATTCCAATGTCGATGTATCGGAATTGAGTTCAAGAGTAAGCCCCCTGGTCGGGCTTAATTTGCAATTAGTGGTAGATTTTTTATAGAGTTTTAGACGTGGGAGAGCCATGCTTCGGCACGAATGGGCCGGCTCGACCGGAGTGATACCACGACCTCACAGAAAACCAGCGTTAAACAACGCTTACGTTGTGTTTCGCCGAGTGAGTGAGGTTATCGGAGGCCCAATCCCCTTTTAAAAGGTCGGCAACGAACTTGTGACTCCTATGGTGTTGCGGGTGTCCATGGGCGGCGGTAATCGCTTACCATCAGGTGATTCGTCTGATCGTTTGCCCTCCTATCACATAAAAAAAGAGCCAAATTAGCACCTGAACTTTCTCCTAAAGTAGTGTATACAAATGCAATTTTTTAACAAAGGTTTCGATTTAAAACGTATTTTACCAAGCGCGAGCGTCATCATTGCAAACACACAAATATTTTCGGACTAGGTACTCGTACTTATACTTGTACTGGTAACCTACCAGCACTTTTTCAGTGGGTAGGTAGGTACTACCTACAATTTTAACAATCTACAGTCACGAAAAATAACATACAAATGACAAGTCTATAAACACGACTACAATAATATCACTGTTTTTTTTCCTTTGGCATTTCAATCTCACCCTTCTTCATAGTTAATATATAAAGTTTGCGTCTTTTCGTGCGTCCACGATCCAAATAATCCGCCGCCTACAGACAATTTCTCGAGGATTTTTAGGTAAATATTGCACTTAACCATTCGTTAGGCGTTTCTATACAAATTGAATAATGCCTCAGAGAACCTTGGCGTTAGAAAATTACCTAGTACGTTTATTTTTAGTAAAATTTGCCTTTTCAAACAGAGAGGTTTTTTGCTAGTCTAATATTAGATGGCCTTTTGATAAAAAAAGCATTCCGAGTACCTAAGTACTGAGTATTTTTTTCCAAAGCGATCAACTTAGTATTAAACTAACGCGAATAAAAAATTGTTATTTTACCGTTTATGTTACAAATATATTTTGTTATTTCATTGAATATTGGGTACCTACCTACATTTTTTATTGTATCTTGATAGTCGGTGCTAACATATAACACGAAGTGGACAAGAGTTCTTGCTTGCCAGCCAGTCATCTTAACCTTGGCCACAGACGGCTTTGTCTTAGAACCTCGGCCTTCGCCGAATTGGCACGAAATGCCCTACTTTATAAATGAAACCGTTTAGCATTTTCATGATCAAAGCTTATCTTGAAAATAAGAAATTAACAGGTAAAATTATAACACGTAATGCGAGGTTAGAGTAATTTTGTTTAATAGAAAAATTCCCAAGAAACCTGCCATAATTAAGTACCTACTTGTTTTATTTAATTCTGCTATGCCACTAGAGAATTTTATTAGGAGAATCAGTATACTTGCAATGGGCAAGTAGGTATACTGATTCTCCGAACAAAATTGTCTGCCAAACGCTACCTTAATAACAGCTTTCCACACTACTCTATCGATCTACCAGCTCATACCGTTTATTTTCTTACTCCTCTTGTTGTTTTGTACTCACAGTTCGTTGGTAACTGTATTTCATTATTTATCTACTTACATAATATCAGAGACATATCCTCTAGAGCTACATAATCCATAATTCCTTAATATCAACCACGTCCCGACGTATTACTCAGTTGACTGCTCATTTCATTATTCAGACAGAGGCACGTTCAAAACGTACTAATTAGTAGACATCCCAATTTGCAGTTTTACTTTTTGTTTTTAGGTGATGGTCTATATCAATTATTTAAAATTAGGCTTCGATATTAATTACAGTTTTACTACGAATAAAAAGTGCAAGGACTTAGTTACTAATCTTTATCTAAGTAGGTCTTAATTAATTTCATCACATATTTTTAGACCCCGTGGTAAACAGAGTTCTTCATAAAACTACCCAAATAATAAAATAAACATACTAAAATATTATAAAATCTTGATGTGCAAGAACTGGGTAAAACATTATTTAACGAGCTAGACAAATGAAATTTCATTTCATTTCATTTCATTTCATTATTGTTAATTTAAATTCGTCGATCCTAATGGTAAGACTCGTGATATTTTATATTTAACAAGCTTGATAACATATTCTCTGGCACATTAACATAAATTCAAGCGTATCAAGATATTGATCTAAGACTGGGACAAATTTATGACAAAAAGATAATAACTGTGTTGTGATACGAACATGAAGACATTCGATATTTTGCTTATTTATTCTTAAAATACATGTTTTTATTGCTCTAGATTATGCAATATCTACATGGAATAAATCATTTCAACAATTTGAGAATTCAAAATGTTGGTCGCCCGAACAGGGACTTGAACCCTGGACCCTTGGATTAAAAGTCCAATGCTCTACCGACTGAGCTATCCGGGCTGTAGCGATGTTACCGAAATAACAGTTCATGTAAATGGCGCAGCGATGAGCCGAATATGAATCACTCCCATTGCCACCGTTAGTAAATTTATTAAATAACGAAGTCTGAGGTCTAAAACTTACCTGATAATTTACAATGATTTATTTGACTATACACATAACGCACCCTTTTTTAAATACTAGAAAGAGAGTTCAATAGATTTTACAGTATAAATACTATTACCAGATTTTTAAAATATAAATTACTAGCGACCCGCTCGCGGTTTCACCCGCGCTGATCCGTTCCTAAGAGGCATAGCGTGATGTTATATAGCCTATGTTACTCAGTGATAATGTAGCTTTCTAAGGGCAGAAAAGAATTTTTGAAGTCGGTCCAGTACTTTTTGAGCCAATTCGATACACACTTCGATACTTACATACAAATCTTTCCTCTTTATAATATTATTAGTATAGATAATGGCAGTTTTATTTATATAATTGTATAAACTTTTTTTTTTTTTAAACATTGCCCCACACTAGGATTTTCTCCTGTATCGTGGGTGCATTTACAAACACAAATTCTCACATACACAAACGCCCAGACCCGGAACAACTATCTGTAGAACATACAAATATTTGCTCCGTGTGGGGATCGAACCCACAACACGTGACGCAGAAGCCGATCGCTCAGCCGCTACGCCAAACGTGTCGTCATGTACTTGGGTACAAGTATTGTATACAATATGTAGGTATAAGTACAGCATTTTGTCTTTAAATTTGGAAGACAGGGCTGAGATTCCATTCAGGCAACATTTAAACCCTGTCAGATCCGTGAAGGTATTGTTAGGTATCGATATCCGGTTCTATCTATATAATCAGTTTCGCTTTAGGTACAAGAAAAAAAATATCCCCTATTTTTATAAAATTAGGGAACTCAACTGGTACTACTTACGGTGGTCGCGACACCGTCCCTAGGTTCCAAACATACTAAGGTCCATGTTAGTTTTACCGCAAAAAAATCTAGATTTTGGTGGTAGTTGTGGCAATTTGGGCACGACAATCGTAAATTTGAAACTTCAGTAATATGTTTACTTTCATGAATATTTAGTGTTTCTCATTTTATTTGATGATGTGATTGGGATACCTATATGTATGCCCCTTTCGGATCGGACTGGGTTTTTTAACACAGTGTACATATTATGTACATAAATAGTAGGTGTTTAGTTTTAGTATTTTCTATACCTTGGTACCAATACGTAAATATTCGTAGGTATATTTATTATTACATACCTATATTATGCCAATACTTACTTTTTGATTACAATTTATAATATAAATATATTATAATTCCCGTACATAACAACGATTAAGTAAGTTACATAACGAAGAGGCCAATATTTTTCTTTTATAAAATATACCTATTGGGTACTGTAATCTACATTATACCAAATGTTACATTGTTTTTTTTTATTTTATCACAGCGTGCATGTGTTCATAACAGCCTCGAATAAACACGTTCTGTATTGGCTGATTACGTTGGCCCATATTTTTTTTTCAATTTGGCTCGCATGTCTGCAGGCGGGGGCGCGGGCTACAGGCCGGGGCCGTAATGTATGGCTGTTTCGACGCTTACTATACGGCCCGGATAGCTCAGTCGGTAGAGCATTGGACTTTTAATCCAAGGGTCCAGGGTTCAAGTCCCTGTTCGGGCGACCAACATTTTGAAAAATCTTGTTAATTTTACAAGCATTATAATATAAATAAAATAAGGAAGTTATTAAAATCAGTCGTAGTAAATTGTAGCATCGTTTTTAATTATTTATTTATTATATTTTTTAATAAAAATATCATTATTATCAAATGAAAATAAATATGGGAATTGTCTATCGTTAATTTAATGTCAGCTGGAGATACTCGTAAGTGACATTTTGTTAATTACTTTTGAGTTCCGTCTGTCCTGTTACTTTAATTAATTTCTTAATGTGATTGAATTGGTAAAATACAATATACTTAAATAAAGAAGAAACAGCAAGAAAATATACTTGTACTATGGATTAATTCTTAAAACTTCCTAAACCAGTATTTTTTCATGTAAGTATTATGGGTAGGTATGTTTACAAACACAAATCTCACATGCACAAACACCAGAACAACTATCGGAACAACTATTTATATGGACCCGGATCAACTATCTACAGACCATACAAATATTTGTTCCATGCGGGCATCAAACCCGTAAATATAAAGATATTACGTGACTTACTTTTCAAATAATTCTTCAATCTTAGATGACTCAACAATCGACTGGTCCTATATGGATGGTTTCCTCCATAATAAAAAACTAGTACCTAACCTCTGTTGAGTAACTTAGATTAAAAAAAAACCTAGCCTCTATCTCGTTTCACTTCTAATTACTTGCTAAAACATTACCAACATAGTGCCATGCTAGTTTCCGACGTCGAATCATAATACTCGCGCGCGCGCTGGCCTACAACTGCGAACTGGTGCTCGACAGTGTCACCTGTGTCACCGGCTACATAGGTATTTAGTAGAATGAATAGATACAAAATAAGAAAACAAGGTTTTTAAATTAGTCGAAAATTTCAAATAAGTCATTGACCCCAGAATAACGCTGATCACAAACTTAAATATAGGAAAACAACAATTTATTGAGATAAATCAGGATAATTTCATTTTTCGGAGTCGTGGCGAATGTAATCATGAGTCCCAAAGCCATAAGAGTCACGTCCTTGTTTAGGTCTCATGTAATAGGAAGCGGCCCTATGGCCTTTAACCCGGCACAAATCGAAACTCCCAGCTGCTACCTACTGAGTTGCGGATTGAGAGAATTTTGCAGAAAACCCAATAATGTGATGCGACGTCTGGGAATCGAATCCAGGACCTCTAACGTAACAGTCGCGCTTATGAACACTAGACTAATAAGTTAGTTGTACCTGCTTAGTTATCGTTAAAGAGATTAGTGACCATTCAGTTTCGTAAAAAATGTTTTTCTATTGTTTGCTAATTATTCTTTAACAGGAACCGACTTACTTCAATAGGTGAGCAGCGAGCGCACGACAGGAGGGCTGCGGTGAGTGCAGCCCACGCGAGCGGTCGCCTGCACGCGCGCCGACTCAAATTGACTCCATGCTTCAACGAGGTCATGCTGGCAGCACTATCACCTCGCCGACATTGACGCACACGATATCACCACACACTGTCAGTCCAAACTCATGAAAATCACACGAAATACGAACAATAACTTGACGGACTTAAAGGCCTGACTATAACCACATTACTTTATTATCTCACAATTCGTAACGCCAACGGTTGTAATATAAAATGTTTTATAAACTATTGTAACAGTGAACGTATTCTTGTCGGGTCTCCATAATATTGAAAAGGTATTTGAAACTTGGAGACAATTATTTGTCGTAAATAAGTTTTAACCGTGACGTAGTCTTCTCATTTTATAGTTGATCGTAATTTATAAATAATTAAATACATAATTAGGTACCCAGGTACATCTATACAAACTAAATATTTCGTTCATAGAATTAGTAATTTTAGTCTGAAATTAAACATAGTAGGTACGATCAATTTAACATAATTTTTACCTGTGGATCTACCTAAATGATAGCCTTTATGGGACATTTTCAGATATCACAGTTTCAATGTAGCAGCAAAGTCACAGACACCTATACTCAACAGTGCGTAGATTCGGGCTGTGGATGATGATGAGGAAGGAGATTTTTCCCATGCGATGCATCCTTTGGCCGTTTTGCATCGGCTATGCTATTGTTTTTTTTCTAATGAATAAAATCTTTTGTCATGTACCGTACTCAAATAAGTATTTTGCAATTAGGTTGGTACTACCGGATACTTTTCTCATGTGAAGTGAAGTGAAGTCTGTCAGCCCAGGTCAGCCCACACCCAGCTAACGTGGTTTTTTTTTTATGGAATGCAAACGTGCAGACGTATCGCCTGATGGTAAGCGATTACCGCCGCCCATGGACACCAACAACACCGGCTCTTTAAAGCCGGTCGGCCTGTTGACTACAACTTAATCTCTCGTAAAATTAATGAAAACGATGATGGAGTTTATACATATTATATACTTACAATCTTCATGCATTATTTAAACTAAAGGTACAAACTTTAGAAAAATAAATAAGTATAATATTAGATAGGAAAGTAAATCACGTTAAAAATAGAAGAACATTGCTATTCTTGCTAGTAAAAAGCAAAAGTTTATTCTCATCTATTTGAAAAATCAGTTCATAATCTAGATGGGTCTCAGAGAATCTTAATGTGTTTAATATGGCAATGGGCTGTGGGTAGGCGTCACGCGTCGCCACGACGGCGCCGTTTCGCCCTTGTACCCACTCCAAGGATGTCGACTCCACAGGACTTGTACCAAATGTCATATTCATTAGCTTTACACGAGCGTTGACTGTATTGGCATTGATCCTTTGCCGAAATGTTCGATGGGCGTTGGACTATAAATGGCTATTTTATATATTATATCAATTTACGGCTTAAATCTATATACTTATAATAAATCTGTAGAGAGGTCAATTCTGTACATGAAATATATTTCCAAAATAACTATCAGCGGGTGATTAGTGATCGATACTGACGCCAAAAATGCAATCAGTAAAATTTTTGTCTGTCTGTCTGTCTGTATGTTCGTTATAGAAACAAAAACCACTAGACGGATTTCAACGAAACTTGGTACAATTGTTCTTCATACTCCTGGGCAGGTTATAGTATACTTTTCATCACGCTACGATCAATAGGAGCGGAGCACAATTAAAAAATGTTGCAAAAACGGGAAAATTATTTGATTATTTTGTTCTGGGAAGTGACATGGGTCGTTGATAAAGCGAGCGTAGCCGCTGGCGGAAGCTAGTTCAAAATAAGTATCTTTCAGCCTGAGTTCTCCATCACAAAAGAGATAATTAGAAAGTGGTTATGTAGGTACATACGATGTAAATAAACCTAGTTGTTTTTTTTTAAACCCACTAAATGTTTAATATGATATCCCAAGTAAAGAATTCATACAAATTATCAGTCCTTCTTTCCTGAAATCGGTAAAAAATTAGCTGACAGAATGCTATTACTGCACAAATGGTGCATATTGTAAAGCCATCGTGTTGGCTTTACAATATGCACTCTTTGTGCATATTGTAAATCTGCATATTGTAATATGCACACAGCGGCGCGGGCAACGTATTCAGTAAATAAATCTAAACGATGCACTGCATCGGAATAGAACGGTAGTAAATTAGTTTACATAACTGGGCACTGATAATTCGACAGAATAAACAATGGCAACCTGAATTACTATTAAATATTTCAGCGAGGCACTATTATGATGTCCATACAATTTAATCCTAGATTTAGCTAACATTAACATTTTCTATATCAACTATTTTGATGTGGATTAAGCATTTAAAGTTGTTGATTTATTTATTTACTAAGAGTAACCTTTATACATAACTAAAATTCGTCCTTAATTCCTGACTTTCCAGCTTTTAAAGCGGAAAAGTCTCACCAAAAATATTTATGTCCAAACGTTGTACCTAATTAAGCTGTATATTTTATCAAGGCTGAAACTACGCGTAAATTTACGCTTGGTATTATAATAGCAACGTTATGAGCGTCTCTGAATATGAGCCTAAGATTTATGACCCTCACTTATTTCTAAGTATATCTAAATGTGTGCCTAATTCCTCAGACTTTTCCGCTTCAAATAATCTGTGTAGCCTTGACCGTAAATGGTAATGCCGCACCCGGTTGGGTGAGACGCACAATCTACTCAAATTTATAACCCTTAGGAAACGGTCGGCTGCCCCATTCTTCGTAGGGCATGCCCTAGTTGTGTCAATGTTTTACAGTTGAACACATGACTCCCAGTAAATAAGGCTTTAACTTCGACTGGCCTGAATTTATAGCCTTTACGTGGTAAATAATGTACAAGCTATTGTAGGTATTTTATTTGATTTGGGAGGTCACTAAGGGATATATATTAACGCAGTCAGACTAGTCAGTTAAAAACATTAATAAGCTACATATAATGTTTTTTAATTTACACCTTCAACCATCATCACGCCTGTATTCCACAATAGGTCAGGCAAAGGAGCATCAATATACACCCACAAAAAAAAAATACTGATATATTAGTTTATTATTTAGGTATTAAACGAAAAATAAGATAATTAAACATCCTTTTTATAAATACCATACTAAATGACTACTCATAAATTAGGTATATAATGGGTACATACTATACAATTCCATGTCATTTAAATTAGAAAAATATGAAATCCGGGACAAACGCAACTAACCCAAGCTTATAGTAAACAGCCTTTGCTACTGGATGCTTTGTATTCCAAGTAGACACAATTTTGCTGGATAGTAACGATACGACAGCTTCAGCCGCTGGCTGGCAACGTAATCGTACACGAATATCTAGTTATGTACCTATATGTACGAGAGTTCAAGGACAATGCAGCAGTAGACTACGACACTTGTCGAAAAAGTTCTTATCTAATAAATTTTATAATAAGCACTGGATTTTACAAATCTTAGAAAAGTTTATAGCCATTGAACATTCATTTCTTCTACCCTCCGAAGAGCCGTAGTACTTCTAAGTGGCTTGATTTCAATATAAATATCAACAAATATTCCAGATTATTGGAATGTAAATCGTTTAATCTAGTAGTGACGTAATAATATTTACTCAGTTGGATTATTAGCCATGTCGGGGCGAGTTATTGTTTGACAAAATAAGTAGGTACGTACCTAACTACTAACAATTTTGGCAAGAGCATTTTGTATGTAGAAAATACCACGAATTCACATAAAATTATGATTGATTAAATACCAACCAAATTTATATGAACAGTTTACCAGAAATTAATATTTTGAGATATGAGAAACAAAATAAAAAAAGGAACTACAGAGCCCAAGAGATTACTGACATCAATAAAAATGACGAAGCTCAAAGGCCGGCTCAGATGCTTATCTGATAAGTGCGTTAAGCTTATAACGCACTTTAATTTCTTATTTGATCAAAACAAACAAGGTTATAATATTTAATTATGTTGAAATACAGGCCGTTTTTGATCAAACAATTTTGTCTCTAGCCATAATTCCATAAAAAAGAAAATTAAAAACAAAAATTTAATGGCATTTCATATTTTTTAGACCATAAACAGCCAGCATCCAGGGCCCTAAACTAAAAAGTTTGAATACATGTTTATGAATCTTACTAATAATAAAACCTCATTTGTAGTTAAAGTACTATTTATAATGAAGGATGACTGAGGTTCTGAGGTTGATGTTGTTTACTTTATTCCCTAGTGATTGTTCATTGAACAAACTGTGAAAAGGTTTATATTCAACTCCCAGTCCCCCACGAGGTCAGCGCAGCGTCGTGAAGCCTAGATTTTTTCTCATTGTTGTCTGTTAAAAGGGTTATTGCCTAGATGTTCATGTATCGATTAAAATTGTTTCTAGTAAACACAAAGGCTTTTTGTTTGAAGTTTGTATTTAAAAATGTAAACAGGTGTCGTGAGGTCTGACAATAGGAGGCAGTTCAAGGCCAGTGCAGTTGCGGCCGTGTGTGACATGAAAGCTCCGTCGTTTTAATATGCCCCATTGGTCGGCGACTCGTTTTATACAAACCCACAGACTGTTATTTACTAATGTGGACTCTTTCTATCTATTTCGATTTTAGTCAGGGTCCAGACAAAAGAAACATTTACGAAATTTGTATCTTCGTTTTTAAATATCCAACTATTTTTTTAAAAACTATAGCAACGTCGGGAAATCATGGCTCTCCCAAAATGTCGGGAATTAAATAATATCAATACAACATACAAAATCCGTAAAAAGTAATTTCATTTCAATGTTCTTACAAATTTCTACGGAACCCTCGGTGGGCGAGTCCAACTCGCTTGGCCGGTTTTTTTTAGTTAGGACTTAGGAGTTAACCGTCTTAGAGACGGTAATTTTCCCAATCTTGGCATTTCTCTCTTAATTTACCTAAACAATTATTTTATTTTATTTTAGGATAGATTGTAGGATAAAATAGTTTTATTTTAGGATAAATTAAAATTTCGGGCCCTGACTACGTACTTGTAAAACATTAGGTATATTTAACTAGGTACTTACGAACACATCATGAATCAAATTGTGTAATTCTTCATGAGATGATCTATAGAGATAACTATTTACTAGATTCAGCAAATCGCGTAAAGACCTCGGGCATAAAAACATAATGGATTTTGCATTGTTTATAATTTGTTACTTGACGACCAGAATTTAGTCCCAACTATAGATGGGATTCTGCCCAGGCATTTTGGGCGAAAAAAATAAATGCCCTGGCATAAACCCATCTCTAGTCCCAACATATAAAAGTACCTATATAAAAGCGAAATACCACTCATTCACTGACTAATCACGAAATCTCAGGAAACTATAAGTAAAGTCTATAGATTTTCTATAGGATATAGACAACCGATCAAGAAAAGATTTTGAGAAATTCCCATGCATTGGGAATAAACTTCAGAAACGCGGGACATAAAGTTACTTTACTTACATAAAAGATACGTTACAGTAAATTTTATTAGAAACTGTCAATACATTGGAAATTGTAAAACTTAACAAATAAAACTCGGTATCCCCTGGGGACAAGCTTTAGTAGATTTATGGCCGCTCTGTAAAGCCGTCTGTACGTTGACATTAAATAAATAACAAGTTGGTATTATAAATGTTTCTGAACTACACTTGACACAAGTATATAATTATGGTATATTCAGGTATTGTAGGTAGGTAGTTAATAACTTTTAAGAAATAGTAGGTACATACCATCATACATAAACATACCATCACGCCTGTATTCCCCGAAGGGTTAAGCAGAGGCGTACTTAATGTACACCCACAGTTCACCGGTATGTTTAGGTCCCATGTTATAGGGGGCGAGTCTATAGCCATTCACCGGCACAAATCCAAACTCCGAGCTGCTACTGAGAATTTCATAGAAAAACCCAATAACACTGCTCGACCTTGGGATCGAACCCATGACCTCTAGTGTAGCAATCGCGCTTGGGACTACTAGACTAATGAGGCACTATTTAACTTTAAATGTTGTAATTAGAATCGATGTTCAACTAAATGTAGATACGTAATTGACAATCGATTCCATCAAACAAAAAAATCTTGAAATACATTTTAAGGAGATACCTATTCTATATTACCACCTCCTTTTATCAAAAATCCTATGTGTTAGTAGGTTGATACCTACTTGAGGCTACTTCCAATATAAAATAGGTAGTAACCTATAGCTGAACTTACCACTGAAATACAACTACTCGTATAGCCTCTTCAGGCTTCTAGGTTGTCAACAAGGATAATTTATTTATTTCCATCAACTAAATTCACCAACCATGGGATATGGGACGAACTAGGTCAACGATATACAAAAATTGGATTATGTTGTAGTAAGATAATAAGAAATAACTTGTATAGGTAGTTTGTACATCCCCTATTTACGAATTACTTAAACAAGTTATTTATCTTATGTATTTTTTTTATGGGATAAGAGGGCAAACGAGCAGATGGATCACCTGATGGTAAGCGATTACCGCCGCCCATGGACACCCGCAACACCAAAAGAGGTATTTAGTACAAGCATAAAATAGGTAGATATGTTGTTTTTAATTTTACAGAAATAAATTCATAGTAGATAAAAATCATTTTTTAAAACAAGCTTTTATTTAAATGCTCTCTAAGAAGAAAATAAACTTTAAAACCCATCCATTCATGTATTACATTATACAATTTAATGGATATAAAAGCTTGTCGCGAGATTTAGTTACTTACCTGTGTTTTTTATGGGATAGGGGGGCAAACGAGCAGACGGATCGCCTGATGAGAGCGATTACCGCCGCCCATGGACACCCGAAAAACCAGAGAAGTCACAAGTATGTTGCCGGCCTTTTAAAAGGGGATGGGGCCTCCGGTAACCTCACTCACTCGGCGAAAGACAACGTAAGCGTCGTTAAATGTCGGTTTTCTGTGAGCCGGCCGGTATCACTCCGGTCGAGCCGGCCCATTCGTGCCGAAGCATGGCTCTCCCACGGAAAAGAAATATTTTATGGAATAATATACTTTACCAAAATCTTTTCTTAGAAGTACTTAAAATGTTTTAAGATCAAATTACATATTGCACCTATTCTCGGATAAATCTAAATAATATATATTTTGCCTATTAGAAGCAAAATAAATTGAATTCACTCCATTATTACGGAAAAATAAACTAGTAGGTACCTAGATCAAGAATCACATAAAAACGAAACCTAGATAGTGTGTCATCCGCATAGATAACCTTGAAATCACCGTCGTCAATATAAGGTATAGTAAATTGGTACCTAACCATTCTAATGACCCTTGCAGTAATCGATGAGGAGATCTACGGATAGGTAGATTGTTTTAATATTCATCGCATATTTCACCAAAAGATTCAGTCGTAAAATGAAAACCCATAGTTTGTGCGTACCCCGCTAGGGGGGCTAATGAGAAGTTATGCAATTAAAAACTTCTGTTGCCCTATCACCGTGGCCATGTTACTCGCGAGTACATTCGCCAAGACCTCGAAACGTAGCATATCCCAAGTATTTTTTTTGTACATCTCTCGAGAATAATAACTGAGTAATAAATCAAAACTAGGGCAGTGCGGTACTCTCTGAGTACTACTGACAAACAATACGTCTCGTCATCCGCGCAACGTAAACATTTTACTCGTAACCTTTAATTAAACACACCGAACAAACCGGAGTTTCATTTAGAAATTATATAGCAAAAGGAGTGCAAGATCTCGAAAAGATATGTATCTAGATATTCATATAGATCTCTTTAAAGGTAGGTACCTATCTCTATAAATAATCATCTGGAGCATTTTGCATAATTCTGCGTAGCTTCTAGGATAGAAAAAGCAAGAAACCTATCGTTTATTAAAATTACTGAATCAGTATCTACAAGTTGACTTGTTGAATACATTAACATGTTTCTATCCTTTTTGTGTTTTTTTTTGCATTTTCCATGCTAAGATTATTAAGTTATTTAATAGTAAAGGAAAAAATTCAATCGCGGGCAGGATTCGAACCTGCGTCTTCTGGTATATCAAACCAGAAGACGCAGGTTCGAATCCTGCCCGCGATTGAATTTTTTCCTTTACTATTAAATAACTTAATGTTTCTATCCGTCAGGATAAATTACATGATAGATTTTATCGCCTATTTTGTCCAGTCCAATACATAATTATTAACCCATGCATCACCACCAAATTTTTATACCTATTTCATGCAATTAAGAAATTTCCTAATGTGAATGAGTTCATTAGATAACCACCTAATATTGATGTGCTCATCATTATTATATTTGGTGTTCCAAATACCTACTTTTAAAAAATCATATAGTTAATAACAACTTTACTAAACCTGTATCTCTTCCTTCTAAAAATTCACAGTGCATGCAACATGACTTCAATGCAAACATTATTCGCTTATCTTACATAGCTGACATATTTTTATCCAAGCATTGTCGTAAGAATAAAGCGCCGCTTATGTCGATACCACTTAAGCGCAACCGACTTTGTGGAGTGGAAAATGTGGACAATACGCGAAGAATATGCATAGAACATTATAGAAATAATCTTGTTGCGGCTAAAAGGCTTTACACGCTAGCGATTTTTGGGCGTTTCTCCAGCAAGCTTGCCGCATTTGCGTAGCTAGTTCGCCGCGTATACTTATCTAGCTGGCCACATGAGCATTGCGAGCTTACCGTATGTGCGTAGCAGGCTCGCGGCATGTGCGAAGCTAGCTCGTCGCATGTGCGTAACTAGTTCGTCGCATAAACATAACTAGCTCGCGACAAAGCCAGCTTGCTCGAGCATAATATTGTTACGCTGGAAACATGTTCACAAATCGCTAGACGAATATTGGCCAAGCCTTTTTCATTTCTCGCTGTTATGCAAGAAACGTAGTCTTTGGATTTATTGTAACAGAGCTTGCGCCGCCCATTCAAATCATGTTCAAGTTCTAGCCCATTACACTACAATCAAGCGCACGCTTAGCTACTTGAAACAATATAAGTATAATATCGATTACAATAGGTACAACGACAAACATATTTCTGTTGAATTTTTTATGAAGTGCCTATGTCATTAGGAATTCCTAGAAGTAAATAATACGTGCGAGTGAACCTTGATACCTAAGCCTTGATACCTACCATGATAATTCTTAATATATTGATAAAGATCACAATTTGTGAATGTCGCGCGAAAAATAAGAGAGACAAGTTGGACAATCAACTATTAACTACAATAACTGTTACTGGTAAGGCGTTTTTTTTCGTTTAGTCAGGACGGAGACTTCCTCGTTCCTTCCTCGTGTAATCAAATGCTACTGCAGAGCGTAAGGTCTTAGATTTGACCCCCAGTTCATACAAACTGTTATTCGGTTTTTCTATGAAAGTCTCAGTAAAAACAGCACAGAGTTTGATTTCATGCCCGGTTAATGGCTATTGCCAATTTGCTAGCCTATTACATGGGACCTAAAAACATACCGGCGAACAAACTGTGGGTGTATTTCTGTAAATACTGCCTATCTAGTGTCAAGTGTCAAAGCGGAATGATGTAGAGATTCCTAGTCTATCAACAATAAACTGCATAAGTAAATCACAGTTCATTCACCTACAAACTTTCGCAGTACGATAATCAGATTCCAACTGGCACGCTTCTCTTCGAGTCACGAATCTGCATGCAAATTATTTTGATCTGTCATTCAAATTCAAAGTTACCTGACACAAGTAAAAGCGTACTGATATAATCTAATATTTAGATTTAGAAATGTAAACAAGCATGTAAACAGAGCAGCGTGTACAAGCCAGCCTCATACAAAATGAATAGAAATTGAGGTTACCTATTAAATATGTACGTAAGTACAGAAGGAATATCATTATTCTAAGCAGGCTTAGTCGATCTTACGTGTACCATATACACATATCTATTCTTCACAGTTCTACTAAAAATCGAAGCAAAAGATCGTTTGTCTGTTAATCTTACAAACGATCACGACGACCAGTGTTATATTTCTAATAATAATATAATATCTATATATTACTTTGCTACCTTCTTTTAAAAAAAAACGTTGCCCTAAACTAGGATTGTCTCCTGTAACGTGGGTGCGTTTACAAACAGAAATTGTCACATACACAAACCCCCAAACCCAGAACAACTACCTGTAGATCATATAAATATTTACTCCGTGTGGGGATCGAACCCACAACACGTGGCGCAGAAACCAATCGCACAACCGCTACGCCAAACGTGTCGACAAATAAAGAGTAAATAAGTCCACGATTTGTTCAACAGAAATTGTTAGTGAGATTTCTCATTTTTATTACTTACTAAGCAATTAATATGAACAAAGAAATAAAACAACTATTATATTAGAGCAATAGAATAAATACATACATACACTCACGCCTTTCTCCCCCAGCGGTAGGCAGAAAGTATAGAATACATACATACAATTAAAAATGGTAATTAATTAATAAAATACAAATAGAATAGAATTACAGCTCTCGTGAACCATACTTATTTTGTTGGATTGGACTGCACTTTATTATCAGCCGAAATAAAATCGTTTGTGTGTGCGTCACACCCATAGGTATACATACAATAATAATCTAGACTAGAATAGACTGATCAAGCTATCGGCCGATGAAAAGTCTATAGTATAAGGGTACTTTTAGTAATAGTAGATTAAGGCAAAGATTACCGAAATAGTTGCAGTTATGTATGTACATAACTGCAACTATTTCGTATTCGGAACAAAAGTTAAATCCGCTTAAAAGACGTTAATCTGTTACGACAGAGAGATGGGTGAACCGGCAAAGCCTCCTGTGGCCTAGGTACTTACACTCACAGTTCAGAATTCGGTCGAGCCTATTACCATCATTAACCAGGCCTAATTCTAATCTCTGAGCTGCTACTTATTAAGAATTCACAGAATAACCTAATAACATTTTACTCGACTCGAGCGAACGACGTACGAACCACGGGCTTTACACCCAGTAGCTGCGCTCGTGACCATATGCTTATACCATTGAGGCAGAAGGAATACAACATTTAAAAAGTGATCAAATTGGTACTTAAACGAACATTTAAATTGATTTGCCAATAACAGTCGGACGCGACGTCACTGCGAGACTGCGATAGGAAAGTTATAAGTAATTTATAGACAACAACGTTGAGATCATTGAATAATCGAATCTACCTAATTGGATTGACAGTATCTTTCAGTTTGAACAGTTGAAGTCGGAGTAGGTGTATTACGAAGTTCGAAGCGCGTCATTGAGCTGCCTGCTGCCGTCATTGGATGAGAGGCGAAACGAGCAAAATGACGTCAGTTTTTATATAAAGCAGCATAATTGTATTCCATACAAATTCCAGCTTACTGACGTCGGCATTCATCTAGTTGCCGTTATGTATAGACATAAGAAATAACGCCTAAATTGCGATTCAGTAAAAACTCCGCAGAAATGCAAAGGATTCCATGCTAGTTAGTCTTTCAGTTTGTGACGTGTATGAATAACTGTGAGATAATTTATAATAAAACAGCATAATATTATTATACCGTGCTGTAGTGTTCTAGTCATAAGGTCGACTGCTACGCTAGCGGTCCTAAATTTTATTTCTAGATCGAGTAAAGTATTATAGGGATAATCGATAACATTTTCAGTTAAAAAAAATTCAAATGCAATCGTCATTCCTTGTCTATCCATCTCTCTCAATCCGCTGCCAACAGCACCTTGTCTACGTCAAAAGTATCATCGGTTTCAAGGCTCCATCAAGAAAATAAAGAATTTGCTTTCGTACAACTCATTGCTCTTCACGTACGCTACGGCTACGATGATGACTACGAAGCGTAGACCCTCGTAGCGTAGCCTCGTAGTATTGGATTCCGCGTAGCAACTAGCTATAAGATTGATGGTTTTGAAATCGAAGCGGGCTCATGATTGCCTTTCATGCATTTTACAAGATTTTATTATAAATCATTATAATTTAACACATATATTGTATACATGTATGTATTTACTATTTACTTTGACGGTCAATATTAATTTCAGAGTAGCCACGTTTAGCGAATCATAATTTCAGGTTCCGGATTTGCTTCCCAGGTCGAGTGAAGTGTTTTAGGATTTTCTAGTAATTTCTTAATTTTCGGAATTTGGATTTGTTCCCTGTGCACTATCAATCAAAACCTAGAATCTTATAACACACAGTACCTACACCTTTGCTTCACCGTCCGGAGATAGAACATATATTATTCTGTTGAGAAATTTACAAAAGACTGCTTATCTAGAGCTAGTAAACAAGTCTGTTATATTTACTAAATTGTTTACGTTCAGAAGAGCAGGCTAATGGTGTAACGAAACGTAAACAATGTTGGACATTACTATAAAGCGACGCTGAAGCGGCGTGGTTGCCGGATCGAATCCCACCCATTGCACTACCGACGTGAACCCACTCGTAACACAAGCATTTCGCTTAGCACGAAGGGTTAACAAGAATACTAGTAGTGTATCTGTATGTTTGTACGCACATCACGCAGAAACTACTGCACTTGGATGTGGTTTTCACATTTGCATTGCTGGAGGTCTAACTTAAAATCTGGTGAAATGAAACGAAAGTGTTTAAGTACTAGTAGAAAATATGGATATCCATTGAGGATTTATGGAAATTTACGGGTGATTGGGAATAATGGGATCAACGCGGACAGCAGTTATAGTTATTTATATTCCCAAGTTCCAAAATGTAGCTTTAGATAGCCTGGTTATTAATGTTTGTGATCTTACACTTTTAATTTATTTTAAAAACGAAATAGGTTTACAATGTACCTAAGTGGTTTTATGAGGCATGGCGGATGTAAAAAAAAATTGCTTAAACAAAAGAACAATTAAGTAAGTATAACTAAATTTTAAACACTATAACCGAGGCTTTTGGTATTTTATAACAAAGTCGTAAGTAATTTATGCAGCATTGTTCTTTGTTACTGTATGCTTATACAGTAACAGTGCTTGTTTTTAGGCTTCAGTTTTTAATATGAAAATTAAATGTAAACATAATTTTCTTTTAGTAGTTTTTTATTATAAACTTAAAGTAAAGCTGAAACTAAAATAATATTATATTGGGGATAACAGCAGTAAAAAATACCTAGTAGAATGAAAAATTCTTGCTTGCTTACAATAAAACAAAGAATTGGAAATAAGCAGACTAAGCGAACCTGAATAGTATCGTAATAAATTGCAAATAGAATGTCTAAAGAGACAACTCAGAATAAATATAATTTATTACTGTGCGAGCAAGACAGAAGACATATTATTTATAATTTTGACACAATCATTAATCTCCGTTTAGTTACACCGAGAACCTTGAGTGCGGTACCGATGGCCTTCACAAATCGTACTCCTACACATATTATTTCAATAATGTTATATGATTTTTTGCTCAGATCTCATCCCTAATATTGACTTTGTTTAAACAACATTTTTGTTTCGCTTACATGTTTCTGAAAATGTGCATATTATCTCGTTTAGTACTAATCATACATACATACATACATACATACACTCACGCCTTTCTCCCACAGGGGTAGGAAGAAACTATAGACTGCCACTGGTCATAACAACCATAATAAGTTTTATTCTACAATCGACCTACCTATCGTCTAGTCCTGTCAGCCAGTATCTGAATCTGGTGTAGAGCTTGGGCTCTGCAACGGCATAATAGTAGGAAGAATAAGAGCATCAGCATCATCAAGAGCAGACGACGGTTTATTTGAAGGTGAGACTGCAAGGCTTCGTTCTCAAACACCGGGCATTATAAACACTACACATCATAGTAGGTACGTTTTACTGTTAGATGAAATAATGTCTTTCTCTATATATATATATTTAACCGTCTACAAAAAGGATTTTGCATATTCGCGTTTTATGATAGGTACTTGATAGAATGTACTCCCTAGATGGTCCCTGATATATTATTTTAGTGTGGTGTCTGAAAAATCAGTTTTACTTTAAGTACTTTTTTTTTTAATTCATAGACTGCGGGATTAAAAATGGTATGTTTATAAAAAATACCGTTACATAGGTTTATAATACGTTTTATTATGCACTGTTAGCATCCATAACGAATGTTGTAAATCTATAATAAATTTATTCAGATTTTTCTCTTAGTACGTTCTACTTGGAACCGCAACCAGCTGCAAAGTTCTCTTCATTAAAAATGCTATTCTCATAATGTATTCCAAACTCGGTTTACAGTTTGAGGTATGACAGTGCGATGCCCTTTGCCAGACGTCTGACTGCAATAAAACCAAAACTACGGTCTGCACCATACTAAAGAAAAAGTAAAAAAAAAAAACACATAAAAAACTGGACTATCGAATTGTAGCCGATAAACCTTAAAACTTGAGGTTTCGTTGAAGTCAATATCTATTAAGTAGTTGCTATTTACTAGGGATAAGAATGGTTTTTCTATTAGTGTGCTAACCTTGGTATAAGGGGCTCGCGGGTAAACAATAAGTACGCTCATTAATCCATCTACAAGGTTAAGTTGCGTTTGCTGCGATCAGTCTATGGATGGGTGTCCCTTCGGAGAGCACGTATAGCTGCCGCAGTTGTCATAACGACACTTATAATAATGGTTAGGTTAGGTAATGAAGCTGCAACTACTATTGAAACTGGAAAAAGCAAACGTTTGTGGACAATAGAATTGTAAACCAACGGTGACTTTTTTCTCGGAGAAAAAGTCGATTAATAGAAATTGTGTAGGTACTAGCCTAAGAAACCGCTTCGTAGCTTGTAAATTCCGAAAACAAACAACGCTTAACGACTTTACCGTCTCCTCCAGCGAGTGGGTAGCTACCTGCGGTTTATTAGAAAATGTAGGGTAACCATTCAACAAGCTTTGATTACAAAAAAAGCGACTAGACGTCTGACGTCGTAATTTTAAGAATGTGTTTCTATGGAAATCTTTATTTAAGGATAATGCCACGTTTGATGAAAGATGCGTCAGATATTGTCGGTCGGGTATCACCAGAACAAGAAAATAAATAATGGAAACCTCAACACTTTCAGATAACATTTGTCGTCAAAAATGCCTCTTTATTTCGATCACGTAACGAAAGTATCCAATAAAAGAATATTGCTAAATAAATTCAATATAGATTATTTTCTTTAAAAATCAAAGACATAGACATAGTGTGTACTCCGTTAAAGATTAATTTTTGTTTAGTAATTAATTAGTATACTGTAATTGGGAGGCGCTGCAATGGCTGTCACTACAAAGACATGATCGTGGAGTGTCATAGGGACACTACACAACAAGATATGTTCCTTAAACCGAAATAAGTACAACAGTAAGGCATGTTTGTGTCTAAAATAAAATCTTAGTACCAAGTACCTCCTGTTTAGTTTGAGATAATAACAACCCTAAGAAATTATAAAATCCAATTTAAAATAAATTTATGATGATGCAGTAAGCTAATCCCCTATAAAATGGGACACACTTAGAACATACGGCGAACTGTGAGCGTAAAATAAATAGCCTCACTCTTTGGGGAATATAAGTGTGATGGTATGTTATTAATTAGAAATTTTGTCTACTCGGGAAAATATTTTAACAGCATATTCATTAAAAATGCACTAGAGATATCTATCAATAGCGCATTACCAGTATTTATAAAGAATGCATATATTCATCTTAAACGATGATGTCTGTCGGATAAATTGCCTCATTCGTCCTGGTTTCGATTCCCGGGTCGAGCTTTTCTATGAAATTCTCAGTAGCACCTCGGAGTTTCGGATTTATGCCCTGTCAATGGCAATAGGCTCGCCCCCTATTACATTTGACCTAAACATACCGGCAAACTGTGGATGTACATTAGTAAGCCTCTGCCTAACCCATCGGGGAATACAGGCGTCATGGAACGTTATGTCGGTTGGACCATAAAATGGAATACGACTTAAAAATCGAATTCTAATGTTGAAAAATGTATAGAAACTCGAAAGGAATGGAATATTACCTACAATCCCGAAGAATATACAAAAACACAATATACAAGCGATTAGATTATCTATACAGAACAACATACGTAGGTACAACCCGCAATATGCCAATTTCACAAACCCCAATAAATACCTACTGAATAAAACAGTGGAACACACCTAAAACTAACTAGTTACTAAACCTAAAATTGACGTGTTATTTCAAAGGTTTCACTGTCCCATGACCTACATCGTCGTCGTCAAGCCTTATAAAGGTTATACTTCTACAAAAAACCAAACTTTTTGTTATTACAACAAAATACAACTTATTTAAACTTCGAACATTACTTTCTTATGAATAAAAATATGTCTATCTGATCTGTCTATATGATCTTGACTTTGATTTCACAATTAATTAAAAAAATTAAAATGTCAGAAGTACGAGCTGAAATAAAACCTCGCAAGCACTACGCCACTACATAAATAAGTTATTAGTTTACATTGAGTTTACAATTAAGCACCTACTTACAACGAAAATTAACTTTTTATGTAAGCTATTGTATTTGTTATTGGTGATTTAATATGGCATGGAGATAAAATAGAAAAAATATATATTTTTATTTTGTACTAGCTTCCGCCAGCTTTAGCAGCGCTTTATCAACGACCCATGTCACTTCCCAGAAAAAAATAATCAAATAATTTTCCCGTTTTTGCAACATTTTTTAATTGTGCTCCGCTCCTATTGATTGTAGCGTGATGAAAAGTATACTATAACCTGCCCAGGAGTATGAAGAACAATTGTACCAAGTTTCGTTGAAATCCGTCGAGTGGTTTTTGTTTCTATAACGAACATACAGACAGACAGACAGACAGACAGACAAAAATTTTACTGATTGCATTTTTGGCGTCAGTATCGATCACTAATCACCCGCTGATAGTTATTTTGGAAATATATTTGATGTACAGAATTGACCTCTCTACAGATTTATTATAAGTATAGAAGAAGATGACCGGCATTTCAATAGTGAAGTTATACAGCCGATATGTTAAAGCAATAGCACATTATTGACAAAAGATATACGTAGGTACAATAATTCGTATTCTCTTCCACTACTGTAAATAATACATAGATACCTACTACTTTCAGCTGTATCGCTGAATAGGTAAGTTATACACTTACATACACAGAATTTAAATAAAACTTAACAGGAGTCGAAAGCTGTTAATTTCACCCCAACAATGGTGCCAAACCATTAAAAGTTTAATGCAAAAGGTATCCCAAGCTACAATAAGCATAAACCAAATATGCTAAACTTAAATTGAGCAGACGGGTTTCTAGAGTTAATAATTTTTTTTATTGTTTATGTCGGCAAAAGAGTCGAGCCACCTGATGGTAAGTAATCATCGCCACCCAATGACACCTGCAACGCCAGAGGCGTTGCTCATGCGTTGCCTTATAGACCCTATGGACTGAGACTGCCGGAGCCGCAACAACCGAAAGGAAACTACCTTCACGCGGAAAAGTAGAAACACACACCAAGGTGCTTCGCGACAGACTCCCATATCAGGGACATAGAGAAAGACACATATTTTCTCACGTCTTACGAGATGCCTAATTGTAGTGAAGCGTTGTATGCTTACCGTGCAGGGATGACACTGGGTACTACTCACGTGACTTAACTACCGAAGAACCAATTAATATTGATTTATTATAAGTCCTTGAATAAACGTTATTAAGTGTAATGCTATGCAGAATGGTAAAACATCCCTAGAAAAGGTCCCTGCCCATGGATGATTACGTCAATTATTATTAACACTGCATTCATTTTGAACAGAAATGTCATACACATTGAAGAACCTTAAGACCCACAATCTAATAGCCCCGGCCGCCTGTCTGACCCTACGCGTGACTGCTTACAACTAAATAATTAATATACCTACAAAAATTTCTCTACCTCATCAATTCAACGTATGTTTTAATGCCATAGAAATGTGTATACTTAGCTTGAAAATTTTCATTTATAAATTAATTTACGAGTAGGTAAATACAGTTTTAAATTTTTTTTGTCACTGAGCAGCAAGTATGTACGAGTATAGCCTGATTGTAAATGTACCGAAATCCAAGATTATCTGGAGCCCACCTGTCCACAACACTTACGTCACAACAAGGATAGCGTTATATAATGACAGCTTCATCCTGACATCCAACGCTCGTTTTCGACAATTATACGATACCCGACGGTATTTCAAGGAAACTGACCCGACCAAATTATAAGTGAAAGATACCTGTGTACTTACAATAACAATAAACTACCTTTAATTACAAGATTAAGAAAAAAAAACTTTCTATCAAAAGGCAACGATATCGTTTCTATCAAAGACGTGAGCAGCCTCCAACAATAAGAGGCGCCAATCAAACCGTTTCATAAAACATTTAATATCTTATCGATTTTGAAACGACAGCACCGTAGCATTTACGTAACCCTACGATAAAACACAAATACATGGGATACATGAGTTATATGTGAACCGTTTTGCGGTGACTCGACTGAGAATAGCTCACGATTTAATAAACGGATAGGCGATCATGTGTTTTCAAAGGTAGCCATGTTTTATGGTGTTGACAAAAGCGTTCGGCGCTACGAACCGTGGTACCCACGTGACGGCTCCAACGGCGGCTACACGTGTTGAGAACACCTTCTTTCAGTTGATGTTGAAGGTTTTTGAGGATATTAGTGTAGGTTATCACGGTTATTGATCGAGTAGTCGCGAGGGGGCGCGAGGTGCGCGCGTGCGGCAGGCTGTGCCGCGACTGGGCGGGCGCCCGGCCGGCCGCAAGCCGCCCTGCCGCCCTGCGCCGCCCCTACCTCAGCTGCGCGGCTACGGTTTTATTTTGACCCGCAGCCGTTGCCGAGGGGATGCTCGTGATAAGTTGAAACGGCCACGTGAACGTTGTCAATAAACTTAAATGCTACTAAATAGGTTTTGATCGTATTTTATTAATTAACTAGCTTTTGCCAGCGACTTCGTCCGCGTGGAATAGTTACTTTGTTCCCTAGTTCTTCGCCCGCGGTTTCACCTGCGTTTGTTTCTATAACGAACATACAGACAGACAGACAGACAAAAATTTTACTGATTGCATTTTTGGCGTCAGTATCGATCACTAATCACCCTCTGATAGTTATTTTGGAAATATATTTCATGTACAGAATTGACCTCTCTACAGATTTATTATAAGTATAGATAGATGTGATTGATTTAAATAAATCATCATTTGAAAATGCAATATCGTATTTTTCTGTAGTGATAATATCTAATGTGAACGATTACTACTACCTATTAACGAGGTAGGTACAGTAATAGTACACTTATAATGATCATGTATTTCTTATCTAGATAATAATTACAAAACCAAAACCATCTACAATGAAAAGAAAAACAACTATAATTTCTGTAGGCAACAACGGAAGCTGGTTGTTTGTAATTTTCCGCACATAGAGGCAACGATTTCGACAGCAAATAAAACAATGGATACAAGGGCTAGTTTGTGCTGTGACAACGTTAGTTTAGATCGGATCTACGCACTGGCGCGGGCGCACAGCACTGCACCGGTATCGCTCGCGATACTACCACTTTTATGGTGATTCAATCATGGCCGGTGTACTTTTTATTGTCAACGTGCCTAAAAAAGAATTTGAAAGTAATTTAAAAAATACCATCATTCCAAATATAATTAGTAAAAAAGACAAATTCGATAAAGCCTCAAAAGTAATCCTTGAATTGAGAGAAAAACATTTAGGAACAAAACCCATAGAGTCTTTCGTACAATACGAGAAGAATGTTGGTATATCTAAATGCCGATCGACTGATTGCTTACATCAAAACAAAGAAACCGAATCGTACAAGTGCCAAAGTGAGAGTTCGTCAGAAGTACAGTCGGAAGATCGGAAAAGTTACTTGAGGACGTCTTGGGAAGAGATAAAACAAGTGATAAAACCGCGGAAGAACAAACTTAAAATAACTAGGCCTGTTCGCGGAGTCGATATCCTCGGAGCGTTTCACTGGGACACGCCACTCGAAACTGTAAGTACTGCTACGCTACCTACAATAAATACAACCTTACCAACTACTTACTTTGTTGTCGTATTAATAATATTTTTTTCTGATATAATTTGTATTTTAGTTGTATATTTAACCTAAATAATGTAATTACTTACTATCGAAATTACTCACTTTTTAGACAATAGTTATTAATAATATAAATTTCTATCACTATGTCAATGAAATGTGTTAAGAATAGATGCAAATGACGACATTGTTTTCATTTATTATAATAAAAAATATAAGCTGCTATGAATGAAGAATGTATTTATCTGAAAGAAACGTCTCAAAATCACGTCCTAATTAAGTAAGTAGGGAGGGACTTATCATATTCCACGTCTGTTAAAATCCTGAGGAATATTTTTCCACCGTCGTCCCATTTTTTCACAACGGTTCGTCACGAAATGTCAAATTATATGTATATGAACGCCATTTTAATATTTTTAAGTAGACTTTTACAGTCTAAAACATAAAATAATAAATAGTAAACTATAAAATGTGTTTCTAGCTGACGCGTTGACTTTAAATTGAAAAATTCTAAAATGTGGTAAAAGTAAAATTTTACGAAAATACCTACATAGCTGTATTTTAGGTACCAACCTACCTTAAGTACTAAGTAAATCGAATACATTTGCTATTTATATAACACCACAACCATATTATAGGTATACGTCAAGACCTTTGTCGTCTAATATAAATTGGGAGTGAAATATTTACATAAATGATATGTATACCACATATAAAAAAATCTAGTCTAACAGCAAGGGTGCGACTAAACGTCAAAGGATTCCTCGGCATCACTGGCAGGTATCTTCTATGTATGTAAAATTCAAATTTACTGTTTGTAATCTAAATACACATTCTTGTTAGTGTTTCGGATGTGGGTACCTATTATTTCAATTATTCCGAGCTACTTAATTTAATTTAAATTATTTCCTTCCCTTTTAAATTAAAACACGACGCAATTTTCTTCGACGTAATTAATATCTTCCTTCTTCACACTATATTGTTATTTTACATTTTTTTTACTTATTCTTTATTTTCCCTTAGGTAACCTTTAAATAGTCAAGTATGAATATTTCAATAATTCAGCCTTGCAGTCACTCTTATATACTCAAACCATAGCACTTAGTATAATTACAATCTCGTTGCAGCTGTCAATTGCTTTAGCCATCTGGTGGTAATCCTTAATTGTTTAAGGAATTAGTTCCTTACTGTGGTTAGCCACCGTAACTCTAACGATCTATATAGGTCAATCAGGTAAGTAGGTATATTTCCAAATTGGATTGTATACCTACAACTTAATTACATTTGATTTCCTATCAGGAAAGTGCTAAAATGTCTCCGACATTATTACATCATAACCCTTAAAACATCAATTATGTTATAATTGTCATTCGTCAATCACATTTCCGTGCATTTAAGTCATTACTATTGTTCTAAATAGACAAACAATAGACTGTTTTAACAATACTGTCATTGTGATGTTTTAAAATTTTTGTCCAGTGACCACGTTCATTGATACAAATCAATACAACCTACCAAGGTACATTGTAGTATTACATCGGCTTATCAATGTTTTATGAATAGCCTGAAAACATATTGTATTTCTGCGATAAAAATACATTCAAACCGGAAACCTACAATCATAATATTATTAATGGTATTTAAAGTGAGCGCCATCTGATATTGATTATAAAGAATTACCAAATATTGTAACGTGATCACAGTTACATTGTCTGCGTTAATTTGTTTTTAAATCCACAATTTGAGCTCCATATCGTCAGTCCTATTTATAAAAATGCTTATAATGAAATTTTCCTTAATCACGTTTACAAAAATATCGCTGTAAGTAAACAATCTATATATCCCATTATATATCCCTTTGGTCAATGTTTGTTTTTATCACATTACACGACATAATATGCCTAATGGCTATGACAATATTTAAGTAACCCAACAACAACAGTACAACAGTAATTCAAAACTAAAACATTTTTCATCGATGTCTTCAATTATGAAATATTTTTATAATGACATGAGATCAGTAAGTACTTACGTCATCAGTGCATTGACTGTTACATGTATTATTAAATTTAGAATTCGGCAGTGATTGTTGTCAAGAATGTTATAAGTCCTTACATTTTATTATTTATATTTTATTTTACATTTTAAAGTTTGTAATTCGTAAATAGAATACATTCCTTTGCATTTATCTATACTTATAATAAATCTGTAGAGAGGTCAATTCTGTACATGAAATATATTTCCAAAATAACTATCAGCGGGTGATTAGTGATCGATACTGACGCCAAAAATGCAATCAGTAAAATTTTTGTCTGTCTGTCTGTATGTTCGTTATAGAAACAAAAACCACTCGACGGATTTCAACGAAACTTGGTACAATTGTTCTTCATACTCCTGGGCAGGTTATAGTATACTTTTCATCACGCTACGATCAATAGGAGCAGAGCAGTGAAGGGAAATGTTGGGAAAACAGGAAAACTTACTCCATTTTTTAAGCTTCCGTCGCGTGTGCAGCTTTAATGGTTAAAGCTACACAGAAATCATGTATGACGGAAATGTTCTCCTTAAAATTATATAAAAAATATTCAACGACAGCAAATGTCGATCTTTTATGGTTGACTCACAATAACACGTGTAACTCCCGATAGCTTAGCAGTTCGGAGCTTTCTGATTATATTTGTCTACTCTTACGTTAGGTGACTGACTGACTGACATAGTGATCTATCAACGCACAGCCCAAACCACAGGTTATAGTATACTTTTCATCACGCTACGATCAATAGGAGCAGTGCAGTGAAGGGAAATGTTGGGAAAATGAGTGATTCATGGGAAAGGTTTCAAGCTATCAATGTATATATCATCACGCTACAACCCTTAGGAACGGGGCAACGCAGGTGAAACCATGGGCGAAGAACTAGGGAACAAAGTAACTATTCCACGCGGACGAAGTCGCTGGCAAAAGCTAGTTGAATAATAAATGTATTTTTTTTATCTTTATTTAAGGAATTTGATCTAAGACTCTTACAAGACTACGTGGCTCCGTAAGGCTTTCTTACAATACATACAATATATATATTTTTAATAAACATAACAACATTTCATTAAATGTATTATTGATCTAAGTAGTATCTTCTAGGTAATAGGTAAGTTAGGAACAATATAAGGGAATTAAAATCTTTGTAATAGTTAAATCAAACATCTGCGTCATAAGCATAAGTATAGCAATTGTAATAAGTAATAACATCTTTGAATTGAAAGGTATTGTTATCATAAATCATTTTTCTATTATTTAAGTAACTACTAGCTGGTAACCGAACCAATAAGTACAGACGAAATCACAGGTATATAGTAGATGCAGTTACATACTTATAAATTTCATTATTAAAATTTAAAACAAATTAAGGAAACCTAACAGTTTCAAATCTATCGTAAAGTGTATGCTATTATCTGTTACTACTAATATTTATTGACTAAAAATATTTATTAATTGTCCAGATCTTGTCAGAAGTGGTGGAGCGACTTAACATTCAAAATGCAGCTTGGAGCTCAACAAAGGACGAAAAATTTTGGCAGGTATGTACTTTATTTGAGGGTCCGGGGGAGCTTGTATTGCCCACATAAACGTAATACCGAAATAAAACATAATCCTGACAATATTCTATAAAATTATGTTATTATTCGGATTTGGATACCGTTAATCTACGTTTCTACGATACCATTTCGTCTACTACTACTTCACTGGAAATAAAAGACCGAAAAATCGTTCCAAACTTGGTAAAGTTAACAAAAATTGCTTGGCCTTACATTTATTGCCAGTAAAGTATTTTGGATGAAATAGTAACGTAGGAACCTAGATTAACGGTATCGGAATCCGAATAATAACAGAATTTGATTAAATTGTGTTTGAATTACGATTTATTTCGGTATTACGTTTGTAAAAAAAATTCGGTCCGCCGGACTCTTACATAAACATTTTAACTTTATTTCATTACACGCAACAGAGCGCGAGTAAGCAGTAACAAGGTACCTATCTGCTTATGCAATCTCTTCGAAAAAACCTTTGCACTGCGAGAAGAAAAAATAACACGAGAGAAGTAGACAGTATTCTATGTAAATACGTATATTCTGAAATAACCATGTGAATAACGTGCAGAATTAATGCTGTAGTGGGACAGAGAAACGGATATTCAAAAAGCTGTGTTACTTGTGCTCTGACTATGAATTTAAATATTTACTGTACTGTACTGTAAAAAAAGCATTTTTGTACAAAAATTTAAATACCTACGGGAGAACATCTTATTAGTATGGAGCAATTTTTTTAGAGAAAAGAGAGCCGATGGAACCTAAATGACGTCATTATTTCCCTTTAGATATTATCAAAACGCCAACGTCGCGTCATGTGGACGTTTCGATGGCGAAGCACCTATTAGATAGATACGGATCTTGGTCATCATTATAAATAACTATAGATACATTACGGATGCCGTCGTCATTCAAAGTACCTACTTCGAACATTCTTTGTTTGTACTCATAGAGAGACACAATGGACCAAACTTATTTAATACTCCATTGAAACCCAAAGTGAGAACGAAGTATTTATTATTAATCCTTAATTGCACGAGGAAAGGAATGTACAATACACAATGTTCACTTAATTACGTTGTAAAGCGGTTTATCGTAATTTCGATCTATCGTGTTAGGATTTTACTGCTGGTTTCATAGCTCTATTGTTATTTAGGATTTTAAATCCAATGGCTTTAGATTATTACGAGGAAGATGTTAATTTAATAAGGTAGATGCCAAGGAGGTGTTTCTCACACTGATCTCTTTATTTCTCTTTATAGGTAGATGTCAGTGGTTTCACAGAAAAAAATGTCTGCATGTTTGAAGTAAGATAAAGGATGTTGCCTTGGGGTCGATTCCCACCAGAGACAAATATTTATATATTCCACGGGAAATTTTTTATTAAATAAAGCAAAAAAGTACCGTGAAGGATAACTCTGCGAGAACGCTAATTACCTAAATTTTATCTACTTATTGGTATGAAATCGTCAAATAAATAGACAAATTAACATTCAAAACTGATACAGATTAGATTTACAACTACCTCATTAGTCTAGTGGTTCTAAACGCGGCTGCTACACTAGAGGCCCTGAGTTCTATTCCCATACCGAACAATATGTTAAATAATTTTATTCTCAGTAGCAGCTCTGTTAGGATTTGTATCCGATTAATGGCAATAGATGAGGCCATAACATACTAGCGGACTGTAGTGTACATTAGTATCTAAATACAAGTATGTTGTTATTGTTACAATTTCTGTTATGCGTATACCATCACGCATAACATTGCTAAGTTACAATTATATGTTACAATATTAACAAAAATTGTAGCATTGATAAGTTACAATTGTTATATGTTTTACAAATTATAACATTTAAATAACAATCGTAACATTTTTATTTATGTTATTTGTTATAATTTGTTGAATTGTAACATAACAATGCTACAAATTCTGTTAATATTGATTAAATAAACTATATTTCTTTCCAGGTGATATTCTCCCTTGAGTCGGGAAACCTAAGCGAAGAACTGTTGCAAGTTTTGAGGACCTTCGGTATAGGATCTCGGCACCAGTCTTCCGTGAGCTTGCTACCTTGTGCCTTGTACTACAAGTCTAATGACGGACTCAGCTCACCTGCCTGCGAAGTTGGACCAGGCGGACATGAAGAGTAAGTAGTAACACGCTAATAGAAAAACAAGTAAAATAAACTTATCTTTGGTGTAGCACGCAATTTTGCGAGATATTACTTTTTTAATAAGTACCTGCTGTTTAATTTCGGGCTTTGGCTCTCACATAAACACGAAGTAACACAGTAAAACTGGCTCCAATCTTGCATCTCAAGATGGTCGAGGAAGCTAGACAGGCGTGCTGGGTATTATTTGTTAACTTTTAAAACACCCATACTTTTGAGAAGGGATTGTATTATTAATATATTGTTATTAGCCGTAGTCTAACTCTTCAACACATTCTGCCCATGATAAGAGAAAATAAAGAAAGAGAAAGAAACGAAAATGTGTGTGAAAAGCATAATCCTCTCTGCAGTTTTGTATATGCTCCCGAGCTCCTTGCTTGCATTGCTATGCAAGCAAGTACCTATGTAATAAAAACGAAATGACTGCCTGATTGTGATTGAGATAATAATACTCGTATCAACATATTAAACCGCGTGGAACTTGGAATTTAACTGGTTGTAAGTAATATGAAGGGATTTAGTAACGAAAGAATTTATATCAACGGGATTAACAGTGGAAATCCTGTTTTCTATATAATGTCACAATGTTACCAGAACCTTGAAGGTAGGTCCTGGGTTCAAAAGCCACTGAGTTTCCTGCTAATTTTCTGCCATTGAAATGACAGCTTGGAATTGAGCAATTGATCTTAATTATTTTAAGTGTCTGATAATGGTCTTCTAGAATTAAATACTGAATTGAATAAGTGCAGTTTACTTTATAGGTACCTCAATATGTACACAATAATCAACATGTACAGTCAAGTTAGTACAAACTGTCAAATTTCCCCAATGGATAATAAACTATTATTTGGACAGTTTTGGATACCACGAGGTGCCTAACCGTAATTATTTTTTACTTGCTATGTGGGTCGCACAACTCGCACATAACTAGTAAGCTTCAGTCACGTCGGCAGTGCAATGGGTGGGTTTTGTACCGGCAACCACGTGATCCCAAGTCCGACGCCCTAGCCAACGCCTTGTTGGTGTTGGTTGATAGGTTTTAAATAAAATATGCCAGTAACATAAATATGTACGGAAATATTTATGTTCTTAATGTTATGTCTCAAAAAACGTGAGAGTTTATTTTTATAATCTTAAAGCCATTGTTTATGAAGACAGTTACTTACTTAGATGATTGACCGATCATTTTGATATTACCATAAGGCAATGACATTGCATACCATTATTATAGCGGCTGAAATTCGTCGATTACCGTGCTACATAATTATATTTACCTACACTATGACACTCAAGAGAGTCGGTACAGTACAGAGGCCGTATTACAACATGTTACTACGATCGTTTTGCACTTGAGAGGGAGGAATGTCCTTCTACACGTTATATAGCTCCATCCCTTTCTCAAAACCTAAAAATTATTGCATTAACACGTTGTAATACGAAGACAGTACCAACATTTAAACTGGCCAGGTAAGGGTTGGGGTCTTTATTTGAAGTTGGACATAGACACTCGCGCTAATTGTAGAATTTCTAGAACCCATTACAAATGCGTAGAATACCAAGTAAGTAATCTGTGTCCTTGACCATAGATAATAATTTCCATAACAGAAACTAGTTCCGACGTGTGATAGGTGGTTTTTTAGATGGATTTAGTGAATACTTTGTCGGCAACTGATATTGCCAGTTTGGAATAATTATTTGGGTCATTATTTTCTATAGACATCAAGCCTTAATTCCAGTGCGTCCAACACAGCGTGGTCTCGGTTCTCATCTTCAGTGCGCGCACGCACGAACCTCGCCCAGGTGCTGCACGACGTGCGCGCGGACGCAGCGCTGACCTTTGACTGGGTATTCATGCTACTTGTCGCTGCCTTCGTCGCTGCCATCGGGCTGATAGAGAACTCCACTGTTATACTTGTTGCTAGTATGCTTATATCGCCTCTGATGGTAAGCATCACTATAATATATAATTCTATCTCTAAACCTCCATTGTTTTTCAAGTAAGTTCACGTATCTAACTAAAAAAAGGCTGACCAACTGGACACTTAATTGAAAAGACACCATCATCACGTTACGACGTCACAGGCGTCTAAGTAGGTACCTATAAAGTTTTTAATAAAGGAGGTATGCTAATCCGCACATAACTGTCTCATTAGGCTAGTGGTCCCAAGAGTAATTACTACGATCGAGCAGTGTTATTGGGTTTTTCTATTAAATTCTAAGTAGCAGCTTGGAGTTTGATTTTGTGTAAGCTAAACATATTGGCAAACTGTGGGTGTACACCACTGCCTATCCCTTCGCCTTCGGAGAAAACAGGCATGATGGTATGTTACTAAATAAGCGCAAGACCTTAAAAACACGATTAGAATATCGAGTCATAATTAATAATGAAACCCGAAAGTCAGTTTGAGACACGTAAGCATGTTTGACAAGATATTAGTTATACTGTTCTAAACGCAAAACTTGCGGCCATACTACACTTGTAGTCACAACTACGATTTCGGCGCGCACACGCACAAAATAACAATTTATGCAAATAGGTTTCAGTTTTCCATAACTCCATCCACTGATCTGGATCAGGGGGCCATAATTTTTCAGGTATTGTAATTATCTTTTCGAGAAAAATTACCACACAAAACAACCACTGTAATCGATTCAGTAGTCGATTCTGAATACTTTCAGGTCTTGCGCTTATTCTGTTAGAGGTTGTATATCTATACGCTGAAGTCTTTTCAATATCTTTTTATGTTTCAGGGTCCCATCACAGCGGGCACATTAGGCACAGCCGTCCAGGATCGCTCTCTACAACTAATGGGACTTAAGAATGAATTCCTGGGTCTATTCCTATCACTCGTCATGGGCTTTCTTTTCGGACTCACCATCTGCGCTATAGACGAGCGATACGGAGTAGTTGAAGACTGGCCTACTTATGAGATGATATCCAGGTATGTTTTTATTGATTTATGAAGCTTTGTAATAAGTCACGGGAAATTGATTAATAAAACTAAAGGCAGTGGCGGTGCTCGGCCTCACGCTTGACTGGGGGCCTCTCGTAAAGTTTAACAAGATTTAATAGTGAAAAATTCGTTTATTTTAACTTATGATCGTTGATGTAATTTTTGTCAATATTTGATTAGCAATAAAACTCATACACAGAAGCATACATCAGTCTCATTCTATTTATCATTTCTTTCTGACTGGGAAATGAAACAGGCCTCCCACAGCTGATGTCGCCGACATCTGTTTAGTCTAGTGCCGCTATACTGACTAAAGGCAATGCTTTCTATGGATCGGATTCTATCTAGGCGGTGGGCCGGAGTGAAATACCGTCTCGATCTATTGAGCACGCCCAGCTTCTTTGAGGCTAACTTAGCCTTACCCTCTAAATGGCCGCGGAACTGGACTTCACTCGATATGTCGACATCAAGTATTCCCAATGTTGGCTGAGGCAATTAAGGGGGTGCTCTCCAAGCGAGGAAATACGACCAACGGCAGTTTTTTTATGTATTATTTTTATTTCCATATCCTGATGTGAGTACCGATCTCTATGGGTGGGCGTCCTGGTGGCGATCCCCAGTGGTGCTGGTGTGGCGCTGGCCGTGTTGGGCGAATACACCGCCTCACTCGTCGGTGTCGCTATATCTGCCTCATTATTACCTCCTGCTGTTAATGCTGTAAGTATGACAAACTGAGGTCTCGAGATGACAAAGCGCTGCGGTGGTGTTAATGGCGAGGCTGCGGTACCACTTACGATCCGGGCGCCATGTATGCTTGTTTGTCAAATTATTACAATTTAAAATTGGAATGAATTAAGTGCTAAACGTTAACTGTTTGAAACGTACCTATGTCAGACAAAGAGTAGGTAGAGTACCTACTTAGGTTGTTTTACGATAAAATGAAGACAATAAAATACTTATAACATAAGTACTTTTTTCTCGTTTATCGTCACCTAGAATTACTATGACGAATTCGCGCAATAGCCACCACTATACCACCAGTGAATTTACATTTCGAATCTAGTTTACTAACCAATCCGCTGCCTTCCATGAAATAACTTTATTACTTTGTAAAATCTGAATTGTAGTAACAAGGTTTCCAATGCTCGGTGGCGCCGCGCCGTGAAAAACTCAATAACGAATCTAAAACCAATTTATAACGAATCAACTCATAGCTGTGTATAGTCAGTCAAAAATTATATAAACAAAATAGATTATTATATTGCGATAGGCAAATGATTTGAGGAACTTTTAAGCCCAGTTACATAAATAGATACTGCAATAAATATTCCAGGGTCTGCTCTGGGCCATGGCACTGACTCGTCTGACAGTGCCGTCACGGGAGCTAAGGTGGCTGGTGGTGCAGCCGTCTGAGCTGGCCGTGTTAGGCAGCGCCTCGCTCTGCCTCACTCTCGTCAACATCGCGTGCATCTTCCTCGCAGGAGTTGCTGTTTATAAGGTACATTCTTGATATGAAATAAAACCACTTTACTTCTTGGTTTTATTTCAATATGGCTAATATTCGCGTAAGTCTTAGAAATCAGTAACCGCTTGGTGTTTATCTTACGGAACGAGCTACCTAAAAGATTAATCTGGAGGTTGACTAGCACATGCTCGCTGGATAATCATTAAACATAGGTATATCGATCTATATCGTCACTAGCACTACTATGATACTATCAATAGACATAAGTAGGTACAGTCGTGCACATTGAGTGAAATTCAACAACAATCTTCTCTGGAACTATTGATTAAAATTATGAGACGTTGTGCTGACACTGACATACACATGCTGTTGTTGTTCTTGTTGCTTCGTATAACATTTCGACATTTGAGTCGATATTCTAGAAGAAAATTGCGTTTGAATATCAGTGAAATGTGTATTTATAAGTAAGTTCTAATACAACGTAAGAAAATCAGCTAGGTGCACAAAGGTTAAAGCAACTCAAAACAATGGCTTCAGGCATAATATAAGACTGTAGACTACTTTATCTTATTGCAGTTTATGTTAAACATAAGGAATGTCTCTGTAGGTATACATTAAATAGCGCCATCCCTTTCTTACACCCTAAATGGCATGATTTTAGGTTGTAAGAAAGGGATGCCCGAATCTATGGGGGCAAATCCAGGTACCTACCCCGGACGGCAGGTTCAGGGGGCGCCAAAATTGAGTTTTTTTTAAACAATTATCTTCAAACGCTGCAAAGAGGGGGCGACACTAACAAGTTTCTGTCCCGGTTTGAAAAAATCGTAGATCCGGGACTGCCTACAATGATCTCGTTACCACGTTGTCGGTACATCTCTCACTATTTACTACATGTCATGTCCACAGGTAAAGGAAGTAAGTCCTTTAGACAGAAAAGACATCTCGTGGTGGAAGGCTAACCGGAGCCGTTTCCAGGCCACGCAACCCAACCCTGATCTAAATTGGGAAGCTTACGCGTAAGTTGTATTTAGTAAATTAAGTAGATCTTAAGCCAAACACCACTCAATTTTAATATGTCACTAAGTTTGGTGCCAGTTTGACTTTAAGTGACGAGAATTTACGGCGTCTTAAGGTAAGCATCCACATGACCGAACGCATCGCATCAAACGGATTAGTTTTTCACAATGCGTCCACTGTATCGGAAGCAATTGGATTTGAGTTGAATTGGTGTTTGAATATTTAGCTAAATCCATGCCAAATGCATGCAAAAAGGAAAATAATTAATTTTGATTAATGGTGTAAACTGCGCAATGGAATTCGATCTCGAAAAGTTCATGGATGCAACAGAGATACGAGCAATGGATCCTAGTGAGTTTTTCAAAATGGTTTTTCATGTGCAGTTTTAAATGATATTGATGGTAGAAATGTTTAAGTTCAAATCTTTTAAACTTAATGAGCTACCTACGGTCTTTTTCGAATACCCAAACATGGTAAGTTGGTGACACAAATCAATTAATTTGAATTTTGCTTTCTAGGAAATGGTATGAAGATAAATTGGAAATGCATGAAGAATGTTATGAAGAAAAAATAACGGCAACGAGCAGTCCATCTTCTGGAATGGTGCAGAGCGACACAGTCACATTTAGAAGACGACCCTCGCTCATAAAGCGCATGAGAGCACAGAATATTGAAGCATTCTGTCAAAATGGACAGTAAGTAACGATATTTATCGGATGATAAAGTTTTTATGTTAGTTTATAATTTACACCTCAAACGGCCTCATTCCTGTCATGATCCCGAGCCCGACTGCTACGCTAGAGGTCCTGGGCTCGATTCCCAGGTCGAGCAGTGTTATTAGGTTTTTCTATGAAATTCTCAGTAGCAACTCGTGAGTTTGGGATTTTTACCAGGTTAATAGCAAAAGGCTCGCCTCTCGACCTAATCTAAACATACCGGCGAACTGTGGGAATACATTAGTACGCCTCTGCCTAATCCTTGAGGGAATACAGACGTGATGATATGGTATGTTATTACTGGATTAGCAGTTTGGCATTAAAAATGTAGGTATTGTATTTGGCTTAAAGTCTACTTAGTATTTATTAATGTGATACTTTTACAGATTCAACGACATCTACGTGCCACTGGGTACGGTAACAAATGTGGATTTCGAAACACAAAATGAGAAGCCTTCCAAAAGAAACAGCATCGAAGTTGTGAATATCGAAAACTGTGACAGTACCAATGTTGGAAAATTTACGAACGACACAGAAGATGTAAAGCATAGTTATTATAATGTAGGTTTCCAAAACGGGGAAGTTACTGATATTCAACAGCCTACTTTAGAGCCCTCAATAAGTTATACTATTGATGCTAAGAAATACGGAGTAGTTCTAGACAATGAGTCATATTATGACGTATAGTAATTACCCATTGGATTTCGCAATTTTTAGTAGATAATTTTGTATCCATTTTATGAATTAGGTAGAATTAACTTTGTTGTACGGCTAATAAAAACATTTTATACCTACTAGTTGAATTTGCTTATTTAACCTTTTATTAAGTTATTTTTTTAGTAAAGGAAAAAATTCAATCGCCGGCAGGATTCGAACCTGCGTCTTCTGGTTTGATATACCAGACGCTCTGACCTCTAAGCCACCGCGAACCCTACCCGCATGATTGAAATTTTGCCTTCACATTCTGAATTACGTCATAAGGTGACGTTGGTGACATCTATGTCGATCGAATTTTTTCCTTTACTAAAATCGCAATACTTATATTTACTAAAATACGATCTACGCGATTGAATTTTTTCCTTTACTAAAAAAATTACTTAATAATCTTAGCATGGAAAATGCAAAAAAATCACAAAAAGATAACCTTTTATTGTTCAGGTATTACCGCTACATAATAGCAGTCTTAGTTTATCTATACTTATAATAAATCTGTAGAGAGGTCAATTCTGTACATGAAATATATTTCATGTACAGAAAGTTTTTGTTATAGAAACAAAAACCACTCGACGGATTTCAACGAAACTTGGTACAATTGTTCTTCATACTTCTGGGCAGGTTATAGTATACTTTTCATCACGCTACGATCAATAGGAGCGGAGCACAATTAAAAAAACTGCAAAAACGAGAAAATTATTTGATTATTTTGTTCTGGGAAGTGACATGGGTCGTTGATAAAGCGGGCATAGCCGCTGGCGGAAGCTAGTCGACAATAAAACCATACCTGTGTAAAAAATCTATGTAATCATAAATCACTCAAGACATGGCCCATCTCTAAAACAGCTCTCTACGTCGTTTAATTAACAACTTGATTAATAGATAAGTATATATCTACGTGCTTAAATTATACGATCTCCTACTTTGTAGATAAGTAGGTAAAGGTATGTAACATCTACATATCTACGCATATAGTATATCGAATAGTATATGCGTAAATCTTACGCGACAACATCATTACGCTTCGACGCTAATTGGTTTAGGATACCTACTAAAGGCTTTAATTAAGTGTCACTTAAACGCTAAACATTTCTTGCGGTTCCGTAGTCATTGGAACACCTTCAGTCACCGGTTTATATCACTCTAGTTAGTAAAGATGCCTCCGGGAGTCGTTTTCGTGGTGTACATACCTTCAAGCAATTACGAACATATACTAAGGTTTGGCAAACCAAAGGACTTGGTGCCCGTCGAAGATACGTCACTGAAACCAGCACGATTGGCCGTTGAGTTGAGAAATAAGAAATCTAGAAGTTTTCCCATACACTTGACACAGCAACACTATAATGAGGGATACAGTCAGCATTTGGAAAATATTGATGAGAGTGATGAAGTTTTTACTATGGAAAATGTGAGTGCATAGGATATTGTAAAGAGGTACCTACCTATAATTTTACAGCCATAGACTGTACTAAAGCGCCTATCGACAATTAAACGAGATCATCTGGATAACCTTTTACCACATAGACAGACTTGTTCTGAGTCAAATTCTATTTTAGAGCCATGGTTATTCTAAGGTCTTAGGTATCTTTTTGTTTTTGTACACGGATACTTAGGTATATCCACTCATTAAAACTCGAGTGTCAAAATGTTATCGTGTCCACTATCCGTAGATACTCTGTAAGTAGGCTCATAACTAACTTATGGTAGGTAGGTATGTAAGTATGACCACTAAAATTTTACGCAGATTTTACAAGAATTGCTAAGCAAGCTACACGTGGAGCACGTAGTTTGGATAAGTGACAAGGCCGGCAATTATTTCGAGATCATATTTCCGCTGCCAACTGGCGACCAGTGCGAGACGATGCTGCATTGTCTCACACAGCTCGGCATCGGCGTGCGGTGCAAGTCTATTGTCAGGTAATAGTTAATACCTACTTCACACGCGTGAATGACGTTGATTGGATCAATGGGATAGACGATTGCGTAGGACCTGTACTGTATTTAATATAGTATCCTACTGTATTAGAGGCCCGACTACTATATATATTTCTGAAAAAAATATATAGTAAGTATGGCGAAACTACTATATTTTAAAGGCAACTAACCATTAATATTCTTATAAGAAATAAAGTACCTACATATTTTGGAACCTACTATTTCTTTTTCATCTTTTCGTCTACTATTACTATTATTATTATATTAGATAGACTAGCTTTTGCCAGCGACTTCGTCCGCGTGGAATAGTTACTTTGTTCCCTAGTTCTTCACCCGCGGTTTCACCTGCGTTGCCCCGTTCCTAAGGGTGAATCATGAATCTCTCATGAATAACTAATTTTTCCAACATTTCCCTTCACTGCTCTGCTCCTATTGATCGCAGCGTGATGAAAAGTATACTATAACCTGCCCAGGAGTATGAAGAACAATTAAATATATTTCATGTACAGAATTGACCTCTCTACAGATTTATTATAAGTATAGAAGAAGATATGTATATTTTACTACTATATTTTTATGGGTAATAATTTTAGAACTTCTATTTTTAACCGACACATAGTTGGCAACCCTACCTGTGATATCCCTTACAGGTGTATAGAAATTGAGTACCTATAGAGATAAGTAGGTACCTATCTCTTTAAATAATCTACACGGGGATAAAGCACCGTTATCATCTTTTATGAACATATAGGCCATAACGTAGCCAGTAAAGAGAAGTTAATTTCCGTAACAGTAAGATAAAAATAAATAACAAAAGAATACATAGCGAAATTACTTTTATTTATATACTTATCGAGCAAAATTAAATTTATTAGCAGTCAAGCTACATAGTAGTATCACGTATTACATAACATTTACAGCCAATCCCATAACAAAACCAGTCAGTAGTTTTGCTTACTAGAGATAGGATTTTGACATAAGGTTCATACAAGTAATGTCAAAATCCTATCTCTTGTAAGCAAATCTATCGACGGATTTGTTATTGGGACTAGCCGTAAAGCAATTGGTAGGTACCTACATATCGCTTACATTTTTTGACTGACGCCAAGTCGGGCAAATTAATGATTAAAATATAGAGTATATTCAATAATTTATACTATTCAAGGTAAAGTAGGTACTATATCAATCGATTAGAAAATAAAATTAGGTAAGTATATAAACTTAGGTACCTTTATTTTGTAGTGTACTTCCATGTACCGTGGTGCACTCAGCCTTGAAGAATGAACAGATCACTGAAGACACTGCACTGTGAGTACCTATCAATCTAACCTTAAATCGGGTGGGTCACCTATAACATAAAAATTATATTAGTAGGTACTGCCAGACTAATAATCATGAAAGAAACATAAAAGTCAACAAAGTGCAAATAAAAAAGTGTGGAGGTAGGATCGAATGATCCGCCGAACTAAAGTGTAAGGCCGAATACAACCAGATTTACCTACTGTGTTTTTATTAAGTTAAATGTGTATGTGAAAGCTAGGGCCTGAATGGATATTTATTTGTATTGTATGCTCCATCTCAGACCCTGTTTGTGCTCACCAGTAAAAAGTTGGTACCTATAGAGCCCGGCAAACTTCTTGAACAAAAAAAAGATAGCTAGAAAGAACAATTAGGTATGTGTGACAGAGCGTTAGCGTAGGTACTACGCTGCACTAAGTAGTCATCCCTTTCATTCATTGTTGAAGTTATTCGCCGCTCACTATACCTACCTATTCTAATATTGATACTTCTTAGGCAAAAGTCTGAAGACGCCACTCGCTGGAGAAGCTTCGTGGAATCTATCAGATCAAAACTTACTGTCAAGCAAGTGGTGGATGGAGTACGAGGCGGTGGAGAACTGTCCTTCGATTACCTTACGCTAATTATAACGGCTGAGTAAGTTAGGTCACAATAATTAAACTAAGTTTTCTCGTACATCTATTATTAGTACCTAGGTACCTATCAATAGCCAATAAAATAGGTACTTACCTTGTTTTTGTTTCAAGTTTCTGATATTTCCGCAAACACTGTATTCATGAATTAACTAAACTATAGTTACCTACAACTACTATTTTATTATGGGTATTCATAAACAGACAAAACAATCTACCCTAACCCAATCTACCCTCTTCTTGTCGGTAGATATCTACAATTATTGTGCGCTGATTACCACACACTTACTCGTACCTAGGTAGGCAGGCACTCTGATTACAAAAGACATTCACAATTAGAACTCGATCGTGTTTCCAAAACACGAAACATGCTGTATCTATCTAACCGTATTTTTTTATAAAATCTTGAATTTAGACAAAACCATTCGACCACGTAACAAGGGAAGCGATGGAGTTCCATTTCCATTCGTTCATTCACAGAGCATTGAACTGAACAAAAGACTGGACTCTAGGCTCTCGACAGTTAATGTTTTTGCATTTGAGTGACTTTCTAATTCTTTGGAAAACTGAAATTGTGTAATTGGGAGTTTAACAAAGAGAATTGTCAACTTATTACAATCTCAATCACATTGTTTCAGCTCCCTGGCCGCCTTGGGTCTGGTGGAAAATAATGCGTCAAACATTGTAGCAGCGATGTTGGTTTCCCCTCTGATGGGACCTGTTATGTCCATAACATTCGGTACTATAATATCCGACCGGAGTCTAGTGAGAAGCGGCTTCGAGAGTTTGATCTTAGGGATGTTCCTTTCTTTACTATTTGGATTCATATTTGGGCTAATATTGGGGTCAACCGAAATGCCTTGGGGATTCGGCGACTGGCCTACCGAGGAAATGAAAGGCCGGTAAGAAAGCATTACAAGGAATTATGGATTCATACGTATTACCAGAAATTTCATTAAGGAAAAATTTTCTTTTAGAGGAAATGTCCGTTCTCTATGGATGGGTGTACTGTGGGCCCTAACGTCAGGGACAGGAGTAGCGTTAGCGTTACTGCAGGGCAGTGCAGGACCCCTAATCGGTATTGCTATTTCAGCGTCTTTGTTACCACCTGTAGTAAATTGTGTAAGTATTCTAAACACTGAAGCAGCCTAGCCTATTCATTCATTCATAAATTCATTCATAAAAAAATCATTTAAAAATGACTGCGTCTTTCAGGGATTATATTGGGCTTTGGCGTGCATATGGCTGTTGTATCCAGGAGTAAAAATTCCTCATATAAAAGGCGAAGCTTACACTGGCAATTCTTCCTATACACCCTTGTACCACGACTATCTTCCTATTGAATTTGCTGTAAATGGTAAAATAATCAATTAAGTAACGCGCCTAAAATATGTTAATATGACAATTTAAAAAACGCCTAGTAAAAAATTATTAGTCAGTATGCATAACAATGTAAAAGACTGGGCAAAGTTATCAACGAATTTGAAATTGGGTCAAATGACAATAGGGAATATTACCCTTAGGTATCGAGTTGAAATTAAAACCATGGGAATCAAAATTTATAGGGTATTTTCCGTTGACCTAGAACTATGAAATTTCGCAAGTAATACCGTCTAATACTACAAGTATTATAAATCTGAAAACTATACATTTGTAATTAATTATAATATGTACCTATATACAAATTTGTACCCTCTGTGGGCGAGTCCGACTCGGACTTGCCGGTTTTTTTTAAATTAAGTATAACATGCACTATTTTATGTTTAGGCATTGTGAGTTGTTGCCTGACGATTGTTAACGTGATCTGCATATTCATAACGGCTATCATATTCCTGAAAATCAAAGAAGTAGCGGCACCTTACACCTCGAGTCCTGATCTAAGACGGTTTTGGGAGCAAGACATCAAAGTGGCGAGGGAAGCTAACAAAGCCAACTTGCATAAAGCTGAAGACGACGAACGGGCAGAGTAAGAATTCAATTATTGTTATTTATTTTATTTCTCACATTGTATTCCCAAAAGATGATAATTTAGCTACTTACAAGCTTTGATCGCCACGCTTATTTTGTGCTAGTGATGCAATCAATCATTATGTTCAGATTTCCGGATAATAGGTAGGTAGATAGTATAAGGTACCTCTATAGGGAATATTTTTACCATACGATCGCTCAGAAAAATACTGTTTTACCCACTACTTGCAGTATTGTCCAGAAAGTAGAATCATTACCTTGCGGGCTACCACGACAATATAATTGTGTGAAAGAACGCTAAGAACTCATCAGGAATGGAAAACATAGGAAAACTTGTGATTGATACCTATCTTATCAATGACATTGATATTTTATCTTAAAGTCCTTGACTACGCTGATATGCAATAGAGGCATGGGTTATCTCAAATACTACTGAAGTTCGCAAATGTTTACGAGTAGGTAATTTGGGTCAAATGCTAAAAAGTATTACAAAATCAAGTAGGTACCTTCTGTTAGTTTCAGATATCTGTTTAGAAAGACCTCAGTAGGTAGGCACCTAGAAAGGGCCTAATATAAATCATGTTCCTTTTAGATTGGTGTTGGAAGACCTCAATCAAGAAACCGACGAGGAAATTAAACAAAAGCTAGAGGCAGCCGTCGAAGAGGCACTGGACGATGAAACATACAGGAAAGTGAAGAGAATGAGTTACCAGAGCCACATTGCAGACGAGGTATTACGATACGAGTAGTTGTTTCTAATTCCTGGTAAGGATACACATAATTTAAGATTGGCCCATCTATGTAATCTGTGGTCTGCCGGTTTGGAGACTACACGATTTATTTTACGGAAGCACAGCGTATGATTTTACGAGAGCACAGCGGCTGCTTTTACGTTGCGCTGTTCCCAGTTAGATAATGTTTTTGTTTTAAGACGTTGAAATATTAAGTATGTGAATCGACTAAATTAGGTACCTATTGGTAAAATATAATTATAGTGGTAGTTAGTAGGAGACAAAATTTTTACAAGTTTTGAATCGACTTCAAAATAATAGTTCAGTAAATATAATCTTTCAGCGCACTCTGGCATAACACAAAAATTTTTTTTTTTTTGGAAAACCGCGAAAAAGTGATCTATATTTAGGTGGCAATTAGATACCTATATCAAGTTTCATTATTGTAAAACTAAAATAAATCTATAGTTCTTTCTAAGATAAAACCATAAATGGATATAATAAAGGGCTATATAATGCATATGAGTGTTAAGTATCCTAATAGCTCAGTTTATTAGAAATAATCTCATATAGGTGGATACTTACCTAAACGTAATTTTCAACTTTTATAATTGGAACTATATACATAATTATCTAGTGATTGATTGATTGATTGATGAGTCTCATATTATTATTATATAGATAAATGCGACAGTTTGGATGGATGGATGTTTGTTACTCAATCACCGGTTGAATGAATATCGATAAAATTTGGCGCAGAGATAGATTAACGTGTGGAATAGCACATTGGCTTTTTATTCAGGTCGGACCCAATATGGACGTCCACGCAGACGAAGTCTTAGGCCGAAGCTAGTGTATCACAAAGGGAAATCCAATTCTATGGCCGAGACAGAATTGGTTTTTGTTCCATTAGTGTATAAAATTTAAATTCATGCTAATAATGTTTCAGGTGATTAACACTATTGGATTGTCGAGGTCTCCAGTCTCAGTGTTGTCCAGCCAGTTGAATTCCGGCGTAAACACTCCGACGGGCCACAAATCATCAAACGTAGATGACATAGCAGCACTAGACAAGCTTCTGACCTCATTACTTGGTCTCAAAGAGACCAAGCGCGGCAGGTCATTTATATCAAACCGTGGTACTCCTAGATCCAGTCGAATCCCTAGGAGCGTGCAAGATGTGATTAGGCAAGGTCACGGGCACAGAACGCGATCAGAATCATGGCCAGAGAGAATATTTGAAGATTCTGTTGTTCGTAGCGTCATCAGCAACCTTCGAGCCAGTAAAAGAAGTTCGCAGATGGATGAGACTTTTATGACTCCGAAGTAGACAAATTGATCACTACAAAGTACATACTTATAACACTAGTAGAATAAAACTAATGAAATCTGTCATGTAAAATATTTTTAATTACCTAAAGATAGGTACTTACCTACATAACAAAAATAAATATATTTTACATAAAATACATACATACAGCTATTATTATTTAATTAAGTACCTAGGTACCTATTTTTGTACGTAGGTAAACGTTTTATCACAGCAAAGCTTATGTCGAGGTAAATATAAAAATCTGAGGTGATTGGTACAACACGACACGACTAGTGTAGTAACAATAATGTTGACAATAAGTGCCAATAAATAAAACTATTTGAACTCGTATATTTGATAGTCAATTATCTACTTATTTAAAACCCTAACAGAAAACCTTCGTCAAGATGTGCTGATATAATTTACTCCATTTTCGTCAACTGTGCCATTTTCACCGTTTCCATTTTTCGAAGACCCATGTTTCACCTGTGAAGTGTAGACATCATAGCCTAAAGATACCGTGTTGTCATATAAAACTCTGTATCTAGTCGGTAAGAAGTAGAAGTTGATGACCTGCGCGGGCGGCCACACCATCCACTCTGCGCGATACAGCGTCACAAACTTATCTTTCACCTCTTCCTTGAAATTATTTAGGGGATCGTCTTCAAACAAGGCAAGACTTCCAAAGAATGTGACAATCATAATCGGTGAAAATATTAATTGATCAAGCACTAATTTTTTTATTACCATGGCTGCACTTTTTCCCAATATAAACTTATCTAAAACTTTATACCAGTGATGACATAGAACGCCTACTGCAGCACCAGAGAATGCCATATGTGAGCACCTCTTAACATCATAGTGACTCTGTTCCTTAATATAATATATTTCATAGCTCTGTTCCATCAGATCGCCTACCGACGATAAGCTCAGTGATATGGTAATATTCGTATAAAATAAAAATTTGTTACTGAATGCTGTGTTTAGCAATCTTCTAAAACTTGACATTGAAAATGTTTTCCGTCCATTTGCGGCTAGCGTTCTCCATGGGAGGCCGAGTACTTTCATTATCTGTAAATAAAAACATTTTGTTAGAATTTTACAATTTTCCGAATAACCTTTGATTTAATTTTTTTAATAAACATTTTTGAGACGTGAGTAGAAGACGTCATTGTTCCGAATAGCGCCACAGATACTACTATACTAGGTAGCTAGAATCCATCCAAAATTGAGTTAAAATCCAGCTATAGACATGAATCTAAACAAAAAAGTTTTAATCCACAAAATAATCTTTTTAAGTAGGTACCTATATGGATATCGAAAAGTAATCGAAGCAGGACGTCATCGTCAGTCAGCGATTGATTGCCTTCCGACTGTTGGCACTAGAGCACTGGCACCCAGTATCTACAAAAGCTAAGACGGGCCAGAGAGGAGAGAACCACGCGGCATAACACGGACGACGCCTTCACGATAATGAATAGGAGATATTTGCTAGTTAAAACCGAGCGAAAATGTATGCAAGGGAGCGAAACTGAACTGGAGTCAGGTCCAAGCGCTTCGAATAGGCACCGCCCGCAATTTGATGGCAACTGCCGGTGAGGGGCTGGAAGTTGACACGCCGTAGATCTAATCTAACGTCATCATACGACACATAGCGCACCGAAGAAAGAAATACATCTGTTCGCTTGAAGTGGCTATACCCATTGAAGCTTAGAAACCTGTACCACCTGTCCACGCATCTGTACTTTAAAAATACAGGCCTTGGTACACTGGTAAAGCAACGTGACGGGACGACATCGCTACAAAATTGTACCAGCATTGTAAAAACTACAACTTTGAGTGAGGCCATGATCTTTTACAGTACACCCGAGATAACGCGCGTGTGAAATTAGCCGTTGCAAACAGCCGCACAGAAGAGTTCTTATGCTAAAATATCGAAATCAATACATAAACAATTACGACTGTCTTTATACCGAGTTTTTATATTAAAACATACCGCGGCAAACCGCTTGCGGATAACATCGGACGCGCGTTGTTATCTCGGGGCTACTGTAGTATGTAATTCATATCCACGCACGAGCAGGCGGATCGCCTGATCCTGATGGTAAGCGATTACCGCCACCCATGGACACCCGCCACCCATGGACACCCGCCACACCCGAGGAGTCACAAGTGCGTTGCCGGCCTTTTAAAAGGGGATTGGGCCTCCAGTATCCTCATTCACTCGGCGAAACACAACGTAGGCGTTGTTTCACGCCGGTTTTCTGTGAGGCCGTGGTATCACTCCATATCATTCGTGTCGAAGCATGGCTCTCCCACGATAAACTTATCACCCGATGTCTTCTATCAGCCGAAATTAAAAATGATTATCGTATTACTATTTTCATTCTCAATTGTAAGCTGGCTGCCTACATTAAACATGACAGCTAGGTATTACATAAGGTATTTCTGGACATAGATTCTATAGCATAACTATCGCGTTGGAATCTCTTTAAGTGTGGCGTCTCAAACTTGAGGACTGGTCCGATCTGTTTTAATTGGAGGACAGGATTATAATAGCGAATAAGCAATTTAAGCCATCAAATAACAAATTACAGACACAATACAAAACCTATTCTGCTTGTGCCCCAAGGCCCTTTGTGATTTACTGAATTAAATGTTATTAGCTAACTGAAAATTATTTATTTTTATTATATACATACACTTATATAATGATTTGATTTATTTAACAAGTACCCACAGCATCTTTGATTTTTTATTAGAAATTACTTGAGTTTCTATTTAATTTGCTAACCATACATAATTATTAGTATAGTAATATTTTATGAAACTAGCTTGATTGAGCTGCTTCACACTAACAGACTTATTTCTGAAACTTCATAGGTAGGTACTAAGGTTAATAGCAAGACTCAGATATTAACTATCCCATAGTGAATAAAATATTCATAAAAACAATTTACTAGAAAATTACAAAATCTTTAATAACTATCAACTAAACTAAAACAAATTCTTTGACTTAGACTCATATATTATTTCCATTTACTATTTCAGTAGATATTTTTTTCCTTTTTCTGTAATGTTTCTTTTTCTATATTTTGGGACTTGTCATGTTTCACATGAGATGTAAATATATCATAGCCCAGAGATATTGTGTTATCGTAAGCTACTCTAAATCTCGTTGGTAAAAAGTAAAAGTTTATAATTTGTGCAGGGGGCCACACAACCCATTCCGCTTTATACAGAGTCCAAAATTTATCATGCACCTCATCTGTGAAGTTGTCTAAGGGGTTGTCTTCAAATATAGCTACGGTGGCAAAGAAAGATAAAATTATAATGGGAGAACAGATGAACTGATCCATTAATAATTTTTTTACTACCATATCAAAAGTTCTACCAATTATAACCTTATCTAAAACATTGTACCAATGATGACATATGAAGCCAGCTGTGCTCCCTGAGAATGCCATGTGAGTGGTGCGATTAAGATCAAACTTGTCCATTTCCTTTCTGTGTAATTCATAAGACTGTTCTAACAAATCTCCACATGTTGATATTCCCATAGATATCAGGATATTGGTGTAAAACAGATTCTTGCGATTAAATGCATCATCTACTGCACTTTTGTATGAATTGTATATTTTCGAAAAGATCCTTCTCATTACCATTATAATTAATTGATCTAAAACAAGTAGGTGGAATTCAAATTAACAAATCTGTTTTCCAGCAATATTATTGTTCACAATGATAATTGCTGTAGTCTGAAATCATGGATTAGATATGGTAGGTAGATATACTACCTACCTACCTACTATTTTTTATACGAATTCGTTTAAAAAATAATAAGTAGTAGTAATAGTAGGTACGTTCCAATTGATTTTCAGATTATTAGATTATTATTTGAAATGATTAAATTACTGCTCTGAAATGTGCTTAAAAAGTATACTTTGAAAAAATTTACTTACTTATAATTATTATGAATTAGCGCCGTAATTAAAATTATTGATCAATAAAATATATTTTACATAGCAAAAAAACTTATTACGTATTATTTAATCATTGTTTATTATTACATAACAAAATGCTCAAATAAAATTACGAGTTTCTCCAGATAAGGTATAACCTCAAATTCAAACATTTTGTAAAAAAAGTTACGCCTGGCGTGACGCTGCCAGTGCCAACTGTCAATGTTAATCGAGTGCCACTGTCAATGTCAATTTCAATTCATCAATCAAGAAGTTGAGGTTGAGATAAACATTACTAGTATCTCTTAGTAGTCTGTGGTTGAGAGAATGGTCACAACTTCACGATTTTCGCCATTTTGGCGCTGATAACACAAGTGAGCAGTAACGTAACTAATTTTAGAGATTGGACAATGTCAAAATGTTAATAATAATACTAGTATTATAATATCTGTGATAATAGTAATAGCAAAATGATTTTTTTTAAGTATGTTACCTAGCTACAACATAACATAACATACTATGACGCCTGTATTCCCCGAAGGATTAAGAAGAGGCGTACTAATGTACACCCCCAGCCCGCCGGTATGTTTAGGTCCCATGTAATAGGGGCGAGCCTATTGCCATTAACTCGGCACAAATCCAAACTTCGAGCTGCTACTGAGAATTTCATAGAAAAACCCAATAACACTTTGCTCGACCTGGGGATCGAACCCAGGACCTCTAGCGTAGCAGTCGCGCTTGGGACCACTAGCTAGACCAATAAGGCAGTCTAATAATTAGGTACCTAGCTACAACTTCTGTTAATATTCAACCTTGTTTTTTCTTTTGTGCTAATTATTTTTATTTTATAAAAATACTATGTTGTTTTACGGTTTAATTTATCAAAATAAATCCACTGCTGATTTAAATACTCTTTATTTCGATTTACTTAAGTAGTTTGTTTGTGATTCATACAATGACCTACAATGACTTCGACTAGTACAAAGAAAGAGTTATTAACAATTACTATACTCTTTGGTTATTAATGTAATAGTAGTGTTTCTAAGTAGTCTATGCTTCGCGTTTCGCGTTCGCGTTTCGTTTGGTTGGTTTTGGTTTAGTTCGTCGCGAATAACAAAATCTCATTAATAGAAATTGTGACTTATTTTTAAGTTCATTTTGAGAATAAAGACAAGTAAATAATGGCAGGTAAATATAGAAACTTTATAGCGTAATAATATCAGTTTACTGTTATTTACTGTTTACACTTCTCACTCTCACTCATATTTAGATGTTTCTATTTGATATTGCATAAAATGCAATGCACCAGGAAAAGTACTGTTACTGGGTCGAAATATTAATTTTTTATTGACTGTATTGCATGCATGCGGCGTTCGTCAAATGGTGGTAACTTCTTTAGGATACTCTAAATGTTTGTGTTGGTAGCACATATATTATCTTGGTTTTCAGATAAACTAACCCTAGACAGGCATGCAATGAAAGACCGGGCTACGTCCCACCTTCGTATATACGTCGGCGGCTTACAAGACTCTGCTACTGTTGATGAATTGTATGAACACTTCATACAATTCGGTCAGATCAATGGCATAGTTATAAACAGAAACTTCGGATTTGTACAATTTGAAGAGGAATCCAGTGCTCAAGATGCTATTGTCAAAGCCAATGGAAGTATGTTCCAGGGTAAAAGCCTCAATGTTAAAACTGCACAGACAAATCTGACTATTGAGAAGAGGTAAACCACACTGTTGTACATATTATTTGCGCTACAGTTAAAAAGTTATAAATCTGCATTTCGTTTTCAGTTACAGTATGAATATCTGCTTCAGTAGTCTAGTTGTTGTACCCTGCTAGAGGTTCTGTGTTTAATCCCAAGTTAACTTTAGTGTTACAGTAGAATCCCGATTATCGGGATAAAAAAACACCAGGGGTATTCCGGTATATTCGAAAATCTGGATAATTAATTTAAAAAACAAATTTAAAGAATATTTATTTTTTATTGTGTTACGGGTTTCACATATGTCATTTAGACAATACAATATAAAAAATATGACCTTTAACGATAATGTAATTTAATTGTTTTATTGGGAATAACTTGTTAGTGATATTCAGATAATCGGAATTCTACTGTATTGGGTTTTTCGATGAAATTTTCAATTGAGTTTGGATTTGGTTTGCCCCCTATTACCTGGGACCTAAATTTGATTGGCCTGTAATTAAGGCAGGATCTAGCAGGTCTTGGTAACTGAAAACAATAGATTCAATCAGTCACCAATAATGACACCCGGATTAAACAAAAGATGTTGGATTGTGTCTTAGGTAATTTAAATTATGTGACTTGATGGGTTAAGGGTCCGTGCGGAGCTAGAATTGCCCACATAAATGTAATACCAAAATAAATCGTAATCCATACAATATTCTATCAAATTATGTTATTATTTGGATCTGGATACTGTTAATCTAGGTTCCTACCATACAATTTCGTCTACTACTACTTCACTGGAAATAAAAGACCGAAAAATCATTCCAAACTTTGTAAAGTTGTCAAAAATTGCATTCGCTTACATTTATTATTGATGAAGCATTTTGGACGATATGGTAGACTAGGAACCTATATTAACGGTATTGGAATCTGAATAATAACAGAATTTGGTTAAATTGTGTTTGAATTGCGAATTATTTCGGTATTACCTTTTTAAGGAAACTCCGCCGGACTCTTAAGGGTCTCTGACATTTACTTGAATAAATCTTACTTAAAAAATGTCATGTCTGATTACTTGAATCATTATTTTACAGTATGTTGCAGTACTTATTGTTGTATACCTACATACTAATCGATAGCCATGCATAAATCCAAATCCAGATTGATGCATTTTGATAGGTTTAATTATTCTAGAATGATTTCTGAGGATTATCATCATGTCCTTAAAATTTCCCAATGTGATTGTATTATACACAAAGAAATTCAAAATAAAAGAAATACAGTATACCCTATTAAAATCTCTGTAAATCTCCCCATTATGCTATTCTATGCCTTTACCAGGCAATACTACACAATAGAGGCTACATATACAAAAAGTTTACAATATGTATGCATACTAGGTACTACACCATAATTATCTCAATAAGTTTTATTATCCTTCTATTCTTACATTATAATAATATTTAAACATTTTTAACAGACATTCAGATTCAGTAACGATCCAGCCAGATATACCTCCTGCAGTGGCTCTCACTGACAAACATTCAATATCCAATGATGATGGTAATGAAGAACTTTATGATAATTTTGGAAACTATATTGGGGACCAGAGTAAGCATTTTTTATTTATTTAACAAACTATCAACTTCACAATGGTTATTAATTAAGCTTTTATTTCATTTATTTAGACCAGATTCTCAAACTTATTTCATTTACCATCACCGACTTTGAGAATCAATTATTTTATTTTGAGTGCCCCCTAAAGTGTTTAAAGTTACATCTTAAACCACTACGCCAAGTTTCTCTGGGCTCTTTACCGCCACCCTATAGGCCTCCAGCATCCACAAGGAGGTATTTTTACCCATTTTAAGAAAGAGTGATTCAGACCATTATTTCATTAACTTTTATTCCATGGTGAAATAAAAAGATCCAACCAAATCGAAGGCATCGACTTCCGAAACTATTTGGACACAACATTATTTCATTAGTTTTTTGAAGTTGGTTTGATGCATATTTTGTGTGGTATACATAGACGTTATCTTAATAAATACAACGTTTTCGTTTCGTTTATCTTTATCCTGGTGACTTGCATTTCGGACTCGTGTCAAGGTTACAGAGAAGAAGAATATGAAGAGGGTTATCAAGGAAAGCCGGGGTGGGAGGGGCGTGGCGGAGGGCGCGGACGCGGTGCAATCAGAGCGCGGGGCCGCGGCATTCGTGGACGCGGCGCTCCTGGCTTCCGTGACCGATCACCCGTGTCAGGTAGAGGTGGTGAGTTCAAGATCAGTTTTCCATTATAGTGTGGTTAATACTTCACATATTTGAATTGTCGTTTCATCAGAAGTAATACTTACATCACTCAAATACTGCTCAATTCTCAAGTAATCCAATTTATAGGTAGTACTTGAAGATACCTAAAAGAGCCTTAGATGCTCAAACCGGAAGTATGTCTATTATTTTCCAAAATATAAAATACAGATGAAAACATGGGCGTACCGAGAGGGGCAGGGGGGTGGAGTGCAGCTCAAGCTCTCATAAAACATTTTGCGAAAGATCGCGAAATTATTTTTAAAATACTTAGATGTCTAATTACACAATTTAAGTATTTATTCCATATAAATGCATATTGCGGTGTGAATCGCACAAGAATCCTTTTTGAATTCGTTGATTCCATGGTCTGAATGTTTTTTTTGCACTCTGTCGAATCACACCGTGGTGGGAAATACCGAAGGACTCTTAACTTCGTTGATTCGGACCAGTATATTTTTTTATAATTTAAATAGGCTTTACAGCACTTTTGTTTAACCTAGTGCAATGTTAATCCAACTGGACGTTTTACGTTTTAAATAACGGAGCTGTTTTGTTAAAAAGCTAGTGGTTGTGTAAAACAGCGAATTAAGCAATACAACTGTGACATACACAGGGATACTGAAAACTCATCTACGCATCTCGTAAGAAATAAGAAAATATCTGACTCGCTCGGTGGTTGCATCTCTTGGGGTCTGACAAGTTGGCGAAGTGGCGACCACCAATACGCTAAAGTCGTCAGAGGCTATCGTAAAGAACCTTGGTGTGTTTTTTGGACTTTTACGTGGTAGAGTCAGCTACGAACATAAATAAAAGTAAACCCATTGAATAACTTCTTTTAAAATTTAATTTAAATGCCAAGTTCTGGGTTATCAAAGAAAAAACTTAAACTAACAAATTTTTCAAAAACTATTGATTTTGTATAGGCAATCCCATCAAAAACATTCTGTAAATACTAGCCAAGTCTCGATGGCTTGTCAACTTGGCAAGTCTCTAGTTTATTTCTAAAAAGTAATGAAATCTAGACAAAGTCGTGCCAAGTCTACGGTTCCTTACTGCGATTTCATTATTATTTATAGTTAATGTTGTGTGACTCTTGACCTTCGATTTTTGACATCAAATGAAGCGGCCCACCAAGTTGAATATTTTTTGTAAAGGCGGTATATGTCGATATCTCTAATAGTTTGGTTGGACTCTTGTGTTTTCTAATCAGGGTCACCAGGTACTCTAGATCTTCGATTATCCTAGTTTTTATAGTTTTCCCTTTATGTGGCCATTTAACCCTAACTCTGTACCAAATTTCAGCTCTCTGAGTTTATGGGAAGTACTAGTTCTATTTTGATGATCATGAGTGAGTGAGCGAGTGTCATAAATGCGAAACTTTGCTTTCGCTTAACTTCGGAACTAAAGGACCTACAAACTTGAAATTTTGGATTTTAAGTATGTGATTATAGCTTACTGGATGACCAAAATTTCTGCGTTCTGGTCTTATCTAGAGGTTCTCAAATAGGGGCCTGAAAATGCGGCGAAATGGTTCCAGTAAAGGATGGTACGGCAGTTTGCTTTGCGCTCGACTTGACGGGGCACTGCCGTGCCCCCAGATACATATGGGGATTAAAATTGTAGCACCCAACACGTCCTGCCAAGAATATGTCGAGTTTCCAGCAAGCTGTATACACGTATGCACGTTTTACGGAAATTTTAAATAAAAGCATCATCAACACATTTACTGTCCCCACTGCTGGACACGGGTCTCCTCCCAGAGTGAGAGGAGTTAGGCCACACACACAAACTACACTAGCCTACTGTGGGTTGGCAGACTCCACACGCCGTCGAGAAAATCTCGTTTCGATGTTATCTTTCACCGTTTACAATGAAATTTAATACCCTTTCGTTGCGAAAAGTCAGAGATCAAGAAGACAGTCCAATGGTTACATTACTAAAGCGAGTGATACGCTTTTAATTTACATGGATAAGTTATAATTAGGTAACATATTTCATTATTATTAACTTATTGGTGTTTTCGTAAATATCAAAAATATTAAAAGCTATTAAAGAACATATTATTTTTGTTTGCGCCCATAGTATGACAGCGACTGAATTCGGTCTAATAAGATAAAATCATAACATAATCATCGAAATATGTTGTCTTCTCCAAAAAGGTTACACACAGATGCCTCCCAAAGTGCAGTCTGTAAATGGATTAATATAAAATAAATTAAATTCCTAATCAATCTTTTGTGCATTACCACCTATTATGTTATGATAAAATGTCGTTGGTCCGAATTGACGAAGACAAAAAAGAGTCCTTTGGCGTTCGGTGTTTTGCACTATGGAGCGAATCGACGAAGTACAAAATATACATTAGCTGATACACACCATGGTCCGAAAGGATTTGGCCCTTGAGTCAAAATCTAGGTACGCCCATGGATGAAAATGTATCTTTTAAATGTTATCGTAACAATACTTACTTAATTAATTGGTCTGTAAGTCAATCTGATATTAAAAACATTCATAATACCTACTTATTTGATATTCTTGGAATATAACCATTGTATATTTAAATGCGGTGTAGTTATGTACCATGCGTTATATAATTAGCTACTTATAAACGTCGCTGATATCAAATTGCACTTATATCAGCAATGTTTGTAAAGAATGTTAAAACTTTTTCTCATGATTATACTTTTTGTTATTATTGTATAATGTGTATTTGTTGCTCAAGAAACGTACGTACGTAATTTTAAATGAGATAGATTATAGGTATTTACTTATTGATTGTTTCTATTCAGGTGGTGATTGGAAAGAGCGAGGTGGTTATGATCGTTATCCACCAATGTCAGACTATCCTAGAGCAGTGCCTGTAACAGAGAGAAATGACTGTGAAATTATTGTAGTTTCCAAAAGTCTGACGTGAGTACCTACCACAGTATCTCAAGAGTCTAATGAAAATATGTGGAAATGTGATTAGCATTTTTATTCAGCCATAAGTCTATACATAAGTTGCAATGAGAACCACCTGACATTTCTGGTCTGTGTCCACTTTTCAGAGAGTATGCAGAATATATTGAAGGTCGCCTGAAAAGATTGGGAATAGTGGTCGACCTTCTTTTCCCGATGGAAGATGTACCAATTGGGAAAGTACTTGGCAACATCGCGTCCCGCGGGTGCCTCTATGCGATACTAGTCATGCCACAAAACCAAGAGAATAGATCTTTAACACTTACGATACTTCATGGGTTACCACAGGGTGAGTTACCATAAGTAATCTTAGAACTAGTATAAGTGGAAAATTACATCTTTCATTTTTAAAGTATTATTATTACGAATGTTGAAATGTTGTTGCAACAGAGCATCGCAACATGCCATTGGAAGATGCCCTTCAGCTATTGTCGCGCAACTTCCAAGAGGTGCAGCGGGGCGGGCCGTCCGGAAGGGAAGCCGTGTATGCGCTACTCGGCCAGCTCGCTGACGGCCGCACACTCACTGTCATGCAGTATGATAAAGTCATAGAGTACCTTCAGGTCAGTGCTATACTGTTATTATTACTGCAATTTTATTTAAAGTGCACATTTTCTATTAAAATACATTAAGTCAGGCCAGTTTAACCTTGAAAACAAATAACAAACTCTTAAATTAGTTTTAAATTTCTGTATTTTAAAGATAGGAAATCTTTCCATTTTTATAATTTTATCCTGTTATTATTTTTCATTCGTTGTATAGTATTCAATTACCACAGAGATTGATTAATGTAATCACTTCTAACTACCCTTCGTTTTGCATTATAGGAACGCAGAGAACAACAAGTTAAAATAGAACTAGGAGAGCCCCTTACTTCGGCCCCTGCTAATAAAACACAAGTAGACCTCCAGCAAAGGATTCTAAGCATATTGAATGACAAGAAAGTGGCAACTCCGAATGAATCGACGCCGCCTACAGCTCCTACGTTATCCGCACCGCCCGCGCCGACCGCGCAGCCCACGCAAAACAAACTGCTTAATGATCCCACTGTTAGAAAAGCTTTAGATTCAATATTACAAAAGTTCACGTAAATATTAAGTTTGAATATGTGTAAGTGCAATTTTTCTCCAGGTTTAGCCCATTTATGTATTGAAATTTTTAACAATAATTGCAAGAAAAAATCTAATGTATTACTAAGTATCTTCAATTGAACAAATGCGGTTTTGTCCTCTTAGTAGATGCATTGTTTGCAGAAAGTATTTTTAGCATTTACCTACTGTCAATAAAACTCGAACGTAAATTATATCAGTTTTATTTATTAAGTTCATACATAATTAGAGGTGGTCTAAACAATTTTTCCACAGAGCTAGCAGTTCATTGGTGATTTTTAAGTGACAAACTATGTTATTAGTTATATTATGTACATAAACACGAAATATTTTTATATTGATGCTAAGAACTATCCGGATATATTAAAAAAGATGAAAGTACAAAAACGATTGGTTCTCATGTTTGTATTTTCAATGACCCTAGCTAAACTAACACCCAAAGCTGTTTAGTTACAAAAATAAAATCTACATGCAGGGATATCAAGATCTTCACAGTGTAACATTGTGTAAACATGATTATTAAATGTCAATATATACATACCGCCAGCAGTTCTTTTAGACAGTCTTTATATGCTGAATGGCATGATTTCTATATTACAAATATATGAGGACAACAATTAGTAGAATTTGGATATCAGAAATTCATAATTATGGCATTGTAAGAATTAGCAACTTCAATTATTTAATGGTTCTATATTAAATGATTATTATAACATCATTCCGTTGAGATCAAGGCTCTGAGTCTTTTTATTCACTTTCAAAAGCATCATCTTTTTAAAAATTATATTCATTCATCTTTCTAGAAGTTATTAGCTAATACAAGATATATAATAAACTAGGATAACATTACGAATATCCACATCTTACTCTATATAAACATTTCCACATACACCCTTATTACTACGACTACATGCCACCACACCCATCGAACTCCATAAAGCTATGTTGGAAGAATTTGGTGTCAGTTAAGAGCGACGGGTGAGAGCGATATTTACATGGGACCAGTCAAGAATTGACTGCATTGCCAACCACAACAGTGCAGGCCTTTCTGCAATCCTTTGAATCCTTTAGAATTCGTCATATCAATTAGGTTGATCTCTCTGGTGGGTCTTCTTGTTTGGATGGATCAAAGCCCTCTTTAATGTGTCCTCCTGTGCCTTTGGGATCTAAATCTGTAGCCCAACTGAAGTGCATCAGTGCCAAGTGAGAATTACCTAACTTATTGTGAACTTTTCCAAGTAAATAATATACTAATGATTCTCTTGGAGCAATATCTTTCAAGTGATGAAGATCAGCTAACGCATCTTCGGGTCTGCCAGCGCGTAATAATACAGAAGCTCGGTGAAAACGACACAAAGGATTATCAGTGTCTAATGCCACAGCCCTTTCTAATGTAGCAAGGGCACGATCCATTTTACCCAGAGCAGCTTGCGCTAAACCTAACTGGCACCTCAATACTCCTGAATGAGGGTGTATAGTAAGAGCTCGACGTATATGCACCTCGGAGGGTTTCCAGCGTTCTTGGCGTGCATACACTGTTGCTATACCAAACCATGCAACATAATTACGTGGGTCAATTGCTACTGCAGCCCTAAAACTTGAGAGAGCCTTGTCAGTCTCTTCAGCTACTGCATATTCATGCCCCAGCAAAGCATGAGCATATGCTGCTTCAGGATTAAGTTGGACAGCTCGTTTGAAGAATTTCAAAGCCGTCTCACGCTCTTTATGCAATGAAAAACAGTTTCCAGCAGCAAGCCAAGCAATGGGGTCTTTCCTGTCTAATTCTACTAACTCTTGAGATAATGCTGATAACTGTGCTTCTCTTTGTAAATGCCACAGACATGTACTATAGATGTCCATTCCTTCAGTACGATTTGGATACTGTTTTCTAATATCGGCAAATATTTTAGCAGCTGCCTCATATTGTGCTAATTCATAGTGTGCCTTAGCTATCATAGTCTGTACCCATGGTGAAGCTAATTGCTTTGGTGTTGTCTCTTGGAATAATTTAATTGCATTTTTACAGTCTAAGAATGCCAATGCTTTGTATGCCTCTCCTAAATCTCGCATTAAATTTAACAATGCTACACCATTAGAATTCTTTGGTGGGATTGTTGGTGTAACTGTCTCTACACTTTTATTCTTCTCATTAGAATCAAGTGAATTTGATTTGATATTTTTGGCTGTACGCTGTTTATTTTTTCTTGAAGGACTCTTAGGAGCTACAAATTTTCTACTTGGTGATTTATTATTTTCTTTGACTGAGTAACTGCTATTATTATTACTAAATAATCTGGATGACCGCCTTGGAGCCGGTCCAAGGGTACATCGTGGTGCTGGACTGAATACTGCATCTTTTAACTGTCCCATTTGTGCTCGTAATGAATTAACTATTTTGGGTATAGCCTTCTGTTCATTTGAGTCTGTTAATGTCGGTGTGTATAGCACAGGTGATTCTTCCATTGGTAACATGCCAAAGGAGGGTGAAAATGGAATGGGTGCCATACCACTAAACACACTGTGCATTCTCTTCACTGGAGCTTGTGTCTCAGGAGTGATGCTTGTGGACATTGTCATAGGGGTTCTCATAGCAACATTGTTTGGTGTGACATTAGTATTCATTGTAGTATTATTAGGAATGTTACTATTAACAAATGAAATGTTTTCAGAATTGCTGACTAGATTCACTAATGTTGTTACACCAAATGTAAAGTCAGTATTATTCATTTGGAATACTTGGTGGGGATCTAGTTTTTCACCCATATTACACAGCTGTGCAAAAGATTTCCACATAAAAGGGTTCAATGTTAGTGCTTTCCGGTGAGCTTCAACAGCTTTACTTCTTCTTTCAGTAAGATTGTAAATTTTACCAAGTAACTGTAATGCATATGGGGCTTGCTCACCAAACTCGGAAGCAACAATATCTAGATTATTTCCAAGTGTAAGTTCAGCATCTTTATATCTGAAATAAATAAGTTCTAATTAGTAAATCAGTCTGCAGAAAATCACACATTCACTATCATGAATGTTATATAGGTATTTGTTTTAGTGAAAGTCATAATAATGTTAAGCATCTTGTGGCAGCATATTAGTATTAAAGAGTGAGAAATTGTTTGTGGAATGTATTCATAATAGTCACTTACGATTTCAATTCCAAGAAACATTTGGCTAATAGGAACCTAGCTTGTGGTAAAGATAATGACATGTTTTGCAACAAATATTGGGCCTCATTTATTTTTCCAGCTCTATAATAACAAGTTCCCAAAAGAAATGCTGTTTCTTCCGAAGCAACTGTAAAGGAAACATGAATGGTTATCGTTAAATGTATTCGTAGTGCATAATTTATTTCGAAATCAAGAATTACGTAAAAATCAATAACAGCAGTACATATATGCAGGTGCCAAACAATTAGCAAAAAACTGCCAACTAATAAGACAAAAATGCATTTCATAGTTACCTTCGGCATGTAGTCTTTCAGCCAGAAATATAGCATTGTCGTATTCATAATTATTCAGACAATCCCAAACGATAACCTGTGGGAATTTGAAATTAAAAACGTCTTGATCACGAAATTACTTTTGACAGCTAAAAATTAGATCATTACTCACCTGTATAGGTTCTTGAACAATCATTTTGATGTTGATTATATGCACTTATAAGAATGTAAATACTAAAAAATATTCACATCGCAAGCAACGATTATTTATACAGTCACAAAAAATTAGAGCGTATCTTTTACGACGGACATTTTCATTTTTGATATTTGTCTTTGTATTGTCAGTTCGTTCAGACTTCAGTTTGTCTATGCTATGCTATAATTTATTGCCACAACTAAATCGTAGAAATCTTCTAAAATGGACAGTTTACTAAAATTCACAACACTTTGTATTAGATTACTCTCTGCTCCATTTATTTATCAGTAAATAATTGTGTCATGCTCAGCCGCAAAGCCACCATAACAAATACTAATCAATTGTATATTAAAATGATTTACTATACATGTACAGTCACGAACAATGAAATGTACACATCTTCGATCAACAAAAGCAACTAGATAAAGGGTCACGTACAAAATCAAAGCTAAATGCTGTCCCCGTGAATATATACCTATACAGCTACATTTGTTTACTAACAAACGGAGAGCAAAGTTTTAAGTTCAACCTAATTACAACCATGGCACCTAATAATTATGTAACAAATCTTCGAAATATTATCTAATATTCACAATCATTCGTTACATAAAACGAGCAAAGCAATAAAATACTCCTGTCACTTACAAATGAAAAGACATGTTACACAACATTTTGTGTGAAATCAGCCTTAAGCGGCAACAAAAAAAGTACTTTTTCTCGTTATTGCATTGAGTTCTATTTATTTATTTATTTAATAAGTACTGCCAGATCACAAACATTTAACATTGAAAATAACTTAAGCTATTTAATTTATGGCCTGATGGATGTGACAATAATGGCGTACATAACATTGGCAATTCTACATCGTTTTTAATCCACTGTTCTGGTAAACAAAAGTTTGTGCGTGTGTTGGCGAGCCTTGGCCAAACATTTGTAGCAGTGGTTTAAAATCGTTACTTTTGATAAAAATGTCATATTAATTGTTAGTTTAAAGCTTAAAATATTACTTATTCTATATTCTCTATCTAAGCGAATTAAACAAAATAAGAGCTCACGTCTCAAGTGAGCTGTTATTTACCGAGACGTATTTTTTGCGCCGACCCGATATCTAGTTGGTATTGTTGATCGAAAGTATACATTGACAGATTTTCAAATTCATATCAACATAATACATTGCAAAAGGAAGCCTAATAGATAAAGAAAAAGTCTAGCATAATACCTTCATATAACCGATTATTTTTATTGTTGGGAAGGAACCCTGGTTAGTTAGTTAACCCATGGGCTAGGCCTATTTTTATATTAATTTGAAAACTTGTCAATGTATACGTTTCATTGCTTGTGACTGTACGTGTGTAGTACATCATTTTAATTTACAATTGGTTGGTATTTATTATGGATCTGCGGCAGAGCATGACACAAATATTTGAATATACAAAATTATACTTTTATACTAGTAACACAGCATATAACATATAATTTTGGTAAGTATCTATCGTTGTAGTCCTAGTCGCTGAAACTATTCAGAATATTTTTAAAAAAAGGCCTTTGTATAAAAGTTTTAGCGAATGGATGGATTAGCATGGACCAAATTAATGTAGGTACAGTAGTACAGTAATCATTTCCATAAACCCTCAATAATTCCTCAGACTTAAAACAAAAATATTTATTAGATTTATAGTAGCATTTATGGCAACTAGAAAAATAGTGGCAACCCTTTCTTTTGAAAGTGAAAAAAATCTCTATGGTAAAAAAAATGACAATTCAGTGTTGCTAGCGCCTCAGAGGAAAGAGTTTATCGCTGACCTCTCTAGTACCAGGTGTTGCTATTGATACTGTAATAAGCAATTGCCATAATGCAAACTATTGTCAACGTTTTATTGACCCGATTGACCCCCTTTGATTTTCGCCATTTTGGCGCTGATAGCACAAGTGAGCAGTAACGAAACTAATTTTAGAGATCGGACAATGTCGATCACTTCTGTTGTTCTTCCATGAAGGTTGTAATAGCATAATGGTAGCATTAAAGATTTTTTTTAAGTATAACTAACAACTTCTGTTCATATTCAAACTTGTTTTTTTTCTGTTGTGCTAGTTATTTTTAAAAAATACTATGTCGTTTTATTGTAATTAATTGAAACTTATAAATTAAGTCGGGAAACGAGCTGACGAGCCACCTGGTGGTGAGTAATCATCGTCGCCCATGGACACCTGCAACACCAAAGGAGTTGCTGATCCATTGCCGATCTTTAAAAGCCTCTACTCAGTTGCTAGCAACCGAGGGGAACTGGCTAAGGCCTAAGAACGTTTTCCGTGCATAATAACATTTTGGTACATACATTTGTAAGGTGTAGTTTTTCAGTACATATGAAATTGATAACGTTCAAGGTCTATTTTTTTACACCAACGCACATGGACCAACTACACCCAGCGAGCAACAAGGGACTTAGAATACATTACAATAACGCCTCCCCAAGTGTCAGACGATCCATAGATTTACCATAGGATTTTCCACAAATTCAATAAAAACGAAAGCTTAAAAACTAAAACCCGACTGCTAAAAAATTCTACTAAAAGTTCTAAAACAAGAAAAGTTTTCTATGTCCACGAACAGTGGTACCCAGTTTATAGCCGTAGTCGCATGCCACCGTTATTATATTAAACTTTGCACCTACAGATCATAATAGCGGTTTTAGTTTTTAAGCTTTCGTTTTTATTTGACCCTTTTTGGTCGCTATGCTAACTTGCCAATGCTAATTTTATTCACTACTAGCCGGCGATTTCACTCGTATTCCAAAACAACTTATTGAGACAAAAGGTCTAGGCTTAAGTCCTTACTCAGGATGCAACCTATCTTCTAGTTAAAAAAAATAGTTTTATTTCAATGTCTTTTAATCAAGCATTCTTATCCAGTCTAGAACTGAATCATTTGTCCCTTCCTCTTTTTATCTCCACCAAGCTCGAAATGCTTGCAGCGCATCAGTGCCACCTATGACCTCACCTTGCAGTCTGCACACTCAAGACGGAGCACAATTTTCTTTGTAGTTTTAGCCTTCTTTTTGAAGATAGGCTTGTACTGACCACCGTAACCTTGCTGTTTACGGTCATAACGCCTTCTGCCCTGCGCAGGGTGCCTTTCCTTGGACTTTTTATGGAGCTTTTTTGACACCTTGTGAGTTTTATGACATTTGCATTTTTTGCAGTTTGTCCTGCGCTGTTTGGGTACGTTCACCATTTTAGCGTTCGTTTAACACGGAATGAACAAACGTCAACGAAAGTCTCTGAAAAACGTCTTATATTAAGCAGTGATAGCCTAGTGGTATGACCGTTGGACTGCCAAGTCAAAGGTCTCGAGTTTGAACCCAAGGCACGCACCTCTGAGTATTGGAAGACATGTGCGTATTAAATAGTTAAGTATCACGCGCTTAAACGGTGAAGGAAAACATCGTGAGGAAACCTGCATGCCTGAGAGATTTTCTCGATGGCGTGTGAAGTCTGCCAACCCGCACTAGGCCAGCGTGGTGGACTATAGCCTAATCCATCTTATTCTAAGAGGAAACCCGTGCCCAGTAGTGGGACAGTATAATGGGTTGATTATGTTAGGTTATGTTATTATGTCTTATATTCGCGTAAAATATTATAGGAGATACATAGCCCACCAGTACCGGGAGCAGGGTCCAAGCTACGGGTTCCAGGAATAAGAACTATCTAACGATGCGGGCTGTGTCCAGGAGTACCACTTTCTGAGTATTTCTTTCGATATAGATAGAATTAATAGAAATTATTTCGTTTCTAAATAGTATATACTGTATCTACACCGTGGAGGTTTCATGTAATAAGTTAGTCTACGTTCCTTATATGAAAGATAACAATTGTCATGTCAACTCCAGATTAGTAAATGACGACCTTATTGTTAAATATTCTTAATCAATGAGGTAATCATGCCATCGTATTAGGTGTTCGAGAAAAAAAATTATACCCTTTGTTTACTTCTTTACTTTACTCTAAAATTGGTTAAATCAGTACGTTTTTTTATTCAAGTTCGTTTTCAATCGTTAAATATTAAAAGTAATAACTTTTGATAAAGTAGACCGATTTCAATAAAATTGAACTCAAATGTTGTCTCATGATACTGCTAATACATAACATAACATAACATACCATTACGCCTGTATTCCCCGAAGGGTTAGGCAGAGGCGTACTTAATGTACACCCACAGTTCGCCGGTATGTTTAAGTCCCATGTTATAGGGGGCGAGCCTATAGCCAATTAGCCATTAACCGGGCACAAATCCAGACTCCGAACTGCTACTGAGAATTTCATAGAAAACCCCAATAACACTTTGCTCGACCTGGGGATCGAACCCAGGACCTCTAGTGTAGCAGTCGTACTTGGGACCACTAGACTAATGAGGCAGTCTGCTCTGCTAATACATTTCTTTCCAATTCTAATAAGTTTTGAAGAGATGGCGCTAGTAGTAATAAAGTCCCAGCAGGTACACTTTTCATTCGTCCAGTGTTTAATATATTAGATTTCTTGTAATACCATGTACCGCATGATACTCTGGGGATCAAGACAAATCCGACGACACCTAATTTGTTAAAATCGAATAACATTTTATTTTTTTGTCCCCTTTTTTTTGTTTTGCCAGCTATATTGCCATGTTTTTTCAAAAATTCATAGCCTATAATGATCTTACTGCAAAGACGAATCAATCGACACCTCATTTTCTAAAATCTGATGAGTAGTTTTTGGCCTGGGATCGAACATCCATACGATACATACATACAAATATACACACATAGACTGTTAAACTCATTACCCTTCCTTTTTTCATAGTCGGTTAAAAAAGGACTTTTTTCTTCTAGTTCAATGCTCGGAACAGTGTTTGTTAATTCGTTGGTTCAGGAAGGACTAAAATTATACTATGAAAAAATATCGACATTTATGAGGTTAGAATAAGTCGGCCATTTGGATTATATGTCAATCAGTGTCAATTTTAATTCCAAAAAAGCACGGAGCAGCGCTTCAAATTGAGCCAAAAATGGTGCTGTCATTTGTACGCATAGCTTTAGTTTAGTTCTGTCTTTCCTCTGAGAGTAGCATAGAGATTAGTGATGTTGATAATCGATTAATTTCATTATCGATTAATCGATTTAAAGTCAAAAGGACTAATCAATTATTCATCGATTATCTAAATAATTTATAAATTCGAAATTGGCCGAAATAACGGCAAATAAGTAAAACTAGGTTATTAAATTATGTAATTTGTGTTTTACTATGAAAAAATACTAACTATAACAAAATTAGATAAAACTTTCATTTAAAAAACAAAAGACCGTTCTTTAATAAAAATATTTTCTGAATCACTTTCAAGTTTCAAAAGTAATGCTACTACTTGTACGTACTATTGTGTATCTGTGATGCTACTTTCAAAATCTGCCTGTCTACCATTCAACATTATGAAAACAATATCAACACATAAATTAACCAGTTACAGACTACAGTCTTTTTATTTAAACAACAACGAGAAATAAAAACAATATAAGTTCTTCTTAACTCATTATAATTATATGAAATGTTTGCATATGAACAATAAGAAACAACTAATTGTACATAATGAGACTCTAAAAAATCTATATACATATGTTGATTTTGTTTCCATATACATATCAAGTATATAATATATATGAAAACGGAATCAACATATACCTACATTTCCATTTTTCTTATATTTACATTTTTAACAGTCACTTACAGTCTTATTAACTAGACAACAATGAGAAATAAAATAAATCTTTTTTTTCCCTTCATAACATATTTATGTTATAATTAGATAATATATTAAATCTTCGAATTATGTCAAAAACAAAACTAACAAAAAGTATGACCTAACCGTTTTTTTGTAAATAAAAATATTTTGGTAATCGCTTTAATTAAATAATGATGCACCTTACAATTTCCCGCCTAAACTCCACCTATTTTAATAACACCATTATAATGATAGTTCTGTGCACATAACTGTCGTAAACGAAAAAAGAGGTTTGGTTACTAATATACCGTGTAATCTGCTCTGTTTATTAAATTATGTAGGTAAAAAATACGTTTCTGATCTTAAATGTCATTTTTTTTATGGGTTAGGAGGGCAAACTTGCAGACGGATCGCCTGATGGTAAGCGATTACCGCCACCTATGGACACCCGCAACACCAGAGCAGTCACAAGTGAGTGGCTGACCTTTTAAAAGAGGATTGGGCCTCCGGTAACCTCACTCACTCGGCAAAACACAACGTAAGCGTTGTTTGACGCCGGTTTTCTGTGAGGCCGTGGTATCACTCCGGTCGAGCCGGCCCATTAGTGCCAAAGCATGGCTCTCCCACGTTAGTAAACAGTCACTTACTTTGGCGATTATTTAGTATCATCGATTACGTAATCGATTTTATTTATGCGCAATCGATTATGGTCGATTATCTCAATAATCGATAATCGATTATCAACATCACTAATAGAGATTAGTGACGCCAAATTGATATAGAAGTCTAAATGTTGTAACACCGTGCCATCTCTTTCACCTTGGTAAAAAATGAATGAAAAGGTTGCAAATGAGACGACGTCGTAGCTAGTCTTCCTACATATAAATTGTTAATGTTTCGTTTCATCTCAGTCGGACCTAAATACTTTTACGGTTGCGAGTTAAGTTTTTTTGGAGATTCTGTCTGAGTGTAATTTGTGGTTTATAATAGATATGAGTGAATGTGACTCTGAAGGCCCTTTTTCGCCAAAAAAGACAAAAAAGGGTAACGTGTAAAATACGACAATTCCGTAAGTTTTCCTTAAAATACGGCAACCCATACTATGGACTATGACATACGGCAGTACTAGTATCTCTAAGTAGTCTGTGTACGGCAGCTCAGATTTTTACGATAACAACACTCTGTCAATTCGTCACGAAGACAATCACGAATTCACGAATTTGTAACTGCAAGTGGTTAATTTATTAATTATGGGAAAGCAACTGAAGTGAAATTTTTGTTTTTGCTGTGATTTGTTAGATATACTTTTGTTTTGTTATACATTCACATACTTGGCGTGACCATTGTTGTGTAGGAAACCTACGTGAATATGTGTACAATATGCGCAGAGTGTTGATTACGACTGACATCTGCTAACAAAAGGAAAACAGAAATTTACAGAGTTTATTATTCTTGTTTGAGGTAAATATACCCCTATAGCTGTTTGAATAAAACCACACAATAGGTTTTTAATTGTTTAGGTAAATTGCTGCAGTAGAATTATGTGTTAGCAAACGAATCGCCCTTCTCTCTTTAACACACAAAACAAGAAAATGTCAAGACGTGTGACCTCCAATTTTCGAGTTCCGTAATAATTTATAATTTGTAGCACAATCATGAGGTAAGTAGTTTCTATTGAAGATCATAGTTGTCTTTTTACTATGATAGCAATGTTCCACATAAATGTAGGTGAAATGAAATGGTAATTGAACAACATAACTACTACCTGGAAAGAGACTTGAATTAAAATCTTGGCATATATCCCTACATGTTTTACTTGAAAAAATAATACATACATTTGCAATAATTATAGTAAGTAATGATTTCTTGAGGTATGCTGGTACAGATTGAAAGAAGTGACACAGATACCTACATTTAGTAAATTGCAGTAATCACTTAAGGGGGAGGAGTAAATACCATTTTTATGTAGCATTTCACTGAGGCTTAACATATCAGCTTTGTTTACACACACCTAATTGAAATAATAACAAGAATTTGTTTACATGAGAGCTAACAGTGTACTAGAAACAATGATGTCAACTTATATCAGTCCTATATTTCTTTGAAGCATTTGATAATGTCTAAAGTGTAGTTTTTTATTAGAAGGTAGTTAGAGCAGTAGTTCCACATACTTTGGAAGACTCAATAAATATTTTTTATTAAAGAAAACCAAGTGATAATAAACCCTGAAATTATGACTTTTTCATGGGACCACTTAATCAAAATATGCCTTGTTTGCCACATTTTTATGTTCTCTTCATTTCATTAGGAAATATAACTTAAATTACAAGATGTATTTGGTTTTAATTCTATACTAAAAACTGAAATGGCTCTAATGATTTCAATAAAATTTCTAAACAAATTTCTAGAAAATATTGTGTTTGTGTTTTCAATTTTTATGCATAAATCTACAAACTTATCTTGTTCACAAGATATTTTATATTAGTCCTGGTGCAGAACTCAGTCACTCAGTTAATACATTTATGTTTACAGAAAACGAAAGGACAGGTGGATATTTCTTTAATTAGGTATTAACTCTTGCCCTCTGAACAACATAGCTAGATGTGTCTCTTGATAACACAAATTAAATTAGTCACAGAATATAATCTTATCAGTCATATCAAATACATTTCTCAGTAAAAGATAAGTCAGGAACATTCATATAAATGCTATTTTGCTTCTAAAAACTTATGATCATTGTTTGTCAGAGGGTCATTTTTGCTAAAAAATGGTCTTTTCTGCTAATGTTGCAGTATAAATAAAATTATAGGTATGAAATGTAAAATTTGATTGGATTTCTAAATTACTACTGGTTAGCTACTTCGTTTCTATGTCTAGTGTCTCACCAATTCAGCACCCCATCGGTCCATTTCTATGGGCAGATACTATTGCTAAATGCTTTTGGCAATATTTTAGCACTACCATGCTAAACATTATCTAGCCAGATAAAAGAACACTGATTCTAAAATAAACCAGTTTCACTAAATGATTTAAATCAAGGTTAATGAGTCATTTTATCATATATTACTTAAACAGGTACTTAAAATTCAGATAGACTTAGATAAACATAAAGTTAAATATTAAGACAGGCAACAAAATTAACTAATTTTGCCTTTGGAGAGTATCATTACTAAAAATCTAGTGATAACTCTTTAAAAAAATATTAATCAGGGAGTTCATAAATAAGTTGGTTATTTGACTTAGTAGTTGTTTCGCACAAATTCAGTTCGCAAGAATCATGTCCATCAAGTCTTGCTTTCCCTAATTATTTCCTAGTTGCAGACACAAGCATTTAAACCCATGACCTGGGCATAATACCACTACTCTATTTAAGCTGTTGATAACCTTGTTACATACCAAAATGAATTATTTTTCAAAATCCTTAATTTTCTCCATGGTTGTAGCTATCATTTCTACATAGTTAGGTATAATAAAATTATCATAGTGCTGTAAATAAGAATTGAGTCCTTGGGAAGAGAACGTGAAACAAGTGCTTAATAGGTAGGCACTGGTTGAGTACCTATTATGGTTCCTTGGTTCAAAAACCTTGATCATTACCTTCCAGCTCACTCCTCATGATTACTCCACAAAAACATTAATAAACTTGCATGAAGATGTGCTGATAGTATTAGCTTTAATTTTTCCATATAAAAAGCAATACACACATTTACATACAACAAGAATGGTCCATCAAGTGACCTCAGATTAATTAACGTTGTAGAGTGACATTGTGTATGTGTGTCCATTATACTGGTCAAAGACACAATGATTTTACTACTCCAGCGCCCCTGGGATTCAATTTTATTGTTTTGATATCACATTGTTTGAGCAGGCATTGCTACTAGGCCTACTGGAATTAATATTGTGGTGTTCGATTACAATGTTGCTCTAATAGCACTAGATAGTAATAGGTATTTTTTGTCTCTTTTTAGCTACATGATTACTTGAATTTGATATAAAAAGAATTATAAATATTTCTTTTCAAACTTGCAGTTTTAGTACATATTCTCTTAGTTGATGTTAAAATAAAGAGTGCATAAAATCCCTCTGTAGTATTGCATGTTGTATAAAAAATCCGCATTGCCCAGCGCTAATTTTCAGAAATAACTCGGAATGAGTCACTACTGATGTAAAATCTGCATTTCAAAGAATCATTCCATTTTAAATCCAATAAAACATTACTTGTGTCTCACAAGGCAAATTATTACCTTTTCATTTTAACTGTCTTTAACATGTTTGTCACTGACATTTATAAATTAATCTCAAAACAAAATAAAAATCGACAGAAGGAATTTTGTATAAATAGTTATTAGGATCTTAGATATACGTAAATTGTCTTTCCCGTTAGTTTTGAGTTGCTTATCTACTGACTTACCTACTTAAAGTGTGTGAAATGGTGAATGTTTTAACTTAAAAATGATAAAATGTATTGTTTTAGAATGAGTTCGACGGAGACCATCAATGTGACGGCTCAGCCGATCGCCGAGGTTGTCCACAACAAGTCCATGTTCCTTCAGACGTCTGGTGCCCAGGGTATCGCCGGCATATTCGTGTTTGCCGCGCTATTCATTACTTGCCAACAGGTAAATTAGACGAATCCACGACGTCACACCATTTATTATTCTAGTCTCAGGGTACGGACACGCCTTTCAGAATGAGAGGGATTAGCCTATAGTCCATAACGCGTTCTTAGTATGGTTTGGAGGACTTTACATTCTGTCGAAATAATCTCTAACACATGCAGGTTTCCTCAGGAATATTTTCTCTTCATCAAGTGCGTGATTACCTAATTAGATTTCGAAAACACAGAGGTGCCTTGATTCAAATTTGAGGTCTTTAACTTGGCAGGTCACATCACTAGGCTATCATTGCTCTACCTCAAGGTATTAAGTAAATGCCTCAATTGTTTTATAATTTCATATGTCTGAATTTATCGTAAAGGCCTTCCACACAGTTAAGCGGCATTGTGAAATAATGTGTTGATTTGTTTTTAGTACCCACTAAGTTAATGCTTTCGTATCTTTGCTTAACAATACAAAAGACAAAGTGTCTTTGTTACGGCTGTCTGTCGCCACAGGTGTACGTCATTCAATTTTTTTTGGTAGGATTTGTGCAAAAAGTTCTCTACACAAAACTAATAGAATAATAGTCAATGGAGAATAAAACATGCCACTTTCGAAGATGAAGTGTAACCTATTGTCAGTGGAAGCGAACCTTACAATCAATTAAGTGATGCTATGGCCATTGTTTGTTTCTCATTTATAGATACGTCACTTTGGAAAGCGTGACTTTCTGCAATTTGATGAACTAGAAAGGAATGCATCACATTTTTGAGCCATTAAAATCCGGAAAGCAGGAAATAATAAGCCCAGTTAATAACTTTCGTTAGAATGTTTATATGGTGATGGTGCAGTCCATTAAGTAATTAAATTTCGGCTTTGAGGCTATAAGAACGCTACAGCTGCGGATACGGATAGCCCGATGTGTGGATGACGTCAGAATCTGATATGTATTAATCGGTGTCTGCAGATTGTTTACACGGCGAAACTTGCGTCAGGGTGACACACCTGCGTCCTAGACGCCTTAGCAGTTAAAACACAGTAATACAAAGCAGTTTTCCTCATGAAAGAGCCATCAGTTCTAGATAATATTTTCGTCAAATATTAAAAAATAGATAAAAGGCTTGAAATTTACTGAAAATTTCTAAATAAATTAGGTAATTGAAGTGTTACCCATGGTGATCGATTGACACTGTGTATATATCAGTAGATATTAACTTTCTGGTTTCTGACACTTACGATAGATAGATACGTTAGATATTAACTTTAATGTTTTTTAAACGCTAAAAATTAACGCAAAAATATCTCCACACTAAAGATCCCGATAAATACAAAACTTCAGTCCGTTCTTCTAGCGTGGGCCGGCCGACGTGGCCAGCAAGTGCGTAGCTTATAAAATCAATATTTTATTAAATTGTATCGCTCCCTCGGCACTTCAAGGTGTGTGTACTGGTGTTTTTTCTACAGTAGACAACAGTAGAACGTTAATAACCGTACTTGAATCCTTTTTTACGTTGCCTCTTTTTTTTTGCTCTGCTAGGCAAAGCCTATTCACGATTTTTAGCTGTCTTTAACTACCCCAATCGATTAAGACAAAATCGATCGATCTCGCCATGATCATTATGTACCCACCATCACGATTGTATTCCCGGAAAGGTTAGGCAGAAATGTAGGTACTAATGTACTAATACACGCACAGTTCACTGGTATATTTAGATCCCACTCCCATGTAATAGGAGGCAAGCCACTTTGCTACTAACCTTGAGGACTTGGGTATTGAACCCAGTTCCTCAAGAGTAGCTGTCGTGCCACGAGACTCTTCGACGTGAAGAAACGAGAAGAAAGTGTGAAATCATAATGTATTTTTCTTTTATGTTTAATCACGAAATTATGCGGTTAACATAACTACAATACTAAATTAGAAAATATGTATTCGTCTAATTTTAACTTTAACTTACTTCGATATTCCCAAACTCGCTTATGCTAAGAGACGGCTGAAGTGAGTGATTCTAGTGCCCTCTCATTCTGTTAATACAGTAATGACAAAGGCGTGTTTGTATTTTACTAATTAATTAATAGGTGTTGCTAAGCATAAAGGCTTTAATCTTTTTTTAAAGATACAGAGACAACGTGAAATGAGCAAATACATATATAACGTTTCTAGAAACAGCAAATACTATTAGCAAGTATCCAACATATTATTTATGTATGTCCTCAAGTTATTTAACTAGAGCAAGGATAATTTCAGAGCTTTTCTAAATATAGTGGTATAGGATTGTATTCTGTTCAACGCTATTGCGAAGTATTACAATAAACGAATTGCCTTGGATCTATCTACTCTGACTGATTCTACAGTAACTATGTTATTACTTTTAGTTCAACATCCTATGCATTTAAAAAATGCATCCTTGCAAATAATATAAACATTACTCGTTTCAAAATTTTGACGTATCGGCAGAATGTTATCGTGACTAAGAGTGGTCTTGTCGCGTAAATTCCATCCACGATAAGCCGAAATGAGTGATTATTTATTGTTGCATATGGCTAAAGCAATTTATTAATGATGATTACGTCAACAGGGACTATGAATAGCATCTAACTTCTTACTCTAAATGTGATACAATCTGCAACACAATAGCTTTATAGCGATAGCGTTTAAAATAATGGCCCGTCCGTATTAAATTATTGCTAGGCTATTGACACAAATACTGTACCTAAACACCTTGACTAAAATATCGTTTAATATGGGCTTAAGCAAATGAAAGAGTATGGAAAAGTTCTTCTTTTCTAATGTGTTCACCTCTAGAAATACCGTCATAATACGAAACACTTCTATTGTCACATTGGTTACCGCACCTAAAGTCCTGTAAACTTGTTGAGAAAACATCATGACACAATGACCTCATAATCATAAAATCAAAAGGCAGTATTTGTTTGTACATTTCAAGGAATTCTGCATACAGTAAAGGTAATATAAAGTACTTATCCCGCATGCGTTTATCGTATAAATCAATAGTGAAATGCTATGTATGCGGTGTGGGATCAGGTGAATTTTGAATGAGGTTTAAGTCATATAGAACGTCATGTCGCTGTTTGCAAGAAGTGAATATCTTGCAAGCCTTTGATTAATTACTACAAAAACCAAAATATCAAAACGAAGCAACCCCAAACAAATATTAGGTAATAATGACGTTAAGTTGCCTGATTTCGTGACTTCTACCTACGTTTTAAGGCGGAACTCTGAGGCGTGAAGTTTACTACTTTACGGACTGGCTAACGGCAAGTGCAGTTTGATGTCGCTTTTATACTGATTTGCACATCCGTCTTGGTCTACGAGCCCCTTGCGAATTGTACGTTTCAACCCACAAAGGTTCCTGACAAAGCATAGGTGATTCTTGTTCTGTAAGTTAATCAGATCGACAGTAGTTCAATCTAATTTTGTATTCTTCTTCTTGTGCTTCTCCAATTACTGATATGGCCATCAACTCTCCTTGTCTTTTGCGAGGTGAAACAACCCAGCAGTAGATACTCGTAACTACACTCCATTTTTATATTATTATAGAGAATTCAAGACTGTCATAATGTCAACAGTGTCCAGTCCATATGCATAACATTTATTAAATTGTACTGATTTCTGACACTTATCCAAATATTAAACACTAAAATAAAACTACTTTTTACGGATTTTATCGCGTTGTATTGATATTATTTAATTCCCAACGTTACAATCCTTTACAGCATCCATGGTCACGGGTATACTAAAGTAGACTCAGGTGTTGGACGTCTTAATGTTAAAATTACTAACAGCTATCTTACATTTATTAAATAGTCAATTTTTTATTAAATTGTCTCTATTTGTTATTCTAGGGAGCTCGCTCATCTATATACAATATTAAAATTTATTGCTGTTCGTTAGTCTCGCTAAAACTCGAGACCGGCTGGACCGATTGGGAAATTTTGGTCTTGAATTATTTGTGGAAGTCCAGAGATGGTTTAAAAGGTGAATAAATATGAAAATACTCGGAATTAAATACGCGGTTGAAACCGCGGGTGGGCCGCTAGTTATTGATATTTACGAAGGTCCGTTGCATTCGTCGTATGAAGTCACTATTATAACGATTTTATGTGGTCATCATTTAACAAATGTCATCATCTTGTTTGTTCGTTGGCGTTCGGGAGATTTTGCTTTAAAAAGAACGTTTTACTAATCACTGCGAAAAGAACTAGGAATCTGATCTTGAATATTACGCGAAGCCAAGTTTACCTAAGTAGAAGGTTTCACTTTCATTTCTTTTTTAAAATATTTTGTTAGTATTCTTTATGAAGGAATGTTCTTTAGCAATGATTTTACGCTTGGTAGGCCTTGGATGGACTATAAAAACCTATTAGAATAATTGTATTTTATGTTTCTTTTATAAGTACAAGAGTTCAGCAATGCCTTGAATTTTTTCAGCGTTGATGATTCAGAATGTCACCCCACACATGCACACTTTATCAATCGGTCAAAAGTGTCCAAAACAAATAACACCTGTTTAGTTATCGTTATTCATACAAGACAGATTTTCTATAATATTCTGTTACTGATAACCGTGTATAGTGTAGTGTGTCGATCTAAAACGACGGTATTAGCCAATTCTTTTGTACTGCTATCAGAACGTCTGTTATCGCACCTAGTTATGGGCTATATTCTGTTTCGTATTTACAACTGATAACGACTTATTATGGTTCTAGTATGAATAATGACTTTTTAGCGGCTAGAGACGCTATAAACTCCGCGCCATGATGAATGTTCGGTTTTTTGACCTTGTGTTTCATTTCCCATCGGGGCAGGAAATGTACGTACTTTACTGTTATTTATGTAGGTGAACAGCCTTTAATAAAGTACCTAAAATGTGTAATACATGGTAAGCTACTTTTTATGTGAGAATTAAGCTCTATGCAGTATCTTGAAGCGGTATCTCTGGTACAGGTTGGGCACGCATAAGTCGTTTATTCTTTATTGATGTTACGTGCTTTAGTAAATCTTTTGTTCTGGTAACATTTGCAATGTAAGGTTCGCGTCATAAACACCAAGATTGTGGAGGAAACTAGAAGTGCTAAATCAAACAAATTCTGCTAAAACTCTTAACTCAAAACTTTTTCTGACTCTTTCAGTTCAGAACTGCAGTTCTGTGATCTACCTATTTCTTTTATTTCAATTAGTTACACCAAATAATCTCTCAGTATTTAGGTGGGTAAAGCTGTTCACCGTGTTGGCTTTTTAAATGTTTATTATAGTTACGTTCATAGCTACGTTGTTGACCAATATGCGGTCATTGCTTTCCACTTATCTTGCTAGGTTATCAAAAATGATGCGCAATCTACTTTACATTTGTAGGTACCTACCGCCTCCAAAAATGTTAATAAAGAAAAGGTACAACCTATAATTACCTTTCACAATGTTGTTATTTTTAATCGGTTACACAATTATATAAGTGCCGAAGTACCTTTGTCTGTTATCTTTCACGCCTAAACGGCTGAACGATTTTCGATAAAATTTGCCAAGGAGATAGTTTGCATTCTGATGTCATTCTGTCCATTCCATCTTGGTGACTTTTTGCTTTAAAAGTCCATTGGGATGCGGATGAAACTACGGGCAACTGTTAGCCATTTTATAAAACATCGTATCACGCCGTATATTTCATTATTCATACGACCCTGTACACACTCGGTGTTAAGCATTAAACAATTTAAATTTAAATCAATTAAATTTGTAATCAATTGCAATTGAATTAATTTTAACTTCAATTCAATTAATTTGGATGCAATTAAATTATGTACCTAATTGCAATTAATTTTTTAATTGCAATCGATTCATCATCATCATCATCATCATCATCAGCCTATAGCAGTCCACTGTTGGACATAGGCCTCCCCCAATGTGCGCCATTTCACCCTGCCCTCGGCTTGTCGCATCCAGCTTCCGCCCGCAACCTTTCGCAAATCATCACTCCATCTTGCCGGAGGGCGTCCTACGCTACGTTTGCCGAGTCGCGGTCTCCACTCAAGAACACGTTAATTGATTGAAATTTTTATTGCTTAATGCCGAACACTGCACACACTGTAGTATTTATGGTTCTCTCTCATGTATGGAGGCCTATTGCTATTTACCAGACACAAATCCAAACTCTATTAAGTATTAATTAAATTTCTTGAATGAGTAGGTAAGTAAAGTGCAGACTGAGAAAGGTCTTCACCCAGCAGCGAGTGAATTCGATGATGGTGACAATTCACTACTCGGTCCGGGAATTGAATTCGAAACCTCGCTTTCTGCGCTTGCGATCACTAGACGAATGGGTTTCTTGAACTAAATACTTACAAGAAAAAGGTATAAAAAAAGCGTAGCAATAGAACCGTTACGTCGTGGTCAATTAATACATCGTCTTTATCTAATGATTTTAATAGTGAATGAAGAGAGCGTGGCGGCGGTTATTACGGATGCGTGTGTCTGTCTGGTCTAACCCTATTCAATATTATGCCGCAATCAATTATTTATTATCATTGATTATAGTGAAAAACTCTAAAGTAGGAAAATGAAATATAACTCAAAACAATTTAATTTATATAGTAAAATAATTTAATTATTAAATAAAGTACGTATTACAAAATGTTCCAGAAATATCAATCATTATGTTAAAAATGGTATTAATATTTTAAACAGATTTCTTGCATTTGATATCTTTTTTAACTAGTCTAAATAGTCTAATAAATTGAGTGCTCGTATGCCGATACGAGCACTCAATTTATTGATTGTGTCTTTTACAATATTGTTCCAGCTTTCTTGTAAAGTCTTCCACATGTTCTCTTGCGAGGAGGGCCAACGACTACACACATGTGTTGTCAAGCTCTTCCCATAAAAGTGCAATCGGGTTGAGATCTAGGCTCTGAGGCTCCATACCATGTTTTTAACAACCCATTCGTCTCTCTCTGATCTAATTATCCCCTACACAATTTTGAACTGTGTTTTGGGTCATTATCTTGTTGAAAAAAAAAATCCATTTCCAATTAACCTTAACCCGGAAGAGAACCCATTATGCTGTAGAATAATTTTATAGTATTCTTTTTTCATGATTCCTTCGATTCGTATTAAATCTCCAGTTTCATAACCTGAGAAGCATCTCCAGAGCATAATAGAACCACAACTATGCTTGACTGTGGGCACCACATAATCTGGCATCATTTTTTCCTCGGGTCTACGTCTAACAAAAATTCTTCTTTTTGAACCAATTATTTCAAATTTAGATTCATCAGTCCAAAGAACTTTTTTCAAGTCTTCTTCAGTCCAATTTCGATGGGTAAGGGCCCATTGCATCCGTTTCTTTTTGTTTTGTGGCTTTAACTTTAACGCGGCCAAATAACTTGTGGTTAATGACACAGGTTTAGATCGGGATTTGTTCACTTCAGCGCAGATTTCTGGTGCTGTTAGGTGTCTATTCCGTTTAGCAAACGGACGTAACGACGATGAAATTATCCTCGCTAGAAGTGGTAGCTCTCGGCCTTCCCGAGCGTGGACGAGCTTGATTACAGTCGGTCTCCTTGTATCGAGTTACTGTGTTATGAATACATTTCTTTGACAACTTAAGTTGCGAGGCAATCGTACGTTCAGATTTGCCTTCTTTATGTAAAACAACTACGGCAGAACGAATTTCATGGCTAATTTCGCGAACTTTTCCCATTTTTAAGACGTCTTTATTGTACAAACCACGAGTCAGACTAACTAAGATAGAGAAAGATTAACTCCATAAAAATTCAAATAATAAATATGTTTTAGAAAGCTAAAATAAAGCTGAATTTTAGTCAGTGCGAAACTATTAGTAATGAGTAGGTAATAAAACTTTTACAATAACTCTACCACCTGGTCCTTGTGCGACGTTCGTTGATGTGTTGAAACATACACGTTTATAGTATTACAACTTAAAAATATACAAAAAAAATGTGTTTTTAGACATTCTTTAATAACAATATAATACAGAGTAGTGCAGATTTATCCTTTATCATTAATATTTTTTTAAATATTTTGTGCATGATAAAGTTTGTTACAAGTGGTCTCAAACTTTTGGCCGGCAGTGTACATACATACATACGAAGGCTTTTAAACTCATTAACCTTCCTTTTTTCGTAGTCGGGTAAAAAGCGTTGTCTCGTACCTATGTGTTGGTAGTACGTACTTAGTAGGTTTAGTAGTATATTTTGTTCCGTGGGTGCGTTTACAAACACATTTCCTTTCAAACCATCTATAAGTAAAATAAATATATTTTCCATAATATCGAACGTGCGAATCCAGAACCTGTGGCCCAGTAGCCGGTCGCTCAGCCTCTACGCGAAGCCAAACGTGCCATTCGTGACATTTTCATTAGCTCCGTAGTTCTCGATACCTACATCTTGACGTTGCAAACTAGAACAAATTCAAATGGTATTTCGTCACATTTAGATAATGATGTAAATTAAGTTTGAAGTTGAAGTTGATTCTGGAATTAAAAACTACGTATTTATGAATAGGTAAAAAAGTCTTTAAGTTACGATGGAAACAGCCAACAGCATTATGTACGAAAGAATGCAGGTTTCTAATCTCAGAACATGTTAATTTAAGTGGCTTTACATAAATATGGATCACAGAGACATTATTGAATATTGGTCTTTTATTGGGCATAATGAATTCTATCTCATTCTTAGAACCATGACTCATTCAGGTCCATTTCCTGTGTAGCGCCTTTGAAAGAAGGAGTTCATCGCGAAGAGTCCCTCCTTTTCCAGATATTCAGCCAGCTTCTGTCCCTTGGGGTTCCGGTGCCCACAACCAAATTGTCCCACTTTCAACTCACCGTCAGATCGTGTTTAATTTTGAATTTAAGATTTATTTAATTCAAACACAATTTAATAAAATTCTGTTATTATTCGAATTCCGATATCTACCGTTAATCTAGGTTCCTAGTCTACCATTAAGTCCAAAATACTTCACTGGAAATAAATGTAAACGAATGCAAATTTTGATAATTACCAAGTTTGAAACGATGTTCCAGTCTTTTATTTCCAGTGAAGTAGTTGTAGACGAAATAGTACGTTAGGAACCTAGATTAACGGTATCCAAATCCGAATAATAACATATATTGATAGAATATTGTCTAGATTAGAAAGAAAGAAGAAAGAAAATGTATTTATTTTCGCCCAAAACAACGCACGATTACGATTTATTTTGGTATAACGTTTTTGTAGGCAATTCAAGCTTCGCCGGACCCTTAATTATCTTTTTAATCAACTAAATTGTTATAGTGTAATTATTGCGAAACTTTCACATGCCGCTTTGTGGCAAAATGGAAGAAGTGTGTGACCCAACATCCATGTCATTAATTTTAAGTGTTCTGAAGTAATTTTCATTTCATAAATCTGCAAAAGATTCTATAAAAACAATAGTAAGAATATAAACTGCGTCACCATGATTTTCAATAAAGTCATGCTTGCAACGATCCAGCTGTATTCACAAGAGAACAATACATTATTAATTTATTTACTTCATCATGCTTATACGACGTTGTTGTTGACATGAATGTTTCTAAATATTTGTTTGTCATTGCTTTCAGATTTACCAGCACCTGCGCTGGTACACGAACCCATCAGAGCAGCGCTGGATAGTGCGCATCTTGTTCATTGTACCAATATACGGCTGCTACAGCTGGATCTCACTGCTCTTCTTCAATGGAAACTCCTATTATGTATATTTCTTCACTGTCAGAGATTGCTATGAAGGTAAACGTTAACAGAATCGCTTATTATCATGCCAGATAGACATTTATTGCTAACTGTTTTGCGAAGTCCCCTAAACCTAATTAAGGGTCAATATTGTTGTCAGTAAATGTCCTATCTTTCTCACTCTTCTCGAGTACCCATAATATAAATTCATCTATGTGTATTCTCCTTATGAAGATTTAAATAGATTCATCGGTTCTGCAACCAGTGGGCCTATTAGATAACTCGAATAACGGTTGATTGTGTTCCAGCTTTAAAATTAAAAGCAAAATGTATATGTCTCTTGTTAACGGTAACGAAGCTCTGGGTTGTCCTTTTGGTCATAAGCGAAACGAGCATGCTTATCTCGGTCCACTCACAAATTATACGATCTTTCGCAAGTTCTATTAATAAAGCTCTTTTTACACCATAACCTGAAAAAGATGCAAATTTAAAATATATTTATTTTCGTCTGGCGCCTGAAGTCAGCTCAATCGATTAATGACTTTGATCTAAATAACATTGGAGAATTGATTACATAAACGATGCATAAACCACTCGATTCCCTGTTGAAAACGAAACAATTTATAACAGGCTCGTTCAATTGACTTGTATATGGCAATCAAAATCTATTTATCATGACCAAAGTCCTCGTGCTGCGTATTAAAAAAGCCACTACTCACAATATTGTTGTTATTACGAAGTTTTATGTAGTAACAAGTTCATTAAAGTTATTTCAATGTTTTAGTGCCACACTCAGAGATGTCAATTAATGTTAATTAATCGTTAGCTCACAGTGACTACTATATCTTGGTGTGTTTTTGAGTTTGTTGTCAGTGAATAAAGATAATACTGGTCACTATTCGCTTATGATTCATTGCGTTTATTAACATCTCTGAGTAGGTAGTTAGTGACAAAATAACGAATTATATAAACAGCTAATTGTATATGTACAGTGTATAACGGTTTAGTTATAATGCGTTCTATTCGTGATTTTGATATTAGGGTCACGGTTGTCCGTACAAAATATTCTGATGCTTATTTAACACATTGAAGACACTCACTAAGCTAACAGCTCTGAACATCACAGTAACTGTGCAAAGGAGAACTCACTTTCAAATATATTTCGCAAACTTTCAGAAGTTTCTAAAAATACTGCTTTTGATGAATCATAGAAGGATTCGCATTTGAATATTACTAAGTTAATGAATCGAACTAGCAGGAACAAACGGAACTGCTGATTATGAGAACTGATTTCAAAGGTATTGCGAAATGTTTTTAGTCCACTTGGGTACATATGACTGTGGCAATAATGTCAACATTGTTTACTTAAATTTTCATTCTAGTAACACTATTTTACGAGCTTACATAGAATCTCAGAAATATAATGTCTTCTGATCAGCATAATGTCTTGGCAATCTTGTTACCGGCTGACCAGGGCAGTGATTAATGGTTACCAGTGTTATTTTTGGTAAAGAGAATCGGAACAGAAAACTGTATACCGATTTCTGACACTTCGCAGATATTTTATACGTTGAAATAAAACTGCTATTATGGATTTTTATTTCATAGTATAACTTGTACTTGCAGCGTTCGTGATCTACAGCTTCCTGTCCCTCTGCTATGAGTACCTGGGCGGCGAGGGCAACATAATGTCGGAGCTGCGCGGGCGGCCGGTGCGCGCCTCGTGCGTGAACGGCACCTGCTGCCTCAGTGGCGCCACCTACACCATTGGCTTCTTGCGTTTCTGCAAACAAGCCACGCTGCAGTTCTGCCTCATCAAGCCCGTTTGCGCTTTCATTATTATATTTTTGCAGGTATGTCAAAAATACGCAGAGATCGGAATAGGATAGTATATTTACTTATAAAATTTCCTCATTCCCGTGACTTAATCGTCATGTTTATGATTCCGGTATTTTAGAGGCGATATTATCAACTCTATGTCACTTACTACCTCAAACTTTAGGTAAATATACTCTACCTATTCCGATTTGTGATAATAAGTGATAATATTTTTTACAATATCGTAGTTAAAATGTTAATTTATTTTAACCGCATAATAGATGCATATATTTGCCACATTTTGGTTTTATATAAATTTAAGTGTATAATGCAGGTCTCACTCTAACTAAAATGTTTAGGTACTAAAATACAGTTCGGATGAAATAATTTGGCCTAACTGAAGTTATCTACAGTTGTACCGAAGTAACTACAGTTATTTGCTACGTAATGATTCACCAATTTCATCATGTATGCCTTGCCCTACAATGAGAACATGCCATTATTCATTATATTATTAATCATGCAGGATTTTCCTTATTATAACCCTACGCAAAAACTGACCCCAAGTGCAGGAAAATGAGATTGAATTAACCATATCAATTCTAGAATGGAATTTCCTTTTTCCGTATACATAATATATGTATTACTAACTGAAAGCTAAAAATAGACAGACTGTTAAAAATTATGCTATTTAGTAATCTTAGTAACAATTGGTTTGTAATCTTCTGATATTATAAATGCGAGTACAAGTATTTTGTTAGATTTTGATTGAAATATTTATTCTGACAATAAGCAATTATGTGCTCACATGATTGCGTTTGAGGGTAATGTAGCCAGTGAAATTACTGGGCAAAAGAGACTAAACAACTGAGTTCTCGATGTGACAACGCGGGAGTAATACCACTGGTGTTGCTGGCGTCTATAAGCTGCGGTTGCCGTTTACTATCACCAGTATACTTGTCTGCCACCATAATTAACCCATTTTTGGGCACTGTTCCACTTTTGGGCACGGGTGTTCTCCCAGAAAGATAAGAGTTAGGCTAGAATTCACCACGAGGGCCTTATGTAGGTTGGTAGACTACACACGCCGTCGAGAATATTTCAGGCATGCAGGTTTCCTTACGATGTTTTACTTTATCGTTTATGCGCGTGATCATTAATTATTTATAGGTACGCACATCATTTCGAAAAGTCAGACTTCGCAGTCCAATAGTCCTATGACTAAACATCACCGGTCTGCTATTGTTTATTTAACTATTACGATAGAAATGGTTGGACATGTTGAGAGAATGAATGAAAGACGATTAACGAACGGAATTCATAAGCCGAATGGCAGCGGCAGCGTCGGATGAGGTCACCCTAGAAAGACGTACGACGATCTTATTGGCGAGATCCTTCGAAAAGGTCAAGTGTGTAGTCCTCGCAACCGGCGCGTTTTTTATAGAATCAATGTGGGTCGCACATTACTAGTATTTTTGTTAATCCCTCGTGCCAAACTAAATGCTTGAGTTACGGGTGGGTTCACGTTGGTAGTGCTATGGGCGGGATTCAAACCAGCAACCACAAGATCGTAAGTTTGACGCCCTAGCCATAAGGCTATCGCCGCTTCAAAAGTATGTATGAATATGGAAGAAGTATGCAAGAATCGTAGAAAGTGGCGGTCTAAAGTTTCTGCCTACCTCTGTCATGTGGGAGAAAAGAGTGAGTGTATGTACGATAACAAACAAAGCAACAGGATTAGACACTTTAACTGCTGTTGCCTCATAAGGTTTGATGTGATGTGTTTGCAGGCTCGGGGTCTGTACCACGACGGTGACTGGAGCCCGGACGGCGGCTACATCTATATTACGATCGTGTACAACTTCTCCGTCAGCCTGGCGCTCTACAGCCTGTTCCTCTTCCTCGGAGCCACTCGGGAGATGCTCAAGCCGTTTGACCCCGTACTCAAGTTCTTCACGGTCAAATCAGTTATTTTCCTCTCGTTTTGGCAAGGTAAGTGGCATCATCTTGATACGATGTGACTAGTTTCGAAATCGTGTATAATTGAAAAAAAAAATGCTGTAAATTTGTGCACATTTGAATTGCTCTATGAATTAGATCATTGGTACAAATTCCCTCTTTCTTAGTTCAGTTACCAAATCTTCAGCACATTAAATCTATACTAATATCATAATTGCGAAAGTATAGTCTGTTTATTATCTTTTCACGCCTAAACCACTGTACTAATTTTGATGAATTTTGGTATAGAAATATATTGGATCTTGGCCAAGGCCATAGGCTACCTTTTGTCTCGAAAAGTCCCTTGGAATGTGATTGCAACCGCAGACAACAGCTAATTCTAGTAAACTGCAACTATCAATCATGTGTAAAAATAACATTTTGCATTTCCATATCCACTTTCAGGTGTTGCCCTAGCCATTTTGGAGAAGGCTGAAGTGATATCCCCCATCCACGATGCCAATGGTGTGCCAACAACAGCTGGTACGGTGTCAGCCGGCTACCAGAACTTCCTCATCTGCCTGGAGATGTTGGCGGCCGCCATCGCGCTGCGTTACGCCTTCCCTGCCTCTGTGTATGCGCACGCGCACCGTGACCCTCACCGCTCCGTCACTATGCAGTCCATCTCTAGTAGCCTCAAGGTAATGCGTTTTACCAAGCCTTAACAGAAAACGAATACATTGTGTTACAGTCCTTATATAGGTACTCGTTGCATTCGTTCATGAAGGTAGGAATACATCTTAGCACACATGCACGCCGGTTGCGGACGGGAGGCGACCAGTGAGTATTGAAAGCTGAGCTTGCGCCAATTTTAAAGTGTATATCCCCGGCCAGCCAGTTTTAAAACTCCTCCGATTAAGTTTAGTAACCTTTTTTGTTATTCACAGGAGACAATGAACCCCAAGGACATAATGACGGACGCGTTCCACAACTTCCACCCGCAGTACCAGCAGTATACGCAGTACAGCTCCGGTGAGTGACGTAGCACTTTACTTGGCATACGCATGACATACGCTGCCTGGTCGCATTTTATTTGCATTTTATAAAACACGTTATTGAACTAAAGCTTGCCACTTCTAGATGCTAGGAATTCGTGTTCGAAAATTGAGTAATTCGTCCGAAAATAGGACAGATATACTAAAGATAGAAAGAGACAGAATGTATCCTTTTAAATAAAACTCGGTTATTGCAAAATCGACTGTCACATTTGAAACCTAAAAAAATTATCAATAACACAAGTACAAAAATAAAAATGAGCAGCTATTCCATTTTCATCTGTAATTCTATCAGTGTAAGTTAGAAGATCGTTCTTGGGAATATCTATGAAGTGTACTGTGATCGAGACGAAGTGGCGGGCTTTAGATAAATAACGCATACGGTATAATCTCATTGTTGACGTTAGACAGGTAATTCGTGTTAATAGTAATTGTGTTTTTATAGTGTAGAAAGATCGATAATTACAATTTCATTATATGGAATTTTTATTTGAATGTTTACGGCTAGATTTCAACATTATCTTTGTTTTATTTGACGGCATGAGATAACAAAGCTGTAAAGACATAGAAAAGTGTAGAAATAATTTGATTGAAACATTAAAAAATATTACACACAAATTTATTCACACAGTTTTTTTAATGCGTCCAGTTTTCATCACACGACTTCCATATTTAGTAACCATTGCTGTAGGCTAGGTCCTTCTTATTTTTTGGTTTTATTTTCTTTCAGATGTCACTTCTCAACTGCCTTATGAGAAACTATAAACTCTGCCATAGCTGTGCTCTGCATGAAGTGCATTGCTGTCTGTCTGTTTATACATACATGTAATAATAAATACATTATGCCCGAGCATGGAAACACCACTAACAATACTGTAAAAGTGAAACTATACCGTCGTGTGTTCATGTTCAGTTTAATTGAAGTATCGAATGTACTCTGATTATGTTGTTTAACCTCAAAATCTATCGATAAAACAGCAACATTTTATTATATTCCAGTATCATCACTATTTGAGAGTATTTGATAGTATTACTATATCAGATAGTGTTGAGTAATTTATCGATAGAATTCAGTTCAAACAATCTGAATACATTCGATTAGAAAGGTGTCAAAATGGCATGCGAAAAAGTTAAAATAATATTTATTAGGGTAACATAAATAATACACTTTAAAACAACATTATGAGACGTTTTTGTTTCCACACATACACAAAGTTGCGTAAGTGCCTTAGACAGGAAAGGTGAATTTTAGGAAATTTTATTGGTTTTCGGTGCTCGGTAGCAGGCCCACTTCATTAGTTAAGATGTTTATTTGTATGATATCGAGGTATTGGCTAGTCCGAAAAGCATAACGAATTTTTATGAAAAATCTTAGGTAAGTGTCGTATCGAAGGCAAATAGAACAAAATAAAAAAGATTTCAATGAATCATGATTGAACCGATATGATATTGAACTTTGGTCAACTAAAGTAATTATCTTACTTAAACGCAAAATCGTATATTTTTTATCGATGTTATCGATTATAGTATGTAAAGAAAATATCGATTTGTAGAAACCGATTTCATGACTGCTATATGAACGAACGGTTATGTAAATGCTAAAAAAAACATAGGTTCAGCAGGCGAAAAAATTGACTTGAACTATTTCAATGTCTAGAGGATAAAAACGATTTGGAAGAAATAAACGGTCTTCATTACAATTATAGGCCAAAATCGAAGCCAAACTCTGAATTGTTTTAATCCGAGAATAAATCGCTATCAATTGTCTCATTTCCATACAAATGCTGTTTTCAGTTTTATTTTTATTTTATTTTCTGATTTATTCTCAGTTTATTTTAATTAGATTTGAGTTTGGTAAGAAAACGATTCCACTCGAAGTTTTGGAATAGATATTACATATCGATCAATCAATATCTCATACATTATACAGAATTTATACTGCGGAAAATCACCTTTTCAATGGAAAAAAGCAATATCAATTAGATTCATAGTTCATAACACAGACATAATTCTTAGTTTATTACCTACAATAATTCGGACTACTCATTGCCATAAAAGTTAGTAATTATTTTGTACTTATGCCTTTCGTAAGTGTTCTGTAAGCATTAGTGTAAATGTTAATTTTCTGTGATTATATTTTCTTTTTGTATTATTTTCTTAATTTTCTTATAGTTACAGGATATGATCCTTAGTTGATGCTAGAATTCAAAATTAGTAGAAAGCCTTGAGTTTACGTTTTTTTTTATATAAGACAATATTTGGCATTTATCGGGTTGTTTTGATTTTGTACATTCTTTACCTATGTAATTTTTAATTCTATGGAAGTGAAACTGTACTTTTAATTGCCAAACCAAAGAGCGGCATTTCATGTTTCCACCTTCTGTTAGTAAATGTCGAGGCGATGTGTTGCCTTGCCAACGCTTTGTATTAATACGCGCTTCATTAACTATAATTTAATAAAAACAACCACTAACAACCTGTAAAGCCATAATTTTATTTTTTTTCCATATCCTAAATATTGTTATAGTAATATTATTATAAATTTAAGAGATTATTTCTTAACTTTAATTCTAGTTTTGATAAAAAAATAACGGATTAGTGCTGGTAGGTTTAAGTTATAATAATTATTTTTAACAGTTCACAGTTTGATTTTCAAAACACCTGTATTGCGCCTCTCACTAATAATAAAGGATATTACTTAATTAGGTATTTTATTTTATTACGAAATAAAAAGTATTACTATATTAAATAAGCACAATCTACGTACATTTCAATAGGCACACAATGAAGAAGAAAAGGTAAGACATTTAAAAGTTAGCTTCTATTCATTTATTTGCTGGCATGCTTAAGTTTGAATGTCCTTAATATTTCATTGAATGTGATATGAATTATTTAGCTTGCATGTATTGTTGAATTTAATTATATATGTTTGTGTCACCAGGGTTAGCGAATATAATTCATAAGTTTACATCTGATAAATATCTACACCGAAATCCTTTATGGATGTGATTAAACAGAACCTACACGATGATTTAAGAATGTGTCTACACTGTAGCTTGCACAGAGATAGCACCTTATCGACGTATATTACAATGGAAACAAAATGTGAATCCGTGTACCCTTACAGGTTACAGCAACGAATGTTGTAATAATACTGTGTCGTTTGTTAACACTCCAAATGAAGTTTAAAAAAAACGAAGATATAATATAATATTTAAATATAATATTTTAAACAAAAACTTTAAACTAAAACTTTAAATATTTTGAAGCGGCGGTAGCTTAATGGCTAGGGCGTCAGACTTGCGATCATGTGGTTGCCGGTTCGAACACCACCCATTGCACTACCGACGTGAACCCACTCGTAACACAAGCATTTTAGCTTAGCACGAGGGGTTAACAAGAATACTAGTAATTTGCGATCCACATTCCTAGTAATCTTTTTTTTAAAAAAAAACAAATAGTTGTCACTCATTTATTATACAATTGATTTTTGGTTTGTTTTCTAAGTAGAATTTGAAGCACTCACACAATAACACAAAGCGTACACTGTCAAATATTATGAGACCGCGCAGACAAAGGGTCTTCAGTTTTGTGTTTATTCATTATAATTATTTTGTGTCAAACGCTCTAAAAATTTAAAGGACTGTTCTATAATTTTACTAGTTGCTGTTTTTGATAAAAACGTATACAGGTCGGAGTATTAGGACTTAAAACTCATTAAAGCTGCTAAGGATTTATACATTATTCCATTTTACACTATAATGAATATTCGTAGATGCTGGCCAAGGCGAGTTACGGTTATTTGAAATTGATTGATGCTGACGCTAGTTTAAATGGGTAAAAAATACTTCTAATGTGTACTATTGTGATGGGAGGACTTCTGCCAATATTTGACAACTTGAACAATCATGCTAGGCTCGAACACCCCTGTCTGCGTGGGCTCTGATACCAGTGACTCTTTTTGAGTGTAACTAATGTCTGGTGTGGTGTAGTGATGCGCGCGGGCGCAGGCGCGGGCAAGCGCGGCGCAGACGAGGGCGCAGCCCTAGCGCCGCGCCCGCCGCCGCAGCGGGTGGCTACCATCTGCCACGCCACCAATTACCACGAGAAGACCACCCTGCTCAGCTCCGACGATGAGTTCCAGTGAACGCGACTTGTTTGCACACTCCACCACAAGCCATTGGCGTCGGTTTGTTGTTGTTCGACTAGTGTCCAACCTCTCTACGTAATTCAGCTACTGTATGTGGTTTTGACAGGTTTATAGTAAGAAAACCTGTTGAAACGTCTTTATTTGTGAGGTGAATCGACAAAACTCGGTTTTGAATTAATGAATTAAAGTTCTGAGCTTCAGAATTATTCTGAAGGTTCTTAACTTTTACTAACTGTTATATTATGTGGCTAAAGGAAATATATTCGTCAGAAAATTTCAAAATATTTGTTGTGGCAAGACACAACTAATTTGTGAATGTAGAGAACCATATATGTGATAGGAACTCGTCGAAAAACAACAAATTCTACTGATAACGTGTTTAGAAAATATGAAAGCTATTGAGGAAATAGTTCATTTTAAAAGATAAAGAATATATTTTTATGTATTACTTGGAGTCCTTAATCACTTTTAAAACAATACGATACCTAAGTATATACCTGACCCATAGCATATTATAATTATCTTTGTTGATGTTAATGGAGATAAAGAAAAATAATGGAATAACATGAGAAGCTTTATTCATCAGTCGGTGTTATCTTAAAGTAGTAAATACAACGGTATAATAAGTTCTCGAAATAAATGTGAATTTTTGTTGTTAGTTTTGTATTATTAACTTATTAATTGAATTGAATGCATTTTTATGTTGCGTCAAGCAGGCTTACTCTTGAAAACAATACAATACCAATCCAAACGTGATCCGATTACAATGTCAATTTGGCTGTCGGGCGATTTCGTACTCTTGAGCACAATTCCGTCAACTTTGTATCGGCATCCCTGATTGGCAAATGGTTGGGTCGTTTCCCAATCCTGTTTAGTTTACTCAATCACCGCGCAATATTGAAACAATTTGGCGCTAATCTCGAATTCAAGAGTACGAAACTTGACGAAACGGTACAATTCCAATGTCGATGTATCGGAATTGAGTTCAAGAGTAAGCCCCAAGGTGTTTTTGTATGTAATCCTATTAATTGGACACTGAGGGGCAAGCACTATAGGTATAATCATAGTGTACTTTGAGGAAAAAAAATGCAGAGATGTAATAGACAAGAAATAAGTCATCGCCTTTTCACCTATGAGGTTTTTATGAGGGTCTGAATAATACGGCGACAACGGCTCGATATAGGAATATAAGATTGTATAGTTATGTAAAATAAGAAGTAAATGAAATAACAATTAAAACATTACAAGTGTACAGGAAAAGAGGAATTATTATTCAATAAATAGCTACTATGATCTCGCTGTAATTAAGGGCCAACACCTTAATTATGAAAATATGAGTAATTCAAAAAATAGATTTTTGGCCACCTTTTTACATATCTAAATTAATGAATTATAAAACTGTTTACCCTGAATCCTTTGGATGTGCCTTTTGCCAAATTATCTCCACTTTTAAAACGTTAGAAGCTTTTTTCAAACACTTGTCGTTAATCTTATTTGCTTCTATTGCGAGCACAAAATAAAACGTTCCTTCTTGCCACAAGCCAAAGAGTAACTGCCAAAGAATCGGCTATTCTCGCAAATAAATCTTAAAATTGCTGTTATTAACGTAGATTAAGTAGTCCAGATTTAAATAAATCATAGAAGCATTATTGTCGATGCTCACCTCAGCTTCGCCGTCCAAATTTGCTTAGGCTCCAGATATTTCAAAGTGCATTTTGACTAGCTGGATGTAACGCGCAAAACGTGCGAGTGCACATTTCACTTCTTTAATTTAAGAAGTGAAATGTGCACTAGTAGTTTAAAATTATCAGATGTTAGAGAAATAACTCGTTCTCTTGGTGTAATATGAACGGACCTAAATAGCACTCAAAATCTATTAAATATTCTTGTACCCCGGGGCCCTTTGCTGAATTAATTAAAAAATATAAGGTAAGTCTGATAAAACCTGCATTAATTAGAAGTTGGTCAATCACTCAAATAAGAACGACATAAATTATTATTTTGTGTGTTTAATGTATTCTTATCTTACATACATGTTGTTTTGTTATTAAACTTTGTGTACCTAACGTAATTAATATTTTAATTAAGATAAAAACCTATTCTATGTATTTATTAAAAAAAACTTACCTAAGTACATTATCCCTATCTTCATCTTAAATGTAAATAACACGTGAATACCAAAGCCCTTTTCATTTTAGTTGCTTAGAAATAGTTTCTTATATTAGGACTACCTCATAATATTATTTAAAATCTTTAGTCAATTACCTTCTTCGGCGATTAGGACTGGATTTCAAAGGCCAACGAGGCGCCGGCCTAGGGGCCGTGCTGGGGCTGAGATGCAATATAAAAAATATAGTCCAATTGGCGACCAAAACTAATAAGACTATCTTATTAGTTTTGTTATTTCTAATTTGTATTGTATTGACGAAATGTATATTTCTTTTTATTATAAAAGTTCATTCCAATTCTAATCTTGGTCAAAATGTTTGCTTGGATCCAATTTTCAGTGTCTAGGCGTCATGGGTCCCTAAATCCGGGCTTGCTTCCCGTATTAGGTACTTATGTAAAATCTGTTTTAGATCATATAAAGAAACGTTAAGTACCGTACCTATAATAATTCACCTATAAGTTCGAAAGCATTTATATACTCGTATTGTGTGGTTTAAATTTCAAGGAAAAGGCTTTATTTAGATATTGACCACGGACTTTTTAATTTATCTGCTATAAATTAATACATTCATAGGTATTGTTTTTAATACTTAAATCAAGACTTTATATTTTTTGTAATACCTCTATATACACCTACGTAGGTATAAATGACGTTTTTGATCTCATTATTAATATTGCTTTTAATGCATTTGCGTCTTTGTATGATCTAGCAGGCTCTTTTAATACAAATATTTATATGCAACAGGTAGGCCAATCATGTAAAATAAAAGGCTTTCTTTTCGGAACCGAAAGATTTATTTTTGTAACAGAAATGTTGAAGGACATTAACATAACGTCTCGTCTAACCGATTGTTGAAAATATAGCATGAAATAACGTTAGATATTTTATTAATTGAAAATGTTTTAGCTCCAAGTTTTTAAGTAAGTATATGTATAAATAAATAATGATATTGATATAACAATTACGTTTTTGTATTTTTAACCTATTACTTGGTCTATTTAGATGGTTAATGTTGATCTTATCAGGTATAACTTATCATCTTTACGCCACTGAGGTTTTTAATATACTGGTTACTATGTAATATAAAATACTAGCGACCCGCCCGCGGGTTAGTTAGTAATGTTAAACACCTTAAAACCTTACTCATAACACTGCGAATTACTGAAAACCATGAAAATCCATTCAGTAGTTGGGATCGAACCCACAACACGTGGCGCAGAAGCCGATCGCTCAGCCGCTATGCCAAACGTGTCGTTTGAGTTTATCGCGAACAGACAGACAGACGCGGCGGGGCACTTCGTTTTATAATATTATTATTTAAGGATACAGGTATTTCTCCTGTATTGTGGGTGCGTTTACAAACACAAATTATCACTTACACAAACACCCAGACCCAGAACAACTGCTTGTAGGTCAAATATTTGTTCCGTGCGGGGATCGAACCCACAACACATAGTGTAGAAGCCTATCAGTTAATTTGCCATGCCGTCTAAGGATCTACACACACCGGCAGAGCATTTAAATTTTTACTAAAGAACATTCAAACTTAACTAGTAGTAGGAAATCGACTTATATTCCAATGTTTACATTGATTCCGTGGCATCAAACCGGATTTCTTGACACGGGCGAGCTAAGGGATTTCGCGGCGGGATGCCGCATCGCACTGTGGTTTGCAATGGCACGCCGAAGGGCGCCGCGACATGCCGCGGGATGAGACAGTGCAAGCGGGAGTACAGCCGCTACCCACTTCGCACGTATTTATTTTGAGGAGAAGGCATGCTGCGGCACTTCGCGTGATGTCTTGGTTGGCCGCCGGAATGCTACAGTATCTATAGCCGCTTAGATACCGTAGCTGATCGGTGGCAAAATCCTCTGTCATTCCGTCCCGGTGAGTGTAGGCCTTATCATAACTTACCGTCTTGCCTATATTGCCCTAAAGGTTAGGCAGAGGCGTAATAATGCACCACCCACAGTTCGCCGGTATAGGGGGCGTGCCGGTCACAGATCCAAAACTAAGCTGCTACTGAGAATTTCATGAGAGAAAAACTTAATACTTAACACTGCTCGATTTGAGAATCGAATCTCTAGTGTAGCAGTCGCGCTTATGAAAACTAGACTAATCGTGCCGTATATACGTATAATTCGTAATATATTTATACAAACGTCTGTTTTCTTTGCTGTAGGATAAGTCTTAAACCTACAATGTCATGGGATCAGTGGGTTTATGACAGTTAAAAGAATAAACAAACACCGCTGGTATTAAATTTTATATTAAAAATATACAGTTACCTATAATAATATATTAACTATATTCTCACATTGCTGCTGCGATCTCACAGAACTTATTGCTTCCAATATAATCATTAACATCGGACTATTTGAGTGCGTATAACATACATATATATATAATAATCTAAAATGCATTAACAATTCAAAAACTATGTATATTTTACCAGAGAATTCATAAGGTACTCGTTCATTATTCGACTAAAAGGTAATTTTTCATATTATTGTGCTGCTAACAAATCTCTTAAACACGTACTTGCCAAAAATACTTAGGTACTTAATATACCTACTTAGTTAACATTAGATTATTTCGGTGGAGCGAGACACTGTATTTTTATTTGCATGGAATGCAAAAGGTTTTTACATGATCGGCAACGCGCGACCGACACCTCTAGTGTTGTAGACATCCACAGGCCACGGTATCTGCTTACCATTAGACGGGCTTATATAAGCTTGTTTGCCACCTCAGTGGTATAAAAATTGTCACTTGCGATAGATAATAATTATGCCTACTGCAAGTGAGATTCAAAATTTTTTGTTGTCATTCCACAATAATAATTATCAAATTGTGTTTTGAAAAAATATAACACATACCTACGCAATATTTTGTTCCGTTTCGTGCAAATATGCTTATGAATGAAACATTAATAGTGTAGTGTACCTAATACATGCTACAATATTAAATTTATTAGGTACCTATTAAGTTTGTTAGAATAAAATAAAACTAGCATACACAATAAATATCTAAGAAAACACGTTAATTAGGTACAATGTTTTTTCAAAAAGCGGGTGAGATTCCAGAAACTTTTATGAAAAAGGATAGAAATATTTAAAACTGACTAATTCGTCTACGCAGTTTTTATTTACGGGGAAATTACGCCCAGACGAAATAAGTCTATCAAAGGAGACAAAATTAACAGGATTAACATTAACCTTTTCTCAAGTTTTTACAACAGAGGTTTAAGTTTAGTTTTCAGGATCTAAACATATATAGCCTTTTATAACTACATAATCCTTTGTCACGGTCATAGTAAGCGAGACGATTTTATTGCAATGAAAGACCCATGTGCTTCACAAGTAAAGATATTTTATATTCCATTAACATAATTGCTTTTAAATTGCCACGTTCAAATTAATTGTTTCAACTCAATAAGATTAATCACGCCGAGAACAGTTAACTGAATCGAATTGAAGACAGTTGATTACATTATATTTTATTCGATACATTAGCTAAATGTAATATAGTTTTAGTATCTTTTAGTGGGTATGTAACCCATGGTTTTCGATTAATCTTCTGTTCACGGATAAAGTAAAAATCGACATAGGTACGGTTTACTTGTAATATTAGCTGCCTACAACACGTAGGTTACATTACATCAATTCGCAATCGACTTATATTCCCTCTTGAATAATCCACTTTTCTGACTTCGATCGATCTCTGATCCGTAAAATAATTTCCCTGATCTACATCCACAACGTAAACCAAGTGACTTTAACTGATTTTATAAGAAGATATTGCCTTAGCTTACATAAATATTTACAGACTTATAAACGAGTTATAACAAAGCTACAGTGGCAGCATTTCATAAGTAATCAAAAGTTTTTTTTTAATAATAATTAATCGACTACATCATTACATTATGCCACCGTGCTAAAGGCATCTACGTAAATCACAATTTCCTAAATTAGGCTAAGCCTCGTAAGAATGAAAGAGGAAGAAAGAGAGATATGCAAAAATTCACAACGTAGTTTGTCCCTAGATTTGAGTGTTCTGACATGAACTTGTAGAGAAAATGTACTGAGCGAATCTCTACTTCGGTACTATAACTAGGCACGTGGTAAAAAAGGGAACTAAATATTTTTTTAACATTCCCTCTGCAATCAACGTCTTTGTCCTGCATATACTGGTACGATGTAAATATACGTGCCGAGCTACTAACATAAAATTGTAGTGTGCTAGGAACGGATTCAGTTTCCCTTATTGAGCAATTATTTAACATGTTAGTAGTAGTAAATTATTTAACATGTTAGTAGATATTTCTTTACTTTTACTTTTTCTTCATGTGTAAGTCGAAGCAAAAGATTTACCACAAATTGGATGTGTTATTTGAAGTCACGCTCAGAATTGTTAGCTAATGCTTATGTAATTGGTAAAAGGTGGCCCACATAGGTTTGGGCCTGTGACTGACATCAAAATTAATTGGAAATGTGTTAGATTTGTGAATTTTCTTTCTATGTTCCTATCGTTATGGTAAGTTTTACACTAGACACAAACTTATATTTGTGTCTAGGCTTAGTTGGCCATTCTTAGAAATAATGATTCACAAAGCTAGGGAATATCTGTAAGTACGGTTGTAAAACATTTAATTTGAGAATATAGGTAGTTAGAGTGATATCTAATGCACGTGATCATAGTCCAATTATAATACTAATAATAAGAGGAATATAATAATATATTAAGTTAGATCTTGTTATTTTTAAATTGAACGTTATATCATTAATCATCATAATGCTAAAATGAAAGTGGGATATCTTACAGTGAAGTCTTAGGGCTAAAATTATATGATGAAAATATGTTTTTAGATAGATGATAGGAAATTTTGTAGTCTGGATAGCTGCTCTCGTGTTTATTATTCAAAGCTCAACTACGAAAATTAGAATTTTAGTTTTGAGTTATAAACACGAAAGTTTCTCTTAATTTATTTTAACTTGTGAATTTACGGCAGGGAGTCATTTAATTCTACTATTAAGTTGTTTAGTAAATAGATTTGAAAAAATTGGCTAGTGGTCTAGCTACCATAGATAAAAAAATACGAGCTAAGTTCGTAGTATTTTTGTAAGATAGAAATCTTAGAAAATAGAATGTGACATAGTCAGTGCCCAAATCCACCATAATTAAGCTAAATGCTAAAATATATAAAATACTTATTATTTTTATAATCTTCATAACATATTAGCACATTGTACTCTTTCCATCATTATTTTACAAATAATATTGAACTAATAAGACTTTTCTCGGTAATATTTGGAATAAAATATTAAGTTTCTTTTGGACTTTTTATACTTGGATTTTGAAATATGTAGCAAAACTACATACCTATTTTCTAGAAGAACAGAAATAATTTGCGAGTAGCTGGAGTAGAGCTGGCTCAATAAAGTTCGTACTATTATTTATCTAATTTACGAACAAATTCCAATATAGCGATGCAAAGCGTCAGATTTCACAGATATAAGTTCGTTTAGACTTTCTCATAATTCAAGCACATTTGCTGAAGAGACATGCTCGTAGCGTGTTGACAAAATATGCTATGCATATTTGCACACTTGGAGAAATTAGTTCTTAGTAAGTACCTACCTAACTTTTTTGGTGTGCGGAAACTCCTCATGGATCGTTTGCCACTTGGGGAGCAGGGGGATGGCAGGGTCATGTCGGACTCGTACCAACTAAAAACCACATTTGTGATCTAGTTCAACTATCTGATTTATTTTCTATTTGATGTTTATCAAAAATCGGATTGTTTTTGCCTTCCCTTACCTACTCTTCGCCATGGGATTCGCGATATTCGACGACACGACAGTGACAGGCCGTGGGTGGTCCAGCGTTCAAAGGGCGAAGCCTTGCTTCGCCTCCTACTCGAAGACGTACGTGTTAAAAACATGCGCGCCGCCTACCGTTGTCTGTTCGCTGTAGGCCACAAACATTTGTCTGGTCCGGGACTGCATTTTGTCTTTCTTTTCGTGCCGTTTTTTACTAATCATTCATAAGACACATGAGTGTGAAATGGTTTTCTAGCATATTTTCGTTGATGAGTCGATAGCACAATTACATTATAATACAGGTACTTATATCACGACATTGACACTGCAAAGGCAAATAACAATTTAGAATTCATACATTAATGTCGTAATCTTTTAAATGTTAACGGTTTCAAAAGTCGACATTTTATAAAGTTTCTTGCATCACCAAACTTTCGTCAATCAATACATTATTAATAAATCGCCGTCCAACATTTTCCCGTCACAATTTTGCTTACATTTAAAACGTTTCGTTTGACGTTAGTGTAAAGCCATTGAAGCATGAGAACCTGGTTCACTAACTCCAAATAGCCGAAGTGTACTGTAGGTATCTAACAGATATTTTTTTACATCACGTCACGTCATTAAAACCAAGTAAAAATTTGTTTATATAAAATTGTTTCGGAATCGTTTCAATCATGTTGCGGTAAACAATTCCGTGTTTCATTGAGAGCAAGCTGATAAAATGTGTTTTGTAAGTGTGGGACAACTAAGAGATTTTACAATTAATTCTGACTGACCAGCCCGTAATCTGCCAGGCAGTGCAGCCAAGAAACAGATTTAAACCATCGACAAAACAAATTGGGTTTCAGAAATCTTGCATCTTGCATCTTAAACAATGTGTACTTTCGGAATTTCCGAGACTTTACTAATCTTTCGGAATTTCCGAGAGATTAGTTTCGGAGAGGATATCAGCGAGTAGTGAAACAGGTCCTCTGTGTGTGTGCACATTACGAGCTAGAGGACGTGGGTGTGAGTGGGTGCCGTTTGTGCGGCTGACACTGGGCGGATGCTGGACGTCGCACGGTTGACTGCTATGAACACCGCTGCAGGGCGCGTGATCTGGAAAACATCTTCATTTATTATGTGATATATACCGAAATCATGTGAAGAGTTGTGTTTACAATTTGTAAGATTTGTTGCAGTCAATCCAAAGATAAACGCCCATTTGTTTCATATGGACATCCCTCCGTACTCCAGACAGCATCATCAGTAGATACTTGACACATAAATGGGTAAATAGGATGTGTTGAATAGACTACTTCTGATTAGACAAAAAAACCGGAACCGGAAAGAAATTATGAGGTGATATAATCAAGGTGATATCTGTAGGTAGGTACCAGATAGGGACTCATTATTGAAAATTTAAAAAAATTGTTGACAAAGCAGATTTATACATTATTTTATTATATAAATCTGCTTTTTATATAATAAAATAATATATAAATCGTGAATAGGATAGATTCACGGTCAACGTTCGGGATTTCATCAAGTCTAAGTTTTCAGTATAGTTTTCTCTCAAGAGAACGAATAAGGTTTTATGCCAATCCATAACCTCGTAAGTCAAATCTTGTAACATCAAGCGTGAACAGTGCGTGTGGTTTCGTTTCAGTATGACCTAGTTTTTTTCTTTTGTGATGTCATGAATTTTTAACCTTACTTACCTACTTACTGTTAAATGTTTTTTACTCAAGATATATTTTACGTAAATACCTACGGTGGTTAGGTCATAGTTTTTGAAGAAGTACGTAAATTAATAATATTTTAAACCTTTTTAGGTTGGTTTAAACGAGGTAACACAGGAGCACATTTTCAATTAGTGTATATAGCAGAATTGTGCTGAGCGTCCTATGTCCATGTGTTTGCGGAATATGCTAACACAAATTACTGTCCGGAAGGCCCAGACGGCCCCACATGTCAGCAGTACGTAAAATTTTATGACGTACCCTACGACCCTTCTTCGTTAAATATGAATCTAATACTGAAGACTGCTCAGTTTTCAAGCTTTCCATATTATCATGATACTCGCATGTTGTAGGCTCGCGTAATTATAGTTTTTTTGTTTCAAATGTACTTTGCCTCTTTCGTGTGTCTATTTAAGTACATTAAAAAAAACGTCCCACCATAGGATTTTCACATGTATCGAGGGTAAAACAGTATTACCATTTCTATTTTTAAAAAGTCTAACCTTTTCCATGCTTAAATCGAGTTCATGAATTAATTCAAGAAGTAACGCTGACACCAAATCTAGGTCGTAACCTCCACCTCCTTTAGACATCGCTGTCATAACTGACTCAAAATATCTAGACCAACATCCCTAATCCAATTAAAGTACTCGTGCTCTGCCGAGTTTATTACGTTTCATATTTGTCTGCTCCATTCTTAGGGTATACATAACAGACTCGGATTCCTCCGAGAAAACGCGCAAAATGTGTTTCCGACTTATTTCCACAATTGAATGAAAGCGACGCCCGCCTACCTATAGATAAAGATAATGGTATACAAAATGAGAAACAATAGCATAATAGGCTCTATTCATCCGGCTGCTGTTGCCTCAATGAAGTATTTTTAAAACCCTTCATTAATTTCATTATTAAGTCGATCGTCATCACGTTTCGTAAATTCCTGTCAAGTACTTAGGTATCGCTTTTGACTATACTTGAGGATATAGGTTTACGGATTTTAAAAAAGAGAGGAAAAATATTGTGCTTTTATCTTCTTGAAACAAAAATTGATTGAATTGATTCTGAATGCCAAGTGATTCTGGGTGATTAATTAAAACCCTTTAAAATTCAATTTTCTCATAAACTATTGATTTTCGGCTCTACATATTTTGGCATTTTGGCCCCTCTCATGTCTTGCCAAGAATACGTCGAGTTACCCTGTTTAATTAAAAAAAAATAAAACCTCTCGAAATCTCTCAATGTAGCAAGAAAATTATACTCAATACAAATTCGAAAAGTTCAACAAGCTTCTTGTATAGTGAAGTGCTACGATGATTGTTAAACAAGCGTGTGAAACAAAAGAAACAATGCATAACCTTGCGACAAGGCGGGGTGCGACGAGAGTGATTAAAACCTCTTGAGGCGCGACACCATGGTGACGTCACATTGAATCGGGGTCCCACCGCACCGAGGGTATCACCCAAGCACAGCCGGGTCTGGTCGTGATATGAAAGGTGAAAAAAATTAAAAACATGCCAAAAAAGTCATGAAAAGGGGTGATTAAAATGTTGTTAAAACTGAAAAACTCATCTACTCGTGGTACCTTCTCTCGTGGGTGTTCCCGAGCAGATTTTGTTTGAATGAGGTGTAATCTAAGTCTGACGAGTGGTTTCCCTAAAGGATTTTATTTCAACGTGAATTTATTCACTAAGTATTTTTTCTAATTACCGCTTTCCAGTCTCAAATTCTTATTAAGTAATTTATACCCTCTGTTGTTATGTACGGCTTACGACACTTTTTGCTGACTAATAATTCAATATTCAATATTCATATATTTATTCATAGTTTAGCCCATGTTATAATAAACATGGACGGCTATCGCCCAGAGAATGTTATGTCGAACTCTAAAGGCTCTCTACATAGAGATGACATAGCTATACGAGCAAGTTGCATGTTCGCACGTGGAGACGAGCCATTACTGACAAAAACTGCACGGCTACCTCCAGTATATAGAAAGAGCTTTAGAGTATTACGATTCTGACTCGGATGTTCACCTGTGCGGTGCCCGATGCGGGGATCCGGGCGGCGAGGACGCTGGCGAGAGCGCCGGCGTCGCGGGCGCAGAGGCGGCGCGGCGGCGCGAGTACTCCGTGCCGCCCACCGCCATGGCCGTGCCGCCGCCCACCGGGTCCGTCACTCGCGTCACGCTTAGCCCTGATGCTGAACGTGACGGCCGGGACGGAGCTGCAATCATGGTCGTGACTTAGACGTTACAGTTCTTGCTGGCTTTCCTGTTTCGTTCAAGCAGGGCCGGATTGACCTAAAGGTAAAGTCTATGGGCCCCGCGGTTCGGGACAGAAAAGAAGTTTCTTTTTCGGTAAAAAAGTAGAAAACAAAGGGCGTACGTCAAGAGTCGCATTATACTTAGATACCATTATTAATATAAATAATTATTTTCCATATAACAGTATCCGTATCCTCTCCTCGTGTAAAGATTATATAGCTTTACGATTTGTAATAGATAAATCATATTGGCTAAACATCGATTAATACTGATTGGGACTATAAGATACTGTCTACCCAAATTCTACTCAACAAGGTTAGTAGGGAATAAATGAGTAGGTACACCAACCTCCAGTATAACTATAAAGTCCAGCCGGTGATGACCTGGGTCTGTACCCAGAGGCGGTCGACGTGGTGGACAAGGTAGACGGGGACCGCTTCAGCCCTGGGCCTTCCGCGGCCCCTGCGGCAACTGACGGCTTCCTCGCTCGCGGCTGTCGCTTGGACCCTGTTCTGCATACCCCTGATGTGAGAGAATGCAACAAATACTTCTATAGTGTAGTGAATGTGCATAAAACAACATAATACCGGTGCTAGGGTGACAGCAATATACTTAACAGTGACTCAAACTTATCTGACGGTGGCACTGTCGTCGCTGTTATTAATCAGAATCCTAGATAAGTCAGAATCGGACAATTTTATTGGTAATGCAAAATGCTCAAAATTATAGTTCCGATCCTAGTCGCAGTGTAGTAATGTCAAATTGATGGTATTTCCTTATAATAACGAACAAGTTTTATTGGTGTTAGAAAACTATTAAAATAATAAATATAATAATATATGGTAAGAAATAGGTATATTTTGATTGGTTTTTAATTATTTGAAATGGCCTTTGTAATATGTTGAATATTATCGATTTGTTCTGATAAAAATTGGTTTGTTACAATTTTATTTACCCTAGTCAGAAAAGTTTGAGGAACTTGTGGGGTGGCAGTCAGTACCAGTAAAATTTTAATGTTTTAAGCGATGTTTTGTGAGGCATAAAGAAGCTTGTGGTGAGATGGTCACTCATTATATTGGGTGGATACATTTTTCTCGTTAGTACATGCCTTATTTAACTATTACAATGTAAGATATACAATAGGATGGTTTAATATTGCTAGTTAATTAACCTAAGTTTCAGGTACCTTCAAGCGCGATTGTTACGCTACGAGGCCCTGGGTTCGATTCCCAGATCGAGCAATGTGTTATTGGGTTTTTCTATAAAATTCTCAGTAGCAGCTCGGAGTTTAGAATTTGTGCCCGGTTAATGGCAAAAGGCTCGCCTCCTATTACGTGGGACCTAAGCATACCGGCGAACTGTAGGTGTACATTAGTAGGCCTCTGCCTAACCCTTCAGCGAATACAGGCGTATGTTATGTCATATATTCATAAAATTTCAATTTCGTAACTCAAATATACTTATTGACTTATTTCAAAATTGTACTGCATTACCATACAATTAACGTAGTTCCAAATAGTAATATGAGATTTCTAAAGTAAAACTGAATTATGATTGAGTGAGAGGTAGGTTTAGAGTGTCTGGCAATTTAGTTAATACCACTTTGAGCCTTACGACGCCAAATTGAAGTAGGTACAATACGTGAGAGGAATATTGATAGTTTTAAGAGCTTTAAGAGGTCACAACCGTCATTGGAAACGTTTTTTTCTTTGAAGATTAACAGTTTCAGTGAAATCGATCAGTCAACGGTGAACCTTAAGACATCTCGAGAAGTTTCTCAAAGAGAATTTACGTATATACTGTATTCTACAAAAACGGTGTGGGAAAGACAATCGGTGACCTCGAAGGACAGTGTACCTACATTATTGTGCATTTCTTACCAGTAGGACATTGTCGGCCCATGGAACACTTTCCTTCGCAGATGGTGCGTTGGTTTAGCATCGTTTGGTACGAGTCCAGCATGATGCGGCACTCTGACAGATCTCTGTCAGCTAACGCCAACGACGGGTAGCGCTCCTTTAGTCGTCTTCTTTCCTTGAGTAAAATGTTTATAATAAAATGTAACAGTTTAGCGATTACAATCCTATTGTATGCATTGGTGTGAAAGTTCAGAATAGGTCTGCTAGATGGCTTTGCCGGATATCATGCTGCTGTGAAATCTCAAGCACCTCAAAAGATATTCCATATATTAATCATATACTAGCTTTTGCCCGCGACTTCGTCCGCATGGAAGTTACTTTGGGCAGCATTTTTTAGTACCTATACTTATTTTGTAAATAATACACATACAATTATAAACTGCTGTGGTTTAGTGTAAATTTAACATCGCATTTGTAAATATTTGTAAACTCATGTTTATGCAAATAAATTTAACTTTAAGAAAATGCTCATCAGGCTGAACAACTTTTGCTAAGGCGTCATTTTTATATTTTTATAGTTTGACCATTATGGTCCTGCATCAGGTCTTCCATTTTCCAAAATCAATTATACCCTATATGTTGCCCAGGTTTAATAGCTTTAAAACAAAAAAGTTTCATTCAAATCCGTCCAGTATTTCCGGAGATTATCGTATACAAACAGACAAACAAACAGATAGTTTTTTTGTTACTTTTTTAATACCTACTTACGGCAAATTAGAGGCGCGGGTTGGTACATTGAGCCCCGTTGAGCTGGTCATTCATCGAGTCGGCCAAAATATAATGTGATTGTGTGGACAAAAATGGAATTGCCGCAATAAACGACGATGCTCTTGCTATATGACCCAATTCCACCATCGACGAACGGTTAGGGTGTGCCCAATGTGGGTTATATGACTATGACTAATATTTTTAACGATGGAAAAAGAGGCATTTTTTTCGGAATGAAATTACTTATTATTACAGTCTAAAAAGTAATGATATGCAAATCCTTAGATCAGCATAATCTTGACAAATAGCCTGAATATCGATTCGTCTTTGTCATGCGAGTAATGCCTTACTATCAAAGGTACCTACTACATACATTGTACAACTTACACAAACTTTTCTAAGAAATACCTTAATAATGGAAATAAATCATTAAAGTGGAAATACCACAAATTGGATTTATGGTATTTCGACAATTTAATTTTCCAAGAAACATTTTTTTGCTTTCATAACCTGATATTTGTGTGCGAGGATAATAGCTAAATAGTGAAGCAGATCGGGGTGCTTTTCGAATATCAGGTAGTTTAGGGGTGCATAGACACGCGAACGTCTCAAGCGAGGCGGCCGCATTTCCACCGTCTCGTGTGTCACAATTCAATTAATTAGGTCTTAGATTTATAAAATTAGATTACATTAGTACACCTGTGCCTAATCCTTATGGAAGTACAGGCATGATGGTATGTGTGTTATGTTTATAAAGTTTTGTACCTAGTAATTTTATTTTAATGACAACACTAAACGTAGCTTAGTCAACTTCACACTTGGTTCGTCACAGTTCTATTGCAATGTTCGACTACCTACCCACATTTAAATTCTAAAAGTACTTTTTTATCAGTAGGCTAGGTGATTGCGCATTCTTCAGTTGAAGTCTTTAATTAGCTTGTACCCCAGGGAAAGGCTGTAATATCGGTGAATCGGTAAGTAATGAATATTTCGTGTGATGTGATTACGGGCGCTATTACGGAGATATTATAAATAGATGGTCTATGTAAAGATGCAGAGACTCAAGTCGTAATAGGAAGTGAGTAAAGGAGAATTTACTGGCAAGATAGTGAGCAATTTTCGGTGACGTTTGTAAAAAAAATGTTTTTGTAAGTGCTTATGTTCTTTCATGACATGACAGGTGCACGTGTAACTGTCCTACAGGTGCCCTAGATTGTGATTGTGAAGTGATGGTGTTAGTGCTAGTTGATTGTGGGTATAGTGGATGTGTTGTGTTCTTCTCGTAAATAAGCATCGGGTCAATGTGATGGTGGGAAGACGAGGCGAGGAAAAAGGTAAGTTTTTTTTTTTGCTAAATACAATTCTACTACTTATCTGTTTTCAGATTGCATATACTTTGTTGTTAGTTCTGTGAGACCAGAGATTACACCTTATATAGGATTTGTTTTACTCGTGAAGTCGTGACACTCTTATGCAGACACTACATACTCTTATCTAGGTATAACACGAAGATACCTCTATATACTACCTCTGGAGCACTTTGTCTTATAAGTATCTACACTATCGATTACATAGCGCGTGAAAAGACGCTTTGCCAATTCTCGACATTATAGGATAGAGTATCTAGAACTTATAGCTTACATTGTAAAAAACGAAAGTTAAAATAAAAACGCAAGATAAGGTTCGGGCATTGGTAGTAAGTACCCACTATGATGACCGAGGCACTTTCGTACATAATGATGTACCTCTTAATCCTAAAATATCAACATAATTAGCTATGGCGTACTTTAGGGACATTCTTACCTCGACGAGTTTATAAGTCTCGAATTCCTGTAACTGCCTCTGAAAGCCGAGGTTAGGGTTGGCGACGGCCCGGCCAGCGCGCACCACCTTCAGCGCCTCTCGCCACGTCAGGGGTGTCACAGACATTATGTACGCCACCGCCACTGTCACACTGCGCGACATTCCTGCCAGACTGACAAAAATAATTTAAACATTAGGAATCGTTTAGAAATCCGAAATTTAAATAGTACGAGCTTGAGACAGCCCTACAAAAATAATAAAATCCATTACCCTCCTGGGTCAGTTGGTTTAAAAAATGATTCTCTGTATTACACGAAATACTTAGATTTAAAAATACTAAAGTTAGTTTGATTGTTTGTTACCTATGTACTTTTTCTCGAGTCCAAATAACGAAGTATTTTATAATACTAGATATTACTAGATGTCACGCGAATGCCGAAAACAGTGCTACCTACCTACCGGGTTGATATACAAATATAGCCAAAAATCATCCCGGTGACACCAGAAGTACAAAAATAACATTTCTTCAAAATCGGTCAAGCCGTTTAGGAGAGAAAAAATAGGTACGAACAAAGATAACCAAACGACCAATTTAGACGTCAATTGGTACACAGAAAGTAGTCTAGAAAAGGTTTAAGAGCCTTTTCGAAGAAACATTTTCTATGTTTATAGGTATACGATTTTTTAATAGTAGAGATTTCGCACTTATTTCTTTGTGGGAATACACTTTTAAGTAGAAGAAACTTTATGGGCTAATAAAAGCTTTGTGCCTCGAATACTGGTTGAATAAAATAAAACTTGACCATTTCAAGTAACAATACGCCTTTAAGTACTTACACTTACATAAACTAAAAGCAATTTATTATACCTACTTTTACGTTTTTTATTTCTATCATTTTTAAGAAACTAGCTGTTACCGCGGTTTCACACATCGTTTCGCATCCTAAAGGGCTTTCCGAGATAAAATGTAGCCTATGTCCATCCTCAGGATGCAATCTATCTTCTTGCCAAATTTATCGAATTCTGTTTCATCGTAACAAACAGACAGGCAGACTGAGTTACTCTCGGATTTTTAATTTAGTAGATCCACGAAGTCTTATTTAAATGCGATTTTAATAAAACATAAATACAGGGAGATAAACTGAAATCTCAAGACCGACATAGGAAACCGGAAGATATACTAAAGACAATTCTCACTCACGCGTATTTTTTTTTTATTTGGACCGCAAGGCAATGTATTCCAGTTGACAGTCCACCTCGACACAGTGTTTGTTCCCTAGCGCAGGAGGTGACTTGAAAAAAAATATCTGATGGGTGCTCATGTTCACACATGCGACGGTAATACCTGGGGCACGCATAAATATAGTCTTTTGTAATTTTCACCCCTCGTCAAAAAAGATATATTCATATCGTATCATTATGTATAGTCAACCCGTTAAGAGGTAGAGAGCACTATATCCAAGCAAGTCGATTATAATTAGCTATGTGTGCAATCTCTAGCTAGACAGCGATGTCACACAAGATCGCGAGTGTCGTCTACAGACTCTCGACCGACTTGAAACTGCAAGCGATGCTATTTCATCGAGAGAGGTGGGTCATTATGTCGATAAAGTAAGTATCGATAAGATAAAATAAAAATAAACTTGAATAATGCTTATTTAAAAAACCTCATATTCGGCTACAACTATGAATTTTTCTCTCTCGTGTCATTATGTGATTTTAAGATTTATCAAGATTATTTAAGTCCAAAAAAATTAATCCCAAATTCTAAATTTAGAGAATCTAACGTCACCTAATAAGGACACACCTTTTTATTAACGAATCCCAATCCAACAAAATGCAGTTAAGAAGAGTGTGAAACAATGAAGATTTGAACTCGAGACTTAATACAAAGATTTAACATTAATTGCTTCATTAAACACGCGACGTACCTATATTGCCGAAGTTTCTTCAAGTGCGGGGAAGTTTTGTCTTTGAATACATGTATGTATATAAAACATGGTTCGGTGTATACAGTCTCATCATTAACTCTCTCTCGCGGCGGTACTGGTGTACCTACTCTGCTTGGAACCAGAGCCACGGCAAATGATGTGTCATTAAAATCTTCGCAGCTACGCTTTGTCGTAACTTTTTCCCAAGACATTTTTAAGGCTACTTTCATTTTTTAGTAAAAATATTACCATAACATTAATATACCATCACTCCTGTATTCCCCGAAGGGTTAGGCAGAGGCGTATTTAATGTACACCCACAGTTCGCCGGTATGTTATAGGGGGCGAGCCTATAGCCATTAACCGGGCACAAATCCAGACTCCGACCTGCTACTGAGAATTTCATAGAAAAACCCAATAACACTTTGCTCGACCTGGGGATCGAACCCAGGACCTCTAGTGTAGCAGTCGCGCTTGGGACCACTAGACTAATGAGGCAGTAAAAATATTGCAAATTGATTTTATGGAACAATTCAACTGCTCAGACTTGTCATACTTATCTGCTCTCCGAAATACTTACTAACCGTAATTGGATCTACATATGTAGTAAAAAATAAAAAAAGGCCCAAATATGTAACGAAATAAAATATAAAGCACATACCAGGCAATTTATTATAACCTTAGTAAGCGCTCCTAGTGACAATAGACAATGTAGGTACACACCATCTCGCCTGTATTCTGGGAAGGGTTACCGATACACCTACAGTTCACTGTAAGCTTTAGATCTCATGTAAAAGAGAGACAAAGACTTGCTAAAGGGAAAACCAAATAATATTACTACTCAACCTGGGAATTGAAATAATTATCGATACTAAACTATTAACGGGGCAAACTCTTAATCGAGGCATGAACTAAATTGAGTAAGCTCATGCTGAGACACGTTAGGAGACCCCGTGAGCTAATCTGCGTCATACATACGTTATGGCATAATCTCGCCTTTAGCTGTACTTTTGGCACGAGACGACAACATTATTTTGTGGCGCGCATGTTAGCTTAGTACGCCTATAGATAGCATGGGGTAGATCGATCGGACATCTAGCCTTCACAGACTTATATAAAATAGTCACTATTTTTATATAAATACAGTGTCGTGAAGCGAGCGACGAGCGATAATTGCGTAATTAAGCGTAGCGGCGGTAAAATTAGCGATTAATCGAGGAGGATGGTGTTATGCGAACTTTTACACTGTCGCTGACAGTCAGCGGAAATTAATTAAACGACTTGAAGTTCGATTAAACAGAACCGAATTCTAAATAAAATATTTATTTATATTAGAAAGTTCCATTTATAAAAATGAAGAGATAATCACTTTCACAGGCTCGGGTGTTGTGGCCAAGAAAGCGCCTTGGGGAATGTAGGAATAAGGATAAATGGAATAAAAAAAAAATAGGTACTTTGAAATCTACTTACAAATCTTTCTTTGTCTAGACGCGAAAAACCAGAAAATAGGCAACCCTAGCCCAATTTTTTAGTGATTAATTATATAAAATCAAAATGAATAATTCTGTGGAGCATGACATGATTAATGATTAAATTAACGATAAAGCATTTGAATTAATGGAATGTAACCTATTACTTAGGTACAAGATTTAATTGGGTTTTAAGGAAATATTGTCCTGGGTTAGATTTTTAGGCCAAGAAAAGTGTTATAGGATTTTATATAAAACTAGTGGACCCAGCAGACGTTGTCCTGCCCTGAAAATAACCCAAAACTCGATTGCAGCGCCACCTACCGGGTCCAATTGTGAATCTAAACCATTCCCAGATCCCCTTGAACACACACAAAAAATTTCATCAAAATCGGTCTAGTCGTTTGAGAGAAGTTCAGTCACATACACACTCACAGAAGAATTATATATATAAAGATTATCATAGTTGCTCGAAATTGAATTCGTGCCTGGTCAATGGCAAAAGGCTCGCCCCCTATTTTAAGGGATCTAAGTGCACAGTTGACTAGGTACTATGTTTTGTATATTGGTCTATTGATTATTTTCATTATATAATGATGATATAACGATTAGGAGATTTTAAGGATTAGGATAGGCGATTGGTATTGATATAGCGGGCTATTTTACACAACTTCACGACAAAGCGCGTATTTTGCCTGCGGGTGGGAAAGATTTGATTATTCGAGCCACCTACCACCACTGACAGGCGATAGATGTAAATGGGGATGACCCACATGTCCCACCACCGAATGGCGCAATGGCTGTGCGATTGGCCTGTGGTTTTGATTCCCGCATGGAATGAATATTAGTTTAAATAATTTTGATGTTGCAATCGATTTAAAGACCCTTTGTACTTACGAAAAATTTTTTTTTGACGATCCATCATTTTGACTGAAATACATTTTTGGAGAATTAGGTACCTACCTACCGTGCGCGTAGATGCTAATGTCTTTATTGGCAACCGGGAGACATAATGACACTCTAAATCGCAATTGCGAAGCGATTTGCACTCTGTGCTCTCAGATGGTTCAGTAAAATTTCTGAGTGGGCCGTGGTGGATGTGTATATGAATCTCATAGACACATCCACTACGTCGATGGATGATCCCAGAAATTTTCCCACACTAGAAAATAAGGTACAAATAGGTATTTAAATAGTAGTACTAAGGGGCCACTTGCACCAACTTCTTAAAATATAAGTTAATAAAAGTTACAGTTAAGATGTTGATGCAAGTGGGCCTAAAGATATCGTCATATTCTTAACCTTTTCTAAGGGTAGGTCATTTTTAAAGGTATACCCATGGAATAATACTATTCTACAACTTCATATTAATGCGATTAAAAATATCTATATTTTATTTTCGATAGCATTAGACAAATAAGAGCAAAGTTATTGTGTTATTATTACCAAAATAATTGCTTTTTAGAGTTTTGTTTGTTAAGGGTATTACATTGTCCAATGACCTTGAGGATTTAGTCTTTGTGCTAGTATTTGTTAGTCACAGGCATTTCGGGGGTGCTTCACGCAGGGTACTAGTGAGGTTTCGGGTATTTCTTTATTATTATATACTAGCTTTTGCCAGCGACTTCGTCCGCGTGGAATAGTTACTTTGTTCCCTAGTTCTTCGCCCGTGGTTTCACCTGCGTTGCCCCGTTCCTAAGGGACATAACATTGATAGTTTGAAACCTTTCCCATGAATCACTCATTTTCCCAACATTTCCCTTCATTGCTCTGCTCCTATTGATCGTAGCGTGATGAAAAGTACACTATAACCTGTGGTTTGGGCTGTGCGTTGATAGATCACTATGTCAGTCAGTCAGTCACCTAACGTAAGAATAGACAAATATAATCAGAAAGCTCCAAACTGCTAAGCTATCGGGAGTTACACGTGTTATTGTGAGTCAACCATAAAAGATAGACATTTGCTGTCGTGGAATATTTTTTATATAATTTTAAGGAGAACATTTCCGTCATACATGATTTCTGTGTAGCTTTAACCATTAAGGCTGCACACGCGACGGAAGCTTAAAAAATGGAGTAAGTTCTCTGGTTTTCCCAACATTTCCCTTCACTGCTCTGCTCCTATTGATCGTAGCGTGATGAAAAGTATACTATAACCTGCCCAGGAGTATGAAGAACAATTGTACCAAGTTTCGTTGAAATCCGTCGAGTGGTTTTTGTTTCTATAAAGAACATACAGACAGACAGACAGACAGACAGACAGACAGACAGACAGACAGACAGACAGACAGACAGACAGACAGACAGACAAAAATTTTACTGATTGCATTTTTGGCATCAGTATCGATCACTAATCACCCGCTGATAGTTATTTTGGAAATATATTTCATGTACAGAATTGACCTCTCTACAGATTTATTATAAGTATAGATAAGAAAATAAAAACAATACGAATTGTTAAATAGGTCATTACAATTCTTTTGGTATAAAATTCATGACTAACTATTAAGCCGTTAAAGAGAAAAAATACAAATTAGGTTAAAAAAGGCCTATTTTTTTGGATTGGAGCGATGTAATGCATTTGATAAAATAACGGAGTTTATTAGACGCTAAATTGAAAATAACAATGATATTATAACGATAGTTGTCTAAAATAAATGGAGTATTATACCTACTTAAAGGCATGTAGCTGAAAAAAGTAAACATCGCTTTTTAATGACCATAATTTCCAGTGCAGTACCGGATAAAATGGAGAAGGGTAATGGCGACCCTGAGGTGTCAGCAGGGTGAGAATTTATTCGGTTATACCCCATGGGTTCGGTTTTGTATTCAGTTTTTGAAGGCAATGAAAGAAATTCGGCAAAGCGGATGCCGAATTCACAATAGCTCCTGAAATTGATATAAATCCACTCGTATGCATAATAATTTCTATTTGAATTATTTTGTAGAAAAGGTAACTCTTTTTATATGAATTTCTTTTTTGAACACCCATATCTTTTTAAGAAAGTAATTAAATAAAGTTACTAAAGCCAGAAATTATCTAAACAAGTACTTAAACATTAAATCTATATATATATAAAAAAAGAACCTGACTGGCCTACTGCCTGACGTATAAACGCATAGACGAAACTACAGGACCTAGATCCTTGAAAGTTTGCCTGCTGGTTCCTTTTGCACTATAGACGAGGACTAAGAAAGGATTTTTGAAAATTCAACCCCTAAGGTGGTGAAAAGGGGGATGAAAGTTTGTATGAAAGTCCGCACACCATGCGTTTGACATGCGCACACATATTTAATAAACGATGACATCGTCAAGATATGTAGGTACAGCTGTCATTCGCTATTTTTTTTTAACACTTTTTGTGTATTTACCAGTGTCAAGTATATGGAGTAAACAAGTAATATTTATAAATTCCTGTCATGGGATTATAATATATGGTGCCACACTTTCTGTGTTTGTCAGTGTCGAGTATACAGAATAATCCCCAGTAAAAAGTGGAAACTTTACTAAGGCTTGGATAGAGTTTAGGAGTGAACACAAAAGTCACGATTTTCAATTTTATATCATTTGCCTACACTCGCACACGTTCACGAACACTTAATGGTTAACTATCCACTATAATTACACATTAAATTTCGGAGAAACACAAGTTTTGGAAAATAATATAAAACCGACAAAGTGCACTTTACATTTTCCCGCCTAAACTCGTCATTCGCTATTGGCATTTTGACAATTGTTTTCTTCCATATAAATTAAACTAAACACATTTTATGATAATTATGAAACCTCCATGGTGTAGGTACAGTGGGCTCAGTTTATTTAGAAACGAAAATTTATCTTAGTAGGTACGCAGACGAAGCTGCGCACGTGAAGTCTAGTAGGTATATTATATTAAAACAAAAGTGGCTTAGTGGTCAGAGCGTCTGGTATATCAAACCAGAAGACGCAGGTTCGAATCCTGCCCGCGATTGAATTTTTTCCTTTACTAAAAATAACTTAATAATCTTAGCATGGAAAATGCAAAAAAATCACAAAAAGATAGTTATAAGGTAATGTGGCATCGTACGACACTGAATTAACTGTAAAGTAAGTCGTGTTGGTTGAGAAGTAAGGTAACTTGCCTCTCATAGATGTCACCAACGTCACCTTATGACGTAAATTCAGAATGTGATGGCAAAATTTCAATCATGCGGGTAGGCTTCGCGGTGGCTTAGTGGTCAGAGCGTCTGGTATATCAAACCAGAAGACGCAGGTTCGAATCCTGCTCGTGATTGAATTTTTTCCTTTACTAAAAAATAACAAAAGATACACTTAAAATAATAGTACAGTGCCTCATAGATCATAGGAAGAGAAAAAACAACTACCTACTTATAAGGATATCCTGTAAGTTACTCACCAGTGTATGAGCACGTTTCCGTCTCGCAGTCTTGCGGCGTGTATGAAGTCGTTACACAAACTGAAGTATTGCGTCAGGTTCTGTTCCGGAGAGTCCGACGCCATTATGCAGAGGTAGTGCTTATCCTGACAACAAATAAAACAATTTACATATAGGTAGGTACTGATTTTCACACATATTGGGTGTGTAAACACAAATAAAAACACAATAACATACATACCATCACGCCTGTATTCCCCGAAGGGTTAGGCAGAGGCATACTAATGTACACCCACAGTTCGCCGGTATGTGTAGGTCTCATAGAGAGCGAACCTATTGTCATTAATCGGGCATAAATCCCAAACTCGGAGCTGCTACTGAGAATTTCATAGAATAACTCAATAACACTTTGCTTGACCTGGGAATCGAACCCAGGACCTCTAGCGTAGCAGTCGCGCTTCATCAGTCGGGATCATTAGACTAACGAGGCAGTTAAAAAACATAATTATAGAACGATGTACACAAATACATAGGTAGGTAGTCTATTTTTTCTCGGTCTCTCAAGAATCTATAATAAAGATATCCATGTCTCAAGGCCTTTAAAAAAAGATTAACGTAAGCTAGGAACGCTGGGTATATCCCTAGAATCTCTTTGTAAAGATCTAAAATAAAAAAAAACTTTCCTATTCTATAAAATGTTTCAATCAAAATAAAATTACGATATTTTTTTTCTATTGAACAAGTTTGAGTTTAGAATAACATATATTCAATAGATATAAAGTAAAATGTTTCGTTGGTAATTCGTACAATACTCAAGATTGGTAACAATCTATAAATCTATTCAAACGATCCGTAAACAAACCTAAGCTGGGAAATCATTTGTTTAATCTGCTCGGTAAACTTGTGAGCCGTGGTTATAATAGTCAACATAACTTTGTTTCAAAATTACTTAATATACCAAAATTATTGCGATGAATTATTGTATAGTGCTGAGTCATGTTAATTTCCGACATTTAACCGGAGTTGCCTCTACGTGGTTATGTCTTAGTATAATAAAGTTCTCTAGGCGGAGTACTCCACTAGCGGCTTAGCTACAGTTTTCTAGGCGGAAACATAATTATGCTATTCTTGCCTTTGCACAACAGATAGAAAGTAACGGTACCGCAAGTAGGTCCATCTACATTCTTAGTGACTGGACATGTATGTTGCCCGGACTCTAAATGAGCTAGGAAAGCGAAACAAGGTCAGGCTTGTATGAGTCCCTGGTCACAGGGGGATTATGGCCAATGAGCACGCTGATGAACTGGCACGGGATGGTTCTGAAACCTCACTAATTGGACTGGAACCATTTGTAGGACTGGCCTCAAGAGTAGTCAAAACTGCGTTTCGGGAGTACGCAAGGGCGAGGCACATGGATAAGTGCGTGAACCTCACAGGACTTGCTTACTCCAAGAAATTATAGGTTCCTCATCGAGATGGCAAAATACCATTTGGAAGTCAAGCAGGCAGCAGGCCCGTCACTTGATGGAGGCGCTAACCGGACATTTCGGGACTAACGCTCTCCTACTAAAGATAGGTCTGCACATGCGATGTAATGGCTATAAAGCGAATGCGCCTCTTGGGGCAAGTTTATCCAAGACCAGAGGTCTACAGACCCATACCCCCAGGCCTCATTATAAAGCTCATGGAAGGTCATGGAAGCTCATAAGGAATAGGTATCTAGGGGAACCACAAAAGATCCCATTGGGTCGAAGTGCACTGAGGCCATGCAGCCTCGGCCCCATATAAGATAAGGTAGATAAGACTAGGTGGATAGCAGCTTCTTCCATTCGAAGTCTTTTCCCGCTGTTTTTTTTTAAAAACTTACTAGCAATGTGGGTCGGACATTACTAGTATTCTTGTTAACCCCTCGTGCTCGTGCACTCGTAACACAAGCTAAATGCTTGTGTTACGTGTTGGTTCACGTCGGTAGTGCAATGGGTGGGGTTCGAACCGGCAACCACACGATTGCAAGTCCTACGCCCTAGCCATTAGGCTACCTCCGCTTAAAAGGTAAGCTCTGTTTGCTACAGATATTACCTACGTAGGTCCTACGCGAATGAATGCTGGACCACAGCCTATCATATTCGTGGCGATTGTCACGAATCCCTTGGCTATGACTATAGAGCAAGGAGAGGCACGTGCGATTTTTAGTCGTCCGACATTAACTACCGGCTCCGGAGATGGCAGAGGATCCATTGGGATTTTCCGCACCACAAAAGATACTACATAAATGTCCTGCCGACCTAGTAATGTAGTACGACCGGTTGTGGAGTTACCTAAATTCAGGTTAAGTTGCACCATGATACAAAAGATATCAATCAGCTCAAAGCGGTAACTTTAACTAACTTTCAATAAGTTAGGTATGAGACTCTTGTGTGGTCCAGGAATTTCTTTGTTAACTTCGTCTACTAAAAGTTAAATAAGATTGTACTGGCCATAGAAATGTGAAGTTTTAAGTTTACTAGCTTTTAAATTCCCTGCTTTTAAAGTCGTGTGGCTACGCCTAAACTTTGGCGACTTAATAGTATCCGTTTTGGAAATCTTCTAAAATAGACAAATAGACGGAGGTGTCAGTAAATTAATGTTTCAACGTTAACTAGATGTAATTTTAAAAATCCTATAATTATAATTATGTATATCCTATAGTAATTTTAAAGTTTGGGTTCTCGCTAGACATGTCCTTTCCTACTAAATTTGATATAGAGATGCTAATTGTTATTGAAATGCGGTTGGGGGTGAAAAGGATATAGATAAACAGACGGCATTATTATGATATTATGCAGAAATTACTGTATTTTGCTCTCATCTAGTGAGTTAGATATTCCATTAAGTATATAAAGCAGGCTGGTGATTCCACGTGGTGCGCGCAAAAAATAATTTCAATTCAATTAATGATTTCCTAATAGATAATATAGACATGAATAATTTTAATGATAATATATGTTCCACAAAATGTTGACTATATACCTGTTTACCTAAATATCTACACGCCTTGTTGTGGCAAAATATAGAGATACCTACTAACCTCATTCTGTAACAATGTTTTATAATGATTTGATTTGAATTTTAATGATTTGATCTTTTCTACGCTCTTCCGTATCAAGGCCGTATAGCGAGTCGAGTCACCTATGTATTGGGTATTTAATATTTACACGTGTGCTTGGCCTATATTTTCGATAATACATTGTTGGTAATATATTCGGTGTCCGAAAATAATTCCACGTTTCATAAACAACCACTCGCGCTCCTCATACGCAGACAACTTATTTGTTATTCACAGACTATGCTCTGTTATATTTATTGCAAGACTCATCATATTTGTGCGGTCCAATCTAGCCAGCCTCATTCCCCGGGGCGAAAATTCGAAACTTCACTTCGGAGTTATAATTCACGCGGGGATAATAAACCGGCAAACGGTGATGTGATTGTACTGCCTATCTACAATGTATAGTGTCATTGGACAGTTTTATTGCAATTATAATGAAGACCTAACAATGTACCTACAATTTTATCTTATTAACAATATACGTAGTCTGCTCCATATGTCTTTACCTCTTTCTAAAGAGGTTTTATAGAAAGGGTAATCTTGGATTCTCAGCAGACTGTCACCTCTGCATGGTACACAAGAAATTATTTGCCGCAAGTTATATACAAATTAAAAGAATTACAATCCAAATCTCGTCAGAGCACTTGGCACTTCCATCATAAAAATGCTCTGGCATATCGCTCTTGAGCAACTTTTTGAGCCAATCGGGAATCACACTATTGGAACACCTAAACCCTACAGCCCGGACTTTGCGTCTTGTGATTTTGGGCTGTTCTTTATTGTGAAGAGTCAATTAAAAGGGCAAAAAATCTTAAGTGAATTATTAAGTGCTTGGGATAGGGCTTGTGCTTCTGTTAAAAAAGATAAATGAGAAGAAATATTTAGTAATTAATTTGTTCGTATGCAAAAGTGTATTAACTTATTGGAATGTATTTTGAACAATGTTATTGAATACTCTTGTTTTGCAAAACTTTTGGAGCAGCCTACGCATGAGTTGAAAGGAATATGGTAAGATGGTATGGCATACGTGCTAAAAAGACCTACACCGATCTCATTAGTAAGATTCTACTAAAACCTAAGATGCGTAGTACTCATAATCGGTGCGTGTATATGACAAGATGTATGTAATATGACACGACAGAAGTAGCAATAGTGAAATTCTGTAGTATCTGACTACCCTTAAAAAACAGCGTAATTTTATAACGTTCAGCTTTTTATTTTCATTTCGCCTTAGAATAAATTAGTTTCACCTTACAAAAACAACTACTTATGTAGGTATTTCATAAAAATAGATTAAGCAATGGACAAGTGATCGTTTCATAATAAACCCAAGTTTATAAGTAGGTACAATAAAAGTACCCATAACGCAAAATGGTGTCCCCATGGACGTCGTAAAACCCATGTTAAGAGATGATGTCAGATTCCTCATTGGTGTGAATATTTACAATCTTTTACTGCCAAGCCCAAGGGCGTTTTATCGTGACTGTCTGACTAGTTCCGGCCATATTCGAAAATCCTGCTCACATAGGTAGGCCTAGCTTTTTCTTAAGAATATTGGTGTTACCAGTCTAAAGTAAAGCTACTATCAAATACCTATCAGGATTTTATAAGGCGTGACCCTAAATATACAAAGTTAATACATAAGTCCGGTGGTCTAGATTCTTAGAGTTCTTAGTAGCAATAACGACCGTGGCCAGCGGAGCGTAACCTCGCATCTTGATCGATCCACGTAGAGATTTCAGTCACGACTGTCACAGGGTTCCTGTGAAATTCGTATTATAGGAACTTGTTCGTAACGTCCTTATAATAGTCCATAATTAATCTAAGGAAATGTTATTTTTTGCTTATTATAATATAGAATTAAACTAACAAATTAAAACAAATTTACTAATACGAACTATGCTATTTATTAAAAAAATATTAGAAATTTAACCTGTATCAGAAATGTCTCTATCAGTGCAGTTATAGTGAACCAAAAATCTGGATAAGAATTTTCGTAGTTTTAATTTGAATATGTAAAAATTATCAGTGCGTTGAGTAATATAATGCAAGGTTTTCGTAATCGGCAATATCCCCATATATGAAGCATGCAGTGTATTGTCGCGCCATTCATTGGTATGAATAGAAAGGAATGAGATGCGGTAGAGCTCGTAAAAGATGTCGCGACAACCTGTTACAGTTTGTGTAACACTTCTGAAATGCCGTTGCAAATTGCACATACATATTCAGACTCAAATCATGGATTTTGATTACTTGTTATTTAGCTACGATGTTTAGCTAGGATAAAAGGTCTGGTTAAGAGCACCCTATACCGACGATCATGCATGAGGTGGTTAATGAATGTTGATGAAGCGAAAGTGGTGTGCCAGGATCGTAGCAAGTGGAAATCTGTAGTCTCAGCCTACTCCAATGGAGACAGGCGTGACACTATATATGTATGTAGCTAGGATGTTGCTAAAATGGCCACTATTAGCATTAATTTAATGAATCGGACCATACATTTCCAGTATTAGCTGACCCCGCATTTGTAGGCTTGTTGTACACTTAAAAAAAAAATTAACGAAAAAAAAAAGTTTCAGTTCCACCGTCAGTTGCGTTGAATTGGGGATCTCGGACCCTTCTTCAATGTGCTAGGGACGGTAATGTGTTTTAGAAGGTAAACGAGAGAAAGAGAAAGAATCCGAAGTAACTCCTCCTTTCCCAGGTCGAGAGATGGGAGGATGAAGATTTTCACATGAAATAAGGTGGATAAGAAACCTTTAATTTGAAACGTGAATCCGAAATTCTAAACCTTTTTTAAAGAACGATGTACTTATATATTTTTTTCTTATTTTCGTATATTTTTACAGGGGACATCAAAAGGCACATTAGCGAACAAGTCTGAGATAACAAAAAGAAAAATAAATTATTCAGAAGTTAGCCTCGAAAGACGTCTTGAACTCATCGCTTACTGAATTACGGTGGAAAATAAACTGCTTAGAGCGATTTTCCTTACATTAAACTAGTTTTATATCGTTCTTTTTTTTGGGTATTGAAAAGACAGGTACTAGGGACTAGGGTAAAAGCCCTATGTCGCAAAAGATTTCGCAAACATATAGTTAAAGGACACAAAGTATACCCAGACTCGAAACAATATCTTCACACACATATTTTCTCCGGTGGGAATCGAACCTAACCGAAAGCTGTTATGTCCAAAACGGTTGATCAGTACCTACATATATCTTTATAGTAAAATTCCAAAGTATTTGTTTTAAACTTTCCTGATCCCATTGGTCGCACATGATACATTTATGACAATCTCTTACAAAATATAGATACCTAAGTAAAATAGGATATACGAGTAATATTGAACTTTATAAAAATTTCAAAATGATATTTACCTAACAGAACAGTAAATGAGACACTTGAAATGAATATCTACGCAGTCGTCTGCCAGTCCGCGCTACTAGAGAAAGATTGATTCAGTATTAGGGTTCCACAGTGACAAGGAACCTTCGTAATCTTGTTAGGTTTTCGTGGCCTGACCGTAGTTCACCTGTGCGTGCAGGGAATGGGACACACGTTCGCAGTAACTTTGACTTATCCAGAAATTGAACAAGTTTTATGACTAAGGGTGATGGCGGTAACGTAATTGTAAAGTAAAAAAATAAAGTAGAGATTATAATATATATATAGAGAAACTTAACCTAACATTATGTAGTTCATCCAAATTCTATTAAATAAAACCTAAGATAAGCTTTTAAGGATAAAATTGGGGTAGTCGGATAAAGATCGTACATGTTTCGTTTTCATATTAATGGATGGTCCTTTCGGGAAATTTACTGTTTTTTATAATGTCATGCTTACTCAAAAAGGTCGTCCAAAAATGTCTGAGTATACTTCTTACATTTTACTGACTACTCTTGAACTTTTGTTTGAAGATATTTTGTCACAGATAGGTACGCCATAATATGAATCATAAACGTCGACCTTAGAATGATCGCAAAAATTATGCGTTTTCGAAAATTTATAGCAAGTTGTGCCGCAGATTGGAATCGGGCATGCCAGAATATGACGTAAGCGACAACCTTACTATCGTAGACAATGACACACATAAATGATAAAAAGAACCAATCGTGTACCTACTTACAGTGTAATTCCGAGAATAATTGAGAATTGCTGCCCTACCTACTGGGGAAGTAAAGAGAGGTCATAGTGGAATCGAATAATTCCACTCACAATTGAAGCTGTCCGACTGGGGAACTACCTCCACCTTGCAGAAAATCGTAGCCAAATAACATAGCTCGGTGCCATGTTGTATTCCTTTCGGTGAGCAAGGTCGCCAGAGCTCCGCGAGGGAGCTTTGTGTTGGCAGTGGGGGGGACCGGTGGTGTTTTGTTAACGCCATGACTCCTATGCTGCCAGCCCAACTATTCCTCCTTACGGTAACAGGCGGGCCATATGCGTGTTTGCCACCTTAGTGGTATAAAAAAAATCTCAAAATCGCGAAAATCACTGTGCTCACCGTTATGTTACGTCACCTTATAGGGGTAAGGTAAGGCACTTCATACTTCATTCTAAGGCACTTCTTTTACTTTTTATAAACTAGATGTAGGTACCTAACTTACATGCAGCTTACAACTTAACCGTAAGTTAAGTTTATTGTATAATTTTCCTACCTAATTGACTTATTTCTAAACAGCTATGTTATAAGGTTCATCAATTAAGTAATCCTATTAACTTATCAACATAATTAAAAGTATGGAAAAAATCTTTTTGCAAAAGCCGATGATTAGTAATTCAATATTGAAAAATTTGTTAAAAAGGGATGACCGGATGGAATATTTTACGTTAAAATCTGTCGGAGAGTTGAATAAGTAATGAGCCTTCGCTGAGCCACAGAATGAGGGAAGTTTCGCCCACCACAAAAATGATGCTTCATATTATATGAGGGATGTAGCAGGATTTCTCAGTGTGTCAGATCGTAAAAACTTGTTTATGAACAATGTATGAGGCTTTCCAAGTCGGCAAAGCTCATCTTTTATGTTATATTTACAAAAGATATGGCTAAATCATAAAAGTTTGGAAAGAACGTGTCAATTGATAAGTTAATGCCAATAAATTAAATTAAATTTATATATTTAAATATATATTTAATTAATTAAAGGAACTTCAAAAAACACTTTTCGAATGCATAAAAATCTTTCGCTGTTTCAGATAATTGAGAGGGTCCCTCTTTTCTATCCGGAATCCAATTTTAAAATGTAAAACGTAACAAGTTCAGGCAAAAGTACCTATGCACCGTTCCTGACGTCACATTGGTCAGTGTCAGCATGTTGAGTTAGAAGCATTAATTTGCATACTGATGCTCAGCCCAACTTCACATAGAATATTCAAATGGTTGGTTTCGCTCGCTCACCAAACACCCGCTTGGGGAACCCGATGCTTATTTTATGTACCACTTGAACCAACTTTTAACGAGGGTTTAAATATTTCCACAGTTGAACCCTAAAGGTCATGGCAGCATGATTCGTAAATAATTATGCACAGTGAGTCGTGAAAATAGTTAACATTGTGATGGTATAAAAACTGTTGAAATTACTTTCAATTCATGGAAACAAATTTGGTTGTGTTGCGGCTGCTATAAACGATACAAATAATATGAAATACGTTTCAATGTGATTTGAGGTTTGATTCATAAATTCGTAATGAATAAAGTAATCAACGTAAAGTAACAAACAAAGTATAGGTAATTCAAACTGAGTGCATTTAAATTACGTACTTGAATTCTTATAATATATCCTTGACTGCCATCATCATCAGTCTTGTGGTCCCAAGCGCGACTGCTACACTAGAGATCCTGGGTTCCAGCCCCAGGTCGAGCAAAGTGTTATTGGGTTTTTCTATGATATACTCAGACGCCTCTGCCTAACCTTTCCGGGAATACAGGCGTAATGGTAATTGTATTTTACATTAATTTTTGGTGTGCAATAAAGAATATTCTATCTATCTATCTATCTATATCCTTGACTTTTTACATGATATGTATTTTCCAATAGATCTCAGAGATTCTTTCACAAATCAATGTTTTTAGTATTTATAGATTAGATAGTATTGGTATTTCTTACCAGAGATCTCTGAGAAGAAACAATAATTGTTTGATACACACGAGTGCGATAGAGAAGCGCTATAATTTAGCAAATGGTCAGCTGTGAGAGTTTAGAGTGTTCTCAAGACATCCCTGTTTGCTGCGGCTCATCCTATGTTCTCTCTTAAACGCACTTTAAAAAACTATCGTGTGTATCAAGCCTGACAGCTAAGCGGACCACACTTGGCCATTTTGTTCCAACCGGGATTTATTACGCAAATGGAACACGCACATTTTACGGAGAAATCGTAGGGAAATGTAAACGTCGCCTGTAAAACATTTGCTCGATAAAAATGAGTAAACGACACGTCGAGGTGCGGCGCCCTCCTTTCCGGGGACAATGTACTTTCCACGTGACATGCACACCGTTACTTCTTCAAATAAAAAGTCACCATATCGGTAAGTAAGACATACTGTGGCACTGGAATAATTTAAAACCTACTATACCTATGTGATTTATTAGCATGACAAAACATGGGCTAGATTTTAGAGGCCTATTTCGGCCCTATGTTCTTAATTATCGTTGACTGAATTCAATAGTGGCACAAGTTAAAATATTAGCATTTCGGGATTCTCGTTCTAAATTACATCGTAATATAATGCATTAAAGAACTAACTTGTTTGTTCATAATTTCTGACTTGTGCTGCTATTGAATTCAGTGAACGTTATAGTAGTTGACTGCCAATATTGAAGACTCATACCATCACGACTGTATTTCCCGAAGGGTTAGGCAGATTTGTACTGCTGTATATCTACAGTTCGACAGCATACTTCAGTATATAATAGAATCCATTACCATTAACAGGGCATAAATCCAAACTCCGAGCTGCTACTGAGGATTTAAGAATATGTTCAAATTGTTCAATTAGCTTAGCAGTTGCGATTGTGGTCACTGGATTAATGAGTTAGTAACGACGCTACATTTCACATTATTGATTAATTAGGAGGTAACTAAAGTAGTAAAACATTATCAGCTCCAATCGAAAGCAGTCACTTATTCCTAACTTATTTCTAAATTGCGCCGTGATTCCTATTCTGTTTCATTAGCCTAATGGTCCTGTCGCCCCCTATTACATGGCATCTAAACGTACCGGCGAATTGTGAGTGTACATTAGTACGCCTCTGCCTAACCTAAGTATGTGTATGATTTCTATTCCTCACAGTATCTTACATTAGGTATTTCAAATGAATAATGGTTGCTAAGTAATTCTGAATCCTTTTCAGTTACAACAGTGGTATCAAATTTATCAAAGTTAAACACTTAAACGAAATTAATTTGAACCAAAAATCCGTGAAATTCGATCCGTAGGCAGTATTTTCTTTCTAAAATTCTACGATAAAAGAGTAATTAATGTAACTTTAATGAAGGGTAAACAAGGTTAGAATTGTTCCCCATTTAGGAATAGTGGTGGAATGTACTAGGGCACACGAATAACGTCAATTTATTGATACGAATTGTGACTGCCTCGATGGTCTAGTGGTCACTATCGCAGCTGGTCAACGTGAGGCCTTGTGTTTGGTTTTTCTATGAAATTCTGTAGGTAATCGTTAGTCTAGTGGTCCCAAGAGCGACTGCTACTCTAGAGGTCCTGGGTTACCAGGTTGAGCAGTGTTATTGGGTTTTTCTATGAAACTCTCAGTAGTAATTCGGAGTTTGAGATTTCTGTCCAGTTACTGGCAATAGGGTGCCTCTTACATGGAACCTAAACAAACCAGTAAACTGTAGGTGTAGATTAGTACCCCTGCATCCCTTCGGGTAATACAGGCGTGATCGTATGTGTATTCTGTCAGAGTACGGATTTGTGCTTGAGTAAAGGATCTACTTTAATATCATATAGTGAATTGGTTTCTACTAAGCAAGCGCGCTCCATCGTAGATCCCAATTTTGGAACTTTGTAAAAAGAGCAATCGATAAACTTCTTCATGGAATTTAAATAATAATTATTATGTACTAAACCTAGGATTTCGAGCGATACCACGCGGGATTAGAACTGTGATATTACAGGTAAATTAAATTACGAAAGTGGGTCTCGGAGTAATCAACTGTCGTTACGTCGTTGTTGGTACGTTGCTCGACACAGTTTTGCTTTTAGATCCCCGCTCAGTATTCCCACAAACACTTTATATGTACTTAAGTTTTGATTTGAACACTTTTCGAAAAATTGTATACTTTTGAAAAAATTAAAGTACTTTTTTCTCAAGCGTTTATGTTTTTAAATTATGTAAGAGTAGGTAAACACATATTCATTAAAACATAATATATACTTCTTATATAGTTACTACTCTATTTTGTTGTATTGAATTATATGAAGCAGACATTTAAAGGCTTACCAAAAGAGTGATTCTTAAGAATGCGGACCGCTTTTATATATTGTTAAAAAAGGTAGATGGATTTCAATGCGATCTTCACGGACGTATTTCATAGCCTAACAATGGGATAAACCAAACAGCATTGCCTCGGGAAATATTGTACTCCAAACATTTTTCACAAATATATTTTATACGGCGATGTAATTATATCGTTAATCGTAGTTTTCGAGAATTCGTTATAGATCGGTAATTCGGTAATCTAATAATAACACATTTTACAGAATATCGTAGCGCTTACTACGCGAAATCGTGCGCTTACCACGTGAAATCGTAGCGCTTACTACGCCAAATCGTAAACCTTACTACGCCGAATCGTAGTGTCTACAATCGTAACGGCGTAGTAGCATGCTCTACGAAAATTTCGTAGACAAGGGTAAGGTGAAACAAAAGTGCTTTTATGTGTACGGTAATGCACAACACGTGGTGTTTCACACGCAACAGCTGACCTGTGAAAGGGTTAATCTATATACTCATAATAAATCTGTAGAGAGGTCAATTCTGTACATGAAATATATTTCCAAAATAACTATCAGCGGGTGATTAGTGATCGATACTGACGCCAAAAATGCAATCAGTAAAATTTTTGTCTGTCTGTCTGTCTGTATGTTCGTTATAGAAACAAAAACCACTCGACGGATTTCAACGAAACTTGGTACAATTGTTCGTCATACTCCTGGGCAGGTTATAGTTCCTATACTTTTCATCACGCTACGATCAATAGGAGCAGAGCAGTGAAGGGAAATTTTGGGAAAATGAGTGATTCATGAGAAAGGTTTCAAGCTATGAAACATCACGCTACAACCCTTAGGAACGGGGCAACGCAGGTGAAACCGCGGGCGAAGAACTAGGGAACAAAGTAACTATTACACGCGGACGAAGTCGCTGGCAAAAGCTAGAATCTAATAATGTGCTATTCTACAAGTATTTTGAATGCGTAGAGATAAAATTTTCCTCTATTTTATTTTAGAAGCACTAGTTTCTGCTAGTTAATAGATACTTTCTAGTTTCCACTTTTCGAATTAAGCTCGTGCGTTCGGTTCCCAACCCGGGCAGTATTTCTCGTCTCGGACTTTGGATTTGTGTCCGGTTAAGGGTAATAGATTGGATATTACACGGGATACTAAGCGATAGATAGAGATAGATATTTGGATGAGAAAATTGATGCAGATGTAGCTGTGCATGGGTCGCAAGTCGTATCTAAATAAATACTAGAAAAACTAAATAAAGATAATAATTTCATCATATCCACACGGTGGGTAAAAATACCGTGAAGCATAAAGTAATCCGGCAGGGCTTTTGGGGTGAAAAGGCGAATCTCATAAGACGTAAATTTTCCTCATATATCCAGAGTTTGTCGAGAGATGTACAAACACCGGGAGCTCCTTCTTTCAATTTCGTTAGTTAAGCCAGTTTTTCTTTGATCCCCATCCCATTTGGACTAGTACCTGCTAACAAGATAGTCTGTAGCGGTTTTCTTGACTGCAAATTGTATCGATTTCTGTCATGGGTTTGATTCGCGCAACTATTATTTGTATGGTCTACAAGTGTGTAGTAGTTGCGGGTCTATGTTAGTAAGAAAAAAAAATTTTAAGAAACCCCCGGCACAAAAATCTTTAAAAAGGAAAAATGTCCCTTTACGTTTAATATCAGTAGAATATTTTAATCCAAGCAACGATACACACTACAAACTTATAACAGTTATTTTCCGTCGGGGGTTAAAATTCGTAAATAGTTCGGGAAATTAAAAAATATCTAGTTACCAAAGAATTATGCAGATACCAAACTGCCTCATTAGCCTAGTGGTCCTGAGCACGACTGCTACGGTAGAGGTCCTGGGTTTGATTCCTAGGTGGAACAAAGTGTTATTAGGTTTTTCTATGAAACTCTCAGTAGCAGTTCGGAGTTTAAGATTTGTGCCCGGTTAAAGGCAATAGGGTCGCCCCCTATTACATGGAACCAAAACAAACCAGTAAACTGTAGTAGTAGTGTAAGTACGCCTCTGCCCCTCGGGGTATACATGCGTGATGGTATTATTCATGTATACAGACACCAATTATTACTTATTTCATAATTACATGCTTAATATACCAAAATATTAAATTAAAAGGGTCTGCTAACAAATAAACTCATTTAGGCTATTAATGGTTTTGTACCTAAGTATCTTTTCATTGTAAAGGGAATAATAGATGAGATTTAAAGTGTTTTTAAGTAAGATAGCTCTCAATAGTTCCATTTACGAACTAATTATTAAGTAAGAGCTCCCCTTCAGTCAGACTTCATTAGAGCATTTCATTTTAATAAATAAAGCTTTTTTAATCTTTCATTTAATATTATATTGTGTCAATACACGTACTCTTTTTACCCGACTGCGTCACAAGAAGGGTTGTCTTTTTCAAGTGAATGTATGTATATACATTTCTTTGGCACGCTCCGTAGCCTAAATAGCTTGGTGGATATTAGCTTGAGAGGCGTCGTATATCAAAAAACTAAAAAGTGTAAAATAAAAAAATCCCTACTGCCTAAATAGATGGATATAAAATGACCAATCTCATGCAGTCGGAGACATTAGGTCTTTGGAGATAAATTGAAGACGATAATTCCTACTCCATGAGATTGGTAATCTTGTTTCCATGTGTTTGATAGCCGGTTTTTAAATTAATGTAGTGTGTTTATTATTTGATTTTATTAGTAATCCTATTCTTTCAAGTATATAGCACAGAAATAGAAAGGATTTTATTTAGTAAATAATAATACATAATGAAAGTTAATTATAATAAAAACGTTACTACTAATACATGCGTGGGAAATAAGCACGTGTTTCGTATCCAGCTGGCAAGGACATTAATATTATTATAGGACATGGTAGCTTTTATATAAAGAGCTTAGAATTTGTCATCAACTAACCATGCCACCAGGGCCGTCTTATGCCATCCAGGGGCCCTTGAGCAAGGGCTCTGGGGCCCTTTTAAAAAGTGAATAATCCATATGAATATTACATATTATAAAACAAAGTCCCTCCCCGTGTCTCTCTGTCTCTGTTCACGATAAACTCAAAAATAACTGAACGTATTTTCATACAGTTTTCATCAATAGATAGTGTGATGCGGACGGTTTCAAGCTATTAAACATCACGCGTTACGACCCCTAGAAACAGGGCAACACGGAAATATAAATAATTGTTTATTGTTGGATGCTTTCATAGCTTATAAACTTCAGTAATGTCATTTTGATGCTAGTAGCAAGTTTGCACGGAAGTCCCGGTGTCCAAGTTACTCACACTTTTCTGGTTGTATATGCTCTACCAGCTGCTAATATAATCAGTCGACTTTGCTTGCTAGGTCATATTTTGAATACTAAATTCAATCCATCCAGTAGGTACGTATCGGAAGAGTAAAGGGGTGAATAAAAATTGCTTGAATATTTTATATCAATTGCAGCGCGGGGCGCGCAATCAATTTTTCTTTCCCCAGCATTTTTATGAGCTGTGGATGTTATTCATTTCATCTTCACCAACATATTTATTACTCGAGATTTTTTATCAAGTTATTTAACTGTTGTTGACTAGAACGTTTTACTTTTTGCTTTGCTATTTTTTATTTATTATTTTAATTAGCATTCTATTTTAAAGCGGCGGTAGCCTAATGGCTAGGGCGTCGGTCTTCTATGCTATCATGTGGTTGCCGGTTCGAAACACACCCATTGCACAACCGACGTGAACCCACTCGTAACACAAGCATTTCTCTTAACACGAGTAAGCTTTAAAAAAAATGTAAATTAAAATACGTAAAATATAGTTTAAATCCACAGACATATGTCTCTGTTCCAATCTATGTACTCTTAGTGTCGCGATAGTTACATAAACAAATACGTGAAACTCAAACTTGAACAAATTATAATCGAAAAGTTACTGAAAGTTGACATTTGGTGCCATGCATTTATGACATTGAGATTAGATCGGATTTATCTAGTAAACAATTTGTAATTACTGTAGAAATAACCTGGTTCCTTTTTTTACTTTCCTCGTCAAAGAAAAAATATACAACTATACTGCTCGACGCAGCAATAATAAACGAAGCTACGAAGATGAGATTGAAGTTACAATTTGGCTCGGTGCAAGTAGATAAAACATTAGAAGCGCTTGTAAATATCAGCGCTCATTATTTTTTCGACGAATAGTAGGAAGGCTGCGAGGAAAGATAACAATTGATACTAAATACAGAGGAACTTACGGAATGCAATCTTCTGGCCGCGTCGTGTATCGAAAGTATGTGAGTGATCTTGTACTTGTCGAGCTGCACAGTGTCCTTGGAGTCCCGGTAATTGCCCACGTAGAGACCGGGGAGCACCTGCCGACAAAATGTATGATATCTTTTACTTCATAAGGTATCAATGGCGATCTAAATTGTATAAGAACTCGGTTGCGCGCAGTGCATTTTTAGTAGCGTTCCTAAGTTTCTCAAGCGTGCAGGTGTTGTTTTCAGGAAGTTCCGTAGTAATACAATATAAAAAATTATATATAATATAAATAAAAAAAATTAAAGTAATAACGCGCTATGATTGCAGAAAATAACTCGCAGGATTTTCATTGTATGATTTTATTTGAAAATATTTTTTGGTAGGTATAGTATTGTGGAGGGGCGAGGTGTGTGTTTCCCCTCACACCAAAGGGAGGAGCCTCCGACCAGGCGGATGTTTTGCCTGGCGGGCCACGGCCCAACGATTGAAGTCAGGCAGTTGTATATATGCAGGTTGCGATGCAAACTTCACTTGCGCGATACAGGACTTGTCCGTATAGTTTGTATGTAGCACGGTAGATGTCGCTACAGTATAGCGGGCTATTTTCTCAACTACAGAGCGCGTATTTTGCGTGCTTGAAAATACTTTTAAAGATTTTTTCATCAGATCAACCACGTGGTTCCTTAGAATAGACATCATACATACACCCCTACTTACATACAATCATTCCTTATTCGCATAGGGGTGGGCACAAACTACGCTACTAAAACGCCGCTGTTATTGCAAACTTTTTTTGAATATATATTTTATCATACGTACTGCATCATATCTAAATAAATAAAATAAATTTTGTGGATACTTTTCTAAGACATACGTAGATAGATAGATACGTTATTTATTTGTTTCTGAACAAATCTATTGATATAATGGTTTAGTTATTCAACATTGGTTTAGTTAATCAATCATATTCTGTTTTGTAATTAATCATAAGATGATATATCAGAAATAAATCGTTCTACTGTTTGGCACAATACACTATTAAACAATTCATTGTTATGTAAATCGATGTTATTATTATAAAGGAATAATATGTAGGTATACCACAAGCATCATAAATACCTAACTCATGTTATTATTGGCTACATTATGAGTCCGGCGGACCGAATTTTTCTTACAAACGTAATACCGAAATAAATCGTAATTCAAACACAATTTAATCAAATTCTGTTATTATTCGGATTCCGATACCGTTACTCTAGATTCCTACTCTACCATTTCCTCCAAAATACTTCACTGGAAATAAATGTAAGCGAATGCAATTTTTGATAACTTTACCAAGTTTGGAACGATTTTCCTGTCTTTTATTTCCAGTGAAGTAGAAGTAGACGTAATAGTACCGTAGGACCCTAGATTAACGGTATCCAAATCTGAATATTAACATAATTTGATATAATATCGTCTGGATTACGATTTATTTCGGTATTACGTTTTTGTGAGCAATGAGCTCCGCCGGTCCCTTAAGTATCTTTTAAAAAAAGTAACTTTACAAGTAAAGTACAAAGTAAGTATATACAAATAAAAATCAATTGCCGGATGTCTATGATCATCATTTTTTTGAACAGCTCAACCGATTTGGCTGTTTATATTGTGTTCGAAATTGTCAGAAAAAAGTTGATATAAAAAAAATATCTTGGCGAAGTTGTGCACGGTCACTAATAAAAAATACTTTAGACCCTACCCACGATACCTATACATTATGCAAAGTTCATGCAATCAACCTACTCTATGACGGAATTCTATTTACAGCGTGCCTACAATAATGATGGGTGCATGAACTAGGGTAGACTTATCATAATATATACATAAAGCGTGGCCTTAATGACTACTATTAATAAAACGATAGCTTACGGCTGAACTAAGTATTATATTTTATAAAAAATGTTACAATGTACAAACACAATTAGCAGAATGGTTGAAATGAGAAAATTAAAAAGCTTACGGAATTTTAATATATAGTAGGCATATATGTAGATCTGCATGTTAAATTCATGATTGCATATCATGTGTGCGTGACTACGTGTGATGGAGCTCATGCAATCATAATCACGACATTGCATTCCATTTTAATGCATTAGTGATAGTGGTGGTGGTAATTTGAACACTGTGACCACATGCTAATGCAAAACTTTAACCGTAATTACACACTGCTACTTCACAATAAGTAATACAACTTTTGAAAAGTGAGAGCACAATATACTAATTAAAACATATTAATGACGTTTCACAAGCTTGTATTAACAATAATTTGGAAACTGAACAACGACTGAACGACCAAAGTCGAAAACCCAGCGAGAAATAACTTAACAAAAATTGCCAAAGTGCTCCTTTGACGATCCTCTTAACTTTTTGTTGCTAAAAACTCGGAGCATTATTTGAATTTAAGGCACTCAACGGTTTCAGAATAACGGAATTTATTTCAAACAAATCTTTTAACGTAGCTTTGTGTTAAAATCCCAAATATATGGCGGGACTTATTAATATTCCGATTATGTCGCGTATTTTGTGTGTACGAGGTAAGATCCTGTGAAAATATGCGCGAGAATTTACACGTCAATTTTAAAACCTCTGCGCCCGAAAGATTTTCTCATAGGTGTGTGAAGTCCATCAACCCACAGTAGGCTAGCGTAGTGGATTATAGCCTTGAACTCCTTTCACTCTGCGAGGAGACCAATTCCCAGCAGTAGGACAGTATATGGGTTTATGATGTGATAATAAATCATGTCATAACGATACATATTTAATCCAGTCTCTTCTGAGGCTTATCTACGAAGCCCAGCATAAAGTGTGCATTTTTTACGTATTTGTAGGGCTTCAATAATCTTTGACAATGATGTGAATTCAAGAGAATAGGTTCGACTAGTGGATAATCACACGTTTGCAATTTAGAGAGGATCTTTATTTCACAAGTAGCAATCAAAGCATGCCTTGAAAATCATTTTAAGCACAAGTTTGTTTCCTGAAAGTATTAGTTAGAGCGGGAAATTAACTGGCTCGTAAATTAGAATTTGTGTCAAAATGGCGACACGATGCACTTGCACCGTGATAAACTGTATAGTTACGAGTGGCTAACGTTCTGGTGCTGTAATTATATTGAACTAGATATATAACTGTTGATCGCGGTTCCACTCGGATTCTGAAGAACTTTTTGATATAAAAAGGAGCTTATGTCCTGCTCCAAGGTTAAATCAATCTCTATAAGTACCAAAATTCATCAATATTGTTTCAGTGGTTTAGGGTGTGACAAATTAAAAAACAGACAGAGCTACTTTAACAAATATAGATAATATACTCGTATATCAAGCTACTTTCGAATTTAAAATATTAGTATCGATTTCCTTGAGAGAGTGACAGCGATAAGCACGAATAAGTTTATAATTAGTTAAGTTTATGGTTACGGAAAAATTACTTCTTCAAGCATTTCAGCCCATTACCTCATATAACACTGCTGGGATTCCCTAGCGGTATTTATAGCAGTGTCTCTTTTTAGCCTACTTAAAAACACCTTGTCACACACCTTCGCCGCCGCACACACAACATCTCACCAAAGATTCGCCATAATTCGTGATCTGATAAATCGTACCGGAACGCACAGAGGACAAACAAATAAACAATGACGGTGAGTAATATCTATTGATTAGATAACAGTAGATAGCAGTAACTAAGTTATAGTCTGGAGTTGGCAAATTCATAACAATTGACTTATCGGGATTGACCTTTAAACTGCCGAGGGCAGCAGTCAATAATGCTCGCTTATATTTAAACTAGCTGCTATACGCGGCTTCACTCGCTTCCTAAAAGGATTTACCTTGATTCTAGACGGCCTATCAAAATAAATATGCACCAGATTTTTAGTAAGACCTCCAACAATACGACTATGAAAACTGCATTCGATTTAATGCTATATGCATGATACATGTACAAACAGACAAAAATTCTAAAAATTATTGTTTTGACTTCTGATGTTCTAATAAAGACCCTCTTATTAGTTTTTCTTCAATATGTAGACATGGGCCTGTTAATTTTTTTATATGTACACATATAGATATCAGTTGTGTATCATGAGGATGGTAGGGCTTAATAATAATTAACTTTCAAAAATGTTGATACAGTGAAGCTCTCCTGTGGTGGGTGGCATTGTATTGCCAAAATTGCCGAATTCTGTCACTAAGCAATAATGACATTATCATACATCTTATTAGTTGCATTAATGAAAAAAGATTTCGTCTGAAATGCAGATATTAAATCTAGTTCAAACATGGGGATTGTAAATAGTGTTATAGTGTTATAGTGTCGGTAGTGCCAAATGACTTAATGAATAAAAAAGTTATTTTTAAGTAACCCCCTCTAAAACAAGCAACTGTTGCTTAAGGCGCTCAAGGGTTTTCCCTAGAGGCTAAACCATTAAAATTTATTCCTTGACTAAAAACTCAGGGGTACCACAACGTGCTAAGATGTCGCTCTAGGCATTAAATAGTGCTATCACTTCCTCCCAATCTAAAAATGACCGCAAAAGCACGTTGTGGTGCGGCCTTTGGCATAAAAAGGTTTTTTTACTGTTGATTTTAATGCTTTTGACCCTAGTTTTGCCTCATCGAAATTACAATCTGTCTCTAAGATGGAGAACGATTAAGGTTAACGATTCAAGTAAATACCCTTTCAAGCACAGTGTGACAGCTTTACTTGCTCTACATTTCTACAAGGTACGGAGGAGTAACGATATGTTAAGCGTAGTTTGCCACGAGTCCCTAAAAAGTCTAAAAAAACTTGTAAACCATTATATTATTCATAGATTATAAAAGGAGAAGATGTGAGAATAAGAAAGAAGCAAAAGAAGTATGCAAGAATCGTAGCAAGTAGGAGAAAGGCGTGTACCTATGTATAAAAGGAAGAAACTATAGATACATTTTTAGTTATTCATCTGAGGAAGACACATAACATATTTATTTCGCAAAGAAAACACGACCGAATAGATACACATTCACATTATGGTGGGATAATGCACGTCAGGGTCAACAAAGCGAACAGGTAGGCAATATGTCCACCGCATCACGATTCATGGCCGCAGACCGCAGTGACAGCTGCCGTTCATTATTTATATTTATTACATTGGAATACATGCCACTGGTAGTTATATTGGTATGGATGTTGAATTAAACTTCAACGACATAACATAACATATCATCACGCTTGTATTCACCAAAGGGTTAGACAGAGGCGTACTAATGTACACCCATATTTCGCCGTTGTTTAGGTCCCATGTAATAAGGGGCCTGTCTATTGCCATTAACCGGGGACAGATCCCAAACTCCGAGCTGATACTGAGAATTTTATAGAAAAACCGAATATTAATTAATACTTTACTCGAATTGGGAATCGAACCAAGGCCTTCTAGTGTATCAATCGCAATCAGTACCACTAGGGGCACTTTATTATATTTCTATGAGTTTGTATATTTGAGGAGATTTCACTGTAAGCATAAATAATCATAAAACAGGCAAGACTTCATGTACAGTCCCAAGTAATTATTTTCCTCTTATCCTCCTATACTGATGTAACCATTGGACTGCCAACTAGATGTTCTCGAGTTCAAATCCAAGGTAAATATGCACCTTTTACTTTCGCAATCATGTAAGTAGTAATACTTACTCCCTTAAACAGTGAGGAAACCTGTGAGTTTTTCTCGATTGTCTGATGTGCCTGTGTGTTTCTTGACTGTATGATGTCTACAACCCGCAGTAGAATAGTGTGGTGGGCTATACCCTAACACCTCTCAGTCTGAGAGAAGATCCGTTTACAGCAGTGGACAGTAAAGGGTTGATTATTTATTGACACACCCCGAATGCAGGATATTTGGCGGGTCGGTACCCTGTGGCCAAATTATTAGTTAAGTACCATGAAAGCTTTCACATCTATCGACTCCATTACGTGACCCATACGATCCGTCACCCGGAGAGTGTAAAAAGGTTCTCTGTCTAGAACGATTTGATGATAAGCCTATTTATTTAAAATAGGAACCTAAAGGGATTTACGGAGCAAGTTGGAAAGACTTGACCTTTCGGCGTGTATCGCAAAGCCCCTTTACTTTAAGGTCCCTTAAGGGCACTTGGACCTGCGAAAAAGATATCGGTTTTGAACATCTAGTTTCAAACCTCCGTCGGTCAAATATCTTTAGATTTTACCACAAATTAAGATGGTTATATATATTTTGTACGTGTGATTTTTCTTTATATGTGAAATATAGGTAGGTACTTCATATTACGAGCGATTTACCCAGTTGAAACTCGATGAATATAAAATTAGACATTCCTCGTTGTGTTATAAAATATGAGACACCGGACAATGGCACATTTTTTCTATGCCAAGAAAACATCATAAACTTCTTCAATTCGCGTGACCAAAAATGGCGTGTGACACCGCATGTCGAGGTGACACTCGCCGTTCAAACCAGACGGTCTTACTCACGATTTTGCTAGCTGACTATCCTATAAATGCTTGTTATAAGTAGAGAACTTCACGGACGAAGTTTTTACTGCAAAATCTAGCAGTTTTCGAAACAATATTAATTAGAACTTGCTTCGACAGCCGTAGGAAAAGTACGCCCAGAACTTGCCCAGAACCTATTCATTTGACAGGAACTCCATATAAGTACCTACTTAATTTCAAAATGATCCTCACATGATAACCCAGATGATAATAGATCCCGCCAGATCTCCTTCTCATGATAATCATACTTATTTATGCTAAATTAATATGACATTGCGTTAAATGGCTTATGGGGGGTGCCCAATGACATTATATAGTTAAAAATAGTATTATATCATTGGGGGTACCCTATTCGTAAGGTACGCAAAGTTACGTAGACATGGTAATGTCTAAATAACTTCCCTGTTTCAGTTTATTTATTCTGTGCGGTTCGTGGTATCTCTAGTTATGCCTGACGGCTGGTCCATTTTAACATCTGTTTTTGAAATACATCAAACTTTTGCGGGCGTTACAAAATCCTTTCAAATTCATCAAAATACTGGTGGCGACTGTGTCAAATTTGACGAACATTTTTGTTTGCGGCCCGTATTTACAACCATCTGTTTGTCGAGACAAAAATATTCGTTTAAAAAAATACGCAACACGACCCATTTACTTTATTGATGTAGACGCGGCTTATGATAAAAGGATTCAATTTCTTCGTCAGTAGGTAAGGCGACGTTCAATATATTTATTGGCATGTAAAATATCAATTTACTTAATAAGACTGAAGTTTTTACGACGACCTTCATAATTTTGTTACAAACCCACGCCCGATGCCTTGGTTTCGCGAAACCTTACCTAATATCGTTTGAACAGCAGTTTAAAAGACATTAAAAAGTTATTATAATAGAACACTCAAATGCTGCATTGCAAAAACTAGACCTTGTGAACTAGGTACCGCTTCGATCCTACCTATCTTCTTACTGTAAAGAAAATCAAATTTCCTTTCTTATTTGTTTGTGTACCGTATCTTTTGTGATTGAAAGTAAAAGTCTGTAGGTATGGGAATAGTGGGCCATGTGTTCCGAATTTAATTTGCCATCGCTTGAGTAAACAGGTGGAAAGATTGGGGTTCTCTTGCTATGTCGGTCACCGCTTAGAAAAACAACCGCCTTACGGTCCTTTATTTGAGTGTAGGGAATTGAAATTACCTACGATTTTGTTGTCGGTGTGGACTAATTACTGTATTTGCGGTTTAGAAATTGTGTAGGTATGTAGTTTTCTTTTTACTGTCATAGCTTTTTGTATGAAAATCGATTAAAATTTTCTTTAGGCACGTGTTCGTATTTGCCTCTCAATCTGTTCCATAAATAATTACTTTTAATTTTGAATTAAAACTAATTTTATTCGCAAAATATTTGTGCCTGTACATATAGCGACATGACAACAAAAATAGTTATCAAGAGTTATAATAAGATAGGGTAAGGACAGACAAAAAGCTTAAATTTAGTCTCCTAACATTAATCATGTCAAAACGCAAACTGTAACATAATCTAACCCTGCTGCTAACACGAAAAAAAAGCGAGGCGCTGAAATACCGTTTTCTTGAAGCGATTCACCGTATTTTAAACTCCCATAAATTTGGTTTAGAAAAACATAAATGTTAAGAGTCCAGCAGACCGATTTTTTCTCACAAACGTAATACCAAAATAAATCGTAATCCAGGCTATATTCTATAAAATTATGTTATCATTCGGATTCAGATACCGTTAATCTAGATTCCTACGATCCTATTTCGTCCAAAATATTTTACTGGAAATAATTGTAAGCGAATGCAATTTTTGATCACTTTGGAACTAGTTAAGTTTGGAACGATTTTCCGGTCTTTTAATTTCAGTGAAGTAGTAGCAGACGCAATAGGATCATAGGAACCTAGATTAACAGTATCTAAATCCGAATGATAACATAATTTTATAGAATATTGTCTGGATTACGATTTTTTTCGGTATTACGTTTTTGTGTGCAATTCACGCTCCGCCGGACTTAGTAAAATATTTTTTTTATTATTTCTTATTACTTTTAGCGTTTTATGTTCACTGAATATACCTGTCATATTGTTTGTATGTGAAACCTTTATTTTTTTTAAATTAATTTTGTTTAGCCAATCAAAAAGGCAATCGTTCCTCGCTGTGTTAATCGACCCTCCGTTATAATTCTAATCTTATTGCACTAACTTAATTCTGTTTTCAATGAACACTGGTATGGTATTTTATTGTTATTCCAACGCTTATGAACGAGTCATTATGATCAATAAAAAGTCATGTGGGTCAGCCGATGGTTTAAGAATTAATGGGCCGCGTGAGGATTACTATTGGGAAATTGTGAATTCCTCCTACGCGTTTTAAATGCTGACATTAGGTAATACCTATTCGTTATTTAAAATATGCCATCTAATTAGTAAGCAACTTTTTGATGGTCATTAAAGTTTTCTAAGGTGAATGACTAGTGATTTCTTTCGTTCTGAAGACCCAATCTAGTACCTAAAGGGTGGATAAATAAAAATGTATACTACTCTTCAAGAATTTGCGTTGGTAGGGGTTAGTATTAACTAACATGGCAAACCGCCAAAGTGGAATCTAGATTATACCTAGCATAATAGATGACGAGTAAGTAATTATTTTACCCAAGCTCAGTAGCAACCCTGTTCATATGCAATTTTAAACTCTCTTCGGTACCTACTCTTAAACCATGTATTTTGGAAAGTCTATAGTTAGCGCTGGTCACACTACATAATGTTGCTATTTTCAAAGACAAGGATCACTGTAAACTCAGTTAAAAATCAGTTAGCGCCGAATACTACTTTGAACAGACCTTTTACACTACATGTACGGTACCTAACGTTGCATAACTCTAACTTATTCGTTAGCGATAGCGTTCTGTGAACAAAGCCTCGTGGTTCCGTAAATATCGTAATGTATCATTCAATAATTCTTTCTCTAAAATTTCGGAGATTTACTCGCCAAATGGTTACAGCATCATTAAGAGAGCAAGTGTTTTTGGAGCAAGAGTATTTTTAAACAATTTTTAATAAGAAAGTCAACTCTCAATGGGGTTCAAGAGTTGTGTTATTTTTAGTCCGTAGTGAATGGGACGTTCGTCAAAAATTCAGTGTTCTATGCCTAGAGGTTGTATAGGGTTGAATCTAGGTTGATTTTGTGTTACGAATTTAAGCCACGTCATCGTAGCTTCATTAGGGAAGTGTGATCCTTATCACAACTTAGGTATAACTGTGAGTAGGTAGATGATTTTTGTTATGATCTCTGTTGCAATCTCCTTACTACCCTTTTCCTAACAATATTCGAGTCGGCTTCTAGACTCATCAGATTCCGCGACATACCAGATATATTTTATTATACGAATCAGATACACCTAGCTGAAAGTGGTTTTATCATATGTATAATGGTAAACGAATTCCGTAATATTTTTAAATCTGTATAAAGTCTAGATACAGACAGACAGATACTACAGATACAGGTAGTATATTGAACTCGGTCCTAGATGGAAAAGAAGCAATACAATAGGATTATTATGATCAAATGAAATCAATATTATATGTATTATATAATATTATACCTAGATACACATTTTTCGCGCTTAGAACTGTCTACTTTTGATCTTTGCTCTTTCGTTATTTACACCAACGAAGTTTAGGTAAGCAAAAATATTAGGTTTTAGTATTTAATGACACTCTGAAGTTGGCAAATTGCCTTAACTTTGCTAAGATAACTTAGTCTTGGAGTTTGAAGGCGTGCGTCGGCGTTGTGTTAAAATGACGCAGACTGTCTTCATATTTTGATATTGCTATTTTTCTGTTTCGTATTTGATACAATTACCGACTGTTTTTATTGGTTTCTTTATATGTTAATTATAAAAAACGACAGGTGTTGGAATAAGCTATTTATATTAAGTATTATTATTAGATAATCTACGAACTTATAGATATAGATAAATCTATACTTATAACAAATCTGTAGAGAGGTCAATTCTGTACATGAAATATATTTCCAAAATAACTATCAGCGTGATTAGTGATCGATACTGACGCCAAAAATGCAATCAGTAAGTCTGTATGTTCGTTATAAAAACAAAAACCACTAGACGGATTTTAACGAAACTTGGTACAATTGTTCTTCATACTCCTGGGTTATAGTATACTTTTCATCACGCTACGATCAATAGGAGCAGAGCAGTGAAGGGAAATGTTGGGAAAATGAGTGATTCATGAGAATTCAGGTTTCAAGCTATAAAACATCACGCTACACCCCTTAGGAACCCCGTTCCTACTTCTTTCTTCTACTACTTCCTACAACCCTTAGGAACGGGGCAACGCAGGTGAAATCTTGGGCGAAGAACTAGGGAACAAAGTAACTATTCCACGCGGACGAAGTCGCTGGCAAAAGCTAGTAATAAATAAAATTAAAGTTAAATAAATAAAATTATTATTATTAAAATTATTAAAAATAAATCAAATTCCCAGTAGCAGCTCGGAGTTTAGGATTGGTGCCCGGTTAATGGCAATAGGCCCCCTATTACATGGGATCTAAACATACCGGCGAACTGTGGGTGACACCTTAGTACGCCGCTGCCTAACCTTTCGGAGAATACAGGCGTGATGGTTCTATGTTTGTTTTAATCAATTTTCAGGATGTATAGAATCTTATGTGGTCGTGCCCACATAAGATTCTACCGTGGTAAAAAGATAGTTGAACCTCGATATTTTTGTTAGAAATAATTACAATGTTTTCCAAATTTATTACTTAGATATACCTAATTATGCTAATATGACAAAGAAACTTGATGAGTTTCTTGACATTTATCCTTATATTGTATAAATTTGCCTTAGGTATCGCTGCTGCTGAAATACAAAATCGAGATACAAAAATGTATCGAAATTTTCAATCAGAAGAAATCTTAGTGACGGCCCAAGATTGGCATTATACCCGATAAATGGCGACTAGTTTATCCCCTACGACTTCGGGGATCTTTACAAATTCCATTTAAATCTTTAAAGGTTTTGAGACAGTCGTGGATATAATGTAATAAATAGCATGCGATTAGGAATAATTTGTACCTATTAACAAGTACCTGATACTTTTTTGCTGCGGTGAAGCCGGACAACGACTGAGAAATTACAGACCATTTTTTTATTTTTGTATAGAATGTGTTTGAGCCTAGTCTTCGGGTTCTAAAGGACGGGAACACGTAATGGAATTTCATTTCTAGCAATGATCCAATGAATCCCATTAGAGCTTACCACCAAATCTGCTGGTTTTATAAGCTTTTAAAACATCTGTAAGTAGGTATGGGAAGAGTCCCAAAGTTTTGAATTCGGATCTCTTAAAAGCAGATTTGTATTGGTTGCTTACAAAAATCTGCGTCATTAGTCTAGTGATCCTTAACGTGACTGCTACGCTAGAGGTTCTGGGTTCTGTTCCCAGATCGTGCAAAAGTGATATTGGCTTTTACTATGAAATACTCAGTAGCAGCCTGGAGCTTAGATTTGTGCCCGGTTAATGGCCATGGGAACCAGCGAACTGTAGTTGTAAATTAGTACACCTCTGTCTAACTCTTCGGGCAATATAGGCGTGATGGTATGTTATATTGAGATTTTCATAGAGCAAAATCTGCCTTCACATATTAAATGTTATCCAAAAAAGTAGCCAGACTAACCCTACTATCTAAATAGCCAGACTACCTAAATATGTGTCTTATCCTTGATTTACAAGCACTGTTATGGCTCACAGGCGCATTGCCAACTTTACGAGTTGCTATGGAAAAGTATGCCGTATTACAGGAATAATGACGGCATTATTCCTGTAATACGATACAATACGATATATCCGTAGATATTGGGTCATCAATCATATAGTGGTATGCCTATAACGAATCATTGATTCTCGTGGAGGGCGCACGAATAGTTTGGTTGTAGGGAATGGTCAAAGCGACGCAAACATATTATTTTATCGCGGTTCAGTAACAGTTTTCCTCATAACGGTGACTGCCAATGTAATGTTGAAATCCATCTTAACAAGCTTTGTTCAACAATGTCGGGGTTGGCTTCCAGTGTAACCAGATGCGGCTGAATCTTAGTATTTTCTTAGACGAAGCAACTGCTATCAGTCTTCCGTAACCCAATTTCTAGGCAATACCGATAACCTGAGAATTTTTGGGCTTCTGACTTCGGCTAACGAATATCATAGGTGTTCAAATATCAATCGAGTTTGACGGCCTTACGTGTTCTCCGTAGCACGGAGGGGTCTTTATGAATTAAGAATGATCACCCATCCATAGACCGATCGCAGTAAGCGTAGTAATTTGTTTATTTACGCCCACGTACGTTTATATACGCCCACGAAGGTTTACTTCGTAGGTGTACTAAAGTTTCAACGTAAGCGGACAAATGTTATAGGAATGCATAGAAGACAAACAAGCCAACAGACAAATATTAACTATTTTTTTGTGATTTTTTTGCACGTGCCATTTTATTTTTTAGTTATTTTTTAGTGAAATAACTTTATAATCATAGCATGGCAAAGGATTCGAACCTGCGTCTTCTGGTTAGACATACCAGAAGACGCAGGTTCGAATCCTGCCAGCGATGGAATTATTTGTTTACTAGAAAAATTAAATATTAATTTTCAAATAACATAATTAATAGCAATTATTAATTTACTAGATTCCTATCACAATTTTAAGTCACAATTGCCACTAATTCAACTTAATAAAGAACTTTACAGACATAATGACATTGTATGACAATGATGTGTATAATTTCGGAGTTCTCTGACATAGACAAGAGAAACTTCAATAGACAATCACCGTTTAAACTTTCTACAATACATACTACAAATAACATAGCTCTTGGGACTCAAGAATATTTCTTTAATATACCTATATATACCAAAGTAATTGAGACAGAATTTTTCGCAAACTACCTCAATTTTTATTTATATTTTAATAATAATATACGCCACAATAATATACGGCCCTTTGCCCCACAATAGGATTTTCTGTTATATCGTGGGCGCGTTTACAGACACACACATACACCCACCTCCGAACAACTACCTGTAGGTCATACTAATATTTGTTCCTCGTGGGGATCGAACTCGCAGCCAATAAGTTTGGAGCTGGGGGTCTACTTCGAAACGCGAAATACGAAAGTTCGGCTCGTATGTTACTGACCTACCACGAAAGAGTTTCGGACCTGATGATAGATTCGATCATTACGTTTGAAACTCTAGTACCTATTGCATTGATCCTACTCCCGAATGTTATTGGTTTGTCTGACAATACAGGATACTTAAATAGTAAAATCATAACATTTTGTGCGATGTTTTCCGGTTTTCGTAATAGGCCCCCTGATCGCTCATTACTAAGTATCAAGTATTAAATTTGGTAGCAAACAATGACCAATATATTTTAAAAGAGGGTAGCAACCAAAAATATAGGTCAAATTATACGCTTGTAACTAAAGTGTAATAGCATAACACCAACTTTTTACATTATACGTAACTTATGTGATAAATACGATCTATAGGGATTTAGTAAAAAGTGTCTTCCCAAATAAAAATAATGACAACATTTTAATTTATTAGTAAAGAAAACAAATTATCAAGTAAATAAATTATAGTTAAATTAAACAAAACCTATAAACTTATAAAAGTTACGCGAGCTATTTACAAGTAACCCTGCAAAAAAGAAGTGCAATTAAATAAAAAAATTGTATGTAGACCAAAAACATTAACTTATTGAATTAAAAACCGAAATATGCATTTCCTGCTAATTCTTAATCGTTTGTAAGGATAAAAATAATGCAACTGATTCGTTTATACTATTGAAATTAAAAAAAAAAACAAATGTATGTTTTCAAGTTCAAGTTTTATCTCTAACAACCGCTACGAAATGTACACTTGCATCCCTCTACGGCTATCCCTCGTAGCTCGTATGCGGCCGCTACGAGCTACGAGGCGCTACGATATCGTTACGTAACTATTGCCGCTTGCACATTCTCACTCGTATAATATTTTTGACACATTTCCTTCTACCCACCCTCGTTTGAAATCTTTGCTTCTACCTACCAAAATTTATAGTAATTAATAAAAAAATATTACCTTGTTCATTCCATTTCCCATTTTCGTATGTTAAACAAACTATTCAAATCAACAAAATTATTGTCGTCATCCTAAAAATACATAACAACCAACACACAACGTTTTTAAAACATGATATTTTATAAATCAACGGTATTTTAGCGTGATGTTCTGTCAAACTGTCAACACGATCGCGTCACTATGACTACATTGTTGACGCCGGTGCGCCACGCGCTATCGATGTTGCCATCTAAATCTAAAATCAGTTATATAAAAACTGTAACATGACAATCTGTGAGCGTCTGAGCACCGATTGGTTTAGCTTGAACGTTGGTGGTTTTTAGTTTTTATCACGGCTTTGTGTTATCGATCGTGTTTGTTTGAGTGAGTCAGTGTTCGCGGCGAGCTTGGCGGGCGGGGCGGACGCATGCGGCTCGCTCGGGTCGCGGCGCGCCACTGCCGTGCCCCGGCGACACTGCGTCTATAAAACCCAGGCAGGGAAGGCTGCCTGTCGATTCATTTGTGTCGATGTCTTTTATGCACATAAAAAGTTTTCGTTTTAAATAGGGTTCAAAAACGATATCTGTACCATTTTATTTCATTTTTACGAGAACCTTCTTATAGGCATGTAGGTAAAAAACATGGATACACAACTTCTACATAATAATTAGTAACGCTTTTTCGCCACCATATTATTTTTGTATGTATTGAAAAATTTATTGATATTAATAATTATCGACATAAACTACTTACAATTTTAATCTAAGCGTCGTGGGGTCGAGAGCACTACGCGTCTCGACAATCTGTTAACTGCTTTAATCGAGCTGAGAGTGAAATGAGAAATTGAATAAGATAGGTATTCCTTTAAAATGTCCCAACAAGTATATACCTATTCAGATTCCCTTGAAACTTGACTATAGCTATTGTCGGTTTAGTTACTATCAAATCTCGTACGATTCATACAAATAGGTAATCCCCACTTGAGTAATTCTGAAATTGACGATACGTTCAGTGGTGATGGCTGATCTTTGCTTTTGCGCACTAAGTATGCAGATTTGATTCTCATACGCCTCAAAATATATTGGGGTAACAAATTATCGGAATTTCTACAAGTTCCAAACACTGGCTTATTACAGAAACTCTCTTATTAAAGTTTACTAAAGTTTCGCATAAGAAGTAACAGGTTGAATGTCTTCCGATTGCCTCCATTCTATTTATGAGTGCTAGGCTAGGGTGGTTCCGTGACTACCCCTTTACGTCATTCTGCAGTAGCAACCCATGTTCGCCAACGAAGGTTTGCGGACTGATGTCATGAATAGAGGGGAGCTATTGATATGTTGCAGTTAAAAATGAAACATAATTATCGATTTTATACTTATTTATACTTATTATAATACTGTGTATACAATTAATATGTGTAGGTACTTTTCTATAAATGGAATGATTTTAAAAATATCTTAAATTATATTATCTATACTTATAATAAATCTGTGGAGAGGTCAATTCTGTACATGAAATATATTTCCAAAATAACTATCAGCGGGTGATTAGTGATCGATACTGACGCCAAAAATGCAATCAGTAATTTTTTTGTCTGTCTGTCTGTCTGTATGTTCGTTATAGAAACAAAAACCACTCGACGGATTTCAACGAAACTTGGTACAATTGTTCTTCATACTTCTGGGCAGGTTATAGTATACTTTTCATCACGCTACGATCAATAGGAGCAGAGCAGTGAAGGGAAATGTTGGGAAAATGAGTGATTCATGAGAAAGGTTTCAAGCTATAAAACATCACGCTACAACCCTTAGGAACGGGGCAACGCAGGTGAAACCGCGGGCGAAGAAATAGGGAACAAAGTAACTATTCCACGCGGACGAAGTCGCTGGCAAAAGCTAGTACCTAATAAAGGTTTTCAACACGGTACCTATCACCGAATATAATTAGATAATTGCAATACTTATTGGCCATTCAAAAACACAAAAATGTAAGTAGGTAGGTATTAGAAATAGAATAGAATTTAAACTAAAATTTATCGATCGATATTTGTTATTCTCGAATACAATTTTTACAAGAAAGCCGTTTCCTAGGGAACTGCTTTTTTGTAAAGTCTTAACTAATTTTACATAGCAACATAGCGCAGGTAATAATATTGAATTGTTTAAAAATAATCACGAATGCGAAACATTTACGAATCTAGCTTTCCTTACACCGATTACTTTTATCAACCGACTTCAAAAAGGAGGAGGTTCTCAATTTGACTGTATGTTTTTTTGTATGTTTGTTACGCGATTATGAACCGATTTTGATGATTCTTTTCTGATCATAGGCCATACTTCAGAGGAGGTCCCATAACAATTTGTTCAAGATCTGATTACAAAATTGAGAACAAAATGACGGTAATAATAACTTCAAAAACATAAAAATAACGTTAGTTGCACAACAGTTTCGGAAGTCGGTGGCGAAAGCCAAACCGAACGCACCGACATCCGAAACTGTTGCGCACTTAGCATTAGTTTTATGTTTTTGAAGGCGCTTTTATTAAAAGTTATCTATCGTACAATAGACTACTGCGCAGACAGGTGCACACAATCAGATAGGCACAGTTATACTGTATAGTTTTAAGCTCATTCTTCCTTATTCTTGTTCCTGGGCTGTGCCACCAAAGCCAGTCCCAGTATAATTAACATAGCGCCGGCCCACCATCGTAATGATGAAGATTCATCGAACAGCACTATACCTAGCACTCCCTGTGAAAAATTAACACTGTTAAATAATTTAATAAAAGTAATGAGGCCGCCTCTTCGGCCCAGTGGTCGCAAACTGCTGCTAATTGTTACAATCGAGGTTAGATCTTAAAGTCAGAAAACGTATTCTTGGCCTTTTCTGTTACAGAACATCTTTACTTGTTCATTAAAATAAAATGACTTTTCACGGATTTTATCGTGTTATATTGATATTATAAAAATGCCGACGTCAACGACAATTTTAACTGTATTGTCTAAAATTCACGTAATTAATAGACCAGATATGATCTAAAATACCTATACCGGCGAACTGGCCAGTGTATCTATATTATTACCTACACCTCTACGTAACCGTTCGGGGAATACAGGCTGACGGTATATGTTTTTATGTATGTAGGTAAAATTCAACAAATATTCATATAGACCGCTCTCTTAAATCTGTTATTAATAATTATTACAGTATGCGTGGCATCATGTCTGTATTTCCCGATGGGTAACCCAGAGGTTCATGTAATAGAGGGCGGGGTAATAGCCTATTTTCATTATCAGAGCACACATCCAAACTCCGAGCTGGTACTGAGAATTTCATTGAAAAACCCGAAAATATTCCGCCTTCGCTTCGCATTGGAAGATAATGACCACTAGACTAATGTAGTTATGATAGACATAATAATGCCTTGCCAGTCCAGTCTAGGTCTAGCGCGGGACTATGACGTCTCATTATCTAATAAGTTGCATGCAGTTAAGTTAGGTACCTAGGTACTAGCTATGCATTGGGAGCTCACTCATGCAAACATACACAATACACACATACCTTCGAGGCATATATTGAATAGCCTTGATTAACACCAACGATGGTATTATTCATATAAATTATTATTGGTTATCAAAGGCCTGAACTTATTTGTCTGAGGACCACGGCTTACTATGAATGGTCAAATTCACAAAACTGCCTTCAATAAAGCGTATCGAGAAATTGTATATTTTTATTGTGTTTTGTAGCTGTAGTATCACTGCTATTATGATCGTCACTTGATGAGTTAGAGTTACAACAATGCTGGGGCTAATAAAATCTTCAGGAATTGCTTAGCGGTTCCTTAATCAAATTTAGAGTTTCCTTGTGTTTTATTTCATCTTAATGATTAAAATAAATGTTTCCCTGCGCTTGTAACGAACCACATTCCTTCAGAAGGTGAAGTGGTGTTTCATCAGCCTTCTCACAGAGAAATCTCTTAGTATTGTAGTTTAACACGTGCCTCAGCTTGACCTATTGAAAGTCTCAGCTCTATAAACTTTTTTTGATTAGAAATTCGACCGTAAGAAAAATGGAAATGCCTATAAAACTCGATTGAAAATCTTACAACTTGATTGAAGTCTGATCCCAAACTTCTACACCTACCCCTTATATTTTCCGAATATTTCTTTTTTAAATTAAGATTTCAGGTTGTATCATGCTAGATACATTATTCTCAGTACCTATCTTTGAAGTTAGATAATGGGACCTACTCTAACGGATTACACCTTTATTATACTCGTATCTGGTATTATTGCAGGATGTTTTAATGGAACTTCTTGATAAATTAGGTATTTGTTTAATCTCAGTTCACTTCACATTTATTTTCTTCTTTCTCACTTTCTTCGTTATCAGCATAACTGTTACTTACCCTTGATAACATGGAAGGTACAAAAAAACTGATGCATCTACTGAGTAATAGTTGAAGTCGGGCTGCGACAGACCGATCAAAAACCGATACTAGATGATAAGATGTATGGACCTATTTAACTTACGGACAGTACATAACTGGAGGCTGCTGATATGACGGTAGGTGCTGCGGAGTTGGTGGCCGCGTCGAGTGACCGGAGGTAATGTCTGCAGCCCCATGTGTTAACCAACACCATGGTCACTAGGAGGCCACCCCATATGATGTAACTATCGCCCTGTTGGTGGCAGGAAAAGGGTTTTATATTATATGTAGAGCACGATTTGGAATTGTCGTTCTGCGCGGTGGGAAAGTTACCGATTCTCTGTACAACATCTTTGGATGTCTCCACGATGTGATCACGTAGGCATTTCGTCCCGTGATGTTTCCTATACTCGTTTTGTGCTTTTGTGAAGTTTGAACAGGCATTTGAATATTCGAAATCCTCACTGTCAGTCCAAGAACCGAAAGTCTTACAACTATACCTATGCTCAAGTTTTAAAACTTTTTAACAATTACTTACCAGGAATTTCATTAAATTACTTAATCAAATATACAGCGTCTCCAAAAGGACTTTACTTAGATAGGTACTATAAGTCGGCTTCTAGGCGGAGCATCAAGTTGAAATCGTATACAATTTCGTACGATAGTTTTTGTGGGATGTGCGTACAAACATACAGAGAGACAAATTTTTTATCACTAAATAATGCTCCATAAGGTACAATTTTAGTGAGGAAAATCTTCATAGATCGACCGTCGCCAGGGAAGGATGCGCGCTATACTTCGGTAATGGTAGGTAGCTATAACTCGTAATGACTAAAATCCACACTTGTTTACCAATGGCCATTTGCCATTGGGGCCAGAATATTGAATAGTGATCATATTCAGCACGTCCCCGACAGGTTGTGGTTCAGTGCGATTAGGTAGTTGACTGGTGTTTGATTTGTTAAAAATAATAGTGAAAAATGTAATTAAATGCAATTCCAATTAAAAAAAATAATTACAGGGAGTATTTCAATGACAACATAACATATCATCAAGCTTGTGTTCACCGAAGGGTTAAGCAGAGGCGTAATAATGTACACCCATATTTCGCCTTTATGTTTAGGTCTCATGTAAGGCGAGCCTATTGCCATTAACCGAGCACAAATTTCATACTCAAAGCTGCTACTGAGAATTTAATAGAAAACCCCAATAACACTTCGCTCGATCTGGGAATCCAGCGACCTCCATGAGGCAGTTAGTAATGTTCAAAAATATAAGCATTTTAAGTTTTTGGTGGGGATCGGGAGGATGCTTTGTCCCTATCCCGCAAAACGAGTTTTAGTATAGGATGTGTGTGGTGCAATGAGTTGTGTGTGTGACGTCACAATTCTCTGTAGTACGTTCTCTGTCCAGCATAAAAATAAAATGCTGATAACTTTCTTATTTTTGACCCGATTTCAAATTTGTTTTTGTTAATGGAGCTCTATTTAAGGTAAACATGTTCATGAGGCCATAAAAAAATCAGTCAAGTAGCCAAAACCTCTGCAAAGGGCAAGGCTTATTTCTAACATACCATCAGGCCTGTATTCCCCAAGGGTTAGGCAGTTTTGCAATCTTAGTAGGAAAAATCATTTAGGACTTATTAGGTGTGTAGTAAATAGCAGCGGATTTTTTAAACAGGTTTATTATTACAATATACTATACTTAATATGCAAAACAACGTAGAATAATAAATATAATCTAATATTTCATAATCTTGATAGTCTTTAGTATTATCACCTAACCCGACTTTACATATTACGCATACGAACTGCATACGAGTAAGGAAATTAATTAGCAGTTTAGTTATGCCCAGTAAAAGCTCTAATGACTCGGACACCGCGATATGCCGTATTCACTTGTGTGAATTCAAGTGAACAAAAAGAAATTGCTTAAGATCAAGTCACTAATGGCGGACTGACGTTGACTCACGGCTCGAAGTAACAAACCTAAACACTTTCCAGAGCCATGTTCGGCAGCTCGCATTGAGCTAAATAGTCTTTTGTGAGTTTTACGGTCACATAAGAAGACATTTGCTTGCTATCGAGCAGGTAAAACCTTTTGAGTAGGTACGGAACATTAAAATTAGATTCTATATAGCTCTTAAGGGCTTGTGCTGACTCCCAAGCCACTTTTAACCACGCGGCAAGACAGTACAACTAAACGTCACACAAATATTTATCAAGAAATTGCTTAAAATAAACAATCACAAAATAACGTATGCTGGATAAATCAGTTTATGGTTTTGTCAACAAATAAGTGCTCCTTTTTGTAATATTTAATGGTCCAATATCAGTGACATAATTATCCCACACTTATCCACTGTACTTAGATATCTTTTGGAACGCTCACTTCACTGATTGCTATTGTAATAATGACCGTATCATTTTTTCTTTATTTTATTTGCAATCCACTCTAAACCCAGGTGCAATCCCTCTCCAGTGAGTCCGCAACACGCTTGTATGTGCCATGGATGCTGTTTTATCGACGTTAACTCCAATTGTTCTGATATTTCTGCTGCCGTCATGGCGCCTTTTACGTCCTGTTTGTTGGCATACACTAGAAGACATGCTCGACAAAGTTCTTCATGTTTAAGCATTTTATGAAGCTCCTCACGGCTTAAACACAACCGCTGTCGGTCTGTGGAGTCCACTACCAGTATCAAAAACTCACTGTGAGTAAAGTACGTACTCCACGCTGATCTTAAGCTCTGTTGGCCACCCAGGTCCCACATGATAAAACGTAGGTTTTTCCACACAAGCTCCTCAACATTAGAGCCTATGGTTGGTGTGGTGTGAACAGTCTCTCCAAGGAGAAGCTGATAGAGGATTGTTGTCTTGCCAGCATTGTCCAAGCCCACCAGGAGAAGTTTGTGTTCTTCAGTACCGAAAAAACTCCAGATTTTCGATAGCAGTAACCCCATTTTTGGCAACCCTTGCACCACCCTACTAAAAAGACCAAAGACAAAGCCCTTAAATTGAAGTAATGTGTAATATAGGAAGCCTAGGTAATAAAGGTTTATAGGTGGGTAAATATGGTTTAAATTTCATTGCTAGTTAGGCACAATAATAAAACTGCAACGTCTGATAAGGTGGCAAACTGCTTTTTATTTTTTCAATTAATATAGTTAAATACTAGATAATAGTACTTACCTACCTACTAATACTACTAGTAATCAAAATTCGAATATAGTTAAGTAAATACTTCTAGTACTTACTAATAGGTACCTAGTAATAATTTAGTAATAATAACATCCAAATCGCGATGTATGTACCTATGTAAGTTCTAATGATCCCAGAGCCAGAGAATCTTCGAACTAGACTGTCAATTATTCACAGTTTCACAATTTCGCATTTCGCAATGCATAGCAATGTGAAGCGTTAGCCATACGTTCGATACGAAGTAAGCCGAATCATAAAATAATAGGTGCTCGATCTCGTTTCTTTAAATAATAAATTATGAAGAAAATAGTAATTCTGTACCTCCTATGATAAGTGATACCTAGTTATAAGTAAAAAATCAACACTTTACACCTTTACAGGAGAGCAAAAACAAGTTTTACCGTGGGCGAACCATTCTTCGGAACGAATGGGCCGGCTTGACCGGAGTGATACCACGGCCTCACTGAAAACCGGCGCGTAACAACGCTTACGTTGTGTTTCGCCGAGTGAGAAAGGATACCGAAGGCCCAATCCCCTTTTAAAAGGGCGTCAACGTACTTGTAACTCCATGTTACGAGTGTCCATGGGCGGCGGTATTCGCTTACCATCAGGCGATCCGTCCGCTCGTTTGCCCTCCTATCCCATAAAAAAAAAGTTATAAAAAATTCTAGTTCACGACCTAAGTTTTTTTTTAAGGTTAAGATGAACTTGAGTAGGTAGGTACCTAATTACTTTCTTTTGTAGATAAAAACATTCAACTTAACAGTAGGCACATTTATTTTTTTGTAAATATTATAGTTTTAAAGTAGGTAATTCTTGAAAAACGTGTATGTTGTACCTAGTTACCTCTCTTTTATTTTTAAAATTCCGTGATAAATTATACAAGTACCTACAGTAAAATTATGTTGGACCTATAAGTTGTCTTCGAGTAAATTGATACAGGTGTACCTACATGAAAAAAAAAATATATAAATAACTCAATGTTCCTAGCGCACATTGCTCAAATAAATGATAAAATACCCCAAAGATGAGATTTTTTTACATAACAGTCCTCTAATTTTCATAATAATTGAAATAATTGAAATAAATTTCATAATAAAGCTGTATTTTTTAATGGAATTTAGTTGGCAAACGAGCTGACGAACCACCTGGTAGTCATCGTCGCCCATGGACACCTGCAACACCATAGGAGTTGCTGATACGCTGCGGACCCTTATGAGCCCCTACGGATTGCAGACTGCCAGGGCCGCTGCAACCGATGGGAACTGACTCATATAGTGCAAAAGTCGAAACACACACCAATGTGCTTTACGATAGACTCTGACGTAAGGGTGGTCGCCAGCCAGTCAGACCCCAAGAGGTCCTACCACTGAGAAAACCAGTATTAAGAAAAATCTGTTCTAAATGATATACCTAACTCTAATTAAGTTTATCAATATTCACGTTATACCTACTAAAAAATAAAATGTGAAAATTAATATAATCGCACTTTATGCCACGAAGCCCGAAAAATAATGTGTGCACTGTGCAGCAATAGGAAATATGCATAAGATTCAAAGAGTAAATTATTGTTACTACCTTTAAATCGATCAATAAATTTTTAAATTTTTAAAACAGTGACTGTGCTTGCGGAAACTAACGTCACAGTACACGCGGCCAAGATGGCGGCGCGTTTAAATCGTATCTAATTGCAGTTTTAAATATTTATTTTTATGACTATAAATTAATATTTTTGTCAAATAAATATTTTTACGGTGCTTTAATAATGTAAACTATTGATTAAAAATATAACAAAGACATTTAACAAGATATTTAAATTCCCTATACTTAAGGTGGATCGTTCAGCTGAGCCCGCGAAATTCAAATTTCAAGTGATTTTTTGCAGTTTGTAGGTCTTTGATAGGTTCTGCATTCATGGTAATGGTAATTGCGACATTAACGATACAAAATTCTCAATTTTTATCTAAAACCATTGCATAAAAATCATTATTGTAGCTAAAAGTAGTGTATTATTATTGTATATTATTCTGTTCTACGATGCGTGCTTAAAATAGCGCCATCTAGTTTCCAGTGCCTACGCATAACGCAACTAATAATACGAATTCTACAACCAAGTCAAGCAAGACCAAGACTAACTCATTCTCAATCTCATGGATGGAACATAGATGGACCACCAGCTGTTAGCTCATTGTATGAACGCTTAGCTTAGACCATTTAATTTCAGTAACCAATATGAACGTAGTAAAAGCTAGTAAATTGTGATAACCAACCAAAAACAATATTTAAATGTAGATAAGTACCTATGTGTTGCATTTTATGCAGGTAAAAAATGAGTAAATTACGTACTTAATAAAGTTCTTGGACCCCAATAAGCTTGTTACTGTTATCAACAAGATAGAAAATAAACAATTTATCGCTCTACTTACTACAATGCTTGCTGTTCCTGACAATTTCCCCAAAGTGCTTCCAACTGATGCCCATATACCGGCTAAAAATGCTTCATAAAACATGATTCCGGCCTGAATTGATGATGAAAACGACCTGATTGGCGATATTTAGGTTGGTATTTTAGGTTATAAATGAATGAACAAAACGAATGTGTATTAAGACGAGTATGAGTTGAGTTTCATGATGAGTCAAGTCAAGCCATGTCACGCACGAAACTAACTCTGACAGAATCTGTTTGACATTGAGCTATAGTCTTGTGTAGATCCAGAACGACCGACATAGAAGACACAGAAACGTTTCCGATCAGTGAACTAGAAGATAAGATACGTTTTCCATAACCAAGAACGTTAGTCAGTCCTTCGAACCTAATAGTACTTCGTATTATTCGTACGTTACTGTACCGTACTTTAATATTTCTGAACGACTGAGATCTATTAAAAGAGCTAATAGTACAGTACGGAGTAAAGTTAAAGTATGAATCTATCTATCTATCTATCTATGAAGGAAAATTAAATTAAAACTTTAAAATTAAAACTTTATGCATAAAAATTGTATTTAATAAATATTTTTTTTATCATCAAGCTCAACGAATTTGTTGGACATTAAACCTTAGTAACTATTCAAGTTATGACTGTCGAACTATTGTAATGGGACCGAACTATGAACTATGCAATTTGGTCAGATGTCATAAAAGAACTAATAGAAATAAGTGACTAGTTCACTGACCGAATTGTACTAGTTCAGAACGATCTCTTGACCGAATATGAATTATGACGTAGTAATGTAGTATTCATTCATTCTGTCGATTCATTTTTATTTTTCAATTTTTCATTCATTTGTGGCAGATTTGTTTTGGTCTTCACTTTTAGTTCTACGATACGAAGCAGGGAAAGGAATAACAACATAAATAAGTACGTTTATTGGGGTTTTTAAGATATTTTTTATTTTTAATTATTTTCAGTATTAGTAATTGTTCAAAAAAAAATTTTTTGGTATAGTATACTGATGTTTACATTTTTTTACCTTAAAAAAAGTAATTTGATTGCAGCATCGCTATGCATGAAATGGAACGTATCGTTTATGAAACAGGGCCAGTGCGACGCGATGATATGCTAGGGATGCACAAATAAAGAATAAATCGATATTTATTGTATCAATAAACTTGTATCGTTATCTATCGAGTGAAAAATAACAATATTTCCTTAAATCATTTTTTTTCAAAACGTTCGCGTAGTACATGATTGTGAGGAATAAAAAAAGCTCATATAATTACCAGTTTCGTAAAAATATCGATTTTTATATCAATTTGATAATCCAATATACATAAATATCGAATATCATTCTTCTTAGATTAAAAAATATTGACGATATATCGATATTTAAGTAAATATAGACTTTTTGATATATCGATATCAATATTTTTTGCCCATTCGGCAATCGGTTTCCTACGATATGTTGCGAGGTGCAATGCAAACTGCAAATAAATAAAATCGTCGTTTTTAACGTCCGTCATTCCTCAATAAGCCTCAATTAATGTCAGTGTCTATTTGTTCGTCATGCATGTTGAGTTTTGACTCAGACTAGAGAGCTGTACTATTTTATTTATTCAATGAGTTTTGATAGAATTTGCAATTTGCTGCTGTGTTCACTAGTCGTGTATTTTTCGATTTCGACATTGGGTTAGTAAAATCATTCTAAATAGGTACCTAATTCAGTCATACTAGTATCTCATACATAGTAGTCTGTGATTAAGTCAACGTTTGCCAGTTTCGCTACTTCGCTTGTGACGGAGATGTAATTATTATTTTGACTATTTACTAAAAAAAACAATTTTATTCCATCAGTCGTTATTTTCAACATAGAAAAAAGGAGCCTGAACAAGATATTACTGTAAAAATGGAAAATGTTAAATCTGGTAATAACGTGTTGGTTATTTGGAACAATGATAACCAGAGCAGCATCAGTAATTTAGTGGAAGAAATTAAAGCAGTCATAGATAAAGGTTCAGTTGTTCTGGAAAACTCTGAAATGATTACTGAAAGTAAGTACCTACCTACTTCTAATATTTTAGATTTCTATTTTGTAGTCAGAGTTACATCGGGTAATCTCAAGTCTTCCAGACTAATGTACCATTTCATACAAAAGTTTAATTATAGTCACACCAAATATATAGGTACTTGATAGACCAATGAAGCACTAAAAAGGTCTGTTCCTAGTTTTGAATTTTTAACAACTTGACTGACTCATTGACCGGTACTTGTGTCTGAATTTTATATTTAGGTAATTATTTTAAAAATGTTCCCTGGCTTCAAGTTAAACTTAAAACATTACATTTTATTGGTGTTCACTATTTACTTTCAATTTACTACTAAACTGTTTGATGACATCATACCTTTTATTTCTGTAACTTTATTATTTATCTTGTCCATTTTAGCCTCCAGACCTCACTCCTCATATGATGTTGTGATATCAAACTGGTTGCCCCCACACACAGTGAAACACAATGACAGTATCTTGGCCATCATTGTAAAACTTCTCAAGCCCAGTGGTAAACTGATTATCAAAGATGAAAAAGACTTGACCAGCACTCTCAAAATAAATGGATTTATTAATGTCACAAAATCTTCTGATAATATATATTTAGCTGAGAAACCTAAATTTGAGGTGAGTGTTCATGTTATCTATTTTAACCCTTTGACCACCACATCAATACAGAAAAAGTGTGCCTTTAGCACCAAGCTTCCGAATTTACTATAGAAATCTGTCACCCAGTCGTGACTATGGTGTCCTGAGGACATTTTGATTTGTTGTCTATGCATGACTGTGGCGTTCAAACGGGTAAGGCAGTAATAAAAAAAAATGGAATCAAATTTAAAGTCAAATCTTTAGAACTTAGTAGGAGTTGAAAAGCTGAAAAGCAGCCTAATAGTATGAGTATTACAAGGTTACTACCAATTATCTTATCATTCATTAAACACTACTATGTTCTACATTTACAATATAAATACTTATTTAACTTTAAATTAATCTGCAGTCTGTGGTCATAATTTTGGATAATACATATTGCAGCAGGTTTGTTTTCATTATTTTCTAGGTTGGCTCCAAAGCTTCTCTAAAACTAAATGGTAAACCAGCTGTTTGGAAACTGGAAGACACTGTAGAAGAGGCATGGACAGGGGCAAATGATGATGACCTTATTGATGATAACCTTCTCTTAGATGAAAATGATTTGAAGAAACCAGATGCACAATCTTTGAGAGGTATGTTGACTTTTAGTACCTAAGTTGAAGTTACAAAAATACTCTTTGGTTATATTTAATTTTACGAAAACATCAAAATAAAAATGTTGAAAGATTTTTGTATTTTAAAGTCTGTTTACTTATAGTATGATCATTTCTTTTTATTTAAGATTTGGTTGACCTTTTATTTATAAATGTTTTCATTAAAAACATTCTATAGTACATTATATTAATTTAAAAATTAAAGTATTTATAATTATTTAACAGTCCTTCTGTTAAATAATTATAAAAACTTGTTTAGTTACATGAAAAATATCAATTATTTCATAAATTTTATTAACATATCGTCATGATAAGGAAATATTTATCAGCTTAGTCTACATTGCGTACTATCAAGATAAAATAACTACGTATGTTGATGTTTTGTGTTCCAAGCCCGTGTGGGTTAGGTTAGAATGTTCGGTTGAGGTTTTGTGTTGCGAGTTGTCCCAATGACGCAGCCCATTCACGTAAGGTCAATGGCTTGGAAGTTGTAGAGCAAGTCTATTTTTGTATGTGTAGGTACGTTTCTACATTGCAATGGAAACTAACGATATAAATTAGATAGAAAAAGTACTTTCTGTTTTGGAAACCACTAAAAATACTTATCTAGATGATTAAATGCCCCCATCACATCACTAATCGTGATTTTGTTCCAAATAGGTAGGTACCCATATTTCATGGTAAGAATCACATACCTAATTTTATTTAATAAAATACTTTCAGTTTGTGCAACCACCGGTAAGCGAAAAGCGTGTGCAGATTGTTCGTGCGGTCTTGCTGAGGAGCTTATGGGAGAGGTCAAGGAAACACCCAAATCTTCTTGTGGAAGTGTAAGTGTATTTATAATATAGTGTGTAGCCGTTGCACTTGCACCTCGAAAGGAGGATCTATATATTTAATCTGCGAAACAAAGAGTATTTTGACCTAGCCTTTCAGAATGCAATCTATACATGCCTTATTTCATTGCAATCTGTTCAGCTGTTTAATAACAGACAATCACAGTTATTTTCGAATTTTTAATATTAGGATGTATTTTTTAGACAACGCCATTTTTTTTGTAGGTATACAAAAATATGCATAGATAATCGTATACAGTGTTTGTTTCGTTAATGCTTTTTCTGGAAATGTAATTACTATTCTTTTAATGGTAATCGGGCATCGTCGTTTGGTAGATAACATTCGGTTGGCCATGAGTAACTTTTTTTTTATTCGTGATAGGCTTATGCTTGACCGCCTGTTTGCCTGATGTTAAACGATACTGCGATCTACGATGGAGCGCGCTTGCCTAGAAGAAACCGATTCACTCGTGATTTAAAGACTCCCAGATTATATCTATCAGGGAAGACCCACTCGGGAAGTGCTTCCATATTTCAGCGGTACGCATTATAAAAGTGGACTTAAAGCGTTTTGTTCGGGTTTTTGGAATGATGCAGTTTAGTGGTTTGGCGCTAAGCCACAGGTACCTACCTGCTTATTTGTACGCAGTTAACACAGCCTCTATAATTATTCTGTGTAAGGGAAAACCCAAATGCATTTTAATTTGACTTGCTTTTGACAAGGATGGATCTACTGTCCTGGTACTAAGTAAATCCATTATTATTTCATATTTTTCGGCTTTGTATTGGTTCTTATTGTATTTTTTATTCAAAGATCGTGACCCCTTGAATTTAAAGTTTGTTGCTACTCATTTCATGGTCAGATTGACGACCCCAATGTGTTCACATTTTTATTTGCTGTATCTTTGTAGGTACTAAGTGGTCTTAGGCTAAAATCATAGAGCTGCTGCCTGGGACTGGCCACAAAACTTAGCCCAGATCATTGGCCAATGCCTTATCTTGTGCTGTATAGATTTTATTTGGGTTTGCGAATAGGGTCAAAATCTTACCAGGGGCTCTCATGACCCCAAGTGGGGTTACGTGTGCCCTTCATTATTGTATGAAGAGGTACGAATTTTGTGATTCTAAACCTATGATTGCGCCCTGTCATTGTGCTCATTAACACTAAACGAAAACTACGTAGTGCAATACCTAACTGAAAGCATCAAAAATAATTGGTCTACCTTGTAAATTTATAATAATTATGCATCGATAAGATCTTGCAAATCATTATGCACGCAACCCAGTAATGCATTATGAAATTGTGCATGTGTTGTGTGTTTTACCTTTTTTATTGAATCGATTTTACTATAGGTGCTTAAGGGTCCGGCGGAGCTTGAAAAGCTCACAAAAAGATAATACCGAAATAAATCGTAATCCAGAAAATATTCGGATACCGTTAATCTAGGTTCCTACGGTACTATTTCGTCTACTACTGCTTCACTGGGAATAAAAGACTAGAAAATCGTTCCAAACTTGTAAGTTATCAAAAATTTTATTCGCTTATTTATTTCCAGTGAAATATTTTGGACGAAATGGTAGAGTAGGAACCTAGATTAACGGTATCGGAATCTGCATAATAACAGAATTTGATTAAAATACGTTTGAATTATGATGTATTTAGTTATTACGTTTGTAAGAGAAATTCGGTCCGCCGGACTCTTAACAGATATTGCACATTTTTCTATTTAACCATGCACTCAAGAGTCAATTCAATCAAAATACTATTTAAATCAGTAAATATTTATATTCAGCCATCATATTTTGTACATTCAACGTCTAATCAGCTGACCTTTGACTTTTGTCGATTCTAGGTTAAGTTTGGTGTGTGCAAAATAATTAATTAGGTATTTCAATGAAATTAACGGGAGCTATTGAATGTACAGTCGATGATAGATTTACGCATACAGCCAACTAACGACATCTGTGTTTTGATCACAGAGTTGAGTTTTGATCAAGATTCTCATAATGTACCTATTACGCAATACACATGCGTTTTGACTCAAAACGCAGGTGTTATAAGCTGCCTGCATTCCTCTTTGGGGGATAATTATGTAGGTATATCATAACGCAATACATTTTAAGTCGCAGATGTTAATCGCTGTCGGTGTACCAAACTCTTTTGTCGACTGTACCTAAGTACTTACCATATTTTTCATTGTTTCAGTGTTACCTCGGTGACGCATTCCGCTGTGCGACTTGTCCTTACCTCGGCATGCCAGCCTTCAAGCCAGGCGAGAAGGTGAAGCTCGATCTCAAGTCAGATATATGAACAATCTCATTTGTAGTTCTCCAGTGTACTAAGTATTAGTATTTATAACAAGTTGTGATTATATGCTTTCAATAAAATTTATAAGTGAATATTGTAATTTGATTCTGATTTCATTTTGGGAGTAAGAGTAAGGTTTTTGGGATAAGTCTTATTCAGAGAAGTAATTGTTGTAGTTTTTAGTTTTCTGTAGATCTTGTAGTAGAGTTAGATTTTTATAGTCATAGTATTTTTATGTAAATAGTATCTATTATTAGGTACGTAACCTTATTTTTTTTGTGATTTATGACTTTTCCTTCGTGTAATATTTTCTTTAAATGGGTAAGTACTACTATTAAATATTTGGTCTGTTGTAAACTCGTCAATTTTAGTGGATGAAAATAAAACAAAAGTTTAGCAAATATTCAATTATACATATTTTCTCTTCTTTTTACAAACAGTTAACTTATTTAACATATTTCGATCTATAACATTTTTTCCATTTACAATAAATCTGAATAGTAGTCATTCCGCTATACAATAAAATATACATATATATTTTTGCGATATTTGTCATATAATATAACATTTTTTATAGTTATTTATCTATTAATTTAAATGACACAACATTTCCTGTTCACTACATTACACTATTACATTGGAAAGTGTACATACTTGGTATACATTTGGTTATGGAAGTTCCAACGGATATATTTATGTTACCAATTGTATAACTTTCCATGATAGAATAATCTATTGTATATTTTAAGGGGTATCATTGAAATGTTTCGACAACAACTCCAACCAATATCAGTGGAATACTAAAATATTGAAAATCTGTTAAGGATGGCACAATCATTCTGTGTCAAGTAACATTTCGTTAGTGAGAGCACTGCCTAGTTGACACACATTACGGTCATGCGGACCATTACTGGCCTGGTCTGAATTGGCAACAATACATTATATTATGAATCTCTCTTTATACATTATTATCTATTGTCACTATATTTGTAACACCTAAATATCGTCCAATCACAATTAGAGATGTGTCTCGCACACAAAAAACATTCGTAGTAAAGTCTTGGAAGAAACAGAAGGTGATATCTAGATATTTATAAAAGTCTGTAAACGTAAGAAATTGGCATAATAAAAGTAACAACTGTTTACAGATTAGTCAACATTATTGATGTTCAGTCTTGGGGCAGTTTCTATGACTTGGATCGCTATGTGTTTATATAATGGAATAAATAATTTCCATTAGTTGGCTGCAATGAAATATTGACATTGTAGATCCTTATTTACTTTCAAGTCGTTCGACTTTACATTTTATAAACTCTCGTTGGAAGGCATTGATATGGAATAGCATTTTGCCGACTATTGTAAACAATCATTGCTTTTAGAAATGTCAGTCTCTGGTTTACGTATAGTGAATATCTGACGGAATCGAACGCATTACAAACAACATTAATGCGTATTGTCTAATTAATACATTTTACAACAAACATCGATGCACATATTAAGTTGATGGTATACCTAAATATTATACACCATAATAACGTAGCATATAATCAAGTAACAAGTGCTGACTGAATATGTACCTACACATAACGATATTTTAACGTATAATTGACTCACTAAATCTACTAGGAGGCGCGGAAGAACATCGATTGTGCCAATATTATACAACGGATTGGCAAATATTACAAAAAGTGTTCCTTAACAAATTTTTCTCTATAATATCAATCATGATCGTGCCTGAATTACGTCCACAAAAATAATATAGCACCTTTTTGAAATTAAATTAATACTTTCTGAATTTGGATTTGGGAAATAATACTTTTTGTAACAAATTTTGTACTAAATGATTGTCCAGCGTTGATGGCGGAGCTTCATAGTTAAACGACGGAACGATCTCGCGCCCACAAACAAATGCTCCTATCTCATAATTTAAGTAATATCTTCAAAGAAACTACTATCCCACAACATTCAGTAAAGCGTCCCAGTCTTTTCAAAAGTTTATTTTCATCAAATTGAGATCTTGTTTAGACTTCATAGCGACCACTCGCTCGCACGTGACGTCACCGGCGCATGCGCACGCCACGCGGACGTCGCCGCGAGACACTAGTCTTATAGTTTGTGAGGTAGGCTTAGTCATGATCTAATGAAAGCGCCTTGTTAGAAAATACCGATTAATAAAATGAGATCTTTCATTACAATTACAAATATTAATATAAAGACGATAAAACTAGAATTACATACATTATACAACAAATTATTAACTTTTGTACAACACCATCCGTCGTCAATGAGGTGTCCGTATTTTATGGTCGTCGGTTATCGTTTAACACAATGATTAATAGCACGTAGCATTTGCGGTACAATGAAACTAACCCTTTGCAAACCTAACTGTCCAATAACCCACGCGCGCCGGGCCTAGGAGGCGGTGCCACGCACCGACCGCCGGCCGGCGTGATCACTCGTCTCTATCTGCCAAGTGCGATAGAAAATCCATGACTCATTTACATCTGACAACGTAATTGTTCGAGATAAACTAATATGCAAACAATATGGATTTAAATGTCAAGCAAATACGAAAATTATGGAGTTTGACTTAGTATTTATATTTAAATTAATTTGATTTTGATATGGCCATGCATTTGTCGTTATTTTCCATAACGATATATGTATATCAATCACAGACGCTACTTGTTATCTTTGTTTCCGGTTTAAGTTTTTCAGCGTATTTACTTTTGAGTATACAACAAATATACATTTCTTACCAATAACGCACTTAGTTTTCTAAAACATATATTTCTTTTATTCAAGCAATACTTCATACCTACTCTGACCAATAACTACAAAATATCACAGACTGTGTGTTTATTATGAATACATCTTCTCATAGAAAAGTTATGTGTATCACACATGGACGTCAAAAAGCGATAGAGATGACATCTATATAACCATGATCATTATACATATTTCATTTTTATTTTACAATATATACTTATCAATTATCAACATTTATATTACATCAAATTATTTGTCAGAAGAGTTTGCCAGTACAGTTCAGCGAAGCGATCCCGCGTGAGTCGAGCCCGTGAACTCGTGCGAGACCGACACGAAACGACAATTACATCGTCATGGATATGTCTGCAGTCACAACCATCGGAGGAGAATGGAACTCTGACATGACTGCGTCCTTAACAAACAGAATCATTCAGAATACTCGTATAGAAAGAAATCAGTCGAGATTTAAGCACACGTCAGCCCATTACTACTACCTACAATCTAACATTCATTGTACCTTTTGTTTTGTTTCATATATGCATTGCCACGTGTCCACGTAGACTGGCGGTTAAAATCTCATTGGTTATCACAATATCTAACCTACTTTAAGATCTGGTACAAACTTACACATTGTTATTTTTGTGCTCATTATTTTTATTTAAAAATGTTTAACTCCATGGTTGTGGAATATAAAATTATAATATTGTTTAAACACTGTCGTGTATGTCTAAAGCGTTTTACTTTGTATGCCGTATATTGTAATATATCATTCGTGTACCATAGAGGAATAAGAACTTACTGAACGCGCGGCGTCGTGTGACACCGTTATCTCTTCCCTTTTGTGACACATTAGGTTAGTCATGGAGCGTAACGTTCAACTTGGACCTAAGTTACATACATATTTACAACATCGTACACGAACGCGTGTACAGAAGCACCCGACAGTAAAAAGCACCTAGAGTTCCCCAATAGAATTTCATAAGCATACTATTATGGACTGCCGATCGCTGCGGAAACCGCGCAAATTAACATAAAAAAATAGTGCATGCCGTGACATGCAACCGAACTCACTGGGGCCGTATATAATCTATCTACAATGTTCCTTCCACGAGGGGGTCATCCTTCGTAGCACTTGTCCATCAGTTACACTTATAATTCAAAGGTTCGGCACACACAACAATGAAACTGAGTCAGAAACGAGTAGCGAGTTGCAACGATCACAACACGATCAAGACAGTTCTCCTCCAAATACGAATACGAAGGTGCGCCATGTTTCAGCGTTTCTTTAGGGGAGGGGGGTTGTCTTCGCAGACGTCGGAGGCGGACCAGCGCCGCTTGCGCGCGTCTTCTTTGACGCTGAGGTTCTCGGGGTGCGTCTGGGGAGGCGCGGGGGCCGCGGGCGCGGGGGCGGGGGCGGGGGAGGGCGCGGCCGCGTGCCGGCGCGGCACCAGCGACACGCACACGTCGCCCACCTGCAGCCTCTGCACTCGCAGCCCGTACTGCGCCAGCGTGCGCTCTGGCTTGCACGACGCCCAACCGCGCCCGTACACGAAGAACGGATGTTCCACCGTGGATTCCAGCTCCACCTATAATTATATAGTAAGATTTATTAAAAGCGTATACCTAGATCTTAAGTTTTCAATGCTTTTTTTTAGCTTGTCCTGTGGGGCCTACTGGGAAAATCTAATTACCAAATTTATTCTGACTAATTGCATGTTTTTCTGCCACGAAAGTGTTTCGGGCCTGGCGAACCATTTGACTCTTAACTTGCCAATGACCCTAGCTCTAAGCGTTATGTGTATTTAGTACTTGGATGGTTACAATACACGAAGAGTAAAATCGTAAGAGCATTTTTTATCGTCGAGCGTTATGTAATTTCGATCCAAAATTAGAAACTTCGTACGATTTTTGGGTAGACCCCAGTATCAGGAATAATTGCTGTCAGTTTTAAAGTTCTTATTCGTTTAATCGCTATATATTTCTTATCGCTATAGGTAATATGCTTTCTCAGTCACAGAATATCGTGTCAAAACAAAACAACACAAATATGGTGTAGCTATAAGAAGTTTATAAGACGTTTTATATTTTTATAAATAAGGTGCTTGCACGAGCTTTTAAAAAAAAGGAGGAAAGCAATACGATGTAATGAAAAATAATTCTCTTATTTATACCAAAGCTAATAAATAATACTAGTCTTCATTGCATGAAAATGTCGTTTAACTATTACCTGCGAGCGGTTCCTGTCGTACGTGAATGTGAGCGCCAGCCTGTCGCCGCGCTCGTCGAGCCGCAGCAGTGTGCACTGCGTGAGGGCGAGGTCGCCGCTGCGGTCGGCGCTCATCACGAAGTCTTCCGTCCGCATCTCTTCCACGCGCCGCAGCGACCCGTCTTCCAGCCGTATCAGCGCGCCGCGACAGAAGTACGGCGCGGGCGCACCTCGCTCAGGTGATGTTGGCGGTTCCTGAAATTGTGATAGTGATTGTTGAGTTCAATGATATTTTTGAAGTGAAATCTTCTTTAGGCGCGTCGAGCACTTTTTGGGTGAACAAAAATCATGGAACTCGCGTTATCGTCACCGAACGCTTTACATGACCTATATGTATACTGTGTATACATAAATATTATGTGTATTTTTGGGTGAACAAAAAGCGTTAAACTCGCTAACTAACTTAACTTTACCGTTAACTTCCCACTTATCGACGATATAATTCACAAGTTACTTAGTTTTCACTTCTATCGGCAGGTCCCAAAAACTGCCCCGCATGTTTTCATAGCTTTGGGTTTGGCATAACAATGCTTTCATAGTGCTTTTGGCTTTAACCTTTCCAAAAAGTCAGTTTTAGCTATTTGCATGGAAAAATCCTGATTGTGAGGACCGAAATATGGCAAAATTAGATAGGTACAACAAAATATTAACTACCTCTCTGGGTGGTGGCACAGGAACCGGTGCGGATACGGGTGGTGAGTGCGGCGCAGGCGCAGGCGGCACAAAGCCGGATGTGGCGCGCGGCCTTAGAGGGTAGTTAGCCGGTGGGGGCTGCGGAGGCGCGCGCGTCCGGTACAGGTACGACGCGTACGACGCCGGGTGCGGCAGGAAGGGCGCGTACGCCCCCGGGACTGACGGGAACGGGGGCGCGGAGGGTGCGGGGGGCGCGGGCATGACGTCCCGCGGCCGCCGCGGCGCGTACCGCGCGTACGGCCGCGGCGGCGGCGCCAGGAACTCGGGCGTCATGCCGGCCTGCGGCGGCGGGTACAGGTTCAGCTGCCCGAGCTGCCCCAGCTGGGCCAGCGCCTCGCCGGGGAGACTCGCTGAGATCATCGGACGGGCTGGAAACGAGCAAACATTCTGGTTAATTACTTTTTAAATCTTTCATGAATGATATAAACAGTAAATAACGTACCTAAATATAATTTATTTATTAATTTGGATCTCCAACAGAGGATACACAATTACATACAAGAAATCAGACACACACACGGACAATAAACAGAGGACTCCTCCAATTACAAGAGAACACATTATGCACTTATAATCTAAGTAACTAACTACAAACTACTTTAGTTTGACAAAAACAAAGTTGCATTGATAAAAAAAACGTTATTTAAACAAAAAAACAAGAACCCTGCGTCTATTAAAATAATATTAAGAATTAGCTATAATCTTGATAACCACGTTTAATGTCAACGTAGAATTTAATTATATTAAGGACTCAAAATGTCAACATATTCGTGCAATTGTAGAGTCGCAGAATAACAGCGGGTCACAAATTATAGTAGATACGGAACATACATTACGTTACTGCTTACAAACACTATTAAACCACTGATTAATAACTAATGAGATTACAGTTAGCAGCCCGTCTTCACGAGTAGTAAGTGAAGTCCAGCATCTGCGTTAGATCGAGTGTTTAGTATCGCAAGATAAGAGAATGTGGAGCGGCCGACGTCAACATTATAAATAGATTTTATTCACGTACATAAAAGTTTGTAATTCAGTGTGCACGCCACATGACGTGGAGTAGTCTGTCGTATAAACACGGCATTTGTTCTATTTTCGGGGTACGGTCTACCATACAAATAAAACTATCTTTCTTGCTTTATAGCCGCCACTACGCGCTGTCCAAGTGATCCTTTCCATCTGGACTGGAACGCCAATCATGATAAATTTACTAATTACTTGTTAGTCACTTCTTTTTATTTTTTTATTCGTGATAGGCGTACGCTTGACCGCCAGTGCGCCTGATGTTAAGCGACACTGCGAGATCTACGATGGAGCGCGCTTGCCTTGAAGAAACCGATTCACACGTAATTTAAAATCACCAAGACTATCGAGAAAGACCCACTCGGAAAGCGCATTCCACATTTCAGCGGTACGCATGATAAAAGTGGACTTAAAGCGTTTCATTCGGGATTTTAGAATGTCTACCATGAATCCATGTCGCTTTTTCGTGCTTCTGGTCGTCCGATAGTAAAAAGGCCTAGGGAGGATAATCTTATCCCCCCTAGCCCTTTTTACGTGGAGATCTGATGCACACTCACCGAAATGTTTCCGATAAAAAACCGATAAGCTAGCAACTTGTAGTTTTCTTTGAGACATGATTTATAACGTGCATTATTTAAACCGAAATAATGATGTGCTGAGTAAACTTTTTAAAATAACATCACGCCTGTACTTTAACCGAAGGGTAAGGCTGAGGTTTAATACTGTACTGTACAAATATTTCGGCAGCATGTTTAAGGTAAAAGTGGGTGAAAGAGTTTATTGCCACTGACCGATTTTAAATCTCATTTCCTACTAAGAATTGTCCTGATGGAAAAACTTATCTTTGCCCGACATATACAAAGAGCACGCTTAACATTTGCGCTTGCGATCACTACTCCAATGAGGCACTAGGTATAACTTTTTAACATAACATAACATACCATCACGCCTGTATTCCCCAAAGGGTTAGGCAGAGGTGTACTAATGTACACCCACAGTTCGCCGGTATGTTTAGGTCCCATGTAATAGGTGGCGAGCCTATTGCCATTAACCGGGCACAAATCCAGACTCCGAGCTATTACTGAGAATTTCATAGAACAACTCAATAACACTTTGCTCGACCTGGGGATCGAACCCAGGACCTCTAGCGTAACGGTCGCGCTTGGGACCACTAGACTATTGAGGCATATAACTTTTTATGCTAGTATTATAGTCGTTTAAGCACAAAAAACAATGAAGAGTTTAACTACTTATCATAATGTAAGTCTTATAGTAACAGTAACATATAGTATTTATACCTGAGTATTTACTTCCTGCAACTTTTTCTCTAATTAGCGAAAACCAAATGCAAATACTTATCGAAGTCGTTGTCAGTTATTGGTTTAGTAAGTCTGTTTCTAGGCATTTAACGAAGTACCTGCCAATACCGCATTAAAGATAATTTTTTTCTAATTTTAAGCAGCCATACTTTAACGCAAGGTTATCTGAAGCCGATACAACGGTTTCTCAGCTATTTGAGTACTTATCACTATTACATGGAACACGTGTGTGAGTAAATATTTTTCTACTTTGTTTGATTTTTTAGACTACAGCTATTTGTTTCGTAGTATTATTTATACGTTACGTAAATGTAAATTTAATCTATCTACGTTTCAACCGTAAATCTTTTAAAATATAAATATTTGAATTAATATCTATTTCAGTAGATTTTAAACGGACGAATAAAATGATACATTGCATGAACGGTAAGGTAACTGTTACTTTTTTAATGCATGTTAATCGCTGCAGCTTCGCCTTATTCTTGGTGGTTTTAGCAGAAAGAAATAATGAAAAAGAGCTATAATACTTGGTTTAAGTCGAGAAGAACATCAGCATTCCTGTGCGTGTTAGTGCCACAGGCGATAATTTGAAGAACAAAGAATGCGCCGACGCACCTGCGCAAACAATAAGCTCTTTTCCAGTTAGCATGCCTCTCACTATAGGGGATGACTTGAGCAGAACACACAACACACTACATCTACATTTACATGTAGTTGACAGAAACTTGTTAGCGCAGAATGATTGAACGTGCTGTCATGTACACTAAGGAAAAAAGTTAAAACAGTTTTGATCTCGCTGCTAAACATTTAATCGTTACTCCAAACAAGAAACTTAGTCATAAAATACCAAGAATATTTGGTAATCTAGCAATCTAGACGTTCGTCGCTCGTCCATTGAATCTGAGAAATATTACCTAATTCTTGATAAAGCCCGTCAAAAGATGTGAAACTCAATAGGTATTGAAATATTACACAACACTAGGCTTTCTAGTCTTAGTCACGAACCTTTCATGGCCTTGTAGTCTGATAAAACAGTTTCAGACAGCCTGAAGAAAAGCCAGTCATTCGAGCCAAGAAAATATTTTTGTATTGAAGATTAAATCAATGATAAAACTAAACGTTTCTTAAGGAAATATCAGTAGTCATAGTTGCTTATATTTCCCTTGTCTGGTTTCCTGGAAAATCAAGAAACAGTGACAATTACGTCCAGCTTTACTTCATATCACGTCCCCGGTTAAATTAGTCGACGCTCATTACCAGTGCAATGTGTGCAAAACTACACACATACCTAGTCAGTTTTATTACGTAATATTTAAAAGTATAAAGATTTTAACCCACACAGAAATTATGTTTCCGTGTAAAGTCAAATTTCGCGAATGAGGAAACAAGATCGCACACATTGTTTGTAACGATGACTCATAAAAACAATGAGAGATGCGAGTGTCGTGACTAAGGCTTTAAAAATCCAAGTCAATTAGCTAGCTCTCAGGCACGGCTATGTCGGAACGACGCGCATAAAACGGCCAACTATTTTTAATCTTATTTTTAACGAAAAGATGCCATTGGCCATTAAAATGGTAGCTTGCAGCACCTTTAGACAAGGCAACTAATTACATAATTCTATCGCACGATGTTGTTTGCTGCTAAATGCAACATTTAAGATCACTTTGAAATGATACAGGTCATTTAACATTTAAAAATAGACGTTATTAAAGTGGGCGAGAAAACGGTGATTAATCAAACTATTTTATTGTATGTCGCAAACGTTGAATATTTCCAGAGTCCGTAATAATTATGTTAACTACTTACATCTTTTGGTTGTTGGGATATAATTAAATGCTAAGTTGTATAAATATAAATTAAGAACATTCTAATTTTGTGAGTTTGTGGCGCGCTGTCTGTCGGTTGTGATCGTATCGGCGTAGGCGCAGGCAGCAAGGCCGCGAGTTCGGCGGCCGCGCGGTAAAAAACCTCGTATGAATGGCGAGCCAAATTCGCGAACGATTCTCAGCGGAAGCGCTTACATCACGCGCTCAACATGGCCGCCGTAACGCTCAACTAATTATTATTTGTTAAAATATTTGACAGCCACTTATTTGCTTTTTTGTTTAAACAGTCGCAAATAGAGCACACTCTACATTTTGTTTGTTTGACAGGCATTTATAATGGCATTGATCTATGACTTGGTTTTCCCCAGTTTTGCATGTTTTGATTTAATTTGCTTAATTTTTAAGGCAGTCGTTTTAAGGGTTTAATTAGTAGCAGTTAAGTTAATGGGGAACTAGATCCGTATCTACGACGTTATAGTTTAAAATCAGCTCTATGAGTTATATACTATAATATTTAACTATTTAAATATGCGGATATTTACGACAATTGCTTATAAAGTACCACAATAACACAGGTTTTATGAGGCGGCTTGGCGGGTGGCTCGGAGCAGGGCGGGCGGCGGGCGGTCGATAGGGCGCCGCCCGTAACCCACTTCCGACGCCCCTGACCTTGCCGCCGCCATTCACGCCGCGTCTTACAGCGGCCGCCATGACCCCCCTCCCCCTAGACGCGATCTCCTCACCCCTTTATATACCCCTCATTCCCTTCACCCACCGTCACGCACGCCGACCCGCTGAAACTTACAAATGGTTGGATTATTTTGACTACGCTTGATTCGACTCGCTGGGAAGTTTATAAAACATCTGTTTATACTAAGTTAGTTTTCTCCAAACTTTCCTCAAATTAAAGGTTCAGACAAGTCAACAGAAATGTGCTTTAGTTAACACGATATTTGATGGACGCCGTGTTTTAGCTTGTTTGATGGTAGATTAATTCAATTAGATTATGTTTTAATTAAAAACAAGAACAATGTGGTCACTGGTCAGCTATCTCGCTTGCTTTAGTTGGCTATAGCGCCCAGTGCATCGCTGCCGAACCCTGCCTGAGATTGATATTTTCATTCATAAAAATGTATGTCTTAAGAATTATAAAGTTTGTAGTACTGTCCCGAAGCGAGGAAGATCGCAGTACCTACTTAGTTCACATTGCGATATAAAAGATCACCGGTCTAGTTAAAAGTGAAATATAAAGCCGTTCTGTAGCATGGAAACTAGTAGAAAAGTATCATTTAGGTACATTAATATTAGGATTTCACAGTTCTGTTTCCGTGATTATATTATGTCACCAATTGTTTGCAATTTGCATTAGTTATTAAATTAATTGGTCAGGGGCAGTGTCCAATCGCCGGGAACGCTATAAATGCTATCATATGATATGATGCGCACCTGTTCCGCCCAGATGTCGCAGACATTATATCCAGGGTTGTCAGACGGGTATTTTGATTAATTAACGTCTCTTCTCTTGTCCTAAATATCTGAGATTAATTCATCAATAAGCTTTGTCCGAGAAGTGTCAGTCGAGATTATCTGTAGTATTGTAGATGATAAGAACGGTTTAACAGAACCAATATACTTTTAAGTTTAATAATAACGAAAATAAATTGCTTTTAGTAGAATTCGAGAGATTAAACTAGGCGCCATATTTCTTTAAATCGGAAATATTAAGTACTTATTATTTTATTATACCTGCCTAGTGCTAATAAAAAGAGTTTACTCAACACTAAATAATAGGTACTTCGGTAATCCTATTACCCTTGAATCAAAAGCACCCAACCCTAACCAATCTAGCCAGGCGACATGCAAAAGTTACATGTAATCGGTAATTACGTACACATGTAGGTACGATAAGCATTACTTGGCGTAGTGTGAACTCAAGAATAAACGGTTAATTATATTGACTATGAATTCGAATGTCGAATTCTATGTATCAAGAAGGATAGTATTCTGTCTTCAATATAACTATCCCTATTTTGTGTTAAAATCTAATAACATTATAGAAAAAGCGATACATAAGTAAAGTTAGCTGCTAATAAAATTAAACCGGGAACTCAGGGTAACGAAGTGTATTCGATTTCTTGTTGACACGGCCAGACGGCTGCAGGTCTCCGTAAAGGAATTGCAAAGTTTGAGACACTGCGTTATGTATTAGTGTTCACCTCGGAGTAACAATTGCCTCAGTCATCTCGCAAGGTTGAGGAGCCGCTCGGTCGATGTCCTCAGTTCCCCACAAGTCTGTAACCTCGTGAACTAAGTGTAGATGAATAGTCCTATAATCTGTTTCGATACTTATTCTATTGTTGATTCTGGTTTTTCTCAGAGATTTTTGTATTGCACATCCTAAAGTATTAGTTCCTCAAATCTTCGTCATTGTGGTTGACTGTCTTTTTTTCTTTTTTATGTAACGAATGCGTAATGTTACGATTAGGAATTAATTGCTAGAATTGAATTTTAACCTACTTGTTGACAATACTTGTTTATTATCTATTCAATCTCCTGACGAGTATCGATTGACCTACGAATTTTACGCTGCATCATTTTCGCAAACAATATGAATTGACGAATACACGTAGGTACTACACTCGCTTTCCTCCAAGTGATAACATCTTTATCAGTTGTTGCTTTACGTAACACATTGAGAATTATGTACGGTATTAGCATCCATTAGTTTAGCTAAACATACAACATACGTGATTGACGTCAATGTGGCTATTGTAAATTAAATATCCTAAATTAAGTCAGACTGGTTGCTAGTCGAGTTTTAAGTCCAATTTCAAAAGATCTTTCAATGATTTCACGGCTTAAACCGTATCTACCTTATCCATAAAATAAAGTGGCTATTACATCGACAAAAAGTGCTATTTTATTACGAACAGTGATCTTTTAAGTTGCAACGGCATGGCATTAGAATTTAGCACACAGAATGTAAATCTACATTACTATTTCTTTTACAATGTAAGTAGTAGTGGGCTGTCTTAAATATTTACATTTCAACGTTTATGTTTAACTCAAGAAAAACACATTACTGAGATCACTCACCGCCGCATTTGCATGTGCAAAGTGATATAAAAAGTAAGTACTTAGTCAGAAAGAAGATTTCATTACTGACAAACAATGTGTATTTTAGCTCTCGCCAGTTTTATTGTATGTTTATTATATGAGCATTGGATATACCTAGGTTTAATACTAAGTATAGAATAGAAATCTTAAAGCATGTCTTGAAATTATACAAGATTAGCTTCTGCCCGCGCCTTTATTGTCTGCGTGGACTTCAGGATTGGGTCCGACCTGGATAAAAAGTAGCCTATGTGTTATTCCAGGCTATAATCTGTGTGCAATAAAAAAAAACAAATTTTATCCGAGTTCTGGCGTAGCTGATTACTTATTTTTGTGAATTTGCAAATACTTCAACTGCCTCTATCATTTAGTAGTAATATCATGAGTAATCTCTATAATTTCCGAGGCTTCTGTTAGCTAATTTCAATAGCTTTCATGAAGAGGTATGATATTGAGTTTAAATCAGTGCTGTGGCGATAAAGAGGAACAATTTATAATCGTCTACTGATGTGGAGCTTCGGTTGCGAGGCTGAATGAACTGCGCTAGTCACGCGACGCCTGTTACGTAAAGCCAAGTTTCCACAATATTACTTAGCTTACTTGTTTGCGGTAAAAAGGCAACTGACGTGTTAATTGCATTGCAGTACTGCTAATTATAATATTAACTTGCATTTTGATTCGTATCGAGAAACCGGCTCTGGTGTGTTAAGGACAGTCATTTCATGCTTCGTTCGCAGTATCGCACGTGTAACTTAATTTGTTTTAATATCTGACGTAGGAACTTTGTTGGTCGTATTTTTTTTATATTGAAGCTAAGTCTAAATTAAACCACAAAACGAATTAAATAACGGTTAAAATGTATGTAAAGTACATCCATTTTAACTTCAACATTTTTTGAATTTCAATATATCAGAGACGATGATATTTTTTAAACTGTTTTTCTTAGACCATCTTTTGTAATAGGAGGTTAATATTAACAGTGAACAGTTACGGAACAAACTGTGCTTCGTGTAATTGTAAATCGATTGTTCTCAAAGAACAAGAAGCCATTTCAGATATAAAAGGCAATCACAAGTGAATAACAACCTGTGGCGTGCGAGATCACTAGTTTTAATAATGACAAGGTGGTGAACTAAATTATCTCGCGTAATTGCCGGTTTCTGATGGCCACAGTTTGTGTCGAACCTACAAGGAGGCGGCGTATTCATTTAAACGACCAATTTGGAGTCCAACTACAGTTTTATTGAGTGTATCACGCAATAGGAGAGCCGAGGCAAACAACCCCGCCTACACTCGCGACTCGCGACATTACACCGACAGACGTCTATTTACATACACGTCAGGGTTGCCAAATAACTCGCGTTTAAAAACGTAAATAACTAGCGTTTATTATGCGACGGACGTAGCATTAAAAATACGATTTTAGCATTGAATCTATTCTCGTTTAAATCAGTGCTATTTAATTTATGTGGTGGAGAATGCTATTTGAAGAAGTCGTGAAGTATTTTAGAAATATTTTCCTCAAAGAATGGCAATAGTGATGATTTTTTTTATCTAAGTTTTTTAATTTGGGGCAACCCTGTGATAGTCCATTATTGTTAAGTTGCGGCCACCGTCGCCCACGCGGTACACACTACACACCGACAATGTCGTGTTAATGTGTGCGCCACCTGTGTGCACAGGCGCCATCAATATGCCAAGCGAATTGTTTGAAAAACTAGCACTGATTAATTTGTATTTGTAAAGGCAGTTTCAATTATCTTGTATGTCCTCGCGATGACCATCGTTCCCTCATACGCAACAATATATGTATGTACCTATTCCATGACTATACAAACAGTAACATAGTTGCAGAACAGGGGCTCAATACGAGCTAGCATGAATATATTCTTTCATAAAAACATGAAACAATCCATTCTCATGCCTTAAAGTCAAATTCTTTTGGATGAAAGTGGTGATAACAAGTCTTTTAAAATCCAAAGAACCGTAAATATCAAGTCGAATTTACTTCATTAGCATTAATTAATGAGTTCAACGACCTATGACAGATAATTACATTTTCTTACCAATTTGGTTCATTAAATGACTACGACGTCAATGAATAACATTTACTACGTGATGTAAATATGGAAGTACCGCTGTGTAATCAAACATGCTAACTTTTTAATACCTTAAAAATATGGACTAATTTTCAAATGTATCGTATCGTGTTTACATATCTGTTATTTAAATAATGACATGGCCAATGTACTTCCTTTAGTTTCTCTTTACTATATTCTGTTGTGGACCTAGACTTGACGATAAATAAAAAAGATCATGCAGGTTAAACTTGATTTAATAGTTTATCTGCATAAGAAAAAGAATTAACCTAGTACTTACATATAAATAATATTCTCTATAATATTACATTAATTAAATCAACCCTATTATACCGTATACTGTCCACGGGGGCACGGGTCTCCTCTCAGAATGAGTGCGATTAGGCTATTCTCTTTATACATCTCGATTTATATTAGAACACAGACCATCGAAATGAAAACATGTATAAGACCAATAATACCTAACATTGAAGTGATTTTTAACTCTGTAATTACTTAACTTTAGGCACATTTGAACTGACCTTCGTCAATATAATATGTACAATTTAGTTGCAATGAGAACTGAATTTTGTTTCAATTATTATAAAGAAATCAATATCTGTAATTTCAAACATTCATTATTTCAAAGTTCTTACACGAGTTTCTGTGTAAATACGTATAATTAGAATCACATAGGTATTAAATTAATACAAATCTAAAAGTCAACATTTAAACTTCAACGTAACTCTTAATGTCACTTGGTATTAAATCTAAATTGTATATAAACAAACTTAATCTGTGTTTCATTATTTTATTATAAACTATGACCTTTACTTGTTACAATACACTGGCATATAAAACGTTTTTAATAAGTATTTTTAATTAATTGGTTATTTTTGGCACATTTAATTGGTTATTTGTATGTATGTATGTGTACCTAACACATACATACAAATAACCAATTAAATGTGCCGACACAAATCATTAAGATTTGTGAATCAAAATCGTTTCCCGCAAAACATTTACATCGTATCACAGTAACAGGGTTAAGTTGTGATATAACAGAACAAATAGGTACAAAAACGAAATCTATATTCGTGGAAATTGGATAAACAATACATTCGTTGAAATTGTGCGGGTGTTGGACAGGTATCAGCGTCCACCTACGCCAGCTCGTCGCTAAATGGACTTATTTTAGGCTGCATTAGATAGATACACGGAATAGCCTTTTGAAATCCGGGTCACATCTAATTTTATTTCCTCTTCCCTATACCGTTTTAGCGAAACTTTTCAAACAATCTCAGTTTACATTCGTTGCTTTTAATTTATATTTGGAACATAATGTAACATTCATAATCGGCTTATTATTACATTTGTATAATTTGACATGATTTAAGGTACATGTCCACTCTTTCCTATATTACATAATTAATGTTATCATATTTGAAATACTATATTTGGCACAGGACCCAAGCAACAAAGCGCGTAAGCATATAGACACGGTATAGGTCTAACCTTGACCACAAATTTCCATTGATCTTTTTTAAGGGAGAAAATAAAGCGATTTTGTACCGTGCAAATCTTGTACGGTTCATGGCCTACCGACACGACCACTAAGAATAGCGTTTACATGTTTCAACAAAAGTAAAAATACTTGTAGAGCCACTTTAACGGTGGACATTTAGGTGTGAAGTGAGTAACGTAATAAAAGTCTGTTTATACGCAAAATTGATGGGATCTCTCACTAATAAATGAAAATTGCATATCTACCGTTGTATGGTGATTAATATCGTGGTATTTAAAATGAACATTGTCAGAAATTGACATCGGAATCCTCGTTGGAGACGTAGCTGGAACAGGCCCACTGTCGACTCAAATATTTGAGTAATGAGTTATTAGTTTATTACACAAAAGCGTAATATCGGTTTTTTATAAAAATGTTTCTCCACTCACTTAACGAAATACAACGATAATTAGGTACCTAATTGATGTAAATTGTTAATTGATGATAAAAATGTGTTTTGCGTAAATAGTGAAATGTTAAATGTACTTACGTCTAATTATATAACTTGTAGTCACGCGTTCTATGAATAAATATTATTATCTTATCTCGTATTCAACGAGTTTTTGAAGCAATCAAATGCTAAAGGTCGTCCACATAGCCATATTGTATATTGTTAGGAACCACAAGTCTCAAATTAATTTAGAATATACTTGTTAGAGGACAATGTGAAGGCCACGAAATGCTGTCCGATTAAAATAAAGTTGATTCATTTTCGCCGTTAAAATCGGGACTCTGGTGTAATCAATCATCGGGATGTGAATGACGTCATTGGCGTTTACCCGTCTCTTGAGACGGTTTGGTGGAACGTTTACAGGTACTAGTGGATACAGTAGTACTACGTACAATATAGCATATATTATGTACAGATTTTTTTCGCAATAATTATATGACGTAGACAGGATACTCATATTATTATGTAGGTGCGATGTATCATGTGAACGAAATTATTTCCCTAGGGGTGCTTACGCAACGCTACGCAATATTGCATGATAATATTGATAGTCTCCGGAATACCTAAACTGTCATACAAAGGAAGTGACGCTAGTAAGCGAGAACTAGATAGCAATTTGCTAGATATGTTCTAGTTTTCTAGTGTTCCAATATAAATATTGACTACTTTCTGCACATATCAATTATGACTTGCTCTTATTAGGTATCAATTAAATTTTCGAACTATCTTATCTACTTATTTTAATTTCGAGTGAGGTATTTATGTGAACAGAACTTATTGATAATTAGTTAAATTATCAGTTACGATTAATTTATCACAACTATGATATCGAATATTAAACATCATAATAATTTCAGTGAATGGGGAAGCCGAACAATTCAAATATAATCATAACTTATCAGTACTTATACCATTGGGTGATTCGAATATTGATTTACTAATAAAATTTTTCTACCTTATGAAATAAATAATAGCTTTGTCCCTCTGCAACGAAACTGTAATTACCTAACATAATTAGATATATTTCTGTGGCAAATATAAGACCAGTTTATTAGAATAAGTACAGTAACTATTGTTAAAACATAGTTAAATATAATTTCAGTATTTTCAGTAGGTAACATTATTCCATGCAGAGATAATGAAAGTAATACGCAATGTGATAATAATAATATGATACTGGTGGTCGAAATAGCTAATTCTGATCAAAGATAAGATATGGGAGTTAATGAGGTTATGTAATATGTTTACTTAATTCCTAAAATGCCAATGTCACATTATTACCTTATTGTTTATACCCTCAGGCCTTTCTACTTCTTAATATCTGGCTGCATGCAGACATGTAATAACCTATGTAGTTATCAACAAGGCTTGACTAATCCATCTTTATCTTTTAGCAGTACGAATTTATTTTATTTTTCAAAGACGTGCAGTTAGTCTTTGAAAGATAAATAAATTATGTATACCTACCAGTACCAATTATTTTAATAGTGTATGCTTAAAAAAATAATTCTAGGTATCAGACTACAAATAATAGGTCTTACATAAGTAAAAGTACATACTCGGGGTATAATCTTACATCACAAATCCTTTATTTGCTGTAGGTAATACCTACCTTGATCCTGATTCCAAAACACTTATAAGGTACCAGTGTTCGTCATTTTGATGTCAATAAAGTGAAACGGCATTATGTATACCTAATACCTACCTAGTTAAGCTGTACGATAATGCCTTATGGAATAAATGTGTTATATTTTAGAAAATACAGTGAACTAAAAGGTCTTACTAAATTATGAACCTGCGTAAATCGGTGTGGCAAATAATGTTTCAGGCGCAAGTACCGTGACCGTGTGCCAAACACTTACAGATAAGCTCAGCACGCTTATCCGAGAATAGTGGACGATCAATCAAACCGTCGCGCATACCGGCAATACTCAATAGACGGTGTTTTTGTACCAAACAGTGCCAAGTGCTTTCCCTTGCCTTGGCAGCTGTCAGCCACGCGGCGCGGGCGTTGCGACCGACGACGCGTTCTCCTTAGTTCATTCCTTACAATAAATAAACAATTGCTATGTACGTATGTCTACATCTATCAATACGATAGATATATTAGTCCTGTATGCAAACATTGCGTTTTGATAATAACAATTGTTGTTAATTCTCGAAAGGCCACGTGGTTATCTGCCGCTCACATTGTTGTTGTTAATTAAAATCATTGTTTTATGTTGGAACAGCAATCGAAAATATTTTAACACATAATATCCTATCACACTGCTGTGTGTTCGGTTGAAACTTAGAAAGTAAGTTGATAAATGACTCGCCTTATAAACTGTATGCGTGTCCTATTTAGCAATATATTTGCAAACATATCGATGTTGACCTCGTGTGAACAGTTATTGCTTCTCTATTTAGATTCCATTCGTGATTGTTACACGCGTAGGCTAACGCCGTCGTCCCTTGAATATAAAGAGTAGATCTTAGTGGCCGCGTGACTAACCTGCCAGGAGGAATTACCATCGATTGTATGCTAAGCAGTGGTGACTGCGGCCGCGCCACTACCATTGATCGCCCGACGCCTCGACACCCGCGCCGATACAAACCGACGTGATTATCAAATGCCAAATTCAATTATAATGGCCTTGTCGCCATAAAAGTCTTGGCATACTAAACATACTTGCCATTTGTGATTAACGAACGGAACTTGTGAATAAGTCTATTCATCGGATACTGAGTTACGTAATAGTTTATTATTGTGCTATTATGCATTGGCTAGTGAAATGTTGAATGAGGTTGACTTGGTAACAGTTATTATTGACATAACGAAATAGATAACCTGCTACACACAACACGCGTCGCAGGTGGACTTTCAACTTTATATATGTTCAGAATTCTACGTTGGGGAAATTTCCTGATAAATACATATCTGATTTGTATTAGAGTTCGTACTATTTTCCTCACTCGTCGTTACTTAAAACCGTCACATCATAAATTCAGTAGTAACATTGTTTATTATACATCCGAACGGATTGTGAAGGTATTTGATCGATTCCGGGTTTAAAAGGAACGTGTAAGTACCTTCACATTTATTTTTAAACCAATGTACCTAACTACATTTATACAGAGTGTAGGATGATGTAACGAATAATTGTTTTTGAAGCGTTAATAATTTATCTGTATTCTGAAAACAAACACTGTTATCAATGTTTATAAGTTCGGCTATATTGAAATAGATCTCGCTGCTCGGTAAGTTCTTATGTAAAAATATGTGGAACACATTAGAAACGTTTGTCTAACTATATAAGAATCTTCGGCTTCGGTTTTTCAGATCCAAATTACGAATTGTAAGATCATGGATCCAAAATCTAGATGTGGCACACCTATTTTTGCACCTAGACTGATTTGACTTAAATCTAGGTATATTACAATACTATTGCTTTAACGGTGAAAACGTCTTGATAACACACCATCACGCCTGTATTCCCACAGGGCTGGTGATTGAAAAACCTAATAACGCTGCTCGACCTGAACTCGCTCGAACGAAAGTCACTAGATTAATGAAGGACTTTTGATATTACTATCAAAAGAAATGTAATTTTCGTATGGGAATCTCATGATTATGGAAAATAACTCTTTAATAGCTGGCCATAAGTGCATATTCGATTAAGATCAAAATAAAATATCCACTGAAATATTACTTGGTTAACAATCTATGTTAGTGCACTTTAATTACTCGGCTTAATTCGACTGAATTCGAGTAACGTTTAATATCACTTGGATGTTTGTTTAACCGACATTGACTGATAAGATAACTCTTATAACAGCTGTTGGTGCCTAGAGGACATTATCTATTGACGCAAGTTAAGATCACGTAGCCTTAGGGTTCTTTGACGACAGTTATATATTTTTGTAGGTACTTTGTAGAGGTGTGTCCCCATTTCTGTTGTTATAGACAAAATTAGGGTCTAAGTACCCACAGAATATAATACATAGTAGGTACTGTAGAGATCGCTGCAAAAAGGCAACATTACTGTTGGTTGGCTGTTAAGACAATCACTTCTTGTTCCCGACATAGGTTTCTATGGAAACACTGATCGATCTGTCTAGTGGAATGAAATAGAATCACAGTGAAATCTCCCAGTGAAAATATTATATTGCATTATCATTAGCAGTACAGAGCGTCGGAAAACTATTTTCGGTTTATTGAATCGAGACACGGGACCTCCTTCATCTACATATAAGTATTGGTTGTTGGTTCATCGTAGGCGCAATGTAGACACCGCATAGTCACAGGTTCACGTCGTAGTCGTCGCGTAGTCACCGCGTAGTCAACTCGTTGTCTACATACGATGATCGTCTACGCAGGAAAGAACCTTATTAAAGTATTCTTTGGTTTTGGTTCAATGTTCATGTTGTTTGCGTAATGACATCTATGTACACAATCTACTGTTCTAGTTTTTTATTTTACTGTTTCACGCATGGGCCAAGGTTTCCCTTGTGTATTTTATTCAGTTTTCCCGATGGTAAGTAATAATAATAATAATTAATATAAAACCAGTAGAATCGCATGTGAGAAATATGTAATTGCAAACGGAACAGTCTCTTGTGCTCTTAATTTCCACTTGACCGAATGTGGTTTCAAGATAATTTGTAATTAAATAAGTATTTTAGCGATAAACTTGTGCTCCCGCTTCTGTCGGTCACGTACACACTTGCTAACTTATTAACACTACCTACATACAAAAGCCATTTTGAGAATACCATAACAAGAAACTATAATAACATTTTGTACTGTACAAAAATAAGTCTAGGTATTTTGTTGATTCAGCATCATCCTTGAATGAAAAATACAAAACAAGCGTTTAAGTTGCTACGATGAACTAGAGATAACATTGACAAGTAACACGGATGAAGAAGCACCGAGTAAACAACAATACTACTTTTTACTTGTAATACAAATAGAAGCAATTAACCAACAAAAAGTTTTTAATTCAAATTCAAACCTCTAGTGGCCGAGGTCGACTTAGTGACAAGGTGCGTCGTCAATTGGAAGAGTAAATAATAAATATTTGGAAGTGAGAGCGACACACACGGATGTGTGGTGACGTCACAATGGAGGCACACGCCACACGACGCCACCGGCCACCGCTATGTGCTTGTTGATACACGCGCACGCGTTCTTCGAGGAAGAACCCTCTGTCAATGGACCGAGGAAGATGCGCCAAGTTGTTTTCAAAACGTTAGCTAGAATCAGCAATACTAGGATTCGAGAGGGCGTAAATATGTTGTGTCAACACGATGAAAACAAGCTCAGGAAACGATTCACAACACACTAAGTATCTATACGTGCTGCGAGTTAAGTTTTCACCTTTCTAAACGCCTAGTTAGAGCAAGGTTTTTTATCAATACTCTGTTCGCAGACGTCCTTGTCGAGCGCTCTATTACATTTGACGATTATTGTTAGTGCTAGTTGGTGGTAAGGCACGGTAAAATTAATAGGCAACATTGAACTTGAACGTGTGTTGCGGTGCGTGCGGGTGACGTCACGCTCACACGTACACGTGCGCGGGGCTGGCATGGCGGCGGCAACACTGGCGCGCCGCGGCCGCCGCAAGGCCGCCGGTGCCTATCGCACAAGCCACTTCGCCACACCGCAGAACCACCGAGCCACCGTGCGCGCCTAACTAACCGTGAACACAGCCTCACGTCATGCACAGACAACACTAACATACATGTACCTATACGACAAAAGCTGGTTAATCTAATACTAAACACACTCTTCGAATTAATCATTCTAGAACGAAGGAAACATCGGAACAATAATAACAGGAAAGCCGACGGTGGAGCTCTGTTGATTTACAAATAAAAAAAACCGCACCAAACTGCAGTGCTTATCTATAAAAATAAAAATGAATGTTTGTTTGTTTGTACTCTAAGCATTGCTAAACCATTTATCCTATTTTGATGAAACCTTGGTGAGTTATTGTGTGCATGCCTTTGCAATGCAAGCTGGGGGAAAGCTAGTTATTAATAATAAAAAAAACATGAATGTCCAGAGTGGTTATTTCCAATAATGCTTACATTAATGGATAACAGTATCGATTACTTCTTTTAAAGTGATCTGCAACAAAAGCCACCATAACTTATTCGCTAAAGTGAAGAAGTCATCATCTGATCATATCTAAACCAATTAATGAAATTGAAGTGTCTGTCTCTGATTTCAAAATGCAAAGCTTTTAGTGAAAACTGCTATGAAATGTATACCTAATCGGAAATGACCTTTATCAGAATGTTGTCTGTCTGTACCTAAGTTCCGAAACTGTTCAATAGATTGGGGATTCAAATAGTAATTTCAACTAAAATTTTCGAATTTAATCCATTTCCATATCTACTAGTATAAAATTTATTTCAAAAATCACAAAAATCAATAAATGTAGCTAGCCTAGCTGTTATTTTGTACAATCATGGTCAATAGTATTTAGTTTGGTATCACTCACGTTATACGAGAATACTATTAATATTTACAAGAAAATCGATAACGTTATACTTATCAGGAATTCGCACTAAGGTTATCAGATCACTGATATCAGTGATAAATAGTTCAGGTTTATATTTATGCAAAATGATGTCATAGTTGATAATAACGGTATTCGCGTTCTTCTCAGTCGATAAATTGCAAAAAGTTACGGTCATAAAGAAAAACAAAGAGGAAAAATATTTTTTTAATACTTGGGTAGTTATTTAATTAGAGGACCCAGGATTTAGTCAGGAACTGACGCGTTATTGAGGACTCTATTTCTATCAGAAAATAATATTTTTCCATTGCCTGTACTTGAGAAAATACCATAAGTATACAAATACATGTATTTTATTGTTTTTCCAGCTCACAACAAAACAAGCACTAATATTATAATGTTTATCTCATCAAGTGACATGAAATTTATTTTGTTAAGATAATATAATTCTTTAATCACTTACATATATAGGTATAAGTATAAATGGTAACAATCGATACAAACAGGCTTTCTCATGAAATAACACTGCTGGAATTGTGAATGAGTAAATTATAGTTATATATTTTGTGTACATAATATAATGACTAGAAACAGATTACCTCTTTAGACTTAATCGTAACATTAGTGCAGTATTTATCATTATTCTACTTATTTCCTGTGGTTACAGTCGCATCCCTAAGGAATTTTTGAGACCAAAGGGAATCTTCTAAAGCTCGCAAGTTCTAATTGATCTCTCTATCAAAATTCTTTTGAGGTAGGTACGGAACCCTAAAAAAAGGGAAACATTGTGAGAAAAGTATTCCTGTGAGATTTTCCCGACCACTTGTGAAGTTAGTCACCAGGCTAGCGTGGTGGACTTATGGCCTTACCTCTCATGAGAGGAGACCCGTGCCCAGCTGTTGGACAGACAATGGGTTGATGATAATATAATAGTATCATAATACATATATAAAAAAATAATCATAACACTAAAATACCTACATCAATAACCGTATTGAAGCAATCGCAGATGATTTAAAGTTCTCCTGTAATTTCAGACTGGGTTCTTAATTTCAAGTTAACTGTTCATGCCGAAAATGCCTTTCTAAGGTCGAAGTTGAATCCATTTAAGGAGGTGTCGAAACGTATCGTTAGAACCTCATTTACCTTGCATAATATAGATACACATGATTGCATATGTCTCGTCTAATATAACCGTTCATAACAGCTATCTAGCTCTCTGTAAATGAGTACTGAAGGGTTGAGTATCTCTTATCTCGTTTAATATCACCTCGCATGCTTTGTTGGTACTTAATATATTTCTTCAAATCTTTTTTACTTTAAAGAGATCTCTGTAAAATGATATTATGCGGAATAATCTACAATGCAATGAAATTATGTTATCAAATGTATTTATTGACTATGTGTTTCCATATTGTTTCCGTAATATTGACATTTAAGTGAAAAACATTATCTTAGATTACATATCTGTGTATCAGAAAAAAAAAACTTTATTTATCTTATGTTCTAAGATGGCCACGTTGATACTTAAATGATATGATGTAATAAATGGTTTTGATAAAACTAACAAGGAAACATTTTTACTAATATTACTAAACGTTACAATCAATATTAGTTAGGTACATACTAAATACATTAGTTAAGTTCCCATCAATTTACTTTTAGGGTTCCGTACCTCAAAAGGAAAAAACGGAACCCTTTTAGGATCACTTTGTTGTCCGTCCGTCCTACCGTCCGTCTGTCTGTCAAGACCCTTTATCTCGGGAACGCGTAGAGGTATCGAGTTGAAATACAAACCAACAACTACAATGAAAAAAAAAAGTCTATGGTCCCTTGAAGCTGTAAAAAAGATACGACCGTTTATGTCGCAAAAACCGTATATTTCGACACTCTCAGGGGAATTAAAATTTATAGGATATTGATCGGTATTGACCGTTGACCTAGAACTATGAAATTTGGCAAGTAATACCGTCCTATACTAGATGTATAGGTATGGAAAAATCTGAAAACTATTATTATACATTTGTAATTAAATCATAAAAAAAGTCTAAAGTACGCAATCAAATTTGTACGGAACCCTCAGTGGGCGAGTCCGACTCGCACTTGTTTTTTCGATATAGTATCACTTACAGAAAATACAAATGTGTACCTAATATCTATTATGTCTAATGCTCATTAATAACAATTTTATGATAAAAGATAGCGAGATAAAATACTATTCCAAGAAATATATAAAGTACTAACAAAATAATAATACTTTACTCCAATTAGCGATATCTATGGTAGATAAATGATACGGTTTATTGATAAATTGTTACTGAGACTGCTCACAGATGTCGTTGCAAAACTTTTTACAATTTTGAAAGCCTCTGAAACCGTGAAGGTTGAGTAAAAACTGTATTGTCACTTCTTATTAGAGCAGGTACAAAATGGCGGTCTGAAGAACGATTTAATTGAATTTGACACACCTTTCTGAACATTCAAGAGCTACTAAGGTACTTCCGGATTCTACTCTGTATACCTAAACACTGAAGAACGTTAGATACGTTCTATGCGTTCTGAAAAACTCGTATTTATGTAGCCATGAATACTAATTTAGTAAACCGGCCTATTGAAATAGAACCACAGCCAAAAAATTATTTTATTTTTATGCCAACAACACCAGAAACTAGAAATCCGTAGGTACCAATCTATCGTGCATCCAATTGGTAAGAGGTGAAGTTAATAGGAGCGGGTACAGCAATGCAGTAACATATTAACTCGGTTGGCGCATGCAACATTCGCTCACTTGGCGTATTTGCGTATCGTACTTCTTGCATAAGTGGTGTATTTCGCAACATCTTACTACAGTGTTGCCGCGAAAGCTGTGACGTAACCGCTGCGCAGGCGCTGCCGTCCCATTGATTAGACCAAGCTGTGAATGTAACCAGTTACTTAATCCTAATGACTGCTATTCACAGTTTTTATCACTGTGAAATAAAGAGTGCCAATAGCAATGCATCAATGTAATATACTTATAGATAATGCTGCAAGTATTGAATAACTGTGTGTACCTGTTCTTTATATTTTAATAAGTATTTTTCCCTATAAATAAATGTTGTATAGGATCCGTTATACACGTGGTTAACGATCCACGTGTAAGCATCATTTATTTAAAGAAGTACTTTTAGAAAAAATCCGAAACGTTACCTTTGATGTGTATTTCAAAAGATTGCCTTCGGCATCACTGAGAAACATCGACAGGTCGATGTTAAAATATTCAACAATAAATAGGCTAGTCGTATTTTTAGACAGGACCACTGTCACGAGGAGACGGCGGGTCAACAACATCTATCAAGTCCCAAGTGAGTTGGAACAAGACAAGAAATACAGTAAATACCTAATTTAAAGGTTATCTATAATACAATACGGTTCAATTATGTGTGTGCGTCTGAAGTTATGTGCAAGTGGTTTATCAGTGGTAAATTTTAATATAAAATCTCGGTGTTAGGATGACCATCATTTAATAGTAAATCACCACACCATCTACTAGTTTAAATAATTGAAATCTCGACAGCCTCATTAGTCTAGTGGTTCCAAGCGCGACTGCTACGCTAGAGGTCCTGGGTTTGATCCCCAGGTCGAGCAAAGTGTTATTGGGTTTTTCTATGAAATTCTCAGTAGCAGCTCGGAGTCTGGAGTTGTGCCCGGTGAATGGCTATAAGCCCGCCCCCTATAACATGGGACCTAAACATACCGGCGAACTGTGGGTGTACATTAAGTACGCCTCTACCTAACCCTTCGGGGAATACAGGCGTGATGGTATGTATGTATGAAATATTGACTTGTAAAAGTGTCTTTAAAAGATCATTTTACGGACATAAATATAATTTACTGATTTCGATATTTTTACATTTATTTCATAATTATCTACATATATAATTATTTAACTGATTTCATCAGCGCGACTGTTTGGAACGGCTATCTTCATTATTTCGACCATAGGTACTGTAATTGAAAACCAGATACTAACACACACTGTCAATTTGTGTATTTCTCGAGACCAAATGGTCTCGATTTGGTCATGGTCACAACCATTTGACGGTATAAATCGATCGAATTTAATTTATTTTATCAATCCTGTAAGTACCTATTAACATAAGTTAATAAGTAGGTACGGTTTCATAAATAACACCAAATAATGACTGCTAAGTATCTATCAAGACCACACTACTACTAGTCGCTTTCTGCTTATAGAGTCACCAGTAAAATATAAGAAGCTTATGTATGTCAATTCCAGAAACATTTCGAGATTTTATTTTAATTTACTAAAGCTTATTTTTCTATTTTTAACTCTGAAAATAACATGATTGTGTAAATATATTTTTACATTAATACTTGAAAAATCTAACTTTCATTTGACCTTTAAACGTTCGATGCACCCTGGGCATTCAGCATCACTATCAACCTGCTAATTGGCTTTTTAATTGATTAAAAATGCATTCTTGTGTAACTCATGCTTACAGGATAGTCACTATTAGACTAGTCATTTAGGTATTTGTAAAAATTTTGTTTAAACAAAGTACTTTTAAGTATATTGTGTACTACCTAGGTATTAAATAGTTCCATAAATTCTACCATTGTTATTGGCGTAGAAACATAATTTGTGTTGTGAAAATAAATTACTTATATACAAAACAAGAAAATTATTTATCTAAATGAAATTAAAACACTTAAACATTACATTAAATACAATGTTAATATTTTCCAGGTGACCAAAAATAAAATTATAACAATCAAATAAGTAATTTTAAGGTCAATAGCTTGTAAGTTCCCGTGATTTTTTTTAGTAGTACCGAGTAGCTTGTAACATTATCAATTATTTTTTTTATGTATGTTATTGAATCATTTTGTTATTAAATCTACATACCCCTATATCGGATACCTATGTATAATTTTATAAATAGCAATTAACATTCGAAAGTCAATGCGGATAATGCTATGCACTGGGGATATCCCATGATATGCCCTTGGTACCTATGACTGCTATCGATTCTGGTATTACCGGATTTATGAAATAATTAAAAAACAAAAGAACAAAACCTCTACGGTACGAAAGAAACTCACTTGACCGAGAGAAAAAGTCAGTTTTATTGTAAAAATTGGAACAATTTTTTGGAATTGTTTGTCCGTGGGTTAAATAATAAACTGTGCTCGTCATCATACTAATTTGTATATATCTAAAGGTAAAGCTTTGCTTAAAATACTTTCAAATGAGATTTCCAACGATGTCTAAGACTAACAGAGACTGTTTTTTTAGTTATACCTTTTTTGGGCTGCGGCAGGGTCTGTCGGACTCGTACCTACTAAAAACTACATTTGCCTTCCCTTGCCTTATATTCACGGGCGACGATGGAAATATTTACATTTGTATTGAAATTTGACACATGGAAGCGTTTATGTTTTGATTCGACCGTAGCGTGAAGACCACACGAAAACTATTAAAATATTTTAAGGTTGGGACATAACACGTGGTTAAATAGAGCGTTTGTAAATTTCAATACCATACGTTTACCTACAAATGATTCGTGACGTGTTATCGCATTGAAATTTCACTTGTCTAGGTGGCATTCATAGTCTAAACTGGTACTAGAATCGAACGATATTGGTGTTATTGCCCTGGATAACTACAAAGAATGTTCAGTGTTAACATACGACGGAATATTTAACTAAATTCATTATTTTATTCTATTCAAAGATATTTAGAAATAAAAGCTGATTGGAAAACCACGATAGGTTCATACCTAATACTCAATAAAATATATGCTACACAGAATTAAATATAAACATAGTAAACGGTACAGTACAGTAGTAGGTACAGTTTATTGCCATGGTCAGGACTGTTTCCTTCTCAAACACCTTGGAAATACCACTTTAAATATAGTAACGTCCAATGTTTGCTTTAAAATAACTAGTCGGTAAATATACGTATATGTATGTATAGATAGGTGCTGTCATCCAATCCATACTCCATACTTATTTTAATATTATAAATGCGGCAGTATGTTTTGTCTGTTTGCCTTAATGCTACATTTTATCTCAAAAAGTCCTTTTTAGAATGCAAGTGGAACCGCTTGCTACAGTTGTCCATTATAAAGTGCGTTATCGTGATAAATTATAATACGTAAAAAATACTTGGTGTAAAAACTTGCGTAGACTAATGGAAAAGATTAAAAACATGTTAAAGAATTATAAACAGATATCTTGGGCTCAGCCAACCATTCCACGCAAACGAAGTGTATCATTATACCCATCGTCAATTAATGAAAGTTAAATAGTTCCCGCATTGTTTGTGATAGATGTATAGATACATTGGCCGAGACGAAGGTAACAGTACAAACATCCAACTGTGCAAGGGCCGTGTTGACAAACAACACCCTTTAATATAATCATTGTTTACCTTGCAACAATGTGTGTTTGTAATGAATAATATTTAAATGCAAATTGTTTCACGATTTTCATTGTTTCAGTTGAACCAGAAATAGCTCGTGATTAAATGTCGTCTTTCAGCTTTTTGTTAAGCAAATATCTGTGGCTCTCTCCATTCAGAAGTGCTTCATGACAACAGTAAGAATGCACATTATCTTATACAATTATGGTGAATATTATTTAAACTTATGGTCAGATGATAACATATAGCGCGTATTTTCTGAATGAGTTTCCGCTTCCACATATTATTTACATAAGTGACAATTCAACCAACTTAATACTTATTATGTTTAATAACCCGTTATTTACTGAATACGGACGAAGCAACGAACTACTTACATATATTATTTTGTAGCTATCAATTTAATTTATTAAAACAACTATGCTCGTATCCCAAGATTGAGACAAATGGACAGGGAAAGGACAGGCAGCTGTCTCATTAGTCTGGTTTCGATTCCCAGGTCGAGCAAAGTGTGATTGGGTTTTGTTTCTCGGTTTCGGTTTTCTCGGTTTACGGCAAAAGATACCGGCGAACTGTAGATTATTACACCTCTGCCTAACCCTTCTGGGAGTACAGGCCTGATGGCATCATGTATGTACTGGTGCAGCGGTTTAGTGGTAAAAACGTAACAAATAAATGGACAGTCAATTTTAAATTTATAGGTAAATACCACTCACTGATTAATCATGAAATATGGAAATCTGAAAGGCCGGCAAACTGGAAACATTATTTTATTATAGGGTGTGAGCATTCGGGTTAGAAAGGACTTTGGAAAAATCTTACGAGATTGGAAAACGAGATTAACGCTAGTACTAATGGGTTTTTTGAGTGTGTAGGATTATGTTGTTAGTCTGGGTTACTAAAACCGCATAGACATTCTGCCGCTAAGCAATTATCTGGTACCACTATTATATTTAAGTTTATAGGGATTACCCATCACTAGCTTACAATTTTGAAATTACTGTGCAAATGTATTAAGTAATTAGGTCACAAGACGCGCGAGTGATACCACTGGTGTTATTGGCGTCTATAGGCTGCGGTTACCATTCACTATCAGGCAGCTCTTAAGCTTGTTTATCATCTTATATTATAACAAAAAAAAACACGCGGAACGCAACTATAACTATAATTATAGTTGTATATGCGATGTCTGCGTGGGGTCGTGTGGCATCGATATGATAACAAAGAAGTGAAGCTGATGACGAGGTAACGCGAACCACTGGAACTAACCTCTTTGATTGTTTACATATTGCAATAAGATACGCTTCTGCACTCGTGAGAATGTTCCGTTAACATGATCGGTATTGTCAGTTCACACTCCACTTGCATGATATACGCTAATTATGCTGTGCATTGTACTATCCAAACTAATATCATGATGCGAAAGTAACTCTGTCTGTTTGTTTGTTTTTAAGTTTTCACGCCTAATCCGCTGAAACAATTTTAATAACTAGTTTCACCCTCTTCGCCCCTTTCCTAAGTACGATCCTTAGGAAAGGGCCGAAGAGAATGAAACCACAGTTATTAAAATGATGTTGAATAGTATGTAACCTTCCTGATAAATGACCCCGTGCATTAGTGAAAACAGTAGTAATTTTAAGTTTATCGCTTTAAGACGGGCACTTTGTTTCATAGTATGTAGTGACTATAGACGAGTTTCTGCCCAGGCATTTTGAACGAAAAAAATAAATGCCCTGGCATAAACCCATCTATATAGATGGGTTTCCGGCCAGGCATTTTGGGTGAAAAAAAAAATGCCCTGGCATAAACCCATCTCTAGTAGTGACTATTGAAATAACACTACTTTTTAGGGATTTTATTGGGTTATATTATTTAATTCCCTGTCACAGTTACACTGAGGTGTTGTACGTTTTAATGTCAGAAACCAACACGGAGTAACTAGATTTTGCCCTAGACTTCGTCTGTCGGGACTTCAGAAATGGGTTCAATTTGGATAGAAAGTATCTTATGTATTAATCCAGTTTATGAACTGTTTTCCAACCATCCAAATCCGTTTAGCCGTTTTTGGTTTGGACGATTGAGTAAGAAACATACAAACTTTCACATTTATGATATACTCGTAAGTAGGATTATACCAAAAGATGAACATGAATGCGTCGCTCTACATTTATAAATACACTAAGTAAATATAACTTTAATTTAAGATTTTTTGTACTGTAACTACTTAATCTAATTTTACTGTAAATTAAAGGTTGTGTCATATTACATAGCGGATCTAAATATGTATTTTTTTAATTTGAAATGCGAGCATTATTTATAAACATAATTTAAAAGGCTGCTTAGTGGTTAATATAAGTTCATTAGTTTATAATAGTTGATTAAAAGGTATGCTTCAGGAGCTACCTAAATAATATTACTGTTGTTATTTCTTAATAAACAATTGTAATTCACAGCTCATCGCTATAATGAGAAATAATACTGATACAGTAGTTATTACATAGCGTACATAAATGGTAAATTGTTCATAAACGTAGTTATATTTCCATATAACATTATATTAGATTACGTGGTAAAAATAATATTATGGACATACTATTTATTTAAACAATAGCGATGTTATGTATGGTATTTCTTTTTGCAATGATCACAACATCCTTCCTCAAACAATTTAATGGTTGCTTTTATTTTTAATATTAGGTAGGTACATTGTTATTAATATCTAATAAATAACTGTAGTACCTATGTAGTATAGTGTATTCATTTATTTGGATCGATTAACTACTTCATTCTATTGACACCATTTGAGATACTGATGAGAAATATAAATACATTTTACCATCATAATCATAACATACCATCACGCCTGAATTCCTCGAAGGGAAAGAGCAAAGATGTACACCCGCAGTTCGCCGATAAATACATTTTTAATCTGATTTATCTGTAACTGAATTCCCGAATGCTCCTTTTTACGTTACATTTTCTCCACTATTTTGTGAACAATTCGCATTCAATGTGACTTCTTCACGTTTAAAAAGCAAGCATAAATAAAGCAATTCTTACGTAAAACATAATGAATTTATGTTTTTGTTTTTATATAATGCATGACTTTTATTTAAGTATTATAATAGGTATACGTGTGGCAAAATAAATAGTTTATAATTATGTTTCCTTTTAGTTTTTAATTAGGTACCTACTTAATTAATTTTATTGAGGTTTATGAGCCAATTAGTGGTGTACCTTCGAAGCCTGTAATCAGATACCCATAGAATGTACCCGCACAAACTATCTCCATTAATAAAAAAGAAGAATAGTAAAATTTTATAAAATAATTAACATAGTTATCTATGGTCGAACATACATACCTACATACATAAAATATGTTATACATAGGACATAATACCTACATTAAAAAAAATAGTATTGAAAAACAAACAAATTAGGAACCTCCTTACAAATGAAAGGATAAAGGTTAGTGAAACAAACAAAACAGGGCAAGACATAGCATTTCGTAGCAATCGTAGCTTCTACTTAATCCTGAATGATGCTACGTATGTGATTCTAATATTTTATTTTCATCAAATGGTATAAGGAAAAAAATTATCACTAATAAAAACTTTGGCCTTAAATGGTGTTATGCCGTGGCTCTACCTTCTAGAGAATAATAAAACACACAAGACCTACCCTTATCTTTTACTTGACCTCTATGATTTATATATATTATACAACAAGTATCTAGTATTAACCCATATTCAAGATAAAGATACACGAACATTATAACTATAACAGTGATTGATAGATAACAAAAGATGGTGATTTACTTTCCCAGCGAACTGAACAAGTCTGTGAAGATACGCGTCACACTGTCTATAAACTAGAAGTTATAAATAATCTCATTTCCTTTGAATAAAGTACCTACATTACATAAATGATCTTTGAGTATGGTGTTGTTGGAGCAGCTCATTATTTATTGACTAGTTTCATGTATGTACAATCAAAACGTAACGTTCATTCATGTCTGTTAACTATTTATATACATACATATGGCTATGTACAAAAATAAAGCGCGTATGCACGAATACAGGTATGCGAGGTATTATCGTAGCTAATACAGCTGATACCGCCAGATATCGCTACGTAGGCGGGCGCGGTAGCTAGTTGATAACACAACGCACACATGCACAACCGCCGTACTTACATACACACTTGTTCAAAGTGTGCGTGTAACACTATCTGTGACACAAGCTATGATATCTCTTTGTTTTCTTTGCAACCGCCGCTTGTTATCTGACAAATGGTCCTCGTTTATTTTATAGGTATCATGAACCCTTAGCGGAGTAGAATTACGGTTAGTTAATACGCGGATGGTAATAACACGTTACAGAACGGCAATAATTATGACAGGTTAATATGTGCAACATTACTGATATAGGACGAAATCGATTTAAGCTATAAGTATGCACCATGTAGTTACTCGAAATACTTATCTGCTATTTATATCAGGTTTGGTCACTAAGTAGATACTAACTCGTTTAAAATTATTTATCTTTAAAAACGGTTTTGTACTAGGTATGATTATTTCTATTACAAAATTTGTATTTTATGCCACATATACAATTAATAATTATAGAAAACATTGTAGTCAGTGTTAATCCAGATATTCATATTATTTAGCCAACAAATACAAAAAATGTCAAAAAAATGTTTTTTGAGGTTAAGTGTCAGCCCGACGGCGACGGGTTGACATAGCTCTAACCTTATCATGTGGTGTCCAAATGGCAATTGTCACAGAATATTTTTGTAACATAATTTAGAACATTTGTCTTGGAGTAGCGTGCAAGACGCGCAATGCACGTTTAGGCCTATTATCAACGAGAGGCGCCGGTATCTAAAACTAGGTTAAATAATCAATCTCTTCTTTTTTCAATCGTTCTATCACTACTAAAGGTCATTAGTCATAACTTTCTTGGTTTAATAAAACCAATTTAAAAGAACTAAGTATACGGCACCCAAACTACATATTTTTGTTAAGTTTATATTCTTGTTGCACTATTTTGTTTCAAAAATCCTTCCCTATAACCCCTTTTGTACCTGACTGCTTAAACTGCTTTGGATTTTAAACAGTATTTACCTGAGAAGGGACAAATGGGCCGAACATTTCTGATAACCAACGTAAAGTGACTTTATTTAGTTACTAATCTAAAGTGATTTTGACCATTACATACACAGCACACCACCGTACACGTTATGCTTGCTGTCTAGAGAGTAACAGCCAGGTTTAAGAAGTCTGCTATGCTAAGGCGCACTGCAAAATGATATCAGCTTAGTACAATGCTAGTTAAACTCTTTACGCGGGTTCTCATTCAATCTCTCAACCTCAATTGTGAAACAGACAAGCATATCCTGGATAGTTTCTAAAATATTTGTTAAAACCAATGATAGCCTGGTGGTTACAGCCGAAGCCAGCCATGTACACGTGTCTTTACCTTTTCTCATTCCTATGCGGGTAGGAAAATTTATTTTCAATTGCTATTGGTGAAGCAAAATATTTCTTGATAAAACCTGCAACGGCACGAAGATCTTGAATGTATGTGAAATCTGCTAAAAATCGTGGTGAACTAGTTTGAGCTATCTGCCATTTTGGGAGGCAATCCGAGGCCTAATGCCTATCTATTAGTTTATATCTATCTATTTAATTAGTCCCATAAATATGGAATAGTAGCGATTGCATCCCAAGGCTTCAACCTAGTAGATATATGTCAACAAGTGCTATAAATAACAAGAGTAGTCATTAAGTTGTTAAAATAAGGAGTTTGTAGTGTGATAAATATGTGATCCATTTACTCACGTAAGTACGAGATAATGTACAATGTGTGGTACTGAAGCCTCAACACAAACCTAAGGGACAAATGTGTGCGCCAGAAGTCATTGCACGGATGTTCTCTGTATTATACTTTTTTCCGATTCATCCTTATTTGGACAGACAAAAGGAATGGCCCATACGGCCAAGTCATACACAGCATAAGGATTTTTGTTTTTGCGAAACAGTTTATCGTATAACCTTGGTATTACATTGGTGTTTTATAAGCGGCTGCCAGTATTTGTCACGTGTGTAATGATGTGAGCAGGCCAGCGTGCTTTATCGAAGGATTTTCCGATGTTATCCATCTTACTAGCATTTTGCGTCATCGCGGAAAAGTGTTTATATTGCAAAACGTTTATTATTATTTTGTTTATCTTCCACTGCATAGATTTTAACATTTAGTTGATATTTTGAGGTGTTTGTTTGATTGTGGTGCGGTTATATTGATGCTGCTTTAAGAGATGATGTCGGTATTCTTTAAAATTAAGGTTTAAACCTACGAATTTAATCAACGTTTAAAATCCAGAACCTACACTTTGTGACGGATTCGGGTTTGTTCTATTCTTTGAGGAACTAAGGCTTCTATATGTACCGGGTTATTTTCGACAAAAAGGTCTATTCTGTCCTCTCCTCTTTAATTTTTTTACTTCAACTAAAGTGTTCATAGTCTATAGAATTTATAGATCTTGAAAGGCGTGCAACTGCCCATAGATAGAATTTAAAGAATGCTAGATTTTTAATGAAGTTGTCCGCCACGGTTATCTGTGTACAAAGATATTTTAATAAACGGTAGTACATAGTATTGCGTGTACAGTCACATACAGGCGGGGTCGAAGTTTATCGGACGAGCTAACTGCCCACTTGTACTTTTCCTACTTGTTCTAATTTTAACTCATCAATTATTGAAAATGGTGCATTGTAGTAAGCTGATAACGACTTACTATTGTATTGTCACATTAATTGTTTAATGATTATTCCCTCAAGCGCAGAACATATAATGTTTTTATTACTATTGCTATTAATTACATCCATTACTGGTTTGTAATTGTGGGATATGTGTTTGTTACATAGTAGATGATAAGTTTATGAAGTAAATTACGATGTTTTTTTATAAAAATGATACCTCCAACACTGGCCAACGAGTTCAAATGTTATAAGAAAATGTAAATAGTCATTATTTGTACTGAAAGTGTGATCTAAAACTATGATAGAGTAGATATATTCTTGTTCCTATCTCCCTCATAGTTTTAGATAAGAAACTAAATAACACTAAGTGCGTTTAAAATTAAATATTATTGTGTACCTACCTACTTCCTTAATGATTATGATAATTCTAAACTTGACTTCAAGACTTCTTTCAAACTTCTTGAGTCAAATTGAGAATTATCTTATGTAAGTAGTAATATTACTTAATTTAAAACGCACTTAGTGTAAAAAAATAATTTGTAACCTTATAAAACTTGTAACTTTTCTGAAAAGGAATGTTTCTTTACATATTTTTTCAATTTCTATTTGTAAACACTAATCGAAAATCACGCTTGAGACCGTGTTCTAAAAGGTCATGTAGAGATAATAGAGCCAGAGTGATAGTAGACTAATAAAGAGTCACCTAATCATAGGTTAATTAGCTAATGTTTTATGACTACCTACCTACCTATCACGTGGAATATAATTACCTAAGTTGTTTTATGATAATGCTCAGACAAGTTAAAAAATAAATATGCTTGGTCAGAGTAGGTAGGTAGACAATTAAAATTGCACAACGCTGTAAGGCATTTTCCATGGTAGGTATTGTTTGTCAAGATCATTGACATGTAATGAATCTCAGTGAAAAATTATAATGTTGCCAACATAGTGACATAATAATAAGACCGGTTTACGTATTTTCACGCCACAAGTTGCCAGATAATGAAATTCTACCGGTGTTTTTAACAAATTATTGATCATACCGGAGCTATATAAGGTGGTCGTTTGGTAGTTTCAGTCATTCTTAAGGTTTAGGTGTTCTCCTTCTTGAATATACAATGTGTATTGTGTGTGCAAACAAAACTTAGGAAGGATAAACGTCGTGCAAATGAGGGGTGTGCTGGACTGGAATACTACTGTGAATGACAGATAACAATAGAGAGCAACATGGAAATGTCGACAGGCGCCAGGTCTAGCTGCTCAGCTACCGACACGCTCGGAAACAACCTAAATAAAGCGGCCAGCAGGGAGCAGCGTCTGACGGACGCGGAACACGCACACACGCGCGCCGCACACACCCGCGCCGCTGCACACTCGCGCGCGCACGCACACACCTCTCCCCAGACGAAAATAAAATCCACTCGTATGCGCCATGCAAATAGGAAGGCGGCCCGTGCACGCGAGTCGCCAAATCAACTAACAGATCCTTACGTTTCGTGGCACTGTCGCAAGACGGTCACGGGCGCAGCATCGCAGGCCGCAGGTCACAGCAACGTTCGCCGGTCGGAGATCTCATCCAAAGGAAGGCGCCGCCGTCCGCCACTACGAACTGGTTTGGTACGCTCGGATTCCGATGGAAAAGTACACGGGCGTAACGTCCACGAACATTCGGCACTCGCGGTATGGCGCGCGGATTTCACTGCGGTCACTCGGCAGGAAAATCAACGGGCGGAGATTAGCATGAATGATATCATGGGTCGATCTGACGACGAGGCAACGAAACGGAGTGCGACGTCGGCGCGGGTCGCGCTGCGACTGGCGGCGGCACTACGCGGAGCCCCGTGCGTAGTGAGTGGCCGTGAGGCGCGGGGACGAGGAAACCCGGCGCGAGTACGGAGCGCCCAGCGGCGCGGGGGGCGCGGATTAATCACGTAGTAAGTATGACCCCCCTCCCTGAACCCCGCGAACCCGGGCCGCACCGCCCGCGGCGCCGCCGCCACCGATAGAACCTGCGCTCCACCGATACATAAATAAATACTAAATGCAATATGAGCGCTCGTCGTGCCAGACTGAAACCGAACACTTCTCGGCGGAATGAATTCTTGTGTGAGCGTTGGCCGTTGCCACCGAATGACCGAATGTTGTCGACGGGCCGCGAGCCGCCGTCGGCCGTCGCGCTTCGCCACGTAAACCCATGATGCAATGCAACTGTTAAACACCTCTTATGTTATCAATCAGCTCGAGAGATGCTGTTATGTAGAGTTGTCGGACGAGTGTTTGCAGTTTCAACATAATATGAAAGTTACTTCCGTGACAATGCTGTGTATGGACAAAATACACTCATTGAGAAGTTTCCTGTGCTGCCAGTCTACCGCCGTGCAGTGTGCAGTCGTGTGTATTGGCGACGATATTCTGTGTTGTGTGTAATTGCATGTAATCTCTACAACAGGTATTTCTCTCAGTGGAAAGGTTCTGGAACCGGTTCTATAATTCTATGTCGCTGACGTCACGGCATGCTTCGACCTCAAGATGCCTACCACGGACCTTTCTACTTTTTATTTATATACTTAGCACTTGAGAACGCTACAATAAAACGATATTAGGATTAAAATAACGAAATTAAGTGATCTGTTTACTTGACCGCTGTTAGCATTATGATGAACATTCGCAAAGTTATTCCTAAACCACGTCATTCATTGCCGTAAGTTCAGGGGTCGAAACTATTATCCGTAATTTATGACTAATAAAGTGATACCGATACTGATACCAGTACAAAATTTGCCTAATAGCTGCAGAAAAATTGAGCAACCTACCCAATTGATCAACATTCCAGACGTGCTCCGAAATAAGTTGAAATAATTAGCCTTCTATGGACTTCAATAATTTAAGAAAAAATATTTGAAACTAGAAATAATCCACACTTGTAGTTAATTTTTAAGTTTAAGTTTTTGCGACAAAAAAGGGTAAAAACATTTAACTTGTAAACACAATTGTCGGTAGCTTGGCACTTAGAAATAATCCTGGCTGCCTCCATTGTGTCCGAGAAACGGTTACTCAGATAAGCCTTAAAAAGACTTATCTAACAATAATGGGACGGCCCCTTACGACAAATGGTCGGTCATGACTTATTGTCATAGAAATTATTTTGTTGGACTTACATTAACAGTCGCCCCATAGACCACGGTGTAGGCTAACATCTTATTAAAACTGATTGGACAAGGACATATACTTAAAACTTAATATTCCAAAGCCGTTAATATTTTGCTGAGGGTCCGTGTGACCTACAGGTCCAAATATGCCGCCCCCAGTTCTAGTTTAATATTAAACTGAAACCGTATTTGAAGAAAGAATGTAATGGTTTGTGTTCGTTTTGTAAGGTTACTCATGGCTGCTAAATTCTAGAGACGAAGAAGACATCTTCAGCTCCATTCTCAGCTTCAATCTCCAAATGCAGCTTGTCTATCTCGCTCCAGCGGCTGTCTAAGGATTTTAGCGCGTTTTCTACTTACATTTCTCGTAAGGGCCTTAAAATTGATGTGAACTGCTTCCTTATTAACTTGTCGGTTTTGCTGAGTCTTCTTGTTGGATTACAAGAATCTTCCTGGCGAAATGACGTACCTGGTTGTGTGTGCGCGGCTTCTTCTTCTGATTTGCGCTGACCGACGCTCGTCTGTTGTGTATCGCGCATACCTGGTGATGTCACCGCTACCTCCGCTTCTGGTCTACGGGGCCTCTAACTAACAACTGCCTTTTGTATTCTTCATCGTATCGTATCATCTTCGTATTCAACATCTTTTTTAATATTGGTTAAAACCTTTTTGAGACCTTCATAAAGTACGGTTTGTTACTTGATTGCTCCAAAAGACAGACTCTGCACTCCAACTTTCTGCTGCTGTTAGTTGCTCCCGTACGGAACCTTTTACACTGTTTCACTAGGTCAGCCCTGGTACGCAAGGGCTCGAAGGACCATGAAGAAAGAAGGTAATGGTTTGTGACCTACGGTGCTATGGTAACCTAAGACACTTCTTTCTTTCTGAAGTTTATTATAATTACGTATGGTAGTAATGGTTGAAATAAAGTCTCGAGTTGGTAAAAAACTATATTACGCCGCACAATAGTACCTACATTAAACAAATATTAAAGTTAAGTAAAGTGACACTAGTTCAACTCAATGGTAAAATATTGGCAAAATGATTATGGTAATAGTTTATGGTTTATGAGCACACGGCGTCTCAATGAGCGGCGAAACTATCTGAAAAATTGTGTAAAACCGGTAATGAGCACATTCGCTGAGTGTTCGATTTTAACTCGAATAGTATTAGTACTATCCTAAGCCTAATCGTTTCCCAACTATATTAGAAGTAAGGCTGCCGCTGAATGCCGAATGCATTTTACACGGAGCGACTGCCATCATGTTTGATCAATTTTTTACGTGGGAGAGTCATGCTTCTGCTCGAATGGGCCGGCTCGACCGGAGTACCACGGATACCACGGCCTCACAGAAAACCGGCGTTAAACAACGCTTAGATTGTGTTTCGCCGAGTGAGTGAGGTTACCGGAGGCCCAATCCCCTTTTAAAAGGTCGGTAACGCACTTGTGACTCCTCTGATGTTGCGGGTGTCCATGGGCGGCGGTAATCGCTTACCATCAGGCGATCCGTCTGCTCGTTTGCCCTCCTATCACATAAAAAAAAACAGACATCGAAACGTAATTTCTGGGCAATACTGATATCCTAAGAATAGGGAGAGCTTTTGGGCTTCTTACTACCACTAACAATTATTATTGGTTCTAATATGACATCAGGAACCGATGGTTTAACATAATCTTCGAGGCACAGAGACGTCTCAACGTGCTATGAAAGATAACCCATACATAACACGGCATGTTGTCCCTTCTATATATTTAGTTATTCATTAGGTACCTATTAGCGGTGGTATGGGTTGCAATGCCTCTTTTTCTATACCTACTAACCGCTAAATAATCAGTATTTTACACAAAGCGACTGCCATCAGACATCCGCAACTTAACTAATTTTTGGGCAATTCTGATTCCTGGAGAGCTTTTGGGGTTCTAACTACTACTGACAGTTCACGGTTGTCACAGGTCTCCGCATGACCGCTCTCTCCGAGGCACACTTGAAACCAAATCTGTAGATTTATTATAATTGATTCTCTCTGTACCCAGTAGAGGTACATGATATAAGACAAAGACACATTTATTATATTACTAGCTTTTGCCAGCGACTTCGTCCGCGTGGAATAGTTACTTTGTTCCCTAGTTCTTCGCCCGCGGTTTCACCTGCGTTGCCCAGTTCCTAAGGGTTGTAGCGTGATGTTTTAAAGCTTGAAACCTTTCTCATGAATCACTCATTTTCCCAACATTTCCCTTCACTGCTCTGCTCCTATTGATCGTAGCGTGATGAAAAGTATACTATAACCTGCTCAGGAGTATGAAGAACAATTGTACCAAGTTTCGTTGAAATCCGTCGAGTGGTTTTTGTTTGTATAACGAACATACAGACAGACAGACAGACAGACAAAAATTTTACTGATTGCATTTTTGGCGTCAGTATCGATCACTAATCACCCGATGATAGTTATTTTGGAAATATATTTCATGTACAGAATTGACCTCTCTACAGATTTATTATAAGTATAGAAGATGGAAATGTTCTCATTCACAATCATTATAATCACATTAAGTAAAAAATATGGATGCGAATTTATAAACTATAACAAATAAAAAACGTTGTATTTATTTAATTTAAAAAAAGTACATAGGTATAGCTCTGTACGTTGTAAGTATATTACATAGTGAAGGTTGTAAAGTAACCATCGCGTTGAACTCTTCTGCTAGGGCCATCGATCGATTGGCCACGCTCAGGCGCAGCTTACAATCAAACGCGTTTTTTTATCCCGACACTGATGGAAACCTTTTTGATGCATGTTAAACTTTGTTACACATGAGTACCTACTTTAAATTACATTTTACTGTATTTTTATGTAGAAATAATGATTCGATGTTTAGGTACGTTAATATACGTACAGAGTGTAGACAAAAAACAAAACAACTGCATGAAAAATATAGTTTTTCTTTTGTTATAATTATCATTTCCTATTTAAATTAAAAGCGCTTCTATGTTGTGCGGACAATGGACATGGGATCAGGTGGAGCTTTAGTGGTTAGACTGGAAGCCAATCTCGATCTCGAGAAGGTTGGAAAAAGTTAGCTCATCGATTTGAAACATGAAAAAATGTAATCATGTTGGCAGATTGGTGGTCAGTTTGTTCAACTACATTCTTTGTGCGTGTTCTCTTTGTGAGGACAATGTTGATAGCCGGCCCCGACGACGTCAGTGTCGCGCCGTGCGTGACGCCAGCAGGTGCGCCCGCGCATAACCACACATGTGATCTACTACATTACTTAGTTTATCAAAACCAACGATCAGAACGCAATTCATTTGTGTTTTTAACTTTTAATGAATATCAATAAGGTTTGTTTTGCTTTTAGCGGTTAAGTTATATTTATATCTAAAAAATAAATCAAAGTAGTTATATACCTAAATTATAATAGATATACTCTTATTATCTTAATCTAGAACGCAATCTGGCCGAAAGTCCTCTGGAAATTAGAGAAAAAACTAAAAACGCACATTCAAATCGACATTGAAAAGTTATTTCGCATAGATCTACTGCATGTATTTCGGTTACATTGTTCAACTTTTACTTGGAAATCAAAGCCATTGGGCAGTTTCCAACATTACCTAACTAGTGTAATTTATGGTACTAAACAAATTTATGGTGCTCCATTCATTTATTCAAATAACCAGATTTAGTAGAGGGGCGTGAATTGTGAATTTCATCTAAATTTGAATTGAATAGTCAAATCCATGTCTAGGTACTACGCAAGTCGTAATAATAAACCGATATAAGGGTCAATACCAAGAGATGATTACATGGATGATAGAATATTCGATGATGATTCTATAATAATAATACAAAAGATTAATTTCACTTAATTTCTATTCAAACGTCAAGTTATAAGAAATATAATGGTGGTATTAGTAGATATTGTTGTGTGCATCTTTATTATTTGAGAGTAGTTTATTGACTCCTAAGTTCATGTCGGAGGCAGGGCGCAGACGTCTGCCTGCCCACGCCGACACCGATAATAACTACAGGTAAGTACCTACCTCTAATACTCTGAAATTATGAGGCATCCAATGACATTTATAGTTAAAAAGAGGATCCCTAATATTTTATTTGAGATTGACGGTTCTTCCCCTTGACTGTATGAGACCCTTTACAAGTTTTTTTTTATAGCGCATTTGTCGGCCGACTTTTGCAGTCTGTTCGATTTGGGTCGGGTTTACAGCGGTTTATTTAGTCTGTAGAGTATATCTTTCCTATTCTAACTTACCCAGAGTGTACGGAAAAGAATAGGAAAGGCACAAAAAATCACATGTTAGACATTCGACATCAATTCCTTTAAAAGTGGTTCCTAAGAGAATCTGACCTGGTATCTTCAACAGTACCTACTTAGTGAAAAAACTACAATAGAACATAAAAAAATCATCATCATCATCGTCTTCTCTCAAAGTGAGAGCGGTCAGCCCTTTGTTCGATCTGGGAATCGAACCGAAGATATCTAGTGCTTACGACAACTAGGCTTATGAATGAGGCAATTAGTAAAAAAAATACTGACATTACCTACGTACCTACCAATCTACCCTACAGACTTACTTAATCCAGATGATGATGATAATGAGAATGTTTTTTTTTTAAATTTAATATTCTATCTAATACAACGCAATAATTATACCAACTTTAATGTTAAAACTGTTGAATGCCTCACCGCATAACGGAAAACGACTATGAATATGATAGCAGGTAGATAAGTGCTTCTCAGTACAATTTTAGACACGTAACAGCATAATAATTCTCACATTTCTATAGTTCATTAGTCTCTTAAACGTAATTTACAGCGTGGCGTAAAACATTGGGGTTTATCATAGTCTGCCATTTAGATTATTCCTGTTCCTGCCCGCTAGACGGTAGGTATGCCGAATTAGATGCGCCACGGTGTCGACAGCATCAGTTATGAGCACCGAATGCATAACATACACCAATATATCTGACATTTACTGCATGATGGAAGTCCAGTGTCCATTATGATCATTCCAAAACGTACGTCGCTGTCCACTGGTTTTACTGATGAACCTTCATGTATGCATGCCCCTCTCAATCTGGGAGGAGCCCCGAGCTTAACTGTGGGACAACAAATGGATTGATGATGGTGGTATAAATGTTTACTATTACTATACTATCTATTCATCAAAAGCAGAACTGGAATGAGAATCTCCAATTACCATAGGATCGAACTTAATGCGTAACTAGCGGTCGAAGTGTTGCTAATTAAGAACTTTATTATCATAAAAATGATGTATCCACAGAACAAAGAATATACGTATCCCTATTTCCCTTGGTCACACCATAACTTGAGAACGACTTTACCGATTTCATTCATCTTTTTTTTATTTTTTAATAATTTGTACGAGGTTCTTACGGAAAAAAATGAAAAATGGAAATTTTTACAAAACTTGAAATTTTTTTAGATGCGCTTGACAGTTCGGGCGCGGCAAATGTCATAAAGCATGATTCAGGGTTTTTGGATTTTTACATTTCTAGGGGGGCAACGTAGGCTGAATATTTGTAAGGTTTTGAAAGATAACATTGAAAATTGTTATTGTCGCTACTCATAAATAAATAATGACGGAATTTTTAAGGAGCCATGTGGTCGCCCACATGGCTCCTTAAAAATTCCGTCATTTGGGAAGTTTATCATCACTTTAGTTCGCGAGTGAAACCGCGGGGAACAGCTACTTTTAAATAATTTAAATATATATGTATATATAATATATTGTAAAGATCAGGTTACAAATAAGGTCAAGGTTAGAAATATTTTCAATAGTCTGAATGTCTCTCTTTTATTTTATGGAAAGGAATTCGAGGTGTGTGCGTGCGCATGGCTCGAAGCCATTTGCAGAAACAACTTGTATGCAAAGAGAGTGCAGATAATTAAGTTGTAAAATGCTGAACAGAATAGTGATTGTTGTAGTCAACTATAGGTACTGAGTAACTACCTGCCGCTATTGTGACTTCAACAAGTATTGAAGTACTAGGTACTTAAAATTCAGCATTGCTTTAAGAAAAGGAGCTTAAGATATACGCAAGTTTATTCTAATTTACTTCCTTTGAAGATTATGACGTTCAAAACGAAAGGTAACAGTTGAAAAGGTTTCTTTTTTTTTTATAAAACTTCCTAGCAATGTGTGTCGCACATTACTAGTATTCTTGTTAACCCCTCGTGCTAAGCTAAATGCTTGTCTTACGAATGCATCGAGTGGGTTCACGTCGGTAGTGCAATGGTTGAGTTTCGAATCGGCAACCACATGATCCCAAGTCCGACGCCCTAGCCATTAGGCTACCGCCGCTTATTCAATATTTTGCTAATTCATTCAAATATATTACAATCCTACTTGGTATAGCCTTGTAGTGTAGGTATATCCATTTAAATTCAAGGATTAGGATCGGATTTGCAGATATGCACATCTTTTAGACACAACGATCCTACAAAAACAACATAAGAATTACCTATGTTGGTAGGTAAGTAATGAGGTACTTAGTTTCAACGTATCGTTGGCTCCTTTTCTTAAATAATTTAGCGTTGCATTGCTAAATTCTAACTAAAAAGTATGCCCAACCAATATTTGTAACCTAATTTGAATTATTTAGGTATGTAGGTACCTAATAACTAACCCTGAGCTCGTAGAGATAGTCGACATTAGACCAGCTATAATACTTTACAGTTACGAATTAAGATGTAAAAGATATGTCTACTGGCGAACTGTGGGTAAGTACTTACAACAGTACACCTCTTTAGGGTTGTACATACGTATATCTTTGTTTGACGCAGGGCTGTAGGTAGTGGAGATATTCATGCAGCCATTACATGTTAGGACATAATTAATCAGGCGGTAGGCGGCGGTGGCAGAGTCGCCCGCCGCGCCGCCCGCGCCGGCCAGGCCACCACTCGTCTTATTGCGCTGGTGAAGGCGTTCAGTCAGTCTGGGCGGCCGCTAGTCTATTTCCAACTAAACCTACGCATCGCCGTCTAGTTTCTATTTGTTTGCCATATAAATTGCTATCATTACATTTGCACTACAGTCTGGTGCGTGCCACGATATATTTTTAACGACGCGTTGAGAGAAGCGGTTAGATAAACATTTCAGTTTCACTATTTGCCAGACTGTTCAATATTAGCGTTTGATTTTTTATCAAGGCCTTACAAACGGGTCGAGCGTAAACTGTTATTGGCTACTTCACGAACGTATACACTGCAATGTGCCAAAAATATTTTTACCTATGAGAGTTTCATAATTCGATACATAAGCGCAAATGTTAGCTAGTCAATAGCGCTACCAGTTTGTGCGTGTTGCTATAACTGTAAATTGAGAACGTAAAGACGATCTATAATGTCAACTGAAATATGTAACAATAGCAATACTGCAAAACCTATACGTGTTGTAACGAAAGAAACACGAGCCGCAAGTTTTCATAGTAAACACGGCGACGCGCCAACCGTGTGAAGATTTATTTTTCCCAGAACGACAAAGCAACATTGTTCTTTGACTGAAATAGGTACGAGTTCAAAGCGACGTGCTAGCTCATTAGGAACGAACTCGCCTTGTTTGCGTGCACTTCCTTATATAAAATATAAATCGGTTAAATAACTAGCAGTTTGAGACCACCCATCGTAGCTATATCCTGCATCGTGTTAACAGCGGCTGATTCGTGACACCGAAGGTGCCTCAGTATGTACGAGTACTGCCAATACATCTGTGTCGTGTCCACGACTAAGAATGCGCCACTCATTACCAGTTATTTTAATTACAGCCAGTGTACCTGCGCATGAGTTCAAACGAGAGAGCTCTCGCGCAGCCAACACTGGTGTTCCTGTGTGAATACGCTCTATGTTTAGATTGTCACATTATATTCGGATTTTGACTTCATTAAGCGTATTTAGACATGTGAATCTTTTACCGTCATTATTATAACTTCAGCCGGAGAAAGGATACCTACTAATAAAATGAGTTACAGTATCCATTGTTTGTGTAACAGTATAAAAGCTGTTAGGTATGAGATGTGCTTAGTACAATAGGTAGTAATTTCTCAAATCTTCTCAAGAAATGAAATAATTCTGTTAGTTTGTAAGACATTATTCAAGACTTGTTTATTTGTGCGAATAGAAAAAAAAATGGCGAGCTGTTGTTTTAGTTACAATCACTATTTTCTAAGAGTAAAATACAACACAGTTACTGTTACTAAAATATCACTGTAACTGTATAACTAAAAGTGGTTATTTTAGTCTAAAATATAATAACGCGCCCTTAGAATAAAAGTGACGGTAGCCAAAATTTTTAGATTCTGAATTAAAGTATTAAAAACGTAATATAAGCAGGTACCTTATATATAAACAAGTTGCATTGCATAAACAGTGAAATATAACTTCCCTATTAATACGATCTTGTACGCGAATACGTCAGGCGCATGTCGCGCATGATCCCTATTGTTCTGCTTGCGAATAATCCACGCAAATGTCACGCTAGCGGCAGCAGCGCGTGCGCATGTTGTGAAGATACCGCTTTATGGAGACGTACAGAAGATCTACTTAGTTAAATGTAAGATGGATATTATTCCAAAGCCAATGCTCTGCACTTCTGAAGACAAAATAGAAATAACAGCTTGTTATTCTCCCTTTATGAGAAATGTAATTGCGTTACTATCTGTTGTTCTTGTAGACAAGAAGAGCGTCAAATTTGCGACGAATTAAATCCTTAGTCTGTAACGAAAAGACTGAGAAAAGCGCGCCAATTACTCCGAAAAGCTCATACTGGACAAGGTTCCAATTCTACTGTGTCCAAGTACAAGTCAAGCTAGTAAGTATTTGGATATCTTGTATGTATGTATCTTTATTAAAACTTTCAAAAATCACAAAGTTATGCAAAGCCCCACAAAACCGTCTTTACGGTTTGTCTGTGGGTACAGAAAACAACTTACATACACATGGGCCTCACACACTGGGCCTCTTTCGGAGAATTGGATTGAAGTGCAATATACATAACCAGCTACGACTAAAGATGCACGCAGACTCCATGCTTTTGTAAATAGAAGAGTTATGTCATTTTCTTAAGGCCGAAGTAACTGGTAGATACTTGGATTACAAGTATAGCAACAAGATTACATGGCATTTGCATAGGTACCTACCTATTTGTTAAATAAATATTGGTACCTTCAAGTTATATTTACGCATTCATGCATTAGAAAATGCTTAGGTAAATGTATTTCTGTGTAAGAAAAAAGGACTTTTGGCATGGAATCTGGATTATGACTTCTGTTGTACCAAATCAGAAGACGTAAGATAAACCCTCGAAATATTATTTTACACCAATATTGTTACTGTTTTTTCTTGACCATCCTGTAAGGTCAAGAAAAAACAGTTTTGCCCTTTGTTTACAGATTTAGTTACTTTGACGTTCATAATAAGTTTATGACTTCAGTGCCCCAAGGTTGCTGTTTTATTGTTTGAAAATGTGAGTTAATGATTTCAGATTTTTTTATAGTTTTCTAAAAAATCTGTCATCTAATGCCATAACCCGCACTTTCTTTAGTGAAATGTAAGTATATGCCTCATCCCTTCTACACGAAAAAAAAGTTTCTAAAATCCTTCTGTGACTGTTGACTTGTGGCGCAACTCCGGCGTCGATTAATCGTGCTATTATAGCGTCTTACTGACACGCACTAATGTTGGTGGCTGCACCGCCAGTCTGTCACCAGCGATGCCAAACGTTTGATGGCACGAAGCGATCCATGCAGCCCTTCTATAAATATCTAACCTAAGTTTCTAATGAAAGGTCTTACTATCCAACTATTATTACTTGCAAACGCTACCGATTTTCTTTTCATGGAAATTCAATGGGTAGAAAACAGACCTCTGGGCTCTTCCGAACTCATCAATCAGTAAACTACGCAAAATCTTATTTTGTTGTCTCTCACTAATTTGAGGCTCTCCCTCATTTATCTACTGGTTGCAAGCACTCATGTTGAGAGTGAAGAGGTTCCTAGGTTAGCAGGTCGAGCAGCATTATTTAGTGTTCCAATAGAAAATTCTCAGTAGCAGCTTGGAGTTTCGATTTGTATCCAGTTATAATGTACATAGATTCGTCCCTATTACATAAGACTGAAAACCTGGGGGTATATCAATACACCTCTGCTTAATCCATAGGACAATACGGCGAGATGGCATGATTACTAATGCGAGCAATTAAAATTCCTAATCGGTATGAGTTGCATCTTGACTAATCCGTTGACGTTGACAAACGTATCACAAGTGCGTTAGGGAATTAATTGAATTGGTGAACTTTACCGACATTAAACCAGTCTATTTACAATCGATTGAGATTCAATAGTAAATTAACACTGCTTCACTAGCATGCATTACCTACATAAATATGTATCGCACATCGGCAATGCGAGTGTCACAATACATAAAAAATCGAAATTGAGATAAGTTAAGTATCCCATGAAATAGGCAATCGCAAAACTTTATCTGCTAAAAACCTACGTAAGTAAGTTCTCTCAGAAAAAAAATAAGTAAATGAAATTACAAGTTATAAAAAACCCAAAAAGTGATTTCCTCTATGTAACGTGTTTTCACAGTATCATTGCCAATGCTGAAATATCTAAAACTAACAGGCCCAGAAACTTCAAATTTGGCAGAAAGGTTCCATAAAAGATCTATATTAGAATCCGCTGAGAAAGGATTTTTTAAAAAAATCCCACCGGATTTTGAAAACTAGACATACGCGCTCAAACCGCGAGCAGCACCTTCGTAAAGTAAAAAAAAAGTTTGCGGCATGCGATGATTAATAAATTCGCTTGCGAATGTTGCGTAATACCAGAATATGTAGTGGAAATGTTCCGACGGACTCCGTACATCATTACTGCAAGGCTGTATTATATTAGGTATGATGCAATATATGATACATACAACTATTTGCTTATATGCAATGATAGCTTTTTATTATAAAAAATTACATAATTATGATTGCGGTTTAAGGTTTGAAATTATCTTAACCGTGCACTTATAATAATAAGTAAAGTAAATACCTATTATATGATACAAAATTCACTTGAACCTTTTTTTTACTGCTTGTGTTACGAGTGGGTTTACGTCGGTAGTGCAATGGGTGGGTTTCGAACCAGCAACCACATGATCGCCAGTCCGACGCGCTAGCCATTAAGCTATCACTGCTTTCTTAATGATAAATTGTAGATATTCTGAATAAAAAAATATGTTTAGCCCTTCAGTTTGAAGTTAATATTTTGTATAAGATCCTTTAAGATGAAACCCAAGCAATAAATTATTGATCAGAAAATTATAAGGAGGTAAGTAGTTACCGACAGAATATTCTAGTAGGTAGTTAATGCTTACCGAGGCTCAATATTAGACTAAATCACAAAAGGAAAATTGACTTGGCATACCCCTTTGGTGTAATCTGCAAGCTCTTAGAAGTTCCACTTCGTTGTACATAATGATTACATAATATTTAAGTACCTACTTGTGAAGGTACCTTACCTACTGTTTACGACACAGAAATCTTATGGTTTCTAGCGGATTTGTGCCGTAGAAATTATGCCTAAATCTAAACAAATTGAATTGTAGTTTAACAAAGGCTCTTGTGTTTCTGTAACAAAATAATATGAATACAATAACATAAACCTACATAGTACAAGTTCAAAATACATGTTGCTCCAGACGCCGAAGGACAAAATAGAATATAATATGTTGCTATCAAAGATATATGGAGGTCGGTGCAGGGCAGTCAATTGACGACTCGCGGTGTAATGTCAACAGGGCGAGTGAGATGCCGTGACAGTCCAGCATGAAACCCATATATCATGTGTAATGGATCGTTCACTCCCCACACACACTTCCCAAAGGTCTAATAATACCTTGGCTCTCAGACAAATAATTATCACGTAGGTATAGCTAACTAGTAACTCGAATCGATTTCAATGTAGGCGGCCGTCTGTGAAACCACGCTACCATAATTAGGTTCGTCTTTTGAGGCAGACGGCAGACAAATCCTCTCAGAGTAAAAAAATGCTTGGAAACCGAAATAACTGTTGGAATTTTTGGAATTGGATCTATAATGAGACGTGTAGTTTTTTATTAGATAATTTGTCGAGTTTTACCTATTCGAGGCCTCGCGTACTTTAGGATGATTTACAGATGACCCTACAACAATGCATTGACAAATGGCTATTTTACTTATATTAAAAAAGCAAATTATAACTATATAAGTTGGAACTAGGGGGCTTTGTGGATCGCAGTGCTCTTTGGGCACTTGCTCAGAATGCCCAATGGAAATGATCCTAAGCGCAACTGCTACGCTACTAGAGGTCGACTCCGAGGTCGACTAAGTGTGGTGGTAGTAAGTGTTAAGGATTTTTCAAATTTGATAATGATTTGACTCCATTAGCGCATTATCATTTGCAACACAAACCCGAAAAATATTGGGTACACATAAATTGTAAGTAGTTTCGTCCTATTGGGAGAAAGAATGATGATGGAGTAGACTGCACGTCACAATGGCGTACAGCCTATCGTGCGCGTTATGTCGACATGTTACCTACCTATTAGCAATTACCTACTTACCACTTTATTTTTTATAAGTACCTACTTATTATTTTTGTTTTATAAAGTTTTGTGTTTAGTTTTGCAGGCGTTGTTGTTAAGTGTGACAATAAAATATTTTTTATATTTTTTTTATATTAACAAAAGAAGGAAGACTAATAATTTAATGGGACTTGATGCGGCAGTTAGGTTACAAACCAAAAATATTGTGTTTAGTCTGCTTTTGCCCTGACGGCCTCAATTTCTTAGCAGCGACTCTGTGTTTGAATTTGTGCCCATTTTCGGCAATAGGCTCGCCCTCTATTTAACACTCAAATATAACGACAGACTGTGGCTGTACATTAGTAGGTACACCTCTGCCTAATCCTTCGGAAAATACAGGCATGATGGATGGTATTTTTGTATAGATTTCTTGCTAAGTAAACGTCTTTGTTATAATAAAGCATGCAATTTCAGGGGCACATTCCGCTGAGGCGTCTCCCGGGCATACAGCGTCACCCCGCATGGAGGGGAGACACCCCCTCCTGGTAGTCGCTGGGGTATCATTCATACCCTGGAATTGGGTCATTAGGACGATTGGGAAAAGTAATATGCTTTTGTTTACCACTTTGAATGAGTATTAGTATCGTAATATCGTGGGATGTTTAAATCACTCAGTGTATTTTGTAGTCGTTTAGTAGTTACTTAACCATAGTTATGAAATACAATTTACCTATTGTGTATAAAATAGCTTATAGGTCGTTAGATATCTGTTATGAATTTCCACGGATAACACATTTTGTCTTTTCTAAATATGAAAGAGAAAAACCAGGAATTCATTTTGAAGGGGGTTCGAGTTTTGGACCATAATAAATATAACTTTTTTTAACTAAGTTGCTCTTTCTGTCAACCCCAACCCGTCCCCCACCTGCCTACAGCCATCGCTAGGGCTTTAAACTTTCAATCTCATGTCAATTTTTGTTCGCATTCTTATTGATTAGATCGGCAAACGAGCAGACGAGCCACCTGATGGTAAGTAGTAATCGACGCCCATGGACACCTGCAGCACCAGAGGAGTTGCTGATGCATTGCCGAGCTTTAAGAGCCCCAACGGACTGCAGACTGCCAGAGCCGCAGCAACCGAAGGCAAACTGGCTCTTACGCGCTAAAGTCGAAACACACATCTAGGTGCTTTACGACAGATTCCGGTGTAAGGTCGCCAGCCAGTCAGATCCCGAGCGGTCCTACCACTGAATAAGTCAGATATTTTCTCGGCTCTTACGAGATGCCTATCTGAATGGCAGTGAGGAATTGTATTCAACACGGGGAAAAATGAGGCAGAGGTCTCAAGTTGGCCAGTTATTGGGATTTCGCAGTAATCAAGTATCGGCGATAGGCATGTCTAGTATTAAATGAGATTTAGAACATGATGGCAAAATCTTGGTGTACATCAGTGCCTACCTATACTTTTACTTAATACATTGTGGATACGGCCGATACAGGCGTAATGTTATGCTATGTTATGTTAAACCTTTAAACTTACCTAAGTACATAGCAAACGCTCACAAATATTTTCATGGCGGATTTATTAAAAAAATAGTAGGTGTTACTATACACACGGCGATAAATATTATGTTCCGATGAGTAAACATGCTATATTTGCATACCTTGTCGAAAAATAGGTCAGGTCGCGATATCTCGGCGGCAGGGGCTGGATGCAGCGGCGCCCCGGTAACCCAGATGCAAGCGCGCAAGGGCACACCCCACCCTTGCTCCAACAGAACCACACAACAAGATCCCCTAGACCTCTTACATCACCTCTCTAGCTTACCTAGTTACTTAGTAAAGGGAAGCTCGTAGAGAAGGCCATCTTACACTGGTCTCGCGACCAAAATGACAAGACACTGCATTTCCTAATGATAGTCCCGAGTGAAATGCTTTTAAGAGCCTCCGGGCTTTTAATCTAGTTTTTTATGTACATTGTACTTTTACGGAGATTGGATTTAGATTTGGCTCTGGGTGTGTGTAAAGTGCTGCACTGCGAAGAAAATATATATTTAACACATTATATACATAAATTCCGCGATATTAAGTGTTTTGAGCCTATAGTTTTACAAAACTCTGTAGGTACTGAATTTCAGTGTTTTCGTAAATTAAATACCGTAACATTCCGCTAAATGTGAAAACAGTTTGAGTGCATTAATATGATCAAGATGACTAACACAATAAAGGCAGCAGTGTTATCTTTGCTGCCTCGGCTAGATGTAGGCGCACGGTAGTCGGTAGTATGAGATCATTACAAACAAGTTAAAACATGTTGCATTGTGTAGTCTACGTAAACTTGTCTGTTTCAAATGCGTTAATTAAAAAGCTTTATCTTTTCACAGTAAACAAACGGTGAATGCGAAAATGTAATGATGAAACTCTTTGTTTTGCACTCGTACCTATCTAGCCATAAAACTATTTATGCCATCTCTCCGCAATAATATTACTCAATAGGGTGGAAAATGCTGTAACATGTATGTACATGAGTGAAGCAACTACCGAATAACATACCTATCAGTAAATGAGGAATCTATATCACACCACTACTGTTTTACGTTGTGCAGTCAGTGTGACAAGGAAGAACGATCAACGAAATTCAAGCCAGATAACCCGCACTGGCATTAGTGTGATTCTAAGAATTTGTCCAAACAAGTTACGAAGCTCGAAGAATAAACACACATGTAAACAATCCATATTTTACTCACACAGGGGCACGTGTTACGAGTGCCAAATGACTACACGATGAGTGTACGGAGTCGAAGCCTGGCAACAGAGCCGGTAGAGGGTATGCACGCAGACAGCTGCAGGGTGTCAGTGTGTGGGTGTGGAGGCACCGGCCGTGCCTGTGTGGAGTGCGGAGCGCGAGCGTGGGCGGTATGTACACACAGAGCTTTCACGACGCAGCCTTGGCCGCGAGACACGTGCGTCAGTAGGGCGGTGCCCCGGCCCTTACCAGATTTTACTATCGATGTTCACTACACTTTATAAATAAAACCAGCGAACATCATTAATAACATTATACTGTAAACATAATAACAGCATCCTGCATTTTTTTATTAAATTATTAAAAATATTACACAATTATTAGAAATATTTGGTGGTAAGTAAGTAAGTATCGTCATTGATATAATTTAAGTAGAACCAATAATAATTTTACAGAAATGTGGACTTTATCGGCTTTCGTATGTTTGTCCTCTATGCATTGCCAAACCGTTCATCCTATTGCAATGAAACTTTGATGAGTTGTTGCGTGCATAGTGCATACCGAGGAAGGTTTATGACGAAAAAAAAACAAAAGATAAAAGGGACATTGCAACGCATACCTTGACTTTGTATCAAAGCTCTATCAATGATGTCTCTATCAATGTACTGACGTCTCTCACGCATGATTCACACTGTAGGTACTTACCTAGGGACCTAACCTACGTAGGTATAGGTAGAATAACGTGTTTATTAGTCCGACATAACCCTCTACCTACCAGGGTGCTTAGAGGATATTTGGCACACAGTTAACAAAGAAATCGAAATCGCTAATGCTGAATGATATAGTAATAGAGAGAAGGACATAATATGATGAATAGCCATAGATAAATACCTACAGAGTTCTTTTTTATTTAACTCTTCCCGAATCTTAAATAACTTCCGAAATGGCGAATGGCAAAGGAGAGGCGTAAATTAAAACCGTTTGCAAAGTCTCGGCAATTTTTTCTCGCGGCCTTGTTCTAAAATAGCCTCTTTATAACCGTTTTAAGCTTTTAAACTTTTAATGTGATCACCCACATTATTGTTGGTACTCTTTTATCTACGGTCAGTATAATCAAACCAATGATCAAGTGTTCTTCCATGTCTGGACTGTAAATGAGACCATGATTCTCTGAGTTTGTTTCGGTGTTTCTTCTCAGAGGTCGTCAGGTAGGAAATGTCGAAGCCATCTAGCTAAAAAAAAAACCCAAACCATGACATGTAAAAGTATCTCTAAAGATCTACTTGCAGAATAAATAATTTAATTTCATTTCATTTCCAATAAACAATATTATTGTCAAACAGCTTTATCGTTTCTGAATGAAAGCTCCGACGAAACAATACAAATGAAAACATATCTTATTACATTAGACGTGTACCTATTAATGATCGCCGTTTAAAATTTCTTAATCAAAACATTAAAAATGTATACTTGGTCAAACTCGTAAATAAAACAAATACACGTCGATTTGAGAACCTCCTCCTTTTTTCAATGTGTCTTTTTCTACTAGAAAAAGACACATTTTCGTCGATGTCTATGCATTTGATAGGAGAGCTCAACAAGGCTGTTAAAGATCTCCCTCTCTGTCACCCACACTCTGTCTGGAAGCGCAGGCTTACTTAACCTCACAAAAACGATAATTGGGTGTTTAAATGCTTGGCTGAGGACGCCTGGCTACTGCAGTTGTATCATTGTATGAGATTGTGTAGTTTCTTTGTAGAAGGTTAAAATTCATCGTTATTTTCCACAGTGCATGATCAAAAAGCTTGGATGTTAGAATACGATTCCTCACTTTCATTCAGATAGCCATCTCGTAAGAGGCGAGAAGATATCAAACTTGCTCGGTGGTAGGACCTCTTGCGGTCTGACTGGCTGGAGACCATTTACGGCGTAAAAAATGTCTTTCGAGTAATATACTCGTAGGTATTTGGAGCATTCTTATGAAAAAAGAAGCCTCGAAATTTCGATGATATATCGATATTGTCGGTTCCCGTCCCTTTGCGGGCGTACTGAGCGGAGGAGGTGGGGGGGTGGAGGGTGTCTTCCCCTCGTTGCTCTCGCTCTATCAGCTGAGCGACACGTGCATCGCATATACTATTTTGTCTAGTGTACAGAAACTACAGGTCGGCCAGATCTCAGCCGACTCACTATTTGCTTACTCACAACACACACATTTACATGTTATGTAAATTGTTAAGCACCATTTGGGAAACATTCGTAATACATAAACACCTAAGCGCTTGCTATTAATTGTGAATACGTAAACTTGTAACTGCTTAGTTGAAAGAAGCATTGATATGCAAAGTAGAGATATTGAAGCTCCGATGTAAACAGAAATGTGGAATATCTAAGGGGCAGGAAAATGTATTGCCGCAGTCGTATGTACCAAATAATGTTATTGGTTAGGAAAGCAGATTATTATAAATGGGTTAAGTATGTGTTGCTGAAACATTTATAGCTTCTATTAAAATAGTATTCCTGTCTGTTTATGTGTTACCTCCTTACGCTTAAATCGCTGAACAGAATTCGACACAATTTGGCAAGGCAATTTCATTCATATTCAAGAACGTGGGCTACCTTTTGTCTCAAAAATCCTTTGAGAAAGTGAAAATAACGGACTAGCCGGCTAACAACAGCTAGTAAATAATAATTTTCTAGATGTAAATAAAACAAGATTATTTATATTTAGAAATTTGGATTATGGAAAGCAATAGAATTACATTATTTTAAATATATTTCTATACATACCTTTTCATAATTCCCAGCTGCGGAAACTGCTTTTCGATAAAATTTCTAATAAAATAGATATACATCTAGTGTTTCTTCCTTATAGTCTCCGATTGTGTCAGCATTTCCTATATGTTTAATCAAAAAGAAACAATATTGATTATTAAACAGTACTTACTTAGTAGTAAGGACAGTAGCTACGAGTAGTATTATCCAACCTGTTACGTGCTTTGTGGAGATTCCCTCTAAGATTTTCTCCTATATCATGAAAATGCAAACAAATTTACATACACAGACACCCAGATCGGGTATAACTAACCCATAAGCCGTAGGTCGTACTACAAATATTTTCAGCGTGGATGGAACCCGCGACCGTCGCGCAGAAACTGAACCAAACTAGGCCAAACGTGTCTTCAAAACTATAATACCTACTTATAATCTTTTATATCGACGACCGACATACTTAATATACACCGACAGCAGAAAAAACTGAATTTCAGGGTCGACAATTCGGCGCGGAATCTGAATCGATATTTATGATCAGATTTTCTGAAGGTCAGTTGTAGTAAAAAAAATATCAAAATATAGTTTCAATGGTGTATTGATCATTAACGTACCATCACACCTGTATTTCCCGAAGAGTTTGGCAGAGGTGTATGGTTATGGACTCTCACAGTCCGCCGATATGTTTAAGTCCCATACCTATAACACCTAGCCAATTTCAATTTGGCACACATCCAATTTCATAGAAAATCTCAATAACACTTCGATCTGGGAATCAAACCTGGGATCTCTAGCATAGCAGTTGCCCTTATAACCACTAATAAGGCAGCGTGTAAATGATTAATAGGTAATTTTGATAAAAATGATATTTGTGACATAATTCTATTAGAACTTGATTAGACTATAATTTAAAAAAAATTTCAGCATTTGTCATCGGCAACCTTGTCATTAAAAAAAAGTCATATTAAATTACCAGAATTCAGGTGTCAACCCTGATAAACATAAAACAGTCATAATTAAAGTAAGATGCTGCAATGTAGTTTCTTCTTTCCACCGCATGGCCTTCTTTAGAAGGGTGAAGTTTTTCATTGAATTTTTCCTGTTATTCAAAAATGTTCGCAAACAATGCCACAAGGGATCACGTAGCATAATCTCGTATAACAAATTCGCCCGTCACTTTGTTTTGTAACCCGTCGATCTGATATGCGCGCGCGCATGAATGCATTCGCTGTGTGACGGCTTCCCCATATGGCCAAGGCTAGGCCTTTTATGGCTCATATAAGTGGCCACTCACCCACCGCCTGAACGAGCCAGCCATATCAATGAACTGGCCATCAATAAAACATGTGGCACTAAGTCAGAAAAGGAAACGGCGAAATGAGAAAAAGAAATATTTGAAAAAGGTATTCGATGCGTACACTCGATTGTTTGTGCGATTTGAAAGCATTCAATGTAAAGCTGAGCGCACACACCATGAATTATTCGCGTCCATTACTTTTTGCTTTTCGCGGTGCTATCCACCATACTCGTCGTAATTGATTCAATATCATTACATAACTATCGTTGTGTGGCCTTACATAATAGGCAGCTGGAGGGGTAAAGACGTGCGTTTTATACTAGCAATCATAATGAATGAGTGATTCAAATCGAATACATCAAACCAGTGTCAATGCGTGCACATTATTTTAACGAAGGTTATCAAGCAGTGCAAAAAAACTTTATATGCGTAGCTCTACATGTGTTTATCAACTTGATAAAGCTAGCTCGCTCAGCATGCAGTTTTATCTAATAAATGCTATAGGTATGTATTAACAATGCATAAGTAACTACCTACTTTGTATGAGACATGTCTCTACTTGTTTCTGGACATTTTCGACCTCTGAACCTAACCTAATCTCTGTAACGCGAGATGTAGCGATACTGTGGCGGCGAAAATAAAAATAATCAGTTGAGGAGGTCTCGAGTCGTGGGAAGTCCGTCTGAGCTGACCGGTCACGGGGCACATTCCTGTGGCTGCTTATACAGACTTTTCAATATAGCTAAACGTATGACGCATACCTATCGATCGTTCGTGATGGTACATCATTGTTATTTAAACACTTGAACTTATCAATTATTTTAGATAAAAATAACTACTAAAATAAAATGTCAACCTGTCTGGATATACCTAGATTTAACAAAATGAGGCAACATACGTGCCAATCCCATACGAATATTTCGATTCCTAAGAGTAACCGTGGTTTGATCCGAACCTTCTTCCTTTTCTCTTTCCTCCTTCTCCCTTCTTCTTTTTCTTGTTGTATCAACAGCAAATGGAAAGGGAAGAGCCAAAGAAAAGAAATCAATGGAAACATTAAACTAGATTAGCCCGATATTCTGCTACGCGCACGACATTTTTGTAACGGTGGAGATGGCAGAGATGGCAGCTAAAAAAAGCTCATTTCACTATTACACCAAATTCAGTCACTTGATTTCACCTTGCGGACAATGTTGCCTTCGCTCATGGATGAGAAATTTGACAAATGCCTATTCAATCAGATTCCACAATTCAGGACGCAAAACAACATCCTATGCTTTTACTGAAACCACCAAAGCGCAACAGAATTTCGTTTAAAGATTAAAAGGCAGATACTGTGTTTTCCAATCAGATAATCCTAGATTCAATAGTTCAACGCACTTCTACCGACCACTGTTTACGAAGTTTACAAATGGATTTTACAATGCGCCTAAAAATAAAAAAATAGGTCTCTGCTTATTCAGTCCCCTCTGAATATTTCGCGAAAGTCACCTGAAATACCGATTTTACTCTAGGCTTTTTACACAAAAAATAATGTAAGGACTATTAGTTCCTCGTTATCCTCGTACCTTAATGATTTCATATAGTTTAAAATAATGACGGTGGATGGTTTATTTCTATGCCCGCGGTCCCCTAATGAAGTAGTTTGCACAGTAGCATGCCAGGCGCTCATTTTCTGGGAACACACATCTTTAATGGTAAGGTGGAATGCAACTTTTTTAATTCCAGTGCGTGTGCGTATGATTTTTCATTGAAATTTAAAAAGAAAACGCCTCGCTCGTGAAGTAATAAAAGCAGCACTGAGCACGCCGGCGGCGTTTGTGCCATTCTTTTTTTTGTCGTCTGCAATCCTTAGCTTGTTTTATCATGCTATGACAAAACAACTTCTATTTATGGTTTTAGCCGAGCAATGTAGCGAATACCGAGCAGCTTAGTACAATTATATGTACATTTATGTATACTATAAATTCTATTTCGGTGCGAGGCTACAGGACCATATTCTATTTTCAACATACCATCTTACTTCAGATGGATTGTGTGCATTTTTTCAGGAGACAGCATAACTTGTACCTAATAACCCATTTTGAAAGACCACACGTAAGCTGATCAATGAATGTAGTGTGAAGCGCAATATGATCATGATGCATGATGATACATAGTTTATGAGGTAATAAAAGGCATGTATTGGTGTAATTATCATCGAACGTTGCATTTTCCCATGTGATTGTGGGAAGCCTCATATGCGAGCTCACGCGATGCTCACCCGCGCAATCCGCGTGAGAATCTCCATGAAAGGACACCACTAAAATTCTTTCAACTCTCCGTGACTTTGATAAAAGCAAAATTTTTAATGATCCTTACGATATAATTAAAATTAACATTAACATTAAAAACACTATTAATCTTAGGTCTGTACCAGTTTTTATATTGTTCCCCAATTAAAACTTGAAAGTAGGTACCTCCTGGTAAAAACAAGATTAACAAAATGTATCAAAGATAAAGACTAAGTAATAAAGGCGAGAGAGGTTCTTAGAAAAACTTCAGTTGGGCCACTAATAGTCCCTATATGGAAAGATAAACGGGGGTAAAGAAGGGCATCATTTGATTATATGCGTGTGTTAAACCGATATCTCCACGTAGTGGCGAATGCTGCGAATATCGACACGAACAGGTTCGCTGTGTTTGTTCATTTAATGGGTCACATCACAACACACAAGTGTAGTCCTTGTTCTGCCCACACGAATTGCGAGAATCACGTGCACCGAGCACGCAACACTGTGGCTAGTTTCGTGCTCAGCGTTTATACTTCATACCAAATTGAGACTGAACGGTTGAATTTAAAATAGTGCATATATGATAGAACATTTTTAACACTTAATGTTTGAGATGATCAGAGCGACGATGATAAGTGACAGGTAACTTCTAAAGCTGTTCTAAAATCCACAAAAAATATATAAAAAGTGAATGCGACAAAACAGCTTTATAGTTTTATAAATTGTTATAAATATACAACAGGCATTATAAACATATTACATCATGATTGCGAAATTAATAAATATGGACATACTTATCTAATAACTCTGATAAAACAATAATAACAATAATTATATTACCAATGATAACAAAATTAAATGATTCTATCTTTATTAATTTACGAGTAGGTATTATAGAAGGTTGACCTTTCTACAAAAAGCTTTGAAGTTTTGTAAAACATTTTACAAGGGGTTTTTTTATTGAGCTACTTCCGGGTCGACGAACGATCGCCCGAGATTCAAATTCTTAGCGCACCTAATAGCCTAGGTAAACAAAAGTAGGTGTTTCTTCTACACTGGCCATCCAAATTGATAGGTCTTACGTCACCCATTTAGCAATTTTTATGTAACACTTAGTTTCTTTTTTGCAAAAACAATCTAACTATTTCTATCACAGCTGTAGGTACCTAGTATTATTCGATCCGTTATTTCATGTTATTTTTTTGTAATTAACAAAAGAAGATAATAATTACAATAATATTTCTTGATGTCTATATCCCGATACTTTAGCATCTTTGAAATGATATACAAATAGAATTTGGAAAAACAGACAACCAAAATGTTTAGTTTAATCGTACATTTATGTTACTAACTCTCGGAAACCGAGAAAGAGGTCAGTGTTTATCAAACATCTTAATTTCAGTTAACCGACATTTATATCAATAGTAGCGTAGAGTCAAAGTGGGACACGCGAACAGACAAGGATTCTTAAAATAGCATCATTAATGAGTGTAGCGCGAAATGATGAAGCTTAAGCGCCAATAAACAAATGATTGCTGACAATTATTGCTGCAGAGCGCTGCGCGGGCGCAGAGGCCGCGTAGCGCGGTAGTCGTTAACGCCGCGCGCCGTCCGCGCCAATGCCGTTCAAGCATCGATTTATATTTGCGATAAAGTTGCTAATGCTGATTTTGATTGTCGGTACCAATGCAATGGTACCTACCGAATATTTTAATTGGTTAACGTTCATATAACAAGTTTATGATATCGCATGTTCTTTACGGCCAATTAAAAAAGATTTCTAGTCCCCAAAAGATATTAGATGATTATTCATTAAGTACCCACAACAATACAATTAATCACGCGATGGGGTATTCATTTACATCATAAATACTAAAATGCTAAATCATAAAGCTTCTCTTCTACTGTAACTGCCTACTCAAGTTATTAATACATATATGCATTTATATTTGAACTTTTTTTAAATTACTTTAAAGCAGCAGACTATTAGGCACATAAGTCGCTCTACCGTATTTCTTCCATCCCTCAAACTTCATACCTAACTGTAAGAAATATCAAGTTATTTAAATAAGTACAATCAATAACCTGTTCAACAAAGTATCTAACTCAGTGGCGGATTTACCAGTAAGCTGGTGCCTACTCAGCCTGGAAGCTAGGGCGGCTGATTTTAGGGGCGGCAAATTTGGAGTAAAATAATTTTTATGTGTTACAGAACTTAAAACATTCATTTATCTTCTTCCTCTATCTTCTTTAAATATATATAATATATATATATATATATATAATATATATATAAAAGAAAAGAAGAACCTGACTGACTGACGTATCAACGCAACTGCAGGAGCTCGATCCCTGAAAGTTTGCATGCTGGTTCCTTTTGTTCTGTAGACGAGCACTAAGCAAGGATTTTTGGAAATTCAACCCTAACGTAGTGAAAAGGGGGTGAAAGTTTGTATGAAAGTCCGCACACACTACCATACATACCTATACATATTTAATAAATTATGATATCGTCAAGATAATAAATGATTCCAGCTGTAATTCGCTGTTGACATTTTGTAAATTTATTTCTACCTTATAAATTAGACTTAGCACATTTTATGATATGAAACCTCCAATGTGTAGATACAATTACCTACCCAGGCGATGCTGCGCATGGGAACTCTTATATTTACATAAATACCAAAATGTTAACGAGCGAGGACCGTTCGCTAACGGCCGTTCCCAATATTCACTCTATCTCGGCTTTTGACTTCTCTTTACTTCTTCATCTATCCTTTTTTTAACTGTATAGGTTTAAATGAAAAAAGCCTACGGGTGGCAAATGTGTCAATCCGCCACTGATCCAACCATAATACACACTTTTCAGTAATTTTTCAGCTCTGACAATTAAAATGACTATGAATTACCTAACAATCTACAAAATTTAAATGTTCAATTTTATCAATGACATAAATTCAATGAGGATATTGAGTCATTCAATGAAATAATCTAATCCATTTATTTGTAATCTTTGGTTTTTGTAGACAAGCGATAGTGAACTTTATTTGGGATTGGTTGATTTTTACAAATTCTTTGCTAAATAAACTACCGTGCCAGTTTCCACGAAGACATATTCTGCCAAATAATGACGTAGCTAAGGCAAAATCTAATGTATCGACATGCATATGGCGCGTCACTGGCAGGCGAGGCTAGCGGGCGCTGCGTTTGCGCACACCGCACCGCGACAAGGACATCGACCCCCGCAACCTTGGCTATAGCAATTAATTTCAACAATGTTCTCTTACTTGCTATTTATGTGGTCAAAATTATTTACTGCATTATACAGATGATCATTGTCGCTTGAGTGCCGACACACATTTTCTAAGATGGAATAACGAGATTAAAATGCTTCGAGCTACCTGTATTCGATAACTTATTACAAGTTGTCGGTCTCTTTGTTTAAATAGGTATTTATTAAAACGATAAATCGACATACAGCAAAATAATTCTAGATAGTGGTGTATTATACTCATCATCTGCAATTGGGCTTTATACTTACTTATGCAGTGATAATTAATTTCCCGGACCCGGGTTAGCAAACATTCATTCATATACACTTTTAGGTTACAGAAGGGAAGTTCTCTACCTAGTACATAGCAGCTTATGTACTAGGTAGAGAACTTCCTAAGAAAGTAAGTAAGAGAGTAAGCTATTTTGATTATATGTTGTGACATATAATCAAAATAGCCTTACATTTGCTAGGCAAATTCCCATAAAAGTGTTACCAGTAAGTATATCGACAAGCACATACCTACAACAAAGAGTACAAACAACAATAACAAGGCCGCTGCGTAATCAATTCCCAGTAAGTTAAGCTCCAATGATTTACTCGAATAAGTTGTAAACACACCATTGTGTAGGGCAAGCGTAAATACTACAATTTTACTGTAGCCACTATGGGCAGGAGTCAGGATAATGACCCGCGAGCATGCGCCCGCGCCGCGCCCGCCGCGCCCGCCGCGCCCGCGCTCCGCTACAATACCGCCGCGTATTTGTACTATAAACAACGAGGAACAATACCCACTTACACATTTATGACACACCTACTTGATATTGTGTAAGTACAAGTACCAATTTACACAGATACATCAACGATGCTAAATGAGACGTACGATCACGCTCATTCTGTATGATCGTTCACTGGCAATAATTAAGTGTTATCAATCTAACCGCGAAATATATTTGTTTTCAATGTTTGTGGTCAATTCGTTTTATGCTGTACATTATAAATATAGAGATGATGGAAAAACTTAGGTGATATGAATGAGGAAATATACAATGATGTCACGTATCCAAATGTAACAAAAGCATATCTACCCTACACCTATAACTGTCAATATAGGTAGGAAGTACACGTAACTAAATGTACATAAGTGAATTAATTTGATTTATATTCTTGTATAATATTAAGATGATGTAGGTACTACATACAAGGCATAAATTTATAGTTAATTGTTTTAAAATCATAAACATTTTTCAGCCAGTTTGAAGTTTCAGACTCTGTTTAGGTTTCACAGATGCTCAAACAGGGCCTACAACTGAAACCTTCGCTAAGACAGCTTTTAGGGAAATACCAACTCTCCTTAAAGATAAAAGAGAACAAACAGCTTAGTCTATGTATTATAAATTTACGCGTTGTTTATTCAAATAAGTTTTGTAAACACATTATACCTTTTTATTACGTTATTTTTAATAACATTTTAAACAGATAACTTTAAACATAATAGGCATAAACAATGTTTTTATTTTATGGTTTTCCAGGAAAAATACAGCCATGAAAGCAGAATATGGGTACATTTAAGTGAGACTGAATAAATACTGGTTCCGTAATAATTAACAACATAACGTAAACTTCCATATTAATGCCTCGTAGATACCTATTAGCTCAATAACTAAGTAGATACCTATATATTATGTATAATGATGCGAAAGAATGTTTCGTTTCCGGTGTTCGTGAATCGCTGTATATTTTTACACATCAAGATCAAACACGATTAAATGGTCCGTTGAATAATATCTCCTGCTAGTTTTATTTTCAACAAGACCGATATATATTTATACGTATTCGAGTTTTCATGTTATTACCTGCCGACAATTATTCAGATCTCTGAAATGTCTGTTCTGAAATATATTTGTTATTCTAAAAGTACCAGCAATATGAATGGCAAATTCCTCTGCCCACTTACTGGCCTGAATGATTTCGACATTCTTGGCGCAGCTCCGATAATCTGAGAAAAAAATAAACGATCGCCAACGTAAATAAGCCCACTCAAAGTTGAAAGTGCGCACTCGGCGCGAGCATGGCGGCGACCAGCGTGCAGCGGCGGCGGCGGCAATGGTTCTGCCACGAAAAATAAATCATGTCGATATGGTACGCTCGGGATAACGTATTTTTACGCAACAGGCTCTTTGTTTATAGCTAGTAACGTCGTCGCACAGACGGCTGGTTATTCAACCGGGCGCATTCCGCGACGGCTCCACTTTTTGCTCGGCCTCGGCCGCCGGCCGTCCTCCTCGCCGGTGAAAAACGACCAATTAGAGCTTTTACGGCAGGAATTAACATCGCGCATTGTCCGCGACAGCACGGCTGCGGCACGCTGCGGTCCGTCTGAGTGCGCGCCGACTGCCTCGCCGGCATACACTATAACTACGTACACTTTTATCTTGGAATGAATACCTACTTCGGGGATCTTGGCAGCGTTCACATAAAAACAAAATATATAGGTACTGAATTATGCACATTATGTGTTCGTTTATCTGAAAGAAGATGTTCCCATTGATGTGAGGTAATAGCGACGGCGCCACTGCGGCGACCCGACGCTATTGTTTACCCGTCCATGTACCACACACACGCTTACATGACACCTAACAGAGTGAAAAGCCTTTTAGCACTTACTGGGGCCATCTCGAATTGTAAACAAAAATAACCAAGTAATATAAGGTTATGCCTACCTACTTTATGAAATGGAAAATTCTGAAATGCTTGTCATGTATGCTAGCCAACTGTAATGAGTAACATTTTCTTAAATCAGCACCTATATAATTTAACAAAGAATTTTGTTAAATTATAAACTAAAAAGAAATAAATAAACAGACCAAGTGAATGCATAATCTAAAAAATATATTATTTTACTTTAAAAAAAAATCAGTCTGTAGTGTTTTGATTAGTCACATCGAGTCGTTTTAATCTCTGGGCCTAGTGTCGGACAATGTATCAATAAAAAATAAAAAGAACAATTTATGGGTGTGCGTGGCCCCGACCACTGACGCCAATAAAACCGATCAACACAGACTTAGTGTTGCTACTACAAATAATTTACCCAACTTTCATCTAGACTGGCTAACGGTGCGCAGATAAAAAAACAATTTTTCATACAAACCTTGTCCTGTTGTTAATTAAGAACACAATAAGTAAAAAATCAGCTAAATAGGCCGGATCCGTTCTCATGTCTTTTTCATACATGTATCAAATGATTTTTGTATATACATATATATTTGGAAATGGAATGAAAAGCCGTTGATTTTCTTATTGTTTCTCAAGGTCCAACACGAACCTAGGGCAACGACGCACGTGGCTACGAGACTACGAGAGACGTCTACACCGATATGGTAAGTTTTAATTTTTACTTCGTTATTATTCATTATTTGTATTTATTTATTTAAATATAAATTTACAGAATGACATCAAAAACATTTATATTTTAGGTAGGTATCATAATATTGTAAAATCAGTACCTACTGGGTAAATATTCTATAAATTATAAAGGGTATATATTGAATCTTCTTTTGTAAGTCATGCAGTCTTTAATAAGGCATACGCAGAATTTTTAATAAGTAAGTACTTAGTAGTGAATAAGTATATTCCTTTAATTCCCCGACCCTCTTACCCTTCTAGGGTACTTACTCTCTGATCTCTCCTTCTATATTCAGTGGATTGGTAATTGAAGGTAACAAAAACAAGGTGAGGGGAGGAGCTAGATGACATGCGGAGGAGAATATAATATTATTTTACGCACAACGCATTCTTCTGCTCCGATTCTTGTATTAGTACTATATTATACCATACCAAATAAAACACATTTTGTGGCCCCCAATTTTCCCACTGAAAACTTTTTTTTTTCAAAAGGGAGAATTTAGATAGAGACTTTTATTCGGGAACTTTTCGTTTAATACTGGCAGCTCTATGAATGCGCATCACAAAAAAAAGTTAACTCCCCGGGGCTCAACATTATTTACATTTTTTTTTATTCTGCGGCAAAGTGGTGTCGAATTACTATCTCGGAATGTTTAGTAGAGCCAGATACTAGACACGACGGGGCAGAGGAATGTGCGTGTAAATTCCAGTTAATTACGTCATAGCTTTTTACCTACCTACTTAGGTGCTTGAATTTCCACTTTGGTATTATAATACATTTTTAGTAATGTACTTACATAATTATTTATTTCGCATTTATTATATTTAAGTATCATTTAAATTATTATTATATATATATATATATATATATATATATTATATTAGTTTTTAATAATGTATGGATCATTTATTCATAGTGTAATTTGTCTGAAATAAATTTTGTGTAAGAAAAAGAAAATGTACTTAAAACAAGTACATTTTCTTTTTCTTAAACGTTATTTTACTGTATATTTTTTAAGTAAAGAGTGACCTTTACTTTTCGAGTAACACTTTAATTTATACGCAGGTAATAAATATTTTACATTCACAAAATTTATTTAATAAAGTCGGGGTCAATGATATTTATTATATATTGATGTACTTAAGTTTTTTTTTTAAACTGTTGGAGTCAATTCAAAGGACCATCACGATATATTCTATCAAATAAAAATTGCCGTCAGACCGTCCTAGGTTCGATTCCCGGGTCTCAGACTTACTCAGCTGTTGCGTTTACAACCACTATGCACTAGAATAATCAGGCAGCAACTTCATTATAATCATAAAAATCTATAAATTGGATTCAGACGATTTGAGACCCTCTGCTTCTTTGAAGTCGCAAAAACTCTTATATAATTACAATCTTATGACTCTCATATCATAATTATGATCATATGGTACAGTGTGCATTAGATCTATAAGTATGTTTAGATGTGAATTTCATGTAGTCATCCAAACAATAAGGCAAACGAATTAGTCCTTTTTAAAATGCCCCCCAGTTGTGAAAACCGGACAATTTAGGTATTCCTTAATTGTATAAAATGAGTTTTATGATGTAATTATTCAAAGTACTTTGATATATTTAATAAGACGATTATATTTAACTAGAGTTCTCGTGCGCAGCTTTGCCTCTGTGCTTAGGTAATTTTCGTTTAACGTAACGTAAAATATACTGTGCCCACTGTACCTACACCGTGGAGGTTTCATATCATAAAATGTGTTAAGTCTAATTTATAAGGAAGAAAACAATTGTCAAAATGTGAACAGCGTATGACAGCTGTACATAATCTTGACGATGTCATCGTTTATTACATATGTGTGCGTGTCATGTCAAAAGCATGGTAGTGTGTGTGGACTTTCATACAACCTTCACCCCCTTTTCACCACCTTAGGGGTTGAATTTTCAAAAATCCTTTCTTAGTCTACAGTGCAAAAGGAACCAGCATGCAAACTTTCAGGGATCTAGCTCCGGTAGTTTCGGCTTTCCGTTGATACGTCAGTCAGTCAGTAGGTCAGTCAGTCAGGTTCTTCTTTTATATAATTTCGTATTACCAGTTTATGCTAATCTCGCATTGGATAGGTTTTCCGTACAGTGAGTACTAAGAAAATAAATAGCTTGATGTATAGCCGTTTTCTGTCCCAAATGAAAAAGGGCAAACTTCAAGATGACTGAAAATTTCATAGCAATCCAATTTGCATAGCAATGCACTTTGCTCAACATGGGAATTGAATTCATAAAAGCCACGCTTGCGACCATTTGACCAATATTTTTTTTAATTTCTATAATCGCCTGTGTCTATAATTTGTGCTATATTTAGCTATAATAATACCTTTTCAGGGATTTCGATTCATTATGCTCATACAGTAGTCATGCAAGTCATTAAGATGCAAAAGAACTGTTTATAATATACCTGTGATCAATCCCATATAGACGTAAACATAGACAGACCAAATCTGTCCATTGCTAGACCACGGACTCTTCATGCACCTTCCATTTGTTTCTGCTCTGCGGTATTTTTTAATTTCTTGGAACTATCTAATCTGGAGACGTCCTACACTTTGATGACTGGTCCTTGTCTGCGAATCCATACTATCTACGATATATATAATTGACGGCGACCTGACCGAACTAAACTTGACTAGTAAAAAATATATTCACTTTAACACAATGAAATATACCATAACATCATTTCTTATTAATCATTTTATTCCCAACGCCGCTCCAGAGCCATGAATGATAACTTGAATATTATATTTCATTGATATCATAAATATAAATGTATCGTTTACGCAAATCAATCATAGCTGAGTTACCTGGATCCTTTACACCCAAATCTAATTTTGGGAAAGACCCTTCTGAAAAAAATACTTACCTGTGTCTCCCCTGGCGTCACCGAAACCTGTTAGATTTACTACGAAACTACGTTTGTGGAGAAAAAAATTGTCAATTTTGTATGAGGTGGCGCTTAGTTGGAGGAGTGTTATTGTGTAGTGCACAATAAGTATGGAGTGGCTCGAGAGCGGCGCTATTCGGCTATTATGATCCGTCGGTGCACTCGGTGCCCCAGGTACCTGACGTGCCCAGTCGTCGGCCCGTTAAATTTACTGTCGCCGACAATATACGCAGTGTGGGTGTGCCCTACAAATAGATACGGATAATTGCTATCCAACAGTTCAAATTGTTACTTATTGTATGAGTAGCAAGTTTGTAAGACACGCTTTAAATAAGTCAACTTTTTGATTGACATTTAATTTTAAACGTATTTGTAGTCAGGTACTTATTTTTATCAAAACTATTTTTAGAAATAACAACATTTTAAAGTCTGAATGTTCCCAAACGCTACTTATATGAATTTATTTCCATAAAAATAAATTGCAAAAATAAGGAAGTTAAATTACTCATAACGTGAAATACCTACGTAATATTCAAAATGGAAACAGTTTTAACCGAATCATCGTTCATGTGAACTCCATAAAATTAATCACAAAAAATAGTGTAAGAAAGAAGCGAGGTCTCTCATGAACATTCATTAGTCGCAGCTCACAAAGCACAATGGACATATTGGGCCCATGTGTGCAAATCCCTTCACGGAAGATTGTGTCCACATTGTGCCAAAATCACAAATTTTACCGAAATACTGTCAAAAGACCAGAACCGACTTTTGCACTTCATCAAAAATATATTTATCTCGAAATAATGGAGACCCAACCTGTTGGACCATTGTTGTTCGTTTCTTTGCCTTGAAAAAAATTATGAAAAAAATATTCCTTCATTGCTTTGTATCCCTTTGTGAGCTTTACACCAAACTGAATTATTGTTTCTAACCAATTTTTTATATGGCGTTTTCGAGTGCCTCATGAATAGATTCTTTTCAAAATGACCATTTCATTGTTTGTTCAATTCAAAACGCCACATTACCTTGTCCAACCATTTTTTTTAAAAGTAGTGTTCTATTAAACTGCGAATATAAATTTCTAATAATTATTTAATTTGGAGCATTGTTATATAACATTATTATCGCATAATAGGTATACCTAAGTAAAGCAATATTACGTGACGTGAAACATGTAATAGGTACCTAGATATGATATTCTAGAACCTACTACTTACTTGCAATATTATTATTTACTCACTGAAAAAATATTATGATACTTTGCTAGCTTATTTATTAATATTAAACGTGTCCTCCAAATTCCAATAATGATTAAGGAACAATTAAAAATACCATCTTTGTGCGCCCTCTATCGGTCACTTGATGAACCAAGCTATGTGCCCTATTATACAGCAACTACGTTAAATATAATGTGTGCCAAGTGTACGGCTGACGGTAGTGTGCTTGTACAGCTAAAACATTTAAGATACACTAGATGGCGCACTCAGCGCTGTTTTAGTCAAGAGTTAAATCCTTGTGATGCATGCATAATGTACGGGTGTCGTTATTGTACTTTTATTTTACCTAGAGGCTAGTATTGCTTTATTTTAATTATTCAATCTAAAGTTAACTTCGATAGTTAGTAACTAGCTATATTTTAAAGCAGTCCCAATAAGTCCGATTAGTCGTTATTTATTATTATTATTGTATTCTAAGCTTATTATAAAAAGAGTATAAAAACCTTTATTTAAACGATAATCATCAATGTCTATAACATACACCAGAGGAAAGTCCTCTGAGGTGTTATCAAACCTCAGAGGACTTTCCTCTGAGGATAACACTAACCTCTTTATTACTCTATACTTCTATAGAGGTACAGCATAGAGAAATATAGAGATTAGTGCAGTACACTGACCTCTATAATACTCTATAGGTACGTGCAGTACAAGAACGAGACAAGAACCTTTTAAAGTTACCTTTAGTATAATTCTCAGTTTGAATAGAATCTGTGGTGTGATTCTCTTTTATGTCAACATGTCAGCTAGAATACCCACACCTCAACCCACACTATGAATGAGCAGTGAAAATAAAATGAAAAAAATTGCTGAAAACTATTATGAAAATATTTTCGAATAATGTCAGAGATATTTCATAAAAGCTGTTACACATCACGAAGTTCTGGATACAAGTACCGTACCCTATCTACAAATACCGGTGAAAGTAAAAGACGAGACAGTAGAGACGACAATGCCTTCGAGAGGAAATTCAGAGAACTTAGAAAGGCTATAATTGTGAGGGTTAATAAAGAAGTGACCGCGATACACAAAGCCCGGGAATCGATTATAGAAAAGTTTGAAAAGATCGATGCTAAAATCAACTCGATGCTGGAGCTACAGGATACGGTGACGGCACTCCGTAAAGATCTGCATGAAGCGGGGTATATACTAGTGGGAATGATGGATAAAGTAGACAGAATTGAAGCCAACCGCTCCCGTGAAATATTAAGCCTACAATCACAAATGACATCTTTCAGGTCTCAGGCACCCATAGCGGAGGAAGATAATGATTCCGTAGTCACCCACATTTAACTTCCTAAATGTGTTAGTTTTTTCAAACACAATGCATTTGTTAGCGTATAAAAATGTAGTATTATTCTGTTGTGGACTGTTGTTATCATATCAGCCTATTGCCGTCCACTGCTGAACGTAGGCCTTTTCCAAAGAGCGCCAACCATACCGGTCTTGAGCAGCTCGCACCCATCCGCTGCCAGCCTTCTTCAAATCGTCGGTCTCCACTGTAACACTTGTCTACTCCATCGGTCGTCTGTCCGTCTGCAGACATGACCAACCCACTTCCACTTATCGTGTTTGTTCTTCGCGCAATGTCGGTGACTTTAGTTCTTCGGCGGATGACTTTGGACTGTTGTATGTACGTTAAAAACAACAATATACGGGAATGTTTTCGTATAATACTCTTTATTTTTAGGTAACTGCCTCACTTGTCTAGTGGTCCCAAGCGCGACTGCTACACTACAGGTCCTGGGTTCGATCCCCAGGTCGAGCAAACTGTTATTGGGTTTTTCTATGAAATTCTCAGTAGCAGCTCGGAGTCTGGAGTTGTGCCCGGTGAATGGCTATAGGCTCGCCCCCTATAACATGGGATCTAAACAGACCGGCGAACTGTGGGTGTACATTAAGTACGCCTATGCCTAACCCTTCGGGGAATACAGGCGTGGTGGTATGTATTTTTAGGTAATAGGTTCCATTAATTTTTACTCCTATCCCAGTCACACATCGTCACATTTCTGAGACCCCCTCCATATTATTTATTGTACACCAAAAAATCTAACATATTTTGCAATTTAAGTTTTGCGTTTTAATAATTTAGATTTTTACCCCTCATACCCCATGTGGCACAATGACGCACTTTTCTACTCCTGGCAGGCCTGGCAGGCCCTGTGTCAATTGTGTCAATAGATAATTAAATTATTGAAGCAGTTAATTCACATTCAAGGGGGCTAAAATGGCAACTTTTGATGAATCATGGTATGATTTACAGATACACAGCTAGGTACCGGTCGGACCTCACATTGTATACCTCGCTTTTCGTAAAATGAGCGCGACGACTACGCAGCATCTCCGTAGTGACTACTGGAGGACTACGCAGCGTCTCCGTAGTGAATACGCAGCATCTCCGTAACAACTACACGATGACTACGTAGGATATCCGTAGTGACTACGCAATATCTACGCGGCATCACCGTAGTAACTAGAGGAAGACTACGCAGCATCTTCGTAGCGACTACGCGAAAGACTACACAAAAACTCCGTAGTCACTACGCTATGACTACGTAGGATCTCTGTAGTGACTACGCGATGACTACGAAGCATCTTCGTAGTAACTACGCTATAACGCATCTGCGTATGCATTGTGAATACTACACTGGATGAAATCAAAATGCAAAGATACTTACCACTGATTATAATTTTACCATCCCCATTAACGTAAGTAGCCTATTACATTAATTACACACATTATTCAGTTAAATTTACTATAATATTTTTTTAGTTACTAAGCAATTGTTTTATAAATCCGGTCAGATCCCAAGAACAAAAAATATTTATATAGCTTGCATTCTCAGGCGTGGTATGAGAAAGCAGACTGGGGTTTTTGTCTTCATCTAACCCTCCACCTTTCGCCAGGAAAGACCGCGGCTTAGAATACTGTGGCTTATATGTACCTATAACGTCATTAACCAATACATAAAAACAAAGTGAAAACTAAAAAAAAACATTTGAATAAATAACGTAGAAAGCCCCGAAACTATTCAATATAGGTTTGTAAATCATACTAATATTATAAATACGAAAGCCACTGTCTGTCTGTTTGTTTGTTACGACATAGATTGCACCTTGGAGACGAATATAGATTACCATGTGTCTCAAAAAATATCATATCAAAGTTTGAATATGATTCATATTGGCAATTATAAAATCCGCATATTGTTATATATACGATTCATAATACGATTGACATACATACACACTGCTACACATCCAAATTGCACTGGAAAATTCCGCAAATGTGGACATATTGGCCCCCTTGAGCATGTATGTTAGATTGATGAAGCCACTGCACGGTACAGGCCTCTACCATCTGCTGACTGAGCCAGTCGTTTTCACCACAGCAGGATCTATTATTGTGTAGGTCATACTGACAGGAAGATATTATTGAACAGAGCTTATATATAGATAATAAAAACCTCAAATATTTTAACATCATATAATTATCTCAGGATGTGTATCTTTGATTGACAGCTCTCAGCTGAACACAGTTCATGATTACAATAAATTAATGTATACCTACTCGAAAAAAATCACGATTAGAATCTCATTTGAAATTAAATTATTCGTTCAAAACGCACGGACATTATATATATATTGAATACTTAAGTAATTTAATTACGTAATTACATAAAAAGCTTTTTTATTGGCAAAAGACATTATGAATATTTGAGAGTGACTCTCTATAATTTAAGTATGATTAAAGACACAAAAATCATTTCTATTTTTAGGTATATAAAGCCACATCCAATATGGCACAATTTAAAAATTGATTACAATTGAAGCTACATCATTAAAAATTATTCGTTCTGCGAACATATTCCTATACACATAAAATCCTCGTCACATTTATGTACTTGATATACGACTAGTGAATATTTAGGTAACTATTTTACTAATTTATGGAAGAATTATACTAAACAATTCGACTATATTTTACTAAGCAAAATTGCTAATTTAACTAAGAGGTTATCTACAATCTTGTTCAAAATTTTTGAAGTAGTATTAACTATATTTTTATCAAAATATGCTATTATAGATAACCCCTTAAAGAACTTACACACAATTGTCAATAAATGCAACAAAATTTATAGTTATAACAACTAATTCAAACGTAACTAAACAATGACAATTTGTGCACCAATTCATTTCATGTTTATAAATGCAAATTGTTAAACAATTTGATATGTAGGTAAAATGTAAAATTAAAAGCATATAATAAAAAATATAGGTAATTATTCAATATCACAACATACAAATATTCTAACCACATAAAGATGCATAAGACGCGACATAGTGTTTAATAATGAACTACAACTGGCTAACATATAACTGTTCCGTTCCTAAGCAAACTATACATAAACTATAAATTGAACACAGACTTAATATTGGACATATTTATACTTAAACCCTCTAACTTTTTAGCTGCAGAAACGAAGAACTACATAAAATTAATAGTAAAACATATTTAAGTACTTACCGCAATGCTAAAAATACACAATTTTAATAGTTTTAGATACATTTATTACGAAAAGTTATAATTACGATTCGTAAAAAAATATAAAAGATGGCAATTTTCTTCTATCCATTCCAGATCTATCCAAATCATTATTTTTGGAAGTAATTATTTAGATTAACATGTACTCATTATATGTTTCATAGTGGCGGTGAGTAAACATTGATAACAATGTTGTATAAAAAACCAATAGACAGTAAGGATTTCAGATAAGTTTTTCTCAAATAGGTACTTATTATGTTAATAAGACAATGAATTTCGTCACTTAATATCTAACACTCAGTCAAAAGTTTTCTTTACTTTAAATGTTATCTGCACTTGCTTACAATGTGACACGTCCATCTTACACATAGGTTGGCTCCCTGTTTCAGTCAAACAAACAAATGAAAGCTCGTAAGAGTCCCTCTCCGAAACAAGCGCAGCATCCTCGCTTCTTGCTTTTTTCTTCGGGTGCAAAACTGGGCTGCTTAGGGCGTTTAGGGCGACGCGCGCATAGCTTGCTGGGTTGTGGCTCCTCCACGGGTGGCTCGGAGCGGGTGCTCAGGTGTACTGGCAACGCGGCGGGCTCAGCAGGACGCGGACGCGCCCAGCGACGCAATAATGACTCCTGCTCTGCTCCCACCGGCACTGGTGCTGACAGTTTACGAGCGCGGGCCGTCACCAGAGCACGCTCCATTGGCTCTAGAAGTTCCAAGCCAAGAGCGCGATCTAACCCTTCTCCCGATAACAACAGATAACGAGGACAGTACGCAAGTTCACCTAGCGCTGCCCTCTTGTTAGCCGGTGTCAGCTCCCGCTTAGTACGCTTGCAGGCTGACGTAGCCCATCGCGATAAAGCCTCCGCCAGCACGAGCTCACTCGATACTCGTAATGTATCACGTTTTACAATAAGCGCTAAGTCTTCATATGTGAGCTCCTCGAGTCTTTCATCAGTGAGGGCAGTGTCTGCGTCATCATCGAGTACCAGCAGAGCATTATGAGCTAAAGAATCGCACCAACGCGAGCATTGTGCGAGTGAGCGAGCTGCCGCGTCATCAGATAAAGCAGGCAGTGGCGGCGCGGACGCAGCACCTGGGAGTCTCGCGCAAAGGAATCGTAAGTCACGCAAAATCTCCAGAGCGACGCCAGCATCTAACATTTCATCTAGGCGTCGAGCACAACGCTCTGCTAACGGTGCACATAGGAATTTATAGGCGGCGTCGAGAGCGCAACGTGCCGTGCCCACAGAGTTGAGCTGGGTGGGCTCACAGTAGTGATAGCGAAGGAGCTGCTCGAAGCCTCGCCTGTCAATGTAGTCGACGACAATGACGTCAGTCTTGCAGGCGAGCAGCGCCGCGAACACTGGGCTGGTGGCCGCGAGCACTCGGCGGTGGCCAGGGTAGCGCCACGTGTCGCCGTTGATGCCGGCCACGAACACAATATCGGACTGCTTCTCGTCATCATAGAGGCGCGCGTGCTCGTCCACGTCGAGCCCGCTGGCCGCATACTCGCCGGCCACGCTCTCGCGACCTGACTCGATCTCATCGTCGGAGTTGGTCCGCGCTGGATTTGTCACCACCGTCATTGTTATACTCTTTTGATAGCACTATCTGGAATAGAAAACACATATACATTAAAATAGGTTCTCGTTTTATGTTCTGAAAAAAATGGCCCTACTAATCAATACACCGCTTTTGTTACCTTTATATAATTCATTTTAAGACCTTCCTTGTGCAAGACGCTAAGTAGCGCTAGTTAACGTACTGTTAATGCCTCATATTATATCCTGTGTGAACATATCAGCACCATATAAAGAATCGTTATTGCTCAGTTTGTATAAGGAATCATCTAATGTGTTAAATACATAACCAAGGGCAGTTCGTTGTGTCTGGTTTTTACAAATAAAAACAACAATGCGTGAGTGATAAACTCAACAGTTTTGTTCAATGAATTCTAAACTCGTTATTTGTGATTGCATTACAATTAGCAGTTTTCAATATCCAATAATGACACTACTCGACTGGTCGTTCACTGTATATATTAAAAATGCAGTGACCTGGCTTTCGTACAGCACTTGCAAGTTATCGCACTGTGAGCCACTTTGCTAAGCAGATCACTATGTCTTTTGCCGTTGAATATTTGTTTACAAAACTATAAAAATAAATAGAGGAACAGAATACTAAAAACACACTGCTGGAATACAAATCGCAATCAACTTGGTTGTTTTGTTTTGAATCCGCGCTATATTGAGATTGTATATATAATAATAATAATAATAACAGAAAGTAGTACTTCTGGACACGGCCCGCATTGTTAGGAGGTTTCTCTCTCTGGGACCCTGACCATCGGTAGCTTGGACCCTGCTCCCGATGCCGATGGGCTACTATTTTTTATATTTTTAAATGTTTTTCTTATTTTTATAAAATTATTTAAAAATATATACAAATAAATTAAAATAATAAATAAATGGAATAATAATAATAATTTATTGCCCAAAAAAAATATTATTATTATTATAGAATATATATAGAATATAGAATATACTATATATATATATATAGAATAATAATTTATGTAAAGTAAATTATTTCTATTATATAAAGTTTATTACAGCATGATCAGAAAGAAATAACATCTAATTTATCTCCGTTCATTTGAAAGTAATAGATATTTGTTTATATGTTATATATTTTTTCTCGGTAATGTGACGAAATCTTTTGAAGCAAAATAAGAAAGAATATTTTTGCACAAATAATGAGATTGTTCTGATAAGTCCAGTCTGAATAAGATCACTAATTGGACGAGAGCTTCGATTCTTAGAATACTTCTTGATAACGGTTTCTCGTCATTATTTGGGATTACGCAAAAACATGACGCTATTGTCCAATTAGTGGAGCAATTACACAGCACTATAATAATATTAATTAACTATTGGAATTATTCGGAACAAAGGTAGCTTATCTACTATTAAATAAAACCATCGGGGGTGATACGGCTGATACGAGGGAGGGATGATAGAGCTCGAGTGATGATGATGATAAAATATTTGTTCTAAAAGGCAGCTCTTTGTGTTGCCAAAATTGTGTTGTATTTCCAAGAAAAACTTTGCGTTTTAATACAAAACATCAGTGTACCTTTGAGTTTTTGTTTCGGTTACCTTAAAAGTTATAATAAAAAACTGCATCCCTCTGTCCTGTCGAAAATTGCCAAGCCTGAGTCGCATTACTAATTTCGAACTGAGTAGAATGTTCTATGACCAGAACAATTGATTTTGTGAAGTAAATTCCAGTATCAAGATCGCTACATCCGTTTTGCGAAACTTGCGAACCGGCGTGCGTCACCTCGCGCATTCCCTAACACGTAAACAAAAATACACATTGAAATGCTTCTGAAGTCGATCACGCTTCTCACAAGTGCTTCGATAAATAAACACTTCGCACTACACAGAATTGTTGAAAATGTTGCACCCTTGATCTTCAATCATTTGTTGAAGTATTTTACATGGTTGGAACCTGAAGGGTAATTCTAGTACCTACTTGAAAAGATTTCTAAATATAATTCCAAATAATTTAAAAGACAACCAGTCATCATCATCATCATCATTTTTAAATACCAGAATTACCCTTCTGTTTATGAGAAAATCAAACTAATGCGTGGAAAAGTGGTTCCCAAAGTTGCTATTAGCTCGCGATCTACCAGTGGGTCACGTCTCTAGTTAAGGAAATGCTAGCTTAGAGACTTGCAACGTCCTATTAATTTTAGAGTAGGCAGTTGCCTTTCAATTTTAAGAACATTATATTCCAGAGAAGTGACCTTTAACAGGAGCTATTGGAGTAATAGTTTAGCAATAGTACAGGAGCAATAATATAGCTCACCTAAGGATTAAAGTGCATTTTGATCTCAACGTTTTCGCAAACACATTGGAACCCACCGTAATGATATTGTAACATTTCCCTAATAAACTTTTAATCTTTATCGTAGTGGCTCCAATACTGTGTGTTTATATTTGTAAATTAATATTTAATTGATAAAGCTTTTCACCCTTTTAAATATAACAAGATTAAAAAGGCTTGATGTACCTATGTGTATGTTGGAATATTTGTCGAAACATTGGTTACTTGATACCCTGCCCTATATTTGTAGCTTAAGTAATCTTATCAAACTTTGTTGTCCAACTAATTGTTGGACAAGCGAAGCGTGATGTATCTCCCGCTACTTATCTATTGATATAAACTAGCTTTTCTCTTTCACATATTTGCAGCTTTTTTAACTTTTAGAATACCTACTTATTCTATAAATATAACAAATCATCACGCCTGTATACCCCAAGGATTTAGACAGTGATGTATGCAGTATCACCCACAGTTCGCCGGTATACTTACTACTACGAACACCTAAGACTACTAAGAAGAGGGCGAGGCTATTGCCATTAACTCCGAACTGCGAAGACTACATTTACTACTACTACGAAGAATTTTATATAAAACTCAATAACATTTCGCTCTACCTGAGAATCGAACCCAGGAATTCACGCTCTGTGTCCACTAAACCATTGACGCAATCTATAAATTAGGTGAATTAGGTTTTCCATAGTTGTAAATCACACCTCGAGTATTATTTTCCAGAGATGTTGAACTACCATTAAAATATTTTGCTTAATTCATTCCTCTGATGTTATGCAACAGATTCCGCGGATCGACTTCCTCCTTCGCCAGAAGCTCACATAATGCAGCTAATGTCGAAACATAGGACATTTTACGATAGAGCGCAGTTATTTGTGATGGCCCGAGTAACCCACATACATTCGCATTAGCGCGCTGGCTGGATTTGCCCTATATTTAGAGATACTAACCCATTGGTTACTGTTACGGAACCACAGTGGGTATATAACAACAGGTAACGCTTTCATGTTTATTCTACAAAATTTTGTTATCTAATGTGTTCAATGTGAAAGGACAGTACCTTGTACGAGTTCTAGGTCGCTATATTGTTATGCACATAGTGGTAAGTGTAATAAAGCCGGCTATGCTCAACAACTATTATATAATTGTATACTTATTATAATCTTCTAAACAACGGAAAGGGTGTATCTATACAAAAGGGGTGACGAGCAGGTATGGAATTTCTATGTTACACATAAATTGTACAGTTTCAGCACTAAATCAAGTAAGTACTTTCAAAATACATAATTTTTTTTTTAATAAAAAAACATCAATACATAATTAAATCTTAAGAAACGAGTCACAGAACCATGAGTTATTAAATCTTATAACTCGAAACTATAAAACCTATAAACTTTAAAGGCAGTGTCTTTAAAGTCTGTAAGAATCCACTGAGAAACAATTTCGGGAATCTAGGAATATATTTATGACATTCGGCAAAACTAATTTAGGATTAAAGATATTAAGAATAACAAGATCATCTCGAGAAGCTCCGCATGTCACATATCGTGACAACGTTCCGTCTCGCTGCTGCATATAGGCTTCCTTAATATCATTATGTAATAAATGGCCCAAGAACGTAACAGAGTGGTGTCCAAGACAATACAAAAGAAAGAAAAGGAGAGAGTGTCGTAGGTCGTAGGACGATATTTAAAAAATTGCAGGCATTACGCGGACAAGGATCGCACTCTGTGGCAAGCTTTACGGGAAGCCTATGCTCAGAAGCAAGACAAATTTCGCAAAACTGGTGTCATATAATAAATATTTTGTTTAAAGTTATGTAAGATTGTTGAATAAAGGATAATATTATTTTTCTATGTATAGTACTTGATACGGTTTTAAGATTAACCTATCGGTATAACGTAATATGGACAATATGGTATCATTACGTCTCAATATTATTAACGATATTATTTTAGGAAAGACACAATGATACCTAGCTATTTTGTTCCTATTATTCGCATCTAACAGCTAATGCTACACTGCTACCAATACAAATCCGAACATATTCATGTTTTGTTTGCCTACATAACTACTATATTATTCTATTTTATGCTTTCGTGGCAATATTTCATTACATGTTTATCTGTTTTCTTTGAATATTATGTTTACTTCAGACGCTGGAAGTTGGAAATTTACTCCGATATGAAGAGAAACTTTCAGAATGTTCGCTTTGAAATGAAATCTTGCTGAAGCTGTAACCAACTTTACTTGCAGACTATCCTCTTATTAACTTGTGTACTTGCAAACTTGTAAGCTACTTTAAGAAAACGTAATTTTTTTTCAAATGATTGAATTACAACTTTAATTGAAAAACTCACACCGTAATACATATTTGATCCGTTATTTGTTGTGAATCAATATATTCCAAATATTACGAAAACCTTTATAATACTTAATATGGTACTTGTGTAGGTTTTTATGCACAAAGCAAGCAGGTAATTCTGAATATGTTTTTTTTTATTAAAATATTGAAACTAAATATGATTGCCACGCTCGGGTAACGCCCTCAGCACACTCCATGCGTGGATCCTAGTTGCTTAACTTGAGTAAGCAGTGAGTGGCAGCCTTGCGTCGAAGCCAAGGCTTTTCAATTAAACCATCTCATCGCTATACTTATAATTATTTGACAGGATATTCATTTTTAATTATTCTTAATTTCTTGTGCATATTGAGTTGGAAATTAAGGCTAGATTTTTGAATGCCGGTGTGATTTTTAAAGATATCTAATGCGCGTTATGCAAATTGCAGTCACGCGCAAGTGATAATAAACACTTCAGAAAACGTACTAATAAAGAATTTATTGTGGTGTTTTGAGAACCAAAGAAACGCACTATAGTTGCGATACCAGTTGCGGCTTGCTAGATATAAGAAATTTCTATTACGTGTTAAAACATAACCAAAGTAAACGAACCTTAATTATAAAAGACTAGTCAGTCTTTAGTAAATCCTCAGAGTAAATCACACAATATAAGAAGAAACATGGAAGATTGGAGCAGGAGTGTCTCTGAAATAGAACGCAGCTGCGACTGCGACATGCGGAAATGGATGTGCAGTGAATCGACTCCGGCGCACCGCAGCGCAAATATGGCGCGGATACAGCGGCGACCAGCGACGGTTGCGCACATTTGTAACATTGTCCCAATTTACATACAAACACACATTACTATTAATCTTGTTTGTATTTTACATAGTACAGTAAACAGAAGCCGTTCTTGACTCAATGCGTAACGTTAGGTCTCAAGAGATGAGCATCCATGTTTAAATACGTATACCTACTCGTTGACAATGTCAGCTCATAATACCTACTAAAATATTTATTAACATTACGCTGCCTAGGTATCATTGAAAGCGCCCCAGAGGCAAGTATGCATTACCAAATGATTAATAAATGATTGCTTACTTTTGTAACTGTGATTTTTAAACCGGCCTAGTCGCTCTGTTATTATGAATATCTACATAAAGGTCATATTATAGTCACTTCTGTTCATATAATATTGACAGGTTAACTGCACAAAGGCGAGCAAATAACATTATTTTCAGAATAACCGAGTGTTGTTTATTCAAACGGTTTTGAGTTTCGTAATAATACAATTTTACGGAGCTTGACATTGAAATTATAGATGAGACCTGCCAACAAAGCATCGTCTGTGCTAAGTCATTCCTTGTACAACCTGAAGTGAAATCGAAATGGAAAGAATACACATACTCGTAAATATTCCAATGTACGATGTTTGCCTAAAATACTTTTTTATTAACCATTTTTATTTACGTATTTTTACTTAAGACCAAGGCATTTCATAATTTTTGGATCGAATTGAAATACTCGTCTAAGAGCCTTTCTTATTTTGTTATGTCTTATTAATTAATTACATATCCAGGAAATAATTTTATGTCTACAAATCGAGAACAAAAAATAATAGGAGTGCCTCTTACGATAAATAATGCAAAACCATTTCCGCAACTCCTAACCACTTCTCTGTTATCAGCCAATTCATTTTCCTCGCCACAGAGAGTGAAAATCCTCTTATGTAACAGATACCTGACTAATACAGAAATATAACTATATTACAGGTAAACACGTAATAATTACCTCACTGCTGCGCGCAACTGATAGTTAACAAGGTTTCGGCGGTTAGTTTTAACAAGGTTTTGGCACATACATATTTGGAGATATAAATAAATAAATATACGAGTATATTCAAATGTGATATAATCGTAATTGTTCAAATGTCTTAAATTTTATGTATAAACGGAAGTACGCTTCCGTATCTTTTTTATTTAACTATACCTAATCTTCAATTTCTTATACGTTTGTACGTACCTATATTTCGAAATCAAACCATTTCAGTTGAATATTCCGCAATCATAAAACTGATCAAAACTGAAAGAAGTTATAAAACTGCAAAAACTCACGTTCCGATCACGTTTCTCGTTTGCGTTGTACAAACAAAGAGCCCAATTTCGACTCCCTTATTAAAATCAGGGGTTGCGAAATTTAGCTAAATTTCCTCGAGCTTCGGAACAACATTTCCTCATTTGTATTTATGTACGGAACAGTTTTTGAGTATTTCTTTCTAAGCATTAACCCGTTCAAAATTGGAATGCTATTGCAATCGTGTTTTCTTAGTATGAATTTACGAACAAACCCCAAAATAATTATTCCATAAGGTAAACATGAAACTCGAGTAGAGACTACAAGGACCTTGATTTCTTGTCTTATTGTATTACAAATATTTATTTATTTCAAATACAAATGCACAACATTACGTTAAGCTAGCAAGGCATTGTAGTTCAAAATGAAAAAAATGAAATAAATAGTGATAAAACAAAAATCTTAAATATTTTGTGCTTCTGTAAAGGTAGTATAATATTAATTGTTTAGTTAGGTAAATAGTTCGGGAGTAAATACAGGAGCTCGGGAGCTGAGGCAGCGAGGCCCCGGCGACCTGCCGGTGACGCCCTACTTACAAGTGGGTCAAGAGTACATCGGCGCTACTGAAATCCCTGCGCCATCATGGAAAAATTTGGCGACTGTGTACCTACGGCTTTACGGGATTTTTATGTGGATATGCAAGCAATTACTTAACGATTAAGTTTCTTTAATGTAAGCAATGCCCTTTCAAATTGCGGTCATAAGGTATATATAATACGGTCATAATCACGGTTAAAAATAACATTATATTTAGGTAGATAATATTATAATTTAATTACTTAGGTAAGTATGTTTTTTGCAACTAAATATTCCACAAGACGAGTATGATGATGTACTATTTGTTAGGGAAACAAAATAATTGAAATGCTATAAATATCAATCCACAACTGTATCATGAGTGTAGTGGTCGTAGGGGTACTTGTTACGCTAGAAGTCTTGGTTTCGATTCCTAGGTCGGGCAATGTGTTATTTGCTTTTTATATGAAATACTCAGTAGCAGCTCGTTGTTTGGATTTACATACTATCACGCCTATAAGTATATCACGTATATAAGTATATTTGAGTGGGTTCCTGGATGATTTGAAAATACAATTGGACCCGGTAGGTTGCACTGCAATCGGGTTTTGGGTTTTTTTTATTTACAGGGCAGGACAACGTCTGCTGGGTCCGCTAGTGTTTGTATAAATTTATGTACATAATGTGGTAATATGACATTTATCCTTAATACGAGACATAAATTTAATATAACCGATGGCCATATTGAGAAAATGATCTTTTTTACTTCGGCGAGTTACAAACGACCGGCCATAAAGTCAACATAAAATACACGAGTTTTTAATTTTACTTACATTATTTAGAACGATGTGTCACTTTTGTTAGTCATTTCTTTGTTTATTGCTAACATCCAGTAACGAGTTAGTTGATATTCGTGTCATGATGATTATGAGCGTCGTAACCAATTTATAGCTAGTTTTCGACTTAGCTAGATCTACGTTGAACGTAAAAATGGTAATAAAATGGGAAGGTCAATATTCTGATGTATCTCAGTGATACAGATCTGTGAACGGAATCAATTCACGCTCCATGTTTAAACTTTACATGAATCATTGTAACAAGTAGGTATGTACTATAATGTAAGCACACCAATAATTTTGTTTCAATAACAAATGCCTAATAATGTGAGGTGCTAAATAATTCGGACTTCCGAATAAACATTGACCTGTGTTGCATGTCCTCGCCTCTTATTCCATATAAAATTATGTACCTAGGTATGTAATGTGTTTGCTAATCGCCTGCAAGTCAGCATGTTGGGCCTTAACACTCTGATTCAGAGAAGATAACCGTGCCCTGCGGTGGCACGGTAAATGGTAAATCATAAATAGAAAATAGCCATATTCATTTAACCAGCAGCAGTGATGATAGCCTTCTGATATGACCTTTGGACTGCCAACTCAAAGGTCACGAGTACGAATCCAAGACACGCAGCTCTGGCTTTTCGAAGTCTTCATTATCACGCGCTTTTAAAACGGGAGACTTTTGCCTGAGAGATGTTCTCGGTGGCTTGTGAAGTCTACCATCCCTATTAGGTTAGCGTAGTAGACTATAGCCTAATCCCTCTCTTTTTGACAGGAGACCCGTGTCCAGCAGAGGGATAGTATAATGAGTTGATTATGTTATTTAACTAAATGCAATTACATGCATTAAGTATATTAATATATCGCTTGTTTTAGACTGTTTGAAGTTTCTTTGTAACGATAAGTTACACTTATTTAATAAAATCTCGACAAAAACTAGCGATACAGAATTTTATATACTTAATTTAATTTCACGCAGATTAGACACATCGCAAAAAAAATAGAGAGTTGCAGAATAATAACATATTTGTATGGAATAAGGATACAACTTTACGATAGTATCCAACTTTAATATTTTCTAAAGGTAAATTTAAAATAAATTAATAGTATCGACAAGCTCACTCAAGATTTGTAATTGGAACAGCAATTTCGGTGATATTTGATAGATTACCAATACATACGTTAAAATGTATGAACGCTCCCATGTTAGCTTCGTTTCGAACATTGAAGCGAATACGTAGGATTCTATACAAAAGGAAGCACAGAGCTACAATGAATTTTGTGTCCCTATATTTTTGAGAAATTATGTCCTTCCCAGGGTCTCAAACTATTTAGCGAAGATTAAGTGTGAAAAGGTAACAGACAGAGTTACTTTCGGATTTATAATATTCAACATGGATATACCTAGTATATTTTCCTAACGAAACAATTCATATACTAATAAGAGATAAATTGTGGAATATTTCAAAACTACAAATGGTGAAATTATTTTTAAATCACATTACAAAATTTATACCATATTTACTTATATCTTCAAATAGATTTATAATAAATACGAGTATATAGGGATTGACTTTAAAACCAAATGTAGTGTGCTGAAGATTGCACCTCAATTACTAGGGGATACCGACATCTTTAATACAATATTGTCTGATTACTACCTAAATATATTCACATTGATAGACAGCAGAGCTTAAAATACACCATATATATGTAAGAAGTTGCATGCAACCTACACAAAATAAAAAAAACAGAACTTTACAAATCACAAACGTGTTCGCAGATTGACTTTTGCACATTGTGTGGGATACATATATAACAAGGGAATTAGGGACCATAACCCATGATCTCTTAGAAAATACCTTTAACACGAAGCTTTAAGCTCTCGGTATATAGTCTGTCATATATGCAAACTACTTACTCAAATTGTCACAGTGCTCCTCGACCGCTCTTGCCATTACACATCAAACAATATACTGCGCTAAACTTTCGGCGCGACGGGTTTATAAACCCATATATTAATCATTATTTTACTTAGTTGAAAGGAAACTTTTCTGGATAGAATTCACATTAAGCTACATTAAAGATTTCCATGGCAAGTTTCCATAAATTCGTCCACGATGACGTAGGCGTCGCCCGTACAAGCGTACCGACTAGAACAGTCATCGCTAAAGTACCTAAGCTTACCTTACTACGGTACTATAATTGGATTACGTGTATTTGAATTATTCAATTATTTCAACGGTAATTATTTACATCACGGAAAATAATTAATTCGGCCTTATTGCATGAATGACAAGTCTTCTACGGAAATTGTTTTATTCCTATTCATGCACATAGCTAGCACCAATATTCTATGTGTTGATGTAGATGACGAGGTTACAACTTATAAAATAAGTTTACAAAAAAAAAACCTTGCCCACACTATTTTCTCCTGTATCGTGGGTGCGTTTACAAACACAAATTCTCACAAACATAAACACCCAGACCCGGAACAACTACCTGCAGATCATACAAATATTTGCTCCGTGTGGGGATCGAACCCACAACACGTTGAGCAGAAGCCGATTGCTCAGTCGTCAACTACTTAATTATTCTGTATTTTTTTGGAAACAACAATTCGTTGCACATGCCGCCGCCTCATTGTGACAACCGCAGCCTATAGACGTCCAGCATCGTGACATCACACGCGTGTCATCATTTTGAGACCTCAATTATTTTTCTTCAGATATTTCACTGACTTTATTGCTTAGCGGCAGAATCATGACAGGGTCCATGATTGATACTTTTATATTTTTTAACACCTGGTAACATTGTGGTGTGCAATAAACGAATTGGGTATTGAGTATTGAATATGTGTTGTGTGTGGTACCAACCCAGATGAACGAGGCAGCAGGGTGGTACCATCTGAAGAACCATCATCACAAATAATATCAATCCCGTAGGAATTTCTCAAAATCCCCTTAGTGCTCACTTAAGTTATACACTGTGATTCTGAATCAGTGAGTTAAAAATCACGGTGTCACTTCTAGACCTACCTATTTTAGCTGTGAGCTACCTGTCAGTCAAACAATTTTTAAAAAGTATAATGTCAATGTTTCAATAGTAGCTTTATTTAAAACTATCGACTTGTGCGCAACTTCGTCTGCGTAAATTTATCCATCAAAATTACTGTCGGTTCCGGTGTAATAAAAAAAAACTTACAATCGTTGTCCCAACAAGTAGATACGAATGCAAGAAAAAATCCAGCCTAATCGGTCGAGCCGTTCTTAAGTGATGATCTTTCATACGTGCAATCAATTTATTTTATAAATCTAACTAAATATTTTAAAGATCTAACTAATTGTTAGCGTAAATGAAAGTACATAGTGTTAATTTCAGTCTTCTAATGGCACAAAAAATGTTTATGGGTTATTTGGAATGTATGTAGTTAGTAGGTACCTATATTACTTGGACGTCAGTAGGTACCAAAGTAACTAATGTACTCACTACCTATATCTATGTCCTGAAATATAATTCAATTGAATAGATAAACCTTTAGGAGTGGATAGGTGCAAAGATACTCACTTTACTGTTTCTAACTTGATGTACTTAAGTACGTAAGTAATTATTTTTTCTAATATAGTTAGGATAGATTAAGTTACAGTTCAAAAATTTTTTTTCAAACTACCTGTCCCCCGACGTTTGCCCTCTTTTATCATTTTTGTTTTTTTTTTTCGTCATAAACCTTACTAGGCACGTATACAAGGACTCATCAAAGATTCATCTCAATACGATAAATGGTTTAGCAATGCATAGAGGACAAACCTACAAATATTCATTTTTATTTATGTACTTAAGCTTTTATAAGCATTTATTTAACCTTATGATGCACAGTTCCAGAAGTTGATCCTATGAAGAAGAATCCGGTACGAAACTCCATGGACACTCTTTTAAAATAAGTGGTATTACATTCTTCACTGGTACAATATTGCATTATCAGGATGTGTGGACACTGAAGGTTATTGTCTAAGTTGGACCGAAGACGATAATATTAAAAGAAAGTTCCAAGCATTTTAGAACTCAATGTTATTATATCTAAAGTAAATAAATAAACTATGTGGTTAAGGTTGAGCTTACGAGTACTCATAGTGTTATTATGCTGTGGTATAATCTGGACACAAACCGCAATAGGTACTAATTATATTTATAATGCGAAACATAACAAGGCTGTACCGAGTTAATATCGGCAGGTAGGTACCTACAAACTGACTGAGTTTACTAAAGTAAGGTTATTGTGCATCCCAATTAATACCACAATTCCCAAAAAAAGTAAACAAATCGACGACACGTGTGGCGTAGTGGCTGAGCGATGCGCTTCTGCGCTACGTGTTGTGGGTTCGATCCCCACACGGAGCAAAAATTTGTATGATCTACAAGTAGTTGTTCCGGGTCTGGGCGTTTGTGTATGTGAGAATTTGTGTTTGTAAACGCACTCACGATACAGGAGAAAATCATAGTGTGGGGCAAAGTTTAAAAAAAAATACAATATAAATATTTATATTTTAATAAAATATTATTATTAATTATATGTTGTTTTTTCCTCGAGTGGTAGGTTCTGGCTTCGAGCATAAAAGTTATTGAAATTTTCTATGAAATTCTTAGTAGCAGTTGGGAGTTTGGGCTTTGTGCCCGGTTAATGAAATAGGCTCGGCTACTATTACACGGGACCTAAACATACCGGCGAACTGGATGTATATGTACCAGGTGATTATTAAATTTTGTAATAAACATTTAGCAAATTCTTATAAACAAAAGATGCACTCATTCGAAATTTAGAAGAACAGATAATTTCTGTTACATATATAAGAGAATAGGAGGAATTTTTAAAATAGATTTGAACTGTTAACAAATAAAAGCTTCAACATAATAGATGGATTGCTGCCGACTATACAATACTGGTTTGTAATCGGAATCAATCAAACATCTTACTAAATTAACTCAAAACCTAGCTTATGGCCTGACTGCGTCGCTTTTCGGATTCAATTATATCTCCTATTGGCCATAATTATATGGAAAACGCGTGTTTTGTTTAAAACTGTGTACATATTTATCAATTTTACATTACGCATCGATTCAGCTTTCTTATTGTTGGATATAAAATGCTAATGCTAACAAGTGCTTTTATTCTTTGTATAACATATGAGATGAGGATGCTCAAGCACATGTTAAGTAAATATATGTATCCAAAACCGTTCAGCTAACTGCGAATTGGTGATGATAATTTGGTTATTTAAACTTTGAACGGTTATTTCGCCCTAATCTACTAATGCGATTTTCAACCAATGACATATAATTACGTCATCGGTTGTGAATTGGTTTTCGACTCCACTTACCTACGCTCCACTCTAGACTAAGTGTTTTTCTTAAAGCTTAAAACTAGCTATAGATACAAATAATGTAGAGCTTATTTTTTTTATTTACCAGTTTTCTACTCGTGTTATATCGATCATACCCTTTGTATGAGAGAACATTATTACAAATTCTTGGAACGCTTGAATGAATGTTGATACTCGATGTATGATTCAAATGATACGCGCTTTGGAGATGTGCCAACAAGAGTAACCGTTCTAAAATATGAATAATCGTAACGTTCTTATGAACTGCGCATAAATAAAGTATATTAATGATTTCGCAAGAAGTAAGAAATACGGAGTTTCAGTAGCTGAGTTCATAAGACGCTAATTTGGACGTGTTTCATGATTTCAGTGAAATTTAACAATTAGTCAATAAATTTATATTATGGGAATACAGAGCAATTATATCCACGGATTTACATAAAGATTTTGTTTTTTGGACACAATTAATCAACGAAATTGTGTAATCGCAGTTCAAATAATTAACATTACTGTACTTACATAGGACCTAATACATCGACAAACTAAGCTTGCTTCAACAAGTGCCTACATAACATTCACTGATAATAAGAAGCACGACGCCTGATAAATAATTTCATAAAAACTAAGTAGGTACGTCTACGTATGTGTAATTAGGTGTTCTCGTTTATTATACCCTTTATTCCAAACACCAACTGAGGTATTTTTATTACAAACATGAAACATGTGGGAAATCGTCGCCATTAATGCCCACTTTTAAATTAACATTTTCATTATCATGAACATTTTTAAGCATTTCAGCATTAAGCTATAAAGACACCAAAACAAAATTTTATTACCTGTTGTGATGCGCTGATCTGTCAAACAGAAGCAAACTGCTCACATTTCAGTGCTGAATCATAAGTCCCGATGAAAAGCTATATTGCGTCGACACGTTTGTTCAATGTTGCACTTCACAATATGAAATAGTACTGGATTTGATGAAATGAAAACTGTAATGGTATATTTGTGTTGTCGATACTTGGTGGCACGTCCTGTTGTGTGTGTGGCAGGTATTGTATTGCGAGGCAGGGTGCCCGGGGCGCACCGGCGCGCGCCGCCCGCCCTGCGAAACCTCGCCCGGAAAACACGCGCCGAGTTCTACGTTCAGCGGAGCGAGCGATGCGTGCGTTCAGTGCTGCCGGGCTCGCGTTCTCGCATGCTAATATTAGCGGCGGATTTTCGCGCGGAACAAGAGGTGCGCGTTCACGCCAAACCTCCAATGATAAGTGGTCGTTGCTGGGCTGTCCAGTTAGCTTCGCGCCTGCCCAGCGCGCATGCGCCACGCGCACATCACAACATACAGTAGCCACTCGGCTTACATAGTTACCAGCTATTATTGACTAAATGAGGACTTACTTATAATAAAGCTCTATGAAGCCATCATGGCGTTTTATCTTCAATTCCTTTATCTACCATATGTTTGTAATTATTTTGCAATAGATAAGTAATCAAACTCCTACAGCCCTAGTACAGCTAAGTTTGTTAAACAACGCATTCTCACTTTTCACATTTCACATCATGGAAACTTTTGTCGGGTCAGAGAATTAAAGAACTTTGATTTTAAACAAAATTAGGTAGGTACCTAGATATATTTTCATTTAACAAGTAGGTACGGTGTCAACACTGTGTGGGTTTTTTTTAAAAGAAACTTACTGCCACTTTCGGTCGCACATGTAGGTACATTACATTATGTATCTACATAAAGTTACAACCCAAATCACCGAATTGGGTTGTAACTTTATGTTATGTTATGACATAGTACATACCATCACGCCTGTATTCCCCGAAGGGTTAAGCAGAGGCGTACTAATGTACACCCACAGTTCGCCGGTATGTTTTGGGTCCCATGTAATAGGGGGCGAACCTATTGCCATTAAACGGGCACAAATCCAGACTCCGAGCTGCTACTGGGAATTTCATAGAAAATCCCAATAACACTTAGCTCGACCTGGGGATCGAACCCAGGACCTCTAGCGTAGCGCGCTTGGGACCACCAGACTAATGAGGCAGGTTATAACTTTATGTATATAGTTCTAAAGGTACCTACCTAGATACAAAATTATAGTTAAAATATCATCATCATCTTCCTGTCCTTGTCCCAATTTATTTGGGGTCGGCGCCGGTATTATAGTTAAAATATAACTCTCAAATAAAGTAATATTCTGTCTTATCGGAAGTACCTACTTATAAATTAAAATTTATTAGGTTCGACCCGCTCGCGGTTTCACCCGCGCTGCTCCGTTCCTAAAAGTCATAGCGTGATGTTACATAGACTATATTATCTACTCGTAATTGATATTGATGATAACGTTTTTATGTTTATTCGTTACATACAAAAATACAAATCTTTCTTCTTTATAATATTAGTGTAGATTAAATTACAAATTTGTTTAAACCGAAATCGTTGAGCACTGAATATGTCGACAAGATATAAGTATCTGATTCGTAGGTAGGTCAGTATAAAAACAGCACTTGCCTTCCTTGTTTGCCTTGTTTTTCTTCAAAAACCCGCTACTAACTAGGTAGGTACCTACGAACATGAAGATAATTACTTAGATGAAACAGTAAAATATCCAAACATGTACAAAATGAGCATTCACTGTAACCATACAATGTAAATACGACCTTGTGTAACATAATATGCATATTTCATTTTCTAACTAAAATTAATAGCTTCCTTGTTCTTGTAAAAGGACTCCGTTAAGTTACACCATTAGAAAAATGCTCTGTTATGTATTGAATGGAAGTCATTGTCAGCAAAACCACCGTGCTTTTGAATCACGTAGTATTAGTATCGCAAAACCGAGAGTGTGAATTATCTATATAGCGCGTTGACGGTGTGTTAGGTTTACGTATAAATATTATCCACTAGCTGTCCTTTTTTTCCTTTTTTGTCATAAGTACGTCTTCCCAGGAATACACACAACAAATCCAGTCTGGGATCCTAACTTCAACATTTACATCAACCGTATTCAGAAGAAATTTTTGAGAAGCCTTCAATACCAGCCGCTGCAAAAAAAACTTTCTCCCTCTATCTGAGCGAAGAGAAATAGCCTATATGGTCTTTTTGTTTGGATTAGCTAATGGCTCAACTGACTGTCCTCAGCGAATGAGCAAAATTGGGCTTCGTGTACCATCAGCATTGTTAAGAAAGCATCAACTTTTGCAAATCCTTCTGTGCATTCGGTATGTCAGAGTGTTGATATCGATTTATTTTCCACCTGTATATCTAAGATCATAAAGTTATGATGTAATGATTTTTTTTCTTGTGATTAACTCCTTTTTTCTTTGATTTCTGTTGTCTGTCTGGTGCTCAGTACCATAAGAAATTAGGTTGTTGTTCTGAGATCCATTGCCTACCTATTGTCTATGTTTTTCTATTCTGTCAAGATGAGTCGAGACACGTCCATATTTCTATTATGTTCATTCATACACTAAGTCCATTTCTTACGTTCGTTTTCTTATTTTTATGCTGCACGGTCTGGACGCCTTCTTTCTCTAATCTCTTACTATCTGTTTTATAGCTGTAAGTTTTATAAAGGAATAAAATAAAATCACCCAAATTTTATCGCAATCGGATGGATGGTGTTGAAAGTTAGGAAAACATACCTTAGGTAGGTATGTTTTCCTAACTTTCAACACTAGTGTGTGAAGGGCCCGGCGGAGCTTGAATTGCCCACAAAACGTAATACCGAAATAAATCGTAATCCAGACAATATTCTATTAAATTATGTTATTATTCGGATTTGGATACCATTAATCTAGGTTCCTACGATACTATTTCGTCTACTACTACTTCACTGGAAATAAAAGACCGGGTAAACGTTCCATACTTGGTACAGTTATCAAAAAATGTATTCGCTTATATTTATTTCCAATGAAGTATTTTGGATGAAATGGTAGAGTAGGAACCTAGATTAACGGTATCGGAATACGAATAATAACAGAGTTTGATTAAATTGTGTTTGAATTACCATTTATTTCGGTATTACGTTTGTACGACAAATTCGGTCCGCCGGACTCTTAATGTAATAACCTTGAACTAAATAGGTACATATTATTCATATTCGTGCATTTTTGTCAATTATTTTCATGAAATTGCTATATTTGTACGGACTACGCGAGGGCGTAACATATGGACAACAGATTGATCATTTTATGCAGTCTGACTTCATTCTAATTCGTAAAGGTCATCCGTTTGACTTTATATTTTATATTATTTCCGTTTATAAATACAATAATATTCGGAATTTGTTGATTCGCTTACGGCCAGTCCCATTATCAAATCTACCGATAGATTTGCTTACTAGAGATAGGATTTTGACATAGAGTCCATACAAGTAATGTCAAAATCCTATCCCTAGTAAGCAAATCTATCGACGGATTTGTTATTGGGACTAGCTGTTATTCATACTTTAAGGTTAAAACGCCGGGCGCCGGTTGCAAGTAGTCACTGACTCACGCGCAATTTAAAATTATAACAATAACATTGTAGGGCGTTCACATTGTGCTCGAGGTTCTAATCTCGTAACTTATTAATATATTTTATTACAATAATAAAGTAAGTATTCAATAAACTCAAATAATTTGACCGCTAACCGGTTCCGGTTCGCATTTATTTGACTAAGGTTGTTCCGGTGGACAGAATCGGAAATAGTGTTGGAAATAAAAAATATTTACGTAATTATGGAGTAATTCTATTTGATTAAAAATAAAGTAGGTAAAGCGTAAAAGTGTTAATTAATAACATTTGTGATTTATACTGTGCATACAATTAATAGGTAGGTATAGAATTGTAGGTACCTCGATCAAAGTTACCTTTTTTACTATCGCGAGATCCTTTGAGAATATGATCTTGAAAAATACTCACCTTCGGAAAGGCGATTATATTTGATAAATTATTTTTTTCTCAAATATGTCATTTGTATAATATCAATAACCAACAAAAGCTTTGATTGAAAATTAAAAATGAAAAAACGATTTCAAAGTAGGTTGTTTTTCCTAGGTTTGTTCTCTAACCAATGGCACGGTATTCAAGATAACATTTACACAAAACTTATCTAATCGGGTGCCCCTGCACTACCACACTGTGGAACCTACTCGACAAACATTGAGTATTATTTTAGTTTAATCCTCGCTAATCGTAAAGGCATTATCTGTTGATCAATTAAATTGGCCAAGGATTCTTTCCTTATCTAGGTACTTGAATGAATTTAATTAAACGTTGCAAATGTGCACTGTTTTAGCGCATCAGTAGGCTACATTTGTTTGTTCATCAATTATTCGGGTTTTTTATTAGAACTTTCATATCTAACTTTCACACTTCTGATGACACACTTTTCGGAAAACCCGAAAAGAATATTTTCAGTCAAAAAAAAAAAATTTGCTAATTATTTACGATCTTCCTTCGAATCTCAATACCCACGAAATTCTATTTTTCATCGGTGCTGGACTGGACATGGAGAACAGGTCAAATAGTAGGTAGCAGGTATATTAGCCTACCTACATAAACGAGATCGTAGAAATGATTCATTTGATTGGCCCGAGTGGTGATGTGATGAGTAAGGCGGATTCTATTATTAGATTAAGTATTTCGGTATGTTGTATAGTACCTACTCGTACTTACCTACAGTCCCCCTAAATCTATATATCTAAAATGCTTTGTCCTGAATGACTGACTGATGGCTCAACGCACAGCCTAAACCACTGATCGTAGACACCTAACTTTGAGGGTGTGTTCTTTGTATGACGTAGGCATCCGATAAGAAAAAAATTTTAGAAATTCAACTTCTTAGGTGGTGAAAAGGAGGGTGTTTGTATGAAAGTCCGTCATTTTTTAGCGGGTGAAACCGCGTGGTACAGCTAGTAACTAATAATATTAAGTATTATAAACTCAGTGTAAAGACAGTTGGGGTTGGGCTGATTTGCCCTTACTGATTTCGATATTTTTGCATAAGAACACTTATTAGTCTAGTGGTCCTAGGCACGACTGCTACGCTAGAGGTGCTGGATTCGATTCCCAGGTCGAGAAAACTATAAGTTATTTGACCTGCGCGGCTGTTCGCAACGGCTAAGTTCAGACGGGCACTGTTATTTCGGGGCTATTGTAGGTAGGTACCTACTTACCTTGGTGACCGAGCCCTGGATGCCTAAACTAGCCGTTTTTGATTAATCACAATAGGATTCACGCACACAACATGGCATAAATCTATACATATAATAAGTATGTAGAAAAGTCGTGTCTCTAATTGCAAGTTAATTAGGAAAAAATAGAAAGACTAATAAAGCGATACCTACTGAAGCCGAATTAATGGATTTTGGAAAAAAAATTGTCTGTATGTATGTAGGTATTTTTGTATGTTCGTTGTTGTGTCCTTTTTTTCAAATTTCGCCAGAGACTGGGTCCCATGACTCGCCTCTTGAATCGTAATAATTTCAATTAGCAATACTCAAATTATGTCATAAGTCGCGCTTTTGTCAAAGAGTACACTGTTTTCGCGTTTTCTTGAACTGGCTTGTGCTGGTACGGCAATTGCCGTTTTATACGGTAAACCACGTTTTTTTTAAAAAAAATACGACATACGGCAGGCCTGCCATTACCGTATCACAAAACTCGGCAACTGGTTATTACGTTAAACGAAACTTATTTCACTAGTAAAATTAATGAAAAGAAACACACTTGCTTTAAGTACAACCTGAACATCGCCGGGGAAGTCCCTATAAATATACAGAACTTTATAAGTTTTATGAATAACGTGCCATCTCTTTCACCTTGGTAAAAAATGAATGAAAAGGTTGCAAATGCGACGACGCAGCTAATCCTACCTACTTACGTAAATTGTTACTGTTTCGTTTCATCTAGTCTGACATAAATACTTTACAGTTGCGAGTGAAGTTTTCGGAGATTAATTATTTATATATATTTTTTAATTACTTAAATACGGCAACCCAGACTATGACATCCGGCAGCTCAGATTTTTACGATAACAATACTGGCTGGCAAGATCATAGTGTCTGGTACAAAGGGCTCAGTAGCCATGCCAAAATAATACACAAAAACATTAAGTGTCAGTGTCAGAAACTCAAAAGTCGGAAGAAAAGTTAAACAATATATTGTCAATAATGTCAATGTCAAAGAGGAATCGCAATTTTATTATTTTTGCATTTTCTAAACAAAGTCGCTACAGTTATTTACATGAGAAATTATATTACATAGAATAATATCGTAAAGCTATTTTGAATTATATACTGGTTAGACTTACGTATTCCTCACAATCATTTTTTCTTCAACCGGAGATTGCTACAATAATTTATCAATGTGAATGCTTGAAATGTTAACTTAAATAGTTTTCAATAAAAATATAAGTGGATCTTCCTTTTCAGTGTTTGAAAATTGCTTCAAGATGTCATCGTTTCATGAGAGACAGAAAAGTCTGTTCAACCAATTAAAGAATGCTGAAGATCAGTATAGTTTTTGTAAGACAAACAAAGCTACACCTCAAGATTATGGTTCCATCGACAGATACACATACAAAAAACTTAAACATGAAATGAAACAGTTCAGAGGTAGGGAAAGCATATACAAGAGGCCCGAGGCAAACATTCGCGAGTGTCTTAGAGCAAAAACTATTCCTGACCATATTAAAAACCCCCAGAGGTATAAATATTACTCACTAGCAGATGTCACCCCAGAACAGATGTCCGACTCAACAAATACAGCAACTGCATTAGCACTCATTCGTGAAATGGAAGAAAAAGAGGCAGCTAAGTCTAAAATGGAAGTTGACTTAGCTGATGATGGTATTTTCAAAAAACCTACTTTTCACATTTCATCTGCTCTAAGAAAAGCACCACAGTCGGATGAAAAAGCTGTATTTAAAAGCAGTAAAGTAGTCATGCCAGAATATGTTGTGGGAGTAACAAAGAAGAAAGAAAAGAGAGTCAATGTGTTGAATAAAGATAAAGCTCAGAATTCAGGACCAAAGGCTGAATTAAAATTAGATCATCTTTTTGAAGAAGATGAATAATGTTCACTTACATACATCACTATACTTAGTCTTATATAATTATGAATAAAATAATTGCTTTTTTCACCTTGTCGTTTAATTGAAGTTAGTTTCGTACATGATTTGCTGTTGATTTTAGTGAAAACCTTAAAATGTGTCATCCTGGCAACCCTGCAGGTAAATCTTGCCCTGAATAAGGCAAACTCAATGAGCATCTACTTCTGATACAGAGTATTACTTCTACTAACTACCTACCTAAATTAACTCCTAATGAACTTAAAAGCTCAGCAGTGGACGGCAATAGGCTGATATGATGAAGTCAAAAGGTGATACTGAAAATAGCCCCATTTTTAGGAATGGATTTAGCCTGATACAATACCTGTTTCAATCATTTTACTGCTACTCTACCTTATCTTACACCAAGAATAAATGACATTATTTTTGCTCAAATGGCCTCTTGTTTACCTCCAGCAGATATTTATACACAACAAAATAAAAACAAGCTTATTAAGTTAAATTCTTTATTTACATAAATATCAATCAGCACTGTGAAATTATTGCAGATTCAGATTTGATTTCTAAGTTCTCATTTTGTGGTGTGTCTGTCTTACTTTCGGCTGCAAAGGCGCTGAGATCACGCATCATGGAGTATGCATCCTCCCCATCAGCATAATACTTGGGCTCAATCTCTAGTATTTTGAACCCAAGACTGTTGGTGTACAAATTCAGTGCTGCTCTGTTACTTTTCCTCACATGTAGAGATACATATTTAGCCTAAAATAAATCATTTTTGTATAAATTAGTAATACTTATAATGCATAAATGTTCTATTAAGTACATATGTTAAATTGGCCTGAATCACACAAGACAAGGGCAATTTGAAGCGGCGGTAGCCTAATGGCTAGGGCGTCGGACTGACGATCATGTGGTTGCCAGTTTGAAACCCGCCGTACACTACCGCCGTGAACCCACTCGTAACACAAGCATTTTAGCTTAGCATGAGGGGTTAACAAGAATACTAGTCTAGTAATGCGCGACCCACATTACTAGTAAGCCTTAAAAAAAAATCACACATACATTAAGTACATCAAGTACAAAAAACTAGAAACTAGTGTGAAATGCACTATAATGATTAAAGAACTTGCTGGGCAAATGGTTGTCCTAGACATTGGATAGCTGAATAATTGTAATGTTTTTAAAAAAGAATAAATTTAAAGGATGAGGCCAAATAAAAATCATAACATTCCATCAGAGATGTATAATATTCCCCGAAGCAAAGGTGTGTCGTACACCCATTGTTCACCAGTATATTTAGGTTTAGGGGTTAGTTTATAGTCCCACATAGTACTATTAACTGGGCACAAATCCAAACTTGAGCACACACAGCTTGAGCTGGGAATAAAGCCTGAGTCCTCTTGCTCGGCAGTCACACCCACAACCACTAGACAGTAAATAACATAACCAGGCAGTTAAGATAGTGTAAGTTATCCACCAAATAAATACGAAAATATGGATACCTGAAAACACTCCACCATGGCAAGTGAAGCCTGATTCATAAGTTTCTGTGCAAGTCCAAGACGACGGTGAGACCTCTTAACTGCAAGAGAAGTTATGTGTCCATGACGGTTGTCCTCACCATCTTCTTCCATTTTGGCTAAGACATAACCTGGTATAAAATGTAAAACAGTATATTTTATTAATAATCTCTGATAGAGTATCCTCCCAAGATGGTCTCATGTCAATGGGTCTGTTGAATGGACTTTGAGACCAAGACTGTTGCCAGGAATTCACTTGGGGGTTAGGAGATTTGAGCTCTGGACCAGGGATAATAAAGTAAAAAACAAAAAGTAGCTGTTTCGGGGAGCCACCTGCCTATGTGACCACATAGTGACCCATTTTTATCCTTTTCTAAAAAGTTTGATAGTCTTATTAAATTTATTATATTATGTAAAACTCACCAACAATGTGTCCTTTTTCATCTTCAGCAACATAACTGAGCTGTGGCCATGAGAGACCATGGTAGAAGTAGTACTTCATCTGATAGTTCTCTGGCAAGCACAGCAGATTGCAGTGCTGCATGTTCATGAGATCACTAGGCCGTGCACACCGGATATTCATTTTGTGTTTCTCTGTGGATAAATATTGGAAAATACATGTTAGACCACTACAGACATTATTACTTTTATAGGTATAACTAAAGTTATATAAATAGTGAACAAAGACAAGTATTACAATAATCAATTATAATCCTCCAGATAACTAATTACTTACAGACAAAAGAGAATAAGTACTTATGGTCCAGACTGAAACTTCTGGGCTCAATGAAGGGTGTAGGAGTTTTTGAATGGTTCTTCTCTATAGAATTTATTCTTTACAACCATGCAACTGGTTTCATTTATCGAAAGCACCAATAATGAAGTCTATTTGAAATAAACCTATTTCACATAATCAGTTACCTACTTAGTCCCTTCGAATTTTTCTTGGTTTGCTTGGCTGCCTTATTTCAGATGCTGGTGGGCTATCTGACATACCACCCAGCAGCTCACGCACGAAACGGAACTTGGACAAACAACACTTCCACACAATGTACCAACCTGGGACAAAGAACAATAACATGTCATACAATGACAACACTCATCAACTTTTACATCATCGTATGGTATTGTAATTTTATGCGCTAATTAGTTAGTAACTTATTGAAATGATAAACATATTGGGCTACTTACAAAATAACACAAAGACAAAAACTAAAGATATACTACATACGAAGGTTATAATAGCTAATATCACTTCCTTCATATCTCACTAAGCATAGGTTAATAATTATGAACACGAGGTTAATGCTTCCACTTTACCAGAACAGAACAATCACTATCTCTTTACATAAACTATCAGGCTTAAGAACCGTGTCAGATTTTTAGCGTGTGTTATGTTTATTGCTCGTGATTTTTATAGCGCCATTTTGGTTAGAGTATCATAATAATTATATTCATGCTCCAGGGAAAGTACTGTTTATAAAAGAAATGGGTGTTTTACGTAATTGTGTGATTTACTCAAAATGCGATTATTTAACCATTTTACGTACTTTTAGCGTATCTTGTACTCTTCAAAAGATTCTTTTTTGAACCAACTTAACCTCTAATTGTGACATTTAATTCTTCGTCCGAAAACGAAAACGAAAAATTTTTGAGGTTGCCACTATATTATGGAGGGTAGAAGAAAGGAGAACCGCGACTCAGATGCCGACACGTCGTCGGCCACTCCGTAGAAACGCTCCGATTTAGGCTTGTGTAGTACATGTACTAAGTACCATTAGGAATTAATTCCCGACACTGATAACGCCTATACACTTTGGATACATGGAGATCGCTCTTTCCTCTACACTCCAAAACCCAAATTTGAATTTGACACATAAAATCCAAGCAAACATGTAATTTTTAACTTTTTGTTGCTAACTCCTCCTCCTTTAATTGACACATAGAATTTGACATTTAATCAGTCATGTCATTGTCAAAACAAACGTGAAAAAGAAATTCTTCCCACTAATTTTGCCTTTGGACTTTATTTATTTCGTGCTGTAATTAAGAATTATAAATAAAAGCATCCATATCAATATCATATTACTAATCTGCGATGGAAGATGAAGGTCAGGAAGAAAGGCCTTCCGCTTCTGCGTTCTTGTAAGATATTTAATTTTAATATTTATGTGGGTACACATACCTACACCTTGATTTTATTTTGTTGTAAGATATAACAATAATTACAATATGTTTCAAGCTGTGACTGTGTTTATAAACAAAATATTGCCCTTGACCTAAACTGATTTTTTATAAATTATATTCTTCAACTACTCATCTGCAGTCGACACAGAAGTCCTACATTCAGCAGAGAAGAAATAAAGGCATTATTGAACATAGTTGAAAAATATAAAACCATAGTTTTCAACAAATCTACTACAGCTGCTGCCAGTCATGCCAAAGAACAAACATGGTTGAAGATAGCTAAAATATTTAATAGACAGGGTTTCAGACATGTGAGAAGTGCTGACTGTTTAAAGATAAAATGGGATAACATGAAGAAAGAGGCAAGAAAAATGTCAAAGAATCTGATGGATCTAAGATACAGTGAATTTGATGAGATGACGGGTCAGATGGTGGCTATGATGTGTGAGGCTGAGAACAACACTAACATTGTTGATGAACCAGTGGAGTCTGATGGAGATTTGAATGGTAACACTAATCTTTTTCTATTTTTAGGCAATAAAAAATCTATATAAAGCAATTTAAAATACAGGCAGTGAGCTGATTCTTTTAGGCTAAAACCTAGCATAGATTGATAAAATTAATCTGTCTAGGTATCAATTATTAGCAAATGAATGCTTTGATATTCAGAGAATTGCTGATAAATATTTAACCCACCAATGCTCTCATTGTTTCAGAGACAGATAATCTCAAGGAATCAAATAATGTGCACTGGGACGGTAATGAAGACAAGGATTCTAATGATTCTTCTATGGGTTCGTAAAAAATATGGCATGTAACTAATTAAAAAAAATTAAAAACTAAATAAATTTATTGACACTTATTTTCAGATGGTGTTAATGATAACAGCAGGTAACAAGATTTCATTAATTCTCATATAAGAGCTATGTGAAAAATCCCTCTATTTTTGTGGGTATTTGTCCTAAACTTTAATGTCAAAAAGTGAACACCACTAGAGAACTCTCTCTTAGAACTCTCTGGAGCAATCCTTAGAATATGAGTTCTATTTTCAGGTTTATGAGCCGATCAATGAATTTTTCAGCAGATGAGTGTAATCTACTGCTGCAATGTGTAAGACAAGAAAAAAATTTTGTATTTTCAAAAACAAACACAGCTAGTTTTAATAAAATGAAAAATCGAGCTTGGGAGCGGGTAATTATGTTATTTATCATAAAAAATAATTGATGGTTGACCAAGATCGGTTGATCAAGCTTATTGTAAAAAGTGATCATTCCAAATCCTACTAATATTATAAATGTGAATGTTTGTGAGGATTTATGCATGTTTGTTGCTCTTTCACACCAAAACGGCTGAACAGATCTGGATAAATTGTGGCACAACAATAGGTTATAGCCTGTAATTACACATAGGGTACTTTTTATCCAGGTCGGATCCAATTCTGAAGTCCACACAGACGAAGTCAGGGAAAGAAGCTAGTATAAACTGATTATAAATATATGATATTTTTATTTTTACTTGGATTCGTCATTCTAAGTATGTACATGTGTTTTAATTCATCAATAGACAATTATTATTATTACTGTGGAAATACAATTTCTAAATATATATTTCTATATATGCCTATGTCACATTTCAGATAGCAAATTCATACAACAAACTAAGTCCACAAAAACGTTCAACTAAAGTATTACGCACAAAATTTACAAATATGAAAAGAATGGTGAAAAGTAGAAATATTAAAAAATATTTCAAAGAATTTGGCAAGAAACACCAAAAACTAGAAGATTCTGGTAATGTAAGCAAAATAAACTGTTAAAACTTATTTTAAAATGCTCATTGTTTCATATAGTGTACCTCTAGTGCCATTACACAAAAAAAGACAAAGACAGGTATATTTTATACTGTTATTAGTTATCAAGCAGTGATAGCCTAGTGATATGACCGTTCGACTGCCAAGTCAAAGGTCTCGAGTTCGAACCCAAGGCACGCACCTCTGACTTTTCGAAGTCATGTACGTATTAATAGTTAATTATCACGCGCTTAAACGGTGAAGGAAAACATCGTGAGGAAACCTGCATGCCTGAGAGATTTTCTCGATGGCGTGTGAAGTCTGCCAACCCGCACTAGGCCAGCGTGGTGGACTATAGCCTAATCCCTCTCATTCTGACAGGAGACCCGTGCCCAGCAGTGGGACAATATAATGGGTTGATTATGTTATGTTATGTTATGTATTAGTTAATAAGAGGTTTAATAAGGGTTTTCAAATAAGGCCCTTGGTAATGAGAATTGCAAAACATTGAGATTTGATAATAATTATTATCAGGCCCCCTTTTTTAGCATTTCTTGTTACTTGAGTCTCGCTTGTTATACATTTTTTTCCTTTCAACAAACATATAATAAGGCGATATGTTTGAAACTAAACAAGTAAATTTATTTATAATGCTTCCTATTTGTGTTGTTCCAGAAAATAAAGTCAGAGCCCTTGTTTGAATCTAGAAGTAGTATAGATGCAGAGGATGATGATGATGTTGACGATCATATGGAGGCTGATAATAAATCTAATAGTGATATAAATACCACCCTAGATCCGTTGAGCACTGTGCTAAACAGTGAATTAGGTATAAGTAAGTATATTGGTTTCTGACACTTGCATATGTTATACATACCATCACGCCTGTATTCCCCTGAAGGGTTAGGCAGAGTAATGTACAGCCACAGTTCGTCGGTATTAGTCTAGGTCCCATGTAATAGGGGGCGAGCCTATATCCATTAACGGGGCACAAGCTCAAACGCCGAGCTTCTATTGAGAATTTCATAGAAAAACCCAATCTTTTCTTGGCCTAAGAATCAAACCCAGAGCCTCTAGCATATCAGTCGCGCTTGGGACCACTAGACCAACGAGACAGTAACGCGAATATTAGACACTGAAATGAAATAGAACTTCCTACAGCATCCATATTCTACCCGTGATCACGGCATGTGCAGGCAGTAAACTATCCGAAACGTCGGGAGTTAAATAATATAAATACAACGCGATAAAATCCATAGCAAGTAGTTTTATATTTCAATATAAGTAGTATTATACTTTTTAGTAACAAATAATAACACTTGAGTTACTTTACTACCATTACAAATACTTATTAATACATACTCATCTGATTTCAGGTTCCATTAGTCAATTAGAAAATAAAGAAGTAGTCAAATTAAAAATAGAACTATTAAATTACAAATTAGAAACAGCTAAGGTAATAACTCCATTCTGTTTTTTTTTGTTCACACTTTTTATAGAATCTGTTTAGAATATTTTATTTCATATCGGCCTCACTACCCGACCAGTCGGTCTCGACACTATTTATCGATGACTCGCCCTCCATGAGTGCCACATCTTCTAGAGCTTAATTGTGAGACTGAGAATAAAACTCGAATACATGGATTTTCCAGCAAGGAAATTCTCAGTAGCTCAACAGCCGGTAATTTAGATGAATTTATTTTCCCAGAAAAATAGCCTTAAATGCGAGTGTGAAATGCGTGATTTACATCATTTTGCTCCTCGGCCTATCCACTCAGATACAGACGTGATGTTCATTTCAGTTAAAAAGAAAAAGGATAGAAGATTTAATGCAAGCAGATGCCGCAGAGCGAGAATGTAGAGCAAAGGAAAGCTCGCTAAAGCTTCGGGCTGCCAGGCTGGAAGCTATCGCTGCGGAGATGAAGTTCCCCCCCGCGCACCCCGCGCTGTCCTACACCGCCGAGGAGACGCGAGCGCAGCACTATATACACCAGTACCATACTACTTGAAGTTGACAATAATTCATTAATATTATTGTAGTTATTTGCAAACTTAGTAAATGTTTGCATAGTCGAGAAAATTGATCTTTACTTACTTAACAACTGCTTGTCTGAAGAGATGAAGAGCTTGCGAAGTTTATGTTAATAACAGGCTTATTTAATGAGTAACAAATTCAATTTTACGGCGTATAGTTGCATTGCATTGTATTCGGCACCATCCAGAATACGAAAACGTTTGATGACACTCGCAAGTGTTGCTGAGAGATCACTAGCTCTGTTCTCTTCATTTTTTGTTCTTTTTTACCCGACTGCGCGACAGCAAAGAAAGCTTTATGTTTTTAACATGATATTAGTTGACACGATTTTCATTTATATCAGTGCGTAATTAATTGTTGTATAATTTCTAAAGACAATATTCAAGTAAGATGTATGGTATAAGCTTGAAATTATATAGGGACATATTTTTATACTATACCGAACTGTATATTTTAAATGGAGCTAATTAAAAGAATAAATATTGAATAAAAATGTTTTTTGTTGCATATTTATTATGAACAAACCTATGACAAAATATCTGAACAGAGTGTCGGACAAAGTCCAGTAAATTGTCCTTACCAGAGACCTTTATGAGAGTGGACACTGCAAAGTGCCTGAGTGGATGGGTATTAACACATGTTCGTACATCTCTAGAACAAAACATAGTTGTGGACATCTACCATACCGTGATACAATACAACGAACTCCGAGGTGAGTTTTAATATTATTTTAATAAATAAAATAAATTCGATAGTATCGAGATGTGCTCGCGCCTAACAATGCGATCGATCTGCGCTAGTCGAGATCTGTATATCACACCATCATGCCAACATCCCCAAAGGGAGACAGATATGCACTTACGTACACCCGCAGAGGTGAGCCTATTTCCATAAACCATACTCAGATTTAAATTCCAAGCTGCCACTGAGAATTTTATAAAAATCTCGCACTGCTCTACCTGGATTTTTTGGAAGAATTGTTCCACTGATTTACTCACTATAATATTTTTCAGGATAAGGATACTAAAGTGCATAAAACAATAGTGTTCAGATTCAGACAGCCTCAGATCGACAGGGTATCGCAGCTGCTGCCACTCAGAATAACTGAAGGGTTCCTTTGGTGAGTTAAGCAATAAAACAACATAGTTTTAGATACGAAAATTTTGTATACTTTACTTGATTGCGTTTTACAAGATGATTAAATTATAAATTAATATTAAAATTATTAATATGCATTTTGTACAATTTCATCTATACCTAACTAAACTACAACGTCTAAAATATATTACACATCGCTAATATAATAATATACAACATGCTTTTTACATTGATATTATATCCTACGTCTATCTACTAGTGTCATTATGTATAAAGTACAAAACGTAGGTACGTACATACAGTAACGCTATTGCGGGAACAGGTAATGACAAGCAACAAGTATGTAATATAATAAAGAGATGAACTTTAACATAATTTAGTATAATTGAGCATGTAGCCTTGTTGAATCAGTCACGGCGGTAAATGAAAACATTTCCAATTTAATTGATTTCTACCGGGATTTCACAAGGGTACCTACTTTGATTCAACACTCGTTGTCGACTTGAGCCATTTCCAAGGAACATTCAAACAATACATTAAGTATTTAATAGTAAAAGAATATTGTCACTGTTAAATTCATTTATGCGACGTAAGATGTCTTCACTACGGCTTTAATAATCTTCCACAAGAGATGGGCAACGATTGTCCAATTAAATATCTCAATAGTGCTATTAGGCATGATCATGTAGCTCATTAATTTATTACGTAAATGTTCTAACATGATTTGAGGCACACAGCTGTGCTCATATTAATGCTTTGTAAATAAGCAAGAAAGCGATGACACATCGCAACAGCGTTTCTTAGCACAGGCGTACGTATGAACACATACGATTTTTCTTCGATTGCAATAGTGTGCATCGTCTTAATTTCACAGTTTTGTAAAGTAACAAACATCACATAGAACTTAAGTAAACCCTCGTAATACATCTCGACAGGGTCAATGGCACACGTTACAATTTCACTAACTTGTTCTACGAATAGTTGCGGTACTGATGCAATTTTGTATAAAACTGGACGGACAACTCAACTCACTACTGCAAAATGAGCATCCAGCAACTTTAAACTCGCCCTGCTAGCGTAACGCTTCACAAACAAAAGTCCTAGTAGCAGCCTTCGATTTATCGTGAACGTATAAATACTAACATTTAAATAGAAACTGCGTTTTACTCGTCTCCGTACCGGCAGTCTACGTCGATAGGCATTGTATGTCCTATCTCGGCTTCTTTGGTAATGCTACACTCGTAGGGGGTGCCACAAGGCGTCCACTCAGCCCGGAGTCGCTCCTCGGCCAAGTGGACGCCGGGCCTAGCGCATCTATAAAGTCGCCCGGCTGGCGAGGAACAAAACCACGAACGACGCGGCGCCAGATGTCTTCATATCATCCGGCAGGGAATGCGAGGACGGGGCCTGCGAAGCTAAAAGCTTCCTGTCTGATGATCCTTGCCGCCCGTGGGAACGAGCAAGGCATTAGATTTGCTTTAAACCGCTCTCAAGGCGGTCGCGTTCGTTCGGTTTATATCTGTAGCGCGGCTCGTGAGGAAGCGGGAGCCGCTAGCGGCGTGAGCGGGGTGAGTGGGGTGAGCGGCGCGAGCGGCGTGAGCGGGGTGGTGGGCGCGGAGGGCGGCACGGGCGTGGCGGGGTCGCCGAGGGCGGGCGGCGCGTGGGGCGGGGCGGGCGCGTCGGGCGGCGCGGGCGGCTCGGCGGCGCGCACGAGCACGCGGCGCAGCTCGGCGGCGCGCCCGGCCAGCGCGCGCGCCGCCTCCGCCATGTCGCCCACGGCGCTCGCGCATGGGAACTGCTGCGCTGCTGCCTTTGTCTTCGCCACGGTTGCCGCCAGCGCATCCGATAGTGCGTCCGAACATCTCAGCGCTTGAGTTTTCAATCCCGCGTGTCGGGCACTCCTGTTGGTGAAATAGAAAATATTATCACTTATTTCTTGCGCAAACCGCTGATTAGTATTTTAATTATCTATTCTCTTAAAAACAAAAATGTCCTGTTGGATTTTCTGCTATTCCTGCTTAGTTGCACGTTAATTACCTATGTACTGTGTCGCCGACGTGGACGATCCGGTGCGCGCTGAGCACGACGAACTTGCCGTGCGCGAGGAACACATCGGGCGGCTGCCCCATATCTATGGTACGCAGGAAAGCCTCGACGGCCGTGGCGAGGTGCACGCCGTACGTGGCGGCCTGCGCGGCGTAAAACGCGGCCAGTTGCCGGTCGTCCGCCGGCAGACGTGTCGCCGCAGCTACTGCACTCACCTGTCGAGAACAACAACAACAAATAACAACATTGTATTCACGACCGGAAGACTAGCATTTGAAAACCGAATTTCGACAGTATTAAGTCGATAGTATTATCACGAAACAAAAAAATACAGTCGAATTGAGAACCTTCTCCTTTTTTATACCTCTAAGGTGGCAAACAAGTATACGGCCCGCCTGATGGTAAGCGGTTACCGTAGCCTATAGACGCTTGCAACACCAGGGGTATCACACGCGCGTTCCGACCCTGTAAATCAAGGAGGAATAGTTGGACTGGTAGCATAGGAGACAATGCGTGATACTTATCCTATCTGCCAATACAAAGCTTCCTTGCGGAGCTCTGGCGACCTTGTTCACCGTTAGAAACACAACATAGCACGGAGCTATTTTATACTACTTCCCCAGTCGGGCAGCTCCAATTATTCGATTCCACTATGCCCTACCTCTCTTTACCTCCTTTTTTGAAGTCGGTTAAAAACAAAACAATTTTTTAGTTTTGAAAGGAGACCCATTCCCCGCGGCAGTGGGACAGTAAATGGGTTGTTGTCTTGTTGATGCTGGGTGGTTTTAATGCAGATGGATACAAATCGCATAAACTCCTTGTAAGTGCAGCATATGAAAAGATTCTTCACAAGGACCGAGCATAAGCTCTTATATGGCATTATAAAGGCCCCGTTGAAATTTGAAACCTCTTAGTGCCAAAGAATCTCAGGAATTGCAAATCAAAAATGATGTCATGTCAGTCTCACCTCGCCCGCATGATCAGCGTCTCTAACGAGCGCGTCGAAGGAAGCCCTAAGTTTGTCTGGCAGTGCAGCCCTGATCTCTGCGTTGCGCCGCCCCACAGCTGTGCGGGACTCCAGTCTTACGTAGTCGTACTCCTCGGTCCACTCGTGTTCTGGCACTGCAACTGCTGGTGACCGCCTGAAAGCAATATAAACCAAATTAAGGTTAAAATCTCCTAGGCGTTAGGGTTCACACAAAATATAAAGAATAGGTACAGTAATCGACGGTCAACAATTTTTGTTTTCTAAAGTTCTGCTTTTGTTTGATTGGTTGTATAAATTGGTGTGATAGACATTTATGAATATGGAACATAGCGTATAATTGTCGCATTTTCATGAAGCCTCACCTAAACAAGAGCGATGCATTGCCGTTGATGAAGGAAGCGGCTCTCCGCACATCTTCGGTGAGCGAGCGTGCGCAGGACACGAGCTGGTCTAATGCGTCCTCTGTGCCGTCGGTGGGCTCCCTGTCTCGCTCCAGCCGCTCCGGCGCCCAGTCCCCCGCGTCCAGCGCGCTCGTCGCCTCGTGCGTTATGCGCTCTGCGTCCTTCAACGCCTTCACTAGAGGACGTAGCTTTACTGCGATACCTGGAGTTAACAAGATATCGATGTATAGTAAAAGCATTTTTTTTGATTCTAATCTAAATGTCAAGCAACCGAAGAACTTTGAGATTTTATATAATGGTTCTGACAGCATTCATTGCTAATTTTGCTATCTGTAATTTCATCCAGTGGGTGCATCTTTTATAGGTAATTATACACAGGCTTTAGTTTTAAAGCTTTTATTTCAAAGGCGTAACTTTTTTGGCGACGCTGCGTTAAAGACAGTTTGGTGATACCTTTGTCTTGTGCATCATGCGCGTTGGCGAGCGTGGCGTCAGCGAAGACGGCGAGGTCGTGCAGCGCGGCGCGCAGCCGAGCGCCCGCCACGCGCACGTCCAGCACCCGCGCCCGCAGCGCGCCGCGCCGCCGCCACCCCGGCGACACGTACGACAGCAGCCGCGACACCGCCGCTGATGCCTCCTCCTACCACAGAACGTCATAAACACCTTAAACCCATACCGTCAAAGACGATTGAAAATCAGAAACAACCTTATACAAATTATGATAAACAAACATGGTGCAAAAGGTTGAATTTAAACGGTTTACAAACCTGTAATCTATCGAGCGCTTCGAGTGCGGCGTCGCAAGGCAAGGGCAGTGCGCGTGAACGAGGCACGTCGTACGTGCTGGAAGCCGAGGCGGCCGAATGGACCGAGCTGCCGGAGTTAGCTGAAGCACTGGACGTAGCCGAAGCTAGGGACCCAGTGCCGCTGCAGGCAGAGTCCGCGCTGGCAGGCCGCGGGGCGCGGGGAGCGTCATACCAGTCGACCAACGGCCGCGGACAGTCGTACATGCCGACGCGTTGCACGGGCATTGGAGCGCGGGGCACGTCGTAGTGAGAGCACTCTTCGATCTGATTGAAATAAAATTACATTTTCAACTGCCACATTTACGTAAATATTTGCAAAAGTAGCATTTGAAGTCGAATGAGAATTTTGACTTTTCGAGCTAGTCTGTAATCAAACTTATTTGTAGAGAACCTCCTTCTGTGGTCAAAAACTCAAATGGAAGTAAATACGATAGTTAAAGATGTTAAGACCACATATTTTAGATGTAGTAATTCTTACTTTTGTAAAAGCAGGTGATTGTTGAGTGGGCATTGGTTGATGAGCAACGGGTGCCGGCACCCGCGCTCTCCGCCGCTGCATCGCGCCGCTTGCGTCGAACACACCTGCGACTACTCTCAATCTGTTGCCTGGACATATTCCCTGAAAAAAAAAACACATATCATTGACTGGATGCCGAAACAAGGATTACTCTATGATTTGACAGTTTTGTTTTGTGTGGCTACGTGATATATGTATGGTCACCATATATCATGCATAAACATCTAGGCTTGGAGAAAACTAGGTTAACCCGGAAAATGACGTAATATTTACTTGAATGAGTCTTAGAATACTACAATGTTATTGTGAACATTGACCGTGACGCTGGCGTAGGCAAATGTGGACGTGCGATGCGTCATAATTAAGATTATGCACGAACAGGAAATAATAATGCGTGTAGTACTTTTTGCTTATGAATGGGACTAAAGTAAATGTTTTAACGTTGTATTGTATTGCCACAATTAGCATAGACACTTGACTATTGCTTAGACAAACATCTCAAAGAAAAATCAATTCAGTTCGAAATGCATTGTTTCGATAATTTTGTCACACCTTGTCTAAGTGAGTGACCCTTATTTGGCCGTCACAATTTATCAAATGCGCTAAACGCGTGACTTGTTCATTGTCACGTGCAGTCGCTAATTCCTAGTTATGTCAGATCTTTGGCTCTTCATAGGCCACTTGTTACTATTAGAAACGAAAGGTCTGGTAAAGGATTTGCCTCGCGTTTTGTATTGTCCCTTCTCCCACAGCTACTCTTAAGACTGGGACCCGTTTCCGGTAATGAGCGGTGGAGCTATCTTTTCCAGCATATTAACAATCCGCGGGCATGCATAGAGATACAGGTCAATTATAGCTAGGATCTGTAGATAAGGAAACCCTCACTTCCCATCTTACTATTTACCTCCTTCCCGTCCTATGATTTACCTCCTTTTCATCTATGTGCGTGACCTAAGATAAGTTGATAGAGTAGAGTATATGTTACCTGTCTCCCTCTAAGCGAGCACAGCCACCAGCCCTCGCTGCCTCCGGTGTTCTGCTCCAGCACGGTGAGTAGATCGCCGCGACGGAACGCCAGTTCGTCCGGTGACTCTGCTATGTTGTCGTACAATGCACGCGCCATACACTACAACAAGGAAACCTTCATTGTAAACCAAGAAGAGAGAGACACTAGTGCAGAGCGATGTAGGACTTGAATTAAAATGGGTTTCAGCTGGAAGTTTTGAAGAACATTACATAGATTAGGCCATTACTGCAGTCTTTTTATATGAGATTGTAGAAATTACCAACGTGGTGTATGTACATTTAAGAACCTAGAGAGACCTAAACAGTAATTATAACAATTAACAATTCAATAAAAATATGATTTTATATTATTATTAGAAGCAGCGGTAGCCTAATGGCACTGTGCTAATGGCTAAGGCGTCGGACTTGCGATAATGTGGTTGCCGGTTCGAAACCCACCCATTGCATTACAGACGAACCCACTCGTAACACAAGCATTTAGCTTAGCACGAGGGGTTATCAAGAATACTAGGACCTAATGTGTGACCCACATGGCTAGTAAGCTTTTTTAAATATATATATAGCGATAGGTACGAGTATATATGTATAAGAATAGGTCTGCAATAGCTGGGTGACCAAATGATGTTTTATAAATTATTCCTTTGAAATGTTACAAAGCAATTATAGCAATAAAAAGTTTCAGATCTTCAACATTTTTCAAAAGAAGCTTACAAATTTCTATCTTTTCCAGTTCATTATATATAGTATACTTTAGATTAAAAGGATTTAGTTAACTACTTATTACGTACGTTCTGTCTTCAATAAATCCTTATTATTATAAATTGACTACATATAGCACGGACTACATATAGTAAGGACGTACGGACGTACGGACGGACCTTTCTCCTACGAGCAACATAATAATTATGGAGAACCAATCCAACATTGCAGCAAAACAGTGGCGCTAGACCCCATAATTTTCGTATTAACATATGACACCCGCCCACGTAGAGTTTGGGCGCATATGCTGCGCCCGCGCAGCTGCAGCGGAACGGGCGCGTCCTAAATCAGCCGATAATGACGGATTGCATTGTGCAACCAGCGGCTGTGGGCGACGCGTGTTGAGGCAGGCTATGTCCGTTTCCGATCGACGCAATCATTTATACAACCGATAAGAGGGAGACTGACAATGGGTTGGCGAATATTTTTATAGGTACTATTCATTATAATAATTTATTAATTGAAACTTATGTAGTTTGTTTATTAAAAAAGTCAGCGTGACATGCAGGGTTTATGAAAACATTTATCAATAGGTATCTATCAAATGAAAAAATGCGTGTTGAAAATTATTATTTACCGAATTAGTCCATATAGCCGTAATTTTTCTTACTTCAATATAAGTTCTACAACTTAAATTACACATTTTAAAGTCTTTAACACTTCACTTAGCCGCGATTACGTTACGTTTTAAAACGTTTTTAATTAGCCTCGAGAACGTAAGTGAATCAGCGGCACATTTATACACAAGTGCACACTTCGAAGAGTCCCGACGTAATGATCGAATAGAAATAATATCCATCGAAAACAAGTATCTACCTATAAAATATAAATATTTGTATTGAATTTATTAGAACCGGTTGTACAAACGTGTGAGTCAGACGCTACGTCATAAGCGATGATGCGCTGAATCCTAAAACCATACCATGAGGATACCATTATTTTCAGTTTCCTATGTTTGTGCCTTAATTTGTCCCTTAGTCACTGTACTGACGCATTATAATGATTACGTAGATATATAACTTCGGTTAAAATTATGGTGTTTAGGTAAAATAATTATTATTATAATTACTAGAACATAATAACATTTTATTTAAGACTCATGGCTCACACAGATTTCGTTCTAGAATAGAAATCGTCGTATTGTCGTAGACCACACAATGCACAAGACACAAGTATAGGTATATCTGAATCGGGTTGTTGTTATTTACCAGTAGTGTTAGCTAATCAACCTTTAAAACTTGTAAGTAATATCCAGATGATAGAACGGCACAATAGTAAATCTAGCAGAAGTGTATGATAATAATTTTCTTGAGGTAAAAGAAGTATTAATAATTCATAACATTTACATCCATGTACGCATGACTAAATTCCTACATAAGCTATAGTTATCATTGTACGGAATGCCATATAATATGAGGTCAGCTTATAATGGTTAATTTGTAGCCGTCTGCATCAGATTATTTTAAGTTCCATTCCATTCCATTACGGGTCCAACGTACGGAGGTTTCGACAATGAGGAGATTTTACAATACAATACATCACCTGACCGCGCATGCGTACCTAGAGCACAGCTTTCAATACGTATTCCTGTTTGGTGTCCCATCCCATGTAGATCACAAATCTTCAAAAAGCCTCAGTGCGTTGGACCTGTACCTATAAGATTTTCAAGAAACCGAAGACGTACCGACGTTGAAAAGTTTTCTTTTTTCACTGCATATAGGTAAGTACCTAATACTTATCTCGTAGAAAACCTTATTAATCGCTATTTTTGAAGAATAAAAATTATTAAAAAAGAAGATTAAGAGATACTGCACAACTGTAGGTAGGTACCTACTCAATAAAAGGAGAAAATTTTAAGAAGATATCTATCTACTTATAAAATAGTCGAATTAAATGGACTTTAAATAAAATAAAATTCTGTTCTAATTCAATAAAGTCACCTTCATTGAAGTTCTCTGAATAAAATAATTACGGTAATTATCCTTCACGAAGTTTCAATGAAGTCGATAACATAGAAGGTTGAACTTAATATGAATTAGTAGGTAGGTAGACACGTACGTTCTTGTTGACATTGAAAATCGAAACTGCCCTAAACTTTAGTTACTTTAATTTATGTGAGTGAAATACTTACTTTCTATACTAATATTATAAAGCTGAAGAGTTTGTTTGTTTATTTGTTTGAACGCGCTAATCTCAGGAACTACTGTTTGGAATTGAAAATTTCTTTTTGTGTTGGATAGTCCATTTATCGAGGAAGGTTATACGCTATAAACCATCATGTTACGACTAGAGATGGGTTTATGCCAGGGCATTTATTTTTTTCGCCCAAAATGCCTAGGCGGAAACCCATCTATATAGATGGGTTTATGCCAGGGCATTTATTTTTTTCGCCCAAAATGCCTGGGCAGAAACCCATCTATAGTTACGACCAATAGGAGCAGAGCAACGCGGGTGAAACCGCAGGCGGGTCGCTAGTTAACAATAAATTAGCTCTGTTGATACAGTGTATACAAGTTGTTATACAGAAAACTCATTGTATAATAACGATCTGTAATACAATGAATATTTTTAACCGACTTCAAAAAAGACCGATAACTGACTGTTCAGCGATATTTTTGCCAGTTAGGGCCATCCGAAACTGTTGTGCACCTAACATTATTTTTATGTTTTTGAAGGCGGTTTTACTTTTTGTAAAATACCCTACAAACTCAAACTCAAACTCAAAACCGATTATACATAATCAAAATATCAAATGACTAGAAAAAAGTGGATACTTTCTCTACGCCTTTTATTTAATTACCCGACGCCATTGACCACGATCAGATGACAAAGATGCTGTAGAACCGGATGCGTGTGAATCATGACGTGATGATTCTCAGAATTTCTTGGACGGTATGGTACCTATTGTGCGGGCGCCTAGCGTAGGTACAAAGAGGTAGGTACCTACAATTGCGCACGTAACCCGCGAGTGCTGCGTGTGCCGATGAGGTCATTGGCTTGACCTTTTCATCATGGCTCTTGAACCAATCAATGCGAATTCTCATAAATATTAGTTTTCCTTAAGTTTTACCGTCTAGCTAGACGAGTAACGGTAACATAATGGAACTAACTAAAAGCTTTGGAATTAACGTTTATCTTACACGTCCAGCGATGCCCCGAGTTTAAGACTTTAAGGAAATGCTTTAATGCCAATTAAGTCGCTCCACTTTTCTGAGCTCATAAAACTAATGTAACTTAAACTTAAAACTAAATGTAAAACTCACAAATTTTTACCAAAGACGTTCTTAATGCTTCATTATAATCGGATAAGTTGTTTTTTTTTATTAAGCTGTTAAAGTTGTTATCGATGTACTTATTAATAGGTATAGTCAGCAGTTAGTAAAATGTCCCACGCCACCCAATAGGTACCTACTTTAATTATTCACATTCATGTTCTTTAATGGCATACCATAATGTACAATGAGGTGGTAGGTATAATACAAACAAGAAACATTATGGACCCAGTAGGGCACAGGTATATTAGAAGAGATATCAAGAAAGGAGCGTACTCCTTTTTAAAAGGCCGGCAACGCACTTTTGACTCCTCTGGGGTTGCGAGTGTCCATGGGCGGCGGTATTCGCTTACCATAAAAAAACGAAATTAGAGCAATATAACTCGGCATTTCCTAAAATTTTATTTAGGTACGAGTACGAGGTACTTACCTATATTTTTAATTTTAGCTAAGTACCTATTTAAATAAAAAAATATTATGTTTACTAGTGGTCACATTTGGGCAATAGATCCACGCAACATGAAAATGTATCAGTGAATAAATAAGTAATAGGTAGGTGCCTACTATTAATATAACATTAATTAATAGCATCATATTTTGCTTTATGAAACAAAAACATAAAACCGCAAAATGACACGTACCCTAAAAAAAGATGTGGTAATTGTTTGTGGCTCAATGAATTGGAATAAACCAAATTCTTGTTAATGAAATGCCATTAGTTCGTAAATCATTTATTTGTATGAATCACGAACCGTCTTCATCGAAAGGGTCATTTCATTAGAACTATAAAACAACCTCACAGTTTTACAAATGTGTTGGTCCGACATACCTACCTATCTATAGGTTGTCCCACATACGTAGGGGCGGGGACTTATTGGCCACCTCACTTCCCTCACTTCCTTTTTCCGAATATTTCTTACAGTCAGATGCAATATGCAAGCGGCACGTGCGACAAATATTATCAAATCAACCGTGTGCATGGTCCTCGCGCTTGAGTAGAACTCGCCATATGATAGTGGGTCGAAAATTAATGAGGACCGGCAGGGGACTGAATGGCGGGGCGGCGACCTACGAAGGTCGCTCTCACATAGTACGCGAAGGGTTAACACGCATGCGCGGACGTCACGAAATGTGCATTTTTATGTGATAGCAGATAAAGTTCTTTTTCGTAATTTTATAGAAGTTATATTGATTTGCCTACCTACGTAAAATGAATTCAAAATGAATTCACAACGTACTTATACTTACTGCTCACTTTAACCCACCACGGCAAAACAGAAAAAGCGTGCCCTCAGCGCCAAGCTTCCAAGTGCCAAAAACCCAGTCGTGCCCTTGGCGTGTTTGGCAGATTTTGGTGTTTCGTCCATACATGACTGTGACGGTCAAAAGGTTAAAAAAATATTTGTATACATATATTTGCTACTTTTTGCCAGTAATTGAAACGTAAATACCTTTAGAAATTAAACTACTTGAGAAATTTCGACATAAGTTTTAATTTGTAGCAATTTTATGATAATCTATCTATACTTATAATAAATCTGTAGAGAGGTCAATTCTGTACATGAAATATATTTCCAAAATAACTATCAGCGAGTGATTAGTGATCGATACTGACGCCAAAAATGCAATCAGTAAAATTTTTGTCTGTCTGTATGTTCGTTATAGAAACAAAAACCACTCGACGGATTTCAACGAAACTTGGTACAATTGTTCTTCATACTCCTGGGCAGGTTATAGTATACGTTTCATCACGCTACGATAAATAGGAGCAGAGCAGTGAAGGGAAATGTTGGGAAAATGAGTGATTCATGAGAAAGGTTTCAAGCTATAAAACATCACGCTACAACCCTTAGGAACGGGGCAACGCAGGTGAAACCGCGGGCGAAGAACTAGGGAACAAAGTAACTATTCCACGCGGACGAAGTCGCTGGCAAAAGCTAGTCTATACTAATATTATAAAGCTGAAGAGTTTGCTTGTTTGTTTAAACGCGCTAATCTCAGGAACTACTTACTGGTTGGAATTGAAAAATATTTTTTGTGGTGGATAGTCCATTTATCGAGGAAGGTTATAGGCTATAACATCACTCTACGACCAATAGGAGCGGAGCAACGCGGGTGAAACCTTGGGCGGGTCGCTAGTTGTAAGATATAAAGGGATCAGGAAGCAAGCATGATGTCAATGTCAACTTATAATAATTAAAATTACTTTTAATAGTCTTGGATGTTGCGGTGTCTTAATCGCAGTTGCGGGACGTTATAGCCATCGTCTGGCGCCTTGCAAGGCACGTCTAGACGACAGTTGCTTTATTTTAATTTAAAAAACCTTCATCGGTGCCCTTGCCCAGTTAATACTTAATTTATAAGTAGTCAATGACTCCAGGAACAAAAATAAGTAGGTACCTGGTCTACATTTTACGAAAATGTGTTTGAATATTTATAAATTATCTAAGTACTTAAAATCTTAGTCAACTATTGTAGCCAAAATATAACCCCACAGTTTCTTATATTTATCTTAAAGTAGGTAGGTAGGTAGCTGAAGCTTATGTCCTTCTCAGGCTTCTCCGGGGTGTAATGTATCTCTATCATCAATATTGATTCAACGGTTTAGGCGTGAAAACGTAACAGTAAATCCGACTGAGTTACTTTCGGATTTATAATATTAGTTTAGATAATATGATATGAAATAAAAATAGATTGTCCATTGAAAATTGAAAGAGAACACGACTCCGAATAATAATCAGTTTTTAATGGAAGCACTGTGGTAAAGAGAATAAATTTTTGACTACTGATAAAACAAAGCTGTTATAGATTAAAAAATATCAAAACTGACACGCTTTGATAAAACTTTCGAGTGTAACACATGATAAAGCTGAACAACGAAAAATTGCACGTCGGCGTCTGCTATTATAAATGTAGGCAAAGCCTCGTAGAGAAAAGTTTATCTCTTGGGTTGCCAAGATTTTTTACGAGCATGCAAAAAATGGGACGTCTTTTGCTTGTTTAGTTTTTAGGGTTCCGTAATTGAAACGGAAAAAACCGGAAAATTGCGAGTCAGACTCGCACTCGCACTTAACATCATTAACAGTTAAGTTCATGAGCTATGAGAACACCGAACATTGCTCTAACGAAAGGTTAAATCGGATTGACGAAACTACCTATAAATGTAAGACTGTAAAATAAAAACCTTATAGGTAATATTTTTCTTTGTGTTGCGAGGCCTTATTTCTTACGCGACTCGCACTTGTCTGTTTTTTTATCTCACAAGTAACAGATTTTTTGCAAATAGATAAAGTGTTGTAGCACTTGAGCGTCTATTTGCATAAGTATGCCGCTCGCAAGAAACAGACTAGGCAGATCATTATCACTGTCACACAGATAAACTGGAGGAGCAACCACGGTCGACACTTAAGAGGCCACCGCTCTTGCCTTTTGAAGCAGACGTGATAATCGAATTCAAATGTAAGCGAAATGTAGACTAAGATTAAAAAACCAGAAACAGAAGTTTCTCACTAATACCTACATCACATTAAAAACAAAATCTTTAAACAAAAAGTTTGCTCATAAATCAGTGCTTGCATTTTTCCCTTTTGGTGCAGTAATATTATCATAATACCACTAGTGACGTTCAGTCAATGACCTATCCCAAGAGATAAAACCATCCCACGCATTACTATCCGCCCGAAACTATGATGGCTCTTTAACATCTACCTATAACACATTTATTACAGTGCATGGCAATAACTGTGCCTGTAGTTATGTAACTCTGTCTGTTTACTATGTTGAATTTCTAAGAAATAATAGGTAGATACAAATTTGAGTAGCAATTAAGAATATACATGTAATACATGAATGGTATGCGTGAGAACATTGTTTTGTAGGTAGTGTGTGTGATGTGATGCTACACAGTGGACCCAAACGGGCCAGTGTTGATATTCCCAGCGCTGCGTCATTTGACATGATATGTGACACGCCAGACACGGGTAAATATTGTTCGGCTACGGGTTCGGATACATCATACACCACAAAGAGTACCGGTGTAACCATAGATAACAGACGCCACGTGATGTACAATGAACAAGATTTTTTGTGCGATTGAAAGCAACAGGATATTGTTAGCTATTATATAATTTTATCTTCATACAATAACTATGAGATTGGTCTAACATTCTTGGATTCTTCAGTTTCTGTGATTGAATTTCATTAGATACTTATCAATGAAAGGACATACGCCAATCTCATTAGCGAAATCCTTCAAAAAGGTCAGGTCCGTAGCACTCGCAACCGACCCGTATGTATGAGAAGATGGTATGAATGTGGAAGAAGCAAAAAAAAGTACCTATGCAAGACTTTTTTTTTATTCGTGATAGGCTTACGCTTGACCGCCAGTTCGCCTGATGTTAAGCAACACTGCGATCTATGATGGAGCGCGCTAGCCTAGAAGAAATCGATTCACTCGTGATTTAAATTAAACACACCCAGATCATATCTATCAGGGAAGACCCACTCGGGAAGTGCGTTCCATATTTGAGCGGTACGCATGATAAAAGTGGACTTAAAACGTTTCGTTCGGGTTTTTTGAATGTCCACAAAAGACATTGTGGAAAGGGCTAGGGGGAATAAGATCGTGGAGATCTGATGCTCACTCTCCGAAATGTATCCGATAAAAAAACCGAAAAAATAAGACTCTTACTAAGTGGCGGTCTCATAGTTTCTGCCTACCCGTGGGAGAAAGGCGTGAGTGTACATATGTATCTATATATCAATGATTAAAAACTACATCCAGTGCGTTTACTAACATTTTGTTTCTATTTATATTATGTCACCCAACGCCTATGGCCTCTACATAAACTAAACTACTAACTTCAATAGGTTTCATAATCAATAAAATTATAACTTATGCGACAACTAATAAGTTTATTCAGCATAAACCTACACCTACTTAACGACTATCATACTATAATTAATCGAACAATATAAATTGACGCTAGTGATGTTACTTCACGTCATCGAACTATTGAATATGATTGCCTATTCAATTCCCAATACGTGCTTATGATTTTTATTACGTAGACATGAGTATTCACAGTATAAGTATAAGTATTCACATAAAATGTTAAATTTATGTTATTAGGTTTTTATTAGTGTTATCACTAACTACCTACCTACATACTTTATACGACCAGTTACGGCTATACTGTATATAAAAAAATGTTAATTAGAGTAATGACATTGATCTGGAGAATTGAATAAAAACATCACCGCGGCAACAAGACGAACAGCGCAACCAACCAAGGGGGTGAATTGTAAAGATCTCCCAACAAGAGGGCGAGGGACGACGATGAAGGGACGAGTGATGCAATTTCGTCGTGCATTTTATAGATATGCAGTTCCCGAAGAATAGAAATTATTTTTTTGCTCTTTTAAACCACGGTAACAATTCTTTAGGGGTTCGTCGAGTTATTAAACGAGAAGCGTGGCACGTTCGCAAGTTACGATGGCAAATTTAACGCAAAATTCCCTCCGAAGAAAGCTTGCCGAGCTTTTGAAACATGGCTGCTAGTTTATTCACTGGAAAAAGATTTTAAAGTTTTAATCGTGTCTTCGTTTCTGCCCCAATTAAGCATCTGTCGCGAAGAAACGTCGGCTGGCACCAGTGTACGGCTGACACTTGTAGCTTGTGTCATGATGAAGATTTGGCAGACGCCCAAACGACACGTTCGTACCAACTCGCGCGAACAATACGCGAACAGAGCCCGCCGCCCGTATGCGACGACGTGCTCCGAATATTAACATGCGTTTTGGAAAAAAAATATATTATACACGTAAAACTATCTAACTATTCTTATTTCAAAGAATATGTAATAAATTCTTTATTTTTTAAAACAAAGTAGGTAGGTAAGTCTTGCGTTCCCCAAGATCTAAGATGATTCCGAAACGGAGATTCTAATATAAATTATGTAGAGAGAAATTATGATGAGAACCGAAATAGGCAAACGGTGAGTGTTCTCTATACATATATCTTAATGGTTTCTTCGTGTTCCAATATCAAATATCCTGTCCATCCTCCACCATCAAGTAACTTCTCATTGCCGACACGCATAACATTTGACTTTCATTGAGTTTGCTATTCCTTACAACCAGTAATTGGATAACTGATACGGTGTTACTTTATGTTGTCGATAAGCACAGCCTCAAATTAGCAGTAGTAAGTAAAGCATTTGTATGTATCAGTTATGAAACTACTTATTGGCTAAGTAACTTAGGTAAACGTTACAGCAACGCTTCGATCCAGCACGTTTTAGGATCGTGATCGTCGCGCGGGACTTGTGTACTAATAAATTAATGTAACGAGTAAACGTAACTTGAATCGAATCGTGGCGGATGTGGCTGAACACTCGAGCTCTCGCCTCTCGAGCAGACTTCAAACAATTTCGCCTGATGCACAGTTGTGCCTCGTCTCGAGAGCACTGCCTCTGATTAAACTCGGCCCGCAGTCCCGCACAGTCGCGTGCGGGTTTTGCTTTATTTGCTGTTTCATTAAAGTCCTCGAGGTAACTACAAACATCTGTTGAAATATTTTCGCGACAATCATTTGGTACCTACGTGTTTCAGTCGAGGATTATTTTTTCGTCGTATGAAAACGTTACAGCATAAACATTTTTCATATTGTATGTATGATTTATAATAATTCATATTGCGCAATATTTATGTAAGTATATTGCAGACTGTAGTTAATGACTATAATAAAAAAATAAGTAGGTACGTTCGTTAACTTTAACCTCTCCTTTTTGGAGTAGGTAATCATAACTTTAGTATAAATGGCATTGTATTAATGTGATATATCGCATAAATTTGGCATTAGAACCGGCAGCTACCGCTTTGGATTATGCATTAGACGATTGGCACCAAATAAACAAGTGTTGCTCAAACTAACACCACCGTTTTAGTGCAGCTGTTACAGTTAGTAGTAAAGGGCATTAGGCATTTATTGTCATTTATCAGCATCTTAATGCTGATAAATGATTCAAATGATTGTTGATTGATTATATGAATGATTTAAATGATTAAACAAGTAATAAAGTCTGAAAATGATTTAAATTGCGACAGAAACTGGACCATATAAAGTTACCTCACTTTGAAGTAACAAAGCCTGTAAATTCTACAGTTTAAGGGCTGTTTTTTCAATCAATAGATATCTTTTGACTAATGAATAAAATTGTTATTTAATAAAATGACAGATTATGTTTAGGAAAACTGTCAAAAATTCGATAAAGTTATGTGGCGATGGGACAATCAGCTCTTAGAGAGATATAATTATGGAGGTATAATCTGTAAGTACACCTTTTTTATAGTACAGAAAATCCGCATAGATCGTACCGACTAAAAACCTCACCTGCCGATCCCCGCCCCATAGTCACGGCAATGGAATTTTAAACAGTAGGTACACCTAAAATCTAAATATATTATATACATATAGATCACCTTGTCGGTGACTGCAGCGACAAGCTTAGTTAACTATCTAGTAAAAACATTAGCGTTGCTACTAACTAAATTAACTTTCTAACTTAGGTTATAATACTAGAAATACGTTTTGCTATCAAATTTAGAAAGTTAGCATTAATTTACGACTTCATATAAAACAGCTCGATAACAAGTTCTGTAGGTGCCCTACCTATAAATATAAAATAATATTTCTGTCAAGCCATTAAATAGCCACGTTTTTCACATGGATTCAATATTATGAAAAGGACTAAGATAAAGGTTGCCAAATCAATAGCCACGCATTCGCATTATTTTATTGATTGGGAAATTTCAATGGGGTACAGCACTAAAGCGAATTTACGTATTTTATTACTCATTCTAAAAACTACGTATAAAAGTGCGCCAATGCAAACACCGTAAGATAAATCCCTGGAAACCGATGAACAGGTTTGCAAACTCGTACTAATCAGCGAGAGCAGCGATAACAACTAATCTCAAACAAACCGGGACCCAGCCTCTTCGGTCGCACTAAGTTGGCACAAGCATTGATAAAGTTTGGCGACCGCTGCCGCAGACTGGTACACGAGTCCCCAGGGAGAAAACTAGACGCCTGTACATTATTACGTCTCAGGCCAGAATAATGATATTAGGTAGTAAAATTTTCGTTAATATTTAATGCATTGCAGTCTGGCTAGACACTTTGAGAATTTTCTGAGCATTTCAATTACACTAATGGGATATTACCTAAACATTCTTGTAATAAACCTATAATTATGAGTTTTAGTTTAATTGTAAACCGTCTTAATTGAAAAATCCAAGAGAAAACATTCATTTCATTAAGTATTTTATGTCTAGACAAGACATTTCTATTCGATCTTTAAGTAGTATTTTGTTCAAAGTTAGAAGAATACTTGGGCAGTTGTTTTTAAACTTATCGGTAGCATGTCGTACTCGAGTCATGTTATACTCAACTCCCCCGGCGAGCCGTCTCCCGATGGATCAAAGTCTTTGGCACCCTCCGCGTTTTTTCCTCGAACGACCCATGTGGAGTACTCTCATTACTGTACATTTCTCTCCCCTAAGGCTGCAAACAATAAAATTGTATATATCTACAGGACCACTTAGGTGTGCCACACAATGTTGTTTTGTTACAAGCTATTGCACTCTCTCTTCCGTTCCATCATATCGATTGAGAATAAACTCGTGGAACATCAACAACAATAATAACATCACATTGTCATAAATCAAGACAGCGCTACATTACTCTAATCCATCACACCGAATACACAGTTGGCTGGTGAAGTTGGATTGGTTTCTTTTGTTTTAACTCAACGAAATTGAGCTCTGGGATATTCCCGATCCGTAACACAAAGGTGAAGTCAATTACATTTTGTTGCTCACTCACCGCGTCTAATGACGCCTCTTCCGAAGTTACTTCAAAAAGTTATAAGTAGATTAGCTGTTTACTTACTGAAATCCTTATATCTACTTTTACCGTCTCAGAGTCGTTACCCGCTCTTGTGGAAAATGGGAAATGCTAAACATAATTACAATTTTAATACTTAGATTTTCAGAACCAACAAATTGTCACCACGTTATCAAAATAATTAATCTATTCATGAATCGTTAAGTTAGTAATTGCTTGGCTAAACAATACTTTAACCATGTCTAAATTTAATTTCAAAATCTAATTGTGGAATTTATTACGGTAGGTAATGAAGAAGTCTCTTTATTGATATGGATATAATCGCTTAATTAAGCTTATGTGCTCAACTCATAATAGTAAACATCCTCGATCGTAATTTGTGTGATATCTAACGTTGAGATAATCTTGCGTGTGGGAACTCGGGTCCTTAGCGCGATCAATTGAAACGATAACCCATCGACACACATGTGAGATGTTCAGGGTTCAAGCTGCCACAGCGAGTTAGTGACGTTTTGATGAATTGCCCGTCACGTTGTAGCTTCTGTACGTCTATCAACGGCATTAGTTAAGTACCTGTATGTAATCTTGTACTGTTTGTTCTCGCCGACTGTTGCCACAATCAAATGCCACCACCGACCCCCAATCAATTCTGATTTTGAGTAATGATACAATAGAAGCACGCAAAATTAAACGATCGCATGATTCATTTGTAATAATTGAAGCAATCAATTTGTTACACAAACTAATGATTGTTGGTTGCGTGCCCGGTCGAAATGTAACAAAAATATTTACCGCCATTGTGGACTGTAAAATAAGAGTAGAATATTTAACAACATGTTCCAATAAGATAGCTACTGTAGAGGATATTGCGAGTGATATTGCACTCATCAATACGTCCTCGGCTTCCTATTGAGGTTGAAATTGGATAGACTTCCTCCGATGTCACGATTTAATATAACTTGTGCGTTTGTTAGACCAATATAGCTGATGCTGTTGCACCGAAATAGCAACGCGAACAGTTTGCGACTTTGCGCGCATTTGTGGCTAGATATTTGTACTGTTGAAACTTGCTGAGATAATATCTGCTAACATGTGACTAAAATTAAGTAGAGTCATCTGAAGTATTGGTTCATAAAGGTTAGGTGGTTATACAAGATTAACATCTGCAGGCATTGTATGTTTTCTTTTAAGTATATCAATTTGTATTGAAATTTGACATAAATGGAAACGTAGGTGTTCTATATATACTTACTATAGATTTGATTCTAAATATTTAGCCTTAGACTTGTTATTAAAACTACATTTAGCGTATGTAAAAACTTTATTCATCTAAAAAGCAACATGCATAATTACAAAACAATGAAAAACGTCTTGTTCTATGGAACACTTTTAATTCACTTTAAAACACTGAAGACCGTAACCTCCTATTCTGAATGTACATACCTCAAGATGTGCTCTTGCAAATACAATTTTCTAACAGTACCTAAGTATAGCACATCACCTCATTTAAGAGTTAGTATTCGCATTAACATTATTTACGTATAGCAATTTAGATAATATATCAACACAAATTGCACATAACATAACGCTGTCTTCCTCTCATACAAATAATATTCAATCATCCCTTAACTGTCGTTTAAACCCGCATCCGTATGCGTAATATAAAATGTGCGCGTCTGGCTAGGGTTGTCAGATTTTCGGTACCAATGTCACAACTTCCTTTTAATTACCGGTTTGTCAAGCTTCTGGCAGAACTTCAGTTTTGACTAGGTACGACTCAAACCGAACTAATTTTAGAGGTGAAGGGTGATGCCGTTTGTGCTAATTGAGGATTATAAATATGAAAACAAAATTAATAACTCTACAGTGTTCTTGAGTGGCGCTGCATGCTGTGACAAATATAGGATCTTAGGTACCTCCGTATAATTTTTGCCTAGGCTCACGCGCTATACTATCGTAAATTATTTATGAGTTTATATGCTAAACGCGGAGCCTAGAGCGCCATTCGGCACGCATTTTGTGGCTCGACAAGCAGTGTAAATGTTAAAGCAGGTCAAACTACTGTGGATGATGTCACTTTTATTTATAACAAAGAAAAAACATGCATGGTTGAGGAAATGGATGAATACATAACCGGCTACTTTCCCTAAAAAGTATGTTCTACCTTTCTTCTAAAATTGGCAACCCTGCGCATCAGACGGATAGAGCTGAAGAGCCAGGGGGCTGACATCGACATCGCACTCATCGTCTGACGTGACAGCGACAGGCACTCCAATCTGCGATACGCACTCGAGTGCTCCGCGATGCACTCACACATTCACATATTTGCTTTACACAAACGTTTTGCTAAATACGTGCAAGAAAATATCCACCTGATCCTCAATAATTTAACAGAGCGAAAATCGAGCTCTTACGCGTCTATGTGTAAATCTGCAACGCTCCATTTTTTCGTAAAACAAAGTCAAATACTGAAAAATGTATGGCAGATATAACTACAATCGACAAATGTAAAGAAAAAGCAATGTTCTTTAAAATAACGAACTATTCATATAGAAGGTGACAAAATGGACAAAGACATGACATATTTTTGCATATTTTTATTGGTAAGCATAATACCTAATGCTGAACTGAAAGATGTGGTGAGCCAATACAATTGACACTTACTTAGAGGCCAAAATACCTTGGTAAGTAGTTAGGCAATTCACAAAAAAGTAAATTCAAGCACGGCCAGTTAGTTGCGTTGTGATTTGTGAATAGAATTTAGTCAACCATTACGCGAAGGCTAGATTTCTAACTTTTCAATGTCAAATAATGTTAAAAAACAAAAACGTAGGTAAGTACCATAATATTGATTAAATAATAAAATTATGTTTTGTGATAAAATTGATAAATCGAGATAAGTTGCCAGACTTTCTATTCAAATACATGCTCTAATCATAAAGTTGTTTTAGATAAAGTCATTTAATCTAGCCTTGGCAAAGATTGATATTTCAATAATACAGGGTGACTTTATTCAATATAAGTTTATTAACCTATCTTTATAAGTAGGTACTGATTGCTTTATTAGTCTTGTGTCATTAAAGAAATAAATCATTAAAAAAAAATGTAATTTTAAAACTTTCTTAAGTTTGAATGAAAGTGGCAACCTCTAAGGTTGTCAAAGTTAATTAGGTCTCTTAATTTACTGTATTTGGCAGTAGTTTTACGATTTTATAAGTCTTTAAGGTAATGGGCTACTTAGTCAAAGTGTCTCTACAGATTTTAAAAGTATTATTGTTAATTATTAGCCTTTAACTGCAAACAGCAGAGATGATATAGGATCATCAAATTTTCCCCATTATATTTTCCTTTATTCATGAAAATTGAATTGAATTTATTACGGTGATGCATTTATGATTCAGAAACTTGGTGATAAGGAGACGAATCAATCTGAGATTGACTGAACTAAGTACACATTAGATAGGTACACTCAAGGAACAAAGCAATTACTAAGTACATAAAAAGTTAAGGTAAGTACCTACCCCGACCCTGTTCATGCTATCGAAAATTGTAATAAAAAAAGTTTATCAAAAGTTGTTTAAAATTGATAAATTAAATGGGTGGATGTTTTTCAACGAAAGACCATACAAACTCATCCATCAATTACTTACTCATGTGGTTTAGGGAGATAAGACTCGAAGTCCAGGTATTCTTTTTTTTTATCCATTTTTACTGGGATGTTCTTTATTTCAATAAATTTATAATTTTCAATTAAGTAATTAAAATTACCCAGTACGAACCTACAGTCTATTCCAGTAAAATCTATCGAAGTAGCCACTCTTAAATAAAATTCACTGAGGGATTACCTAATCGACTCTTTAAGATGTAAATAAAGATTAAAAATCACTTTGCTTGCTTCTCCACGATCCCCTTTTTAAAAGGTTTGAAGATTGGAGGGGAGATGAAACCAAACGAGGGAAGAAATCGTGTACGTACAACAATTTGGAACGCGATCGATTTGAAACCGCGGCCTATCGCAAGGATTTAAAGTAGATAATGTATGCGTTTAACTTTGTGGTAAGCTGCTTAGTATACGCAAAAGATATACTTACACATACGTAAATAATGTAAAAACAAAATATAGAAATCAGCACACACACCATATTGATTGCAATATTTAGATACCTACACGTATCTAATTATTAATAAGTACAAGTTAACCTAATAGACGTTGTACCTACTGTCGAAATAGCAGTAAATTATACAAACATCCCAAAGTAAAAAGCACTTTTCAGATGACATAACCATTTTTTATTTTCCGAAAAAAATTTCTTTCTCTAATTAGTAGATACCTACTTATTGAAAAGTGCTTATACTTACATAAAAACTATGAAGGAAAATACAAATGATAATGCTTTTATGTCAATTAGATGTGTAATCAACCCTTCAAATATTTATAATTACCTACAACATTTAAGTAGGTTCTATTATCCTGCGCTGACACATATCTCCTTGTTATCACTTATCATACAGCTGCAGGCGGTATACAAAATGATGCGCGTATGAACTGTTGATTGACGCCCAAAATATAAATGGGTATAGTACTCGTATAGCTGAACCGAACATTAATAAAATCGTTTTCGGTGGACTTATAACGATCTCGATTCGACTAATATTGGTTAGGACCTCACACGGTTTATGGCGTGTTCCTCATAACTCCACATAAATCGGCGATAAAGTTCAATAGTGAACACCATGTAGGATGTGGCGGCATTGTCATGCGAATGTTATGCAACCAGCTATCCACGTGTACCTACTGTTAATATTAATATTTTACACGCCATTGTTCCTAGCGTCGATGCAACAAATAGTTTAACTTGATTTACATTTGACCGTTGTGTTGACCGCATCTGGAAAAGATACGGGTTGTTCCCGATGTTTTGTTACTTAGTTAACGAGATAGCATACCAGCTCAATAATTAGTTGCTAATTTGATGATATCAAGTCTAAATCAAACATAATCATGTCTAGGTACAATGTATAAAATTATAACCCAACCTGCAAATTATTTAACAAGCATTATACTAAAATACAATATTTTAAAATGTTTGACTCAATCATTCCTACGAATTAATGTGGTATCAGGCTTCATCCATAAAAATAAAACACTAGATACCCTAATGGAATGAAATAGCGTAATAAACGGGAATGTAATCACAATTTCCCTCGACCGGGCACACAAAGGGTCGCATATGTTCATTCGTTCATTCATCGTCAGCGTAATCCCGGCCGGCTTAGCCGAGGCACGCGTGCCTCGATTGATGGCAGATTTACCCGATCCTCTGTATAAAAATACCAGTGTCATGTATAAGGGTGGGTTGCGTAATGGAATAATTGACAACTCCGAAAGTTACTACTGTTCATACAGATGAATAATTTGTTTCTTTTGCGTGTGAAAGGCGGTAGATTTTTTCTTTATATTTATTACTATAGAACTACTTCTGGTCATAGACCTAAAATTACCTCAGGTGAACCTACGTACCTACTTACTCAATCTGAATATAAATCTTTAAAAAACCATTAAAAAAGGTTGAATCCAAATTATTCTTCTATTTCTCGTGTCTGTGTGGATTTATGTAAAATTTAACCTTATCACAAATTGTTATTAGTTTATTGTCCTGATGGATAGGTATAAATGCTCTTAATTGACTATTAGATGGCGGAAGCTACGACTCAATTAACGAGGTATTAGACACAAGAAATGTCTGTTGTCACGGAACCCAATTAATAATAAATCGTACCTACTTCCGAAAACGTTCAATTAGGTTGCACAAGGAAAATTGACAATTCTTTATAAGTATATAGAAGAAACTCGTAATAAACAACAACACTTGTTTACTTCTAAGTTCGCAGGAAAACCGCAGACTGTTCTAACTGTAAATAAATAAAAGTTAATTACAAATATCTATTTGTAAATATGCATTCATAATTTCACGTGTTCATTAAGCATGTTTGTATTTTATCCTTTGGAAACCTTGAGAAAAGCTTATAAATTTCCTATAAACACCATGTCTGTATTGTTAATTTATATTTTATCGTTTGCGAAACTTGTGAAAAGCTTTGGTTTTTTCTGTACTTAAATATGTTATTAGGTTCAGTAACAATGTCATTTTTGTTAATTATGACGCTTATTAACTTATACGTAATGATTACCTAAAAACTGCGATCCGTAGTCGGTCTATTATGATTTGGAAAAACAAGTTACCCGCAAAACCCTGCAGCTGGTTGTTACAAATGACAGTGAGGTTTCATTTTCACCCTAAAAGCTCCCCCTGAAAATAGAGATTTCATCTCATTTCTAACAATGTAATAGATACTATTATTCACAGTTCTATCTGATGCTAGTTTGAAATGCACAAATAACTCGCACGTAGTTTCAGTCCAATAGCAATTATAAGTCTTCCCGATAGCCAAGTGATAACAACCGTTATAATACTTATAATTGTAAAGCTAACAAATTGGACAAGTATTGATAAAACGGATAGATAGTATACAATTTATCCAATAGCAATTATTGTGTGAGGATAAATTACGTAACGCAATTATGTGGCACAAGATAATTATTTATGTACGCGTAACACAAAACAGCAGGCATGAATGCGAATATCTAACACCCCAGTAATAAGATACGGCAAACATGGTCGCTTTATCTATCCCCGATTGTCCACTCAATGCCAGGCATTCATACCTTCAACAATATGACAACCTTAGGCCCGCCTCATCTATTTTATTCATCTACGAATGCTAGTCGTGCAAATAAATCGGAAGTTGTATCTAATTAATAGCTAGTAACTCTAGCTAATAATAGTACAAAATATACCTATCCATTTTATTGAAGTAATTTTGCTATATTAATATGCGGTATGTTTTGAAGTTATTTTTACTGTGGCTTAAGGTTCAGGATATTATCAACACTTAAATCGAAACAGCTTTGTATGAAGGAACAAATAAAGTATCCGACCATGAAACTGTCGGCTCGACCCCAAGCTATCCTTATCCGTATGACAAATAAGGTAGAGTAGGTGCGGCTGTTATGAGTCAACGTCCCCACGCTACAAAACATTTATGTTTCCGAGATATTTCACCGAAAGCACTAAATCACCATGTGTACCTTGAAAATCAGCCAATCCAAAATAGAGTATGCAGAAATTCCCCCAAGAATAGCTTAAAGCAGCTAGTTCAATAGCATGATCAAAATAAACCCAACGGCAGTCTGACGCAGGAGCAAACACCGTCATTGATGCATAAGAATCCTGTTACTAAAATAGGACAAATGGCGAAAGCGAGGCGTAGACGACGACGGCGACGCGCTAAGTTACTGTACTGCTAATGTAAGATAATAGAAACGAGGGAAGCACAGACTAAGGTTTGTATATTGTAGACAAAGGATTGTTATTCGAGTGTCAGGACATGGCAGGCACCAGCGGCGCCGTCAGAGATAGACGCGCACCCGGCGACCTTGCGCGTGCGTCGGTCGGCGCGTCGTCGTCGCAGTGCGTAAGAGAAATAGCCAAACGACATGCGATACAAGGAATACTAAGATACGAGGCGCCCGCGCCGGCGCCGACCCCGCCGCCAGCCACCATACCAACATGTTAAACATGCCATTGTATGCCAAAAGAATACAAACAGCGACTTGAAAAACAAGAAAATATCCAATTTAATTGGGTATGCATTACGCATGCAGGAACATACACACACAGAAGATAAGTGAGCTTTCGTTAACATACAAATAAGTAGAAGCTTAAAATCGTAGTTCTATCTAGATACAAATTTCGCCGCATATTTAACACGACAGTGAGACTAGGCATGAGCTAAACTACAATTCTGATATAATTTCGGTCCATAAACAATAAAGATACATCGATATAAAACCAACAAAGGTTAAGGAACCTAATATTAGTTTTTATAAGGTAATAGACTGGGATGTTTTGGTGTAGGTACAATCTTAGATATAGCTCAGGCACCTGCAAGCGCTTTAATCCTTAGACACAATTATTTTTAACCCCCAGCGTCTTCAGAATGGTACTTAGTAAATACTGCTGATAAGATACACCGACTAGATTATAAACACAATCTAGGTGTTGATCTAACATACCCAGCCGCCTGCGTACACAGTTTTATTTTAGAAAGTATTTATCTTTTCTATTTATTGTCCCCATCATATCGTAGATAGGTACTTGGCAACAGATTTAACGTTCAATAATCCTTACAATAGCCCAATCAGGCAGCACATCAATAAAAAATAACAAGAGAAGAGGTTTGTACAATTACCAATTTATTTTTGCGAATCGATAAGTAACGAATGACGCTAGCATTAATATTATTATCGAGTTACAAAATCTCCTTCGCCAATCGAAAAGCCAATAACCTTAAATAGAAAGTCATCGAAACAAGGTCATATTATCCCATACTTCTTTTTACGGGTTACTGGTATATAATCCAAAAGACAAACAGAATTAGCAGACGGACTTATTGACAACCCAGACCGACTTTATGATTTATGTATGATGACAAACAATTCAAACATCTTAAAGGTTGTGTTTAAACGGTCAAGAAACAAAACATTGTAAATGGTGTGAGACAAAGGAATATAAACTTCACAGTATGAAGTATGCCCTGGCACGTTATTACAAAAATAATCTGCAACAAGTTTTGACCTTTTTTAATGGTCTAATTGAAATAATTAATCAATATCAAACGAAAATTACTGTTCCAGAGGCACTACAAAAACTTGAAAGTTAATTAAAACAAAGTATTTTTGTGCACAGTGGGTATACCTATTAACGTTTCCTTGCAAAATGCAGCCGGGTATTCGTCGAGTCAACACGGTCTTACGAGCATTGGAGAAATGCTTTAAGATTTATACACAGCACGTGAGAGTGCGACTTGCAGACTCTCACTCGTCTGCCGCGTGAAAACTTAATGTTGAGAAGTACTAAAACTTGTTCGTGTCTTGCTATGAGCACTTTACATAGGAGTGTTAGGAAGTAACACGACCCTGCTGAAAACTACTGACAATTGGACGTAGTTATGCAGAAACGTTGTGCAGTATGATCACATTATCTCGATTTCGGGTGACTTGTGGGTTGGAACGTTTCTGCATAACTACGTCCAATTCTTCTTTTACTTACGTTAGTAGGTAAATGTTGAGTGAAACCATGCTTAAAATGGGGATCTTGGCTAATAAAACAAGGGCGATAATAGAACCGAGGGTGGTTAAAAAGTAGGGAGTCCAGTCAGGCTTGTACACTGCGAAATTAGCTCTTAGGATAACAATGAATTCAGGCACTCAGCCTCAGGATATGTGTGCTGTACGCAAATGAATATTCCGGAAATTAAAATGGGGATTTGTTCGTTTTAATTTAAATGAACGCTAACTGGGAGCTTTCCTAGTTAGTGACTAGCAACAGATTACGTAACCACATCGGTATCTACACTAATGAGCTTGGAAGTCTCCGTCAACCGATGGCTAGACGATTAGTGGGTCATAGCAGCCACGCGCAGTCATTGAGCAGTTCAGCTTGGACACTAATCACTGCACGCGTACGATAAATCATTATGCTAAGCGAAAAAGTGGGTGGGGCACCGTTTTAAGTGTTTCTAACATCTAGTCATAACTCATTGTTTTCTCCGCTGAGAGTGTGCATTAAAATATTAACCCTTGCTAACGTTGAACGAGGGGACAACGGTGTCGATAATTAAGTTAAATTTATAACGTGGTGAGAAAGGGGCTGAGGGTGACGCAGGGCGCCGAGGCGCCTAGCTGGGGCGGGCGGTAACGAGATGAGCGGTCACGCACCGCTGGCCGCCGCTGATAGCGACCTCCGCCCTCCGCGATACATAACAACACTTCATAATGTCAAACAAATGTGACTCGGATACAGAAACGCTCTTTACGCACTTCTCACGAACAGTTTTATGACCCTGATCTTAATGAATGGGTGGAAAAGTTGAAATACTTGTATTTCGAAGTCTCCTTTTAGGTCACGTAGATCATGGCCCACAAATAAATACGCCTATCATTAAGAGTAAGGCAAAATTATTCTGCCATACAGCTGTCAACCCTAATAAAGTAACATTAAAGTCAAACCAATCAGGTCTGCAAGCTATGATTGAGTTCATGAATACAAAAGTGTTGAAAGACAACAGAAAAGATAACAATACAGTTTAATACATTTCCGAACAATGTATTATTGGTGGATGACAATATTACAAAGAACAAATATCATTTTTATAACACTCAGAAGCTTAGGCTATCCTGTTTGCTTGAATAAGCAAATGTAGTTTTTGATACTGTGCCAAAGAACCCTAGAGAAGAGGTGAAAACAGAAAAGCCTGATAAAGCTTCTACGAGTAGTACCTATGCCAAAGAAGTTTGTTTGATCTGCTTTTGAGTACGAAATCGTGTACCAAATAGAAAAAAAAATCCGAAGAGAACGCCGATATTTTACATGTGTGAGCTCAACAAATAAATAAAGGGTCCGTTCTTTGCAATCAGTGATATTGACACGGGACCGAGGATTGCTTGCTTCCATTCTATTTTCTATCCAATACCTACATAATAGATAGCCCACACTAAAGGATGAACGCTGATTTGCAGCCGCACATTCTCGTATAGCGATAAATGATTACGTGATAATGATGTCCTATTCAAGACTTGACAATGATGAAGTATCATGTAGAAAACAAAGTGGAAATACAGAGGAAAATACACTTGTGCGATTACAAATTGATAAGATTGTAAATATGTGATCGTTATAAATATTTTAGTCATGTTCCGATTTTGTGTAATTCAAAGAAATGTTTGTGCACTGTTGGTAACTCATTGTGATATGGAAAAAGAAAACAGTGAATTACCTATACTTGTTCAAGGATTAAACCTAAGCATACAATCGAAGACTTAACTTGATATAAAATGAAAACGATACTGATGCATCTACTAACGTTACCAAGACAAACAAAGATCTTTGTATATCTCACCCGCATTCGAATTGAGAAAGTCCAGTTCTCCTACACACAAATCTTCCTTTACAGCTCCCAATGTTTGTTTATTCTAAACACAGATAGCCGGAAATGGTTCTTGACCAAAATGTAATTCCTTCCCAACTTAGCTTTACATCGAGTGACGTTGAACAGGGATTCGCTAAGTTAAATAAATGATAGTTGATCGCACGATAGTTCGTGGTAAAAGGCCAATAAAATCAGTAAACTGTAGACAGAGTTACTATGAAATAGGTACTGCTATTCAGTTGTAAGAAATTTTGCTAGGAATTTCATGAACAACTTTATCTTTGAAAGCCGGGGACGTATTTGTACCTTGACAAATTAATGATATAAGTGCAATTCATGTTATGAAACAATTTTTTTACACTTTAGGTACTGTTTTCATTTTGACACCATCAAGTTTATTTGGTACGCAAAACAAAATTCTTTTATAGCAAGTGTTGTTTTATAAACGTATTATTTTCAACGTGATGTCCGACATAAACACGTGAACGACGAACAAAGACGTCATGGAGCCAGCTTTGTGCTTTTATCGGCTTCGGTTTAGATTCCAACATGTGGAGTTGTCATAGCATAAAAATTGCAGGCACGCCACGGGACATATCCTTCCGGTTTCGAAAATATAATGTTTCTAAAAATAATAAATTATTGTGATAAATAGGTATCGGTCTAGGATTTTCGCTAAATGCATAGTTGTTTCATACCTATCTAACGGAGTGTAAATGATGCATGAGTAAAGAATGTGCATAATTTTAGACGTTCAAATAAATTGCATTCGCTTTAATGTGTGAATAGTATATTCCGTTATTTATTCGGATATTGACTCCTGTTACTTTGGAAGACTTTTACAATGTGTGAAATAACACCAAATATTTAACTTAAAATTAATTAATTCCAAGCAGCATTTCCAAAAATTACGATTTTGCGGTTTGAAGAGGTGCGTGTTGCTAAAACTCCCACGTTCATTTTTCGCCAATGAATCATTGTGAATACAGCCGAAGATGCATGACGGAAATCCACATAATTTTGATTTAGATCCGTTTAAATATTCTAATTCATAGAAAAACCTACGAATAAATTTTAGATTTGTATTTAGGTACACACAAAGGTATTGGAAGGGATTTAACACAGGTTATCCCATACCTACCTAAGTAAACAGTTACCGCACTAACCCATCGGGACACATTTGTATCTTGCAGAGAGCATCTATGCCTAGACCAGAAATTGTAAAAGGACTGTAAACATACAAATTAATCCGCTATTTTCGTAAAATTTGACCCACTAATTTCCCCTAACAGTTTTCATAGCAGGTTTCGCGAAATTTATTATCAATCTGGTATGATTATCGGTGATTAGGTGTTTGACTCAGAGGCCAATCGTGGCCGAAACGAATCGCACACGGCGCGTGACGGATCGCGCGGTGTTAACTTTACTGGTATTATTACCAGTTCCATCGCATGCATTAATTAAAACAGTTTACACGTATGGCACAATATATTTCAAGAAATATCTAAATTAAATTATATTTATTAAATTATGTTTTCAAATTATGAAAAAACGTGTTGCCTGACCTGTCTTTTATTTAAAAAGAAGATTGACGCCTGTGGATTATAAAGAGTGAAAATTATCAATATGCTGACGTGCCAATATATTTCCTCCTCATCGCCTCTTTACCTACTATGATAGGGTTCCAGACCTCTGCCACCCAATTTCTGGACAATACAGATATCCTGAGGATGGACTGGTTGTCAGGCATTTTCGGCTTTTGATTATCACTGACGATTGTCATAGAACCGTCGGCTTTCGTGCTCTCCGATGACGAAGGGGTTTCGATGTACTAAGAATGGTTACCCACCCACACACTGACCGCGACAAGCGCAGCTTAACCTTGCAGATCGAATTAATGCAATTACCGAAGTGCTCCGTGTTTTCTGAACTCCCGACAATTTGAAGTCTTTTTAGAATCAAGCAATGATAAATTCTACACAAGCCCGAAGCTACATCTTTAAATTAGAAGGACCAAGTCAGGTCACACGTGTAAACGACTAAACGTGTTTGTGATTTAAATGTTGTTTCGACAAAACCTTAGTAGAAAACCTAAACTTTTCTACTCAACGCTTCATAAAAAGGCAAACGAACTTTTTTATCCTGTGGACACCTTGTTACCTCCTGTAGTGTTCATATCTCCACTAATTGCAGGCGTCGTTAACATAATTATGCTATCAAAATGAAAATGAGAGTTTTCATTTAAAGGCTCGGTGACCTTTCATAACGAGGTTCAATGTGGCGTCACTTTGGTCAAACCTTGCCGCAGGGCGACCACGTAGGGCTGCAAGTAGAAATTTAAAAAGCATTCACACAGTATTATTCTAGTAAAAACTATCCATCTTCTTTGGATTATGTTAGGTAGCTAAATCAAATTGATTATGCACCTCCGTATTACCAGTCGATACTAATAGGGACGTATCTACCCTACAGCTAAATAAATATTATGACAAATAAGCAATCTTCAAATTCGTCAATCTCCAGCCGCTAAAGTAAAATCATCAAGGATTAAAAGAGCTGGGAAAATCGATTAACGAGTAGAATTTTAGCAGTGTTTTTGTAGCAAAGGACTAAAGAGTACATAGGTACGTATTTAGCTGCTTATCATAAAGAGCCAACTCAGAGAAATGGGCCAATACGGTGTCGTGCGCGATAAGCTTTGCAATATGAGCAAGTGAGCGCGTGAAATTAAACCTAATTTTATTGCTGCTTCGGTCTTAAAACCTAGATACAATATATGCGATACAAAATAATTCCGAGAATTTGCACAAGGTAGGTACATCATCACTTCCGGAATAATTTGTGGATCACAAATAACTGCTACAAGTATATGTATACAGGGTAACTATGTAGAGAACGAGAAAACACTCGTTTTAGTACTTACCTAACATTATGAAGTCAATAACTCAGTATACACATTATCGGTATCCATTAATCCAATTATTGTTAGGACATGTCAAGAGAACCGACCCAGTAGACATTTAAGGGTGTGAAAGACAGCCCTAAGCTGGGCTGTTAAGTTCTCGAACGTTCCACCTCCTGAGTCATGCACGGTCACCTCGTAATCTGACGTAATGTTAATATATCGATCTCCCTACATAGGTAGGAGTGGAGTGGACCTACCACATAGGCGAAGGAAAATAAAATGCCCATTCATGTGGATTATACTGGAAGAGTATTGTTTACTTAGCTAGGGTCGTAAAAATATTAAAAAGTTACAGATAATTGCGGATATAAAAATCTGTTTACCAAGCGCAACATACATACCTACGTAATGTCTAATACTTAATCTAGGAGTTAAATAACTGTCAATATTTAAAGTTCATTACGCTTCAAATACCTACCTATATGATTATGAACACAATTATGTAAGAGAAAGTCGTTTAATGTCTTGGTTGGTACTAAATTGGCAATAAGAAATCGATTCCAACCAATCGTTGTATGAACACATGACACCATGAAATTTACGATGGTATCGAGAGACCTCCTGATCCGTGACCACCAACTAAGGAATGCGACTAACTAAATGCGTCAAATTTCAACAGAAACCGCACGCCGCTACATTTGTTTAACCTTTGGGTTCGGAGATCAACAAAAAACAGAAGAAAAACTTTGAATGGAGCAAGTGCTAATGCGCCGGAGTTTTAATGAATGGGCATCGGTCACAATCGAAAGCAGTACTACCATGGTGCTAATGAAACTCGAGTTCCAAAAAGCATAAAACACATGGCACACATGGCGATGATGTCCAAAAACTTTTTCTCGCTATTTCTCAGTAAAAGTTTTGCGCAAAAACCAAAAGCCGACGCCGCCGCCGCCGTTCGTGTCTCACAAACGAATCCATTAAAATGCTCATACCCGCGGTGTTCCCTCGAGTGTTTGTTTCTACAGCTACACTTCTGGGAATGCAACTACCTGCTTTTTATAGCAGAGATAAGGGCTACACAAATATGCGCAACCCGACCCTATTTGATTATCGATCAGTTGATCGTTACCAATACGACGGAATGACCTTTCAAAATCGATAGGATTATACTGTGTGGAAGTGACCCAGAATCCCGATGAAACGACGTACAGATATAAATGCATATTCATAGCCATATGGTGCTATGCAAGCGGGGCTGTGGATGTATTTTATATGGGCCAAATTGCAGACATATAGGTATCCGGCACTCAAGATATAATATCTTGAGTGCCATCTTGAGTCACAAGATATTATTACGTCGCTTCCTTCTTCAGCTTGAGGGTTCATTGTTACAATGCGTACCAGAATAATTATACAAGTATGTAGTTATGATGAAAACCGTTAAGCTGTCAGAGCACGACACGGTGCTATGACAAAAGATATTGTGGAAAGCGTCATAGATATATGTGACATGGACACGGTTACAGAGCTGTGAAGGGCACAAAGGATGAAGACAGTCGCTGGAGAAATTGTCGCGACTGATTTGATTGTCCGCGCCGACGCGCACTTTGTCGGCGCCGAACTCCGTAATGTATACACGATACAAGTTAACTCAAGCTTGACAAAACGAGCAACGTCTTTATATCCTAACTGACACGAATGAGTACAATTCTGCTCTTTATTATGGAACAATTTTATCTCACATTAGCACCTTACGACAAACTCATCTGCTGTTAGACTAATATTATTTGTTTTTCTTACTACTCACAGAATTATTATCATACGAATCTCCAATGGGTCCATCGGAACATTTTATCAAGACCCGTACCTGCAACAAAGAACATAACAGCTTTCAATATCTCACTAGCATTTAATAAAATAACAACATTTATATTGTACGCCTCACAAAGGGTGCGCTGACTGAGCGGGCACAATAAAAGGCCTCAATAAACAGCCTATTCTCATATGACAGTAAGCCTTAAGTTATAAAGCATAAGCGTCACGGGGTGGCGACTAGATCAGATGACAGATGAGAGGTATTTCAATGCTTTATTGCGTCGGAGTTTTTGTAGAGAAACGTGACTTGCGAGGGGCATTGACCCCGCTACTGACTCCTGTAGGATGCTGATATAACTTGCCACCGAGATTGTTCGCTCATAATGCATATCTTAATAATCTAACAAAACCTTTTTTGTTAATCAGTTACTACTAAGTACTACTTTTTGGAGTTTTTTTGTCAGTTATCGTTTATGGTAGCTAAACACAATTTTGAAACGGTTGCACAAGACCTTTTAATTTCTGTGTAAGTTATTTTATGTTTCGGTTGAGGCCCTTTTTTCTGAGATGTGAATGAATTAAAATAATAAATCACGAAAAAAACAATCGTAAACATATGCTTCAGTAACATGCAGTTGTTACGCCTGTAAATAATCATCCTGTCGTTAAATTTGCATACTGCAATAAGTCTGAGAGGATACGAGCCAACCCGAGTCGTCTCGTAAAACGAGACCACAACCGTTTCCCGCAAAACTCATAAGGTATAATGACAGTACAGTTCTCATAAATTTAATTGAAACATATCCAGGTATGTTTTCTGCGACATTTGCTGGCCAAAATCCTGTTCACACTAAAAAGTTGTGACGTTTTACCTTGTTATATGTGTGAACAAGAATATTATGAACGTCTTCTTGGCAGCAGTCGTTCTAAGAACAAACTAACTAGGCAATCGTATAAAAAGTTCCGCCCCTCGACCCTCGTCTTTCGATAACATTAACTGTATGACTTAATGTTTTCGTTAGTTCCATACGATGTATTTATTTCCCCCTATTTCTCAACATACGTATTTTTCTCTTAAACTGTAATAGCCAGAGAGTTTATATTTGATCTCGGTAAAGCAATGGAATCTTTGGATACATAAACAAGCACTGTGATGCTTGCTCACGGACCTCATTAACGATCTGATGATGGACTCGTTATCTATACTTACTAATAATAAATCCACTTTACTATGCACCACACCGCTATCCGACGCAAACGTCTTCCATTTCAGTTGTGATAATACGGGGAGGAAGACTATACTATAGATTCTTTTTATTATCGTTTGCTTCTTTGTAGTCTTATTGCCGGTACCTAAGGACATAAGTAAACAACCACATATCCAATCAATGTGGTTCATTAATATTCTTTTTAGAATAGTTTTAATTTGTTAATTGCACCTTTCTTTGTTCACTTATTTGGAGAGTTACTTAGCGGGACCAGGCTTTCAGAGTAATCCATAAATTTCCAAAGGCATCCTACTACCACAGCTCCCTACTGTATAAACTGTGAAGTACAGAAATCGGCTACTGTGTATTATAGTCCTATTGATGATATTTTCACACGCGAGAGATACAACATAGCGTCAACCTGGGCGGGCTGCCGACGGTGGCTATTTTAAATATAATTGCAGCCTCCGCATGCACTGCCGCAGCGTTTGTTGTCCAACCATTATGAATACAGTTCAGCAATAAACTTCGCTTTTTATTGTAACCGCGCAAAGAATAATGGGCGCAAACGGGAGCTTACTTCATCATTGCAATAAATGTTTTAACTTTTTACCATTCCTGCGTGAAATCGCATTTATTCTATCTATATGCCAATCCATGGTTGAGTAGTGGCGTCAGTGGCATGCAGTCCGTTGAAGCAATTCAATTTAATTTTGCTATGTAAACATCAGTGTGATATTTACTTAGCAAAATTACAGCTTGCTTTTAATGTTCTATCGAAACACATGTATGTGAACACATGAAGTTGAGTGTTAGGACTCCCACGGATTACACGCAGCGGTTACTCGGTGCGATATCGATTGATAAATGCAATTTATTTCAGCGGGCATCAAAAGTGGAGTGCAAATAAACCTATTTGCCTGCCAATATCCATGCCTGAATAGTTTGCGGTCAACTTAATACAGAACTTTTACGGAATACCGACATGTATTTTCGGTCGAACTGGGCATTTGCAATGTAAAATTACCTCAAATTATTCATTTACGTACCTAAGTACAGCTATTTTACTTTGGGGTTTTTTATAATAAATCTTTGGTTAAATCGTAAGTGGACTTGTGGCGTTAAACTTTCCTATAAATTCTTGGACTTATGTAGCAATCAATTCAATGACACGGCCATTCAGAATCTTTACGTTCCCAAATGATAATAATCTTCGTTAATTTGTCCGAGTCGAGTGTCTGCCGCATGTGAATGGAGCTCCACAGCTATCGATACCCACTGGAATTCATATAATTACCTACAATATGTATAACGTTACAGATACACAGGACATGTGTCCCTACTATTAACACGATAAGTTAACCCGACGGCGCCATGTGCAGTAATTTATTTCGAGCCATTATTGTATAACAAAACTATCCGTCTACACGACGCGATACGAAAATATAATCGGTACTATATGAATCGACTCTGAAATGCCCGTAATTTAAAGATGATGAGAGGGCTTCTAGGAACGAGAAATATTGCTGGAAATAACTTTGTTTTATTGTGCGTGAGCCACAATGTATCGTGAGTGTGGGCAAATGGGTTGCCCTTTTCGTAAATATACGCGTTGACAATGTCAGATGGTCACGTAACTAACAATGACATTATATAATTTAAAAGTATGAAATGCCAAAGAAAATCCCCATCGAGAAAAATATCCGAGAAAACTGCTTTCCTCTACATAAAGTTTCATCCCTGATTAAACATAAGAAAAACACGGGAATTCTCCTGAACTCACGAGCGAGTCAATTTGCGACAGTAACATTACAAGCAGTCCATGTCGTTCAGCAATTACTCACGAGTTTTATTATGTACCCCACATTGCTGATTAACCTGGATAACAGCTTACGCACTCGCCTCTCGCAAGTGCATTAAATACATGCGTTTTACTGGTATATTTCTGTTGTTCACTCGCATTAACCCATAGATTTCAACGCTGACTTTGCATGACATAAAAAATTTGCCGGCAGTCCGACAACTCGACAAGTGTTGAATAATTCATTAGTTGTAGTGCCGATTGAATTAAAGGTTGTATCTCTGTCTCGACATGGTATCGGTGCTCTATTTGCATATCAGACGTGTTCCGATGTGAGCCAGATGTTGCTACATTGCCTTTGACAAGATACCTTCTATCGAGCAACTAACGTGTTACCGTCCGAGTAGAAATCTAATACATAATATACCTCGTCTATTTGATGGAAATATTTGATCATGTCGTATTTAATGTAATATTGTTTTATAATTACATGTCATAATATTTATAGGTAGTAAACCAAAAAGTTGCTAGCCTATTTGAAGCCGAGCAGAAGCTGTATGTAGTTTGTATTCTCACATGGAGTCACAATTCACGAGTACAGTCCACAGGCGACAATTCCATTCAGTCCACCATCAGATAACCTTTTTACCTACTCACGAATTCGTCATGAATACAACTTAATGTATATGTATATACACAAATGTTTTACGGTAATATACCAATACCAATCTCAACAATTTTCATGCTAATCTTTCGAATCCAAGTTTGTTATTATTAACACGCTGTCTGAACACGTAATTTAATTATACAGAAACAAATCACAGAGTTGTATAATCTCGTCACATCTCCCTACTAAATAAAATAGCCATAAAACACGAAGATTAAAGCAAAAGCAAAAGTCGATAAGACGAATGGTATCGATATTGGCGCCCAACATGGAATTCTAAGAAGGCGCACATCCCATTCGCTTCAGTTCGCTACACGCGACGCCTCCAACCTATTATACATTCAATGTGCACCGACTCTTTGTCATTTGAGGGCGCACATGAATGTTAATAGACTCAGTAAAACGTATTTATATACACTTCATTTGTTAACATCGTGCGTTGATATCAATTTGTTAGGCCGTGACGTGAATTCAAGAAAAAAAGCTTTGGCGTTTGTGCCGCTGTTATTTAGCTAATCCAAAAAAAAACTACCCGTGAGGGAAAACAGCAGGTATTTGCACTTATATTGTAGCGGAATATTTTTAGTTAGTATAATAATGTTGAGAAAAATTATGTAGGTAATACCCTCATAATATAGAGAACGACGTAGCATCGAATCTACATGTCGAGCAGAGATTTTTACATCAATATACTTTACTGAGGCTACTTTGCGGAGGCTAATTGTTCAATATTGATCAACAGTTCTTCGGTATAAGTTCTGACCTACATAAATATAAAAATAATGTATTATTGGGAATTCTTTGTGATTCGGAATACAAAACATAACTAAAATTAACTACTTAAACCATCACATATCTAATAACTACAACCTAAAATGAAAGCACAAATTTAAAAAACATTTTGCTAAAATATAAAAATAAAGATTAAAAGTGTGCCTACACAAAAGAGTATCCATGTCAGCCCATAAAGCCGATTTTCTCTTTTTATAGAGCGTAAAAACCTCCTTTATCAGGGAGGAAATTCAATTATCTATAACATAGTTACTGGCTGAAACGGCCGAGTAATGTCCGGTCGAAACGGGGAAGTTGACTGGGATCCGCCCAAGGCTGCGTACTGGGTAGTTAGCAGTTGTTTGCATACCCAAAGCCCCTTTTTGTCCCGTCCTGTATAATGTTATTGTTAATGGCCGTCTACGTATACGCTTGTATATGGGCCCACAAGTATTTATGTACGAGAATAGTGATTTACCGCAGCTCCGATAGAAAGTTTTGCTGTTGCGGTCTGTAAATGTACTGCTGTCAATTCATTTTAAATCCAGTTTTATTGTTGTGACACTTGTGACATTTTAAGGACACGATGGCTGGCACAGCTACTCCTGACAACAATTCCAAATTTGTTATTTTTATTTGATATTTTAAAATTTTATTTGAGTTTTGAATACTTATTTATTGTTATTTTTTACTCACTCATTTCTGTGTTGAACTATTATATGTAGAAATTACATCGCGTTGCGCCAAAATATTAAAAACATCTTAACAACCATTACTTTTCTTCGTTTCTTCGTTTATGATATCACGTCGATTTTCGTTTTATTCCAAACATAAGGGATCGTTTAGTTGATCTTGTTCTACTCTCAACTACGTAATCAGAAAAATAAAAATACATATACCTACCTAATATCCTGTAGCTCATACATTTACCTCCTTCACAATATCTAGCCAGCCCGCTTTATAATTCATGTCATGTTTGAATATATAAGTTTTTAATATCCGAAAATTCATTCCATGAATGTTATATTAGCACTTTGGCACGTGTATCGCTCCCAAGATATGGCTTTCTATGTCGCTATATTTATTTTATAACAAATGTGCAGGAATAATGACATTCGTTACAGTAGAACTAGAAATATCTAATTTATGCATGCACGTTTCTATTTTAGGCTAATTGGCGTTTTTACTGAAAAAAAAGCTATTTATTTTAGTAACTGTTTCTGAACTTAATAAAGTAGCAAGCTCATGCTAGGCTGCTACTAGTAAGACTGTGCCAAGATAATCGCGATTCACGTACCAATGGTGTGCTACTAAAAGTAATTGTAACAGGATCCAGTGCGCGGCGCATGCGGCGACGCCAGTGCGTCGAGCTCGTGTCTATCCAGCTCTCCTCTAACCACCGGTACATAAACACTTCGCCACCAGACCAACCACTTTCGCAAAACGTGGACCGGCTTTTAGCAAAAATTTGATCAGTGAAAGTCAAAAGTGATACGTAGAGTATGCCCGCACCGCTCTCAGGGGTACGTTTGATTAATTAAATTGATAGTCTCGCTAGAATAAGTGCTGGAAATTTAAATAGAGAGATTTTGCATAAGCTCTTAAGTTTTTATGTCCATCCGAAGTAGCACTCAAGTGTTTTAATGGAAGCTCGTAGACTCAGATTGCTTCGATCGGTAATATCTCCGGCTTACCACGTCTCGCCTTTCTTTTTTCTTTTTAATGCCGTCAGTAAAGCACATTTAATTAACAAAAGTTAAATTTATGAGTCCTCTTTGGTCGCTTCGAAATACCAGACAATATTTCACCGACGAGATAACTGTGGACATAACAACAGTCATTTATATTAACTTATCTGAAAAATTCGCCACGGACAGGATCTCCGCTGAACCTTATTATCAGATGGCAACGACATCAAAGATATTATATCTCATTATGTATTTACGTAACATACAATTGCAACACGTATTAATGCGACAGACTTTTACTTTAGTAGATTCTAGACTTAACACGTCAGCAGTATATGATAAATTTACATTTCCATTAGCATTGAAATCAAGTTATTATCGGTCCATTAAAATCTTATCGACTTCCATGGACATTACTAAATCGTAAACACACGATATTTGGCTGCTAATAATATAGGTAAGCAAAGATTAAATAATATTTTTACGACCACAAATGGATCAAAAGTGTTTCGTCTTCATGTTTAGATAAACGATAAGATACACGTAGATGGCCATATTTACCATAAAACTTGATTGAAAAGGTGGACAAGTGCATATCAGAAGCCAATATACTTAGTGGGCAGTACAACTCGGGTCACTATCGTCAGATATGGAGTCAATTTGCAGTAATGCGGCGGGCAGGTTCGAGTTACTTTTTATAACACACTCGAGGTCAATGACTCGAGACTAAACAACACATAGTGCTTATTGCAAGGTGTCAATGCACCGGGAAAACATTTGACCTTCCTCACAATTAGGTTGGAGAGTGAGAGCTACATCTTCTGCGGGTCGGTTCTATAGTCGATCAGCGGATATGAGTGAAACAGTTCGAATTTTAACTTGGTTTTATTTCTTGATAATGATAAGAATAGAGTTGGTTTATAGCAAAACGGCAAGTGCAAATTACCAGTGATTCGGGTATATCCTATGTGTGACAAGTGTAGCTAGCTAGCTGTAAGCGCAACATCACACGGTCGTCAATTGGGATCAACTATCGAATAGGTATTGCCTGATAAATAAACAGACATTGTACTAACTACGACAGTAACTACCTATACTACTTACTAGTAAAAAAGAGTATGTAGGTACTTTACCTCATTCGTTCCCATTCTTTTGTCATTTCTAATTATCAGCAAAAATGAAAGCAAGTGTTGCGTGAGACAACGCACTATTTTGACGTGTGATGTTTTTATGACGACTTCGTTATTTTGTGTATGAATAGCTTAGTATAAGTAACAACGTTATTTTTGTGGGTATCTCTTTACATGTAGACTGTGTCCATTAGCAAGTTTCATTTCGTTTCAAATAACAACGAAATACCGTAATAAATCCTGTCTTCCTATCGTAATAATGTATTCTTAGAAATTCACTCCAAAGGCTACATATGGCTTTAGAAAGATCAAAATGATAAACGACATCGCAAAATGGACCGGTTCAAAAAGTCATCAGAAAATAGCGAGTGTCATCCCGCTGTCGCCGCTCTGCCGCCGCCGCTGCGATTTATCATCCTCTTGTATAGGCGCTCTAATTGCGACAACTTGTCGCCATGTCCAATCGTAAAGACGATATCTCCCCTTGTTCCACACCGCAAGGTTTGCGTCCGCGACGGCCCTTATTTCATTTAAACTTTGTTTAACATCAACAAACGCAGTGCAATTTTATAATAGCGTGTATTCCTTACTAGTTTTTTGCCCTTTGGAATAGTTACTTTGTTCCATATGAACTTTCATCCCCTATTTTATCCCCTTGGAGGTAGAATTTATCAAAATCCTTTCTTAGCGGATGCCTACGTCATAACATCTACCTACATGCCAAATTTCAGCCCGATCCCTCCAGTGGTTTGGGCTGTGCGTTGATAGATCACTATGTCAGTCAGTCAGTCAATCACCTTTGAGTTTTATATATATTATATTTAGATTTAAATATCAATGAACCACAATTAGCAGTTATTTCAAAAATTCTGTGCTACTTATCAATACTAATGCATATTATACATTTTACTAATATGTATTACAAATGCGAAAGTAAATCTGTTTGTTTGTTACCTTTACACGCCAAATACGCGGATACCGGGAATTTATTTCTATACCAAAATTCATCAAAATTTCATGAATTTTGATATAAAATAATTTGATCCTTGTGAAGGACATAGGACTTTTATCTCGAAAAGTCCCTTGGGATACTAGTGAAGTCACAGGCAACACCTCCTAATTATCTTTAAGAAATAAAACTGGAATAAATTATTAATAATCAAAGATTTGGAAGAACTTTCGTAAAAAATAATTAGATAACTAAATTCATCCTACAGACAGAAAATGTTAGCATTCGAATAATAAGCACGTTCGAGACCATCTAGACAATTAACAAATGACCGCATTACCTACATACATTACACGGCCCAGTCTAGCTCAATACGACAGTCTGTGCACTGTCTATTTGCATTTACACGTATAATTTGTCACAGTTACCTACTAAGCAGTAAACGTCGTTTAAGATAGATTGATGATTAGGATTATTGATTTATCGCTCCACATCTAGGTCGATAGTACTGGCTTGGCGCAGCAAAATCGCGAGAGCCTGGACTGATCTATTGACCCGTCATATAAAACGGCTTCAACGTTTAATAGCAAAGTCAAGATCGTCTTTTACGAGTGTGAGCTGACTGTATCTGGGTTACCAATACGATAACATCTGGGGGCAATCGACCATCTTCCGAAGTAACGACTACAAATAACCGTCTCAATCTATGGTATTATTCGAGTTTTTTCATCAATGAGTTAGCTTAAGTATATGAAAACTGGGTATGATATTGGTCAAATAGGTACATTACATAAGTATTTGACCAAGAGGGAGGTATTTCAGAAATCCGCCCACGGTCATCGGGTGGAATTCCTTTGTTTTGCTTTAATTTGAAACTGGAATTGGATCTTAAACTGAACTCCATTAAACTAACCGTAACACAATTTTCGGAGAAGACTTGTAAATACTTGCGTTTTAATTAAACCGGGGCTCTGCGTTTAGTTCGGCGTACTTCATGAATACGTTTTACATATAAAGTGAATAGGTTCCAAATTTAAAATCCTAACCCCATTCGTTATAAAGTGGTAACTACCCGTTACAGAATATTATAATCAAACTGCATAATTCTCACATTGATAGAACTAAATTGTAAACAGAAGAACAAACACTGTTAGCATTTATTATTTAAAAGAGTAGGTATCTTCTATGGAGTTTCTTGCTGATTTGATAAGAAATTTGCCAGTGAGTTTAATATTCTTCATTCTTATCCAATATTTGGGTGACGACCACATATGTAAATCTCTGCCGAAGTCTTCAAATCCAACAGCAGCATAAGAACGAGTATCATAAAATAAAATTATCCATTTGAAATTTTGGAATGCCTCAGGTCATAACCAGTATAACCACCTCTATCTTTATGGCAATTTGTCACGGAGTTCCCTGCACAAACACGCTCTTACTCACGTGCAATTCCCACTTGTCTTTATTAGCCTTCAGTAACATAGCAGCTAAGTGCAAGAAGCTATTAAGTCTATATTAGATTGCCCGGTGGCCCGTTTGCCTGGGGCTCGTTTGATTAGCTCGTTACACTGAGTACCTATTCGCACTGGTTTTCGCGGCGTGTCTTATCTGTGCAAGACCGTCGCGTCCCATATCATCACACAAGAGCAATACTTACGTGATATGAATCTGTGCTGACGGCAGATACGCTTTGTTTTCATAACCGCCTTAAAAGTAGGTACCTACCTACTTTGTTTATTAAGAAACAAATTTTGAAAAAGTAATAAAAATTCATTATTTGTCTTCCTAGTACTATACAATTAATATTGGGATAGTATCTCGTCCATCATTGCTGTGCCAATAAAAATTACTGTGGACGAAATTGAAAGGTTAACAGGGGTATTGTGATGCTTCGTGTCGATAGTGGTGACTCGTCGTGCAGCAGACGTTCTCAAGTCCTCGCGCTAGGCAAGGCGCGAGGCGGCGCGGGTGAGGGCTGCGCTGCGCTCGCGCCGGCCTCGATGTGTTGCCGCCTTATATGGCGCTGGCGGCCGACGGGCTCCACGCCGACTTGCGACAGGCCAGGTATTTTAGGCGCAAGCCCTAAATTGTTTACGTGCAACTCGCATGCGTTTAATTTCATTTAAAATGTCATGGTGCTGCTTAACATTGTGTTACACTTGCCTGTATTTGCAACCTGCTGCGGGCGGAAATCTTTATTAATGACTACTTATTTTCGAACAACATTTCAATCATGACAGACATAACTACCTACCTATTTAGTTATTTAATAGTAAAGGAAAAAATTTCAATCGCGGGCAGGATTCGAACCTGCGTCTTCTGGTTTGATATACCAGACGCTCTGACCTCTAAGCCACCGCGAACCCTACCCGCATGATTGAAATTTTGCCTTCACATTCTGAATTTACGTCATAAGGTGACGTTTGGTGACATCTATGAGAGGCAAGTTACCTTACCTCTTGAATTGAAAAAATTTTTTCCTTTAGGTACTATTAAATAACCTAATAATCTTAGCATGGAAAATGCAAAAAATCACAAAAAGATACCTACCTATTTTTCTATAGGAATGAAATTCCTAAGTTGGCATGAAAGTTATAAAAAATACTAAGAACAAATTGCTAAAGGCAATCGTCAGATATGATACAAAAACATACAGGCTAACGTCATTGCCAAATACACCAATTTCCAAACTAGGTCGAACAATCGAAGCTTCAGGAGATACAGGAGCGATGGGTTATTAAGTAGCCTAATAAGGGAGTCGGGTGCATTCCCAAGTGTGGCCCAAAGGACGCCGCCGAGGACGGTGCACAAGAACCGCCCGAATACTGGTCGTGGTTATTTAAGGAACAGTCGGTTCTGCGAAAACACGCACGCGATGCCCGTAGTTATCGTAATTTGGACGCTTTTGATTTTTTGCCGTTTTGTCGAAACTGGCTCCGAGTCTGAAGGAAAACATTGCTCGCACGTTTTGCTTTAAGCACGAATTCCGAAGATAATAATAATAGTTAACGTTAAATAACCTCGTGTTGATCGGAATCCGGTCACACGAAAATTACTTCACACGTCGTTAGTGAAATCGCTGTTACTGTCACAAATCGTTAAAACGTTTCAGTGTTATGAAACTGTGTGAAACAAAAATAATTCTGTCTTGTTTAACGGCGACACGTATCTGTTGTGTTTGCGTTACCTACATTCAGACGTGAATTAATTTCTTGGACGTATTTAAATAAATAACACAAGTAGGTACGAAAAGCCATATAAAGTATTAAATGTTCGATAACCAAAGCAGAACCGTGCCCTTATCGCTTTATCGGAACATTATCAGCATCGATAAAGGAACCGTACAAAGTGCGCATATCTACGAATCGGTCGCGATAAGCCTGCGATGTACGAGTAAAATGTACGGACTGGGAGTGAACACTCCATACATCACACTGCAACATGAATAAGGACGTGTTCAAAACAATGTTATTCATTTATATTATGTACTAGCTTTTGCCAGCGACTTCGTCCGCGTGGAATAGTTACTTTGTTCCCTAGTTCTTCGCCCGTGGTTTCACCTGCGTTGCCCCGTTCCTAAGGGTTGTAGTGTGATGATATATACATTGATAGTTTGAAACCTTTCCCATGAATCACTCATTTTCCCAACATTTCCCTTCACTGCTCTGCTCCTATTGATCGTAGCGTGATGAAAAGTATACTATAACCTGTGGTTTGGGCTGTGCGTTGATAGATCACTATGTCAGTCAGTCAGTCACCTAACGTAAGAGTAGACAAATATAATCAGAAAGCTCCGAACTGCTAAGCTATCGGGAGTTACACGTGTTATTGTGAGTCAACCATAAAAGATAGACATTTGCTGTCGTGGAATATTTTTTATATAATTTTAAGGAGAACATTTCCGTCATACATGATTTCTGTGTAGCTTTAACCATTAAGGCTGCACACGCGACGGAAGCTTAAAAAATGGAGTAAGTTCTCCTGTTTTCCCAACATTTCCCTTCACTGCTCTGCTCCTATTGATCGTAGCGTGATGAAAAGTATACTATAACCTGCCCAGGAGTATGAAGAACAATTGTACCAAGTTTCGTTGAAATCCGTCGAGTGGTTTTTGTTTCTATAACGAACATACAGACAGACAGACAGACAGACAGACAGACAGACAGACAGACAGACAAAAATTTTACTGATTGCATTTTTGGCGTCAGTATCGATCACTAATCACCCGCTGATAGTTATTTTGGAAATATATTTCATGTACAGAATTGACCTCTCTACAGATTTATTATAAGTATAGAAGAAGAAGAAGATTAGCGACGTTCAGATAAAGTGACACTTGAACCATATAGGTACTAGATATTAATGATGACCACTTCATATAGATATACAAGTGAATAAGTATACCCTCCTAGTTATATTATGACAGTTAAGCATCTACTTCAGTAGGTACCTAGGCCACCTTTTGTGCTTTTTGTCCTTTTCCAAAGTCCAATATATTCTGTCTATACCAAAAATCATCAAAATTGATTCTACATTTTAGGCGAGAAAACGTTACAAACAATGAGACAGAGTTATTACAGCATTTTACTATATAATTATTAGAATAGATTCAGGCGCTAATATCCCGGTCAGTGTGGCATATTGCGACTACGAGGTACCTACGACATAAGATATATTACAATTATCAATATTACCATATACAGTAATAACAGTTCGAGAAGCGATTGCTTAAACGAACATGGGCATAACACGAGCTCAGCGTACACATACGAACGAATAGTGGATGGTCGTACGGCAGGCTACAGTCCATTATCGTAATAAGGCCAACTAAGATTCAGACAATGTACTTACGATAAGGTTACCGCCTCGGGATAACCTAGTTAGCAGAAAGGCTTCTATGTGCCCCTCCGTATACATAAGTGATATCCTTTAAACATAGTCTAGACGTAATAAAAGTCGGGTAAAATAAAATTATCTACTTTTATGTTCACTGGAATACGAAAATAGGAAACCTGTCTGGAATGTTGCCTGAGCATGGTCCATTGGTAGCTTTAATATAACATTATCAATTTATCACACAACTCTGTTCCCCGAAGGATTAGGCAGGGGTGTAGAATCCGCTGTACAGTTCGCCCGTATATTAAGGTCCCATGTAATAGGGGACAAGCCTATTACGATTAACCGGGTTCAAATCCAAACTCCGAACTGGTTTTTTTATATGGGATTAATTAAAAGTTTAATATTTATTATAATTATTTATTAATATTTACACAATATTAATTATATTAATTACTAGCTTTTGCCAGCGACTTCGTCCGTGTGGAATAGTTACATTGTTCCCTAGTTCTTCGACCGCGGTTTCACCTGCGTTGCCCCGTTCCTAAGGGTTGTAGCGTGATGTTTTATAGCTTGAAACCTTTCTCATGAATCACTCATTTTCCCAACATTTCCCTTCACTGCTCTGCTCCTATTGATCGTAGCGTGATGAAAAGTATACTATAACCTGTGGTTTGGGCTGTGCGTTGATAGATCACTATGTCAGTCAGTCAGTCACCTAACGTAAGAGTAGACAAATATAATCAGAAAGCTCCGAACTGCTAAGCTATCGGGAGTTACACGTGTTATTGTGGGTCAACCATAAAAGATAGACATTTGCTGTCGTGGAATATTTTTTATATAATTTTAAGGAGAACATTTCCGTCATACATGATTTCTGTGTAGCTTTAACCATTAAGGCTGCACACGCGACGGAAGCTTAAAAAATGGAGTAAGTTCTCCTGTTTTCCCAACATTTCCCTTCACTGCTCTGCTCCTATTGATCGTAGCGTGATGAAAAGTATACTATAACCTGCCCAGGAGTATGAAGAACAATTGTACCAAGTTTCGTTGAAATCCGTCGAGTGGTTTTTGTTTCTATAACGAACATACAGACAGACAGACAGACAAAAATTTTACTGATTGCATTTTTGGCGTCAGTATCGATCACTAATCACCCGCTGATAGTTATTTTGGAAATATATTTCATGTACAGAATTGGCCTCTCTACAGATTTATTATAAGTATAGATAACACCATAGGAGTCACAAGTGCGTTGCCGCACCTTTTAAAAGGGGATTGGGCTTCCGGTAACCTCACTCACTCGGCGAAACACAACGTAAGCGTTGTTTAACACCGGTATTCTGTGAGGCCGTGGTATCACTCCGGTCGAGCCGGCCCATTCGTGCCGAAGCATGGCTCTCCCACGTAAGAAATAAAAAAAGAAAGGTATTGAGAATTTCATAACAACACTAACATTGCTCCATCTGAGAATCGAACCCGGTACCTCTATTGGAGCAGTCGCATTCGTGACCTAATACCATTCAATAAAACTTCTAAAATCTACAATACATTTATAGTGCTGAAGAAATAAAAGAACCGAGAAATTATGTGCAATAAATAATTAGGCGCTAATGCTAAAAAACTATGAGATTTGCTAATTTGCTGCTAGACTTTTAACTATAACGCAACTTAGTTGGAATGCGATAAACATCCGCATCATCAGCATTTTTACGCTTTGTTTTCTAAGGGCTCGTCATCGATTGATCTATCAGTTCATGGATAAACACCGGTGACACTTGTTAGTATTAATAGTGGTACTGAAAAATCTGAAAACCTGTTCATTTTTATTATGCACTAGCTTTTGCCAGCGACTTCGTCGGCGTGGAATAGTTACTTTGTTCCCTACTTCTTCGCCCGCGGTTTCACCTGCGTTGCCCCGTTCCTAAGGGTTGTAGCGTGATGTTTTATAGCTTGAAACCTTTCTCATGAATCACTCATTTTTCCAACATTTCCCTTCACTGCTCTGCTCCTATTGATCGTAGCGTGATGAAAAGTATACTATAACCTGTGGTTTGGGCTGTGCGTTGATAGATCACTATGTC